>CAVLGL010000079.1:34400000-37192500 GCA_963668995.1 Parnassius mnemosyne | reverse complement strand
AAACCTACAAAATAAGCAAATAAGTCACCTAGACTAAACCGCACCAATCTAGTAATCCTACAATAGTTAAGTACCTTGGCAGTTCAGCAAGCTTATCTTAGAAGGCATTTTAACAATCTAAAACTAGCTATATGTAGTGTACCGCGCTTGTTACAGAACAATTTAAAAGAAACGCATACCGATATAAAAAGTTGTTTCACGATAAGGGCGCGGTTCTGTGAAAGTTGTGGTTATTACCACTTTAACTTGAGATTGGTTAGCACTGTATGATCACACTTACTGTCCTTTGATGTGTAAAAACAAGAATCTGTACTATCAATTTACATTTAAATTTTGTGTTATATCATATTTGGTAGAGCCGCGGTGTAGCACGAATGGGTCGCTTCGACCGGGTATTTTAATTTTCAATCGAGTATAGATTTATATGTCTGTGGGCCACGACATCCACTTACTATCAGGTAGGCTATGTGCTCGTTTGTTACCCTTCATTAAGTCTAATGGCTCTCAGATATTAGAGGAGCCCAATGTCCAGCTATGGGACGTATAAAGACTGTAACTTTACTTTTACTGGATTAACCAAATGAGTGTCATAATTACCTGTAATATCATTTCGCTATTAAGAAATACATGTGTGTACAAATATCTCTAAAAGTAAAATCATTCAGCTTTTACTAGGCCGTGGGAATTGCTTAGATTTTACTTTCTACCGTATACCTTTATATGTACATAGACTGTTTCTATTTAAACCGGCTAGATATTTCATGGTTTTTCAATGTATAATATAAATTAAAGTGCATGCTTCGTTAATCTAGTGATTGCAAACGCGACTGCTGATCATGAAGTCCCGGGTCTGAATCCCGGGTCGGGCCAAAAAAATCAGTTATTGAGTATTTCGGTTAAATTCTCAGTAACTGCTCGGAGTTTGGAGGTTGAAAGTGGTTCACCCGATGAAAGCACTTAAAGCCGTTGGTCTTGCGCCTGATCTCTCTCCGGTCGTGTCGGTTTATTGTCCCATCGGACTATCAGAGTGAGGGAATAGAGTCCACCTGTGCTTGCGCATACACTTGGGCACTATAATCCTGCCTTGTGCCGGCTAGTCTCCGTTGAGGCTGGCTGCTGTGACCGAATTTCGGTATGGAGGACATTATTATTATTATAAATTACACTAATAATTAATTGCACCACATTTAAAATTAATGTAGATCCAGACGAAATTTTAGGCTGAAGAGGGCCGTCACTATCGTTTATCGTATTTTATGAATGACGATTTGATAACAACGAAAAGAACATTCGTTAAAATTGACGACTACACTCGTGACTAAATATGGTGGGGGAAATGAACAGAACGTTATTGACACAGAGTATTAGAAAGTATGATCAATTGATTGATTGGCAATTCGATGAACCTTTAATTGGCAACCTAGTGATTGGCAATTTGTTTACTCCCATTTAATTTTTTAACTGGTTAGTAAATTTAGTTTATTTATGATATTGATGCATTTATGACTATAAAATTCAAAATTTTCGATGATTTAGAACTTTCGGGTTTTAGCAGGTTTGTCAGAAGTTATAAGATATTTAATTTTCTTTTTCTTCTCAGCGTTGTTTAAAGTATGACAATGGGATATGTCATTTTTCTAACATTCTAATATTAAAACTTGCAAATCTTAAATAATCATAGCAGTGACGACTTAATACACGAGCAGTTTAACAAATACTACTAACGTAGGATGCCCTACGTCCAGCACTATATTGCTATCATTATTATTACCCTAATGGTAATTTTGCTTAATTATTATTATTAATCCAATAATTTTAATCAAAAATGTAGGTCCTTTTCTTCCAAGAGAGCATGTGTGATATGATTACCACCCGTTATATATGTCCATTGTAAGAGAGTAAACATAGTTTAATACTTTGAGACATCTTAGATATAGCAGTAGTGAGAACACATTTGTAAGTTTCGTTGTCTGGTGTTAAGAAGCCACTTACCGTCAGGTGGAGTATTAGCTCGTTTGTCACTTTAATAATTAAGGGACCTAGTGCTAAATTGCCTCAATTAAGGCTCTTTGTAATGCAATAACACACATTATATTAATAGACTCCATTAAAAATATAAATGATGAAGTAATGGTAGAGCCATGCTGCAGCTATATTAGTATTATAGTTGTAGCACAAATAGGTCTGCTCGACCGGGGAAGGACCACGCTCTCACCGAATACCAGCGTAAAGTAGCAGCCTAACGCTGCCCTGTTTCGTATGGTGAGTGTAGGGAACCGGATACTCTTTTTTACTGGAAACTAAGCATTCCATCTTAGTTCACACGGGTGACAATGCATCTGCATTTTGATACGTATTCGAGGATAGATGTAGATGTCTATGGGCCACAGCAATCACTTACCATCAGGTGGACTGTGTGCTTGTTTGTCACCGTTACCTGTAAAAAAAAAGTAAAATAAGCAAAATGCGGTATCGACAAAATTTAATAATTACAAGGAAAGGGACATGAATTTATTTAATTTTATCCTCATTTTCACATAACAGTGGCTGTTATAAAGAGCACTCGGTGGTCAATTATGAAGGCGTGTGACATTTTTAAATATGCGACAATGTACTAAACAGGTTACGTAATATGCTCTCAAGAAGTTATTCCAATTCTGAGTAACGTGTAAATTATATAATTTGTTGTAATCACTCTTAAAATTGTTTTAACATAATTATCCGGCAAAATATTTGTTTTTACGTAAACATCGGGTTGCAGCATGTAACGTAAGAAGCATGCTCCGTTATGTGATTTATTTATTTTTTTACATTTTTTGTATGCATTTTCAACCAAGTCTATAGAGCTTCTACAAAGATGCGTAAAACTAATCCAGAACCATGAAATTTCAATCGATTGGAAAAGAAACTTGAACAACATATTTTATAAAATATTGTAGGTAGTACTGTATTATTTTTTGTGTGTACTGCAATATTTTTAAAGTAATTTTTTTTTATTTATCTTTTGTGCAGAACAGTAAATTTATTTGTGTTAGTAAATAATGAAATATTTTTATGTGAACTGCGAATACTTAAGGAGTTTAGGCGCCTAAATTACGTTTTTTTTTATAGGATAAGGGTGACAAACGAGCACACAGTCCACCTGATGGTAAGTGGTTGCTGCGGCCCATAGACATCTACATCTATCCTCTGTTACAAATCAAAATGTAGATGCGTTGTCACCCGTGAGGACTAAGGTGGAATGCCTCATTTCCAGTAAAAAGGGCCTCCGGCCACCTGCACTCACCAAGTGAAACGCAGACTACTTCACGCTGGTTTTCTGTGAGGTCGTGGTACCAGCCCGGTTCGAGCCGGCCCATCCGTGCGACAGCAAAAGCTGCCGCGTGGCTCTACCACTGTTAAACGTAGCATGTGTTTGATAATGGAGCCTGTATATTTATAAGTTTAGGATTTTATTTGTTCAGCGGTGATATAAAACATTGTGAGCAATGCTGCGTGTATGAGACACATAACATATATTGAGGACATGTGAATTTTCATTTGAGTAGTGTCGCGGTCCTTTTCTTTTCCGTTTTAAAAATGAGAGAAGGCTAATTAATTAATTTAACTAATATATAACACTTCTCCTAATAAAAATTTATTTTGTTCCAGGTGAGGAAACTTTTAGTAAAAATGGCTTGCGCCAACGCCGAGCACATAACCTAAGGTGAGTTAAATATATAATTGTATATCCTTGGAATCGAGAATGTGTGCTTTAATTTTGTTTAATGTGTTACCTTTTATGGAAGGCTATGGCTGTGGATAATGAGTTTGAGATTGCTTTAAATTTAGTTATGTTAATGCATGCCCCTTGAAATTTCTACATACTGTGTTTTTATAACTAACATCATATTTTAGTTCTTATACATATTTTCTAGAATTTTTATTATAAGCTTGGCTCATTGGTGATGCGGATCTTCGGTTCGATTCCTAGTCTAAGCTAATATTTCATTAAATGCACCAATTGGAGTTTGTTATTATAGATAGGTACATAAAATATGTATGAAATTAATATTCCGATTTGATCCCATTTTATTGCATGATTGTTACATTTGATTATGGTGGTATTTTTTTTTTATAGGATCGAGTGACAAACGAGCACCCAGTCCACCTGATGGTAAGTGGTTACTGTGACCCATAGACATCTACATCTATCCTCAATAAAGACTCAAGATGCAGATGCGTTGTCACCCGAGAGGACTAAGATGGAATGCCTCTTTGCCAGTAAAATGGGTCTCCGGTTTTCTACACTCACCATACGAAACACAGCAGCGTTAAGCTGCTATTTTACGCTGGTTTTCTGTGAGAGCGTTGGTCCTTCCCCGGTCGAGCCGACCCATTCGTGCTAAAACCATAATATAGCTGCAGCATGGCTCTACTACGTAGACCACGTACCACGTAGGTATGGATGAATAAATGTATTTTGTCTATTATAGTCCAAAAAGATGACAATACACATAAATCCTTCTTTTTTATATTGTTTGTTGAATAACAAAACTGGGCTGTAAATTAAATAGAAGCTTAAATCTTACATATATATCCATTACAGGGATCCGGGTCATTTAGTGAATATCAACATAAATGCTAATAAAATATGAAAATAATTTAATGTTTGTATGAAAATAATAAATATGACTTTACACTAATTTAATCTACAGGCAAAGGACGTAGTACGTCGTTTGCCTGTAAATTACGTGTAGTTTACGTGGTAGTGTCATGCTGCAGCTATATTGATTGTAGCTATATTATAGTAGTAGCACGAATGGGTCGGCTCGACCGGGGAAGGACCACGCTCTCACAGAATACCAGCGTGAAATAGCGGCTTAATGCTGCTGTGTTTCGTATGGTTAGTGTAGAGAAACGGAGGTCCTTTTTACTGGAAAGGAGGCATTTCATCTTAGTCCTCACGACTGACAACGCATCTGCATTTTGATTCGCATACGATGGACTGTGTGCTCGTTTGTCACCCTTTTCCTATAAAAAAAAACATATGGTCATGTCATATAGTTTTGCTTTGAACGTGTGCAGTAAATTATTTAAAAAAAAACATTAAAATTTTCTCAGTGTGAAATTTAAATTTAGTAGCAAGATAAGTGTTTGTACATGAGTATATGTACATGGGCTGCAGTAACCACTCACTAGAAGGTTGATTGTTTGGTGCTGATTTAGTAAATAAAAGATAGCAAGCGTTTCTTATTAACCAGTCAGAGTGGCGTTCTTTAAAGAATATGATTATTAAATTCCAACACAAGATCAAAAATCTAATATTAAAACTGAGCGAGGCGCTGACCCTCGATATTACTCAGAATCTCATTTTCTGTCCTTCAATGTCATCAACGCTTGTATATGATTTCAAACTCTAAAGACAGTACAATAAAATTGTTATTAAAGTAGCAAAATATGTATGCATCTTCATTTGACAGTGCATATGTTTTGAAATTTATTTGTAAGCACACGAGATGCACTCGGTTTTTTGAATAATATAATGATCTGTTATTAAAATAGTGATAGCTAGAATTTTGACTGTAATTAGAGTACGTTACGGAATTATCGAGCGATGTCGTAATAGGGGACCGTAATATTTTGTGTTATGTGTAATTATATAAAATTAGTGACTGTTTCGAAACCGTAGGTGGTGCAGGTGAAGTTGGCATTTGGGGAAGTAGTTGTTATGTTTTATTATAATTTGGAAGTAATTACTAAGTACTACGCTACGTTAATGTACCAGTGTTTAAATAATTTAAATATATATATTTTTTTGATTAGTAACCACGATACAACATATTAATATTGCAAAATAATGCTGCCGTGTTTCGTATGTTGAGTGATGAAAACTGGAGACTTTTAAATGGTAACAAGGCATTCTATCTTATTCTTCAGGTGTGACAATGCATAAGATTAAAAGTACGTATCTACGGGCCACGATATTCACTAACCATCAGACATTTGCTATAATCATCAGATAAACTGTAGCAGCTATATCTGTGACCTACAAAGCCATAGATTGTTTTTTTATATTTAAAGCTCTACACCCAGCTTGTTAATGATAAAAAGCCTTTTGGCAGACTTTTCAAATTTAATCATGACCTCTTATAAAAGGTTACCACTGGTCATTACCCCTTTCGTTGTAGTGTGTGTCACTGTGTCACTCTTGACAAGCGAATTGACGATCGAAATTCCAGACGTTTCGTACCTTTGACGCTGCTGTCCGTCGTCAGCCTGGGTCTAATAAGCCTAGCGTAAACGAGATGGTTATATTACCATGTATCCTTTTGGAAGATCCCATAGCTAACTAACCCTTACGACGTCCGCGGTACGAAATGGTTTGGCAGATTACTTTACGCCGTTACAACACGGTAAATATTTTCTTAGCTTTAACGTAGTTTCAACTAAATACACGCGTCATGGCCGTTCGTATATTCATTGCACGCATGTATCGCTTATTTATGGGCGATTGTGGGTGATAAAAGTATTGCTTTACCGGCGCGACGAGGGCGCGGCAACTAACGCAATGCTCAAACGCAATCCAGCTATATTACGCGGCCTCGCTATTATTACGTTTTTAATTTAGACAGAGACCATTGTTATGCTATTGTCTAATTAATGAAGCTATTTTTTTCTAGTTTAAAGTGGTTTAATTGTCATTGTATGCGCAGTTATACGTGAGCGTGGTTTGACAGTTTTGAAATTCGAAAATGTTTATTATTAAAAAAAGATTAATGCAGTAACAGAAACAGAAACTTTTTTAATCAATATAGATTACGAGTATAAGCAACACTTATTGAAAGTCACTCTTTTGTTTAATTACCACTGGTTCAAAAAAAAACCTCTGTCTAGGGAAAAACCAGCAAGAAACCTTCCTTTTTTAAATAACAGCTTA
The DNA here is from genome assembly GCA_963668995.1 of Parnassius mnemosyne. Classification (NCBI taxonomy): domain Eukaryota; kingdom Metazoa; phylum Arthropoda; class Insecta; order Lepidoptera; family Papilionidae; genus Parnassius; species Parnassius mnemosyne. Next base: position 37,185,581 of record CAVLGL010000079.1, on the reverse strand, counting down.
CAATCATGTATGTTACACAATTAACCACACAAAACAAATTAGAAATAGCTTGGCAGTAATTTATTTTTACGTAAAACTAACCAAAATACATAATTAAAAGCTGAAAGCAGTTCAGTCAATTATGGCTTCAGGTTTCACACGTCAGTTAAGCTATTTGCGCTCAGGAGTCTGGCTAGGACTGATCGAAGTGGTGGCGCCAAGTGGCATTCCCTGCACTGCTATGTTCTATTATGGAGGTTATAGAGAGGTAGTATAATAACAGGCTCGAGTCATCTTAGTCCTCGGAAGCCACAACGCTTCTGTAGCCTTCGTTGTTTGAAGTCGGTTGCAGGTATCTATGGGTGTCTATGGCTCGTATTAATAAACGTTCCTCAGCTCAAGTACACGCACTTGAGTACAATCTTGAGGTTATGATCTTATTAATAAACGTATCTCAAGATACGGTTTAGGTTTACGATATCAGCTGATCGCCACACTGATTATAATAAGCGAAACTTGACTCTCAAGTGTGTACTTAAGTGCAAGTATAATAACAGGCTCGAGTCATCTTAGTCCTCGGAGGCCACAACGCTTCTGTAGGCTTCTTTGTTTGAAGTTGGTTGCAGGTATCTATGGGTGTCTATGGCCCGTATTAATAAACGTTACTCAGCTCAAGTACACGCACTTGAGTACAATCTTGAGGTTATGATCTTATTAATAAACGTATCTCAAGATACGGTTTAGGTTTACGATATCAACTGAGTGCCACACTGATTATAATAAACGAAACTCGACTCTCAAGTGTGTGTACTTGAGTGCAAGTCATAGAACAGTATTCCTAAGTATAGCGTTTTGAGATACTGTTTTTATGTGTTTATTAATTAGCAACGATCTTGAGATGCTGATATCTTAATGAGGGCGTGTCAAATGATTATGCACTTGAGTTCGTCGTTGAGTAACGTTTATTAATACGGGCCTAAGTCTATGGGTATGAGTCGTAAGAAATTTAAAATTAGCTAAATTAAATCCTTATAAAAATATTGTTTAAAATTTACAATTTTTTTACTAACGTTGTTCAGAGTGGTCAAGGATAATAAGGTGAATTTCATTATAAGGTCATATTTTTTATAATACACGTAATAATCTCAGGATCTTAGTTTTATTGTACTACTACTACTACTTTAAGTAATTTAAGGTTTATGATCTGTGTTCATCTCGAAAATAATAAGGTGATTCAAATAACAATTTTGTTTTAGCGGTTCATTACATCTGACAGACATCGTGGGTCGAACTGTACGTAAGCGGATCATAATTATTAATTGGTTGGTTCCACTGGAAACCCACGCACAGTTTAATGTTGGCTTGTGGATGCAGGTCATGAACGTTGTTCTTGTTATATAATCAACATTTTTGTTTATACCAAATTAGGTAGTGTGTGGTTCTACAATTATTTTTTTTTAATCTTATATGTAGCACCTTAAAGTAAAGAGTACATAGATCGCACTTAATTGTATGTGGCATTCTCTGCCAGTCAACCCTGGGTGCCAAAGATAATTGTTGATAAACTTTAAGTATATTTAGATTTTTTACGTGGTACAAGTATATAATAGCTGCAGCAAGAATGGGTAGCGTAAGATTTTTCCATCACTACATTTAGTCACGTAGGAGTCGTATATGGTCTATGGGAAATGCCATAAAACCTTAAGGTTTCCTAGAGATGACGCAGTATACTACATTGTTAATTCTAAATGTCAAATATCTAGACCGGCGATGAATAGCATCGAAGGTGGTGCTGCTACTGCTACTTCTAACTTATATCTGGCAGTGGAATTTTGTACGCTGATAAAGGAGAAGAAGATATCAGTTGCGCGTTCTTGAAAAGGCCTGTATTTAGCAGTAGATTAATAAAGACTGCTACTTACTTACGGGATACTTATGAGGTCACCTAGATGGATCTTAGTTATAGTTCAGCCCGTTAAGTGGCGGTGGCGTGATCCAGAAATCACTTGTGCATATCCGGAAACCGAATTATTCCTCAGACATTTATTTCCGCTGAGTCTCTGAGCTACCATGGTTCATTACCTGATAGCTTCCAATAAACTTAAATATTATACATTTTTCACTCATGACTCATGACTCGCCTTACAAATTTGACGAGGCGATAAAACCACAATATTCGTTATCGTCGACGGGCCAAAAGAACATTGATTTATAGCTTACAATACGGATACCGTCGCCCCCCGACCATTGGATGGACCGCGGTATTTTTATGGTGTACTTATACGGTAACTAGGATACAGTTTCTCTTCTATAGTGTTGAACGTGTAGTTAGTGGGTGGGTACGCTTGTTATATTTCGATCTTCTTGCCTATTATAGCACTAAAGAGAACTATTAACAGACAGACTGGTATGGCAGCTTGATGTTTTTAGAGATGAAACGTGAATTATACCTGTTTAATTAACCGACTTCATAAAGGAGGAGTGTAATGAGTGTAATGCAATTCGTGTGTTTGTTTTTTTGTATGTATGTTAAGCGATATCTTCGCAGTTTGTGAACCGATTTTAGTGATCCTTTTTTTTAATTAAATATTAGCCTTTATCTCAAGGATGATCCCATTAAATATCGAAGAAAAAATTTCGCCCCCTAGAATGAAAAATAGGGGAATAAGTTTCATATAGGAACTATTGTTTAAGGAATTTCGTATGATATCTTCGTAAATTGAGAACCGATTTTAGTGATTCTTATTAAATAGGTTATACTTTAAGGGTGGTCTCATGTCAAATTGGAGAAAAATTCCACCCCTAAGGGGTAGCAAATAAATAACTTCCTTTTTAGCAATTTGATGTCAGTTTTTACATTTTGCTAAAACATAACATAAACACTCACGCCTGTCACCCAGAGAGGTAGGCAGAGACTACGGACTTCCATTTGGCGCGATCCTGACACACCTCTCTCGCCACCTTTACATCCATATATCTACGCAACACGCTCGTCAGTTGAGGGTACTCCTAATCTGGCACATTTTCAATGTATCGCCAATTTGGTCGATAAATCTTCGTCTAGGGGGTCCCTTCCCGACTCTGCCGTTCACTTCTTAAACATAAATTTGCTTTGTCACTCTTTCCTCATTCATTCTTTGTACATGACCAAACCACCGAAGCATTCCTTTTTTAATTTGTTAGAAGTCCTATTTTTATTTTGTTAAAAGTAATAATTATTTTACATTTTCTAAACTAAGTGACAACTCACGCTGCTACGCTACTTCTAAACATTATATATTCTATCTCAAATTAATATGTAATATAATATGTTCTAACTTTTAAAATGTTGATTAGTGGTCAATTAATTCATTTCATAATCCATCTAATCATTTCGTTCATAGTTTGCCAAAAAGAGGTGATTTTGACATAGTTGCCAGGCGCGCAGGTGTGTTGGCAACCGCAGTTTTTATAATTTTCAGTTGTTACCAGGAAGTTGCTGCTGTACATTTCTAGTCTCTCACGTCTTACAACACCCGTGGGACGACTTGGAGTAGTGTTTATGTTTACACCGCCACTGCACCAACTGCACGGTTAGGTTAGTACATTGCATGGTTATTTACTGCTTCGTTCATGATTGTGAGTATCATCTACTCCCATTACATATCTACTCGTATTAATGGTCTACAATCCATTTTTAAGTTTTAACGTTTAAAAATAGTTTTATCTTATTGACAATACATGCTCCATTTGTAGGCCGACAATTCGACTGTCAAGAGGAACTTAACAAAGGGGTATAATGTAAGAAGTCGTTTAGATGTAAGTTAAGCTAAATTGGTAATTTCAATGCGTGGTCCCTGATAGTATCGAGGCCTGGTAGTTTGTTGACTCTGATGTTCATAGAAGATAATACCTTTTAAGTTGTTCTAGGCCTACTGCTGACTGTGAATTCTCACGTATAAGGTGTAATAGTCTTGTTATATAATTCTGTTGTAAAGGTTACTCAAAGTGGCGTGGGAGTATGACGGCTTTGTCATCAGAACTTTTAGCCTCCTAATTGTTTCCGTCGTCAAGCAGCTATGCCTACTGCTGAGTAAAAAAAAAGATATTGTATAATTACAGATTCTAAGGCATTTCATTTTATTCTTGGAAAATGGATCTGCAGCGTTTTTTCATTGAATTTGGTTTCAGGCGTTTATTGACTGAGATAACCATTTATCCTCAAGCCAATTGTCATTTGTATATAATCTCTATATAAAAAAAGAACAATTGTTGTCCGTTAATCTAGCTCAAACTCGAAAACGACTCGAACGATTTTGATGGATTTATTGTGTGCGTTTAAGTGGATCCCTGGATGCTCTAGATTCACAATTGGACCCGGTAGGTGGCGCTGTTGACTAGATCACGAAATCAAGAAAAGACAGAAAAATATTGTCATATCCATCGTCGTCCATCAAATATTACCTTTACTTCGTCTGTATCATCGTATATATGGCTGTTTTAAAATTCGGAAATGGGTAATGGCCGAAAGATGTTTATTATGCCTATATCACGTAGATGCGAGATGTAAAATATGCGACTATATTAAATATGCGCTCCTTCATGTCACACACAAGGCATTAAGTCCGCCCTTTATACCCCTTATTATAAGGTAGATGTAAAAAAGATAAAATAAAATAATTATAAATATATATATATATATATATATAGTAATGTTGGTCTATAAATATATAATTTATTATATCTATCGGAACTTAATATAGTAACATAGCTTTCTTTTTTTCGCAGCACTAATAATGGTGAGAAAAAAAAACACGACAGTCACATTAATCTGCCATCGATATTGTTTTATTGTTTGTTTTGTTGTGGCCGAGTTGCTGAAAGTGAAGGGATTTGTTTTGAACATGATGTTTCTTATATGTGATTCTTACGTCTACCCATTACAATGGGCGGGTACAATGCTCTAGTTGCAGTTACTTTTTCGCTACATTTTATTTCGGTTTATCTACTGTTCGAATATTAATTAGTGATGTAACATGTGGGGATAGAAAAAAGTTTTATCGACATATTTCTTTAGTTTTGAAAGTACGTTTTAAAGTCACAGACGTCGTTTACCATTTGATTTGATTAGACTACTTTCGTTCTCCCATCACAAATCCTTCCTTTATTTAATTTCCGTTCTATCCGTTTCATGCATACTTTTTGACTTATTGTAAGCCAGTGCTTGACTACAATCCCACTTGATGGTAAGTGGTGATTTAGCCCTGGACGAGAGAACAAGAGATGGGCAGCAACATCTTCCTGATAACTACTCCAAAACATAAAAATCTGTAATTGCCACTCCGTCTGTCAAGCCGGGCAACAGTGGCAAATATCTCCCTTGTTATTCAATCTATGAGGTGGCCTATGTTCGACAGTGGACAGTGGAGTTTCTATAAGCTGAAATGATTGAATAATATTTTTTATAGTAATATAAATTATATACAATATTAAAATCTATAATAATAAAAAGAAAACTAAAACTAGAAACTTAATTATCATGTAGTCCTACTCCCCGTGGTATCGTGCAAAGAACGCTGGCTGCGTTTCCCCGCTGAATAGATATACTTAGCCTTTGAGCGAGAAAAGAACCAGCTCTCTTATCACCAGCAGCAACGACCAGCTGCGGATGGAGTTCCTTTAGGAACTTCGCCGCACGTGGACTCCACGGACCGATAGTTTCTACAGCAAATGGCACAAATATGTACTCATCTCTCAGAGACTCATATTTGCGCCACTTACTGATGAATGATAATGATTGAGTTAATTAATGATTGAATTAATTACTGAACAACGAAATCACAATCATCATCGTCATGTCCATTAATGAACATAGGCCTCCCTATATTTTGCCTCATGGGGGAGATTTTGGCATAGTTGCTATGGTTGATGCTATGGTTTCCTTTCGTTGTTATTAGGAAGACGCTGCCGTCCATCTACTGGTTTGTTTTCCTCTGTCTCTTCTTACGGCTCCCATGGGACGTTATATAGTGGATATAAAACAATTCAAATTTGTCGTTATCACTCGACTGCCCCAAAAGGAGGGCAATGTTTTTCGTCTATATGAAAATGAAAATGAAAAATGATTTATTGATTTACAATGATACAATTTAAAGCAGTCGCAAGGGCCCCTGTACTAGGTTGGTTACCTGTGTTACTGGGTACCCCGCTCATCCACCAAGACTATACAATATTAATCAATAAATAACAAAAGGCAAGGCATGCGCTAGCATTAGGGAGTAATGTAATATATAACGTATGTCTATTTTCTACCGAATTTAAAAAGGAGACGGTACTCAATTCGACTGTATGTTTTATATGTGTGTACCTCATAACTTTTTACTGGGTGAATCGATAACGATGATTCTTTTTTATTTGAAAGCTGGTGCTTCACATATTGTCCTACTAGCTGTGCGCCGCGACTTCGCCCGTGTATAATTGAGGGTTTTAATTATATTGCTCAGAACCCTAATTATTTTTCTCAAATATAAGTAGCCTAAGTTACTCATTAGAACATCGGCTATCTGCCAGTGAAAGTCCCGTCGAAATCGGTCCAGCCGTTTCGGAGATTAGCTGGAACAAACAGACATACAGACAGACAGACCGACAGACAGACAAAAATTAAAAAAAATGTTTTTGTTATAAATACCGTATATACATTCATATGCATTGAGTAAAAAGCTGTTATTTTTTTGACAGACCTGTTGGTCTAGTGGTTAGTGACCCTGACTGCTATGCCGGAGGTCGTGGGTTCGATTCCCACCCAGGACAAATGTTTGTGTGATGAGCACGATCATTTGTTCTGTGTCTGGGTGTAATTTATCTATAATATTTATGTATTTAGAAATATATAAGTATGTTTATCAGTTGTCTAGTACCCATAACACAAGCTCTGCTTAGCTTGGGACTAGATGGCGTTGTGTGATAGTTGTGGAATATTATTATAAATATTATTATTATTATTATTATTATTTTAACATTACAAACAGACACTTCAATTTTATTTATTTTTATAGATATAAATTTGATTAAGGTCTATCCAATAGTTTTTGAGTTATTCTTAATAATTTATATTGAAGTCGATTGTATAAAATTTTTAATTTTTAATTATTTTGACACGCATTGTTGCTAATGGATTTTAACATATGGGCTGTTGTTGTATTAGCGTTAGTCGTGGAAATTATATACTAGGGTATAAATTTTTTCTCTTTTCAGAAATATTTTTTACGCAGTCGAGTTTATTGATTACAGTTTTAACTGTTGGGATTGTTTAATATTCTGATGCTATATTTATAATGAATGTGATACTTATATCGATGGCGAAAAAATTCCATTGCGCTGCCTTATAACGCTGTCCAACCCACTTAGGTGGCCATTGTTAACTTAATGTTCGATCGATGCCATCGGAAAGTACATCGTAAATGGTCATCTAACAACATACTTTGACCATAATGGTAGCAATTAATCAATAGTGTGTTTATGTAACAATGCATGTGGGACATGGGCCCGCTTTCATTCGCCGTGGCCCGCTCAATTTTGATGCATCGTTTTTGGTAGGTACCAACGTCACAAGTAAACGCTTTCCAAAATTATAGTTTAAACAATGCTGAAATTAAAATATAAATTGATGTTACCAATTCTTTCATTTTCTATTTTAAACGACGCTATCCCTCTACCCTAACATAAGGATTTTCTCCTATATTCTGGAGGCAATTTAAGTGCATACATCAAACCCGGGACAATTATTTGTAGAAAATACAAATAATTATACGGTGCGGAGCCGTCATTTTAATGAGGCCTAATATTCTTTATCTCTAAAAACTGAGGTGAAGTTTTTTGTGACACGATGTCATTTGATTGAGAAATTAGTTTTGAATAAAAGTTTATCAGTTTCTAGTGTATTATATTAATACACAAAACAATGTTTCAATAGTTTGCTCTTTAATTTTTTCCACATTTCGAACTCTTTTTTTTTATTTTTATAGTTTTCTGAATATCTGTGGTTTGATTTATTTATTTTTAATCTAAATAATATAAAATATTACTAATAGCACAGAAAGAAATACTAATCTAAACATTTTTCGAATAAATTAACTATCAAATCTGTTAAATATTTACACCTCATTTTTAAGTGGTGCCTTCCTGGTGGCAGAAAAAGTCGTGGATGCCCTTTACTGACAAAGGAAAAAAAAAAGGTCGGGTAAAATATCGTACGGTTTGGAGTAGTGTATATTTTATTAGATGTTATCATGGGTCTTTTGCTTTCGAAAATCTGCATAATTTAAAAAAAGAACATTAAAAACGTATACATATTTCAAAAAAGTATATAAGTTTAAAAAAAAAGATAATTTCCGAACGTACATTAAACTGGCTTTATAATGACGACAGTTGTGCGTTCTATATCAATTCGTTATCCTCAGTCCGTAACGGGATGTGGACCTCTCAGCGCTATTGACGCTGCTTCCTCTTGAATAATTTACACATGTCAAATACGAGACATATATCGTAGGCTACGAAAGTAAAGCTTTGTAGCATTTTCCTAAGTATTACAAAACACGGATCGATATATGGTAATAACTTTTCTATTACCAACACCACACTTCTAATATCAGTTTGGCGTGATTTCGGTGATAATTCCGTTTTACAATGCCACGACCACGACGTTCCGATGTCCGGTGTTTTACACCAAAATGATGTACATAAGTAGATTCAACAGATTTGTGCTATGTGAGTTATTCAAAAGTGTAGTAGTCTGTGTACAAAAGTTCTATAGCCCAACGGATCAGTAGCCTGAAGTGATTGCCACTGGCAGGAAATATAGCTGGAATTATATACTCGTATTATTAAAGATTTATCATCATTAACTAAGATAAAATGATGTGTATTGCCTAGTTTGAAGAATTATGTAAACTACCTAGTTTGGGAATTATATATGGCTATTGTGGTAGTCTGTGACGTAACAACAGAACAAAAGTAACTAACGTAGCTCAATAAATTAGTAGGTTGAATTAGCAATGAGCTGAAAATATACGAGTAGCTGGAAGAATTGACATACTCGTAGATGAGAAAAAAAGGTTCTCTAGAGCCTCTTATAGAAAAATATATGTGAGGCCGTGAGAGTTATATTTAGTGGCACACCTGTGATGAGTTGTAGTGATGATGATGGTGATGAAACAAGTTAATTAGAAATCCACACGATATAGAATATCTCATAGGTAAAAACTTTATCGACTACTGGTCACCACCGCTGGAGATAAGAAGGCTGGTTCTTTTCTCGCTCATAGTTGCTTATTGTATTGATTATATATACATATATATACACACACACACATATATATATATATATATATATATATATGAGTATAATATATGCTTACAAATTAGTTAGTTATTTATACGGTATATAAAGTTATATAGTCTTAATACGTCTAACAGTCGGACACACGCATTCTTATTTTTCTAAAAGGGTTATGGAGCATTTAATCTGCGCTGCTATAATGTGGTAATGAAAAATGAGGACAGAAATAATAACCTCTATTTGGATTATTGGTTGATTCGCACGAATTATACTTGCACGAAACAAGCGAATTGACTGACAACACCTTTGATTGTACTAAGAAATGGGTAATCGCGAGCATGAGGCTTATTGTTATTTAATAGGGGTCAGTCGTCGGCCCCGGTATCAATTTATCGAAGAGTGGCAGTTTGATTTTGTCTTTGTCACTGTTTTTGAAAGTAAATCAATGTATTTTATAATCAGAAATTATTGAATTTAATTATTCTCTTCACACTAGATTGTAAGGAAGTAAAGTGAGTGGCAGAGTCGACAAGGGATGCACTAGGTGGACGATTTTCGACCAAATTGGCAATATATTGAAGATGGGTCAAATTAAGATACCCTAATTATTATAATGACGTAAAACTAGCAAGAGAGGTGTGTCAGGATCAAGTCAGGCTCGTGTCAAATGAAAGTTCGTTGTCTCTGCTAACCTCTTTAGTTAACAGACTGCAAGTTTTCTCTGTGAACAATCACATATCATTAGGACATAAATAATTAACAGTTGTATAAACTCGTATCTTACATATCTATATCTAACATAAGCTGCAATAAGTTAATATTATCTTTTTAACACCGGGTTCTAGTGCAGCCGTTCGTTGAAAAAATAGCAACGAATTTATTATTAGTGTTAGTAAATTTGCCGCCATCACACAGCCAATATACTAATAATAGTAAGGTGAATCTATCACTTTTTTTTTGTTCCAAATGTGCCAAGAAACGACGAAAAAGAGGCGTATAAAAGAAATACTTATGTTTATTTGTAAGGCTTTTTTTGCAAAGGTATTCCTCTAAGAAGGTTATTTTTTTCTATTTTTTTATTTTCTATATTCTGTCGCTAAGTAATATACATTTTTGAATTCTATATCTTAGGGTATGCAGAGCTTTAGGGGAGACAAAAGCATCTTTCTTTGAAAATTAAAATGATTTTCAAAGAGCATGTGTTAGTGTCAGTTAGGGTTCAGTAACTAGGTCAGTCAGACTGTTCCCAGTTGTACACTATCGTATTGTTTCCTCGGCTGTCGCCCAAATCGCGGTATTTTTGTCACGCTAAACACGTTCTTGTTGCGTCTAAGGTGTGAGTAGTATGGTACCGTGGTCGTCAATTCGCCTACCAAGCATAAGGATTGGAAAATCCTTCATAAAACAGGAGAGGCCCATGTCCAGCAGTAAAAGGAAAAGAAGAAAATCATCTAGTCTTATCTCAAGTTGTAATTAAGTCTAGATGTAGAGTTCTAGATCCTAGAATGTTTAAGTAGTTGTGTGCAGTATTCAAGTGACGGTATTCAAGTGTTGTGCAATTTGCGAGTGAATCTTGTAATAGGTACTGTGTAGATATTTTTAAAAGTATGTATTGCCATTATTTAATTCTAACATCTTTCTCGAGATGCAGAAAAGAAGTAACATGCGATGTGAAGCACCAATGCTTCGGGAAGTCTGCAGTCTGTGAACATGTTTAAGATAACCTGCGACCACAAAACCTTGCAAAACAACAAAAAAATCTTAACATGTATCCGTGTGGTTACACTTTCGTAACTTTCGTGTAATGTAAGGATTTAAAGGAAATTAACCACGTTAAAATCAGTAACACAATTTTTAATTCATTGTGTAATGTTTAGTTATAATTAAATAATATGGTTTCTTATAATAAATTAAATACACGTTTCAGGCACAAATCATAGTTATATAATAATTTTAGTTTATAATAGATACGTTCGCATTCGATTCGGCTGGGTCTAGACTTCAACTTTAACCATTATGAAATAGAATCCGGGCGTTCATAAAATTTATTTATCTAGAGAGCAAAGAGCTGCTGATTGGTTGGTACAAGTCTATGATATTTGAAATTAATACGGATAACTATAGACTTGTGAAAACAGAAAATGTTATTTATTTTATTTACTTAATCTTAATTATTTACCATATAATAAGGTATATAAAGGCTTGGACTTAATGCATTTTGGCATTCTCTATATGTATTGAGATATTTGACAACAGTTTTTTTAATAGAAAGGATACTTTTAACTAGTAGTTTATTAATACTATAGTTACTCCTGTTAAGGACTACAAACAAGCTTAAAAACTTAAAATACTTAAGCTAGTGAGTGGTTTATAGAAGTGGTTTATAACAGTAACCGAATGGCGGGTTTAAAACATTCGAACCGATGCCTTTTTTTTAGTCCCCGTACAATAAAGGTAATGTCGTTTTCGTTCGTTCAACCTCATGCTGCCTACCTGGCGCCAAAATTTGTGCAAAAACTCAAATAATTAGTTTTCGGGTGCATTGTATTATGTTTTATGATAGCGTTGTGGTCTTTGTTACTGCATCCAATCTTATCTCCAATCTTACAACGCATAATATGCAGCAATCATTGGTCGAAGATGCCTGTAGGCGTTTGCTGGGCGCAGTGGCCACTTACCGCACTTTAGTGTTATAAATAGCGGAAGTAATCAACTGGTAGGTAACACAGTGCAGAGTGCACGTGAAAGCATATAAGAGGCAATCACTCGTTCTATCCTACCCGTACCCATTCGATGTAATGCTTACGTGATAAGCTTAGACAGGACAGTGCCACCTCATGTACAATTATACTAGCCTTATGTAACAATTTAAGAATCTAATTTCTTCGCTTAGTTATTTTATAATTTATATTTATTTTATATAATTTCTTTTTCATTATACATCAGAAAAAAATCCAAATCCGCGTCACCTATTAAGAGATCAGCAAACCCTGACAATCAGTTTAGATACAAAATGTTTCCAATGGGGATTCAAACCTATGCCCTGCCCCTACATGAGTTTACAAAATGATTGCGTTTTTGGCAGATTTTTTTTAAATTAGGTTTATAAATATTTTCATAGTTCCAGTGTTATTTTCTGTATGCAAATAGAAATATAAATAGGAACGTTATTCAATACAGATTAAAAGTAATTTTAAATGAAAATAATTTAAAATTTTTATTTACATCTAATTCGGAAAATATCTCAGCACTGGGAAGAATCATTAGAAAAAAAATTCCATAACATATTGGAAACAGCTTGTTAGCGTTCACTTCATTCCCAAGGGTTATTATCATTCGTATATTCCTTAATATTATATTATATTAAGGAATATATGAATGATAATAACTTTTACAAATGATACTTTTTAAACAACTTCTTGTACAACAATTTTTAAGCATGGCGATAGTTCAAGACATAATTGAACGTATGATTGATAATACCAGAATTAATAACTTTTAAGCATTACATTACATTACATTATTGAGATATAATATCTATTACCTCACCTTATACATTTTATATTACGACTTTTGAAAAGTAGTTACATTCCGTTATATGATTTACGCGTATGTAGTTTTGCGCAGTACTTAAGCTTTAGCTTTTGGCTAAAATAAATATTAGTAATTTATTTATAGTTGATTAGATGACATTTTTTTCTCTAGATTATGACGCTCTTACTCTTAGTAGTAGATTTTTTTATAGGAGAGGGGGCAAACGAGCGGCTCACCTGATGGTAAGTGACTACCGCCGCCCATGAACAACTGCAACACCAGGGAGGGAATTGCAGATGCGTTGCCGGCCTTTATGAGATGGCAGAGCTCTTTTTCTGCTCTACTCTCTCTCTCTCGCTCTGTTTATTTTCTGTTTTTATTTTTTATAAAACCGAAATGATCAACGAATTACAGTCCACCGAATGGTAAGTGGCTAATGCAGCCTATGGACACCTGCAACTAACTTCAACCAACTCTTTACAAGTGCTCGCTGCAGCTATATTATGCTTGTAGCACGAATAGGTCGGCTCCACCGGTGTAGGACCAAGCTAATAATACCAGCGTAAAATAGCAGAATAATGCTGCTGTTTCCTATGGTGAGTGTGGGGAGTCGGAGGACCTTTTTGTTGGATTCTTTTTCCTGATGGCCACACCGTCCACTTGTCATCGGGTGGACTGTGTGCTCGTTTGTCGCCATTGTTCTTTATAAAGAAGACAAATATCAGTCAAAAGTTAAACAAGCACTTATATTTTTTTATACCATTTCAATATCGTGGAGTCCAAGATAGTTTATGATATCGTATCCAACGAAACAAGTGCTTCTTCGATCGCATCGAATCGATGTTTTCGCGATTGTAGAGTGCAACATTAATCTACACTCTATGATCTTGAAAACATAGAGTTTTTTTTTTATCATTACTGATTTAAATTATACCTAATCTTTCAATTATACTTACTTACTTACTTATCTTCACGCACAATCACTGACGGGGTGGCCAGAGAGAACAGATCGCCAAGTGTCATGATCCTTACATACCTCTTTCAATTATACAACTTTCATAATATGATAGAGTAAGTACTCATTTTTTTATGTTAAGGTCAACCACTCCGCCGATCAGCGATGATATAGATTGTTTTGCATTAATAACCAGTATGTAAATTGTTTCAGGTAATTATTCAAATGAGTGTATTGAGCGGTGCTGCAATTTGTGAGTAATGACAGTAGATAATCAATTTTTATGAAGATAATATGTTGCGTTGCGTAATACTGACATGTGATGAAACGATCTGTATCCGATAGATCTATACACTTTTTTGCACGTACACTTACACTTTTATACATGGTAGAGCCACGATGCAGCTTAATTATGGTTGTAGCACGAATGGATCGGCTCGACCGGGGTTAGACCACGCTCTCGCAGAATACCAGCGTCAAATAGCAGCTTAATGCTGCTGTGTTTTGTATGGTGAGTGTAGAGAACCGGAGACGCTTTTTACTGGAAACGAAGCATTCCTTCTTAGACCTCAGGGGTGACGACGTATCTGCGTTTTGATTCTTAATCGAGGATAAATGTAGATGTTTATAGGCCACAGCATCTACTTACCATCGGGTGGACTATGTGCTCGTTTGAGCCTAATTCTATTAAAAAAACTTCCAGTGATTTTAGGGAGATTAGTATTCTAGTAGTTCTGTATACTTAGTTAGGTATATACCTACTAGCTGGTTTTTTTTTACAAAAATCAAGTTTTCTTAGCCCGCTGTCAGAAAGTCAGCGGTGTTGCACCCGCGTGCCTCGGTAAGGAAGTAAAGCCGTTTGTCCAGCTCCTGATTTTTCTCCGGTCGTGTCGGATCGCCGTACCATTGGATTTTGTGATGAGGGAATAGAAGAGGCAGGTGCACCCTCTTGCGCAAACGCTCGTGCACTATGATTGGCCGCCGTGTCCGAGATTCGATCCAGAGGACATTATTTTTATTAGATGCTGGTTCGGCAGACGTTGAAAAGTTTGAAGGCCAGACCCTTGGCGGTGCGATGTGTTTCACTCCAATTTCAGTTCAAACTTTTTGTGGTTTTAATGTAAAATTTAAAGACTGTAAAGTACTATAAAAAGTGTACGGATTTATCATCATAATCATACGTAGTAGAGCCATTCTGCAGCTATATTATTACTGGTATAGTTGTATCACGTCTGGGTCGGCTCGACTGGAGAAGGACTACGCTCTCACAGAATACCGACGTAAAATAACAGCTTAACGCTGCTATGTTTCGTATGGAGAGTGTAGAGAACCCTTTTTACTGGAAAAGAGGCATTCCATCTTAGTCCTCACGGGTGACAACGCATCTGCATTTTGATTCGTAATCGATGTCTATGGGCCACAGTATGCACTTACCATCAGGTGGAATGTGTGCTCGTTTGTCACCCTATCGTATAAAAAAATCATCATTACCAACATCACAGCCTATCGAAATCCACCATTTAACATAGACCTTCCCCATTGATTGTGGCATGATCCCTCATATTAGCCACAGTTGCTACGTTCGCAAGCTGGTTGCCAAGCGCATTTTTTTATTATTTTAAGTTGTTATCAGGAAGCTGCTGCTGCCCATCTCCTGTTTCAATTTCCCTCTGTCGCTTCTTACGACACCCACGGGATGATATTATGGGTAGTGAATGTTCCTACGCCGCCAGTACACGGTTTACAGTAAAGTTAGTGTTATAACAATATTAAAGTTTGTAAAAAATTACTTCGCGTACATCCGGTCGATATAGTGGCGCTGGGATTAGTAGTGACGGTGATAGTGCACGCCAAAAAAAAGTAACCAAAAAAAATTAATTATATTATTTATCGAGCGGATGTACGCGAAGTAATTTTTTACAAACTTTAATATAATGGACTTCCGCAAAGTAACGTCTGATTCTATTAATTATAACAATATAATTGTTTATAAAATTTTAATAATATATAAAATGAACGGTTATAATTAAAATACCTTAATTTTTTTTATTTGTGCATGTCTAGGATCGATCTAATTTTTATCTTTACCTAATAAAACTTAATTCGATTTGTAATTACATACATTTGGTAGGCACGGTCCGTTTTAAATCGTAAGTATGTAATTACTCTAACATTTAAATTGACTAATTTGCATGAACGCCACAAATAAAATGTCATTCCATGCTGGTTGATGTTGGCGTCTGAGAATGAAATGCAAAATCAGTAAAACATGCGTGTCGTTTCTTGGACTCATAAAAATTCAATCACCTAATCAATGAATTACGCATTGCATTTTGAGAATGTCAATGTCACTTTAAATTCCGTAAACGCAAAGATACTTACGACTATTCAAATGCTAGAAAACAAATGTTTTTTTTTAAAAATACTTTACTTAAAAAGGGGCACTGTTTTCATTGCGAATGGCTACCAACTAGCATGGTTGTAAGCTTTTTTGTTTTGGTTTGTAAGCGGTTTTGAAAATTTATAGAATCAATTTTTTTTTGAACTGGCCCGTAGTGCGGCCCCCACATGATAGAGTGAGGACCTGATAAGAGATGCGGAAAATAAACGGATGCAGGTAACTTAGGACCGTGGTTTGTGGTATTGCTTGAGGAGGCCTTCTTTCAGCAGTGGACTTGTGGGATGGGTTGTAATGATCGTGATGATGGTGAAGATGACCTGGCAAAGTGAAGAAATCTCTAGGGTGAAGAACGAAATGAAATGAAATTAAATATATTTATTTTTCCAACGTAAGAAAATAAATTTTGTTTGTTAAATTTAATTTCTTTTTTCTGCTAAATCACTACCGTTTCAAAATAAAGTTCCTCTGGGCGAAAAGAAAACGGCGAAGTTAATTCTACAGATATCCTCTTTTTGTCATTTTTCAAATACACGCATACATATACGCATACATGCTTGATACTGTTGTGCTTCGTATGGTGAGTGTAGAGAACCGGAGACGCATTTTACTGGAAAAAAGGCATTTCATCTTAGTACTCACGGGTGACGACGCATCTGCATTTTGATTCTTTATTGAGGATAAATGTGCTTGTTTGTCATCCTGTCCTATAAAAAAATAGTTAATATTACGTAACATAAACATAAAACGACAACAAACCTATCGGTAACTGAGGTAAGTTTTATGATGCACACAAAAAAGACAATTAAATTTTCGAAGTTTTATTCCTCGCACAACTTCCTTGTGTAATCATCTATCGCCAGCGATTTTTCCAGACCTATACGACATAGGAGACTTCAAGAAACTATTCCCCTGCTGTTGCAGCTGTACATGGGCGGCGGTAGTCACTTACCATCAGGTGAGCTGCATGTTCGTTTGTCTCTCCTAAATAAAACAAATATTGGAGCATATCAGCGCATAGCGAACTTGAGCTGACGAATTCCGATGTAGCCGTTCACAAGTATGATGCATGTAGCAGCCATTGTCCACCTCGATCATGTTAAGAGGAAGAGGGAAATGACTAAGATTTCTTTTAAAAATAATAAAGGTCGAAAAACCAGTCACAGTATATCTATGACTGGTTTTTCGATTAATTTAATAAATACTCAGACTCCGTCTTGGTACACATAATATCCTATTAGAATCACTGATCGATACAACATTTAATGCTTGTAATGTTCATCCAGTTACAACACATAAATACACTTTTTAGGGTTCCGTACAGCAAAAGGAAAAAAGGAACCCTTATAGGATCACTTTCTTGTCCGTCTGTCTGTCTGTCTGTCAAGACCCTTTTTCTCAGGAACGCGTGGAGGTATCAAGCTGAAATTCATATCAAATACTCAAGTCTACTGTCCCTTGGAGCTGTGAAAAAATCAAAATTCTAAGCCAACGCAATCAAAGGATACAGCCGTTTATGCCGCAAATTTTCGACATTCGCAAGGGAAGCAAAACCTACAGGGTACTTCCCGTGAACTCAGAATCTTGAAATTTGGTACGAAGCAACGTTTTATAGCACAAATAAAGGAAAAATTGCGAAAAGCATACATTTTTAGTTACATCATATAATAAAAATATTTTTAATAATTTTAAACTTATATACATACGGATTTGTTCGGAACCCTCGGTGCGCGAGTCCGACTCGCACTTGGCCGGTTTTTTTATTTATCATCTCAGGGCACAACTTTCACATACTTCGGAAGATGAACAATTCCTGACACAAAGTTCATCTCTTCTACTATGAATTATGTCACAATAATCCCAAACCTTTGTTTAAATTCAACGGACGTCGTATTGTAATGACAACGGTTCGTGAAATGCAAATTTGATTAGACGCCATGTTTAAATTGCAAATCGTGAGAGAAAGGTCAGTGGTGGAGTTACTGGCGTACTAAACTATGAGATTTTTGATTAACGGTTCGCAATTGAAAGACGCTAGAAAATATTGATTTGAAAGTAACTATCATTTTCTGCCGACTTCCAAAAAGGAGACGGTACTCAATTCGACGCGTATGTTTTTTTTAATAGTGTTACCTCATAACATTTTATTGGGTGGACCGATTTCGATGATTCTTTTTTTTATATGAAAGCTGATACTTATCGTGTGGTCCCATATGAATTTAATCAAGGTCAGACCAATAGTTTTTGAGTTATTTGAGTTATTCTTAATATCTTATATTGAAGTCGGCTGTACAAAATTTTCTGCCGACTTCCAAAAAGGAGACGGTACTTAATTCGACTGTATGTTTTTTTTTATGTGTGTTACCTCATAACTTTGTACCGGGGGAACCGATTTCGATGATTCTTTTTTATATGAAAGCTGATAGTTCTCGTGTGGTTCCATATGAATTTGATCAAGGTCAGACCAATGGTTATTAAGTTATTCTTAAATAACTTATATTGAAGTCGGCTGTACAAAATTTTTAATTTTAAATTATTAATTTTAAATTATGTCTTATTGCTTTCCGGGCCTATAGTTCACTAGATGAAAGAGATGGGTAGATATTGTAATGGAAATCTTTTTAGCCTCTACCTCACAACAACAATAATATATCTTAAAGTTTCTTATAGACCTTTTCAATGTTAGGATGTTTTTTTTTTGTAAAAATCTCCTTGAAAGTCAAATAAGACATTCCATAATTTGAAACCTTCCATTCCTTTTTTCTATAAAACTGGAATGACAATGGAACTTACAGACCACCGAATGGTAAGTGGCTATTGCAGTCTATGGAGTTTCGGACTTTAAAACAAAGAAAATTCATCTGTGAGAACATTGAGTTACATGTAATACTTACGTGCGTAGTACATATATATCGATGTATGAGAACTAAGATGGAATGCTTCAATACCTGTAATTATACTGGCTCTCTATCCCTTTCAGACCGAATAACAACAATGCAAACACTGCTTTTTGGCGGCAGAAATAGATATATAATATATAGGTGGTCCTACCCAGCCGACTCCATAATTGAGCCCACAATTGAGCCGACCCCAAATAAAGGGACAAGGCAGGGAAGAAGAAGGGTGAGAAGAGGTGCCTACCCAACCCAGGCGGTCTCCTAGGCTCAAAAAGAGTCCTAACATGATTTCTTATATTTACGCGAAGACGAAACTAATATTTACGGTTTCTATCGCGTCTAATTTAACTTTTTAATTCCCGACGTTTCGGGTGCTTTATAGCACCCATGATCAAGGGGGAGACTGAGGTGTTTGACGTCCTGATGTTATGATTAGTCCAGCTACCTTCAGTTTTTGAATATTAATTTTTGGTCCGATCTACGCAGATAGAGCTTACAGTATCTTGAATTCTTGCAGTGGTATACTTTGGTTTGGATTTAATTTGATTAATTATAAACGGAACGTCGGGAATCAAAAAGTTAAATTAAACGCTATAAAATCCATAAAAATTAGTTACTTAAGAGTTCTATCACCTATAAAACGTTATATAGATTTGGATGGTGAAGCGCTATGCTTTTTATTCAGTCGTCGATTATGACACCCACTTCGAAATCCGTATAACTCAAGCAACCATGCGTCTAAAGTTATTGGGATAACTGAAGTTTGCACAAATGTAACCAATCAGCAAAATAATTTCAGGTCACATATGTCTTACCATATATTTTTTTAATATTACTTATTTTAAAATGACTTATGACAACCAATACAACGAGTAGTATTAACTACGCGTGAACTAACAGACGTGTGTATAACGTTGTTGGTATAAAGAAATCATTGAATGTTAATATTTCTCGATACAACATTAAAAGTCCAAACATTAAGAGAATAGTTCCAAGAAAGACAAAGGTGCCGGTGCCGAGTGACTAGAGGCCCACGGGTTGAATAACAATGCAAACGAAAGTCCACCGGAAGCAAGAGAAACCTGCACACAAATAGACACGCGTTACAACAAATAAACCAAGCATACATTAAAATAATAATTTAATGTATGCTCGGTGTATGTATATGTATGCGTAATTTCATACTTTCTGGCTAATATTTGTTTGCTAAAAGTGATTTTTTTATTTTTGATTCCATACAACTTCTATTCCAATTCAAAAATTTCAGTTTGACAATTCCTAAAAAATATTTCGATTGCCATTTTTCTACCGACTTCAAAAAGTTCAATTCGTCTGTATGTTTTTTTTTTATTGTGTTACCTCATAACTTTTTACTAGGTGGTTTTTGTTATTTGAAAGCTGGTGCTTCACATGTGGTTGATCAAGGTGTGACCATTAGTTTTTGAGTTATTCTTAATAATTTATATTGAAGTCGGTTGTACAAAGAGCAATGGCAGACTTTCATACATAGAATTAGTTGAGAAGAAATCGTAGCGTCTATATACCAAAAATATCTTAAAATGTTAAGCGTCAGTCCCTTGATAACTCTGTCAAATAATTTTGTACTGAGAAGGCGTCAAAAAAAAGATATTTACATTTGAACCTTTAGGTTATGTCCTATGTCACTTGGAAAAAATCATGGTTCCTGTGGTTGTTTGATGTTAGCTTAATACATAATACATAATTGAGAGTTTTTAGATTATTGCATCTCTATTATATATTTGCATACTATAAATGTATATTTCTGTTATGGCTCCAGGGCTTTTGTACCATAATGACATTCTCAGAAGGGCTAGAACCCAGAGCCATAAAGCCAGTAAAAAAAACAGTGATATTTTATTTTAGCTAGTGTTGGCATAACATTAAATGGAATTGTTACATAGTACTATGATTGAGTTAATGTATTATTGTAGTAAATTCTTTGTAAGAGACTTATTCTCGGCCATATTACTTTTATTTTGGTTATTACTGATAGTACAGTTATTACTAATAATAACTTAATATAAAAATATTTAGTGTGTTGTGTTGGTAGTATTACAAAGTGTATACGAAAATAGTAGGAATATACTAAATGGCAACATTTGAATAGAGTAAAATGATTTCAGTCATTTGATATTCCCAAAATGTTTGTTTTTTCTGTGGCTTTAATTAAAATACATTTTTATTTGAAAAATCATAGAAAAATAATAAAACTCATTTTATATATAACTTATTTCTAGACGCTATAATTTTTGTCAACTATTTTTCTGCCATTGCTGTTTGTAATTTTAAATTATTACTTATTATAAGCCAGTGCTTGATTATAGTCCCAACTGGTGGTATGAGGTAGTGATTCTCTGGATGTTAAATCTAATGGTCTTAGCGTAACAAAGACCTAAATAGTAATTAGAACTATATTAGCGCAGCAAAAGCCTATTCACTCTTGCCTTGAAGACGCCCAGACAAATTGTAATCCGACGAAAAGAGATACCTGTAAATTATTTCGCTTCTTTGCACACATTACAAAAGACAAAGCAAAACGTTAGGTTCGAATGCGTGAAATATTGACAATAAAGGGATGAAGGCCCGCCAACCACTTCTTGTCAAGAGATAAGGGAATGAAAGCATGTAGTTTTAAACGTTAGCTATCTATTAAACTTTTCAATTTGCAGACGATTATAACCATTTAAGAAAACCACAGATAAGTTACAAATGTGGGTCTTATAGTTTTTGTGATATGGGGGGATTCCAAAGTGGACGTACAGGTAAATATACACACCGCTGTTTCTTTTTTTTGTCGAACTTGGCTGACACACTGCCTAGTCCTTAGATTTGTCCATTAAACCATGCGACTGTTCATAACTTTATCGATTGCTGACAAACCGCCGCAAGTGTTAACATGATTTATTTGAAAGCATCGACTTTCACAATGTGGAATAATGTATCGATGATTGTGTAACCGTTACAGATTCCAACTAAATTTATGAACTCCATTATTATTAATCCTTGTGTATTGATAACAATTTTGAGTAATATCGATATTAATCGATATCTTAATTTTTGCCAACTGATTCTTACTTGAAAACGTCTCTGTTTAGAGGTGGAGTTAGAAATGCTGTGAAAGAATAGAATTTAAACAGAAAATTATCCAAATGTGTTAATGCTTTTACTAGGTGGTAGAATTTTGTTTCGCCTAGGAGTCTGTTAGGGTAGGCACTGCCCAGGTAAGCGGGCAGTGCCTATCTGTATGACTGTGCCAAATCTGTATGATTGGCGGTCCACCACTGTGCAATTTAGAAGATGTTTTCTTCCTCGCACAACTTCCTTGTGGAATCGATTACCACCAGCGATTTTTCGGACCGATACGACTTAGGGACCTTCAAGAAAAGAGCCTACTCCTTTTTAAAAGGCCGGCAACGCTGTGATTCCCCTGGTTCCCCTGGTGTTGCAGTTGTTCATGGGCGGTGGTAGTCACTTACCATGAGGTAAGCTGCATGCTCGTTTACCCCCTCTGCTATAAAAAAAAACCTAGGCAGAAGTCTTATTACGCTTACTTATCTCTTACGCCTTTCTCTCATTTGATGAGTATGGAGCTCCAGTATAATTGCAGGTCGTAAAGTATTCCACTTTAACCCTCAGAGGTAATAATGAATCTGTAGCCTGCTTTGTTTGAAGTTGGTTGCAGCTGCTGGTTTCATTTTATTAAAATAATCCATTCTCAGTTTGAAACTTAGTTTGTTCTTATCAGTTCTTTTTTGTTACAGATTCTCTCGGGAATCGTACTCATGGTGTTTTTTTTTTATAGGACAGGGTAACAAACGTGCACACAGTCCAGCTGATGGTAAGCGACCGCTGTAACCCATAGATATCCACATTTATCTTCAATAAAAAATCAAAATGCAGATGCGTTGTCACCCGTGAGGATTAACATGGAATGCCTTTTTTCCAGTAAAAAAGGTCGCCGGTTCTCTACACTCACCATACGAAACACAGCAGTGTTAAGCTGCTATTTTACGCTGGTAATTAGTGAGAGCGTGTTCCTTCCCCGGTCGAGCCCAATCGTGCTACACCTATACTATTAATATAGCTCCAGCATGGCTCTACCACGTACGTTCGCGCGAATTCATTCATTGAAGGTTAAAAAAGTCCACTATTAGCATAGGCATTGAGTGTTGCCCAGCCTGTTTGCTGGAACTCTGTTTAACGACGCGACCACCGGAAATGGCTGGAGTAACCGTAACCAAGACGATTTCATTTTTTAAATTGAAACAATACACAGAGCAACCGTTTATGTTGACATAAGCACATCAGTGCATGAAAATGTGTCTTTTGTATTGTATTAGTTTAAATATAAATTGCGTTGACGCTTGTCTTCACTTTCTAGATGCCTTTCAAAATAAAAGTAAATGATTTTGCGGTAAAGAAAATCTTGGTGCTTGCTGTTATAAAAAAAATGCATAAACCACTTATTCAGTAGACCGAAAATGGTTTTTATTGATTTGAATTTGCATTTCTCTGCATTATCTAGCAGGCGTGTATAAATAAATAAACTATTAATTCAAGTTCTTCTTCTTTACCAGCACGTAAAAGTCCACTGCTGTGCTTGAGTCTTTATCAAAGTTAGGAAAATTTTTTTTTACTCATCGATATATATGTACTACGTACTAGATTTCGCATTCCGAACATTGACTAAATTCAACTGAACTGTACTGCGATCCGTACAAACTAAATATTGCGTAAATTGAAGATTTATCAATTCCATTAGATAATTATTATTACATTTTATTTATAAATATGTTTGTTTAGATTAATATTAGATATTTTATATTAAATTCTTATATTTATTTTATATTAATATCTTATTTTATATCAAAGTCTTCGCGCATGCGCGACTACTACTCCCGCGCATGCGCGAAGTAATAGAGTAGGACATAATTTTTGTTTGGAATGGCTTCTCTAATACGTAGTACATATAACTCAATTTCGTTCGCAGAATTGGAAATTGCAGAATCAGAGTTCTTGCACCTTTAACGTTGCTCTTAGTCGCTGCGGTCTGGTTATTTTAGTGGTCAGGGCTGAGTGCTCGGTGCGTGTAATACCCGAACAAACCGTGTTCGATTCCTGTCGGCTCTAATGTAACTGTTAGTAGCAATATTATGTGCTGATTTACAACATTCTCCGTGGTGATGGAAAATGTCGTGCGGAAACTGCATGTCTGTATTTTATTTTTTATAGAATAAGGGTGACAAACGAGCAAACAGTCCACCTGATGGTAAGTGGTTGCTGTGACCCATAGACTTCTACATCTATCTTCGTTTCCTAATTAAAATGCAGATGCGTTGTCACCCGTGAGGACTAAGATAGAATGCTTCTTTTCCAGTAAAAAGGGTCTCCGGTTCTCTACACTCACCATACGAAACACAGCAGCGTTAAGCTGCCATTTCACGCTGGTTTTCTGTGAGAGCGTGGTTCTTCACCGGTCGAGAAGACCCATTCGTGCTACAACTATACTATTAATATAGCTGCAGCATGGCTCTACCACGACAGAAAAACAAATTTAAAAAAAAAATAGAGCGGCGGACACTTCCTTGTCCTAAAACCCTCTAAGAGACGTGAGAGGAGGCCCGTGCGTAGCTGTGGGATATTATAGGCTGCAACTTTACTTTACATTTTACATTTATTTTAAGTATTGCTGCATGCAAGACTTGAACGCTCCACCTTGAATTAAAATTTTACTAGCTAGCCTATTTTTGATGCGTCTGCAGTTATAATTTTTTTTGTTGAATTTTAAATGACTTCAGTGGAAGTACATACAATCCTCTTACCTATTTTTGGCACTAAGCATCAATGCATGAACTATGATTCAGACTAAAGGGTATGAATGACCAATATACAATAATTATACGCTATGAGGCATCCCATTTTGTCCACGAGAAGGGAAAAAGTATTTGTGATGACATTCTTTGCTTAAAACCGTTACATATATCCAGTATTAAACTGTTTTTTATACTGGTTATCTGTGAGACTGTGGCCCTTCCCCGATAGAGCCGACCTATTCGTGCTGCAAGTGTAATGTAGCTGCAGCGTGGCTCTACTACATTGAAAATCTTTACAATAATAGTTTTACACCATATTAGTGTTATTTAAAATTGCGATTTCATTATACCGTACGTAAATACACAATACCATTAAGGAAAAACACGATAAGTAAACGATGTATAAAATTGGCACCGTTTACTCTGTTCATAAATTACTCTATACAATACTGGTCATTTTGTTCTTGTTGCTGTTCTGTTCGACGTTCACCTGCAGTGACTGCAATCTTGCGTAACGTCGATGTGATCAATTATATTTGGGTATCGTGATATCGATACTCCATATCACTCGATTGTTGATTGTCTCGGTTATTGAATGGGTAATTTGGCGCTATTATGATTTATATTACGTGTTGTATTTATCTAGCTTTTGTAATTTATTTATCCTGTTGATGGGCGTGGTTCTATGATCATTACAGTCAATGGCGGAATGCCGAGTTATTAATTCATACTGGATTTAAAACTCGCTGAAGACAATGCTTATGCAACACACACTGAGCTAGTTTTAAGTCTAAATGTACCGAGATTGGTTTCACTGATTTTTATGGATTGCATTTTATAATTTATGCAACTATACGAAATTAATGTCTGATCTACTAAGTGCAATGTAAAGAAATATAAATAAAGTTATATTATCAAATAATAACATGATAGAAAGTGGTAATCGCTGTGGATCCTCCTGTTTGCAACGACAGGTTAGATTCCATGAGACAATGTCGCCAATTTAGATACGTTTAAATTTGGTTAGACCCGAAGCGACTTTGATTACCTAGATGTTATTTATCATATTTATATATTGTATTATTTTTTATTACATTTAATATTTTTTTTTAATAAGATAAGGATAACAAACGAGCACACAGTGTACCTGATGATAAGTGGTTGATGTGGCCCATAGACATCTACATCTATCTTCGATTACGAATCAAAATGCATTTGCGTTGTCGCCCGTGAGGACTAAGATGGAATGCCTTATCTCCAGTAAAAAAAGGTCTCCGGTTCTCTACACTCACCATACGAAACACAGCAGCATTGAGATGCTATTTTACGCTAGAATACTGTGAGAGCGTTGTCCTTCCCCGGTCGAGCCGACCCATACGTGCTACAACCATACTAATAATATAGCTGCAGCATGGCTCCACCACGTATGACATATGAGGTGCCATTCCTTGACCTCTCTTGTGTGTATTATTGTTAACTAGCGACCCGCCCCGCCTTCGACCGGAAAAGATCACCACATTAAGTGTTATTAAGATATATGGTAATCAAAGACTATATATCTTATTAATTTTTCGTTATTTAAGAAAAAAGTTTATTGCATAAAATATAGCCTACATACCGCCTGGCATTGTTTTTTACGTGCTCGTAAAGTTTTATCACGATCGGTTCAGCCATTCTGAAGTTTAACCCGGAATTTTTTTTTAAATGATTATTTATGTCTTAATAGCGTGCAAATAATTGAGCCAAATAAAAGTCTGTTATTTTAATATTGCAGACAGACACATCTATTTTATTTATATGCTTAGATGTATAAATGACGTTATACGTTATAGAACTAAGTTGTAGCTATATTATGGTTGTAGCATTGATGGGTCGGCTCTACCGGGGAAGGACCATGCTCTCACAGTATTCCAGCGTAAAACAGCAGCTTAATGCTGTTGTGTTTCGTTTGGTGAGTATAGAGAACCGGTGACCCTCTTTACTGGAAACGAGACTATATGTAGACCATCAGGTGAACTGTGTCCTGGTTTGTCACCCTTATTCTATAAAAAAGACGAATGATAAATTATTGGATAAAAAGAAATTACCAAAAAAAAGCTAATATTTTATATCACAGTTAACAAAAGTTTCCTTAGTTTATCTCCAACGAACAACCACAGAAGCCTCCATTCAATAATTCCTGTCGCTCAGGTGACCTGGCACATGTTTAACCAAGCAGTTAGGAAGTGGGTGTTTGTTCACGGTGCCGAGCAGGTCTCTGTTTGCACTTCCCACGTCCGGGCCCTTTCTCACAGCGCACATAACGAGTCTATCTGTTACAACAAGATTCTGGTCAGCGGAGCGGTGCATGTTATAGACTCTGAGCGGATGGTGGACGACCTATTTTGCAGTGAAAACGCTCTTTCAAAGGCTTCTAATGTTGTTTTGTCTGTTATTAAACAACTTCAAAAAAGGAGGAGGTACTCAATTCGACTGTATTTTTTTATGTGTTAATCAATAATATAATACACTTATCAATAATAATAAACTGCGTAAGGAACTTTGTTCCAACCGAATGTTTCACGACGCTTACGTATGTTTTTAGTTTCTTTGAAAAATTTTAATAATGTCTTGCTAATAACAAGTTGTCAATGTTTTCAATAAAGTTTAATAGTAAATGTTACCTTAGAACTTTTTTCTGGTTGAACCGATTTTGATGATTTTTTTTATTTAAAAGCTGATGTTTTTCGTTTGGTCCCATATAAATTTGATCAAGATCTGACCAGTAGTTTTTAAGTTATCCTTATTAATGCGTATTTAATTGACTTCGACTACATTGATGATGTTCTCATTTTATTTACATATTGAAGTCGGTTATACAACATTTTTAAATTTATCACTTGTTTTGCTAATGCTAATGAATGCTCACATAATAAACAAATGTTGAAAAAGAGGGGTTGCTTGAATGTCCCGAACATGTGTAACAACAAACGAATTCTATGTGCACAATAACGTATTTTATAGGATTACCATTTGGACACAAACATGATTCGATACGATTATTTTAAAGTTAACCCTCAGTATGTATGATGTAATAAGCTAATAACTATAAAGGTTGACCTATTAAACTTAATTGAAGACATTGACAATTTGTTATTAGCAAGACATTATTAATATTTTTCAAAGAAACTAAAAACATACGTAAGTGTAGTGGAACATTCGGTTGGAACAAAGTTCCTTACGTAGTTTATTATTATTGATAAGTGTATTATATTATTGATTAACAAATAAAAATAAATTAATTACTAGCGTCTATTAAAATGAAACGTCATTTAAAATAAAATAATATTTATTTCACGGCAAGACAAGAAAAAGTGCGAGGGAGATGGATAATATTCCATCTCGCTTTCTTATAGCCGCTAAGGCTGTCTACACTACAATAAAAGGGTTCATGACGGAAAAATCTAGTCTAGCCCCCATCTGCCAAATTCGTACCGTCTGATAAAGAACTTCGTTCCAATAAATGTTATAAGATGTTTGCCTTTAGTTATTTTTATGTCATGTTACAAAATACTATGCTCACGGACTGTTAAATTATGGCGTTTTTATCCAACATTTAAAACGATGGGTAGTAAGAAATACTAGAATTGGGATTGGTACACCGCATAGATTGTAAATAACCTAAAATTTTTGGTACAGCATTCCACAAGAATTTAGACTCTAATATATGTAAGAGAAATCGTTATATGGTATTAATGTTATCTCTTAAAGTAATTCGATTTATTTGGAAACATGTCAAATATATGAATTTATATGAGCAAACTTTATTACACGTGTTACTTTAATGTTTCCTAATGTGATGGCGGCTGGCCAACATTTCCTTTTTTGGATATCGGACCAAAATGCGTAGAACATGAATTCACTTTTTTTTCAGTAATCACTGTCGGCGACCTTGGAAAAATTTAATATTTTACGAACTTAAATTATCTCAACTTTTAATAGATAAATTGTAAGATGGGCGGCAGACTCAGGCTAGAGCCCCACCTACTACAATGAAATTTTAATAGTAATTTTCGTCTTTGTGAAATTACAGCCCCATAGACTCCATCCTGCACCAAAAATCCCCTCAACCCCCCCCCCCCCCCCCCCCTCCCCACTCCTCCGAACGTGGACGTGCCCAGCTATAGGTCTTGTATGTAGATCAGATTTGTGTCCATGTGCAATTTATGCATGTAGTAGTAACTCAGCCTATCGTGGTCACCCAACGTTTAAAAATCTTAACATTTCACCCCAGGAATGTAGTTAATGAAAAAATCAATAAGGAAATTGATACAAACAACCATAATTTAACAAAAAAATTTCATAATATTAACATGGAAGAGCCACGCTGTAACTATGTTATGGTTGTAGCACGAATGTGTCGGCTCGACCGGGGAAGGACCACACTCTCACAGAATACTGGCGTAAATGCTGCTGTGTATCGCATGGTGAGTGTAGAGAACTGAATACCCTTTTACTTGAAACCAGGCATTCCAGCTAAGTCCTCAGGGGTGACAACGCATCTTCGTTTTGATTCTTAATCGAGGATAGATGTATATGTTTTAGGTCACAGCATCATCATCAGGTGGACAGTGTGTCCGTTTGTCATCCTTATTCTATAAAAAATTAATACTGTATATCCGTTTTTTACAAATATGCACATACCTATAAGCGGACAAGCGTAATTACAAGTGTTTCTCATTAAAACCAATAAAAATTACGTATACATTTATGTTGGAAGACAGCTCGACCCACAAAGTAAATGACTGCAGTGCTGCGGTATCACTCGACACGGTTATTTCGCTGCGTTCGCGGCTTGCGCTTGTGCATACCTTTCAAGTTAATTGTAACGTAACTGTGGCGACCGATGTGATTCATTTATTTAATTGTGCAAAATGAGGACCACATTTTTTTTTTATAAAATAAATGTAACATACAAACTTACCGTCCATCTGATGGTGAGTCTGCAGCCAATGGAAATCTGCAACCAACTTCAAATGCGAAGGCTACAGAAAGGCTTCCATTTGATTAAACTGTCTCTCTATACCTTTCTGATTGCAAGGAGAGCTGCAGTGAACATTTTCAAGATTGTCTTTGCTATTAAACTAGATTGTACAAACCACAAATTCTCGCAAAGAAACAACGATTCTACCAGGGATGGATAGGCTGACAAACGAGCTCACAGTCCACTTGATGGTAAGTGTTTGCTGTGACCCATAGATATCTACATCTATCTTCGTTTGTGAATTAAAATGCAGATGCGTTTTCAGCCGTGAGGACTAAGATGGAATGCCTCTTTTCCAGTAAAATGGGTCTCCGGTTCTCTACACTCACCATACGAAACACAGCAGTATCAAACTGCCATTTTACGCTGTTATTCTGTGAGAGCGTGGTCCTACCCCAGTTGAGCTGACCCATTTATGCTATAACTATACTGCTAACTATATAGCTGCAGCATGGCTCTACCACGTAAAGATTATAAACACATTATAAATACATCCAAATTTCAATAGAGAAGATGGCTGGGTGCTACCATCTGCATGAGATTCTATAATTAATAATGTTATATCCAAACCCAAGCATACCACTGCAAGATTTAGAGATACTGTGAGCTCGTTCTGCGTAGATCAGACCAAAAAAATATATTCAAAAGCTGAAATTAGCCCGAGTTGACTACGACATCGGAACGTGAAACACCTCTGATCCCCCGTGACCATGGGTGTTGTAAAGCACCTGAAATGTAGGGAATTAAAATAGGTTTTTAAGTAGTAGAGCCATACTGCAGCTATATAATTATGGCCATACCACGCTCTCACACAATACCAGCGTAAAATAGCGGCTCAATGCTGCTGTATGTTGTATGGTGAGTGTAGAGAATCGGAGACCCATTTTTACTGGAAACGATTAGATTGCATCTGAATTTTGATTCTTAATCAGATATAGATATAGATTAGAGCATCCACTTATTATCAGGTGGATTGTGTGTTCGGTTGCCCCTTATTCTATAAAAAAGAGTAAAATACACGCGATAAAATCCGTAAAAGTAGTTTTATTCAATGTGTAGTATTCGTGTAAATTTTAGAAATCATTATATAATTTTATAACTCAATCTTGTGACTTTGTTTAAATGAAACATTACGGCCGTATTATTGACGTGGTTGCACGCTCATTTAGACATGATTCTTAATAGCTTATTGTTTGTTGATCTCGCTACGCAATTATATCATTGAGGAACGGAGAACTCACGTGGGACCTCGATTCCTGTTGGTCTACTTAGTTTTTGAAAAGTGAAGTGACGGATTTATTTTGCCTGTAAATTAGGTATCAGATGGGTACCATCAATCTTTTTCGTTTTTTTCTTTTACTCTTTTCACAGAAAATATCCTAAACTATTAATATTTTAACAAAGAAATAATATTAAGAATATTTAACGAGTCGAATGTAATAAAATAAGTTATAATTTGAGCATTCAATAACCCTTGTATGTTTAAACATTTAAATATAGTATACATATATATGACATTTATATTTATAATTCTTCCAGTGCCGCCTCTAGAATGTATATTATAATATATTCAACATTCGTATAGTAACTGTCTAGTTCTCATGAACGTGTTCTGTGGGTACTCTTTATGCATGTATATTTCCCACTACAGTAATACGAACTGTCATAATTCGGACCACTATTGTTATAATGTGTGTTTTAATTACGGGGTATTGTTTTGAGAACGATGAAAGATTTTATCTCATTTGTAATCCTTCTTAATTCAACACATTGTAATCTTTTTTAATAAGATAATTAGGATAAGAGCGAGTGTAACGTCAATTATGTTTTGAATTCTTTTTTTTTTCTAGAATAAGGGTGACAAGCGAGCACACAGTTCACCTGATAAGTGGTTGCCATGGCCCATAGATCTCCTCGATCTCCTCGTTTGCGAATAAGAAGCAGATGCATTGCCAGCCTTGAGGACTAAGATGGAATGCCTCTTTTCCAGTAATAAGGGCCTCCGGTTCTCTACACTCACCAAACGAAACACAGCAGCATTACGCTGCTATTTTACGCCGGTTTTCTGTGAGAGCGTGGTCCTTCCCCGGTCGAGCCGACCCAATCGTGCTACAACTATACTATTAATATAGCTGTAGCATGGCTCTACCACGTTGTTGTCTGCCTGTTCATTATGTATCTGTAACTGCTAAAATTAACCAAATTTCCAGTCGTGGTATATGTATACAGTGAATCCCCAAGCTTGCTTTTGCTTGCTGATGTCAGAATTGGACAGTTCATTTTTCGTTAACTTCTATACATACATACGCTATTTATCACAAGTCTACTGCTGAACATGGCCCCACAAAGATTGCCTCTCAAAATGTATACATGTAGTTTTTTAAATTATTGTTATTTATTTTTATCATTCCTTTCTATTTTGATTTTTGCTGCACCACATCTTATATGTCTATCGCTGCCTAAGAGTTGACTGGGAGAGAATGCCCTGTGGCATTAAATCTATCATATGTACTAACTTCTTTGTCCATGGAAGTATAAATAAATAAGTAAAATAAAATTGCGTAAATTTCATATTCAATATAGTTTCAAAGTTTTACATTCAACATTCTCATAAATTAAAAAAAAGCGATTAAATTAAGTGCTCAATTTAAAATCTATTGCAAGATTTCGTACGTGGGCATTCCAATTTACAATGAAACGAAGTTCAACGTTAATGATCATTCTGTCCACATTGAAACACATATCACGGTCCCCATAGCAGTAGGGTTACCAAATGGAAAATTGAAAAATCCTGACAAATAACCTGATTTCCATAGAAAAGTCCTGACATATTGTTGCAAACGTAAGTGGCAAGCGTGAAAAAACGCAAATAAATTATTGGTTTTGTACACTCTCATGATCAATTAACGTCGCAGATTCCAGCCTTCGTACGCGAAAACCTACTGTATTTTATTGAAAAATCGAAATATTCTAGCTTTTCCAAAATCCGCCAGCAATCCTGAAGAGCCTAAAAGCACTAACATGTCAGGACAAATCCCGATATATGTTATCTCTACATAGGAGTGAAGTTACAAATGCGCAGCGCACGCGAGAGTGCGTTCAACTTTCAATGAAGCGTCACAAGCTACCGACGAAACCGAAACCCGAATGTCATCACGTAAGAAAGTTCGCATGCTGTGGATCGAATTGTAAAATGTTACATCACCGTATACTACTCCAGACTGCTGATAATTTTAATAATTATATTAAGACGTTTTTTAAGATGTAGTGGCGGTTTAAGAATATCCACTATCCCATATCATCCCGTCGGTGTCGTAAGAGGCGTCGGAGTTAATTAAATCAGAAGATGGGTGGGATCAGTGTTTTCCTAATAACAACTAAAAATAATAAAAACTGCGGTTGCCAACTCGCTTGCCAAGATTGGCAGCTATGGCAATCAGGCAATCTATAGGGGAGGCCTATGTTCAGCAATGGACTTTAATAGACTGTAACCGTAACGGTAACATCACCGTATGAAGTGTACGCAGACTGCTTGATATTTTAAATAATTATATTCAAGCGTGATTTAATCGTGCTGCAGAAAATGGATTTGTAACAAATTTTTGAGTGGTGGGACATTGGTAGCGTACCTGTCAGCCAGTAATCTATCCAGACAAAAGGAAACCCTAGACAGAAAGGTAGTCGTACCATTCCACTTTTATCAACCGACTCCAAAAAAAGGACGGGGTACTCAATTCGACTGTATTTTTCATGTGTAACTTTTTTCTAGGTGAACCGATTTTGATGATACTTTTTTTTTATTTAAAAGCTAGTGCTTCTCAAGTGGACCCATATAATATAGATCAAGATCTGACCAGCAGGTTTTGTATTATCCTTAATAATGCGTATTTAATTGACTTCGACTACATTGATGATGTTCTCATTTTGTTTTGAAGTCAGTTGTACAAAACTTTTTATCTCACCACTTGTTGAAAGCAAGTACCCAGTCAATCTAATGGTAATTTGGTTTATGAGTCCTTCTAGCTGCTAAGACTATGACAACACTGCTTCTTTCCACTTTTTTTATAGGATAAGTGTGACAAACGAGCACACAGTCTAACTGATGGTAAGTGGATTCTGTGGCCCAGAGACATCTACATCTATATTCGATTTAGAATCAATTTTCGCGTTGTCACCCCTAAGAATGGAGTGCCTAGTTTCCAGTAAATAGGGTCTCCGGTTTTCTTTTTTTTTCTACACCCACCATACGAAACACAGCAGCATTAAGTTACTATTTTATGCTGGTATTCTGTGGGAGCGTGGTCCTGTCCAGGTCGAGTCGACCCATTCGTGCTACCACCAAAATATAGCTTGACCAAGGCTTGACCATGTTATACAACTAATTTAGTTGAGTGAATGCGTTACATATGTCCCTTTACACAGGCTTTCTTTTATTACAATGTAGGACTCCACATGTCGTCGAAATAATTATAATTTTCAATATTTTACACAGGTTTCCTCTCGAGTTTTTCGTAGGAATTACATCAGTATTCAAAATTGCAATATAAAATTATGTATGTGATACCTGACCTGCAGAGATGACCGTTATTGCATTCACCTAAGTATATTCAAAATCGAACAATATTTGTATACCTGTTGTATACCTCTAGCTGAAGTTATTATTTTACCTTGCATAACAATGCTCCAAAGGAAACTACCAAATTAGTCTTTGAATATAGGTCCGTAAAGCATAAAGTATTTTTTTTAATAGGATAAGGGTGACAAACGAGCACACAGTCCACCCGATGGTAAGTGGCTGCTGTGGCCCATAGACATCTACATCTATCTTCAATTAAGAATCAAAATGCAGATGCGTTGTAACCCGTGAGAACTAAGATGGAATGCCTCGTTTCCAGTAAAAAGGGGCTCCGGTTCTCTACACTCACCATACGAAACACAGCAGCGTTAAACTGCTATTTTACGCTGGTATTCTGTGCGTCTCTGGTCGAGCCGACCCATTCGTGCTACAACCGTAATATAGCTGCAGCATGGCTCTACCACGTATAAGTTATTTATAATTAATTTGGTAGTTTCCTTTGGAGCTTACATAACAATGCTCCAAAGGAAACTACCAAATTAGTCTTTGAATATAGGTCTGTAAAGCATAAAGTTAATTATTTGTCAATCAACAAACAATGGCTCTAAAAACGCATAACAATTCTAAAATGTCGTTTGTGCTCAGAAAGTGTTTCAGTATTTCGCTGACTATAATTTTAAACGTATTAGATGCCTACCCACTGCAACCAACTCTGCTAAGATTACAGATGTCTCCATGTATAAATAAAGCAATGTAATAGTAAAGAAACAGCCTACATACGTCATTCTGCTGGGTCGAGAACCCTCATTACCGAAAGGTTAATATTATTTCGCATTGTTACGTCTATATAGCTAAGTACCCGAATTAGCATCAGGTGAAAGCCTAATCCTATCACCTGTAAACCGTAACGTGGACCGGTTCGAATAACATCGCAATACAATTGCCCTGAATTCGCTTTAGGAGAGCGTTACATAGTTACTGGCATTGTTATGTAATGCGGTGCGTGGATGGTAATTGTTTTACTTTAGCAGATGCATTAAGTAAGGTCAAGTGAACATTGAACCGAAAACAGTTTTTAAAATGTTCGGTTCTGAGCGTGGGGAGTGGGGGCTGAGGTGTTTGATATCAGAAGGTGTTTGACAACAAGAGGTGCTTAACATCAGGATGTCGGCCCCCACTGATGTGTTGATTTAACCCGCGCTATCTACTCAGAACGAGCATACTTCAGAGATAATTTACTTTTAATATAAATTAAAATCTGACTTCAAAGAACTAGTGGCTTAAATTAAAAATTTTAAAAACCCCGAAAATAACCCTGTCGGAGCTAACAAAACAGCTGATGACCTTGAAACAGCTAAACCTATTTTGATAAAACATATCTTATTAACAGTGGTAGAGCCACGCGGCAGCTTTTGCTGTCGCACGGATGGGCTGGCTCGAACCGGGGTAGTACCACGACCTCACAGAAAACCAGCGTGAAGTAGAGGTTTACCTCTGCGTTTCGCTTGGTGAGTGCAGGTGGCCGGAGGCACTTTTTACTGGAAATAAGGCATTCCATCTTAGTCCTCACGGGTGACAGCGCATCTGCATTTTGATTTGTAACAGAGGATAGATGTAGATGTCTATGGGCCGCAGCAGCCACTTACCATCGAGTGGACTGTGTGCTCGTTTGACACCCTTATCCTATAAAAAAATCTAAGAACCACCGCTAGAAAACCTGCTTTTAAATAAAAACAAACCGCTCCCAAATCCCTTCACCCATTAAGAACTTCGGTGCCACAGACAGACAGACAGATACATATAGCGGTCAAATTTATAACACCCCTCTATTTGCGTTGGGGGTTAAAAATGATAAAATAATTTCACATTCAGAAATCATTGTTAAGACAAGAATTAAAGACTTAACTCAGAATGTGAAATTATTTTACTCTGTCAATTGTTTCAAGTCGGCTTTTACTTTTATTAAAAGTAATTTTTTTTTCCTTTTGAGTTGACTAAGGAATATTAAAAACTCAATGTTGTCTAAATAGTTTAAAAAATCATCTCCTATTTTGTGGCAATTCTTTTGTTTTTTTTTCTAAATTTATTTATGACCACTCTTGAAAAAAAAAGTTCTCGAGTGGCAGCCTCGTACCGGTAGGTGAAGTGTTGCACGACTCCCCACTAGATGGAGTGACGACCTGGTAAGACATGCAGGAAGTCGATGGATGCAGGTGACTAAGGACCGTACTTTGTGGCATTGTTTGCGAGAGGCCTATGTTCAGCAGTGGATTTATGAAGGGCTGTAATAATGATGATGATGACTCTTGAAGAATAAGCTATTTAATATAAAAGAAACATCAATCTCTTTAATTATATCGTAAATTTAAAAATTTGTACAAACGATTTCAATATGAATATAATTTATAATTGATTTTTTTTAAAACCCCTCGACCGACTTCAATAAAATTTAAATGGGACCATCTGAAAAGTAAACCAAAAAAATAATTTTCAAATCGGTTCAGGCGTCATGCATTAAAAAAAAGATTCCGAGGAATTGAGAACCTCCTCCTTTTTTGAAGTCGTTTGAAAATAGCTTACAGTTGAACAGAGAGCGTCTACCTTCGTTTTGAAGTTGGCTAAACAATGACAGCTACGTTCAAACATTTTATAGTAAGGTCTTTTAGTCAATGATTGAATTATTTACGTGGTAGAGCCAAGCTGCAGCTATATTAGAAGTATAGTTGTAGCGGATGGGTCGGCTCGACTGGGGAAGGACCACGCTCTCACAGAAAACGAGCGCAAAATAGCAGCTTAACGCTGCTGTGTTTCGTATGGTGAGTGTAGAGAACCGGAGACTCATTTTACTGGCAAAGAGGCATTCCATCTTAGTCCTCACGGGTGACAACGCATCTGCATTTTGAGTCTTTATTGAGGATAGATGTAGATGTCAATGGGTCTCAGTAACCACTTACCATCAGGTGGACTGTGTGCTCGTTTGTCACCCTATCCTATAAAAAAGCCCCAAAGCTAAAGTTACTAGGTGTTAATTAATGGTCAGTTTTAATTGATCACTTTTCTCTTTATTAATAACGATAACAATTTTCTCCGTATCGATTCAGATCTTTAAATAATTTAAATCAACTCTGGTAAATAGGGATGTTTACGACGTATGACACTGTCCATAGGAAAGCATGATCGTAGGGTACACAGATCTATTGAGGGGACGATCATAGGGACAGGTCTATGACTTCCAGCGTACTCCTCTGGACAGTTGATAAAGCTGCAGTTAAGTCCAACAGAAGGACACATGCTTACAAATAGCCTTTTACATAAAATACTACAAACTATTTTTGACCGAACTTTCATAAACTTGGATTTGTAGTCACATAGTATCGAAGTTTTAAATCCTATTGAATGCCTAGCGGCTGTTAGTTATGTATACCAATACTATTCAAATAAAGCAACCACATCGAATTAAATTAAGCGGATGTTGCGCAATCAGAATTGATCATTAATGAAAATTTTGATTTACGATACCTTTGACTTACGTAATCGGATTAAAAAGTCATCGATTAAATTTCTATAAG
Source organism: Parnassius mnemosyne (assembly GCA_963668995.1). NCBI lineage: Eukaryota > Metazoa > Arthropoda > Insecta > Lepidoptera > Papilionidae > Parnassius > Parnassius mnemosyne. The sequence continues at coordinate 37,147,500 of CAVLGL010000079.1, read as the reverse complement.
AATACGCATTGGGGTGAATACTTGTAGTAAAGTTTCTTTGCTGTTTACTAATGAAGGTATCCACGACTTTTTTGCCTCTAGCCGCCACTTAGAAACGTAGTGAAATATTGGATGAATTACATGGTGGGTAAGTTAGGTTGTTAGGAAAATGTAAGGGTTAATGTTTATTTTTATAATATTAGTAATATTTTATATTAATTACATTAGAAATGAATAAACCAAACTACGGATATTCCACAAAGTCGAAAAATTAAAAAAAAATAAGAGTTAAAATATGTGAAAATAATTAATGAACAAACCACATTGTTTTGTGTATTTAATCTTTACCTGTGTGAACTTGTAAACGAAATATTATTAGCCCTCATTGACGGGAGATCGAGTCTTAACTTCAGTAGGTTAGGGAGGATCAGATCGCAGTCCAAACCAAACATTGTCATGTTTGGTTTGAACAGGATTGCGATGCTTTTTGTTTTCTGCCGACTTCCAAAAAGGAGACTTTTTACTGGGTAAACCGATTTCGATGATTCTTTTTCTAAAAGCTTTTATATAATGGATTTCCGCAAAGTAACGCCTGATTCTATTAATTAGATTCTTTTTTTATTTGAAAGCTGGTACTACTCTTATGGTCCTATAAAAATTTGATCAAGGTCAGACTAATAGTTTTTGAGTTATTCTTAATAACTTATATTGAAGTCGGCTGTATAAAATTTTTAATTTTAAATTATAAACAGAAAATTTGTGTAGAATCGACAACATGAAATGTATAGAAGAGTTGTCTTATATACGTCACATGAGTCAGACTTTGCGTTTAAAATTGGCATAATTAAATATTCAATTATTTAGATACAAATTTTGCACCTTTTAATAAATAGAATGTCTCAACAATAATGTTTAAACTCAAGCCACGTGCACTCTCCGCACAGTAATTAAATTATTTTTAAATTGATAAAGGCCGGCAACGCATCTGCAATTCCCCTGGTGTTGCGGTTGTTCATGGGCGGCGGTAGTCACTTACCATCAGGTGAGCCACATGCTCGTTTGCCCCCTCTCCTATAAAAAAAAAAAATAATTAAGTGTGACACACACTGTTGTTCATTGTTGTCCGCACCTAGTTATTTTATAACATATCAATAGGGCGGATTTTAGTATCACGACTCCATAGCCTAGTGTTGGAATTCCTGTCTAGGTTTTAAATCAAGATCCCTGATTTAGATCCACATGTCGGTTTTGTAATTAAGTTCATAAGTTATTTAGATTAATTCAATTCCCAACCGACTTTCAAGTCAACATTGACACCGCATCTTTGTTTTCTGGCATCCTTGTTTTCATCTTTATACAACACTCGATTAGTGACATTATTGTGGAATGCATAATTTTTCCATTATTTGTAACAAAATCGTCGTTTGCTACAGTATATCTATATGCAAACACGAACGCGATCACACTCGTCGTTTTTTCGTTTCTAATGTTATATCTTGGCGGTCATACACTTATGTATAATTCTTGATAAATAGTTATGATGAGTTCGATCAGCGCAATCGAGTTCAATCCCAGTCGGAACGATTTGAATCGATAACCGCGATAATATGTCACCGATATCTCGTCGTTGAACTCTTTTCTATATAGACAAGGATGACAAAAAAACGAATAATCTATTTTGTAGTAAGTGGATGTGGCCCATAAACACCAATCTGTCCTCGGATAAGAATCAAAATGCAAATCCGTTGTCACCCCTGAGAACGAAGATAGAATGTCTTGTTATTAGTATAAAGCGTATCCGGTTCCCATTACCACCATAGGAAATAACAGTGTTATGCTGATAATTTACGCTAATATTCTGAAACTTCATCGGCTTTCTTCCTTACGCAACGCTTTTCTTTCGTTATGTCAACTCGTAGTAGTGAACGTATACTAATTTATCGCGACACTTCTAGGGTCTTAGAATAAATGAATATATTATCTCGGTATTGGATATTATTAGACGCAACAAGAAATCTAAGGAATATAGATACGGAATTAGTATCTTGAATAAAACGTTGATAATTTATGATGCCCTCGTGTTTCCGTGACTATTAGTGCTGGTTAGCATTCGAAACGTCAGGACAGTAAAAAATAGTTTCATTCGGCGTCAAATAATTACGTAAACGTAAGAAATCTATACTAGTATCCTATTCGAATACATCCTAGGTCACAAAATTCTTAGGCCGTTTATTAATTAGTTCACTTGATAACGATGCAAGATACGCTCAGCATACCGAGGCGATGTTAAGTGCATAAGACGTCTTCTTGAATTATTTAGCGACATTTTATAATTGTTAGTACTTAATATTTGCTTAAATATTCACTGCATAAATAGTGTTTGGCAATGTTTCTTTCAAGATATATATAACTTAAAAATAAAAGGAAATGTTGCGTGTAACGTCAAACTATGTCAACAAATAAATCTAAAGAAGTAAAAGAGGAAATTGCATCGCAATCGCACCGATCTAAGAAACGTCTTACACGATAATTTAAAGTTATATAACATATACAATAAAATAAAATAGAACAGTATAGATATAAATAGATAATAGAGAGCTAAAGCTGTGGGATGCTACCTGCGTAGATACTCTGGCGGCCTCTCATCTCAGGGGTACCTCGTTTAGAGCCGGGGCGGCATCAGAGGCAGCTGAACTGAGTAAGTGGCGCAAATATGAGTCTCTGAGAGATGACTACATATTTGTACCATTTGCTCTAGAGACTATCGGTCCGTTAGGTCCACGTGCGGTGAAGTTTCTAAAGGAAGTCCATCCGCGGCTGGTCGTTGCTGCTGGTGATAAGAGGGCTGATTCTTTTCTCGCTCAAAGGTTAAGTATAGCCATTCAGTGGGGAAACGCGGCCAGCGTTCTTGGCACGATACCGCGGGGAGTAGGACTATATGATAATTAAGTTTCTAGTTTTAGTTTTTTTTTAATATTATAGTTTTTAATATTGTATATAATTTGTATTGAACAGCAGTTTTTTAAATCAATCAAAAAATACCTCCCATAAATGATATTTATGGAAGGTATTTTTTTCTCTTTGCCACTGGTTCGAAACAAAAACACTGTCTTGGGAGGAACCAGTGCAGCGGAATTTTTTTCATAAAATATATTGCCATAGAATATATTTATATTTTATAACAAACAACGTCATACATAGTCCCGTACCAGTACCCACCGAAGACCAGACGTTTAAATACGTATTGATTATCATTATCACACATTAGTCACGATATTTATATAACTCTAAATCAGAATCTTCCACCCAACCAACCCAAAAGCGACTGTATAACAAAAAGGGCGCTTTGGAATCTGTGTTAAGTGTGAATACCACAAATTCGATGTCGAAAACGCAACGAAAATAAATCTTGAAGCGCAAACTGATATTGGAAAGTTATGACGTGTCGAACGTAACGCATTTTTAACACGCAATACACTGTTTCTCACTTACTCTAGTGGTTACCCTCAAGTTTTAACAACTCGTATCTTTACTGTTAGTAAGGAAAATCGACTTTGGGAAATGCCAAAATAATCTTATGGTTTCCAACAGATGGCGTTAAACCATCCCGCTTACGCCGAGCGTATAATACTGCAACTTTAGATTCCAGCAGCCACTTTTACAGATGTAGCTAACTAGACTGATTATATAATTACTTTTTTTTTAAATAAAATGTGAGTGACAAACGAGCACACATTCTACTTGATGATGGTATGTGGATGCTGAGGCCCACAGACATCTACATTTATCCTCGATTAAGATTCAAAATGCAGATGCGTTGTCACCCCTGAGGACTAAGATAGAATGCCTTGTATTCGGTAAAAACGGTCTCCGTTCCTCCATACCCACCATACGATACATAAAAGCATTAAGGTACTATTTTACGCTGGTATTCTGTGAGAGCGTGTTCCCACCCTGGTCGAGCAAATTCATTCATGCTACAACCGTAATATAGCTGCAGCGTGGCTCTACCACGTGAACATATGATATAATTTATTTTTATATCCTTTATGAGTTCCGGATTTTTAAAGTAATGTTATTTTAAATTAATATGCATTTAAACAGCTTACATTTATGCTCATAAAAGGGGGCTACCATTTAGAACCGGTTGCCAAAAAGTGTGAGAGAGCACTGACAGACAGGAAGGCGACACGTACTTGCTACTTATACACATAAACATAAATTGATCTCCGCTTGTGCACTTTTTGGTGTGCCATCGAAAGGTGCGTTTTCGCAAACCACGGAACGACTTGTCGTATTAATTATACAATCGCGCGGTCGTATTGTGTGTCAACCGATATGACAACCAGTGCGTAACTGGAGTATTGACGCATGGATATACATATGCGAGCGGGTGCGATCTCTATCTTTTAGAGGAACGCGGATTTTTATATGTGATTAATGATATTTTATATTTCGGCGAAAGAAATTAGAATTTTGTTCACGAAATATCATGTTTTTGGAACCCAGAAGAAACGGCGAAAGAGTCTCTGCAGCAGCAATATTAACAGTTATCCTGTCCGCGAAACAGACACAACAGTTGAACAATTGAAAGGTTCATTTATGGTTCATGGGACAGGGAAAGGGTTAAGGTAGTAGATTTACTTTGCATAGTATTATGATTAAAGCACGAATGGTTCGACTCGCCGGAAGGATCTCGCTGATACAGAATACCTTCGTAAAATACCAGTTTAATGTTGCTGTGTTTCGTATGGTAAATGACGAGAACCGCAGACCATATTTATTGGTAACCAGGTACTCTACTATAATCCCCAGGGCTGACAACCCATTTGCATTTTAATTCTTAATCGAGGATAGAAGTAGGTGTCTATTATCTATGGAACACAGAATCTGTGTTAATAATTATTGTGTGACAACTAATGTTAATATTTTTTATGTGACAAGCGAACACACATTTCACCTGATGGTAAATTAATGCTGTGATCCGTAGACATCTATCCCCGATTATAAATAAAAATGCAGATGCGTTGTCACTCCTAAGGACTATAGTAGAGTGCCTAGTTACCAATAAAAAAGGTCTGCGGTACTCGTCATTCGCCATACGAAACACAACAGCATTAAACTGGTATTTTACGCCGGTATGCTGTATCAGCGTGATCATTCCGGCGAGTCGAATTATTCGTGCTTTAATCACAATAATATGCAAAATAAATCTACTACCTTAGATAGCATGGTTTTCAGTAAAAATAGTTTCCGGTTTTCACCTCTCAGAGAATACCAGCTGAAACAGCAGCGTTAAGCTACTGTTTCAGCTGGTATTCTGCTGAGAGCGTCTTTCCATAGTCAAGCCGACCCATTCGTGTCACAACCATAATATAGTTGCAGCATGGCTTTACCACGAATATCAAGTTTTAAGAATGTCACAAACATGAGATCTCCTTGGTTTCGAAGTCAAAAATTAGTAAGTTGGTGAATGTTGAGCAACATTGTTGTACCATCTACGCATTCGTTGTTAGTCACGCCTCATTAAGTCCGCTGATTGAAATGCTAGTCGCGCCTCCAGTCGCCGTCCCGGCTGGCAGACAAAAGCGTCCAACGGATTTAGACGAAGGTTGTCGGCTCTGCTTGCGAAATTCCGTATTAGCAACTGATTATTGTTCGTACTTATGGTTGGACATTATGTGTGGTCTAGGTAAAAATAATCATGTGTCTGTATTTGTGATTGCTATATTAACAGAATGTTAATATACAGGCTGGCGCAAAAGTAATGTCATAATGTTAATTGGCTGCCATTTTATTAGAAATCAGTTTTAGAGATAGTTTTCAGTTTATTTTAATATGTAAAATTAATAACATTAAGTTTAAAAAATAATATCGGTTAAATAACTCTGTAGTTGTGCTCATTTTACGATGTTTTCAAGTGTTGCTCGCAAAACATCTAGCTCCCAATTGCCAAAGTGCGATATGAACTCTGTCTAACGTAGAAGAAAAATCCTGTATAGCATGGCTGATATACAGAAGTGGAATTTTACGCCCGGATGAAAAAGAAGAAGAAATTGACATAGATCGAAGATGCAAAATATTTTACTGGACAGCTCTACAGTAAGACGTCAATCACGGAGAACAAATTTATGAATTGCTTAATCATTGGTTATTTTACGAATTTTACTTACTGCGTATGATAGATGGTAGAAAAGAGATAGGCACGCTTAATACATACATACATACATAAACACTCACGCCTGTCACCCAGAGGGGTAGGCAGAGATTATGGACTTCCATTTGGCACGATCCTGACACACCTCTCTCGCTTCCTCCACATCCATATACCTACGCATACACGCTCGTCGGTTAAAGGTACTCTTGATTTGGCTCATTTTTAATATATCGCCAATTTGGTCGATAAACTTTCGCCTAGGGCGACCCTTAATGTTGATTTCAAAAACTGGTGATGAAAAACAATGTGAGGTTAGGGGTATAGGTTATAACATTCAACAACCTGTGTATTTGACCGCTGATCGTGTGGCCCCCGGGTATTCGAATTCCGGGTTAGGCTAAAATCAGTTATTAGGTTTTTCGTCAAGAAATATTTAGCAACAGCCCGCCCTGAGTCAATGAGTTAGCGGTGTTTCATTCCCGTTTTTTTTTTATAGGATAGGGTGATAAACGAGCACACACCTGATGGTAAGTGGTTGCTGTGGCCCAGAGACATCTACATTTATCCTCGTTTGCGAATCAAAATGCAGATGCGTCGTCACCCGTGAGGACTAAGATGGAATGCCTCTTTGCCAGTAAAAAGGGTCTCCGGTTCTCTACACTCACCATACGAAACACAGCAGTGTTAGCTGCTATTTTACGCTGAGAGCGTGGTCCTGCCCCGGTCGAGCCGACCCATTCGTGCTACAACTATGCAGCATGGCTCTACCACGTTAAAAATTACCGTATCTCGAAAAGCATGTAAAGCCGTCGGCCCTGCACGTGATCTCTCTCCGGTCGTGTGTGATTACAATCCCATCCGAATATGAGAGTGAGGGAACAGAGAGTGTACCGGTGTTTGAATTAATATCCTGTCTTGCGCAGATGGCTAGTCTCTGTTAATACTGGCCGCCGTGACTGACATTCAGACTGAATTTCACTCACTGGAGGACACACAACCCAACTTAAAATAACACTGTTCGTTAAAGCTTATACAATTAAACAACTAGCAAAGTTAAACCTTGGATTTATTCTGGTCCTATTTATAAATATCGAAAAGGTCTTGACTAGAAAAAAAAAAAACATTATATTGTATAATTTCATTCTATCTAATACTTCTGTTAATTCATTCTTTCAATACATTACAGCCTATCAGAAGTCTATTGGTAGTCTATTGCCTTATTTTTTTTATAAGATAGGGTGACAAACGAGCACACAGTCCACCTGATGGTAAGTAGTTGCTGTGGCCCATAGACATCTACATTTATCCTCGTTTGCGAATCAAAATGCAGATGCGTTGTCACCCGTGAGGACTAAGATAGAATGCCTCTTTTCCAGTAAAAAGGGTCTCCGGTTCTCTACACTCACCATACGAAACACAGCAGCATGAAGCTCCTATTTGACGCTGGTATTCTGTGAGAGCGTGGTCCTTCCCCGGTCGAGATATTCGCCAAAGTTGTCAAGGTGGTTGTCTTTCTTCACGTGGTAGAGCCATGCGGCAGCTATATTAATAGTATAGTTGTAGCACGAAAGGGTCGGCTCGATCGGGGAAGAAACACGCTCTCACAGAATACCAGCGTAAAATAGCAGCTTAATGCTGCTGTGTTTCGTATGGTGAGTGTAGAGAACCGGAGACCCTTTTTACTGGAAAAGAGACATTCTATCTTAGTCCTCACGGCTGACAACGCATCTGCGTTTTAATTCGCAAACAAAGATGGATGTAAATGTCTATGGGCCACAGCAATCACTTACCATCAGGTGGACTGTGTGCTCGGCTGTCACCCTTATCCTATAAAAAAAGGTGGGAAGGCGGCTTGGCAACCGCAATTTTCTATTATTTGATCTGTTATTAGGAATATGCTTATGCCAATCTCTTAATGTTACAGTCACCCTTTGTTGGCGCTTACGACACCTACGGGATGATATTATTAGTGGATTCTTCTAAATATTTTGTTGTGTCTACAAGTCCACTGCTGAACATAGGCCTCCCCCATGGAATACCACAAAGCACGGTCACTTACATTCATCGACTTCCTGCATGCCTTACCAGGTCGTCTCTCCATCTAACGGATTAGTAAGCTACTTTTAGCTTACTAATCCGTTATATTATTATTTATATTTATTAAACAAAACTGCATATTCTCATATAAATAAAACACATAAATAAGACCTTGCACCTTCTGCTACATAAAGAATTCGCTTCAAGGTTCACCACGTCGTGCACTGAGTTTGGCGCAGGATTGCGACGGCGGCGCTTATTAATATTAGATCCAGTAGACGTTCTAAAATAGCATCGCTAACTTCGTTTGCAAAACAAACCGTAGGGCGCGACCGACAATTTTGACTTTGGAATTTAAACCGAAGACTTTATTTTGATACCGAAATATAAATTCTTGGAAGTTTTGCCCATTCTCGGGCTTGGCAGACGTGTTGGTGAATCCAGCCTTGGACTGATAATGATGCTCACTATCACCAATCTGCGAAATTTGGGTTCAATGTGTTCTGATCGTTCAATGTATTCGTGTCGTCTGGTTGCAGGCTAAGAGAATCTCGCCTTTTTTCATCCTGTGTGTGTCGTTAAAGACAACTATGGTAAAGGCTAGAAGGAATTCATTCATTCATTGACTATCACGTATAAGCCAAGTACAAAACATCCAGACCAGTGAGGGGAGCGGCGTCAAAGATGAAAGACAGTACTGCGATTGACAATTCATTGGGAAAGGATCTTGTCCAGTTGTAGACAATTAGCGGCTTAAGAAGAAGAAGAAGTATTCAAATAGATTTTCGATCGTTTTTTGTCGGTGACCAGTATCCACCGCTCAATTGGCAGTGTGCAGATGTAATCATAAATCTGATATCAAGTAATTGGTAGGTGATCCTTGCCCTTATAAACATGAACCCTATCCCTAACAACGTCGACATACCAAAGTGCAATTTACTCGGAAATTTAATATTACAGCTTGATAACTCTTAACGCGAGGCGCTTAGGTTGGTAATTGCGTGTATTGTAAACCGGATAGAGATGCGGTACGGCGGATGTGATTCATTCACTGCGATCGCTTTCCTGCACTTCTTGTGTTTGTTGGCGATTGCTTTGTTTCTTTTTTTTTTCGTAATTTTACTTTATGTTCTTGTATCAGTCGTTATTCAGATACTTGAGTTTCTTTTTAGGATAAAGTATTCAGTAATTAAACATTATTTTTATTAAACAAAAAGCACTTAACTAAGTCATTAGTATATGAGACATTTTGAAACTTTGAAGTAAGAATCTGAAAATATATTGTTCGTTTTATATAAATTTTTCTTTTGCGGATGTTATCATTTGGTGAAACTCCTGCTTCATTTTTGTGATTTGGATAAATACTTGTACTAGTTTTATAATTTTTATTTTAAATTATTGATATAATAATTGTAATAACCGACCGGTTTCGCCTCATGGCACAATCAGCATATATAAGAATAACAAACATATGCGAACATACCTGTAATTAATGACTGAGAGAATTTTATCAAAAATCGTGAAGGTTGAGCAAACCTCAGGGATATCATATTAATAAATCTCTAAAGTTACCACTAATATATTATAAGTGTGTTATTCAACTTACTTTTGAATAATTTCATCTTTTTTATTCACTGTTATTTATTCATTCTAAGCTATTCAACGATTAATAAGATGTTACATTGATTTAACCGCAAGTGTAATGATAATAAGAAATATGGTTAACAATAAGTCAAATATATCATGTTTCCTATTGTTTCAGGCTCAAAGAATGGAGTGCGGCACTTCGGAAATCAGTAGAAAGCCACGTGGTGACCAGGTGAGTGTTAAAATACGAGTATTTGTATATCAATAATTTTGACGTTCTGCTGATAAATGAGGCGATGTTATATCTAAAATCGCCACTAAGAATTAGAAGCTTTAACCTAGAATAAAAAAGTGGTATGCAAAAGAGTGTGATGATCCCCCTTCGTCTCGTACTTATCGTAAGAGGCTACTAAGGAAAATATCACATAACTATTATGGCTTTCAATAGACGATGATAATATAACCATCTCGATTGCCACACACGTAAAATACACGCACCAGCGAAGTAAAGCATCGTTGAAGGTTCGTAACGACTGGTACTGCGGTCGACAATCGACAACGACGCAAAACAAACAGCGGGGTTGCCTTTCTTCAATATTCATAACATAACATAACATAAACACTCACGCCTGTCACCCAGAGGGGTAGGCAGAGATTATGGACTTCCATTTGGCACGATCCTGACACACCTCTCTCGCTTCCTCCACATCCATATACCTACGCATACACGCTCGTCGGTTAAAGGTACTCTTGATTTGGCCCATTTTTAATATATCACCAATTTGGTCGATAAACTTTCGCCTAGGGCGACCCTTCCCGACTATGCCATTCACCTCTGCAACATAAATTTGCTTTGTCACTCTTCAATATTCAACCATCCAAATTGACTTTCTTCAATTGTTAACGCTAATAGAAAAACTATAAAAATGACTGGGAATGACATAATATCAAAACATTAAGTAACATGACACTCATGTGACTTATCGTTGGTTACATTCATTTTTAAATTTTTCTATTACCGTTTCTACGTGGTAGAGCCATGCTGCAACTATATTAATAGTATAATTGTAGCACGAATGGGTCGGCTCGAGCGGGGAAGGACCACGCTCTCACAGAATACCAGCGTAAAATAGCAGCCTAATGCTGTTGTTTCGTATGGTGAGTATAGAGAATCGGAGAGCCTTTTTACTGGAAAAGAGGCATTCCATCTTAGTCCTCACGGCTGACAACGCATCTGCATTTTAATTCGCAAACGAAGATAGATATAGATGTCTATGGGTCACAGCAACCACTATTATTCTATAAAAAAAAAACGATTGTAGAATGTCAACTTGGCTAGACCCGCTATAATCATAGTCGGTTTCGTTTTGACGTTTGACGTCTGGATTCTTCGTATTATATACTCGTAAAAGTAATCAATTTTGATTAACCCGTGTCTTTTTCAAATTAATATTTTTTAGATTATAAAATATTATCATAATGACACATAACGCAGTTGCAGAGTGATTCCTATTGCCAAACGATTCCCACCAGAGCACCCAATCGAACGCCAGGCTTGAAACTGAAACGAAAAATTGTAATTTTGTACAAAAACAACTGGACTTGCGGGGTAGTTGGCTCATATTCTGATTATAGGCTGGGCTAGATATTCAGACGCAGTATATATATATAAATAATATAAGCATTAAGTGTCACATAACTTTTTCAAAATTAAAATTAAATCATAATCATTTTTAAAGTGACAACGTGATTATATTTGTTCATAATGTATGTGACTTTTGCTTTATTCAAACTCGCTAGAACAGAAAATTTGCAGTTCAAAATGTTCACTTGAAGAGTCAAACACATACGAATAGTTGAAGTGCCAGCACTCATCCGCTACCTTTGGCATTTTGCAGCTTGATTATTAAGCTCGCGAAAACATGGCGCAAACTTACTTTCCCGTTTGACGTTTCGCCTGCAGTTTTGACACCTGTCAAACTATGATTCTGGTTGCGCAACTGGCAGCGCACCTGTTTATGAAAAAGTAACGCGTGATCGGTTAGTTGATTGCCAGTTAGTTTTTTTTTTGCGGACTAGTAATTATAGCCCGTGCCTTTAACGTTCCACGTATTGCTGGTCAATTAGTTGGATCGATTCTAGTTTTTGTTAAAGTATACTTTGAGGTGCTTTTGTAAATGTATATTTAATCCTGAAGTTAACATTTGAAGACATATGTAACCCTTTACTGCTTATTAAGTTTTTAATTGATAGCGTTTTAAGAGTTTGTTACTCTTTGCATCCTTAAAATGCTAAGGTTGTTAATGGACGGTCTTTATGCTGTTTTATGGTGGTTCTTTACCTTGTTTATATATATATATATATATATATATATATATATATATATATATATATATATATATATATATATATATATATGTATATATATATATATACATATATATTTCCAACCGAATATTACTTTGTACCCCGTTAAGTGATTGTAATAGTAATTTCGTAATTTTGCTCGATAACCGATTGTTCAAACAGATTCCATTCGATATCAATAACTGAGACAGTTTATGTAACGGTTCCGCTTTATGCATGAGACTATTGCAGATGTTCATCTCGTGTCGATTTATTTCTAGTTAGGAGACCTATAATTATTGAAGCAAGCGATATTATTAAATAGTAGGTACCATATCGATAGTTAATTTTATTTTTAAATTTGGTACCACTTTGTAATATTTTTTCTCGAATTATAAATTTTCTCTTTCTCTTTGCCTCTCTGTCTCTTTATTTACTCCGTAAAATTATGAAAAATACCTAAAAATTATGCCTTCACGTTTGTTGAAATGGAACTTTTTTTAAGTTGTTCGTTCAACGATAGACTGCGGACATTAATATTCAGTCCATTTAAAAATGAAAATGTGGAAAGATGATGAATGAAAAATGAAATTAATAACGATAGATAATGATAACTAAGGTACAAGCGCTCTCTATAAAATTATAGTATGCAAGAAATAGATCTAAATTATCAACAAATTGTCAACTTTGACTTGCAACCGTAATATTATCAAATGTCAGTAGGATTCAAATCTTTAGGTGGTACAGGAATTGCTTTCACAGATCCTCGAGATTGCGTGTTCTATTAACAACGATTCGAGAATAACATCCCGGTAAATGTAATTTATCTCCATTATAAGCGGAGGTAATACAACAATGATCTTAACCGATAACGGCCGGTGACAACACAGCAAAACGTGTGTCGAATATGCGATATTATCTCGAACGGCTTCTTTATTAGCGTGGTAAGTGATGACTTGCATGGACTTGTGGACTTGATGCGACCTCCTTTTTATTGCCTACTTCGTATGTTTGCTTATCTTCAGCTAATACCTTTACTCGGGATTACTGTAAAATGTTATGCCTTGTACAATTTTTTGAATAAAAACTATTGTCAATTTGTTATTTTTTTTATATAGAATAAGGGTGACAAACGAGCATGCAGTCCACCTGATGGTATGTGGTTGCTGTGGCCCATAGACATCTACATCTATCTTCGTTAGCGAATCAAAATGCAGATGCGTTGTCACCCGTGAGGACTAAGATGGAATGCCTCTTTTCCAGTAAAATGGGTCTCCGGTTCTCTACACTCACCATACGAAACACAGCAGCATTAAACTGCTATTTTACGCTGGTATTCTATTACAAATGATATCTTACGCTAGTTACGGTCGTTTTATTATTAACGGGATGCATTTTAAACTGCGTTTTATACAAACTATGACGAGACCGTCACAACTCTAAGTACTTATTTAACACGTGCACGGCGTTAAAGGAAAATATAGCGAGGAAACCTGCACGTCTGAGTAACCAATAATATTCGAAAACACGTGAGTTCGCCAACACTCATTGGGGCAGCGCGGTTGCTTGCTCTTAACAACCTTTCATAAATAAGATGAATCCTGTACCCAGACGTAGGTAGTGTAGGGGTTTTAACTTTAACTTTGACGTGTCTGTATGTAACATATTTGCAGCTCATTAAATCGTTTTTAACCATTTTGTTAAATTCTTGTCTGTCTATTAGTTTGTCTATCTGTCTGGGCTAATCTTTGGAACGGCTGAATCAATTGTAATGAAACTTCACGTACAGATATTTTATGTGTAAAATTTGGACTTTTCCAAAAAAAAATTAAATAAATGGTTTTTGATTATTAAGTCTAAATAACGCCACATTAATATATCTTAAACAGCTAGGGAGAGTCGCTAATAACAAATTAATACGAATAAATAAGAATATTTCTATTTTTACGTAAACATTCGAATTTTATATCATTATAATTAAGAATTTTTATGGTCACCCTTTTATATGGTACATTCTGACAGCATGGACAGGGTGCAGAGAAGTTTCCTACGCAGTGTTTGTGGCAAATATGGTCACTTGCGTCGTCTACCATCATACGACTCTCGACTAAAGTTTTTCAATGTCCAACGATTATCTTTGAGGAGAGAAGTTTCCGAACAAGTTTTCTTGCACAAAATTGTATATTCTCAAATAGATTACCCAGAGTTACTAAGGCTAATTAACTTCAATTCCGGTATACGACAACGTGTTCAAAAAATATTTAGGTTAGACGTACACAGGAATAACACTTCCTTTTTCAACCCTGTTGTCAAAATGTGCCGTGATTACGACAGCGTAGTAACGTACATCTAGATATATTTGATTAACCTTGTTAGATTGAAAAGAAATTTACGTGTTGCTCTTAATTTTTAATATATTTTTTAATCTTGTTTATTTATGTTATTCTACTGAAGTTTTATTATTATCCTGTGTACACTTTTTGGATTGTAGTTTAGATCAACACCATCAGACTTTTAATTTTAGAACTGTATATAATTACTGTCAGTTTGTGTAACTTTTTCAATAAAAAAAAATTCCCGCGTGGTGGCCACATAATATAACCCATCAATCACCTCATTTTGTCTAAGATGCGACTATGGGGAATGCTCAAAGAACCTTAACAAAAATAAATGTGTCATTGTATTACATAAAACAACGTTACTAAAATACGTAAATGGTGTAAATTCAGAGAAATTAGTATCGACTCAAGATGAACTGTCCGTGAGAAAACCAATGATTAAAAAAGCATTAAAATTCTCCCACGTTGTAGCTTCATTTGTCTTTCTTTCAATCTCACTGTTTTACTTTTATTTCAAGAAAGTATTTTCCTACACACGTATGAAGGTCTGACGTACTGTCGATTACTGCTTGAATAGCAGTGAAAAGTGCGTGAGAGCTTGGGCGGTATGCGGTTAGCTGTGTATCGCCAGCAACGCAAATTCAGGAATTTGCATTTTGCAAAATTCAGGTTTTCTGAAAATCTGAGACAGGTGGAAAAGGTTTACACGTGACGACTTGCTGACTGACTCGCTCTCACAGAATACCAACATCAAATAGCAGCATAATGCTGTTGTGTTTCTTCTATGTTTCGTATGGTAAGTGACAACTACCCGAGGTCCCAGACCAACTTTACTGGTAACGAGGCTTTTCATCTCTTATCCTGGGGGTTGAAAGAAAATCTACATTTTAATTTTGAATCGAAAAAACGTGTAGGTGTCTATGAACCACAGCATTTACTTACCATATGTTGGACTGTGTGCTCGTTTGTCACTATTACTATAGGATTTTTGTAATTAATAGACGGCGCTAATGTTGCCACATATAAAACAAGACTTATTTCTAAAAACAAGACATTTACTACAGATTATCAGAAATCAGATGTTGCTGCTCTTAACCATTACAATAATATTGTAATGGTTACTCTCAACCATTTCAATAATATTGTAATGGTTACTCTCAACCATTACAATAATATTGTAATGGTTACTCTCAACCATTACAATATATTGTAATGGTTACTCTCAACCATTACAATAATATTGTAATGGTTACTCTCAACCATTACAATATATTGTAATGGTTACTCTCAACCATTACAATAATATTGTAATGGTTACTCTCAACCATTACAATAATATTGTATTGGTTACTCTCAATCATTACAATATATTTTATTGGTTACTCTCAACAATTACAATATATTGTAATGGTTACTCTCAACCATTTCAATAATATTGTAATGGTTACTCTCAACCATTACAATAATATTGTAATGGTTACTCTCAACCATTACAATAATATTGTATTGGTTGAGAGTAACCATTACAATATTATTGTAATGGTTGAGAGTAACCATTACAATATATTATAATGGTTGAGAGTAACCATTACAATATTATTGAAATGGTTGAGAGTAACCATTACAATATTATTGTAATGGTTTAGAGTAACCATTACAATATATTATAATGGTTGAGAGTAACCATTACAATATTATTGTAATGGTTGAGAGCAGCAATATCTGATTTCTGATTGCCAAAATCCTATTATTTTTATTTTTGTAAAAAACTTGAAATTACAAAAGCACTATTTCTCTTATAGAAGTAATTGTTGTAATCTAGATAATATTATTATCTATACAAATAAATAAAATTGAAGTGTGTGTTTGTAATGTTAAAATAACAGCTTTTTATTAAATGCATATGAATGTATATACAGTACTTATAACAAAAACACAATTTTCTAAATTTTTGTCTGTGTCTGTTTGTTCCGGCTAATCTCCAAAATGACTGGACTGATTTTGACGGGACTTTCACTGGTAGATAGCTCATGTTATAAGGAGTAACTTAGGGTACTTATATTTGAGAAAAATAGTTAGGGTTCCGCGCAACAAAATTAAAACCCAAAATTACACGCGGGCGAATTCGCGGCGAACAGCTAGTTATCTATATAATAATACGTTGACAGAAAACTTTGTTCCCCTTTTTTAGCATATTGGGCGCACGGAAGAGTGTGTGATTTGCATTGTTAAAGTGTATACGGAGAAGGAGTGCAGAAAGCAAAAATGTATATATAATACCTGTTAGAAATATATAAAATAAAACATACATTGTTTACGATCACACTCCCAATGTTAAACACATAATCATAGATTATATGTATATATATATATATATATATATATATATATATATGTATATATGTATATATATATATATATATATATATATATATATATATATATGAATATATATATATATAATCTATGATTACATGACAAATTAAGTTCTTGTTGACTATCATACTGCCAATTTCTCAGAGTAAGTTATATGTTTGTAATTACTCTACTGAGTAAGTACACGCATAAGTGTATGTTATTACTCTAAAGCCAAAGACGCACAAAATAGTAATTGTAGCCAAAGAATTTTAAAATGTTGCCAACCAATAACTACTTACAGATTGACTAAATAAGCTGTGAGTTTTGTGTGATGTCAAATGTTCCTTTTTAGGGTTCCGTACCCGAAGGGTAACCAACGGTAGCCTCCGCTGTCCGTCCGTCTGTCTGTCAGCGGGCTGTATCTCATGATAGACGATCTCAGTATAGTTAGACAGTTGAAATTCTCATAGAATGTAAATAATAATAATTAATGGAGTTCCCCTACTACAAACGTGTTACTATGGTACGGAACCCTTCGTGCGCGAGTCCGACTCGCACTTAGCCGGTTATTCAATAATGTGTGGAGTGTATGTCAAGGCAAAAAAGCGTTTATATTTTATTTCGTATATTAGATATGTGTTATATATGAATGTGCGGTAGGACGTGAAATACGGCTTGCTGAAAATACAAACCCAAAAACAACCACTACGCGAGTTAGTATTAATATTTAATAGTTAAGAGAATTGAGCTGTTTTAGCTTATAACGTTATCGACCAACATTTTGAAATTTAGTTATTGTAATATATGCAAAAAATATCCATATCTTTTTATTTTTAGACCAAAGCACTCTGTCTGTATTACATTGACATAAAGCTACTTGATCGTTTAACTTCACGATTCGTAATATCTAGTCACATGACGAAATTACCAAATAAATCGGTCAAAGGCGAACACGACGCAAGGTGAATGCACCCAGTTCCGTTTAATATATCGCATCCAGTACCACTTGAAGCGACTCTGGTTTTTTACCGCCACACGAACCGGTGAAATGCATTTCTTACAGCATCGAATTTACTTTAATGTCGAATACGATCGCCGCTTTCCTTATAAACGTTCGCAGAACAGTAATTTGACGTCACAGCTGTCATCCATCACAGGAACCGGTACGGAAGCGCACCGGCCGGGCCGCTCCCCTGAACGGTATACTGTACCAGACCGATGGCACTGTTAAGGGGAAGCTTGCTTTGTTTGGCTTACTTTCACACTAATGGACTTATCAATTTACAAATTTAAACTTTTCTATCAAACAACATCGCCCTACGGTTTATGCGACAATATAATTTTTTTTTTGTTAAAAAAGGTCTCAATTTGACTGTATTTTTTTATGTTTGTTACCTTAGAACTTTTTTCTAAGTGAACTGATTTTGCTGATTCTTTGTTTTATTTGAAAGCTGGTGATTCTTTTGTGGTCCCATATAAATTTGATCAAAATCTGACCAGTAGTTTTTTAGTTATCCTTAATAATGCTTATTTAATTGACTTCGACTATTAAATATTCGGTTATACAACATTTTTAATTTTACCACTTTAAAAAAATTGTTTTATGCTATAGAATAGAATAGAATGTTGTTTTATTCAATATAGATTGCAGGTAATTCTTACTGAAAGTCATTTTTTCCTTTACCACTCACAAAGTTATTGTTGTCACATTCACAAAGTAGCTCGCAAGAAAACAGATCTCTGTGTGTATGATGTCTTATTTCATTGACATTAATGTTCTCTAAAATAAAAATTATATCGATTTACCTGAATTATATTATATATACTATATACTATCTATACTTCTATACTAATACTAATAATATAATAAATCGGAAGAGTTTTTTTTGTTTTTTGTTTGTTTAAACGCGCTAATCTCTGGAACTACCAGTCCGATTTGAAAAATTATTTTTGTAGCCAGATTCATGTGGAATAGTATAGGCTATCTAGCATTAAGCTATATTACTCAGCTAGCCTTAAATATGGATATTTGTTAAGCAAGTCAGAAGAAAAAGCACTCCCGAAATGATTTATCCGCGTACGCTGGTGTTATAGTTAGGGATACGTAAATACAATGTTCTAGAAAAATATAGACCTTTACTCCGTCTAAAAAAAGTCCACGATACTATATGTCTATTTCTTATACATAAGCCATAATTTGGTATTTTGTGCCAAAAAATATTGAAAATTTAAAAGTGATATATGAGCCTTATTATTAGGCATGGCCTATTTATCCTTACGAACAAAAGTTACTTCATCATCAAGACAATTTTATGAAGATAAACTTTGTTCTTTATACTATGTTATTTGGACGCATAGTTTAAGAGATAATTGAAAATTAAAAAAAATAATTCAATACTTGGCTGGGCGCGTGAACGACGCTTAAACCCTAGCCGTTATAAAATGCTTGAACTAGGTAGGAACGCACCTCGGACACGTGATAACGCGGGTGAAATTGCGGGGCACAGCTAGTAATATATATATATATATATATATATATATATATATATATATATATATATATATTCTGTGAACCGCTGATGTAATAAGGAGTAACTTAGACTACTTTTATTTTAGGAAAAGAATTAGGGTTTCGTTCCGCGCAAAAAAATTAAAACCCAGGAAATTCCACGCGCGCTACTATTATTTATTCGGGATAACCTCGTTTTCTGCCAGTGTGCCTGTCTAACTATCACAAAAGTCTTTCCCTGAGAAATTTATTTAACTTATTAATTTATGGAACCGCTTGGTCCTGAATTCTTAGGTACTAAACCAACATTATAAATTTTTATTTAGACATCGTCTCGACAAAACAAAAGTATTGTATGGATATGATCTCAACCGATGAAGTCGTTTAGAAGTTAACAGACGCACCAAAGATTACGTAATAAAGAATGTTATTAGATAAACATTAAACAAATTCGAAAAGAACAATGTCACAAACACCGTAAATTATTAACATTGACAAATGATAGTCGGTTATCTCTCAGTGTTTTCACATTAAAACGCGGTCGTTTCTTTTAGATTTCCATTTCGGACGTGAAACCTTGGCAGTGGTATATATGTATTTCCACTACACGTGATGAATATTACATAGTATTTTGCTTGAGCATTGTGTAATTAAAATGGTATTTTTATGCAGCAAAGTTATTGTGTACTTTTACAACTTTATTAGTATGCGCAGAATCTAAAACCAATGCTGCATTTTCTATCTTTGTGGATCCTTTACATCTTCTTCAACTGTTTTTAAAACATATACTTTTTTAACAATATCATCATAATAATTACTACAGTAATGGCTGTGGTAGCTCAGATGGTTAGAGCTCGCTGTAAATTTCACAATACGCGGGAAACCCGGGTTCGATCCCCGCCGGCACTAATGAAATCGTTCATTGCAATTTTAAGTGCTGATTTACCACGTGCTCTGCGGTGAAGGAAAACATCGTAAGGAAACCTGCATGTCGGAGAAATAAGAAAAAAAATCGCAGACATGTGAAGTTCGCCAACACGCATTGGGGCATCGCGGTGGACATTTCCATGCTCTAAACCCCCTCAAAAATGAGGGGAAGCCTGTGCCCAGCAGTGGGCCGTATATAGGCTGTAAGTTTAACTTTTTACCACTACAGTCCTTCACAGGTCCACTGCTGAACATAGGCCTCCCCCAAAGAACGCCACAAAGCCACGGTCCACCAAAGTACGGTGAACCATCTGCATCCGTCGACTTTCTGCATACCTGGTCGTCATCTGTTTCTGCATACCTCCATCTAGTGGGGGCCTGTTCTACACTTCGCTTACCGGTACGAGATTGCCACTCGAGAATCTTTCTTCAGTTCTTCGAGTCGTATGGTCGGCCCATTACCATTTCGCGGACTTTCTTTACCTCGTTTCTTGAAGGTCCCTAAGTCGTATCGAACTTAGGGACCTTCAAGATAAGAGCCTACTCCTTTTTAAAAGGTCGGCCGGTTGCAGTTGTTCATGGGCGGCGGTAGTCACTTACCACCCGTTGATCCGCATGCTCGTTTGCCCCCTCTCCTATAAAAAAAAAATCCATAAAGTTGTCATCGTCATCATCATAATTACTAACAACTCATCGCATGCGCATTGCTGCCCATAGGCCTTCCCCAAATAATGCCACGAAACACGGTCAATTACGTGTCAAATCAGATTGGCAAATCTTATTTAATAATAACTCCCGGTCATAATCTTATAAAGTCTTACCAGAAGTTTTGGTGATACATACATAAATACATACATAAACTCTTACGCTTGTTACTCAGAGAGGTAGGCAAAGACTACGAACTTATCTTTGGTACAATCCTGAAACACCTTTCTCTCTATTTTGCACATCCATATTTCTACGCATAGATATCGCCAATCTTCAATATATCGACAATTATTTCGATGAACTTCCGTCTCGGGTAACCCTTGCCGACACTGCCACTCACTTCTGTAACATATATTTGCTTTTCACTCTTTCTTCATTCCTTTTTTCTACCTGTTCAAACCACCGAAGCTTATTTCTTAATCCTAGCCACTACATCTTATTGTAAACCACACTTTTCTCTTTGCTTCTTAACACACAATTTCTCACCCCATCATTTAGAGACAGCCTTAATAACGTATATTAATACGTCTTAATTAGATTAATATAATTAGATATTTCAACGAAAAGTCAGATTTCGGGCGATAAAACTGAAAATCAAGTTATACCATGAATTTTAACAGCGTTCGTAATTTGTTAATGCTTCTACTTTATTAAACTTTCTCTTCTCATGGGAGGGCCGTTTGAGTCAACTTTGGAATTTAGAGTATTTTAAAGAATGCATATGATATTACTTAATAATTATATGTTTATTATTCTCAATGTGACATTTCTATTAATTGCAATTACTGAATAATAATCGTAACTATGATTCAGATCTGAGATCCTAGAAATACTTGTCTGAGGGAAATTTTTAAGATGGGATGTTTTGTTTGTTTATCAAACAATTATTAAGGCAGTAACTTTTCTATGTTCCCATTTACATCGAAGAGCTTGACTTTAAGCGACATCAGACAAAAAGAACTTCACGTCAAGGATACACAGCTTCCGTTAGTCAAACGCGTCCTTAATATGGACCTGTCCAACGGAGCAGGTTTGCTCTCGTTAATGTAGAGTATTGGGTTAAAAACGTTCGCTTTTAGTTATACGTGGTAGAGCCATGCTGCAGCTATATTTCTGGTATAGTTCTAACACGAATAGGTCGGCTCGACCGGGGAAGGACCACGCTCTCACACAATACCAGCGTAAAATGGCTGCTTAATACTGCTGTGTTTCGTATGGTGAGTGTGTAGAACCGGAGACCCTTTTTACTGGAAACGAGGCATTCCATCTTAATCCTCACGGGTGACAACGCATCTGCATTTTGATTCGTAATCGAGGATAAATGTAGATGTCTATGGGCCACAGCAACCACTTACTATCAGGTGGAATGTGTGCTCGTTTGTCACCCTTATCCTATAAAATAATGCAGCTTCTTTGAATGGTTATAGGTGCAGCTCTTCATATATTGAAGACAATAGATTGATTATAAGGCGGACATTTTTATCAAAAAATTTAGGTTAAAACAAGATCTCGGCAGTAAATACAATTTGAGTAATACCTCCAGATAAGGGGTTAACCATATAAAAATATTTCTATTTTTGTGAAATACCGGCATATTAACGATTGATGTATGAACTTCAAACTCTTTGATTCTGTCCGTTACTATGCAATCAGATTAGATTTATTTAATAGCCAAAACTTTAGTATCTGATTGCTTTAAAGTTCTGGTAAATAAAACGATAAAATCTCTTCGTAGTTGTTTGACTCGTACATTGTTATATAAATTGAATTTCACCTTATCTCATTGTTAACGGTTTTGTGTAAATATTTCGCAGTGGTAGATTCGCCTTTCCACTTTGCACTCACGTAATGTCTCCTTGCATTTCTTTTGTAAAGTTTCTCCGAAATATGTAATCATATATCAATGTTGTCGTCAACGAATGATCGTAACCATTTTGGTGTTTTAAACAGATTTCAAAATTTTATTATTTGGGTATTTTTGCCTTGTAGTGACAGTGTAAGAATATCTACTACCCCATATCATACCGTGGGTGTCGTAAGAGGCGACAGAGGGAAACAAATCAAGGAAATTGGCTTCAGCGTTTTCCTAATAACTATTTATTTATTTAACACAAATATCAATTGCTCCTGGACAAGGATCTTTAATTTGACCTGAGCTGACCTCATTATGTTGCCACCACACATAATACACTGCTGCCAACCTTAAAAATACCTCGTTGCCCAGTGTTCTTAGATAGTTTCTAAGGCTCCGGATCTAGATATTTGTTATTTATAAAAAATTGTGTAATAAAATACAAATATATGATGGGAAAACTTCCGAGTATAAGTAAGCTTTTGTAAAACAAACCTAAAAAACGGTAAAACGGACCTACTCGAACATCGTCACGTCCTGTTTTATGAATATCGAGACAAAAATCAAGTCGATTAAGATTATAAACGTACCGGAAGACGTGCATTCTCACGTGTCTGACCGACGCACCTACAGCGGTCTTGTCACCCCCCCCCCCCCCCCCCCCCGCCCTTATTACGATGCAGCTAAAACTCGTTCGTCTTATGTCACTGCTGTGAAAGTCATAATTTTTGATCTTTTATCGGCTATATTACTATTTAATAATATTTACTTCAAAACTATCCTAAAAATTAATTCCATTACTCGCCTATCTAATATCTTTTACTTAACTTGACCTCCCCTTGGGAAAACACTGCTGCCCATCTCTTGGTTCGTTTCCCTCTGTCACCTCTTACGACACCCACGGGACGTCATGAGGTAGTAGATATATACGGTCAAAAATATATAGACGTTTAAAAAAATTATAAAATGAAGGTCAAAATCAAAATGTATTTTAATTAAAATGGGTGTGTTTACTGTCATTAGGTGGGCTCTGTGCTCGTCTGTCACCCTTAATCTATAAAAAATACGATGTCACTGTGTCAATCTTTCAAAGTTTACCGTAAAAGTAACTTGATTCTACAATAACAAAGAATGTAACCCAGAATCAAATGAAATGTTACAAGATGCAATCGAATGCAGCCCGTGGCCATAAAGGCGGGGAGCGGAGTAAACCTTTGACCCCAGCCTACTTTGTCCGATCGGCAGGTTTCGCGCTTTGGGAAAGTGGCCCTATGAATACGGTCACCACACCGAAATTTAAAAATAGAATAGGTATGTACTATCGTAAAACGTCTCGATAACATTGATTCTTATTTTGATATTGTTAGGATGCCATAAATTAGCATTTATAAATAAATTAAGGTTGTTGACCTTTTCAAGAATTAAACACAGATTATTATTAAGAATGTGTTGTTTGTCCGCATACTAGATAGCCTTCAACTTCGCTAAATAAATTTGCATACATTATACAAAATATATTAATCAACTAACCAATTGAGAGGCGTGGTAGCACAAGGGCTAAGTTCCCGCCGTGAATTTGACAATACGGGTTCGATCCCCTTCGACACCAATTAATTGCAATCTTAAGTGTTAATCTATATAAATAAAATAATTAGAGGTTTGCAGATGTGCGCGCATCACGGAAAAACTACTGAAAATATTTAAATTACATTTTCTAAGTTATATTTCTTAGACACTTAGCCCTTATCTAAAAAAAGATATTGCCATATCTTCATTTAATATAAAGTTAACAAAGTTTTAATAAACAATGATTTTTATAAGCACTACGTGTTCAGTGATGTGTATAAGCAAAGCAGACAAAGTCGCGGATATCACCTAGTAAAAATATTTCGAAGAAATGTGAAGTCTGCCAACGTATTGTGGCAGAGCAGGGGACGCTTCTTTGCCCTGAAAACTCTCTAATGAAATGAAAGAGGCCTGTGGGGCGTTGCTAAACTTAAATTTTTACTTTTTAAAAATACACACATGCTAAAGTTACATTTGAATAAATGTTATAAAACTGTATAAGTTTAAAAATTCCGCAAATAAATTACTGTAATTCTTACTTACGTATGTTTTTAAATTAACATTGTGTCCATAAAAAACCCTTTTGCTTGGTAACCCATAAGACCTTATGTGGGACGAACATTCCACTACGTCATACGTGGGTGTCTAATGGTTATTTTCTACTATATTAAATTATAACCAGGATATAATATATCACAAATCGATAATTCTAAAAATGTAAATTCACTATTTAAGTGTCGTAAAAATACTGGTCGTAGCCTAAATAAGTTACACTAGTCCCAGTTAAACTAATACAACATTATTAACCTACTTGTTTTCGAATTGAAATCAACATTAAAAGTGGTTAATCTTGGTTTTCAGAAAATCTAAAGAAGTAAGCTTACAAATGGAGTCCCTTATATAAAAGTACTTTATCTATCTATAAAATTGCACTTACTTTACGCAAATAAACACAAAATATTTTTTAACTTCTTAATAGAACTAAACGAATCAAATAACTTTCACTTAACAGCTTCAGAAGTCGCTGCAAAGACATCGTGTTTTTCTTTTGTTTTTTATAGAATTTTTGGTAACAAACGAGTACACAGTCCACCTGATGGTAAGTGATGTCACTGTGCCATAGACATCTACATATATCCTCGATTAAGAATCAAAATGCAGATGCGTTGTTAACCCCGAGGACTAAGATGGAATGCCTCGTTTCCAGTAAAAAAAGGGTCTCTGGTTCTCTACACTAACCATACGAAACACAACATCATTAAGCTGCTATTTTACGCTGGTATTCTATGAGAGCGTGGTCCTACCCTGGTCGAGCCGAGCCATACGTGTTACAACCATAATAATAGCTACAGCGTGGCTCTACCACGTATAAAATAATCATGCAACGTTCAACTTTGACCCTTTTATGCGAACTAAGATATAGCACACGATCAAAGCAACTACTAGAATATCATCTAAATATGTACATTGAAAATTTCATCCCCTTTTTTGACAGCCTTACGGGTGGCATTTATTTTCCAAATTTATATAGGATCACCCCTTAAAATATAACTCATATAATAAAAAATCAATGAAATCGGTTCATAATTGACAAAGATCTTACGTAACATACATACAAATAAAGAAGAATATACAGTCGAATTGTCTACTTCCTCTTTTTTTGAAGTCGGTTAAAATCCCGAGACAGCCAGTCTTTTAGTTATGTAACCGATCAATTCAATAAAGGTTGATTGAGATCGATTTGGAACATCGGAAGTTGCCGCGTGTCCGGTGAAAGTTTGGACGTAGGAATTCAAACAAGTGTTGGATATGTGATGTTAAGGTGTAGCTGCAAGTGAGTGTGGGTGCCTCGATAAACAAATCACAACCTGATAGCTGTGAATGTCGAACGATGTATTTTAGACCTACACTGTGTTAGAGATATGACGACTGCGTTTCCAGTTGGCTAAGGGACATGGATTCGAATCCAACCATCGCTATTCTTCTTCTTGGCTCTTTATAATCAGTCCGTAAAAATCCCTTGGCCTATGACCAGGGCCTTTGAACTCCATTGCAGGTAGGGTTTGTCTTAATCGTCTTAATTCTACGTGGTAGAGCCATGCTGCAGCTATATTAGTAGTATAGTTGTAGCACGAATGGGTCGGCTCGACCGGGGAAGGACGACGCTCTCACAGAATACCAGCGTAAAATAGCAGCTTAACTCTCCTGCGTTCCATATGGTGAGTGTAGAGAACCGGAGACCTTTTTTACTAGAAACGACGCATTCCATCTTAGTCCTCACGGGTAACAATGCATCGGCATTTTGATTCTTTATTGAGGATAGATGTAGATGTCTATGGGCCACAGCAACCACTTACCATCAGGTGGGCTGTGTGCTCGCTTGTCACCCTATCCTATAAAATTATGCTTGATAGGCAGCTCGAAGATCACATTACGTCTCCCATCTTTGACGATACTGCCCATCGTCGGTCTGGATATTTTACGCCAAAGGACTGAAAGAAACTAATTTCTTTTAAATATAACCAGCTGTTCCACCGGACTTCGCCCGCGCGTAATTTATTACGATTGGATTTCATGGGTTTTAATTTTTTGCGCAAAACTGTAATTCTTTTTGTATAATATAAAAATGAATCGCTGAATGTGTTGCTAAGCGCAAATCTCGAGAACAGCTGAACCAATTCCGCTAATTCTTTTTTTATAATATTCCTTGAAGTAGGAAGATGGTTAAAGTGGAGGGGTTCCGGGAAGGCAAAACAATTGAGTGACGTTGGTATCGTATAAATATTAATGTCAATATTTATAAAATGTAACATTAGTCAAAACAAAATTAGGGTTCCGCGCAAAAAAATTGATATACATAAAATCATAGTAAATTTCACGCGGACGAAGGCGCGGGGCACAGCTAGTTTAAAATAAAAATTGCCTAAGTTACTTACTTTTTCACGTCACACAACACATCAGCTATCTGTCAGTGAAAGTCCGGTCAAAATCGGTCCAGTCGTTTCGCAGATTAGCCGGAACAGACAGATAGACAGACAGACAAAAAATTTAAAAATCGTGCTTTTGTTATGAGTACTGTATATACTTTCATATGCATATAGTAAAAAGCTGTTATTTCGACATTACAAACAGACACTTCAATTTTATTTATTTGTATAGTATTTGCCATGTAGTGGCGGTATAAGAATATCAACTACCCCATATTATCCCGTTGAGTCCGATGAAGATGTAAAAGCCGCATAGGCCAACAGCATTAACATCACAGAATTTACACTATTATCGCGTGGATGTCTTAAGAGAGGACAGTACGACACAAATCAGGAGATGGGCAGCAGCGTCTTCCTAATAACGGCTAAAAATAAAAAAACTGCTGTTACCAACCCGCTTACCAAGCGTGGCAACTATGGCAAATGTTCCCCCTATGAGTCAATCTCTCGGGGAGGCCTATATTCAGCAGTAGAGTTTAATAAGCTGCAAAGTTAACGTTAACGGTAATTTCTTTTAACGTGGCATTCTATTATACTCGTAAGAATTCATTCTCGGTGGGGTCCAAAGCTTTTAAATTTTTACTTTATTTGTAAAGTTAACATCAACGGTGTCCCAGTGATAAACAAGTTTTTGTTTACAAGGCCCGTTCGCCGTAATCCGATCTCAAATCTAAACTTACACTGTAGTAGTAAACATTTATGTAATTTTAAAAGTAGATTTTTTCCTTAAGTAATTATTTTTGTGTCTTAGATGTATAATTATATCTTAATTATTTAATTAATCAACATACTCATTGAAATAAGATAACAGTGTGTTTGTTTGGAAGACGGGCAAGTCTTACCAGAAATTAAAAATTAATCGTCATTTGGTGTATTCTTTCAAAGGGTCGTTTTTTTATAGAATGAGGTTGACAAAGAAGTACATAGTTTAGATTCTATGGCCAATAGACGTCTACATCTATCATTGGTTAAGAAAAGAAATGTATTATAGCTGGCGTAGGTGCAACGCAACTCTACGACGCGTGTCGTTGCCAATAGTGGATAGAAAATGCATTATTAAATGCAAGAGTACTAGATACTCAAGCGAAACACACCGAAGCCGCGCTATCAAAGTTATTAAGTTAATGTGCTATATATAGAACAGCTCCGACATAACACATGGAGCGTGGGCACTTTGCCCGGCGGGATCTCCCCTTTTTTTTTCACGGCCAAAACTCCTTTTCTGTCTGAAAATCCATTTGGGTAGATACAAATCTCTTACCCATCTTTGCCGCCACATGCTTGCACTGCTATGTTCCAGTTTGATCGGTATAGAAAGCCAGTATAAATTATAGGCTGGCATCCCATCTTAGTGCTTAGAGGTGACAAAACATTAGAAACATTCTTTGTTCGAAGTTGGTTGCAGGTGTCCCTGGGCTGCAGTAGCCACTTACCATCAGGTAGTCAAAAGTTAATTTGAATACAAATTAAAATTACTGAATTGTATCATTCAAAATCATTTTTTGTTTCTCCTTAGTACTCTGTCTACTATAATCTATAACATTAACATTAAATCTAGTTTTTTTAAAATTCTTAACACAACAAAAGGAATTTTAGTAAGATTAATAATTTATTACAGATGGTTAATGAGACTATTAATTTATTAGAATTGAATTTACGTTATGGTGGTTCCTTTTCTTCTAGTTTGACCAATGTAAGTATACAATAAAGCCAGTATTTTTTCACTTACTTTTTCATTCTAATTTACTCAATGTCAACACCATTTAACATTTAAGCCAATATTTTTTTTCCTTCTCACACTGGAACTATGATATTATTATCATAAAAATAAAAGTTCTTTAATAGTTGTTTTTACTATCAAAAAGTGTGCCTTGCCAGTTACTAGCTCCATCTAGTGGTCAGTCAGTTTTCAACTTGGTACCCATCAAAACAATGCTTTGAAAAATCAATAAAATGTTAATCAGGTTTTCGTAAAAAATATTCAATAAGTCGTCAAATGATGTCACGTCTGCGGCCTTCGTAATGAATATTCCATCGTGACCTCAATTTGGGCTCAGATAACCGCGCAGGTCACACTTTCCCACAGCTTATTGTTTCTGTGGCTCATTAAATCTCTTCGCACTCTTCTCTATAATCTCTATAATCTCTTTTTTGCCGACTTCCAAAAAGGAGACGGTACTCAATTCGACTGTAGGTTTTTTTTTATGTGTGTTACCTCATAACTTTTTACTGGGTGAACCGATTTCAATGATTATTTTTTTATTTGAAAGCTGATACATCTCGTGTGGTCCCATATGAATTTGATCAAGGTCAGACCAATAGTTATTGAGTTATTCTTAATAACTTATATTGAAGTCGGCTGTACAAAATTTTTAATTTTTAATTATTATTATTTGTTGTTATAGCGGCAACATATTTACACATTCTGTGAAATGATCATGAGATACAGCCCACTGACAGACTGACGGAAGGACGGAGGGAAGGACGGACGGACAGTGGAGGCTTAGTAATAGGGTCCCGTTGGTTACCCTTTAGATATGGAACCATAAAAAGGGGTAGTGACCGCACTGCTTTTTTGAATTCATTTACTTTTTTAATCGAGGATAGATGTAGGTGTCTGTGAGCCACAGCATTCCCTTATCATCAGGTGAGCTGTGTTGCGCTTCTCAACTTTAAATCTCCAAGAATAAGGTGTTATTTGAGCCGAGCCTCGACCTGGAAGTAATAGCACCTTGGCGCCGTCCCACTCATGCTGCAACTATAATGCAACTCCTAGCATGACGCATTAAAGTTTTAAAAACTAAATTTTTCGTTTTAAAGCCCAGAGTATTGTATGCCATCTTTGAACCTCCACGACGCCTGTGTCATCTGACGTCACGAACGCATACTATTGTGTGTCAGTAGGTGAGAAATAATATTTTGCGAATTGGGCACATAAACTTGATTGTTTTCTAAATGGACGATAATGGGGTTAGCGGCTAGATATTCGTGAAAGCGATTCTTGTTTTTATTTTAATTGTTTTTATGATGATGTTTTGGCATATGTACGTTGTTAAGAATTATTTTATTACATATAAAAACTTGGATAACTTGGCTTTTTTTTCAATTAATTAAATTAATAATAGCGTGTTTAATGGCACACACCAAATGTAACTTTTAATGACTTTAAACTGTGAGCTAATCGATATGTCTTCACACCTTCCATCGCTTTAGGTAGGACCAGTTTTAGCGTATTTTTTTTTTAATTTGATGACTGCTTGATTTATACTCGTCGACAACTGCGAGCGTAGTCGCAGACCTGATGAAAGTCGCAGGTAGTCAAAGGTTGGAGATGACTCAGGACCGCTTTTGTGGGTATCCATAGGGTAGGCCTATGTTTAGCAGTTGACTTGTGAAAGTGATAGAAATTGTGTAATGATAGTGACAAAACCTGGTTGAATGTATAACAAAGAAGATTTTTTTTTAATGATATCTTAGACACTAAAGCATAAGAAAATACTAATAACAAACCCTACCTGATTGTTCTGCTTTTGTTTGTCTTTCCATGTGGAGGCAACGTAAGAATATCGTATATCCCATATTGTCCCGTGGGTATCATAAAAGGCGACAAAGACAACAAACCAGGATGTAATCAGTAGTGCCGGTTACCAAACCACTTGCTAAGCGTGCAACTATAGCAAATATCCCCCCCTTAAGGCACTATGGGGGAATCCTATGTTTGGGAGTGAACTTTTTATAGGCTGCAATCCTTGTAACGACTTTATGTCTATGATCTCACTGAACTTGTTGACTATGTCAGTAAAGATATCTTTGAATAATAATACGATTTTATTACGTGGTAGAGCCATGCTGCAGCTATATTAATAGTATAGTTGTAGCACGAATGGGTCGGCACGCCCGGGGAAGGACCACGCTCTCACAGAATACCAGCGTAAAATAGCAGCTTAAGGATGCTGTGTTTCGTATGGTGATTGTAGAGAACCGGAGACCCATTTTACTGGAAAAGAGGCATTCTATCTTAGTCCTCACGGGTGACAACGCATCTGCATTTTAATTCGCAAACGAAGATAGATGTAGATGTCTATGGGCCACAGTAACCACTTACCATCAGGTGGACTGTGTGCTCATTTGTCACCCTTATTCTATAAAAAAAAACAGTGTAATTGGTAAAATTATTATTAAAGTTATAAATATTGTAGATTGTTATATACGTTATGTAAATAAGTGACGCTTCTCACGGAAAAAATAAAAATGACAACTAAATTTATACGACCTGGTGGCCAACCATTTGTATGGCCTTCATTGTTCCGTGTCCGGATGATTCTTCAAGTGTAATAATATCTTTACGTAATCTATATATAAAAAAAAAACTATTGGTAAATCCAATTATGCATGCCTTAAGTGCATGAAAAAAATTACGTATAACATGATTATATGTAAATTTTTATAGTAGTTTAATTACCTACAAGTTCTCATTAAAAATCTTACAATTATTACTGTACTTCCAATTTTCAGATAATTTTATATCAAATTTGAATTAAGAAAAAAAAAGCTTGGAATAACCAAAAGTGCACGACCCACAATGCTCTTATGATCGTGGAAAAATGAAAAAGAAATGTAAATTGTAGTTCTATTCGTCAAAAATTTCCAGTAGCAGTCACCGAAGTAAACTTTAGTCACTCCATCAAGTCCAGAGGTAAGACCTCTTCTTAACTAACTAAAAGAGGCCAAACTTGGCACACCTAGTTCTACTCTTCGAGGAGTTCCAGTGGCTTTCACTGAAGTTCACCTTCAGGTCACTTTATCAAGTCCGAAAGTAAGGTCTCATCATAACTAACAAAACGATGCCAAACTCGGAACATCTAGTTCTAATCTTCGAGGAGTTTCAGTAGCATTCACCGAAGTACAATTTCAGGTCACTCTATCAAGTCCGGAGGTAAGGTCTCATTATAATAAACAAAACGAGGCCTTTATATTTCTGACAATGTACTTTTAGCGAAACAAAATATTGTAATAAAAATCTGTGACTATAAAAATACTCTGATTATAATCTGTGATTATAATAACCTTGGTCAAGTATGAATTTAGTTTTTGGAATATTTTGTATTTCTACAGCGATCGATATTTTTGCTGCCTATTACCGCTGCTGTAAGTTAACTATACAGTAATCCTCTCACGACGTCGGCTAAGCCCGAAGTGCGAGTGAGCTGTGAGGCAAAGTGTATTTAGTAAAATGAATTATTACAAGGCTGCTCAAAACACCGAAAATTTCGGCATTTCTCAGCGGAAAAGAATTAATTGTAACTAAATATAACAAAATTAAATTGCCATTTACATTCCATGGCTTCCCACATGATAGATGAAGAGATTAAGAGTTTAGATTGAGTTAAAAAATTATATTTTCAAAAGTTATCGTGTCTACCCTCCATGCAGACTTGATAAATCTACACCAAAAGCCACTAAAACCAAAAAAAAAATCGATTTTAAAAAATAATTGATAAGTTCAACAATCATTTATCTTTCTGAGACTGTGCTTTTTATATCATTTATATGTTCAATATGATTGTTAGATACAGTTTCAGTATTTTATACGTGGTAGAGCCATGCTGCAGCTATATTAATAGTATAGTTGTAGCACGAATGGGTCGGCTCGACCGGGGAAGGACCACGCTCTCACAGAATACCAGCGTAAAATAGCAGCTTAATGCTGTTGTGTTTCGTATGGTGAGTGTAGAGAACCGGAGACCCTTTTTACTGGAAAAGAGGCATTATACACAATACAACGCATCTGCATTTTAAATCGCAAACGAAGATAGATGTAGATGTCTATGGGCCACAGTAACCACTTACCATCAGGTGGACTGTGTACTCGTTTGTCACCCTTATTCTATAAAAAAAAATGCGACAAAACGTTGTAATCTCGATTTTTAGGTACTAGTAGAACATACCTACGCCCTTTGTGCGCTGCCATATCGTTCACCAGATCGCACTAAAACTTTGTCAACTTATTGCTTACACTTGTAAGAAGGTTATAGACATAGTACAATTAACTTACAATAGCGTATCGTACCAACAATTTTTTTTGAAAGTCATACATTATTTAATTTCATTGAATGTATTATCATTCCTAATTAAACAATATAACTCTTCCAAACTTAAAATGAAGTTTTCACAATTATTTCTTCTACACCAGCAACGCGCCGGGTTATTCTTCTACAGCAGCAAACCCTCCACGATACAGGTACTTATATTTATAGTTCGGACGTTTTTTAAATGTAAGTGTAAGAAAGTTATAGATATTGGCTCGTAACCCACTGCTTAAAACTACTTTAAAAGCCAAGCCTATGGCCGTAATAAAGTTACTTTCACACAGAAGTTCACAAGCATTTTTTCTTATACAACTGAAGTGACAAACCAACTTACAGTCCACCTGCAAGTGGCTACTGCTGTTCACGTACACCTGGAGCTAACTTCAAACAAGTTTGGCTACAAATGTGTTATCTCACGGATGCCTTACAGACTGTGGTTACACTGGCTCTTTATACAATTGTCTATACCTTTCTCTATACATTGCTGTGTATAGAGAAAGTAGTAACTTTGATTTTTTATTATCTGTATGTCATTTTTCGTCACTGTTTTTGCGTGATTTATTGAGACAAACATTCAAACATCTTAATGACATTTCGTAAAGATATAAAAAACTCGCATATCTTTAATTTATTCTGTTTAGTTACATTCCCTCTAATGTTCTCAGTATAGATAATACACTTAGGTAATAACGTCTTGCAAAACTGACATGACGACCTTCTCATAATTTAAAGCGACACCTGT
The DNA here is from genome assembly GCA_963668995.1 of Parnassius mnemosyne. Classification (NCBI taxonomy): domain Eukaryota; kingdom Metazoa; phylum Arthropoda; class Insecta; order Lepidoptera; family Papilionidae; genus Parnassius; species Parnassius mnemosyne. The sequence continues at coordinate 37,113,317 of CAVLGL010000079.1, read as the reverse complement.
GCTCCTCTGACACTTAATAATTAAGAACTCTTAGTATCCTGTACCACTGTATCATTACTCTAAGGTCATCGGTCACTTTTCGAATAACAAGCAGCGGAACACAATTGTCGACTATTTAACCGAACAAGGTGTTTCATGGCGTTCTAAATCACAAAGAACAGGCCTACCATTAAACTGCGGCTGGGAACTAGGGCAGTGAGCGTGGCGGCCTGTCGGTGCAGGACCGGCGCAAGGACGTAGATACACGTATAGATTACGTTAAAACTGACAACTTGTACTGATGGACAGTTATTTGCTAGGTTACATTGTTAATATAGAATGGAATACATTGCGCAATTGGTTGTAAATGTTATGTACTCCTGTCTACGGGAATCAGGAAAAGCAGTATCAAAGTTGTGTGTGAAAAAACAACTATCAAAAACCAGCCAGTTTTAATAATCAATAAATTATGAATATTACAAAACATTGAAAAATATACAATAGTAAAAACGCGTTTCATACTTGTCATTTGAGCGAGAAAAGAACCAGGCCTCTTATCACCAGCAGCGACGACCAGTTGCGGATACAATTTCTTTAGGAACTTCACCGTATGTGGACCCCTCGGATCGATAGTCACTACAACAAATGGCACAAATATATAGCTCTCTCTCAGAGACTCATATTTGCGTCACTTACCCAGTACCTCTGATGCCGTCCCGGCTCTAAACGATGTACCCTGAGATGAGAGGCCGCCAAAGTGTCTACCCAAGTAGCATCCCAAACTAGGGCTTTACCTCTCTCCCAAGGGACCAATGAAATACCGCCGGGTTTCTTGTCTTCATCTCTAAATGTTCCACAAGGCTCTAAAACTGAGGAAACATTTATAGAGACAAGATTATGAATTGTATTTGCGTGGTATTAATATTAATTTTGTTTCTAGTTGGGATTAAAACCAATATGAAATTCTGTGCATACACGAATAAATACCATTTAATGAAATAAAAGAAACATTCATCAAATTTAATTGAGTTTTTAAAAAACATTAAAGAGATTAACTTATGTAAAGCCTGCTATTCGTTGACCAGACAATCTAAAATTAAACTATGAATAAAAAGTAAAAGCCCACTTCAAAGAACAATAAAAAATTAAATAACTTCCACACGTTAGCTTCAACTCTTCTATGCTAAAACGAAAAGATTGCTAGAAAGAAAAGATTCTTCTATGCTAAAACGTATTGTATAGAGGAATCAAGGCCCTGACTTCATTGACGGAGATATCGCGTAATATAAGCGTACATACAAAATCTTATACGTGGTAGAGCCACGCTATAGTCGACCGAGGTAGGAACACGCTCTCACAGAATAACAGCGTAAAATAGCAGCTCGACACTGCTGTGTTTCGTATGGTGAGTGTAGAGAACTGGAGACCCTTTTTACTGGAAAAGAGGCATTCCATCTTAGTCCTCAAGGGTGACAACGCATCGGCATTTTGATTTGCAAACAAGGATAGATGTAGGTGTCTATGGGCCACAACAACCACTTACCATCAGGTGGACTGTGTGCTCGTTTGTGACCCTTTCCTATAAAAAATGCTTTTGAACTAAAGCTGATGATTAAGTTAATCTTCAGCAACTTTTTCAAGTTTTTAAATTATTTACACGATTGAAATAACTTTAGTTCATTAAAACCTATCAGCCAATACGGACAAGTTAACAAACCTGTTATGAAATTTCTCTTGGTGAGTTTAGAGAACCGGAGACCCTTTTTAATGGAAATGAGGCATTCCATCTTAGTCCTCAGGGATGACAACGCATCTGCCTTTTGAATCATTATCCAGCATCCACTTACCATCAGTTTAACTGTGTGCTCGTTTGTCACCCATACTTTACATAATAAATAAGATATAATTTTATATATTATTATTTTATATAATAATATATAAAAAAGATTAATTTAATAGTATTTCGCACACAAAGTTGTCATAAATGAAGGATCATTAGAAACAATGGCAGTGAAAGATTCGTTGCATACGTTTTTATTGATTAGGTCGGTTTGATTCCGAGCAGGTACAATGGACATTGCGCTCTTTCCAGAGAGAAGATTTCAGAACAAATGCGCGCAATAATACTTCGGTATTTAATGAATACCGTTTCGTAATTTTGCTTAAAGTATCGATATGCAATTCAAATGAAGTTGAAGCTAGTGACATTTGATTACAAAATCCTTTTGATCACAAAAGTCTATTGATCCCTGTTAACCTTCTCTTAATCGATTGTATTGATATTATTATAGATAATGATTATTTAATTTTACATACACAAAATAACCATGCGTCAATAGCAATCAAGAATTAATGAGGTTAGCATAATCCTGTATAGTCCCATGAACTAATAATAATATATAAATATAAAAAATGTGAATTTAAATAAACTGTGAAAAACAAAATTCATAAAAAAAATTTTCTTAATCATTAACTTTCACGGTGACTGTTCTAGTACATAATATTACTTAAATGTGTTGCCGTCGATTTTTAATATGTTTGCAAAATTCCAGTTTGTTTAGACGTCCGAAAATGGGTGAAAACTGAATTATAAGATTACATTACATTCATATATTTTACGTTTATTAAAAAAGTTACCTCGCACTAAAAATGTCTCCTGTATTGCGAAGACGTTTGACGTAAGTAAATTACATATGGAAAAACAGTAAAATTTGGGACAGTTAAATCTGAGACAAGTCAAATCCCTAGTAACTACTAACTAACATGTACTTGTATAGTAAAGGAATTTTACTCACGGCCCGCAACCCCCCAGTGCAACGCTTAGCTACTGCCACTGAGATATCAAATATAATGTAAACTTATTAGAAAAGTATTAATTTCTTAGTTATGCTTAGTAATAACGCTACGGGTTGCAATTAAGCGACGCGGTGTGATTTTGCGCGTACGTAAGTAAAAGGGCGCTGACTCAGTCTATAGCACTACGTGTTTGCTAAATTTCTAGCAAATATAATAAGATGTATAAGCGGACTTAATACTAGGCCGTTCCCCACTAAACAATATTTGGGTGCAGCAGAGATAAAATGAAGAAGGTTTATTAGTTGATAAAAGAAATTTAAATTAAAGTAAATAAATATAAAACAGGACGGCAAATTCTATTCGTGAAATGGGAGAGACCCATGTCAATCAGTAAACTTTTACGGACTACAGAAGAGCTATCTGGAGCTGTCAAGGTAAGAGTTCGCGAGCTCATAGAAAATAGTCACTCACAAATTTTTACACCAGGTGAGACAGTGTCCTTAAAGCAAAGAGACAGCCTATAGTACGTCCCACTACAATGCACAAAATGTCTCTTTGGTTTGAGAGAAAAGAAGAGTCCACGTTTTTTTTTTATAGGATAAGTGTGACAAGCGAGCACACAATCCACCTGGTGGTAAGTGGTTGAAGCGGCCCATAGACATCGACATCTATTCTCGATTACGAATCAAAATGCAGATCTCAAATTGCCTCGTTTCCAGTAAAAAGGGTCGCCGGTTCTCTACACTCACCATACGAAACACAGCAGCGTTAGGCTTCTACTTTACGATGGTATACTGTGAGAGCGTGGTCCTTCCCCGGTCGACCGACTTATTCGAGCTACAACTATACTTACTAATAATATAGCTGCAACATGGCTCTACCATGTTATTTTAGTAGAGTGATTACACATCTTGATGATTTCAATAGCACCTTCACAACTCTTTCAGGCGTTTATTAAAATTTTATTCTCGTATTGCAATACTTTCAACTAATTTGAATTTACAACAGTAACCAGTACGTTAGTCGGATTCGAACTAAAGATAGAAAATTTGCTGAGCCACACATTTTCGATTAAAAGTGTCAATCAAGCATTTGATTCGCAAAATAGCGAAGTCATTAATCTGAAACTTAACAACGCAATAATAGAAAGTAGAAACCTTTTACATACAAATAAACACTGTAATTAATAAGATGATTAATAGAAAACCGTCTATCAATCGATAAAGGGACCAACCATAAAAAAGCAATAAGACATTCCTTTCCTTTTTTCGATTATTATATAAAAAAAAACAACACGTACATTAAATACACCTCTACATTATCTGTTTTTGTGCAAAGAAAAATGTTTTTTATGGACAGCAACATTTATATTTCAGGCTGTAAGTTATTACATCTTAGGTCTAAAGGTGACAACGCTTCAATCTTTGTTTGAAGTTTGTGACAGATTTCCATAAGCTGCAACATCATCATTACGGTCCATCACCGGACCGTTAGTTCGTTTGTCACTTTTTCGATTGTCGCAATTTTATAAAAACTTATATAACAAAAACTGTTCAACATGTGTAAAGGACAGTGGAGTCGGTCAACTAATGGCCGAAAATTCATCCATAATATGCCGTTCTCTAATTCAGCAGACTGGTTACGAGAAGAAGCATTATCATTGCAAGGCTATCTGCAACTCTTTTAAAAATGCCTACTCGTTACTGAAAAGCAAGGTCTGTGGTTGCGCAGAAGCTATGCGCTAGCTACAAATATCACAATACGCGAACACCTTCGTTTTGATTCCGCCAGCTCCAATGAAACTCTAACGTATATAAACCTAAACGTATGATGAATCATATATTACAGTCTTACACGTACTGGAGCAGCGTGGCAAGCCAACTGCTCCATAATACATTCAGAAGTAATAGGAAGCCTGTAGGAAGCTGGGGAGCGTATTTTGCTGAATGCTTAGTAAAATTTACTTTACATGTCCAGCACTTTAATAGGCTGACGAGGACATACTATGCGAGACACGTAAGATATTTTTGGAACGAAGAATTTGGCGGATGGGGCCTAGGCGAGAAAAAGTGTAAAATTTTTCCGTCACGACCCCTTCTGACGTATTGTAGACGGTCTTGGCGGCTAAGGAAGCGAGATGGAATAATATCCATCTCCTTCGCACTTTTTCTTATCTTGCCAGGAAAGAAATATTATTTTATTTTAAATGACGCTTCATTTTAACAGACGCTAGTAATTCATTTATTTGTATTTGTTAATCAATAATATAATACGTTTGTCAATAATAATATACTACGAAAGGAATTTCGTTCTAACCGAGTGTTTCACGACACTCACGCATGTTTTTTGTTATCTCGTAGAACAAAAATGACAAACGGTTCACGTAATGGTAAGTGGATATGGCGGCTCATAGACATCTACATTTATCAACGTTTAAGCACCAAAATGCAAAAGCGTTGCCACCCCTGAAGACTAAGATGGGATGCCTCGCTTCCATTAAAAAAAATTCCGGTTCTCTTCACTCATCATAGGAAATACGGCAGCATTGAGCTGCAATTTTACGCTGGTCTTCTGTGAGAGCATGGTCCTACCCCGGTCAAGTCGACTTATTCGTGCTACACCCATAATATAGCTGCAGCATGGCACTACCGCCTAAAAAAAATAATAAGAATTATTACAATGCGAATGAAACTGTTATTGTGGGACAGTCCCGCATATCCGTGACGTTTGGCCGACTTACCAATCAAAAATAATCCGATAGTTTATAACCCCGACGTTTTAAGATGTGTCGTAATTCAATCGATTACACGCATTACGTGGTCGCGTGGCTTCGAATCCGCCATGAAATCACAATTTAGCCGTGAAACAGACATGTAACTTACCAATACTTGAGCGATTGTGTCGGCAATTTAAGTGATAGTGTACGACGATAAAGCGATAATTTAATTACCCGTTTTTTTAACTTAATAAATATTTTTTATATAAAATTAAATAAATATATTTTAAGGATTGCATATAACATTTTTTGCATTTTCTTGAAATGATTAGGCTATTAGAAAAACTCGCAGATTGCCTATGACGCATTAGGCATAGAAATGAAGTGTAAGGCGCGATCGCCGAGCAGAAAGACTTTCAAATTATTGCAATTCATACAAATGTGAACTTTAAAATCTTCATAATAAACTCGGTTTTCGAATCACAAAAAGCTGTTCAAAAGGTCCTAAAACTATCTTAGTTGCAATAGAAATAAAACTTTTTTTAATCGATATTAAGTTTAAAAATGCAAAGCAATAAAAAATTCTTGCTCCGCGACCGTGCTTTAGTAGTGTAATTGTATAATGCCGTCAAAAACATAACTTGTAAAAAAACAAAGCCTCGCAACCTTTGAGTTATATGTACTACGTACTAGAGAAGCCATTCCAAACAAAAATTGTGTCCTACTCTATGTCTTCGCGCATGCGCGGGAGTAGTAGTCGCGCATGAGCGAAGACTTTAATTTGATATAAAATAAGATATTAATATTAAATTAAATATAAGAATTTAATATAAAATATCTTAATTTAATCTAAACAAACATATTTCTAAATAAAATGTAATAATAATTATTTTATGGAATTCACAAATCTTCAATTTACGCAATGTTTAGTTTGTATGGACTGCACTACAGTTCAGTTGAACATAGTCAATGTTCGGAATGGCTTCTCTACTACGTAGTACATATAACTCAATGCTCGCAACTCAGTTCCTCTACCGTAAGAAGTTTTCAGAACCATGTAATACCAAGTCGGTTAATTTATTCACTACCTAATTAAGGGTCCTTCTGTCTCAAATTATTACGTAATTATCTAACCTAACAACATCTTATAGTGACCATATCAATATTAAAAATCTTTTTTTTTAAATACATTGATTGACTTGGCCATCGCATGGAAACACAATGTATCTCATAAGTAATACATATTTTTAAATTATACTGTTTAGTGCGATTGCCAAGTCAATCTAATGTATTTAAAACAAAAGATTTTTAATATTGATATGGTCATTATAAGATGAACGTAAATACTGGCATACTTCGGGTATGCGTGTGTAGTGTACTGCGTGAAAGATCCAAGATCTTCAACACAATTTTAACAACAGGTCATCAAAGTAAACAGTAGAAAGTTAACAAAACATAACCGATGATTATAACACTTTGACGCTACTTCTCGCCGGCGACGGATATAGCACCTACTGCTAGTTATAATATAACCATATATGGTTAACCGTTAATCCCTTTCACCGGTTAGTTTAACGCTTAATGCGATAAGCGTTGATTTATAGGACTCAGGGCGACGGTTTTATATTTGTCATGAGGTTTTCAATATTTTAAGACACAAATCATTGCTTATCGAATTGCAAAGTACATTTTGACGCGGTAGAGTCACGCTGCACGCTTATGGAAGGACCGTGCCCTCATAGAATACTCGCGTAAAATAGCAGCATAAAGATGGTGATTGTTATGTAGGGAACTCGAGTCCCATTTTAATAGTAACGAGGTGTACGGATTGTGTCACATTGCTGTCCCATCGGACAATATGTGTGACGAGTAATGACCTGTGCTTTCGCACACACTCGTGCTCTATAATCCTATGCTGCCTAGATCTTATATACGTAGTAGAGCCATGCTACAGCTATATTAATTGTTTAGTTGTAGCACGGATGGGTCGGCTCGACTGGGGGAAGGACCACGCTCTCACAGAATACCAGCATAAAATAGCAGCTTAATGCCGCTGTGTTTCGTACGATGAGCGTAGAGAACCGGAGATACTTTTTACTGGAAACTAGGCATTCCATCTTAGTCCTCACGGGTGACAACGCATCTGCATTTTGATTCTTTATTGAAGATAGATGTAGATGTCTATGGACTAGAGCAACCACTTACCATCAGGTGAACTGTGCTCGTTTGTTACCCTTATCCTATAAAAAAATCTAGAGTCTCCGTTTAGACTGACCGCCCGTAACAGAAATTTGGTCTGAAGAACATTATTACTAGAAATAGCGTGACGGAATCTTTATGCTTTTAAATTCTCCTAACAATTTAAGGAGACCTCTACTCAGCCGTGGAAAATTTTAGATCTATACTTTACAACAACTTGTATAAGAGAAAGTTTTCGAATATTATTATTCATAGCTCAAGCTAGCAAACAAACAAATTTGTTTTCCTAGCAAATAGCAGTGCTGCTAAGGTATTTGTTAAAACAAGCCGCCGGAGTAGGTAGCGGTTTAAATAGGCCCGAAGCAGTTTTTGAATAAACCAGTATTTTCTCTAAAAATAGCACGTAATACGTAGCTCAGCGGCTAGGTTATCGCCTCAAATTTTATAGTATCTAAGCAAGCCGATTTCGATATATTTAATTCAACAGAGACATGATAGGGATCGTGAAAGGAGACAGCAGTGAACTCTATCTATTTCGCCGTCCCTAGCAAGGAGACGTCGGTCTCCAGATCGGGGACGGTCTCCGTCGCTACGCCGACGTAGATCGAGATCACCTTCGAGAGTTCTTAGTTCTTACTACCTTCTTCGTGCAAAAAGCCAAAAAGAGACGTTTATCAAGTGGCATAATTACTACTACACAGCACGGATCATCGCATTTTGTGGGTGTCGTAAGAAGCGACTACTATGGGATAAGCCAAAACTGTATATGGCTTCCGATAAAAGGCAATACAACCATTTAACCAAACATATTTTTATGCCAGGTGTAAACACTCAGACTAGTCACATACAGCAGCGTAAAAGAAAGACTAGCTTAGCTTAGACTTAGTTTTTATAGATGGTAGAACCATGCTACAGCTATATTACTGGTATAGTTGTAGCACGAATGGGTCGGCTCGACCGGGGAAGGACCACGCTCTCACAGAATACCAGCGTAAAATAGCAGTTTTACACTGCTGTGTTTCGTATGGTGAGTGTAGAGAACCGGAGACTCTTTTTACTGGAAAAGAGGCATTCCATCTTAGGCTGGAACGGGTGACAACGCATCTGCATTGTGATTCTTTATTGATGATAAATGTAGATGTCTATGGGTTACATCAACCACTTAACAACAGGTGGACTGTGTGCTAGTTTATCACCCTATCCTATAAAAAAATACAAGTTTTTTTATTTAGAATGAACGCCTGCTGTTAAACTAATAGCAATTTGTTCGCAGCATTGATTGCGAATGTTATCTTTACAGTTAAGATTTTTTTTAGATCATATAAGTATATTCCATCAGTATTATTAATTGTTACGTTTCTTTTGTTACAGGTGAAAGAAAAAAGCAACCGAGAAGATCTTAAAACCGATATACAACACAGAAAGGAAACATTTTACAGGGTTTGTAAAATTATTTTAATTTAAACATTTTTATACAACGTCGCAGTTAATGTTTAGCGACCGCCGTAACATCTCGGACTGCTACCTTCCTTTTGACGCTGACTGTACAATATACGGCATTTTATTGTCATTATCAATATCACAGCAAATTAGTCCAATGCTTTAATTTCGGACAATTTGGATTTATAACTGCCGAACCGTTTGGTAGCGGTGTAAAAATATTACTACTTTTTACACTACCATTTATCATCCTGTGGGTGTCTTAAGAGGCGATGGAGGGAAACTGAAACAGGAGATGGGCAGCAGCATCTTCCTGCTAACCACCCAAAATAATAAAAAAACTGCGGAATGCAACCCGCCTGGCAAATGGCATCTATGGCAAAATTCCCTCTATGAGGTAATCTATGGGAGAGGCATATGTTCAGCAGTAGAGTTTTATGGGCTGTTAATGGATGGATAAGTCCACTGCTAATCATAAGCCTTTCTGATATATTCCAAAAATTACGATCCTGATTCATCGACTTTCTGCATGATTAATTATGATGTTAATTATAGGTGATCATCCAACACTGCTGCTGTGCTCGGCAATACGAGGCTGACACCCCAGAAATTTCTTACATATTGGTTGTTGTTACTCCAGCTATGCCGAGTCTATTGCTACTTCAGCAGAACGGGGGGAATGACGTAAAATTTGGGACAAGGAATAGATGAAATATTTGTAGAGAGTCAAACAGTGCGCGCGGGAAAGAGCCACGTGTAAGTACCGCGCGCATCGGCCCGTATGACCTGAGGATCGGTGGGGCCATGGGAGGTGGAGGGTTTGATCCGTCCACGCCATATTTTGTAAATAATAGTTGTGATTGTTTCAGGAGGCCCCTTCGGACGAGGACTCGGCGGTGTCCTCTGCGCCCGCCTCTCTCTCACCACAGCCACTCAGCGACATGTGGGTCAGTGTAACAAATAACAAATATTATGAAATTAAATTAATTATCAATCAGCATTCAATCAATTTACAAATAATATAAGAGTTTTTTTTTATAGTATAAGGGTGACAAACGAGCACACAGTTCACCTGATGATAAGTAATTGCTGTGGCACATAATCTAAATCTATCTTCGTTTGAGAATTAAAATGCAGATGCGTTGTCAGCATTGAGAACTAAGATAGAATGCCTCTTTTCCAGTAAAAAGAGTCTCCGTTTCTCTACACTTACCATACGAAACCCAGCAGCATTAAGCTGCTATTTTAGATAGATAGATAGACTTTTACGGATTTTATCGTGTTTAATTAAATCCTTAAAAGTAGTTTAATATAGCTACAGCATGGCTCTACCACGTATAAAGTGAAAAGTTTGAAAAATTATTTGATTTGAATTTGATTAATCTATACATGTTTTAACAGTGGTAGTGCCACGCGGCAGCTTTTGCTGTCGCACGGATGGGCCGACTTGAACCGGGGTGGTACCACGACCTCACAGAATACCAGCGTAGCGTAGAGGCTTACCTCTGCGTTTCGCTTGGTAAGTGCAGGTGGCCGGAGGCCCTTTTTACTGGAAATGAGGCATTCCATCTTAGTCCTCACGGGTGGCAACGCATCTGCATCTTGATTCGCAAACGAGGATAGATGTCTATGGGCCACAGCAACCACTTATGTGATGATGGTGATAATTATTTTATTTTATCCTTTTGATCCTGATCAGGAAACTAGGATAAAGTTATTAAATAATTGTATTGTCATCGCATCGGTCCTTGATACGAGAACAAGTTTTCAAGTCGATCGGCCGTCTACAAATTGGTGAAAATTACATTAAAACATTCCGTTTCATAGATAGCTAGATAGATACACGCGAAGCTAGTAAAATCAGTGTCAAAGAGGTAATAATGAGAATTAAATCAATTAACCTAAAAAAGTAAAAATGGATTATGTTAATTATTCTTTAACTTTATGTTTCTTCATACACTGCTGATTTTGTTAATACACTGATAATTTGTTAAAACACCTTTTCAAAAATTGCTACTATCTACACACTACATGACATGAATGCATTGTCAAATACGTAACGCGCTGGCCGGGGTATAGATGGTATAGACACTGTTCTGCACGGGATTCTAAGTCACGCCACGGCTTTTTGGCTTGGTTGGCTTGGTAGCGCTGTGGTTAAATGCTAACACATTGCGCTACTTCTTACTCTATATCTGTCATGACGGATTCTTTTCTTCAACTTCATAATATCCTTAATGGGAAGATACTAACTTAACTAACTTAACTCTTTACTAATAGACTGAGATTCGGTGACGGTAGTTAAGTCTGATTAATCTATACATGTTTTTTTTTTATAGAAAAAGTGTGACAAACAGGCACACAGCCCACCTGATGGTAAGTGGATGCTGTGGCCCATAGACATCTACATTTTTATACTTGGTTAAAAATCAAAATGCAGATGCGTTGTTACTCCTGAAGACTAAGATGGAATGCCTCGTTTCCAGTAAAAAAGGTTTCCGGTACTCACCATACGAAATACAGCAGTATTGAGCTTATATTTTACTCTGGTATTCTATGAGGGCGTGGTTCTTCCCCAGTTGAGCCGATCTATTCGTGCTACAACTATAATATAATATGGCTGCAGCATGGCTCTACCACGTAAAAAATATTGAAGTTTATGTCAGTAATATCGAAATCACTTCTTTCTTTGCAAACCTTTAAGAAACGAATATCCATTTTTAAAATTTTGACTGTCTGTCGTTCGGTTTGTCTGAACTCTGAACAGATAAATAACGCCATATTGGTAGATCCTACCCAGGTGAAGCCAAGGCGGGTATCTAGTAATCAAATAATAAAAATCTTACCTATCTTAAGCCATCTTTGTCAGGTTAGCATTACCTGCAAGAAATGCAGAGTCAGCAAAACGTTGCTTTACGTCGGCCTTCAATCATTGTATGCGCATCTCATTATTTTGCTGTTAAAATGTCAGGCAGTGTATTGCAGTGCAAACACTTTGTCACCTATATAGTAAGTTACTAAGTTAGTAAGCGATTGGTGCTTGTGTCTTGCGTCACACTCACACGCATTGTGTTCCATTGTTGTTTACGGTGGCCACGTTGGATTGTTTTATAATTGAGACTCACGTGTGATGTGCTTAGTAAAATATTTGTAAAGACACGGGACAGATTTGTAATTGTTAATTATTGTATGATTGCAATACTGGTGTTGATTTTTTTAAATTAATTATTATATTAAAACGTTGAGAACTAACCCTAACACGGTAAGTAGAAAACACTAAAGTCAAATTACGAGATTGATAATTCGTACATTTTCAATATAAATCTTAGACGGCTTACTTTGCTTAATAAGTTTAGTCATTAGTAGATAGTAGCTAATCACAATATCAAAGTACCCGTGAAGAGGTTAGCCTTAGTACTAATTCTTAAGGAATATAATTTATTTGTAACGATCAATACATAAACTCATAGACCGTTTCAAGCTTTTGTAGAAAGTGTATTACTATACTTATTTATTATTTTTACTTGTTATTATCTGCTAGTACATGACAAGTATATATAATGAAATAAAAAATTTATCAGTGTACATATATGCATACCGACAGAAAACTGTAAAAAATAGAGCGGTTTTAAACATTTCCCTAAAAGCTAAAAATGTAATATTTCGAATCAATTTTGATCGAAATTCGAAACACAGTGCTATTTGTTTAAAAATAATTGCTACATATTTAGTAAGCGCGTATTCTTAACTAGTATTGATACCCGTCATAGCTCAACAGCATTAGAGTTTTACTGTAGGTGATGCTATAATGCCAAAAGTGTAGGTGCAAACATAAAGAACTTTACGTGGCAGAGCCACGCTGCAGCTATACTAATAGTATAGTTGTAGCACGAATGGGTCGGCTCGACAGGGGAAGGACCACGCTCTCAAAGAATACCAACGTAAAATAGCAGCCTAACGCTGCTGTGTTTCGTTTGGTGAGTGTAGAGAACCGGAGACCCTTTTTACTGGAAACGAGGCATTCCATCTTAGTCCTCACGGGTGACAACGCATCTGCATTTTGATTCGTAATCGAAGATAGATGTAGATATCTATGGGCCACAGTAACCACTTACCATCAGGTGGACTGTGTGCTCGTTTGTCACCCTTATCTAATAAAAAAAAAGAAACTTAGTTGTCTTTCTCGTTTGCGATAAAGTAGAAAGTGAAATATCAGAGACAGAATAGAATAGAATAGGCTTATTTTTATTCAATATCGATTACAGGAGTACTTATCGAAAGTTTTTTTTTTTATCACTGATTCGGAAAAATACCTCTACCCTAGCAAGAACCAGCAAGAAACCCAACGGTACATTTTTTTAAATAAAATCAATTTATAATAATATTATTTTATACAATTGATATGAAGGCATTAGAAACGGTATGGTAGCGATCAACTTATTCCCAAGGGTTATTATCAATCATGTAATCTTTAGTAGTATACTAACCCTTACTAAACAATTTTTGCTTAATAACATTTTTAAATTTTTTGATAGATAAGGCCTACTACTACTACTATGGTTAAGTAATAACATAACCATATCCAAAAAATCTACAAAATCCATTTTTGAACAGATGTTGGCTATTACTCATAGTCTTGGATATTTGGGAACCTTTCCACCCCATCGATTTTCGGTTCTTCGAGCTGTATGCCCGATCCATTGCCATTTGAGCTTACTAATCCGTTGGGCTATGTCGGTTACTCTAATTCTATCACACATAGAAACTTCGAGCATAGCTGACCTCAGCTCGTTGAGCGACCTTGAGTTTCTTCATACGGCCAGCTGTGAAGAACCACGTCTTAGATTCACATGTCATCAGTGACATCAGTGACAAACGCACACATGCATAAATGAAAATTTAGAAATGCCGAGTGACAAAATGTCATATTAGTGTAATAAAAAAGTTTCATGTTACACTATTAGATAGTAGAGCCAATAGGAGAAATACCTGATTAAACAGCTAGCTAAGGTTATTGAAATTTCAGCTACTTACTTTATCTTGCTGCTAGCAAAAAAGACTCAAGCGGTCTGGCATTTCCAGCTGATAGTAGATTTTTAGTTGAAAGAAGAAAAACTGTCAGTCGCGGTCCCCCACCATTTTGTCCCGTCCAACGCAAAATCATGGCCACTTTATAGACTTTGTCCGCCATCCACAGTCGTGCGGTGAGTGCCGCTCGGCGGCGGAGCGTGCGGCCGCGGCGTCGCGCGAGTGCACGCGGCTCGCCGACGCGCTGCGAGACGCGCGCGACCAACTCGAGCTCATGGAGTTCCGACTGCTTGAGTTGGAGGACGCACATCCCGAGAAGGTCGGTACTCATTTCTTATTTACGTTCAATAATCGTTCAATTTAATTTATCAAATAGCTCTATAAAGTTACGTGACTAATATAAGAATTTATGTCGATATTAGTAATGTAATTTTGCTATAAACCATCGCTAACATTCACCTTTGGTTGTTTTTTTAGATTTCCGTGTTTTAATAACTGTTTAAAATAGTTGGTTTGTAATATTATCGTGGAAAAGTGTGATTTTGTGGCATTGCGAAAGAAGCCTTTTAAATTAAGGTGTGTCTTATTCATTTACAATAGTTGGTATGCAGTTTCTGAACGGATATAAAAGGCGCGCAATAATACTCGTACATAATTATTAAGGTCCTTGTTTGTTACAATTTACTTATTATAGTCTCATTTAAACTTTAGTATTTAAACTATATCATAGGCAGATTTAACTTTTTGTTAAGTTTAGAAATTCAAAACTTTACATAATCTATATATTATCTTTATATATAAAAATTACGTGTCATATTCTTTGTTCACGATAAACTATTAAACCACTGAAATTATTTCAATGAAATTTTGCACACTGTGTGCAGTTTGGTCCAACTTGAGAGATAGGATAGTTTTTATCCCGATAAGTGACTCTCAGTATTTTTTATTGCGTATTTAAGGATTTTTATAGTACAAAGGTTCGCTACTAAGGGCAGAACAACGTCTGCCTGGCCAGCTATATATATATATATATATATATATATATATATATATATATATATATTTCCAACTATGTACTGACTCATCATAATATCTCTGGAACCATAAGGCATAGAGACTTGAAATTTGGTAGGAATGTTCCTTTCGCCGTATAGAGGTCGGCTAGGAACGAATTTAAATAAGAAATTCGTTAGGGGCGTTAATTAAAAAGAAAACACATTTTCAAACTATAGTACCTATAGTTAAAACTTGGCCAGAATATCGTTTTTTGTTTTAATTCACGGTAGGTGGCAATGTTGTCGAGATCCAGAAATTACCTGTGCGAAGTAGAGGCGGATCGGTAGTATATTATATAAGTAATATACCACAGACTAATATGATGCTTACGCATGTAATATACATTGTAACTGATATTGAGAAATATACACGACTTATCTAAAAAAAAAATACATTATTCCTAAAGCCGCGTCTCCACCAAAGTTTTGTTGCCAACACAACAGTTGCCAACAAAACTTGTTTCCATTTTCGGCGGCAACATCAAAGGAATACGCTTGTTGCTGCTTGTTGCCAACATTTGTTCCCTCGGTGGAGACTCTTGTTGGAAACAGTTGTAAACATAACTGTTGTCAACATTTTTGGTGGATACGGGGCTTTATACAATCAAAAGCAACGGCTCCGTGGCGCAGTGGCTTTGATGTGAGTTGAAGCGCTGGGGGCTGCAGGTTCATATCCCGCACAGAACAAGTATTTTGTATGGATTACGAATAACTGTTCCGGGTCTGGATGTTTCTCTTTGTACAATTTATGTTGTTAAACTGCCTCCACAATACAGGAGAAAATCCTAGTGCAAAGATAACTCTTTAAAAAAAAACAAATTTAATTTGAAGTTTAATTTGAACGTAATTTTCGTAATTAATTTTAACTTTTTATTTATTTCTTCGTTTTCCTAAATTTATTTTCTCCCTGCTATCCCCTATATTTCGAATTATAATAATCGAACCGCCCTTGTAACCCGAGAAACAAAAGGTAAAATTAACGTGATTTAATCCGTAAAATTAAATTTATTTAATGTGCAGTACTCGTTAAAATATAGTTATATATTATTTACACGAATAATCAATAAATATATTATAAAATTATTACTGCAGGATAAAGAATTCGTAATTATCCGTTGATAATTACCACCAAATCAAGGGAACAACAAACTCGATTATAATATTTAATGCAGTAAAACCTAGTTGCAATGTAATATTATGTTGTTTGTTAGGTGTCAATATTCCATTTCATCTGGCACTTACAAGCTCAAGTTGCTCAAGTCACAAGTGTCACTCACACCCAAGTCTTATGGAATGTGAATAGAGATGTACTCGTATTTAATTCTGATAGAGGTATATCAAAAGTAAAAGAAGTTATTTTTCATATCAATATTTAAAACAATGATAGCTTGTAAAAGTTTTGATATAAAATTCGCTTTTATATAAAATTTACAATGGATATTAAATAATAAATAATTATTTTTATACATGGTAGAGCCATGCTGCAGCTATATTAGTAGTATAGTTGTAGCACGAATGGTTCAGCTCGACCGGGGAAGCACCACGCTCTCACAGAATACCAGCGTAAAATAGCAGTTTAACACTGCTGTGTTTCGTATGGTGAGTGTAGAGAACCAGAGGCCCTTTTTACTGGAAAAGAGGCATTCTATCATAGTCCTCACGGGTGACAACGCATCTGCATTTTGATTCTTTATTGAGGATAGATGTAGATGTCTATGGGTCACAGCATCCACTTACCATCAGGTGGACTGTGTGCTCATTCATGAAAAAAAAACTAACAAATAAAATCATGTAATTTCCACTTTTCTATTCTAAAATTATCTTTGTCAGTCAGTTCAGTTTAAATTAATTCTTCTTACGTAGTATAAGCTCATATTAGTCAATGTTTCAACATAACTTCTCAGAAGGTTTTATTTCAATTCTAAAGACGCGGATACATTTTTACGTTTGTAAATTAAACATAAAGATGTATGTCAATTCTTAACTACATCGACCACTTTAAATATTGCCGAATGTTATAAATTGCAGAGGAGATATTACATAACTCAAACACGGATACAGACGCACTCAATATCAATACCTGCCCTTTTCTCAATAAATGCTAGTTCTTTTTTATAAGTCTGCAAAAGTGAACTGCTGGAAATGGTTTCAATGGGGTTATTATAAATTAATAATTTGCTTAATTCCGCGTAAAGAAAGAAAATGATGTGTCCTGCTTAGTTTTAAGAGAACCTCCCACCCTCCCTCAATCGTGCGCACTATACCCGTCGCCATTAATCCCAGCACCACCATACTAGGCACGACACACCACTCTCGAAAATACGACACGTGTTTCGCCTCTACACGAGGCATCCTCAGGTGAAGTAGACTCTGCGGAGGCTGGCCGCTATATATTTATAACAACCCCATTATAATGGATTTCCGCAAAGTAACGCCTGATTCTATCAAGGACATGGTTTCTCCAGTTGTAATAAAGATTTAGACGTATTGACGATTGCTGTACCAGACCTTTAACTCTACTCGTCATCGCTGGTCTGAGTAAGTATTTCATATCTGGCGTTAACAGGATGGTTATATGAGTACCGCCATCTGTAGAAAGCCATTGGTTCTTCTGGTATATACCAGAGTCGTTTCTAACCCTTTTTTAACACCCTTTTTACGTGGTAGAGCAACTCTGCAGCTATATTATGGTTGTAGCACGAATTGGCCGACTCTACCGGTGAAGGACCACGCTCCCACAGAATACCAGCTAGTAAATTAATGCTGCTATGTTTTGTATGGTGAGTGAAGAGAACCGGAGACCCTTTTTACTGGAAACGAGGCATTCCATCTTAGTATTCAGGGGTAAAAACGCATCTGCATTTTGATTCTTAATTGATGATAAATGTAGGCCACTATAGGCCACAGCATCCAGTTACCATCAGGTGGACTGTGTGTTCATTTGTCGCCATTATTCTATAAAATAAAAACCCTCAGGATGAAATGGGGTGATCGATTTTCTTACGCCGCCAGCACATGGTGATTAGTAATTAATATAATAAGGTATAATATCACAACACAAACCATTCATTGTAGTTTTTCATAGATATTGACCCAAGATGGACATCTAAACCAAGACCTCAACAGTTGGACTTCTTTTTTTATAGGATAGGGTGACAAACGAGCACACAGTCCACCTGATGGTGGCCCATAGACATCTACATCTATCCTCGTTTGCGAATCAAAATGCAGATGCGCCGTCATCCGTGAGGACTAAGATGGAATGCCTCTTTTCCAGTAAAAAGGGTCTCTCCGGTTCTCTACACTCACCATACGAAACATAGCAGTGTTAAGCTGCTATTTTACGCTGGTATTCTGTGAGATCGTGGTCCTTCCCCGGTCGAGCCGACCCATTCGTGCTACAACTATACTACTAATATAGCTGCAGCGTGGCTCTACCACGTACAATAAGAGAGTCCCTAGTTTAAGAGCATAATATTTTGATAAATATGACACTAATAATAATCTCCGACGAAGGCAGGCAGCGCTATTAGTTTTAATTAATGGGATTAAAATCTACTTTCTAAGGCCTTAGACGTCACTGTCCGGACAACATAACGCTTATGAAATGACCCTTGGCATTGATCTAAGACTGGATCAGCTCCGGGCAGCATTGCGTCTACTTAACTTAATACAATTAGTTTTACTCTGACCCAGTTTACAGCAAAAGCGGTTGTGATCTATGCTACAATAAGAACTTATACAACGAAGAAAAAATAGCCTGCCTTAAAATTATATAAAAAAAAGGATATTTATGGTGATGATAATAATAATAAAGATGATATCAATTTTCTTCTTTAAAAATTACATGTCAAACGTGATAGCAATCTAATTGATGGTGGGCCCATGGTCACTTGTATCCAACTTCAAACAATGCTGTAGAGGCGTTTTCATCTCTGAAAACTAAAATTGAATGAAACTAATTTTTACGGATTTTATCGCGTTTAATTTAACTTTTTAATTCCCGACGTTTCGGGTGCTTTACAGCACCCATGGTCACGTGGGGATTCCCCCGTATCCGTAATCTGTAAAAAAATAGTTTTATTCAATGTGTAGTGTTCGCGTAAATATAAGAAATCATTAAGATAAGAAACAGTTCGAGGGAGATGGATATTATTCCATCTCGCTTCCTTATAGCCGCCAAGGCCGTCTACACTACGTCAGAAGGGGTCGTGACGGAAAAATCGTACACTTTTTGTCGCCTTGCCCCCATCCGCCAAATCCGTACCGTCCGATAAAGAACTTCGTTCTAATAATTAGAAATAAAACCTAGAAATAATCTCGGAACAGGAAAAAACAACTAACTACAACATTCTACTAGCTACATTCAACTATGCAAACAGCATTCTATAGGCTAGCAAAATAAAAATTATGTACCGTTTGAACTGTACGTATTTTTCTATAATGGAAATATATGATGTCATAACGAATTGAGATTGTACCTTGGACTTATTTATACAAAAGGCTTGGTCACGAAATATAGAGAACCGTACGAGTGGGTTGACATTTAGCAACCATGTCCATAACTAATGTTTCTATGTGTTTATTTGTCGTGGAAACAAACGACGTTTCCTCGTTACCAGAGTGATCTTTGTCATTAAGATGCGGGCAAATGTCTCGCGAACACATCTGACGTAACGAGTTGTGTGGGAGTTGGTTTACGCTGGCTTACATGTTCTATTGACGCACTCGTCTGATGCTGTGAAGGTTGCGTCGCGTAATACAAAGGAAAGGATATTTTCACAAGGTTGTGGAATTGCACTTTGTTGATTTTCTTTGTTAGATTTTGTAAAAATAAAATTTTAAGCATCGTTATTTAAAAAAATAATAATCAATATAATAATCCAAGACCCCAGGGTCACCAGACGTTTCTGACGAACGAAATGTGTAATATTGAGTAGTGTTAGTACATATTGTACATACAATGATCGCATGCCTATCTGCTAGCTTCGCCAAAGGCCCATTTTCCAGGTATCAGGTAATCAAGATACGTAAAACATTGCTCGCCTCACGTAAATTTTTCCAACTGATTTTACGTGTAAGGTAATATCGTTAAAAATCAGTCAGAGATATTCCCAGATACTTACTGTCGGCAGTATCGCTTTGCAGACTCATTAAAGCTCTCAAAAAATTACTCAATTTTACTTACATTTTGAAGTTCCATTTTTATATGTGTTAGCCAGACAACTATTTTAAAACTTTTTACAAGAAGGCAGACCGATCCAAGGGGTCAACTGTCGCCTAAACCCAATTTTAAGGCTCTCTCCTACTACTCAATGTTACACGTTTCGTTCGTCAGAAAATAAGTGACGTCTGGTGGTCTTGGGATCTTGGTCTATAAGCATTAAGCAACACTAATTTTCAAGCGATCGTTTGTATAGTTTACTTTTCATCTTATGTTACTAAAAAATGTGGAACATGTGTAATAATTACAATTTAGAAAACCAGTTTAATTACAGACTGAGAGACATTGCTACTTAGTCGTAAGTGGCGACGACGCATATTTCGCCTTCTTTATTTATTTATTTTTATAGGACAGGGTGACAAGCGAGCACACAATCCACCTGATGGTAAGTGGTTGCTGTGGCCCATAGACATCTACATCTATCCTCGTTTGCGAATCAAAATGCAGATGTGTTGTCAACCGAGAGGACTAAGATGGAATGCCTCTTTTCCAGTAAAAAAGGGTCTCCGGTTCTCTACACTCACCATACGAAACACAGCAGTGTCAAGCTGCCATTTTACACTGGTATTCTGTGAGAATATGTGATAAAACTCCTGCAACCTGATTCTGCATCGGTTATAGAAATAAGTGTATATGGCCGACCAACCTCTTATTTTGCCAAGCGATGTTAGAGATATCATTACAAAAAATATATATACTATAAATATAAAGTGAAAGCCATTATTAAGTCCACTCAAAAGGGGAAAAAATTACTTTTAATAAAAAGTATAAAGTAAAAGCCAACTTCAAACACCTTAAGAAGAATAAAATAAATAAAATTTACCGTGTAGTAAGAATATCCGCCGCCCCATATCATACCGTGGGTGTCGTAAGAGGCGACAGATGGAAACAAATCAGGAGATGGGCAGCAGCGTCTTCGTAATAACGACCAAAAATAGAAAACTGCTGTTACCAACTCGCTTACCAAGTGTGGCAACTATGGCAAATATATCCCATATGAGACAATCTATGAGGGAAGCCTGTGCTCATCAGTGGACTTTAATAGGATGTAACTGTAACGGTAAATAAAATTACACATTCTGAATTCGAGGCTTAACTTCTTATAATAAACTCTTTGTCTAAGTTACTTATTAACATTAAAGATATGGAACCACTTTTAATTATAACCTATTTAAAATAATATATAAATATTTCAAAAGAAGAATCATCAAAATCGGTTCACAATTGACAAAAACATCGCATATAACATCCATCCAAAAAAATTATAGGTAGTCGAATTGTAAACCAGCTCCTTTTTTGGAGTCGGCTTAATATAATTTTATTTATGTTCGAATAGTTTTTTTTTTTACATAACATTATATTGAAGCCTTTCCTATTTTTGTACACTATTTATAAACGAGCGGTTTCAAGGATTTTAATAAAGAATCTGCGTATTGTTTACTTCTATTCGGTCATAGGCAAATAATTTAAAACCATCCATCCGATTATTTATTTGTGCTCTAATGGACAATAGATTACACAGTTGGTTGTAAATTGAAAACTCTTAAGTCGTTAGGGCACTTGTCCCAGCGTCGTCGAGGAAGCGTTTAGCCATCGCCTATTTTCTCGCTCAAGAAACGATCAATAGATATAGATCTCGTGTCAACAAAAGAGATACATATATTTACAAAACTTTCTATGATATCACGGATCAACCAATGGTGGTGGCGTTAAGTCTTTGGACAGTAAGGTTCAAGCTATCAAATATTTTCACACTCCGAAAATCGTACGAGAACTTCGGCGTTTTCTAGGTATTACAAACTTTTATCGCCGGCTTATTAAAGGAGCTGCCGACATTCAGGCACCATTAAACTTTTTGCTACCAGGATCAGTAAAGGGATCACGTTCTGTGGATATCCGAAGAAGCCCTACAGGCTTTTGGGTAGTGCAAAACTAGCCTTTGTTAAGCTAAGCTGTTCACACTGACGGCGAGAACTCACCACTAATTTGTCGCAGCGACAAGAGCTATCAAAGCTAAAACTCGCTCAGCGATGCTCCTTGGCAGTCAGAACTTACGCCGAGAGACCAACCAGCGGTCTTTTTACTCTACAGTACGAATCTGACTGTATTTATTATTATAAATTTAGAACAACACGTACACTCGCTTACAGTCCAGCGACAAAACTGTCGGAACTACACACTCGTTTCCCGCTGTTCGCCAACTCCTATCTAGCTTGATTGTAAATTAGGGACCTCCAAGAAAAGAGCTTACTCCTTTTTAAAAGGCCGGCAACGCACCTGTAATTACCCTGGTGTTGCAGTTGTTAATGGGCGGTGGTGGTCACTTAACATTAGGTGAGTCGTATGCTCATTTGCCCCTTCTATAATAAAAAAAGTTTCTAGCTCTACTCGCTTCTCGTTCGCGGTTGGAAAAGCACCTAATGTAACACTATGATTAAGTACGGGTATCTTGAAGGTTCATGCGTACGTATAAAACGTATTAAACAATACGCATAACTAATGACTATCATGAATAAGGCCATTAAGGGCGTAATATACTTTGACACAATATAAGATGAAAATTTAATTCATATCATAAATATCAACCGAGTAGTGGCGTTGTAAAAATATCCACTACCCCACATCGTCCCGTGAGTGTAGTCAGAGGCGACAAAAGAAAACAAACTAAGATGATGTTCCTGACAATAACTGAAAATAATCGAAACATCGCAGGTACCAATCCATCATTCAACTATTATCATGAATCACTTCTAACATAAGCATTTTAAGCTTACCAGGAGTGGTTAAAGGTTATATTACTATTTTTTTATAGGATAAGGGTGACAAACGAGCACACAATAACACCTGATAGTAAGTGGTTGCTGCGGCCCATAGACTCTTAGTCCTCACGGGTGACATTGCATCTACATTTTGATTTGTAACAGAGGATAGATGTAGATGTCTATGGGCTGCAGCAACCACTTACGATCAGGTGGACTGTGTGCTCGTTTGTCACCCTACACTATAAAAAAAAAACTACCCCACATCGTCCCGTGAGTATAGTCAGAGGCGACAGAAGAAAACAAACTAAGATGATCTTTCTGATAATAACTGAAAATAACCGAAAGGTCGGAAGTACCAATCTGCCATTCATTATTATCATGAATCAGTTCTAACACAAGCATTTTAAGCTTACCAGGATTGGTTAGAGGTTATATTAGTATGCTCATTAATATTGCTGCTACTCGTTTTTTGTTTGTGTACTTTAAAAAGAACCTATGGGGACTTTATAGACTGTAATGGAGGAATGGAAAAATATCAAGAAGAATACATTATTATATTTATATACTACATGCCTTAATTCCTCCTTACACTTTACAATATCGGACAACCAGGCGATCGGCGGATCTTCGCCTCTGTTGTCGATATTCCACGCATTCGAACCAAATGACTTGCTTCATCTTTCGTAATACGTACAGCAAAGGAGTAGAATAATCTGCCGGCGTCTATCCGTCCGATTACAATCTGGGTGTCTTCAAGGCGAGAGTGAACAGGCTTTTGTTATGCGCTAAGTCAGTGCGATTTACTATCTAGGGTTTCATCACCTCTCACCACTAGGTGGGATTGTAGCACTAACTTCTAATAGAAAAAAAATAATAATTCAGCATTAAAATTTTTTAAATTATTCTAGCGTCTGTGGAGAATTCTTTGCCGGATTTTGTTCCGTGCCCATCCAAAACGTATGCACGCCTTATCCTTTTGGTAGATTTTGTCAAATTTAGCGTATGATACTTAAGTAAATCTTACTTCTGCACACCCTTTCTATTATGTTTTAGTAAATTTTAACATTTTTTCTATATCTGAAATAATGAAATCTACCAAAATTACAATAGAGGCGAGTACACATTTAAATTAGATGATATAGGTTGTAAATAAGTAAAAAGATATAAACTTAATCCTTGCGAGATATTGAAACCGTGAATTGTTCTAATTTACCTCTTTTCAAATTAATCCGAACTAACTACAACAGCTGCAAATATTTACCTTATTCTATGGTCCTATATTCCTTATCGAGTCAAAGGTAATAAATTATTTTGTACATTTCACAAATCTTGAAACATATCGTCATAATCCTTGAGATCATATCTATGAAGCAGTAATATTGCAGGACATGAATCGCGAAAGTATGGGAAATTTGCTGATACCATCTTTTTTAAATGCGAATTTACGATCGCAGTACAGTACCCGGCGTTTCTCAAATTTGACTCTGCTTCTCATAATTAGACTAGTAATTCAATAAGGTATTTTGAAATAGTTATTCAAGCTTCTGTTGAAAACCACGTTACAACAACTTAAAGGCGAAGTTGAATGATCATTCTGTTTCATAAATTATTGTTATGAACTTATCTAATTAACTTCTTATCTTCCCACCCCTTGATGCTGCGATGCATTGAATCAGTTATAAAGAGAGTTCATCCTACCATCTCCGTTTCGGTCTGGCGCATTGCGGTTTTCCGTGATTCCAAGTTCGCTTGGTGATTGTTTACCAATTAAATTGTCTGTTTTACATGAATTGACTTTCGATTTTTAAGATTTATGATAAATCAATGATTTCCATTTACTTATATATTATTTTTTGAAATCAGTGATGACGACTTTATCAGATAAGTTGATCTGAGCAAAACGAAGAGCATTTTAATATTCATCTAGGCACAGTAAGTTAAGGATATAGAAAGGAGTTAAGATTCGCAAACCAATTATTTGTATATTGAAGAGATATTGTTTTGGCTGCGTTCAAATTCGAAGTTCACAAGCCTAAAGTAAAGAACACTGATCACTTTCAATTCAGCTAATATGCTTATTTTATAACAGTTGCTGGTATGCTATATACGCTTCGTATTTAATTAGATCTAATTCCAATCCTCCGTTGCTACATAGACAGTGCAACAAATTCGCAAAGAAGAGGTACAACCGTTCTCTTCATTCGTTAATTAGTTTACTTGGGAGCAAATTGCAAAAACATATTTTACGGTTTACGCCTTGCAATCTCGCTCACTAGATACGGTATTTAACGTAAGTAGCTCACAAGGAAACATTTTTTACCTTCGCAATACATAATCATTTGTGTGTGTTCGTTCGTGTGTTCGTTTATCTGTTATTTGGAGACTTTATTTTAAAAATTGACGTATTTCTGATAATTGTATGTCAAATGGTGCGCGTAACCTGTAATTAGCTTAAACGAATTTAAAAATCGTTTTTATTCTTTACCAATATGTTTTTAATGTTACTCGTAATTTCTCAGCGGGATCTATAAAATTTTCATCGATGTAAGCTATAGTGTATCCTAGTATAATTATTAACCTTTTTTCATATTGGTAACTCATTATGTAGGATAGAGGGAGAGAGAGAGAGAGAGAGAGAGAGAAAAAGAGCAAGTAGAAAGCAGACTCACTTAAAACTACAAAGGCCGATTGGTTGATGATTTATCAAATAAATTGCAATTAACAACTGACAGAATGACAACAAAGCACTATAAATACATTTTGCCACAAATTCTTTAACTTTATGTCCTCCTTCTGAATACTTTCGGAAACTAATAACTCCGCAAGAAGTATATATAATACCAGAAGTGTGTAAACACCGCTGTGTAGCGGCAGATTAAGAAAATGCACTAGAGGGTAGTTATCTTCGAGTGGGTGTCGTAAATTAGACAGAGGGAATTAAAGCAGGAGATGGAAAGCAGCATCATCATGATAACAACTCAAAATTATAAACATCTACGTTTGCCAACCCACCAACCAAGTGTGGCAACTATGTAAAATGTAAGGCATTCTATGGGGCTGCTCAATGTTTAGCAGTGGGCTCTTGATAAGTTGTAATGAATAAATAAATGAATGAAGTGTTCGTGCAAATACACAAGCATTCCATCGTGCTGAAGCAGTCTTGAACGCATGTCTGACGTAAGGTTTGTGCGATAAGATATCCAAACTGTATACGGAGATAGGTTATGATTCAGTATCAGAGCCATGGTCACTGAGACAGCACAGCTAAACTCAAAGTAAATTTTTGCTCCGATTGGAATTCAATTGTTATGTACTGCGAACATTGCGCGTCCCAAATCTCGTCACTGCCGCGTCTATAAGTCGTAATTTTATGAAATAAGTTTAATGTTATAAAGTAGTTACAGAATACCAGTAATGTAACATTATTGCATAAACTTTTGCTTTTCGTATGCCTAATTATGACAATCGACTGAAAACACTACAACAGTTTACACTTCTGTTTTGAATGCCTCGATGGTCTAGCTAGTAGTTCAGAAATTGGGTGGTTTTTTTGTCAAGAAATTCTCAGTAGCACTAGTGGTAACAAGGTGTTTCAACCCCAACACTGGTAAAGCCGTTAGCCTGCGCCTGACTTCTCTCCGGTCGTGTTAGATTGAAATAATAAAGAGTGCACTATAATCTCTGTTGAAACTGGCCGCCGTGATCAAAATTCGGTCAAAATCATTATTATCTGTTTAAACTGTGAATCAATAAAAGCATCTATGTTTGTCTAATGTTTCCCTATTTAAATTGCAGGGTGCTAGGGACAACCTAACCGACTCGGATTCGGGCTGCGTGTCTCCCGGCTCCCGGATAAAGGACTCCGCGTCGCCCGAACTCAAACGAATGGATTCAGGCTACAAATCTCCACAGATCCCAAGCAGCCCCTGCAACCCCCGTCGCCATCTCGCTACACCTCACGATGATTTTAAAGAGGACTTTGCTAAAGCTCAAGTGTTGGCTGAAATTTTGGACAGGAATTCCGAAACCAGTGACTCTTTAAGGAGTAATCCAGTGAAGGACCATTTAGAACAGATGATACTGAATGCGGCGTCGGCGGAAGACAGAAGTTGCTTGGAGCAGGTTTTAATGTTATTGTACAATTACCAAGCACTTAGCAGTTCTGTCAGTGAAGACGAATGTTATCAGGTTAGTATTTTCATTAAAAAACTAAATGATTTATCATTAAAATCAATAATAATTTAGGTGGATTTTGTTTAATTACATTTCGAATAAGATTTTTATCATCTGTATATTGAAATCAAATACTGGATATTTATAAAATTTGTCAATAGCTTTTGTCATTTATGAGAGATAAATTTAAGCAATTTGACGTTTTAAATTTAAATAAAAAATCTTGATTTTGAGCACTCACAAATATTCAACATTTCACAAAATTTGAACGTGTTTCACAGGCAAAACCGAAAAGAATATGCGATTTGAAATTAAAATTTGAAGCTGACATTCCACCGCACAAAACTCATAAAGCAATAGCCACTGTTACACCATACCAGCAGAAAGGGTACAAGAGTGAATCACTCGAGAGCCTTTGTTTAGAAGAGAGGAAACCTATCAATTTATTACAAGAGAGTGGGATTTTCGAAGAAGTTGAGACAGAATCCAAGAGCACACAAACAGACGTGAACGAAAGCTTCGAGTGTTCCGGCGAATTAAATACCGAAATACAACGACTGAATAGCATAAGGGAGAAATTAGAAAGACAAGGCGTTAGAAATAGGACGTTAAGCTCGAAAGAGGACAGCGAAGGGTTAGAGTGCAGATGTGTAAAATTGGGAAAGAAACACAAGCAGTATTACGAGAGGAGGCTTAAATTCCTCGAAGGGAAAATATCTATATACGAAGCGGCGCAAGACGTTAAAGAATCCAAGCTAGCTCAGAGGCTGCAGAAAGAGTTCTTACTTGAGAACAGGATACAGGTACGGTTTGTATTTTAGAGCAACCTATTTATAGTCATTACAACAAATAGACCGCAAATAATTGTTGAAATTAAGTAGTAAAATGAGTTGTTGTCGTGTGTACAAGTCTAATTCATACATAAACATTCATGTTTGTCACCAAGAGGGGTAGGCAGAGACTACGGACTTCCATTTGACCATGATCCTGACACAAATATCTCGCCTCCTTTACATCCATATATCTACGCATACACGCTCGTCGGTTAATCTGGCCCATTTTCAATATATCGCAATTTGGTCGATAAACCTTCGTCTAGGGTGTCCCTTCCCGACTCTGCCGTTTGCTTCAGCTACATAAATTTGCTTTTTCACTTTTTTCTCGTTAATTCTTTCTACATGACCAAACCACCGAAGCATTCCTTTCTTAATCCTGGTCACAACGTCATCTTGCAAACCACACTTTTCTCTTATCACACTATTTCTCACCATGTCATTCAGATTCAGTCAACAACAACAACAAGTCTAATTATAAATGAAAGTATTATTAACTATAAACATTTGACAGGAATTTCATATTAATTTTATGCAATAAGCATTCGTAACATAAATCATTTATGTCAAACCACTCTCTTCTTCATCGTCAGCCCCTAAAATAAATATAATGAAGTCTTCCGTTATAGAGAGGATAAGCCTTAATTGTTATGTTTCGCAGACTAGATTAGTTACGGACGCACTTTTGACGCTACTACCTACTTCATTACAATGATGAACTTAAGAAAATTTGATACTGAGGAATTAATATGATTGTAGAACTATTTCCATACAAGACCAAAAATATTTTTAATGTTCTTAGCAAGATGGATTGGATGGATAATTTTACATTTAATTTTTTTAAACTTTCATTGTGAGTTTTAATACCCAATGTTAGAATCCTGTTATATTCCGATATAAAAAAAAATTGTTGAAAGAATATCAGGATAATATTTAATATTACATTTTGCAACTTCGTTCAAATGATTTTAATAAAAGGGGACATCGCTAAAGCAGTTTAAGGTATCAATGAATGGTTGCGGATATCCATATACATCACTACAGAAACAATAGATTCAACACCCTTCCGCTCGCTCCATGACGTAATTCGAACATTTACAGTTACGCTCGTCCAAACATTGACCCCTGATACTTTCTGTCCAGGAGTTGGAAACTCAACTTGAAGAGCTTCAGGAAAAGTACGAGAGGCTAGAGGAGGAATGCTGCGAGCTGGAGGAAATTGAGAATGACACCCGTTTGCATTGGCAGCAGTAAGTCTCGTCATCAATTATGTAATGTGATGATACGTAGAAATTTCGATAGTATTGATATTAAAAAATAGAATAATACTCTTAAATAAAACTAGATTTTACGGATTCTATCGCGTATAGTAACTTATTTTATATTCCCGACGTTTCGAGCACTTTACAGCTAAAATGGTCTTGGTGAGGTGTTCGACGTTCCAATGTCATAGTTAACCACGGCTACCTCCATATTATAATTATTAATTTTTGTTACGATCTAATCTACGCAATATAAACATATAGTATCTTGAATATTTAATTTTATTAATTATAGGATCCCAAGCAGAAGGTCCCAGCACCCAGCCATCTTCTCTATTGAAACTAGCATGTTTTTTTTTATTTCAATAGCCTCGCGAATCATCCTTGGAGGGAATCGGTGTTCTTTAGTGAGGATTTGTAGTCAATAAAAAATCAGATGTGGTGATGGGGTCGATCCAGTACGTGTTGACAGCGTGCGAGTATCGAGCGTCGAAATGGTCCTCGTTTTGGCTTATAATTATTACAATATGCCTTAGACCAAAATAAAATGTTAAAAAAAGCAATATATAATTCATTTGCAACCAACAACATAGTTTTGAGATAGATTGCCACTAGAAAGGCTCTCCGGTTCTCGTTTAGTTTGGTTGGGTGCTTGTTTTTTATTACTAATTTATTATTTTGTCTATAGATAAGGGTGCCAAACGAGCATTTAATCCACCTGATGGTAAGTGGATGCTGTGACCCATCGACATCTACATTTATCCTTGACTAAGCATCAAAATGCAGACGCGTTGTCATCCCTGAGGACTAAGATGGAATACCTCGTTCAGTAAAAAGGATCCGGTTCGCTACAGTCAGCATACGAAACACATATTTTATCGCATCTACCACGGGGAGTGTTCTGAGGAATTGTTCGAACTACTTCTAGCCGCTCAATTTCACCATCGCACATAGCGACAAAACTCGCGATACCATACCATCTGGATGATTGACGGTCCACCACTGTGCAATTTAGAAGAAATTTTTTTTCCTTGCACAACCTTCTTGTGAAATCGATTACCACCAGCGACCGATTTTCTGGACCGATATGACCTTCAAGAAAAGAGTTTACTCCTTTTTAAAAGGCCGGTAATGCATCTGCAATTCCCCTGGTGTTGCAGTTGTTCATGGGCGGCGGTAGTCACTTAACATCACGTGAGCTGCATGCTCGTTTGCCCTCTCTCCTATAAAAAAAAATCACTGCAGCATTATTTTGCTATTTCACGCTATTTGAAGCAGACCCATTTTGCTACAACTATATCGTAGTTGCAGCGTGGCTCTAG
Organism: Parnassius mnemosyne; assembly: GCA_963668995.1. Classification (NCBI taxonomy): domain Eukaryota; kingdom Metazoa; phylum Arthropoda; class Insecta; order Lepidoptera; family Papilionidae; genus Parnassius; species Parnassius mnemosyne. The sequence goes on along the minus strand of CAVLGL010000079.1, from coordinate 37,082,528 downwards.
CACGTATATAAGTGTGGCATTACGCGCAGGCTGGAGATGGAGTACGAGCTGTGCTCGGCGCAGCTGCGCGACATGACGGAGCAGCGCGAGTGCTCGCGCGCGCACGCGCAGCGCCTGGCCGCCGACCTGCAGCGGCGCGACGCCGACCTGCGCGCCCGCGAGGTACCCGCCGCCCGCCGCCCGCCGCCCGCCGCGCCACACACACCTCACCACTGCCACACAACACCTTACAACCTAGTCACGACGCTCATTTTCACTACTCTACATGAACCTCTCCTGTTGTGTTCGTCACGATTGACTATCGCAGACGTCTCGCATATTTTTGACGTTGCTACTCGCCTTTATAACTACAACGAAAATTTTCAAATATTGTTATAAATTGCAGAAAAGATATTATAACAACTCAAACAGGCATACAGTGAGGCATAAATCAACAGCTCTTTTCTCAATAAACGCTTCTTCATGTTTATCAGCCGGCAAAACTCCACTGCTGGACATGGTTTCGCTCGCTGTAGGGAGAACGCTTCGTTGATGAGTGGGCGATCGTTGTACCAGACGTGTCTGACGTCTATATCCGTCGTCGATCTGGGTATCTTACGTCTGGTTCATACGAGGAGGTTATACCGCATTCGGAAGCCTTAGATTTAAAAGCTTTTAAAAAGTTACTAAGCAAATATCCGCTCTATAAAATAAAATGATGTGTCTTACCTAGTATGAAGAGCACCTCCCGCCCTCCCTCAATTGCGTGCACTATCCCCGTCACCACTAATCCCAACACCACTACACTAGGATAAACATACCATTGACGACAATACGACACGTGTTTCGCCTCTACATGAAGCATCCTCAAGTGATGTAGACTCTACGGTGGCTGACCGTTAAGTGAGCGGTGAGCCAAAACAACTGCCTCTTATACAGACTTTTTGTGTCTGGAGGTGCTCTTCATACTAGGTAAGACACATCATTTTATTTTATAGAGCGGATGTTTTCGAAGTAAATTTTTAAAAGCTTTGATATAATGGATTTCCTCAAACTAACGCCTGATTCTATTAGCCTTAGATTTGTCTGGCATTTACCAAAGTCGCCTCTTAGGGCACTCGCGGAACAAAATAAAGGTGATGCTCTTATGTTGACATCGTGATGTCTTCTTCTCCTTCCTCATCTCTATCCTCATCACCGCCAATCATTAGTTTATATTGCCATTTCCATGACTCAACTGCGTAATTTAATGGACTTCTAGAAAACTACTTTAAAAAAAGCAATCAAACTGGCCTATAAGTTCAGACGTCTCTCACTATTACAAAATATAATTTATTAATAGACTCGGGTTTAAACTATGGTTTAAAAGGAGTCTTTCTCACAAATTTATATATTTATGAGAAATTTGCTCGGATATTTGTGCGTCTTTTTTCGTGAAACAGATTTTTTTTTTAGTTAAAACCTTATATAAACCACTTTTTGTAATAAAACCCGCAAGGATTAGTATAGCTCTTTCCGTTGAATTTTTTTTTCTGTACAGATATTTATTTAACTTTTTTCTATTTCAGAAAGAATTATTGTTGAGGCTCGAAGGCTTAGAGAAGGCGGTTCCAGCGTTAATAGTTTGGAATTTAATGCAAGCGGCGGGGGCTTACGTCTCCCCGGGTGGCAAGGTCAGTTGCTTATTCAAATAATTAAATATTATGAATTATTTACCTAATGATTGAACAACAAATTTGTTATTTAAGGCTAGCGAGGTCGCTAGCTTGTTTTATGAGTTTTTAGTCACAAATCCTCAGATGTGAACATCTTAGATAGGGAATGATGCTGGCATAACTCTAAAGATAAAAGCTCCAAAAGCAGTAGAAAGAAATAAATAAATTTATAAATTAGAATTTCGCTACTTTTTTCTCGTTCTCGTGCACTAATATCGGAATCCAACGTCGCTAGATGATTTCAGAGCCTCGAAAGTTTTTGGCTCCTATCTATTCAAATTCCTTTTTCCTTCCACCATCAGACAACCAGGCGGTTGGCGGGTCTTCACCACTTTGGTGTCGATATTCCACGCATTCGAACCAAACAGTTTGCTTCGTCTTTCGTAATGCGTACAGAAAATTAGTGGAATAATATGCCGGCGTCTGTGGGCGTCTTCAATGCAAAAGTAAAAAGACTTTTGTTACGCTTAGAGACACCATATGTCAGGATTTATGTCACATGTCAAGACTTTTGAACTCTTGTCAGGATTGCGGTTGAATTTAGAAAATGTTAGGCTTTTCCGATTTTTCAATAAAATACAGTAAGTTTTTGCGTGGGAGGGGTGGAATCTGCGACGTGGATTGAGCGTGCACAAAATTACTTTTTGAATAATTAATTCTTTTTTTCACGTCAGTTAATAAAATGTCTTTTTTATATGGATATTAGGTTATTTTTCGTTTCAATTTTTCATCTAGTAACCCTAAGACACTAAGACAAGGCGATTAATTAAGTAAAAGTTGTAATTACTATATTTTTATTTTAGTTATTAATTTAAAAAAAATCCTAAAATAATTTATATACGTCTCTGAAGTGTATTTCCATTATTTATTTTGTCTTTCTATAAATATTTAATAGATTGGTTGGTTTTATTTTAATTTGTTGCTCAAAATATTTTAGAAATTATTTATTTACTGTTGATATCGATTGGTATTAAATCACGCTCTTACATACACAAAGCTACAAAATGAAAAATGACAGTAAAACCGTTTTCATGATTTTGTTAATTATAAAATACCTACGTTAATTTCAGCGTATACTGATGTCTCGCATGGGTCCGTTGAGCCACGATGCCAAAACTGCGATTGCAACGTTTAAACAGAGGCCCATAAACACTAGTGGGGCGTTAGTCGCATACAACGACGTCACTGTTGTCAATACGCCCACTATCAGAGAGCTGGAGAAGCAAGTCACCAAGTAAGCAATTATAACATAATACACAATAGGTTTAGGCTATTATAACGTAATATAGATTAGAAGATAATAGGTGGCGTGTAGTGGCGGTGTAAGAATATATAATACCTCATCTCATCCCATGGGTGTCGTAAGAAGCGACAGAGGGAAACAAGTCAAGAGAGGAGCAGCAGCGGCTTCCTAATAACCTAAAAATTCTGCGGTTTCCAACCCGCTCGCCAAGCGTGGCAACTATGGCATATATCCTCTCTATGAGGCGATCTATGATGTGGCCTATGTTCAGCTGTGGACTTTAATAGCCTGTAACGGTAACGTATACAATAGTTTTTAAGGCAAGAAATGAACGGGTCTTACCAATTCGAAATCGTAATTCGTGAAATGTTCGCAGGATTTACCATAGGCTGCAATGGAATGGATGAATGAGTAAATAGTAAGTATAGTAAAGTTACAGCCCATAATACGTCATCCTGTTGGGTTATCATAGGCCTGCTCTGAATTTCTAAAAATATTTTAACCCGTTCGCTGTCCCGTGCACTACATATAGGTCATTGCTATAGTCTTACTATTGTGTCTGAAAACCGGACAGTGAAAGTGTTAAAACAAGAAACTGTTCGCCGCGCTCTTGTAATGCGTGTTGACAGCCTTCACAAATCTTCGAAGTATTTTTTAACATGCAGGTGTAGGTATCCTTACTATTTTTTTTCACCGCCGAGCGTGTGACAATTCGACGCTTAAAAATCTCAGTGCTATCGACACGGATCAAACTCGGGTTCCTCGCAAACTATAAAATTTAAGAAGGCTAAGCTCGCTCTACACCTAATTTACCACGCTATGCATGTAAATTTAAAACAATTATTGACAACACCTTTTTGTCTTAAACAGATTATTAGCAGAAAAGAGTGAAGTAGAGAAGAACGCGGAAAAAGTAAAGAAGTCCCTAGAGTTGAGGATAAAACAGTTGGAAGAGGATCTGGAGACCGCAAGGCGACAGATTGCGGCTGCCGAATGTGGAGCTGAAGTTAAGAAGGAGAAGATAGAAAATAAGATCGTCGAGTTAGAAGAAAAGATCAGAAGAGAGAAGGACGCGGAGCAGGTTAGTGAAGTAATACATTAGGACCCGTATTTCATATAATCTGTTCTGTTAAATAATTACGTTTTTACAATAAAAGAAGAAATTTATGAAAACATCTTATACTTAGCCAATGGATGTCATATCATTTCTTCTTCTTTCTTATCTTTATGACACGATTCTTCTTCATTTAAAGTTTTAAAGTCTTGACCTCCCCAATTGTGGGGAGGACTTGACTGAACCTTTACACTTGACAAATCGATTGAAAATTGCAGTACCCGACATCTAGCATCTTTGACACTGCCACCCGTCGCGGGTCTGGGTGTTTTTCGCCTGGCGTAAACTGAACTGAACTGAAATTACCCCAAAGAATTACATTAAAAACTTCATTTTTGTACAATATTTTAGACCGTTAATATTTTCACCACAGAGCTACAAAGCTCGTAGATAGAACACATAAGCTATAATTCATAAAGGTATTGTGCAAATTGGCCAATATATAACGATAAATGTTAAGTAAGTCTAAAAAAATATGTCATCTGCGAGCTATTTTGGCGTGCGGTGCAAAAACTGTAAGAGTTCCGCGCAAAATAAATCCACGCGGGCGAAGTCGCGGCGAACAGCTAGTGCTAATATAAAGTATATCGAAGGTGACGAAGAGAGGTCGGTCTCATCATGAAGCGTGGTAGCGAATTACGGTTGAATCACGGCTGGTCTCTGTTATTTTACAAAATTGTTCATGCAAGATAAGTCTAATATTAAATTTATATCTATATTAATATTAAAATTTTCAGATGCCTGTCGACCCAGTAATAAACAATAAAATAAAAGCCTTGCTGCTCAGCGAACAAGAACTCAAAGCCCGTATCGCCGAACTCGAGAGGCGGGAGACGGCCTATTTGGAGATGCTGACTCAAGCAGACGACATGTGGGCGGAGATGGAAGGAGGATACAAGAAGAGAATAGAAGAGTCACAGACTACGGAGACCCAGCTTAAGGGAATGGTGAGGCCTTATAATATTTTTTTATAAAGCTGAAGTGACAAACGAACTGACAGCCCAACTGATAATATTAGATCCTTACATATGAAATTGGCGTTTTGTACGGGAGGCATATAAAGTCAATTTTTTTGTAAAATATATTTAATTAATCAAAGTATGCACCGTTGTGCACTTTTGCCATCTCATAGGTAATTAATCCCTTTATTAAAAAAAAAACAATGGGGACGAGAATCAATAAACTCTTTGAAGGCGGTTTGGACTGCTGCATCGGAGTTGATTTTTTTTCCTTGTAAGAAGTTGTCCAAATTCCGGAAAAAATAGTGATCTGTTGGAACAAGGTCCGGGGAGTACGGTGGATGTCGCAGACATTTCAATTGTAGCTCATCTAACTTAGTGGTTGTTTGTTGTGCAGTATGTGGTCTTGCGTTGTCGTGAAACAGCAGTGGCCTAGAGTGATTGACCAATCTCGGTTGTTTAGCAGCTAGTTCTTCCTTCATGGTTTGCAGTTGCTGACAATAGATATCTGCCGTAATCGTTTGGCCAGATTTTAGAAAGCTGTAGTGAACGACACCGGCGCTAGTCCACCAAACACTCACAAGTAACTTTTTCTGAGTCAATTTTCGTTTAGGGCAGGATATGGCTGGGTCTCAAGGGTTCAGCCGTTGCAACGAGCGCTTCCGATTATCGTACAGTATCCACTTTTCATCACAAGTAATGATTCGATTTAAAATCCAATTATTATTGTGTCGGTTGAGCAAAGTAACCCAGCAGTCGACGCGTGTTTGCAAGTTCGATTCACTCAATTCATGAGGTACCCATCGTTCAAGTTTTTTTACTTTCCCGATTTGCTTCAAGTGGATTAATACAGTTTTATCACTTACCCCGAAGCCTGCAGCTATCTTTGAAGTGCTTTGTGATGGATCCGCTTCCACAATAGCCTTTAATTCTTCATTTTCCACTTTGGTCTCCGACCGTCCACGGGGTTGCTTCTGAAGGTCGAAATTTCCAAAACGAAAACGTTGAAACCAAAAACGTACCGTGCTTTCTTTTGCGACACCAGCGCCGTAAACATCATTAATCCTTCGAGCTGTTTCTGCAGCACTGGTGCCACGGTAGAACTCGTACTCGTAAATATACCGATTTCATGTTTTCTATTGTGCGGTAATGAGCGACGCCAAAGAAAGAAATAATGAGGAAAAAACAAACGAATGACTGTTTTCAAAACTCAAATGTACCAGCTAAATGAATTTATAAATTTGAATTTGGAATTCTAAACCAAAGAGTAGATATTTGAGATCAAAGCAGTCAGTACGACAAAATGCTAATTTCATATGTAAGGACCTAATAACTGGCTACTGCAGCCCATTGACTCCTGCAACCGACTTCAAACGCGTTGTCACCGCTAAGGTACTAAGATCAAATGCCTGTAATTATACTGGCTGTCTATAGCCTTCAGGCCAAAACACAGCAGTGCAGGCACTCCTGCTTGCCGGCAGAAATAAGTAAGAAGTTAACCGTATGGACTGCCAGGCAGAAAACGAATCTTAGTATACTAAAACTATTAACCGGTTCAGTGCGGATGGCATCGATCAGGCGTGCCGTCGATTACTTTTGTGTGTGGCGTATGACACACGAGTCGTGTCTTTTTAAAAATCGTTATAACTCGCTCAAATTGCGTTTTTGGAAAATTTATCCTGAACAAAATATTAATTATTTTACAAGTAGTTCATGCCTGCGGCTTCGTTTCTGGATATTTTGAAATTTTTAGGGGTTGACAACCTTTTTTTAACTTGGACATGGTACTCTTTTTATTTTGTGGGTTTTCAATCATGTTGTGGAAAATAGTCTAATAAGTAACAAATAATAGCACTCATTGCGATCACTCACAAACTCAAGTTGTAAATAAATTTCTGGAAAACAAGACTCCTGTTAAAAAAAAACAATGCGTTTTTCTTATTGTTTAATTTTGCTTAAAATAGTTGAACTGCCGTATTATTACTATCATATGGCCGAATAGACCTACAAGTACCATGTGCTCTTGTGATATGGTATAAGGTTTATTTTTGCTTGAAACAGCTTGAAACCGTTCATGCATAAAAAAAGGTCGCTAATAAAAAGTCTTTTGTCAATTCGCCGCAGTATAGCGCCGGCGTTTGTTTCCTTTTGAAAACACTTGTTTTGCTATTCTTACTAATTAGACGTTTTTACATAACAACGTAGAAATATTTACTGACATACTGATTGAATGAACTGCGAAATTGGGTGATTTCAAATGTTCCTTTTTCAATAGGGTATGAAGTGTATGTCAAGGCAAAGAGCGTTTATTTCATGTTTTGTATTTGAGATATTTGTGTTTTATTATTTATTATTAAAGTTGAAAGTGAAATACAGCTTGCTTAATATACAAACTTCGACTACTAGTAGTAAATATTAAGTCAAATAGGTAGGTTGTCCCTAAATTTAGATTTGATTGGGGAAGTGATATGGTAAAAATCTTCCGGTGTAGAGTGAAGTACTTTAATCTTCAAGCATGATACAAGCGTTGGCGACTGCATTACCAGACGTCTTGTACCTTTGACAATAATATGTACAGAACAGAATGGGGTCATGGGTTCTTTTGCCCTCCAATTTGAATTATGAAATGAATGGCTTTGTGCTACAATTAATTTAATTTTTTTATTACTTAGTTCTAATATTACGATTTTGAATATCAGGTGACGAAACTAGAAGCAGAAAGAGATCAATGGAAGGCGTACTTCGAGCCGATCAAGAAGAAGCTGAGGGAAGTCGAAGAGTCCGAATCTGGAATGCGGATAGCGTTAGAAAAGGCCGAAAGGGACACTAAGGCCCTGAAGATGCAGAACACAAACCTAACAGTTTTGTATGGCAAGGCTGAAGCCGAAGCAAAGAAATCAGAAGCGGCCTTTAGGGAGCTTGATGCTAAGTTTAAAGTAAGGACATGTTTTGTTTATCTCAAAATTATTTCCCTTCTGCTGTTGCGTATTTGTAATGATTCTTATGTTCGAGAAAATTCCCACGATTTGTTGCATTATTTGCGAATTTTGTGGACAAACTGTTTATATAACAATCCCAATTGGCCACTTTTTAAAAATCTTAAATATTTTTATCATATAAGCTGACCTACCTACCTACATATAACTTTCATTTTACGGGATTTAATAAATCTTGTACCATAAAATTGCCATAGACAAAAATGTAATTTTTTCATTAGTTTATAATTAAAAAGTAAGTAAATCCAAATATTTTTATTATATCAACAGAAAGAAATTGAACACCTACGCAGAATGAATAAACAACTGGACGAAGACCTGAAGAGTCACAGGGAACTGTCACGCAAGACTGAAGTCAGCTTCATGGGAGATCTGGAGTCCATTAGAAAAGAACTGAACAGAGCTTGCAAGAATAATCAAGAACTAGAAGTTACTAACAGTGAACTAAAGGAGGAGGTAAGATTTAATAACAGTTATCTTTATAAAATATAATTATTCTGTAATTAGTCTGTAAGTATTCCGAGTGTAGAGAACTGGAGACCCTTTTTACTGGAAACGAGACATTCCATCTTAGTCCTCACGGGTGATAATGCATCTGCATTTTGATTCTTTATTGAGGATAGATGTAGATGTCTATGGGTCACAGCAACCACTTACCATAAGGTGGACTGTGTGCTCGTTTGTCACCTTATCCTATATAAAAATATCACCCGTGTGAAACCGGGGTGGATCGGTAGTTATGTAATATATGTTTTAAAATGTTTGTAAAGCAAATTCTTACATTCTGTTGCGGTCAGAGCTTTATGGCTTCTTATTAAATGCCGTAAATTAATATAATAAAATAAATATCATAGAGATATTTTAAAATATGTATTGATGCATAATGAGTAAATGGCTTCGATACGTGTATATAACCGGATAATTCGAATTCAATATTTTTAAAATTTCTCACCAAGGAATAGTAAAAAAAAAATAAACAAATAATAACCCAATAATACTATAACTTATTTGATTATAAATGTAGAGCATCACAAAATATATTGGGATTCTAAAAACGAGCTGCAATAATAATTATATGAAATTAATGTTGCCATAGTCTTTAGTTACTTGAAAATTAATTTGTTGTATCATTAGATAATCTGTATCTAGTATTTGTCTTTGGTAAAAGGTGGTACTTCTAGGGTTGAGTTGGAATTTGTAGTAGTTTATGTATAATTATTGTAGATTCCATATTAAGTATTCGTTATCATCAACGTAGCTTATTAATATCGCGGTATTGGATTGGGACGATTTAAGACATCTGAAATATTTTTGATTTTCCTTATATGTTACAAGGAAAAATATTCGAATTCTATTTAATTATTATGAAAAACAGAAATGTTTCAGATGATACGAAATATGCCTTTATTGATGATACGGGTTTTGCGGTTTTATTGCTCCGCTTGCATGTTTGCTTTCACACCCGCTCGCTTTAGTCAGAGTTAGTGCACGTTGGAAGAAACCTTTAGTAAATGCATGGAAGAGGATTATACGAACCATATGTTCTCAGGTCGAATCTCTGGAAAAGCAGCTAGCGTTGACACAAAAAGCACTAAGCCAGTGCAAAAGGAAATGTGACGAGAAAATAAAGACTCTAAGCCACGAGCTGTCCATAAAGACTGAGGAACTAGAGGAGATGAGGAGCGAAAGTATGCGACAGTCCTTACGCGCCTCTAGAATAGATCTGAAACCAGAGCGAACGGAGTATGTAGATGAGGGCTATTCTATTTACACTGCTGTACCAAAGAAGACTGATTATGGGAGAATGCATCATAGTATGAGTTACATAACGTCGGAATCACGTTGTACCTGCCCATCGATGAGAAGTCAACTAGTCAGTCAACTGATTGAGGACCTGTTCGATAGAATGCAGGACGCCATAGATGACGACCTAACTAGGCTTTGTAAAGACATCGGGTCGAGTAACGGTGAAATGAACGCGGAAACCAAATCAAAAATCACGAATTACCTCTTAATGGCGATATCGAAAGAGCTAATCAGGTCCATAGGAGATGCTGATGCTAAGACTGAAACTGAGGTGAGTAAGCATCCATTATACATTTCATAATTTTGTGACTAATTTTTTTAACATACAGCGTTAGTAATAGACGTGTCTAATAATGACTAATTCGTTAATGGTTGCGGTATGAAGGATTTATCAAAATTCAGCTGCCATTTTTATCGATAGATTTTATAATCATTCTGCAATACTTCATAAAATTTATAAGTTACCTGCATTTTGATGTTTCATCAAGGATTAAGGCGGTGTGTGATGTGATATTACCACAGTTAAATATAGTCTAACAGTTGTGAAACGCCTTCGATGTCAGAGGATGCCGCCGTCTGCGTAGATATTTACCTGGACTGGACGGAGTGTATGCTAGGGGTTGTAACGAAATTGCGAATAAAATAATTTTGGATATTATGATTATATGCATACTTATAAGTAAAAAACATTTATTGAACAAGATCATTTTTATTACTACAAGAAAAATACATTTACAATTGCTGCACTGCCAAATATTTTCGTGACGTGAAACATTTTATATAATATGTTTTAAGTTTTCGAATGTTAAATTTAATTATGTATATATTCGCATTCGGATAAACAATTTTATCAAAAAAACATGAGGGAAACATACATGGCCGTCATTTGAATTCAACTTTACTTAGTATGTCATATAAGTATAACAGTAATTCATCGTTATAGATATTATATTTATTTTAAAACGGCACTTAAAATTATAGTAGAATTATTTTGTGCGTGCAGTTTGGGTCATAAATCATCGAAGTATTTCGCTCTCTCTCTCCCACTCCCGGGTCTTAGCACGAGCATAGTGATGCGCATTATTGTTATCGATAAGCGTTACTGATAGTGTATTTAGTTTTGTCATTATGTGGGTTAGTGATAAAAATGAAAAAAATAGACAAAACAACGTATTTATTAAACTAAGAATAATATCTCTATGTATTAAAAACTTTATAAGTACAAATGTTTTGCAGCTAACATGTTATATTAAAAATAAATATAAATATAAAGATAATAACTTACATCTAAAATTAAATCGGTTGTTTTCGATAATGGCGTTGCGCCAGCGCAACATGCTCACCGCCCTAGTCGGGCTGAGGCTGAGCTATGATTTATGACCCCAACTGCACGCACAAAATAATTTTATTATAGTTAAATAAGTACTATATAACACGAACACGCTCGCGTCAACCGCATGTATTGTACAGCAGACTTAGTGGAGTGCTGGCACAAGGTCGCAAGGCAAGGCAAGGCCCCCGCACAAGTACATTCGTTTTTCCAACTGTTAGATTATCTTTAAACCATAACATAACCGAAAACTACACTTTTAATAATTATTACTTAACTAAATTTCATCTAATCACAATTTTGAAAATAAAATTTGTTCCAACTAGATTTTGGAAGTCGTAGATTTTACGTAATTTTTAATGGGTGGGTTTTTTTAGTTTTACGATTAATTCCGATTAGACAATAAGACAAAACAAAGCAAACGCCACTTTGCTCTTTAGAATTGGAGGTAATTTTAAAATACAAGTATTTAAATCTTATTTTCAAAATAATTCATAATAATATATGTAAACTTCGGACTATTCGTAAAATTTGACGCCAATAAACATCTTTGGGTGCCGCTAATTAACACTCTAAAGTTTAAATAAATATACTGGGTGAGTGATTCTACATCCATGTATAGTCTGTGTATCCTCGGATATAGGTTAGATTATGTTAGGTGCCATATCAACTGTGGTAATTTTGATGACTTGACAAGACGTTCGGTGGTAGGATAGTAGTAACGTAAAATAATGTTTAGTCTATTATTAAAAAGCGATAAGGGAACGCCAGTGATACAAGGCGTACCTATTGCAGGAGTGGAGACGTGTAGTGTCGTCGCATTCATCAGGGGCTTGCGATATTATAGTAGGGCCAATTTAATAGATCACTAGCTTTATAGTGTGGTGACTTAAAAACATCGACTAAAGTGAATGAATCGATACGGACTTCAAACATATGTGAGTAAAATTACAGTATCTATAAATACTTTTTCATAAAAACTGAATAGGTACTGTAATTTTATTAAAAAAAATAGCAGTCGAATTCCTGTCCCATCATTATTTTCTATCGTAAATTTAAGGAACAAAAGAAGGCAAGTACATAATTTAACAAAAAATAGCATTTATTCAGTTGAACTATCAGAACAGGATATATCTATAATATAAAAATGAATCGCTGAATGTGTTGCTAAGCGCTAATCTCGAGAGCAGCTGAACCGATTTCGCTAATTCTTTTTTTATTATATTCCTTGAAGTACGAAAATGGTTCTCACAGATAGAAAAATTTTAAAAATGGCCTGAAAAAGCCTAGATACAACACTTTTCTATATTCCCATACAAAAGATTCGTAATAATACTTAAAAGTCAATTTGAACTTTAATACCATACCATAAAGTTTAATTGTTAGTGGGAGGGTTCCAGAAAGGCAAAACAATTTATAATTTTTATTTTTTGACATAATGTAATTGTTGACTTATCAACTTTCTTTTTGAGCTGACCCACTGTCCCGAATAGCAGAATAAGTATTAAAAAAAAATTAAAAAATCGACTGTTAGGCGGTACGAAGTTCGCCGAGTCAGCTAGTATATATATATATATATATATATATATATATATATATATATATATATATATATATATATATACACAATACTAGTTGTATTGTCATCATCACTGCTGTCAGCATTCAGAGATATTATTAATTCATTTTCAATAACATTGTCTATATTCACATCTCGTTCAAAATCTTGTAAAATTATTTCCTTTGTTTTCTCCACGACCTTTCTCCAGTCTTCTGTAGTGACTTCTGCACAGGCAGTTTGTAACAGAGCCAGCATTTTAGCAGTACTGAAGGGTGGTTCAGTATTGTTCCGCGATGCATGACCGTTTATTTGTGCCCAAATAAGCTCAATAACGTTATACTGGCAATGGTAGGAAAGCAAGCGAATAACTTCGTGTCCATGCTGTAGGGCTAGTTCATCGATTACATCGTACATCGATACTTGGACGGCTTACTTGCATTTACTTAGATTTAACAACCCAACTTTCGATAAAGTTGGACTTGCTTCCACACCGTGTCTTACCAGCCACGAGACAATTTCTTGCTTTTTATTTGCTTGAGTTGTTTTTGGTTGGTTTATCAACTTGTACAGAATGATACGATGCATTCTCCATAATAATTTTCGACGGGGTTTCTAAGCTGACTAGCAGTTTCTCAAACCACTCTTTAAAAACCTCAAAGTTCATTTCCTCATGGTAATCACTTTTAGTTTTAGACGCGAATGCGACGAGGCAGTGTGGTATAAAATCTTGAGAAGCTGATCCCGCGTGACATATATTACGTGACGTGTATAATAAGGCGGGCTCCTTTTCCCGATGGCACTTTTGAGGTGGAGGCCGCTGTATCATCGGTCCATGACCGCGAAACCGTATGGTTTGCATTAAACCATGTTTCGTCAATAAACATAACACTGTCCCAATCTTTAATTTTATTTACTTGACGTAAGAATGTTACTCTCTTCAAAATAATATCGTAGCGTGCCAGCAGGATTTTTCGCTAGTTAGACTTTTTAAAACTAAAGCCAATCGATTTTAAATCCTTAATTAAGACGATTTACCGCCAAAAAATAATCCTGCCTCTTTTGACGAACCCAATAGCTTTTTCAGTGTAGGATATTCTGTTCTCGAATAATATCCATAAATGTGGTTGTGAATTGCAGCAACATTAAAATTATCAACGCTAACAATTTTCTTGTCCGTCTTTCTTTTTTTCGGTGTACGTAAAGTATTATCTTCTGAGCCTAATGGACCATATTTCTCTTTAAGAATTTGAGTGACTATACTCTTGCCTATTCCCAATGCTTCGGCAACACATTCTCTCAGTCATGTCAATGGTAAAAGAGGCACGTCATTAACTAATTCACGTTCAAAATAATTGTGCGATTTCACCAAGAGTTTGCGAGATTGACTGTTTAGCATTTTTCCTCGTTTCGACATGGTAAAACAAGACTGTTGTTCTTGTTTACTAATCGTTAAGCAATCGTAGTCCAATTTCTAGCCAAGTAAACGTCAAAGTAAAATCAGTCCAATAAAAAGCCGGGTCAGAGAAAAATAACAGAGAGACAACAAAGAACAAAAGACTGCGTTACGTGATGGCGACATGACAATTATTTTGGTATTTTTTAGTTAATTAAAAGAATAAGATGTTTAATTATTATCACAATGTGGTTATTCATTTATGTTGAAATATTCCTTCACAAGTACATACATAATCACTGCATTCGAATCTACTTATCGACTTTCAATTTTTTTAGGTAACATCCTTAGTGTTTAAAAAGAAAAAGGGTTCACTGACGCAACATTGTAACAACGTTCAGTTCTCATTAGAACAGAAATTGTTTATTATATTTAAATCGTTTACTAGTGACATTAAATCGTAAATTTACTTTCTTTTGTCATTATTACAATAAATATGTAATCGTAAATGAAAAAAGTTAAGCAATTGTGCAGGTCTAACTTCGAAAAAATAAATAATATTTTATGCCCACTGTTTCAAGGTTACGTTGTTGAATTTTGATGAAGTGTCAAATGTGATCTATTAAATTGGCTAAATATAATTTAAAATTAAAAAATTTGTACAACCGACTTTAATATAAATTATTAAGTATAACTCAAAAACTATTGGTCAGACCTTGATCAATTTATATGGGACCACATGTGAAGCACCAGTTTTCAAATAAAAAAAGAATCATCGAAATCGGTTCACCCAGTAAAAAGTTATGAGGTAACACACATAAAAAAACATACAGTCGAATTTTCTACCGGCTCCTTTTTGAAGTCGGTAGAAAAGGCGGTTATTTCGACATTACAGACACTTAAATTTTCTTAAAATCTATAGTATAGATATAGATGGATGTGATGAGGAAACGCGAGTGATACGTGGGGGGGTATTGCAGGAGTGGAGACGCGCGGTTTCTTCGTACTCGGGCGGTGGGGGTGGTGTGGGCGGTGCGGGCGGCGCGGGGGGCGCGCGGGTGTCGGGCAGCGCGTGCGTGGTGGCGGGCGCGGCGCGGCTGGCCAGCGTGAGCTGCGCGTGCGCCGCCGCGCGCCTGTGCGCCGCGCTGCCCGCGCTCACCGACACCGTCAACGTCTGCCAGGAGGTACGGACGCTCTACACCACTCCATACACTACATTTTCAACTGTATACCTAACAACATAACGACACATTATTACAACACACAATTTAATTTTTGTTTATCTCGTTTAACGCGTGTTTTCTTGTTATGGTATTGGCTACAAGGCCTTCTTCCAAAAATTCGACACACGCTTTCATATATTTCGAAAAATTAATTTTGATATTTTTTTATACGTTAATATGTCATCTGTAGCAGCGTAAACTAGTAGACGGTCGATGACGATAGTATCTTAAGCTCTCGTTTCTCATAGCTATGATTTTATTGTTTCTACGTTAGATTATGTACAAAATTATTTTGCAATAACCGATTTTGTAGAGAAGGTTCAGAATAAGTAATATAGGCAAATGGTAAAGAAAAATTAATAAAAAAAATCGCAAACATTCTGTCCTTTTTATCTTTTAAATTCAAAATGCTTCGTAATGCATTATTTTAACTGATTTTACTGCATACACACACATTCGTAAGGGTCGATCGGTAAACAGAATAGCTTAAGAGCCAGTGAGCGGCAGACTTACGGTATTTCAATAAGCTTCACGTTTCTTTCAGACAATCCCCTATACCTGAGGTACATGAAACGGGGACTCTTTAGTTTGACCGGCGGTCGATATAGAGACGCTCAGGTGTTAAAGGTGTAAAAAAATGACCCGAAAATACGTTATAGCAATAAGTCTGCCGCTTTGACATCTTGGAATATTTAATAAAAGTTACCGAAAACTAACATTGGCAGACACCTATGACGGTTTCAAGGTCATGGCTGACAGGTTGAAAAGTACAATTTTTTACTAATAATTTACATTATTTCAATAAAGCTGCAATTTATATATATTGTTGATAATGTTATTTGACATGTATAATTTTCACGGCAGACACATTTTGTGATTGTATAACCTAGACAGACAACAAACTTCTGGGGCGCCCATAAGCGCGAACTATAATAGCGCTCGCTCTAATCCAGTCTTTTTCTTTCTAGTTTTGTACGCTCTGATACGGATATCATAATAATCATGCTTGGTAATATGCTACATTTAATAATTTAAAATTAAAAAATTTGTACAGCTGACTTCAATATAATTTATTAAGAATAACTCAAAAGCTATTGGTCTGATCTTAATCGAATTCATATGGGACCACAGGCAAAGTATCAGCTTTCAAATAAAAAAAGAATAATCGAAATCGGTTCACCCAGTAAAAAGTTATGAGGTAACACACATAAAAAAACATACAGTCGAATTGAGTACCGTCTCCTTTTTAGAAGCCGACAGAAAAAATAGCTCTTCTCAAGTATGGATTCTCACGGGAACAGGGGAAAAATTCATAGATATTTCAAAAATTTATGAGCAACGTGGTGATTTATTGAGTGAAAATTTGCTTGGTTTCTATGCATTTATGGGCTGTGATTATAATCCAGCTTTTTTAATAAGGAAAAAAACGACTCTTTACCTTACTACAGAAAACTCAGGCATACCAAGAACTCTTCGCAGATTTTAGTGACAGTAATTTAGCTGAGAACCAAAAACATCAGCTTTTTATGTAGCCCAAAAGTTTACTATAATAGCGCTCGCTCCAATACAGTCGTTAGATCAATCTAAAAAATCATTATATTAATTGAAAGTAAATACGACCGTTTCATATAGATTGCAATTAATAATAATTACGGGTAATAAAATAAATAAATGTCGAATAAGCACACAATAGTAATATTTATTTGTTTATGTTTTAATGTTATGATGTCATAATAATATCAATTTATTCAAGAAAATGTTTACGACGCATTTTATTAAAAATTCAATAATTTTAAGAATATTCAAATCATATTATTCTTGGCTATCGGAGTTGTAGCCTTCAGGTTCATCGTCAGATGCTTGAATTCCATCGAAATCTACATTCTCAGCATCAGAAGTTATTATTTTTGCAAATAATAAGGTTCAATTTTTAAATCAAGCCAATTATAATGAAATTAATAATTTAAAAGTATAAATTCTTATAAAAGAAAATTACCTGGTAGATCTGCGACTAATTCGTTCACAAAACTGGGCAACTGATCTCCGTCAAACCATTTAAATATATACGTATCGTTTTCTTCAATCCAGCCGCGCTTCAGTGGATCTAATAATACTGGATATTTTTAATGAGCATTATTCCAAATGCTATATCTATACATATAATAAAATTGTAAATAACAGATGTCTGTACATTTTATATTTTTGTAATAAAAGTGATTGAGGGGTACTAAAAATAAGTAATTAAATACATTTCTACCATTTTTAGAATTTTCTGTCTGTCTGTCTGTCTGTTTGTTTGTTAACGTATCACGTTTAAAGTACTAATTTATATCATAAGAATTGTTAAGGAAATTATAAAGTAAGCCTTCGGGTTACATTTAGTCTTTATTTCATTAAAATCGGTTCATTCCATCAAAAG
Organism: Parnassius mnemosyne; assembly: GCA_963668995.1. Classification (NCBI taxonomy): domain Eukaryota; kingdom Metazoa; phylum Arthropoda; class Insecta; order Lepidoptera; family Papilionidae; genus Parnassius; species Parnassius mnemosyne. The sequence goes on along the minus strand of CAVLGL010000079.1, from coordinate 37,064,790 downwards.
TTATGATAAATATTCTGAAGTATGGGTAGGGAATTTGCTCAACGGTGGCTTTGTTTGAGTCATCAAGTTGATGTTAGCAGCGCCATCTCTCTTTAAATATATACATATAATAAAAATGATGATAACATGTGTGTCTTTCTGTACATTGTATATATATATTATGGTGACTAAAATCATTATGGGGAACTAAAAATAATTAAATAAGTACATTTTTATAATTTTTAGAATTGTCTTTCTGTCTGTTTGTCTGTTTTTATATGAAAGCATCACGTCTAAAGTAAACATCTTTTTTTTTTCAAAGAAATCGTTAAGAAAATCATAAAGCGTATCTTCGAGTTACATTTAATCTTTGTTTTATTAAAATTAAAATTAATTCTATCGAAAGTTATGATTATTATTTTGAAATGTAGGTTCGAATTTGTTTAATGGCGCCACAAAATCTCAGAAATAGTAATAAAAAGATACGTGTGTAAAAAAAAACGTTCTATTATAATATATTTATACTTAAAACACAGTAAAAAAAAATATGCTTTCCTTAAATTAAAAAAGGATGTTTTCTCACAAAGAACGTAATAGATGGCGTTGTACAAATTACAACCTTTTCTGAATTGCGGTGTTAAGATTTTTCGCAGGTGAATCGTATTGACACTCACTGAAAAAAATTATGTTCATGAGTCCGACGAAGCTGCAAGACTGTTAGAGCCGTGTAGGCTAACAACACAAAGCACAAACACCGACAGAAACAGAAAAAAGAGACGTACCGCGTACGTCGAAATTATTCAACAAAACTCGAAAACTCGACTAAAAGTGGTAAATTTGCAATAAATGTCGTGATATTGTTTTATACCCAGAATCCCTCTAAACCTCTAATACCAAATAACTTTCCTTACAGTTTTAAGATAGGGATAATAACATCGATGATGACATCGATGTTGGCATCGATAGCTCAACATCGATGTTCGATGTTTAGGCTACTCAAAACATCGATGATGACCATTATCGATGGTTTTTGTATATGTGTAGATACTTACACATTGTTTCAAAATTATGTGGGTATACACATCAAGGGAAAAGTAACTATTAACTTGAATATCAATTTACGTAGAATAGTTATTATGCGACAACCGACAACGACACTACAAAATAAAGCGAAAGCAGTGACCATTGTGACATCACAGGTGACACTTGACAATTAAGTTTGACTCACCATACTGACATTTTTTTAGGTTAACGATGCGTTCAGGAATTCTGAATTATTCAAAATTTTTAATCTTCAGAGCAGATGCAAGATTTAGTTGATATTGATTTCGCGAGTTCGCATTGTTTGCAAGTTCCCAATTATCGATTATGGGTTCATTGACGTCGATGTTTCGATGTTTGACATGTGTCAACATCGATGTTAAAACATCGAAGTTTTAATTTTTAACATCGATGATCATTGATCATCTAACATCCCTATTTTAAGTGTGTTTCCCACTCAGCGTGTGTTATGCGACGATCGTAAATAAAGCGCAAGGTCAAACTTTACGCGTTGTAGGAGTGGACCCCAGTACTGATTGTTTTGCACATGGCCAACTCTATGCCAACCTTTTTCTGTACGCCCCGGCTAAGTCTACTTCTATCGTCGTTTACACGGAAGCTCTATCATAAACGACTTAGAACTTTGAGCGTATCGATTTATTTTGTTACCACTTATTCATACAGTAAAGATATAAATCGTTTAATATTCTCTTACCCTAAACGTCAAATTCTTTAAGTAAAACCTATATTCGCGAGCTACGCCGCGGGCACAGCTAGTATTAAATATATATACTAAATATAATGCGCACGTAAAAATTGCTAATACAGCTCACGTTTACACGATGGTAAAGAGCTTCCATCAAAACAGTGTAATTTCTTACGAAATTTTTCATTGAGATCTTTTGGTCTATAATTATTTATAAAAAATGGAACCTGCCATCATCTACATCTACTGATTTCTTTCCATTATATATTTGACAGGTAGACTTTTGGACTACATTAAAAAGCTGTTGTTTTTGGTTCTCAGCTAAATTACTGTCACCAACAGCTGCGAAGGGTTCTTGGTATGCCTAAGTTTTCTGTAGTAAGGGTATTTTTCCACTTATTAAAAAAAACTGGATTATAATCACAGCCCATAAATGCATAGAAACTAAACAAACTTTCACTCAATAAATCACCACGTTGCTCATAAATTTTTGAAATATTTATGAATCGTTCATTATTTAGTGTTCCCGTGAGAATTTATACTTGAGAAGACCTATTTTTTTAAATGTAGCATATTACCAAGCATGATTATTATGATATCCGTATCAGAGGGTACAAAACTAGAAAAAAAAGACTGGATTAGAGTGACGGCGGCGCCCCAGAAGTTTGTTGTCTGCCTGGGTGATACAACCGCAATATGTGTCTGCCGTGAAAATTATACATGTCAAATAACATTATCAACAATATATATAAATTGCAGCTTTATTTAAATAACGTAAATTATTGATAAAAAATTGTACTTTTCAACCTGTCTGACATGACCTTGAAACCGTCATAGGTGTCTGCCAGTGTTATTTTTCGGTAACTTTTATCAAATATTTCAAGATGTCAAAGCGGCAGACTTATTGCTATCACGTTTTTTTGGGTCATTCTTTTTACACCTTTAACACCTGAGCGTCTCTATATCGACCGCCGGTCAAACTAAAGAGTCCCCGTTTCATGTACCTCAGGTATAGGGGATTAACCATTGAGTTATATGTACTACGTACTAGAGAAGCCATTCCAAACAAAAATTGTGTCCTACTCTATGTCTTCGCGCATGCGCGGGAGTAGTAGTCCCGCATGCGCGAAGACTTTAATTTAATATAAAATAAGATATTAATATAAAATAAATATAAGAATTTAATATAAAATATCTTAATTTAATCTAAACGAACATATTTCCAAATAAAATGTAATAATAATTATTTTATGGAATTCACAAATCTTCAATTTACGCAATATTTAGTTTGTATGGATTGCACTACAGTTCAGTTTAACATAGTCTATGTTCGGAATGGCTTCTCTAGTACGTAGTACATATAACTCAATGCGATTAACTGAAAAAAAAGTGAAGCTTATTGAAATACCGTAAGTCTGCCGCACACTGGCTCTTAAGCTAGAAACGTTGTTGCCCATAAATCACATTCAATTTGGGATAATTTCAAATAAAAGTAAAAGCCTTATTTACTCGTATTTTCAAAAACTGCAATAACAGTATATTATTATTTATATATTTGAACTTAAATTTAAAATTTGGCTACTACTTGAAGAAAAATCCTGTATAATAGAATAGTTTGCATTCAAAGATTTTTTAATACACAAAATTATATCACTTTTACATATCAAAATCCACTCCGAACTATTTAGGCAATCAAGGTCCCGTCAAAAAACTACCTAGTATAAATAATAATATATACATATTACGTACACTCAACGCAACTTTAGATTTCTTTGAAGTTAATTACAAGTGCCCATTGGCTTAAAAACCATAAAATCATGTGGACTATTATAAAATTAGTTAAATGTTCGACGTCACAGAACATTGCACGTGGTAGAGCCACGCTACACCTATATTATGATTGTAGCACGGATTCGTAAGCTCGATAGAAATTGGGCCACGCTCTCACAGAATACTATCGTAAAATAGCAGCGTATGCTATGTTTCCTGTGGTATGTGTAAGTGTAAGAACCGGACCCTTTTTACTGGAAACTAGCTATTTCATCTCAGTCTCCAGGGGTCTGAATATTCGTTCTTAAAAAAATTTGATATCGAAGACCCTATAACATATTTTCTGTAATAAACAATCTATTCTGTAGGCTTCGTATTATAACTTAACATTGTTGCAGGAAGTCCTGGAGCATGGTGATGTTAAAATAATGGAGGAACAGTTAGCGAATGCCATTGAAAGTATTGTTGTAAGTATCATTGTTGTTGTATCATTCATCATTATAGTTTGAAGAGCCATAGTTCCTCAGGAGCTAAACAGACACAAAATAGCATAACAAACCTCTAAAAGGTTATTAAATAAAATATTCCTACAATATTAAATCATAAAAAATTAAGATAAAGAAGAATCCGCTGTGCTGCGCATTGACGGACACTTATTGATGCTCTAGATTTTTATTTTTATTTCTCATACATGAAATAGTTTTATAAAACGTTAAGTTACTGTATTAAACGTATAGCTACATGATATTTTGTATCTTATTTTTAGAATTGTCCGTCATGCGCGTTGGGTACAAATGCGATAGTTTGGAGCACTGACGTCTAAAAGGCATTTGTGCGAAATGTAAGTATTCTTTTGAAATACTAAAATATAAGAGTATGAAATTTATTCTTTATCTTCATCAACTTGTAGGCACTACAGGGCTTGACTTAAAAATACAGTACAGATGCTGAGACACCTTTGACACCGCTGTCTGTCACTAGTGTGGATAACTACATAGGGGGTTGCCATTGTTTGCGTGAGGCGATTTTGACGATTTTTCTACCTGCCCCCTCACACTGGTTAAATGACGTGAGATATTGTTAGACTCCCTAACCCCTCAATCAAATCTCACGAGAGATTTTTTTAAATGCGTATTTTGAGTGTAAATACGTGAAATCTGTGCTTGATTGCGTTGGGTTCATTAAAAAAAAAGCATTATTTTCTTAATTATTTTTATATAGTTTGTGGAATTCACATAACCGTAATATATATTATTGTGTAGGATTTAGCTATATTTTACTTAATATAACCCAATTTTCTCAAAACTTTCCACTGTTTCTTGCAGAATAAATTTACGTGATACTTGCCGAGACCCTCCCTCACTTGAGATTGGGTGAGATTCAGCTCGACCCCCTCCCCCCCCCCTAAACACCTCACGAAATTAATGGACGCCCGTATATTATATTAGATCTGTCAAAAAAATTAAATGATCATTTCGGGATATTCTCAACATTTTTTATGGCTCAATACCGCAGTTTACTAAACGCCAGTATAGTTTAGTTTTGAAACTGCGACTATATTGTGTTCGCATTCTTATTTATCATTCTTGTTCCTTCTCTTTGTCACCCTCTACAAATAGTTTACCACTAGACGTTAAGGCGTTTCCCTGACCAAATAACCTTGAGCATGCAGTGCACTGCCGCCCGCACTCTGCGTACGCCCATTTATCATAGAATTCACACAATTTTTGGAATTAATTTTAATGAAAAAAAGTAATGCGAACTTTAAAAATTAAATAAAACGTGGATAATATAGATTTTTAGATCATCTATCCATTAGTGTAATCCTCGAATGATTAGAGCGTTGTCTTTAGCAACAGATGCGTGTAATCAATAATTTTAGTCATTTTTTAAATTAGATTTTAAATGTATTTATAACACATAAAAACAAATTAGAACGTGGAATGTGATGATGGGATATCGAACATTAATAATGTGCTTTTAGATGTAGTTTATTTCTCATAACTAATGAGATAATAAGTCTCTGAATAAGGAGGAAATACGCACGTTTTGGTCGGGGTATCGCCTTAAGAGGCGACAGAGGTATATGAAGAAGCGGTTTTTAGCATTTTCCTGGTAACAACTCAAAGTAATAAAAAACTGTTCTTGGCTACAACCAACTATAACTTTAGCAAATATCCTCCCGATGAGGCAATCAATATCTTCAGCAGTGGACTTTTACAGGCTTTAGGTACCTGAAAAGGACCACGCGCGCACAGGATACCAGCGTAATGGTGCTGGTTTTCCTTTGGTGTAGACTCTTTTTACTGGTAACTAGGTAAAATACCTACCTAGCTAAAATGCATTTGTCAGAGCCTAGCTACAGCAATATTGTGGTTACAACAGGAATGGGTCGACTTCGGCCGGAAAAGCAACACGCTCTTATAAAATACCCCCTTAATGCTACTGTTACGTATTGTGAGTTTAGAGAGCGAGAAACTGTTTTAGGTATCATAGCTCTCAGGAGTGACAACGCATCTACATTTTGATTCTTAATTTAGAATAGACGTAGGTTTTTACACGTGGTTGAGCCATGCTGTAGCTATATTAATAGTATTATATTTGTAGCACGAATGGGTCGGTTCGACTGGGGAAGAACCACGCTCTCACAGAACACCAGCTAAAAATAGCAGCTTAATGCTACTGTGTTTCGTATGTTGAGTGTAGAGAACCGGAGTTCCTTTTTACTGGAAAAGAGGCATTCTATCTCAGGTCTCACGGGTGATAACGCATCTGCATTTTGATTTTTTATTGAAGATAGCTGTAGATGTCTATGGGCCACAGCAACCACTTGCCGTCAGGTGGACTGGGTGCTCGACTTACTTTTATAAAAATATATGTAATGTTTTTCTATTTTCCAGGTGTTTACCTCCACCGACCTCAATCTGGTGCCTTCGTAGTATATAGCCAGTTATAAGCGATATGTATATACTTTGTACCATACTAAGATTAGCTATTTACATCATATCGGATAATTATATCGAATAATTTAATATGTAAGCGATACATATCGAACAAATCGTACCTTCATATCGATTCTAAGTTTACGAATTAAACGTTTTTTTCAGACGTGATTTTATTTTTTAATTAAACTTTCCGTGCCAATCGTGTTTTAACGTAGTGTCTCTGTAAATAATAACCTTTAGTTATTTTCGTAATCTACGAAACTGTTTATTAATTTTTTTAATGCCGAATCGAAACGATTGTATTTTTTTTTTTGTAGTTTTTGTCTAATCATGTATTAAAAAATGTTTTTAATGACGAAAAGATGAATATCATTGATCAATTAAATGATTATTTAAAATATATGTTTGGTTGCATTTTATTTTTATCCTTTTGTTTTTTTCCCAGTTCCATGCATTGAGTTATATGTACTACGTACTAGAGAAACCATTCCGAACATTGACTATGTTCAACTGAACTGTAGTGCAATCCATACAAACTAAATATTGCATAAATTGAAGATTTGTGAATTCCATAAAATAATTATTATTACATTTTATTTAGACATATGTTTGTTTAGATTAAATTAAGATATTTTATATTAAATTCTTATATTTATTTTATTTTATTTTTTATTATTAATATCTTATTTTATATTAAATTAAAGTCTTCACGCAAGCGCGACTGCTACTCCCGCGCATGCGCGAAGACATAGAGTAGGACACAATTTTTGTTTGGAATGGCTTCTCTAGTACGTAGTACATATAACTCAATGGTTCCACTTCCATGTAGATAAAGTTTTTGTCTTTTCTGTAATACGGCAAACTTGTTTACTTAGTGTATATTGTGTATTTAGTATATAGAATTATTGCTATTATTACTCATTAATCTAGTTAGATGTTGTTTCAATTAAATTAAAAATATTTGTGTGTAATGAGCACTCGCTCATTACTAATGAGTGACTGTCATGAATAAAGTAGAACATTAAAGATGTAAAAATTAATTAGCTAAAATTCGCGTTTAAAGTAAAATGGTGTGTCTTACATAATTTTTCCGCAAGTAACCCCTAATTCTATTTATTATGATAAAATAAAAAAGTAAATTAACATATGTATATCCCACTAAGCACAGGCTTCTTCTCATTTCTGAGGGGGTTTTAGGACACAGACTGAGTTTTTAGGACAAGAGTTGGCAGATATCACGTGGCCTAATTTTTTGACCTATGTTTCCGCATCATGTTTCCCTTCATCGCCGAGCAACTGATAAAGTAGCGCTTAAATGCAATGACCAATTTCCTCAAACTTTGCTCGCCTACTGTAAAAGAGATCGTAAACGCGCTATAAAAATGCATCTTGCTGAGACCTATAGCTCAACAATATTGCCAGTGACACTTTTGCTGTAACATTATTGTGCAACATCTTGTAGACAACTTTTTTTTAATAATATAGGTGACAAACGAGCATACAGTCCACCTGGTGGTAAGTGGATCATCATCATCATCATCATCATTACAGCCTTTCATAAGTCCACTGCTGAACATAGGCCTCCCCCAAGAAATGCCACAAAGCACGGTCCTGAGCCACCTGCATCCATCGACTTCCTGCATGTCTTACCAGGTCGTCACTCCATCTCGTGGGGGGTCGCCCTACACTTCGCCTACCGGTACGAGGCTGCCACTCGAGAACCTTTCTTCTCCATCGGTTGTCGGTTCTTCGAGCAATATGACCGGCCCACTGCCACTTCAGCTTACTAATCCGTTGGGCTATGTCGATTACTCTAGTTCTACTGCGGATATACTCATTTCTAAGTTTATCACGCAGAGAAACTCCGAGCATAGCCCTCTCCATAGCTCGCTGAACGACCTTGAGCTTCCTCATACGGCCAGCAGTGAAGGACCACGTCTCAGTTCCGTAAGTCATCACTGGTAAGTGGATGCTGTGGCTCATAGACATCTACATTTATCCTTGATTAAGAATCAAAATGCAGACGAGTTGTCAACCCTGAGGACTAAGATGGAATACCTATTTTCCAGTGAAAACGGTCTACGGTTCTCTACACTCACCATACGAAACATAGCAGCATTAAACTGCTATTTATATTCCGGCAATGTGGTCTCAACTGTATACTCTACTGTAGCAGTTTCTCAACGATACAGTAGAAGTAGTTGTTAATAAACGTTAAGCAACATTGATACTATGCGATACTACACTACGTTATGCGATGCGAACTAGACGAATATACAATTTATTTAATTTATTTAATGGCTACTTCAGTCAAACACCCGCTGTCAACTTCAAACGCTTCAGCGAAAGGTTCAGATGGGTTGTCACCTCTGAGGACTGCCGCAGCTATAATAATAATACAGTTGTAGCACGAATGGGTCGGCCAACCGGGGAAAGGACCACGCTCTCACAGAATACCACCGTAAAACAGCTGCTTAACACTGCTCTGTTTCGTATGGTGAGTGTAGAGAACCGGAGACCCTTTTTACTGGCCAAGGGGCATTCCATCTTAGTCCTCACGGCTGACATTTCTGACGCATCTGCATTTTAATTCGCAAACGTATAATAGATGTAGATGTCTATGGGCCACAGCAACCACTTACCATCAGGTGGACTGTGTGCTCGTTTGACATCCTTATTCTATAAAAAAAAATGGAATGCTTCTCAGGCTGTAATTATACTGGATCTCTATACCCTGCAGACCAGAAAACAGCAGTGGCAGAAGAAGGTGAGAGGGTCTACCTGCCCAGACAGACTCCTAGTTAGAAGAGGAGTCCTTCCACCTAGATGGATGTTTCAATTCAGTTTTACCCACTTCCGCCTGTCTCAATTACCTGAAATTTCACAGACGTACCATTGCGACATTCACTATGACCTAGTACACAGACTATTTAGTGGATACTACGTAATACGTATACCTAGTATCACTGACCTCTATATATGGACTGGCTATACACCGTGACATAATGAGGCGATTTGATTTTCGCCATTTTGGCGCTGACAGCAGAAGTTAACGTCCAAGGAATAATAACTAATAATAGAGATAAGACAGTGTGACATAACGTATCGATAAAAATTCTATACCCAGGCCTACCCGTAAAGTCCACTATATTTATGAATCATATTAATATAATGAATGCCATACAATAACTAAATGTATCAATTAATACCTAGCCGCCAGCCGCCCATTAGCAGCCCCTCCTTAGTTGAGCACTTCTCCTCCCCCTTTCCTTCTCAGATAAGGCACACCAGGAACACAAGGCACCAAGTGATGTAGCGTCGCCAAAGTTGCGAGATAGTCGAGAACCGGTTTAGGGAGGAGCTATTTCTCATCTTAACTCACTAAGGACATTAATAATTTTGCAGACCCATTATAAATTTGTTCCCTTGATATAATAAATTGGTCATATTTATACAGAGTTAACAAATATATATCTTGTAAACACAAAGTCATCATCAGACGACCTAGTTGAGCACTTCTCCTCCCCCTTTCCTTCTCAGATAAGGCACACCAGGAACACAAGGCACCAAGTGATGTAGCGTCGCCAAAGTTGCGAGATAGTCGAGAACCGGTTTAGGGAGGAGCTATTTCTCATCTTAACTCACTAAGGACATTAATAATTTTGCAGACCCATTATAAATTTGTTCCCTTGATATAATAAATTGGTCATATTTATACAGAGTTAACAAATATATATCTTGTAAACACAAAGTCATCATCAGACGACCTAGTTGAGCACTTCTCCTCCCCCTTTCCTTCTCAGATAAGGCACACCAGGAACACAAGGCACCAAGTGATGTAGCGTCGCCAAAGTTGCGAGATAGTCGAGAACCGGTTTAGGGAGGAGCTATTTCTCATCTTAACTCACTAAGGACATTAATAATTTTGCAGACCCATTATAAATTTGTTCCCTTGATATAATAAATTGGTCATATTTATACAGAGTTAACAAGTATATATCTTGTAAACACAAAGTCATCATCAGACGACCTTTCTACACTTGGCTAAAGTTTAAAGTTCAAAAACTTTATTAAACTAAATTTGTATAAAAAGGGTTATTATAATATTAAGGAATTTATGAATGATAATAACCCCTGGGAATTAGGTGCTCGCTACCAAGCTATTGCTAATTTGTTGTGTTGTTAATTGTGTAACATACATGACTGTAAGCTGTTATTTAAAAAAAAGTCCCACTGGATTTCTTGCTGGTACTTCGTAGGACAGGGGTTTTTTCCGAACCAGTGGTAACTAAACAAAAGAGTAACTTTCAATAAGTATTATTTATAATCTATATTGAATAGAAACCTTTCTGTTTCTGTTTCTGTTATGGCCCTTGTGTCTGTGGGAAAATAAGAAGAGAAGAAATTAAAAAAAACTTACACTTGGAATACTGTTCTCATCTCTCATCTCAGTGCGAGCTCCTTCCACTTGACCGCATAAAGCGCAGAGTGGCTTGAATCGTAGACGACCGCGTTCTCCTAGATTGGCTCGATTCACTGGCGCTGCGTAGAGATGTTGCATCTCTATGCATTTTTATCGTATTTACCACGGGGAATTTGTATGGGTATCGTTTACTGTATCACCTGCTTAAATATTGAAGATGATTAAATCGGCATCCTGTATAATATTTTTTATCGATAACACCAATCGATAAACATTCTCAACAAACTCATTTGGTGACGTTACTGAATTACAGAGAACAATCTACCAGAAATAATAATATTTAAAAATTATTGGGTAAATATACATTATACTTGCGATAACAAAATCACATTTAGTGTTTGCTCCGTATCGAGGCTTAAAATACCTTAAGTCACAATCGGACATATTTTCTTTAAAAATATTTTTTAAATTTAGGAAACAAATGCGTCTTGACTTTTTGACGATATTACTAAGACTAAATGACATAAATCCGACATTTATCTTTTAGGGTGTAAGTAACAGATGTTCATTTTGTTGCTGATGTCAGGTCTATTACTATTACGTACTTAAATGTCTTTGGTAGAAAATAACATCGATAAGTATTAAGTATAGACAACCCTATTAAATTTTATTGTTTATCAAAACTTAGTAAATAAAGCCAAATATGTTGGTAATTACGATATTAAGATTTTTAAGTACCTATATTATTAAATAATTTTAATTTGTTTAATATTGGCTGTAAATTAACTTACTTGTGGAATGTTATCCCACATTCCTTTTGGTTTCATAAATTATGCACACTCTCACTATTACTAAAAATAATTCTTATTATGTAACTAAAATTAAACATAATCAGATCACGTAAAATACTTTCATTTTTTAGTTTAAAAGTACAAAATACAGAGATATGATTTAAATAACACAACAGACTTTGGCATATTATGTCAATTTTAGTTCCCGGTACGGACAATGAGGGCGCTTCAAATCGGCAGAAGCATTATGTATGGTATAGCCAGTCCAGCACACTTGTATATATAGAGGTCAGTGCCTAGTATCATATATGAATGATCCAAGTAAGAAATCCAGGATCCGAGCATATACTTATACCCGTATATATTATCTTAATACTCTCTCGCGGACTCGAGTCTGCGTATATACCGCTCTTTACTATATTGGGTAACAACATAGTAAGACATGCGGGAAGTCAATGGAAGCAGGTGACTCAGGACCGTGCTTTGTGGCATTACTTAGGGGAGGCTTTGTTCAATAATATACCTGTTAAGGAATGTAATGATGATGATTATGTGGGAACTATTCACTGCAACACTTCTGCCGCTTCTCATAGGAATCCGAGCATAGGCATCGCTCTACAACAGCATGTTCCGTATTTTCTCCTATACCCATCGCTTCCTATCTATAGTGTTCAGCTTAGTTCATAGTTCAGGATACTTCGTGTGCATTTTAGCAGAGTAATAATTGAATTCACAAAGTAGCAACTCAAATGCTACTAAAACTACTTACTACCTTGCAGTCATTTCCAGTTTCGCTGCCCTAACTTATACTGTGAGAGAGTTTACTTGAAATTTATTTCTTGTATCAAAACGCTCGACCGCTCGATATAGAAGTTTAAAAAAGAACTATAAAATGTCACGATAAACTTTATTTGTCATTTAATAAATGTTGTAAAATGTCACCCAAAATTTTGTGTTTCAGTTAAATTTCCAAAGAAATTTATGGAATGTTACAAAGAATGTTTTAAATCCCAAAATTATTTTTTGACAGGTAATAAGCTCCAAAATATTGTGCTGCGGTAACAATTCAGGAACCTTCACACCATGTAAACGAATTGAACATAACACGACGAGGAAGAACTACCATAAAGATTGTATCCCAAAATATGACTCAAAATGAGTGTAAATGAAGTAAAAAAACTGAAATCTGAAATTTTATTTGGCTCCTCTCACTGCTCATGTATCAGTTGTGATACCTTGCGTTGTTTTGCAAAAAGAAAAGTAAAAGTGAAGGCATGTTCCTGTTCTATATGCAAAGACCCAACTGCTTGCTTGTATTATTCGAAGCAGGAGTTTTACCAAAAACAAAATCAGTACATTAGTCCAAGTAAAAATTCAAATGTAAAATACACAGTAAGTAGCACAGCAAATAAAATATTACATCCAAAACGAAAATCGAATTATGACCCATCGCCACAAGATAATGTTAAAAATGAAATATCCCAGAATATAATTGTCGATTTTCCGCATGGACTTCTATCAAACAAGGTACCTGAAAATTACAACAAAATATCGATACAAGATATTTTTAGCAGAATCAAAGAAATATACGGTGCATGTAGTTGTAAAGTGTGTGAATGTATTGCTACAACGACAGGAAGTACTCCTTGCAGATGCAAACCTTGCGAGTGTAATAACTGCAGAAGTTTAATGAAAAAAACTGATAGTCGAAAGAAACAAACAATACCGAAAAGCAGCCCGTATGTTGTACATAATATGTCAAACAAAACAACGGTCGATGATACGCAAATAAAAAATAAACTACATACATCTTGTAAAAAGTGTGAAAAAATTATTGAATCTTCAACACCAGGATATAACAATTGCAAATGCAAACCTTGTGATTGCGATGATTGTAAGATTCTTACAGTGAAGATTAATGATGTTAAAAATTCATTAATTATCGAGAATGCAATATATAATGAATCACAGGAAAGTAAAGCAATCAAGAATATTGCAAAAAACAGACCAAAAAGTTGTAACTGTGAGCCCTGTCAATGCGACAAGTGTAAACCTATACATCGAATTCCAAACACCGTTGTTGTAGCGTCTATGGAAGACAACTTACAGCGCACTGCTTGCTCATGCTCGCCTTGCGAATGCAGTAGTTGTCAACAAGCTAGCACTGCAACTAGTTTGATGAGAGAAACCTCCACTGGAATGACGGAAACTTTCAATAATAATTGTCAGTGTGAACCATGCTTTAACGAAACATGTCGAGAAACATTGGAATCTTGTCAATGCGCTAGTCGAAATAGTGTCATGAGTAAGCCATTTGAAAAAGATACCCAAAATATTGATATTCATAGAGCTTTAGTTGCGAAGGAGAATTCAAATAATGAAAATAATGGTCCGAATTACACCATATCTGTTCTTATGGATGTCCTTAATACTTATCAAGAAAAAGGAATAGAAAGAGAAAAATTTAATTGTAAAAAACTTGATTGTATAAATTGCAGCAGCAAGATCAATGTGATAAATAGTACTAACTCTTTTACGTCGGCATTTCATAATATTCATAATTTATCTACATTGCGTGTAGTTGAAGCAGAATCCAAAGAGTGTAAATGTAAATCATGTGAATGTCAAATCTGTGATAAATATAAGAGATTTGGACATGGAGTTTGGAAATCAGGTAAATATAGATCTAAATGTGACTGTGATATATGTCGTTGCCTATATTGCGGTGATTTATTAAAATCTGAAAGTATCAGAGAAAAAAATCAAAGCAAACAAATGTCAATCAAAAATAGTAATGTAAATTACAAATCGACTTTACACGAAAAGCGCCCAATTAACTTGTTGTTTCCAAAGATTCAATGTCAAAATGAACCCATCACTAAGAAAAATTATTTAAATAAAATTACCTACAGGAATATAAACAATAACAACATATACTGTGATAAAAGCATTAAGTCAAGTTCAAGCGTTTATTCTATTTTTTCTGCTAAAGAAAATAGCTATCTAGTACAATCACGAAATACTAATTTGCGTGTATCACCAGTTATACACAAAAATGACAGTTATCATTCTGTTATTGATAATAATGTTGTTACTACTTTTCTTAACGATATTATGCAAAATGATGAATTAATTGAATTTCGCTTTGATACTGGCGTAAAAGCAAACACTAATAATTCAGTGTCCAGCTCATGGAGCTTTCCAGAAACATCCAAGTGTCCATCATATTTATGTTTAGAAAATATCGTCAGTAATGAAAGGGAAAAATACGATTTACAAAAGTTTATTCCTGAATTTCAAACTCAAAAAATATGTAATAGTGAACAATGCATATACTGCAGAATGTATCCTTATAAGAGTGTCAAAAATCAGGAATATGATAAAGGTAAACAAATTATAGGTCAGTGTTTCGCTCAAACTAATCTCGTATCTATTCATTCTAAAAGTAATAAGAGTGAAATAAATAATGATATTGATACTAAATGCAAAGACGTTCATAATGAAAATGAACTAGAGTTAAGCACAAAGATCATTGATAAAAAAATGGAATTATTGTTCTGGAAAATGCCTACAGATCTTTATGCACTGAACAAAAAGATGTTAGAACGCTTTAACAAACATATTCAAGAGCGAAATATACTTTTCAAGGCAAAGTTACTAACATCGGAACTTTTAAAAATTTTATTCAAATATCAAAAAGCGAATAAAGAATTCAAAAGTCATATACAAACTTTGAATGCTCTAAATATATAAAATTATTAAAGAATTTTAATTATATTAAACACTATAATTTAGAATATCATGAACAAATATATGTGTCTCCTTCACACTTGAATTCACCGTGACATCGCTTAAAACATTAGCTGGAAAAAAGTGTAATGCTGCAAATTATTCAAGTTGTGTTTTAATAAAGCTATTCATGCCGACGTTGTCAAAGACTTAAAAGTTAGTGAAGAAACAATTAATGGTTAGAGTAGAATAAATATTTAACACAATTTTTAAAATGTACTCTATATACTGAAACATAAAGTCAAAGGCCTTGTTTTATTGTAAGCCAATCACCCACCACAAACACGAACATCATGTTAGGTTTTAAATACGTGTGACCATATCTCGCAATAAATAAAAGGTCATTGGTAATAGAATAAGTGTGACAAACGAGCTCACAGTCTTTTTGATGGTAAGTGGTCACCATCGAATGGTAGTCATGATATAATATTGCGTAAAATCAAATTACAGTCAGGGTATCAATATCTACCATTGTCTCTTGGGTCAAAAAATTGCCGCTTTGCCGGTGAAAATGAATGAATCAACATTAGGAAAATTTATATATTGTTTTTTTTAGTAACAAGTCATTTCTATTCCGGTCACCGGCTGTATTAAAGCCTTTTGAATTTCAAAATTATATGGATTAAATTATATATTTATTGATTCCTAACTGTTGAATTCACCGTGTAGTGGCGATATCGTAAGAGACGATAGAGGCAAACAAACCAGGATATTGGCAGCAGCGTCTTCCTAATAACAACTAAGTAATTAAAAATACGTTTGCCAACTCGCCTGCCGAGCGTGGCAACTATGGCAGATATCCCCACTTTGAGGCAATCTATGGGGTAGACCTATGTCTAACAGTGGACTTAGATAGGCTGTAACAGTATCTTGAATACCACGCTCGACTTGTGCACTTCTAACTCTTTAGAGACTGCGTTTCTAAAAGTTTAGTGATAGTGATAGTCTTTGATAAATATATAATATGTATACCAAATCCGATTTACATCACACCGGAGAACAAAGATATAAAAAGAAACAAACTATATAAGTATGAGCAAACTATTCCAGCGTATCTATGTATGTATGAAAAACTGGCTCAGTTATGCGAGCTAAAATAAACTTAGTTTAGTTTGCGGTCGACCATAGATTACTGTATTTATACTAGAGATAGATGCGCGAATCAAATTTAATTTTCGATATTACGTCGTGTCTGCCTAACAGATGGCGCTTAATTCTTACAAAAGAAGGAACTTGGAAAAAAAAAAGGGAAAAATAAGCACATCAGGACTCGAACCGGCGTCTTTTAATTTCGGGACCTCCTGATTTCCCACCTGCGCTATTACAACCTTGTACGTAGTGGCGAAATTTGACTAGTTGTTTGGGCAATTGTCTTGGAACATGTTTGACAAAAAACTCGCAATGTAAAATCTTGCACAAAAATTTTTCATCACTCTTCGTCAGATTCATAGATCCGTAGATTTTAGTCACACGGCAAGTGATGATGAGTCATACACCGTATACTTACTCCCGACTTACTTACTTACTTACCTTACGAGTTCTAGTTATTACACCCCCAAATAGAAGTGAGGTCTCTGCTTCTCACAGTGATTTCATCACAAACGATGATACCTATATGAAAATTACCTACTTAAAAACCCATATAAATGAAATAAAACGAAAGTCGATGAGTAATACTAAATTTTTTGGATTTTATTGCGTTTAATTTACTTATTTTTAACCCCCGACATTTCGAAGAAAGTTTTCAACGACCAATGCTCTGAAAAGTAAGCAGTCTGTGATCATATTCCAGACGGCTCCGCCATTTCATCAGATTTGATAAACCGCATATCCTCGCGAAAGAATTTCGATTGCCCTTTGTGGAGAATCGTGAATCGTGAGACTATTGAAATTTAAAAAACGTAAATAGTTTCAATATAAAACGTAGCCAACTTTTACGTACTAATAATAATATAATGTCTTCCAGACCGAATTTTGGACCGACTTTCCGACTTTGGAAGCGCAGAACTAACGGATTTATGCCTCGTTGTTCTAGAGATGTTCGAATCCCAAGTCGAGTAAAGAAATTGTCAGCAGAAGCTTGGAGTCAGAGACTTGGCGGTGTTTCTCCTCCGTGCCTCTGCAAGCATGTACCTAAAACCGTTGGTCTGATCTTTCTCCGATCGGAATAGAACGAAATAGAAAGTGTGTGTGTGTGCAGTACGCAACTGTGCACTGCACACACACACACACACACACACACACACGCACGCACGCACACACGCACTCACGCACGCACGCACGCACGCTCGCTCGCACGCACGAACGTACGCACACACACACACACACACACACACACACACATACACACACACACAAACACACACACACACGCACGCACGCACACGCACACGAACGCGCACGCGCACACGCACGCACGCAAGTTCGCTCGCACTCACGCACACACACACACACACACACACACACACACACACACCCGCACAGGCACACGCACACGCACACACTCACACGCACACGCATGCGCACGCGCGCACGCACGCACGCACAAACGCACTCACGCACGCACGCACGCACTCACGCACGCACGCACGCACGCACGCACGCACACACGCACGCACGCACGCACACACAAACAAACAACGGCGTCAAACATTCTTGTCACTTATTAGTGGACGCATGAGTACAAATTTATACCATGTTTTCTGATTCTGAGAGTTCGAGAATGATTTAAGGTACGTTGGGGTAAGATCGGTGATGGGGCAAGACCGTAGGATTTAAATTCCCGGCGAATTATGCTATATTTTGAAAAGCTAACAATATGCTACACGACGCCATTTCATCCTGCCCCGACCCTCAGTTCGCGCCAGTCACTCCGGCAAGTGGGACCTGTGCTGCGTGGCATTTTATAAAACAATGTAATTTTTGTATTATTTTTGTCCATCCGATCTTTCCCTATCACTTTTATTTACGATTTTTAGCGAGAATATGGCTTCTTTTGTTATTATTTTGTGTGGATACTAATTTTTATGAAGTTATAGCTAAATAAAGCTGGTCCATGCAGGGGTAAGATCGCTGTAGGCCGAGATCCGATGTTTCCCCTCGTGAGTGAAGATCGGATGAATATTATCCGATCTTTGCCTGTTACAAATATGGCAGTGGTTGTTAAACTTTCATTGGTCGTGTATATTTTTTCGTTGATTACTCAAGTGACTATGGGACTCAGTCTCGTTAGCAAGTCTGTGTATTTAAAAGTAATAAAACAATACGATGGTTTTATTACTTTTAAGTACACATTAAAATACATTTTTTTTATAGGATAAGGGTAACAAAGGAGCACACAGTCCACCTGATGTTAAGTGATTACTGCGGCCCATAGACATCTATATCTATCCTCTATTACAAATCAAAATGTAATTTATAATAATTATTTAAAAAATAATTTATAATAATAAATGCCGCTTTGTTAAAATATTTATATCTTCCTTAACTCCTGCATTATCCCAGGGCATTTCGCCAGTCCTTACTGTTATTTTTTTTTCCCATATTAAATCAAATGCATCCGATCTTTCTCTTATATTGAGTAATTCCATCTTATGTCATAACAAAGTTTGAGAAACATAAAATTACAATTTCTTTATATCAGGGATAAGATCGGATGGCAAAAAACAAAAAAAGAGAAAATCGTTTGGAACATTTATGTTTCTAGTAATTTATAGATCATATTGAAATATGTTTTTGAGCGTTAAATATAGGACAAATCTCTTTTATAAACTTTTTCTCTAAGCAGTAGAAGTGGTTTTAAATTTAAGTCCGATCTTACCCCTTAATGGCCAATTTTTCATTATGCATATAAAAAAGTATGTCTAGTTTTCGCACACCTTTAAAGCAGAAACCGTTGAGTTTACACAAGCAAAAGATTCTCAGAGCTAAACTACGTTTAACGATTAACGGTTTGCTCCAGGTTCCATAAATATGACGTATACGAATGTCGAGAAATTAAAGTTTTTGGCAGACTCTTCCAACTATTCGAAAATCCGTCCGCTATTACCCCAACGTACCTTACTTAGTCTGATGTTCATAAACTTTCAACATTATGTTAAAATATATAATGCAATATACCTAGTCAGGTCATAAATTCGGTCACATGTTTAATATAAAATAATTGAAACAAGTTTATTCATTATGTAACCATTTATATACTAAAATGAACTTAACAAAACATAGATTCTTATGACACTAAAGTTTATTCAAAATGACCTCCGTGATTTTGAATACAGGCCTTCAATCTGCGCGGCCAGTCGTCTATCGCAGCACGAACGAGGTCCATGTCAATATCGGCGGCTGCCTTAATCAAGAATTTCTTGAGTTACTCCAAATTGAGATGAGGCTTTGAGCACGCCTTCTCCTCCAAGTGTTGCCATATCTTGTAATCTAACGGATTCAAATCTGGACTGGAGGAGGGCCAGTCTTCGTGCCGGATGAAGTCGATTTCACGCGCCGCCAGCCAGTCTTGTGTGCTCTTCGCTCTATGAGCTGGCGCCGAATCTTGTTGGAATACCCAGTGCCTGTTATTGAACATGGTATGAGAAACAGGATTCACAAGGTTCGTCAGGACTGTATTTTGATACACAACTGCATTCGTTTTTACACCTTTCTCACAAAAATGTACCTCTGTTAAGCCCCAATAAGAAACTCCCAACCATACCATGAGCGAGGATGGAAAATGACCTCGTTGGACACGCGGAATACGGTTGCTCACTTCTTTACTACTGTGTGCGTTTGAGAATTGCGTTATAATCGCTCGTTAATAGCTTCGCACAGTAGTGAGGTCACATCCCCCCCGCGCCGACATTCCTTTCCAGCCAACTGACCAGACACGCGTCGAGTTAGTGTAAAACTCTTTCGGTCGGAACGGACGTTTCTGGTTTTATTACTTTAATTTTTGTCACGAACGGAGTTAAAACTAGTACCGCTTTCGTGGGCGGGAACACGTGTTGTTCTTTACGGATTTATAACTTCGGTTAAAGCAATTGTGCAATTTATATAGAGATTTCGTTTGAAGTTCCTTTTTTTTGACTGTGCCATTACGTGAATAGACTGAACTAGTGCCTCAAGAAGGGAATTGTTCCGGGGCTACAAGAGACTACATTCTCCAGGACAGCATCGTGTCATCTAGCCCAGGCCACTTACACACAGTCTCACACAAATACCACCTACACTCACTACATTTTCATAAGCCGGGCAGATCCTGGTGAACAGTCTCCGCTCCCGAAGCAGGTAAGTGCCTTCCCGTTAACTGCTCTTCCCCCTTGATTGTGATAGGATATTTCCCAGTGGCCTTTAGAGGCCCGACCTGCGTCTACCCGTAGAATTCCTGCTTGGGCCCCGGGATAGCCTACCTTTGCAGGGGTAGCCGTAGGCCGTATCAAATTAAATTTATACCTTGAAGAATGGCCGTATTTTTCTTAAGTAAAATACAAAAAAGTAGCTCGTTTTACAATCTAGATTTCGAAAAAACCATATAATAAGAAATATGTTAGAAAATCGATTGTAGTGCATTATTTATGACAATAACTCGATTACCATAAAGAATACACTAGTGAAATTCTCGTTTCTGATCGTTATCTTTCAAATAGAGGACTTCTCATTTTGAAACTTGACTTGACAGTTTAATCTTCAAACTATTTACTTAAAAGAAAAAGACAGATTTTCGATTCGATTGAAACGAGCACAATATAATCGATTCTCGAATAAATAGAGCATTTTAATATCTATTTTCGATTATATTTCTCTGATAACTAGGGAGATAAAAAAATAGCGTACATATCTGCAAAATAATAAAAAAATTACAAAACAACAAAATTCCAACAAGTAACAGTTACAACAACAATTCAAGTAATTGATCTCAGATCGATATGCCTAATATTCACTTCACTTCACAAACGATTAACGAAAGTTAAAACAACAACAAAACTGTTGTTGTTTTAACTTTCGTTAATCGTTTCACCATTTCATTTCATTACTAACCACAGCTTTCTTGGTGATTTTATACTGATCCTGCTTTTATATCTTTAAGTAATTATAGTGAAAAATAGCCTGTTACAGTGTAATAACAGTGAAAAATCATCTGTTACAGTGTATGTAATAAATAATTTTATTTTATTTTATTTTATTTTATTTGGAAGACCAACAGCTATCATAATTAGGATAGATAATATTAAAAACTACAGTAAGCCAGTTAAAGGTCCTCACTAATAGATACAAAGGTGAATTTACAACAGTGATAAACACGATTCAACACTCATGAGTATCCAATTCTAACATATTTATGACAAATGAGGGCTTATCTGTAATAACATGTATTATACATATAAAAGAGAAAAAAAAAACACAAACATAGAAGAAGTAAATCGTTAGTTTTGTAACAAACGCATCAATATCTCACTTAGAGCTAAAAAATGCATTATTAAGTATGCGCTTGGCCGACGCATCGCTAGTGTTAAACAAATCGAAGTCAAACTCATTGGCTAACTTGTTAAAGTTATTGCTCGCTCGCCAAATAAATGTATTTTGTCTGTAATTTGTAGATGCAAACGGGAGACTTAAAAGTTTGTTGTGTCTAAGAGGTTTGCCAGGACAGCTAAGATGTAGTTGAGATAAAAGCTCAGGAGAGTCAATAGCACTACAGGCTATTTTTAACAGAAAAGTGAGATCAGCAATCTCGCGGCGCTTATCAAGAGGAAGAAGGTGATGCTTCTTACAATAACTAATATAATTATCAGAGGTATAGCGATAGTCTTTGGTTCTATAACAGAGCTGGTAACGGATAAACTTTCTTCGGATATTTTCAAGTCGGGTAATATATGTTGCATACCTGGGATTCCAGATTTGAGATGCGTACTCTAAATTACTTCTTACAAGAGAACAATATAGGATATTTAGAGTTTTAGGCTTAGTGAAATCCTTA
Source organism: Parnassius mnemosyne (assembly GCA_963668995.1). Lineage (NCBI taxonomy): Eukaryota > Metazoa > Arthropoda > Insecta > Lepidoptera > Papilionidae > Parnassius > Parnassius mnemosyne. The sequence continues at coordinate 37,042,379 of CAVLGL010000079.1, read as the reverse complement.
GAGCTACGCATCAAAAATCCAAGAGCTTTCGAAGATTTGGCTATAATGCTTTCTAAATGAGCGTCAAATATTAATTTAGAATCATGAAGAACACCGAGATCTCTAACAATGGAATCCCTTTTAAGATTTTCACCTTTTAGTTTGTAGTTAAAGACAATCGGTTTATATTTGCGACTATAGGACGTAAAGCTACACTTAGAAAAATTCAAATCTAAGTAGTTTAGGTGGCAATAACGCTCTAGATTTGACAGATCTTCTTGTAAAGCTTCAGCATCATCAATCGATGTTATTTTCAAAAAGAGCTTCATATCGTCGGCAAAACATAATAAGCGAGCTTTCTTTAGATAAAAGGTAATGTCATTGATAAAAATAACAAATAATAACGGTCCCAGCAGTGAGCCCTGTGGCACCCCACTTGGAACAGTTACCCATCCTGATATGTAGTTGCTGACGACAACAGCTTGCGATCGATTATTTATATAAGACGTAAACCACCTAAGCAGATCGCCGTTTATACCGATCTTGGACAATTTCAGTAATAGCAAATTATGTTGTATTCTGTCAAAGGCTTTACTATAATCGGTAATCTAATAATCTCGCTTTTACTTATTCTACAATAACTCAGCTCCTAGATTGACAAATCTTGATAGATTTTCAGCTATGAATTGTTTATATATACGCTTTCAAATGGTCTTACTTTCATCTTCTTAACACTTGGGCCCAAGAATGTATGGAGACGTCTCCTTCTCCTATGGCAAACATTTACTTATTATTTTATTTCTTCTAGTTAATTCCCGAAACTGTTGCTGGTCCCGAACAGCCATTGCATGCTATTTGCATTACAGGTTATCAGGCCTCGGGGCACTCCCAATTGCCTGAACTTTCCTCACGGCCTATAACTATGGGCCGGTCTTGGGTGCCTTCTTGGCGTTTATCTAATAATTTACAGCGCTCGCGGGTTCGATTCCCCGGTCGCTGTAGGTTAGTATCAGTAGGCGTCTAATACAGCCTATGGTGGTATAATTTGGCCTATGGTGGTCTATGTTGGCCTATCAAGGCGTCTTAATTGGCCTAACAAGGCGTCTAAGTTAGACTATCTGTGGCATTGCGGGTTATTACTTGGCTCCCTAATCTATATAGGGAGGAGTTCTCTTGGTTGAGGTCACCCGTCCGGAGGACGGGCGTGTAGGGGCGCATAGTTGTTTAAGTGTGGGTGTGGCCCTTTGTCAGCGCGGTCGAACATAACGCGAGACAGCCGAACCACAAACTCTTCAATGGATTCTATCTTCAGGTTGGCCACTATGACGTCGTTACGGACGTAGCGACCTGCACCGCCTATGATCCTTAGTGCTAAATTCTGTTGGCCTGTAGTCGCCGCTTCTGCCGATCGCTCAGGAGCGCATACTATGTCCGATCAGCGTAAGTAAGTACGGGTCTTATGTATAGTTTATAAAGTTTCATCTTCGTTAACGAATTGCAAATTGGGCGCGTTACTATCGTACCTCGGACGGTAATCCGTAAAGACAGCCGAGTGCCCAAAGCCATTTTGACCTAATTTGACTATTATTTTATTTTCTTATTTTCCTTTATAATGCACTATCTTTATTTAAAAAAAAAACTCATTATACAATTGTGTTTCATACAAAACGTAACTTTGGTACATCAAAATCATACAAATATTGACATAACATTAAATGTAAATAAAATGGATCTGAGCCGGGGTCCTTCACGGCTGGCCGTATGAGGAAGCTCAAGATCGCTCAGCGAGCTATGGAGTTCTTGAGTGGCAACCTCGTACCGGTAGGCGAAGTGTTGAGTGACCCCACCCCACTAGATGAAATGACTCAAGTTCTGAAGAACTCAAGTCTGCTGGCTCGAGTTGCCGTCAAAATCTCCCAAGGGCTGCACAATGTGACGCATCAACATATTGTGAAGCAGAAAACTATGAAGGATAATTATACATTTGGGGAAATTATAATAAACCGGATATAATAAAAAATACTCAAGATTTGTCCTAAAGATCTAGATACCAGGCCATAAACTCCAAAAAAAAAGAAGAGGTTGGGTAGTATGTTTCTTGCTGTTGACTTTTTGTGTGGCTGTGTTTGGCTGTAACAGGTGAAATCGCATATCTAATCCGTCTGTTCCAGTTCCACATAAATAACAGTTCCAAAAATTTGTTACAAAATAGCAATCTGTTACTAAATTCTTGATAGGTACTTTTTTTTTTGGATAAGGGTGACAAACGAGCACACAGTTCATCTGATGGTAAGTGGTTGCTGCGGCCCATAGACATCTACATCTATCCTCTATTACAAATCAAAATGTAGATGCGTTGTCACCCGTGAGGACTAAGATGGAATGCCTCATTTCCAGTAAAAAGGGCCTCCGGTCACCTGCACTCACCAAGCGAAATGCAGAGGCAAACCTCTACTTCACGCTGGTTTTCTGTGAGGTCGTGGTACCACCCCGGTTATAGCCGACCCATCCGTGCGACAGCAAAAGCTGCCGCATGGCTCTACCACTGTTTAAACTCCACTGTTTATACTTCACTTTTTAACTTAGTTAGTGTTGAACCTATGCGAGAAAAAAACAAAACTTGTGACAACTGTAACAGTGTATCACAATGTGAAGAAAATGAATGTAAAGAAAAGTTTGCGACAGTTGTATAATGAATTTTGTTATCTCGCGGAACAGGAGCTGTTCTTTCAGTTTGTTTGTCACAGTTACAGTCTGCTATTTTAAGATACTTCCATAGGGTACTTCTCTTTCTAATTAAAGTGTTGAACCTATGCGAGAAAAGGAAAGAGCTTGTGGCGAGAAACAGGACGGCAGAGTAACATTTTTTATCTTATTTTAACAAAGATAACTGTCATATGTATGAATGAAGAAAAACTTTTTCTGTCTTTTAGTGGCTATGTTATCTCATGGAACAGGAGCTGTTCTTTTAGTTTGATTGTCACAGTTACAGTCTGGTATTTCAGTTTAAGATACCTGTTTTTTACCTGCTACGATAAATACGCCTCACTCCTAGATGTTGTGGTTTTTCGATAAATTTGTAGGTTCAGAAGGGCTAGAATCCAGAGCCGTAAAGCCAGTTAAAAAAAAAAAGAGAAATTTGTTTTGAAACTTTTTGATACATATAATCAGATGGTTTATGTTTATACTGCATTTATTACGTTTTTATAATTGATAATAATACTTTGAAATGGAAGAGTTTAAGTTTTGTTCAATATGTTTAGCGACAAACGTGAAAATCTGTGTTTTAAGCGAATCGAATTTAACCTTTTACTATAACATTTTAGAATCGCCAGTTAGTATGCAAATGATTTATATATTTTTTACTAGCTTTTCAAGCATAAGTTATTTTATTTATTAGTTTCTGAATTTTTATAGGTAAACTGTTACCAAAAACCATATGCTTGCTATGAGTGCGGGTATCATTTACGAAAGTATCAAGAGTTTAAAGAAAAATGTAACACTGCGAATAATATTATTACCCAGATGATGAAGGAAGGTGCAACAGTAAGTTTAATTAATTAATTAATTCACTAATTACAGCCTATCAAACACCATTGCTATACACAGGCCTTCCCATAGAATGCCTCTAAAGGGGGATGTTTGCCATAGTTATCACGCTTTGCAGGTGGGTTGACGACATTAGAAAGATGCTGCTACCCATCTCCTGTAACTTTTTACAACTTACTGTGTAGAAGCTGAGTAAGAATATCCACTACACCATAACATCAGAGGGTTTTGTAAGAGGAGCGAATTTAATATTTAATATGTTTTATACAACCAACCAAAGCACCAAAATGCAAATGCATTTTCACCCCTGAGGACTTCAATGAAATGCCTTGCTATATTGCTATGTTACAGTTATAGTAGTCATCATGCTTTTTATGTAGGAATTATTTTATCCATTACCATTATTGTTTTGCCATTATACATGCTCCTATATACTCATGTCCAAATACCCAAATTAGGCTCAATTTTAAGATGGCATTAAGTCTTGTGCTGTCTCTAGCACTATAAGTTATCTTAAAATTTAATTAAAGCCACACATTATGCCTCAAATTATATATGTTTCAAAATATGATAAGTAGTGCTTGTGTCAAAAGTATGTACTGGGATATAACTTAGGTATATTGCTACTTAATATAGATTTGTCACTGTTTGTTTATCAAAATACTTAACATATAATCTTATATACTGTAGTGTATAGTGCAAAAAATATTGGCTCCTCCAATAAATGGTCTCCTTGTATATTGGCTATATTCAGCCTTAGAGAAAAGAACCAGTTCTACAATTATAAATATTAAAATGGTTAGTGTCTCCCTTAAGAGATAGATAACAAACACCATTTATTATTACAATTCTTGTTATCCTTATAAATATTTTAAGATTTACCTACTAAGTCAATTGTTTACTTGATAGTTTGATTTGTGGTCTGTAAATATAATTCTAGAACTAGACATATTATGCTTCTTCAGTTTTCTTTTTTTGTTCCTTTAGCTATTTACAATTACTAGTAATATGAATACTCGCAATTCTTCAGCCTTCTGTTCAGGAACATAAAGTATCCAAGGAGCAGTGTGAGCTGTTGCTTAAAGAAAGAAATGACAATGATAAGGAAGTTATAAATATAATTGCAAAAAAACATATAAAAGTGATATATTTGAGTTGCATGAAGATTATATAAATATAAATCTCGTAAAAGAAAATAATCTACTATTAGCTAAAGGCATCAGTTGATGAGTTGGATTTATGTTGTATGGCAATAACAGTTTAGTGAGGCTAATGAGCAATTTGTGCAATTAAAAAATACATAGAGAACTTAAAAGCCTCCTAGTCTTACAAGTTTGTTCAATAAGCTCATAGAATGAAAAACTGTTTAACCATTAAAAAGCAACTAATAATTACATTCTTTTACTTTGTTTATAGATAACTAAAAAGAACATTCAGCACTTGGACCGAAAACAAAATAATCTACAATCAAAAATTACTATTTCTCCCACAAAAATATACAATGATATATTTCAACTCACAAATGACTGCAAAGATGGGGAAGAAAAGTTTTACGAAGAAATAAAATCAGAGGTTTATATTAACATTGAAACTACAACATTTGATGTTGCTGTTGGCAGTGGAATAAATGTTACTGATATAAAAAATGAAATTGAGTCTGATAATGTAGAAGAGAATATTAAAATAGCGGAATGTTTATTAAAAGATAAAAATATTTTAGACAAGAATCTTCAGGAAAAACAAAAAGATATCACTAGACATCAAAAACAATATAAAACAAAGCGAAGAAAAGTACAAACCAAAATTGAAGATGTGGTTAATATTAGCAGAGATGAAAGTCAAGATGATAGCTCTTTTAGTGACATAGATAATGAACCATTAGCAAAACATGTTAGTAATTTTAAACTTGAAAATGAAGCAAACGGTAGGGAAAAACAACACATACATTCTAAATTTGATGCAAATTTTTTTGAAGGCTATGCAACAGTGGTGCTATTGACACCAGAGGAAGCAAAACAAGAGGTGCTGTTAAGAAAAGAGTCCAGTAATTACAAACATTGTCCATTTAAGTGTGAACTTTGCTTTAGAGGTTTTGAAGTGCAGGCCACATTTGAAAATCACATGAAAAAGCACAGTTTGGTAAGGTGATAAATAATTAGATTATAGCTTTTTAATATATTTTTCGTTACGTTGCCGTGTAGTGGCGGTTAAGAATATCCACTACCCCATATCTTCCCTGCTGGCTGCTTCCTAGCTGGAAGAAGAGATAGACAAGTAACGCTGTAATATTATAGGATTATCTGAGGTCCGAAGAGAGGGAGGACATGGTAATCCTCGAATCCGGCACTTGTTTTATCACCGGGAGGGCGACCATCTGTCTCAAGGAGGTGTCGGATTTATCGTCCACAACTCTCTCGTTAACAATGTTGTAAAGATTGGGTGTGTCGACGAGGGTTGCACACCTTATACTCAATACCAAACGGTATACAGGTTTACGCACCAACCTTGTCATATCCCAATGATAAGGTACAAGAGAGAATGATGAGCTAAAAGTAAGAAAATTTGGAATAGGGCAACAGAACCCAAGGGACCAACAGCTGGCCGACTTCATGGAAAAATATGGACTCTTTATGATCAACTCTTTCTTCCAAAAACGACCTCACAGGAAGTGGACCTGGTCGAGCACCGACGGTTCGACAAAAAATCGGATTGACTTCATTATGACGACCAGACGACAATAACTGTTCAGTGATCTCTCAGTGATCACGAGTGTGAAAACTGGTAGCGATCACCGAATGGTTAGAGGCACACTGAACCTAAACGTTAAGTTGGCTCCGTCCCCCTCGTGCTCTAGTCCCAAAGTCCCGAAACCTTTCAGCTCGAGTTACAAAACGCGTTTGCGTTTCAGTGCTCAGAAGACTGTAATGTAGTGGGCGATATGAATGACAAGCTCGTGGAAACTGTCCATGCGGTCGGAGCTAAGTTATGCAAGACCCGCCGCAGAGGAACACAAAAACTCCGATCACACTTTTAATCTCATGGCTGTTAGACGGGAAATGAAGCTGCAATCTTCAACAGATTTGACAGCATACAGGCGACTAAACAGACAGATCTCTAAATGCTTACGCAATTTTAATACAGCTTGTATGAAGAAGCGGTCGAGCGAAACCAAGGCTCCAAGTCTTTGCCAGAGATCTGTCTGCCTAAAAGAGCCACCTGTAAAAGTGGAAGACCAAGTACCGTTTCCGGGACACCTGAGATTTTGAGTGAATTTGAGAGGTTCTATGGGCAGCTGTACACATCATTGTTGGAGACACACGCAAGTGAGAATAACGATCCAAGAGCAAGTCTTCATCAACACTATTCCGATGATATCCTGGACGTCAGTCTGAGCTAGATTAGAATGGCTCTCCATCACCTTAAAAACGACAAGGCCCAAGGCGAGGATGGAATTACAGCGTAGCTTTTGAAAGCGGGTGGAAAACCGGTACTTAAAGTGTCATTCAGAAGCTCTTTAATTCTGTTCTCTATTGTGGGACTACTCCGGAGGCGTGAAGCAGAATTGCGGTGGTCTTGTCCTTCAAGAAAGGCGACAACGCTCTCTTGTTAAACTACAGACCGATTTCCCTTCTGAGCCACGACTACGTGTTGTCTTCGAGAGTCATTTCGAATCATTTCGCACGCATTTGATGACTTCCAGTCTCCCGAATAAACCGGTTTCCGAAAAGACTTTAGTACCATAGACCACATACATACCCATCGGCAAATTCTACAGAAGACCGAAGAGTACAATCTTCCCCTTAGTGTTACAGTCCCTTCAGCGGTGCCAAGTTGACTATCAGTATATCGAAGTGCTGAAGTGTTTGTACAGTGGGGTTACGATGGCTATCCGAGTACAGAATCAGAGTGCGAAACCTACCCAATTGCATATAGGTGTAAGACAGGATGACGTTATATCCCCGAAACTCTTCACAGCTGCATTGGAAGACGTTTTTAAGCTACTGGCTGGAAAGGATACGGTATTAACATCAATGGCGAGTAGTGGCGAGCACTAACCTTCGATATAGTACTTATGGCAGAATCGCTGGAGGACCTAAGCACTATGCTCAATGACTTCAATAGTGTCTCCCAGCGGATAGGTCTTAAGATGAACATGGACAAAACAAAAGTTGTCCTCGTGCAATTTATGTTTGTAAACTGCCTCCACGATACAGGAGAAAATCATAGTGGGGGGTAATGTTAAAAAAAAAAGATTAAATAAAAAGTAAAAAATATCAAGTTTAATATCCATGTCATATCTATGCCGGTAGTTGTTGGGAGCACTAAGCTCGAAGTTGTTGACAAGTATGTTTACCTGGGACAAATAGACTAGGTAAGTCCAACTTCGTACCGAGAGGTCAATCGACGGATTCAACTCGGTTGGGCAGCGTTCGGGAAATTACGACACATATTCTCGTCAGGTATACCTCAAAACCTGAAAATGAGATTGTACAACCAATGCGTGTTGCCAGTGATGGCTTATGGATCTGAGACGTGGTCCTTCACTGCTGGCCGTATGAGGACGCTCAAGGTCGCTCAGCGAGCTATGGAGAGGGCTATGATCGGGGTTTCTTAGCGTGATAAACTTAGAAATGAGGATATCTGCAGTAGAACTAGAGTGACCAACAGAGCAGTGGCAAATTGCCAGCCATATAGCTCAAAGAACCGACAACCAATGGGGAGAAAAGGTTCTCGAGTGGCAGCCTCGTACCGGTAGGCGAAGTGTAGGGCGTCCCCCCACTAGATGGAGTGACGACCTAGTAAGACATGCAGGAAGTCGAGCGGGCAGGCCTTTGTTCAGTAGTGGACTTGTGTAGTATTGGAAGGGCTTTAATGATGATGATGATGAATATATTTTTCAATTCATTTAATTTTACTATAACTAACTAGAATTAATCTTGTGAATAATAAACTTTTCCTTTGTAACAAAAACCAACTTGCTGCTTTACATCTTTGATTTAGTTATAATTTCATCATGCCACTTCAATGAGCACTGGTGGATTCCATTATATAATATGTCCAACTGTATTATAATATTTCTTTAATTTTCCTATCTCGACATCTTACGATGCTAAATAATGAATGAATTAATATATTGACGCCATACAAAATTGAAAACAAATGATTATTAGACTATTTGACTATTAACATATTTTGCAGGAGTTTGGTGAATACGAATGTGACTATTGCCACCTACGCTTTCCAAAGCAAAGGACCCTCTGCAAGCATCGTCTCTCGTGTCATAAGCGCAAGTTTTATTGCAAGATTTGCCCATACACTTGTTTCTGCACGTATGTATTTTTAATTATAATTGCATCCTTCTCTCACAGTTGTAAACAAAATTACCTTGGGATTTTTCATTTACATATATAATTCCAGAGGATGTTTACATTTTGAATACTTTATAAATTTCTAATTTTCATTATACCAATAATATTTATTTAAATTGATAGGAAATTTAATTTTTTATTAAGTACTATTTTCTATTAATTTCATTGCACACTTGGTCCTTGGGCTTTGGTTTAAATTACCTCCACACATTAGGAAAGCAACTTCTTTTGCTGCCTTTATGAGAATTGTGTCTGATCTTCTACACACTGAGTTCTTCGAAAATCAAAAATTGAACAAACTAGCAAGTTATTAGTTTTATTATATCTTTTCAAAATAGTGTCCATCTACATCAATACATCGCTGCATCCGATGGAACCACCGAGAAAAGCACTTTGCCCACTCGTCATTGGGGTCTCTTCGACGGCATTTGGAAACGCAGCCACATCTTTCTCGGCGTCCATAAAACGATTTCCTGGAAGTTTTTCTTTTATATTCGGAAATAAATAAAAATCATAGGTACGAGGTCGTGGCTCTAGGGCTGGTGACCTAGTAATTTTACGCCAAGTAGTCGATTGTTTGCTTGGCGATGTGCGACGAGGCGTTGTCGTGGTGAAAGAGGATCCTACTGCGAGGTCGTTTCTCCCGAACTTTTTCCAAGACAAGTGGCAAACAATTGATAGTGTACCATTCTGCAGTAACTGTTTTTCGATCCTCTAAAACAATTATTGCATAATGACCTGTCCTTCCGAAGAACGAGGCCGCCATCTTTTTCCCCACGCTTCGACCTCTCTTCACTTTCGCTGGCAACCTCTCGGAAGGAAACACCCAGACAGCAGACTTTTAGTTTCAGGATCATAACAATAAATCCAGATTTCCTCACCCGTAAGTATGTCGAACACAGCATTTGAGTCACCTCCGTTAAATGTTTGAACCATTTTACGACACCAATCAACACGACGTAGTTTTTGGGCCTCTGTCAAATTATGAGGTATCCACCGGGCACAAAGCCTCCTGATCGCTAAATTGGCAAAGAGTTCTATTTTCAAAATTTGAACTTATTTTTTTATTATATCGTTTACAAGTGGCCAGTTCTAAAAACTTTCAGTTTTCTATTTAAAGTATGCTTAAAAGGTGTGGATTATGTATTTTTTAGGCTTCCGTATTCGAAGGGTAACCAATGGGACCCTATTATTAAGCCTCTGCTGTCCGTCTGTCAGTTACCGGGCTGTAGCTCATGATCCGTAATAGGTAGACAGTTGAAATTTTCACAGAATGTGTATTTTGTTTGTTATAAAAACAAATAATAAAAATAAATATAAATTAAAAATGAAGGGCTCCCCTAATAGAAACGTGTATTTTTTTTGGCTTTCTTTGCTCGATTTTAATAATGGCAACAAGTAGACGCTTGAAATGCTCAGTTTGTATTGCTATATTCGCTAAAATAAAATCATCTATACAAATAAATAAAATTGAAGTGCCTGTTTGTAATGTCGAAATAACTGCTTATTATTATGTGCATATGAAAGTATATACTTTGCTTATAACAAAACACGGTTTTTAAAACTTTTGTCTTTCTGTCTGTCTGTCTGTGTGTTCCTTCTAATCTCCGAAACGGCTGGACCGATTTTGACCGGACTTTCACTGGCAGATAGCTGATGTTATAAGAAGTAACTTAGGCTACTTTTATTTTAGAAAAAGAATTGGGTTCCACGCAAAAAATTAAAACCCATGAAATCCAAACGTAATAAATTACGCGCGGGTTAAGTCGCGGGAAACAGCTAGTAATAAAATAAAATAATATTTAATAAGTACCTACATACTCGTAGTCATGAAGCTAATACAAAGGGGAGACGGCATAAGCAACTGTGCACTGTGATTCTAAGTAGGTCCTGACGTCATCATAGTGGGCGTGGCTTTAGTTAGTATACTGTCAGCATTCGTCCTGTGCGCTTAAGTGTTGAAAAAATCGCAAATCGGTGTATTTTCGTAGTATTAAGAAGAAAAGGATGAAGTGTTGTGTTTTATTGTGTAAATACTACTCAGATAGTATGGATGGCATCACATTTCATTTGTAAATATTTTTACACCTAATTTATTAAAATAGTTCTAGGAAAATCTCTGCGTCGGCTTTCAAATATAATTAAATATATTCGACACTAGATGGCGACACTTTGTGTCATGTGAATTAAAAATGTAAAGGTAGAGCTCAGTATTGGTAAAATAATCATACGAAGGTGCTGAAATTTGTTTTGCATTCAGACATAAAGAAATTTTAATCGCAAAATATCATTTTTATAGTTTATAATCATTTTGAGAACAGGCCGTATTCTCATCAAGTAAACCTCTTAAAAATGACAAAAAGACAGGGCCCTAATTAGAATTCAATTATTTTTCCCAGTAATCCAACTTTTAATATTAAATGCAGGAAATTGTACTTAGGCTGATTTTTACGAAATGTTTAAGTTATATTTAAGTGCCATTCTATATGCAAAGAATCAAATACAATTTAATGTTCTTAGATTGGCATTCAAAAAGTGCATTCGGATGCCTAGTTTGGAATAAAATATTTATATTTTAATTGATTTGTAAATAAAATTATATTAATTATAATAATTTGTCTATTATTTGTTCTCCCTCAGAGATATTAAGTAGTATAACCCACACATAAATAATAGTCCAGCCGTTTCTGCGTGAAAAAATTACACATACTTAGTGTGGAATAAGCTCAAGGAGACAGAAAGAGCACACAAAATTTCGCGTTTATAATATTAGTGAGATAAGTAGGATATTTAGTTCCAAATTAAATATTCTACTTAATATTGAACATAGAATATTTAGTTTCAAAGAGACTTTATTTTATGGATAAAATAAATATTTCTTGGTTGACTTTCACGAAATGATAAACATATTTAAATTGTATTTAAGTGATTCTTTGCATATAGAATGTCACTTAAATATAACTTAAACATTTCGTAAAAATCAGCCATGTACAATTTCCTTCATTTTAATATTGAATGTTGGGTTACTGGGTAAAATAATTAAATTCTAATTGCGGCCCTGTCTGTTTGTTATTTTTTATGAGGTTTACTTGACGATAGATGGCGGCCTGTTCCCAAGATTATTATGAAAACTATGAAAATATTATTTTGGCGATTAAAATTTCTTTGTCTGAATGTATTTGCTTCATGAGATAGACGCTCCGATGCTATGGATGGCATCACATTTCATTTGTAAGTAATTTTACACCTAATTTATTAAAATAGTTCTAGAAAATTCTCTTTGCGTCGGCTTTCAAATATAATTAAATATATTTCACACTAGATGGCGACACTTTGTGTCCTGTGAACTAAAAATATAAAGGTACGTAGAGCTCAGTAATGATAAAATAATCATACGAAGGTGCTGAAATTTCTTTGCATTCAGACATAAAGAAATTTTAATCGCCAAAGTGTTATTTTTAAAGTTTATAACATTTTGTGGTCATGCCGCCATCTACCGTCAAGGTAGCTAAGCTACATTGCAACATAGATATGGAAAGATTCAAATAGTTTTACTATTTATCGGTAGATGTAGATAGTGTAGTGGGCGGGGCTTTGCATCCCCTCACCCCGCAAATTGTCACGCGTTGTTACATAGTGAAATTTAATTACAACGTCTCCTCTTTGTATTTGCTTCATGCTCGTAGTATTAAATTTTGTACGATGGTACGGAACCCTTCATGCGCGAGTCCGACTCGCACTTGGCCAGTTTTTTAAAATGCATATCTTTAACATGATGTATAGCGTATTTTTATTATGTACGAGTAGGTATGCAGGTCTAGAGAGACCAGTATCACTACGACCTAAAAGATCTATTGTGATCGCTTCTATGTCTATAGTTCACTGCTAAGCCCTACGTCCTCAATGAATAGAAGGGATTTCACTTCTTTTAGGCGAAGAACATAGTTTCTCCGATGAGTGATACGTTTGCACATTAAGGGCCCGCCATTAGTCAGGATGTGTAAAGGTGTTTCCTCCTCTAGGGAGCAAAACCGGCACATCCTTGAGTTGCTTAGTCCCAGGATGGACATGTGCTCTTTTAGACAACAGTGTCCAGTCAGGGCTCTTACCAGCATGCGCAATTTATTTTTACCTAATCCCAGGGCTTCCGAAGCTAACAATTTACGATCGAAAGCCCGGATTAAGGTTTTAGAATGTTTTAAGCCAGGTGTATCAGACCAGATCTTAAGTGGTTTATTGTGGTAAAGAGTTTCCAGGGTCAATCGGGCGAGGCTTTTTGAGATTCCACAAAATGGCTCGAGTCCAAATTGTGTACTCTTTGAGACCTCCCGTGTGAGCTTGTCGGCAATTACATTGCCTACAATACCCGCGTGACCCGGGACCTAGCTTAAAACGACCCTGTTATTACCTCCCAGGGCGTTTAGACGGTGCACACTCTCTCCAACTAGCTTCGAGTTCACCAAGTTTGATCTCAGCACTAGCAGTGCTGCTTGACTATCAGAGATAAAATAGATTATATGGTTAACATAGTGTTTTTGCAGATTGATTTCAGCACACTGAAGTATGGCGAAAATTTCTGCCTGGAATATAGAGGTGAATCTTAACTAAATTCATACTAAGTTTGAATTTGGGGTGTTCCCCATAAATTCCAAAGCCTATGTCGAGGCCCATTTTTTACCCATCGGTATACCATATAAGGCTACCGACCTCACAGATGACCTGTCCATTTAGCCAGTCTTCTCTGGAGGGTAGTTCCACTGTATACTTTTGTTAAAATATATAGTGGCCGCATGATATCTGAGGTCATACATACGACCGGTGTTTTCTTAATTGAGTTGATCATGGATCTGAAGCTATAGGAAAGCGAAGCTCAAACCGCACTGGCGTTAATCCTATACAAACTAGCCATTGCCTCCTTTTCTAAGTAAAGATCAAAGGGCGTTAGGCCTAGAAGTACATTATGAGCCGCTCCAAGCGATGATCGAATCGCTCCAGTTGCCATTAAAGCAGACGGTCCTTTGTAGACTATTTAGTCTGTCCGTAGTCGTCTTTTGGTTGGCCTTATTACGCCTGATAGTGGAGGCGTAGGTAAGAATAGACCTCACTATACTGCTGTACAGCTATAGGATCATACTGGGACGCAAGCCCTAGTTGTTCCCGACCATGCTACTGCACGTACCTAAAGAAACTTTAGCCTTACGTTGCTAAGGTGAGAGTTCCACGTTAGTTTTTGGTCGATTGTGACACCCAAGTACTTAACGTCAGTGGAGATTGGTACTTCTTTACCATTAAGTTTTGATGTGACTAATTTGTCCAATCGTCTCTTTTTAGTAAAGGGTATTATAACAGTTTTATCAGCATTAACTGATAAACTGTTATCCCTGCACCAGTTGTTTATGGTGTTTAGGGCTCTTTGTATGATTAATGATAAAGTACTTTGGCAAAAGCCCCTCGCAATGATCGCAAGGTCATCAGCATAACCCAGTGTGTCAATGCGAAGGTCTGCCATCTTGTACCATAATTGGTCAACCCCAAGAGTCCAAAGGACGGGTGACAAAACACCTCCTTGTGGACGGCCTCTTGTAGTTGCAACCTCAAGCGAAAGTTGAAACAGCGCTATTTTTGCCTTTCTGTTTGGGAGCATCGACTTCACCCACCTGATGTGTTGTTGTGTTGTTGTGTGGGGTCAACATTTTTAGATGTCAGGCCCCCAACTAGCAGTGATGTAGGGCTACTGTTGAATTTTGTAGAAAGGCATAGAGAGCTATTTCTTTACCTTCCAGCGCTTTTTCGACCCTGTCAATAACACTGCGCTCTGCGTTAGTGGCCGGTGGGCCAGCCGCATCTGTTCCACGCTCACAAGATTCGAATTGCGAATTCCTATACGCGCAGAGCCAGCTACGGCACTGAAGCTGAGCTTCTTCATCTCCGTTGCCAGCTTGACAGATTTCCTCTGCTCCTTCCTCAGCTGCTATCAGTCTTCGGTACCTCTTCCGTGATGACCCACTAAGCTTATAAGGCCTAGCGAACGTTTTCTTTTACCCTCCCTGGTTCGTTTCCGATTGTGGTTCGGCTGCAAACGTGCCCTCCACTCTCGGCTCGTCTCAGGTTACGGCGTAGAGTTGCACGGTGTTGGTGAGGATAAAAGAGCCTTTTCCAGACCTACAGACAGTTCCGTTAAAGGAGAGTTTATTATGTCTAAATGTCGACCTTCGTCTATTTTGATCCCACGATTAGCCCCGCATGCCGAGAGAAGGGCTAAAATACTACCCGAATCGCCCTAGTCTCGGGTAGGCACCGTTTGCGACTAGACTCTCCTCTCCTCCTCTCTAGCCACGCCCATCCATCGGCACGGTATGCGTAACACCTTGGACTGGGTTAAGATAGGAAAATAGGGGGTGGGATAAAAAGAAAAGAAAATGAGGATCGTCTGAGTGTTTTTTTGTTCTGTTTCCTATTGAACCAAACCAAATAACAGGCGGCAACCACGTGAAGGAAGACCTCCTCAGACTTGCCCTGGGGATCAACACGACCAAGAGACATTAGCCAAACTGCTCGCCGGACAGGAGAGCAGAATAGGTGTTGATGTAATCTTACTGATAATGTAAAAATGTGAGAATTAGGAGTAGACTAACCCGCGCCCCTATAATGTATAGAGTATATTATGAAAGTTATTTGTAGTAATATATATTTTAAATGTATTTTTAAGTTGTGTGTTAGTCTATTGTTGTTATATTTATGTGCACATATTTTCATGTTTTTATGACACCTTAAGTTTCTCTGCTTAGCTCGTGGTTGACTATACTAGAATTATTTTGTGCGTGCAGTTTGGGTCATAAATCATCAGAGTATTTCGCTCTCTCTCCCACTCACGGGCCTTAGGGGCGAGCATAGTGATGAGAATTATTGTTGTCGATAAGCGTTATCGATAGTGTATTTAGCTTTGTCATTATGTGGGTTAGTGATAAAAATGAAAAAAAAATAGATAAAACAACGTATTTATTAAAATAAGAATAATAATGATTTAAAATAAATTATTAATTAGGTATCTATGTTTAAAAAAAAAAACTAAGTACAAATGTTTGGAATGCAACAAGTTATATTAAAAATAAATATAAATATAAAGATAATAACTTATATCTAAAATTAAATTTGTTGTCATCGATAAGACGTTGCACCCGCGCAACATGCTCAACGCCCTAGCCGAGCTGAAGCCGAACTAACATTTATGACCCCAACTGCACGGACAAAATAATTTTACTATAATAGAGTATGCTTAAAGGCATTAAGTCCACCAATAGTATACTTTAAGTGGAGTAAAGATTTTTAATAAAAATAATAATATAATATAATATTTTTAATCATGCAATATGATTATACTATAAAGTATATACTGTATTATATCAACCTATACTTATTCAGAAACGTTTGTACGTGATAGAGCCATGCTGCAGTTATCTTAGTTGTATAGTTGTAGCACGAATGGGTCGGCTCGACCGGGGAAGGACCACGCTCTCACAGAATTCCAGCGTAAAATAGCAGCTCAATGCTGCTGTGTTTCATATGGTGAGTGTAGAGAATCGGAGACCCTTTTTACTGGAAATGAGGCAATCCATCTTAGTCCTCACGGGTGACAACGCATCTGCATTTTGATTCGTAATCGAGTATAGATGTAGATGTTTATGGGCCACAGCAACCACTTACCATCAGGTGGACTATGTGCTCGCTTGTCTTCCTTATTCTATAAAAAAAAGAGGTCCAGCAGGCACATTCCTGAAAAAGCCTATGTTCAGCAGTGGACTCTAAAAGGCTGTTAGAATTGAATAATAGTTATTTACAACCTCTGACAAACAGATCACCCAGATGATTTAAAAAAAAAGATAAATATAAGAACGTGTACAGAACTGTCTCACATTTCAGACATCAAGCTAAAACTCACATTAGTCTTCATAAAGGAAAGAAGTATCCTTGCAACGAATGTGGTGAAGATTTTAGGTGAGATATCTTATTCCTAATAAAATAATAATTAATATTTAGAACTATGAACTGTCTTTTTGCCTTTTGTTTTATTAGCGCGTTATAAATTGTGATATTGCTTTATTAACATTCTATGCTGCTCAAAAGTGCTCATTGTAAAACTGTAAAAATATTTAGCCTAGAACTTTATAAAATGTATGAAATATTTTCATAAATAATATCACATCATAAATGTAGATGTCTATGGGCAACAGCATCCACTTACCATCAGGTGGACTGTGTGCTCGTTTGTCACTCATATTTAAAAAAAAATCATAACAACTTGTTTGCTGTAAATTTCGTTATATGCAAGTAACATAACCTTAATTCCCGCCTACATGCCTGAGAAATTAAATAATATTTTGAAGACATGTTGTGAAGTCCGGCTACATGCGTTAGGACAATACGGTGAACACTTCCTTGCCCTAAAACCTGTCCCAGCCATAGGACAAATATAGGCTGTAATTATGCTTTTAATTTTTTACTTCAAATCATCAAGTGACTTTTATGATTTTAAGTTTCTTTATTTTTTTTAAATTAATCAAACACTTGTTAGTTCTCTGTACTATGGGTAAATATTAAAGTTCTTTATAAATTTTCAGCATGCCAAATAGTCTCTTAATGCACAAGCGAATAAAGCACTTAACGGAATGTGTCTGTGATCTGTGTGGCAGTACGTTTGTGACGCAAAAGGGTTTATTTTTCCACAAGAGACTGGTGCACAGGCAGGTTAGTGGTGTATCTTCAATTTCTTGTACAGCCTATTTATTTTTATTAATAAAGGTACACTTACAATAAGTATATAAAACATTTGTATGAAACGGTTGGTTGCTAAAATCTAGTTCATAAGTCAAGCAGGGTGCAAGCGAGATTGATAAACGAACACACATCTAGAACACACTGTTGGTATTTCATTGACTACTTTTATCCTTGGTTACGAATCAAAATAGAGATATGGTGTTACCCCTGAAGACTACAATCCGCTTGCTATACTTTACCACTGGCATATATGAGATGATAATCATCATCATCATCATTATAGCCCTTTACAAGTTTACTGCTGAACATAGGCCTCCCCCAAAGAATGCCACAAATAATACTGTATTAGAGGCATGGTATCATATTAGCGTATCCCAAGATTGACCTTTAATGATAATGGATTTTGCCACCATTGTTAAATGACATAGTTGCAAATGAAAGCAGTAAATGCTTTTTTCCCCTTACAGCAAGAAAATGAAGCTAAGGGCCCAAGATGTGACTATTGTAATGTGCAGTTCTCAACGGAGACGGCCTGGAAGAGGCATTTGGTGTTGTCTTCTAAACACAAAGTGAGGTAATTTGTGTGATAATGTGAAATAAAGTGCTAACTGTGTAGCGAGGAGCCAAGTAAACTCACACAATCTAAGCGCTCCACATCGGTGCGCTCGAGCCCGCCTGCGCAAGATGGCCGCATACGCACTATTGTTCGGACGCCGCACGAAGAAGACAAGTAACTACGCACCGTTCACACAATCCATTGTTTACGTTAGGCAGCCATAATGTTTGTATCCCTACTTCATTTTAGATGGTGCGTTAAGTGGGAGCGTAGTGTTAATGTATATAAGGAAATGTAATATTATTTGTAAGGCTCATAATTTTGTAAAACTTAAGTAAATAGCTCGTCTTCACATCGTTCGTTTAAATACCTCTGCCATACTAGTCAGTACAACACCTAACTTCGGATTCCCCGGTTGAACATTAAAGCACGTAAACGTAGCTGGTGTACTCATCCAGCTCGTTTCACTGGTGACCCCGACGCAGCAGAAGCTTCACAGGCCGTTTCAACTGCATATTATGATTATAGCTTTTGGAATTAATGTAGTGAATAAAAGAATCGATGAAAGACGTTGTTGACATTGTACGTAAGTTATGGTGTGTATATTGAGATAGCGAAAAGATTATTGACACCTCTTAATGCCGCAGGTTTGCAGTTGAGGTTTACTAGAGGTGAAGGTATAGTAAAATTTTAGATTTTATGTCGGCATTAAGAGCTCCTTCCTGCTACAGTCGTAATACACAGTAGTATGGTTCTACCACGCTAAAATTAAAGTCTTGTAAATAAATAATAGATCGATGATACGTTTCAGCAACGGTTGCGAATACTGCGGCGAGACCTTCGCAAATGAAGAAGATCTGAAGAGTCATTTGAAAATACACTCGAGGAAACAGATTCATCGCGGGGACGTGATCAAAGTACCGGCCTCTTGTGCAATTGTAAGTATTTAAAATATATATTAATTGTTATAATTTAAAAATTTATGAAATAATAATGTCCTCCAGACTGAATTTCGGTCCTGGTGAACAGTCTCAACGGAGACTAGCCATCTGTGTAAGACAGCGTAATACTATATTCCCTCACTCTTAGGCCCGTATTAATAAACGTTACTCAACGACGAACTCAAGGGCGTAATCATTTGATCGCCCTAATTACCTCAAGATCGTTGCTAATTAATAAACACATAAAAACAGTATCTCAAAACGCTGTACTTAGGAATATTGTTCTGTGACTTGCACTCAAGTACACCCACTTGAGAGTCGAGTTTCGTTTATTAATCAGTGTGGCACTCAGCTGATATTGTAAACCTAAACCGCATCTTGAGATATGTTTATTAATAAGATCATAACCTCAAGATTGTACTGAAGTGCGTGTACTTGAGCTGAGTAATGTTTATTAATACGGGCCATAGTCTGTTGAGACGACAATACACGATGAGACATACCACGTTGTCCTATATCGCTGCGACGTGTACGTGGTGAATCAGAACTTGAAATTGTAATTAACAATTTCATTGGTCCCGGCAGGTATCAAACCTTATTTCGTGAATCTACTACGTTACGAAAGAATGTTTAAGTTCTTTTTTTAAATTATTTTCAGTGCGACAAGTGGCTTACAAACCGTACAGAGTACAAATCCCACATGAGCACAGAGCACCCTCAGTCTGAATTGGCGAAGAGACTCGACGCCAAGGAGCAATTGCAATGCGTGTGTGAAGTTTGCGGCAAAATGTTTAAGGTATTAGAAAGAAAAAAAAACTGATTGATTTTTTTGTCTTGTCATAATTTTGTCATTTTTATCGACCTCTGCTGCATCTGCTGGGCGTATCTACTACTGTTGGAATGACGCTCTGAAGCATATTATGGCTATGTGGTATATAATGTGCACATACTATATTATATAAATAAAAATAATTATATTACAGAAACAATGCTTTCTACTATACCACCAACGTAAGCACACTGGTGAGCGTCCATATGCTTGCACGGAGTGCGACAAGACCTTCGCCTTTCCCGGTGCTCTAAGCACACATCGAGCTACACATAGAAGGGGGAACAAACACCGTTGCGATTTGTGCGGGAAGTTGTTCGGCTTTAAGAGCGCACTCAATAAGCACGTCAAGGTAATGGAATTTATACAGTTTTGATATACATACACTTATATATACACACATATGAGTATATACATACATACTATATGTAGTATAGTTAGTTATAGTAGGATGGACCACGCTCTCACAGAATACCAGCGTAAAATAGCAGCTTAATGCTGCTGTGTTTCGTATGGTGAGTCTAGAGAACCGCAGACTGTTTACTGAAAAAGAGGCATTTCATCTTAGTAATCACGGGCAAACGAGGATAGATGTAGATGTTTATGGTCCACAGCAACCACTTACAATCAGGTGGACTGTGTGCTTTATTGTGAACCTTTATACCATAAAAAAAGAAGACATACCTACTAATATATAATTTGAATATGATACTTTTCGTAGGTTATGTTTAGATGTTTATCATTTAAAAATGTAATATATTATACATAATAAAAAATAAATAAGCGGCCTTACTGTAAAAATATTTTAGTTGAATACAGTGTCCCTTATCCTATTGATGAATGCATAACTGCGTGATGTTCATTAGTTCCATTGTCGTAAGAGAGACGACTACTGAAAGTTCCAAAATATTTTTTTTATAGGATAAGGGTGACAAACGAGCACACAGTCCACCTGATGGTAAGTGGTTGCTGCGACCCATAGACATATACATCTATATTCTATTACAAATCAAAATGTAGATGCGTTGTCACCCGTGAGGACTAAGATGGAATGCCTCATTTTCAGTAAAAAGGGCCTCCGGCCACCTGCACTCACCAAGCGGAACGCAGAGGTAAACCTCTACTTCACGTTGGTATTCTGTGAGGTCGTGGTACCACCCCGGTTCGAGCCGGCCCATCCGTGCGACAGCAAAAGCTGCCGCGTGGCTCTACCACTGTTAAAATCACTTTGCCTCAAATAGGTGGCGTTATAACCAACTCTTGAAATGTGAGGTATAAAGTATCCAGAACACGATATCTGGTATTGAGATAGCTCGATCTTGCCAAGCACGGCGATTATGTTAACTTCTCCATACTATGGGAAAGGCGCAACAGTGGACTGTTTATGGGCCAATTACAATGAATAATTATGAATATTTTAATTGCGGTCATATTTTCAATAATAAAAATATATGTTTCGTTTCAAATTCATTTATTTATTTGTGAATACAGTGAGTTAGGTGTTGGTAAAATTTACAGTAGGTATCGTGTATAGTAGTACCGCAGTGTGGTGTACAAATATATATTTTTTCGTTATAGCCCATAAAAGCAAAATGGTTTAATTTTAAAATTGATTGCACATTATAAAAATACAATAATCCTCTGTTTAGGTGGTATTAAATATTCACAAAAATGCTGGATATTATTGGTGAAAAGCACCGTGATATTGATAAAAAAAGGTGAAGTAAATAAAAATGTCATCTTTTCATATTATTCTTACTATTATTAAATACACGAGTCAACGATAAATATTGCATCTTAGGCTAATGTCACGTAAAAAAAACTATATATACATATATAAAAAAACAAATTCAAAATGTCAGTGTCATCGGGTTATCTTATTGTTTCTTTGTTTGTCCTGTACCATTCTATATCGTTCTATACCGTTTTTCTGATTACGATGAAATTTTGGTTAGTAGTTGTTAACGCTCCCGCGAATATTTCTGACGATTAAATGTTTCTTTGTTTACTGATACGTTCCTGACCGTCTCGTTGGTGGTAGCGTGACTTCTGATCATGTGATTTCGGGTTCGAATCCTGAGTTGGGACAAAAACAGTTTTTCTATCAAGTATTTCTCATTATCTCTGTTTTAACACATTATTACCATTCCATTCCATTATAGCTTATAGAAGTCCAATGCTGAACATAACTCTCCCTCATAGATTGCAGGCGGGTTGGCAACCGTAGTTTTTTTTTTGAGTTATTTATGCGTTATTATTTATCCTATATCATTAGTGCGACTACAATGTAACTTTAGTGAGTGGTGCGCACGTTCACTAATGTTTCAGACAAAAAAGGCATTGGAACGAATGCCGGGCACAAGGTAGTATTTCAATACAATTTAATAGTGTCTTTTTCCAGGCGCACCTTGGTATCCGGCCACACAAATGCTCAATGTGCGACAAGACTTTTCCGAACCCGTGCGATGTGAAACTTCATATAAAGTACGTTCATTATAAGGTGCCCTGGCCTAAAAGAGATCGGAGCAAACGAAGCACTGTGGAAGCACCATCCATGATAGAATAATATTGATGAAGTATATTTTTACATTACAACATTGTTAAACCTCGCATATTTATGTATGTGTCTCAATCCCATGATTTTCTGATTCTTATATTTAAGGAACGTTGTGATGTCCGCGGTGTAAGGTCTGTGCGTTCGTCTGTGCCTGTCACGGAGCAAATACAAAGAGGTGGTGTTGTAATTAGATTTCACTATGTAACAACGCGTGACAATTTGCGGGGTGAGGGGGTGTTAAGCACCGCCCACTTAACTATTTTCCATCTACCGATGAATAGTAAAACTGCTCGCATCGTTCCTTATCGATGTTGCAATGTAGTTTAGCTACCTTGACGATAGATGGCGGCTTGTTCGCAAAATGATTATAAAAACTATAAAAATATGTAATATTTTGGCGATTAAAAATTCTATAGGATGCAAAACAAATTTCAGCGCCTTTGTATGATTATTTTACCAATACTGAGCTACGTACCTTTATATTTTTGGTTCCCATGACACAAAGTGTTTTTCTAGAACTATTTTAATAAATTAGGTATAAAATTACTTACAAATGAAAACTCGGATAGACGCTCTGATGCCATCCATATAGCATCAGAGCGTCTATCCGAGTAGTTTTTACACGATAAAACACAACACTTCATCCTTTTCTTGTTAATACTACGAAAATACACCGATTTGCGATTTTCGACACATAAGCGCACAGAACGAACGCTGACAGTATACTAACTAAAGCCACGCCCACTGTGATGACGTCAAAACCTAGTTAGAATCACAGTGCACAGTAGCTTAGGCCGTCTTCTCTTTGTATTTACTTCGTGGTGCCTGTAATGTACAAATCCCTCTTCCCACGTACAAACCTGTACATTTTAAATAAATAAAGATATTTCTTAGTCTTTTAAACTTTTGAAAATCTTAGATAGATAGAAAAAAAAAACATTTTATTTTGGCACAAACCATTGACGATTGTACACGAAACAACAATATACAAGTATATTAAAAAAAACTGCGTTACTATAAAAGGAATGACAAAAAAAAGTTATCACACAGCATGAGTTATGGTTAACCACAATGTTTTCTTTGATAACCAAAGCCTTTGAAAATACTGTCCAAGGGGAAAATATAATCTATGTAAGAATCAATTGGGAACCAATCGTAACATGTTCGTTGTCTATTGTTTCAGCAAATATGTTACAATTATTTTCGGCTTCTACATCAGAATCCAATATATGTAGTAGATGGCAAAACTACGCATTGTCATCGTGTCCACTGATGGATGTCATGCTATTAATTATATGATTAGAGGAAGATTGTAAAATAGTGAAATTGTCTAGTGGAATACAGTTATCAGTAAATGATGATCGGAGAATATATCGGATTTAGAGTTGTTATACGCAGCTCAGAACTGTGAAACATTAGGGTTATTATTGTATCCGCATTGTTTTCTTATATTTCTAAAAATTTATTCCAAATGATTTTGACTTAGACGGTACGTGGAAGTGAATTTGATTTTTTTTCTTCAACTAGATGTTTGTAACGTGTTCTTAGATATTCTATGCAGATATTTGCGCCAATGAGCTCTGTTTTATTTGGTGGCTTTACCATTTTCTTTTTTGTTATGGATAATTTTATTTGAGGATCAAAATTATTGTATCTTTTTATAATTCTTCTAGATGATATTCCAAGCTCAGTGTGTAACGATTCCTTTACTCTATTCAAATATGGTAATATTTTAAGATTTGTTACGTTCATTTATTAGACGCTTATAGCCATAAAAGTGGCACATTCTCGAGTTCATTGCATCAAAAAAATTGTTAATTATAGTTATAAAACAGTTGATGACGAATCAAGAAACCGCATTGACTTCAATAATTTATCACAAAGAAGTGCTTATGCTACTCTCATGCTTAATAGTTGCATAACAAGTTTAACTTTTATCACTTGGTTTTTAAACGCGACGTGACGCGGCGTCAATTTACCAAATCTGAGTACCCTCATTCTGTTGAAGTTTATTCTGTTTTATTGCCAATTCCCATCTTAGTTTTTTGCCATCATCATCAAAAATCTAAATTGGATTAATTTGATCGCATTACATGTATCTAAAAATACATAAAAAAAATCTTGAGTAGACGGATGCGGAGAAGTTTTCAAATCAGTTAGTTCACAACCCAGAACTTCATTTGTGGAAAAGGAAACCAAGCTTTCTAGTTACTCTAGACATTGAATCGTCTACGACCATTACTCCAACTTAAAAAGTAGCCTACAGGCAGTTTCGATTTTCGGTTAGTGAAACTAGCATAAGCACTAAAGCCTGTGATGCAACTTATTCGTCGCCTTCTTGTGGACCGCTACTAAAATTATTAGCATCGAGATTCTGTTGGTTGTGAAATAATTTTTGCCTAAGAATGGCCATCTCATGAAAAATCAACGTGCACACTAAAGGTTGTTGTTTTAAATTACAATCCGTATGATTTAACTACGGACTTCACCCTGTGACGTCATCGTGATGGTAAAAAAAAGGTTATTTGTTAAAAGTTATTATAAGGCTCTATAGTGAATTTTTATATTTTTGTTTTTCTAAAAAACTAAATTTAAGAATTATAAACAAATGAGTGGATTACTGGTTAATTGGAAGAGATAAATATAAACCAAATATAAAAAATATTAATTTTATTACATATATTCAATCATCGTCATCACTATTATAATTAATTTCTTCAATTCTCGACATGGTGTCTGATTTGTCTTCAGAGCTGGTTTCTTCACCTCCAAGAGAAATTATTAATTTTCTTTGTTAAATTTCTTGTAGATGGTCCGTCTCCCAATACTCATTTTCCCAATGTTTCTACATGGTTAATCTCTGTATTCCAGTCAGAAACTGTGATGGACTTTATAGCCTCCCTTGTCAGATTTTCTTTTTCTCTTTCCAAATGACTTACGTTTTTATCTGCCACCCGTTGCTTCACTAAATTCCATATATATTCGATGGGATTAAGGTCACAATAGTGGGATGGCAGACGTAAAACTTCATGAGCGTTCTCTCTGAATAATTCGTCCACATTGTATTTTTTGGATGCTTATTAATAACAACTAAATGGTATACAATATGTAATTATGGTTTTGTCATTTTATCGTCGAACATGATATTATTGTTTCGGAGCCAGTTTTGTATTTCACATTTGCGTGATTAATTCTTGGGAGGCTTTTGCATTTGCATCGAATTCCAAACGCGGCAAGTTTGGAATTAGTTCTTCTTTCAACCATTTTGTGAAATTTTTTGTATCCATTTCGTGATGATAGTCGCCAGTATTAGTTTTGCATTTATATAAAAGTTCGGCCCCTTGAATGATTCCATTTCTATCGCCAGCATGTACAAGTATACATCGTTGCTTTGGGTTTTTTTTTATACTGACGTCGCTATTGTTTTGCCAACATGTACTTACGGTATAATGTGAATAATAATAATAATAATCTTTATTGTGATAATATGAGGTTACAAATAGCTTATGAAGCCTCTGAATCCTAAACTAGGTAATAACCTGTATGTCAGGATTCAGCATCTTCTCCCATGTTTCTTAGCCTAATTCAATTCAAGACAATTTTCCAGAGTGCGTTTCCAGAATTAGCTAATAACACTCATCTTCGATCAAGCGGCCTGCGGCCCATTGAGCAAACGGAAAACGCATGGGATTGTCATGCGGTTTCAGCTCTTCCACTTATTGAACTTTGTACGCATTCATACCGAGATCTTTAAGCAAATTTCTTCTTAAAGAAGTGCGTAAAATGTTCTTCTTGAGAACGATGACGAGTTGATGTTGATGGTTGTTCACGCACACTCTGAGCAACAGCAGCGATGTTTTTAGTTGAGCCTTAGATTATTTACTCTCTAGATAACGCGTTGAGAATAAATATCTATGACTTACATCAGCGTCATTTGTATCTGGGAGATACCAGCTAATGAATCTATCCCGATTAAATGGGGAAAAACTGTAAAATTGTCATGTTAATAAAATCATATATTATTTTAATATGGTGCTTTCAATTGTGTGTTTAGTTGTCGTTGAGTTAAAATAAAATTTTTTTTGTAAAGAAAAATATCTATGATATCCGTCAGTTAACCTGGTGCCTAAATATACTTTAATTTATCTGGTGGAGTCCGATGGACTTCAATTCAAGAAATTGTTGATAAATTTAAAGTGAAACGACATTTTATGTTCAAAATCATTTATTTAACTAAAAAACATTACCTTCTCTTACTTTTATATAAAACTTTGGTATTAATTATCATATGAACATTTTAGCATTCGAAAAATAAACTACCCTTGAAATTAAATTAACAAAAATTTGCTTCAACTTGTAGCTACTATAACAATTTGAATATAAGGAATATAAATTTTTTTACTTAGAAGATACTTAAACAATCTAATTAACTTATGAAAATAGACTAAAAAAGAATACTGTTTCATATAAAAATAAAAAACGTGCAACACTTAATCTTTAGCTGTCGCAACACAATGAGTGCAAATCTTCTTCGTACATGCCAAACATACTGGCTTCATACAGGTATGGCACAAAAATGAAGTCTTTCTTTTCAGGCGTTTAGGACATATATGGCAGTATTTTCTTTGGTTTCTAGGCAATTTGTCATCTAAAACTTATTGTTCTTCTACAAGAGGTACCTTTGTGATGTCAGATATCAACTCGAGTAGCTGACGAGGAAGTCTTTCGTTGTATTGCCGTGATTTCAAATTCATGTCATTTAGTTGCTCAGCCAATCCTTTTATGTACTTTAGACGTGTCATTTTGCTGATACCTGTTTGGCTTTTGTGAATAACATAGCTGTTCCACGCACTCATGTCCAATATGCGGAAAAAAACTGCCATTGGCCAACGTCGTGTACGTCGACTGCATGAATATACAGAGCATTTTTGGTCCACCGAATCTACGCCACTTTTTGTGTCATTATAATATTCAATAATTTCAGGCTTTAGAGATTCTGGATTAATTTTAGAATCGTGATGCATCGTAGAGTACAATATTACTGCTTTGTTTTTTTTAGGCACAAAACTGACTAAAGTGCAATCTTTCGTAAATCCAAACAGTGAACTATTCAGCTCTTTGTTCTTCGCAGGTAAAAACTCTTTTGGAATGACAACTTTGTTTTTTTTCGAAGTACCTACTGTAGTCAATCCTTTATTTTTAAGTTCTTGTGAAAGTTCTATTGACGAATACCAATTGTCTGTTGTTATATTTCTGTTGGTGTTAAATATTGACTTACACAGTCTAAGTACTGCTTGAGTTAGAACAGGCTTTTTCTTATCTTCTTCTGATAATGTGTAAGAGTCAGATCCTTTTCCTGTATATATGTAAGTGTTATATACGTAGAATGTTGCAGAATCAGCTAGACATTGTACCTTCACTCCATATTTGTCTGGCTTACTGGGGATATACATTTTAAACCTACACCTTCCACGAAAAGCCAGCAGCATCTCGTCAACAGTAACATTAGCACATACCTTGCTTGTGAGTTTTTATTGAACATTTCAAGAAATTCAGTAACAGCACAGCCTGGATCTATTATTTTTCGAACTTCTCTGTCAGTGAAATTGTCAAATCTGAGAACTAGAAGTAGTATAAGGAAACGTTTTTTAGACATAGAAACCCGAAATATAGGTCTCCCTGTTCCGTCAGTTGCAAACAACGACAATACACTTTCATGATTGGACTTAAATGCTGCACTATATAGTAGCAGAGAGAGAAAACCTTTCAGTTCTATTTGGCTCGTCTCCTTGAAAGCGTATTGCTCCTTTGGTGAAATGGTCTCACGAACTATTTCCAATTTTTTATTAGTCCACTCTAAAATCGTTTCTATCATTTGATTATCAAAAATAAGCTGAAATGCATCCAAAGGAGAAATCGGACCATTCTCTGTAACTAAATCATTTTGGTTTGAAGGTAAACGAAGAATATTGTGAGACTGTGTGCGGATGTTTTTTGACGGGGGTTCGCTTGACCATTTGAATCGGTTTTTTCCGTAATAATATTTAGTGCTCTCACCTGAGGTCAACACATCTTCATCATCTGAGTCAACTGAATACTCTGAGTCCGAGTCGTGATCAGAAGGTATACAGTCATCTTCAGAGTCTGATAATAGTTCTTCAGGTATCACAGCTCGAGATGGTTCAAGTGATTGAGATTCATCGTCGGTACAATCTTCGTCATTTAGCCAGTCGAGTAGAATAGATTCAGCATTTGGTTGATCTACGCTAACTACTTGTCTATTCGAAGCCATTTTTCAGTCTAAAACAAAAATAATAATAAGTGATATTGAAAAAAAAGTTACACAAATGCCCTGGTGGAGTCCGGCAGACTCTACTAGCTTAAAAACTCACCGATGGATGAAGCGCAGACGCACGTCCTCTCTCCCCTGCGCGTCGCACGCTACTGTATGAAGGTACTGTGACGCACAAGCCTTTGAGTGCCAAAACAAAGAAATCACAACACTTTGAAAATCGCGTGGAGTCCCTGGGACCTAACAGATCAATTAAGGGATATAAAAATGAATCGCTGAATGTGTTGCTAAGCGCAAATCTCGAGAGCAGCTGAACCGATTTCGCTAATTCTTTTTTTATAATATTTCTTGAAGTACGAATATGGTTCTTACGGAGAGAAAAATTTAAAAAATTGCCTGAAAAAGTCTAAAAACAACACTTTTCTATATAAGTAAAAATAAAATGAAATATAATAAGTAAGTAGTAGGTAAGAAATCAGAAATTGTAATTTTCATTGTGATTTTTTAGTGACTATTAAAAGAACTTTAAGTGTTTTATAATTTTTATTTTTTGACATGATGTCATTGTTGACTTATCAACTTTCTTTTTTATCATACTAGCTGATCCGGTGTCCCGAATAGCAGAATAAGTATTAAAAAAAAATTAAAGAATCGACTGTTAGGCAGTACGAAGTTCGCCGGGTCAGCTAGTAATCAAATAAAAATCAATTACGCATTTACAAAATATGTTTTATTATTTAATGTATGGTATCGACTTATAAAAATACTAGATGTTGGCCGGCTCCTTCGCCTGCATCATAGTTAAATAATTTATCCCGCAGGTACCCTTTACCGTAAAATGTTATCCCATAGCGTTTCTACAGTTTAATAGATCATTTTAAGAAGAATTATTTCGTCCTGCATTGTTGTGCCAGCAAGAGTTGATATATGGGTGCCCCATTGAAGCTATGCATCTAAGGTCACCCCCAGGAACACAGTAGTCTCTTCTATTTTCAACCTATCATTATTTACCATTAAATGTTTGTAACTACTAATTTAATGGCCCTCTCTTTGAATTTGTGTTTTAAATAATTTGCGTTTTGAGGTTGCATCACTTTTTAAATTATCTAATTTAGCTATATGATAACAGCGTATGGTCAAATATTTTTCGACGACCAGTCTTATTAGGTTCACTTGGTGAAGAGAACCACACGTGTGTTCAGTTTCAATTGTAAAATAAATATTTTTATGACCAATAAATTGTTTTAATACACAAGATAAAATGTTTGTGTAAGTTGGCCTAGTCATTATAAAATTTTGTCTAAGAAACTTTTTGATTACTGTCTCCGAAGTCTTACATATAGAATACACATCCCTTGAAGCATAAATCAATCTGCCTTCGTCCCGTGCGCTAACTAGTTTATGGTATTCATAGTTTTCATTTGTAAACAAACATTCAATGCATGCAGTATATTTGATTTGTCTACGCAGACATCTCACAACACAAACTGAAATGTAACCAACTACCTGTTGTGTATATTCAGATAACGAAGAATCATCTAAAAATCGAGACACATTTCCTCCGTCTTATAATATTTTCTGCCGTTTCATTCATTTTCATCATATTTTCGTGTTGCTGGAGTAGTTAAATTAATACATTTTAGTGCCAAAGAGCACGTCAAAACACTTATGTTCTCTAGCGGCTCCTGATCCAGCAGATTCAAGTTCCATGTGACACAAAAGTTTTCTGTATATACCTTTCAATTGTCGGGCATTTGGATTATAGTTATAACCACCATGCATACGTATCGCTCCAAAAAATAATTCGATGTAGTCTTGGCTGATGCAAGTTATACAGTTACACAGTTGCATATAACGCTTTTAAACTATTAATACAAATTATAACAAGAAATCCGGTGAAAGAGTTTGATTTCAGCACCGGTGTGTAGCTTTTTAGGGTTATTATCTTTTTTGTTTCATGTTCTATCTAATTTCTTTTTCTCGATACTCAAATATAGGTTCAAAATTAAATCATTTACTTCTTCTATTTAGAAGAATTAGTATTTTGGTTAGATAAAATCGAGTGATTTTTGATAACTTTTATACAAAGCATATTAAGACTGGGTTATTGATAACCACTTCATTATCATTTTCAACGTAGTTTTGCTTTTCAGCTGTATCAAATTCTTCAAGTTCTATTGCATTTATAATTACAGAATCATTCAGTACACTAACATCAACATTTGTTTCATCTATGTCAAAATTGTCGGATAAATAACTGTGCTGGGTCCATTCTCCTTCAGAAAACATTTCATTTCATTTTTTTTTCTATGCTATCGTTTCTTTTCTCTCACTTGTTTGAGTTCTCCTGTGTTTTCATCGAGTTTTACATTTCCGTTTAGTGTAGTTTCCGTGTAAAATTCAAAACTGTGTATTTCCGGACCAAAACATTTACATTTTCCCTTTAAATTTTCGCAAAAGCAAGAGAGGATGCGGTATTTCAATATGAATTTAGCACTACTTACAATTTGGTGAATTTTTAATGTATTTCGTATAGAGTTCAGTTTGCTTATTTTGCTTGTGTTTAATGTTTGGTTGCTTTCGGATCTTATGAAAAATATGTTAATAGATGTTGCCGTTTCCTGCAAAACATTGAACGCAGTTTGTGCATCAGGTATTTCAGTCCCATGTGAAACTTTGATGTCAAGAATTCTTTTAACAGTACCCCCGAAGCCATTTGCGGCACCTCGTGGGATGCCTCAAAATAAGACTAAGTAAAATTTTAAATCCATGTTCGTAGGTGTTGCGGGACATTAAAAAAGCATTTGTTTTTGGCGGTACTGACTCGTAGGCCTATCGGAGAAAAATGAACTGTGTCTATATTTGGATAAGTAAGTATGATAAGCTTTACTAAGGGATCTAGTGAGAATTTTAAGCAGAAATTGTACAAAACTATAACGGTTTTTCAGGTAAACCACACCCGTATGAAGGGTAATTTGCCTTTACTGAACCGAACTGTATAGTTTGCACTTCGTCATGACGTTTACAGACCCAGTTTTCTGAAAAATCTATGTGTATGGCACATTCGTTGTTGTCTAAACTTTCTATACAGATCTTATACTGTTGGTACTGATGGTGCATGTTGTAAACATGTACCTTAAATTTGTTAATTTCCTTATGAAACAAATCAGTCAAATCTTTTAATGTTCCCTTGTTTTCAGTTTTTGCCAATCTTTGAGTCTTTTTTCTCTTTCTGTTTTCATCATATTCGTGTTCTCTGACATTCGATGAAAACCACTATTTTAACATTTTTCTCTTTTTATTTGTATATCATTATCCTTACAAACACTGCATTCGCCGTACATGCATTTTCTATAATCAGGGTCGCAGACGAAATCGGCCAAAATTGTGTTAACATCATTTGACTGAAGAATGCCCGCCGATTTTAAAGCACTTACAATAAACTTCATCAAACAATATTGATATGCTTCAAGCAACCACACGTTTCTAAATCTTTTATATTTGGAGAAATAACGTAAAACAGTCGATATTTTTTAAAGGTGCTTAAACGTATTGAACCAACTTCAGACACGTGTTTTTTATGTAAGGTTTCTAATTTGTCTAATAGATAACGTACTTGCACTTTAAATTTTTGTATGTCCGGCATTCCTTCTTACCTCCGCTTGCTCACTTGCAAGGCTCACTCGAAAAATCTTCTTATTGTCTCTATTAGATTATGGGTTTTTGTCTTTGTTTCCCTGTGTCTTTCTAAACTGTTTTTGAGACCAAGACTTTTTGTAAGGTAGGTTTTCAATCTATATTTTTTACCATCAGGTTATTTACAAAATCTTTAAACGTATTTTTTATCTTGGTTCTGATTGGTTTTAAGTTTTGATTTAATAGAGTCCGTGATAACATTGTATTCTAAAATCTTTTTTTTTATAGTTTCTTTTACCGGTGTTTCAAATTAGTCAGGTGTTCATTAACAAAGTTTTCTGATTTCTTATACGGAGTGTTTTCTTGTTCTTGTCCAATAGCATGGTTTCAGTTTCAGCTTCCATCTCCTGGTGTTTCTGCGTTAAATCACGGTAGTCACTCTTATATTTACGCATTTCTCTTTTGAGAGAATTATAACCTCTTATTAATTTTTGAACATGTTCACGAAGTTGATTATTTTTACGTCGCATTTTATGCTCAATATTTCTCTGAATATTTCTAATTACAGTCCTATTCATATACATATTGCTTCGAACTTCCGTCTCATTGTGGTCAGGTCTGTCTGGATCTTGTGTAGCCAAAATGTTTTGAGTTTCCCCATTGTCCATTTGAAGAGTTCTCTATCCTGCGCATTGTTAGATTTTTCACTGGATGCAGACTGGATTGTGTGGACAGTTTACCAAATACTGTTTTTTTTTCTGTAATAATTTTAACCTGTGTTCTTCTGTTTGTGCATTAGTTAAAGATTTTTTTTTATTTTGGTAAGCTTTGATAGCTGTTAATTTATTTTTATTTTTCATGTCTAAATATTTTTCAGGATTAGTTCTTGATTTTTCTGACTGTGTCAGAGGCATTTGTAAGGAAATATCGACGTTATAGCTTACAGTAACATATTTAAACAATAACATATTTTATTTTGTACTTGTAGTGTGTGTACCTATATATAACTATAATGGCGAGTGAAAGAGAAATATTGAGCTGGGAACGTATGGTCAACCCTAGGCAACAATAGAATCATATCAAATTGCCAGATAGTAAGAGATTTCATAGGATTTGATCGACAACGTCATTTTTAAATGGTTCCATGGTGGCCCACGATTCCATTTGGTTGACCTTAAATAGCAAAAGTACTGTGAGCACGCACCTTTATTCGGTAGCGCAAATTCACTGGTATCGCAAAGTGGCATAATGTCATTTTTGCGCAACCATGGCGCAACGAAAATCCATAATAACTCAGTAGATACGCTCTTTTTTAAGTTAATTTAACCTTGAAAGATTACATACATCTTACTTAATAGCACACAATAACAATAACAGCTATTATTTTAAAACTTACCTTGAAATCTCAAAAAATGCACTCCGCAAAAAATGTGACACTTTCCGATCCGAACAAAGTTGACATCATAGATATAGTATATACTCCATAGATTGGCAATTACAACTGGAAAGCGAGACCAAAAACTGATTGTCTTTGTGTGTGTAGATTGTCAATGTGTGCATTAATATTGTTGTACCGTAATGATTTATCGATATCGATCAAAATAACCTTTTTAAATAAAATGTGACAATATGAAATATACTGTACTTATGTCATATTATATCCTTTACTATTTGATGCTTAAGTTTTCACGTTATAAACGTACAAGATTTCTAGAGAATGTATTAAATCGAGTAGCTTTTTTTGTTGAATATCATCACGGCCCATTCATGTTCCACTTCTGGTACGCCTATCTTACCATAAGATGGGGCGGGGCGTAGGGTAGGATTTCGTTTGACTTTTCTGACTTTTGTAGTAATATTGTATCTTAGCCCAGCCCTTTACTCCTCGTACTTTAAAACACCTGCAGGTTGGAATGGGATGAATACATAAAGAATACACGAAGTGAATATTTTCGTTTGAGGCAGAATATTAACGCGCAATATTTAAGCTCACACTACCAGATGCTTTGCCAATATGCTACTTTAGTATAACAAGTAACTTTTGGGTGAAATTTCTGACTTGATTCTTATAGCATTGTAAGCACAATTTAGTGCAAGTAATGCAGAGCTAGTATTATTAACTATTTTTTTATTTAATGTAAGTTGTATTTAAAAAATGGATGCAGGTTAAAATAATTACAAATATTACAATAAAATATTTATAATGATTAAATACAAATTAACAGTAATTGAATAAAGATATTAAGGTATAATGGTTCAATAAAAATATTAAAATACTTGATGATTCATTTTGATTTGATCGAATGCCCAAATTATTTTTTCTTTCAACATGTCGCGGGTTTCGAATGCTCGACCAGTATACACTAATGTCTTTACATGCCCCCACAAATAAAAATCCATTGGTGTGATATCTGGCGATCTGGGAGGCCATGCACAAGGCCCGTCTCGACCGACCCAGCGACCAGGGTATTCTCTGTTTAAATAATCCTTAACTTGGCGAGCATAGTGTGCCGGCGCCCCGTCAAGTTGGTAATACATATTGCGTAGAGATGCAAGTGGTATGTCCTCTAACAACTCTGGCAGCGTGTCGGTGAGAAAATTATGATAGCTTTCACCGTTTAATCTTTCTATGAAGACCGGGCCCAGTAACGTTGTATTAATGCCGCCTGCCCACACATTGACACTAAACCGGTGTTGAAAGCTATGCGGTCTTGGTTCATGTGGATTTTCATAGCACCACAAGTGTTCATTGTGCGAATTAAATAGTCCTATTCTGCCAAATGTTGCTTCATCAGTCCATAAAATGTTGGCTCGTTCAGCAACTAGTAACCAGTTACAAAATGTAACTTGCGCTGGTTTGTCAGCTTCGCTGAGTTCATGAACACGATGCAAGTGGAAAGGGTACTTCCCTTCATTGTGTATGACACTCCATGCGTAGTACTGTGACACATTGAACTGTCGGGTTGCTTCATAAGTGCTCGCTGCTGGATTTTGTTCAAAAAACTGCAGTATGTCTTCCTGCTCACGTACTGTGCGCCGCGGTGGACGACCACGATCGATTGATACAGGCTGGAATTGCCCGTAATCTCGCAATCGCTGTGTAGTACCTAGCATCGGTGCACGTGAGTTGGGAAATCGCCTTGAATATTCACGGCAGGCTTCACTAACGTTATCATTGCAAATTGCTAAAATTCGCACCATTTCGGTATACTCAATATTTGAGTATCGGTATGCCATTGTAACAACGCGTAACGTTCGAGAAAAGTCGCGGGCGCACAAAAGGCGACTGACCGACTGACGACACAGATAATTAGGTCAAGTTCAAATGAGCAAGCGCCGCCTCCTACACCCCTCCCTCCACCCCTACCCCGCCACGCGCTTTATTTTGCTATTTAGGACTATTGCCGTTTAGAAGGTCCAATTAAAATATTTTTATTTTTGTATGAAAATAAAAATTGAAGAAATATAATTTCTTTTCTTACAGATGTTGTTGTTATGATGTAAATAATATATTCCCAAAAGGTCTTCAGTAAATTAAAAATTACCCTGTATATGTAGATGGCAAAACTACGCACTGTCATCGTGTCTATTGATGGATGTTATGCTATTAATTATATGAGTGGACGAAGATTGTAAAATAGTGAAATTGTCTAGGGGAATACAGTTGCCAGTAAATGATCGGAGGATATATCAGATTAAAGTTTTTATACGCAGCCCGGAACTGTAAAGCATTAGGGTTATTAGTCTTGTTTTCTTATATTTCCAAAAATTTATTCCAAATGATCTTGACTTTGGCGGTACATGGAAGTTAATTTGACAATATTTTTTCTTCAACTACATGTTTGTAACGTGTTATTAGTGGTTCTATGCAGATATTGTCGCCAATGAGCCCTGTTTTATTTGGTGACTCTACGATTTTCTTTTTTGTTAAGGATAATTTTATTTGAGGATCAAAATTATTGTATCTTTTTATAATTCTTCTAGATTACACATGATATTCGAATCTCAGTGTATAACTAATTCTTTACTCTATTATTATTGGAAGCTTATAGCCATAAAAGTGGCACATTCTCGAGTTCATTGCATCAAAAAGTTCATTAAAGTTATAAAAGACTTGCTG
Source organism: Parnassius mnemosyne (assembly GCA_963668995.1). NCBI lineage: Eukaryota > Metazoa > Arthropoda > Insecta > Lepidoptera > Papilionidae > Parnassius > Parnassius mnemosyne. Next base: position 37,005,776 of record CAVLGL010000079.1, on the reverse strand, counting down.
ACAAATCAAGAAACCGCATTGACTTCACTAATTCATCACAAAGAAGTGCTTTTGCTACTCTCATGCTTATTAGTTGCATAACAAGTTTAACTTTCATCACTTGGTTTTTAAAAGCGATGTGACGCGGCGTCAATTTACCAAATCTTAGTACCCTCATTCTGTTGAAGTTTATTCAGTTTTATTACCAATTCCCATCTTAGTTTTTTGCCATCATCATCAAAAATCTAAATTGAATTAATTTGATCACATTGCATGGATCTAAAAATACATAAAAAAAATCTTGAGCAGACGGATGCGGAGAAGTTTTCAAATCAGTTAGTTCACAACCCAGAACTTCATTTGTGGAAAAGGAAACCTTTCCAGAGTAAACATCGAATCGTCTACGACCGTTACTCCAACTTAAAAAGTAGCCTACAGGCAGTTTCGATTTTCGGTTAGTGAAACTAGCATAAGGGTCATAAACAAATCGAACTTTAGAAAAGAAAAAAATAAAAAATTACATGAATTTCTTTTAAAATCAATATTTAAAATGTGCCGGACGGGCGTAACTCTCCGGAGTAAATGTTGTCGGAGATACCCCGCGAGTCGCTCACGTCCTACACCTGTAGGTTCCAGACTCCTCCAACTGCCGTCTTTCACTGCCGTCTCTTTGGTTGCTGCGGATAAACTGTGGACTGAGGTTCAAAATTAAAATGCACGATTTGTAATTAAAATAGCAAGGGAGTGGCCAGCGGATCGACTAATTAATTTGTCGCGAGATTTTACACTGTTATTTATTTATCACTATTTTTCAACTATGATTGTTCACTATATATTTTAAAACACAGATTTAATTAAACACACAGCAATATTAAAATTTCTATTGGTTTTCTAAAATTCCTATTCGTATTTTTAAAATATCTGTTGGTAATATCAAATTTCTATTGGCAGTAACAAGTTTCTATTGGTATTCTCTACAATTTCTATTGGTAATTTTAAATATCGATTGAAAGTAACAAATTTCTATTGGTAGTATCCAAAATTTCTATTGGTAGCAGCTGGTTTTCTAACACTACTGACTAGCAGCTATTAATCAACTAAAATTAGTTGAATTTAAACACTTTTGTAACTGCGAATATCAGTTACCACTTTTTCCGTCTAGCTAACACTTTTCACGAAATGTAACGGCGAAATTTCCGTTACCACTTATTTCAGCTAGCCAACACTTTTTCACTATATGTAACTGCGAATATCAGTTACCACTATTTTTGGCTAGCTGACACTATTTTTCTATGTGCAACTGAGAATTTTCAGTTGCCACTTTTTCCGACTATGTGTAACTGCGATTTTTCAGTTACGACCTTTTTCGGCTAGCTAAACTTTTCTATTTCACTTTAACTTTTCACTGTGTTCTGCTACTAGTCACTTCAGCTACTACCGGATACTGCTGCTTGTTACTGGTAGTTCTTCCTACTACAATGTTACTGTGATTTGCCCCCATAAGGTAGACTTCGGCTATACTCTATAGAGAGCCGCTTGCCAATTCCCATTTGCCTCTTTATTTTCAATCATTTTTCTTTATGCAAATGGCACAAATTGCAACTTTTTTATATAATACAAATCTTAACTCTAACATGCTATACATCATTAAATAGACATTTTTGTTCTACATTAGTATGCGATAAAGGATAATTAATATATTTACATTTAACAAAGTTATTCATTGAAATGTCCTAAACTTTTACACTAATTGGTCATATTAATTCTTTAATTATCCTATAACTTTTAAATCGTGCTTAATTATACAAAATATTTCTTTATTATAACGATCTATACATCATATGCTAACTAAATACCATATTTACAACTCTTTTCAGACATAAAATTATTCTCATTAATTTTTTGCTTAAAACTATTACGCAGTTAATTTAAATTTCCAGAAAGTTCTATAGCGCGGCGCGCTGTGATTGGTCGATATTTTCTTAAACAAAATAAAGTTGTTTATATTAACTATTGTCAAATCGACCATCTATACAAACATATTGAGAGTTGTAAATACATGGTAAAACTATATTTAATACATTATTTAGTCAATTTTTCCGTATTTTCATTTTTTAAACAAATAAATATTCCTTAATCACTTTCTCGTTTAAAGTCATTTTTGCCGTTGTGAACAGTCATTTTGGCCGTCTCGAACATTTCTCCCGCCGTGCAGCGTCGCGAAGACCCGTCGCAGCGGCGCTGCATAATTTCGGTGAGAGACGTTGCCTCTACTTCGGCAGCGGCACGAGTTTTCTGGTTGGCCTCTTGATTAGTCCATTCGCTGTGCGTACCTCCATAGTGCGGATCTGTCCGTCCGCCCCGGGGTATATGTTTTCAATCCTTCCTCGTGGCCAGGTGTTACGAGGTAACTGGCTGTCAGCTATGAGGACTGGATCGCCCACCTGGAGATCGGGGCCTTGACCGTGGGCCTCCCGCCGGTTTTGAAGTTCCGGCAGATATTCTTTGACCCAACGCTGCCAGAACATGTCAGCGAGTATCTGGGAGCGTCGCCAGTGTTTTTTGCTGTTCGCATCTTTTTCACTAAAAACTCCAGGTGTTGGCAGTCTCGCAGATCCTCCCAATAGGAAGTGATTTGGAGTGATGGACTCGTTGTCTTTGCTGTCTACTGAGATGTGAGTCAATGGTCTGCTGTTTACTGTATATTCCACCTCGCAGAGCAGCGTGGTCAAGACATCTTCGTGCGGATGTCTCTCATGAAGGACGGTGTATAGTGCCGTCTTCACGCATCGAACAAGCCGTTCCCACACCCCTCCCATGAAAGGCGCGGAGGGGGTTATAAATCGCCAGACTATGCCTCGTCGGCTGGCTTCTTCTCGGAAGGCCTCTCGAAGCTCCTTGTCGGCACCGTGCATATTGGTGCCGTTGTCCGAGTAAATCTCGGTGGGACATCCTCGGCGCGCTGCGAATCTTCTTAATGCCAGTATGGCAGAGTCTGCGCTGAGATCTTTCACAATTTCCAAATGTACAGCTCGTGATGTAAGGCAGGTGAAGAGCGCCACGTATCTCTTCTGATGCTGACGTCCCACTGTTACGGAGAGTGGCCCAAAATAATCCAGGCCGGTGAACGTGAACGGTCTCTGGTGATGTGCGAGACGCGTGCTGGGATGATCACCGGTGGCTGGCATGGATGGTTGTGCCTTTCTTATGCGGCACTGAACGCATTGGCTTACTATTCTTTTAGTAGTGGGTCTTAGTCTGATTACCCAGTAATGCTGTCGAACCTCGTTGATGGTTGGTTCGGTCCCGCAATGATGCAGGCTACGATGCGTCCAATCAATATACAATTGGGTGATGTGATGATCACCATCCAATATAGCTGGCCCTTTCATATCTTCAGAGACTCCTTTTACAGCGGCTATTCGACTTCGTAGCGCAATGATCCCGTCTTTCAATTGTATCTGTAGTGGTCGTAGGCGGCTATCATGGGCGACCCTCTTATCGTTACGGAGATCGGCTATCTCTTGTGTGAAGGAGTCTTCCTGGATGACATGTACCAGGAGCTTTTCGGCCTTTCTTATATTTTCGGCCTCCAGTGTGATGTATTTGTTTACATCTTTGCTTTTCACCTGACTGGGAGGCTGCGCGAGACGTCGCGGATTGCACTTCGATCTCCTCCAGTCGGGGTCTTCCTCTCTATTTTTTTTTGTCCTTTTATAAAAGGTCCTGTCGGTTGTTTTGCGGCAGAGTGTTATGCGAAACTTTTCTGGTTTCATCGGATTATGGACATCGAAATGAGGTAGATACCATGTCTTTCCTGGTGTACTATTCTTTGGCGCTATTTCGGCGTATCCCTTTTGTATCAGGGAATTCATTTCTTCGTTGTACTTCTGCTTTAGCTCTTCGTTTCGATCTAGTTTTTTCTCGATAGAAACGAGCCTGTTTATCGCCGTTTCATAATTTCCAGGCATTTCGATGTTTTTCTTTTTCCATAGAAGCGCTGTTTCTATGTGCCCGTCTTCCAACTGACGGGTGCTGCTATTTAGTATTTCTTCGGCTTGCTTCTCTGGATCGGAATCTGGTTTTCTCGGATTTATCATTAAAGATTCCAGCGCGAAGTATTCGCGGAGTTGGTCATTTATATTCTCCTCGCTCGTGTACAGCTCGTTGGCCGTGTGGACGCGCTGATGCGGGGCTTTAGTGTGCGCCCCGTGTAGCACCCATCCCAGTTCTGTGAGCGAGGCTATTGGCTGGTGCGGTGGACCTCTGCGTACTTGTGTGGCTATTAAGAGTCTCCAGTTGTCTTGTCCTATCAGGATCCTAGGGTTGCCTGAATCATATGTCAATTGATCCTTTAAGCCTTTCAAATGCTTACAATTTTCTATGTCTGTTGCACGCACAGTCTGCGGCCCCAAGTTTAGGCTGGCGACCGTGCGTGCTCTGAATGGCACCCTTTTTCTATGGAGACTCTTCAGTGACACTTTGACTCTTTGGGAGTCCGGCGAATCGAGGGTAGTGTTCCCGATAGCTGTGATCTTGAATGGGTCCAACCGCCCTTTAGCTCCAATTTGATCGGCAATCTCTTGATCCATTAACGAGACTGTCGACCCATCATCCAGCAGAGCGTGTGTGTTTATTGCTCCCGCCGGTCCAATTACTCGAACTGGAATTATCTTCAAGTAAGCTTGATGCTTTGATACAGCGAATGAGTTTGCCACTGTCTCTTGAGGTTCTTTTAGTGGGCCCTCTGTCTTTTCCTTTCTATTATTATGAAGGAGTCGATTGTGTGTCGCGTTGCATCCTTTTATTCCACACTTCGTGGTTTTGCATCTGTGTGTCTGACTTCTATAACGCAGACACCGGAAACATAAATTCCTTTGCTTGGCGAGTTGCCATCTTTTATCAATATCTGCTTCTTTAAACTTGTTGCAGTCGGATCCGTAATGACCCTCTTTTTCGCACACACTGCATTTCGGAGACGGCTTAGTGGTAGCCGTGTGCGTCCTATGCACTGGACGATTATTTTGCGCTCCGCTTATGATCTCAGGAGGCGCAAATGCACTACAGTAGCGAGCTTGTTCGGTGATAAATTCACTGAAGGAACCGAGGTCTGGTCTTGAGTCATACTTTTCTGTATAAATTCTATACCACTGCGCGCGTATAGAGTTTGGCAGTTTGTCTGTGAGGTGTCGTAGCAGCTCTGCGTTAACGAGGTAATGGTCTCGCTTGAGTGCTCGAAGTGTGACGACGCTTCCCCTCACTTTGCTCGCGAATGTACAAATATCTCTGGGTGCCTCTGTACAGCGTGGCAATCCCCGTAATTTATCGGTTTCTGCTTGCGCGATTGAATCTGGACGCCCAAATTGTAGCTCCAGTTCTCGCATAATCTCATCTGGTTTAGCATGCCCGATGAGTTCCGAACTAACTGTTTCCAAGGCTCTTCCTTGTAGACTTCTTCGTAGTCTAGCAGTATTTTCTATGTCATTGAAGTAGCCTCGGGTTGTTTCATAAATGGCACGGAACGAAAGCCATTCAGTATGTGCTCCGCTAAAGCTCGGCAGTGTCATTATCGCTTTTGATGCTGCGAAAGTATTTGATGATGCACTCTCTGGTTTTGGTTTATCAGCGAGTGCGGCTATAGCGGACGTGAGCTCCGATATGAATGGTCGGAGCACCCTGTCTTCATTGCTGACAGGTGCCTGGTTAGGTCTTTTTATTATGGGATTCTTGGTTGCTTCTTCCGGTTGGGGATCCTGGTAGGCGGGCTCTGATACAGCAGGTAGGAGCCCCCTGTCTTCATCAACCTTGGAGTCCTGGCAAGCCTTCTGAGGTACGGGACTCTTCGGTATATTTTCAGCATTGGGATCCTGGTTTGTGAGCTTCATCGGCGGCTCACTGAGGTCGACAACCTCCGGGGGTGGCTTTGTGATGTTTTTATTAAGTGGGGCCTCCCCACCGGTGGTTGCGCCTTGCGTTGGCTTTTGTTTGGCTACAGAATTTTCGAGCCAAGATCGGACATACTCACTTTTGGAGTGACCATCCTCATCATAGTCGTCCGATTCATCATCTTCTTCAGCCATTTGTAATGAGATCTGTGCGAGTTCCAATTTTATTCTCAGCACTTCCTCACGAGCCTTCAAAACCTTTTTATTGGGCCGAGTGGTCTTCTTTGACCTTGTACTTTTATCGGTGTGGCCCCTTGGTGGTTCTTCGGCGCGGGAATATACCCGGGCTGTTGGCGGTGATGCACAGCGAATGTCATCGTTGCCTTCTATTTGTTTCCTCTGCTTCGGTGTACCAGCTTTAACAACGGCTGGCACTGGCAGGTGTACCCCCCCATCGCAGGGGCAAGCTATCTGTTCTCTCTGCTTCGGTGTACCGGCTTTAACAACGGCTGGCACAGGCAGGAGTACCCCCCCATCGCGGGGGCAAGCTGGCGCCTCAGCGCCTTCTGTTGTGGATGGTGAGCGTGGTGGCATCTGGTGGCGGACGGTGTCGGTATTGTCCGACGGTCCATCATCCAGACCGACAGTCCACGCCATGGTTCCCCTTCCTTGCGAACGAGTGATCGGCATCTTGATTCTGAAATTTCAGCAACTTTAAAACGGTAGTGATTATTTACCCGGTTCCGAAATACTAAGGGATTGACGAATCCCGTTCGAATGACCAGCGTATGTGGTCCGGTGTATACGGATGATTCGGCTCAAAGGACCATAAAATGGTCCGGCTGGCAGTTCAATCGGAAGGATCCGGCTCGAAGGACCATAAAATGTGCCGGACGGGCGTAACTCTCCGGAGTAAATGTTGTCGGAGATACCCCGCGAGTCGCTCACGTCCTACACCTGTAGGTTCCAGACTCCTCCAACTGCCGTCTTTCACTGCCGTCTCTTTGGTTGCTGCGGATAAACTGTGGACTGAGGTTCAAAATTAAAATGCACGATTTGTAATTAAAATAGCAAGGGAGTGGCCAGCGGATCGACTAATTAATTTGTCGCGAGATTTTACACTGTTATTTATTTATCACTATTTTTCAACTATGATTGTTCACTATATATTTTAAAACACAGATTTAATTAAACACACAGCAATATTAAAATTTCTATTGGTTTTCTAAAATTTCTATTCGTATTTTTAAAATATCTGTTGGTAATATCAAATTTCTATTGGCAGTAACAAGTTTCTATTGGTATTCTCTACAATTTCTATTGGTAATTTTAAAAATCTATTGAAAGTAACAAATTTCTATTGGTAGTATCCAAAATTTCTATTGGTAGCAGCTGGTTTTCTAACACTACTGACTAGCAGCTATTAATCAACTAAAATTAGTTGAATTTAAACACTTTTGTAACTGCGAATATCAGTTACCACTTTTTCCGTCTAGCTAACACTTTTCACGAAATGTAACGGCGAAATTTCCGTTACCACTTATTACATATATATACACAGCTAGCCAACACTTTTTCACTATATGTAACTGCGAATATCAGTTACCACTATTTTTGGCTAGCTGACACTATTTTTCTATGTGCAACTGAGAATTTTCAGTTGCCACTTTTTCCGACTATGTGTAACTGCGATTTTTCAGTTACGACCTTTTTCGGCTAGCTAAACTTTTCTATTTCACTTTAACTTTTCACTGTGTTCTGCTACTAGTCACTTCAGCTACTACCGGATACTGCTGCTTGTTACTGGTAGTTCTTCCTACTACAATGTTACTGTGATTTGCCCCCATAAGGTAGACTTCGGCTATACTCTATAGAGAGCCGCTTGCCAATTCCCATTTGCCTCTTTATTTTCAATCATTTTTCTTTATGCAAATGGCACAAATTGCAACTTTTTTATATAATACAAATCTTAACTCTAACATGCTATACATCATTAAATAGACATTTTTGTTCTACATTAGTATGCGATAAAGGATAATTAATATATTTACATTTAACAAAGTTATTCATTGAAATGTCCTAAACTTTTACACTAATTGGTCATATTAATTCTTTAATTATCCTATAACTTTTAAATCGTGCTTAATTATACAAAATATTTCTTTATTATAACGATCTATACATCATATGCTAACTAAATACCATATTTACAACTCTTTTCAGACATAAAATTATTCTCATTAATTTTTTGCTTAAAACTATTACGCAGTTAATTTAAATTTCCAGAAAGTTCTATAGCGCGGCGCGCTGTGATTGGTCGATATTTTCTTAAACAAAATAAAGTTGTTTATATTAACTATTGTCAAATCGACCTTCTATACAAACATATTGAGAGTTGTAAATACATGGTAAAACTATATTTAATACATTATTTAGTCAATTTTTCCGTATTTTCATTTTTTAAACAAATAAATATTCCTTAATCACTTTCTCGTTTAAAGTCATTTTTGCCGTTGTGAACAGTCATTTTGGCCGTCTCGAACATATTTTTTAAAGTACAAAAGAGAGTATACAAAAATGTTAACTGAGATGAAATTAAAGTATTTGTCAATCTAGAGCACATTTAAGGTATTTTTGTGTCCACCGAAAAGTTTACAAAATCAACAGAAAAGACAATAGTTGTACATTTTGCCAACAAAAGTGTTACATTTCTTCTTAAATATTAATCAAGGACAATAGCAACAGTGTACTTAACTGTATGACAAAAAAAAACAAGAAAAAATAAATGAAACTTTGGCACTTAGAAAATAAAATAAAAATGTCCACAGAAACTCCTTTCTTCAACTTCAATTGTTTTTGTCTCATATTTAACAAATAAACGGCTTACGTACCATTGCTGCACTTAGTTAGTTAGTTATTTGTAGAGTTTTGAAAATCAACGTTAATCTTTAAAATCGGTTGAAATGATATAATTACCAATCTTAGTAAAAAAATCACTATTAGCTTTAATAATTAGTTTTTGGCTTAATCAAAATACATATTAGAAGATAGATTCGTCTTCTTCGCTGTCTGAATCGGGTATAATTAAACGGCGAGGTCGTTTAGCTGGTGGGGGGCTAAAAATGTTGTCCGAGCATCAGAATTGTCAGATTCAGTGGTTATTTTCTTTTTTGGACACAAAAGTAAATTTTGTAACTGTACATTATTATCTGGTACACCTGGCGGACTTTCTGGTGAAAACGGTAGATTAGATGACATGGTTACAGTTGAAGCATCAGGTGTAGCTACATTGTAATTTGGTGATGCACTGCCTCTACTTGACTCTGGTGATCTAGGATTTTTATTAGATGTATCATATTGAATTTTTATCTGTCCCATTCCAAAATGAATACAATTTTTATCTGCTTCGCATACTAGGCAACTTAACCTCCTTGCGTGCATTACATTTGGTGTCCATCGACTCCAAATAAGTTGGTGTATTTTGAAAGGTTTCGTTGTACTCTTATCCAATATACTCTGTATTTTTGGCACTTCAGAATCATCAATTCCGTAAATTTCTATCCCTTTGCAGTTTTCTTTCAAACACTTCATTAGACCATTGTAGCTCGAAACATCTTTACCCATTGCAACTGAGTTATCACATAATCTTTTAACGCATCCACCCACCCCATCTGGAGCGCCTTTGCCGTGACCCCTTTCACTATAATGCCAAATAATGGTGTTCACTCCTAATTCGTCGCTTATGTAATTCGCAATCAAATGAAACATTGATTTATTCCTGTACTGTGTCGATGGTCCGTCACTGAGTATATGTAATTCCGTAATTTCTGAACTTATTTCTTTAATTCTATGCAATACAGGCTGAAGGTGCACACATATAAACACAGGGTCATGTCTCAAATTTTCAGAGATTGTACATATTGATGTTGTCTTTAAATGTCTATCTGGTGACTGAAAATCTGTATTATAGTATACGCACGTATGCAGTGACAACTGCCTTTTTGATCCACCAAAGTGAGCGGATTGAATTTCAGCGCTGTACTTACAGTTGTAATTTTCCGAAAAATCGATAGGCAATAAACCTTCAAAAGGAGATAGTTTTTCTTTAAGGGTGTGGATTGTCCTGACCTGATGTATGAAATTACCCACGTGTTTCATGTAAACTGGTAAGTTTGAGTGTAATAACTGTACAAGTGATTTATTTGTCGTTTTTACCGTTTCTTTAATGGACTTTTTGCATATTTTTTCCTTACCTTTTATAATTATCTTTTCATTTTTCGTTATACATCTTTCATAAGTTATAGAGTCATCTTTATCGTAATTATTGTATTTTATCTGTTTATCTTGGCAATCCTTACATACTCGCTCTAAACATTTTAAATTAAATGTATTCTGACAGCACAATGATTTCGCTACATCGGAAGCAGTGCCATATGATAAAATTTTAGCCTTTTGTAGAGCTCTAACACATAGGTCATTATTTTCATGTATTATGCACAGACAAGTATTTCGTGAAGAAACTTTTGGAAAAACCACCCAAAACGGGCGGTATCTTCGAAAGGTTTGGTAAGAAATTTGAATGCCGCTTTTATTTTTAAAAACTTTGTGCAAGTTAAGAAGAGTGTCATTGAGCAGTCGTATTTGTTTTTTATTTTTATTTCTAGTAATTGTTTCTTTTTTACCAGACGTGAGGCGACTATATTCGTCTTGTGTTAAAAATTCTTGTATAGCTTGTTTTACATTACGTCTTTGTGTCCTTTTTTCTATTTCTCTTTGGTTTGTTTCTTTTCTTTGTTTTTCTTCAAGTCTTTTTATACGCATTCTGTATTTCTTCAACTTTTGATTCATTTGTAAAACTTTTGTCTTCAAAGTGATGTTTTCTCTTTTCATTGCCCTTTTGTTGCGATCTGCTACCGCTTTACCAGCATTCACACGTGAAAACGATGAAGAAGTGCTTGGTGCTGGACTTGAAGGTGGAGTATTCTCTTCGATTAGAAGAGCAGTTCTTTTTCTAATCTTCAATATATCTCGTCTCTTTTGAGACTTTTCCCGCCATAATTTTCTTATTTGGCGCTTTTCTCTTGGAGTATACTGATCTATCTTTTTTATTTCCCCTTTTTCTTTTTTCTTGTAGTACCTTTCTCTATCTTTTCGACGAACTTCTGCAACTGCAGCTTCATCCATTTTTGCACGCGCTCTTCGCATACTTAGCTTTTTCTGTTCACGCCGCCTCTTCTTTTTTTCATCATCACTTAGTTGAGATGTTGATCTACTTACTCTTGGCATGATTACCTGTACAAGCAATAAAAATGCATATTTACATTCAAACCCACAAGCCCACAAACAGACCATAGCATAGAATGGAAAAGGAAGAGGTAGAATATTAATAAAAAAATATTACGAAGTGTAATAATATCATTGCACCATATAATTGTTCAGATATGGATTTCCGCGAAGTAACATCAGTACAGCAATCATCCCAGCGTCACTTCTGTAGACATAGTCTTTCCCGTGGACATGGTGTCCACCTGGAAGTTGTCCACGGAAGGGTCGTGCAACAAAAAAAAAATAAATGCAACTCACAGATTTTTGAGGTTAGGAACGCCTCTATGTTATCTTTGACAAAAGTGCCCCAGCTTACGAAACTCTATAATTGAAAATGATTTTTACGTATTTCACTTACCAAAATATTCCTGGAACCGAAAAGTTGCAACGGTCTTTGACAAAACCAATAACTTATCACTTTATTCTTGAAACAAATGCAATCGTTCGTCGTAAGTTATTCGCACTGATGTCAAACTTTTGCTTCAGATGACAGCAAGAAATGTTGCCAGTGAAATAAAATAATCTTCAATGGTAGATTTTTTTTTTAGCCGTGACATGATATTTTTGTTGGTCCACGGGAGGCGTCGCACAATTTGACACACCACGTTTATCGGTTTAGAAACTTTAACATAAGTATGTTAATAATAATCCAGAATATATTTAAATATTTTTCTTCAATTTGTAGTATTTTTAACTTACACTCAAACACACGAACATCATAAGAACACGGTCCACGGAAGGGTGTGAAATGGCTGATTTTGATTTTTTTAAAAGTATAGTAAGGTAATTTATGTGGATGATCTTTACATTTTAAATTTCTAAGGATGCTCTATTATACATACATAATGAATTTATTATGAAATAATATTTTTTTGGAATGAATATATGAAATGCACACTTTTTTCACGTGTTCTGATTATGACCCATAAGCACTAAAGCCTGTGATGCAACTTATTCGTCGCCTTCTTGTGGACCGCTACCAAAATTATCAGCATTGAGATTCTGTTGGTTGTGAAATAATTTTTGCCTAAGAATGGCCATCTCATGAAAAATCAACGTGCACACTAAAGGTTGTTCTTTTAAATTACAACCCGTGTGACTTAACTACGGACTTCACCCTGTGACGTCATCGTGATGGTAAAAAAAAGTTATTTATTAAAAATTATTATAAGGCTCTATAGTGAATTTTTATATTATTGTTTTTCTAAAAAACTAAATTTAAGAATTATAAACAAATGAGTGGATTACTGGTTAAAAAAAATATTAATTTTATTACATATATTACTATTATAATTAATTTCTTCGATTCTCGACATGGTGTCTGATTTGTCTTCAGAGCTGGTTTGTTCACCTCCAAGAGAAATTATTAATTTTCTTTGTTCAATTTCTTGTAGATGGTCCGTCTCCCAATACTCTTTTTCCCAATCTTTCTACATGGTTAATCTCTGTTTTTCAGTCAGAAACTGTGATGGACTTTATAGCCTCCCTTGTCAGATTTTCTTTTTCTCTTTCCAAATGACTTACGTTTTTATCTGCCACCCGTTGCTTCACTAAATTCCATATATATTCGATGGGATTAAGGTCACAATGGTGGGATGGCAGATGTAAAACTTTATGAGCGTTCTCTTTGAATAATTCGTCCACAATGTATTTTTTGGAGGCTTATTAATAACAACTAAATGGTATACCATATGTAATTCTGGTTTTGTCATTTTATCGTCGAACATGATATTATTGTATCGGAGCCAGTTTTGTATTTCACATTTGCGTGATTAATTCTTGGGAGGCTTTTGCATTTGCATCGAATTCCAAACGCGGCAAGTTTGGAATTAGTTCTTCTTTCAACCATTTTGTGAAAATTTTTGTATCCATTTCGTGATGATAGTCGCCAGTATTAGTTTTACATTTATATAAAAGTTCGGCCCCTTGAATAATTCCATTTCTATCGCCAGCATGTACAAGTATACATCGTTGCACTGGGGTTTTTTTTATACTGGCGTCGCTATTGTTTTGCCAACATTTACTTACGGTATAATGTGAATAATAATAATAATAATCTTTATTGCGATAATATGAGGTTACAAATAGCTTATGAAGCCTCTGAATCCTAAACTAGGTAAGAACCTGTATGTCAGGATTCAGCATCTTCTCCCATGTTTCTTAGCCTAATTCAATTCAAGACAATTTTAAGAGTGCGTTTCCAGAATTAGCTAATAACACTCATCTTCGATCAAGCGGCCTTCGGCCCATTGAGCAAAACGAAAACGCATGGGATTGTCATGCGGTTTCAGCTCTTCCACTTATTGAACTTTGTACGCATTCATACCGAGATCTTTAAGCAAAATTCTTCTTAAAGAAGTGCGTGAAATGTTCTTCTTGAGAACGATGACGAGTTGATGTTGATGGTTGTTCACGCACACTCTGAGCAATAGCAGCGATGTTTTTAGTTGAGCCTTAGATTATTTACTCTCTAGATAACGCGTCGAGAATAAATATCTATGACTTACATCAGCGTCATTTGTATCTGGGAGATACCAGCTAATGAATCTATCCCGATTAAATGGGGAAAAACTGTAAAATTGTCATGTTAATAAAATCATATATTATTTTAATATGGTGCTTTCAATTGTGTGTTTAGTTGTCGTTGAGTTAGAATAAATTTTTTTTTGTAAAGAAAAATATCTATAATATAAAAATGAATCGCTGAATGTGTTGCTAAGCGCAAATCTCGAGAGCAGCTGAACCGATATTGCTAATTCTTTTTTATAATATTTCTTGAAGTACGAAGATGGTTCTTACGGAGAGAAAAATTTAAAAAATTGCCTGAAAAAGTCTAAAAACAACACTTTTCTATATTCCCATACAAAAGACGTAATAATACTTAAAAGTCAATTTGAACTTCAATACCATACCATAAAGTTTAAGTGTTAGTGGAGGGGTTCCGGGAAGACAAAACAATTGAGTGACGTTAATATCGTATAAATACTAATGTCAATATTTGTCAATTAGAATAAGTAAAAATAAAATGAAATATAATAAGTAAGTAGTAGGTAAGAAATCGGAAATTGTAATTTTCATTGTGATTTTTTAGTGACTATTAAAAGAACTTTAAGTGTTTTATAATTTTTATTTTTTGACATAATGTCATTGTTGACTTATCAACTTTCTTTTTTTATCTTACTAGCTGATCCGGTGTCCCGAATAGCAGAACAAGTATTAAAAAAAATATTAAAGAATCGACTGTTAGGCAGTACGAAGTTCGCCGGGTCAGCTAGTAATCAAATAAAAATCAATTACGCATTTACAAAATATGTTTTATTATTTAATGTATGGTGTCGACTTATAAAAATACTAGATGTTGGCCGGCTCCTTCGCCTGCATCATAGTTAAATAATTTATCCCGCAGGTATCCTTTACCGTAAAATTTTATCCCATAGCGTTTCTACAGTTTAATAGATCCTTTTAAGAAAAATTATTCCGTCCTGCATTGTTGTGCCAGCAAGCATTGATATATGTGTGCCCCATTGAAGCTTTGCATCTAAGGTCACCCCCAGGAACACAGTAGTCTCTTCTATTTTCAACCTATCATTATTTACCATTAAACGTTTGTAACTACTAATTTAATGGCCCTCTCTTTGAATTTGTGTTTTAAATAATTTGCGTTTTGAGGTTGCATCACTTTAAAATTACCTAATTTAGCTATATGATAACAGCGTATGGTCAAATATTTTTCGACGACCAGTTACTTGGTGAAGAGAACCACACGTGTGTTCAGTTTCAACTGTAAAATAAATATTTTTACGACCAATAAATTGTTTTAATACACAAAATAAAATCTTTGTGTAAGTTGGCCTAGTCATTATAAAATTTTGTCTAAGAAACTTTTTGATTACTGTCTGCGAAGTCTTACATATAGAATACACATCCCTTGAAGCATAAATCAATCTGCCTTCATCCCGTGCGCTAACTAGTTTATGGTATTCATGCTTTTCATTTGAAAACAAACATTCAATGCATACAGTATATTTGATTTGTCTACGCAGACATCTCACAACACAACCTGAAATGTAAGCAACTACCTGTTGTGTATATTCAGATAATGAAGAATCATCTAAAAATCGAGACAGATTTCCTCCGTCTTCTTCCGAAATATTTTCTTCTGCCGTTTCACTCTCATCATCATCATATTTTCGTGTTGCTGGAGTAGTTAAATTAATACATTTTAGTGCCGAAGAGCACGTCAAAACACTTATGTTCTATAGCGGCTCCTGATCCAGCAGATTTAAGTTCCATGTGACACAAAAGTTTTCTGTATATACTGTTCAATTGTCGGGCATTTGGATTATAGTTATAACCACCATGCATACGTATCGCTCCAAAAAATAATTCGATGTAGTCTTGGCTGATGCGATTGCTATTACAGTTGCATATAACGCTTTTAAACTATTAATACAAATTATAACAAGAAATCTGGTGAAAGAGTTTGATTTCAGCACCGGTGTGTAGCTTTTTAGGGTTATTATCTTTTTTTTTCATGTTCTATCTAATTTCTTTTTCTCGAGACTCAAATATAGGTTCAAAATTAAATCATTTACTTCTTCTATTTAGAAGAATTAGTATTTTGGTCAGATAAAATTGAGTGATTATTGATAACTTTTATGCAAAGCATATTAAGACTGTCTAGGTTATTGATCACCACTTCATTATCATTTTCAACGTAGTTTTGCTTTTCAGCTGTATCAAATTCTTCAAGTTCTATTGCATTTATAATTACAGAATCATTCAGTACTCTAACATCAACATTTGTTTCATCTATGTCAAAATTGTCGGATAAATAACTGTGCTGGGTCCATTCTCCTTCAGAAAACATTTCATTTCATTTTTTTCTATGCTATCGTTTCTTTTCTCTCACTTGTTTGAGTTCTCCTGTGTTTTCATCGAGTTTTACATTTCCGTTTAGTGTAGTTTCCGTGTAAAATTCAAAACTGTGTATTTCCGGACCAAAACATTTACATTTTCCCTTTAAATTTTCGCAAAAGCAAGAGAGGATGCGGTATTTCAATATGAATTTAGCACTACTTACAATTTGGTGAATTTTTAATGTATTTCGTTTAGAGTTCAGTTTGCTTATTTTGCTTGTGTTTAATGTTTGGTTGCTTTCGGATCTTATGAAAAATATGTTAATAGATGTTGCCGTTTCCTGCAAAACATTGAACGCAGTTTGTGCATCAGGTATTTCAGTCCCATGTGAAACTTTGATGTCAAGAATTCTTTTAACAGTACCCCCGAAGCCATTTGCGGCACCTCGAGGGAGGCCTCAAAATAAGACTAAGTAAAATTTTAAATCCATGTTCGTAGGTGTTGCGGGACATTAAAAAAACATTTTTTTTGGCGGTACTGACTCGTAGGCCCATCGGAGAAAAATGAACTGTGTCTATATTTGGATAAGTAAGTATGATAAGCTTTACTAAGGGATCTAGTGAGAATTTTAAGCAGAAATTGTATAAAACTATAACGGTTTTTCAGGTAAACCACACCCGTATGAAGGGTAATTTGCCTTTACTGACCCGAACTGTATAGTTTGCACTTCGTCATGACGTTTACAGACCCAGTTTTCTGAAAAATCTATGTGTATGGCACATTCGTTGTTGTCTAAACTTTCTATACAGATCTTATACTGTTGGTACTGATGGTGCATGTTGTAAACATGTATCTTAAATTTGTTAATTTCCTTATGAAACAAATCAGTCAAATCTTTTAATGTTCCCTTGTTTTCAGTTTTTGCCATTCTTTGAGTCTTTTTTCTCTTTCTGTTTTCATCATATTCGTGTTCTCTGACATTCGATGAAAACCACTATTTTAACATTTTTCTCTTTTTATTTGTATATCATTATCCTTACAAACACTGCATTCGCCGTACATGCATTTTCTATAATCAGGGTCGCAGACGAAATCGGCCAAAATTGTGTTAACATCATTTGACTGAAGAATGCCCGCCGATTTTAAAGCACTTACAATAAACTTCATCAAACAATATTGATATGCTTCAAGCAACCACACGTTTCTAAATCTTTTATATTTGGAGAAATAACGTAAAACAGTCGATATTTTTTAAAGGTGCTTAAACGTATTGAACCAACTTCAGACACGTATTTTTTATGCAAGGTTTCTAATTTGTCTAATAGATAACGTACTTGCATTTTAAATTTTTGTATGTACGGCATTCCTTCTTACCTCCGCTTGCAAGGCTCACTCGAAAAATCTTCTTATTGTCTCTATTAGATTATGGGTTTTTGTCTTTGTTTCCCTGTGTCTTTCTAAACTGTTTTTGAGACCAAGACTTTTTGTAAGGTAGTTTTCAATCTATATATTTTTTACCATCAGGTTATTTACAAAATCTTTAAACGTATTTTTTATCTTGGTTCTGATTAGTTTTAAGTTTTGATTTAATAGAGTCCGTGATAACATTGTATTCTAAAATCTTTTTTTTTATAGTTTCTTTTACCGGTGTTGCAACATTAGTCAGGTGTTCATTAACAAAGTTTTCTGATTTCTTATATGGAGTGTTTTTTTGTTCTTGTCCAATAGCATAGTTTCAGTTTCAGCTTCCATCTCCTGGTGTTTCTGCGCTAAATCACGGTAGTCACTTTTATATTTACGCATTTCTCTTTTGAGACAATTATAACGTCTTATTAATTTTTGAACATGTCTACGAAGTTGATAATTTTCACGTCGCATTTTATGCTCAATATTTCTCTGAATATTTCTAATTGCAGTCCTATTCATATACATATTGCTTCTAACTTCCGTCTCATTGTGGTCAGGTCTGACTGGATCTTGTGTAGCCAAAATGTTTAGTTTCCCGATTGTCCATTTGAAGAGTTTTCTGTATGATCCTGCGCATTGTTAGATTTTTTCACTGGATGAAGACTGGATTGTGTGGACAGTTTGCCATTGTAATAATTTTAACCTGTGTTCTTCTTTTTGTGCATTAGTTGAAGATTTTTTTTTATTTTGGTAAGCTTTGATAGCTCTTAATTTATTTTTATTTTTCATGTCTAAATATTTTTCAGGATTAGTTCTTGATTTTTCTGACTGTGTCAGAGGCATTTGTAAAGAAATATCGACGTTATAGCTTACAGTAACATATTTAAACAATAACATATTTTATTTTGTACTTGTAGTGTGTGTACCTATATATAAATATAATAGCGAGTGAAAGAGAGATATTGAGCTGGGAAAACGTATGGTCAACCCTAGGCCACAATAGAATCATGTAAAATTGCCAAATAGTAAGAGATTTCATAGGATTTGATTGACATCGTCACTTTTAAATGGTTCCATCGTGGCCCACGGTTCCATTTGGTTGACCTTAAATAGCAAAAGTACTGTGAGCACGCACCTTTATTCGGTAGCGCAAATTCACTGGTATCGCAAAGTGGCATAATGTCATTTTTGCGGAACCATGGCGCAAAGAAAATCCATAATAACTCAGTAGATAAGCTCTTTTTTAAGTTAATTTAACCTTGAAAGATTACATACATCTTACTTAATAGCGCAAAATATCAATAACAGCTGTTATTTTGAAACTTACCTTGAAATCTCAAAACATGTACTCCGCAAAAAATGTGACACTTTCCGATCAGACTTTCAAAAATATGGCCGCTGCTGCCTTATTGACAATAAAGAAAGTTACTTTGTTGTTGCCACTACTCAGAATACAAATACTACCAATGTTTAACGCTACAAAATGGGCCGATTATGTTGCGCAATAAAAATGGCTTTGTTCGTTTTTTTTTGTACGAAAATTTACGTATTTTCTTAGGAAACACCAAACAATATTTAAAAGGGGCTAGGTAACCATTAATTCATAGCGTCAAATGTACCAAAAATATGTATTTTTTAAATTTTATAGATGCTTGAAGTGCCTTTACTGAAGCGGATTTGTGATTTTTACCAAAATTTCGTAATTTTTTATTGAAAAATATCGTTTAACTTTCGAAGTTTTTGAATTTATTTAAAAATCTTACGTGGCTGCGGATCACCATTTTTTCAGAAATACAATGATGTGGTCGTGAAAAACGTAGGTAATTATAATTATAGTTAAGAAAAAAGTAGCGGAGAAAAATTACGGCCTGACCCAGATACCAACGCTTAGTACGGAGTTTGATATTGTAGTGGTCAATAACATAATGTAATAGATTGACATAACCCATAGGTCGATTATATATACCCATACTACGATAAAAGGACTTTCAACAGAGATGTATTGCTTTCCAGACATTTTCAAACCTTCTTATTACATATGTTGGGTGTTTTCCTGCAAATTCTATGCTAACGTGACAATTTTGATATCTCTTTAAGCCACTTTAAAGTCTTTTGGAACATTGTGTAAATTAGTCTATTTTATAACGTTGATAATATCCTCAGTAAACAGATATGAAAATATCTCGTAAGCAGTATCCAAGCGAAGTATTTCTAGAGGTAATGTGTCATACTCTTGTAAACGTAGTTGGTCATCTTTAAGTTCAGGCTTTTCATATAATTAATAGAATCAGGCGTTACTTTGCGGAAATCCATTATATAAAAGCTTTTAGAAAAATTTACTTCGCAAATATCCGCGTTATAAAATAAAATGATGTGTCTTACCTAGTATAAAGAGCACCCGCCCGCCCTCCCTCAATTGCGTGCACTATCCCCGTCACCACTAGTCCCAGCACCGCTACTCCCAACACCACTACACTAGGCAAGACACACCACTGACGATAATATTATCGTCAGTGGTGTGTCTGTCTGATAGTGCACGCAATTAAGGGAGGGCGGGAGGTGCTCTTTAGACTAGGTAAGACACATCATTTTATTTTATAACGCGGATATTTGCGAAGTAAATTTTTCTAAAAGCTTTTATTCAGGCTTTTCTTTTTTGACGCGCGTGGTGTGCGCGTAGCGGGTGCGTGTCGTGGGAACGCGCCCTAAGAGTCGCTCGGTTAGCAACAATGTTGTGAATTAAATTACACACAGAGGAGCGCGCGTACGCTTAGTTGTTGCCCATAAATCACATTCAATTTGGGATAGTTGCAAATAAAAGTAGAAGCCTTTTTTACTCGTTTTTCAAAAACTGCAATAACGGTATATCATTATTTATATATTTGAAGTTAAATATAAAATGTGTATACTCTTTGAAAAATAACCCGAATGTCGTACGGAAAAGGATAAACGAACAGATACAATATATTATAGATACATTGTCCAATCTACATAAAATATATAAATCTAAAGGTGGTAAATACAGCCTGGCAATATTCTACAAATATAAGTCATCACCTGGATAAACCAGTAGCAAAAAAAAATTACGAGAGTATAGACTCATTAAACGAAAACGAGACCGTAATATTATGCGAGTTTTCAAGTGTAAAAATTATAATTGTAAACTAGCCGCGGAAATTTTGTCGATGTACTTTGGTGCATCTAAGCAGCAAATCACTCTCCATACAGGTCATTATTTTTAATGTTTTAAATGGTTATGTTTTATATTTATTCAGCTGGATTTTTAGCTTGGCCCTTTATTAGTCACTCAGCTTACTTGGTCGATATATAGAAGAGAGATCTCCGGTCGTACACGGTCGATATATTATCAATCCACATTGTTTTCTTACAACGCTTAACTCTGTGTACTGCGTGGAATTAAAATTCAACACATAATCCTAAGAGCTCTTATCTCTACTCCATTAATCTTACTTTTATGTTTCTTCTTAAAACCCATGATTCACAACCATGCATTAATGTCTCCCTGAAACAAGGGCGAGCTTTGCTCGATAATTATTTTATTATTGATCAAGATCTAGATTAGAGCACCATTTATTTCTTTTACCGCTTCCACTCCTTTAAAATTATATATTATTAATTGTTTAGGCCCAAAAAAGGTAATTTGTACGACATCCAATCACGTTCGACTTCGTGAGTCGCCCGATGGCACCAGGTGTCACGCGCATCGCGGGGAGGGGTTAGCGGTAGGCAGCTTCCCAGCGTGTGACGCTCGTGGGCACATCATTTTATTTTATAACGCGGATATTTGCGAAGTAAATTTTTCTAAAAGCTTTTATTCAGGCTTTTCGTTTTGTATAATATGTTGTATTTTTTTTTAATTGAAAATAGACTTCTATGCTTTGTTGCCGATATACAACACTGAGAAAAGTCTAGTTATCTGGATTTGCTATATTATTAGCTCAATTTGAATGCTGTGTCGCAGAAGTGCTACATGGCTCCATAAATGGTTAATGTAATTTATCTAGTTACAAGTTAACTAATAATTATAAACATAACAATAGAACTAATATTAATGTTACGGCCTACAGCTGCCCCTGCAAAGTTCGAATACCCCGGGGCCCATGAGCGGAAGATTCAACGAGCAGCCGCAGGTCGGGCCCCAAATGGCCACATGGCAAAATGTCCTATCATACTAAACTATATGGGAGAATGCTAGGAAAATATAGTACGTACCTGTTTCCGACTCTTAGATCGCCCCAAGGCTCGGTCAGGCCGTAAGTGGGTGTAAGGTGCATGGCAAGTAGTGTTTAGTGATGTGTATGTGTCTGAGACCTGGACCAGCTTAAGTGACCAGCAGCGGCCGAGTTCAGGCTGCCCCACAACGTTGCATCGCTCCAGCAGGCTCCACCGCTAGACCATTTCTTTCTTCATTGTCACTATTTCAGTCTATTAACTTCATTGTACGTTTAACTAACTTAAACTCGCCTAATCCACATTCATCGTAGAATCGAACACGTGATACCCGACGCAGTAACGGACAGTAGTTCAAAGTTCAACACTCAATGTCCCGGATTCACTTATCGCCAAATTATAAATAGGGAACTAACGCGATCTCTTCATGAGTCACACGATTCAGCGTTAAACACAACCAAGTTCCTTCGTTCGACATCAAACACCGCGCCGCGATAAGAATTCAAAATACGCCTCGTTGACACGTAAAACTAACAAACCAGCCAACACACAAAAAGGGCACTTAACGCGACGGCACAATTACAATGATTTCCAGACAATCAACCGAGAGACGCTCTCGAACAAGGAATGCGCGGTTCGAATCCTAGACCGTATATCTACTCGGCGCTCGCGTGCGAATATCTGCGTCACCCGAGCAAGTTAAATATTGCAAAATTCACTTCAAACGCAATCACCATATAATTTGCACAATTACTTTCAAAGAAGTTACTTTAATCGGTCGAACACAATACAAGCCTCTTGTCAAGAACTTAAACCCTAGACAACCTAATCCGAGGCGGTTTTCACGAAACCCATTACGTAGCGACGTAACATACACTAAATCTAACCATCTGGACCCTACACCGGTTGCGTGAACTTCTGCCGCGATAAGCGAGATACGCGGATTCACCGCATCGCGGCCAACGAGCTACTAAGCTCTCGCCCACGAGCGTCACACGCTGGGAAGCTGCCTACCGCTAACCCCTCCCCGCGATGCGCGTGACACCTGGTGCCATCGGGCGACTCACGAAGTCGAACGTGATTGGATGTCGTACAAAATACCTTTTTGGGCCTAAACAATTAATAATATATAATTTTAAAGGAGTGGAAGCGGTAAAAGAAATAAATGGTGCTCTAATCTAGATCTTGATCAATAATAAAATAATTATCGAGCAAAGCTCGCCTTTGTTTCAGGGAGACATCAATGCATGGTTGTGAATCATGGGTTTTTAAGAAGAAATATAAAAGTAAGATTAATGTAGTAGAGATAAGAGCTCTTAGGATTATGTGTTGAATTTTAATTCCACGCAGTACACAGAGTTAAACATAGCGTTGCGAGAAAACAATGTGGATTGATAATACATCGACCGTGTACGACCGGAGATCTCTCTTCTATACATCGACCAAGTAAGCTGAGTGACTAATAAAGGGCCAAGCTAAAAATCCAGCTGAATAAATATAAAACATAACCATTTAAAACATTAAAAATAATGACCTGTATGGAGAGTGATTTGCTGCTTAGATGCACCAAAGTACATCCACAAAATTTCCGCGGCTAGTTTACAATTATAATTTTTACACTTGAAAACTCGCATAATATTACGGTCTCGTTTTCGTTTAATGAGTTTATACTCTCGTATTTTTTTTGCTACTGGTTTATCCAGGTGATGACTTATATTTGTAGAATGTTGCCAGGCTGTATTTACCACCTTTAGATTTATATATTTTATGTAGATTGGACAATGTATCTATAATATATTGTATCTGTTCGTTTATCCTTTTCCGTACGACATCCGGGTTAATTTTTCAAAGAGTAAACACATTTTATATTTAACTTCAAATATATAAATAATGATATACCGTTATTGCAGTTTTTGAAAAACGAGTAAAAAAGGCTTCTACTTTTATTTGCAACTATCCCAAATTGAATGTGATTTATGGCCAACAACTAAGCGTACGCGCGCTCCTCTGTGTGCGATTTAATTCACAACAATGTTGCTAACCGAGCGACCCTTAGGGCGCGTTCCCACGACACGCACCCGCTACGCGCACACCACGCGCGTTAGCACCCGCGTCTAACTCGCTTTGAAATTTGTTGCATATAATTTGAGTCTTATGACAAATCAATAAATCTAAATCACATTGTGTTGGTTGTATGGATAAAAAGCATGTGATACAAGCACCTGCTAATTCAGGAAGTGAATTTTACAACTATAAAGGGTTTTTTAGCGTTGTACTATTAGCACTTATCGATACAAAATATCGTTATATTATGTATGTCAGCGTAAAAAGTCAAGGCCGCATATCTGATGGACGTGGTAGAGCCATGCTGCAGCAATATTAGTAGTATAGTTGTAGCACGAATGGGTCGGCTCGACCGGGGAAAGACCACGCTCTCACAAAATACCAGCGTATAATAGCAGCTTAACGCTGCTGTGTTTCGTATGGTGAGTGTAGAGAACCGGAGACCCTTTTTACTGGACAAGAGGCATTCCATCTTAGTCCTCACGGGTGACAACGCATCTGCATTTTGAGTCTTTATTGAGGATAGATTTAGATGTCTATGGGTAACCAGTTACCATCAGGTGGACTGTGTGCTCGTTTGTCACCCTATCCTATAAAAGAAAAAAAAGAAAGGTGTGTTTTCCAATTCAACACTAAAAATCATGTTGGAATACAATTTACTTAACCGATTCGTTGCGGCACCGGTTTTCGACAACTTTTAGCTGTGGCGGCGAACAAATATTTCGTGACACGCCTGGCGTCTCAAGCGCCACAGACACGCCTATTGTGCCATCAGCCATGTGTAAAAATAATTTTCTTTTTTTTTTTTTGCTTTTTCACTTGTTTAGACCTAATTAAGTGTAGTTGACATCAAACATCAGTTACAAACGGAAGAATACTTGTTTTTAGTGGGTAGCTACGTATTTTTCTACATGTTTTCTTTGAAATTGAGAGTGTTACTTTTTTTATGCAGAGATTACAAAGCTTTTGTACTATTTTTTGTATTATAAAAAAATATTTATATAAGTAGGTACAGCTAAATCACCCTGGAAAACCTTGTTATTTATTAAATTAAATTTTCACCTAATAATAACATTTGTAAATATCAAACAATCAAGAACCTTATTTTGGAAAAAATAAGGTTCATGGTTCATTGATATTATTTAATTTTATACAAATGTAAAAGTAAAGTCGATCCGAAACCGTCTAATTAGTAAGAATAGCAGAACAAGTGTTTTCAAAAGGAAAAAAATGCCGGCGCTGTACGGCGGCGGATTGACAAAAGACTACTTATTAGCGAACTTTTTTATGCATGAACAGTTTCGAACTGTTTCAAGCGAAAATAAACCTTATATCATATTACAAGAACACATGGTACTTCGTAGGTCTATTCGGCCATATGATAATAATAAGACGGCAGTTTAACCATTTTAAGCAAAATTAAATAATAAGACAAACGCATTGTTTTTTTTTAACAGGAGACATGTTTCCAGAGATTTGTTTACAACTTGAGTTTGTCAGCGATCGCAATGAGTGCTATTATTTGTTACTTATTAGACTATTTTTCCACAACATGATTTAAAAAACCCACAAAGTAAAAAGAGTACCATGTACAAGTTAAAAAAAGGTTGTCAACCCCTAAAAATTTCAAATTTTCAAAATATCCAGAAACGAAGCTGTATGCATGAACTACTTGCAAAATAATGAATATTTTGTTCAATCTTCCAAAAACGCAATTTGAGCTAGTTCTCACGATTTAAAAAAAGACACGACTCGCGTGTCATACGCCACATAGTATATAATATAAAATATACAAAATACATAGTATAAAATATACAAAAGTAATCGATGGCACGCCTGGCGTGCCATCCGCACTGAACCGGTTAATCTGCCTGCTCCACTTCCAGGAAGAATATTACCTACGCCCTACGTATTTTTGTCAGATGATGTATTCTCGTTAAATAAAAACATGAAACCATATCCAGGACTTCACAATTAGGTTCTAAAGAACGAGTTGGAAGAATTAATTAAAAAAGT
The DNA here is from genome assembly GCA_963668995.1 of Parnassius mnemosyne. Classification (NCBI taxonomy): domain Eukaryota; kingdom Metazoa; phylum Arthropoda; class Insecta; order Lepidoptera; family Papilionidae; genus Parnassius; species Parnassius mnemosyne. The sequence continues at coordinate 36,980,049 of CAVLGL010000079.1, read as the reverse complement.
CTCAAACATTCTGTCCTTTTTATCTTTTAAATTCAAAATGTGTGGTAAGGCATTATTTAACTGATTTTACTGCGCACCCCCGACATTCGTAAGGGTCGATCGGTAGGTAAGAACGTTATTGCCCATAAAAATCACAATCAATTTGGGATAATTTCAAATAAAAGTAGAAGCCTTATTTTACTCTTATTTTTAAAAACTGCAGTATCGGTATATCATTATTTATATATTTGAACCTAAGTTTGAAATTTGGCTACTCTTTAATAAATATCCTCCTCTCATATCAGAGAGCGTTTTATGGGAAGTAAATAAAAATGTGTTAGTATAAAAAATCGAAACTTAAGCAAATCGGAAAAAGATTAAGTGTGTTTTTTAAAAAGTGTAAGTACCTTATACTTACAATTTTTAAAAAATCTGCCCATTAATGGTAGTAAAAGTAAAAGAAAAATAGTGATGACTCTTTTAACTTTCAGAAATGGATAATCTTTTATCCAAAGTTTTGTCAACTTCGCTAGTACAGTGGTGTCGATGGAAGTGACCGTACCTATTTTAATGTAAACTTAATTATATAATTATTTACGGGTAAATTATAAAATAAATTTCAAATAAAGTAATTAATTTTAATTAAGTTTTTTTTTAAACAACACTATGTACACCTTTCCCGGTGAGAGATCTCCCTTTTTCCTTCTACTGCACGGCCTCAAGGTGATAAATCAGCACATACAGTTGCAATTAATAATTTCATTGCTACCATTGGGGTTCGGACTGTGCTCTTACGGCGAGCACTTTGCCCCTGTCCTACCACGGCTCGTTTCTTGCCGTGTAAGATTAAGATGAAATACCTGTCATTTGCTGTAATGGATAAAGGAGTGACATTTTAGTTCTCCCATAATAGATACCACTCTTATAGTTGTATTGCTACTAGGCACTTAAATTATTACGAAGGGAATGCAACAAACAAATAATTTTTATTCAGATACTAAGTTTTTAGAATAATGGTAACAGTATTGAAGTTGAGCCGACCTGAATACTTTAAAAACTACGCCTACGAATGCATACACAAAAAAGTTACTAAGAAACCTTTTTGCTTAAGTTATGGAATAGAGCACAGAGAATAAGATGATCATTAATAAAAAAAAAAAAATAATGTCAAAAAGTCAAAGTTGACAAAACAAGAAATTTTGCGTTTTTATTTTTTATTGAATAATTGTAAAAATGTGACAAATTCTACGAGTGAGTACCCCTGAATACTAAAATCATTCAGGTCAAAATGTATAAACATCGCCGCCTCAGTCGTCCGTTACCAAAGAAGTTTCCCAAGGATGTAACTGTAACTAATGTAATGTATGATAAGGGAAGAAAGTTTGATGACTTCGACAAGAGGTTTTTTCCAAACATTTTGACAAACCGAAGCTGCTACTTCAGTCCGGATCTGAGGGATGCAGGGCAACTTACCGACTATGTAGCCAATGAAGAAGTAGGTATAAACATTGATTACTCATTATTATTATTATTTAGGCCATCATAAATTTAATACGACAGGGCAGGGGTGCTAAGAATCTCCGGTGGAGATTTGGTTGCCACCTGAAACGATCTTGAGGACTGACGAGAAGATCCTGGAACTGGAAGAAGGGATAGACAAGTTGCGCTGGAATATTATAGGATTATCTGAAGTCCGAAGACAGGGGAGGATACGGTAATCCTCGAATCCGGCAACTTGCTCTATCACCAGGAGGGCGACCATCTGTCACAAGGAGGTGTCGGATTTATCGTCCACAAGTCTCGTTGACAACGTTGTAAAGGTTGGGAGTGTGTCGACGAGGGTTGCGTACCTTATTCTCAGAATTACTAAACGGTATTCGCTGAAGGTCATACAGGTTTACGCACCAACATCGGCACATCCCAATGAGAAGGGGGATGAAATGTATGAAGATATCTCTAAAGACATACATTCCTCAAAACACCTATACGATGTTAATGGGAGTTTTCAATGCAAAACTAGGCACAAGAGAGAACGGTGCGCTGAAGTTAGGGAAATTTGGAATAGGGCAACGGAACTCAAGGGGCCAGCAACTGGCCGACTTCGTGGAGAAAGAAGAACTCTTTATGGTGAACTCTTTCTTCCAGAAGCGGCCCCCACAGAAAGTTCTTCATTCCTTTCGCTCCGTCCCCCTCTTGTCTAATCCAAAGTCCCGAAAACTTTCAGCTCGAGTTACAAAATCGCTTTCAGTGCCTAGAAGACTGCAATGCACTGGACGATATGAATGACAAGTTCGTGGAAACTATCCATGCGGTCGGAGCTAAGTTCTACAAAACTCTCCGATCACACTTTAATCTCATGGCTGTTCGACGGAAAATGAAGCAGCAGTCTTCAGCACACATAATACAGACAACTAAATAGACAGATCTCCAAATGCATGCGGTGGGACTTACGCAGCTTCAATACAGCTCGTACTGAAGAAGTGATCGAGCTGGACCAGGGCTCCAAAGTATTTGGCAGAGATCTGTCCACCAGAAAGAGTAAACTATTGAGACTGAAGACCGAATGTGGCGGCATCTGTACAAGCAAGCTGTACATGGGAAATCATTGGAGCCACACGCAAGTGTGAGTAATGATCCAAGAGCAAGTCTTATCTGACACTATTCCGATGATATTCCGGATGTCAGTCTGAGCCAGGATGGAATTATAGCGCAGCTTCTGAAAGCGGTTGGAAAACCAGTACTTGAAATCCGTCAGAAGTTCTTCTATCCTGTCCTCCATGGTGGCACTACTCCGGAGGCGTGAAGCAGAGTTTTGTTCCTCAAGAAATGCGATAACGCTCAACGTCAACGCTTGAAGGACTACAGACCAATTTCCTTTCTGAGTTTTCGAGAGTTATTACGAATCGTCTCGCACGCAGACGACGTCTTCCAGTTTCCTGAACAAGCAGGTTTCCGAAAAGGCGTTAGCACAATAGACCATATATATGTATACCTTCGTCAAATTGTACAGAAGACGGAACAGTAAAATCCGCCACTTTATCTTGCGTTTTTGGACTATGAGAAAGCCTTTGATTCCGTCGAAATTTGGGCGGTGCTGCAGTCTCTTCAGCGGTGCCAAGTTGACTGTCGGTAAATCGAAGTGCTAAAGTATTTGTACAGAAGGGCTACGATGGCTTTCCGAGTAAAGAACCAGAGTACGAATCCTATCCAACTGCAGGGATGTGTAGGACAAGGTGAAGTTATATCTCCGAAACTCTTCACTGCTGCATTGGAAGACTTTTTCAAGGTACTGGACTGGAAAGGATACCGTATTAACATCAACGGCGAGTACATCACTCACCTTCGATTTGCCGACGATATAGTCCTCTTGGTAGAATCGCTGGAGGACCTTAAGCACTATGCTCAATGACCTCAATACCTCAGTGCTTCGAAACGGTAGTTGTTGGGAGCACCAAATTCACTAAGTTGTTGACGTGTACGTTTATTTTTGACAAATAATCCGACTAGGTTAATCCAATTTCGACCGAGAGGTCAATCGACGGATTCAACTCGGCTGGGCAGCGTTCGGGAGATTACGACACATCTTCTCGTCAGGTATACCTCAAAATTTTGAAAACGTGAGTGTACAACCGGTGTGTGTTGCCAGTGATGACTTATGTATAGAGACATTGTCCTTCACTGCTGGCTGTATGAGGAAGCCAAAGGTTGCTCAGCGAGCTATGGAAAAGGCTATACTCGGGGTTTTTCCGCGCGATAAACTTAGAAATGAGGTTATCTGTAGTACAACCAGAGTAACCGACATAGCCCAACGGATCAGTAAGTTTAAGTGTCAATGGGCCGGATCTCGAAGAACCGTCAACCGATGGGGAAGCAAGGTTCTCGAGTGGCAGCCTCGTACCTTTAAGCGAAGTGTGGGGCGGCCCCTCATGACCTGGTAAGGCATGGAGGAAGTCGATCGATGCAGGTGGTTCTGGACCGCGTTTTGTGGCATTCTTTGGGGGAGACCTATGTTCAGCAGTAGACTTTTAAAGAGCTGTAATGATTATAAAATTTAATACACATACAGAGACCACGAAAATGTTTGAAATAAGGTAGTCACTGACTCCAAAACACTTAAAAATTAGCGTGATATAGATACTGTTCACAGACTTAATAGAACAACATTGCTACTATTATAGATATTTATAATAACAGCAATGTTAACATTGTTAACATTCTTGCTATTTTAGAATGAAAAAAGATTGCAGGAACAGAACGGCTCGAATTGCCAGTCGAAAGATATGCAAGAGTTTATAAAAGAACTTAAGAAGATCATACACGATATTTTACCTAAGGGCAAACGTAATTCTGAGGATGTCCCTTATAATCTTGAGGGAATAAAAGAAGTTAGTTTAATAAATTTGCAGGACAATGATAGTGTGAATGAAATTGATAGGCTTACTTGCGAAGGAAGTGATGATCAACAAACAAACGGTGAGTTATCTCTTAATCTCTTTTAATTTTTACTGCAATGATCATGATTCATAAGTAAATGAGTGATCACGGTGCTCAACATATGGTGTGACACAGTTATACGACTCTAACAATGGTTTCATCTTTTCTCTTTAATTTACTCCTGGATATGCGCCTCAGTAGGGAATTACTCCTTACATCGTAGAGAATAATGCATGGGAATTAAGAGATCGCAGCTAAAATATCTCTACCATTGTCATTTTTCCCTCTGACTGGTTTATGTATTTTACATCTGGCATAAACAGAATAGTTGTAGGAGGACTTCTTTTCTAGTCCGTCTAGATAGGTACCACAGTCTTACTTATTTCTACCGCCAAATAGTCATCGATATAAAACTAAATGTAAATACATATATAAATGAAGTAAAATATCAGTTAGTCGCCTTTTTATGTTTCTAGGACAATCTAAGGACTCTCCAAAAAGTGTTTACATTTCTGATGAACCACGCATAAAAGTCATTGCAGAAAAATTCGCTCGATACAAAAACAACCTCGTTGAATTAAGAAAATTAAAAGAGCGCGTAGTTTGCATTGAATACGATGTATACGTCCGCGGCGAAGAATCTAACTCCGAGCCGTTTCAGAAATTAAGAGCATACTTTTCTGTTAAACCGGTCTCTGAAAATGAAGGTGGTATGTTGTATTACTTGTCTTTACGATAAATCTCAACTTTAACACGCATTGTGGCAATCTATGGGGAAGGCCTTCATCAGTGGACTTGTGATAAGCTATAACGATGATGATGATGAAATAATAAAACCGTATTGTAGCGGCGTAACAGAATACAAAACATGCTGTTGTAAGAGGCGACTGAAAAACAAAAGGGCATAGATTCTGACAGATGGCAGAATCTATTCCATCCATTACAGCCTATAAAACTACACGTTAAAAAAGGCCACCCTCATAGATTGCCTCATAGGGGGATTATGCCATAGTTTCCACGCTTGGCAGATGGGTTGTCAACCGCGATTTTTTATTATTTTGACTTGTTTTCAGGAAAATGCTGCCGCCCATCCTCGCTTTAATATACCTCTGCAGCCTCTTCCGACTCCCACTGGATGATATGGGGTAGTGGATTTTCTTACGCCGCACTTTTCTTTTTTAGCAGTTACGCCCACTTCACGTCTGATAATGCTTATAACAGCAGAAACGATACTATGAATGGTGGTTATTTACTCGATTGGGGATTTTTGGCAAGAACACAGTCATATTCATGACTTCATGAGTCAGTTCATGACCTTACTAATTATATTGTTACAAACTTGGACAATGGGCAGAAGGTTCTTGGCATATTTCTTGATCTCGCCAAAGCTTTCGACACGGTTTCTGTACCCACTTTTACGTAGGATGGAGAGTTTGGGAATTAGAGGTATACAACTTCAACTTTTTGAAGACTACTTGAGTGGACGTACACAGTACGTTCAGGTGGAGAAATTCATTAGCGCTGAACGCACAATTACCTATGGTACGCCTCAGGGCAGTGTACTCTCTCCAACTTTATTTCTTATATATATTAATGAAATGAGTATGCTCACTCTTCCTAAAGAGCGGATCATAAGTTTTGCAGATGATACCGTCCGCCTATTTAGCGCAGGTTCATGGCAAGATGTCTCCAACTGGCTCCGAAGTAATGTGCTGACACTCAACATAGATAAAACATGTTATGTCACATTTAAATTAAAAAAATAACACATTAACAACATCATCACCACCATATTCCATCATAAGTCACTCATGTTCCAACTCACTTAATAACGCAGATACCTGCATAAAACTATGTCAAACTGAAAAAGTAAAATATCTATGAGTTATAATTGATAGCACTCTACGTTTTTATGAACACATTAATACCCTTAATAGCAGGTTGCGTAAACTTATTTATGTTTTTAAAACTCTGAGAGATATGGCTGATGAGAAACTAAAGAAATCCATCTACTTCGCCTTGGCCCAATCTCTGTTAACATATGGTATTACCTCCTGGGGCGGTGCTCCAAAATCTAAAATGCTTCAATTGGAGAGAACGCTGAGAGCCATCTTAAAGGTCTCTTTTTCACTGCAGTATCGCTATCCTACAGAGCTCCTATATAAAGAGTTGAAAATTTTAACTGTGCGGCAACTGTTTATACAAAGTACCTTACTAAAACAGCATGCTTTATTAAAATACAACTCCTCACTCTCCCGAGATAAAAGGCGTTTTAACCCCGTGGGCCGCTGTCATATAACTCTATCCACCAAATTATCTAAACGTTTATTTTGTCACCTTGGAGGTTTCTTATACAATACAGTCAATAAGATTACCCCTATATTTAACGTTTACAAAACTATATGCAAAAAGAAAATAACTATCTGGCTCCAAGAATTAAATTAATATGACACCGAACAACTACTTACTAATTGTATCTAATTACTAATCGAATCGAAGTTAATTACTAACCCAGTCACAAAATAACAAACAAAAGCACACACACACACACACACACACACACACACACACACACACACACACACACACACACACACACACACACACACACATGCACACGCACACACTCGCACACGCGCACACACACGCTCACACACACACTAACACACACACACACAAATGCACACGCGCACACACGCACACGCGCACACGCTCACACACACGCACACGCGCACACGCTCACACACGCTCACACACACTAACACGCTCACACACACTAACACGCTCACACACACACACATACACGCTCACACTCACACACACACACACACGCGCGCACGCACACACACGCAAACACGCACACACACGCACGCACACACACGCACTCTCACACGCACGCACACATGCACACACACACGCACACACACGCGCGCGCACCGGCGCACTCACGCGCACACACACGCGCACCCACACGCGCACGCGCTCGCACACGCGCAAACACACACGCGCAGCCGCGCACACACGCACACACACACGCGCCCCCGCGCACACACACGCGCACGCACACGCACACTCACGCACACACACACACACAAACACGCACGCACGCGCACACACACGCGCACCCGCTCCCGCGCACATGTACACACACGCGCTCACACACACACGCACGCACACACACGCGCACACACACACACACACACACACACACATACACGCACGCACATGCACACACACGCGCACACACACACACACGCACGCACACACACGCGCACCGACACACACACACACACGCACGCACGCGCACGCACACACGCGAACAAACACGCGCACGCACACACACACACACGCACACGAACACGCACGCACACACACACACACACACGCACGCACGCACACACACACACACACACACACACACATTAATACTAGCACCACTTTTTAATATATCTAGAATCCTAATTAAATAAAAGAAGATATTATGTAAATTATAAATATGGTACATGTACGAGTGCATAATAAAAGTATTGTAATTACAACCATAGGTCGGAGACCTGGCGTCCTGAAATACAGGCGTAAAGCCTAGCTTAGGCACCAGTCTCCCACAGTATATTATTGAGGCTATACTATAATATTATGTACAATAATTCTGTATTGTGGTGAGAAAATAAAATAAATTATTATTATTATATCGCAATAGGAATCAAAGTTTATACACATTCGAAAACGTTGTGGTTGATAGAATATTAATATCATCATCAATAACAGAACTTTGTTGTCATTACAAAAATTATATCATCTCCAATTCGATTATTGGTTTTTAGACACAATTCCGAATATTCCATCTGCTATTAAAAGGGACTGTGATATAACTAATGAAGATTTTAAAAACGTATACGAAGGAATCGAAATGATCGACGCAAACATACCTGAAAATAAATCGTATCTCGAAGGCCTTAAAAGTGTCCTCAAACGGCAACAAACTATTAAAATTAAAAAGAACAAGGCTTTTGACCCCATGTATTTGTATGCTATGGCTAAAAGGGATAATCTCCTTTCAAACGACTATTCGTATACGGACTTTTTTTCAAAGGCCGAGTTGGATGAAATTAAAGATTTGATTATGAAGAAAACGACTTCCAGTGTACATGGTATAAGTAGAAGAAAATTAATACCAGAAAAAGATGACACAAAGATTAAAGAAGGAAATGAAGACGTAAAGAATACTATAATCGAAGACCTTTTCAGAGTCATGTAGTTTTAAAGCAAAAAAAAAAACGTTTTCGATATCCTTTTATTTAACAATCGTCAACATTTTAATAAATGTGTATCGAACTTTTGTATATCAGTGTATGTTTCAAACACCTATTATTTCCCATTTTCCGTTTCGTTTTGTACCATTTCTGGATTAAGTGCCGGATCCAGTCCAAGTTTCTTCATTTCTACTGCCATCTCAAATAAGTAATCGTAGCATTCGGTCCTAGAAGTTAAAATATTTAAATTATGTCTGCGCAGAAAAATTAAATGTAATATTTTAAATGATTCTATTGCCGTGTGGCGGCGACTTAATTGCATCTATTATCCAATTTTGTTCAGTGGATGGGTGACTGTAAAATGTAAGTGACTGGTAAATGAAAATATTTGATGTTCAGACATATGGCAGTATAACTATCTTGCTATCACTATAGGCAGTATTAAAGACGGATTTAAAAAGAAATCAGACAAGGCAAACGTAACATCATATGGATCAGACCAAAACACCGTTTTTTTTTTACTTATTAGAAGCCAGAGTTTGACCAAAATCTCATCTGGTGGTAATTGGTGATGCAGCCTTAGATTGTAAATCGCACTGTCTTAGCGTAACAAATGCCTATTCACTCTTGCCTTGAAGACGCCCAGATTGTATTCGGACGGAAAGATAGACACCGCCAAATTATTTCACTCCTTTGCTGTACGTATAACAAAAGACGTAGCTTCTCACGATCTCCCACTGTAGGGAGAATTTGCCATAATCTCCACCAGACGTCTCGCTCCTTTGACGCTGCTCCCCGTCGCCGTATTAAGTACGGCTAGCTATTGGAGATCACGAGGTTTTTTTAGCCTTTTCCATAGTCGGCTCCTACGACACTCACTTGACGAAATACAGTGACGGATTTTTTCACGCTAAGGCAACCTACCTACATCTATTCCTAAGAAAATGATTTTAATGGATAGACAAATTGCACTAAAATTGTTCGCTTAACGCTTTTGAAACTCTTATTTACGAGTATATATACCAGCGTACAGTCCAGCTGGTAGATGTTGAGCGACTACTCTAGCTCTTGGATAGCTAACTACAAATGAAGAAGGCTTTAGGTTTTTTATACTCTTCAAAATGGAACAAGCTTCTTATTAATAGAAATAGGTAAGCGGGCTGGCCCGACCCAGCGGACTCACTAAGAAGCTACTATAAACTACATAAGGACGCGTAGGACGTTACCTAGAAAGATAGAAAAAATAACGACAAACTGATTTTATAGTTACATATTTTTTAGGTTAGGAACTCCGAAATAAGGACGACAGTTATCCATCCATCAATAGATATACATTACAGCCTATAAGTCTGCTGCTGAACTTAGGCCTCCCCCATAGATTGCCTCATGATTAGATTTTGCCATCATAGTTGCAACGCTTAGCAGGCGATTTGGTAACGGCGTTTTATTTACGTGGTAGAGCCATGCTGTAGCTATAATAGTAATATAACTGTATCGACCGGGGAAAGACCACGCTCTCACTGAATACCACCGTAAAATAGCAGCTTAACGCTGCTGTGTTTCGCATTCCATCTTAGTCCTCACGGGTGACAACGCATCTGCATTTTGATTCGTAATCGAGGATAGATGTAGATGTTTATAGGCCACAGCAACCACTTACCATAAGATAGACTGTGTGCTCGTTTGTCACCCTTATCCTATAAAATAAAAAAAATATCTTTCTGATATTTTGAGTTCTTAACAGAAATGTGGCGGGTGTAAGAAAAAGGGTAGATCTTCCGACAGGCAAGGTGTTCTGCCCGGTGAGCGGCCACCGCTCCGACTGATAATTCGGAGCTATTCTATATATGCTGCTTTAACTTCGGAACTTTGTTAGCGCCATTTAGACTTCGACGTATTTTCGCTTATGGCGTGACGACAGCGCCGCCACAGAAACATGCTGCTGCCCATCTCTAGTTTCAGTATCCCCCTGTCGCCTTTTACGACACCCACGGGAACGATATGGGGTTGTGGATATTCTTACTCCGCCAATACACGCTCTACACTCTACACATACAGTTATAAATTCTAGCGAATGAAGGAGTAAAATACTTACATAGTTTTTGCCTGCTGCCACGTATCGCCCCACACATATACTCCGTGTCTACGGACCAGTACTGCACTTGTGCCAGGATATTTCCTTAATGCTTCACCAAGGCTACTCGCTAGATCCTTCTCGAACGGCGTGTTTTCAATGATTGGAACAACTAATTTCTCGTCGTATCGCAAGCAGCGCCCCAGTTGGGCATCTTTTATACCCTGCAAACGATAAGTTAAACAAGCTGCCTTACTTATAAAAATCTACGTTAATTTAAAAAAAAATTACTTTAAATCTTCTCTTTTTTCACTAAATAAAAATAGAAAGAAACAAGTATTTAGATAATTAATTAAGCGACTATCGCTTTGTAAGAAACAATTGTAAGGCCGTAAATCTATACACAATAAATCTGTAGAAAAGTCGTGCCTGTAATTCTAATATATTCTTGAAAAAGCAAGTCTAGGGAACTAAATAAAAGGTTTTGAAGCCGAGTCAGTATTTTTTAGAATTTTTGTCTGTCTGTCTGTCTGTGTATTCCGGATTCACGCAAAAACCACTGAACCGATTTACATGAAACTTTGTATGTAGGTAGTTAGTAACCCGGGGCAACTTATAGGCTACTTTTTATCCGATTACGGAAATTCATTTTCAAGTATTTTTCTTCCTTTAGGTGTTAATTTTCTATTATTATCTTAGACGGAACTTAAAAAAGAAGTTTAAGTATTTTCCTTCCTTTAGATTTAGATGTTGATTTTCTATTATATCTTAAGTTATAGGCGGGATGACGGGTGTCTTTCAAATAAATACCATATTTATAAATCAAGTTTAAAATATAGTTATAACCTTGGTAAAATAAGTTGAAACTACACCGATTTAGATATCAACAGCGTCATCTATCATTAAATGGAAAAATGTGATATATTTTGCTTTCAGTTACTAATAAATTAAATAATATAAATAATTTACATTTATATGTTTAAATTATTAGACTTTAAAATTATTTAAAAATTGTAACGTTTAGTTTTTTAGTATTATTTTTATTTTATTTCAAACGTGTAATAATTTTAATAGATAATAGTGACGCCTATCAAAAATAACAAAATTAATCTTTATGTAAACTGATTAAATCTGGTTTGTCTGTAATTATTGCAAAATTTTCATTATCATTATATTTTTATTAAAGAGATTTTTATATATGTCGATATAGCTTGACCATATCATTTAATAGAAATCGTTTGAAGATATTAACAACATTTTTACTAACTATAACTAATTAACGTTGCTATTTCATGATATGGTATTTCACACGTGGTAGAGCCATGCTGCAGCTATATTAGTAGTATAGTTGTAGCACGAATGGGTCGGCTCGACCGGGGAAGGACCACGCTTTCACAGAATACCAGCGTAAAATAGCAGCTTAATGCTGCTGTGTTTCGTATGGTGAGTGTAGAGAACCGGAGCCCCTTTTTACTGGAAAAGAGGCATTCCATCTTAGTCCTCACGGGTGACAACGCATCTGCATTTTGATTCACAAACGAAGATAAATGTAGATGTCTATGGGCCACAGCAACCACTTACCATGAGGTGGACTGTGTGCTCGTTTGTCACCCTATCTTATAAAAAAAAATATGGTCATATGACGATATCATTAAATCGATTTTTACCGCTAGCGGCGCTGATAGCTTATTTTTTTAATAGAAACAGAACTTTTAACAGAATTCACTTTATGCCTTATTTATATAATAAATAAATATTCGCTTCCATCGCTGATATTACTAGATAGTATAGTTTGGCTTTCATTATTTCATCTAATAATAGCGCCAGCTACATATAAGTCACTGATAAAATTAAATAATAGAATGCTACTGAATATACGATGTAAATAATTGAAAATTCGTTAGTAGCAACGTTGGAGGTGTAATTACTAGGTAGATGTAGTCAACAATCATACAAAAGCTTAGTTTTTATGAATTGTATTTATATAAATACGAAGGCCGTGTAGCTCGCCGTGAGATTTCATCATGGCACGGTAGCAAAGCGTGTACCGATTCCCTCGTGGACGAATCTGTTATAGAAAACTTTACGTGCTGACTTAACACGTGTCCGTCAAATTGGTAAAGAATAGCTCTGTGGGGAAACCTAGATGTCAGTTATTAAAAAAGTCGTGATGTGAAAATCGTTAATAAGCATTGAAGCATTGCAGCATACTCTATTGTTCTGCCTACAAAACACTATAGGTAATGAGGAGCCCTGTGCATAGTAGTGAGACGTATATTAGCTGCTACCTTACTTTTTTACCTTTAATGAGACTTATAAATCAGTTTGTAATTTAAGATAGCTTTCATATTTTCAGGCATATTAAGATATTTGTGACAGTCCTGGTTTCATAGCTCATATGAGTATAATATGTAAATGAACAGGCTCTTGCGAAAAAAATACTTTAATTAAAGAAAGCAGATTTTAATTAAACAAAGGTTCATTTTATTTTACTTGTTAAAGGCGGTAATCAAACTTATTAAAACTTAAATTTCATGGTACGTAAGCATTATTATATATTTTAGCATATATTTGAATTGCAATTTAAAGTGTCGATTTACCACGTTCTCGGCGGTGATGGAAAACCTGCATATCTGAAAAGTTTCCCAGTTGAGGTCAGCCCACGTTGCAATCAGCGCAGCGAACACTTTTTTGGCCAAAACTCTGCGGCCTGTGCCCATTAGTAACGCGTATTGTATGTAAGCTGCTACTTTTTTACTTTTCATGGGGCAATATATGATCAAGTAGCTGGATATTTGCCAGGATCCATCCATTTGGATCTGTTGTCAAGAAGATGATGCTGCCCATCTCCTGTTTGTTTCCCTATGTCGCCTCTTACGACGGGACGATATGAGGTGGCGGATTCTCTGTCACAGTCACAACAAGGTGAACATTTTTCTACTCCCGTTTATGAGTGTAGTGCTTCCCACGTTTACTGTGAATAAAATTTACAAGGAATAAAATAAATTTTAAGGATTTAATCGCGCTTAATTTTAACTTTTTTAATCCCCGATGTTTTGGACACTACAACACCCGTGGTTACGGGAGAACTGAGGTGTTTGACGCCCTGATGTCATAGTTAGAATATAATAGAATACAATAAATGCAGTAGTATGCTTGGGTTTGAATTTAATTTTATTAATTGTAGGGTACTTAGGATGGTAGCACTAAGTCATCTTCCCTATTCAAATTAGGATGTTTTTTTTTAAATTTCAATAGCCTCGTGAATCATCATTGGTAGGAATCGGTATTCTATTGCAAGGATTTTAGACATGTTGACATACTTTAGACTTCCCGGAGCGTCGCGGTGCTTCACATCAACGATATGTTCTTTTACGCGGGTTGTACGAGCAAGTACATCCTACGCATCAATTATATGTAGAGGGTTACAAATCACAAACCTCCACCTATACAGTTTTTCATGGAACTTTAAAAAAAGTAAAAAAAGTTAAAATTAAACGCGATAAAATCAGTAACGTTAGTTTCATAACATGTGTAGTATACATCATTATAGAACTGCATTTATGTAATTTTGAAGTCTACTCGAACGCAATAAAATATCTACATCTATTTTATGGTACCAATCAATATTAAATAGGACCAATGAGAGTAAAATATCTCAAATAAACATAAATCCGTAAATTGATAGAAGACCATGAAATTCATTATTATTTAACTTTAATTATGAATGAATGTGAAGAGTAAAATATAAATAATAGTGTTGCGCGCCACCATTAATGTCTTGTACATGGCAACACTAGTCACCACTAGCGTCCTCTAGTGTCGAGTAGCAGAACTAGGAGAGTCAAGATCCTTCTAGAAATATCGGGACCGATATGTACTCGAACATTCTCGATGTCGCTACAGTAGAAGGTTCTGGAAATTATCTGAGGCCCTATATAAGGCCGGTATAGACCACGACCGAGTCAGTATTGAATTGGCGATACAAGAGAATACTTCGAAGCGAAATAACGGCGAACTGTATTTTATTATTAGTGTGGTTTTAAATTGTAATTAGTGTCTGTAATTAAAGTATCAATTTTGGTAATTCAATCGGCAGTTTTTAATTGTATCGAACCCCAAGCTCGTAACAATTGGTGTCAGAAGTGGGATCAAATATGCCGATTTTACCTAAAGACGACACGGAGGGTATCCGTACCCGAAGTCAACGCCAACAGGAGACGGACCAGAGACGATTTGGTGGTGCAACGTCACAGACGACGGCGGGCCAATTGCCGACCACGGAGGCCGGCCCGTCAGCAGCTCCTGCATCTGCAGCACCTGACTTAGGTGCTCTGATGATGATGCTGCAGGAACAGGCTCGTCGACAGGAGGAACAGGCCCGCCGACAGGAGGAACAGGCCCGCCGACAGAAGAAATAGGCCCGTCGGTTGGAAGAGCAGCTGCAGCGCGGACAGGAGAAACAGGCCCGCCAACAGGAGGAACAGGGCCGTCGGTTGGAAGAGCAGCTCAAACGCGATAAGAGCAGATACTTCTCATGAAGGACCTTCACGCTACCTTCGGGAAAGAGATAAGGGAGGTGAAGGATAAGGTTGCTCAATATGACAACCGCCTGTCGGAAGCTGAAACCCGAATCGACCAAGTGTACCATCGGGTTGACAACGTGATGGCTGACGTGAAGAAAACGCTGGACGACCTCAAACTTGGGGATGGAGTTACAGCTCCCGTGGTTGCTACAACATCTTCGCTACGTGGATTCAATGTTCCACCCTTCGACGGGACTTCTTCCTGGTCGGCCTACAAAATTCAATTCAAGGCTGTCATGAAGGCGAAAGGCTGGAATAAAAGTCAGGCCATGACTGCTCTCACCCTAGGCCTACGCGACCAGGCCTTAACTGTTCTGGAAGCTCTCGATAAGGAAGTGACTTACGAGCAGCTCCTTGAGGCATTGGAGGCGAGATATGGCGACGCTCACCTGGAACACGTCTTTCGTGCGCAGCTCAAAGATCGCGTGCAACGCATTAACGAAAACCTTCAGCAGTGGGCCCTTGAGGTGGAGAAGCTGGTTCGAAAAGCATACCAGTCTGTACCTGCGTTCATTGTAGGGAACCTGGTGCAGACATTCATCGACGGCATCTGCGACTTTGAAGTCAGAGCTGCTGTAAGGCTCGGGCACCACGAGACGCTTAAGGACGCCTTGACCCATGCACTGGAGGTGGAAGCCGTGCGGCAGGATCATCGTTCCCATCTCGTCAGAGAGGTTGCAGCAGCTACAGTTCAGGACCGCAATAACGGCTACAGCCCTAGGTGCTACGGCTGTGGGGAAAGGGGCCATCTTCGATCCAGCTGCCCTAAGCGAACTGTAGAAAGGGAAGGTGATCGATCTCGAGAGGGTAGTGCGGCTAACAGCATCGCCCAGCTGCAGCAGGGAAACGAGTAAAAGCCATTACTGCGGGGCGGGTGCTGGCTGATGTTAAAAGAGCCCCAAGGATTTCGATCTCACAAACCCATGATGGGAACAGCCTAATCATCAAGGGCGAGGTCAACGGAACGCCGTGTAAACTGACCATAGACGCTGGAGCCTCTCGCACGGTTGTCAGTTCCCAACTTATAAGTCAATTCCTTGGGGACTCCGCATACAACCGAGAACGCATTAATTTGGTGACAGCCACCGGTCAGCGCATACCCGTCCGTGGAGAGAAGGAGATGGAGTTGAAGCTAGGCAACATGATCTACCTGCATAATGTCATCGTGGCTGATATAATGGACGACTGCATCCTGGGCCTAGACTTTATGAGGAAGAATTGTTGTGAGATCGACGTTAAGCAAGGTGTTTTGAAATGTGGACAAGAGAAACTTTTCGTGGAAGGGGCGTTACCAGGGAATGTGTACAGCCTTAAAAAGATTGTTCTTCCGCCGAGATCGGAAACGATTGTGCCGGTTAGACTTCCTCGGAATCCTGGGCAAACTCTTCGTTGTGTACTCGTGGAAAGGGTAGAAAATGACCTTCCATGGAAAGTGGCTCGAACCTTGGTCAGAACCGCCGACATATCAAGAGTACTTGTGCTGAACCTTTGTGATCAGGAACAGATTATAGAAAAAGGCACATTGGTTGGTACTAGTGAGGAAGTGGATTGGTTGCGTCGGTGCCAATATCTATCGACTGGGACCCCCAGCAAGGATGGAGAAACGAGAATGACCACACTTTTAGAAGAAAGTCGCAGCGTTCTCTCCCCGAATGAAATGATCAAGGCGAAGAAGTTGTTACTCAAGTACGCCGATGTTTTCTCGTCAAACGAAGCTGACAAAGGAAAGCCTGGCTTAGTTCAACATAAAATAAACACAGGAGAAGAATTGCCTATCCGTCAGCGGCCAAGAGGATTGCCTGTAGCACGTGAAAAGGAAGTGGAAACCATGATTGAGGGAATGGTGAAGGATGGTGTTATTGAACCTTCATCTAGTCCATGGTGTTCACATGTAGTGCTGGTAAAAAAGAAGGACGGCAGCATGCGGTTTTGTGTTGACTACCGCCGTCTGAACGACGTTACGAAGAAGGACAGCTATCCCTTGTCAAGAATTGATGATACGCTGGACATGCTTACAGGCGTAAAGTGGTTTAATACGCTGGACCTAAAAAGTGGCTACTGGCAGGTTGAAATTGACCCTAAGGACAAGGAGAAAACTGCATTCTCCACAGGAAAGGGTCTGTGGCAATTTAAAGTCATGCCGTTTGGATTGTGCAATGGCTCCAGCAACGTTTGAAAGGTTGATGGAGCTTGTACTTACCGGGCTAATTGGAGATGCCTGTCTGGTCTACTTGGATGACATCATCATCGTAGGCCGTACGTTTGAGGAACACCTTCAAAACCTGGAACGCGCGCTCATGAAGATCCAGAGTGCCAACCTCAAGTTGAGTCCGAAGAAGTGCTCACTATTCAAACGGCAAGTTAGCTTTTTGGGGTATGTAGTGTTGGAAGAAGGTATCCGCACGGACCCTGAGAAAATTGCCGCTGTCATGGATTGGCCGGTTCCAAAAGACAAGACACAGGTTAGAGCATTTTTGGGTTTTGGGCTCTTATTATCGGCGATTTGTGAAGAACTTTGCAGATATAGCCAAACCTCTGCACAAGCTAACCGAGGAGAAGTGACATTTCTGCTGGGATGAAAGTTGCGATATTGCATTCCAGGAGCTCAAGAACCGTCTGTGCAAAATACCTATTTTGGGGTACCCTGATGCGGGCAAGGAACTTATAGTTGACACAGACGCAAGTGATATAGGACTTGGCGGTGTGTTGTCTCAACGGAATGGTGATCAAGAGATTGTGATAGCATACTTCAGCAAGTCGTTGTCAAAGTCGGAAAGGAACTATTGTGTCACAAGACGGGAATTGCTTGCTGTGGTAAAGTCCTTGCAGCATTTTAGCAAATATCTTCTGGGGCGGAAATTCCACTTACGAACTGACCATGCTGCACTGAAATGGCTATTGCAGTTCAAAAATCCGGAAGGACAAGTTGCGAGATGGATTGAACTACTGCAGGAATACGACTTTGTGATCGAACATCGCAGTGGGAAATCTCATGGCAATGCAGAAGTCATTGTCAAGAAGACCTTGCCCTGAAGATTGCAAGCATTGTACTAGGCAAGAGGGTAAGGAAGTGTTATCTGTGAGGCTACTCAGTACAGACCAGCTTAGCAATGAGTGGAAGGACAGCCTACAACATGCACAGCAGGAAGATTCGGACATTAAGCCGATTCTGGAATGGATGAAGGCCAGTGCTCCTAAGCCCAAGTGGAGCGACGTCTCAGCGATGAGTTCGACCACGAAAAGCTATTGGGCCCAATGGGACAGCTTGCTGATTCAGGATGGAGTCCTGTGTCGTAAATGGGAAAATGGTCGGGGAGACAGTTGTCATTTGCAAATGGTGGTCCCTAAGGCTAAAGTACCGGATGTTCTACAGCTGTATCATAGTGGTTGTTCAGGAGGCCACCTAGGAGTTAAACGAACTCTACTGAAGATCCGAGAACAGTTTTACTGGGTCCACTGTCGTGACGATGTCGAGGACTGGTGCCGCAAATGTACAAGTTGTGCGGCTGTAAAGGGACCACAAAATCGTAGTAGAGGCGCATTGAAATTGTACAATGTTTGATTAATTGTACAATTGAAAATTGTTCAACGTTCCAAATCAAGAAGCTTCAACAGTTGCAGATAAACTAGTTCATGAAGTCTTCTGTCGTTTTGGAGTACCTTTAGAGATTCACAGCGATCAAGGAAGGAATTTAGAGTCTCAAATATTCCAGGAAACTTGCCGAGTTATGGGTACTCATAAAACAAGAACAACTTCTTCCCACCCACGATCTGATGGAATGGTAGAACGATTTAATCAGACATTGGAGAGGTACCTAGCAAAAGTTGTGGAAAAACGGCACCGAGACTGGGACAGGCACATACAACCGTTTTTGTTGTCATATCGAATCGCTGTTCACGAAAGTACATCAGTGACACCAGCTTTCGCAAACTTTGGGAGAGAATTACGGCTGCCTGCAGACCTGATCACCGGAATACCACCTGATTATAACCGATTATGCAAATGACTTGCGGAACAAAATGAATGACAGCAGACAGACGGGCCATGAAACGTCTGAGAAGATGAAAACACGATATGACCGCAAAATGAACAACAAAGGGTTTGACGAAGGTTCACTAGTGCGGTTACACAATCCAGTTCGCAGCAAAGGGAAATCTCCTAATCTTCAAGCTAAATGGGACGGACCGTACCGGATTGTGACAAGGATCAATAACGTAACCTACCGGATACAGAAAGGTGCCAGAGGTTCTCCTAAGATCGTCCATGTGGATCGACAGGCGCGTTATTATGGGGCCAATAATGCTCGGGACGAGCATGTCTTAGGAGGGGGCAGTGTTGCGCGCCACCATTAATGTCTTGTACATGGCAACACTAGTCACCACTAGCGCCCTCTAGTGTCGAGTAGCAGAACTAGGAGAGTCAAGATCCTTCTAGAAATTTCGGGACCGATATATACTCGAACATTCTCGATGTCGCTACAGTAGAAGGTTCTGGAAACTATCTGAGGCCCTATATAAGGCCGGTATAGACCACGACCGAGTCAGTATTGAATTGGCTATACAAGAGAATACTTCGAAGCGAAATAACGGCGAACTGTGTTTTATTATTAGTGTGGTTTTAAATTGTAATTAGTGTCTGTAATTAAAGTATCAATTTTGGTAATTCAATCGGCAGTTTTTAATTGTCTCGAACCCCAAGCTCGTAACAATAGTAATACATTTTGATTCCAAGACAATTTACCTTTTTTATGGATACATCGGAAGACACGCCCGATATAAAAAAATTGTAGGTGTTTCTAGACATATATATTCACGTTGTCCTGTAGCATATTATATCTATGCCAAATACCTAATCTACGTCTAGTCTTTTAGAATTCAAAAAAAAACTTTGACAGACATAGAGACAGACATGAAGGTGACTCTAAAAGTGATCGAATTTTGATAAATTTGGCACGGAACAGCATTTACCTAAAGATGTTTCTAAATTCAAGGTCACACGAGAGAAGCCGCTGGTAAAAAGCTAGTCCTTTAATAAAACCAATTTTTCGGATTCTGTCGCGTTTCTTTAAAACAATGCGGTAGAACGTGTAGGTAGGTACGTCAAATGAGTTACATTCTGGCCTCCGTAATAGACTGCTTCATAGTCGGGATATTTGTCGTAGTTGCCACGGTAGACAAGCGAATGGCAATCACAGTATTGTATTCTTTAGATGCCCAGTTTTTCCTAGTTTTTTCCCCTCTGTCGCCTCTTACGACACCCACGGGATCATATGGGGTAGTTAGTGGATATTCTTACACCGGAACTACAAGGTCAAGTAGGATAAGTAAGCTAGATATATTCAAACATTTTTAATTTTACCCTGCGAATGATTACTTCTACTAATGAGTAAAAGATACATCAAATTAAGCGGCGGTGTTCCCACCTTGATCATCTCCTGATGTGTGATGACAAACTCCTTGTCAAATAATAACGTGCAGCGAACTGCGTGCGGCGAATGCGTGTGTATGACAGCACCGGCGTTGCGTTCGCGATACGCTAACATAAACAGAGGTGTGCATTGACTTTTCTTGAGCCTACAATAGGAAAATTGAATCAGCTTGTTTGGTTCTCAGGTCCTCAATAAAGGTAAAGCCTCCCCATTACAATAATGTGCAGTAATGCCTATTCACAAACTGTGGCAACCCCGGTGACAAGTTGTAAAATACTAAACTATTTTAAACATTAAATATTGTAATTTTTTATTATAGGGTAGGGTGACAAACGAGCACACGTCCACCTGATGGTAAGCAGTTGCTGTGGCCCATAGCCCCATAGACATCTACATCTATCCTCGTTTGCGAATCAAAATGCAGATGCGTTGTCACCCGTGAGGACTAAGATGGAATGCCTCTTCCAGTAAAAAGGGTCTCACCATACGAAACACAACAGTATTAAGCTGCTATTTTACGCTGGTGTTCTCTGATAGCGTGGTCCTTCCCCGGTCGAGCGGACCCATTCGTGCTACAACTATACTACTAATATAGCTGCAGCATGGCTCTAACACGTAAAAAATTGATAAAATCCACCGCAATTTTGAGTTACAGTAGTTAAATACAACTTATTTGTATTTGTAAAATAAGTAAAAGTCATATGTAAGTATTTTAATTAAATTGTTTTTAGTGTTCCAACCAAAAGTGACAGTTGTAACGAACATCGTTTAAACTTACTGGAAGTGTAATTCTTGTTATCCCTTTAACATTTTAAGATTTACTTTTTAAGCAAGTGTTGCTCTGGATTGCATTTTGAATTATTTACATGATAATTTAATTTGAGATCTGTAAATAAACCCATACATCTAGACATTTGCTTACTCTGCTTCTTCAGTTTTCTTTCTTTGTTTTATTTTGCTATTTATACTTAATAGTAAAATGAATACACGCAACGCGAAAACGCGCCAATTGGAGAACCAACATCAAATGGCGCTTCAAGAACTTAAGGCGTCAAAGGAGCAGTGTGAGCTGTTGTGTAAAGAAAGGGATGACAATGAAAAATAAATAATAAATATAATTGCTAAAATACTGAGCTAAAAAGTGATATGGTTAAGTTGCATCAAGAATATACATTTGTTTTAAAAGCAAGGGATCAACTTAAGATAACAGTCGATGAGTTTGACCAATGCAGCAAGGAATATGAGGAATCCCTCAGATTAATTGCTGTATTACAGTTACAGTTAAGTGAGGCTAATGAGCAGATTATGCAATTAAAACTACATAGATAACTTGAAAGTATTCCAGATTCAAAGTCTGTTCAATGAGCTCATAGAATGTGAATCTTCTAAAGCATTTCAACCCTCCACAACAATTGATTTGACTGGTGATGATTATGTCACATCAAGAACAGCAGTAAGGAAAGAATTTGCCGTGCACATTAATGCAATGTGCACATTAATGCAATGTACCATGCCATGTACACGCTTTGTAACAAATTTTCATGGTCTTGTGCGCGCGAAACGTGCATTTCATACGCATGCTACGAGCATTTCAAGTCGCACGCGTAGCGATCCGTGATTTGTTGGTTTTTCGAACGAACACGAAGGAACGCCCTGTGCGCTCAGAGCGGCAGTGCGAACAGATTGTGTTAAGACGCGCGCGAATACGTTGAACACCTGCTGAAATATCATGTCTGCTATTAATTCTGCACCAGATCTCTGTCTGTACAACTCTGTAAACCACTTACTTCGAGGTCTTCGGCGTTTTTTTAATACCTCAAACCTCAGAGTCAGCAATTGTTCAGCAGAGCCAACAACTCAAATGCCAACATCACCTGCAAACAGTGTAGGTACTCTGATAATTCATGGATGAGGTTTTTGCTAGTGATTGTACGACAGAAAACCCATTCAATAATCCTGAATCAAATTTCAAAGAAAGGTCGGTAATGGGTCAATGGCGAGCATTACCAGAGTGAGTGAGTATTAGATCTGCACTCACTAACCCGCTTGCCGCTTTGCCCACAAAAACTTCCTAAGTAATGCTTACAAACTGTTGCATTCTTAGCCTTACATCCAGCTGTGGATTAAGAAAGTCAGTTGATGTGTGAAGTGTGCAGTAACAATATAGCGATACCGCCTTACTTTTTTTCTGGTGGAGGTAGTTCTAAGTCTTCGTCGTGAATAGTCTGTACAAATAAATCATCTGGCTTCATTCTCTCTTTCTGAACTCCAGATGGTGCAATGTAGATTTTTTCTCTGAAACAAAATATTAAACATTATGTGATATATTTTTTTACTAATTTGTTGCTCTCAACATAAAAGCTAACATGCAGTAAGTATTATATTGCAGTATAGCTATTATGTTGCAGTCAAAACTACTTACTTTTATATTTATATAATTTTGGTTAAAAGTAGTTTTGGGCAAGACTGCTAAACTAGATAACTTTTGACCAGGAGTATTTGGTAAGAAAGTGTTTGATATTTTACATAATTTAAAATTAAAAATTTTGTACTACCGACTTCAATATAAATTATTAAGAATAACTGAAAAACTATTGGTCAGACCTTGATCAAATTTATATGAGACTACATGAGAAACACCAGCTTTCAAATAAAAACAGAATCGTCGAAATTGGTTTACCCAGAAAAAAGTTATGAGGTAACACACATAAAAAACATAGTCTAATTGAGTACCATTTCCGTTTTGAAATCGGTAGAGAAACTTTGATCGATTTTAGGACAAATTTGTTTTCTGCCAACTTCCAAAAAGGAGACGGTACTCAATTCAACTGTTTTTTTTTTATGTGTGTTACCTCATAACCTTTTACTGGGTGAACCAATTTCAATATAAATTATTAAGAACAACTCAAAAACTATTGGTCAGACCTTGATCAAATTTATATATATACATAGACATTTAGCAAGTGGAAAGAAGTGGTCTCTGCCCACCCCTACGGGAAAGAGGCGTGATTATATGTATGTATGTATTTATAGTATGTCAAAAAATAAAATTTAAGATGTATACTGCTGGCCATATGATGAAGCTCTAGGTTGCTCAACAAGCTATGGAGAGAGCTACGCTTGGTGTTTCTTTGCATGGTAACCTTAAAAATGAGGATAACCACCAATATAGCCCACCAAATAAGTAAGCTGAAGTGGTAATATGCTGTCTATATAGCTTGAAGAACCAACAACCTATGGAGAGGAAAGGCTAAGTGAAGGGCGGCCTGGAGTGATAACCTGGTATAACATGCAGGAATTCAATGGATTCATGTGACTCAGGACTATGCTTTGTGGCATTCCTTAAGGGAGGACAATGTTTGGAGCAGTGTACTTATAAAGGGCTGTAATGATGATGATGATGAAGGAAATGTATAACAATACTTACCCTTCTTTTATAGATATACCACCACCAGTTCCTGTGACCCATCCCAAATGGTAAAACTGTTTGCAGAGTTCTGGAATCAGATTTCTAGGATGTTCCTGAAAATAATATAATTATTTATATAATAATACAATATATTTTCTTGTAATAGTATCTTTATATAACATAACATATTATATATATTGAGTTATGTGTAAAACCTTACTTTAGTTACATAATTTTTTTGAGCAAAGCAATATTAATAAAATGTCTATTTTAAAATATGATTATTAGCTACCATTACCAAAATTATTAATTAAATGTCTTGTGGCGGTGTAAGAATATCCACAACCCCATATCGTCCCATGAGAGGCATCAGAGGGAATAAAACCAGTAGGTGGGAAGCGGCATCTTCTTAATAATCACTAAAAAGGGTTGGGTTTAGAATCAAGTCACCTGAATTTGAGGAGTCTGTCACTGTGGGGGGTCAAGGGGGCTTATCTCAAACGCCCCCATGCAATTTTAGCTGTTGGAGCTGCATCAAAATATTTAAAATCATTTTCTAAAAATATTCATAATTCACTAATTAATACCTGAAACGGAACTTAAATTACTCTAAATTCTTAATGGGACTCACACACAAAGGATTGAGTCACAATGAAGAGCCATAAAGCGTTTTTATTTAAAAACATAATTACAATAATCCAGAGAATTTCGGTGATGCGATAGTGGGAGTACTTGTGGAGGCGGAACATTACGAAATATAATAAAGATCCATTTTTGGAAATGGTGAAAGTAATAAAATATGTTTACTTACTAAAGTAATTATAAAAGTTAACATTTTAGTGTTTTATTTGGTGCAAGAGCAAGCAAAGGGAGTTCGGGTTTTGGGGCACCCCGTCTCGGACAGATTAGGTCAGAAGGGGATGGCTGGGTCGAGTGAGCGAACGAAGCAAGCGAACAGACACCTCCATCCCCTTTGTGGTTATTTTTTTTAAACCATCCAGAAATAGTCAAGTCAAAGAAGTGGAAAATCAGACGAACAGTCCATTTTTTGGAACCTGCTCTAATTCTGTAAAAACTGATGACCCTGTCCAACATATCTACACCGCCCATCATGGTATTATATTGCTCTATTGCAAATGGTCTGTCAATTTGGATATACTGTTTAGTTTTTTTACACCAACGTCTGCATTTGTTGATGGGTTCTTTGGAATCAACAGATGATGCCATTATTACTGGTTTGTTATCAAACCACTTTAGACATGCCACAATACCGTCACTGCGAACGAGTTGATCCGAAGAACCACGTCCTTGTTTTCTCAACTCATTGTCAGTTTTGAAATTGCAGTTTTTAGGTATGTTTGCCTTTCTAAGAGTACCTGTTGCCTGCATCTTCTTTGAACGTAATTTGTCCAGTAAATCCAATGATGTAAAGTATCTGTCCATGTATAACTTAACTCCTTCAGGCAAAATTTTCAGATAACTTCAGCACAACTTTTCCGCCAATATCAAGACCTTCAGCTTCATTGGTTGTGAGTATTGTATAACCTTTGCCCTCATACATGAAGAAGTCTAAAGGCACACCATCTGGAGTAGTGCACACGAAGTTTTTTAAACCACAAGGGTTTGGTTTTCCTCTTATGAACTGCCGCATTGATACTTGACCCCAAAAGGGTATCATCTGCTCATCTACACTAATATGTTGAGATCTGGGAGTTTCTAGGCAAGCTTTTCTCACAGTTTTGATCAAAGGGTTAACTTTCCAGAATTTATTTTGCTTGGATGCTTCATCCACCTCAAGATCTTTTACAAGTTTCAAATTTGTCCGAATTTTAAAATAACGGTCTCTAGTCATGCGGTCTGCTATCATTGCAACCCTTGTCCTGTTTGCCCAATACATTCTAATCCTTGGCAAGCCCAAATAACTCATAGCTATAGATATGCCAAAAAACAATTTAATTTCTTCCTTAGTTGTGTTCAGATTTTGACCTTTCTTCAATAAGTATGTCTGGTTTGAATAATTACTTATTATTTCAAACATTACTTCAGGAATATATCTCAAAAAATATTCAATTGGTTCTTGTAACAAATTAACGCGACTTGCAGCTAAAGGTTGACAGTACATGCCTGGTGGATATGGAGTGAAATCATTTTCATGCTTGAAATATAGTCGACGACTTGAAGTCTGATGAGCAGCAACAGCAGCCAATGGTACGTCATCATCGCTCGAGTCGTCGTTTGAACCTTCATCCTCCAGCTCTTCCAGGCGTGGTTCAAGATCTTGACTGCCTTCGAAGTCATCGTCAGAAAGGCCTTCAACGGTAGAATCATTGCCATCAAACTCTAAAATTCTTGCTATGTCGCTATCCGTCATATGGACTGCAATACAAAACAAGTAAATGAATAAAACGATCGGATGAAAACAATTAAAATACCTATAAAAATATTAAGTCTGAAACCCCATGTCCCCTCTACGGGACAATCATGTACTTGACGCGATAGTCGGTAAAATATTTGCGGAAATTTGAAAGCAATATCTTATTTTTATCTTACATACTTTAAAAATGAACAAATACATTCGTTTTTAAACTAAAATGCGTTAATTTCAACAAAATCAATTAAAAACTTACCTTGGGCAGCCATTTTTTGCAGAAATTTTCAACCACTAACTTCAAGCTGTCAAAAGTTTACAAAAATGAGCGCCAAACATGGTTATTTTTTTTTTCAATAAGTGACATCTACATTGAAATAAATGTACTAATAATTAGGAAGTTACACTTTGATAGGCGCTGGAGGGCAGTACTAGAAAAAAGGTCTCGTATAGGGGACGCCAGGTCCTAGGAGGTTAACCACTAAAAATAAAAAACGCAGTTGCCAACCTGCCTATCAAGTGTGGTTACTATGACAAATATCCCCCTATAAGGCAATCTATGGGAGAGGCCTATTTCCGCAGTGAACTTTGTTAGTAGGTAACAGTAACAAGCAAAATGTGGAATAAGTTCAGTAAAAATGATACTACAACAAATGAACAAAGAAAATTATAATATATATTTTAGAGCAATATATTTCAGTTTTGCAAAGTGGCGATGTTTAGGAATCCACTACTCTATAATCCCGTGGGTGTCGTAGGAGGCCACAGAGACATGAAACTGAAAACAAGCAGCAGTTCTTATTGAGAGCAACTGTAAACAATAAAAATCACTCGCCCGCCAAGCGTTTTAATTGTGATAAATAACCCCACTATAAGGCAATTTTTATCTTTAGACTTTTGATAGGCTGTAATGAATGAATTAAAAATATTTTACATACATTTTTAAAGAACTGGTTTTCAGCTAATAAGCGTAATGTTACCTACCGCACTGATTTCGGCTAGAGCCATGTTTAGATGGTTTAAGATGGATTCTATTATAATAGAAAGACGTAGAACAATTTCTTATCGCAATGTTATTACTAATGTTCCTCTTCTTTATTTATGTTCTCTTATCAATAAAGTTTTCTATTGAGGGTCAAATAACTTTGGTATGTTGATAAACAATTTTAGGTAATACTTATGTATTTTGTCTTATAGGTTTATTTTCAAATTATACCTAGAATCTTTAATTGTGACTGATGTTTTATGTTTATGTAAATTATTACAATAAAAACCACTAACTAATGTAATATTATAGGAATAAAATTGCTAAAATATTAAATATTTTGACATATTTTTAATATTATTTTGTTTTTTAAATTATTTAAAGGCAAAGAGATCTACGTCTTATGACCATACAGCCTTGTTTTAGTATGACGTATTTTCTTCACAAAATTTTACGTTGTTTAGACTTTGGCCACAGTTTAGCCCAGCAGACAGTCGATAATGATGGCATCTCAAGTTTTCGAGGTAGATTGCAAAAACTGACACAAACTTAAGGTTTATTAATAGTCCATAATCGCGTGATGGGGGTTAAGGGAATCTATCACCTCATTTCGTCGCGAATTACGTGAATATAGCAAAATGCAAGACAAATCTTATAGTTTCCGAAACATAACGGCACGCACGGTAAGTAAAGCCTACCCGAATTTCATCACGTGAAATAAAGTTATGGAATAAAACTTGGGGGCAACTACTGAAAAAAACTTATGACATGAATTAAATGTCGCTATCATCATCAAATAAATCCCTGACTAAGGAGAACCTACCGTGCCGTAAAAATTCAAACCCAAACCTATTTAATGAACTTATCTTTTTATTATAGAATGAGGATGACAATAGACATCTATATTTTTGACGATGGAATGCCACGTTTCTTATAAACAAAAAGGTTTTCCAGTTTTCTACGCTCACGATACGTATTCTGTGAAAGCGTGGACTGGTCCTACCCCCGGTCGAGCCGACCCATTCGTGCTACAACTACAATATACCATAGATGTAGTATAGTAAGTTAAATCTATGCTATCTACTTACATTTTCTTTCTTTCTAAAAAGCGAAAAGTAAATTATATGACCTTAATTTAATGGTAGGTATACTCTTAAACCTCATAAACTTAAAATTATACCGGCATATAAACCTAGTCTTTGTTCTAACATTTTAACTTCTGCGGCTTTTTCTTATTAAAAAAGTAAACGTCAAAATTTGATGTGTAAAATACTCGTACATATTTTATTCAAAATATATTTAAAAATAAATCCTGTAAAATATCTTTCACAATAAAGTAAGCCTTGTTTCGTTTTTAATATTTTCTATCATAGATATTACTAATTATAGAAAATGAATTCAATAACCACCTACTCCACTATTTCACTATAAAAACTTCGCTGATAAAAATATTAATATTAGAAAGCACATTATAAAGAAAGTTTTTGACTTTGGTATAAAAGTTTACTGCGAAATCTATCAGTAATGCTTTGTGACATTAGATGGTGAAATAACTCTAACTCTAAAATAACAAATTGCCAGGTCTAAGATCTAGATTGGTTGCAGAAGTGCTTTTTAATTGCAAAGGGGAACTGCGATTGAAAGTTTTGCTACCAAGCGTGGCGATTCCATCACGCCAAATCTTCGAAACTAGAAGAGAACCAAATAGGTACTTAACACTTTCACTGTCCGGTTTTCAGACACAATAGTAAGACAATAGCAATGACCTATATCACAGAATAAATTATGCCTGTATGTAGTGCACGGGACAGGGAAAGGGTTAATCTGTAATTATATTATTGACTTGATCAGCTGTTTTTTGGCATAAGTAGGTGGGTGATATCCAGACGGGATTCTAGACGCAAAAGGTGCTCTATCTCCTATCTACTAACCTTGGAAAATTTGATTCCGTTGGAGTTCCGTCCCATAATAATTCCTTCTATTCTAAATCCTTTTCTATTGAAATTGTTCGGCGCTGGAACTTCTTACGGTTACACATTAGAAGTGCGCAATCTATTTAAATAGCCATATATTTCCTTGACATCGTTAATTTAAAAAATATTATTTATTTTTCCTTACGTCAAGGCTTTTATTTCACTTACTTGTTCACTCCTTTTTGCTCTTGCATATGTATTTCTATAATTTTGTAACTGAAATGTATTTATTTACTATATTATGCATGTATTTCTGTAATTTTGTAATGGAAATGTATTTATTTACTATATTATGTATGTATTTATCGAACGAATTTACATTATATTTCTGTCGTATTTACTAATAACTTAACTACACCCTTAACTTTTCTCACAGGTCATTATAATATCCTCTGCAATGTGGTTGCCTGGTAAAGATCGCTTTTAAGCAATAAAACCGCCAATTGTACCTACCTTTTAATAATTTGTTGTTTTTTACTCTTATATTTTTTGGTGTACAATAAAGTATATTTCATTCATTCATTCATACCGCATTCCAACTTTGTTTAGTTTGAGAAATGCGAGAAATACCAGAGTGTTTGAACCGTCGTTATCGGGCCGTGGATCATCTTATCCAAGATTTGAGTGCAGCAACAACAAATCGAAATCCATGTTCAATAGAGATTAACTCTTCGTGTAACGTTGATCGGGGCATTAAGTTAATGTGTGATTTCTGGAACATTCTCAAAGAAGACCCTGATTGTAATCTCACGGTGAATATACAAAATTAAACTATTTAGCATAAAAATAAGTATCTAGTACGAAAACACGGCTTTATCTTCATGATAAGAAATTTAAAAACAGTAAAACAGTGAAAAAGAATCCATCTCATTTTGTTGGGTCGATATCGCAGAGCTAACGGTCTGGCTGCGGGTTCAAATTCAGAATCAACTATTTATGTGGCCTAAGCGAGTAATCAGCAAGATAGGGAAATTCGGGATAGGGCAACGGAACCCTAAAGGCCAGCAGCTGGATGATTTCATGGAGAAAGAGGGACTCTTTATGATGAACTCTTTCTTTCAGAAGCAGTCCCACAGAAAGTGAACATGGTTGAACCCCGACGGTTCGACAAAAAATGAGATTGACTTCATTATGACGACTAGACGGCAACTGTTTAGTGATGTTTCAGTGATCGCGAGAGTGAAAACTGGCAGCGATCACCGAATGGTTAGAGGCACACTGAACCTAAACGTTAAGTTGGAAAAGTCACGTCTAATGAAGTAAAGGCTCCGTTCGCTTCGTGCTCTAATCCAAAGCCCCGAAAACTTTCAGCTAGAGTTACAAAATTGTTTTAGTCGTGCAGTCTTCTAGGCACTGAAAATTTTCACTGGACTATATGAATGACAAGCTTGTGCAAACTGAGCATACAGTCGGAGCTAAGTACTGCAAGGCTCCGATCACACTCTTAATCTCATGGCTGTTAGACGGGAAATAAAGCTCTAGTCTTCAGCAGATTTGACAGCATACAATGAACAGACAGATCTTCAAATACATGCGGCGGAACTTACTTTTTAACCATTTACCGAAAAGGTAAAAAGTGCAAAGGCACTATAAACAACATACATACCCTTTAGCAAATTGTACCGAAGACCGAGGAGTACAATCTGCCCCTATATCTTGCGTATGTGGACTATGAGAAAGCCTTTGATTCCGTCGAAATTTGGGCGGTGCTGCAGTCTCTTCAGCAGTGCCAAGTTGACTGTCGGTATATCGAAGTGCTGAAGTGTTTGTACAGTAGGACTACGATAGCTATCCGAGTACAAAACTAGAGTACGAAACTTATCCAACTGCAGAGAGGTGTAAGACAGGGTGACGTTATATCCCCAAAACTCTACACCGCTGCATCGGAAGACATTATCAAGCTACTGGACTGGAAAGGATACGATATTAATATCAATGGTGAGTACATCACTAACCTTCGATTTGCCGACGATATAGTCCTTATGGTAGAATCGCTGGAGGACCTAAGCTTTGTGCTCAATGTCCTTAATAGTGTCGCCCAACGGATATGATATTACCTTAAGATGAACAAATACAAAACAAAGATCATGTGTAACGTCCATGTCACACCTATGTCGGTAGTTATTGGGAGCACTAAGCTCGAAGAGTATGTTTACCTAGGACAAATAGTCCGACTAGGTAAGTCCAACGAGTGAGAGGTCAATCGACGGATTCAACTCGGCTGGATAGCGTTCTAGTGGTAGCGTGACGCATCTCGTCAGGCATACCTCAAAACTTCAAAACAAGATGCACAACCAGTGCGTGTTGCCAGTGATGACCTATGGATCTAAGACGTCGTTCTTCACTCTTGGCCGTATATGGAAAACTCAATGTCGCTCAGCGACTTAGCGAGAGGGCTATGCTCTGGGTTTCTCTGCGTGATAAACTTAGAAATAAGGATATCTGCGTTAGAAGCAGAGTAACCGACATAGCCCACGGATTAGTAAGCTGAAGTAACAATGGGCCGGCCATATAGCTCGAAGAACCAACAACCGATGGGGAAGAAAATTACTTGAGTGGCAGCCTCGGAAGTCGATGAATGCAGGTCGCTTAGGACCGTACTTTGTGGCAATCGTTCGGGGAGGCCTATGTTCAGCAGTGGACTTGTGAAGGGCTTTAATGAAGTGAGCAATCCTGTTTGATCTCCTTTGGCACCAATTATATTCTTTTCCTTTTTTCTTGGTGCGAAGGAAAATATCGTAAAGAAATCTGACCGTGTCTGAGGAATAAAATTTTTCGAGGACATGTGAAGTCCGACAAGTACTGGAGAAGTGGACAGATTATTCCATTACTCTCTTAGAAGTAAGAGGAAGCCCGTGTCCAGATGTGACACGTATTAAGGCTAAATTAATTCTTTGGTTTCTATTTGGTTATTTTAAGAACAATATGTATGGTTATTTATGTTATATTATGGTTATATTACCAATGAGGATGATTTTGATCCTTGAACATTTTTATCGCAAGGAAAAATTGAGGAAAGTTTTTTCTTGATCCAGTACTTTAGTTATATATTTTTTTGTCACAAGAAGCAAGCAGTTCAGCAAAAAATTGGATTAAGTAAAAATGAAAAACAATCAAGTAATGTTTGGACGCCTCAGCGCATGACTTGTTACATGGCCAGTGGATGCAGTCACAAATCAGAAGGAGATAGCGGCAGTAACATTAAGAAAAGGTTATTAACACTATCCGGAACTTACATTTTATTTTTAATTGTAATAACACCAATGTCAGGGTTTTTGACTACTAACATTAAATTTAAGCCGTGCTGCAGCTTATTATGCTTGTAGAACGAAAGGGTCAGCGCGGCCGCGGAAGGACAGGACTCTCACAGAAAACCAGCTTGCAGTAGTGGATTAATGCTGCTATGTATCTTATTGTGAGTTTAAAAAACCGAAGACTCTTTTTCTAGAATCTGGGCATTCCATGTTAGTCCTCAGGGAGACAACGCATTTTCATATTGATTATTAATCGAGAATAAGTAAATGTCCACGACACGATATAGGCCATGACATCCACGTATCATCACGTGGACTATGCGTTCGCTTGTCACCCTTATTCTATAAAAAAAGAAATAAGGAGGCGCGAAAAACGGGCAAACTAAGGCGAAAAATGCGCGGGATGCAAAACGTCATTTCGCACGTTCGCTTAGCTTCTAAAACTGATACAGAGCAATCAATTTGATAGTAAGTACTATATGTTAACTGCTACGGTATGCCAACCTTTGAACACCTGCAACGCACTTTAAACTTTCGGATCCGGATACTAGTATGTTATGATTGTTCTGGTGCCACTGATATAGTATCCAAGCCTACACCGAAAGAATGTCTTTGCGTATATACTTTGGGCACTCTTTGTTAGTTGACAACATCCAATAACGATCGAAATGGGACTAGGGCCGCCAATGACTTTAAATCTATGGTTTGAAGCTAGATTATTTTGCATATCTAATGTTCTCACTTAGGAAAATTTCTAAAATGCTTTTAAAGGATTATTTTTGCTGTGAACATTTTACGTGGTAGAGCCATGCTGCAGCTATATTAGTGGTATAGTTGTAGCACAAATGGGTTGGCTCGACCGGAGAAGGACCACGCTCTCACAGGCTACTAGCATAAAATAGCAGCTGAAAGCTGCTGTGTTTCGTATCGAGAGTATATAGAACCGGAGACCCTTTTCACTGAAAACGAGGCATTCCATCTAAGGCCTCACAAGTGACAACGCATCTGCATTTTGATTCGTAACCGAGGATAGATGTAGATGTGTATGGGCCACAGCAACCACTTACCATCAGGTGGACTGTGTGCTCGTTTGTCACCCTATCCTATAAAAAACATATCAACGGCTTTTATTTGTTACTGCAGTCATGTTGAAATAAATAATAAAATAAGAAATAAAATTTTAACATCAGTGATCGATTCTCAGTGTGCGAGTGAGAGTGAGAGAGAGGTAACAACCCCAAGTTATTCTATGGGTGTTGTAAGAGGCCACCGAGGGAAACTGAAACAGGAGACGGACTGTAACATCTTCCTCATTAGAACTTAATAATAACAAAAACTACGGTTGCCAATCTACTTGGCAACTATGGCAAGAGGCCATCTATGTGACGTCCAAATTGTAATAAAACTGGAGAAGGTCCCTCTAATCCGTTACTGTTGCTAAAATGGTGTCCATGTGAATGTAAATATGTGTGTATGTGAGTGCATTGGTACTTTAGTAAACTGTGTTTGTCTTGCTTATTTAAGGAACAAATTATACTCGTAATATGAATAGCAAACCAATTTTTTTCGACCCTGGCGATGTATTAATAAATATCGATTCTCTAACCGTTTCCTTAAAAATTAACCAGAGATATTGCTAGAGAGAGCGAGGTGAATTACGCCACATTTTTGACATAATACTAATATAATAATACTATATAATATATAATATAATATGATAATACTAATGTCTCCACTTTCACTTTAAATAGATCCTGTCATCACCATAGAACGGGTCCAGATATAAATCCTCCGAGCAGCTCATCTCATTCAGTGTGTCCTAGTGTTTGTAATGGAAACCTTCCTCTTAGCAAAGTTCTGCATAACTTGAAAGAGGTAGATACTTTAATATTAAAGTGATGGCGAATTAATTAAAAAAATAATAATTTCTGAATATGGTCCGTAAAACTTGTCAAACAAATAATAAAATTATTTCAACAGGCAGCATCTTTTGAAAAGACATGCGCTGTGAAATTAAACGAGCTTTTGAACACCGAGGAGCAGTTGAAAAAGGCGCTCCAGAACTTGGAACAACGAGAAAAGGAAGGTATGAAGTTGTTGAAACAGGCAGATTGCATGTGGATGTGCATGGAAAAAGCGTACAAGAAAAAAGTATCCGAATCATTAGAGCGCCAGAAGCTTTTGCTGCAACAGGTCATAAATATAATTAACGTATTTTTATTGAGGCATCTTCATTAATTTGTTTTAAAATTTTGTTTTAAAGTTTTAGAGCTAATTTTAAAATCTTAATATTAATTTTAGTTAAGAGAAGTAGAAATAAGTACATCAAAATGGCGAAAGAATATGAAGGATCTAGAATCGCAACTTAATAATGTCAACAAATGCCAAGAAGAAACGAAGGAGAAGATCTCCCAAAAATCTAACGATATTAAATGTATCGAAATGGAAATGGCAGATTTACAAAAAAGACTGGATAATAACAAAAAGGAAGTTGAAGCAACTAAAAAAACAATTCTTATGAATAAAGAAGTGTCAAACGTTAGTTTTAATCTATGTTTATATTGTTATTAATAATTATATTTAATAACATTAAGTTGATTATTAATTAGTCCATACAACATCAGTAAAATATACATCAGCAGAAAAGATAATTTAGCTTTAAATTTTATTTTACGCGAGTGTTCTCATTTACAATCTTGTGATCTTCAAGAGAAAAAATTATATTTATATTTGATATTACGTTTACATTATCGTTATAATGTAAACGTAATATCAAATTACTACTTTGTCGGTGGATTAGCGATCCCAGTGTGAAAACTTTCCTACTTTGCTTCACTTCGTCATTCTGCGTCATTCTGATAGATTGCAACTGGATGACATCTAGATTTTTTCTGGCGTTTCTTGCGACACCCACTTCTCTACTTTTATTGAAGTATATTCATAATAATTACAGTCCCTTACAAGCCCACTACTGATCATTAAGCTTTCCCCTAGATTTTCAAAAAGCACGGTTCTGAGCTATCAGCATCTATATACTTTTCGCATGTTTCTTTAAGTCCTTATTCCATATAGTGGGGGTCGCCCAATACTCTGCTAGTTCACACGCACAGTTAGACAGATAGCCAGCCAATCGAGAAACTTTGTTGACTATCAGTAGCGAGCACTATTTTATTTGTCAATAGTATATTTCGCAATAAAAATCATCAATAATTTAAATCCAATAGAAAAAAGTGGCAAAGTTAGCTGAAGAAGCAAAAAGACTAGAAAAAGTTGTTGCAGAAGAAAAGAAGATGAAAAGAGATAAAGAACTTGAAGGAACTAACCTTATCAAAGAGGCAAGACAAGATCTTCAAGATATTTCCGAGGTGTTATTAAAGAAGAAATTAGAAAACGACGATTTGAGAGCGGAGGTAGTTATTGAAATCTTAAAAAATTAGAATAGTCGTAAAACGATGTATTTATACATTTTTGTTGTTGTAAAAAGAATATGAGACCATCTAAGAGTATTTTCGTGTATATATAACACACGTAACATAATTAACGCACATCCTGAAAGTAGTTTGTTCAGAATCGTTTACTGAATAGATTTCTATCATTTTTAATATAGGTAATTTTTTATCCCAAAATAATTGAAACTACGTAATTTACAGACATACTAAACCTGTACAGTCAAAACAAACTAAAATGTACCGTAACTCAAGGCAATAAGACTTTTAAAAGAGGAGTTTTATTTGTATTAATACAATTTCCGTCATTAAATACAAAATAAAGAAAATTGAGCCTTATTTCAAGCATGTTAAAGTCTTTACAAATACAGAGCTTGGAGTGCCTTATGAAAGTCGCGTATAAAGGCCATTGTCCTCCCAGATCAGCTGATTTGACGCCTCTTGACTTTTTTTTATGGGGACGTATTACATTATTAGTTTATTTTAGTGAGACAACAAGTGCCGAGGACCTAAAAATAGGATAGTGAACGCTTTTAGAATAGTGAAAAATGACACTAATTGTTTTCTAAATTATTTTATTTCTTTTTTAAAACGTAACCTCCACACTAGGATTTTCTCTTGTATTGTGGGGGCAGTTTACAAACATAAATTGCACAAGGACAAACATCTAGACTCGGAACAATTATTTGTAGGCCATACAAATACTTGTTCCGTGCGGTATTCGAACCCGCGGCCCTTAACCTGCAACTCAATTGCTAAGCCACTGCGCCACGGCGCCGTGGTGGACATTTTGAAAGTGTATTAAAATACAACGTTGCATGAGAGTTAAGGCTATCAGTAAGTTAAATATTTGATTCTTAAAATTATTGTAATCCTGATTCACATCTTTTAAACATGCCGTCTTTGAATTATCTTGTCGTATTAATTCTTATTTTTAGCAGTTCATTATTATTTACAATTACAATTAAAATGTTACGCAAATTCATAACATTTTGTAACGAATATTGCCTATTGACATTGTATCATAATCAATAAACAAAATTATTCACAGTCGAAAGTCCAAAGCCTGAAAAGTGCGATGGAAAGATGCAATCAAATGTTTACTGGACTTAAATAAACAACTCAATGCTCGGAGTTCTGACATCTGTTAATGTTTATAGGTAGGTATTTCTTTAACGTAACCAATTATGTATTGTCGGATTTTTTCGACACTAATACCTACCTACAGTTGTGTTAAGCGGCGGCGGCGTTAACTCGTCTCGAACGCGAGCGAATACCTACTAGGCTAGCAAGACCTATACCTAGCGTTCGTGGTTTTGTACGGCCATCACAACATTCTTCCGGAATTAGTATAACTAATTTAATAATTAATCAGTGCATAAAAATGTTTAACTAAGAATTCAGTGTATGTATTATGATTATAACATAATATACTAATTGAGGTGTCTGAGGATGTGCGTTAATTACGTTAGTACCAGATCTGAAATTACGTGTGTATAAACGTGAAAGAAGGGAAAAACCACTTTGCAATATCATATAGCAGCAATGGGGCACACCTTTGAGTTACAAAGAAACAATATCTTTGATAAAAAACTTTATTCCCTTTGTGTTTAAGTGTTAAATATGTGACATCAAAAATAATCTAACCTAACCTAACTTCTTATTACTCTGCCCAATATGTAATGGACTTTATACATAAATCACGATCAATTTATTTCAATAGTTTTATTACATCGCTTGCTCATATTGGGCATTATTCATATTGCCCGAGCATTATGAACTACTAATCACTTGGTTCATAACTTATATACCATAAAGCTTCATAAAGGCTAAAATATTGCATTCCATACTTTCTTTATCATTTACATTTCCATTTATATTATATATAATATTATTAATTTCTTAATCTAGATCACCTTCTCTTATATTAATTATTGATCATTCGAAAGATGACGAGAATGAGAGAAGATTAAATAAAATACATATAATTTACTTTTAGTTGATTTTAATTTTAGTGGTATAGATCTAGGAAACCTGCTCCGGGTGCATGTACCTTAGTCTTAAATATATTTTTTATAAACTTAATAGCATATAATTTAGAAATGACTGCATGCCTTCGTAATGATGAAACATGAAACTTAAGGTAGAAATACAGAGAATAATTTCTGGAAAATCTCTTCGTGATAAAATTCGTAATGAAAATATCCACAGTAGAACCAAAGTAATCTTTATATAGCCCAACGGATCAGTAAGCTGCAGTGGCAATAGGTTGGCAATATAGCACGATGGAGCAACAACCAGTGGGTTATCAATTCTGGAGTTACAGCCTCAAACCAGTAAGCAAGTTGTAGGTCACCACCCCAATAGATTGTTGGCAACCGCAGTTGTTATTAGCAAGACGCTGTTGCCCACCAATAGCTGGTTGGACAATACTGGGTATTTGAGATATTCTTATACTGGTGGCAGTACCATCATTGATGATGTCATTATCCTAACCACTACATGGTTAGGATAATGATATCAAAGTCTATTAATGTTATGAATGTTATTTTATCTAATCTTATCAGCCCATAACATCCCACTGCTCGGCAAAGGCCTCCCCAAACTCTTTCCACCTTTCGCGGTTCTGTGTTATGGAGGACTAGTCTTTCATGAAGGAGTCCAATTCATCCGGCCATCCTTTTCTTGGTCTGCCTCGCGTTCGTCTATCATTTATAGGAGTGCACCGAGGTGTAATTTTGGCCCAAAGTTCTTCTGACATACGGACCGGACATGACCGGCCCAGTTCCATTTTAGATGTCAGTGATTTGGGTCTGGAGCGCAGAGTGGTATTTTGTGTGTTAGTTAGTTGTTATGAATACTCACACTATTACAGAAAGCAGCTTTGCTAGCAGAGATTGAGTTGCTGGAGCAAGCTCGTGATCGATGCAAGGATAAATGTATGCTAAAACAGAGCACATTAGAAAATGAAATAAAGAGAATCGACGCGGAAATTGCTGCGTGTAAAATAAAATGTATAACATGTAATCAGTGTACTGATACTTCCGAAATACAAAAATTTTGTACTGATTGCCCTCGATGTTTAGAAGGAAGGCGTTGCATAGTTGAAAATGATCATTGTAATATAGATCATACAATGGATTGTGTTTGTATGACCGTGAAAAGAAAGTTCTTAGATAATGTCTTCGAAAATATGTATAATGTATTAGTCAGACAAGTAAAAGAAGGTGCC
Source organism: Parnassius mnemosyne (assembly GCA_963668995.1). NCBI lineage: Eukaryota > Metazoa > Arthropoda > Insecta > Lepidoptera > Papilionidae > Parnassius > Parnassius mnemosyne. The sequence continues at coordinate 36,940,627 of CAVLGL010000079.1, read as the reverse complement.
GGTAAGGCGGTTGCTGACCAAGTTTTTAATTGCTTAAAAAGAAGCAGAAACGGCAAACTTGATGCGAAAACTAGGAAAGTTCTTCAACAATTTATATTAACTAGTGTTAAAAGGCATCTGAACTTGACAATTGTTGGCGGTGCTGTTAAAACCAGATGTGAGGTGAGTGGTGGACTCACTCCTGTTAATTTTCTATTTTTTTTATAGGATAGGGTGACAAACGAGCACACAGTCCACCTGATGGTAAGTGGTTGCTGTGGCCCATAAACATCTACATCTATCCTCGTTTGCGAATCGAAATGCAGATGCGTTGTCACCCGTGAGGACTAAGATGGAACGCCTCTTTTCCAGTAAAAAGGGTCTCCGGTTCTCTACACTCACCATACGAAACACAGCAGTGTTAAGCTGCTATTTTACGCTGGTATTCTGTGAGAGCGTGGTCCTTCCCCGATCGAGCTGACCCATTCGTGCTACAACTATACTATTAATATAGCTGCAGCATGGCTCTACCACGTATAAATCTGTTGTTGTAGTATATGTTTGAAGAAATTAAAACAATGGTATGTATATAAAATAGATAAGTAGGTAACTGTAAAATTACGTGTGCAATTGCGTTGACTGTAATAATGATGTACTGTAATAAGTGTACATAGTTGACGTGTCTGTCTTCATGTTGAAATACTCGTAACTGCCTTATATTGAGTTGAGCGAGTTATTTGAATGCCAAGACGTGAATAACCATTTTAAAATTTTTGTCTGTCTATCTGTCTGTCTGTCCGGGCTAATCTTCGGAATAGCTGAACCGATTGCATTGAACATTTGGGGTCTTAGTCTTACGAAGAACTCTTACTAGTAAGACTGGGAATTTTCATCCCAGTGGCCTTACCAAATAGTCTTATAATTTAGATTACTGGGATCTCTTTCCAAGCAAACTAGTAAGAACACTGGAGAAAAAAATCCCAGTAGTCCTTCTATATAAAATAGGTGGAATTATTCATAACTATCTACCTACTTCACTTTATTTTTGTAAGAATGATACATTTCGTGTAAAGGTTTTTTGGTCCTGATATGACGGATTTTTGCTTTTTTTTTATTAGTAAATAACGTAACATATGCGAGCATAAATTCCACCAATTTTCTAGAGTAGGACTACTGAGAATTTTCTTTCACAGAGGTCTTACCAGTTAGGTCTACTTGGTAAGAATTTCTTTTTTATAGAATAGTGTGACAAACGAGCACACAGTCCATCTGATGGTAAGTGGTTGCTGTGGTCCATATACATCTACATTTATCCTCGTTGGCGAATCAAAATGCAGGTGCGTTTTTACCCGTGAGGACTAAGATGGAATGCCCCTTTTCCAGTAAAATTGGTCTCCGGTTCTCTACACTCACCATACGAAACACGGCAGTGTAAAGCTGCTATTTTACGCTGTTATTCTGTGAGAGCGTGGTCCTTCCCCGGTAGAGCCGACCCATTCGTGCTACAACTATACTACTAATATAGCTGCAGCATGGCTCTACCACGTATAAAATAAAAATCCCAGTAATCTTTTCGTAAGACTGTCGGGAAGAACATTCCCTGTAGTAGTACTGGTATAAAGAACTAAGTAAATAATAAAATAAAATAAAGAATAATACAAGGAGTGATCTAGGCTATATTTTATCCCATTAACTTGGAGATATTTTTAGAAAAATAAAACGAAAAATTAACGAAATAAATGTTTTTTGATTATGTTAAATCTAAATAATGCCACATTAATAGACCCTGTCCAGGCAATGCATAAACACAACAAGTACAGTATAGAATATGTAAGATTATTTGAAAGTAGATAGCTAAATTGTTGAAGATTTTAAATGAAATATACTAAATTTAGATGGAGCCGGACATCTACAAGCAACTGATGATTTGTCTGCAACAAGTGCAAGTTACAGAGCCAGTGAAAGTAGATAAGGGAACCGTTTCCAAAAAGGTTCTTATACACTTACTACTATCATTGTTTAATAATAATATTTTAGTAATTATGTGAGTGTTATTAATTATATCATCGATCATAGCCTTTAATTTGTTATTTTGTACAATAGTTCTTATACTTTGCAACTGTAGGCGCCGTGTTCCCGTTGGGGAGGTACCAACGAGTGTAACTGCCCCAAGGGTCCAAAGAGTTGTATATGTATGAAAAAAGCGCCTCCGCCCATACACGATCCAACGCCGTGCCCACAGGAAGATGAGGACAAGGAAGACGAGGTAGAAATTATGACATCATTCATTTATTATAACCTATTTCTATTTTTATTTCTATTTTTTATTTCTAGTTTTTTAAAAAACGTTACCCCAGACTAGGATTTTCTCCTGTATCGTGGAGGCAGTTTACGAACATAAATTGCTCAAGGACAAACATCCAGACCGGGAACAATTATTTGTAGGCCATACAAATACCTACTTGTTCCGTGCGGAATTCGAACCCGCGGCCCCCAGCGCAGCAACTTATTGCGAAGCAACTGCGCCACGGAGCCGTCGAATAATTTGTGGACAGTGGACATTTATTATAACCTATTAAATGTCCACTGTTGAATATAGGCCTCTCCTATTGACTGCTTTATAGGACTAATATTTACCATCGTTACCACGATTCGCAGGTGGGTATTGGAAACCAAAGTATTTCATTGTTTTGAGTTGTTACCAAGTAGATGTCGATGCCCATCACCTGTTTTATTTCTCTCTGTCGCCTCTTAAGACATCCACGAGATGGTATCGGGTAGTAGTTTCTCTTACAACGCTATTACTCGGCGGTTATGAAATGAATATTCTAATTCTAAGCAATTGTAATCTATACATCAATACAAATAAATAAAATTGAAGTGTCTGTTTGTAATATCAAAATAACAGATTTTTACTAAATACATATGAAAGTGTATACGGTACTTAAAACAAAAACACAATTTTTAAAATTTTGTCTGTCTGTCCGTCTGTTTGTCTGTGTGTGTGTCTGTTTGTTCCGGCTGATCTCCGAAGTGGCTGGACCGATTTTGACGGGACTTTCACTGTCAGATAGCTGATGTTTAGACATCGGATTTTATGTCTTTGCATATGCAAATGCATATTACTCTCAAATTAAGGCGTTAATGCATATTTTAGCCTTTTTCGTGCATATTTCGTTTAAAATAAGGAGGTACGTATAGGAACCTAGGCGTCGAAGACGTGTAGAGCGCGAGCGCAGTGGCTGACGGCTGACTGAAATGACTGGCCAAACTTTAAATTTTGTCCAATGACGTCACTTGTTGCAGAGAGGTCGTTTTCGGCGTAGAAATTGACCCGCTCGAAAATTTGGCAAAATACTTAATTGTATATTGTCATAAAAACTGCATAAATTTAAGAACATTTTGCTGTTTTTGTACCGTATTTAATTAAAATATAAAAATAAAAATGGTATTTTGATTTTGCATTGTGCATATTTTGGGCATATCAACAGTTTAAAGTGCATATTTCGGCCTTTTTAGTACACATTTGCATGCATATTCTGGCAATTTGTTAGTGCATATAATCCGATGTCTACTGTTGTTATAAGGAGTAACTTAGGCTACTTTTATTTTAGAGAAAGAATTAGGGTTCCGCGCAAAAAATTAAAACCATAAATTGAACGCGGGCGAAGTCGCGGTGAATAGCTAGTTATATATAATTGTTGTAATTGTAAGTAACATAAGAGTCCTACCATCCAAAAAAAGAGAAAAATTAAGAGAAAACCTTTACTGTCACTGCTGTGGGTTTGTGAAACTCTTTGCCTCTCCACATTCTTATACTATTACTGCATACTGTATTACTTAGAACGCTATTAGATAAATTACTTTTCCTTTTTTTGTACCCTTTTCATTTAATCTTTTATATCATATTATTTATAATTTTCGCTTAGCTTTATTCTCAAATTCTATTCTATTTCATCTCATAGCTCTATTTAAACTATTGTTTGCATCAGTTCTCTACGCAAACATTGTCTGGAAGAGATCACTTTCAGAGTGATAAGACCGCCTGTTGTACATATTATACTTTAGATTGAACTGTACTCGTTATTTTGTACTTTGGTGTACAATAAATAATAAATAAATAAATAAAAGAAGACTGCAAACATATCTAAAACATAATTAATAGAATCAGGCGTTACTTTGCGGAAATCCATTATATAAAAGCTTTTAGAAAAATTTACTTCGCAAATATCCGCGTTATAAAATAAGCTAAGTGAGTCTTAGCGGTTAGCCACCGTAGAGTATATTACCTGAGGATGCCTCGTGTAGAGGCGAAACACGTGTCATATTATCGTCAATGTTGTGTCTTGCCTAGTGTAGTGGTGTTGGGAGTAGCGGTGCTGGGATAAGTAGTGACGGGGATAGTGCACGCAATTGAGGGAGGGGCGGGAGGTGCTCTTCATACTAGGTAAGACACATCATTTTATTTTATAATGCGGATATTTGCGAAGTAAATTTTTCTAAAAGCTTTTATATATCTAAAACAGCAAAATTCTAAACATATCGTGTTTGAAAAATAGAAGGTTCAGATTTAATGACACAGACTCAATATACAGAACTTCTTATGATTCTTCTTAATTTCACTGCTAAACATTGGCGGACTCTGATGTAAGGAAGATTTACCAGAATTGCCAAGCTTGCCAAATTAATTAGCAATTACAAAACCACACGTCTCGAAACTTCGACGCTGCTTCCCGTAACGGCCAAAGTTTCACAGATTCTCAAATGTAAAATGTACAATATTTAACACTCAAATGTAACATAAACAGCAAACATAAATAACAAACATTTTACATTTGAGAAACTGTGAGATCTATCGGGCATTTCTCATAGTTGTCGATTAATAATGACGCGTTTATCTATAACAATACATATTGTTACGAGCTTGGGATTCGAGACAATTAAAAACTGCCGATTGAATTACCAAAATTGACACTTTAATTATACAACACTAATAATAAAACACAATTGTACTACTGATCACTTTAGTTCGCAGTTATATCACTTCGAAGTATTCGCTTATATCGCCAATTCAATACTGCCTCGGTCGTGGTCTACACCGGCTTTATATAGGGCGTCAGATAGTTAACCGAACCTTCTACTGTAGAAACATCTAGTATGTTCGAGTACATATCCTCCTAGTTCTGCCACTCGACACTAGAGGGCGCTAGTGGTAATTAGTGTTGCCAAGTACAAGACATTAATAGTGGCGCGCAACAATATTATTTATTATTTACAAAATGTTTAATTAATTTCCTCATTTTTTCTTAGATAATGTAAATGAAGGTAAATCAGTTAATAAATTCTTGTATGATTTTACCAAAGCAAAACACATTACTATATCAAACCAGCATTTGAAAAACACATTATTACATCAATTACCATTAAATCAAATAGTGGTTAAAAAAACTTAATCAGATAAACCAATTATGTTACTTAATACCATTACTGGTATTATTTGTTAACATCCTTTTTAATTTAACAGAGAAACTAATAGACAGTTTGTTTTTAGGATGATGTAAAATTCTGTCCTCATAAAGATAACTTGATTTGTGGACGGGATTGCGGAATGCACAGCATGAAAACATCACCTATTGATGATGAATTATCCAAGTGGATAGCTGACCCGTGTCAAGATACGTCGTGCAAGTTTTCGAAGAATATGAGAACTGCGCGATGTGTATTTGATCCAGAATGTTCAGCTTCAGTTCCAACTAAGGATTATGGATTTTTGTCTACAGGTGTAGTGAACGAGGTATTATAAACGAATTTCAGTCTTTTTTTTTATATAATAAATTTGACAGACTAGCACGCAGCCCACGTGATGGTAAGTGGATACTGTGGCCCACAGACATTTACATCTTTTTTTTATAGAATAAGGGTGACAAATGAGCACACAGTCCACATGGTGGTAAGTGGTTGCTATGGCCCATAGACATATAAATCTACCTTCGTCTGCGAATTACAATGCAGATGCGTTGTCAGCCAAGAGGACTAAGATAGAATGCCTCTTTTCCAGTAAAATGGGTCTCCGGTTCTCTACACTCACCATACGAAACACAGTAGCATTAAGCTGCTATTTTACGCTGGTATTCTGTGAGAGCGTGGTGCGTCCCCGGTCGTGCCGACCCATTCGTGCTACAACTATACTATTAATATAGCTGCAGCAGCATGGCTCTACCACGTAATTTTAATAAACACAATTATCTATCCTCGGTAAAGAAGCATTCGGCGACTATTCAGACTCCGATCCACACAGTTTATTTATCATATTTATTTATGGGTCAATGTGCAAATGTAAAAAAAAAAAACAGAAAATGTTCACTGTTTGTCAATCAAAGAGCTTTTATTAAACAAGAACTGTATAAAAAGAGAAATTACAATATTAATGAATACATGAATGAAAATAACCCCTGGGAATGAGGTGAACGCTACCATGCTGGTTCTATTATTATAATTCACATGAATAAATGTACAAAATATTTGGAAGTTTGATGTCTAAAAAAATTATCCCGATGGGTTTTTTGCTTAGTTTTCCAGGGTCTTTCTGAAACAGAAGCAACTTCTAAAAATTATTTTCGTGAAGTATTTCTTTTTACAGGCTAGGGTGACAAACGAGCACACAGTCCACCTGATGGTAAGTGGTTGCTGTGGCCCATAAACTTCTACATTTAATATCGTTTGCAAATCAAAATGCAGATGCGTTGTCACCCGTGAAGACTAAGATGAAATGCCTCTTTTCCAGTAAAAGGGGTCTCCGGTTCTCTACACTCACCAAACGAAACACAGCAGTGTTAAGCTGCGATTTTACGCTGGTATTCTGTAAGAGCGTGGTCCCACCCCGGTCGAGCCGACCCATTCGTGCTACAACTATACTACTAATATAGCTGCAGCATGGCTCTCACGTAAAATTCGTTATTGATATGGGGCGGGTAGAAGGAAAAGGGGAGATCTCCCGCCGGGCACGGTGTTCTGCCCGGAAAGCGGCCAACGTTCCAAGTGGTAGTTCGGAGCTATTCGATATGTTTCGCTTGTGGCGCGACGACAGCGCCGCCACAGATAAAATTAAAGTGACTGGTGACGTAAAAGCTTACAGTCCACTTTATGTTAAGCGATTCTATACTTAGAAGAATACGGATGCGTTAACACTCCTGAGCATTGAGATAGAATGTCTTACAGTCTCTAATTGTATTGTCTCTCTATAGCCTTCAGGCAGGAAAACAGAACACTGCCACTAAACTATTTCTGCGGTAAGAAGGTATAACAACAACAGTAAAAGAGACCTTTTTACGTGGTAGAGCCATGCTGCAGCTATATTAATAGTATAGTTGTAGCACGAATGGGTCGGCTCGACCGGGGAAGAACCACGCTCTCACAGAGTACCAGCGTAAAATAGCAACTTAATGCTGCTGTGTTTCGTATGGTGAGTGTAAAGAACCGGAGACCCTTTTTAGTGGAAAAGAGGCATTCTATCTTAGTCCTCACGGCTGACAACGCATCTGCATTTTAATTCGCAAACGGAGATAGGTGTAGATGTCTATGGGCCACAGTAACCACTTACCATCAGGTGGAATGTGTGCTCGTTTGTCACCCTTATTCTATAAAAAAACCTACAGTCTAGCAATAATCTACAAATATTGAATAAAAAATATTCTATTCTATTTGTCCATGCTCTCTGTTAAGTCCTTTTATTGCCAGTCTGTAGAATTTAGGTCCAAAAATTTTTTTCCAATGGAAATACCTCTACATGATGATACGCCTAAGCCTCTTTCATCTTTTTTAACCCTTAATTACTCGCGTGGGGTATATTTAACCCCACGGCGTATTTGAAGCGTCGTATCTCCGCCATTTTTAAAGTTACCTCCATGCCGTTCTTAGTAGCTGCCTAAATACCTCCCCCCGCCGCGAATCAGTCACGAGCGCCGCTCCGTGTCGTGTGGTTGTGTCAGGAGATCGTGTCTGGGGTATATATTGCCCCACGCGAGTATTCGTGCAACTTTTTTTGGACAAGTGAGTATTTTTATTTTTATTTTTTAATGTGCAGTACAGATACTAAATGGTTAGGTTTTTTTACTTATCTTTGTTTTCTGTTCTTTTTTAGGTTATAACACCTAAAATGGCAAGTAAGCGTCTTTCTAACTACCAGATTCTTGAGTGTATATTAGAAGACGACGAAGAAAGCATCATAGATAGTCCCGATGAAGATGAGGGAGACGATGAAGTGATCCAGAGTGACCACAACTCAGAATCTGAAGAAAGTGCCAATGAAACCGAGTTAGAATGGAGTGATGACGATAATGAACCGCTGAGTAGACACGCAAGTAAAGATTCTGATAGCTTTTATTTATCAAAAAAGAAATGCACAAAGTGGGCAAAAGAGCCGCCGCGTACTAGCGTTCGAGTTCGTAGACACAATATTATGAGGGAAACACCAGGACCTAAGGGAGCAGCCAAGGAGATACATACAATGTCAGAAGCATTCTTTTGTATGTTTTCAATGGATACTGTCAATTTAGTACTGCAACAGACCAACGATTACATAAAATCGATACAAGTAAAATTTCAACGCGAACGTGATTGCAAATTCCTAGAATACGAAGAACTTTTGGCTTACCTAGGTTTGCTTTACATGTCTGGTGTGCTGCGTTCATCTCACTTGAACTTCAAAGATCTGTGGGCTACCGATGGAACAGGCATCGAGTTTTTTCAAAACACAATGTCATTCAACAGATTTCTTTTTATATCAAGATGTGTTCGTTTTGATGACAAAAATACTAGATCTGAAAGGCAAAAGACAGACAAACTAGCAGCAGTCAGAGAGTTCACTGATTTGATGAATAATAATTTCATCAATAATTACTCTGCATCTGAAAATGTCACCCTAGATGAACAATTACCTGCCTTTCGAGGAAGATTTTCTGGTGTTGTTTATATGCCCAACAAACCCACGAAGTACGGCATAAAGCATTATGCACTCGTAGACTCGGCAACATTTTATTTACTGAAATTTGAAATTTATGCTGGAGTACAACCTGAGGGTCCATATCGAATGCCTAATGATACAGTAAGTTTGGTAAAGCGTATGACAGAACCCATCTGGGGTACTGGTCGAAACGTTACGATGGACAACTGGTTCACTAGCGTCCCTCTTACAAATACGCTTCTAAAAGATCACCAGCTTACTATGGTTGGAACTATTCGCAAGAATAAGCCGGAAATTCCAACTTGCTTCCAGCCCAAACGAACACGAGCTGAGCATTCCAGTCTGTTTGGTTTCCAAGAAGACGTAACACTTTGCTCTTACGTTCCAAAAAAATCTAAAGCTGTACTGCTGATTTCGTCAATGCATCATAACAATAAAATAGTTGAAAGTGAAAAGAAGAAACCGGAAATTATTTTGTACTACAATCGCACGAAAGGTGGCGTAGATACCAACGACCAAATGTGTGCTAACTATAACGTCGGCAGACGTACAAAGAGATGGCCTATGGTTATATTTTATCACCTTCTCAACGTTGCTGGTATCAATGCATATGTCATTTATAAAAATAAAATTGACCACGGAATATCAAGAAGGGAGTTTTTGAAGCATCTTGCAGTTGATTTGGTAAAGGCTCGCCAACAAACTCGAGCAACTATACCACAACTGCCTAGGGCCGTACAAAAACGGCTAAAAAGAAATGCTCAAGTTCAGGATCCTAGCCCCACTTCCAGAGGTGGTCCATCGACAACTTATAAAAGGTGCCATATCTGTCCAAGGTCGAAGGATAAAAAAATAAGATTTATGTGTGCCAAATGCCACCAGCAAGTTTGTCACGACCATTCCACTATGATATGTGATAAATGTATTGATTAAAAAGTTCCTAAATTTAAAGTTTCATATCTTTAAAAGTTTTTAAGGATACTATTACAATTTAGAACAATGTTGCCTCTTTCAAATTTTTATAATAAAAAAAAAAGTATGTCATTAAAAATATGTCATTAAAAATATGTTTTATTGTACCTTTACAATTGGGGTTATATATTCCCCACGCGAGCGTAAGTGTAACTATATGGACGCGAGTAATTAAGGGTTAATATTATATTTTTTAATTTATTCATTAATTACAGCTTATTAAAAGTCCAGTGCGAACATAGACTTCCCCCATTGATTGTCTCATAATAACCATCTTTATAATGGGGAATATTTGATATAGTTGCCAAGCTTGGCGGGTGTGTTGGCAACCGCAGTTCTTTAATATTTTGAGTTGGTTTTTTACTAAGCTACAACTAACAATTGATTTTCTCTTAATTTTTAGAACCTCTGCGATTGCGTAAACGTACCTAAGGATCATTGGAGAAACGACAACGGTAAATGTGAAATTTCAATAAATACGGTACGTGGGGGTAATATGGTCACCTGAAGCTTTGACGCCCTATAAAACCAAAGCTAGGGGGAGGACAGAGACAAAAAAAAGTCGTATACTATAACTAATATATTAAAAAATAATAGCAAGCAAGCTTAGGCAAAAATAAGGAACACTTTTGGGCACTTCACTTTAAATTTTTTAAATTTATTTAAAAAATTGTCTACACTACACAATAATAAAATCAATTAAAATATTTACTATAATGTCAGCTGTTAAAATGGCGTCGATAAAACAGCGCCCTTTTGACTCTTTATTATTTGATTAACTGATCAAGAGCTATCGTATCACAGAGCCATCCATGCAAACAAGGCTGTAGTTTTTGAGTTATAAGAAAGTGACTATATTAACCGCATGACCATATTACCCTCACGTACTATACTTTATTTTATGTGGGAGTACAAAATGTTTCTTTTTTGTAAATAAGTGATTTAAAATTGCTTTAGGTGCTAGGAGTCGTCCTCGCGAGCTTCTTATAGAAGAAGTTATGGGAAATAACGACGCTGTAACACTTGAGAGAATAAGCTCTATTATAAGCTCTGATTCATCCACAACAATGGCATGACCAAGCATGACCGCACACGAATTTTTGTAATAAATAAAAAATTAAATCTTTCAAATATAATTTATTTTCTATATTAAATTGCTTGCTATGAACTATAAAGAGACTTTTATTTTTTTTAATTATGCTTACTTAGCCTTAAATTATAAGAACATTAAAAATATCACGTTTAACTAGGGAGTCACAAAATAAATAATATTTTATTTTTAAATATTAATAAATGTAATAAAATTATAAATCATATTGAATTAATTATTTTATCATTAATACTTCGTAGCTACGTAGAACTTATTCAATGATTTTAATTATATTAATATGTAAATTAAATATAAATTTTATGACGCTATCGAGAAATTTCTTAATCCTTCACTTTTGTTTTGTACTCCCAGTTTTAATTTATTATATTGCATTATTTATATACAAAAATAATAAAAATCATTTATTTAGTCATACAATTTTACAGATACAAAACAATTGAAGGCAGATATTAAAAATAATTGGCCAACAAAAAAATTCTTTAGAAAAGGTCATAGTGATAAAATATCGGGTCAGATTAAATTAGATAATAAGTTTACGAAATTAACAAAAACACCATCTGGTGCAATAGTTATGGCATTCAATAATGATTTTGTTAAAATTATAGACGAAAGGACAAAAGCAAACGCATCTTTACACACAATTTTAAACGTTACGGATTCGGGGCATGTTTTGTTAGAATTGAGTTCAGTAGACGAGTACTCAATGAATACTGATAGAATAATGAAATTGGAAAATATATTATATGGATGCTTATTATTCAGAGGAAACAATAATTTATTAAAATATATTAACCAAACCGTCGATGATGTTTGTTTAAATAGTTTAAAAATGGACAAACGTGAAAATATACAACCTAATGCCGTATTGAGGAAGACATCTTCAGGTGTTGTTTTAATCATTGCTACGGAACCTCTAAATAAAATTCAAAACTATCTACTTGCTTCAGCACCTAATACATATCATAAGATTAAAGTTGAAGACAGTGAATGCAGTGTTACAGAATTTCCAGGAGTCTTAAAATCTACGCCGTCAAATAATTATATTCTTACCGTCGATAAAGAATTTGAAAGCAGTTTTCGGAAAACCATTAAAAATAATTTATGTGGTGGTAGCACAGTTCTTATACCTTTACGAAATAGTAGCTCTGGAAGTCATGTGATAAAATTAGGATGTTTTGTTGATAGGCCACAAACAAAAGTTGCTGTTTTAAAGAAAACTCGATCTGATAATATGAAAGTTATTTTAAAAACACCGACTGATCTTACACGTTGCTTATCAAAAGAAAGTATTACTAACACCGAAGAAGCAATTAAATTATCGAAATACTGTAGAGATTTCCTGCATAAATTACCGAATAAGAAATTTTGCCTAGATACTGTATGCATCCGGAGATGTTGTAATCCTAAATATAATAGCTATACTCAATTGTTGCCGAAATTAAAAAATAATTCTCAAAGTTTATTACAAGTACATTCACCTTTATTTAGGAATGCAGAAAAAGGACAGAATTCTGTTACCCTAAATGATGTATCAAAAGAAATATTTATAAATAGATTAAAAAGCTATTTGTTAGATAAATTAAAACAACCCTTACATATTAAGCGCACCACCTCAGATAATTCCATCATAATTATAAGAAAAGACGATAGTAAAAATCAGATGTTGTTAAATATTACAAAATCTAGCAATGTTTATGTGCTACCAAATACAAAAATAATTGATCGAAAAGATGTCAATGTAAATGATAAAAGTGACAATACGTTGGCGTTAGCAGTAACACACTCTCAATTACATAATCAAGGATATGTTACATCAAAAAATTATTTTAAGACGGCTAAGATGTGTTATGACTATTTTTCACAGCCAATCCAAACTGAAGCCATTCAAAATTCTGAATCCTTTAGTAATTCTTTTTCGACTAGTATATATGATAAACGTTTAATTACAAGTAAGAGTAGCGTTCACTTAACAAAATCAGAAAAAACTTTACCTCATATTGTGATTAAACCTACACCGAAACTGTCTTGCATACATCATACTTGTGAGTCAAAAGTGTCGTCATTTGAAGATATGCAATTTTCGGTATTGGATAATAAAGTTGAAGAAGTAAGTCAAGTCCACAGTAATATTATAGATAAAAATAATAATTCTAATTGGGATTCCTTGAGTTTTTTACCACCACAACTACCAGCTTTTCTTGGAGATGTTACCTATCTATATAATTAAACTTGTTGAATTACAATTATCTTAAAGTGAGTAACGTACAAATTACCGGTAAATAATGTTCATTTGGATTTTGAAGTATAAGGACGAAATGAAATTGAAAATATATTTGTCATTGAGTTAGTGTGACGTTAATAAATATGTTAAACTGTTTGGTTTATACTTTGTTTTTATGGTTTATATATTATATCGTGTATTGAATTTGACTGTGCGACTGAAATTCTAATTGTTAAGTGTGGCTATTTTAGAAAATATACTAAAGATTGTTGAGGACTCTCTGTGTAGCCATTTCGTTCAAATATCGTATAAATTATAAACAAAGAACTACCTACTGTTGTTTATAATTTATATATTTTACTACGGTACTCTTTTATTGCTAAAGTATTTAAACAATTATTTGTAATACATAATCTGTCTTTTTTAAGGTTTAATATTTATTTATAAATTTAATTAATTAATTTGTTACGCAATAGAAATATTTATTTAGTAGAAAGAGCTGAAGAACTGCGTAGTATTAACTACGGCGAATAAGATAATGTAAGAAAACAGTAATGGTATTGCCAACATTAACTTCTGATTACTCCCTCGTAAGGGACGGAACTATAAACTTTTACAGGCGGTCGATCAATGCAGTACACTGACTCATTTGTATTCCGGGTAAGATCTTTACAAAATCAAGGAGTATGTGATTCGATTTCTATACGCTTAAGGATCTATATAGAGCAGCTTTAACATAATATTGTCATGTTAATTTTTTAAACTGCAAAACTTTCTTATAACGAAATTCTAAGTCTAGCTGCATATTTTGACGTAACTTTTTTATCTCTCGGTTAATAATAATTTACTTTCCAACTGATTGATTGATGTAATTTTTTTTGTATTGTATCAGTTATTTACTATATTTATTTATTTTATAAAATGATTGCGATTAGCGAATACACAGTCCACCTGATGGTAAGTAAATGATATCACCGATAGACCATCCATTTATCCTCGAACCAGACTCAAAAAGTTGATGCGTTGTCACGCCCGAGGACTAAGACGGAATGCCTCGTGACCAGAAAAAGGGGTCTCCGGTTCTCTATACTGACTATACGCAACACAGCAGCATTGTACTGCTGTTTCAGGCTGGCGTTCTGTGAGAGCGTGGTCCTACCCCGGCCGAACAAACCCATTCGTGCCGCAGCTATATATATATATATATATACATAGAGATGCAGCGTAACAAGTTACGTGTAATTTTTTTTTAATTTAGTAACAATAAACAATCCCTTATATCGAGTAACGTTTGTATCTCGTTCAATGGGCTTACAATAAAAAAAAAAAAACATGTACACGTGATGCACACGAATATCTAACCAAAGATTTATATGACCTGACTACTAACATCTCTGCACTACTCTAAGGTAGAATGGTAGATAATGCCTCAGAGTATAAATGCAATTAAATAAATAAAAACTAATATGTTTATGAAGTTGTAAAATTGTTTCGAGAAATATTGTTGTGTTTGTTTCATTATTATTATTTCTGCCTAAAGGGTATAGAGAGCCAATATAACTACAGGCTGTGAGGCATTCCATCTCAGTACACAGAGGCGACAACGCATCTGTAGTATTCTTTGTTTGAAATTGGCTGCATGTGTTCATATAATGCAGTAGCCACTTATCAGTTTTATAAAAAAAAAAATGTAAAATTTTGAACATAATTTTAGAATATTTGATATTTTAAACTATGGAACACTCTCTGTCGTCGAAATCGATCTGTATAAATGTTATCAACCGATGATTCAGTTGATGGCTACACGGTATATATAAACTATTTTTTAATATTGAAACAGGTAAAATCAACACCTAGCAACTCGTTCAAGTTACCGTGCTTAGTCAGTCGGATATGTCAATCGAGTGCCTCGCCACGATCTCCATACTAAACAGGTGCTCATGTAAATTTGCCGAGCACGGTGTCCCGTCAAAACAACCCTATAATTTGCACAAATTATTCCTATAAGCTATATATAGTTATATATTTATAGTTCTATAATATAGTAAGGGCTATAGGATCAATTGAAATTTTTTGGTCCAACCCGCGATTCGTATCCGGACACCTCATGATCAGCGGTAGCGCTTAGGACCACTAGACCAACGAAGCAGTCAGCAGCGTATTACTATCTCGAAAATTGAAAGTACTGGCTGTGCCCCGCGGTTTCACCCGCGTAAATCACGCACCTGAGCCGCGCAACATGACACCTATAGTAAGGTCCGAAAGCTTCTGACCTGAACTATAAAATGATGTATAGACCTCAAACTACTATAATTTTTTTTAGATTTAATCTCCCTTTATTTCAATACACTTTTCACAGCGCTTTGATAATTTTTCTACTGGGTGGCGATTAGGTTATCACATTAAATAACTCAGCGGTATATACAAGTTCATACGAGTATATGTTGATTAAAATAATAAAATAAACTATTCTACCAAAAGTAAAAAAATGCATCTTTCAAATAGCAACGGTGCGGCAGGTACGCAGTGCTCACGCGGCATCGACAAAGGTAATTATTTACCTACATTTTTTCGTTCATAAGTAATTAGGCAAAAAACGAAAAAGAGGGCTATTGCGACTAGAATGTTAATTATTATATATTTTTTTAGTTGTGTATGTTCAAAGAACGTTATATAGGATAAGTATTTTCATTTAATGTGATAACCTTATCGCCAACCCGTATACCTGTAAAAACAGTCTAAATTTTGCCCTCAAAATGTGACAAAACTGCTGACTTCACCCCATTATCAGTGTAAAATAAATAATATAATTGGGGCCAAGTTGGGGCTGTATGGTAGATAGTCGAGCTCAGTAAAACCGCATTCCTCAATGGCAACCTTGGAAACACACGATATGTGGACCGGAGCATAGTCATGAAAACACAACCCCCCAGCGACAAATGTTTTTCTTTAATAGCATCTCGCAAGTGATGTAGCAAGAAAGCATTGTAATCAACTGTTACTGTTATGTTGCGTTCTTTAAAATCCACCAGTAAAATTCCTTCAGCGTCCAAAAAGATTGTAGCCATAATCTTTTTCTGAGACTGAGTCTCACCTTTGTTTTTCTTGGCCGCGTTGAGCTCGGATGACTCAACTCCATCGATACCTTTTTTGACAGAGAATCATGGTAAAGAACCACCGTTTTATTACCCGTTACAATTATATCAAAAACTTCTTTCTATCAGTCTTTACAAAGGGATAAAAACTGAGAACAGCTCTTCACTCGTTCTTATTTTTGAATAGCGGAACAAAAGGTTTTGGGACCCACATAGCACTGACCTTATATTCAAATTTTCATGTAGAATTCTAAGCACTATTATTTTAGAAAGTCTCGTTATAACTACTTATTCTTTATTCTTTAGTCGCCTGTCTTCCCGTACTGTCTTCTCCAAAATTTTTGTGTTTTCATCCGTAATGGCCTCGGTAGGTTGTCCTGGGCGAGGTTAATCATCAATTGATTCCGTTCCAAAAATTCGTTCCGAAATTGTTTCGCCCATTCTTTTATGGTGGCGTACGAAGGGGTAGAATGTCCATACACAATATCCAAACGTTGTTTGATTTCCGCGGGTGTCTTCTCCTCTTTGATAACATCAATAGTACATTAAAAAAAAACTGCGGTTGCCGAGCCACTCGCCAAGCGTGGCAACTATGGCATACATGATATGCAAGGCCCCAGGCGAGGATGGAATTACAGCGGAACTTCTGAAAGCGGGTGGGAAACCGGTGCTTGAAGTTCTTCAGAAGCTCTTTAATTCCATCCTCCACGGCGGGACTACTCCGGAGGCATGGAGCAAGAAAGTCAACAACGCTCTCTTGAACTACAGACCGATTTCCCTTCTGAGCCGCGTCTACGTGCTGTTTTCGAGAGGCATTACGAATCGTCTCACATGCAGACTTGACAACTTCCAGCCTCCCGAATAAACCGATTTCCGAAAGGGCTTTCGCACCATAGACCTTACCCTTCAGCAAATTATACGGAAGTCCGAGGAGTACAATTTGCCACAATTTGTCTAGCGTATGTGGACTACGAGAAAGCCTTTGATTCCAATCTCTTCAGCGGTGCCAAGTTGACTGTCGGTATATCGAAGTGCTGAAGTGCTTGTACAGTAGGGCTACAATGGCTATCCGAGTACAGAACCAGAGTACGAAACCTATCCAATAGAGGTGTATGACAGGGTGACGTTATTTCCCCGAAACTCTTCACCGCTGCATTAAAGACGTTTTCAAGCTACTGGACTGGAAAGGATACAGCATTAACATCAATAGCGAGTACATAACTCACCTTCGATTTGCCGACGATATAGTCCTCATGGCAGGATCGCTGGAAGACCTAAGCAATGACCTCAATAGTGTCTCCCAACGGATAGTTCTTAAAATGAACATGAACAGAACAAAGATCACAGAATACCAGCGTAAAATAGCAGCTTAACACTGCTGTGCTTCGTATGGTGAGTGTAGAGAACCGGAGACCCTTTTTACTGGAAAAGAGGCATTCCATCTTAGTCCTCACGGGTGACAACGCATCTGCATTTTAATTCGCAAACGAGGATAAATGTTGTCTATCGGCCACAGCAACCACTTACTATCAGGTGGACTGAGTGCTCGTTTGTCACCCTATCCTAGTTGTTAGTTGTTGAAGTGAAGTGTTGTGAAGACCCTCTTAAGCCATGTATGAGGCACCGAGTCGAATGCCTTTTTGTAGTATATCCAGGCGGCGGAGAGGTTCCAACGGTTGCGTTTAACCACCTTGCCAATGACCGCGTCAATGAGGAGTGGTTCCTTGGTTCCACGACCACCGCCCAAACATCCATTTTGAGCGCGCGACATCACCTGATTTGAGTTCAGGTGACAAGTGATTCTCGTGCTCAAAATGGATGTTAGTGTCTTGTATATGGTAGGTAGACATGTTATGGGTCGGCATTTGCTCGGGTCTGTGGAATCCCGGTCTTTAGGTGACCAAATGAGTGAACCCAGTAGTGAAGATGCTCGGGAGCGACTTTTGGTCGAGAGCCTCTTGAAACTGTCGGGCGAGCACAGCGTGACACACCACGAACCCCTTCAGCCAGTAGTGATGCAGTCCGTCGAGTCCCGGGCTTTTCCAGTTCGGGGCCCTACGGACCGCCTCAGCTACATTATCCGGCGTTATGATGACGGAGTCCATGGGCGTAACATTCGCACACTGACTCGCCACAACTTCCGTCAAAGGGCCCTCGCTGTGGCTTACACGAACGAGAACCGCGGCCTGTGGGCCGCGCCAGAAAGCGATAGTGTCGGCCTGATTCGGTGCTGGGCCCGTTCCACGTACCATTGGTCGCTCCAATGATTCATAGAGCCTCTTCTGATCACTCTGGAAGCGACGATTCTGGTTGAACCGTGTCGACCTCTCAGTATGTCGCCCAATCTGCTTCCCCCAAGCAAAGATTCTCTGCTTCAGGTCGTCTATGCGCTCCGTCAGTTTTTGCGTTATATCTGGCTGGGACAAACTGATATTTGTCCCAGCAAACGCCATAATGACGGTGCGCACAATTCTCGGCCTATTATTGCCCGACCTGAAGCTTATCAGTCTGCCGATGAAGGCCCTTGCTTTTTGCGATACGGTCCTCAATCCTTCTTCTCCATGCTGGCGCTACTTTGTCGAATAGCGCGTCCAGCCGTGGGAACTTTGGTGCCAATAATACGGCAAACTGCCAGTGCGGCGCCAAAAAGAATTAAGTCCGTCTCGCAAAGGTCCCGGCTGGCTTCCAAATAGATCACCAGCATTGGGTTGAGAGCCCTCACGACAGCCCGATTCCGCTTGCTTGATTTTCGAGAGGCGTACTGCGCGTTTCCACAATCAACTCCTGCAATTTACTCTTCATCTGCTCTATTTCTTGGGTAACCATTCCATCATCGCCTGAATCAACTAGAGCGGGAAGATCAATGGCGCCCTCTACATGTGGCTGCTTGTCTGTGGCCTGAGGATCCGCATTCCCAGCTATAGCCGGTTCATTCGGTGAGGGAATAGCCTCACGTCGTAATCACTTGGGTTCGATATCATTAAATATTTTCGAGCGTATGATTTACCGAACTCGGTCTGCCAAGTTTTGCTCTGTGACGGGAACAGACGGCTCCAGCTCAGCAAAAAAGCGATGTATCCGAGCCCGATACGCTATCCCTCCAGTTTCTTCCCATTTCGCACTATAGTACGCCCGTAATGCGTTTGTGTTGATCTTTTTATTCCGACGCATGCGGCGTTTTCCATCAGCGGCTGGTGCCGCTTGCCGGGTCCGAGAGGACCATGCCGACACCAAGCCATCTGGTGGGGATGATAGATGCGAGGGGCTGCTAGGTGGTAGTGCAGCACCTAGCACTCGGCTGGCTACTCGCATGCTGTCGCGTCTAGCGCCAGCTCCAGACGCGCCCTGGCGATCCCCAGGCAGCGGCCCTATGCGCGTTTCTCTTTGTCTCCTATTTCATGATGAAGCCATATGCACAAACGGGCCTTTGCACCCTCAATTTCGCCGAGACACGGTGCTGACTAACAGCGCCGACGCGTAGCAGTTTTGTCAGTTAACTGTTACGCCAGCGGGCGATGGGGTCATCACTTCCCTACGCCATTATTATTATCTTTGGAAGGAATCGGTGTTGGATTTGTCGTCTATCATATCTAATGTAGTGACGGGGGCGATCCTGTACCTGCTCACAGACTGCAGACATCCAGCAGCGTCGATTCTTCACATGTTCTAGCTATGTGTTCTTTAACGCGGGTTTCTATTGATCTTTTAGTTTGTCTTATGTGAGAGAGATCACATTCACAATCATGCTTGTCCAACAAACTCTTCTGCATCTTGCAGAGGGACATTACATTTGACTGATGGTAAAAATGATTAATCTTCTTTGGCGGCTTGAAGTATGTTTAATGGAAGCACGCTTCAAGATCTAGTCAATCTTGTCAGTGACACCTGTAACATATGGCAGTACAGCAGACACCCACTCGACTGTAGCCGGCTTCACTCGTTCACTGTGACGTAGGCGCGGAACCCGTAGCTTGTTGTCATGCAAAACTTCCTTGAAATGATGGAGCTCGGCGGCCAGGTGCTTACTGTCACAGATTCTTCGTGCTTTCTGAAATAAAGATTTACCCGCGGTAGCTAACTGTGAAGGTTGGTGGTGAGAATCACCGTTTAAATATCTATCTGTATGGGTTTTTTTTTCTATATACAGCGTGGCTCAAGGTGTTATCAGGATTCCGAATTATTAACACATCTAGTAAAGCTAAAGAATTGTTTGCCTCTAACTCCATTGTGAACTGAATTTTAGAATTTATGGAGGTAAGATGGTCTAAATTTTCTTCTTATTTCTCAGACATGCAGGTTTCCTTACGATGTTTTCCTTAACCGCCGAGCACATGGTAAATCAGCACTTAAAATTGCAATTGACAATTTGATTAGTGCCGGCGGTGAACGAACCCGGGATTCCGGGATTTCGCCACGATACAAGAATTCTGTATGGCCTACAACAAGTCTGGATGTTTGCCATGCGCAATGTATATTTGTAAAACGTCCAAACAATAAAAGCAAATATTTTCGTGTGGTATAGAAAAAATACCAAAAAAGTACATACTTTTATTTAGTCTCGAAAATGGCGGCGGCACCATGGAGAAGAACGTTTATATACTATTACTTTTATTTATATATTTTAAATTAAAAAAAAAGATTACCTACGAGATTTTTCTTTTTTGGATCAATGCTCCTGAATAGAATTTAATTTCGCGCATTTTATTTGATTACGGAGTTCAAAAGAGAACTCAACGAATATTAACGCACTGCTTCTGCTTTGATTTCTCGAATATTATTTTTCTGTTCACGACACTTCAACCTTTTCTTTTGATGTTGTTTGCCAGGTATTACAATCTGATTTTATCAACAACGCATCAAGTGTTAGAATATTTTTCTATTTGTAAATTTAAGGGAATTTAGAATGAAAGAACATGAATGCTAGAAAATATTATTTAAGTTTTATTATATTTTTATATACCGGATATACCTGATGATACCTAATATTAATGAACTTCATCATTATCATCATTGCAGTCCTTCACAAGTCCACTGCTGAACATAGGCCTCCTCCAAGGAATGTTACAAAGCACGGTTCTAAGCCACCTGCCTATCGACTTCCTGCATGTCTTACCAGGTCGTCACTCCATCTAGTGGGGGTCACCCTACACGTTGCTTACCGGTACGAGGCTGCCAATTTTTTCTCATCGGTTGTCGGTTATTCGATCTATGTATATTGCCGGCCCATTGCCACTTCAGCTTACTAATCCGTTGTGCTATGTCGATCACTCTGGTTCTACTGCGGATATCCTCGTTTCTAAATTAGTTTTACTTAAATAAAAATATATATTTCGAAGACATGTGAAGTTCGCGAACACGCATTGGGACAGCGCGGAGGACATTTTGTTGTCCTAAAACCCTCTCAGAAATGAGACCTGTGCCCAGCAGTGGAACGTATAAAGACTGTAGTTTTAATGTAGAAGATGGGCAACGTTATCTTTATGTTAAAAGCTCAAATAATTAAAAAAAACCGCGGTTGTCAATGCGCCTGTCATAATTTTAATAAAATCTGTGAGAAGCAATAAAACCAAACATTATTTTGACCATCAAGCAGTTGTGCGTAAACTGCTGTATCGAATACAGAAGTTTACGCTCAACTGCTTGATGATCTGAAGGCACTCTATAAGTTAATATATTTCAAGCGTCTGAGGTATTCCATCTTAGTCTACAGAGGTGGTAACACATATGTAGCCTCCTTTGTTTAAAGTTGGTTACAGGTGTTCATGGGCTGCAGTACCCACTTACCATCAGGTGAGCTCTAAGTTCAATTATCTCTTCAGTTTTATAAAAGAACAATTATACATCATGCTTGCCACTCTGGGCACATTCCTCCTCTTGTCTTTTAGAAGTTTTGAAGCAGATAAGAATGCGCTTCCAATGCGTGTGGGCGGACTATGCATGTAATTTTTATTTTTTTTTGTTTACTATACTATTTCTTTTAGTCTTTTAAAATGAAATTAAAATATTTTAGGTTATAAGCTTATAAGATAAAAGCGGCATATTTTGTCTTTTACGAAGTAACGTTAATACAATTTGTCACGTACCACAAAACTGAGTGAATCACGTAGAAGATCATAAATCAACATCTACCAATGTAAGCGCTGAGGGATTGCTCAAATATTCTATAGTTAATATCTAGAGAGACAGATACCTAAAATAAAATAAGAAAATGTTTTTGATCTTCAAAGTAGATACGAAAAGTAAGGTTTGGCTGGATTTAAAAAGATTTTCTACTTTCGTATTTTTACAAAATATAGCGACTGCGATGAGATTAGTAGAAATAAACTTTTAGTAAGCTTAAATATGCTATGTAGTGGTAGCGCTAAAAATCAATCACGCCATCAAGTTTCTTGGTTGCCATGTATTGATTATAATCTCTTTGGGGTCGTCAAAAATTAGTTTTTTTTTTATTTTAAAAATACTCTACGAAAATTGGCATGCACCCCTCGTATGACCAAGGGTGGAAAATATTAGGAAAATGTTGTGAAAATTCAATACAATATTTCCGTGATTTCAAACTACTTTTAATTAAGATAAATATTAATTTTATGACCAAATAATTCTGAAATACAAATGGCATGTATGTTGCACATGATCATAATATTATAAATAATAACAAAAGTTGCAAAAAATTTAATAAACATTTCCGCGTTTTTTATTTGCATGCCGTTTTGTATTTCATAAAAACATGTTATTTTAAGTATATACCGAAACTGGCATGCGTATTAAATAACACCATCGTATTTTTAATAATAATGAATGTTTCATATAATATGTGAATCATTTCCGTGTTTTTAATTTACATGCAATTTTGTATTTTATAAAAATTATTATTTTAAGTTTATGACGAAAATAGCATGCGTATTTACATCTATAGTTCAACAGAAAAAAAACTGTAAAATAAATTGAAAATGAAAATTTCTTAATTGTAATAATTTGTAATTCCCGAGCTCTGTGATCGAAATGCCGCCTTTGCGAAATGTCACAAGGGGCGACCCCTTCCAGCCTAAAGTAGACGATACACTTATAATTTTTCCTCTTGGCCTGACTGACAGAGGCTTTTTTCGAACCAGTGGTAATTAAACAAAAGAGTGACTTTCAATAAGTATTATTTATAATCTATATTGAATAAAAAGTTTTTGTTTCTGTTTCTGTTTCTATTCTTAAAAAGGCATGCAAGAGAAAATGGGAGAATATTTTCTGTCACCATCTCCTAGTATAGTACTCGTACAAGTAGTACAAGACAGTTCGCACAGAAGTTTGTTAATGCGAACGTCAGCCTGTCTGTTTTTGTGATGAACAAAAAAGTATATTACATATATAGCACCGATCTCGATTTTCATAATCCTGAATGTTGTAATAAACTACCTAGCAAAAATATTTTTTCTATTTCTTTTCAGCATATAAACTGGACATACGCTTCTTTAATTTTTCTTCTTTCTGCCCAGAACGAGCCTGCGATTTCTTAAATATCACCCGACCATTGTTTTGTAGGTCTGCTCACACATCTTCCTGTCCGAATTTGGTAGCATCGTTAACAGGACACCTCAGATTTTGAGTTCGATTGAGAGATCCACGAGCAGCTGTATACGTCATCATTGTAGCTACACGCAAGTTGAATACGATCCAAGAGCAAGTCTTATCCAACACTATTCCAGACGTCAGTCTAAGCGAGATTAGAATGGCTCTCCAGCACCTTAAACAAGGCAAGGGCCCAGGTAAGGATGGAATTACAGCGGAGCTTCTGAAAGCGGGTGGAAAACCAGTACTTGAAGTCCTTCAAAAGCTCTTAAATAGAAACTCTTCACCGCTGCTCTGGAAGACGTTTTCAAGTTACTGGTTTACAAGCTACTACATCACTCACCTTCGATTGATGGACCGCCGATCAAAAATTGCTGGAGGATCTAAGCAATATGCTCAGTGACCTCAATAGTTTCTCCCGAACGGACAGGTCTTTAGATGAACATAGACAAAACAAAGGTCATGTGTAGCACCCATGTCACACCTAAACCGGTAGTTGCTGGGAGCACTATCATTGAAGTTGTTGACGAGTATGTTTACCTGGGACAAATAGTCCGACTACATAAGTCCGACTTCGAAATAGTTGACGGATTCAACTCGGCTGTTTGAGGAAGCTCAAAGGAGGGATGCAAAGGGCTATGCTCGGGCCTACTCTGCGTAATAGAATTAAAAATGTGTAGTGTATTCACGAAGGAACCAAGATAACCGACGTAGCCTAACGGATTAGTAAGCTGAAGTGGCAATGGACCGGTCATATAGCTCAAGCTCATGATCGTGTTTTGTGGCATTCCTTGGGGGAGGCCTATGTTCAGCAGTGGACTTGTGAAGGGCTCTAATGATGATGATGATGACGAATTTAATAATGTTTGAGTGCGTCCAATAAGTGGTAGCCACTGCAAATGGCTAAATATATAAAAAAATGCAACTATCATCAACTTCAAATAAAGAAAGCTACAGGTAAGTTTCCACCCGAAGACCAAGATGGCATGCCTAAAATCCGTAAGTATACTTAACAGAATATTAAAAAATACACCATGATTTATACAATCTTTGAAATAAACAAAATTATATCTTATTATCTTTTAGCATGGAATAACAGAAGCCTTCGTGTTAATTTAATTAGAGACCTTCACAAACAAATCCCTCAAAGTTTTTTCATTTTTACTTCGAACAAAGCGTTCAGCAAATCTGTTTTCATCTCATTCATAATGACTTGGAATTAATGCTTTCAGGATTACGAAAGACCTGTTATAACAAAATAGTATTGTTATAACAATTTAAAGTTATGTTTGTTCGGCACTGTCGTCGCATTTCAATATCGTAAAAGCGACTGAACTATAATCGAAGCCTCGATCACGCTATCGAAATTTCAGAACGACTTAGCATATATAGAAAAAGCTGAACGTGGACGGATTGGCCACTTCCCTGTCTGAGCACCTATTCGGACTGGAGAAGGTTTTTCCTCTCACGGTCAAATGACTTTCAAAAAGGGAATCGATAGATTACTTGTTGACCCTACTGCATAGCGGTGAACTCCTATTCAAACGTCTCAATGAGTTTGCTGTAGTGCCCAAAAATCACGATGCTATTACTAAGCTGGTCTTTCTCAGGAATGTTTACACCTACTAGCACTGCGCTAGCTAATTTAATACCAAAACGCCTACCAGAATGGTCCTTAGTTGTTTCTCGGTCTTTTGGCATAAATCGTGAAGTTTTACTAGCCATAGTGTCTTTTCCAACTAGTAAAGATATCGAATAGGGTACTTGATGCAAATGGGTTCATCCAATCGCCTGGACCGCTAGATTTTCTGCAACCAAAGTGCTGCTTGTATCCAATAAAATCGTGTCAAAAGCCGTGAAGACCCTGATAATTGGCCCATTTCAACAACTTCCATGTTCTGTATTGAGCGTAAGTATATCTTATTGAAAAACCACGGCAATAACACTAAGTACATAAAATTTACAACCTCAAATATTAAAATGTGAAAACCAATGTGTTTTTAAATGAGGTACAATTGAGTCTCGTCTGTTCTACTGTTTTTCTTGATATTACGTTCGACGCAAAACCTTTGCGGGGCCCCCATATATCTAAACTAGCAAACAGATTACGCCATGCCGCTTATGTTGTAAAAAAATTAGGAGTCTAACTAGTGTTGTGACAGTTGGATTGGTTTATTTAAGTTAATTGTATAGAATTATATCTTATACGATCAGGTTTGATCCCCGCCCAAAGTTATTAATAACATGTTGAATTATCACGTGCTCAATGGTGAAGAAAACATCGTGAGAAAACCTGCATGTTGAGGTATGAAATAGTTTAATAACATGTGAAATCAGCTAACACGTACTAGACCAGCGCGGCGAATAAATTACTCCATAAACCTCCAGCTGTGAAAAGTATATGAGCTGTATTTTATGAAATATATCTGATATTAATTAGTTTCATCACTGCAACCGCACTGTTTCTGATAATAATATATTTGTTTCACGATTATAAGGATGTATCATTAAAAACAAAACGAGCACACAGTCCACCTGATGTGGATGCTGTAGCCCATAGACACCTCCATCTATCTTAGATTAAGAATCAAAATGCAGATGTGTTGAGGACTAAGATGGAATGCCTCGTTTCCTGTAAAAAGCGTCTCCGTTCTCTACTCTCCCTATACGAAACACAGCAGCACTAAGCTTGTATTTTACGCTAATATTCTGTAAGAACGTAGTCCATCCCTGGTCGAGTTAATCCATTTGTGCTATCTCATAATATAGCTGCAGCTTGGCGCTACCACGTATAATTTATAAAAATACAGAATATACGTGCTCAATAAAGTTGCCGATGTTGCTACATCAAAGGGATTCGATTTTGTCTTACTTCGGTGTACAGGGGACCATAAATCAAAGATTAGCGAACGTGAGGGCTGGAGGCTTGCCAGCTATGCGTTATGAAAGTCCTGTGTATACAGTGAGCACAGATGTAAGTGGTTATTCTAAATAAAATATGTTTCTTTAATTTAAGAATACGTAATAATTTCTCATATGTACACTAATACTACAAAATTATTAAAAATAATTAACGGATTTTATCGCATTTAATATTAACTTATTTTTAGGTAGGTTCGAATCTGCCATTCGGCTACTTTGTGAACTACTGTTAACACTACCATTTTTAAGACTTAGAGTAAGTAACGTAAATAGTAATGAAAGAAAGAAATAAATTGCAATTATTACTCCCATGGTCAAGGGGGAATTAGGTATACGACGCACTGAGATCATAATTGACTGGCTAACCTTCAGCTTTTGAAAACTTCCTAGCCCATAATTCTTGGAAAAACCTGATCAGTGTAGTTTTATCTTTGTTTTGACCATTATATGTCAGTGTTTGATTACTGTCCCACGAGATAGTAAGTAGTGATGTAGCCGAAGAAAGTAAAGTGCACTGACTTAGCTTAAAAAGCATATTTCACTAGGTACCTGTAGTTGTATGGAAAATAGATGCTAGCAAAAACTTCACCCCTTGGTCGTAAGCATCAGGAATAACGAAGCAAACTTTTTGGTTTGGTTTGTGATACTTTTGTAGTCTGCTCTCTACATGGCTAGTCTTTTTATTTTATCTAGTATTTATGAAATGGTGTTTTACGGTGGCTTGAAAATACATTTTTTTTTATAGGAGCATGCAAACGAGCATGCGGCTTACCAGATGGTAAGTGACTACCGCCGCCCATGTACAACTGTAACACCAGGGGAATTGCAGATGCGTTACCGGCCTTTTAAAAAGGAGTAGGCTCTTTTCTTGAAGCCCCCTAAGTCGTATCGGTCCGGAAATCAATAGACCTCATGACACCATAAATTACCACGATTACCACCATAAGTAGCCTGCTATAGTATACACACAATGAAATGAGGGTGAGCCTTTTTTCCACCGCCACTACAGTGTTTACTGTGACTATTTTAAAAATTGTTCTAAATCAAGAAAAAAAGGGCAACTTTTAAAAATGTGACATAATTATTTATAACGACATGATTAAAATGATTTTATTAAACACTTAACTATTTTATATTATGCTGTTCCTACCATGTATCATAAGTATTTTTCGGTAATAGATCTTTTAACACTAGTTCTAATCTTCTTGAAAACTTTATTTTGCAGAAAAATTGTAACCCGACTGTGTTGTCTTACAATGTAAATATAGTTTAAGTTGATTTATTGGTACTATTAGGTCTATTTAACAGACTTCAAAAAGAGGTTTCTCAATTTGACTGTACTTTTTATGTGTATTAACCTCAGAATTTTTTTTAGCAGAACCTCTTTTGATGATTCTTTGTTTTTAATTTGAAAACTGGTACTTCTCATGTGGTCTCATATAAATTTGATCAAGATTTGACGACTAGTTTTTGAGATACCCTTAATAATGCGTATTTAATTGACATTTACATTGAAGTTGGTCGTACAAAATTTTAAATTTTCCACTTGTTCTTTCAAAGTCAATGTAAAGTGTAAACTATGTGTATGTAGCGTAACTATTTGTTGCCAAAATAAATGCAAAAAAAATCGTAATAAAAATAACGCTGAAAATATTGTAATACTCTATGATTCATTTGCTTGTCTTAACAGAGTTCGTATCAATTAATTAATAATCTTGGAAAGAGCCTTTAAATTTTCAGTGTCAAATAAAACTATACGGCTCATGCGTATGGCGACTGCTATCAAAATGGGACAGTAAAATTTTACAACCGGCTGTTCGCATCGCTGATTGACGTTACCAAAAAGTTCTATTATTAATATAGTATATAGTACTCGCGTAATAACTTTTATATGAAGAGCTGTGAAGTATTAGTACATAATCTGTAATGGTTTCTACGTAAAAATAAGCTTAAGGTACATAATATATCGAAATCTTTCCATGGTGTGCTTGGGTGTGAATTTAATTTTATAGAATAAGGGCGACAAAACACAAGCACACAGTCCATCTGATGGTATGTGCATGCTGTGGCTTATAGACATCTACACTTAATCTCCATTAAGAATCAAAATGTAGAAGTGTTGCCATCTCCTAAAACCACAGAACAAATAATAGTTTAAGAACCAAAACAGAGAAATTTCGATTAGATAGGACGGACCTCTATACTCCATACGAAACACAGCAGCTGCTATTTTACGCTGGTATTCTGTGAGAGCGTGGTCCATTTCAGGTCGAGCCGACCCATTGATGCTGGATCCATAAAATAGTAGAGCGTGGCTCTATCGCTTACGATGGGTGATTTTTTTATCGTAAAACTATATTGATGTTTGAAATGTCAGTCTTAGCTTGTATTTTCTATTTTACGAGTATAGTACTCACGAAAACGAGCGTTTTAATCAATAAAAGTTTTATAGCTGAGGCTGTCGCTTTAATGAACAAACATATTAAATTTACTTTTCCAAGTCAAGGTTTATGTCTGGTCTTTTTATTATTAACAAAAACTATTGTTTGTGCAGTAAGTTAATTTGTCGTATCTACGTAGAATAAAACAAAGTTGCTTCCCGCAGGCTGTATGCTTAGATCTTTTAAAATACGCAACTGATATTGATGCGGTTTTCATCAATAGACAAAATGATTCAAGACAAAACTTTACATGTATAATTACATATAAAGTTATTTTTCCGTGTGTATGTGACTGATCTTTTCCTAAACGGCTCGACCGATTTTGATGAAATTTTATCTATGTGATTAAGTTGATTCGAGTATGGCTTAGATTCACAATTGGACCAGGCAGGTGGCACTGTTGTCAAGATCCAAAAATTACCCGTGCGAAGCCGGAGCGGATCACTAGTTTTATATAATAGTGATTTTTTAATATTTAAAAAGAATTTCGTACTTATTTTATAAATATTATTTGACTTGTTCTGCTAAACTAAACACGTTTCATACTCAAATATTTGTCTGGCGTTGGGAGACGCATAGAGAATGGCTCCACTGTATATTTTTTATCTCTAATACTTAGTATATTTTAAATTTATTTAGGTATTTTTTGTAAAATGCATCTTTAACAATTTATAAGTTGAAACATTAGCGCGGACGGACAGAATAAACTTATAGAGGGTTTTAACTTCTTTAACTTTAAGTAAAAATACGTAAATATTTTTTTTATAGGATAGGGTGACAAACGAGCACACAGTCCACCCGATGGCAAGTGGCTGCTGCGGCCCATAGACATCTAGATTTATCCTCGTTTGCGAATCAAAATGCAGATGCGTTGCCACCCGTGACGACTAAGATAGAATGCCACCTTTCCAGTAAAAAGGGTCTCCGGTTCTCTACACTCACCATACGAAACACAGCAGCAAGCTGCTATTTGACGCTGGTATTCTGTAAGAGCGTGGTCCTTCCCCGGTCGAGCCGACCCATTCGTGCTACAATTATACTACTAATATAGCTGCAGCATGGCTCTACCACGTAAGATATTTGTCATATTACCTTAAGATTTTTAGTTAACTTTGATCATCTTTATAAATATGATATAAAGAAATGAATTAAAAAGATATTGAATTGACATTTTCTAAGTTAGGCAAACGTTTCAATTATATATAAATATATAAGATTTCATGTTATTTAGTGACATTGTGTTTATAATTAAGGAGTGAATTGCTTTATTGTTGTTTATTGTAATACAAATAAGACCAAGCAGGGCTATAATAATCTGAGAATGAATGTAGGTACCACACCTACAATACCCATTAGAAATAGAAATAAACATAGAAACTTTTCTTCGTTTTTTAAAGTTTAAAGTTCGGAGGAGTTCCTCTTGCATTTACGACTTCGTGTTAGATAACTATCCTGTTACATCGACTTTTGTATTCCAGTTTGAGGGTGTCATTTAGCGGACTTTGCATGTTCTCAAAATATTGTATTCCCTAAACATACTGCTTCACGATGTGTTACTACACCAAGTAGCGTTAGCATTGTGGTCATAAGCGCCAACTGCTGAACATGTAGTCCCGGGTTAGACTCTCATTTGAGTCAAGATATGTTTGTGGATGTTTCTGTTAATAGGTTTTTAGCAGCAGCGGAGTCAGGAAGTTGACGGTGTTTCACCCCGGTGCCTCGGAAATCACGTAAAACCGTTGATACCGCATTTGATCTATCTCCAGTCGTGTCAGATTGTCATCCCGTCGGACTATGAGAGTGAGGGAATAGAGAGTACACTCCTGTGCTTACGTACTCGTTTATTATAGGTTCTCTTGCACAAACGTCTATCCTCCACAATGATTGGCTGTAAGATACAACAGAAAATCCTAGTGTGAAGGTTACGTTATTTAAAAAAAAAATAAAAAAATAGTTTCCAGAAATAAGCCGGATGTGTTTCAAATTGGTTAAAGGTATTCATGGCTGCAGTAACCACTAACCATAAGGAACGCGAGCTGGTTTTTTATTCAATGTTATAAAAATAATGATACACTGCTGAACAACAATAATTTTACCACCAACAAGAACATTATTCACAATTATACGTATTATTGCCAGCAGCAACAGGTGACTTCGATTTCTCGATACGGTATAGTGACGGTATTAAAATGTTCACTATCCCATATCGTCTAGCAGAAGCAGCTTCTTTCTGAAAACAACTCGAAAATCCTTAAATGCACACAATACGTTTTGGAATTCAAATATGGATGGCAATATGAAATCAACAAGGAAATGGGAGAATTGAGGACATGACAAATAAATCACAAGACGATGGCTCGAAAAACATTCCGGCTTGTTATTTAGAGACAATATGTATTCGACAAGTAAGTAAGGGAATGGAAGGATATGACAAATTAACCACAACATCGAAAATAGCTACAAAAATATTCTACCTTAATCTTTTTAGACATGTGTTATTTGCAATATTATAAAAGACGTTTTTTTTATAGAAGAGGGGGAATGTGGCTGACCTGATGGTAAGTGTCGACGGCCGCCCATGAACAATTGCAACACTAGTGGAATTGCAGATGAGTTTCCGCCCTTTTGAAAATGAGTAAGCCCGTTTCTTTAAGATACCTAAGTCGTATTGATCCAGAAAACTCGCCGAAAAATGTCCAGTAGAGGACTTTAAAAAGGCTAAAAATACACCTACATACTTTATTTATAAGTAGTAGAGCCATGCTGCAGCTATATTAGTAGTATAGTTGTAGCACGAATGGGTTGGCTCGCAGAATACAAGCGTAAAATTGCAGCTTAACAGTGCTGTGTTTCGTATAGTAAGTGTAGGGAACCGGAGACCCTTTTTACTATAAAAGAGACATTCCATCTCAGTCCACAAGGGTGACAACGAATCTGCATTTTGATTCTTTATTGAGGATAGATGTAGATGTAGATGTCTATGGATCACAGCAACCCCTAAACATCAGTTGACTGATGTGAGACTGTGTGCTTGTTTGTCACCCTATCCTGTAAAAAACACTATAGTTACGACTTTGATTTTATATAGATGTAGTCGACAACGATTGTAACAATACAGAATATTTTGCACGTGAAATAAACGATATTTTAATAAATCTGACATTTTATTTATCCTACAGGTTCGCAGATATATTGCATTAATATTGGTACTTTATAATCGAAATATACGAGGAGCAAATTGCCCCTTCGTTCGCAATAACGTGTTCATGAGTGTAGCAGGTGGCGCTAACGACTCTTTGTTATTCTGATCATAGTCACTTGTAATTGGTGGAGTCAAAAATGGATTTAAAGCTCTATTACATTAAGAATTTTTATATTTTTTTTATAGAAACGAGCACACTAATCCACCTGATCGTAAGTTTAAGCTATGGCCTATAGACACCTTTTTTTATAGAATAAGGGTGACAATCGAGCACACACCACACAGTCCACCTGATGGTAAGTGGTTGCTGTGGCCCATAGACATCTATATCTATCTTCGTTTGCGAATTAAAATGCAGATGCGTTGTCAGCCGTGAGGACAAATTTAGAATGCCTCTTTTCCAGTAAAAAGGGTCCCCGGTTCTCTACACTCACTATACGAAACACAGCAGCATTAAGCTGCTATTTTACGCTGGTATTCTGTGAGAGCGTGGTCCTTCCCCAGTCGGGCCAACCCATTCGTGCTACAACTATGCTATTAATATAGCTGCAGCATGGCTCTACCGCGAGGCTTTACTCACCCTCTATTAAGAATCAAAATGCTTAAGCGATGAAAAAAGCTGATTGCTTAACCTTATATAACAAAAAAGAATGTATTGTTGAATAAGTTTAAATTTATAGGTTAATAACACTGCAATCAAGCACGTCATGTACTCAATTCATGATGGCTTGGTGGATCAGGTGCAATGCGAGCAACAAGTTACAATAAAAATGAAACATTTTTTTAACGTAATTTTACACCTGATGCTCATAACGTAATAGCACTTAAAATGAATTTCTGTGCGAGTAATCGAACAATACACAATACCGGAACGTGGAATGATTTTCGAAATTGAAGATAGTTTCTTGCTGTAAACGAGTACCTGCCGAATTATTTATAAATTACTATTTGAACATCGAAACTTGACATACTTTGGGTAGAGTTCCGTTCTAGGGACGATTTGGACCAATTTTTTTTTAAATGTTTACCAACATAAATAATCAAAAGCCCCAAAGGGATTTTTGGCGCAATTGCCCCTGAAGTTTTTACTAGGGTTTATCATCATTATCATCATTACAGCCTTTCATAAGTCCACTGCTGAACTTAGGCCTCCCCCAAGGAATGCCACAAAGCACGGTCCTGAGCCACCTGCATCCATCGACTTCCTGCATGGATTACCGGGTCGTCACTCCATCTCGTGGGGGGTCGCCCTACACTTCGCCTACCGGTACGAGGCTGCCACTCAAGAACCTTTATTCCCCATCGGTTGTCGGTTCTTCGAGCTATATGGCCGGCCCACTGTCACTTTAGCTTACTAATCCGTTGGGCTATGTCGGCAACTCTGGTTCTACTGCGGATATACTCATTTCTAAGTTTATCACGCAGAGAAACTCGGGGCATAACCCTCTCTATAGCTCGCTGAGCGACCTTGAGTGTCCTCATACGGCCAGCAGTAAAGGACCACGTCTCAGATCCGTAAGTCATCACTGGCAACACGCACTGGTTGTACAATTTCGTTTTAAGGTTTTGAGGTATGTCTGACGAGAAGATGTGTCGTAGTTTCCCGAACGCTGCCCAGCCGAGTTGAATCCGTCGATTGACCTCTCGGTCGAAGTTGGACTTACCTAGTCGGACTATTTGTCCCAGATAAACATACTCGTAAACAACTTCCAGCTTAGTGCTCCCAACAACTACCGGCATAGGTGTGACATGGACATTAAACATGATGTTTGTTTTGTCTATGTTCATCTTAAGACCTATCCGTTGGAAAACTATTGAGGTCATTGAGCATAGTGCATAAGTCCTCCAGCGATTCTGCCATGAGGACTATATCGTCGGAAAATCGAAGGTGAGTGGTGTACTCGCCATTGATGTTAATACTATATCCTCTCCAGTCCAGAAGTTTGAAAACGTCTTCCAATGCAGCGGTGAAGAGTTTCGGGGATATAACGTCACCCTGTCTTACACCTCTCTGCAATTGGATAGGTTTCGTACTCTGATTCTGTACTCGGATAGCCATTGTAGCCCTATTGTACAAGCACTTCAGCACTTCGATATACCGACAGTCAACTTGGCACCGCTGAAGGGACTGCAGCACCGCCCAAATTTCGACGGAAACAAAGGCATTCTCATAGTCCACATACGCCAGACATAGTGGCAAATTGTACTCCTCGGACTTCTGTACAATTTGCCGAAGGGTATGTATGTGGTCTATGGTGCTAAAGCCTTTTCGGAAACCGGCTTGTTCAGGAGGCTGGAAGTCGTCAAGTCTGCGTGCGAGACGATTCGTAATGACTCTCGAAAACAGCACGTAGACGCGGCTCGGAAGAGAAATCGGTCTGTAGTTCTTCAAGAGAGCGTTGTTGCCTTTCTTGAAGAACAAGACCACCGCAATTCTGCTCCATGCCTCCGGAGTAGTGCCACCGTGGAGGACGGAAATAAAGAGCTTCAGAAGGACTACAAGTACCGGTTTTCCACCCGCTTTCAGTAATTCCATCCTCGCCCGGGGACTTTCCATTTTTAAGGTGCTAGAGAGCCATTCTAATCTCGCTCAGACTGACGTCCGGGATGTGGGATATCTTCGGAATAGTGTCGGATAAGACTCGCTCTTAGATTGTTACTCACACTTGCATGTGGCTACAACGATGACGTGTACAGCTGCCCATAGAACCTCTCAATCTCAGTCAAAATCTCAGGTGCAGGAAACGATGCTGCCACACTCTGTCTTCAGCTTTGACAGTTGGTTCTTTCTGGCAGACAGATCTCTGGCAAAGACTTTAGAGCCTTGGTTCCGCTCGATCGCTCCTTCAATACAAGCTGTATTGAAGTTGCGTAAGTCCCGCCACATGCATTTGGAGATCTGTCTGCTGTCAAATTTGTTGAAGAATGTTCATCTCCCGTCTAACAGCCATGAGATTAAGAGTGTGATCGGAGAGTTTTTGTGTTCTTCTGCAGCGGGTCTTGCAGAACTTAGCTCCGACCGCATGGACAGTTTCCACGAGCTTGTCATTCATATCGTGTAGTGTTATGCTATTTACATATCATTTTACATTATTTTAAATTCATTTTTCCATTCTGTTTCGATTTTCTGCATTCACCTCAAAACTGGATATTTTACATCACCTTTATTTCCATAGGATCCTGTAACGATTTTAAACCATAAGAACACAATAACAAATCATTTCTACTTCGTATTTTCACATTATCAGCACTTTTAAATTGGTGTCAATGGAGTCTACCTTTTTTCGATCTTTTAGCTAGTTTTCCGTAACTCTACAATCTTGGGCTTTGTGTGGGCAGCTGCGCTACCTTTTTTCCTATATCAATAATATCTCATTTTCCACTTAAATCTTACCGTTTTCTTATTATAAACCTAAAACCAAAATTTGACATGTTTTGATATTGTTATTTATTTCGTTTCCATAGTAATTATATTCAAATTTGCTACCGATCTGTTGTTCCTATTTCGATAATTCCACATAAATACTCTTTTCTCTTGACCATTTACAAAAAATTTGCGTTTAATTTAAATAATTTTTCCGTTCTCTCTAGAAAGGTATAAAAGCCGAACAATCGGTGAAGAAAGGCAGTCTCGCTTCAGTTCGCGAATTGGAAGTATCTCCTAAAGGCCTTATCCCGGGGCCGCACTGCCCCGGGATCCTGCAAGCCTCCACCTACACGTGAAGTCTTCGGCGAAGCCTTCTTCAAACGCGGAGCCGCACCACTCCGGAATCCTACAAGCCTCCATCTACCTCGGAAGTCGCTTCGAGTCTACTACAAGCGCGGGGGCCACACTACTCCGGGCGCTACGACTGCTTACTCCAGGCGCCGAGAGCACCTACCGCCGGCGCTACCTTTGGGCGCCGCAACTGCTTACTCCAGGCGCCGAGAGCACCTACCGCCGGCGCTACCTTTGGGCGCTGCAACTGCTGGCTCTAAGCGTTGAGCGCACCTACTCCAGGCGCTACGTGCGCCGGCTCCGGACGCCGCGTGTGCTGGCTCCAGGCGTTGCGTGTCGTCGCTGCTAAGAAACCTACCTCTACAATCGCAACGTTTGTCGCTTCGACTTTTAGGCTCCACTACAACTCTATATTCCCCTATTCTCCTACCTTTTTTTTTTGTAATCTAATTGTACTCTCACTTCATTCATCATCATCCTCATTTCATTTTTTTTATAAAATTGTAAATATCTTTGAATTTTGAATATATTTTTGTTTTTGTTGTATTTTTGTTGTTTTGTTGTTCTTAGGTTAGATTTATTATTGTCGCTTCACGACAATCGTCCACTTCATTGCAGTTTTCTAGGCACTGTAAACGGTTTTGTAACTCGAGCTGAAAGGTTTCAGGACTTTGGAACAGAGCACGAGGGGGACGGAGCGTTGACTTCATTAAACGAGACCTCTCCAACTTAACGTTTAGGTTCAGTGTGCCTCTAACCATTCGGTGACCACTACCAGTTTTCACCCTCGCGATCACGGAGACATCACTGAACAGTTGTCGACTGGTCGTCATAATGAAGTCAATCTCATTTTTTGTCGAACCGTCGGGGCTCGACCAGGTCCACTTCCTGTGGGACCCCTTCTGGAAGAAAGAGTTCATCATAAAGAGTCCCTCTTTCTCCATGAAGTCGGCCAGCTGCTGGCCCCTTGGGTTCCATTGCCCTGTTCCAAATTTCCCTAATTTCAGCTCACCGTTCTCTCTTGTGCCTAGTTTTGCATTGAAGTCACACCGTATAGTGGGTTTTGGAGGAATGTACGGCTCTAGAGATATCCTCATACATTTCCTCCACCTCCTCATCGGGTTGTGCCGAGTTAGGTGCGTAAACCTGTATGACCTTCAGCGAATACCGTTTGGTGATTCTGAGTATTAGGTACGCAACCCTCGTCGACACACTCCCAATCTTTACAACGTTGTTAACGAGAGACTTGTGGACGATAAATCCGACACCTCCTTGGGACAGATGGTCGCCCTCCTGGTGATAGAGCAAGTTGCCGGATTCGAGGATTACCGTGTCATCCCCCTTTCTTCGGACTTCGGATAATCCTTTAATATGCCAGCTTATCTTGTCTATTTCTTCTTCCAGCTCCACAATCTTCTCGTCAGTCCTCAGGGTGTGTGCGTTGTATGTTGCCAGGTCGAGTCGTCTTAGGTGGCAACCGAACCTCCACCGGAGATTATTAGCACCCCCTGCCCCGCCGTTACCGTGGTCGCCACCGTAGCCAGGAATAACGGGGCCGCCGGGGACTGGGGGCCGTCTCTTTGTTACATTTATTATAGGGGGTATTTGCCATAGTTGCCACGCTTGGCGAGCGGGTTGGCAACCGCAGTTTTTTATTCTATTTTTTGCTGTTATCAGGAAGATGTTGCTGCCCATCTCCTGCCTGTTTCCCTTTGTCGCTTTTTACGACACCCACGGGAATATATGGGGTAGTGGATATTCTTAACCGCCACTACACGGCGAAGGGTTTAAACTTTTAGATTTTTAAGGTAGTTTTTCATGACAAATCGACTAAACCTCACTTATTTACACAGGGATATTGACCCAAAGTTACTTTTACAACGGCTTCGGCGCTGCGGGAAGTGCAGCCCCTCCGCCCTTGCGTAGCGAATCATAGGCACCCATGCCACTACACCCAGTATCCCATAAGGGATACTGTACGTAGTGGACAGTGGCCACGCTTGGCAGGCGGGTTTCCTAAGCAGATTTTTTAGGGTACCCCCACAGAATGACGATCAAAAACAAGTTTTGAACTAAAATGGCAAAAAATATACTGA
This sequence comes from Parnassius mnemosyne, assembly GCA_963668995.1. NCBI lineage: Eukaryota > Metazoa > Arthropoda > Insecta > Lepidoptera > Papilionidae > Parnassius > Parnassius mnemosyne. The sequence goes on along the minus strand of CAVLGL010000079.1, from coordinate 36,902,348 downwards.
TTCGACAAACGTTCAAAATGACTGTTTGAAGTCGTGGAAGGGTATTACGTTCGTCTTAAAATTTATGAACGCGAACAATTCGATCTCCGGTTTAGACACCAATAATTATAGTTTTAAATGTTAAGTATCACAAACACGGTGACAAATGAAAAATTCTGCATATCCAGGAATATCAAAATACATATTTTGATGATATGTAAAGTCATTTGATACAATGGAGCAGCGCGTAGACTCTACTCAATGACTTAGAAAAGTGATGAGCTTGGCTTTTGTAGTAACGCAGGTTTGGTATTGTCAGCACAAAGAAGTTGGCTTGGAAGTCTGATCGCTCAGATTAGTGAATAGTTGCACTTAATTGCTCACTAAATGCTCAATTCAAATCTGCAATTGCTCACGTTATTAATTTATTATTTAATTAGTTATTAATAATTTAAAATACTAAATTGTGTTTGCCTAAACCGCTCAGATTAATGAATAGGTGCTCTTAATTGCTCACTAAATGCTCAATTCAAATCTGCAATTGCTCACGTTATTAAGTTATTATTTAATTAGTTATTAATAATTTAAAATACAAAATTGTGTTTGCCTAAACCGCTCAGATTAATGAATAGGTGCTCTTAATTGCTCACTAAATGCTCAATTCAAATCTGCAATTGCTCACGTTATTAATTTATTATTTAATTAGTTATTAATAATTTAAAATACTAAATTGTGTTTGCCTAAACCGCTCAGATTAATGAATAGGTGCTCTTAATTGCTCACTAAATGCTCAATTCAAATCTGCAATTGCTCACGTTATTAAGTTATTATTTAATTAGTTATTAATAATTTAAAATACTAAATTGTGTTTGCCTAAACCGCTCAGATTAATGAATAGGTGCTCTTAATTGCTCACTAAATGCTCAATTCAAATCTGCAATTGCTCACGTTATTAAGTTATTATTTAATTAGTTATTAATAATTTAAAATACAAAATTGTGTTTGCCTAAACCGCTCAGATTAATGAATAGGTGCTCTTAATTGCTCACTAAATGCTCAATTCAAATCTGCAATTGCTCACGTTATTAATTTATTATTTAATTAGTTATTAATAATTTAAAATACTAAATTGTGTTTGCCTAAACCGCTCAGATTAATGAATAGGTGCTCTTAATTGCTCACTAAATGCTCAATTCAAATCTGCAATTGCTCACGTTATTAAGTTATTATTTAATTAGTTATTAATAATTTAAAATACAAAATTGTGTTTGCCTAAACCGCTCAGATTAATGAATAGGTGCTCTTAATTGCTCACTAAATGCTCAATTCAAATCTGCAATTGCTCACATTATTAATTTATTATTTAATTAGTTATTAATAATTTAAAATACAAAATAGTTTTTGCCTATTGTACTTAAAACCAATAAAATTTTTTTAAAGGAATAAGTTCTAATAATTACTCACGAAATGCTCAATTTAAATCCGCAATTGATCATACTATTAATTAATTATTTAATTACTTATTAATAATTTAAAATACAAAATTGTTTTGCCTATTATACTTAAAATCAATATATTTTTTTAAATGAATAAGTAGTTGGACGGGTCTGAGCGGTCACCTTTTTTAGGGATCGAGTGGACCAAAGCTGTCTTCCATGAATTTGGGACTACGCCTTGGTAGTAGGAGTACCGGAAAAGATGCGTTAAAACCGGTGCCAACTCCCGAGTACACGTCTTCAGCACAATGGGAGGGACTCGATCAGGCCCACTCGGCTTGCTGACGTCCAGGGAGAAGAGTGCTTTGCGAACCGAGCGCTGTGTAAACCGCACATCCGGCATGGAGCACTAACATTGCGGGATGGTCGGCGGTGTATTCCCCCGGTCATCTAGAGTCGAGTTGGAAGCAAAGAGAGAGCTCAACAAATCGGCTTTCTCCTTTGTGGCATGGGCCAGTGAGTTGTCCTCTCTGTGCAGAGATGGAAGAGATGGCTTACCCTTTGACAGCCTTCGCGAGAGACCAGAATGCACAGGTTCCCGAAGGAAGGCGAACCAGCTTCTCGCAAATTCTGCCGATGTGCTCAGACCTTGTCTTTGCAATGACGTTTTTGAAGGACCTGGAGGCGGAATTATACTTTTTTTTAAGAGCGCTGGTGTTTACATCCCGAGACGTTGATACGTCAGCCCAGGCCCGGTAGCACTCCTGCACTTATAGCGTGATGCTATTTTACAGGAGCGACCAAACCGTGGCTGGGATCTGCCTCCGATGAGCACCACAGAGAATGGAATAAAAGTTCCATACCCTGATGTACCACATCAACATTAGAATCACCAACAACGCTGGGATCTTTCGCCGAGAAGCAAATCCGCCCCCAAGGGTAGGATGCAAAAAAGACCGCATCCCGTCCCTATCGGCCGACCTATAGTACCAAACACGGCGGTAAGCTGCAGATCGCAACTGCGATTGGAGCGTGAGCGGCATCGTACTCCGGATCAGACAATGGTCCGAAGAGCCCAGAGAGGCATCGACGGAGACCTAATATCCATCCAGATGAGATGTCAGCAGAAGGTCCAACAGGGAAGGTACATGATCCTCCACATATATGATCTGCGTAGGCGAAGTAACCAGTTGTGTTAGACCATATGCCAAGGCAAAGTCATAGACAGATCTACCCGCATGATCGGTTAAACAAGAACCAAGCCATTTAGCGTGGTGGGCGTTAAAATCACCGAGTATCACGATCTCCGCGCTCGGGACCTGTTGTAGCACGGAGTCTGCAGCCATTTGGACGTGGTCGATGAGTCGGTCTGTGTCGGCATTACCGTTACGGGGCCTATAGAGGCACCTGTAAATGCGGGGATGGTCGTCGCTGTCTACAACCTTCAAGATTGCCGAGTCGTCGAAAACAGATGTCCTCTCTGACGTATACGCAAACTCCAGCCCGGGGCACAAAGGAGTGTTCTTATTTGTACCCCAGGTAGGAGAGATATGCAGTATCAGCCAGAGAGGACACCTGCATCTCGGTTAAAAAGAGCAAGACCGGCTTCGCCGTCTCTAGATAGTAATGGACAGCATTAAGTTTGGAATGAAGTCCCCTGATGCAAAAATTCACAGATAGCGTGTCGCCTTGGTTTTATTGCTCCGCTTGCCCCGAGCAGTATTAATCGCGAGCGGAATTTTGCCCCCCCACGAAATGCTCAATAAATATCCGCAATTGCTCACACTATTAATTGATTATTTAATTAGTTATTAATAATTTAAAATACAAAATTGTTTTTGTATTTTAAATTATTAATAACTAATTAAATAATAAATTAATAACGTGAGCAATTGCAGATTTGAATTGAGCATTTAGTGAGCAATTAAGTGCACCTATTCATTAATCTGAGCGATCATACGTCCAAGCCGACTACTTTGTGCTTTAGTCTACACCATTCATTTTTCTAATCAACTAAATCAACAATTTAATTTTTCATTTTATATGTTGTTTTTAATTACATATACTGCATAAAAGTATAAAAATAAAAATAAAATAGTATAAAAATATAATATAAGTAGTTGGTCATTTATGTAATTAAAAAAAAAACTTACATAAATACCGAAGGAAAGATTCTCCGAAAAAGCACGTTCTTTTTACGACGGGTCAGCAAGTTTACGATCTCCAAGATTAGCCTAGATCTGTATAACATCCGACCGTATTCAATTTGTCGGCAAAGCTGAGAGCATTGAAAATATCCTTCAGGTTATGTATACAATGCAATCCCAGTAAATTGCTTTTGCAACTTCAAGGTCACAGGTTTATTAAAAAAAAAGACGAACGTACTTCAGTCCACTTGCTGATAAGTGGCTACTGTATCTGCAACCATTAAAAAAAAGAAGATGCGTTGTCACTTCGAGAACCAAGATGTTATGCCTTGTAGCCTGAAATAATACCGGCTTTCTATACCTTTCGGAACGGAACACAGCCGTGCACGCACTCCTTCGCGGCAGAAGTAGGTAAGAACATGGTACCCACCTAGTGAGTACCCGTCTCGTCTTTATCTATTTAAAGTCAACAGACTTTTTAAGAATGTCAAACCTGTATAGATTTTTTAGAATAGACGGCAATTTCTTTAAACTTTATGTTTGTCATTTTGCCAAGTTGTCATGTGCATTACGTTGTTCATGCCGCGTGTCACCATCAATCCGTAGCTTATATGAATTTCATGTCAAGACGTACGAGTCTCGTTCGTTAGTCAGTAGTGCAAAACACGTGTAGTGTGCAAAATAATAATAATTTAAAGAATAAAATCGCATAATCCGCCTTAGGCCGCTGGATTACAGCTGTAAGCGGGGCGGGAGCGACGGTGAGTGTTCGTAATGGCAGCGGGAATACCCTTGGGAGTTACAATGGTGTTGTGATTGATTATACGTTCTTTTTTTAAATCCATCAAAACGGTACACTAATGGACCTCGATGCCAGTCTGTCCATCACAGAGTTTTTCTTTGTGAGTGTTCCACGTAGATGATTGTTATAAAATTTATTTACATACATATCATGACGTCAAAATTCAATTGCTCAAAGGCTGCGTGTAAAATGGACGACGAAAAAAAAAAAACTGAAAAAGTTATGAATATGGGTAATAAATTCAGAATTACGTATTTTTTAATAGTTTTTCCGGAATAATGTGCTTCTTACCTAGCTGGGACCAGATGATACCAGCTGGGTAAGTGGCACAGGGTCAGTTATTGATTAATTTAACCGATTTAACATAATACACCCAGAAAATATAAATATTATACCAAAGGTAAAATTGAAGTAAATAAGAACATTCTTATAAAAGAGTTCCTTGCTGATTTTTCCAGGATCGAGGCATTTTCCGAACCATTGGTACACTGGTAAAAACAAAAACATGGATATATTTTCTTATTTCTATTTCGATTTCATGAACTTGGTTGACACCATTTTAAGTTTTAATCTGAAAAAAAAGTCACGTGATTTCGACTCCCTTCTTATATAAACACAATTTCTACAATCGTTTGCTCTTATTGAGTTTGCAGTATTTTATGACGGTCTGGACAGTAAAATGTCGATAAAAAGCTGCACTGACGAGATTGCAAATAAAATTGTGTATATTTCACTGACCGCTGAATAATTTATACACAATCGTAAAGAGAATTTATATTTTATGTACCTTATTTATGGATAGTAATTTATACTAAAAGCAATTGTGACATTATTTATATTTAATAAAATTAAGAGTGACAACCGAGCATACAGTATACGTAATGGTAAGTGGATAATGTGACCCACAGACATCTTTTATCATCGATTAAAAAAATAGCTGATGGGTTGTTACTCCGAAGAACTAAGATGGAATACCTCATTACTGGTAATAAAAGCTAGCCAAGTGCGAGTCAGACTTGCGCATGAAGGGTTCCGTACCAACCTTAAACACGTTTATAGTAGGGGAGCCCCCTTTAATTTTTAATTTATTTTTATTTTTATATTTGTTGTTATAATATAAAATCTCAACTGTCTACTACCTATCACGGATCATAAGATACAGCCCGCTGACAGACAGACGGACGGTCGGACAGACAGCGGAGTCTCAGTAATAGGGTCAAGTTGATTCTTTCGTTACGGAACCCTAAAAATGGTCTCTGTTTGGCTATATGTATTTACAATTTTTTTTAAAGAATTAAGGTTGACAAACGAGTACACAGTTCATCTGATGCCATGTGAATGCTGTGGTTACTGAACAGCTACATTTATTCTTGTTACCATTAAAAAGAATCCCCGGTTACACACACCATGCGCAACACACCAGCATAATGCTGCCATTTCACGATGGTATTCTGTAAGGTCCTTCTCTGTTCGATCTGCAGCGTGATTCTATGATGTATTTCTATATATTATGGTCCTATATTTAGCGAGATACCGCTGGCTGTTGCAAGGACAATTTCGCCAGATAATTTCAAGTTTTAATTGCATAACATATCTTAAGGATTATTTCCTAAATAACCGAATTTTGTTTTAATACATTTTTAAGTAACAATTTTCGCAGCAGTTATTATATCCACTAGCAATGCTTATTATTTTCCGATTGAATGAATCTGGTACAATGAAACGAATTTAAATGGTTATGCAATTACACATCGGATAAATCTTCACTGATGGTACTTTTAAAAATGGTGTAGTTTATTTCAGGAAATGTATTTTGTGTTATAAACTTTTTTGTAATGTAACAAGAAGCTCGCTTTATGTAAAATTATAAAAAAGTTTATAATACAAACATATTATAATAGTTATATTCATATAGTAAAAAAGTATAATAATAATAAAAAAGTTATATCATAAATTGTTCGCTATGAAATGACTTTTATGAAGAAATATTCACATGTTTTACCCGACTACGTAAAACCAAAAGGTGGGTATATACTTTTATTTTAACGGGTAATTCTATATATGTGTATCTGTTCGCATCTGTTCGTATTTTGATAAATGGGAAATTGTTGGAGGCGTTGGATTATAGCCTTCATAAAGTCAGATAAATTCAAAATAGCGGCTTATTGTGGTCCTTAAGTGGTACCCAAAATAGATTATTATTTGTAAGAAAGAAAGAAAGAAACATTTATTTGTCAAACACACAACATTAAGAAACAGAAATTACACATTGGTAATAATGCTGCTGTGTGTTGTTAAAAAGAATCCCGCCTCATTGATAATCTGTGGGTACTGGTTTTCAGTCTAGACCTTAATTGACTCACGAAAAATCGGACATTGATGTAAATAAAACACCTAAACTTATAAAAAAAATAATTAAAAATTAAAGTAATAATAACTATTATAATAGATCCAGACCCATATTGTTCTAAGTCTAGGCTGTATAATCAAAGTTGCGTTGCATTTATTTGTAGTTTTTAAGACGGGTTATTATACATAGAGTATACCAAAGGTTTACTCTATGCGACTCAATGCATAAAACAACGTTATGGTTATATTATGCAGCACGGATAGGTCGGCTGGATCGTGGAAGGAAGCTGTCGCAATACTAGTCTAAAATAGCATTGCTGCTGTGTTACGTATGGTGAGTGAAACGAAAGGATCAACTTTACCGGTAAAAAGACATTTCATTGGAGCAAAAACGCATAATCTATTTTTTAAAAGATAGCTGTAAGTCTATTTGCCACAACATCCACTTACGATTAGGTAAGTAGACTGTGTGCTCTTTTAAAACCTTGATAGTATCAAAATAAAGACTAATGTGACAATATAATGTACTCATTGTCTTGTGCGCCAGGGGTGTTACCGGTTTTCTTGTTTGTGTTAACGAGTTTAGTTAAATTCTATTTTGAAATGGTCTTAACGGCGATAAGACTAATAAACGAATACACCAATTATACTTTTATTTTAATGGGTAATAAAATTTAGGTTTTCTTATTAAGGGGCTACTCCATGCGAACGACCTTGAGCATTTTGCCGGCGGCGCGCCGCTCGCTTCAATATATTGCGCCACCTATTGTAGGTAAGAACGTAGTATTATTTTTTGAACATCAATAAACTAATTTATGGAAATACACACAGCGTACAACGATAAATGTATTTTAATTTTTATATTCGGTATATTAGTTGCATTATATTAGAATTATGTATTTTCATATATTATCTAATTATGAAATTTTATAATTAATTATATATTAAAAATGAAGCATTGAAAATTGTGAGTTTAAAAGATACCTATTCACTATAGGTAAATAAATAGATAGCTCGCCTTTTGTACAAATATTTGGTGCAATAAAGAATAAATAAATAAATAGGATGTTTCGTAGATGTGTTTTTGATTATTGTTAATTTATACGTGTCACGTATTGAAAAGTAATATACCTACCTACAAATTTTTGAACTGAGCACCTTGTAACTTAGCCTGCTTATTACTTATGCTGGCAGACATTATCCTCGTCCCAATGATTGATGAGGATGAAAATCAATTTTATTTCTAGTAGTAATTATATTTATTTATACATAAGGGTAACTTTAATAAAGGTAATACAAAAATCAAGAAGAAGTATAAGGGTTCAATCTTTCAATTTCAATTGAAAAAAAACGTTACCCCTAGACTAGGATTTTCTCCTGTGTCGTGGAGGCAGTTTACAAACATAAATTGCACAAGGACAAACATCCAGACCCGGAACAATTATTTGTAGACCATACAAATACTTGTTCCGTGCGAGATTCAAACCCGCGGCCCACAGCGCAACAACTGATTGCTAAGCCACTGCGCCACGGAGCCGTCGCCGGGTTATAGCTAAAGTGACCATACGTCCCGTTTTGAACGAGACTGTCCCTTTTCTCGGTCACCTGTCCCTTTTCTCGGTCACCTGTCCCATTGTCCCCAAACAAAGCTCCGGGACACAAAATTGTCCCGTAACTCGTTGGATGGAAGTATTCAAAGTCAACAATCTTCAACATAATTTTTTTTAATCGAATATATTTTATGTCTACCTGGTACGAATGCTCCGGTAGAAAGAGTATTTTTTATTTTGAATAAATTGTGGACGTCTGAAAGAAACACTTACGGTTCCAGAGTTCTAAAGGCGAAGTTGTTAACAAAGATAACAATAAAAAAACTTGAGCAGAATTTTATTCTTATTTAAAATCATCACCAACTTTATTAAAGCAAATTTAATCCACTGACAAATGTAATTAATAATTAAAAAAAATATGTTGCATTTAATAATTACCGTCTATACCGAATATAATTTTATAGTGAACACTAATTGTATAAAGTTATAGTTTTTAGAGTATAAATAAACCCATATCCTGTTTTAAGTTAAAAAATAAATGGTCAGTTTAGTCTTTTTAGTTAAATTTAGTTTTAAATTTTTTTAGTTTATAGTAAAAAGTAGGTATATTAGTACCTACTTAGATACTTTTTACCGAATTATAAGCATAGAACACCTTATGTACTCAATTATTTTTTGAAAAAGAAGAAAAAACAAGCAATAAATAATATACTATATTTTAGCAAAAACCTATAACTTAGTAATACTAATTATAACTTAGAACATAAATGAAAAACTCATAACTGACTTTTTGGCCCGACCCAGGATTCGAACCCGGGACCTCATGATCAGCAGTCGCACTACTACAACCACTAGACCAACGAGGCAGTACTATACCTAATAAGATATTGTGGTTGGGTGATAATATTGAATTAGCCTTTTATAGTGTAAATTATAATATTTGTCGAAATTTTAATTATGGATTCGAACCTTATGCTAATGGTGCTTCATTTCTTTATTTGCATTTACTTCAAAGAAAATACACACAAAAAGCTTCATCGCGCAGTAAAAAACACAACAAATATATGTATAACTAATACGAAAAATTATACCCAAAACAAACAAATAATATTACCTATAAATAACCTAATAAGTAATAATATTATCGACTGATATGACGTGATCGTATGCGCTGGTCGACACTCTAACGACACGGGCTTCACGTCGAAGAGCTCAGTGCTCACTGACTCCAGCAAGCCCGTGGGCAGTAAATACGCCCTGATTTTAAAATAATTTCTTAATAAAATCAAATTTTGGTCTTTTGAAAAAAAAAAAACTATAGAAATGTTCATTAATAAATTGCCTATCCATTGGTGTAAATCGCAAAATAAAATAATACTTACTTTACGAGGAGATGCATGTTATCAATAATAATTTCACATTTATGTGGTTTCGTTTTAAGGGGATTATATTAATATTTATTCCTTTAAAAAAAATTGGATATAGCTTTTATGGAATCAAAATTATGTAGAAATGTAATGTGTTTTTATTTGTTGATATATCTTTTAAATAAAAAGTAGATAGCTCCTAAAAACCGCACAAATAACAACTAGCGCGATATTTTGCTCAACCTGCGCCTTAAGATAATAAGGTTAAGGTATGGTAGTTCACCTTTTCGATACTTGATGGCGCTGTACAAAATGTAAATCTCGAGGTTAACGTTCAATGTAATTGTATCATGAGGCCACAAGAATTTTTTTAATGTTCATTAAATATTAACATTAACATAACATTAACATGGATATATATTGTATCTTCATGTTACATAAAGTCCTCCTTTATAAAGGGTTAGGTAGGGATTTTCATTTTCATTATTCAGCATTATATTTTATATACAGTTTACAGTCCGTAGTAGTAGTATATACTTTGTGAAGTGATACATTTAACCATCCCAGCGATAAGCCATTTTGTCATTTAGTACTGTTCTGATTAAGCATGGGCGTTTTCAGATTTTGGCTGCAACGGTTACATAACTGATATTATTTTTCATATCGTTATTGAAAACCGTTTTCAAATATCGATATCAGTAGTAATGGTTTACAACCGAAACATAACCTAAAATCAGGGGTATGAAAGTCCTCAGTAGCTTGCTTTACGTTGATACTAGTGCCATCTCACAGTAAAAGTACTATTTTTCCCGATATTTTTACATAATCTATTAAAAGATGGCGCCACTGTGGGTATTTATTATTTATACCGAAGCTTAAATCATGCTAGCAAAGTTTTGAAATACGCCGGTATAAATATATATATATATATATATATATATATATATATATATATATATATATATATATAATAATTCTTTGTAAATTAAGGACCATCACACCATGGTTTTCTAAAACAAACATAATAAATATTTACTTAAAACATATTAGTTAATATTTAAATTTAAATTTAATTGATTTCCTTTTAATTTTATTGAAATATGTACAAAATAATACTGAACCTAGATGATAACGCCATCTAGTGTAATTTTCAGTAATTTATAATCCCTACGCCATCTATAAAAGCGCCGAAGAAACTTTCCTCGTTTCACTTAAAACAAATTAGTTAATATTTAAATTAAAATTAAATTGATTTCCTTTTAATTTAATTGAAATATGTACGAAATAATACTGAACCTAGATGATAGCGATTTATTTTTCAGAGTGGCTCATCTATGCCTGAAAACTGTAGAACGAGTGCAACATTTATTTTACGAATTAGGTACTTCGATTATTTTAGTTTAGAAGTTAGAGGTTCTAATATAATCTTAGATTAATATTTAGACATGTATGTTAACATATAATTTATGATTGTTATGCAGTAATATAGTATTATAAATGTCTAAAATTACATTCTTTCTATTTTCATTTATGTCTATAATGTTTATACCCATATTTCTTTTAAAGTGAGACGTAGGATCAGAGTTATATATATATATATATATATAAATTATTATAGGTACATAGTTTATTTATTATTATTATATTAATAATCATTATTTTTTATAGTGATTATTTAAGTTGGCGATTTACCTTCATATACTTAACTAGGCTTAGGACTGACAGGAAAGTTTTAAAACAAATGTACAAAATGCAAACAAATATTACAAATAAATGTACAAATGCAACGTCATAAATTAATAATTTTACAGATAGTTTCATAGTGAACGGCACACGCCACCACAATGTCAAGTGCGTAATTGTTACGTTTGAAAAAAAAATCAAATTCTAACTTACACATAAACAATAGTTGCCTAAACGAAATATAATATGATGAAACAAATCTAAGTCTAATTGCCTAATGTCCTAAAGATCATTTAAATCTGACAACTCTCACAACAACACAAACTTAAAAAAATTAGGCAATTTTAACCATTTAAAATTCGACCTTATTGTTAAGAGACTTATAATTATATTTCACTACGTGCACCGTTTTATGATAACAACCAAAATATCGCAAAGAAATTCATATTCGCTTCATCTCTTTCATACGTATTTATGATACTGTCGCTAGAACGAGAAACAACGAATATCAAAGGACATCGGTTAGTTTTGGTTTTGGGCCGTTTTCTATTTTTGGCATATCGTTACAGTTTGCGTTTTACGTTTCGTACGTTGGTTAGTTGATTTTGGGTTTTGGTTGAATATGTGATAACGGTTATGTACTTAGGTTTATCGATATGATATGATATTTGATAACATAACGTTATTAGTTACGTTTTGATATATCGAACTCATGCCTAGTTATGATACAAGCAAAAGTAAAGAACATTATTCATCAATATTCAATCAATAACACAACATGTTTGTCGACTGTTCGTAGGTTCCTAGTACCGGCTCCGACAGAATAATAGCGCTGCAGTAAGAATGCCGTAGCATTATGGTGAGTCGGTAGGTAATTAGTTGCTGCAATTTTTTAAAGTAAAATACTAGCAATGCTGTTCACATTACTAATATTCCCTGTAACCACTTTCGGTAAGCTTAAAATGCTTGTGTAAGGAGTGGTTCACAACAGTAGTCGAATGGCAGATTCGAACCCACGGCCTTTTGAGATCGCAGTCCATAACCTGCCATTAGGTACACTAGCCGCTTTCTAAATTCAATACTTATATAAAAACTAAGTCGAACCTATTTTTTATGGATTTTTTTGGCTCAGGGATCGTATTGTAGCCTCGAATAAAAGTTTCTTCCTTTCTTTATTTTCATAGACTTATACATAATTTATTACCCAGGTAAGCATATTTCTGCCGCTGTATACACAGCAGTGCGTGCACTTCTGTGTTCCGGTTTGAATAGTATGGATAGCCAGTAAAACTAGAGAAAAATTTAAATAACAGCATTGCATCTAAGTATATCAGATGTGACAACGCATATGTAGCTTTATTGATTTGAAGTTTGTTGCTGGTATGGACTGCGGAAACCACTTAATATCAGCGAACTCTAAGCTCATTTGTTATTTTATAAGAAAATGTGCATCATTAATACAGCTGGGTCTTTCATTTTGTTTCGTAGCCGTGGTACATCAGCAGCGGATTATACTTATGCTATGAACACTCTTAAAATGGTTGGGCGTCCAAGCCCAGTTGTGGGATGCTATGTAAGTTGTTGATTGTTTGTTTCGGAATTGTTCCTTTCGGAATTGTCTCTCATTGAAACAACCCGAATATTGAATCGATTTCACTTGAAACGCTTTCAAAATCAATACTCTTGTATAACGTTAAGCTATAGGAAATTGAAGCGAGTGTAGTGAATAATTGATTTTGTAGATAATCCGAGTTGTGTGATAAGAGATGAAGGGCTACGAGCTCGTTCGTGGTGTTTATGCCACAATATAGACATAGGTGCCAAATTAATCACATTCTAATAAATCATGATATTTACATAACACTTATTTTAGCTTTAAGTATGCGTTGGTTAAGGGTTCGTTTCGTAGAGCCGAGGGTTCGATTCTCAACCGGAATAACTGTAGGCTTAGGTGTAATTAATATTTTTTTTAGAATAGAATAATTTTTCAACGATGTAAATTATAAGTAATACTTAAAGGACGTAATTTTTACATTTACCGGTTCGGAAAAAACATCTAACTTGGGAAGTATCAACAAGAAATCTAGAGTGACTTAATTTTTTCGAAATAAAATTTTATAAATGAAATAGACACAAAATACCTCCATGACATAAATGTAACTTTTTAAAATATTGACGATGATGTCCATCTATCCTACTGTTTAACCATGAAACCTATTCCAGACTTTCATTGGGGTTGGGAGAGGGGCCACTCGGACCCCAGTTCAAGATTCTAAGGAAAGTTAAAGATATAGGCAATAAAGAACCGTAGATTTGATTACAAAAAAAAAAAATCTTTCGATTGTTACTCTCATAGGTTATCTTGCAAGAATGTTAAGCGTAACCCTTTTTAATAGTAACGAGGCATCATCATCATCATCATTACAGCCCTTCACAAGTCCACTGCTGAACATAGGCCTCCCCCAAAGAATGCCACAAAACACGGTCCTGAGCCACCTGCATCCATCGACTTCCTGCATGTCTTACCAGGTCCTCACTCCATCTCGATGGGGGACGCCCTACACTTCGCCTACCGGTACGAGGCTGCCACTTGAGAACCTTTCTTCCCCAACGGTTGTCGGTTCTTCGAGCTATATGGCCGGCCCACTGCCACTTCAGCTTACTAATCCGTTGGGCTATGTCGGTCACTCTGGTTCTACTGCGGATATCCTCATTCCTAAGTTTATCACGCAGAGAAACTCCGAGCATAGCCCTCTCCATAGCTCGCTGAGCGACCTTGAGCTTCCTCATACGGCCAGCAGTGAAGGACCACGTCTCAATTCCGTAAGTCATCACTGGCAACACGCACTGGTTGTACAACTTCGTTTTAAGGTTTTGAGGTATGTCTGACGAGAAGATGTGTCGTAGCTTCCCGAACGCTGCCCAGCCGAGTTGAATCCGTCGATTGACCTCTCGGTCGAAGTTGGACTTACCTAGTCGGACTATTTGTCCCAGGTAAACATACTCGTCAACAACTTCGAGCTTAGTGCTCCCAACAACTACCGGCATAGGTGTGACATGGACATTAAACATGATCTTTGTTTTGTCCATGTTCATCTTAAGACCTATCCGTTGGGAAACACTATTGAGGTCATTGAGCATAGTGCTTAGGTCCTCCAGCGATTCTGCCATAAGGACTATATCGTCGGCAAATCGAAGGTGAGTGATGTACTCGCCATTGATGCTGATACCGTATCCTTTCCAGTCCAGAAGCTTGAAAACGTCTTCCAATGCAGCGGTGAAGAGTTTCGGGGATATGACGTCACCCTGTCTTACACCTCTCTGCAATTGGATAGGTTTCGTACTCTGGTTTTGTACTCGGATAGCCATCGTAGCCCTACTGTACAAGCACTTCAACACTTCGATATACCGACAGTCAACTTGGCACCGCTGAAGGAACTGCAGCACCGCCCAAATTTCGACGGAATCAAAGGCTTTCTCATAGTCCACATACGCCAGACATAGTGGCAAATTGTACTCTTCGGACTTCTGTACAACTTGCCGAAGGGTATGTATGTGGTCTATGGTGCTAAAGCCCTTTCGGAAACCGGCTTGTTCGGGAGGCTGGAAGTCGTCAAGTCTGCGCGCGAGACGATTCGTAATGACTCTCGAAAACAGCACGTAGACGCGGCTCAGAAGGGAAATCGGTCTGTAAATCTTCAAGAGAGCGTTGTCACCTTTCTTGAGGAACAAGACCACCGCACTTCTGCTCCACGCCTCCGGTGTAATGCCACCATGGAGGACGGAATTAAAGAGCTTCTGAAGGACTTCAAGTACCGGTGTTCCACCCGCTTTCAGAAGCTCCGCTGTAATTCCATCCTCGCCTGGGGCCTTACCGTTTTTAAGGTGCTGGAGAGCCATCCTAATCTCGCTCAGACTGACATCCGGGATATCTTCGGAATAGTGTCGGATGAGACTCGCTCTTGGATCGTTACTCACACTTGCGTGTGGCTCCAACGATGATGTGTACAGCTGCCCATAGAACCTCTCAATCTCACTCAAAATCTCAGGTGTCCCGGAATCGATGCTGCCACATTTTGTCTTCAGCTTTGACAGTTGGCTCTTTCTGGCAGACAGATCTCTGGCAAAGACTTTGGAGCCTTGGTTCCGCTCGATCGCTTCTTTAATACGAGCTGTATTGAAGTTGCGTAAGTCCCGCCGCATGCATTTGGAGATCCGTCTGTTCAGATGCCTGTATGCTGTCAAGTCTGGTGAAGAATGTACCTTCATCTCCCGTCTAACAGCCATGAGATTAAGAGTGTGATCGGAGAGTTTTTGTGTTCTTCTGCGGCGGGTCTTGCAGAACTTAGCTCCGACCGCATGGACAGTTTCCACGAGCTTGTCATTCATATCGTCCACTTCATTGCAGTCTTCCAGGCACTGAAAACGGTTTTGTAATTCGAGCTGAAAGGTTTCGGGACTTTGGAACAGAGCACGAGGGGGACGGAGCGTTGACTTCATTAGACGAGACCTCTCCAACTTAACGTTTAGGTTCAGTGTGCCTCTAACCATTCGGTGATCGCTACCAGTTTTCACCCTCGCGATCACGGAGACATCACTGAACAGTTGTCGTCTGGTCGTCATAATGAAGTCAATCTCATTTTTTGTGGAACCGTCGGGGCTCGACCAGGTCCACTTCCTGTGGGGCCGCTTCTGAAAGAAAGAGTTCATCATAAAGAGTCCCTCTTTCTCCATGAAGTCGGCCAGCTGCTGGCCCCTTGGGTTCCGTTGCCCTATTCCAAATTTCCCTACTTTCAGCTCACCGTTCTCTCTTGTGCCTAGTTTTGCATTGAAGTCTCCCATTAACACCGTATATTGGGTTTTGGAGGAATGCATGGCTCTAGAGATATCCTCATACATTTCCTCGACCTCCTCATCGGGGTGTGCCGAGGTTGGTGCGTAAACCTGTATGACCTTCAGCGAATACCGTTTGGTGATTCTGAGTATAAGGTACGCAACCCTCGTCGACACACTCCCGATCTTGACAACGTTGTTAACGAGAGACTTGTGGACGATAAATCCGACACCTCCTTGGGACAGATGGTCGCCCTCCCGGTGATAGAGCAAGTTGCCGGATTCGAGGATTACCGTGTCCTCCCCCTCTCTTCGGACTTCGGATAATCCTATAATATGCCAGCGCAACTTGTCTATCTCTTCTTCCAGCTCCACGATCTTCTCGTCAGTCCTCAGGGTGCGTGCGTTGTACGTTGCCAGGTCGAATCGTCTAAGGTGGCAACCGAACCTCCACCGGAGATTCTTAGCACCCCTTGCCCCGCCGTTACCATGGTCGCCACCGTAGCCAGGAATAGCGGGGCCGCCGGGGACTGGGGGCCGTTTTTTTGTTACTGTCATTCATAGGGGGGGTATTTGCCATAGTTGCCACGCTTGGCGAGCGGGTTGGCAACCGCAGTTTTTTTTATTGTTAGTTTGTTGTTATCAAGAAGATGCTGCTGCCCATCTCCTGCCTGTTTCCCTTTGTCGCCTTTTACGACACCCACGGGAGGATATGGGGTAGTGGATATTCTTGACCGCCACTACACGGCTTTCGCCACTACACGGCTTAACGGGTAACGGGTAACGAGGCATTCACCTTTAATTTTATAAAATTGAGAGCAACCAACCGCATTCCACATTTTTTTGCAATTGGAAACATATTAGGATGGCCAGTTTTCGCAATTTCGACCCGTGTTAGAATACAGTTTCAGAGATACGAAAAAAATGATACATAATTAAGATCCTAAAACCAAAAATTTCTATATATAATTTCTAGCTTTTATACATATAACCCTGGACCCACAACGTTGTAACTAGCTTCTCTAACCACTAAGGGTCAGCTCACGAGACGCGATGCGACGCGACGCGGCGCGCATTTTTTAAAATAGTGATACAAAATATCACTTTATTCTAAAATGCCTCGCGGCGTCACACTGCGTCGCGCAGTCGTTCTGCGCCTCAAGATGCCTCACGACGTAGCGCGACACAGCGGTGCTTCGTCCGTAGGCGCAGCATACAAAAGCAGTGCCATAGATTACTGTATATATACTAGAGAAGCAGTGCGTTGCCAGCAACTTCACGATGCGCCTCGCGACGTCGCTAACTATAGGTATCGCGGCGGCGCGATGTACGGTGCGAAACCACTTTACTAATTACCACTGCCCTCTTCAAGCATCGTCGCATCGTGTCGCGTCTCAGTGTGGACTGACCCTTAACTAAACCTAAAATGGTCGTTGATTTAGTAACAAAATAAATGTTAAAAGAAATGGAAACAATAAAAAATGAATGTATACATTTTAATTGTCATTTTTTTGCGTTCATACATCAAACTGCCAAAATTTTACGGGTATAAATATTTTTATTTAGTCAGCTTAAGCCCCGGCGACGTAAGTGTAGGGTCGGGATGTACTTTGTATAAAATTTTTGGTTAAATATTTTATATCAAACCGCTGAAGCATAAGTACCTACGGTATACATGTTAGCGCTATGAAAAATCTGTGCCGTTACGTAAGCGTGATAAAAATTTGGAGATGTTGTGTAAGTTAATATATTTTGGAATTGTTTAATTTTTTTTAATATTGAAGTCACGAATAAACTTACTGTGTAATGGCGGTGTAAGAATATCCAATACCTTATATTCCGTGGGTGTCGTAAGATGTGACAGAGGGAAACAAATCAGGAGATGGGCAGTAGTCCTGATAACAAATAAATATAAAAATAAAACTGCTGTTGCCAACTTACTTATCAATTGTGATAACTATGAGGCAATCTATGGGGAAGGTCTATGTTCAGCAGTGTACTTTAATAGGCTGTGACGGTAAAACAAACTTAAAGTTCACCAGATGGTACTCGTAAGTTTCTGACAAAAAAAGGCATTGCAGCCAGATAGCAAAGCACCCTGGGCACAGCCAGTTTGAAATAAAAAAAAATATTGCATACTCCCCTTCGCATATAATAAAACGGATCGGTGCGTAGAACGGAATATTTTTGAATGCTGGCATTGGGTATTATGCAGACGTTGGCTCAGTTATAAAAGTCAAAATATTAAAAAAAATCTTAAGTATACAAGGATGATATTTAGTGCAGTTATTTCTTAATGTTCATTTAACTAATTTCATAAATTATTGATTAAAAACATTAATTGCGTTTTTAAAAATACACTATTGTGTATGCGAAATTTTAAGATCGCTTAGCAAGCTATGAAGAGGGCTATGCTCGAAATTTTTCTGCGCGATAGTTAGTAATGACGGGTCACGCTGCAGCTGTATACTTTATATGGTAATAATAATCCTCCAGACCGAATTTCGGTCACGGTGGCCAGCCTCAAAGGAGACTAGCCATCGGCGCAGGACATGATTATACTGCCCGATGGGACGGTTGGCTGACACGACCGGAGAGAGATTGGACACAGGATTTACGGCTTTACGTGCTTTCCGAGGCATGGCGGCGAGACACCGCCAATTTCCTGACTCCGGGCAGCTACTAAGAATTTCTTGATGGAAAAGGTTAATAACTGATCCTTTTGCCCGACCCGGGATTCAAACCCAGGCCTTCATGATCAGCAGTCGCACTACTACAACCACTAGACCAACGAGGCAGTCTGCAGTTATATAATGGTTGTAGGAGGAATGGGTCGGCTCCATCGGGGAGCACCACGGAAATCAACTTTGCGTGAAACTGTTTTAATTTTTTATTAAATACAGTTAGCGTTTTGACTATGAGGCTTTCTGGCTCTAAGCTGTTGTCCCTTCCCTAACATCACATGGCAAAACATTGCGTTAATATAAGAAAAATATAAAATAACAGTACTACATGGAAAAGAAAATCAACCGCTCAATATATTATAAGTCTAAGTTAATCCAAACGATCATAAACAGTCTTAACTCATCACAAACTCAATATGTTACCTCAGTATCCCTACTCAGCTGTCTGAAAGTTTATTTTCTTAATTTGGTTCGATTTGCTTGATGTATGTTGTAAATGTTATTATGAACCAAACTCTTTAAATAGGATCTTTCTATTTTATCTATTTTTATATAAGAGGTGTAAATGTATATATACCCATAAACTAAGTAATTTTTCTTAGGGTTCTTCAATTTTATTTTTTGTATTTTAGTTTTAACTTTAAACTACCTGGATGCTTGAAAATAGCAAGAGAATTTTCTCGGTCTTGTGATTTATTTCCTGTCGGCCAGTGATTGATTGTTTTTATGTTCAACGCGGAAGCATTTAACATACAGAAGGTTGTTGATGTTGTACGAGTTATAACATTTTATTTTAAATGCTTTGCGACTATTAGCATTTTGTGTTGTTGATTTTTTTTATTTACAACTTAAAATTATTCATAATTTATTTATTATAAGTCCTGCTCTCCATTGAATAGTGTTAAAAACACTAGTTGCGTTTCCTTGTTGAATATATTATATTATACGCTATACTTAGCCATGTCCCAGTCATTAGTGGCGACGACTTTTCGCGGATACAATTCTTTAAGGAATTTTACCACAATAGTGCCTCACGGATCAATAGTCTCTACAACAAATGGCACCAATATGTTAACCTCTCTCAAAGATTCATAATTGCGCTAATTACTTGAAGCGCCTCGGCTCTAATGGATGAGATGATAGGCCGCTAAGATGTCTACGCACATACCATTCCACACCCTTGTATATGTTTTGCAGGGCCTAGTTCAACTTGTATACGGTCTTTTACTTTACAACTTTACAAGGTTGTATGATTTGAACAATGATCTAAATTTAATACTCATAGAAGAACTTTCAAGGAGATTGATATTAAAGTCTCCACAGACGACTTTTTATTTAGAAATTGTTAATCGATCTAATTGTATTCATTTTACTTAATATTACACTTAATATAACAGTGTAAAGAACATCGGTCAAATACGACCTGAACAAAATATGTAACGACCGCCGATGATTGATAAGTCAAAAAATAGTGACTTAGGTGTATATTAAATTACGGGGTCCAGATTATTTTATTGGAGCCGGTAAAATAATTTAGCTTTGTAATAAAAACCACATTACCTTACTACTTTTTATAGGTTTTGAACGCATCCAAACCCGTCCCGTTTTTATCTTTGGTACACGTTTCATCATAACACTAAAGTAAAACTACCATTATGCGTATACTGTTTATAAATAATAGATTTTATTGTAGATTTTTTTATTTATTTTTGTAGTGTATTATCAATAACATCATTTTAGATGAAGATATGGATTAACTATTCCGAAATGAGTTGCAAATCATAGGTTGACAGTAAATATTGAATGCACTAATACTTATAACGGAACGTATTATGAGTGACTCTATTTGTAGTCTGTAGTATTATGACACGAGAGCTGTCAAAGCGTGAGCAAAAGTCAAGGCACCTGTGTCTTAGATACTTAGCAGTGAAACAATTAGAAAGGCTATCGATTCATTTTTGTGATTTTAGACATTGAATTATATAGTTAAGTATATATTACTGCATAGATTTCATATCAATTGTTTTAGCTGAGTTTGTAATCATGACTGCAGACTTATACATCATTATTTTACAAAAGTGACGAAATACATAAGTGTAATGTTCTATGAGCCTCAGCTTTTAAATAATATATTTTCAATTTAGGATTGATATTGTGCCCAGGGGGAACGGATTAATCCATACACTAGTCATGGTCGCGATATTTTATAGCCAGGTCACAACATGTATGGGCCGTGACCAATGTTTTTTAAAATAATATAACAGTGTCTTATCACAAATATTTTTTTCCTATTTCGTCTTGATTAAAGACATCAATCTGTCAATCTGTCATACAAGGATTGTAGTTTCGGTCTGACCTTGAATGAAATTTTACAGTGAAAATATGTACGTTTGTATTATATTGTTATTTACTCACGCTTATATATAATGTGGATGCGCGTGCATGTGTGCGTGTGCGTGTGTGTCTATGTATACATAGACTTGACTTTCAATATGTTATTTTAAAATTATATATCAAAAAATCTGTTGTCATATTGCATGCTATAGAAACAGTAGTAAGGTGAAGTACAGCCCATATACGTCTTACTGCCACGTACAGGCCACATAACTGTACTGAGAGGCTTTTGCGTCAAGGAAGAGTCGCGCATCCCGAATGCGTGCTGACAAATTTTATACGTTCTCGAAAATAAAAATAAAAATAATGTAAGTTCGAATATCTTCTACTTATCTACTAGGTGTTAGGGTTTCTTTTCTGTCTAGCAGTCCCTCCGCCTCTTACCTATATCTGGCGCCAAATAGCACTGCTAAGTTCAGGTCTGAAGTGTACAGAGAGCTAGTGTAATTA
Source organism: Parnassius mnemosyne (assembly GCA_963668995.1). Classification (NCBI taxonomy): domain Eukaryota; kingdom Metazoa; phylum Arthropoda; class Insecta; order Lepidoptera; family Papilionidae; genus Parnassius; species Parnassius mnemosyne. Next base: position 36,880,674 of record CAVLGL010000079.1, on the reverse strand, counting down.
CAGACTTTGTAGTATTTCCAGTTCTCAGAGGTGACAACGCATCTGTAGACTTCTTTGTCCATGAACAGCAGTAGTTACTTTTTTATAGTATAGGGTGACGAATGACCACACAGTCTACCTGATGGTAAGTGGATGCTGTGGCCCATAGACATCTACATTTATCCTCAATTAAGAATCAAAATGCAAATACGTTGTTACCCCTGGAGGACTAACATGGAATGCCTTTTTTTCCAGTGAAAAGGGTCTCCGGTTCTCTACAGTCACCATACGAAACGCAGCAACATGAATCTGCTATTTTACGCTGGTATTCTGTGAGAGCGTGGTCCTACCCCGGTCGAGCCGACCCATTCGTGCTACAATAATAATATACATAATATAGCTGCCGCATAGCTCTACTACGTAATAAGCATACTTAACATCAGGTGGACTGTTAGTTTGTTTTGCATACCTTAAGCAAAAGCGCAAGGTATGTTCTACTATCGCCTAAAAATTAAGATTATAACGTCTTATCGAATAAAATCGTATCTAGCATTCATTTTATACATATAAATGTACACATTGTCAGAAAGATAATGATTGTTGAACTTATTAGTATGTTTTTTTAAATCGATTAATTGCTATTTTTAAATAAAAAAAGGGGTTTTAGTGGCTTATGGTGTGGATTTATCAAGATCGCAAGGCTTGTAAACACTATAACTTTTGAAAATATCAATTGTTTAACTCAATCTATTTTTAATCTCTTCATCTATCATATGGGAAGCCACAGAATGTAAATGGCAGTGTAATTTTGTTTTGTTTAGCTATAATTGATTTTTTCCGGCTCCAAAATGGCGAAATTTTCGTTGATTTGGTAGCCTTGTATGTAAATTATTTCTGTAAATAAGGAGCTACAGCCACAGAGTACTTTACTCACTCACTCAGTTCGGCGTCAGTCGCCGTCGTGAGTGGAAATTTTTTCAGTTGTTTGCAGTGGCTCAAAAAGATCGCTGTACCAATACACAATATTCGAATAACCAAATTTCTTAAATATTTGATTATAATAATAATAAGAGATTTTTTATTACAATATTTTAAAAGCACAGAATAAATAATAGTAGTACGTACTAAAAGTAAGTAGTATCAATTTTTTTGTCATGGGTGACATTTTCATGGTTTTCGAGGGTGTTGAAACCGATAGGGTTGTCGAAATGTAAATCCAAGGTGGCGGCTACAATAGGTATAATTTTTTTTTATAATGGGTGTCATTTTCATGGCTTTCGAGAGTGTTGAAGCCGATAGTGCTGTCGAAATGTAAATCCAAGGTGGCGGCTGAAATAAGTATCAATTTTTTTATCATGGGTGTCATTTTCATGGGTTTCGAGGGTGCTGAAGCCGATAGTGCTGTCGAAATGTAAATCCAAGATGGCGGCTGAAGTAGGTACCATATTTTTCATTATGGGTGTCATTTTCATGTTTTTTGAGGGTGTTGAAGCCGATAGTGCTGTCGAAATGTATTTAAACTACTTTAAAAAATCCCGTATAATCATGTCATACGTACTCGTAATTTTCTTAATGCGCTTAAGGCATGCCCATATGGATTTACTAATTTTATTATTTTATTTATAAAAAAATAAATTAGTTTCAAGATTTTGCATTCCAATACGATTTGATTATAGATAACATGAAATAGATCTGTTCTAATCGGTCAATGAGTTTTCTGTATTATGTAGACACACTAATCTTTACTGAGTAGGGTTACGACTGCGGGCAAATAGTATCTGTCATTTTTCTCGCACGCAATTATGTCAGAAGCGGCTGTTGCAAGATAATTCATATTACTGAAAAGGGTAATACAGGTGCGATTAGCATTTGGGTCGCTTCTTTAGGATTCGTTTTTTTTTCCTTATTCAGTGTTGAGTTTAACTTTATGACTATAAACTAGACAGTTTTCTGACGAATGTGTGTTAATACATAGTAATAATATTACTTAATGTTCAAACTATTTCTGAAAATATAAGGACCATTGTCTGATATTTCAAATATTACATTGGTAACCTGGTGGTTGTAAGCTATCACAGCCTATGCTGGCTCCATAAAAATCATAAAAATCATAGTTTTTGGCAAAATAAAGAAATCGCGTGGTGCGAAGTCCATACTGTGTGCGGAATAGTTCACGAGCTCCGCCTTATCAGAAGCCATAAAATACTTTGTCTTGTTCATGTTGCGCGGCGACGCATTGTCATGATGCAAATTTTTCAAACACAACTCAACATTAACTGTCCGTTGTTCATGAAGTGAGATCAAGCAGACAGGGAGGAAAGGAAAAACGTAATAATTTTTTACCTACGTTTGTTATCTGCGTCAATTTTGTTGGTTTGCTGTTGCCTTCGAACACCTATTCAGAATACTCTTCTTTTGTTTCAGGAATGTAACAATATATTATCTCTTTAATTTATCTCCTTCTACAATGTCATACACAGTATTATAACGTCAGTGATCAAATTTTAACAACATTTTTTTACACCAATCAACTTTAGCCCGTTATTGTTCTAGGGTGAGTTCATGAGAAATTCAACAGCAACAAAGTTGTCTAACTTTTAAATGTTGATGTTTTTTATTTTTATTTTATTTTATTTATTAAGGTTTACCAATGTTCGATTACACTGTATTTAACAAAATGGCTTAAGAACTAACTTATGTGACTAAGTGTAACAATCGTTTAAGGTAAACACCACATGCATCGAGAAAGATTATAAATATGAATAAAAAGAAGTATAATTACCTAATAATGAAAATAAGTATATGTTAAAAAAAAAACTATAATTTATTTGTTGGTTTCAGACCAGGCTAAAGCTAGAACTTTCTTAATTTTAGCAAATGAGTCGGCGTGAATGTCAACTAAGTCACTATGTCCATTGACCAATTTGCACAACTTTGGAATTGGGGAGTTTGCACCTAAGATAGATTTCCTAAAAGGAGGGCAAAGTGGAGTAATGGGAGCGCGAGGAATTCTCAACGGAACACGAAATTTAAATTTTTGGAGCAAGGGGGGACAGTTAATTTTCTGGTTAAAAATTTTAACAAGAAATGACATGTCAAGCAAATTTCTCCGATTTTCCAGGGATAAAATTTTAAAGAATCTTAATCGTTTTTCGTAAGACCGAATTTTTTTGTGAATCCCATTACGATAGGCCAAATTAGCTACGAACTTTTTTTGTAGACGTTCCAATCGTAAGGAGTGTGTCGCGTAGTGTGGCCTCCATACTACACTGCAATACTCTATTATGATTCGTACGAGACTGCTGTACAGTAGGATCTTAACGTGAATATTTTTAAACACTTTAGCTTTACGCAAAACAAAGCCTAGCATTCTATACGCCCTTTTTGTAATATTCTCTATGTAATATTTTAATTTGGCTCTTACCAAAACCCTAATGCCTCGAATCTCCTCATAGGTGATGCACCGGTTTTCTTCAATTATTCACCTTCAAATGTCTGAGGGATAAAATATAAAATAAAAAATATTTCAATATATTTCATTCCACAGATATGCAGGTTTCCTCACGTTGGTTTTGTACGACGAAAACGAGGTTAATAAGTACTTTGCTATCACTAACTTCGGTTAGTTACTAAATCTGTGTTTGCAACTAACAATTTAATTGATCCCGGAGGGAATCGCACCGGAACCTAGACTACTATCATAATCAACGGATCAGTAAGCTGAAGATTCTAGAGTGCAGGTTCGTACTGGTAAGCGAAGTGAAGGTCTTCCGTTGGATAGAGTGACGACCTAGTAAGACATGCAGGGAGTCCATGGATGCAGGTGCCTCAAGACTGTTGAGACATATGTTCAGTAGCGGACGTGTGTAGGGTTGGAGTGATGATGGTTATGATAATATATTTATATTTTATAATATTATTAATTTCCTTTAATAATCCTATTTTCGTCTGTTTGTGTAATATTTTTTAACCGTGTAGTAGCGACGTAAAGATATTCACTCCTCTATTCCGTGGGTGTACCATTGGTAACCTGGTGGTTGAATATCGGCTCTGCTATACATGCCGTTATTGAAAAGAAATTGTTTTTTGATCAGCAATTTTGTCGTACTACGGGAATGCGTCATAACACTTTATAGCGTCTATTGTAAGTAGTTATTTTCCATCACCGAAACACAAACTTTTGCACAAAAATTTTGAATAATTTAATAATTTTTAAATACAAAATACAATACTACCAAATATATGAAAATTAATCAACTAATTATATATTTGTGATTGATGCAATAGCAAGCATAGCATTGTGGATATTTGCTGATTGTTTTTCACATCTATACAAATAAATGAAATTGAAGTGTCTGTTTGTAATGTCAAAATCACAGCTTTTTACTAAATACATATGAAAGTATATACGGTACTAATAACAAAAATACAATTTTTAAAAATTTTTGTCTGTTTGTCTGTCTGTCTGTCCGTCTATCTGTCTGTCTGTCTGTTTGTTCCGACTAATCTCCGAAACGGCTGGACCCATTTTGACGGGATTTTCGCTGGCAGATAGCTAATGCCACAAGGAGTAACTTAAATTACTTTTATTTTAGAAAAAGTATTAGGGCTCCGCGCAAAAAAAAACTTAAACCCCAAATTACACGCGGGGGAAGTCGCGTGGAACAGCTAGTCTTTAATATCGATGCTATTATGATGGGACTCAGGTGCTTGACGTATGATTACGTTAAATTATTGAACGGAGGACGTCAGTCCGTCTAAACGTAGTGATTATATTCTCTTTGAGTCCGTCACTTTGAGCGCTGCCAACTACTCGAAATACGGAAATTTAAAGCAAGCAAAAATAAACATGATAAAAGCAAAAATATAGTTTTGTTGAAATAGATAATATAAAACAGGTCTTATAAAAGTTTATCACTTTAAAATAATATCGTATGTTGTTACCCCGTTAAAATAATTTACTAGACCAATTTTTGTAAAACATGAAGTTCTGATTTCTTCCTACTTCCTTCTGTTCTGATTATTTATTACGAGTATAGTGTATAATAGTGGCTGTAAATTTATAGATAAAAAAGAAATAAAAATTTAAAACTCCTTGATACGCAACAATTTATAATAAAATCTAACTATTACATGACGTAATCCTTTTTTCTCTGCAGACGATTTTATGAAATTTGTTATTCCTGCGAAAGGCTTACAAGATACTTCTATAAAGAAATATTTCAACCGCAGCTCATCCCCCTGCGGGTCAAAAAGGTTATTGAATACAAATCGTTCTTTTGACTATAAGTTAACTGAGTTTCGCGATTCGAGATTTTTGATAAACGATGTTTCGAGACTAGATCTTGGTTAACCGTGAAGACATTTAACGTAGACATAAATTAAATGATGTTTTCTCAGCTATACTCGATCACGACTGTAACTTTTTAATTTTTGTCGCAAGGAAAGAAAACACACTTACCTGAATCCGCTGTTACGTTTATGGGAAAAGATTAGGCACACACTTGGAAGCATTATACGTAGCAGATCCATGGTGCAGATTTATTACTATAGTTGTAGCACAAAAGTATCGGCTCGACCGGGGAAGGACCACGCCGCTCTCACAGAATACCACCGTAAAATAGCAGCTTAATGCTGCTATGTTTCGTATGGTGTACTGAGAACTGGGGCTTAATGGACGGTAAAGTGAATAGAAAATAAAGTATCAGCATCTTTATACGTCCCTTTGCTGGGCATAAGTATTATTTGATATTTGAGGGTTTAGCGGAAGAAAGAGTCGGTCGCAGTGCCACAAAGCCTATTAATGTACTTTATATATCCTAAAAATATATAATGATTTCTTATGTTTACGCGAACACTATACATTTAAATAAAACTAGTTTTTACGGATTTTGTCGAGTATATTAACTCAGTACCAGGTACTGAGGTGTTCGACGGTCCAATATCATAGTTAACCACGGCTACCTTCACCTTAAATTTATTCATTATTGGTCAGATCTACGCAGTACTAACTTATAATATCTTTAAGTCTTGCAGGTATATATTTGGGTAGGGATTTAATTTTAATAAATAAATTGGATAATTTTCTTAAAATAATAAATTTAATCTGAAAATCTGAAAGTAGCGTGGTTAACTATGACATCGGGAGATCGAAAACTGCAATCACCCCTTAAATGTTTAAATTAAAAAAACGTGATGTCTGATCTGCGGGTCTTGAGTGAAATTCACAATTAAATATAAAAAAATCATTTTCTTTAGAAGTGCGACTTTTTGTCACACTTACTTGTGCAAAATAGTAACGATTATGAATGTCTTAAGTCGATTACGCGAAATATGTTCTGCAATGTAACAACGAAACTATGTCTAGATGACCGTTAAACATTCCGCAAGTTCAGTCTTGTCAACTAGGGGTTCTAGAAAAAGTTGGGAGCACCATGTGGAATTTATGACGGTCAGGGCTATTTTACAACCTCCCAAACGAGCGACCGCGGCCAACTGATTCAGGATCAACTTTTATTGGATTTTCTCTCGGGCGTGACCTTCATTTGAATTCTCTCTACCACGAGTAGTCTGATTGTTAATTTAAAGTGTTATCTGTGTTGTTTTTCTTAAATAGTAAAGACTACATACAAACGAAAAAGGTTTAAATGTGAATAACGTGTCAAATTCTTTTTCTTCATCATCATAAAATTCTTCTAAATTGCCGCAGAAAACATTTAGAGTATCCTTAGGTCGTGGGTAATAGACATCGCGGACATACCGTTCGCCGCATTTTAAACACCGTTTACATATGGATTTGTGAAAATATTTTTTTTTTATACAAAAGAGTTGACAAATGACATCATCATCTGACGGTAAGTGAGTGCTGTAGCCTAGGGGTCGGCAAAGCTGTGACTGTGAGGGCTTTTAAAATATTGTAATAAAAAACATCTCTCATTATTATTATAATCAAGTATTTAAGAAATTTGGTTATTCGAATATTGTGGATTTGTACAGCGATCTTTTTGAGCCGCTGCAAACAACCGAAACAATGTCCACTCACGACGGTAACTGACGCCGAACTGAGTGAGTGGGTAAAGAACTCTGTGGCTGTAGCTCGGAGTGCGGCTTCCGCCTATTTATAAAAATAATTTACATACAAGGCTACCAAAGCAACGAAAATTTCGCCATTTTGGAGTCAAAAAAATTAATTATAGCCAAACAAAACAAAATTACATTCAGTGGCTTCTCACATGATAGGATTGAAAAATAGATTGAGTTAAACAATTGATATTTTCAAAAGTTATAGTGTTTACAAGCCTTGCGATTTTGATAAATCCACACCATAAGCCACTAAAACCCCTTTTTTATTTAAAAAAAAGCAATTAATCGATTTAAAAATAATTTTAATAAGTTCAACAATCGACAACAATTAATTCTTGACCGCCACTACTAGTGGCGGTCAAGAATATCCACTACCCCATATCCTCCCGTGGGTATCGTAAAAGGCGACAAAGCGAAACAGGCAGGAGATGGGCAGCAGCATCTTCTTGATAACAACAAACTAACAATAAAAAAAAACTGCGGTTGCCAACCCGCTCGCCAAGCGTGGCAACTATGGCAAATACCCTCCCTATGAATGACAGTAACAAAGAAACGGCCCCCAGTCCCCGGCGGCCCGGCTATTCCTGGCTACGGTGGCGACCATGGTAACGGCGGGGCAGGGGGTGCTAAGATTCTCCGGTGGAGGTTCGGTTGCCACCTTAGACGATTCGACCTGGCAACGTACAACGCACGCACCCTGAGGACTGACGAGAAGATCGTGGAGCTGGAAGAAGAGATAGACAAGTTGCGCTGGCATATTATAGGATTATCCGAAGTCCGAAGAGAGGGGGAGGACACGGTAATCCTCGAATCCGGCAACTTGCTCTATCACCGGGAGGGCGACCATCTGTCCCAAGGAGGTGTCGGATTTATCGTCCACAAGTCTCTCGTTAACAACGTTGTAAAGATCGGGAGTGTGTCGACGAGGGTTGCGTACCTTATACTCAGAATCACCAAAAAGTATTCGCTGAAGGTCATACAGGTTTACGCACCAACCTCGGCACACCCCGATGAGGAGGTGGAGGAAATGTATGAGGATATCTCCAGAGCCATGCATTCCTCCAAAACCCAATATACGGTGTTAATGGGAGACTTCAATGCAAAACTAGGCACAAGAGAGAACGGTGAGCTAAAAGTAGGGAAATTTGGAATAGGGCAACGGAACCCAAGGGGCCAACAGCTGGCCGACTTCATGGAGAAAGTGGGACTCTTTATGATGAACTCTTTCTTCCAGAAGCGGCCCCACAGGAAGTGGACCTGGTCGAGCCCCGACGGTTCGACAAAAAATGAGATTGACTTCATTATGACGACCAGACGACAACTTTTCAGTGATGTCTCTGTGATCGCGAGGGTGAAAACTGGTAGCGATCACAGAATGGTCAGAGGCACACTGAACCTAAACATTAAGTTGAAGAGGTCTCGTCTGATGAAGTCAACGCTCCGTCCCCCTCGTGCTCTGTTCCAAAGACCCGAAACCTTTCAGCTCGAGTTAAAAAAACCGTTTTCAGTGCCTAGAAGACTGCAATGAAGTGGGCGATATGAATGACAAGCTCGTGGAAACTGTCCATGCGGTCGGAGCTAAGTTCTGCAAGACCCGCCGCAGAAGAACACAAAAACTCTCCGATCACACTCTTAATCTCATGGCTGTTAGACGGGAGATGAAGCTACATTCTTCAACAGACTTGACAGCATACAGGCATCTGAACAGACAGATCTCCAAATGCATGCGGCGGGACTTACGCAACTTCAATACAGCTCGTATTGAAGAAGCGATCGAGCGGAACCAAGGCTCCAAAGTCTTTGCCAGAGATCTGTCTGCCAGAAAGAGCCAACTGTCAAAGCTGAAGACAGAATGTGGCAGCATCGTTTCCGGTACACCTGAGATTTTGAGTGAGATTGAGAGGTTCTATGGACAGTTATACACGTCATCGTTGGAGCCACACGCAAGTGTGAGTAACGATCCAAGAGCGAGTCTCATCCGACACTATTCCGAAGATATCCCGGACGTCAGTCTGAGCGAGATTAGAATGGCTCTCCAGCACCTTAAAAACGGTAAGGCCCCAGGCGAGGATGGAATTACAGCGGAGCTTCTGAAAGCGGGTGGAAAACCGGTACTTGAAGTCCTTCAGAAGCTCTTTAATTCCGTCCTCCATGGTGGCATTACACCGGAGGCGTGGAGCAGAAGTGCGGTGGTCTTGTTCTTCAAGAAAGGTGACAACGCTCTCTTGAAGAACTACAGACCGATTTCCCTTCTGAGCCGCGTCTACGTGCTGTTTTCTAGAGTCATTACGAATCGTCTCGCGCGCAGACTTGACGACTTCCAGCCTCCCGAACAAGCCGGTTTCCGAAAGGGCTTTAGCACCATAGACCACATACATACCCTTCGGCAAATTGTACAGAAGTCCGAAGAGTACAATTTGCCACTATGTCTGGCGTATGTAGACTATGAAAAAGCCTTTGATTCCGTCGAAATTTGGGCGGTGCTGCAGTCCCTTCAGCGGTGCCAAGTTGACTGTCGGTATATCGAAGTGTTCAAGTGCTTGTACAGTAGGGCTACGATGGCTATCCGAGTACAGTATCAGAGTACGAAACCTATCCAATTGCAGAGAGGTGTAAGACAGGGTGACGTCATATCCCCGAAACTCTTCACCGCTGCATTGGAAGACGTTTTCAAGCTTCTGGACTGGAAAGGATACGGTATCAACATCAATGGCGAGTACATCACTCACCTTCGATTTGCCGACGATATAGTCCTTATGGCAGAATCGCTGGAGGACCTAAGCACCATGCTCAATGACCTCAATAGTGTTTCCCAACGGATAGGTCTTAAGATGAACATGGACAAAACTAAGATCATGTTTAATGTCCATGTCACACCTATGCCGGTAGTTGTTGGGAACACTAAGCTCGAAGTTGTTGACGAGTATGTTTACCTGGGACAAATAGTCCGACTAGGTAAGTCCAACTTCGACCGAGAGGTCAACCGACGGATTCAACTCGGTTGGGCAGTGTTCGGGAAATTACGGCACATCTTCTCGTCAGGTATACCTCAAACCTTGAAAACGAGACTGTACACCCAGTGCGTGTTGCCAGTGATGACATACGGAACTGAGACGTGGTCCTTCACTGCTGGCCGGATGAGGAAGCTCAAGGTCGCTCAACGAGCTATGGAGAGGGCTATGCTCGGAGTTTCTCTGCGTAATAAACTTTGGAATGAGGATATAGGATATAGGATATAGTATATAGGATGAGGATTAGTAAGCTGAAGTGGCAATGGGCCGGCCATATAGCTCGAAGAACAGACAACCGATGGGGAAGAAAGGTTCTCGAGTGGCAGCCTCGTACCGGTAGGCGAAGTGTAGGGCGTCCCCCCATGAGATGGAGTGACGACCTGGTAAGACATGCAGGAAGTCGATGGATGCAGGTGGCTCAGGACCGTGCTTTGTGGCATTCTTTGGGGGAGGCCTATGTTCAGCAGTGGACTTGTGAAGGGCTGTAATGATGATGATGAAGTTCAACAATCATTTATCTTTCTAACAATGTGCTTTTTATATCATTGCTAGAAATCTAAGAATTGAATCTTGAATCAAGAAATCTGAAAAAAAGAGTTGTTTTGATATTTATGTTTATGTCATTGGTTCAGATAAAGTAATATTAAAAACAATTGTAGTAGAGATGTGCCAACTCGGAAGAAATTCGACTAGAGTTAACTTTGTTGAAATTCACGTAATCGAATAGTACTCGAGTTACGCAACTCGATTTGGCGGAACGAAGCTGTGTCAGTTTGTTACAAATTGTTTTTATATTTGTTCTTCCATCCAAGATAATGATTATTATTTTTTAACTTAATAGGTAATTATATATTATTGGTTTGCATATAGACAATCTTCATAAAATAATATCACTTACTTTATGACGTAGCGTAAAGTTACTGTTATCAATAATTTAACTATCACGAATTATACTTAATCAGCTATTAAATCAGCAATTTATTGATATATTATGTAATGTCAATACATTACATAATATATCAATAAATTGCTCGAATTAGTAAGTGGAGTTCATCACTAAATTGTAGACAGACACTGCATTGACCGTAATATAAAAATGTGACTCAAGTAGAATTTTGTGACTCAAGTCACTCGGGTTTTATCATGTCACTCTAGTTGTACTCGAGTTTTTGAGCTATTTATTATTACTATTTACAGTCCCTGCATCGATTGAAGTTTATCACTTGAGTCGAGAATAGCGATTACCTTAGTTAAAGCATTTTTAAATAAGTACCTTTATTAAATAAGTAATATGTGGCAATATGAAATAAAATGCAAATATTTATTATTTATTTATTTGTAGTATTTCCATTTTTTTTATTTACTACAGATATGTGGAGTATTTCAAAATCTATAAACTGCTTTTGGTGTATCTTACAAATCACTTCCATTTTTTTAAATATGTTTATTATAGGATAAGGGTGACAAACGAGCACACAGTCTACCTGATGGTAAGTGGTTACTGCGGCCCATAGACATCTACATCTATCCTCTATTACAAATCAAAATGCAGATGCGTTGTCACCCGTGAGGACTAAGATGGAATGCCTCATTTCCAATAAATCTAATCTAAATCATATGAGTTTTTGTTAATACATTCACTGTTCCATAAGGCTGATTATATATTATGTAAATTGACAAATTGCAATATTATAATATTATATAAAAATTTCATGTATAACTTTAGACCATATCCTGCGACGGAATCAGATTCTTCTATTATGCATATACTGCTGTGTTGTTAACTCTGCAGAAAGGAATATTATTTTGTCATGAAAAAAACTATATATTTTTCTCCTACATGAAACCAGTGAAAATAAAAAGTTAGACAACTTTTATATAGTCAAATATTGTTGATGTAAATCCGTGATTACTATTTTTGTATTTGATCAACTGGAACTAATTAATCGTGTATATTTTATAATAATTTCTTATTTATTTAACATATAGGCAGAGATAACAAAATTCTGACAGAAATATGGAAATATAGTTTAATGACATTGAAGGATCTGTCTTATCTCTTATTATTGAAAATGTCTTTTTAATTTCTAACAGTATCATAAATAGACATGTTTTTTGGCATTATAGTATTTGAAATGCAATTCATATATAAACATAGTCTCCACAAGCTACATAGAATTAAATAAATATAGAAAAAATAATATATTGATAAGAATTAATATTAAGTATAGGCAACTCTTTACAATAATTAACTTTTTCAGGTCAATCGCTGAGAACATATATGTATGCTTTGCAGGCTAAAAGCTTCGAGCAAAGAGAATATAATCACTACGTTTAGCTTCGAGAGCTGCCCGTAGGCAGAGACAAAATAGAGTATGGATATTGAAGACAACAGTCTTCTATCATATCATAAAAAATGTTCTTCGAATTCCTGCCAATATCATAAATGGACATGTTATCATCAAGATATTTAGAAAAAATATTTTGAAATGATTTACAATAACAAATACAATTAAATTATACATGTGTTTTATTATCCTTCCATAAACAATGTAAAACATCTTACTTCCTCACTATTTATCAGTATGTAATAACAGATAAAAATGTTCGCCGCCCTCGGCCGCCGCGTGCACCTGCTGCAGCATCGACAGCAGGTACACCGCCAGCTGTGGACCACACCCACCCGAACATCAATGTCGATACAAATCTTCGTACAGCGCACGCAGCAGGGCGGGCTGCAGCGTGTGTGCGTGTGTACGTGCGTGCGTGTGTACGTATGTGCGTGCGTGTGTGCGTGCGCTCACCTTGCGCATGGCGGCGGGGTCGCGCGGCGCGGTACTCACTATTTATCAGTGTGTAATAACAAATAAAAATGTTTGACCTAACCTAACTTAATCAGATAATATATTTTCAAACAAGGTTTTGACACCGTGCCTGTCTATTTGTTCTACTGTTAATAGACTACTTTGGAAATTATGATTTACTATAATAAATGTAGATGCATTAAAACTCATGTTTTTATCCTTATACAACCAGTTCAACACATCTCTCTTACTATATAGTGTGTGTAGGTAATATTATAAATGTACATATTATCCCTGACTCATTTTGGCTTTAATCATATTACTTAAACGACATTTGGGATGTATAGGTACTCACAAACAATACATGTAAAAAATAGTATCCACACCATATTCATGTACAGACATGCACTATATTATTTTGCCGGAACTACAAAAAAGATTTTCCATCAATTTTAAAGTACCTATAAATGCTGAATGTAACTACTACTTTATTTTATACTAGCTGTGCCCTGCGGTTTCACCCGCGTATATCACGCGTCTACGCATTGCGATATGCGATATTCGAGAGAGACATCACGACGGACGGTTTCTAAATTAACAAAGATTTAAAAATTGAAATATGTTACAAAAATTAAATGGTTAACGTAATTGGTGGTTATATATGGTACAGGTACTGATATGAATAATGTGGCCTAGTTTGTACCGGCGTTACTATTTCATATTTTAACATGAAAAAGTAGTTATTGTGATATAACTGTGTAATAGTTAAACATATAGTATCACAGGTTTTTTGCAGATATTGATATTCTCTATAAAACTGAAGTACATTACTTTGCTCTATTATCAATAGTTTCCGCAGCATACGCGATATAAGTATTCCTTTTGGTATATATATAATGTAGGATTCTAATAGTGAAAGAATTTTTGAAATCGGTCCAGTAGTTTCAGAGCCTATTCAATTCAAACAAACAAAGAAACAAACAAACCTTTCCTCTTTATAATATTGGTGTAGATGTAGATGTAGACTATTATTTACTGAACAGTGCACTATTTTAACTTATAATACCGGTGAAAACTAATAGAAAATAACTTTTAGTTTGTTTTTAGGTTATAGTAAGATACATATTTTATTTGCTAATTACTCAGTATTCCCATTAGATACGGTAAAACTTATATTACTATTCTAATCTATAGATTATAATAAATAAATCGACATGCATTTCATTAAGGTTCTCTAAAATTTGTGGTGGGCCGATTCTCCATACAAAAAGAAACTGTGTCCTTTGGAACGAGGACTGGTACTTTAAATTATGAGCTAGATTTCATCAAGTTGTCGGAATAAATGCAAGGCCAAAGATCACACTAATAATTAGTGACTAATTGTTGTAATAACTAGTAGCTTATGTATTTGACTGTATGTGTGCCTCATGTAATAAACATCTTGTTTTGTCCTTGTATAATATTTTATTTGCGTTAACCATTCATGCACACTTCAGGAGTAAATTGTTTTAGAATGAGTCCTTAGGCTGGATAAGGTTGCCGACCCCTGCTATAGCCCATTGACATCTACATCTACCCTCGACCAAGAATCAAATGCAGATGCGTTGTCATTTCTGAGGACTAAGATGAAATTCCTCCTTACAAGTAAAAAGGATCTTCGTTTTTCTACACTCACCATACGAAACACAGCAGCATTAAGCTGCTATTTTATGCAGATATTCTGTGAGAACGTGGTACTTCTCCGGTCAAGCCGACCCATTCGTGTTACAACGTTACTACTGATATCTTTTTTTTATGTTATTTTTAATTCCCAAAGTTTTGCGTGCATTCGACCATCGCCGATCTGGGTATTTCACGTTTGGCGTAAATAATATGGCCATACTGCCATCTATCGGAAGCAATGAGATATTTCTATCAATTTCCATTTTCATCAGACGAAATAAAATAATGGCTTCTCTAACACTACCATCACGTCACGTTTGCTAGGCGGAATATATAATTAGAATACCAGACTCGCATGTGTAAACGAGATAGTATAAATATAAAGCCATTTTTAGGAAGCCTTTACATTTTTGAACATTTCTCAAAGTTGTCTCTTACCACACTCACAGGTTTAAGTGGTGTGATCGTTTCTAGATATAGTTGTTTATATAAAAATAATTTTATATAATATTCTGGGTAGACTTATATAAGTATTGGACTAGAAAAGAGTCCGTTGCGTGTTAGCAGACTTCGCATGTCCTCGATTTATTATTATTTCCCAGACATACAGGTTTTCTCAAGTTTTCCTTTACCGCCGAGCACGAGATAAATCAGCACTTACAATTCTTTTGCAAAAGTATCATTATGTTGAAAATAAAATAGACATAAATAAAAAAGGAAGTAAGTATTTAATACCAAAAGGAATGAAGATTATAAAAGGCCAGGAACAGGAAAATTAAATCTCGCTTTGCGTTATCGAGTTGGAATTTTTTAAATTTTCCACTACATTAGAGATCACCCTCAACAATTTATTCGCGATAGGATAACCTAACGGCTGTAGGCCTGTAGGTATCTGATTATCGTTTTACGATAATATTAAATTATACATAGATTTAGTGCTTCACATGAAAAGTGAAATAATATATAAAAAAATTTCTAATTTTAATCTTAATATAATTATATTTTATATTAACGCAAACACTACACATTTAAATAAAACTAGTTTTTACGGATTTTATCGCGTATATTAATTTTCTTAACTTTTCTTCAATCAATATTCTTAATACTTAAAATTTTTCACTTTATTTTAGTAATATACATATTGGAGAAGAATTATGAATCCACGTATATTAAACTAAGCGCGACAAAAAGAGAACGTTTAGATTTATATATATTAGAATACTCTAGTTATAAATTTATTTTTTTATCATTTAACTTTCTGTCTTCTATTTTCTTACAAGTAATAGTTTTCAGTGATCTCTAATTAATGTAGTAGAAATTTTAAAAATTTCACTGCAGGCATTTCATATGCAGGTGTCATTACGATGATTTCCTTTACCGCCGAATTTCGTGATGACAGACTCAAAATTACTAAAAACTGCGATTGCCAACAGGCGTAACAACTATAGAAGAATCCCTTTGAGGCAATCTATTGGAAAGTGGACTTTTATTGGCTCCTATCGGTGGTAATTATAAAGATTATTGACGATATAACATAATTAATAATAAATTCACAAAATATGTAAGTAGGTTTTTTTTATTTATTAAGCATAATTATGTTACATTATCCAGTACAATACTGGCATATAAACCTCTAGGGGTTTATCTACACTAGAGAGTCGTCTTATAAAAACAAAGATGTATTAATATTAAATCACAATAATCCAGTATGAAGTACTTACTACAATAAGTATGGTTGATTTATCAAATATGATTTAATTTTACTTTTAAACAGTTTTGATTTACCGTATGTGTTTTGTAATTCTAGTGGCAAGGCATTAATAAAAGTAGGTACAAGATGGGCCAACTTTCTTGCTCCATAGAAATTTTTAGTTCTCGGAAGTACATACATGTTGGATTTATAAGCTATATTTCGTAGATTTACAGGTCGTTTTCTAAGAACTAGGTATTCTGAATTATTTACTTCAGTCAGTATATTAAATTTAACTTTATCGAAAACATTTATGACTTTGCAATAATTAAAAAGACCCCGGTTATTATCTATATAGTTATTTTTAATGTGCTTAGGTACTATTAATCTAAGCATTTTGCGTTGTAGTGTGTAAATTTCATGTATGTACGTTACATAAGTTCTACCGTAACTGCTAAGTCCATAATTTATAACAGAATCTGCTAGAGCTATGTAAAGTAATCTAAGTATTTTATATGGTAGCTTAAATTTTAAAACATAAAGTTTACTTAACACAGAGCGAAGTTTTGCACACACGTGATCTTTATGCGCTCTCCAGCAAAATCGTTCGTCAATAATCAGACCAATATACATGTGATTTTTGGCATTTTCAATGGGTTGACAAGTACAGTGTTGAAACATTCCGTGGAGACATTCATGGCCATGGGAAATGATAGTCGGTGCAGTGATTATTTTGTTGTGAGATGAGTGTATATGAACAAGTTTTGTTTATTGAGCGTTAACCACTAGGCCGACATCATGTGCCCACTTGCATAGCATGTCATAACTTGCCTGCATTTCAGTTTGTGCTACATCCATTCTACGATCGGCAATAACGATACAGGTGTCATCGGCAAATTGATATATAGAACCCTTAGTTATTGCATTAACCATATCATTTACAAATAGCAAGTACTCAGTCGGGCCCAGTATCGAACCCTGTGCTGTACCCCGGTCAATCACAAACACATCACCTGTCTGGTTACATATTTTGACAGTGGTATAATGATCATGATGATAACTTTTAAGAAGTTCTAAGAATGGTCCTTGAATGCCGCAGCGTGATAGCTTATTGTATAATGTGTCAAAATTCAATAGATCGAATGCTTTACTAAAATCAATAAATATTACTAAAATATGCATTTTATTTTCTAGATAATTATTTATTTCATCAGGAAATTGCCGTAGTAGTTGCGTTGTGCTTTTATTTTTTTGAAAACCAAACTGTTTTGAATTTATTATACTGTAAGTATTCAGGTAATTGTTTAGTACAAACTTTAATTCATTTTACATTTCTAAATGAATGTTATTTCTATTTACACAAATTGCATAATATATATAATAACGAAACCCGTTGAAAAATTATCAACCTTACGCAAATTCAATTCATTGCACCGGATAAACATAATATATTAACTGATTCTTTTTTTTTATAGGATATAGGACAAACGAACTCGCAGTCGACCTGATGGTAAGTGATAGCTGTGGTCCATAGACATCTACATCTATAATCAATTACAAATCAAAATGCAGATGCGTTGTCACCCATAAGAACTAAGATGGAATGCCTCTTTTCCAGTAAAAAGGGTCTCCGGTTCTCTACACTCACCATACGAAACACAGCAGCATTAACCTGCTATTTTACGCTGGTATTCTGTGAGAGCGTGGTCCTTCCTCGGTCGAGCCGGCCCATTCGTGCTACAACTATACTACTAATATAGCTGCAGCATGGCTCTACCACGTTAAGCATAGATCATCGGATTACGAATATATCCTTGTGTCTTTAGGTAGGGTAAGGACGGAGAAAAGCCTGTATACATTTTCACATTCAATCATATTTTCTATGAAAACATATTTTAACTTAAACATAATTTCTTAAGTTGAAGTCATTGGATATATTGTTAATTCATGCACTTTTTGTGACGAGTGGTGGGTTTATTAAAGAGGACGTGACTGTTCGATTTAAGGATTTTGATAGTTTGTCGTACGATGCCACCATAAGAGATCCCATTACCCCACTTTATATCGTGGGTATGGCGTTAGACTGATGGGGAGAGGCACCTTTAAAAACAATCATAATATCTCTTTCTTATTCTACATCAAGTCCACTGCTGATAATAGACCTTCCCCACGAAATGCCACAACGCACGGTCAATGAATTTGAACTTGTGGAGGGCGGTAATTATAATAATGATGATGACGATTCTACATCTACTGGTAAGTGCACGCTGAAAACCCTCTTTAGAAAATTTTTATTGAATTATATTCATTACAGATAGATTGGCGATCCCAGTATTACACCTCACGCACTTTTCAAGCTGCTCGCCGCCATCAGTCTGGGTATTTTATCCACATCTACAAGCGCCTTTATGGATACTATCCATATTTGTATCCTACTAAATCTGTCCTCGGTTCTTTGAGTTAACTCATTGCAAGCACGGCGAGCGTATCAACAAGCCATCATGGCGTGTAAATTAATTTGTGGAAAGATAGACGCTCTAGACCGGAGTGCGAAACTGTGTCGATTTTTGTACCAAATAACTACTGTCATAATCGCAAGCATAAATTTCCTGCCGTGCCATGGGCACGCACCATTGCGCCTGCCAACTCGGCTATTCCCTGTGCCCTTACCGCACTTAATGCTTTCCTGTGCACAAATCCTGAGTGCGACCTGTTTGCGGATGAATGGACGGTAATTTGTCATTGTCTTAATGCCGAAGTTTTGTGAGCGAGGAGAATGAATATGTTGTCTTTAATTAATGTAATTAGTTTTACCGTTTTAATTGAACTAAAAATAAATAAATAAATTGATATCCACTTTATTTTCTTTGTATATCTCGCGTCGCCTCTTACGGCATTAATTTGGCCCTCGGGATTAAATGAGGCAAAGGACTATCTTACGCAGGCAGCACATTTTAAATATTTATTTTATTTATTTATTTATTTACTAACTCACAATTGTTATTACAGGAGTGGAGCCTAATGCAACAATGTGGCCACTAATGTAAAAAAGACAAATAGTTTAATGTCACCCTCTCGAATTCCGCCAATGTACAATTAAATATGTCTAATCGTTACGATGTTAAGCATTCTAGCTGCACGAACAACCGGTACGTACTTTAAGATATTTGTACGAGCAACTGGTACGTCCAGCAACCCTCCCCTAAGCCCCCGTCGCAACCTAGAATTAGGCACGAGGAACCGCAGTGATTCCAGAATTTCCGGATTGCTTAATCTACCACGTAATATCAAGTATATGTACTTAAGTAGCGCAAAGTTCCGTCTAACCTCCAACTTATAATATCCAACCATTCCTATTACGAAAAGGGTTGGATACATAAGAGGATAAAAAGGGTACACCCCGTATTGCTTTAAATAGAGGTACCGCGTAAACTTATTCTGTATTTTTTCCAGCATGGGGTTATACTTGGTTTCATAAGGACTCCAGATAATAGCACTGGTTTCTAGATTGCTTCTTACTAAAGCATTATATAATGATTTCACGGCGGCAGTGTTGGGGAAGTCATGCGTTTCACGCATTATGAAGCCCAGGTTTTTAAAGGCCTTTTTACACACCTGTACAATATGAGTACGAAACGTCACGTCCTCGGTAAATAAGACGCCAAGATCACGTATACAGACAACGCGATTGATGACATCCCCTTCCATGAGGTAGTTGAAATGTATCGGGGTCCTCGAGCGTGTGAAAGACATCACATTGCATTTTGATATATTAAACAGCAATTTATTCTCTCGACCCCACTCCACCACCCGATCAATATCACATTGTAAGCGGTTGCAGTCCTCGTCGGAAGTAATCCTCAGGAATAATTTGAGATCATCCGCAAAGAGTAAGCAACCCGCGTTTCTCACCACCTCTGGAAGGTCATTTATCATAATGATAAATTCTTACGGACCCAAATTACTCCCTTGACTGACTCCTGTAAGGGTTAGATACGAGTTTGAGGTGTAGCCAGCGTAGTCCACGAATTGCCTTCAGTTCCCTAAATAACTAGAAAAGAACTGAAAAAGGTCTGGAGTGAAACCAGCCATTGCGAATTTCCTCAACAAGACGTTATTGTCCACACTATCGAAAGCCTTCCTATAGTCGAAATAGGCTACATCCAGCTGGGCACCGGCCTCTGAATCGAGAGCTGGTGCTAAGTGATTCATGAAGCACATCAAGTTGGAATTTGTGCTGCGACCCGTTCGAAAACCATGCTGTGCTGTAATATGGAATGTATGAAAAGAATTACTAGTCTGGTCTTTATTAATGACGTCCACTGTAAACTAAATGTATATACAAATATCCTTACTATACCTAAAAGCAATAAGGGATAATCTTACGCTCACCAGATGTCGCTAGTTGAGATAAAGGTAATTATGGAGATGGTCACACATGGTCACAATGTCATCATCATTGAAAGCTTGCGCTTTAATTTTAAAAAAATCTGGCTATACAAAACAATGCCTCAGTACTGTATTGTTTCATTTTTAACTTATTTAATTTTTTTTTACTTTGAGTGATTACCCTGGTACCCCTGCTCTTGCAGTTGTTCATGGGTGGCGGTAGTCACTTACCATCAGGTGAGCCGCATGTTCGTTTGCCCTCTCTCCTGTAAAAAAAGAAATACAAAATCCAGTATGAGTTACTCACATTGGATCCATAAATGAATATAAACATATATTGATATTCCACTGGTAAGTACAAAATATGTTGTTATATCTAAAAATTATTCATCCTTGCGAAAGAACCTTCTCAGGCGTGTAAATTACGATTTCATTTCCAGAAGAAAAATAAATTTCCAGTTTTGTTATGAAGTAAAATATATTGTGCGTATTCTCAGACATGTAACATGTAATTGATTCCTTTTTTTAAATTGTTTTTATTTAAAAAGGAATAAGTATGTACTAGCAACTATAATTAACATCATTAGATTGTTACTGAATTTTTAAGCTGAACATTCAGTACCAATCACTAAGTTGGAAAAACTTGTGCTGGGAGCGGTTTATTACTGGGATTAAAAAAAATATAATTAGGGTGACAAACGAGCACACAGTCCACCTGATGGTAAGTGGATGCTGCAGTCCATAGACATCTACGTATATCCTCGATTAAGGATCAAAATACAGATGCGTTGTCAACCCTGAGGACTAAGATGGAAAGCCTCGTATCCAGTAAAAAGTGTCTCCGGTTTTCTACACAAACCATATGAAACATAGCAGCATTAAACTGCTATTTTGCTCTGGTATTTTGTGAGAGCGTGGTTCTTCATCGCTCAAGACAACCCATTCGTGCTTCACTGATAATTTAAGAGCAGCATGGTTCTACCACGTAAAAAGGTTCCATTCTCGGCATTTTATACCTTGGAAGGAGCTGACTTATGATGGTGTGTTCACATCACGTCGGGATCACCACTTTGGCCGTTGTAGGTAAAGGTGAGATCTCGCGCTGGGCAAGGTGTTTGGTCTGGTGAGTGGCCAATGCTCCATGTGTTTGTACAGAGCCGTTCTAAATATAACGCAGTACTTCAGAAATTTCATAGCGTGATTTAGGCTTCGTTGAGTTTCGTTTGTGGCGGGACGACAGTGCCGCCACATCCACACTTGAGGGTTGCAAGCAGAACTGTTGAAACTATTCGTCTGGTTCTTCGAACTTCCAAGAAGTTGATGTTGATGTTGATGGATAGATGTAATGGAGAGCTGGTATTACCTTCTGCGAGCAGGCGATGTTGGGGAAGGAGGTAGAGGAGAGGTAAAGAAAAATCGAAAGACAGATAATCCAAACCGCAACCGGACAGCCGGACGAAAGCTTATCGGGACTAGGATTTACACCGGCCATTATTTAGACTTAAGCCTTGGCATTTAGACTTAAGACACGGGTGTTGTTCATCGCCTATATGTCAGGCCTTCAGGAAGTGCGTATGGTGTATTGGCGGTGTCTGACCCCCGTGCCTCGGAAAGCACGTAAAACCGTTAATCTTGCGCCTGATCTCTCTCCAGTCGTGTCGGTTTACCCTCCCATCGGACTATGAGAGTGAGGGAATAGAGAGTGCACCTGTGCTTGCGCATACACTCGAGCACTATAATCCTGTCCTGTGCCGATGGCTAGTCTCCGTTGAGATTAGCCGCCGTGACCGAAATTTAGTCTGGAGGACATTATTATATTATTATTATTATGGAGTTCTAGTGCGACTCTAAATAAAGTATAAGGTGGAGAACTACAGCTCCGCTTCCTCAAAGCAACGAAGTTTCTTTGCTGCTGCCCATCTCGTGTTTCACATACCTCTGTCGTCTTTAACGACACCCATGGGATGATAAGGGGTAGTGGATTCTCTTACGCCACCACCATACCCGGGCTACTGATGATGATGAGGATAAATTTGAGGGACGTGTACACGTGTTTACTTTAGATTATATCTAACAATTGGGAGTAGTTCGCTGCTTGAGTTTTTTTTTTCGATTATACTTAGAGCGTCTAGAGATTAAGATTAAGCAGTACTCCACAAAAATACTAGAACATTTTATTTGTCTGACGTTAAGTCGTTAGCCGTTAAGTCATGTCAGAACCCTTGAGTTTGTCTTTGTTATTTCGACAAAGCCTACATAAAAAGGGCTTATAGGAAAATCTTTATTTTTCTTGGCAGTTGTAAGCCTTACCTTAAGCTTTCTATAATATAGGATAACCGTTACTTTGGTATGTTGATATATAACATATATTAATAAAAGAAGAGAACTCTTTGCTAACCTTTTTAAGCATATTACGTGCAAGTAGGAGTGTGAAATTCAGCACAGTCTGTATTCAAACTGTCTCGCAGAGTAAAGAGAGAGATCAAAGAGTATATTATAATCACTGTGCGTTGAGATTGTCGTCAAAGAATTTTAAAATTTTGCCACAAATAATTACTGAAAGACTGAATGAGTTCTGAATTTTGTGTGAATTTAAATGTTCTTTTTCAATAGTCTATGGAGTGCATCTTAAGGCAAACAATGGTTTACTTTATATTTTGTATATTAGATAACAATGTTTTATAAACATTTAAGGTTGCTTGATAATAAAACTTAATTTTTTGATGAATTACAATCGAATCCACATACCACCTCTCATTTATGAAAGGGTTTTTGGTACATGAAAGATCGTGCGGTGATTAAATTCCTCACTAAACAAGGAAAATCTCAAAAAAATATCTACGAAAAAATGGTGGCTGTTTACCAAGACTCTGTTCTTTCAATATCAACCGTACAGAAGTGGTCAAGTGAATTCAAAAGAGGCATGGAAAACATCAAATATGAAAATGTGAAAATTATTGAAAAACTTTCATTAGAAGATGCAGTAGTAAGAATTAAAATGTTAGAAGAAATTACTAACATATCCGTTGGTATAATACACACCATATCTCAACCTCACAAAATTCAGTGCAATATGGGTGCCGTGAAAGCTCACTGCACTTCAAAAGCAGGTGTGGTGCGGGTTGACTGTTGTATCCTTAGTTTTTAAAGGTGTGGTGACGACCCAATAAGTGTTTTCGATAGGATAGTTACATGCTATGAAACGGGGGTTCACTGAGCGTAAACAGGACCCTATGCAATGACATAAAAAAGGATCAGACCACTCCTAGAAGTTAAAATTCACTCCATCGTTCGGTATAATCATAGGTACAGTATTTTGGGATTCGAAAGGAATACTATTGATCAAGTACACAAAAAAAGGTGAAACCATCAATGCAGACAAATACTTAGCCACTTTACGTCGTTCGAGAGACGCAATAAAAGAAAAGAGAAGAGGAGTGTTGACCAAGGGAGTGCTGCTTCTTCATGACAACGCACTGGTTCACACGGTGCGGCTCTTCAAGGCTGCTGTACGAGACTACGGGTTTGAGGAAATCAACCACTCACGATACAGCCTAGAGCTAGCCCCTAGTAACTAATTTTATTCCCAAATATAAAAAAGACTTTCGGGAAAAGCGATTTACTGACGACAATGAGCTCAAGTCCGCTGTAAATGAGCATTTTTCAGGCCAACACGAAAAATATTTTTTCAAGGAAATATAAAAGCTTTTTTTACTAATAAGTAAATCTATTGATGTCATAGGAGACTATATTGAAAAATAAAAAATATTTCACAATTTTATGTTTTTTCTAACATACTGGGAATACACTGAACGCCTACGTTAATTAGCATTTAAAACTTCATTGGTGCAGGCAGCGATCGAATGGTGGAATTTACAGCGAGCACTTAGTCACAACATAAACATCATCATCAAGCCGTATCAAAGTCTAATGATAACATATGTTTCCCCCATAGACTGCTCCATAAGAGGAGATATTTGCCATAAATGCCAGGCTTCGCAGGTGGATTGCCAACCGCTGTTTATTATTTTTTTTTAGATGTTTTCAGGAAGATGCTGCTGCACATGTCCTATTTTAGTTTCCCTCTTTCCTCTCTTTCAGAGCACACAGGTTTATATGAGGTATTGGTTTCTCTCACGCCCCCACTATACGGCGTACATATCTGACATACATTCTAGCCACAAATATTACTGTCTTTATCCTCCTCTTTTTTAATCTACTCTGCAGTCGAATAAAACTTTATTAAATGTAGCTCCAAATTATTACTATGTTTTGTTAACAACTTGCTGAAGTTTCTCTCCGTGGATGTTCAATTATTCAGTACATTAGACTTGGCCCCACGAAAAACGATTTGTTGTTACGATAAAACGTACACTTCGGTAATCGATTCGGTGACAGTGATTTATTTTAGCAACGTGGATGAAAGGCAATGAGAGTTTTTATTTCTAAAATATTTTCTTGTATTTAATAATTTGATAATAAAAGAGAAGAAATGAAGAGAAGCGTGCGTGGTACTTATTACTACGTCCTAAGATCGAGATTCAGATTTCAGCCGAAGCCAAAGTTGTGAGTTTGTGTTGGTAGTGTTGTGATTTAGTTATACTAAATTATATGTTATAAATTATAGGGTTGCCAACCTTATCATATTATAATTTAGTATCCTACTATTTATGGAGTATGAATATTCTAATTCTAAGTGTCCATTTTTTAATCATCAGAACAAAATTATTCATGGGATAAAATAAAACTCAAACAATTTTAAAGTGACACTTGTGTGAAAAATATAGTTCCATTGTTTTAATTTTAGTTTCAGAGCAAGGTTATAATTTATCTGATGGATAAATTTTATCTCATGATTGAAATATCGTCCCAAAAATATTTATTATAGTACGTGAAACTTGTGGCGTGTCAAAGGGTGAAAGAAGCAAAAAAGCTATCTATAAAAATAAAATATTAATTTAAAACACACTAAATGTTATGTTTGTTGCCAACCTGCAGCAACTGTGGAAAAATCTCGCATATGCACCAATAATGAGGGAGGCCTATGTTCAGCAGTGGACTTTTCTTGGCTGTAGTGGCAATGAAATGTTTTTCATGTTCACCGTGTACTCTGATCACGTACTACGTCAGGTCTCCTATATTTTTACAGGTCTCGCTAGCTTTGAAAATATCATATTTCATAAAAATAAGTTTACAACCCTAGATGTGATTGTCCCGTGTCTCTGATACTGCGTCTTAGATGATTTTGTTAGTCCCTGCTGTCTTAATTAATATTAATTAATAAAAATAATGTAATAGAATGTAAAAGACAATATGTCATGTACTAGAATGTAACCTAATATTTGTTTAAAACACAATCAATTAATTTTTAGTGGCCAAGTTAGGTCAGATTAAAATTAAGACAAATTTTATTGTTTTTGTAAGTGCTAATTTAATTAATTTAGGTAATCTTGTCGGAAACGGTGTTTTGTTCTTCGGAACATCGTTCTCGTTGGTATATATTATCATTAAATACCATTAGAAGAACATCCGACAACCGATGGTGAAGTAAGGTAACCTCGTACCGGTACGAGAAGTGTATCGGCCCTCTACTAGATGGAGTGACAACTTGGTAAGATATACAGGAAGTCGATAGATGCAGGTGAATCTGACCGTGTTTTGTGGCATTCCATGGGGGATGCTTGTATTCAGTGTGATGATGATCATAAGTAGTTTTCAATCTTAAATAATTTCACGTTAATAAAAATAGCTGAAAAACTTAAAACATTTAGTATCTGGGTGTACAGGCTTCGTCTAGCATTGAAAAAAATGTTATTACAAAATTTATTCAACTTAAACCTTTAGAGGCGTTAGCTAGAAGCAAATAAAATTCATTTATATATATATATATATATATTGCTTATTTGTTATAAACATTGCTTATTTGAAGCATACGAATAAAATGTAATCATACGAAACAATGCTCGAGCGGTGAAAGTGTTTGCTGTAATCCTATGATCCAGTTCTGCTGAGCCGGTGAATAGATAGGTTAATTCAAAGCTAACACCGTACTTAAATGAGGGTTAAGCATCCGTAATAATTTTGAAAATTAGTTGTGAGCAGATTAGTAAACGCGTAGTAAAATTATAAATTTTCTTACAAAAATGAAAAATGTGGATACTACATGCATATTATATGTTTATTTTATATATATATAATTATATATATATATATATATATATATATATATATATATATATATATATATATATATATGCATAGGTTTTACGCCATCCTACGCAAGAAAAATTCTTGGCTGATGTATATAAGTCGCGGAAGCACTGACAGCAATTTGAGCATAATATCTGATAAGCCAGACTGTGCGATTTGCGGAGTTGGGTGCATATGTACGTGTACATATATACCTGGTCCCGCAGGATGAAGGACATATTATTAATAGGTGTATTTTTAGCATAAGTGTGTTGTAATTATTTTAATTGCTTTTCTACTAATATAGTTTATGAGTATGTTATTTACACATAATATGGGCTATAGTCTGAATTTAATTATTTATAATAGTTTATAATATTAGTAATAGTTATAATTATTATCATATATTTATATTATTTAGTTTATAATATTTTTAATTATTATCCCCTATTTTTCCAAACTTGGGTAGTGGGTAGAGTCTTTCTTAATGTAATTAATAATAAAAAAATATTAAAATAATTTTGCAATTCACGATGATATTGCGTAACAAATTTGCAAAAAAAAAAACAGCCGAGTTGTAAACTTCCAGATTTTACTAGTCTTTTAAAAAATCTTATCGTAGATTTATTGTTTATTCTAATATAAGTTATTATTTAAATTATAGCTCTTCACAGGACCACTGCTAAACATAGGTCTCCCCCTAGTAAAAAGGCTGAGCATAAATAAATTAACCTCGACTACAAGAAAAATTATAAAAGTGAAACAATTGCATATTGAGGTCATTAATAACTTATTTAAGTTGTATTTTAACCTATAAATTAATGATTGAAAAACAGCAAAACACCCGTAACATCAGAAAAAGATATGTACAAAATATCAAATATTAAAATTAACTAAAAAATACATTCCGGTACCGGGAATCGAACCCGAGCCTCCTGGGTGAGAGCCAGGTATCCTAGCCACTAGACCATACCGGATTTACATACTCATTTCAAATATACAAACTGTTACATTAGTTCAAAGGAGTATTGATTATAATATTATATCCAATATTAACTCTAGAAGTATCGTCTTGTGTCGTACCATGATTGAGATAAGACCTGTTGTCTATTGATCGTGGTCGGCAGTTTGACCTTTGTTCGTTAGACTGAAGAGCAATGACAATGTTTAACTTAAATTCTTCAATAAATATCATCCTCAAAATAGAATACTATTTGATACTACGAGCGTAATTCACTATGTATCCCCTATGGGATCATAATATCTCTATCATTAACTGGACTCAATTTATTCATTCGGTTATTAAAAAGAGCTTATCAAATGCTTACCAAACTGCTGAACGTTATATGCCTTCCTTCCTTTACACAATAAATAAATAAAATACTTATTATAATAGAGCCGTGGTAGCTCAGATGGTTAGCGCTCGCTGTAAGTTTCACAGTACGCGAGCAACCCGAGTTCGATCCCCGCCGGCACCAATGAAATTGTTAATTCCAATTTTAAGTGCTGTTTACCACGTGCTATTATGTATTAAATAAAAATGATTCTGTTCTATTCCATTCTAAATTTACAACAAAAAAATAGTTTTAAGCTTTCAAAGTCGTAAATCTGTTAAGTGTTATGGAAAGTGACAACTTCTAAAATCATTAAAAAATCAAAGTTGTTTTGAATTTTATTTTGTTTTTAAATTTTTTTCATTAGGTGGTTAAAATAAGAGATACTTGTTTGTTAGGGTAAAGTTTAAGAAAACACTTTTTATGTTATTTTGTTTTTAATTAATTTAAATTACAAAATTGGTTTGAATTAGTCACCTCCACACCTGATACATGCACGGCATATTTTTCAAGACATTTGTAATTAAAATAATTACAAATGTCTTGAAAACTTATAGAGAATGTGAAAAAAATAAGATAGGAAATATATTTATTTGCTAGAAACAGGCGTACATATATTAAATTTAAGAATAATCAAATCTAACAAATAAATAACTCGTAAAACAGCAATAAAAACACAAGTTCTAACTTATCTAAGTTAAAGTTGAATAAAATATAAAACATAAAATAAATACAACAAAAAATGTAAATTGTACGCCTCATTCCCGACAAACGAGGTTAGCAGCTCAGCAAATTCTGCGTCTACAATCCAATTCCGACGCAGTACTGATTTTCAGTGCCAACCTCCGTGACATCCCCGATGCCACTCAGACCCATTTCTAAACTGCTGAGACAGGACAGTACGTAGATAAACAATTTAAGCTTATCACAATTCTATTCAGACGTATAATATTATATTACTGCTACATAGCATACCGTTCTCGCGCCTTAGATTGCCCCCTTGCTGTATTTATATGCAATAATAATTATATTCTAATATGATTTGTCAAATTTACGTAAATATAATACATTAAGGAAAACTTATTTTACGAATATTATCGGGTTTAATATAAAATTTAACTTTTTAAATTAATGACTTTTTTAGGTGCTTTAGAGCAACTATAGTCACAAAGAGGACTGAGATGTTTGACGTCCTGATGTCATAGTTGAAGAATTCTACCGTCAACTTTATACTACTACTTTCAACTTTAAAATTTTTTTGTGAAACACCGACGCTCTGGGAAGACCTTGTTTTTGAGCCCTCCTGGTATTTCTCTCTATCAGTTCGTAAAGTTTCATCACAATTGATTTAGCCATACCAAAGATATTCAGGAAAAAACTTTAAAAATGTTTACTCGTGTCTTAATGGCATAAAAGCCCTACGACAGTAGGTATATATTAGAGTTAAGTTTAGAATAAAGAGTAGTATAATTAAGGTCATAGAAAGCACATGAGTAAATAATCAGAACAGAGACAAAGCTTCTTAAGAACGTGCAAAATTGTTACCTATTTTGGTAGGGTTGTCACAATAGGTGAAGACAAATTAAACAAAACATTTGTCAATTGGTTTTATTATTCAATAATTAGATAGATGAATTTACAAATTACTTCCTCTAATAATTTCCTTTTCATAATTTTTGTTTTTTAATAATTAATTATTTCTTTTAATGATCGCTACTAGGTAAATAATACCTAGTTTTTGAAAGATAGACCGACTAGTAGGGATAAATAGGTGGTGGAGCCATGCTGCAGCTATATTAGTAGTATAGTTGTAGCACGAATGGGTCGGTTCGACCGAGGAAGGACCACGCTCTCACAGAATACCAGCGTAAAATGGCAGCTTGACACTGCTGTGTTGTCTATGGCGAATGTAGAGAACCGGAGACCCATTTTACTGGAAAAGAGGCATTCCATCTTAGTCCTCACGGGTGACGACGCATCTGAACTTTGATTCTCTATTGAGGATAAAAGTAGATGTCTATAGGTTACAGCAATCACTTACCATCAGGTGCACTGTGTGCTTATTTGTCACCCTATCCTATAAAAACATATCAAACGGCTTTTATTTGTTACTGCAGACATGTTGAAATAAATATTAAAATAACAAATAAAATTTTAACATCTATAATCGATTGTCAATGTACGAGTGGCAATGATCTTTTAATAAGTCTTATTACAAGGTCGTCACTCCATCTAATGGGGGACCGCCTTACACTTCGTCTAGCTACGACCTGTTAAGACATGCAGCAAGTCGATGGATGTAGGCACAAGAGGCTGTCGGTTGTGAAGATTTTCGGGCAACATCCGCAAACGTCTTCCCTAGTTGTATTCCTGTTGTGTTCATAACGATGTAGGTATTAATGATGTTTTCAGTAAAATACTTTTTAAACGCGTACTCAAACTTTCATGATCATGCTCCTGTAGCTGTTGAAGAGTTCCCTCGTAAGAAGACAATCCTGTCTGCAGCAGCAGTTTATAGTGAAGATTATGTTTAGCAATCAAAATTAAATTTAAATATAAAGTTTCGAGTCCATGCTACTAACTGTTAAAGAGTTTCCTCATAAGGAGACAATGCTGGCTGCAGCAGCAGTTCATGATAAAATCGTGTAAATTGTCAAAATTAAACTAATATACAAAATTTTGTGAACCTGCTACTACCCGTTGAAGAGTTCCCTAGTGAGGAGACAATCCTGGCTGCAGCATAAGGTTATATTCATCATATCATTGCATTGTGACTGAAGTTACGGTATTCAAAATTTCAACTCAATCAGACATCCCCACCCACATGCCTACGAATGTTTAGTAAAATCTTGTAGTAACAATAAAAAGTTCAAAACACACCGTGTAGTACCCTCTTCTTATTAAAAAAAGGATAATACAATAAAATAAAGGTACTTACTTGAAAAAGTAATAATCAAAATATATTTACCTATTATACTCCTGGGATAGTTAGTAGATATATATATGATGGATAGTTAATAGATAGTATTATTCATACACACAGTACAATAAACAACCATTATTAATAATACCACGTTTAAACATAAACATTTAAACTTGCAACTAACAAATATAAACAACGTGCGTAGCGCTGACCCTGAGATTATTGTCAACTGGCTGTGCCAACGTAACCGGTTTTATCCAGTCTCGCCGCGTACGCGACAAGCGGCCAGTGGTCGCGCAAACATGCCCTGCGTGCTTGTAGTAGTGCAACCGATTCGCGCAGTGTTATAAAGCTTTATCTCTGTTCCGTTTATTTACTCATGTGATAAAAAGAGTGGGCGCGGTGGGTGTGACAAGCACGGGCGCACTACGTGCACGTCACGTGACGTCATCGCACCGCTGGCGCTGTCATTTCTTCATATTGTTTAATTTCAATTATATATATTTTACAAATTCAGTACGATTTCCGAATACACTTCACATGCAAATTAGTAACATCTGTCGGAAATTAGGTTTTGTTACGTCCAGCGATAACGCGTTGGCAGAAGTCCAACGCGGCTTTCGAAAAACCAATTTTTCCCCTGGCAAGCAAAAATGCCAACGTCATTTAAACTCATATGAATGCATGCCAGTATACCCAGCGTGTAGGCAACGATCCAAATATTATGCAACATATAATTATAACATTTTATCGTTACTTGGGACTCGACGTGCATTGGTTATTAACACAAGTAATTAAAAAAATTATCTAACTTAGTGTAGTACTTATATCAACAAAGAAATGATACGTCGATATGGGGAATTAGATACTCTTACATCGCATGGCATTACACCGGAGGCGTGGAGCAGAAGTGCGGTGGTCTTGTTCTTCAAGAAAGGTGACAACGCTCTCTTGAAGAACTACAGACCGATTTCCCTTCTGAGCCGCGTCTACGTGCTGTTTTCGAGAGTCATTACGAATCGTCTCGCGCGCAGACTTGACGACTTCCAGCCTCCCGAACAAGCCGGTTTCCGAAAGGGCTTTAGCACCATAGACCACATACATACCCTTCGGCAAGTTGTACAGAAGTCCGAAGAGTACAATTTGCCACTATGTCTGGCGTATGTGGACTATGAGAAAGCCTTTGATTCCGTCGAAATTTGGGCGGTGCTGCAGTCCCTTCAGCGGTGCCAAGTTGACTGTCGGTATATCGAAGTGTTGAAGTGCTTGTACAGTAGGGCTACGATGGCTATCCGAGTACAGAACCAGAGTACGAAACCTATCCAATTGCAGAGAGGTGTAAGACAGGGTGACGTCATATCCCCGAAACTCTTCACAGCTGCATTGGAAGACGTTTTCAAGCTTCTGGACTGGAAAGGATACGGTATCAACATCAATGGCGAGTACATCACTCACCTTCGATTTGCCGACGATATAGTACTTATGGCAGAATCGCTGGAGGACCTAAGCACTATGCTCAATGACCTCAATAGTGTTTCCCAACGGATAGGTCTTAAGATGAACATGGACAAAACAAAGATCATGTTTAATGTCCATGTCACACCTATGCCGGTAGTTGTTGGGAGCACTAAGCTCGAAGTTGTTGACGAGTATGTTTACCTGGGACAAATAGTCCGACTAGGTAAGTCCAACTTCGACCGAGAGGTCAATAGACGGATTCAACTCGGCTGGGTAGCGTTCGGGAAGCTACGACACATCTTCTCGTCAGACATACCTCAAAACCTTAAAACGAAATTGTACAACCAGTGCGTGTTGCCAGTGATGACTTACGGAACTGAGACGTGGTCCTTCACTGCTGGCCGTATGAGGAAGCTCAAGGTCGCTCAGCGAGCTATGGAGAGGGCTATGCTCGGAGTTTCTCTGCGTGATAAACTTAGGAATGAGGATATCCGCAGTAGAACTAGAGTGACCGACATAGCCCAACGGATTAGTAAGCTGAAGTGGCAGTGGGCCGGCCATATAGCTCGAAGAACCGACAACCGATGGGGAAGAAAGGTTCTCGAGTGGCAGCCTCGTACCGGTAGGCGAAGTGTAGGGCGTCCCCCCACGAGATGGAGTGACGACCTGGTAAGACATGCAGGAAGTCGATGGATGCAGGTGGCTCAGGACCGTGCTTTGTGGCATTCTTTGGGGGAGGCCTATGTTCAGCAGTGGACTTGTGAAGGGCTGTAATGATGATGATGATGATGACATCGCATAGAAAAAAATTGTTACTATCTCGATCACACGCCAATCGGGGCCAGAATATGAGATTTTCTGTTTGGCGCGAAGCTTGTGAATGCGAGTCTATTTGGGCCATTAATATATAGAATTGATTAATAAGTTGACTATAACCCCATCTATCGGATCATAGCATATAGTAAAGTGACTTCAATCGGTTCACATCATAATAACCCAAAGGTATCAAGTTACACTAAAAGACGCACCAACGACTAAATATTTGTAAAAGATATCTGTTGTTGAAAAATGTTCACCTCATATAATAAATTTTTCTTATTTGTGTTTTCATCGCTGTGGAGTTGAATAATGAGCCTTTCGCCATTCATAAATTCAGTGTTGTCAGCATTCGGCTTAGAACTATTTTTTTTTATAGGAGAGGGAGCAAACGATCATACGGTGCCAACTCTGGAGCGCACGTCGTCAGCACAATTGACGGGATGCCGTCAGGCCCACTCGACTTGTGGGTGTTCAGGGAGACGAGTGCTTTGCGTACTGAGCACTGTGTGAATTGCACATTAGGAATAGAGCACTCACACTGCGGGATGGTCGGCGGTGTCTTCCCCTCGTCATCAAGAGTCGAGTTGGACGCAAAAAGGGAGCCTAAAAGGTCGGCTTTCTCTTTTACGGCGTGGGCCAGTCGGCGTCCCTGTGCAGAAATGGAAGAGATTCCTGGGTTCCCGAAGGAAGGCGAACTAGTTTCTCGCCAATTCTGCCGATGTGCTCTGACTTTGCCTTTTTGCTCGTGTATTATTGTAATTTAATACGAGCACTTTTAATGACTTTTTTGTTATAAATTTTGTACCACATTCGGCTTAAGATATTTTTCGTAAGGACGTTGTTATTTTCTCAAACTACTTCTGTACTTTAATATATGAAGCGGTTATTGCGGATAGTGAATTTGTTTATCCATCCTGTGGGAAGTTGAAATGGGCCATAAAACTACCGGAGGACGAAAGAGCGCGGGTAATTTTAAGAAACTCGCAACTCTTGCAAAGTAATATTCCAAGGTTCCATTCGACTATTATGATTATTTTCACAAACTTTTATCATATATTAAAATATTTGTTAAATATATTATTCCTAAAAATATACTAAAACATTTTAGTATAGTACATACATTTACATAGTAGTAGAGAAAAATTTAGTATATTTTATAGGGAATACCCCTTAGTAAAATAAGAAGTCGCCATTGTCCTTGCGCGCTTATAATATTGCTTTAATTACGTGTAAAATACTTAGTGGTATTGACCAGGTTATTAAACAATTATAATTAATATTTATTTACATAACATAATATATTGGTATATTTATGTTACAGTGAAAACTCATTTCAGATAGAATGCATTTTATGCTATAAAATTGAATGAAATTACTGTTAATCAAAACTAAATATAAGTTAAAACTAGTTAACCTAGACAAAAGCAGCTAAAGTCTAATAGAGAATGAATAATTATTAAATTTTATTAACCCTTTCAAAAGGAGAAAGCACCTGTCAAGTAACATCAACGACAGTTCTTTGAGGGCCACCTCAACCCGAAACCTAAACCGAAACCTCCAAACCAAGATGTGCGGCTATTACGTTATAAAGACGATTTATGAACTTCTTATGATTTGTAATTAATATAGGATCTTACATAAATTTATATTTATATATAGGTTTTTTTTTATAGGAGAGATGGTAAACGAGTATGCGGCTCACCTGATGGTAAGTGACTACCTCCGCCCATGAACTACTGCAACACCAGGGGAATTGCAAATGCTTTGCCTGCCTTTTAAAAAGGCTCGTGTTGAAAAATGCTGTTTTTTTGTGACTAACTAAATTTGATTATGACTTAACGTTTAATTACTTCTGAATTTTAATTAGATGTCAATGTAGGGCATCCCCACGACTAGATGGAGTGGCGACCTGGTACGAAATGCGGAAATCGATGGATGCAGGTAACTTAGAACCGAGCTTTGTGGCATTCCTTGTGGGAAGCTTAAGTTTTTATTACAGGAAAATGTAATATTATGTTAAGCAGTGAACCTGTGAAATGTTGTAACGAATGAATGAATGAATTAATGATGTTAATTTTCATTAATAAATAAACAAAATTTATTATGCATGAATAGAATAGAATAGAATATTTTTTATTAAATATTGATTACAAGTATTATTATAAGTATTATTGAAAGTCACTTTTTTACTTTGCCACTGGTTAGAAAAAATCCTCTGTCCAAGGAAGAACCAGTAAGAAATCCAGTAGGACTTTTTTTATAATAAATTTTACAATATAAATGATTATATTTATAAAATTTATTTTAGAAACAGTTTAGAAGAGACCACCTCATTCCCAAGGGGTTATTATCAACCACGTATTCACTTATACTATAATAACCCTTTTTTTACAGTTTCAACTTAACAAAACATTTAAACTTGGTAATAGACAGAGCCTGTACACTTTCCGGGAACTTGTTGTAATAGCGTATACATTGCCCCAAGAATGAATTACTGACTCTGTGGAGTCGAGAGACTGATATCAGGAGCTTGTGTTTGTTCCTAGTGTTTACAGACTATATATCCCTTTTTTTACTAAAACTATTTTTGTTTCTGTGAACATACATTAAATTTTCGTAAATATACTTATAGGCCAAACTCTCTTAAGGTTATAAATAGCTCTCATGGTCCTCTTCTGCAAAACAAAAATAGTTTTTAAATCAGCCGCATTTCCCCATAGCAAAATCCCAAAAGACATTATGCTATGGAAATTACTGAAATAAACCAATCTAGATGTCTCGACACTAGTGAGATCTCTAATTTTTTTTACAACATAAGCTGAAGAGCTTATTCTGCTTGCTAGCTTGGATATATGAGGGCCCCACTGAAGCATTGCGTCGAGAGTGATGCCAAGAAAAGTAGAGGATTCAACAGGGCTCAGTTCTTCCCCATTTAAAACACATTGGTATTCAGAGTTTTAACATTCGTTGTTGTAAATTTAATACAATTAGTTTTATTGCCGTTTAAATGCAGATTATTTACGTTATTCTGATATAGCATAATTCACTTCGTCACATTTAAATGATTGACTTTTAAGTTTAAAAATCAAGAAAGTATCATCAGCAAATAATACTATATCATGATTATCACCTAAAAGGGAAAGATAGTCATTAATATACACTAAAAATAGGAATGGGCCAAGAATCGAGCCCTGAGGGACACCCATCATTACGGACGAACTTTTACCCTTGATAATAACTTTCTGCATTCCATTACTTAAATATGAAATAATAAGATTAAGCGCTGTGTTCTTGACACCGTAGTACTGTAGCTTCCTGATTAATGTCTGTGTATTTGATATGCTTATCAGAGAGTATAAAAATGTGGGTTTTTGTGCTAATGTCATATATGTGTATTGTAAGTGTACTTGTTAAATAAATAAATTTAAAGGTAAAATCTCACGATTAAAAAATCACGATTAAATATCACGATTACTACCTACATTTTTTGGGCCAGATTATACGTATAAAAGGAAAATATATTTTTACTTACAAAATGGAGGCCTGTAACGCAATTTGTCCGTGACGTGATAACTCACAGCTAGTAAACGTTTCTTCGTTCACAGTGATTTATTCTATACACGCTGAACATAAAAAAATGCCAGCGGGAGAAAAGTTTATCGATTAAAATGGCACTAAGCACACAATGTGAGTGGTGCGCTGAAACTGTTAGTCGCTGTAAATCTAGGAATTCATTTTGAAACATTTTTTACAGGATAAGGGTGACAAGCAAACACACCGTACGTGATGGTAATTAAATGCTGTTGCCCAGTAAATCTGAATTTTTTTCAATTAAGAATGAAAATGTAGTTACGTTGTCTTCCCTTAGGACTAAGATGGAAAGCTTCGTTTCTTGTAAAATGGGTCTCCGGTTACTCGTACTACTTACTCACCATACGAAATACAGCAGCAATATGATAATTAAATGCTTATGTTTGCTTTACATACTGGTTTCAACCTTAATCTTATTTTAATTGTAAATGTATACTTTATACATACATACATGCAATAATTTATACATGCATTAACATATCGAACAATCTCACAGAATACCAGCGTAAAATAGCAGCTTAATTCTTAATGTCTTTTGTATCGTGAGTGTAGAGAACGGAAGACCCTTTTTACTGGAAACAAAACATTCCATCTTAGTCCTCAGGGGTGACAACGCATCTGCATTTTGAGTCTTAATAGAGGATTTTTTATAGGATAAGGGTGACAAACGAGCTCACAGTCCACCTGATGGTAAGTGGTTGCTGCGGCCTAGAGACATCTACATCTATTCTCTATAACAAATCAAAATGCAGATGCGTTGTCACCCGTGAGGACTAAAATAGAATGCCTCATTCCCAGTAAAAAGGGTTTCCAGTTCTCTACACTCACCATACGAAACACAACAGCGTTACGCTGGTATTTTGTGAGAGCGTGGTCTTTTTCCGGTCGAACCGACCCATTCGTGCTACAACTATACTACTAAAAATGATAGATGTAGATGTTCATGTCTCACAGCATCCACTTATCATCAGGTGGACTGTATAACTTAATTATAATATAACAAACCTCTGTGACAGACGGAGACACCGAGGCGAATCCATAAAATATTCCGTTTGGCAAAATTTGTGACAAGAAGAAAATAAATTCAAAACGACGACCACTTTCTTATTTGAAGTCAGTTTAAAAAGAGTCAAGAGAGATTTTAAGAAGTTACGCAGACATTTGTTGAAAGAAAACGATAATTTTATCCTGTATCGTAGGCAAATATCCTCAATAATTTACCGGTACCCTATAAATAATTTATTAACCAAGAAAATACTTGCTCAGTGTTATTTGAATCCGTTGCCTCACAATGTTGCAATTAAACCCTAACCAACTGCGCTCCTAAACCGTTAGATATTGAATTTAATATTTATTCAGACCTCTCGCTTCTTCAGACTTTTCTTCACACTCGCCATCCCTATATTACATAGTGGTGGTAGTAATCATGTGGTTCCGGGTTCAATTCCCGGGTTGGGCCGGGTTATGAAATTATCAGTGGCACCATAAAGTCACAAAGTTTGCTATTTTTATACGACCTAACCACGTAAAGTACGTAAAGCCTGTGGAGTTCTGTGCCTGATCTTCCCGAATATGTCGTGCCGTCTCATCCACACACGAACTATAATACTACTATAATCCTGCCCTGCGCTGATGACTGGTCTCCGTTAAGAATGACCGCAGTGACCAAAATTGTAGTCTGGAACAATATTAAATATATTGAGCTGTCTAAGCCTGTGAATAAAATATGCATAAAAAAATTATGCGAGGATTTTATTGCACCTACTGACGACGACCTTACAATGAATTTTTAACGTAGTAGAGCCATGCTGCAATTATATTATAAATAAATAAATAAAAAGTATTTATTTGCCACAAAACGATACAATGTTAAAATTGAAATAGACAGCTTAACAATGAATTGTGACAAAACGGTCTGTGACTCAGTTGTAACGGGAAACCCATTACTCCTGCTATTCTGCCACAGCCTTTGCGCAATATCCATACAGGGTCTTAGGCAAGTAATGAAACACACGTATCAGCAATAAATAAATAAATAAAAATTCAAAGAATAAATAAATAATAGTTACTAAAATACGAAATGCAAAATACAAAAATACAAATATGTTCACTAATTTGACGGGATATCAGAACCACACAGAGCCAGGGACTGTTGTTGAATCAGCCACTTGCGGCATCTTTGCCGGAAGGTATATGGAGATAGTGTAGACCGGATTGATGGTGGCAAATGGTTTCAGATTTTAGCAGCGGCGAATTTAATACACCCCCTGGCTCCAGCGAGTCTAATTCTTGGTAGTGGGAGCCGATGACATTTTTCTCTGACCGAGAGCAAACTTTTTGTTCAACAGCTATCTTATCGTACAAATATCTTGGAGACGCTGCGTGATACAGTTTATGCAGAAAGCAAGCATATTTTAACTTCGTCCAATAGGACATATTTCAAATGCCATTACCGACTAAATAAGGTGAAATCCTATGCCTTTTCGGTATATTAAAACAAAAACACATGCATGCGTTCTGCACTCTCTGTAATTTCTTCGCAGTTTTTTTAA
The DNA here is from genome assembly GCA_963668995.1 of Parnassius mnemosyne. NCBI lineage: Eukaryota > Metazoa > Arthropoda > Insecta > Lepidoptera > Papilionidae > Parnassius > Parnassius mnemosyne. Next base: position 36,841,190 of record CAVLGL010000079.1, on the reverse strand, counting down.
ATAAGCAAGGACCATAAACAATATCACAATAATGAAGGCGCCATAGTACTAAACTGTTACAAAGCAGCAGTCTAATGTCACGTTTTAGAAATTTGCAAATTTTACACAAATATTTTAAAGAACCATAGCATTTGCCGACTTTTGTCTGAACGTGTTGCTCAAATTTTAAATTCTCGTCGATGAGAAGTCCTACATTGAGAACACAACCCTCGTAAGATATGACGGTGTCAAAGATCTTAACATCAGACATCCGTTCATTAATCATTTTTACCTGGTGCTTTATTCCAAGTGTGCTAACACTCTTTTAGGGGTTGAGTACCAGAACATGTCTCAAAGACCAATCCGAAATAGAATCTAGATCTTTGTTTAACTTGGAAATAGCAACAGCAACCTCCTCATCGATTGGCATTGTGTGAACATATACTTGGCTGTCATTTGCATATAAGTGAATTATCGAGTGAGTTATTGCTTTTGTAACGTTGGTCGTGTATATTGCGAATAATGTGGGACCAAATATCGAACCCTGAATAACACCTTTATTAAGTGAGAGCTTGTTGGAGACACTTAGTAATCCTTGACTATCCAAACAGTGCACTTTTTGGCAACGATTACGGAAGTAAGATTGAAATCCAGTGTAGGCCAAATCTGTGAAACCATAGTATTTTAATTTTGCCAAAAGGGCAGATATATCAACGCAATCGAGGGTGCGGCTGAAATCTAGCAAGACCATAATTGTTCCTTTACCCTCATTGAACGCAGCAAAAATATCATCAGTAATATTTATAAGCGCTGATACTGTACTGTGATTTTTTCGGAAACCAGATTGAATCACAGGTAGTACTTGATTACTTTCTAGATATGGTGAAATTTGAGAATGAACGCATCTTTCAACTTTTTAGATAGTGCAGGGAGAATGCTTATTGGTCTTATACCAGAAAGATTGTCCACCGTTGATTTTTTAGGAATGGGAGTGACGATGGCAAGAAAATAAACAAATAAATAGAAGATATAACTAAACTAGATTAGCAAGCAATCAATATTTTTGATGAGCACGGGAGGATTATTTTCAATTTTGCGAGCGTACACATTTCCTCTTCTGACCCAAATAAATAAAATAAATAAACTTAAAACTTTTTTCTTCGCCGATTCTTCTCGCCTCTCTGAATAATGCTTTACAATCAGGAGAGATATCTTCAGAGACATATATTTTGTTAGTGGCACCAAAATATTTAGATGTTTAGAGTTAAGTTAAACACTTTAGGTTATATTAAACTTATTAACGGCTTCGAGGACACGATCACGAATGCGCGGCGATGTCAGTGTCACTAATACGGAGTGGCCTGCTCGAAGATTGGTTCATCTTAGCAACACGGCGACAGGCACGAATCTCGCTGTCCTCAACTGGCGAATTAATTGTGTTGCAGAGGGTGTGAAATAATCCAAACAGATCCTCGCTTGCCTTTTCCTGTATACCGTTAATTTCCAAGTTATTATCACGAGAGATTTTTTCAATGGTAGAGAGTCGACCATAGAGGGTATAAACTTCTTTTTGAAGTTTCAAAGTCTGAATCTGTAATTCTTTAACTTCTTTACCTTTTTTTTCTACCTTTACTTTCAAATCCCCCTTCAGTACCTAAAAAGCATGCGTGAGCTCATTTTTGAACTCATTAAGAGATAAATTTATCTCCTGAGATATCATTGCCTTGATATCCTCCTGAATAGCTGATCGCAGTTTGTGAAAAATTGGTGACGTAGTCGATAGTTTATTATTAAGTAAGTCACCGATTTCGTCTAAAGTTGCTGGTAATGGGCTAATCTCCCACCTGTTAGATTTGGCGCGCACTTTTACATTTGTATGACTTGGCAGTTCTTCTATCTTCTTCTCCATACAGCCTTCCGAGATCATTGTATTTCCGCGAATGGGGGTGTTCCGGTTGTCGCTCATAGTTTGACGATTTTTATATGCGTGACATATCCCCACAGCTTTATGTTCTTTGTCTAGCGAAATGAAGGTTTTTTTCACTAATCGTGGCACAGTCCAAATTATATTTTAGTTTACATGAACTACAACACATAAACTGTCGACTAGTTATTTTAATCTGACAACTAGCACATTTCCCAGCAGAAGACATTTCGGTACTTTAAAATAAATCCTAAACCGTTCAGTAAGATCAAGCGATCAAGCGACCATTGTACGAGTTGTCGTAGGTCAGGAACAGACCATGACCAGACAATGCAATAATTAAGTGAACATTTATATCATTACTTCTCTAAAATCACAAATTAATTTACTTTCACTACTACACTGTTTTAAGGTAAATTTTCACAGCTTTAAACAGAGGTAGAGCCACGCGGCAGCTTTTGCTGTCGCATGGATGGGCCGGCTCGCACCGGAGTGGTACCACGACCTCACAGAAAACCAGCGTGAAGTAGAGGTTTACCTCTGCGTTTCGCTTGGTGAGTGCAGGTGGCCGGAGGCCCTAAAGTTTTATTACATTTAATTATAATATATATGTGTCCATTCTGTTCGATAATTTGTTACCATCTTGTAGGTAGTGACATAATAAAAAATGAACGTTATTGTAGAAATCTTGGGATTTTGATTAAAAAAATGCGACAAGTAGTTTTATTTGATATATTCAATACCAGAGATTTGAAGGAACATGGATTTAGTCATCCCATTTATAATGGAAAAAAAATATAAACTTAAATATTAAAACCTCCAGAAAGCTTTCTTTTAAAGAACACAAGCAACAAAAGAAAATAATGACTAAAACTTTTAAACCAGTATTAAGTACTCAAGCAAATACTGGATTTTTAGGAATGTTAGTGTGTATTGAAAGTCTCAAACAGATAACTAATCTTGTGATCTGGCGTTATCATGATGAAAGACCACTCCTTTTCTGATTATCAATGCCAGCCCTTTTTGTTCTATTTCTTGCTTGTCTCATTATTTATTAGTAGTAGAGATCCGAATCGATGATTTTACCCGGCGGTAAAAGCTCATGATAAACTTTCAATCCCATCATACACACAGCATCATTTTATTGCGTATTAATCCAGGTTTCGCTTTAGTCTGTAAACAAAACACATATCAATACAGAAAAAAATGATTTTTTTGGGTCCTTTAATATTTTACTTGTTTTCTTTTTTATTTTATGTTGTTATAGCAGCAATATAAATACACATTCTGTGAAAATTCTACATATTACGGTTCATAAGATACAGCCTACTGACAGAAAGATGGAACGATAGTGGAGACTTGGGTCCCGTTGATACTCTTTGGGTACTGAACCCTAATAAATGGCAATTATGTCATTTGAGCAATACCACAGAAATAAACATTAAATAATAATATATTATATTATAAAATGTAGTAACAATAAATTCACATATAAAAATCTAAGCCACAGGGAACTTTATTTTTGCATTCGCGGCAACACTGAATAGCGTCATTGGTATTTTGTGACTTATTTATGGCTCGTGTTATTTTATGTTAAAATTTCGAAATTGTATGATACTTAATGGTAGTATGTGATACCAGTCTCTTTCTTATTTCTTGTAGTATTATTTTTACACAGTTTCAATACGTAAACTGGTATTTTCCTTCGGATTATGACCAAAATTTAATAAAATATTCGGTACATTCACCTCACACGTTGCCTGCAACGCGACTGGCTCGGGTACGCCGATTTCGGCGTAGTATTTGTTGCCGCATTTTACATGAGCGCCGGCGGTATCTAGTCATAGCGCGCGATGACTTATCATTAATCTATGTTAATAGGATTACTTGTTTTTATGCACTTGTTGCACGGTCCATTGAATAAACTAACCAGTTTAAAAACGCCTCTGGCGATGCATCGCTTTTATAGCGCGCATTTGAAAAGGTCTGGCTATAAAAAAGGCTGTGATGTACCACACGAGTTCACTGAAAAAACCTAATGAATTCTCTATTGATTGATACGTAATGAAACTCGACCGTTTTTGAAAATATTGATCACTTGTGATAAAGAGTGGATAACTTACGACAAGAACGTGCAAAAAAGATCACTGTCAAGATCACTGTGTGTAGTAAAGCTCCACAGACTCTAGCGAAATTCGGATTAACACGAAATAAAGTGATGCTGTGTGTATGGTGGGATTGGAGGGGCTTTGTTTATTATGAGCTTTTACCGCCGAGCAAAACCATCGATTCGGATCTCTACTGCCTACAAATAACGAGAGTCAAGCAAGAAATTGAGAAAAAACGGCCGGATTTTATCAACAAAAAAGAAGTGGTTTTTCATCATGAAAGCGTCAGATCACACACAACTTTGGCCACTCATAAAAAATGAGCTCGTTTGGGAAATGGTAAAGCATCCACCATATAGTCCTGATTTTGCAACCTCAGATTTCCACCTGTTTTGGTCTCTTCAAAATTCTTCTGGTGTGTTAGGTTTACATCAAATGAGGACTTTCAAAACTACTTGTCGCATTTTTTTGATTAAAAATCCCAAGATTTCTACAGCAACGGGATTATGTCACTTACTACAAAATGGCAACAAGTTATTATAATTAAATGTAATTAAACTTTGAAAAAAGAATGTTTTGAATTTGTATATAAAATACGAAGAAACGTTTTCCCCGACCCTATATGATACCTTTAGTTTAAAAAAAAAACTTATAGCGTCGACATTTACTCATTGATTGCCAGAGTCCGTAACCGCAAATATTTGGGAAACAATTTGTATTCAGTCAGCCTTTGAATTACCGTGAGATCAAGTACTGGACCAAAACGTGGCTGCTTCGCGTTTCAAATACAGATTTTCGCGATAAAATTGGGAGGTTTGGATATTGAAACAATGTTCAATCCATTTCTTATGCAAATAAGCTTCAGTTCGTGCTGAAACTGGCGAAATCAAGATTTTCTTTTACATTTTAGCCTATTTTACTTTTTTTGGTTATTGGATAAAAGGCGAAACTATTAAGTTACCTCAATATGCATGGAATATTTTATGCATAAATTATCTATACATATAATAAATCTGTAGAAAAGCTGTGTCTGTAATTTTAATATTTTCTGGAAGAAACAAGTCCAAGGGAATAAAAAAGGGGCACTAAAGCCAAATGAGTGGTGTTTAGAATTTTTGTTATTTTTCCCTGTTTGTCAATGAATTCACGATTCACGCAAAAAACTACTGAACATATTTCCATTAAATTTTGTATGTAGGTACAAGTTAAGAACTCGGGGCAACTTACAGGCTACTTTTTATTTTAACTTAAAAAAGGAGGTTTAAGTATTTTCCTTCCTTTAGAAGTTAATTTCTATTTTATATGGTTATCGTATTTTTTAAACAAATGAAATATTTATAAATAAAGCGCAATATTAGTTGTAACCGTCACGTAATAACTTGAACTACGCCGACAATCTACGTTTCACTTTTTTGAAACATCTGAAGTAAAATACAAAAGTAGTAACATTTTGCCTCCAGTTACTACGAGTAATAAATTAACTAATATAAATAAGTTACATTTCTATGTTTCAATAATTAAATTCATAATGGACTTGAATATTCTAACGTTAATTTTTTAAGTTTACGTTAACATTTTAGTAGAAATACATAAATTTTATAGTAAGTAATTACTAATTAAATGGGTATATAAATAGTGATATCTATCGAAAATCACAAAATATGAGATGTTTTTAAATTTAATTTCTAATTTATACAAAGATTTTAGTAGGTATTATTTTTCATTTATAAATAAATTGAAAAAAACTGCAATTATAACAAAACTGTTAGTATCCTTATAGTTTAAATAAAGACAGTATTGGTCAGATCTTTGAATTAATAATATCATAAATTAGTCGATTATTTTATGAAATGGTGGCATTTCATAAGAATTTAACAGTGGTTGTTGACTATATCATGATATAGCTTGAACAAATCAATTAATAGAGATAATATGGCGATATAAAAAACACAAAAGGCCGTGTCATCTTCCCGTGGGTGTCGTAAGAGGCGACAATGGGAAACAGGCAGGAGATAGGCGGCAGCATCTTCCTGATAACAGCAATATTAAAATAAAAAACCTGCGGGTTGGCAAAAACCGCTCGCCATGCGTGGCAACTATGGCAAATATCTCCCCATGATGAAAGTAACGAAGAGACGGCCCCTAGTCCCCGGCGGCCCCGCTATTTCTGCATACGGTGACGACCATGGTAACGGCGGGACAAGGGGTGCCAAGAATATCCGGTGGATGTTCGATTGCCAACTAAGACGACTCGATCTGGCAACATACAACGCACGTACCCTGAGGACTGACGAGAAGATCCTGGAGCTGGAAGAAGAGATAGACAAGTTACGCTGGCATATTATAGGATTATACAAGATTCGAAAAGAGGGGGAGGACACGGTAATCCTCAAATCCGGCTACTTGTTCTATCACCGGAAGGACGACAATCTGTCCCAAGGAGGTGTCGGATTTATCGTCCACAAGTCTCTCGTTAACAACGTTGTAAAGATTGAGAGTGTGTCGACGAGGGTTGCGTATCTTATATTCAGAATCACCAAACGGTATTCGCTGAAGGTCATACAGGTTTACGCACTAACATCGGCACATCCCGATAAGAAGGGGGAAGAAATGTATGAAGATATCTCTAATGACATACATTTCTCAAAACCCACTATACGATGTTAATGGGAGACTTCAATGCAAAATTAGGCACAAGAGAGAACGGTGCGCTGAAGTTAGGGAAATTTGGAATAGGGCAACGGAACCCAAAGGGCCAGCAGCTGCCGACTTCATGGAGAAAGAGGGACTCTTTATGATGAACTCTTTCGTCCAGAAGCGTCCCCCCCCCCCCGAGCTGGACCTGGTCCAGCCCCGACGGTTCGACAAAAAATGACATTGACTTTATTTTAATGACCAGGCGACAACTGTTCAGTGATGTCTCAGTGATCAGTTGGTGAAAACTGGTAGCGATCACCGAATCAGGAACACTAAACCTAAACTTAAAGTTGGAGAGGTCTCGTCTAATAAAGTCAACGCTCCGTCCCCCTCGTCCTCTAATCCAAAGACCATAAACCTTTCAGCTCGAATTACAAAACAGTTTCAGTGCCTAGAGGACTGAAATGAAGTGGACAATATTAATAATAAGCTCGTAGAAACTGTCTATGCGGTTGGAGCTAAGTTCTGCAAGAGCCGCCGTAGAAGATCATAAAAACTCTCCGATCACATTCTTAATCTCATGGCTGTTAAACGGGAAAAGAGGCTGCAGTCTTAAATAGATTTAACAGCATACAGGCAACTGAACAGAAAGATCTCCAAATGCATGCAGCAGGACTTAAGCAACTTCAATACAGCTTGCACTGAAGTTGCGATCGAGCGGAACCAAGGCTCCAAAGTCTTTGCCAGAGATCTGTCTGCCAGAAAGAGCCAACTGACAAAGAAAGTTGAAGACCGAGTGTGGCAGCATCGTTTCCGGGAAACCTGAGATTTTGAGTGAGATCGAGAGGTTCTATGGGCAGCTGTACACGTCAATGTTGGAGCTACAGGCAAGTGTAAGTAACAATCCATGAGCGAGTCTTATCCGACACTATTCCGATGATATCCCGGACGTCAGTCTGAGCGAGATTAGAATGGCTCTCCATCACCTTAAAAACCGCAAGGTCCCAGGTGAGGACGGAATTACAGTGGAGCATCTGAAATCGGGTTGAAAACCCGTACTTGAAGTCCTTCAGAAGCTCTTTCATTCCGTCCTCCATGGTAGCGATACACGGAAGGCGTGGAGCAAAAGTGCGGTGGTCTTTTTCTTCAAGAAAGTCGACTCCCAACGCTCTCTTGAAGAACTACAGACCGATATCCCTTCTAAACCGCGTCTACGTGCTGTTTTTAAAAGTCATTATGAATCGTCTCGCACGCAGACTTCACGACTTCCAGCCTCCCGAACAAGCCGGTTTCCGAAGAGGTTTTAGTACTATAGACCACATACACACCCTTCGGTAAATTGTACAGAAGACAGAAGAGTACAATCTGCCGCTTTGCCTTGCGTATGTAGACTATGAGAAAACCTTTGATTCCGTCGAAATTTGGGCGGTGCTACAGTCCCTTCAGCGGTGCCAAGTTGACTGTCGGTATATCGAAGTGCTAAAGTGTTTGTACAGTAGGGCTACGATGGCTATCCGACTACAAAATCAGAGTACGAAACCTATCCAACTGCAGAGAGGTGTAAGCAAGGTGACGTTATTTCCCCGAAACTCTTCACCGCTGCATTGGAAGACGTTTTAAAACTACTGGCATTGAAAGGATACGGTATTAACATCAATGGCGAGTACATCACTCATCTTCGATTTGCCGACGATATGTTCCATATGGAGAATCGCTGGAGGACCTAAGCGATATGCTCAATGACCTCACTAGTGTATCTCAACGCATTGGCCTTAAAATGAACATGGAAAAACACAGATAATGTTTAGTGTCCTTGTCACAACTATGCCAGTAGTTGTTGGGAGCACTAAGCTCGAAGTTGTTGATGAGTATGATTACCAGGTATAAATAGTCCAAATAAGCACATACTTCGACCGAGAGGTCAATCGACGGATTCAACTCGGATGGGCAGCGTTCGGGTAATTACGGCACATCTTTTCGTCAGGTATACCTCAAAACCTGAAAACAACATTGTACAACCAGTGCGTGCTGCCAGCGATGACTTATAGATCTGAGACGTCGTCCTTCACAGCTGACTGTATGAGGACGCTCAAGGTCGTTCAGCGAGCTATGGATAGGGCTATGTTCAGTGTTTCTCTGCGTGATAAACTTAGAAATGAGGATATCCGCAGTAGAACCAGAGTAACCGACATAGCCCAACGGATCAGTAAGCTGAAGTGGCAATGGGCCGGCCATATAGCTCGAAGGACCGACAACCGATGGGGAAGAAAGATTCTCGAGTGGCAGCCTCGTACCGGTACCAGATTGGTGCTTTGTGGCATTCCTTGGGGGAGGCCTATGTTCAGCAGTGGACTTTTTTGGGGCTGTAATGATGATGATGATGAACGACTAAACACAACATTGCTATTTCTAGATGTTTTTATATCGTAAAAGAATTTCACTACATAGCGGTAACAGCACTGATAGGGTATTTTTGACAGAAACAGAATTTTTAATAGAATCTACATCACTTTATGCCTAATTTATGAATTTTATAAATTTAGCGGCTTTGTTATATGATTGAGCCACCCCAGAACCCCAAATTACTGTCTGAGTACTTACTAGAAGGTACAGTTTTGGTTAACATAGTCTTAATCTAATAATAGAACCATCTACTTACTGCTAAATAAATTAATAATAACTTATTGATTAAAATCAAATTAAAGACAATTCTATTAAATACTTACTGTTGCAGCATCAAAAATTGTGAGACTTAAAATATCCTGAGCGGTGACCAATGTCCGGATGATTTATCATAATTGTCATTTTTATCAAAATGATCAACAAAATTGTGTACACAAAACTGTGATTAAGAGAGATCTTTAGTTGAATATGTTGGGTGTCTATCGGCATAGCAATACTTCACCAAATTATTTTTGTATTAAGTCCGATATAAGTAATCGAAAAGTGAGTGCACTGTGAGATTTTTATCTCTAATTGATGGAATAGTTCGTGATACCGTTGAATGACTAAAAAAATGTGGTCCACAATCGTGTAGAAGTCCCTTTTCAGTTTTTATGAGTTTTATTTAAGCAAATACAAGAGCTGTATAGCTCGCTGTAAGATTTCATAGCACAGAACCAAAAAGTGTACGATGATGATGTGTGATGTGATCTACGAGATGCTGCCACCCATCTCCTATTTCAGTTTTTATCTGTCGCTTCTTGCGACACCCACGAGACGAAATGGAGTAATGGTTTCGTTTTCGCCGCTTCTAGATGGCTAATATATTTCTACTCCCGTTCATCAATTCAATTGCCCTGCCACAGATTCGTCGTACATATTCATAGTTATTTGTTTGTACTAAATTTATACGTGGTAGAGCCATGCTACAGCTATATTAGTGGTATAGTTGTAGCACGAATGGGTTGGCTCGACCGGGGAAGGACCACGTTCTCACAGAATACCAGCGTAAAATAGCAGCTTAACGCTGCTGTGTTTCCTATGATGAGTGTAGAGAACCGGAGACCCTTTTTACTGGAAATGAGGCATTCCATCTTAGTCCTCACGGGTGGCAACGCATGTCCATTTTGATTTGTAATAGAGGATAGATGTAGATGTCTATGGGTCGCAGCAACAACTTACCTTCAGGTCGACTGTGTGCTGGTTTGTCACCCATATCCTATAAAAAAAAGCATATAAACTAAATAATTCGAAGCGTCAGTAGGCTAAGGGCAGGACGCGCACCCGAACAAACACACACACACACACACACACACACACGAACAGACACACACACACACACACACACACACACACACACACACACACACACACACACACACACACACACACACTAGGCAAGCAGTGCTAATAAGCGTGATCTATAGGTAAGATGTAAGAGGATATTGCTACTCAGATGAAATCCTCGGCAGAAAAGTACCCATCACCTATTATTTTAGTTAATAATACAGGCACCACGTATTAAATTACTACTTTATTTGTATCTAATTATGTTGAAATTGTAGAAAATCTGGTGTTGTTACAGTTATCGCAGTAAAGCTCTCGACCGAAGTTCTAAGAAAGGTTTGATGAAACACAAGTATTTGAGTACCGAACGACAAAAGTGAGTGGATTTGGAAACAATTTGTATTCTGTTCCATGAATCTCTGAATCTTCGAGTAAGTATCGGTCCATATACATATATCTATGTGGCGTATCAAATACAGAGAAGTACGCATCGAGATTGGGCCATCTGGATAGAGAAACAATATTCAGTCGATTTCGCGCGCAAATAAATCGCAAGATGTGCTGATACTGCTGAATTCAATATTTTGTTATCCGTTTTCACTTTCATATTTTATGGATTTTCAGGAATAAGAAATCAACTTTTTTCGCTCCCGAACATTTCAATTTCGCCGATGGCGGAACTTGTTGAGACATGTTACTGCAACTACGTTTTATTGACAGGCTATATATATACTATTGTGTCTTTATTGTATAGTATATATGTTATTGCACAAGTGGTATTATGAGGCAATCATCATCATCATCATCATTACAGCCCTTCACAAGTCCACTGCTGAACATAGGCCTCCCCCAAAGAATGCCACAAAGTACGGTCCTGAGCCACCTGCATCCATCGACTTCCTGCATGTCTTACCAGGTCGTAACTCCAACTCGTGGGGGGACGCCCTACACTTCGCCTACCGGTACGAGGCTGCCACTCGAGAACCTTTCTTCCCCATCGGTTGTCGGTTCTTCGAGCTATATGGCCGGCCCACTGCCACTTCAGCTTACTAATCCGTTGGGCTATGTCGGTTACTCTGGTTCTACTGCGGATATCCTCATTCCTAAGTTTATCACGCAGAGAAACTCCGAGCATAGCCCTCTCCATAGCTCGCTGAGCGACCTTGAGCTTCCTCATACGGCCAGCAGTGAAGGACCACGTCTCAGTTCCGTATGTCATCACTGGAAACACGCACTGGTTGTACAGTCTCGTTTTCAAGTTTTGAGGTATATCTGACGAGAAGATGTGCCGTTATTTCCCGAACGCTGCCCAACCGAGTTGAATCCGTCGACTGACCTCTCGGTCGAAGTTGGACTTACCTAGTTGGACTATTTGTCCCAGGTAAACATACTCGTCAACAACTTCGAGCTTAGTGCTCCCAACAACTACCGGCATAGGTGTGACATGGACATTAAACATGATCTTTGCTTTGTCCATGTTCATCTTAAGACCTATCCGTTGGGAAACACTATTGAGGTCATTGAGCATAGTGTTTAGGTCCTCCAGCAATTCTGCCATAAGGACTAAATCGTCGGCAAATCAAAGGTGAGTGATGTACTAAACACTGATGTTGATACCGTATCCTTTCCAGTCCAGAAGCTTGAAAACGTCTTCCAATGCAGCGGTGAAGAGTTTCGGGGATATGATGTCACCCTGTCTTACACCTCTCTGCAATTGGATAGGTTTCGTACTCTGGTTCTGTACTCGGATAGCCATCGTAGCCCTACTGTACAAGCACTTCAACACTTCGATATACCGACAGTCAACTTGGCACCGCTGAAGGGACTGCAGCACCGCCCAAATTTCGACGGAATCAAAGGCTTTCTCATAGTCCACATACGCCAGACATAGTGGCAAATTGTACTCTTCGGACTTCTGTACAATTTGCCGAAGGGTATGTATGTGGTCTATGGTGTTAAAGCCCTTTCGGAAACCGGCTTGTTCGGGAGGCTGGAAGTCGTCAAGTCTGCGCGCGAGACGATTCGTTATGACTCTCGAAAACAGCACGTAGACGCGGCTCAGAAGGGAAATCGGTCTGTAGTTCTTCAAGAGAGCGTTGTCACCTTTCTTGAAGAACAAGACCACCGCACTTCTGCTCCACGCCTCCGGTGTAATGCCACCATGGAGGACGGAATTAAAGAGCTTCTGAATGACTTCAAGTACCGGTCTTCCACCCGCTTTCAGAAGCTCCGCTGTAATTCCATCCTCGCCTGGGGCCTTACCGTTTTTAAGGTGCTGCAGAGCCATTCTAATCTCGCTCAGACTTACGTCCGGGATATCTTCGGAATAGTGTCGGATGAGACTCGCTCTTGGATCGTTACTTACACTTGCGTGTGGCTCCAACGATGACGTGTACAGCTGCCCATAGAACCTCTCAATCTCACTCAAAATCTCAGGTGTCCCGGAAACGATGCTGCCACATTCTGTCTTCAGCTTTGACAGGTGGCTCTTTCTGGCAGACAGATCTCTGGCAAAGACTTTGGAGCCTTGGTTCCGCTCGATCGCTTCTTCAATACGAGCTGTATTGAAGTTGCGTAAGTCTCGCCGCATGCATTTGGAGATCTGTCTGTTCAGATGCCTGTATGCTGTCAAGTCTGTTGAAGAATGTAACTTCATCTCCCGTCTAACAGCCATGAGATTAAGAGTGTGATCGGAGAGTTTTTGTGTTCTTCTGCGGCGGGTCTTGCAGAACTTAGCTCCGACCGCATGGACAGTTTCCACGAGCTTGTCATTCATATCGTCCACTTCATTGCAGTATTCTAGGCACTGAAAACGGTTTTGTAACTCGAGCTGAAAGGTTTCGGGACTTTGGAACAGAGGACGAGGGAGACGGAGCGTTGACTTCATTAGACGAGACCTCTCCAACTTAACGTTTAGGTTCAGTGTGCCTCTAACCATTCGGTGATCGCTACCAGTTTTCACCCTCGCAATCACGGAGACATCACTGAACAGTTGTCGTCTGGTCGTCATAATGAAGTCAATCTCATTTTTTGTCGAACCGTCGGGGCTCGACCAGGTCTACTTCCTGTGGGGCCGCTTCTGGAAGAAAGAGTTCATCATAAAGAGTCCCTCTTTCTCCATGAAGTCGGCCAGCTGCTGGCCCCTTGGGTTCCGTTGCCCTATTCCAAATTTCCCTACTTTCAGCTCACCGTTCTCTCTTGTGCGTAGTTTTGCATTGAAGTCTCCCATTAACACCGTATATTGGGTTTTGGAAGAATGCATGGCTCTAGAGATATCCTCATACATTTCCTCCACCTCCTCATCGGGGTGTGCCGAGGTTGGTGCGTAAACCTGTATGACCTTCAGCGAATACCGTTTGGTGATTCTGAGTATAAGGTACGCAACCCTCGTCGAAACACTCCCGATCTTTACAACGTTGTTAACGAGAGACTTGTGGACGATAAATCCGACACCTCCTTGGGACAGATGGTCGCCCTCCCGGTGATAGAGCAAGTTGCCGGATTCGAGGATTACCGTGTCCTCCCCCTCTCTTCGGACTTCGGATAATCCTATAATATGCCAGCGCAACTTGTCTATCTCTTCTTCCAGCTCCACGATCTTCTCGTCAGTCCTCAGGGTGCGTGCGTTTTACGTTGCCAGGTCGAGTCGTCTAAGGTGGCAACCGAACCTCCACCGGAGATTCTTAGCACCCCCTGCCCCGCCGTTACCATGGTCGCCACCGTAGCCAGGAATAGCGGGGCCGCCAGGGACTGGGGGCCGTCTCTTTGTTACATTCATAGGGGGGTATTTGCCATAGTTGCCACGCTTGGTGAGCGGGTTGGCAACCGCAGTTTTTTTATTGTAATTTTGGCTATTATCAGGAAGATGCTGCTGCCCATCTCCTGCCTGTTTCCCTTTGTCGCCTTTTACGACACCCACGGGAGGATATGGGGTAGTGGATATTCTTGACCGCCACTACACGGCGGATTATGAGGCAATAGATGTTGGAAAATTGATTACTGTATAAGGACAATATAAGCTAAGTTCAGCTAATGGTGATGATTTTCTAAAGTTTACAATTAAGCAGACCAATGATGTTAAAGACTTGCAATTAAAAGATCATTGCTGGAGTAATGCCTTTTCAAGATAAATTGCTATAATATAGGTGAGGTTATTGGTAGATGTTTGCAATAATAAAAATTATATTGTATAACACTTCATAATCGCATATAGGTATATATTAATAATAGATCGGATTATATTAATGTGCAACAGTAGATAGCCCGTCTTCGATATAAATGTAAACCGTTATTTATGATACTGCAGTGCGGTAGCGGAATTAGTGATTTCACCGTCGAATCGCGTCCCATGAGTGACGTAAGATTGGAAATACTAAGAAGTTCTCATGGGCTCCGATCGGTGGCGGCGCAAACATCTTTCGTTTTGCTTTTTTTATAGGATAGAATGACAAACGAGCACACAGACCACTTGATGGTAAGTGGTTAGGTATTGTGACCCATAGACATCTACATGTATCCTCAATAAAGACTCAAAATGCAGATGCGTTGTCACCCGTGAGGACTAAGTAATTCCTCATTTCCAGTAAAAACGGTTTCAAGGGTCTCCGGTTCTCTACACTCATCATAGCAAACACAGCAGCGTTAAGCTGCTATTTTACGCTGTTATTCTGTGAGAGCGTGGTCCTTCCCCGGTCTAGCCGACCCATTCGTGCTACAACTGTACTACTAATATAGCTGCAGCATGGCTCTGCCGCTAGATTAAGATTAAGAATATCAGAGTCGCTAACCCGCTTGTTAACCGTGGTGATTATGCCATATTCTTAATACTGGAGGGATTATATTGTCCTCCAGACCGAATCCGGTCATAGAAGCCAGTATTAACACTTACGCAGGACAGGGTTATAGTATATGAATGCACATGCGCAAGCATAGGTGCATTTTCTATTTTCTTACGCTTGCAATCCGATGGAATGGCAATCCGACACAACCGTAGAGAGATCAGAGACCACCGACTTTTCGTGTTTTCCGAGGTACGAAGGCGAACTACCGCCAACTTCCTGACTTCGTGTTGCTACTGAGAATTCCTTGGTAGAAAATAATCAATAACAGATTTTTTTGGCCTGGCCCGGGTTTCAAACCCATGATCTCATGATGAGCAGTCGAATTTACCACCTTTAGACTAACGAGGCAGTTAAGAAGTCAATTTTGTGCATGTAAAGAAAATAAATGATTATTGATATAAGCAAATAAGCTAAATCTCTGTGCCTAATCGAACGTAAATATTTGTCAATAATGACGACACGAGAAAAGTTAATGATGTTTTTTTAGCCTCTTAAGGGTTATTGGTGTGTTTAATAAACAGTTCATTACTCAACTTGCAAAGCACCTTTGATAAAAATAAAAGCCTAAGAGAACCCGTACAAACCTTATTTATTTGCATATCGCTCGAGTTGTCGTGAAGCCAACGGCCTGAAAATGACTCGATAAAGCTAAGAGATAGAAAATAAATTGGAAATTTACCTTAAGTTTATTATACGTAAGGCAATTTTTCCAGCTGTATTGTGGTACGTATTGAAAGTTGCGATGTGGATAAAATATATTTTACCTGTAAAAATGTTAGAAGAGCAATGATCTACAGGTCAAAGGCTACATGACGTCACATAAAATCAACATGGCGGCTTATTGTAGCTCTTTAGTGATACAAAAAATTAAATGATGATTAAGATATCGTGTTTAGTATCTAATGAGAGGTCATAAGGCGTATATTCCGAAAATATATAAATTACCTTTAAGTATAATAAGTACGTAAACCACATTTTTTTATATTTTAAAGTCCTATTAATACGGTTAAAATGCTGTTGTTAAAATTATATTCGTGTTAGGCCGTATAAAATCCTGTCTAAAGACCACCACTGAACATAGGCTTCACCCATAAATTGCCTCATAGTGAGAACATGTACTTGTATTTTAGCCATAGTTGCAACACTTGACAGGTGGGTAGCAAGACGCTATCACTCATCTCCCAGTTTGTTTCCCTCTCTTGCCTCTAACGATACCCATTGTACGATATGGAGTATAACCCCATATAGAAAAATAAATAAAGATAATGTGGATAAACGCCCTGCTAAAATTTTTATGTTATGCGTTTTGGCGTTAGACGGTATAACCTCATATCATTGAATCCAATTGACGATATTATCGTTTAAATAATAACATAATACATAATATATTGCTTCTGGTATCTAATAAGAGTACACTCCGAAGTTACATAACATTATTATGTATTATACAAAAGGAATCATAAAAACAGTGATGTACAAGATACCTTTAATAAAGAATCTGGAATACAAAATGTAAAACACTTTTAAATGAAGTATTTCAGATACCAGATGCAAATAACTTTCTGGAATGGTATCTGAATTACTAGATATAAAATACGTATCTTTTGAATACTTTTTATAGCTAAAATACTTTTGTAAAAAAACATTTTTTTTTAATGAAATTTATTTTTTACATGTAAATCGCGTTGATTGCGCAAATGTGACACAACATAATATTATATTTTTAAGGTTTTAATTGAGACTTAAGTAAAACTAGTTCTTCAAACAGTCATTCTCTTCGATGAGACCTCATGATCATGCCCCCAAATGAGAATAGTCACTCCACAGGGGCTTCTCATGCGATCATATTTTTACGCGTCTCTGTGAAACACAGACTATTATGCGGAATAATTAAAAATGACACGAGTCAAAGGGCATAGCCGATGACATTTTGTAGAAAGAAAGAATAGCCACGCCATTTATCAATTTAGCCCCAGACTAACAAGTGGGATGCGGGAAATAAAGACTGTGTAAGAACCTCCGAAGGAGGCGGAGTTATAGCCGAAATTTTGGCCATTTTGACACCCTAGGAGTGTAATGAGAACTTTTTACCCCTATTCAACAATGGCCCCCATCCTCTATATGATAAGCTATTCAAACGGACTATGCGTAAAGTTCGAGCCATCCCCCAACTCATTTCTAGTCTTTACTTTCAAAGATTTTAAAGACTTTACCTACGACAACATTGACATTTTAAATTAATGTCACCTAAGATATCACAATAGAATCTGTTATCTATTACTAATATAGTATTTTAGCAAACATAGTACCTACAAAATACTAAGATACTAAACAAAAGGTATTTAAATACAACATAAGAAATGAATTTTAAAAAAGTTTTATAGATACAAGATGAAAATACGTATTTTCTATCTTGTATCTGTATTTCAGATACTTATATCTTAGATAAGTTACATGTCTGCATAAAAATCATATATTATGAATTTTCTTAAATTAAAGAACTATGTAGGTACCTATTACAATCCTTGATTAAAAATAATTTAAATAAAATAAATATAAACAAATATTAAGTACAGCGTTTTATGTCGTAGTTTGGTTTTGGATTTTGACTTTATTCTTGTTTAATAACATATAAGTTGGTGGCGGGTTAACATAAAAAAATAAAACAACTAAATATTATATTATATACGATTCAAAACAGACCTTTTTGATATAAATGTTAAACAGTTATAAAAGTATCGGAGTGATGATCAAATGAAGTCAATGTTTATTAAGTTCTTAAGTTCTTTAAATATTTTTCTTTAATGTTATTTAATAACATTTCTAAAAAAACAAGTAATTTTTTTTTCAAAGAATTTGTTCACAAAGAATTGATTGAATAAATTTTAATTAAAAATACTTGTGGCCGTATTTTGATAGGCAACTCGGCAGAAACATATTTCTATATTAACAATTGTCCATAAATATAGTATTTACATATATTAAAAACATAGACGTAGTAGTCACACTGAGATCACGATGTATAATATTTTAGCTCGAATATACTCAACATATTTTGGGTGGATTTGTAAAGTTTGTTTTCCCTTTATTACCAAATTTAGTTTTCAAGTTTAAACAATTAATAAGTTTTGTCCGGTATTCGAGTAAACGACGGTTGTCGTGAAGCGACAATTAAATACAAATGAATCTAACCTAAGAGCAACCAAACAACAAAAATAGAACAAAAACAAATAATATATTTAAAATTTAAAAGATATTTACAATTTTATATAACAAAATGGAGTATGAAGATGAGGATGGATGTCGTGATTTACAAATATTTAAAAAAAAGATAATAAAAAAAAAAGATTAGTGTTGAAGCTGAGCCCGAAGATCCAAGGTGTACAGCAAGTGCTATCAGCGCCTGGAATGAGCACGCACAGCGTAGGTGAGAAGGCGTGGGCGTCCCTAGGCGACGACCTCAGGTGAATGCGGTGGTTTGCAAGATCCGGCGACTTCAGGCAAGACAGGGGCTTGCAGGATCCTCAGCGACTTCAGACAGGACAGAGGCTTGCAGGATCCGGCGACTTCAGGCAGAGCAGAGGCGTGCAGGATTCGGCGACTTCAGGCAGAGCAGAGGCTTGTAGAATCCAGCGGCTTCAGACGGGACAGAGGCTTGCAGGATCCCGGGGCAGTACGGCCCCGGGATAAGGCCTTTAGGAGATGCTTCGAATTTGAGAACTGAAGCGAGACTGAATTTCTTCACCGATTGTTCGGCTTTTATAACTTTCTAGAGAGAACGGAAAAATTATTTAAATTAAACGCTAATTTTTTGTAAATGGCCAAGAGGAAAGAGTATTTATGTGGAATTATCGAAGTAGAAACAACAGACCGGTAGCAAATTTGAATATAATTGTCATGACAACCAGATAAACAACGATGTCAAAACATGTCAAATTTTGGTTTTAGGCTCGTAATAGAAAAACGGCAAGATTTAAGTAAAAAATGAGATATTATTTGTAGCGGGTGGAAGGAAAAGGGGAGATCTCTCGCCGGGCAAGGTGTTCTGCCCGGGGAGCGGCCAGCGCTCCGATTGGTAGTTCGGAGCTATTCTATATATGCTGCTTTAGTTACGGAACTTTGATAGCGCGATTTAGGCTTCGATGTGTTTCGCTTGTGGCGCGACAACAGCGCCGCCACATCACCCCCCTGCTCAGACCGGAGGTCGATAGTGCAGTCCGATTGCCGGTGCGTCCTTAATGCCGGTGGGGGATGCATGCTGTGTGCGTAAGGGCAAGTGACGCCGGTGCGAATGATATGCCGGTGTGTAATGCATGCCGTACTACGCACTTGCAAGTGATGCCGGTGAGAACGATGAGCCGGAGCAAGTGTCAGGTATTGCCTTTGTAGTCTGCGGTGAGTCGAGAGGAAGGCAAGTAATCTGCGAGAGTGCCGTGAAGCAGAGGCGAGCAGTAAGGCTCAGAGCCGTGCCGAACACTGTACCGCAGAGAGTAGCTTGAAGGAACAGGAAGCATTATTATTCCAGTGCTGCGATGAACCTTTTGTAAAGCTAGATGGCTTGCAGAATGTGAAGACTGCAGACAATGACTGCTCGGGAGCGAACGAATGGGGTACTTGAGTAAGATGACGAAGTTTTTGAAATTGTTGTTTCCGAAGATTGTTGGTTGCGTGTTCATATCACGTCGATTGGTCACCACTGTAGCGGGTGGAAGGAAAAGGGGAGATCTCCCGCCGGGCAAGGTGTTCTGCCCGGGGAGCGGCCAGCGCTCCGATTGGTAGTTCGGAGCTATTCTATATATGCTGCTTTAGTTACGGAACTTTGATAGCGCGATTTAGGCTTCGATGTGTTTCGCTTGTGGCGCGACAACAGCGCCGTCACATATTGATATAGGAAAAAGGTAGCGCACCTGCGCGTACAAAGCCCGAAATTGCAGAGTTACGGAAAACTAAATAAAATATCAAAAAAGGTAGACTCCATTGACACCAATTTAAAAGTGCTGATAGTGTGAAAATACGAAGTAAAAATGATTTGTTATTGTGTTCTTATGGTTTAAAATCGTTACAGGATCTTATGGAAATAAAAGTGATGTAAAATATCCAGTTTTGAGGTGAATGCAGAAAATCGAAACAGAATGGAAAAATGAATTTAAAATAATGTAAAATGATATGTAAGTAGCATAACACTACATTTTCCCCCCGACCCTGGAAAATTTTTGACTCGGCAAAAATTTTGATATATACATTCTAAAATAAACCATAAAAACACAGCTTTGCAGAAACAGACATCACTAGGCAAAATCAGATATACTATCTCTTACATTCATCATCTGCCATTCAGGTAAGGGTGGAGTTCATATTCAATGACTACCACTCTAAAAGTGTGTTTTCGAAAGGACATTCAGGCTTACTTAAGGAGTTGTCATCCGCTCCTGCGTGGAAAAAAAAATTGTTAAGGGAGTAGTCAGCCGCTCCCAAGTGAAGATAAAGATAAAGAAATTAATCTTAAGCAAGCTTTAGTCGCTATGACTTAAGTAAAGATTAAGAACGGCCAGAGCGGTAGGGCTCAAAGCCAGAGATCAGCAACATCACTAACGAGATGTATCTGAAATAAAAAATAAAAGTGAAGATTAACCAACGAAAATTCGAGATCTACTGGATCACTAAACAAACAAACAAATTAAAAGAAATAAAAATAATAAGGTGAAAATGGTGATATTTATACATATATACAAATTAACAGTTAATAAAAGTTAGTCGGGTCTACAGGAGGGTCAAGTGATGGAGAGTCATTTTCAGTTGAAGGTGGAGTCAAGGATACGAATTGTTTAGTAATAGCGTCAAATTTGCAAAGTTAAGTTTAAGAAATAAAAATTTAATTAAAAAATTATACCTATTTAAGTTATCTAGAATAAAAATATTAAAGTGATGAATGTAAGTGAAGTGTTAAATGTAGGTCTAAATATAATCCAGATAAGTTGAAACACTAGATGAAGTGTTGTTTTAGAATTTGGAAGGTATGAAAAGGATGAATAAATAAAGAGTTAAGAACGAAAGAGAAAGCAATTAAATCAAAAGGTAATGGACAAGGCGCAGTAAAGGTGAAGAAAAGAGAAAAAAAATTAAGAGAGAAAGAGAACTTTTACGTTGGGCGCCAAAATGTCGCGAAGCGACAATTAAAAACAAAAGAACCTAACCTAACAACAACAAAACAACAAAAATAGAACAAAAACAAATAATTTATTTAAAATTTAAAAAGATATTTACAATTATTTCTAAAAAATATGTAGAAGTTTATCTGGTTGTCATGACAAGTAAGTATATAATTGTCATGACAACCAGATAAACAACGATGTCAAAACATGTCAAATTTTGGTTTTAGGCTCGTAATAGAAAAACGGCAAGATTGAAGTGAAAAATGAGATATTATTGATATAGGAAAAAAGGTAGCGCACCTGCACGTACAAAGCCCGAAATTGCAGCGTTACGGAAAACTAAATAAAAGATCGAAAAAGGTAGACTCCATTGACACCAATTTAAAAGTGCTGATAGTGTGAAAATACGAAGTAAAAATGATTTGTTATTGTGTTCTTATGGTTTAAAATCGTTACAGGATCTTATGGAAATAAAGGTGATGTAAAATATCCAGTTTTGAGGTGAATACAGAAAATCGAAACAGAATGGAAAATGAATTTAAAATAATGTAAAATGATATGTAAGTAGCATAACACTACACGGTCTGCTGCGGCTGTTCTCAAAATATTAAAAAAATACTTTTAAGATAGTAGCTGCAGTTTTGAAAATTTAAATGCCGAATAGGATAAAAATCTACTTGGCATAACAAAATCAAGATTTTGTAGTTTATCTTTGTGATATTCGAAATATTTATACTTAAGTCCAAAATATGATATATTCATATTGAATTTTATACAATAATAAAAACTATAATAATAAAGAATTATAGTTATAGTTAACTAGAAACTTAACTATCACACAGTCCTACTCACCGCGGTATCGTGCCAAGAACGCTGGCTGCGTTTCCCCGCTGAATGGATATACTTCGCCTTTGAGCGAGAAAAGAACCAGCCCTCTTATCACCAGCAGCATCGACCAGCCGCGGATGGAGTTCCTTTAGAAACTTCACCGCAAGTGGGCCCCACGGACCGATAGTCTCTACAGCAAATAGCACAAATATGTAGTCATCTCTCAGAGACTCATATTTGTGCCACTTACTCAGTTCAGCTACCTTTGATGCCGCCCCGGCTCTAAATGAGGTAGCCCTGAGATGAGAGGCCGCCAGAGTGTCTACGCAGGTAGCATCCTACACTAGGGCTTTACCTCTCTCCCAAGGGACCAATGTACTACCGTCGGGTCTCCTGCCATCGCCTCTAAATATTCCACATGACTCTAAAACCCAGGGAACATTTATAGAGACAAGAGCCCTTCGGATGACATCGTTCAAAGAACTTGGTCGTGAAAAGTTACCACCACTTTTCTTACATGAATGTCCGTGGAGCCTAAACTTGTCGAAGCTGCTACTACAGGTACACTGAACAGATTGACAAATCGCCACTCCTAGTCGGATTCTTACGACGATGCGCTAGCTTTCCCCATCAAGTAATGTCCTGAGATTACTTGATGGTAAAGCGTGTAACCAGTGACTAGATTCCTTAGTCGAAAGAGCTAAAAGGCGTGCCTTATCTTGGTCACTATGGAAATTATGAAATAAATCTTTCTGCACGTCCTGTACCAACAGAATATCCCACTGTTTTTGTTGCTTAACTTCCAGTGGAACATTTTTACCGGTACAGAGCGTTTTCCATGTATGCCCTGCCTCGGTAGCATAGCACAAGTCTACTTTATTATTTAAAATTATGTTACATAAGTCACTGACACTGCACGGAAGCAAGGAAAGCAGGCAATGCAACGCTAGAAAGATTTCTCATACCAATACCACCAAATTTTATAGGTAAAGTAGCTTGAGTCGAGGCTGTTGTATTTAAAGTTAAATTTAGAATTTTTTCTATAGCTATTATAAGATTATTATCAATATCTTTTAAAATATCCGAACATTTCGAGACTGGACTCGAGCGGAGTATGTAAGTAAGCTATGTGGGCGTTTAATTTATACAATTTATCAACGTGGTTTAAAAACTGATAAAATTTTGTTTTTATAACAGGTTTAACACTATTTTATTGAATTGATTAAACAGTCAAATGTCATCACAGTAAAAAAAATTGATAAAAATATTAATTAAACCCTCTAAGAAATGAAAGAGAGTCCTGCAGTGCACCGTATATGTACATATAGGCTGTAACTTTTATAAAACAATACTTTATAAACAATCCTTAACGGTTCACTTTCTTGCGTTCACTTTTGAAAGTAAGACGAAAGTGATGGTTTTTGAAAGAGAAGAAAGTAAAACGTTATGTGAAATAAGAATAGAAGGGGAGTTGATTGAGCAAGTGGATGAGTTTGTATATTTGGGATGTTTATTTAGTAGGGATGGTAAATATGATAAGGATATAGAAAGACACGCTATTATGAAGAGTGAAAATGTGTCAAAAAAGGCACGTATGACAACTCATAAAGCTGTGTTAGTCCCTACTTTAATGTATGGTAGTGAAAGTTGGGTCTAGCAGAAGAAGCATGAGAGTAGAAAAAATGAGAGACTATGCTAGGGCTGAATCTGAATGACAGGGTGAGAAATAGTGTAATAAGAGAAAAGTGTGCTTTGCAAGATGACGTTGTGAACAGCATTAAGAAAGCAATGCTTCGGTGGTTTGGTTATGTAGAACGAATAAATGAGGAAAGAGTGACAAAGCAAATTCATATTGCAGAAATGAACGGCAGAGTCGGGAAGGGACGCCCTAGACGAAGGTTTATCGACCAAATTAGCGATATATTGAAAATGGGCCAGACTTGGAGTATCCTTAACCGACGAGCGTGTAGGCTTAGATATGTGGATGTAAAGAAGGCGTGAGAGGTGTGTCAGGATCGTGCCAAATGGACTACCCCTCTGGGTGACAGGTGTGAGTGTTTGTGTGCTGTGTTATTAAAAGTTTTGCAGATATAACGATATTACGACTAGATCTAGAAGGTGTATTAGCTGTAGTGAGTATCTGTTAATAATATGTAACTCTTGGGTCTTAAACATAACAGGTTGAGCTCAAAAGATCTTTATGATATTTCCCACTGCCATCTCTTATGACACCCAAAAGAAGACATCAGGGCGATGAATTCGAATGATCTTCCCCTTTGTTGTCGATATTACACGCATTAAAACCAAACGGTTTGCTTAGTCTTTCGTAAGCTTTCAGCAAAGGAGTGCAATAAGTCATCAACTATGTCAGTCTTTCCACCCAATGACAATCTGGGTGTTTAATAAGGTTTTGTGAGACTAAGATAGTGCGATTTACTAACAAGGGCTTTATCACCACTTCATCAGGTGGGTTTGTAGTCAGTCACTGGCTTATGTTAAGAAAGCAGTTAAAGAAACCTAATATAATAAAAAAGGTATAAAATTGAGTTTTGGACTTAAATCATGTAATTGTGACTCAGTAAGTTTATACCTTTAATGAGTTATACGGAGTCCTTCTAATGTCTCTTTCTCCTCTAGAAAAAGAAATATTTTTTTCCAAACCGAGAAGCGAGAAAGTGGAAATCAAAATATTTTCCTCCCAAAAACTTCAAAAACATTCATTTTGCTGTTTGATTCTCTTTCTGCATAGTTTCAGTGGGTGTGATACAACCTCAGCTATTTACAGGAAGGGAAAAGCATCAATTATTATCAAGCGTTTTGATCAAAAGCTATTACCAAAGGAAAAAGCAACTGTATTACCTACCCAACATCAACTCCGGATGTTATAGCAGAAGGCGGAGAAAAAATGTTGCTCGAAGTATACCTAGCGCCTTGTACTCAGACTGATAATAACAGATATCGATTCACAGTTTTTCTGAAATCTTGTACCAAGCCCAAACCGGATCATTCTTCCCTCGCCCCTACCAAAAAAATTTGGCTTGGGAACCAACCGCCTCCTGAAATGGGTTGGAAGCGAGGAGTAGATAGAAACTTAGAACTAATCACGACCTTGGATCCTCCTGCTCCTGACGCGTTGTTAAATTCAATTTTTTGCCGATGTAAAAGTGGTTGTTGTGGAAAATGCAGTTGCCAAAAAGCGAGTATCTATAACGGCTGCCTAGGAGATTGTACTCATGGAATCCCCATCGATGTTGATGATAAAAATGACGAAGATGAAACACAATTTGATTGATAAGTCGCATAATTGTTCAAAAATTTTATATAATTATTCAGAATTAAAATTTGTATAATGATTTTGTTAATTATTTTTATAACATTTAATACTCTGTATCTCTTAAAGTGTTGACTGTACAGTATAAATGTTTAGATATAATTTATACGAAATTAAATGTAGATAATTATTGTAGAAGTCACTAAAAAAGTAGTAAATAGTTTTCGAGTCACAAGCAAAAAACTTGAAAAAGAGACCTTTCCCCGCCTTCCCCACCGCCGGCTTGTGTCCATCAATCGGGAGCTTTTAGTATATTCATCTGGACACCTTAACGAATAACTGTACCAACTTTCAAAACTGCATGAATTATTTGTTCTGATTTTCTTAAATTTTCCAGGCTATACTAACTACTACTACCTTTTATCCTCAAAACTTTTTATAGTGTAATTCCACGCGGATGAAAGTTGGTATTCATATAATTCTTTAAATTAGTATTTCTTTCTTATTGGTTGCCTTTAAAACGAGTTGACCTGTTTGCCTACGTTGTTTAACATCCACAAATTGCCATTTGTTGCAACGTATACAAAAGTAACTAAAAATTATTATTGGTCTATTAGGAAGGTGGTATTTACTTTGTTTAGTAAATAAAATAATATTACAGAAAAATAAAATTAAATGGTTTATGGTATAGTAACATTATAAATCTTAGAAATCCATCTAAGCCGTAACAATTAAATACATCCGTAATCATTAAACGATTTAGTAGATATTTGCCGACTATCATGTATGCCAAAAAAATAAATCTATAAAATGTATATTATCTTTAATTCAATCTATTAATTATATATATATATATATATATATATATATATATATATATATATATATATATATATATATATATTTTAATTTATTAAGCATAATTATGTTACATTATCCAGTACAATACTAGCATATAAACCTCTAGGGGTTTATCTACACTAGAGAGTCGTCTTATAAAAACAAAGATGTATTAATATTAAATCACAATAATCCAATATGAAGTACTTACTACAATAAGTATGGTTGATTTATCAAATATGATTTAAGTTTACTTTTAAACAGTTTTCATTTAAAATAATATAATATTTTAAATCAAATCCCGGTATTTCTATAAAATAATATACATTATAGAAATACCGGGTGTTTGTGAAACGCTCCCGAAATCGAAGACAGATGATGACTAAGGATATCTTTAATCATGAGTCACAAATAAATTCGACCCCGAAGAAAGAAAATCATCTTTACACAAAGTTTTATTAACTTTGTTTTTTTTTTTGGAGAGGGGCAAACGAGCATGCGGCTCACCTGATGGTAAGTGACTACCGCCGCCCATGAACAACTGCAACACCGGGGAGGGAATTGCAGATGCAATGCTGACCTTTTAAAAAGGAGTACGCTCTTTTCTTGAAGGTCCCTAAGTTGTATCGGTCCGGAAAAATCGCTGATGGTAATCGATTCCACAAGGAAGTCGTGCGAGGAAGAAAACATCTTCTAAATCGCACAGTGGTGGACCGCCAATCATCCAGATGGTGTGGATGGTATCGGGAGTTCTGCCGCGATGTGCGTTCATGAAATTTGGCGGCTGGGATTAATCCGAACAATTCCTCGGAGCACTCCACATGGTAGATGCGAAAGAAAATGCAAAGGGATGCAACATCTCTTCGCAGTGCCAATGAATCGAGCCGATCGGAAAGGGCTCGGTCGTCGACGATTCGAGCCGCTCTGCGCTGGATGCGGTCAAGTGGAAGAAGCTGGCACTGGGGAGCCCCTGCCCAGAGATGGGAACAGTATTCCATGTGAGGCCGAACCTGCGCCTTGTAAAGTTGCAGGCGGTGTGCCGGCATGAAATACTGTTCCGCTCTGCTGAGCACGCCGAGCTTGGCCAGTTTGGCCTTCTCTTCCAAGTGACCACAAAACTGCACGTCACTCGA
This sequence comes from Parnassius mnemosyne, assembly GCA_963668995.1. Classification (NCBI taxonomy): domain Eukaryota; kingdom Metazoa; phylum Arthropoda; class Insecta; order Lepidoptera; family Papilionidae; genus Parnassius; species Parnassius mnemosyne. Next base: position 36,813,748 of record CAVLGL010000079.1, on the reverse strand, counting down.
TATGTCGACTCCGAGGATACCGATACTGGCTTTGGCAAAAAGGGGAGTGCCTTGAAACTGAGGAGATACGACAAAGGGGTTCTTTTTAGCGGTAAACGCGCAAACTTGTGTCTTCTGAGGATTAAACTGGACTAGATTTAGTAGCCCCCAATCCGAGACTTTGTTCAGCAAAGAATCGACTTCAGACACAAGTTTGTTCCGGTATTCGGCGACGTTTTCCCGAGAAATATTGGCACGGCCGGTGTATAGACCATCACCAGTGCTGTCATCCGCATAGCAATGAATGTTACCAGTTAGCAACATATCATTGATATGCAGAAGAAACAGCGTTGGTGATAGCACACAGCCTTGTGGAACACCAGCGTTAATAGGCTTGTAGTCAGAACATGCACCGTCTACAATGACCTTGATGCTCCGATCTGCAAGGAAGCTGGTGATCCAATTGCACAATTTCTCGGGAAGCCTCCGGCCACCTGCACTCACCAGACGAAACGCAGAAGCTGAGCCTCTACTTCACGCCGGTATTCTGTGAGGTCGTGGTACCAACCCTGCTCGAGCCGGCCCAAACGTGGAACAGCAAAAACTGCTGCGTGGCTCTACCACCGTTAAAAATACTCACGATCCGTCGTTTTAGTACAGCTAAATTAAACGATATTTCATAAAAAAAAATCATGAAAATACTTAAATATAAAACCAGCAGTGGAATTACAATCAGCTGACTAGGGGTCCATGTACGCCCGGACGCTGAATTTACGCGGCCCGCAGCTAGCGATGGTACCACAATACCTAATAATTTACAACAATTGTCTAAATACTGGACTTATCTACTTAACCTACTATTTTGCCACTGTGCTTGTCTCCACCTAGTCACTTTATTCACAGGTTAAATAAACCAAATACCTGGTTCCATTCCCCGCTAAAAAAAAATACTTAAATGAAATGATAACAAGATTAGAGTCATGCTTTTTTATCCATCGTGTAAGTATGTTTATTATCCTGATGTATTCAGTTATGTACCTATTCAAATTAGTTCCATACAAAATTATTTAAAATAATTAGGTATGAAGCAGCTTACCGATCTTAATCCTCCGTGGCCTTATGACATCCTCCAAGGCACATTAACATGTTGCCGTATTCACGAGCAATATATACGTACCTACGAGTTAGGCATTATTAAAACACACGAGAAACACAAAACGTAACAACAAGAGTAATAATTACAAGAATTTAATAAACAAAACGATTGAACTGTCACTCACGCGGACGTGATAGTCAACACGGAACTGTCTCAAAAACTGAAATTAATAATCAATTCCGCCAAAACAAATGCCTCGTGCGCCGTAACGTCCACTGGTCAATTCCACAGACCATTAAAATGTTACGAAATTGTCCACGTTTATTATATGTATAAGTCTTCACATGGAATTTAGAAGTTATGGTTGTCATTTTTAACATAATTACAAAATCAATTGTACCCTGACGCAATAAGCAGTTCTTTACTACAAAAATTATATTGAAATTAATAAATGTACCTAATTGGGTACTCAGTACTCATTTACACAATTATAAACACTATTCCAACGTTATCTTTGATTTTGTATAAGAAAATAGAAATGAAATGGTAAGTAATGAATAATTTAATAGTTAAAATCAATTGCAATTATTATCGACAGTTAATTAATCTATCAGAATGAATGTAAAAAATAATACTTTTACTTTATTTCAATTGACTTTCCGTATTTAATCCGACTAATACTTTGATTTTAAAAAGAGGTACGTCAAAATTATTAAAAATTATTTGCAAGTTTTCTAGTTATTGCCGCCTCTAATTCTTATGTCACTGGCAAACTAAATTTCGGAGCAACATGGCAGTGTTGCCAACACCAATTTGTCAAATTCCAAGAAAATTCATGTCAAAAAAAAAACTTAAGGACAAAACTTCAACAGATTCCCCACAAATTCCCCTCAATTTTATTTTAAGAAATTAATCAATTTCAATTAATTTTATAAGATTTACTTTTAAATTAACGCTTTTTCTTTAATATTAAAAATAAAGAAATGAAAAGCATTAAATGATACACAAAAGTTGCCGAAATAAATCCGAAAATTAAATGTGGTGCAATAAAGATATTAAAAAAAAGCAGTCATTCGATATTCATAAGTAAACTAACAAAATGTTAAGATAAGTATATAGATTTCTTGAAAAAAGGTTCTGACTTGGTCCTGGCTATTGATTTTCAAAATCCCCGTATATTCCCCGCATAATACCAATCCCCATAAAATCCCCAACCAACTTTAAATTTCCCGCAATTTTGGGAATTCCCCACATGTTGGCAAAGCTTACATGTGTAAATTCCACAGCGCGAGGCGACACGAGCCGGCCGGGCGACGGTAGCGCGTGTGTGAACATGAAGGTTAGAGTGAATAGGCATTGTTTCGCACCGAGCTAGTTACAGGTCTCGTCACGTAAAAAGAACGCTGAGCAACAATGGTGGGAGTGTGTCTGCGCATGGGTACAGTCGCGTTCTAAAGTACTACATGGTATTAGGCTATTGTTTTATAATATAACAGTAATTAATTGTTTTATTGTAGAAAATAGGTACTATACTAGCTACTTAGAACTTTGAAAGAGATTGGAATTAAAAATGGATAATGTTTACTTGAGCATTATTTTTTTATTTCTGTCGTAAAATATAAAGTAGTTTGTAACAAGAAAACTTAAGCTAAGGATATTATATATCGTCTTGGGTCACATAGAAGCCAGATGTCGATAGTGCCTTGGTATTACTGGGTGCTACTTCATCATCACTTTCGTCTTCACTTGAGCTTTTGTCATCAGAATCATCGTCATCAATGTGAATGTTTCCGTCATCAGGTCGACCACATGGTAATTTTTCGGTATTTTCTTCAACACTTTTAACTATAATGCACCATTTTCCCCATTCACCTTCTCCCATCATATTTACTTCCTTTTTTATTTCCTTCCATTTTAAAACAATCGAGACGCATCATGCAAAGAAAGCTGTGTGTGTGACTGTATTTTGGGAGCGAACAAAGCGCGAGAAGCATGAGGAACCAATAGCGTACGCGCACAGTAATACTGGCGAGCATTCTCACGTCGCGCCCCCTTCTCACCACCAATTGATCGATAAATCGCTCAATGCGCTCAATACAAGGCCAGCGTTCTTTTTACGTGACGGGACCTATAAAAGTTTTTTTTTCGGTAACCATGTATAATATATACTTGTTTAACAACTGCCATTTGGTATTTTTTTACCGGATCACACTTACCGGCGTTAATTTTATGTATAAAATTTATTTAAGTAGAATTGTATTGTTCTTCAGATACCTTTTATGATGTATATATATATATATATCTTTATATATAAAAATTACGTGTCACGATGTTTGTCCGCTATGAACTCCTAAACTACTGAACTGATTTCAATGAAATTTTGCACACTGTGTGCAGTTTCGTCCTACTTGAGAGATAGGATAGTTTTTATCCTGACAGTGACACTCAATATTTTTTTATTACGAATTTAAGGATTTTTTCAATGAAGTGTCGTCGAAAAGTTCAGAACAACGTCTGCCTGGCCAGCTAGACTGACTTCTATGACTATATACATAGTCATAGAAGACAGTCTAAAAAAAATATTTGAGCGAATGTAACTACTTTTCGTAAGCCTTCCCGTTAAGTCTTCCATATTTTTTATGGTCGGATCTCCAGGAAAACTGTAAAAATGGTTTAGGTAAATAGAATATATCTTATCTAAAAAAATGCCAATAGTTGTAAATAATACAATGTTGGTAAGCTAACGCCAGGCAAGAGCAAAATTGGAAGAAAAAGTATGAAAATACATATTATGGAATATATTTTTTTACTTTTCACACAAAATATGTCTACCCAATTTTTTGGGTGAGTGGGCGTGAAGTGAGCCCACAGTAGGTAGTTATGATACCTAACCAGAAGATTGAATCAAAAAATTTTATTGAAAATTTTCAATGATATATACCGAAGAGAGAAAAAAATACAATTTAATAAAAAATGTTATAACAATTTATTCGTACGTCATTAAATTACTATTTTTCACAGTATTCGATCGCTTCTGTTTAGCTGTGCATTGTCTTGTTAGTGGTTACACGGTCTCCATCCACTACCCCGTTCTATTGTGTATGTATTATAGTATTCTATGATCATCAATGTAATCGAAGTCAATTAAATACGCTTTGTTAAGGATAATTCAAAAATTTTGTCTTTAAAAATGCTATTGCTAGTATTTTTTTAAATATATTGTTTCCTATTACCTCGGTTTTTTCTTTGTTCGGTACTTTAAAGATGGTTAGTGTAAGTTTTAATTGTTAAAATAAATATAAAAAATTACAAACTTATTAAATATATAAAATTAACCATATTGAATAAAATTATCTTAATATAGTAATTCATTTATAACAATCCACGATTTCATAATTGCAGGTCATCTAGCGTCTATTATACGTACCACTTTGAGGTTCAAGCAATTTTTGTTCGATAAAATGACTATACCTATACAATGATTTAGATAGCGCTCTTACAAAGCAATTTTACTCGTAAGAAAATATTCTTTGATTTATTATACTAATATTTAATAATTAATTTGATTTATTACGTTAAGATTTAATCTAAAATAAGGATTTTAACATTTAATTTATTTCATTTATTTATATTTCCTGCTAACATGTACCATTAGATTACAGGGAAAAATCAAATCGATAAATGTAGCATCTCATTTCAAAAGAATATATAATACAATCAAATATCAATATAATAATACAATCAAACCGTGTAGTGGCGGTCAAGAATACCACTACCCCATATCCTCCCGTGGGTGTCGTAAAAGGCGACAAAGGGAAACAGGCAGGAGATGGGCAGCAGCATCTTCCTGATAATAGCCAAAATTATAATAAAAAAACTGCGGTTGCCAACCCGCTCGCCAAGCGTGGCAACTATGGCAAATACCCCCCTATGAATGTAACAAAGAGACGGCCCCCAGTCCCCGGCGGCCCCGCTATTCCTGGCTACGGTGGCGACCATGGTAACGGCGGGGCAGGGGGTGCTAAGAATCTCCGGAGGAGGTTCGGTTGCCACCTTAGACGACTCGACCTGGCAACGTACAACGCACGCACCCTGAGGACTGACAAGAAGATCGTGGAGCTGGAAGAAGAGATAGACAAGTTGCGCTGGCATATTATAGGATTATCCGAAGTCCGAAGAGAGGGGGAGGACACGGTAATCCTCGAATCCGGCAACTTGCTCTATCACCGGGAGGGCGACCATCTGTCCCAAGGAGGTGTCGGATTTATCGTCCACAAGTCTCTCGTTAACAACGTTGTAAAGATCGGGAGTGTGTCGACGAGGGTTGCGTACCTTATACTCAGAATTACCAAACGGTATTCGCTGAAGGTCATACAGGTTTACGCACCAACCTCGGCACACCCCGATCAGGAGGTGGGAGAAATGTATGAGGATATCTCTAGAGCCATGCATTCCTCCAAAACCCAATATACGGTGTTAATGGGAGACTTCAATGCAAAACTAGGCACAAGAGAGAACGGTGAGCTGAAAGTAGGAAAATTTGGAATAGGGCAACGGAACCCAAGGGGCCAGCAGTTGGCTGACTTCATGGAGAAAGAGGGACTCTTTATGATGAACTCTTTCTTCCAGAAGCGGCCCCACAGGAAGTGGACCTGGTCGAGCCCCGACGGTTCGACAAAAAATGAGATTGACTTCATTATGACGACCAGACGACAACTGTTCAGTGATGTCTCCGTGATCGCGAGGGTGAAAACTGGTAGCGATCACCGAATGGTTAGAGGCACACTGAACCTAAACGTTAAGTTGGAGAGGTCTCGTCTAATGAAGTCAACGCTCCGTCCCCCTCGTGCTCTGTTCCAAAGTCCCGAAACCTTTCAGCTCGAGTTACAAAACCGTTTTCAGTGCCTAGAAGACTGCAATGAAGTGGACGATATGAATGACAAGCTCGTGGAAACTGTCCATGCGGTCGGAGCTAAGTTCTGCAAGACCCGCCGCAGAAGAACACAAAAACTCTCCGATCACACTCTTAATCTCATGGCTGTTAGACGGGAGATGAAGCTACATTCTTCAACAGACTTGACAGCATACAGGCATCTGAACAGACAGATCTCCAAATGCATGCGGCGGGACTTACGCAACTTCAATACAGCTCGTATTGAAGAAGCGATCGAGCGGAACCAAGGCTCCAAAGTCTTTGCCAGAGATCTGTCTGCCAGAAAGAGCCACCTGTCAAAGCTGAAGACAGAATGTGGCAGCATCGTTTCCGGGACACCTGAGATTTTGAGTGAGATTGAGAGGTTCTATGGGCAGCTGTACACGTCATCGTTGGAGCCACACGCAAGTGTGAGTAACGATCCAAGAGCGAGTCTCATCCGACACTATTCCGAAGATATCCCGGACGTCAGTCTGAGCGAGATTAGAATGGCTCTCCAGCACCTTAAAAACGGTAAGGCCCCAGGCAAGGATGGAATTACAGCGGAGCTTCTGAAAGTGGGTGGAAGACCGGTACTTGAAGTCCTTCAGAAGCTCTTTAATTCCGTCCTCCATGGTGGCATTACACCGGAGGCGTGGAGCAGAAGTGCGGTGGTCTTGTTCTTCAAGAAAGGTGACAACGCTCTCTTGAAGAACTACAGACCGATTTCCCTTCTGAGCCGCGTCTACGTGCTGTTTTCGAGAGTCATTACGAATCGTCTCGCGCGCAGACTTGACGACTTCCAGCCTCCCGAACAAGCCGGTTTCCGAAAGGGCTTTAGCACCATAGACCACATACATACCCTTCGGCAAATTGTACAGAAGTCCGAAGAGTACAATTTGCCACTATGTCTGGCGTATGTGGACTATGAGAAAGCCTTTGATTCCGTCGAAATTTGGGCGGTGCTGCAGTCCCTTCAGCGGTGCCAAGTTGACTGTCGGTATATCGAAGTGTTGAAGTGCTTGTACAGTAGGGCTACGATGGCTATCCGAGTACAGAACCAGAGTACGAAACCTATCCAATTGCAGAGAGGTGTAAGACAGGGTGACGTCATATCCCCGAAACTCTTCACCGCTGCATTGGAAGACGTTTTCAAGCTTCTGGACTGGAAAGGATACGGTATCAACATCAATGGCGAGTACATCACTCACCTTCGATTTGCCGACGATATAGTCCTTATGGCAGAATCGCTGGAGGACCTAAGCACTATGCTCAATGACCTCGATAGTGTTTCCCAACGGATAGGTCTTAAGATGAACATGGACAAAACAAAGATCATGTTCAATGTCCATGTCACACCTATGCCGGTAGTTGTTGGGAGCACTAAGCTCGAAGTTGTTGACGATTATGTTTACCTGGGACAAATAGTCCGACTAGGTAAGTCCAACTTCGACCGAGAGGTCAATCGACGGATTCAACTCGGCTGGGCAGCGTTCGGGAAGCTACGACACATCTTCTCGTCAGACATACCTCAAAACCTGAAAACGAAATTGTACAACCAGTGCGTGTTGCCAGTGATGACTTATGGAACTGAGACGTAGTCCTTCACTGCTGGCCGTATGAGGAAGCTCAAGGTCGCTCAGCGAGCTATGGAGAGGGCTATGCTCGGAGTTTCTCTGCGTGATAAACTTAGGAATGAGGATATCTGCAGTAGAACCAGAGTAACCGACATAGCCCAACGGATTAGTAAGCTGAAGTGGCAGTGGGCCGGCCATATAGCTCGAAGAACCGACAACCGATGGGGAAGAAAGGTTCTCGAGTGGCAGCCTCGTACCGGTAGGCGAAGTGTAGGGCATCCCCCCACGAGATGGAGTGACGACCTGGTAAGACATGCAGGAAGTCGATGGATGCAGGTGGCTCAGGACCGTGCTTTGTGGCATTCTTTGGGGGAGGCCTATGTTCAGCAGTGGACTTGTGAAGGGCTGTAATGATGATGATGATGAATACAATCAAAATATGTCGTTGGAAGTCATCATAAATCAGTAACAATTCAAATGGTAAAAGAGAATAACATAATATTGCTAATTACAGCACATAATAATTAATTTAAATAACAACACATTACAATCATTTTTTTAAATAAAAAAATTGTGTAACACAATTTAAGAATAACAAATTATAAATAATACCACTTTTGTGAACTCACTCTATGAACACGAAAATAGGTCCAGCTTCACAGCAAACAAATTTAGTAAGTGTATCGTTCGCGTGACCTGGTGTTGCGTACCAGTCCTGCCGCGTGGCACCGCGAGTAAACTCGGGTGCCGTCGCCGCTGTACATACCTATCAGAGCTTAGGCCTAGGCCGCCATCCGATGTCGGCATGGTTCGATAAGCTATCTTTCTCGCACGTATGGCTACGCATAAGACTTTTTTGTCGTATTCATTTGGAAACCTTATTCACGTCTGGGAATTGTTTAAAGCCACTAAATTCGTCCGGCTGATTGTCCCAACCATTATATCAGATTTGATAAACCACAAATTCTTGCAAAAGAACACCTATTCCTACCAAATATGATTTTCGAGGCTATTGAAATAAAAAAAAATCCCAATTTCAATAGAGAAGGTGGCTAGGTGCCACCATCTGCTCGGGATCCCATTATTAATAAAATCTAATCCAAACCCAAGCATACCACTGCAAAACTTCAAGGTATTGTAAGCTCGTTTTGCGTAGATCGGACCAAAAATTAATCACGTCAATCAATCACAATTACAAAATATACGTCAAAAATAACAAACATTGTTTTCAATATTTAATTTTCAACTTTGTTTATACGAAGTTTAAAATGATATGCCTCCTGTAAGTGTCTATTGTTATCGCCCTTGTAGCCATAATTGCTAATTTTATTACTCTTGTCACCACGTAATTAGCACGTAAATTATGGTCCAATGTAGGGGTCACAGTTGTACCCTTTAAATTTATCTTAATTTCATTACTATAATATTGCACGCAAATTATTACAATGGTGGTTATATTATGAAAATCGGTAAAATGTTTAGTAGTTTCATGCCTCTAAAAATTACAAACGTTTTACCATTTTTTGCATTCGAACCAAAAGATTCGCTTAATCGTTCGTCATGCGTACATCAAAGAAGTGGAATAAGTTGCCAGCATCCGTCTTTCCATCATGTTACAATGTGGGCGTCTTCAAGGCAAGAGTGAAAAGGCTTTTGTTAGGTCAGTTCGCTTGGATGGTAGTCAAGTGCTGGCTTAGGATACTAAAAAACACCATTACCGCTACAGTCTATCAAAAGTCCACTGCTGTACACAAGCTCACCATTATTGGGGGTTATTTGGTTATTTGTCACAGTTGCCATGCTATCAGGTGGATTGACAACCGTAGTTCAGTAACAGTAGAAGGCTACTGGTGCGTTGTCAAGTTATATAGTTAAAATTGAATACCTTACAGCCTGCAATTATACTTTTCGCCTTACTAGGCGGACTTAAATTTTTTGTAAGTGGGATTCAGTTCAGAGATCTATACGTTTTTAAACGCGGTAGAGTGCAGCATACTATATTAGTAGTAGTAGTAGTTGTAGCACGAATAGGTCGGCTCGAATAGGTAAGGACCACGCTTGTGGCGGCGCTGTCGTCGCGCCACAAGCGAAACACATCGAAGCCTAAATCGCACTAACAAAGTTCCGAAGTTAAAACAGCATACATAGAATAGCTCCGAACTATCAATCGGAGCGTTGGCCGCTCCCCGGGCAGAACACCTTGCCCGGCGGGAGATCTCCCTTTTTCTTTCCACTGGCCACAGTGGTGACCCCGACGTGATCTGAACACGCAATCAACAACCGGTCCACCACTGTGCGATTTAGAAGATGTTTTCTTCCTCGCACAACTTCCTTGTGGAATAGTTTACCACCAGCGATTTTTCCGGACCGATACGACTTAGGGACCTTCAAGAAAAGAGCCTACTCCTTTTTAAAAGGCCGGCAACGCATCTGCAATTCCCCTGGTGTTGCGGTTGTTCATGGGCGGCGGTAGTCACTTACCATCAGGTGAGCCGCATGCTCGTTTGCCCCCTCTCCTATAAAAAAAAAAAAAAAAAAAAAAAAAAAAAAACCTTCGGAAACTACAATTTCAAACCTTCGTCATCATCCTCAAGTACCCCATTCATTCGCTCCCGAATTGCTTCTTCTTGACTCACCGCAGACTACAAGGCAATTCTCTGGCACTTGCAAATTCGTCGACAACTAGACTGCACTATCGACCTCCAGTCTGAGCAGGGTGGTGATGTGGCGGCGCTGTCGTCGCGCCACAAGCGAAACACATCGAAGCCTAAATCGCACTAACAAAGTTCCGAAGTTAAAGCAGCATACATAGAATAGCTCCGAACTATCAATCAGAGCGTTGGCCGCTCCCCGGGCAGAACACCTTGCCCGGTGGGAGATCTCACCTTTTCCTTCCACTGGCCACACGCTCTCACAGAATACCAGCGTAAAAAGGCTGTTTGACACTGCTGTTTCATATGGTGAGTGTAGAGAACCGGAGATCCATTTTACTGGAAAAGAGACATTCCATTTTAGTCCTCACGGGTGAAGACGCATCTGCATTTTGATTCTTTATTGAGGATAAATGTAGATGTAGGGTCACAGCAATCACTTACCATCAGGTGGACTGTGTGCGCGTTTGTCACCCTATTCTATAAAAAAGAGATCAATTACGTTATGTTTTTGCTGTAAGCATATAATTCTCTTGTTGGAGCAAATCTCTGGAGCATTGATCATCAACATTTTTCAGTCTCTATAAAGTCCATTGCGCAGAGTATGCGCAGGAGCTGCACGTTTTAATTCTACGAACGGTCGAAGGCTTGGGAAGACTTTTTTTCGTTGTTGACGTTTTTGACGTATTTTGTAATTTAATTTTTGGTACGCATGTTAAAGGATTGAAACATTAACATTAATCTCATCAAAGTATGAATATGCTTCTTTTGGCCTAATTAAAACATAATATACCGTATTTCGGATTGCAACGCTCTCGCAAACTAGGCCAGATATATATGATCAAGCGAAAGGTGAGCGTTCCTTCTATAAATAACACGAAAGCTGAAAAAAATTGTCTGTCGTGTAATATTTTTATATATTTTATCTTTATCACTTTAAATGGAACACGCGTGTTAAGAAAGTGAATAAATAAATGGAAATACACGATTCGTAGAAATCGTAGAAGCGTTTTCAAGTTACATTTAAATTCAGCCATAGATGTAAAAATAATTTGGTTTTTGTAGTAATGAAATTACTTGTTAAAATTATTTTGATATAATATTAACAAGTTTTTACGTAGTAGAGCCATGCTGCAGCTATATTAATAGTATAGTTGTAGCAGAAATGGATCGGCTCGACCGGGGAAGGACCACGCTCTCACAGAATATCAGCGTAAAATAGCAGTTTAACACTGCTATATTTCGTATGGTGAGTGTAGAGAACCGGAGACCCTTTTTACTGAAAAGAGGCATTCCATCTTAGTCCTCACGGGTGACAACGCATCTGCATTTTGATTCGCAAACGAGGATAAATGTAGATGTCTATGGGCTACAGCAACCACTTACCATCAGGTGGACTGTGTGCTCCTTTGTCATCCGATCCTATAAAAAAAAACATATTTAGTTTGTAAAGTTTAAACTTTGTTTTGTGTTTGTTATTCACAGTATTTAAAATATATTTATTTATATAATCATAATCAGGATTATATAATATCAGAGTGGATAATTAGTTCCTTGTGCTGTTGGTTATGAGCCGTGCGCTATGAGAACCCATCATCCTATTTCGTCGTAGTAGACGACTATAAGAAATTCTCGAAAAATTGTATGGTTTTCGATAGATGGCCTCCTATCCATTTCGTTCATGTCGGCCGTAAAATATCCAGACTGGCGACGGGCAGTATCGTCCACGTGCGAGATGGTTGGCACAGCTCGCTCGCAAATTTCACAGCACGTGAACAACCAGAGTTCACTTACTATTCATTTACTTTCATTGAAACCAATGAAAGTGGTGATCATAATCCAGAAAAAAGAGTCTGTCCCCAAGTGTGATTTTAACTTTAATTCAAATGCTGAAATGAAGTCTTGTTTGTTATACTATACAAATTTTATGAAAGGACTAGAAAATAATTTTCATCTATAATAAATAATATTGAAGTGTCTGTCTGTAATATTGTAATAACTGCCTTTTATCGAGTTAAGGAGGTTATTTGCATGCCATTAAGACACGAAAAATTTTTTTTGCCTATCGGTCCGGGTTAATCTTCGGAAAGTACCGCTTGTGATGAAACTTCACGAACAGATAGCAATGTCAAAAGTGAATTAAGCTAAATTTCATTCAAATAATTTGAAGTTATTTTTGTGAAATGGAAAAATTAATATTATAAAGGATTTTAAAAACATAGAAAGAAGGAATGGAGAGAGTACCAGTGCTTGCACATGCGCATGCATTTGGACACTATAATCATGTCCCGCGCAAAAGCGCTAATCTCTCTTCAGACTGGCAGCCATTAGAGCAATTGGCTCTTAAAGAAATTATTATTATCATCTACTTTGAAAAACAAAAGTCACAGCACTTAAATAAATTCCACACAGCGAAGCCAGGGCGGGTCGCTAGTAATTTAATACAATACTTGAGAGATGTACTGAATATTAATTAATTAAAACTTCTTAAATTCGTGCTCAAATTCATCCGCATTGTCATTTGCAGTTAAGTAGGCAACAACAAGAGAAAATTGCGCGAGTTAAATTTTGTGCCAATTAATTTTGTTGTTTCGTACTCGTATATCTAATAAATAATGAATTTTCTTGTTTACGTTTTGTTTGAAATGTTTTATTCTTAGATTCTTAAGTGCGCTCATCCGTTCATCTATTACACCCTATAAAAGTCCACAGCTGAACATAGATCTTCCCAAAAGATTTCCTCTTACGGCGTATTTTGCCATATTTGGCACGCTTGGCAGCGGATTGGCAACCGCAGTTTTTGTAAGTGCGCTTACTCTCAGTAAAATTAGATACATTTCAAAGTTAACTTTCATAGACCGAATTATGTCCGCTACACTGGGCTACCATTGGGCTAACTCAAATTGGATATTTACATATAGTATGCTACTTATCTTAAATTTATTCTGCTGGTAAGGTATTGCAGCCCTAATTTTTTTTAAATTTATTAAGTATATTTATTTAACATTTCAGCAAACCTCTAGGGGTTTATCTACGCTAGAGAGTCGTGTTATAGAAAAAATGTTATGTATTAATATTAAGTTAAACATTATATTATGTGGTACCACAATATATATGGTTGATTTAACAAATAATATCATTTAAATTTAAGATTTAGCGTATATTTTTTGTAATTCTAGTAGCAAGTTATTAATAAAAGTAATTACAAGGTCAGCTAACTTTCTTCCTCCATAGAAATTTTTAGTTTTCGTCAGTACACACGTGTTAGATTTATAAATTATACTTCGTAGATTAATTTACTTATTATATCGGTATTTTTTTAGAAACTAGGTATTCTGAATTATTTACTTCAGTAAATCTGTGAAATTTAATTTTGTCGAAGAAATTTATGAGTTTGCAATATTTAAAAAGACCGTAGTCATTATCTATATACCTATTTTCAATGTACTTAGGTACTATCAATTGAAACATTTTGCGTTGTAATTAGCATGCACCTCATTTATGGGGAATGCAGATGCAACGCTAGCGACGCCGCTAGACTTTATCGTGAAAGATATCCAAATTTAGAGCGCTAGTTCGCCTTCCTTCGGGAACCCGTGCATTCTGGTCTCTCGCCAAGGCTGTCCAAGGGAACTTCTGTCAGCCATCCCTCCCATCTCTGCACAGAGAGGACGACTCACTGGCCCATGCCGCAAAAGAGAAAGCCGATCTGTTGTGCTCTCTTTTTGCGTCCAACTCGACTCTAGATGACGGGGGGAACACACCGCCGACCATCCCGCGATGTGAGTGCTCCATGCCGGATGTGCGATTTACACAGCGCTCGGTTCGCAAAGCACTCTTCTCCCTGGACGTCAGCAAGTCGAGTGGGCCCGATGGAGTCCCTCCCATTGTGCTGAAGACGTGTGCTCCGGAGTTGGCACCGGTTTTAACGCGTCTTTTCCGGTACTCCTACTCCCAAGGCGTAGTCCCGAATTCATGGAAGACAGCTTTGGTCCACCCGATCCCTAAAAAAGGCGACCGCTCAGACCCGTCCAACTACAGGCCTATCGCCATCACCTCCTTGTTCTCCAAAATAATGGAATCCATTATAAACTGCCAGCTCATGAGGTACCTTGAGGATCACCAGCTGATCAGTGACCGTCAGTACGGTTTTCGTCGGGGTCGATCAGCAGGTGATCTTTTAGTTTACTTAACTCATAGATGGGCGGAGGCAGTAGAGTCCAAGGGGGAGGCATTGGCCGTTAGTTTGGACATAGCGAAGGCCTTCGATCGGGTCTGGCACAAGGCGCTTCTTTCGAAGCTTCCTTCCTATGGGCTTCCCGAGAAATTGTGCAAATGGATCACCAGTTTCCTTGCTGATCGGAGCATCAAGGTCGTAGTAGACGGTGCATGCTCTGATTACAAGCCTATCAACGCTGGTGTTCCACAAGGCTGCGTGCTATCACCAACGCTGTTTCTCCTGCATATCAATGATATGCTGCTAACTGGTAGCATTCATTGCTATGCAGACGACAGCACTGGGGATGCCTTATATACCGGCCGTGCCAATATTTCTCGGGAAAACGTCGCCGAGTACCGGGACAAACTTGTGTCTGAAGTCGAGTCTTTGCTTAACAAAGTCTCGGATTGGGGCCGACTAAATCTAGTCCAGTTCAATCCCCAGAAGACACAAGTTTGCGCGTTTACCGCTAAAAAGAACCCCTTTGTCGTATCTCCTCAGTTTCAAGGCACTCCCCTTGCTGCCTCAGCCAGTATCGGAATCCTTGGCGTCGACATATCGAATAGCGTGCAGTTTCGTGGTCACTTGGAAGGGAAGGCCAAATTGGCCTCTAAAAAGCTTGGCGTGCTCAGCAGAGCGAGACGGTATTTCATGCCGGCACATCGCTTGCAACTTTACAAAGCGCAAGTTCGGCCCCACATGGAATACTGTTCTCATCTCTGGGCCGGGGCACCCCAGTGCCAGCTCCTTCCACTTGACCGCATCCAGCGCAGAGCGATTCGAATCGTCGACGACCGAGTTCTTTCCGATCGGCTCGATACACTGGCACTGCGTAGAGATGTTGCATCTCTTTGCGTATTTTATCGCATCTATCACGGGGAGTGCTCTGAGGAATTGTTCGGACTAATTCCAGCCGCTCAATTTCACCATCGCACGTCGCGACAAAACTCGCGTTACCATCCATACCATCTGGATGATTGGCGGTCCACCACTGTGCGATTTAGAAGAAGTTTTCTCCCTCGCACAACTTCTTTGTGGAATCAATTACCACCAGCGAATTTTCCGAACCGATACGACTTAGGAACCTTCAAGAAAAGAGCTTACACCTTTCTAAAAGGCCGGCAACGCATCTGCAATTCCCCTGGTGTTGCGTTTGTTCATGGGCGGCGGTAGTCACTTAACATCAGGTGAGCCGCATGCTCGTTTGCCCCCTATTCTATAAAAAAAAAAAAAAAAAAAAAAAAAAGCTATCCGGATCACCGCGTGTTTGTTAATGTGCACCGTTCACTCACGGAGGGCGGCAATTTCCCGAATCAAATACGGGCTAGAGGTAGAGCTCGCTTTCCTTATGAGAAAGAAGTGTTGCAAGAGGTCGCAGATGAACCAAGTATTTTTGATCGTGGAATTGAAGAAAGAATGGGTATTCTCCAAAAGCACATCAAATCGTATTTTACAAAGAGCCAAAATGCATCCGTTTCACGTACAACGAGTTAAAAGTCTTCTTCCTCGAGATTATACTGAAAGGATTTCATTTTGCAGAACAATGCTACAGAGGCATAATAAAAATCTCCAATTCATCCAAAAAAATCTCTGGTCAGATGAATCTACAATTAAAAAAGATGGTTACATAAACTTACACAATTTTCACGAGTGGCATGTGGCGATTTGTGTGAAAATTTACCAACTTTGTTAGAGGAAGGATCACTAACAGATCGTCGCCACATGTGGTATCAACATGACGTCTGCCCAGCGCATTACGCAGTGCATGTAAGAGATTTCCTTGACCAGGAATATCCGGGAAGGTGGTTTGTACGTTCAGACACTATCTCGTCGCCAGCTCGTTCCCCAGATTTGAATCCCCTGGATTTTTTTTATTGGGGCGTTCTCAAAGAAAAAGTTTATTCAAAGCCCATTGACAGCGTAGCCGAGCTGCGTGAACGAATTTCCCAAGCTGCTGAGGACATCAACTCTCGAGGATATGCCCGACTAATAACTAGATCTTTTTAATAAGATGTAGGGCGTGTATTGGGGTTGATGGTAAACAATTTGAACATTTATTGTAATAAAAAATGTTATTTCCCTATCTGAATTTTATTCCAATAAACCTAAACTGAACTAGGTCAAAATTTTTCATTATTTTATTAATTTTACTTACTTTTGTTGACTTTGGTAAAAGTGGCGCCACTATTTATCTCTGTCGCTTATAGCAAATATGTCCACTATCCGTCTCTCACATCAATAAAATACATTTCAATAAAACACATTTGAACTGAGTAAAATGGGTTAGTAAAAATCGGATTACCCGAGGTTTTTATTTTTTTACTAGTTTTATTTAGTATGAAACTAACAAGTATTGTACTATTTTACAAACCTGATTAAATGCGCAAACTTTTAATGGCACTTGCCAAGGCACTTTAATACATTTTTTTTTAAAGGAGGACCTATCAAAGTCCACTAATTTTGAAAATTTTAAATTCATAGTTTAACAAATAGTCTTAATTCTAGAAAACTTGGGGCAGTTGTGTCATTATTTTTGACTGTGGATCTAGAAATGTTATTTAGAGTTACAGTTTCAAAGTTTAAACGAACAAAAATAACCACAATAACCGAAAAATGGTTACAGTTTGACCAAATTTCTAGGTTTTTCTTAAATGTCCATAATTTCGAAACTGCATGGGATAGATTTTTTTTCTGATTTTTTTCACGATGGTTACAATCAATCCTGTCACCTTGTTTCGGCTTGACATTGAGTTCTGGGACATCCACTTACCATCAGGTGGACTGTTTGCTCGCTTGTCAACTTTATTCTGTAAAAAAAAATGTATTAATTTCATGAAATAATTACTATCCCGTTAAGTAGATCGCAGAAATTGCTAGAGAGACTCATTATTAACTTACAATGATATATTTAATCATTCGTACAAAAATAAAATAAGTTTACAAAAGGACTAACTCAAAAAAAAAAACGGTTGCGTACATACATGTCTTATAGACAAACATCCAGTCCTGGAACAATTAATTTTAAGCCGTATCACCATATTCGTATAGTGTGACATTCGAACTTGACGCGCACAGTGACGCAACCAAAGACTATTACACTAACGAACTGTCAAATAGTTTTCAAAACAAAAATAGGTATTTAAAAATTTGTTCAATTCTTCTCTGCAGAAGAGTTTATTTTCATGCTGGTATGGTAGTCTCAAAACCTTCGAGTAAACTTTACTTGCTAAACTGGTCAAGCTGATCGCCCGATAGCACCCGCAGTCAAAATGTGAACCTTTACCTTTATATAAAGGCACAATGACTGATCGCCAATCATCCGGGACATCCCCCGTCCGCCAGCACAAATTGCACGTAAGATTGGTTTTGACACGTAGGCTGCAAGAGAAATCGGAAAGATTTCTATGGGAGGCACAATGCGGATTTACACCTGGAAGAGGATGCACGGATCAAATGTTTACTCTCCGCATGATCACGGAGAAGCTTCTGGCTGCTAACCAGAAGATTTTCTGTGCTTTTGTGGATCTTGAGAAAGCATTTGATAAGGTTGTAAGGAAGAAAATGTGGGAACTGTTGCCGGGGTATGGTGTGGATGGTCGATTGCTAAGGCCTGTGCAGTCTCTTTACTGTGACTGTAAAGCCTGTGTGCGGGTAGGGCATGACCTGTCACCCATGTTTAACGTCCAAACTGGCGTAAACCAGGGTTGTGTCATGTCTTCCTGGCTGTTCATACTGTATCTCGACAGCTGTTTACAGAAGCTGAAAGATAGCTGTTTGGGTGTGAAATTGGGTGACATAAAAGTAAATTGTTTGCTGTATGCTGATGATGCAGTGCTTATTGCATCATCAGAGGCAGAACTGCAGGCATTAGTCACGTGTATGAAAGAGGAATGTGAAATTAAGGGTCTCCGTTTGAATGCTAATAAAACTAAGGTTCTGGTATTTGAAAGGGACGAAGAGAGAACGAAGTGTGAAATATGGGTAAATCAGGAATGTCTAGAACAGGTAAATGAAATTGTATACTTGGGGAGTGATTTTAGCCGGGATGGAAGATGTGATTTAGATGTGGACAGGCGTGTCGCTGCCGGGAACAAAGTCAATGGTGCCCTGACTGCGTTAGTCAAAAGGCAAGGCGTAGCGAAGAGTGCACGCCTTGCAATATATAACGCAGTGTTGGTACCGACTTTGTTATATGGCAGCGAAACCTGGGTATGCCAGAAGAAGCATAAAAGTAAGTTGAATGCAGTGGAGATGCAATCTCTTCGTAAAATGTGCGGCGTTACTATGGCCGACCGAAAGCGAAACGAAGAGATTCGCAATATGGCAGGTTTGAAAGATGACCTTATGACAAAAATTGATAAGGACGTGCTTCGGTGGTTTGGGCACGTTGAGCGAATGAGTGAAGACCGAGTGGTGAAGAAAATATATAGCGCAAAAGTTAATATTAAAAGGTGTCGAGGTAAACCGAGACTAACTTTCGAAGACCATGTGAGCAAATTGCTCGAAGAGGGTAGGGTCAAGAGTACTCGGATACCTAGACGTGCATGCATGAAGAAGATAATGAATCTGAAAGAAGCGAAAGAGGTTTGTAAGGATCGTGACACTTGGCGATCTGTTCTCTCTGGCTACCCCGTCAGGGATTGTGCGTGAAGATAAGTAAGTAAGTAAGTAAGTATGGTAGTAAATAACGATTTTCTTATGAAGATAAAAACTAAGATAAATAAATACATTGTGGATTCGACTTTGACTTATCCTTCAGTGTGGTGTAATTTATACAGGGTTATTTTGCAATAACTGGTTAAATCTGCAGAGGAGGTTCAGCATATATAACATAAGCGAATGGTGAAAAAAAAATCAACAAGATAATAACTGAAACATTTTATCCTTTTTAGCCTTTATATTCAAAATGTGTGGAAAAGCAATATTTTAATTGCTTGTCACTCATAAATATGAAGCGCCTACTAATTTATACGCACACACACACACACACACACACACACACACACACACACATTCGTAAGGAAGTATTTAGTTCGGAAGCTCGACGTACTCGGTAAAATCAAACGCGTCTCCCCGCCCCTTCCCTTCCATCACATCGCTGGGCACGTTCACCTAGCTGGCCTGCAGTGTTGACTTGACCGTGATCTCATTACGTAATGAGTGTTCTATTTTTAAATTTTCTTAGGTAGTATTACTTGTCACAGCCAGTACTATGTGTGAAAACTACTGAATTCTGCTGGATACACCCATTTCATTACCAACTTGTGCAAGCACTGAAGAACTGATAATACTAACATTATGTGAACTGACAAAGCCCTATTTACGCGTGTAGGGCTTTATAATAGTCGCAACGAATATTAGTATGCAGTATACAACTCACACGCTATAAAATATAGTTATCATCAAGTGCGATTTAGTGTAAATAAGTTTGGGCCGGAATTATTGATAACATAATTGTGGTCCCGTACTTCGTTTAAAAACGATTAATGGGTGGTAATTATTTGGACATGTTACAAGATGTTATTCAAGATTTTCTAGACGATATACCTCCAGTGTTACTGAATATTTTATATTTTCAACACGACTGTGCTCCGCCTCACTATTCAAGGACTTTTATTTATGGGGTAAAATAAAGATACAAGTTTACGTCGAAGAGGCCCAAAGCTATGACGACCTCTGCAGTAAAATAATTGCTGCATTCACGGAAGTGAAAAGTGCTCAGACACATGTAAGTAATGTGAAAAATAATTTAAGAAAACTTGTTCAACCGTGCATTGTATGAAGGGGACTCCATTTTGAACACCTATTTAAATAACAGTAAGTTAGTTTTATTTTAAACAATTGTTTATTTAAGATGTAAATAGTTCGTTTTTGTAAATAGCTAATCGTTTAAAGTTGTTAATAGTCGTACATACTTGATTCCAAATTTTAAATACGCCATAATAAAGATAGTCATCGGTTACGTCTGTAATACAACAATATACAACAACATACAATTTCTGTCAGTTTTGAATATTTGTTTATTGAACAGCGTATGCGCCGACGCGATGTTCGTGTCGGTTGAGGTCGGCTATGCTCGGCACCATTCAACTCTTCGTTTTTACCGGCCAGCGCCAGCTAGTAGCTAGTCTGCTTCCGCTTTTAGGCGCTTTCAGCGCTAGTCGCTACGCTCGCGCCGCCCTGAGTACTTAACCATTATTTAAATCGCGCCAACCTATCATTGGCCTTCCAGCTCAACTATATTTTCTACAACTAATTGCTTACATTTATTCTTCACCTCTCCCTCGCTCTGTAGTCTAAATTTGTATTTCGAACTGTCTTTGGTGTGGGAGTAAAAATATTATTTAATTCGAGGTGTATACTCGTAGATCATTTTATTTGCATAGTTATATTCCAGTCGTCGATTAAATGTATTTTTTTTTAAATTTTATTTATTCTGACGGTCCTATGCCCGTTTAAAGTATGAAGGGAAAATGCGAATCATATTTCGCGTCGTAGTTATCAACTTAGTAGCGAGTGTGTAAATTGTAGGCAAAAGATCCGTGCATTGACTCATACACACACGAGCGCGCGTCGTTGTTGCCCATAAATTACATTCAATTTCGGATATATTCAAATAAATGTAGAAATCTTATTTGGACGTATTTTTCAAAACTGTAAATAGCGTATGTCAGTACTTATACTTTGAACTTAATTATTAAATTTGGCTGGTTTTTGAAAAATAACCCCGTATAGTTGTCACCATTGACTTATTTATTACTGCGTAAATCAATGGTTGTCACGTAGAATATTAGCGAAACAATAGATCAATCGAAGCTAGAATGTTATTGAGAGGCAAGGAATTTGTCTGTGCCAGATAGGACGATGTTTTTTCTTACTCTGCTTTAATCCCATCCCTTTTCTTGTTTTTAATATATTTATGACTTATGTTACATTAATTATATTTAAATATATTTACTTAAAAATAATTAAAGGTTCTATTCAAAAAACATATACATATACTAGCTGACCAGACAGACCCATTCATGACCTCATGCGAGAATGTGTTAGTTATAGTGATCCTATTTTCAAAAACTCCAGTTCTCAAAAACGAAAGAAACGGATGGTTTGGTGTTTAAAAGCGCCCTGTAAGAAAGTGACCGGGCTGAAACTCTGTATGATATGAAACGCGAGTGTGTTTGACAACAATGTAGTGCTCATTCTTTTGTATTCACCTCTTCTGCTTTTTAGGAAGAGCACAATATTTAAGAATTACTTATATACATTAAAAATATTCTGACAATGTATTTTCAATAATGCACCAACTTAATACACTTCTACTAGATTAACATAGATAGGAACATGAAATAATAGTTACTTAAAGTTATATTACTCTAAGTAGATTAAATACCCATCCATTAAACAAAGTGACACTTCAGAAAGATTATCTACATATTGATTACATCATAGATGGTACAGATACATTTACGTGTTTATTAATTGTAAACGGACACAATCTCTAAATATGAACATTTAACACAAGTTTTCTTAATTAATATACACATTTATATGAAGTTAATTAAAGCTAAAACTTATATACGTCCCATCTTTATCTCAATTCCATGAATTAGGCACGGGAAAGATCCTTAGTCTGTTCTTTAGACGTATAATTAGTAAAGAATGTTTATGAATTTTTAGTATCCTGAAGGCAATTTAAAATTATAAATATCGCGTGGCGAATAACAGACGCGTTTTTATGAAACGTGTCTCTGAATCGTGTATGTTGCAAAAACAGTGAAAATGCAGTCTACATTTTCAATAATTTTAAGCACTAACAGTTTTGTTAATTACGGCTGCGAGGTAAACATGCACAAATAAATACACACAACATATTTAATTAAGTACTCTGTGTTATTCGGACACGATTTTTAATGAAATATTAAAATACAATACAATTTAAGCTTGCTAGTTGATCGTTACATAAATTGCATGACTTAGTAGAATAAATGAACACAAAGGTATATGCGAGGTAAAATGTATATGCAAGGGCGATTGAGGTGATTCTAATTGATCTGTGTTAATTCTTGTTCAATTATACAACTACTTATATATTTTGTTGTATTTTAATTTTCGATACCTTAACAATCTCCTCTTTATGCGATGCTTTAAAGATGGTTGATGTAAATTTTAGCTGTTAATATAAACAATATAGAAAATTTAATAATTTATTAAATAAATAAAATGAACTAATTTTTTTTGAATAAAATTATGACATACCAATCCATTTATAACAATCCAAAATTTCATAACTTTATGCCATTTATCGCCTACTTTACGTAGGTACCACCTTGAGAGCAGAGAGAGAATTTTTGTTCATTAAAATGACTTTAGCTATAAAATGAAGTAGATGGCGCTATTATAAAGCAATTTTACTTGAAAGAAAATATTATTTTGCGTTATTACACTAAAATTTAGCCTAAAAATTGGGATTGTAACCATACTATAATATATTATATAAGGCATACTATATAAGGCAATTGTAATATTTGTTTGTTACAAAATTAAACTTATCTTGTACGAGTATTTTATGCCACACTTATAGTTGATATTTTTATTTTATATTTTTTACAGTTTCGACAACTATCGGCAGTTTCTACCTCGACGTTAGAGTGCCCGCTCTGCTGTAGCTGTACAACTGCCTGCCAACGAAATGCATAATTATTGTCTAAAAAGTGTGAAAAGCTAAAAAGTGTAAAAAAAAGTAAAAAACAGGAGATCAGTTCGTATAACGAACAATATTTTTCTTTTAAGAAACGTTTGTATCATGGAGGTAGTTTATATACACACATAACACAATAATATAATTAATTGTAAAAATTGTTCCAACCCGCGGCCCTCAATGAAAACGTCAAGCAAGACATCTAAAATAAATAATAATTGTGAAAAACAATTATTTGACTGAAAATTGACAAAAATTGACTGGCCTGTTGGTCTAGTGGTTAGTGACCCTGACTGCTACGCCGGAGGTCGTGGGTTCGATTCCCACCCAGGACAAATGTTTGTGTGATGAGCACAATCATTTGTTCTGTGTCTGGGTGTAATTTATCTATAATATTTATGTATTTAGAAATATATAAGTATGTTTATCAGTTGTCTAGTACCCATAACACAAGCTCTGCTTAGCTTGGGACTAGATGGCGTTGTGTGATAGTTGTGGAATATTATTATTATTACAATACATGCTGGGTGAGAGTACCAATATATTTATGTATACAAAATTGAAGTCTACGTATCTATATGAAAAAAAAAAAGTATTTAATTAATTCGGGATGGGAAATAATTTATTTACATTTTCGTTTTTCGCAAATTGTTCCAAATCTATCTCAAAATAATGCAATTGTTAGTAATTGGAATTCTTCTGGATGCACTTAAACCGGGCATTTTAATTAAGCCTCGATAAAAGGTGTTCAAATAGCTTAATCGACGTAGCTTTCATTGGAGGTTCTTATTATTATGATTTTTATTTGCTCTAAGGTGCCATTTAAGTATTTATTTACTTAAGATAATATACAATATTTTATTATATACAATATTAAAAACTATAATAATAAAAAAATAAATCTTTAAATAAATTGAAAGAAGATAATATCCATCTAAATTATATTTTTATCTCATTAATCTGGGTCTTCATTACGTATAAAGTACCTGGGCGCTCGAACTTTTGTTTCAGGGATGAATAACACATAATATCTGGATGCAATTGAAAAGTAAAATATTAGTTAATAAATCGTTAATGCCATTTTCGAGGAATAATGTTTGCCAGAAACGAGGTATTCCATTAGAGTCCTCGGGAGAGACAACGCATGTGCATTTTGATTCTTTATCGATGTTAAATGTAGTTTATCGACCACAGCATCCATCAGGTCAACTGCGTGCTCATTTGCTACCTTTATTCAATATATAAAAAGTTATAAGTAATAACAATGATACATGTAAAAAGTTATATACAAGAATTTCTCACTTATAGTATCGGATAGCAGTTTGAGAGTAATAAACGAATTTTGGGAAGATATTTTAGGCATATCATAATTTTTTTTTTGTAATACGCTTAATAGATTACTCGACGAATATACCTGGCAGTGCATTCAATGTTTTTTTTTAATGTAATATGATTAAGGCGTACGTGGTAGAGCCATGCTGCAGCTATATAAGTAGTATAGTTGTAGCACGAATAGGTCGGCTCGACCGGGGAAGAATCATGCTCTCACAGAATACCAGCGTAAAATAGCAGCTTAACTCTGCTCGGTTTCGTATGGTGAGTGTAGAGAACCGGAGACCCTTTTTACTGGATAAGAGGCATTCCATCTTAGTCCTCACGAGTGACAACGCATCTGCATTTTGATTCGCAAACGAGGATATATGTAGATGTCTATGAGCAACCACTTACCATCAGGTGGACTGTGTGCTCGTTTGTCACTCGATCCTATACAAAAAAAGGCATTTCGAAATTTAAAAGTCCTTATTAATAACTTTCTTGCATGTCAATAACGATGAAGCCGGTTTTCTAGGTGGCAGAATTCATTTCTTGACAAGAAGTCCGTCTGTATAGGTGCCATCCTATTACCTATTTCTGCTCACAAACAGTATTGCTTGCACTGTTGTGTTCCGATCTGAAAGGTACAGTGAGCTAGTGTAATAACAGGCTGTGAGAAATGCCATCTAAGTCCTCAGAGGTGACATCGCACCTGTAGCCTTCTTTGTTTGAAGTTGGCTTCTTTGTTTAAAGGTGTCCTATAGCCATGGATTTATCCTATAGTCACTTACCACCAGATAGACTGAGTTCGTTTGACACTTGGTAGAAATAAAGGCTCTGTAGTGAAGCCTGGTGGAATATTAAATTCCTTCATTATGACAGTCTCCAAGTGACCCCTATATCCCGAAATGAAATTTTGGATCGTATTTACTTTTTAGGCGTTGAAATATCAGCATGGTGCATTTTGTTGATTACAAGGCTAAATTTCTAGCAAGGAATCTCTCTGTGTTTAGTCTGGAGTGTGGCGTCACTTTCACACAAGGACAATAGGATCTATATAAAAATTAAGTCCAATTTGTAAAAAGTAATGTAATCCCTGGGCTGGTTCTGCCAAATTATATCTAGAGATTTTGGATCCGATGAAAGGCAAATCAAAAGGATGGATGGTGGTTCTTCTTTTCTTTTTGAAACTAAATTCTTAAAAAGTTTTAATAAATTAAAAAAAAATTAATAAAAATAGATTTCGTTTCAAATTGTGTGCAATTTTTGATTCCTTTTCCACTTAACACACAAAATGAATCAATAAATTGCATTATTTGACAGACGAAATTTTATGACGTCGTTGTAAATTTTTTTAGGTTTATTTTTACTAGACCGTAATATTCTCGTATCGTCGTTAACTTTTATTCAAACGATTGCCTGATTTTTTATTCATCTATCTTTCACAAGCGATTTAAAAAAAAAAAGTTACTATACTAATAATATTACATCCCTATACAGAGTATGAAGAAATCCTATACTTAAACGAATTAATACTTACCTTTACCGTTACAGTATATCAAAGTCCACTAGTAAACACAGGCCTTCGCCATTGGTTTTGGTTTTTTCTTTTTTTTAAAAACGTTACACACTAGGATTTTTCTCCTGTATCGTGGAGGCAGTTTACAAACACAAATTGCACAAGGACGAACATCCAGACCCGGAACAATTGTTTGTAGGCCATACAAATACTTGTTCCGTGCGAGATTCGAACCCGCGGCCCCCAGCGCAGCAACTCATTGCTAAGCCACTACGCTACGAAGCCGTTGATGGCCTCTTATTTGCCATAGTTCCTACGCTTTGCAGATGGGTTTGCAACCGCAAGTTATTATTTTTTATTTGTTATAAGGAAGACGACTGCTGCCCATCTACTTGTTTGTTTCTCTTTGTCGCCTCTTACGATACCCACGGTACTATATAGAGTAATGAATATTCTTACACCGGCACTACACGCCGAGTATAATACCTAATCGTAAAAAAGCCGTGATAGATCAAGTGCTAAGCACTCGCAACATATTTTACCCGGGCTTTTAATTTCGATTTAAGCGCTCATTTACCACATACTCGGCGGTAAGGGGAAACATCATAAGGAAACATGCATGTATATGAATATTCAATGTCTGTAAATATGTTAGTATACTTTAGGTGATGTACCAATTGGTTGGTGGTTAAGAAAAATATTATGAGAAAAAATAAGTCTATGGAATTAAATTTTCGTAGGTACTTCCCTAGGTACATAGAGAACAGCGGTCTAAAGGTATACGGACTTCAAAACTCAAAAGTTGTAGGTTCGAACCATTCTTAGTACAAGTACTTTAAGCTTAGATTTAATTGTTAATAGAAGTATTAGTAGTGCTAAATACACTGCCAGTATTGTTTTATATAAAAAAGGATAAAAGGATACCGTACTAGCGATTCACCACGGCTTTACACGGGTGATTTCGGGATCGTGACAACAGCGCCACCTACTTGATTCAATTGTGAATCATTTAGATCATCTAGGGACCTACTCAACACACACACACAAAATTTCATCAAAATCGGTCGAGCAATATTCTAGTTTTTGCGAGACTAACGGACAGCTATTGATTTTTATATACAAGAGATTTAGTTTTACAAATAAATCTCTACTCAAATGTTATGTCTTGGATTTCTTTTTATTTCACATTTAATATTTAAGTCAGTTTTAAATTATAAATACTGTTACAAACTATCCCACTTCTGATGTAAGAAATTATCCTCAATAGTATTCAAATAAAAGAACACTACTCGGTAACAAACCCTGCTTACTATAAGGACACCAATTACATGATAACACCAAAGTACGAGTATGCAAACCAACAGGATCACTACCTATCCCAATGTTACACAGGGCAGCCTTGCCTACACTAGTAGAATATCCCAACGGGCATAATAACGATAGTGGGACTCTTGGAATTACAGACTGATGCCTCTTAGTCGCCTGTGTGATACTTTATATTGCTAAAACAAGTAGGAGATTACCATTCTTTTTTTATGAGATAGGATGACAAACGAGCACACAGTCCACCTGATGGTAAGTGGATGCTGTGGTCCATGGACATCTACATTTATCCTAGTTTGCGAATCAATATGCAGATGCGTTGTCACCCGTGAGGACTAAGATGGAATACCTCTTTTCCAGTAACGTAGTAAAAAGGGTCTCCGGTTCTCACACTCACTATATGAAACACAGCAGTGTTAAGCTGTTATTTTACGCTGGTATTCTGTGAGAGCGTGGTCCTTCCCCGGTCGAGCCGATCCATTCGTGCTACAATTATACTACTAATATAGTTGCAGCATGGTTCTACCACGTAAAATTCTACCTTCATTTGTTCGTATTTCCGTTAATGTTTTTACACTCATTCCCAAAAATACATTTAAAATATAAAATTGCAAAATGCATTAAAAATATTGCACTAATTGCAGGCATATATTCGCCGATTTTTTTATATACTTTTGATTGTTTCAAATGAGTACTTTAAAACTAAGTAAAACTTAGTTCTAAATTGTATCTTTGCGATTAGAATGTATACTTACTTCAAACTAATTTGAGCATATCGCAGGTTCGCAGATCGTTAAGATTATTGTGGGTGTTTGACAATAGTCCGTTGTTTGCTAGCTTCTTTCCCTTGGATTACTTCACCAAGTGCACAACCCCCTTGGCGAAGTAATCCTTCCTTGAAGGTTCGTTGCTTTGGGAAATTGTTAGCAACAATCGTGGTCCTTTTAAAACATATTTTTATAAGATTTTTTATTACAGCGCATTAAAAACAAATGATTTGCTTCGTCGTCCGTTTTCCGTACATCATCTTCAATAGTAGACAAAACATTTTAACAAACAATGACGGCTCCGTGGCGCAGTGGCTTAGCAATCAGTTGTTGCGCTGGGGGCCGCGGGTTCGAATCTCGCACGGAACAAGTATTTGTATGGCCTACAAATAATTGTTCCGGGTCTGGATGTTTGTCCTTGTACAATTTATGTTTGTAAACTGCCTCCACGACACAGGAGAAAATCCTAGTGTGGGGGTAACGTTTTAAAAAAAAAAAATTCGCCTAGCTAAGCCAATGGGCTCTATCATCTTTGGCTACATATTCTAATAAGGTAATAGTTAAGCATTGGCTTGTTATAAGTAAAAAAAATAAAGTCAAGAATAGACCAACAATTGTTTCTAAGCAGAGTTCATTGCGTTTGGCCTATGAAGAAGTTGTCATGTTCCCTCTATATCTTTTAACGTTTTCCAAGATTTATTTATACAGAAATTACAGGCAAAATTATTTTCAAGTGTTCTAAATTGAAAAATCTTCCATCTGGACTATGCACTCAGCCTAAACTTTGTTTTTTAAAAGTTATTATTTTGTTATTGGTTCTTTTATTTTATTTTTTATTTAAATAATTGTGACATCAAATAAAGATATTTTATTTCTTTCTTTAAAAGTAATAAACTAGAGATTCCTTTCATAAGTGTTTACAAGTTAAACACGCATCCCTATGTTGACCTTCTTATGAGTATAAGTTAACAAGTAACCGCACCCCGACATTATTCCCCAACTATTTAGTAATAGAACCCGTAAACAAGTTCCGTACGAATCTATTCATAACTTTGTCCCGAAAGTGGTTTGAAATTTGTAATATCAAAAGACATCTTACATATTATACGGAATAACTTTGATAATACTATAAACTTTGTCTGACGGCACTCTATCACCAGTTACTCAAGTTATTCTAGAAGGACTTGCGGTTTAAGTAAATTTCAAGCTGTTTCTAATACAGCAACTATTTAAGAGAGTACAAGTAAGACAACAGCTTTGACTAATATTTTCTGCCGATTTCCAAAAAGGAGACGGTACTGAATTTGACTTTATGTTTTTTTTTCTTTTTATGTGTGTTACCTCATAACTTTTTACTGTGTGAACCGATTTCGATGATTCTTTTTTTATTTGAAAGCTGGTACTTCTCATGTGGTCCCATATGAATTTGATCAAGGTCAGAGCAATAGTTTTTGAGTTATTCTTGATAACTTATATTGAAGTCGGCAGTACAAAATTTTAAATTATTGTGTCGTAACGTCTATGTGCGACCAGAAAAAATTAAATCATTTTTTTTCAATTAGTATATTAAAAAAATTGACGATATAAAGAGAATAATCTTTTTTTTCAGCTTCCACTTAAAATTCCACTACAAGAAATGGATCTCTTTCGTTAGGGAGAATTAGCCTTAATCACCATGCTTGGTAGGCAGATCATAGTACACAAACTTAACCAATACTTATAGAATAGGCACATGGATTTCAAATCAAGTAGAAGTTGTCAATCCTCTGCAATATTACTTTAAAGTCGGTAGATCCTCATAATCTAACGACTTTGAAGTAATATTGTGTTTGCAATTTGTCAATGAAATTTGGTGAGTGTAAAGAACCGGATACCTTTTTTACTGGAAAAGATGCATTCCATCAGGTAGACTGTGTGCTCGTTTGTCACTCTATCCCATAAAAAATTCAATAATAAACTTTGTCAATGAAATCCCGATACCTACTATTTAGTGCTAATGTCAAAGGGATGCCCGTTAAAACCTAAAAATTGAGGCAAGTAGATGCCTCAATTTTATTATGACTTAGTACAGACTTTTTCCCTTAAGTGGCCTATTTCAAAGTGATACAATTTACAAGTAATATTTTGTGGCGGTGTTAGTGAATCCACAACCCCATTTTGGTTGTATTTTCTACAGTGGCTGTGTCATAATTTAGTGTAAGCTGGATATAAAATACTGTATTATCTTGGTGTATGTACATATATTTCTACAAGTATCTAAGTGAATGATTGAGATAGATAACCGAGCTCTAAGTAAGAAATTATGTATTTTAAATTTACTTAAGATTCCTTTAAGATATTTTGCTCGGGGAGTTGCTCTACAAGAATGCTTATGCTTAACTACATAAAAAATGTCGTTATAATATATGGACCTGCTACGGGGAGCTGCGATTAAGTTGTGAAATATTTTGTACTGCTACCAAAAATCTGCTATAAGCTTGTGGATTATGTTATTAGTTATCATGTGACCAGATATCAGGCTTTACTTTGCGGAAAGCCATTACATTAAACGTTTTATAAATTAGATAACTAAGATCCGCGTAAGAAATTAAAATTATGTCTCTTATCTTTGCAGACATCATTTTACGTAGATCTTTTTTTATAGAATTAGGGTGACAAACGAGCACACAGTCCACCTGATGGTAAGTGGTTGCTATGGCCCATAGACATCTGCATCTATTTTCGTTTGCAAATTAAAATGCATATGCGTTGTCAGCAGTGAGGACTAAGATAGAATGCCTCTTTTCCAGTAAAAATGGTCTTCGGCTTTTCCAGTAAAAAAGGTCTCCGGAAATTTTAGTTAATTTATAACATCTTTTATATTATTTGATCCTAAAGTGAGAGAAACTTATATCCAGCAGACGACTTACACTCGGATCGATTAAGCAGAATTAACCTTCAGTTCTAAGGTAGCCATGTTGTTAGCGAATATTAATCTTAAAACAAATCTTAATTTTTAATATTCGTTCAAATTACTAAGCTGTACCGCAACCATAACATTCTCCAATTACAAAGGATTTAACATGTGTGTGGATCTTACGCGAAAACAATATAGTTCGGCAGGGGTGCGTCGTAGGTATTCATTTCAGTAAATAGAGCCCTGAATGACGGCTATTTGTTGTGCACTCGTCGCTCGGGTCGTCTGTCTCGTGCGGAAACAACATTTGAAGGGGATTTGAAGGCTTCCCTCTTTTGTACTTTATTTTTTTCCTTCGCCAATTCTTCCAAGAATATTAACGCTCATAAAATATACGAGCGTTTAAATTCTCTTATACAAATTATTCTTAATTAAATGTTTTATTACGACAGATGCGTTTGTATATTCTATATCGCAGTAACCACAAATATTAAGTGAAAACTTCTTTAGACACGTTGGGCAATTTTGGGATGGGGAAAAGCTATAAACTCGCGTGATCGTCACGCTCAGATACATATATGCAAATATACATAATATATAAGAAAGCTTTATATAAAAGAGCCATATTAATATGTAGCTATTTTGGGTGGGGGAAAAGCACTGAACTCGCGTGACCGTCACGTTCAGATACATACGAGTACATCAAATTTGTGAAGCCAAGAAGTTTTCATTTCTAATGTACAGTCTTAAGATTAACATTTTTCTTTTTTAACAATTATTCCTGCTGAGTTTTTATTGGTACTTTCTTGGACTAATATTTTTCCTAGCCGATGATAAAATACAAATAACCGGTCTTGAACGTTAAAAAATTGATGATTATTATTTGCAAACTTTAGAGCACTCTGATTGTAATTTAATAACCCAATTTTGCTACAGGTCCTGTTATTTTAATTTAAAAATTATTTGAATTAATAGCTTTCCGACAAGTTTTGGACAAACTTTTCTCTATTATTATTCGGATTTGTATAGGGTGCATTTCAGAGAGTGTGCGCAGGAATGCATAATTTATTTCCCTCTCCCATCCACCATCGGATAACCAGAAGGTTGGCCAGTCTCCACCCTTTCCTTGTTGACTTACCACGCATTCGAACCAAACGGTTTGCTGCGTCGTTCATCATGCGTACAGCAAAGAAGTCAAATAATTTGCCAGCATCTGTGTTTCCATCCGATTACAATGTGGGTGTCTTCAAGGCAAGAGTGAATAGGTTTTAGTTAACTCAGTGCGCTTCACCATCTTAGACTATATCACCACCTACTATTAGGTGGGATTGTAGTTAAGTGCTCTCTTATAATAATTTAAAAAAAAATTCTGCCTTCATCAGTATTTGATGCTAAAATCTATGGTTTTTAATTCATCATTACATATATTCTATGCATTTAAATTATCAAGAACATCAAATCCCACTTTTGAAAGTAATAGACACACATTGTATTCTTGCCCTCTGGTTTAACGTATGTTCATGGATGGCACATATAGCTTACCATCAAGAGAGTGACATGCCGGTTTGTTTCCTCAAAAAAAAATGTCTAACATATTATCTGTTCCAAACCAAAGGAATAGAGTTGTGTTAACTGTGAATATCATCCCATAGGTGTCGTAAGAGGCAACAGAGGGACTGATACAGGAGATGGGTAGCAGCGTGTTCTTGAAAACAGCTCAAAATAATAAAATTTGGGAAATTCAAAAGAATTTTCAAATTTTCAAAAATTCAAATTCAAATAAAGAAGAAACAATGAGAAAGTGAGGAACACCTAATTAAGCTAGCAGCGCTTACAACGTACTCGTACTGCGAACAATAGACCTCTCAGAACTAGTTCAGACACAATGTAACTTAAACATTTTGTTAAATATTTGTCGCAGTAAAGTGTTGTTTAGCCATTACTTCAATAAAGAGAAACTGGAAAATTTTATCAAAAATGAATTTTAACTATTCAAAGAACGGTGAAATAACTTTATATAAATAATCCTGAATTAAAATTCACAAGATTTAAAAATAATTTTCTTTTGCTTTAATATTTTGAAGAACTTAAGTGCCCGACTCCGTAGCATTTTATGAAACTAAATGCCAGCATCAACTATTGATTATAATGTAAATGCCTGATTTTTTAAAGAAATTTCGAACCCAGTCTAGTCTCTGAGATCTCATAAAATTTATTTTACATTACAGTGATTACACAGAGTCAGTAATTAATTTATTGGGCAGAAAATATACAAGGTCTGTCTATTACCAAGTTAAAATATTTTTCAACGAAAACCGTATAAAAAGGGTTATTATAATACAAGTGAATACATGGCCGATAACAACCCCTGGGCATGAGGTGACCGCTTCCAATTTGTATTTAAATAAGTTTTATACGAAATTTTTTCAACCTGTTTCATTGTATGATTTTACTTTGAAAAAAAGTCCCAATGGGCTTGTTGCAAGTTATTTCCAGGACAGAGGTTTTTTAGAACCAGTGATAAAATTAAAAAGAAATATTTGAACTAAGAATTAATTATATTCCGGCCTCTGTCTGATTCTTGTCTATATTTATGACTTACCATACATACTCGTAGTATGAGATAGCCATGATATATTATTGTTTGCTGATGACACTTCATTAATTTTCAAATTAAAACAACAATTGCTGAAATACGAGGAAGTAAATAATGTTATATCTACTTCCTCATAACTAGTGAATTGACTAAACCTCTATAATTTGCATTTTAATGGAACTAAAAAATAAAATCTATGAAATTCATAATTCCAAATGTCAAATATCAAAAATATAATGTAGTTTAAAATGGGGAGGATTTGAGTATTTTTTTTAAATAGAATTAGGGTGACAAACGAGCACACAGTCCACCTGATGGTAAATAGTTGCTGTGGCCCATAGACATCTACATCTATCCTCGATTACGAATCAAAATGCAGATGCGTTGTCACCCGTGAGTACTAAGATGGAATGCCTCATTTCCAGTAAAAAGGGTCTCCGGTTCTCTACACTCAACATACGAAACACAGCAGCATTAAGCTGCTATTTTACGCTGGTATTCTGTGAGAGCGTGGTCCCGGTCGAGCCGACCCATTCGTGCTACATCTATACTATTAATATAGCTGCAGCATGGCCCTACCACGTAAAAAATCGATTATCGTCTTATCGATACCATTATGTTTTTGTAATTACTTTGGTCTCGAAGCTTCTATGGAGCCCTCAAATATCAAAAGTAGCAACCACAC
This sequence comes from Parnassius mnemosyne, assembly GCA_963668995.1. Taxonomy (NCBI): domain Eukaryota; kingdom Metazoa; phylum Arthropoda; class Insecta; order Lepidoptera; family Papilionidae; genus Parnassius; species Parnassius mnemosyne. The sequence continues at coordinate 36,779,516 of CAVLGL010000079.1, read as the reverse complement.
TTAGTTCTGTAGCGTATAGCAGCGTTGCAGCGTATATAGTGTAAAAAAATTAGAATTCTTGCTATTTTGCTGTAAGGACACGCGATATGATTTCAGTGTCACTGAAATCATATTTGTTTTGCAGAAGAAGAACATTATATGATTTAAAACCTAGAGGATATCTAAGACAAAAATTTAAGGAAATTAATAAATGAACTTTTACCTATTAATATATTGACGAAAATGTAATATATGCACATGAAAATATGAGTAGTTTTTGGTAAAATAAGTAATATTCATTCTGTAAATACTAGTAACCGACACAAGCTAGTAGTACCAGTTACTCGACTCCACAGAGTCAGTAATACATTCTTGGGGCGATGTATACAAAAACATCCAAGAAAATATACAAAATGTGACTTCCGCCAAGTTTAAAAACTTTATTAAACAAATATTGTATAGAAAGGCTTATTATAATATCAAGGAATTTATGGATGGTAATAACCCCTGGGTATGAGGTAATCACTACCCAGTTATGTAACATTAATGATTGTAAACTGTTTCTTTTGTTTTTCAAAAATATCCCGTGGGGTTTCTTGCTGGTTCTTCCCAGTACAGAGGTATTTTTCGAACCAGTAGTAAATTAAACATATGAGTGTCAATAAGTATTAATTATAATTTATATTGAATTAAAAGTTTTCATTTCACGGGCCTGAGCCACTTGCACCCATCTCTTATTAAAATCAATTATTAAAAAAAAATTAAAAATTTATAATAATTGAAGTTACTTTAAAATGAATTATTGTTAAATTCTACATATACATAACTTATTAAATTCTACAAATACATATACATTCATTTATATAAATAAATATATAAATACAAATGTCCAACATTCTGTACTTACTTAATTGTGTAAAAATAGAAAACTTACCAACGATGAGTCCGGTGTTTCCGTTGGGATTACAGAGTCTTTATTTGTTCGACACTCGTCAACTACCCAGGTTCCCTTCCTGTTACGTTCGGAAATAAATTGCAAAGGCGTTTGAAGTTATTCTTTGTTCTATTCGTTAGGACAACTTCTCAAATAGAAAAAAGAAAATTTACGTTTCATGTTCTCACAGGACAAAGCGTTTCGTCCGGATATTGACGACGCTAAAACATGTATTCGAATGTTTATGTCATAAAATAATCCATATAGAAGACCAAATAAGTACATCGTTAAGTTTACATTATGTCAGTTATTGTTATTATTTGTGTATGTGAGAACTAATTAAATACAGGAGATAAATGCATGAGCATGAGAAATAATAAATACCCATACAAATTTTACACTAGCTATTTTTTATAGGACAGGGTGCCAAACGAGCACACAGTCCACCTGATGGTAAGAGGTTGCTGTGACCCATAGACATGCGTTGTCACCCGTGAGGACTAAGATGGAATGCCTCTTTTTCAGTAAAAAGGGTTTCCGGTCCTCTGCACTCACCATACGAAACACAGCAGCGTTAAGCCACTATTTTACGCTGGTATTCGGTGAGAGCGTGGTCTTTCCGTCGAGCCGAACCATTCGTGCTACAACTATACTACTAACGTTACATCGTTCGAATAGAGTTATGTTATGACTAAGTTAGTAATTTACTCGGTTTCAAACTTTATTTATTTGCTTACCATTCTGTTTTATCATTCATCATTCATTGCAGCCTAATAAAAGTCCACTGTTTAACATAGACCTCACCCATAGATCGTTTTATAGTAAAAAAAAAAAAACTGTATAAATCAGGTAACTGCAGTTATTATTATTTTGAGTTGTAATCAGGCTGACGCTGCAGCCCATCCTTTATTTCATTTCCATCTGAAGCTTCTAGATTCTCTTGAGTCACCGTGAAGTAGCTGAAATATAATTAATATTAGATACATAATTAAAATAGCCGTATATTACCGGCGCGAGAACCGACTACCCCATATCATTACGCGGGTATCGTAAGAGGCGAAGAAACTAAAATAGGAGATGGGCAGCAACACCTTATTGTTAAGAGCTCAAATTAATTAAAATATTTCGATTAACAATTCACCAGCCAAGCGTGGAAACTATTGCAAATATTACCCCCTAGGAGGCAAACTACGGAGCCTACGTGCAAAGAACTTGTAATGGGCTGTAACCAAAGATATTTAAAATATATCTACTACTACTTAAATATCTCTAACGAATAAATTTATGAAATTATTAATTATTTTTATAACCGTCACTGTTCAAACTTCAAACTTAAGTACTATAGAATTACACTTTATATTTGTTATAAAGTGTAATTTTTAATCCAATTTAATTATTTGAAAGTAGTTTTAGAATACAACTTATATTAAAAAAAAAAAACATATATACACGCGATAGAAGTGAAACCTTCTTCATATGAAATGAAATATAAAATAAATATACATCACAGCAAATAATTTATATAATATTATAATATTTTCAACTGCAAGTGTGGCACAAAATATAAGACAAAAGTTAAATTTTATGGCAAATAAATGTTACGATCCATAGATTTAGACACGTGGAAACTAATTTTTAGTGTAATAAATCAAAAGAATATTTTATTTCGAATAATTTCATTGCATTAGCGCTATTTTCTTCAAATTCATTTTATCGGTTAATATTCATTGACTCTCAAGGTGTTACATAAAATAGACGATAGGTGGTCTAAGCACGACTAATTTACAATAATTTTCTTGCAGGCTAAATCCTATAGATGGAAACGTTCCTCCTCCCCCAATCAACATGGTAGCGGAGTTAAATGTAAGACCCCAGGAGGGTACCAGCACCCCTGTAGAATCCCTCACTGAGCATCCACGACCAAGCTACTCCACTCCTGAGCGTGGGTGTTCAGGCTGCCTTGCGTATTCTGGGGGTGGTGGTGGTGGGGGGGTCAAAATTCCGCTCAAGACAATAACAGCTCGGGTCAAGCTGAGCAACAAGACCAAAGCGACGCCTGTCAGATATAGAATAGGTATTTATTTATTAATATTAAGTTATTATTTAAGTAGGTTAGGTATTTATAGCTATTTTTTGATATTTGTAACCTGGATATTTCGTTTCTGTAGTACATCAAATAATACTTTTTCCCGAGCAATCAATCGAGGACGATTATTTAAAACTCCTTATAAATACAATACGCTGTGTAATAAATTGCTATATAGTAATAAATTAATTGTAATAGAAAAGGCGAATCAACAAGATTATTAACTAATTAATACCAAGATAATTGGCTTTCTGTAAGCGACGATGAGACAAAGGAATAATGAAATGTTGATAGACCATAGACCTAAAAAACAGAATAGCTGACAACTAAGTCGCCAGACAGGACACAACATTTATGCTTATACATAAATTGTTTATTTTCGAATCAGTTTACGCGTTACTGTTTTCATTTCATTCATACTACATCTAACCCACTCTACAGTTCACTGTTAACGATATGGAAAATATTCTTAAATTGTCACTTATATTCAAAATCATGTTTTACCTTTTCCTGATGTTGTAATGAGAAAATATTAAAAAAAAATACGATGACCTTGAATTTTTTAAATATTATATCTCTTACTAGTCTAGAGAGTACTAGTCCATAATATAACCTAAAGGTGGGTGATAAACACATTTCATAACTCAGTAATAAGATGAAATCAAACATCACTATTTCTTCAATTAAAATTTATTTTTCAAATATCATTTTCTTTTCAAATTATAGTTCTAAAATCTACTGCCGTTTCTAAATGATATTCCTGTGACTAAAGAAGAAAGGACAAAAGTATCTCCGCAAGTATCCTCTTTTGTATCATATTTTTTAAGTTTAGTATAAGAACAATGGAAAACGATAACAGAGCCATCGGTAACTCAAGCATGTTCTATGATGTATTCAAATAAAGAACGATGAAAATTTGGAGCTTATCAGTGCATAGCGAACCTGAGCAGACTAGCCCTTACACTTCCCTAACTTTACAACCTGTTCACAAATACGAGTATCACCACTTATAGCTTCTGATGGAGCCACTTCTAATTTTCTCCTACAGTAAAAGCCTATTCAATATTTTGTTGAAAGACAACCACAGTATATAATACAACTACTATGTTTATAACTCCTAATAAACATAATATTTCTATTTGTTCGAAAAATCTGTCGAAAGAAAAACTGTTCCTTTTCTTAGCTGTATTTTTTAAAAACAAAAAAGCAAAGTGCTTCATCCGAATGCCAGGCACATCAACAAATATTACATCCTGTTGTCGTTCTTATTATTTAATGATAGAAAGGAGAAAAGGAAGATTTAAATCGTTTAATTCCTATGCACATTCTCCAAAATTAATTCTACAGAACATCGAGGGACTGGCCACCTTAAATATATCACGAATTAAAGAAAAGTGTTTTCTTTTAAGATTGAAAAGTTCTTTTAAGTACTGATAAATTTTAGTAAATTGCCTTGGGAAATTTAAAGTAGCAAATTAAGAAGATTGATATTACAATCACTTGGTGTTTCATTTCAATTTTTATCGTTCATTTGTTAAACAGAATAGTGCCGGTTCTATTATGATTTTATTACATATTATTATAAAACTCTTACAACTCTCAAATTATTATATGAATTAGAAAACAATTTGAAAGCTTTTGTTTGAATAAAAAATGGCCTTTATAATATTTGTATTGACATACAAGGCAGTGTAGTGGCATGTAAGAATATCCACTACCTCAATCACCCCGTGGGTATCGTAAGAGGTGACAGAGGAAAATAAATCAGGTAATAAACAGCAAAATCTTCCTAATAACGTCTTAAAATAAAAAATAAAAAAGGCATTCTATGGAGGTAGCCTACGTTCAGCAGTGGACTCTATAAATGGCTATAATGGAGTAAATGAACTTCATTAATGATATAGTTTTATTCTTTTTTCTTTTAAAATTAATATTATTAGATCCATGTTTCGTAATGGTTTTCATAATTTAATTACTTGAACTACTAAGTTATAAACCATAAACAAAACTCATTAAAAAGTACTAACACAAACTTTAATCACGGCTGTGGTTTATGATCAGTCGTGAGTTTACCTTGTTTATAATTTCAGAGCCATCGTTATGTGGTTTTAATTATTCATTTTATTCATTCTTCATTACATAATCCACTTCTAAACATAGGCTTCTTAAATTATATTTTAGGGAGATGTTAGCTATATTTGTCAGGCTTGGGCAAGCCGATTGGCAACCATAATTTTTATCATACAATTTTGAGTTTTTACCAGGAAAATGCTATACTGCCCATCTCCTGTTTGCGACACTTACTTTTTTTTTATAGGAGAGGAGGCAAACGAGCATGTGGCTCACTTGATGGTAAGTGACTACCGCCGCCCATGAACAACTGCAGCACCAGAGGAATTGCAGATGCTTTGCCGGCCTTTTAAAAAGGAGTCGGCTCTTTTATTGAAGCTCGGTCCGGAAAAATCGCTGATGGTAATCGATTCCACAAGGAAGTCGTGCGAGGAAGAAAACATCTTCTAAATCGAACAGTGGCGGAGCGCCAATCATCCAGATGTATCGGTGTGAATGGTATCGGGAGTTCTGCCGCGATGTGCGTTCGTGAAATTTGGCGGCTGGGATTAATCCGAACAATTCCTCAGAGCACTCCCCGTGGTAGATGCGAAAGAAAATGCAAAGGGATGCAACATCTCTTCGCGTGCCAATGAATCGAGCCGATCGGCAAGGACTCGGTCGTCGACGATTCGAGCCGCTCTGCGCTGGATGCGGTAAAGTGGAAGGAGCTGGCACTGGGGAGCCCCTGCCCAGAGATGGGAACAGTATTCCATGTGAGGCCGAACCTGCGCCTTGTAAAGTTGCAGGCACACCGCCTGCAACGTGGGATATATGGGCAATGACAGGTTGCCATGGCCCATATATCCCACGGAATGATATGGGCAATGGCAATCTACTACGACTCTCTAACGCCTTCGCTTGACAGCGCGGTATTATTAGCGTATGATAACCATATTTCACAAACAAAACTTTTAAAATGTACGTTGTTTGATTGCACCAGGATCGAAGAAGAATATTTTATAACAGTCGATATAGTCTTCTGTCGAACATACGCCTCCCCGTTTGATTGTCTTATAGAGGAACGCATTTATTTCTGTAAACTGCACATTTCTGAATATAAAATGCACCCCTATTGAAAAATAATAGATTTTTTCCTATTAAAAATACATGCTAAAATCGCCATACTTTGCAATTATTTTTTTTTATAGAAGAGGGGGCAAACGAGCATGCGGCTCACCTGATGGTAAGTGACTACCGCCGCCCATGAACAACCGCAACACCAGGGGAATTGCAGATGCGTTGCCGGCCTTGTAGAAAGGTGTAAGCTCTTTTCTTGAAGGTTCCTAAGTAGTATCGGTCCGGAAAATTCGCTGGTGGTAATTGATTCCACAAGGAAGTTGTGCGAGGGAGAAAACTTCTTCTAAATCGCACAGTGGTGGACCGCCAATCATCCAGATGGTATGGATGGTAACGCGAGTTTTGTCGCGATGTGCGATGGTGAAATTGAGCGGCTGGAATTAGTCCGAACAATTCCTCAGAGCACTCCCCGTCATAGATGCGATAAAATACGCAAAGAGATGCAACATCTCTACGCAGTGCCAGTGTATCGAGCCGATCAGAAAGAACTCGGTCGTCGACGATTCGAATCGCTCTGCGCTGGATGCGGTTAAGTGGAAGGAGCTGGCACGGGGGTGCCCCGGCCCAGAGATGAGAACAGTATTCCATGTGAGGCCGAACTTGCGCTTTGTAGAGTTGCAAGCGATGTGCCGGCATGAAATACCGTCTCGCTCTGCTGAGCATGCCAAGCTTTTTAGAGGCCAATTTGGCCTTCCCTTCCAAGTGACCACGAAACTGCACACTATTCGATATGTCAACGCCAAGGATTCCGATACTGAATGAGGCAGCAAGGGGAGTGCCTTGAAACTGAGGAGATACGACAAAGGGATTCTTTTAAGCGGTAAACGCGCAAACTTGTGTCTTCTGGGGATTGAACTGGACTAGATTTAGTCGGCCACAATCCGAGATTTTGTTAAGCAAAGACTCGACTTCAGACACAAGTTTGTCCCGGTACTCGGCGACGTTTTCCCGAGAAATATTGGCACGGCGGGTATATAAGGCATCACCAGTGCTGTCGTCTGCATAGCAATGAATGCTACCAGTTAGCAACATATCATTGATATGCAGGAGAAACAGCGTTGGTGATAGCACGCAGTCTTGTGGAACACCAGCGTTGATATATCGACGCCAAGGATTCCGATACTGGCTGAGGCAGCAAGGGGAGTGCCTTGAAACTGAGGAGATACGACAAAGGGGTTCTTTTTAGCGGTAAACGCGCAAACTTGTATCTTTTGGGGATCAAACTGGACTAGATTTAGTCGGCCCCAATCCGAGACTTTGTTAAGCAAAGACTCGACTTCAGATACAAGTTTGTCCCGGTACTCGGCGACGTTTTCCCCAGAAATATTGGCACGGCCGGTATATAAGGCATCCCTAGTGCTGTCGTCTGCATAGCAATGAATGCTACCAGTTAGCAACATATCATTGATATGCAGGAGAAACAGCGTTGGTGATAGCACGCAGCCTTGTGGAACACCAGCGTTGATAGGCTTGAAATCAGAGCATGCACCGTCTACTACGACCTTGATGCTCCGATCAGCAAGGAAACTGGTGATCCATTTGCACAATTTCTCTGGAAGCCCATAGGAAGCTTCGAAAGAAGCGCCTTGTGCCAGACCTGATCGAAGGCCTTCGTTATGTCCAAACTAACGGCCAATGCCTCCCCCTTGGACTCTACTGCCTCCGCCCATCTATGAGTTAAGTAAACTAGAAGACCACCTGCTTATCGATCCCGACGAAAACCGTACTGACGGTCACTGATAGGCTGGTGATCCTCAAGGTACCTCATGAGCTGGCAGTTTATAATGGATTCCATTATTCTGGAGAACAAGGAGGTGATGGCGATAGGCCTGTAGTTAGACGGGTCTGAGCGGTCGCCTTTTTTAGGTATCGAGTGGACCAAAGCTGTCTTCCATGAATTCGGGACTACGCCTTGGGAGTAAGAGTACCAGAAAAGACGCGTTAAAACCGGTGCCAACTCCGGAGCACACGTCTTCAGCACAATGGGAGGGACTCCATCGGGCCCACTCGACTTGCTGACGTCCAGGGAGAAGAGTGCTTTGCGAACCGAGCGCTGTGTAAATCGCACATCCAGCATGGAGCACTCACATCGCGGGATGGTCGGCGGTGTGTTCCCCCCGTCATCTAGAGTCGAGTTAGACGCAAAAAGAGAGCACAACAGATCGGCTTTCTCTTTTGCGGCATGGGCCAGTGAGTCGTCCTCTCTTTGCAGAGATGGAAGGGATGGCTGACAGAAGTTCCCTTGGACAGCCTTGGCGAAAGACCAGAATGCACAGGTTCCCGAAGGAAGGCGAACTAGCTTCTCGCCAATTTCGCCGATGTGCTCAGACCTTGCCTTGGCAATGACGCTTTTGAAGGACCTGGAGGCGAAATTATACTTCTTTTTAAGTGCGCTAGTGTTTAAATCCCGAGACGTTGATGCGTCAGCCCAGGCCCGGTAGCATTCCTGCTTATAGCGTGATGCTATTTTACAGGAGCGACCAAACTATGGCTGGGATCAGCCTCCGATGGGCACCACAGAGGATGGAATAAAAAGTTCCATACCCTGAAGTACCACATCAGCAACAGAATCGGCAACAACGCTGGGATCTTCCGGCGAGAAGCAAACCCGCCCCCAAGGGTAGAATGCAAAAAAAGACCACATCCCGTCCCAATCAGCTGACCTATAGTGCCAAACACGGCGGCAAGTTGCAGATCGCAACTGCGATTGGAGAGTGAGTGGCACCGTGGTCCGGATCAGACAATGGTGCGAAGAGCCCAGAGGGGCATCGACAGAGACCTGATATCCGTCCGGATGAGAGGTCAGCAGAAGGTCCAACAGGGAAGGTACATGGTCTTCCACATCTGGGATCCGCGTAGGCGAAGTAACCAGTTGTGTTAGACCATATGCCAAAGCAAAGTCGTAGAAAGATCTATCCGCATGATCGGTTAAACGAGAACCAAGCCATTCAGCGTGGTGGGCGTTGAAATCACCGAGTATCACGATCTCTGCGGATGGGACCTGTTGTAGCACAGAGTCTGCAGCCATTTGGACGTGGTCGATGAGTCGGTCTGTATCGGCATTACCGCTATGGGACCTATAGAGGCACCCGTAGACGCGAGGATGGTCGTCGCTGTCTACGCGCAGCCATAGGATGGACAGGTCCGTACCTTCAAGGCTGCCGAGGCGTCGAAAACAGATGTCCTCTCTGACGTATACACAAACTCCAGCCCGGGGCACAAAGGAGTGTTCCAATTTGTATTCCATGTAGGAGAGATATGAAGTATCAGCCGGAGAGGACACCTGAGTCTCGGTTAAAAAGAGCAAGGCTGGCTTCGCCGTCTCTAGATGGTAATGGACAGCGTTAAGGTTGGAATGAAGTCCCCTGATTTTGCAAAAATTCACGGATAGCGTGACAGGGGTCGCCTTGGTTATATTGCTCCGCTTGCCCCGAGCTGCATTAGTCGCGAGCGGAATTTTGCCTCCCCCCAGAATACGCGGGGCAGCCTGAGCACCCACGCTCAGGAGTGAAGTAGTTTGGTCGTGGATGCTCAGTGAGGTATTCTCCAGGGGTGCTGGTACCCTCCTGGGGTAGTCTTTTATTTAATTCCACTACCATGTTGATGGGGGGGGGGGGGGGGAATTGGGCCTCCGGCCACCTTCACTCACCAAGCGCAACGCAGAGGTAAACCTCTACTTCACGCTGGTATACTGTGAGGTCGTGGTACCACCCCGGTTCGAGCTGGCCCATCCGTGTGACAGCAAAAGCTACCGCTTGGCTCTACCACTGTTGAAAAATTATCTACTACTTTCACTATTTATATTTTTTTCGATGCTCTCTACCTTTAATAAATTAAACTTACAAAATAACGAAACTTTCTCAAAGCAAGGACAAGAGAACAGCTTAAGGGCTTCACTTTTCTTAAGAGGCAGCTTCTCGTCTGTACTTTCTATATTTTTTTAGCGCCTTAAGTAAAGTAAATTATTATTTTTACTATAAAAATTACATTTTAATTCGATTCAAAATTCAAAGTATTAAATACTACAATAAAAACTTTAGTAATATTGACAACACCCAGTGCCAGATCTTTCCACACCCCGCGCAGAGCGGTTTGTTTCTGATCGGTTTGATACACTGGCGCTACGTCATCAACAACTCTACATTTTTCTCCTGTATGTAGGGGAAGTTTACATACACAAATTCCACAAGTACAATTATTTGATGGGTATTCAAATACTTGTTACCTGCGATTTTTCCGGACCGATACGACTTAGGGACTCTCAAGAAATGAGCTTACTCCTTTCTATAAAAAAAAAAACTTATTAATTCCATGCGTTCCATCTATCCAAGTACTTAATACTGAATTAAATACATTGTTGACCAAGATAGAAACAGTTCAGCTTGGATCATACCCGGAAATTAAATGTCTACCCAAATGACGTAGGTCGGTATCGCTAGACTTTTTCATTAAGGCGTTAACAGTGGTTGAAATGCCTAAATCTAGGATATTTAAGTAAAAAAATCTCAATAACTGTTCATTTAATCCACAAAGAAAAAATACAAGGTAACAGAAGAAGATTTGGTAAATGTTTTTAATTTAACAAAATTGTATTTTTGTCAACCCCTTATTAGAAAAAAAATCCCCAAAGAGTACCTATCTTTGTCATATTTTACAAAATTTCTCCAAAACGGCACAAGCTTTTTAAATAGTTCTTACACTAAAAAAAAGGTCTTAAAAATATTAATATTTTTAATTGAGAGTTTTATTTTTATTACCCGTTTTATAAGAGAATATATCATTTTTCCCTGAAATTGAATATATTTACGCGAGCGCGCATGCTCCGTCGCCATGTAAGCTCTGTCACAGTCCGTTTTCGGACATCGTCGAGGGTGGACCGCACGTCGGTGTTGGAGCGACTTCGTTCAAATATATATTAGTTTTTTAAAAGTTTATACTCAATTATAAATATTTTTATGACTAGAAATACTTAATTTAGTTAATATCTGTACACTGGTAACTGTAAATATTATTTTCTAAATAAATGCATTTTTGAAGTGCCCAAAGAAGAAGAAATTTTTGCGGCGACGTTGATTAGTGAAATTGAAAAATGCATTTTTATATAATTTAGATGTGGAACGACGAACATGCTCTCGATACTTAGATTTCGATCGTTTTTAATACCTATGTAATTTTATTGTCGCATATTTTTATTAATTAGTTGATAATGAATTTTATAATTATGTATTACAATAAAACGCTGTTTTTATAAGTATGACTTTATGAAATATTATTGGAGAGAGAAATAAAGATACAGATACTTACATTTAGGTACACTGTTATCAAATTAAATCAAACAATTTAAATAAATAAAAGAATGGTGCTTACCTAAGTATAAATAACTATATAAAGACATTCTTGGGTTTATGGTTTTTTTATGTTAGACAAACTATCATCTAAAAAATGTAAAAATTTTAAATTGGAGAGGAGTTTTTCTACGTGATAAAGTTAGAAATGAAGATATTTGCATTAGAACCAGAGTAACTGACATAGCCCAACGGAATATTACAGTGAAATGGCAATGGGCTAGCTATATAACTTGGAAAACAGATAAAAAATAGGAAGAAAGGTCCTCGAGTGGCAACCTCGTACAGGTAAGCGAATTAGTACTCAACCTTTATTCCTCTTCACGTATTCTCATACACTTTTCTTCACACATACACACACACACACACACACACACACGCACACGCGCGCATGCACGCACGCGCGCACACACACACAAATAGGTCGCAAATAATACTTACCTAGTACTATTAGGCAAGAGTGAATAGGTTTTTGTTAAGTCAGTGCAATTCACCATCTTAGACTACATAACCACTTACCGATGGGATTGTAGTTGCTTTACTACTTGCTGGGTAAAAATAATAAAAAAAAATTGACCCAGTGAAAGTTTGCATTTAGATATAATTTTTCTAACCAACCATAAAAATATGATGAGAATATGTATATAAGTATAAAGGTTGCCTCACACGGAACAGTAATAATATAATATTATATCTTCCATTATCTCTGAAATCCGAGGTATGTTCATATTAAGAGGCTAAATAGAGCCACATTGAAATGCATGGGGATCGTTTTGTAATTTCAAAATAGCAGTTTAACCCTGCTGTGTTTCGTATGGTGAGTCTAGAGAACCGGATAACCTTTTTACTGGAAACGAGGCATTACATCTTAGTCCTAACGGGTGACAACGCATCTACATTTTGATACGTAATCGAGAATAGATGTAGATGTGTATGGGCCGTAGCAACCACTTACCATCAGATGGACTGTGTGCTCGTTTGTCACCCTTATTCTATTTAAAAAAAAACTTTCTGAGATTTCAGTAAAATAATGTTAAGCACTCGTACAATTATGTCTCATGTTAATAAAGCTATTGGGCTATTTTGATTTGTAATAAAGTGATTTTACTTTATAGGTTAAATAATTTATTTACCTTTCTATATCAAGAACCGTTTTTCTGTCACTCCTATTGAATTTGACAGTGCTTGCTGAAATTTAGCATCTTTAGATGGATCAGAATCGCCCGCTGATCCGGCTGTTAGATATTGCAAAAATAATCGAAATTATTTATTTTTACTTTCATGCCCAAGACTACCTTGTTTTATTTTATTACGGTCAAATAATATTTATTAGGTTATAAAGCAAGTATTTTTGTAAATGTTTTGTATGTAAATGTAAATGTTTTCATTATTTTGTTATTCTATTGTTTACAGTTATTATCACGTCTTAGCTTTACACCAAGAATTACATTAGAAATTCTTGATGGGATGCGATGTAACGCGCATACATTATTTTCATCAAGAACTATAATATATATATATATATATATATATTTATATATATATATATATATATAATTATATTTGTTTTTTTTACCAGTTGAGTTTCGACAAAATCTTAAAAAAGTTCAATGAATTAAAAAAATGCTAATAATTATATAATTTCACGTCAGCATTTTACATTTAAAGATCAGTTATAAAGAGCCAATGTTATTATTTTCATTTTGATTAATTTAATTCGAGACTAAAATAAATGTGAAAGGGCTTTTATCTGCAATAATAATTTTCATCAAAAATAACATAGACTTATAAAAGTCATATACACGGTCAATCATACTGAAGATTATCAATTGTACTACAAAATATTTAAAAGACTATTTCCAGTATAATGACTCGAAAATCATCATTAATGTTTGACTGGCACACTTAAAAGTTTTATCACATGGCTAAATGATTGACTTTTATATTATGATAAGGTCATGCTTTTCTATAAAAAATTGTAAGAAATTTTAATTCCCGGCCCTATTGGTTTGTTTCACTTTTTACTTAGTTAGTGAAAAACAAAATGGACTGATCTAAAAGTTTACTTTCTTGTGTAAAAAGTGCTATTTAGAATTTTATGCAAATGGTAATTAAAGTTTCTATGTAAATAAGTGTAACAGCGGGTATTATATTCAATGGTAGCGGCCATGCGTATTGGCAAAGCCAGCATCATTTTCTGTACAGAAACCGGCAAAGTGTTGCTCAAGGCACTATAAACAAAGCAGCTGATAAAATGTTACACTCATGACTGTTAACAAAAACTGTTTTCGCAAATGGTCTTATAGATAATAATAACTATTCCGCCGTGTTAGGTGCAGGAGCTATTATAAGAAGGAGAAGAGGTAAAATTTTGTTTTAGAAATGCGCAATCAATATTGTTTTATCTGCAATTGAGCATAAAATAAAAAAAATAACTTCAGCCAAAGAGCATAACTGGCATTATACTCAGGCCTATCAATTGGTATATATGTATGTCTATACATACATATAATGATTTATGGCCGCTTAGTAACTGACGGTGACTCACTATAACATCCTACAGTCACGCCGAAACTAAGAGGAGAGAATCACTGTAGAAAAGGTAATAATTTATTGCGGAAATTTTGTGATAAAATTAAAAAAAATATAAACTTGTCCAAGTTAATCTAACTTAGTCTAACTTATCCTTATGCGTTACAAAAAATAATAAAATAGTGAGATGGCGTCAGTTTTTAATAAGATATAACAAAAATAAACAAAAAAATAAATTTCAATAAAGTTCAGTGTTTAATTGTTTATATACCGCTGACACTTAATCACGCATTTCGAAACCACGCCAGTTGTAAACAATACTTGTGTGAAAAGACAAAATTTCTTTTCCAATTTCTGCCGAGTTGTAAGTAGAAGGCCAAATAGGTCACGTGTCAATTTTAATTAAATATATTTTATATGAAGTGATCTGGACTAAGTTTCATCAATTAACCATTGGTAAAAATTAAAACAGGAATTCTACGATTGTGTTTACAAAAAACATTATTAGTTGAACCTTGCAGCTTGTTCATTATTTTTATTACAAATACCTATAAATGTATATATTATTAATAAATAGTTCCCATAATATATTGGATTATTTTTTATTTTGCCCTATCTGCAATGTTCTAAGCTCTTAGAAAATGTGGCGTATGACATAACTGACAATCTTTCGAACGTTTTATCTAGATACAAAGATGTTTTACGTTTTCGTCGCCTCCACATGATATTTTGGTCAGCATAAGGTACTACTACTACTACTACTATATCTGAAACGAATATAAATATTGCTACAAAGTAAAGTATTAGGCTATACAAGTCCCTCTACTGGACACAGGACTCTTTTTTTATTTCTGAGTGGGTTTTAGGGCTAGGAAATGCCCGCCGTGCTTACCCAATGCGTGTTGACGAAAATTGCAATTACAAATTTCATTCGTGCTGTCGGGGATCAAACCCGTGGAAATATTTACAGCGAACGCTTTGACCCAGATCTACTGATACGATACAAATAAATACGATTTAACATATATAATAAAAATTCTTACGTACTTGAAACTTGAACACTTGATAGCTCGTGATGCCTACCGGACAAAGCTACGGCACCACACCGTGCAATGTAATTGAAGATGCGTAACCGCGACATAATTCTCAGTGATGCGCAAGCATAACAGGCAGTATGTCACTTATATAATTGTCATCTCTGCAGTCTATTAATCTTTGCACTTTTATAAGTAATACAGAACGTAGTTGCTAGACGGTTTTGACATCGGCTAAAATCTCTGCGATCGCCGTTTCGTCAAGGTCATTCAGGCTAGTTAAAGCCTTAAAATAAATTTCGAGTACATAAATATTTCAATGTCAGACTTTCGACACTGACAGTTTAATTAAGAACGTTGCTGAACATAGTATGCGTTCTCTTGGTCGGATTATTTTACCTAATGGTAATATTGAAACCCATATCACTACGTAAGCAACCAACACATTTATCATATCAAAATTTGAAAACTGTAACAACAATTATATTAAACTATTGCTACTCGTACTTAAGTTAAAGCTTCTTGTAGCTTTGATGTTTTGGTAAATTACAACCAGGGTGCTTGTACTAAATTTCATACAATATAGCTATGCTTTTTTATGTTTTTTTACTTGGTAGAGCCATGCTGCAGTTATATTAGTAGTATAGTTGTAGCACGAATGAGTCGGCTCGACCCGGGAAGGACCACGCTCTCACAAAAAACCAGCGTAAAATAGCAGCTTAACGCTGCTGTGTTTCGTGTGGTGAGTGTAGAGAACCGGAGACCCTTTTTTACTGGCAAACAGGCATTTCATCTTAGTCCTCACGGGTGACAACGCATCTGCATCTTGAGTCTTTATCGATGATAGATGTAGATGTCTATGGGTCACAGTAACCACTTAACATCAGGTGGACTGTGTGCTTATTTGTTACCCCATCCTATAAAAAAAAATGTTTTTTCGATCCTCAGTGTCTGATCTGCAATTTTTTTATTTCAATTTTAATTTCTGATTTCTCAGGTATTTATTTCACTTTGAATAACAAAAGGAAAATAAAGCATTACGATGAAACTCTAGCACTGCAATCTATTAATGACTTTATTAGTTGATTGATTCCCTTTAGGCGTCAAGACACGTTAAGGAAAAGTGCCGCAATATATATGATCAAAAAGGAATAAAGACGGCTTGAGGAAAGTTGTAAATTCTTTTTCCAACATGTACGTCCTTATGTCGCATGAAATCACGTGCCAACACTACATTAACACGTTACAAACTTAAATTGTGAGCACGTTACAGAACCGGCACGTTCCATGAACCAACTTCGGGGAACTATTAAAGATATGCTTACTTGTTCTTACTCTACTAACATCATTTAACTTTAAGAGAGGTATGATCTCTGTAAGTTACTATAACTTTCTTTAGTATTAAAATCACGTTTCAACACTGAGAGTGTAAAACTAAGTTCTAACACTGAGAGTCTAAATGTATTTCGAAAATTGGTTACAGTAGGCAAAGGAAGGAAAAATTGTAATCAATTATTATTTTAGTTAGTGATATTGATTTTTATTATTATTTTCTTTCTCTTTGTGTCAGTCATAACACTACACTTTTTATTCATTAAATAGGAGAGCATGCCTGACAGCCACGTATTCTTGGCTTGGTAAATACGTCAGGCCATGCAAAAATTTTTTAAAGATGTTTTTTTTGTTTAATGATAAAAGATGTGTAGTGACGGTTAAGAATATCCACTACCCCATATCTTCCCGTAGGTGTTGTAAAAGGCGACAAAGGGAAACAGACAGGAGATGGGCAGCAGCATGTCTCTGATAACAGCAAAATTACAATAAAAAACTGCGGTTGCTAACCCGCTCGCCAAGCGTGGCAACCGCTATTCCTGGCTACGGTGGCGACCATGGTAACGGCGGGCCAGAGGTGCTAAGAATCTCCAGTGGAGGTTCGGTTGCCACCTAAGACGACTCCACCTGACAACATACAACGCACGCACCCTGAGGTCTGACGAGAAGATCGTGAAGCTGGAAGAAATGATGGAAAAGTTACGCTGTCATATTATAAGATTATCCGAGGTCCGAAGAGAGGGGGAGGACACGGTAATCCTCGAATCCGGCAACTTGCTCTATCACCGGGAGGGCGACTATCTGTCCCAAGGAGGTGTCGGATTTATCGTCCACAAGTCTCTCGTTAACAACGTTGTAAAGATTGAGAGTGTGTCGACGAGGGTTGCGTACCTTATACTCAGAATCACCAAACGGTATTTGCTGAAGGTCATACAGGTTTACGCACCAACCTCGGCACATCCCGATGAGGAGGTGGAGGAAATGTATGAGGATATCTCTAGAGCCATGCATTCCTCCAAATTCCACTATACCGTGTAAATGGGAGACTTCAATGCGAAACTAGGCACGGAGAACGGTGATCTGAAAGTAGGGAAATTTGGAATATGGCAACGGAACCCAAGGGGTCAGCAGCTGGCCGTCTTCATGGCGAAAGAGGGACTCTTTATGATGAACTTTTTCTTCCAGAAGCGGCCTGTGGGGCCGGAAGTTAAGCTAGTCGAGACCTGACGGTTCCACAAAAAATGAGATTGACTTCATTATGACGACCAAACGACAACTGTTAAGTGATCGTGAGGGTGAAAACTGGTAGGGATCACCAAATGGTTAGAGGCACACTGAACCTAAACGCTAAGTTGGAGAGGTCTCATCTAATGAAGTCAACCCTCCGTCCCACTCGTGCTCTGTTCCAAACTCTCGAAACCTTTCAGCTCAAGTTACAAAACCATTTTCAGTGCCTAGAAGACTGCAATGAAGTGGACGATATGAATGACAAGCTCGTGGAAACTGTCCATGCGGTCGGAGCCAAGTTCTGCAAGACCCGCCGCAGAAGAACACAAAAACTCTCCGATCACACTTTTAATCTCATGGCTGTTAGACGGGAGATGAAGCTACATTCTTCAACAGATTTGACAGCATACAGGCAACTGAACAGACAGATCTCCAAATGCATGCGGCGGGACTTAGGCAACTTCAATACAGCTTGTATTGAAGAAGCTATCGAGCGGAACCAAGGTTCCAAAGTCTTTGCCAGAGATCTGTCTGAAAGAAAAAGCCAACTGTCAAAGCTGAAGACCGAGTGTGGCAGCATCGTTTCCGGGACATCTGAGATTTTGAGTGAGATTGAAAGGTTCTATGGGCAGCTGTACACGTCGTCGTTGGAGCCACACGCAAGTGTGAGTAACGATCCAAGAGCGAGTCTTATTCGACACTATTTCGAACATATCCAGGACGTCAGTCTGAGCGAGATTAGAATGGCTCTCTAGCACCTTAAAAACGGCAAGTCCTTGAGCAAGGGCTGAATTACAGCGGAGCTTCTGAAAGCGGGTGGAAGACCGGTACTTGAAGTCCTTCAGAAGCTCTTTAACTCCGTCCTCCATGGTGGCACTACTCTAGAGGCGTGGAGCAGAAGTGCGGTGGTCTTGTTCTTCAAGAAAGGCAACAACGCTCTTTTGAAGAACTACAGATCGATTTCCCTTCTGCGCCGCGTCTACGTGCTGTTTTTGAAAGTTATTACGAATCGTCTCGCATGCAGATTTGACGACTTCCAGCCTCCTGAACAAGCCGGTTTCCGAAAAGGCTTTAGTACCATAGACCACATACATACCCTGCGGTAGATTATATAAAAGACAGAGGAGTATAATCTGCCACTTTTCCTTGCGTATGTGGTCTATGAGAAAGCCTTTGATTCCGTCGAAATTTGGGCGGTGCTGCAGTCCCTTCAGCGGTGCCAAGTTGGCTGTCGGTATATCGAAGTGCTGAAGAATTTGTACAGTAGAGCTACGATGGCTATCCGAGTACAGAACCAGAGTACGAAACCTATCCAACAGTAGAGAGGTGTAAGACAGGGTGACGTTATATCCCCGAAACTCTTCACCGCTTTATTGGAAGACGTTTTCAAACTACTGGACTGGAAAGGATGCGGTATTAACATCAATGGCGAGTACATCACTCACATAATATAAATATTATATTATACATATATTCACACACTATGTATGTACATACACATATCATAGCTACTTATATTTACATAATAAATACTATGTATACATAATATATACCAATAAAGTACATATTATTGTACATGCATGTCAGTTCAGTTCAGACTATATAAACATAAATATTATCTTAGTAATTTTAAATTATGTACCTCAACTTCTCAAACTTTATGTATCGGAGACTTCTTTTATATCACGTGGAAGGTTATTCCAAAAAGTAATTGATGATACCATAAAGGAATCAGAATAGTACGTAGATTTTGGTATCGAGATAGTAAGAGTTTTTGTGGTCATAGAACGGAATAAGCTTAAGTATGTAAAACGCTTTTAAAATAAGATGGAGAACGGGGATTGTGAAGAATACCATGCAAAGTGGTTAGATGGCGTGTGTTCCGGCAAAACCGAACGCCGAGCCACTTATGCCTTGAGCGAAATTGTGATACTCGTATAATGTGAAACTAGCGCAGACCAAAAATATAGTGTACGCACAGATTGAGCAGACAGTCGACTTTGCTAAGCAGCTCCTCTGTTATATCTGAGTAAGCAATATCACCATAATCTAAAATAAAAAGCAACAGTGAATTTACTAGCGCCTAGGCTGGCTGATAGGTACATTTTTTTAATGAGTACATTATGCTGTAAAGTGCGTTTCCAGATTTCATTTACTTGTAGCGTCTATCCAAGATCGTCATCCAAAATAAGATTATAACTAAGGTTATGTCAGACTGTATAATATTCTCTTTTTTGTTCTGACATGTTAGAGTTGTTAGCCTATAGGCTTTTACAGATTCATCTGTCTCAGAGCTTTAAGCGCGTCTTGCTTACTATAAGGAGTAAAGGATAGAGCCGTCCTATCCCTAAAAGTATGCACTCGTATACCGTTACCGTTACAGCCTATTAAAACATAAGCCACTGCTGAACATAAGTTTCCCCCATAGATTTCCTCATAGTGATATAAATTTGCAATAGTTACCACGCAGGTGGGTTCGCATTTTTTAATTTTTACTTGCTATTAGGAAGACGTTGCTGGCCATGTCCTGGTATGTTTCCCTCTATCACCTCTTCTGACACACACAGGATGATAATATCATATTATGAAGTAGAGCAGTGGATATTCTTACACTGACAGTACACGATCGCTGTATTCGTATAAACGACGTAATTTAACATTGCATTTAAATGTTTTGTTTTATGAATATAAAGTAATAACGGCTATTCTGTATTATACAAAAAGTTACATCTCTCTTAATAAATTAGAAAACATTTTATTTACTACGATTATCTCTCAAAGCGTGAGTTCCATTTTATGCGTCTTCGAACTCTTAAGTCTAAGTATTTAGTAGCCTTTCAAGTCTGAAATCAATTAGATAAAGTTCGAAAAGTATCATTAACCCAAAAGTTTTTCGAAACAAAGTATGTACGAAAAGCAGTTTAATTGCCTCAGACTCCATTTAAAATACAACTACCACAAACAAACAACCATAATAATAAATCATTTAAAATGTAATAATCGTTTAGAAGGCAACAGTGTCTTAGAAATCAGTTAGATGGGATTTTAACGGTAATTTTGACGGCTATGTAGTGCTGCGAGCCGAGGGTTTGAATCCCGCTCATACATGCTCGTCGGTTAAGGGTACTCCTAATTTTTTTTATAGAATAAAGGTGACAAACGAGCACGCAGTCCACCTGATGGTAAGTGGTTGCTGTAGCCCATAGACATCTACATCTAACTTCGTTTGCAAATTAAAATGCAGATGCGTTGTCAGCTGCGAGGACTAAGATAGAATACCTCTTTTCCAATAAAATGGGTCTCCGTTTCTCTACACTCACCATACGAAACACAGCAGTGTTAAGCTTCTATTTTACGCTTGTATTCTGTGAGAGAGTCCTTCCCCGGTCGAGCCGAACCATTCATGCTACAACTATACTATTAATATAGCTGCAGCATGGCTCTACCACTTGAAAAAACAGTAATCTGATCCATATTCAATATATCACCAACTCGGTCGATAAACTTTTGTTTACGGTGTCCCTCCCGACTCTTCCGTTCACTTCTGCAATATAAATTTGCTTCGTCACTCTTTCCTCGTTCTTTCTTTATACATGAAAAAATCACCGAAGCATTCCTTTTTTAATCCAGGTGACAACATGATCTTGCAAACGACACTTTTCTCTTATCACACAATTTCTTAGCATGTTATTCAGATTCAACTCTAACATACTCCGTAATGACGACATTCCTACAGCATTTATTCTACTCTCGTGCTTCTTCTGCCACACTCAACATTCACTAACATACATTAGGCTAGGGACGGAAAGAGCATTGTGAATTACCATACGTGTCTTTTCACATTCTAACTTCTCACAAAAGAGTAAGAAGCCCCATTAACTCTTCGTTCTATATCCTTATCATATCTACCATCCCTATTAAAAACACATCCCAATTACACAAACTTATCAACTTGCTCAACCAACTTCCCTTCTATTCTTATTGCAAACATTGTTTTACTTTCATTTCATTCCCCATTTTTTTAATGACCTGTTTACCAAACCAAATTACGTGGAAGAGCCATGCTGCAGCTATATTATGGTTATAATACGAATGAGTTGGCTCTACCAACGTAAAAAGCAGCTTAATGCTGCTGTGTTTCGTATGATGAGTATATACAACCGGAGACCCTTTTTACTGGAAGGCATTAATTGAATATAGTGTACAGCAGGCCTGCCACCACTCTCTCTCCAGTCCTTAGCAAGTCGAGTGATACTCTGTCATATCCGTCTGCCTTACCTGCTTTCATGCTTACGTATTTGTATAACCTACAAACAATTGTTAATAATTGTTTGCCTTGTGCAATTTATGTATGTAAACTGCCGCCACGTTATTGGACGAAATTCTAGTCTGAGGAAAAGCAAATAGGCACACGTTTTTATAAAAAGTCTATCTGGTTTCGACAAATATATACAGAAAAGTGTAATTTAAAGCTTATATGCAACTTTTATTTCCAACACGCAACAAAAATCTGTATAATCTACAATACCGTTTTTTTTTTAAATTATTATTTAATGATTATTACAAAAGTTTTATTGATATGAAATATACAAAATTTATTATCGTTTTACAAAAAAACTAAAACTCAAAACTGAAATTATCATTGAATCCTACTCCCTGCGGTATTGTACAAAGAATTTCGGCTGCGTTTTCCTAATTGGTTAACTTAAACATTTAAGGGGCTACTCCATGCGAACGACCTTGAGCATTTGGTGTGCCGCGCCGACTCGCTACAATATAATATCACGTAAGAAATATGTAAGGCGCCACCTACTGTAAGAACGTAGTATTTTTTCAACATCAATAAACTATTTTATGGAAATACACACAGCGTACAACGATAAATGTATCTCAAATTTTTTATTCGGTATATTAGTTGCATTATATTAGAGTTATGTATTCTCATATAATATTATCTAATTATAAAATTTTATAATTAATTATATATTAAAAATGAAGCATTGAAAATTGTGAGTTTAAAAGATACCTACTCACTATAGGTAAATAGATAGATAGCTCGCCTTTTGTACAAATATTTGGTTCAATAAAGAATAAATAAATAAATAGGATGTTTCACAAAGTGAGAGTAATATAGAATGAGAGTCGTGGAGGCAGTTTACAAACCTAAATTGCACAAGGACAAACATCCAGACCCGGAACAATTATTTGTAGGCCATACAAATACTTGTTCCGTGCGGGATTCGAACCCGCGGCCCCCAGTGCAGCAACTGATTGCTAAGCCAGTGCGCCACGGAGCCGTCGCCGGTTTATAGCTAAAGTGACCATACGTCCCGTTTTGAACGGGACTGTCCCTTTTCTCAGTCACCTGTCCCATTGTCCCCAAACAAAGCTCCGGGACACAAAATTGTCCCGTAACTCGTTGGATGGAAGTATTCAAAGTCAACAATCTTCAACATAATTTTTTTTAATCGAATATATTTTATGTCTCTCTGGTACAAATGCTCCAGTAGAAAGAATATTCTTTTTATTTTGAACAAATTGTGGACGTCTGAAAGAAACACTTACGGTTCCAGTTCTAAAGGCGATGTTGTTAACAAAGGTAACAATAAAAAAACTTAAGCAGAATTTTATTCTTATTTAAAATTATCACCAACTTTATTAAAGCAAATTTAATCCACTGACAAATGTAATTAATAATTAAAAAAAATATGTTGCATTTAGTAATTACCGTCTATACCGAATATAATTTTATATTGAACACTAATTGTGTAAAGTTATAGTTTTTAGAGTGTAAATAAACCCATGTCCTGTTTTGAGTTAAAAAATAAATGGTCACTTTAGTATTTTTTAGTTAAATTTAGTTTAAAAAAATTTTAGTTTATAGTAAAAAGTAGGTATATTAATACCTACTTAGATACTTTTTACCGAATTAGGGTAGAAGCCCCTAATACCAGTCATGCCCCTAATTGCAGTCTTTTCACCTTTTTACTCCATAAATAAGATTTCTAGTAGTCTTAACTACAAATATTTTCATCTAAAAAATTCTTTGTACCTAGAGGAAACTATATTTATTCAAATATTACCTCGCAGTTTTAAACCTAACAGTGTTAAAATCAAAACAGGTACGCAACGAAAAACGATCATTTTCCTAATTATTTGACAAGTTATGATCCCGGTAAAATTATGCTTACTTTACATTTTTTTTTACTTTTTGATTTGTATGAATATGACTATAGACATACGAGTAGTAATGCAGTTATTTTTGTTTGAATTTACAACTTATTTATTTTCTTTTAGTGGAAATTAATGGGACTGTAATTAGATAATATAAGAAATGTATGGAGTCCATAATGTCAGCCGCCCGGCTGTATTTGGTTTGACGTACCTAATAAGATGTACCTAATTTCAGCCACGTAATATAAATCAGAGCTGCCATAAACTGGAATAAATACCATTAATTATATCATAACTTATTTTATAGCTAAGGGAGTTATGATCAATTCGTCTGTTTTAAAATTGGTTTTAGATTTTAAAGTTTAGCAAAAGATGTACTGACTTTTCTCTCTGACATTCGGCGTATAGAACATCTTATATACTCAATTATTATTTTTTTGAAAAAGAAGAAAAAACAAGCAATAAATAAAAACAAAAACGGGCCAAAAACTCATAACTGACTTTTTGACAAGACCCGGGATTCGAAACCGAGACCTCATGATCAGCACTCGCACTACTACAACCACTAGACCAACGAGGCGGTACTATACCTAATAAGATATTGTGGTTGGGTGATAATATTGAATTAGCCTTTTATAGTGTAAATTATAATATTTGTCGAAATTTTAATTATGGATTCGAACCTTACATGCTAATGGTGCTTCATTTTTTTATTTGCATTTACTTCAAAGAAAATACACGCAAAAAGCTTCATCGCGCAGTAAAAAACACAACAAATATATGTATAACTAATACGAAAAATTATACCCAAAACAAACAAATAATACTACCTATAAATAACCTTATAAGTAATATTATTATCGACTAATATGACGTGAGTGTATGTGCTGGTCGACGCTCTAACGACACGGCCTCCGCGTCGAAGAGCTCAGGGCTCACTGACTTCAGCAAGCCCGTGAGCAGTGAATATGCCCAGATTTTAAAATAAATTCTTAATAAAATCAAATTTTGGTCTTTTGAAAAAAAATTTACTATAGAAATGTTCATTAATAAATTGCCTATCCATTGGTGTAAATCGCAAAATAAAATAATACTTACTTTACGAGGAGATGCATGTTATCAATAATAATTTCACATTTATGTGGTTTCGTTGTAAGGAGATTATATTAATATTTATTCCTTTAAAAAAAATGGATATAGCTTTTATGGAATCAAGATTATGTAGAAATATAATGTGTTTTTTATTTGTTGATATATCTTTTAAATAAAAAGTAGATAGCTCCTAAAAACAGCACAAATAACGACTAGCGCGACATTTTGCTCAACCTGCGCCTTAAGAATTTCATCGCAGGTGGACGATCACGATCATGGACTGATAGGAATCTACAGAAAATGGCACAAATATGTAGTCATCTCTCAGGGGCTCATACTGCGCCATTCATTCAGTTCAGCACCATTTGATACCACCGTGGCTTTAAGCGAGTTATACATGAGATGATACGTCGCCAGTGGTAATGCACGTATCATCCTACTCTAGGGCTTTAAAAATAATTGATCCGGAATTTGTCCTTCAAGCATTTCCACGATTCAGAAGAAATTCTTAGTGAGGGAGTTAACGTTTTATAAGATCACTGAAATAAACTTATAACGATAATAGTATATTGTTAAATAACATGAAAAATATGTAAGAAATCAATATATAATAGCATTAGCTGTATTGTAGTGGGACGTGTGTGTGTATATGGCCGACAAGCCGCATAGTGGTGACGTAAAAGAATTGATTACACTGTTTTCGTCCCGTATGCATCGAAATTTTTAAAATAATGAAATGATAAACGAACTTATGTGTAGCGGCACGAAAGTCTAGCGGTCTACGCACGAGCCAATCAGCGCGACTTATTGCCCATAAGTCGCGCTGATTGGCTCGTGCGTATCTTTCACACGCGCTGATTGGCTCTCGAGTTTCATTTAGCGCTAGACTTACGTGCCGCTACTTTCGTTTAGTACTAGACTTACAGTCCACCTAATAGTAAATGGCTACTGCAATCCATGTACACCTGCAACCAACTTCAAACAAAGAAAGCTACAGATGCGTTGTGACACCGAGAACTAATTATGTAATAATGGACCTCGATCTCCAATAGATGTCAGTATATTATCATATCGTATATGATAGATGTAAAAGACTAATGCCCAAATACTCAAACGCTACTTGATTTTAAGGGGCCATTAAATTTTCTGCTGTCTCTATCAGTTTAAGTCAAAGTGACTGTGATACCACGAGACTTAACGACATCTTAATATTAAGTAGCGTTTGAGTATTTGGCCATAAGACACTATCACTGGGGGACAAGCACCAAAAGTGCGAATAAGTGTGGCGATTACGACAAATACTTGACATAATAGTAAAACTGCTAAGTGCTGCAGATAAATCATCTCCATTATCGGACGTCATAAGGTCTTTCTGACTATTACCAGAGCCGTTACAAACGAGTTCCAAGGGTCGAAAGTGAACGAAGGATTTTCTTACGCCATCACTCCTCATGTCTCACGTCTAGCGCTGAACTTTAGAGTAAACCGTGTAGTGGCGGTGTTAGAATATCCACTACCCCATATCATTCTGTGGGTGTAGTCAGAGGTGACAGAGAGGCAGCAGCGTTGTCCTAATAACGACTAAAAATAAAAAATAAAACTGCGGTTCCTGACCCGTTTACCAAGCGTGGCAACTATAGCCAATATCCCCACTATGAGGGTTGCCTCATAGTGGCGATATTGGCTATGGTGGAAACCAATGTTCAGCAGTTAACTTATAGGTTCTAACGGTAACGAGAACGGTATTGAGTAAAACTGGTGTGTTAGCATTGAGAGCAGTGAAATATGTAATTCCACATTTGAGTGCAATATTCTCGAAGCTCTATGTCAAAAAGCGCTTCACAAAGGGAACAATGAAGTGCCATTCATAGTGTACATAGCAGTTGCATTGTTGCGCCGCATTGATGTGAAATACTGTGGAGCATTGTCGGAATGAATTAAAAAACGAAAATATCTATATGTTTTTGCAAAAATAAAAATTCTAACTGTTTTGTGAACTAAAAGTTTGACATAAATGCCCATAGGGATAAAACTCGACTTGCTCACGAATTATGACATATTAACAAGACTGAATTTCTCGGGCACATTAAACTACTTTAAGAGCCTTAGGTAAGTTACAAAAAAAAAAAACAAATGTGGAGTCCTTACTAACATAATGTAACACTCCCACTCCCCCTTCCCTCTTTATTTAATTCTTTAGAATTTACATCTATCTATAATATAAAAATGAATCGCTGAATGTGTTGCTAAGCGCGAATCTCGAGAGCAGCTGAACCAATTTCGCTAATTCATTTTTTATAATATTACTTGAAATACGAAGATGGTTCTTACGGAGAGAAAAAATTATAAAATTGCCTGAAAAAGTCTAAAAACAACACTTTTCTATATTCCCATACAAAAGACTCGTAATAATACTTAAAAGTCAATTTAAACTTTAATACCATACCATAAAGTTTAAGTGTTAGTGGAGGGGTTCCGGGAAGGCATAATAATTGAGTGACGTTAGTATCATGTAAATATTAATGTCAATATTTGTGTAGGTATCATATTAAGGAGTCAGAAATTGTAATTTTCATTATGATATTTTAGTCACTAACAAAATCACAATGAAAGTTACAATTTCTTTTAAAAGAATTTTAAGTGTTGTATAATTTTTATTTTTTGACATAATGTAATTGTTGACTCATCAACTTTCTTTTTTCTTTTTTTTTATCTTACTAGCTGACCCGGTGTCCCGAATAGCAGAATAAGTATTAAAAAAAATTAATGAATCGACTGTTAGGCAGTACGAAGTTCGCCGGGTCAGCTAGTAAGATATATAAATAATATATCTTATTTATGTGACCAGTATATTAATCATATATTGATCTTCCTAAAAGCTTAAATATAGGCCGTTTAATAACTCTATGGCATGATCATTTTAGTTAGGACTCTTATTTACGTTGTGTTTGTATATTAACTCAGTTCTTTTAGGTGTCTCTTGGAAGAATGAATATTTACGAGAGCAATCGAAAGCCGTTGGTAGTGCCTTATAAGCTAAAGAACCCCGTTCATGAAGATAGAGCTAAAAAAAGGTTAAAAAACATTAAATTGTCCCTATTCAACTTGTACCAGGTTCACATCAATCAATTCTTTATTAATTAATCCCTTCCCGCTTGGAAAAGGCTCATAATATTTATATGAAATATCAGATACAAGGGCTTCGCACTCCCACATTTAAAAAAAAAAATGTGGGGGAGGCACACGGCTCCACACACACCGTGCGCGGTGAGATACAAGCAACCAACGCACTCCCCCGCAGGGGAAGTTTAATTGGAAACTGGACCGTAGTCCACAACAAAATGACTGGCGAACCAGTAAAAGAGGGCTTGGCCCCTTGGTAGTGCGTAAGCACAAACATCGACCGAAGTCGCGCATGTCAATACATGTAAATGCCATACAGAATACGATCAAATCCAGCCAGTGAATTTACGTCACACGGATTAGGCAACTATAGGCACACTGGCCATAAAAAGCTCTCCGTGAGCGCCACCACCTGCCGAACTGCAGTTCCTGCAGACGTGATGTAAGTGTAAGACATCACCACCAATTGCATAACATAAAATCCGTAACATTAGTTTTATGTGTAGTACATATTATACATTATTATATAATTGCATTTATTAGATTTTGAAGTCTACTCGAATGTAAAAAAATATCTAGGTACATCTATTTCATGGTGCCAATCAATATTAAATAGGACCAATTATATGAATAAGATATCTCAAATAGTCATTGTACCGTAAATTGATAGAAGACCTAATTTCATTCATCATTATTTTGTTAAAACTAAATTAACTTTAATTATGAATGAATGCAAATAGTAAAATGTAAATAATAATAATAAATTTTGATTCCAAGACAATTTACCTTTCTTATGGATACATCGGTAGCCACGCCCGATATAAAAATATGAGGTGTTTCTAGATTTCTCACGTGTTCTTGTAGCATATTATATCTATGCCAAATTTATGTCAAGTACCTAATATACGTCTAATGATCTTTTAGGATTCAAAAAAATCTTTGACAGACATACAGACACAGACACGGAGATGACTCAAGAAGTGATCGAATTTTGCTAAATTTGGCACGGAAAAGCATCTAATGATGTTCCTAAATTGAAGCTCACGTGAGTGAAGCGGAGGGTAAAAAGCTAGTATAAAATAAAAATTTAGATTTTTATAATGAAACTGAAGTGACACACTAATTTCCACCCTCCTCAAGATAAGTGACAAACAAAAGAGATTTTTTTTTATAGGTGTTACCAACTAGCACACAGCCCACCTGATGGTAAGTAGGTGCTGATACCCACAGACATTTTTCCTCAATTAAGAATCAAAATGCAGATGCGTTGTCACCCTCAAGGCCTTAGAAGGAATATCTCGTTTCTAGTAAAAAGGGTCTCCGGTACTCTATGCTCACCATACGAAACACAGCAGCATTAAGCTGCTATTTTACGCTGTTCTGTAAGACCATGATCCTACTCTGGTCAAACCGAACCCTGCGCGCCGTAATATAGGCGCAATATAGGAGCATGACAAACATAAATAAGAAGGTGGTACCTATATAGCTAGGCAGAAAAGAACTAATACCACTTACTGGGATAGATTAGATAATTTTACACTCACAATTAATTTCTTATAATGAAGGCATTTTTGAGGCTTGATGTTTCATAAACGAAGTTTAGTTTATAAAAGTATATATTGAAACCTAATAATTACTTAAAATTTATAATTTTAAACGAAAGGTTTTTTTAGATTATAGTTGGCAATTAAATGCAGAATTTACTGTCGCCAATGAGTTTTCCGGACCGATGCGACTTAGGAAACTTCAATAAAATAGCTTACTCCTTTCGAAAAGGTCGGCAACGCAACTCCCCCTGGTGTCGCGAATTTTTATGAGCGAGTGATCACTTACCATCTGGTAAGCTGTATGTTCGGTTACTTTCTTACATAAAAAAAAAAACAATGTGCTAGGTAGGAAAATTAGAAAACTAAATACAAGAAAAATACATCAACAGTCAAAGGGAATTCACCGTCCAGTATCGGAAGAGCCGATAGAGGGAAATTAATCAGAAGATGAGGGGGCAAAATAATAAAAAAAACTGCTATTGCCAATTCGCCTGCTAAGCGTGACAACTATGGTAAATCTAAAGATCTATGGAGGAAGTCTATATTCAGCAGTGGACATTTGATAGACTATAATAGATGGATAAAAGTAAATAAAATACATATAATAGGAAAATTTTAGTTTTTATCCAATAACGGGACCTTTATACAATCTTTGGCCATAACTCAATACAGGAACAAAGAATGAGAAGAAAAATAAATATCGGAAAAGTCAACCGACGTACATTTTTGTTTTCGACAGTAACAGATTCGATCAAAGAACAGACCTTCGTCTCTATAGAGATGAAAGGAAAATACAACTATCGGTAAAACCCATAAAAAATAATATGTTTCCTGGCTTTTCGCTTTGAATTACTCACTATAACGACGGCGACGCACATAGTACTACGCGACTACAAAAAATGTTGCTTATGTATAGTTTAGGCGGGCTGTACAGGGTTACCTGTTGCATTGAATGATGAAATTTGTGCGCACATTCGATAAGAATCGGTTGGGGATTAGGTTCATACAGATTGAAACAAATTTTATATGAAAGTAAAACTGAGTGGAATGGTTTAAATAAATTTAATTGATTTCAAAAATGAAAAGCATCGGAATATGTTCAACAATTTATCAGAAACGCCTTGACGAATAAATTATTCTTTTTTTTTATTAAATAGGCAAAGGTAGGCCTATTTAAATTAGCAGAAAAAGTTCCACCCTTAAATAAACCTGGTAGAAAAATAGCACTAAATATTTTATTGCTATTTAGATGAAATCTTACTTGTTGACTTGAGCTTGTGGTATTGCAAAGTTCACTCAAACGGGTATAATTTAAACGTTTGGTAGAAACGAAAACCCCGACATAAAAATTAAAAAAGTTGTTTCCACATAACAGCTTCTGAATTAAGGGTTTTATTTCTTCATTATACTATTCCTTAGCCGACCGACTTCAAAAAGTATTATGTGGAAATTATATTTAAAAGATTTTTTCTAAATTGTTTCTGAACACGGTTTTCATTTTTATTAAAAGTTAAATTTTATAAGTGCAGATGCAATCTCTACATTTTATGGGCTATAGCCAACTCACAAAATACATTCCTATGACTGATCATAGGTAATGAGACAGTTTATTTCTCTACGTCCAGTGAAACTTTTAGGCGACTACAAGCTTTTTTTAATCGCAGATCTGCTCTAAGACGATGAACATTTCAAGTGATCACATTTGTTATTGATAATAGATTATTTAATATTATTAGATATTGTTTTAATATATTATCAATGCATTTTAATATTTAACATTTTTCAAATTAGCTATAAACATAAAAATAAAAAAAACCGGCCAAGTGCGAGTCGGACTCGCGCACCGAGGGTACCAAACAAATCCGTAGGTATATAAGTTTAAACTATTAAAAATATTTTTATTATATGATGTAACTAAAAATATATGCTTTTCGAAATATTTACTTTATCTGTGCTATAATATATTGCTTCGTATCAAATTTTAAGATTCTGAGTTCACGAGAAGTACCCTTTAGGTTTTGATTCCATTGCGAATGTCGAAAATTTGCGGCATAAACGGCTGTATCTTTTGATTGCATTGGCACAGAAGTTTGATTTTTGCACAGCTCCAAGGGAAAGTTAACTTGAGTATTTGATATGAATTTCAGCTTCATACCTCCACGCGTTCCTGAGAAAAAGGGTCTTGACAGACAAACAGACGGACAACAAAGTGTTCCTGTAAGGGTTCCGTTTTTCCCTTTTGAGGTACGGAACCCTAAAAAGGAAGTGTCTGTCTGTAATATTGAAATAATTGCCTTTTATAGAGTTGAGGGCCTATTTGCACCATTTAAAATAAGCCGTCTGGTTATCTGTCAATCAATCAATTTTAAGGTAACTTTGACGAAAAGTTTTTTTAAGCAATGGAAAAATTGATGATTCTTCGATAAATATCTTAAATCTAAGCAACACCACATTAATAGATCCTTTCCAGTCTTTGCCTCTATTAAATATATTTTATATAAATTTTTAAAATGTTTATAAATTCTAGAGAAAATAAAGCTGAAAAAGAAAAAACGAAAAAAAAAAATAAGTTAAGCGATACTACATTGTTTTCGTTAGCAAGATATTCAAATAAAAACCCTGCCAAAACAATCAAATAAATTGAAATACGCTCTTAGAGGCAAGAAACTCTTAAGGATCGTATAACGCTATCTTAAGGTAATCCTTTTAAAACGCAGTCCATGGAAACAGACAATCTCTAAACCTAAATAAATATTTGAATCTTTGTGAAAAATACTTCTTTAACTTTTATTATATATTCTTTAGATGAATAAATACTTAACAATTTAAAAACTAATAAATTCAAAGTTTTTACTGAAATATAAGAAAACATAAAATTCTCACAAACATCAGGTTATTTAAAGATTTTAAGACATGAATAACCTTTTTTATATTGTTGTCTGTCAGTCTGACCATGTGTTAGCTGCGTAAGAGAACAAATCAACCTCTTTCGTCGTGTGGAAGTGCCAGAAAAATCTCATGACCTCCGACAGATGATTTTACTATGTGGTAGGACTCTTTTTCTCTCTTTCTTTTTTAGCCTTCCATATGAGTAAGAACTACAGTCTTACCTAATTTTGGAGAAAAATATCAGTATTTAAAACGGTGTGGCAATAAATCTTGGTTCTCAGAGGTGACAATGCATCTGTAGCCTCCTCTGTTTTAAGTTAACTTCAGGTGTTCATGCTCCCACTGCGAGGATCGACCGGAGGACACGGTGGAGCACACCGTGGAGGTGTGCCCTGCCTGGGCGGAGCACCGCCGTGTCCTCGTAGCGGCGATAGGCGGCGGCGACCTCTCGCGTCCGGCCCTGGTCGAAGCCATGGTCCGGAGCGAGACGGAATGGGATGCCGTCACCACCTTCTGCGAAGCAGTGATGCTAGCGAAGGAGGTGGCGGAGCGGGAGAAGGAGAGAGCAGCAGCTTTCCTTCCCGGCCGCCGCGGGAGACGCCCCGGGCGTCGGGGGCTACGTCGTGGCCCCCGGCCACCGTAGGCGCGGGCCTGTGGACGGCGAGCAATGGGTAGCTCGCCGTCCGCCCGTCTAACGACGACAGGTCGTGTCGACGGCGCGTTTTGTTCCACGCGCGCCTCAAAGAGCTGTCAGCAGCGTGAAGGGGCCCGCAAGGGCCGACGCCTGCCGGGGCTGCGGGCTGTTCGAAAGAGATACCGCGGCTCCGGAACGTAAGGGCACTGAAGGAACACGGATGGTTTTTAGTCAGTAAAAGTCTGACACTCCCTTCCGCTCCACCCAGAGCTAAAGGCGTCATTTGATGATTTTCCATCCGCAAAAAAAAAAAAAAAAAAAAAAAGGTGTTCATGGACAATAACCACTGCCCATCATGTTTATCGTAAGTTCGTTTGTCACTTGTTTTATAAAAAAAATGGTGGTAGCACATCGTTCTCGTTTAAGCAGCGACAAAGGTGTGAAACGAATAGAATTTCGATCGCCTATCGCGCATACTGAGCGTGACAATTATGACAAATCTTTACTACAGCGGAAGCAGTCTACGTCTGGTACTGGACTTCTATGAGCTGAGAATAAAGAAGAATTACCCAATTTTTTAAACAATATAATAATATATATTGTATATAATATAATATATAATAATATTTTATTAATTCGTCGTTGGAGCCGCAAAGAGGCGAAACTCAATTTTTAAGAAAAATAAATATATTAGACTTAATGGAAAACTACAAATAATTCAATTCAATTCAAATTCATTTATTTTCATACAACAAAGATCCATGGATTGGTATTACATTAACGCTTAAAAACTAAGTGTTAGTATTTAAAAAAAATAATTATTATAATATTATATTAGAATTAAATTAAATCAAACTAGACTAAATTAAATTCTAATTTTTCATGTACCTAAGATGCACTCCATGCGGTCGACTCCTAGAAGAATTACCATCCACTGTATGAGCTATCATTCGCACGAAATGCCTCACAATAGGCGCATGCGGATCATTTGCCACCATTCTCTAGTAAGATTCATTTTCTGATGAAAAAAAAAACTAGTAATGTTATAACAAACGTTTTCTTGCTCTCCTGTATTTTTCTGAGAATTGAGGTTCGTACCTTTGCGGCGTTAGTGACGAACTGTCCGATGGGATGTTAATCTGATACGACCGGAGAGAGAGATCAGGTATAATAAAATGTGTTTACTTGCATTTTTTATAGAACGGGGTCAAAGGAGCATGCGGGTCACCTGATGGTAAGTGACTATTGTAGCCTATAACTGGTCTAGCGTTTGTAGTAGTGCGACTGTAGATTATAAGGCCCCGGTTTTGAATCATAGGTCGGGCCATAAAAATCGGTTATTGAATTTTTCCATCAAGAAATTCTCAGTAGCTGTTCGGAGTCAGGAAGTTGGCGGTGTGTCAATTCTATGCCTCAAAAAGCATATAGACGTTTGTCCTGCGCCCATAAATAACAATTTTTTGTCCAAAACCGCGTTTACAACCACTAGAACAACGAATCAATCAATAGCGTCACAAAATAACAAGAAATAAAAAGGGTACAGTAAGATTTTAATGTGAGCTTTAACATAGACAAAGAACAGAGATTCATTGTAATTCTACTCTACGTATATCAATAAAAAAACACAATAGTCGTATGAACGGCCTCAATCAGTGAATACAAAGCCTTCGGTTCGCAATAAATTGCTTTCTTAATGTATAATATAATTGTAATAATATTTTATTAGTATTTTGTTAAAGCGCACGTAAAAAGATTTCTTATGAAGAAAGGATATTATAAATGAGATGTTTATATTATAAAAGATTCAATTTATTCATTTATTACAGCCTATCCAAAGTCCTAAGTACATAGGTCCACAGTTTGACTCATAGAGCCATAGAGCTTGGTAAGCGGGTAGACCACCGCATTTTTTTTTAAATTCAGCTGTTGTCAGGATGATGCTGCTATCAATCTCCTGTTTCATTTTACCTTTGTCACTTCTCACGATACCCACGGAATGATATGGGATAGTGGATTCTGTTACGTCACCACTCAACGGTGACAGTCATGTTTATTTTAAGGCCCGAAGCAAACAGAGGGCTGTTATATGTTTAACGTGTGTATCTGTGTATCTGTCTAATTGTGTATCTGTGTGTGGTTGTTGCATCGTAGCTCCCAAACGGATCAACATAATTAGATTTTTTTGTTTGAAAGGTGACTTGACGTTTGAAGATCGTCAGCTCTT
Source organism: Parnassius mnemosyne (assembly GCA_963668995.1). Lineage (NCBI taxonomy): Eukaryota > Metazoa > Arthropoda > Insecta > Lepidoptera > Papilionidae > Parnassius > Parnassius mnemosyne. The sequence continues at coordinate 36,744,175 of CAVLGL010000079.1, read as the reverse complement.
TTTGTTTCGATGTTTTTTTTTTTAAATTTTCCATTTAATATTATTCAATCAATCAATCAATCGATTTATTTATCCTGCCATTAACGAAGCCTTTTATCCTGAACATTTTTCGATGGTTGTCTAAATTATTGTGATGTTTACAGAATGTCTCTCAGTTCAGTGTGCCTCTTGGCAAAGGGCCTCCTCTAACATCTTCCATTGTTTTCTATCTCTAGCAACCCTCTCCGATTTGGACCGGCTGTTAATTTTATCTCATCCTCTCATCTTTTTCCTTGCCTTTCTCTTTTCCTTTTACCATCTCTAGGATACCAATCAGTAATAATATTGCTCCATTTTTCTTGAGTACTTCGCATTATATGGCTCGTCCATCTCCACATTAGTTGGTCTATCTTTAAAAGCACGTCTGCTACTCTAGTTTTTGATCGTATAAAGGTGTTTCTTTTTCTGTCCTGTTTTTAACGCCAATCATGCTCCTTTCCATAGCTCTTTGACGTTTTGTGAGAGACCAAGTTTCACAACCATAAGTGAGGCAGGGAAGAATGCAGGTATCAAAAACTTTCCGTTTAATTTCTGTGCTTAGTTCAGTTGATTTCATTACCTCCTTTAGCGACCAGTATTTTTTCCAGCTATTAGCTATTCTTTTATTAATTTATTTGGTAGATTGGTCTTTATGTGAAATGATTTGTCCTAGGTAAATATACTCTTCTACGTACTCGAGAGTATGGTTGTTAATTTTGATCTCTCGGTTTTCGCAGTTTGTTAATAGTTTAGTCTTGTTTATGTTCATGAATAATCCGATTTTCTCACTTTGTTTGTTTAGATCTTCAATCATTTTCCCTAGGGTATGTGGGTTTTCTTCAAATAAGACAATGTCGTCTGCAAATTTGAGATTATTAAGTTTCCTTCCACCTATGCGTAAGCCACATTGGTCCCAATCCAATTTACGGAATATATTTTCTAGTACCGCAGAGAACAGCTGGGGAGATAATGGATCCCCTTGTCTAACTCTACTTCCTATCTTTAACTCATCCCCTAGTATTTCCAGTTGAATCCTTGCCTTGCTGTGAGAATATATGTTTTTAATTATCGTGATGTATGACGAAGGGATACCCTGCTCCGTTAGACTTTCCCATATGGCTTCATGACTGATACTGTCGAGCGGTTTGGTGTATTCGATAAAGGCCATATACAGAGGTTTCTTGTACTCCTTGTACTTTTCTACGATCTGTTTCACTGTATGTCAATAATCTATCGTAGAAAAGTTTTTCCTAAAGCCGGCCTGTTCCATGGGTTGGTTTTCATCCAATGTTGTGCTTATTCACCCAAGAATGACCTTAGAGAAGACTTTATAGATGTTCGACATCTTATATTATTAGACGACTTTAAAAATACGAGGTTTATAATTCGAGTGTAGGTATGTGTGTATATGAATGTATGTTTATTTCTTTCGCATACCCTGTAGCCTAAACGGCTTGATGAATTTTAATATATGGGGTGTTGTTAAATTTACCTTAGTTGTGGAAGTGACATAGGGCATAAAATTTGAATTTTCCGCTTTTCAGTAAATTTATTACGCAGTCGGCTTTTTTAATTACTGTTTTACCTGTGTATATTACGCGAGATCGCCTTCAACTGTGAACTGATTTTCATGATTCTTTTTTTATTAAAGAACTTATACTTTATGGGTGGTCCCATATAAATTTGAAAAAAAAAAGACACTTAAGTGGCAAAATAGGGGATAAATTTGTAATTTAACTATTAAGATGATATTAAGATTGCGATTTTCCTTAGTTCACTTAAAAAGGTAAAAAAAACTAATATATAAAAGTAAAATGAGACCTCAAAGATCTTAACAAAAAAGGAATTAAAGCCCAGAATTCAGTAAATAAAATTATTCTATTCTTTTTAATTTTTGGTCGTGTATTAGTATTAGCGGTGTAAGAACATCCAATACGCCATATCGTTTCATGGGTGTCGTAAGAGGCGACAGAGGTATACTGAAACAGGGAATGGACAGGTTGCGAACACACGAGCGAAGCGTACCAACTATGGTGAAATCTCCCCTTCCTATGAGGCAATCTATGGGGCAGGCCTATGTTCATCAGTAAACTTTTAAGGGTTGCAATGGATGGTTGAACGGATGAGTTTTTTTTAGTTGGCTTTCATTTTTTATTATTAGTTATTTTTTAATTAATTTTAATTAGTTTTTAATTATTTATGTATGTTTATTTTGTTATTTAACTATTAATTAATATTAGCACGGCAAGGGCCTACGTCCCGCAGTCGATTTTGAAATATCGATGCTCATCACACTAAGTTGCATCCAAAGGAATTCGAACTTACATTCTCCTCTCTAGCTAGCGGAGTCTTAGTAAGTAGACAATTTAAATTGAATTAACTAATATTACGAATTTTATCGTGTTTTATTTTAGCTTATTTTTTATTTCTGACGTGTTTCGAGTGCTTTTCAGCTTTCCGTACTTTTAATGCGAGAAAATCTTACTTTACTCCTTACTAAAAGGCCGGAAACACACCTGCAATACCCCTGCTATTACCGTTGTTCATGAGCAGCGATAATCACGTTACATCAGGTTAGCCGTATGCTCGTTTGTTCCCTCTGATATAAAATAATTTAAAAAAGCATAAGTTTTTTTCAACATGATAAAAGTGAAATTTAATTATTATAAAACCACTTATTGTTATGTCTGTTCAATAAGATTGATGTCATGGAGTCGTTTTGAAACCAAATAGTGAAAACTGTTGTTGTAATAACATAATAACAGAGTAAACAAAAAGTGTTACACTAACAACCGGACACCAGTTTTTGTTGGATCTATCTAGCTTTAAAATTGTTTTGTTTGTTTTTTTCTTTAAAATTGTATTGTATTGTTACCAAACTTGACACTTTAATTACAGAACACTAGTTACAACTTAAAACCACACTAATATTAAAACACAATTATATTACTGATCACTTTAGTTCGCAGTCGTATCGCTTCAAAGTATTCGCTTGTATCGCCAATTCAATACTGCCCCGGTCGCGATCTATACCGATCTTATATAAGGCGTCAGGTAGTTTCCAGAATCTTCTACTATTGAAACTTCTAGAATGTTCGAGTACACATCGGTTCCGATTGACTACGTGTCGATAATTCTAGAAAGTTCTTCCATGGGAACTTCTAGAAGGTTAGTTCTCTTAGTTCTGCTACTCGATACTAAAGGGCGCTAGTGGTAACTAGTGTTACCATGTACTTTCCATTAATTGTGGCGCGCAACAATATCTAACTTTAAAACGCTGCTATGAACTGACACATTTGGCAGGCGAGCTATTTTCGGTTGCTATCAGGAAGATGCTACTAACCATCTGTTTTCTTTTCCTTTTGTCGAGTCTCCCGGTACCCACGGAATGATATGATATTGGATATTCTTATGCCACCGCAGAGTGTTAACTTTTATTGGTATCAAATTCCTTATTATAATAATATTTATAAAAATCAATTGCTGTTAGTTAGTCTCGCTAAAACTCGAAACTAGCTCGACTGATTCTGATGAAATGTTTTGTGTATATTTGAGTGGGTCCCTGGATGTTTGTAAACTGCCTCCACGATACAGGAGAAAATCTTAGTGTAGGGGTAACGTTTTAAAAAAAGAATAAAATGAATAAATAAATAAATCCAGAAATCACTCCTGCGAAGCCGGGACGGATCGCTAGTAATATATAATTATAAATTTATAGAATAATAAAGTCTTTGTTTCAGGTTAGTGGTTGTTAGTTGTGAATTTTAACTAATATTAAGTGTGAAACACATACTAATTATCTAAAACACATAACTTATGATGAAAATTCCTTGATTGAAATTTAATAATCAACTAACAATAAATGATACCAGGAACATCTTTGCAAACATATCATACGGCTATGTGACGACATAGTTTCAAGAAGTTTGAAGTGCCATTTAACCCCAAAGTTTAGAACTTTCGGTAAGTTAAGAGATGATGTTAAACCTTGGTCATTGCCTAAAAACGATTTAACGAGATGAACTACTTAATTGAATTTAAATTGTCACAAAATATTATAGTATATTAGTAAAATTAATCTCACAAACTTTTCTCTTTGGAAATATATAATTAGCTCGAGACGATAAACTGCTTTACGGATTAGTAAACAGAAGTGGCAATGGACTAGCCATATACCTCCCAGAACCGCCAACCGATGGGGAAACAAAGTTTATTGAGTAGCGGCCTCGTACCGGAGGACGAAGTGTATCGCCCCCTCCACTAGATGGAGTGACGACATGATAAGACCGCGCTTTGTGGTATCCCTTTGGAGGCCTATGTTCAGCAATGGACGGTAAGGATGATGATGATGATGATGAACTGCTTCATAAATAAATTCTGTCATCTATAGTATTATGTTCATTAAATAGTATCTTAGTAATGGAGCTTGTCCCATCATATCATTTTCATTTGTAGTTTTACCTACTTATAATGTTTGTGCACAAGTATTAAATTTACTTTAATGCCAATGTTAAACTTAAAAATATCAAAACCGACGCCCAAAACTTTAAATAACGATATAAAATAGTATCCACATAATATATTAGGTTCTAAAGGTTTTCATCTTTATACGCTATGACTTAAGAAGCGGTTAAATTATATAAAAAAATAATGATTTCTTATATTTACGCGAAGACTACATGTTGAATGAAACTATTTTTTACGGATTTTGTCGCGTTTAATTTAACTTTTTAATTCTCAACGTTTCGGGTGCTTTACAGCACCCGTGGTCACGGGGTGGGAGGGGGGGGGGGACTGAGGTGTTTGACATCCCGATGTCATAGTTAGCCCGGCTACCTTCAGTTTTATGAATATTAATTTTTGGTCCGATCTACGCAGAATGTACGCTTACAGTATCTTGAAATCTTACAGTGGTATGCTTGGGTTTGGATTTAATTTTATTAATTATAGGATCCCAAGCAGATGGCAGCACCCATCCATCTTCTCTATTGAAATTAGGATATTTTTTAATTTCAATAGCCTCGCGAATCATCCTTGGTAGGAATCGGTGTTCTTTTGCGAGGATATGTGGTTTATCAAATCTAATGTAATGGCGGGGACGATCTAGAACATGTTCACACACTGCAGATTTCCCGGAACGTCGGTGCTTCAAGTCAGCCATATGTTCTTTCACGCGGGTTTTAATAGATCTTTTTGTTTGAAACCACATTCACAATCCAGCTTGTACACTCCTGTATCTTGTAGAGGGATATGACACTTGATGGATGGTAAAAATTGACTAATCTTCTTCGGCGGCTTGAAGAATGTTTTAATGGAAGCTCGCTTTAAGATGTAGCCAACCTTGTCTGTGTGACCAATAGTGTTTTATCAGGATTTCGGATGACTGAAACATCTAGGAAAGCTAAAGAATTGTTTGACTCTAACTCCATAGTAAATTGTATTTTAGAGTTTATGGAATTTAGGTAGTCTAAAAAAGCAGTTACTTTGTCAGATGGTAAAATTGTGAAAGTATCGTCTACGTACCACTTGTAGAATCTTGGATGTACAGGAGCAGTAAGAAGGGCTTTCTTCTCGAAGTTCTCCATGAATATGTTGGCGACTACGGGAGATACAGGCGAACCCATCGCCACACCATCTACTTGCTTGTAGAATTCTTCCTTCCACAATAGATAGCCAGATGTGATGCAGTGTTTGAGTAATACTGCATATTCTATAGGCATGTTGTTATCTTCTAGCTTCCTAGTTACGAGTACAATTGCGATGCAGTCTTCAAAATCCGCAAAAAATTGTTTAATTCAATATATAAAAAAATGTTTTTAATTATTGAAGTCGGTACTTACTTGTTTTTGAAGTGAAAATGCGAAGATGGAACTATTACATCTGAGCTTTTCAAAGTGTTTGAAAAATTGGTACTTGAATAAATATATAATAAATCTGCTGTGGATTCGTTGAGCAGGAGTGCGATGGTCTTGTTCTTCAAGGAGGGCGACGACTCTCTATTCAAAAACTAGAGACAGATTTCCTTTCTGAGCTACGTTTACGTTCTGTTTTCAAGAGTCATCATGAATCATCTATCACTAGAACAAGCCGGTTTCCAAAAAGGATCATAGATCAAAAAGGCAGTAAGTGAATGTATGTACCATAGACATACCTTTCGGGAAATTGTACAGTGTGTGTTGTAGACTACGAGAAAGCATAGAAGGACAATAGAATAGAATTATTGTTATTCAATATAGATTATTACATAATACTTATTGAAAGTTATTTTTTTATTTACCACTACCACTACCACATGTTTTCCCTGCTTTGATACTAATTTACTCGACAGTGTTTGCCCGCAGCGAAGTAACATTTTGTACCGTATTTGTAATACATTATACTTAATAAACAATTTAATTTAATTTAATATGTATTACTTGTGAGATACATTGTGTTTTTATGCGATGGTTAAGTCAATCTATTTATTTAAAACATAAAAGATTTTTAATATTGATATGGTCACTATAAGATGTTGTTAGGTTAGCTAATTACGTAATAAATTAAGACCCTTAAGTAGGGACTGAATAAATTAACCGACTTGGTATTACATGGATCTCACAACTTTTTACGGTGGAATAACTGATTTGTGAGACTTGGTTTTTTTTTACAAGTTTTGTTTTTGACGGTTTAATTTACTATATATACTTTTATACATTTTTAATCTGTTTTTTTTTTTAAATTTTACTATTTGCTGATTTGTTAACAAAACTTGTATCAGTTTAAAATCTATATATTTAAATAAAATTGTAGTGTCTGTCCATAACATCGAAATAACAGCCTTCTATCAAGCAAGGGTGTTATATGCATGCTATTAAGACTTAAACAACAATTTTTAAACTTTTTATCTGTCTGTCTGTCTATCTGTCCAGGTTTATCTTCGGATTGGCTGAATTGATTATGATGAAAGTTTACAAACAAATAGAGATCATTGCCAGGAGAAATCTAGGCTACAATATTTATTGCGAAAAACTTTGAGATTATATTAGAAACGAAGAGATAACAAAATAAATTGCCTTTGCATATCTTAAATTAAAATGACGTTACATCAATAAATCATATACGTGTAGCTAGTTAATAAATAAAAATAAGCTTATAGTTACCTCACTATCATCGCCATCACATTCATGAAAAATTTAAACTTGGCTATTAGAATATAAGTATCTTCTTTAAAAATGTAGGTAAAAATTCAATGAAAGATCTTTTTGAACAGGTAAGAGTGACAATCAAACACGGTCCATCAGACGGTAAGTAGATGTAGTGACACAAAGACATATAAATGTTTCAATTGTATCTGCATTTTAGTATCAAAATGCAGATGTGTTGTGACCCATGTACTCAAAGTTGCAACAAATCGTTACAATTAATTATAATTTAAAAATGAAGATATTTTTTTAACACTTTACTGTTTTGAGCTCTGTTTAAAGTTTAAAAACTTAATTTAAAATTAATTTAAATATTTGTAGCAAACACATAAACAAACAGAAATTGGAACATAAAAACAATTATATTCTATTGTCATCCATTTCAAGCTTTTTATACAGTTTCAAGTCTAACTTCGCTCATCGGGAAGTTAGTTTGAATTCAGTTAAAAAGTTGTGATGAACAGACAAGAAAGCTAGATAATAAAAAGTGGTAAAAATTGGTCTCGGGTCTTCTAACTCACTATACGAAACATTGCAGCATTCTTCAGCTATTTTACGCTAATATTTATATACAGGCAACTGAACAGACAGATCTCCAAATGCATGCGGCGGGACTTACGCAACTTTAATACTCCTCCTATTGAAGAACCGATCGAGCGGAACCAGGGCTCCAAAGTCTTTGCTAGAGATCTGTCTGCCAGAAAGAGCCAACTGTCGAAGCTGAAGACCGAGTGTGGCAGCGTCATTTCCGGGACACCTGAGATTTTGAGTGAGATTGAGAGATTCTATGGGCAGAGCTGTACACGTCATCGTTGGTGCCACACGCAAGTGTGAGTAACGATCCAAGAGCGAGTCTTATCCGACATTATTCCGATGATATCCCGGACGTCAGTCTGAGCGAGATTACAATGGCTTTCTAGTACCTTAAAAACGGCAAGGCCCCAGGCGAGGATGGAATTACAGCGGAGCTTCTGAAAGCGGGTGGAAAACCGGTACTTGAAGTCCTTCAGAAGCTCTTTAATTCTGTCCTTTATGGTGGCATTACACCGGAGACGTGGAGCAGAAGTGCAGTTGTCTTGTTCTTCAAGAAAGGCGACAACGCTCTCTTGAAGAACTACAGACCGATTTCCCTTCTGAGCCGCGTCTACGTGCTGTTTTCGAGAGTCATTACGAATCATCTCGCGCGCAGACTTGAAGACTTCCAGCCTCCCGAACAAGCTGGTTTCCGAAAAGGCTTTGGCACCATAGACCACATACATACCCTTCGGTAAATTGTACAGAAGTCCGAGGAGTACAATTTGCCATTGATTATGAGAAAGTCATTGATTCCGTCGAAATTTAGGCAGTGCTGAGGTCCCTTTAGCGGTGCCAAGTTGACTGTCGGTATATCGAAGTATTGAAGTGCTTGTACAGTAGGGCTACGTTAAGTAGGAAGACGTTTTGAAGCTTCTGGGCTGGAAAGGATACGGTATCAAGGTCAATGGCGAGTACATCACACACCTTCGATTTGCCGACGATATAGTCCTTATGGCAGAATCGCTGTAGGACCTAAGTACTATGCTCAATGACCTAAATAGTCTTTCCCAACGGATAGATCTTAAGGCGAACATGGACAAAACAAAGATCATGTTTAATGTCCATGTCACACCTATGCCGGTAATTGTTGGGAGTACTAAGCTCGAAGTTATTGACGAGTATGTTTACCTGGGACAAATAGTCCGATTAGGTAAGTCCAACTTCGACCGAGAGGTCAATCGACGTATGCAACTCGGTTGAGCGGCGTTCGGGAAATTACGGCACATCTTCTCGTCAGGCATACCTCAAAACTTGAAAACAAGACTGTACAATCAGTGTGTGTTGCCAGTGATGACTTATGGAAATGAGACGTAGTCCTTCACTGCTGGCCGTATGAGGAAGCTCAAGCTCGCTCAGCGAGCTATGGAGAGGGCTATGCTCGGAATTTCTCTGCGTGATAAACTTAGAAATGAGGATATCCGCAGTAGATCCAGAGTAACCAACATAGCCCAACGGATTATTAAGCTAAAGTGGCAATGGGCCGGCCATATAGCTCGAAGAACCGACCGGGAAAAAAGGGTCACGAGTGGCAGCCTCGTACCGGCAGGCGAAGTGCAGGGCGTCCCCCCACTAGATGGAGTGACGACCTGGTAAGATATGCGGGAAGTCGATGGATGCAGGTGGCTCAGGACCGTGCTTTGTGGCATTCCTTGGGGAAGCCTATGTTCAGCAGTAGACTTGTGAAAGGCTGTAATGATAATGATGATGAATTCTAAGAATAAAATTTACCCTTATTTGGTCGAATCTACCCTTAAACGAATAGTTTCAGTAGCAATTCACAATCATAGCAAGTGAAGAGGCTTGTTTGGAAAGAAGCCTAGACTAATCGCCTAATTTTACATTTTCTCATGTGTAGGGGAGAAGTGGCATGAAGGAGCCAGGTTTTGAAAGAGCCACTTACATTATTTTGCTAGTTTATGAACGGATTTGATTGGTAATTTTATTTTTAAGTGGCTACATTGATTCCCCGTCACCCACAAACATTTGACAGTCCGCCGAAACCAGCGGACGCCGGTACATCGAGTTAAAGTTTTTGGTACTAAAAAGTAAGGAGTTTGCTTCATTTAACTTGTTTTTTGGTATTTTATTATAAAGAGATATCGGTAAATGGATTGTAGATTGAGTTTGTGCATATACTTGGCCTTGCAGCTGCGTAAAAACTGAGCCGCAAAAGTTTTGATATTGTTGTTATTTTTAATGTTATATTTTTTTAAAGAATAAGTTATGAAAGAGCCGGGTGAATGGGCCTTAAAAGAGCTGGCTCTTTCATACCCAGCTCTTTCATAACCCTGCATTTAAATATTGTAAATAAAATTAAAATAATAGTAAATATGCATTTTTTCATATATTATTAAATTATTTGCTTCAGATATTGCATTACAGGGAAGCCTGGTCCAAAAAAAAAAAACGAAAATTGACCAGAAAATCGGTAATTGAAGAAGCAGTTAGTGAAGTTTTGGAGATACATCAACCAATAAACAAAACTGCACACATCTTTAATATATTGAGGGCACACTTAGCTAAAGTAGTTAAAAAAGTAAAGGCTTCTGGTGAATCAGCTTTTAAACGCTGTCCTAATATAGGAAATAAGCGTATTTTCACAACAGACAAAGAAAATATGTTTGCGGATTATTTAAAGACTGCTTCTAAAATGTGCTATGGCCTAACAAGGTAACCAACTAAGAAGCTGGCATTTGATTATGCCATGGCTAATTATATCACTCTAGATAAATGGAGGGAAATCATTGCAGCAAATCATGTGAAAACAGTGATCAAGATTGGTTTTAGTGCAAAATTTATTCTGATTGGAATCATGAATCCTGTGGCATTAAGGGAAAATGTAATTTCTTTTGAAAGACATATTTATATATATATATGTAATTATATATATATTATTTATATTAAAATTATGACTGAATAATATGTTAAGATTTAAGCGTTGTTAGAATCACTTAAAATGACTGATAGAATTAAAAATTTCTTCAAAATGTCACTAGTTTTTAAAAAGGATTTGTTAGTAATGTCTATTTATTTTTTTAATAGTAGAACTACTATTCTTATACTTAATTTTCACAATTACACTTTATAATACAGACTGACTCTTTCATAATTTTAATATAAAAACAATTATGTTCTATTGTCATCCATTTCAAGCTTTTTATACAGTTTCAAGTCTAACTTCGCTCATCGGGAAGTTAGTTTGAATTCAGTTAAAAAGTTGTGATGAACAGACAAGAAAGCTAGATAATAAAAAGTGGTAAAAATTGGTCTCGGGTCTTCTAACTCACTATACGAAACACTGCAGCATTCTTCAGCTATTTTACGCTAATATTTTATCCTAGCGTGGTCCTTCTCCGGTCGAGCGAATTCATTATTATTGCGACTATAATGCGGTGTGGCTTTATCATGTATTATATTTCTTAATTTAGTTTAACGGGCTTGAGAAGGTGGTGGGTGGTACCTCAGTAGGACTCCTTTCTGTGAAAGCACTGCTATAGTGTTAAATTTATGTTTTAATTTCAGCGTCACACTACCTCAGTGCATTCCAAATAAACAAAATTCTTCCTACATATTGTAACTGCATTTGCGCTGTGTACACATGAGAAAATGTAAAATTAGGCGATTAGTCTAGGCTTCTTTCCAAACAAGCCTCTTCACTCGCTATGATTGTGAATTGCTACTGAAACTATTCGTTTAAGGGTAGATTCGACCAAATAAGGGTAAATTTTATTCTTAGAATTCATCATCATTATCATTACAGCCTTTCACAAGTCTACTGCTGAACATAGGCTTCCCCCAAGGAATGCCACAAAGCACGGTCCTGAGCCACCTGCATCCATCGACTTCCCGTATATCTTACCAGGTCGTCACTCCATCTAGTGGGGGGACGCCCTGCACTTCGCCTGCCGGTACGAGGCTGCCACTCGTGACCCTTTTTTCCCGGTCGGTTCTTCGAGCTATATGGCCGGCCCATTGCCACTTTAGCTTACTAATCCGTTGGGCTATGTTGGTTACTCTGGATCTACTGCGGATATCCTCATTTCTAAGTTTATCACGCAGAGAAACTCCGAGCATAGCCCTCTCCATAGCTCGCTGAGCGAGCTTGAGCTTCCTCATACGGCCAGCAGTGAAGGACTACGTCTCATTTCCATAAGTCATCACTGGCAACACACACTGATTGTACAGTCTTGTTTTCAAGTTTTGAGGTATGCCTGACGAGAAGATGTGCCGTAATTTCCCGAACGCCGCTCAACCGAGTTGCATACGTCGATTGACCTCTCGGTCGAAGTTGGACTTACCTAATCGGACTATTTGTCCCAGGTAAACATACTCGTCAACAACTTCGAGCTTAGTACTCCCAACAATTACCGGCATAGGTGTGACATGGACATTAAACATGATCTTTGTTTAATGATTTCTTATATTTACGCGAACACTACACATTTAAATAAAACTAATTTTACGGATTTTATCGCGTATATTAACTTATTTTACTTTCCCGACGTTTCAAGCACTTTACAGCACCCATGGTCACGGGGGGGACTGAGGTGTATGACGTCCCAATGTCATAGTTAACCACGGCTACCTCCAGATTAAAAATTATTAATTTTTGTTCCGATCTACGCAGTATGAACTTACAGTATCATGAAGTCTTGCAGTTGTATGCTTGGGTTGGGATTTAATTTTATTAATTATGGGATCCCAAGCAGATGGTAGCACCCAGCCATCTTCTCTATTGAAATTAGGATGTTTTTTGATTTCAATAGCCTCGCGAATCATCCTTGGAAGGAATCGGTGTTCTTTAGCGAGGATTTGTGGTCTATCAAATCTAATGTAGTGACGGGGGCGATCCTGTACGTGTTCACAGACTGCAGACTTCCCGGAGCGTCTATTCTTCACATCAGCTATGTGTTCTTTAACGCGGGTTTTTATGGATCTTTTAGTTTGTCCTATATAAGAGAGACCACATTCACAATCCAGCTTGTACACTCCTGCATCTTGCAGAGGAATATTACACTTGACTGATGGTAAAAACTGACTAATCTTCTTCAGCGGCTTGAAATATGTTTTAATGGAAGCACGCTTCAAGATGTAGCCAATCTTGTCAGTGACACCTCTGACATATGGCAGTACAGCAGGCACTCGCTCGACTGTGGCCGGCTTCACTCGTTCATTTCAGTTCACAATGGAGTTAGATTTGTTTTTTTGTTGTTGAACTGAATTTCAGTTCACAATGGAGTTAGAGGCAAACAATTCTTTAGCTTTTCTAGATGTGTTAGTAATTCGGAATCCTGATAACACCTTGAGCCACACTGTGTATAGAAAAAAGACCCATACAGATAGATATTTAAACGGTGATTCTCACCACCATCCTTCACAGTTAGCTACCGTGGGTAAATCTTTGTTTCAGAGAGCACGAGGGATCTGTGACAGTAAACACCTGGCCGCCGAGCTCCAACACGTCAAGCAAGTTTTGCACGACAATAAGCTTCGGGTCCCGCGCCTACGTCACAGTGAACGAGTGAAGCCGGCCACAGTCGAGCGAGTGCCTGCTGTACTGCCATATGTCAGAGGTGTCACTGACAAGATTGGCTACATCTTGAAGCGTGCTTCCATTAAAACATATTTCAAGCCGCTGAAGAAGATTAGTCAGTTTTTACCATCAGTCAAGTGTAATATTCCTCTGCAAGATGCAGGAGTGTACAAGCTGGATTGTGAATGTGGTCTCTCTTATATAGGACAAACTAAAAGATCCATAAAAACCCGCGTTAAAGAACACATAGCTGATGTGAAGAATAGACGCTCCGGGAAGTCTGCAGTCTGTGAACACGTACAGGATCGCCCCCGTCACTACATTAGATTTGATAGACCACAAATCCTCGCTAAAGAACACCGATTCCTTCCAAGGATGATTCGCGAGGCTATTGAAATCAAAAAACATCCTAATTTCAATAGAGAAGATGGCTGGGTGCTACCATCTGCTTGGGATCCCATAATTAATAAAATTAAATCCCAACCCAAGCATACAACTGCAAGACTTCATGATACTGTAAGTTCATACTGCGTAGATCGGAACAGAAATTAATAATTTTTAATCTGGAGGTAGCCGTGGTTAACTATGACATTGGGACGTCATACACCTCAGTCCCCCCCGTGACCATGGGTGCTGTAAAGTGCTTGAAACGTCGGGAAAGTAAAATAAGTTAATATACGCGATAAAATCCGTAAAATTAGTTTTATTTAAATGATCTTTGTTTTGTCCATGTTCGCCTTAAGATCAATCCGTTGGGAAAGACTATTTAGGTCATTGAGCATAGTACTTAGGTCCTACAGCGATTCTGCCATAAGGACTATATCGTCGGCAAATCGAAGGTGTGTGATGTACTCGCCATTGACCTTGATACCGTATCCTTTCCAGCCCAGAAGTTTCAAAACGTCTTCCTACTTAACGTAGCCCTACTGTACAAGCACTTCAATACTTCGATATACCGACAGTCAACTTGGCACCGCTAAAGGGACCTCAGCACTGTCTAAATTTCGACGGAATCAATGACTTTCTCATAATCAATGGCAAATTGTACTCCTCGGACTTCTGTACAATTTACCGAAGGGTATGTATGTGGTCTATGGTGCCAAAGCCTTTTCGGAAACCAGCTTGTTCGGGAGGCTGGAAGTCTTCAAGTCTGCGCGCGAGATGATTCGTAATGACTCTCGAAAACAGCACGTAGACGCGGCTCAGAAGGGAAATCGGTCTGTAGTTCTTCAAGAGAGCGTTGTCGCCTTTCTTGAAGAACAAGACTACTGCACTTCTGCTCCACGTCTCCGGTGTAATGCCACCATAAAGGACAGAATTAAAGAGCTTCTGAAGGACTTCAAGTACCGGTTTTCCACCCGCTTTCAGAAGCTCCGCTGTAATTCCATCCTCGCCTGGGGCCTTGCCGTTTTTAAGGTACTAGAGAGCCATTGTAATCTCGCTCAGACTGACGTCTGGGATATCATCGGAATAATGTCGGATAAGACTCGCTCTTGGATCGTTACTCACACTTGCGTGTGGCACCAACGATGACGTGTACAGCTCTGCCCATAGAATCTCTCAATCTCACTCAAAATCTCAGGTGTCCCGGAAATGACGCTGCCACACTCGGTCTTCAGCTTCGACAGTTGGCTCTTTCTGGCAGACAGATCTCTAGCAAAGACTTTGGAGCCCTGGTTCCGCTCGATCGGTTCTTCAATAGGAGGAGTATTAAAGTTGCGTAAGTCCCGCCGCATGCATTTGGAGATCTGCCTGTTCAGTTGCCTGTATGCTGTCAAATCTACTGAAGACTGCAGCTTCATATCACGTCTAACAGCCATGAGATTAAGAGTGTGATCGGAGAGTTTTGGTGTTATTCTACGGCGGGTCTTGCAAAACTTAGCTCCGACCGCATGGACAGTTTCCACAAGCTTGTCATTCATATCGTCCACTGCATTGCAAACTTCTAGGCACTAAAAACGGTTTCGTAGCTCGAGCTGAAAGGTTTGAGGACTTTGGATTAGAGCACGAGAGGGACGGAGCGTTGACTTCATTAGACGTGACCTCTCTAACTTAACATTTAGGTTCAGTGTGCCTCTCACCATTCGGTGATCGCTGCCGGTTTTCACCCTCGCGATCACTGAGACATCACTGAACAGTTGTCGTCTGGTCGTCATAATGAAGTCAATCTCATTTTTGTCGAACCATCGGGGCTCGACCAGGTCCACTTCCTGTAGGCCGCTTCTGAAAGAAAGAGTTCATCACAAATAGTCCCTCTTTCTCCATGAAGTCGGCCAGCTGCTGGCCCTTTGGGTTCCGTTGCCCTATTCCGAATTTCCCTAATTTCAACTCACCGTTGTCTCTTGTGCCTAGTATTGCGTTGAACTCTCCCACTAACACCGTATAGAATTAATCACTATTAATTCGAAAACAGACTAACCGACATAGCCCAAAGGATTAGTAAACTGAAGTGGCAATGGAACGACCATACGAGTATAGCTCGAAGAACCGGCAACCCATGTGGAAGAAAGGTTCTCGAGTGGCAGCCTCGTAGTGGCAGGTGAAGTGTAGGACGTCTCCTCACTAGATGTAGTGACAACCAAGTAAGACATGCAGTAAGTCAATGGACGCAGGTGTCTCGGGACCGTGCTTTGTGGCATTCTTGTGGGAGGCCTATGTTCAGCAATAGACTTGTGAAGGGCTGTAATGATGAATTCTAAAATAAATGATTTTAACGTTTTATTTTGTTTCAGTTCTAAGAAAAGTGCACCTATTGAGGAATAGTTACTAAAATACCCTTTTGCTCGGTATAACACTTACTCCAAAAATATTTTAATTGCGTTATATTATATTTCTTCGCTGGTATTACGGTCATTGTCAATTTCAAGCTCATTATGTCGGTATGTCATTATGTTCTGTATTTATTCCTACTCATTTTTTTATTTCAAAGCACCGAATAATATAAAGAATTGTACATACAACACATACAATAAAAACAAACACAACGAATAAATCTTTAAACCTTATAAACAAGTCGACATTGACACTGGTTGACAGTTCTTTTAGACACTTTAATGTGAGTGTGAGTTAACATAATATAACCTCTTACATCGCCCAATAATAGAATAATTTTTGCTGAGTTTTTTGTTTATTATTTACTCTGTTACTCCCGTATAATTATTCCAAGCTATAATTTCGGTTGCACGGAAAACTTTACTCGAGATTTAAATAGTTTATCTCTGGTATAGTTAACCGTATTTAGTTCGAGGTTTGGTCGAATCCATCCTAAGTGTTAACATATCAATAATTGTACAAATCTAGTAATTAAGCTTTTTTATAATATTAAAGTAACAAGATTCAAGTGTCAACTTCACCTAAATGAATGAGCTAGGTGATTATGATATGATGATGAATAATTTTAAAAGGGCTGTACCTAAAACCTAAATTATTTAGACCGATGGATGACGAATCTATCTACGAGTACCAAACATTATTATTACAGTAGTGAGTACTCTTTTTCTAGAACCTTCAAATTCGCTGTTGCTAAAATGTGAAAAGATTTGCCACAACCAGTGTGTTCTACCCTATCTCCATCTACCTTCCGGCAAAAATGCTGCTATTGGCTAATTCTACAGAAGTATTTGGCTTTTTGTGGCTAATAGAGCTTCTCAAGTTAGTGAATTCTTTTTTTTAGTATTTATTAGTTTAATTCTAAGATACGTGTGTTTCATCATTTGCCTAGAACCTTGCTGTGGTACAAGGGCGACACTGAAAGTTCTTAGAAAATCAAAAACTGAACAAACTAGCAAGTGGCACACAATTGTTAGTGTACTACTCTCCAGTAACTGTTTTTCGATCCTCTAAAACAATTGTTGCGTAATGATCTGTCTTTCCGAAAAACGAAGCCACCATCTTTTTTCCCACGCTTCGACTTTTCTTCACTTTAGTTGGCAACTCTTCGGAAAAAACACCCAAATAGAAGACTGTCTCTTAGTTTCAGGATCATAACAATAAATCCAGCTTTCGTCACCCGTAAGTACCATTTCACGACACCAATTAACAGGACGGAGTTTTTGGGCCTCTGTCATAATATGAGGTATCCACCGGGCACAAAGCTTCCTGTTCATGGAGGATTTTGTGACTTGACTCATACCGATACCTAAGCTTGTACGATTCTGCTGAAAAGTCACTCTTTTGTTAGTCTCTATCATAGGCCGCACAACACTGATGTTATCTTCAGTCGTCGCCGTAGAAGGCCGTCCTTCACCCAGATCGTCGGTGAGATTAGTGCGACCACGTTTAAGCTCATTAAACCAGTTGTAAACAGTGGCACGACATGGGGCTTCATCGTGAAAGGCCAATTGAAACTATCATAACTTTCTTGTTGACTTAACTGACATGGAAATTCATAAAAAATCATTGTACGAAATCAAGACAATTTTCAATTTGCCATCAAATCGTAAACAAATGACAAATTAATAAAATACATACAGCATAATATTGGCAAAGAGTTCCATTTTCTAAATTTGAACTTATTTTATTATTATATTGCGTACAAGTGTCCAGTTCTAAAAACTTTCGTGTGTGAAAAAGTGTCGCCCTCGTAGTATAAAACGAGGTTTCACGTTACATCTGAGTAACAGACCGTTTTATTAAAACTAATTATTAAGTAGTTTCTGTTTAAGAGGCTAGTAAAGCTGTAAATTTTCATACAAAAAGCGATAACGTTTTTACCCGCGTAACATAGTTTAATCTTCATAATTTTGGAAATGTTGTAGATATATTGAAAAACTAGGTTCGTATGTTTTTATTTTAAAGAAAAGCGTACGATATAAGTTAATAGCAAAAATATAGATACGTAGCTATATTTCAGACTTAAAAACTTTCATTAGCGTTTTTATACGCTATGTTGCTAAGCTAAGCTAGTAATTTATGTATTTCTATTTGTTAATCAATAATATAATACGTCTATCAATAATAATATACTAAGAAAGGAACTTCGTTCCAACCGAGTGTTCCACGACACTCACGAATGTTCCTTTATTTAAATTTCCCTGTACCAGAAATGTCTCCTGTATTATTGAGATATTATGCATAAATGTTTTTCTTAATAATACTAGCAGTGCAAATCACACTAATAT
Organism: Parnassius mnemosyne; assembly: GCA_963668995.1. Lineage (NCBI taxonomy): Eukaryota > Metazoa > Arthropoda > Insecta > Lepidoptera > Papilionidae > Parnassius > Parnassius mnemosyne. The sequence goes on along the minus strand of CAVLGL010000079.1, from coordinate 36,725,747 downwards.
TCCCTTTAACCACCCATTCAAACTTAAAATGCTTGTGTAAGGTATGGTTCACTACAGTTGTCTGCGTATTCTTTAATACGAGCATATTAAAATTGCGTAAGTCCCGCCGCATACATTTAGAGATCTGTCTGTTCAGTTGCCTGTATGCTATCAAATCTACTGAAGACTGCAGCTTCATTTCCCGTCTAACAGCCATGAGATTAAGAGTGTGATCGGAGAGTTTTTGTGTTCTTCTGCGGCGGGTCATACAAAACTTAGTTCCGACCGCATGGGCAGTTTCCATGAGCTTGTCATTCATATTGCCCACTACATTGCAACTTTCTAGGCACTGAAAACGGTTTTGTAAATGGTTTCGGGACTTTGGATTTGAGCACGAGGGGGACGGAGCGTTGACTTCATTAAACGAGATCTCTCCAACTTAACGTCTAGGTTCAGTGTGTCTCTCACCATTCGGTGATCGCTGCCGGTTTTCACCCTCGCGATCACTGAGAAACCACTGAACAGTTGTCATCTGAAGGCCATAATGAAGTCAATCTCATTTTTTCGACCAGGTATACTTCCTATAAGGCCGTTTCTAGAAGAAAGAGTTCATCATAAAGAGTCCATCTTTCTCCATGAAGTCGGCCAGCTGTTGGCCCCTTGGATTCCGTTGCCCTATTCCAAATTTCTCTACCTTCAGCTCACTGTTCTCTCTTGTGCCTAGTTTTACGTTGAAGTCTCCCATTAACTTCGTATAGTGGGTTTTGGAGGAATGCATGGCTCTAAATATATATTCATACATTTCCTCCACCTCCTCATCGGGATGTGCCGAAGTTGGTGCGTAAACCTGTACGACCTTCTACGAATACCGTTTGGTGATTCTGTGTATAAGGTACGCAACCCTCGTCGACACACTCTCAATCTTTACAACGTTATTAACGAGAGACTTGTGGACGATAAATCCGACATCTCCTTGGGACAGATGGTTGCCTTCCCAGTGATAGAACAAGTTGCCGGGTTCGAGGATTACCATGTTCCTCCCCTCTCTTCGGACCTCAGATAATCCGATAATGTTCAAGCGCAACTTGTCTTTCTCTTCTTCAAGCTCCAGGATCTTCTCGTCAGTCCTCAGGTTGCGTGCGTTACATGTTGCCAGGTCGAGTAGCCTTAGGTTGCAACCAATCGTCCACCGGAAATTCTGTTATCTCATATTGTTGTCTACACCAGCGGTCGGCAACCTTTTGGCGGGCAAGGGCCACTAGGTGGCAAAATAAACTAAAGGCGGGCCGCACTTGTGATTTACACACTTATTTATTCATCAAATCCCATAGAAAAAATGAAAATGCCATTCAAATTGTTAAAACATACGGAATTTAATTCGTACATGTAATTACATTACGTTTATAGCTAGAAAATAACGGAATTATTTTCTAGCTATAAACGTAATGTAATTCTCAATCTCAAAACTCAATGTCTGAGGTTGTATTTGGGAGGCTATTTCTTGTATGTTAGCTGTCATATTTGTAGTTGCAATTCGTAGAATGGCTCTCAAATGCTCATCTGTGAGACGAGATGCACATTTATTTTTTCTGTAATTGACAATTGAAAAAGTTTGTTCGCATAAATAAGTGCTACCAAAAATTGTAATGAACTGCTGAGCAAACTTTTTCAATTCGTCAAAATCAGAAGGCAAGCTACCATAAAACTTAACAAGATCTTTGAGTTCATAGAAAGTGCTTTTAAGAACATCATTAGACTGGAGATCAATCATGTTCATTTGTAAATTACTCGGTACTTCCTCAATATCACATGAAAAAGGGTTTGCAAACACCTTCAGTTTACTTGAAACTTTTTCAAAATCACCAAATCTGTCGCTGAATTGAGATTGCAGTTGTATTAAAATATCCTTCATTTTATCAATTTTCCAATGAAAATTAATTCCAGCTTCCTCAACAGCCTCTTTACAATTCGGAAAATGATCCAACTTTTTTTCGTCAATATGTTTTATAAAGAGTTTAATTTTCATTTGAAATGCTTTTACGTCTGTGTACATATCAGAAATTAGTTTTTTTTTACCTTGAAGCCTCACATTTAGCGTATTTAATTCATGAGTTACATCTGTCAAAAATCCAAGGTCTATTAACCATTGAGTGTCTGTCAGCTCTGGAATAGATTTGCCTTTTTCATTCATAAAAGTATGGATTTCTTTTCTGAGATCAAAAAATCTTTTTAGCACTGCGCCTCTACTTAACCATCGCACTTCAGAATAATAAACAACATCTCGATGATTTGCTTCCGTATCTGACAGAAACTGTTGAAATTGACGATGAGTCAATCCATTTTTTCTGATGTAGTTTACAGTCGATACCACGATGTCCATTACTTCTTTCCATGATACGACCTTGGAACATAACGCTTCTTGGTGGATGATGCAATGGAAAAATAATGGGATGGCACATCCTATCTCTGCCAGTTTCGATTTGATTCTACCTACCAAACCCTTATTTTGTCCACTCATGTTCCTGCCTCCGTCAGTTGTAACACTTACCAATTTTTCCCATGGTAATTGCATTGATACTAGCGCTTGTTCTAAGTTACAAAACAAATCTTCTCCGATAGTCGTGCCCTTCAAACTACATAAATGTAAAAGCTCCTCATAGACATTAAAGTTCTTATCGATTCCGCGAACAAATATTAAAAGCTGGGCAGTATCAGTAACATCATTACTTTCATCGGTAGCTAAAGAGAACCATTCAAATTGTTGTGCTTTTTCCCGGAGTTGCTGACATAAATTATCGCCCAAATCTTCAGTTCGCCGGGTACACGTTCTTGCAGAAAGACTTATATTTTCAAATTTTTTTTTTAGGTCGGGGCACACCTACTCAGCCATGACTAAAGCACATTGTTTTATAAGTTCGCTGTCGGTAAATGGTCGGCCAGACTTCGCAAGAATTTCCGCTACCCTTAAACTTGCACGTATATTCGACTCGTTACTTTGTACTTGAACCTTAAAAACATTTTGTTGATTCTTAACTGAAGATTTCAGTGCGTTAATTTTATTTTTTCGTGATTCACCCACTACGCATGCAAATTTAGCTTTATGCTCGCTATCATAGTGGCGTTTGACATTATATTCTTTTTGTATAGTAAGGGTTTTTTGGCATATTAAGCATAGCGGTTTGCCATTGCAATTAATAAAAAAGTATAAATCTGTCCATGCATCGTTAAATACCCTATTTTCTTCTGCTAACTTCCTTTTTTTAGAAGCCATTATCAACTGTAACAATAAAAGCATTATTACCAGACCAAGCTTACGTAGATCGGTACCTATCAAAAGTGTATAATAAAAAGTAATCTCACACTTACCGAAATCAAAACAAAAACGCAACAAATGAAATTGTTTCACTAATCACGCATCAAAGTAGGTAATTGACGGAGAGCGGAAAGCAACTGTCCTCGCTAACGTTCGTTTGTTCCGGCCGCGCCCCTCCCGCGCGTCGTTCATTAATTATTGTTCATTCGCGAGCCAAGCGAAGCGGGTTCCACACTACTATACGGTTGTGCGGGGTTCGCGCGCGGCGGACCGATAGTCCGAGATTCCTATTTATTTTACACTTATAATGTTTGCTACAACATAATACTTTTAATGTTACAGTTATGTTAAATACGCTAAATGTCAGGCTTCAAGGTAAAAAAAAACTAATCTCTGATATATGCTCATTTCATCCGCGGGCAGAGCGAAGCGCGTTATACAATATTGACTATAGCTATACGCTATATGTTTGTGGTTCGTTTATGCATCTATTTTGATATTATTAGGATTTATTTACATAACATTCACGGGCCGCAAGTAGAACGTCCGCGGGCCGCGCGTTGCCGACCGCTGGTCTACACTGATAGTTAAATTGTTTTAACTTTAATTAATACAGAGCCATACAAACTGAAACCTTTTGTTGCGCATCGAGTAGTTAAAATAACTGACGCAGTTTCACCTTCTAGCTGAAGGCATGTTTCGATTCTACCAGCCGAGGTCTCTCGTGTGCAGAGTTGGTCAAATGTAAGCGATGGTGGTCAAGACCAGATTGGATGCTTAGAGTTCCAGATCACTGGCCAGTTCATGTTTGGTGTAAACCCTAAGACAAGTTGGCAGATTTGAGAACACGCACTCTGATTAAATAAAATCTGATAAAATTAAATCGGTATTCATCCTTATCGTGACTATAGCGAGTATTGGCATTGGTCTTTTGCTTCATTTCTAAGAACCAAGCCAACGCGAGAATGGTCACTTGAATACGGATGAGGTAAAGTGTTCTCTGCTTAGCCTTGATTCAAGAGATGTCTAAATTAGAATAGCAGAAGCGTCTACCTAAATAGGTACTTACAAAAATTGTTTCCATTTATTGATAACTTAGAAGTCATGCGACTGGGTGAACGACTTACTAATTTCAACTTACCTGATCACACAAATCATCTATATTTGTTACCAAAATAATCTATTTTAACTCAAATAGTTATTAGCTATTATCATAAATGGTATTTGAACTGTGGACCTCGCACGTTGCAATCACTAATTGTTCGCAAGTTCTGGATTTTAGGAATGAGAAATCTTATTCGTTCTATTTTAGCAAAGTGTGTGACTTGTTTTCGGGTTAAACCTGTACCCTATAAGCCATCTATGGGCAACCTGCCACCTTGTAGATCTCAACAAGGTTACAGTTTTCAACGGGTAGGGGTCGATTTTGGCGGTCCTTTTCTTGTAAAAGAAATTAGACGACGTAACGCATGGGTCAGTAAGACTTACATTTGCTTGTTCATTTGTTTATCTGTAAATGCAGTTCATTTAGAACGCATACCTAAACTGTCTACAGAAGCGTTTCTAGCCGCCCTCGACAGATTCCTGTCTCGACGTGGAATATGTCAACATATTGTGATAGATTGTGTCACTAACTTTATAGGCGCTAAATGATACCTTGAGGAAATGGTTACATTATTGATAGATAAAAAACAGGATATCTCTGATCAATTTACGTCTCGTGGAATCTCGTAGATACTAATCCACCTTCAACACTTCACTGTGGAGGCATTTTTGAAAGTGGTATAAAATCTACTAAATATTGTCTCAAGAGGTTCATAGGCTCACAAGTACGGACGTTTGAAGAACTAAATACAGTTTTAACTAAAGTTGAAGCGATGCTGAACTCAAGACCGAATAGAATAGAATAGAATAGAATAATTTTTTATTCATTATTCATTACATGTGTAATTCTTATTGAAAGTCATTTTTTACTTTACCACTGGTTTGAAAAACCCTCTGTCCTAAGAAGAAACAGCAAGAAACCCAGCGGGACTTTTTTAACAAAAATTTACAATATAAATGATTACAAACTATTTACAAATTTTATTTTAGAAACTGCTTGGAAGCGACCACCTCATTCCCAGTGGTTATTATCAACCATGTATTCATTTATACTATAATAACCCTTTTTATACAGTTTCAGCTTAACAAAACATTTAAACTTGGTAATAGAGAGAGCCTGTATACTTTCCAGGACCTTTTGTAATAGCGTATACATTTCCCCGAGAATGAATTACTGACTCTCTGGAGTAGAGGATCGTATCACTAGCTTGTGTTTATTACTAGTGTTTACAGAATGTATATCACTTTTTTTTACTAAAACTACCTTTGTTTTTGTGAACATACATTAAATTTTCGTAAATATTCTGAGAGGCCAAAGTTAAAATATTTATTTCTTTTAATTTATCTCTAAGAGATTCTCTCAGTTTTAGATTGTAAATAGCCAATTTGTGAGTTATCTTTTGAGCTTGGCGAAGTTAATGTTCTCACAGCCGGTCATTTTATTAAAGAACGTCCTTTAGTCGCTCTATCAGAACCTTCCGATGAAGATATGAATCCTAGAACACGCAGTTACGTCAAAAGGTCTCACAACGTTTTTAGAGTATTTGGAAAAATTATTATTGACATGCGCTTTAACAAAAGGTTAAGTAGTTTAAGGAGGATCACAAACATCCTAATCGTTTCAATCATTGAACCTAATCTGCCACCTAACGAAAGGTGCCTAGGTCAAGTAGTCCAAATTAACCTCGGAAAGCACAATATTGTCACAAGGTTGTGACCTCAAAGACTAAAAGAGGCTTACTTACAAGGCCAGTAGTCAAAGTCTGCCGTCTTCTTGTTAACTGAATCTTATTTTTATTATTTTGTTATGGGATATTAAGTTAGATTGTAAGTACTAATTTTTTAAAATTAAATTCACTAAGTTTGGCTTTCTTTTGTAGTTTTAGTGTAAGGTTATCAATGCACAGCTTAGTTCAGATATCTATTAAGTTTATATTAATGTATATTCTATGAGCAACTGGAGACCTGGAAAGCTTCCGGGACGATGGTTGTCTTGTGAAAGTCTTAGGTGATTTCTGGTGGGAGGGAATGTTGTGGCTTCGGAACAGCCCCGATATAATACCCTTTTCTCAAGTATTTTATCTCCTCCCACCTCCTCCATATACGCACTACTCAACAAAGGTGCGCTACCTATCGCCAAGAAAAATAAGAAGCAAGATGGCCGCGTACGCATAAACCGTGTTCGTTACCGTTCGTTTAAAAATTCTCAATAAATAAAGTTGTAAGACTATCGTGCAATCACTTGTGTCCATATACATTCGAAGTGCACTGTGGTGTCTGTGTATACACTAGAACTTTAAAATAAATATTTAGACTTCACCATAACCACGAGAAGTGCTCCAGTCTTGTGAGTATCCTTGCGTTATCAACCCAGTTATAAAGCTATTTTCGTTTACTTCCCGATTGGGATCATCGGGTTGGCCAGCCCTTGGTTTGGTTGTTCTCTGGTTCCCAAAACCACCCTCAAAACACTTTACGAAACATTCAAGCCGTAACAATAGTATATAAATAGTATGTAAATTAAAAAAATAATAATAAGTGAAATGTATAAAAGCTGTTGGTGTTCCGAAAAAAATAAATTACATCACACAATACAATAATACAATAATAATTTTAAGAATTTAATTCATAATAACACAGGAACACTAACAAAGCCAACAATAGAATTATAAGAACCAGCAACAATATGAGTTTTATTTCAACAGGTCTGGAATACTGCGAATTCTCAATGGTGCGTGAATTAACTGTTACGAGTATAACAGAAGCAGCGCAATATAATGTGTAGTTATTTTCAGCGATTTGTAAATACGAGATCAAAGCAATGTGCAGTATAAAATCATTTTACATTGTGACACAATATTTTTAATAATTATTTGAAATATGTAAAAATGAATGTTTCTTTCTTTCTTTCTTTCTTTCTTGGGGGAGGCGTATATTTGGAACGGTGTGGGAACGGTGACGGGTTGTAATGTAGATGATGATGATGTGTTGTATTATGTTTGTGTTCACATTTCCCATACCGTTCATTCAACAACGATGAATATTTGTTTAGTAGTATGCGCTGTGAAAGTTTTTGACAAAAATGAATATCTGTTTGTTTTTTTTTGTACTTTTTTATGCGTGCCTATACCATTCTTGTGATTACTTTGATTACAACTTTGATGAAATATGTAATCTAAATCAAATTTTTTTAGTCAGTAATATCGCAAATGTTACTGACTAAAAAAGGTATTGCAACGCATTACGAGCACAACTAGTTTCAAATAAAACTGACCTCAAAAAAAAAAATGACAAAATGAACCGCAGGACCCGACTCGTCGTCTTACCTTTTACGTTGCTTCCCGTCCCCACTCTGGTTATTGTCTACTTTCATCTGTTATTAATGTGAAATAGTTGTATATGTCTCTGATTTATGTACTATAAAAGGTAACTGTTATATAATTAATACGATTCTAAGTACGATGTTTGTCTTTCTACTAAAATTAATTATAACCATTATTAATTTATAATTCGAGTACTTGCAGAGTGTTATTAACGCACTTTCCCCAAAAGCAAAAGGCTGTTGATAATTGTGACCTTGAAATTTAAATGTAACATATTATATTTTTTCACGATTATTTAACCAACTTGTTTTAAAGAAATGTTAGGTGTGATAAATTACTAAAGAAGGTGTGGAGAACCATCTTCCACATATTTTTTGCTTGAAGTTTTTTTGCATGATAGAGTTCCGAGTGAGGATATCTGCAGTAAAACTAGAGTAACCGACAGGATAACTGAGATAGGCCAACAGGTCAATAAGCTGAAGTGATAATAGTCTGACCAAAGGAGTTGAAGAACCGAAAAACAACGCGGAAGAAAGGTTCTCAAGTGGCAGTTTTGTAGAAATGCAGGTAGTTCATGGATCAGTACTTCGATCGTTTCGTGGCATTCCTTGGTGGAGGCTTATTTTCAGTGGTCAACCTGTAAAGGGCTGTAATTATCATTAAAAGGAAAATAATGATAATGATGATGATAAAAAAAAGAAACACTGCAAAAACGTAAGCAACAAAATATATAACAAATCTCTAAGATACGATTATTCAGTATTAAACCTACGAGTTTTAAATAAGGCTCTACATAAAAAGCCGTTTGGAAATCGTTTCTAAACGCTTTCAAATGGGAGGAATAAATTTTGTTACGTTCTATGAATAAAGTTAAGCGTTGAAACATTTTTAACCGATTTTTCACAACAGTCTGCAACGTTTTATGTTTAGCAGCACGAGATTTACTGAATATCTTTTCACGCTTTTAAAACCAATTTTAAAACATTTTAAAAGAAGAAAGATGTGCAAAAGGAGTGCCCGTTACCGTTGCAGGTACAGTTTATCACAAGTACACTGCTAAACATAAGACCACACCCCCCAATTTAAAAGTTGCAGCCTATATAAGTCCCACTGCTGGGCACAAGGCTCCTCTCACTTCTGAGAGGGTTTTAGGGCAAGGAAATATCCGCCGCTTTGCCCCAATGCATGTTGGCGAACTTCACATGTCTTCGAGATATATTTTTTATAATTTCACAGACATGCAGATTTCCTCACGATATTTTCCTTCACCGCCGAGTACGTGGTAAATCGGCACTTAAATTGTAATTGACAATTTCATTGGTGCCGGTGGGGATTGAACCCGGGTTGCTCGCGTACTGTGAAACTGACAGCGAGCGCTAACCATCTGAGCTACCACGGCTCTCCCCTAATATAAGATGATATCAATGGGGGAGGATATATTTTGGCTGTAACAATGATGATGATGATGTAGATGATTGACTACCATTTGTCAAAATCGGACGACCATTTTAGATTTAAGGGTGGGTATTTACTTAATCATCATCATCATCATCATCATACAGCCTTAACAAGTCCACTGCTGATAATAGGCTTCCCCCAAAGAAAGCACGGTCCTGAGCCACCTGCATCCACCGACTTCCTGCATGTCTTACCAGGTCGTCACTCCATCTAGCGGGAGGATGCTCTACATTTCGTCCGTCGGTACGAGGGCCACTCAAGAACCTTTTTTCCCCACCGGTTGTCGGTTCTTCGAGCTATATGGCCGGCACTATAGCTATAAGTTTATCACGTAGAGAAACTCCGAGCATAGCCCTCTCCATAGCTCGCTGAGCGACCTTGAGCTTCCTCATACAGCCAGCAGTGAAGGACTACGTCTCAGTTCCATAAGTCATCACTGGCAACACACACTGGTTGCCGAGTTAAATCCGTCGATTAACCTCTCGGTCGAAGTTAAACTTACCTAGTCGGACTATTTGTCCCAGGTAAACGTACTCGTCAACAATTTCGAGCTTAGTGCGTCCGACAACTACCGGCATAGGTGTGACATGGACGTTATTCATAATCTTTGTTTTGTCCATGTTTATCTTAAGACCTATTCGTTGGGAGGCACATTTGAGGTCATTGAGCATAGTGCTTAGGTCCTCCAGCGATAAGGACTATATCGTCGGCAAATCGAAGGTGAGTAATATACTCGCCTATGATGTTGATACCGTTTCCGTTTCCATATATATATATATATATATATATATATATATATATATATATATATATATATATATTTATATCTAGGGATATAACGTCACACATGATATGTCTTACACTTCTCTGCAGTTGGATAGGTTTCGTACTCTGGTTCTGTATTCAGTACACCTTCAGGTCACTCTATCAAGTCTAGAGGTAAGCTCTCATCATGACTAACAAAACGAGGTCAAACTCAGCACACCTAGTTCTACTCTTCGAGGAGTTCCAGCAGCATTTACCGAAGTGCGCCCCTAGGCACATGCCTAGTTTGTCTTAAAGATAATCCGCCACTGTCCGGAGGTAAGGTCTCATCCTAACTAACAAAACGAGGCCAAACTTGGCAAATCTAGTTCTACTCTTCGAGTAATCTCAGTAGCATTCACCGAAATACTCCGACAGGTCACTCTGTCAAGTCCCGGGGTAAGATCTCGTCATAACTAACATAACAAGCACAATCTTCGCACCCCTAGTTCTACTCGTCGAGGAGTTCCAGTAGCAGATACCGAGGTACACCTTCAGGTTTCTCTATTAAGTCCAAGACGTATAAGTACGTTTATATATGTATAAATCCTACGTACTTTTAGCGAAACAAAATATTGTAATAAAAATTTGTGATTATGAAAATAATAACCCTGGTCAAGTATGTATCAAAATTGGTTTTTGGAATATTTGTATTTGTATGTATTTCTACAGCAATCGATATTTTATTTTTTTAATATTTTCAAAAGTTATCGTGTTTACCCCTCCATGCGAACTTGATAAATCTACAACATAAGCCTAAGTGGCTAACTACTTTCTAATGTAAAATAGCAATTAATCAGTTTTAAAAAAATTATAAGTTCAACAATGATTTATTTTTCTGACAATGTACTTTTTATACCATTTATATGTTATGTGCATAATGTGATTGTTGGATACGATTTTATGCGACAAAATGTTGGAATCTTGATTTTTAAGCGCTAGTATTACATACCTACGCGCTTTGCGCTTAAAGCATGCAAAAGGACATTCGAGAAAGTGCTAAATGGTAAATTGAGAAAGTCTTAAATCAAGCAAATGAAAAGTTTTTACAAAAAAATTATTCAGCAAAAACGTACTTACTGATCATTCCTTACACGAAATTATAAACAATTTGTCCAGAGAATTTACCAATTCACTGTCCCGTTAGTCTTATATGAACATTTCGATTGTTTAAGTATTGTGGCTTTTTCACGAACAGGGAAGTTGTTAAAGATAGTTTTAAAGACACTTAATTTTAAAAATTGCATGGAAACTTAAAATAATCGCCAGACATTAAAATAAAAAAAAATATGCAAAATTAAACAAATAGAGAAATACTAAAAAAATGGGAACAAATTCTTTCAAACACCAAGGTCAACGTCGGTACGGAACGCAACCGTTGTCCCTGAGCGATAGCTACAGTCGCGACAAATGAACAACGCACAGTCTATAATCTGACAAAATAAAAACTGGACGAACAGGCCTACAATATGTATACTATGGTATTATTAAATGGCATTAATTTCATAATAACACCACGATGGATCCCGCATGAAGAAACTATCTGTAGCGCTGAGGATTGCCTGTTTAAAAATATTATGGGACAGGAAGATTTTTAGGCCATATTTCAACATATTTCGTCCTTGTTAAGTCAAAAAGCAGCGCCAAAACGAAATCACCCCAAAGACGAGTATCAAAGACGAGTAACATTGAACAACTTACGCAACAGACCAGAAAGGACAATTTTCCGCGCAAATAAAGGAATTACTACTATCTATTAATGGATACGCCAGATAATAATTTTAAAATATAACAACTTTTATCGGCGAAAGTACTTACAAAAAGGACCCCAGAACTTATGTGCTTATAACAACTACCAATCTAACAAAGAAATAGGATGAAAAATTAGTCTCGATGTAAAATCGATAACATTGCGTAATATAATAATAATGTACGATATTCTAATAGGTTTGGCGACTTACAGCCCGGGACAGTCGGTGCGATGATAGTAAAGTTCAACAGACTGATGAGCTTGAGTAACATGAAAGGTAATTGTATGCGTGCGCGTCGGTGGTTTCAATTAGATTGTTTACAATTGCCACTAATCGATATAGCGCTTGTGTCGCACAGAGAGCCATAACCCGAAAGATTATGGCTGCATTCAGAATGAAAACAGTTGAACCCAATGAATTTAATATAAATATTGAAAAAAAAATATCTTCGAAATTGTGTTGCTTTGTACTTATTATTCTCGAAAGTAGAAACAAAAACCATAATATATAAATAATTGGTTCCAGTACAAAACACAATCGTGTACCAAACCACTGAAGTTGTATGGTTTACCGAAAATACGTACACAAATAAGTAATACACATAAGTTTTATCTGATGTTGATAGGGTTGTTTTCAAAGGAAGGAATCGGGTGTGTACTGATAATACTGCTACCCAATATTCATCACCACTCTGTAAAGTTAAGAGTTGAGTTTTTTTTTAAAATAAATTAAGGTTATCATCAAGCTAATAACTAATACTTGATAGTAAGTCTATTGTAGATCATGGGAAACAGAGAACATCAAACAAGAAAGGCCATAGATACGACAGAAATAGGCAAGAAGACCAAACCAGATGGACTCTTAGACATTGTCCTGGTAGGACTGCCATTGCAATTTCCTTATTAGTGCGTTCCTCTATATGTATATATATTACATAGGCTTGAAAATAAATAAATATATATTTATTATATAGACTTGAAATCTAAAAAGACACTTAATTTTTACTTATATGTATAGATTATTAGAAATTTACATATCTTTTTTTAATCTTTCATCTTATTTATTACTTTAGATATTTTAACTTTGGTGCCTGCCTGTTTAAGTATAATAACAAAACGGATTTGAAAATGCCGGAGCTATTTTTTATTACGTTTTCCCTATTCTCACATTTACACAACTGAAAAAAAGCAATTTTCCCTGTTGAATATTGCCTGTCAATCTGTTGGACCTGGTGCCTATGTTTCTACTAAAATGTTATTAAATTGATATATAAATGTAGACTAGTTGTTGTAGGTGCATTTTAATGGACTGCGGTGGAGTTCAAAAAGAGGGTAAAGTTATTAATTGGTATCCGTACCAACTATGGTAAGTATTCCCCTTTTGATGCAAAGTTGGGAAGGCCTATGTTTAGCAGTGGACTTTGGTAGGTTGTCATGATGATGATGATGGTGATGAGTTAAACCTACTTAAGACGCCAGAATGTTGTTATGATGGAAGTGTCATGTATAAGGACATGAATGTGGCCGTAAGTCTTTTCGTATTTATGACCTGAAGCAAACAAAAGAGTGTATACCAGCAGCGGTTGAGCACAAGCATTTTCATAATATCCTATTTAATTTCATTTTATATAGTGCCATTTTTCATAAAACTGATATGACAGACAAACTTAAAATCCACCTGGTGGTAAGTGACTTTTGTCTTCCATGGATACCTGCCAACTTCAAACCAAAAAGCTACAGAAGTGTTGTCACCTCTGGGGACTAAGATAGAATGAGTCACATCCTGTAATTATATAGGCCCTCTATGACCCCCCTGAATGTAACCCCTAAGAGGAACGGTGACTCAGAAGTGGTCCTAAAACATCGTGATAGCACTGGAAGGGTACTGGAGACAGTAAGTACTGCCACCGGAACGTGCTTTAATAAAGCAAAGTGGGAGAGGGTCCCCGGTTGCGTTCTCAATGGAGTTCTTGGGACCCCTCGTGTACGCTGTTGGTGATCCCCGTAGGGTTTTAGCCGGTAGGAGCTCGGCATGACTTTTCTGTTTCCCCTGCAGCTGAAGGTATCCATTGCCGTACCACATCGCGCCGCTGGCTACAATGGTAGACGCGTGGGGGCGCGGGCCGGTCGCTGACACCGCGGCAGCGCAAGCGCCTCCGTTCTTCACTCAGCTGTGAGACGCGGTAGCAAACGGGCACTTCATTTATCAATTTATAATAATATGTTTGTTTAGAGGTTTTACGGCATTAAATCTATTGTTAATACAGTTCACTCATTTTATTTATAAAGTCCCGATAAGGCATAAACAGTATCCATGAAGATTTTCTACTAATAATTTAAAAAAATACCATTTTGACCACAACGTGGTAGAGCCACGGCTCTACTGGGGAAGGACCACGCTCTCTCAGAATATCAACCTAAATAGCAGCTTAATGCTGCTATGTTTCGTATAGTGAGTATAAAGAACCTTATATTATTTTTACTGGAAACGAGGCATTCCATCTTAGTCCTCAGTGGTGACAACGAATCTGCATTTTGATTCCTAATTGAGGATAAATATATTTATATGGGCCAAAGCATTCCCTTACCATCAGGTGGACTATGTTCATTTGTCATCCTTATTTTATAAAAAAATAACATAGCATTGCCAGCAATGCTATTTAGCTGCAGAAATAGGAAAGAGTGTGGTCCCTCCATAACTGACTCTTAGAGAGAAAAATAGTATAACCACCTAGAAACTTCATTCTAAACAGATCTTATAGTCAGCGCCGGCTCATGTTAAACCATCTACAGTTTAGCTTCAGATTCAGAGGAAAGGTCCGTTATAGCCTATTAAATCCATTGCTGAACCTAGACCTCCCCCAACAGATTACCTCATAGTTTTATTTGCCATAGTTGCCACGATTGGCAAGCTGGTTGGGAACCGAATCTCGTGATTTGTTTCCCACTGTCGCCTCTCACCCACGGAATGATATTATGGGTTTGTGGATATTCTTACACAGCCACTACACGGTACGGTAGAGGGAAGATCGAAGTAATACAAATATATCATCACGATCCTTTTTTCTTATTACACAAACAAAAGGGAAATTTAACAAAAGCATTAATCTCTAGTCACAGCAAAGACAAGTTTATTAGATAACATCTTCGGACTGCACAGCCAATATTATGGAATGTTTGCCCTGAGCTTGCCTTTGTCCAACAACATTATTATTCTGTAAAACCAGCCAAATGTCTTATTCGGACAACCTAGAACATAGCTATTAGAAGTTTGCAATAGACTTCGCTGAATATTAGAATTTCATCACTGAAAATGACTGAAAATAAAAGCATAGTGACTTTGTGGTCTAAGACGGTTATTAAATTAGATGATCTGATAACTATTTACACTTAGTTATTTTCTACCGACCTCAAAAAGGAGACGGTACTTAATTCGACTGTATGTTTTTTTTTTTTATGTGTGTTACCTCATAACTTTTTACTGGGTGGACCGATTTCAATGATTCTTAAAGAAAGCTGGTGCTTCACATGTAGTCTCATATAAATTTTATGAAGATCTGACCAATAGTTTTTGAGTTATTCTTAATAATTTATATAGAAGTCGGTTGTACAAAATTTTAAATTTTAAATTATGTATAAATACAGAGACACCCAGTATTATCGTGTTTTAATGACTTAAGAGCATAAATCACCTCTTGGTCATTAGATGTCGCAAGATACGACTATAGGACTGATCATCATCATCATCATTGCTACCATTACAGCCTTGGGCACGCCACTATAGCGGCGATAAGACCCCTCTTTGAGGAGTGGCTTGAGAGACGCCACGGCGTCCTCACCTTCCGCCTGACGCAGGTCCTCACCGGACACGGTGTGTTCGGGAGGTTCCTGCACCGAATCGGGCGGGAGGAAACGCCCGGGTGCTCCCACTGCGAGGATCGACCGGAGGACACGGTGGAGCACACCGTGGAGGTGTGCCCTGCCTGGGCGGAGTACCGCCGTGTCCTCATAGCGGCGATAGGCGGCGGCGACCTCTCGCGTCCGGCCCTGGTCGAAGCCATGGTCCGGAGCGAGACGGAATGGGATGCCGTCACCACCTTCTGCGAAGCAGTGATGCTAGCGAAGGAGGTGGCGGAGCGGGAGAAGGAGAGAGCAGCAGCTTTCCTTCTCGGCCGCCGCGGGAGACGCCCCGGGCGTCGGAGGCTACGTCGTGGCCCCCGGCCACCGTAGGCGCGGGCCTGTGGACGGCGAGCAATGGGTAGCTCGCCGTCCGTCCGTCTAACGACGACAGGCCGTGTCGACGGCGCGTTTTGTTCCACGCGCGCCTCAAAGAGCTGTCAGCAG
Source organism: Parnassius mnemosyne (assembly GCA_963668995.1). Lineage (NCBI taxonomy): Eukaryota > Metazoa > Arthropoda > Insecta > Lepidoptera > Papilionidae > Parnassius > Parnassius mnemosyne. The sequence continues at coordinate 36,709,672 of CAVLGL010000079.1, read as the reverse complement.
CGTGAAGGGGCCCGCAAGGGCCGACGCCTGCCGGGGCTGCGGGCTGTTCGAAAGAGATACCGCGGCTCCGGAACGTAAGGGCACTGAAGGAACACGGATGGTTTTTAGTCAGTAAAAGTCTGACACTCCCTTCCGCTCCACCCAGAGCGAAAGGCGTCATTTGATGATTTTCCATCCGCAAAAAAAAAAAAAAACTATTACAGCCTATGAAAGTCCACTGTTGAATGCCTTCTCCATAGATTGCCTCATTAGGGGATGTATAAAGTTGCCACGCCTTACAGTTGGACGGGCAACCGCAGTTTTTATGATTTGTAAAAATTAGTATGAAAAAAATAATCATCTAATATCTAAAATAATAATCTACTAAAAACATACCTAATAAATCGACAACAATGTACACAAATTACGCGTATATGCTCAAAAACGTATAAACAAATGGTTTATTCATCTTCATATCGCGAAGTAACCCAAGGAGTACCCCAGGGATACTTCCCTTCCTTCCTTCTTGGTCCATTGTTATTCCTTGTTTATATAAACGATTTACCAAATTATATAAATCAAGATATGGTACTATTTGCAGACGATAGCACAGTGATAATTACAAGCACAAGCAAAAATCAAATGACATCTGACATAAATCAAACACTGGACATAATAATTCAATGGCTATCAAATAATAATTTATTAATTAATCTAAATAAAACAAATCTAATGACATTCAGAAACGTGAAAAATAATTTAATAAATATTAATATATGCTACAACGGACAACAAATTAATATAGTCGAAAATGCAAAATTTTTAGGCCTCAATCTCGATTCAAACTTAAAATGGAAATCTCAAGTGGAAGATATTTGTACTTAACTCAACCGGTTTTCTTATGTTCTGTATAGATTTGTAACGATTGTGAATCAACTGCGTACCACGGTTATGAAGAATCAGTGTTAAGGTATGGTGTCATCTTTTGGGGTAACTCTGTAGACAATGAAATGATATTTAGAGCCCAAAAGAGATGTGTAAGGGCCATTGTGAAGTTAAAACAGACGGATAGTTGTAAACCATTTTTATTAGTATGAAACTGTTAACACTTCCATGCCATATGAGGTAGCCGTTTTTGTTATTACGCATATTTCTTTATTTGAGTGCCTACACAGTAAACGTAATAATCACAAAATATGTTTTCCATCAAACAAAACAGCCCAATTTAACAACAGTGTATTTTGTATGGCCCCTCGAATTTTTAACCATTTACCATTACACGTTTTGAGATGCTCAAATATAGATAAGTTTAAAATATTATTGAAGCAATTTATTCTTAATAGGGCATACTACAGTGTGAAAGAATATCTTGAAGACAAATATGAAATTCAATAATTGACTGTTACATGACTGAGAATAACTAAATTGACTTGACTTATATAATATTATCTAAATTGACTTATCACTATTATTTTTGATTTTGTATCATGTGAACTCCAATTTTAACTAGAGTATGTTTAAGTAATTTAATAAAAAAGTAATAAAATGTGATGGACATTGCATACCAAATGACGGAATATAGCTGTACTAAATGTTTGTTCTATAAGTGATAAACAATGTAAACACCAACTGTATCAACCTATATTCGCAATTAACAATTTGTATTAGAATTAGAATTTGAATTCATATTGTTTTATATAGTTAATTCTTATTTTATAGTATTAATTGGACATTTAAGTTTAACATGACATGTAAGTAGGTGTGAATTGGGACTTTTGCGTCACTTCACTCTCACATTCGCTCGAGCTACATGCCGCTGAAGACCCCAATTCTCTCCAGAGAGGTACAACATTTTTGTTTAACCAAATTAAAGTCTACATACTCACAGTTCTGTCCTACGGAAACAAGTGTACTTCCACTTCCAGCTGAATTATTGTGCATTATATTCAGAGCGTTTGCGAGATACTGATGGTATTGCTGCATCTATATGATTAATTTCTAATAATACAACTTGTTTAGCCTAATTTCATTGTGGTTAGTGCTAATAAACGTTTTTAAGCTATTGCATAGCTTTTATCGAGGGCTTTGAGCTCGGCGATCGAATCAAGAAATTCCGTAACGAAAAAAAAAACCTAAGACCCAAAACCTAACATCGTAAATCCATTACAATAAACATATTAATTAATTTGAATCCATCCGCTAACTAAATAAAATGATGTGTCTTACCTGGATTAAAGAGCGTCTCCCACCCTCCCTCAATTGTTTCATTATTGTTTTATTCTCATAGCGAGTGCACGTTGATTACAACGCTCGTCAAATATCATCTATATTGGTGAGCTTAATCATTTTTTTTACTATTTAGAAATTCAGCCGCCATTACCTTTTTTGACTTCATACTCGTTTTGTTGATTGCAGATCATGGTCAACACTGAGGAATACAATGATTCTAATCCTATCACTAATCCATATTATTATGCACAGGATGTGGATAAATTTACACTAAATTATTACAACCGAAAGGAGCAGCCTCACGATTTACCACCAAATAGAATAGCTATTAATGAAGAGCGGCAATCGAAATCAAAGAAATGTTACAAAAAGAGAAACTGTTCTCAAGAATCATCATCATCATCATCATACATTATCCGCCGAGATAAAGATAAACGAGGTCATCGTCTTATTAAAATCAACATTTGCGAACTTAACGAGCAAGAAGAAAATGTCATCCACGATCTTAGTGCTAATATAAGTGTTCAATATGTTGTTGATTCAATGTATGATGAAGTGTTAGATGCTACAAATTGTCTTATAAAAAAATAGGTGAAAAATTTTGTGAGAACTAGTAATTTAAGTAATGTAGCTTGTAAAATATGATAAAAGTTATACATTGAATTTTATTGTTGTTTTATTATGTATCATTATTATTCAGTTGTGTAGAGGAAAAAAGAAAAGACATTTATTGTTAGAACGAATGTATTTATTAAAACGAATTATTTGGATTTTCGATTTTATCTGAATTTGAACCCTTTTTACTACAAAAGAGGCATTCCATTTTAATCCTCAATGGTGACGACGCATCTGCATTTTGATTTGCAAACGAGGATAGGTGTAGATGTCTATGGGCCACAGCAACCACTTGCCATCAGGTGGACTGTGTGCTCGTTTGTCACACTATCCTATAAAAAAATGCTTTTGAACTAAAGCTGATGATTAAGTTAATCTTCAGTAGCTTTTTCAAGTTTTTAAATTATTAACACGATTGAAATAACGTTAGTTCATTAAAACCTATCAGCCAATACGGACAAGTTAACAAAACTGTTATGAAATTTCTCAAACAAAAAGAATCACTTAAATTAGAAAGTATCTGTCCTGCACCAAAAAATAAGGTTAAACGTTATGGGAGCTTATTGCCAAATACGATACGTAGTATTGTTTGCGGTCCATCAAATTGCGGAAAAACTAAGTTAGTAATCAGCTTAATGTTACATCAGAACGGACCGCTTTTTCTTAACCTTTATGTATATTCAAAGTCTTTATATCAACCTAAATAGTTATTTTTAGAAAAAGTACTGCAAAATGTGGAAGGTATATCTTATTACAAGTATAATCATAATAGCGAAATTTTGAGTCCACACGAAGCTTCGCCTAACTCAATTATAATATTTGACGATGTAGCTTGTGAAAATCAGAACAACATACGCGATTATTTCGCCATGGGTCTACATAAGAACATTGACTGTTTTTATATTAATCAAACGTATACTAAGATACCTAAGCAACTAGTTAGAGATAACAATAACCTGATCATATTGTTTAAAAAGATGACGTAAATCTGAGACACATTTATGATGAGCATGTAGGGTCTGACATGACATGGTCTCCGTTCCAGGAAATGTGTTCAACTGTGTGGAGTAAACCTTTCAATTATATTGTTATAAATAAAGACTGTGAACGAAATAAAGTCTGTTACAGAATGAAGTTTGATACATTCATAATTACCTAATTAACATACACAACATAATTACATAAATACATAACATAATTTTAGACTAACGTTTAAATAGCTGCTTTGTCACAAAGAAATCAGTTTCTGCTGAGTAGTCAAACATAGTACAATTCCTTTACAATGGAGCGAGACCTCAAGAAACAAATTGTAATATCCGCTGCAGCTGTAAAAAGAAAGGTAGAAATTATAAAAGATGCAAAAAATACAAACAGTCTGGCTTTGGAAACAATATTTAAGCCTATCGTTGATCTACTTAATATGTTTACCAGAAAAACTGAAGAAAAGCAGCATTTAAATGAAGATACAGACCAAGCTCACCTTATTAAAAAACATAAATACAGCACAAGTGAGTCATCAATTTCTTCAAGTGATGTGTTTGAAAATCCTGTTAATAATGAAGAAAACTCAGATAACAATGTTTATACAACATCCCACAAAATCCTTACTCACTCGCTTCCTGCGGATGATAATGACGCGAATGAATTAAAATTTCGTTTAAATCACATCAATCAACACCAAGTATTGCAAATGATTCATTATCATGAACTATGTCATCTGAATTACTAAAAGATGTGCCTTATGGTATCAGAAATGAACGTGGGAAACTAATGCTCGGCCCATTTCATGTTTATGATAATGATCACATCTTAAAAATTGGAAATCATAGTTTGAAAAAAACTCCAGGCTTAAAATAGTTATTGTTTAAAAAGCTATCAAATTTAGATATTGTGACAGAGGAAGACTTACAAAATTATAAATTGTTACTTTTGCATACTAATGCACACAAACTTAATTATGATCCATCCAAACCGATTAACAATAACAAAGAATTTAAATATATGCAAGTGATCAAACCATTGTTTAAGCATTCGAGAAATCATAAAAGTAGTGCAGAAAATCTTCCAAAGGGAGAAGGAGTTGATATTTTAAAAGAAGTTAAAAAATATACTGATTTGGTTTACTGGAACGATCCAAACAACTTAGTGGAACAATTAAAATTACTACTTGGATCATGGGCAGCTGGTAACACAGGAGTTTACAATGAAATTTATGCAATAGTGGAAGAATAGCATGAATCTGGTACCATAAAATACATTAAATATATTAAACTGCCTACAGAAGGATTACGCAGTACCATTTTATTACAGAAGCCGATAAGACGGCTATGAATATAGACAAATTTGGTTATCATGTTCATAAGCGTTAACGACTATGTGAATGCTCTGATATTCTCAGTGACGCTTTAGTAAGAAAAGACGCTGGTGATTTTGATTTGAAATCAACAAGATTAAAAGGACTGCAAACTCCTGAAAAAGAGAATGAGTCCGTGAATAAAGAACATGTGGATAAATGTGTTCAAAAACTTAAAAATGAAATGAAAACAATTCACGATAATGTCAAAAAGTACCTTAACAATTTAGAAAAATTGACTACTATCAATTTCAGGACAATGTATTACAATAAAAAGAAAATCGACCTCATGATTGCATCAAAACCTGCCCAAAATGAGTAAACAAGATATATTCAATGAGCTTCACAAAGGAGCAAGAAGAAATTTTTCTCGTCAACATACGATTATTAAAGGAATAGATGATTTAGGGCAAGCTGGCCTGATTGATTTTCAAAAATATTCCACGTTTAATAAAGGATATAAATATGTTCTAGTAGTAATCGATGCTCTATCAAAATACGTATGGGTTAGACCATTGAAAACGAAACATAAAAATTGTGTCAAAAATGCGATGCAAAGTTTATTATCTGAAACAAGACAAAAACCTAAAAATTTACAAACAGATCTTGGTACAGAGTTTTATAATGATTCTTTTAAGAATTTAATGAAACATTATAATATAAATCATTATTCCACGTACTCCGTTAAAAAGGACTTCATTGTAGAACAAGTAATAAGAACTTTAAAAACTCACCTTTACAAAATATTCAGTCTATGCGGACGATATAATGGTTCAAAAATAATTTAGATTTTGTTGTAAAGCGGTATAATAATAAATTACATCGCATTACAAAATTCAAGCCTATGAACGTTAATGATTCAAATGAGATTTTAGTTATGTCAAACATCAAGAAGTCTCAAAAGCCTAAGATACGTCAAGGACCGGCGTTTCACGCTGGCGATTACGTTCGTATAAACAAATACAAAGGAGATTTTTACAAAGGTTACACCCCTAATTGGTCTACAGAAATATTTCTTATCGTTAAAGTCAACCAAACCAATCCTCAAACCTATCAAATAGATGACAAACACAATCAAAAATTCTAGGCTCTTTTTACGGTTACGAATTACAAAAAACTAAATTTCCAGACCTTTATCTTATTGAAAAAGTAATTGAAAGAAAAGGAAATAATCTTTTAGTATAATGGTTAGGAGTGATGAAGAAAACAGTTGGGTGGATAAAAGTGAATTAGTGGTTTAGGTATATAAATAAAGTATTATTACTTAATAATCTCATTTTATACTTATTGATGAAGGAAAGCAGTGGTATAATTAATCAATTTTGCGGCCCCGAAACTAAACTTCAAAAACGGTTACTCAAAGGCGATCGTGGGATAAACAAATTGAATGAAGCTTGCAAGCTCCATGATATTGCTTACACTAACAAAGATTCGGGCGCTCGACCAAAAGCGTATTTAGAACTTTTGAAAATGGCTAAGAGGAGGTTGAAATCAGAAGATGCTAGGAAAGGAGAAAAAATTGCCTCATGGATAGTCAAAAATGCGATGAAAGCGAAAATCCGAGCGGGGAGCGGTATAAAAGCATTTAAGAAGGGGATAAAAATACAGTCTCAGTTGAAAAAACTAAAATCCAAAGACAGTCACTCGGCTATAAAATATGCCTATGCAGCTGCAAAGAAAATATTTAGTAATAAAAAAGGAATAAGTTTACCCCGTTGTATGCCTCTTCCAAAGTGTGGAGGATTTTTACCACTTATTCCCATATTTGCAGGATTGTCAGCTTAAGGATCATTAGCCGGTGGAGCAGCGGGTATAGCAAAAGCTGTTAATGATTCAAAAGCAGCACAAAAGAGTCTTCAGGAATATGAAAGACACAAGAGAATGATGGAAGCTGTTGCTCTAGGAAAAGGATTATATATTAAGCCTCATAAACAAGGAGCAGGTTCATATCTTAGCCCCTTTAAAAAAACTAATTAAACGGCTACCCAGACGGGTGCTCACTAATCTCGACATATTTGAACATGCAAGTGACATTCTATACTTTCGCGGCGTTTTCATGAGAAATAATTTACCTTTGAAACCGAGAAAGATAGAATATGGAATACTGAATTTGGATAGCTACAGAAATTCTGGAACGCATTGGGTAGCCTTTGTAAAGCACAATAAATACTTAGAATATTATGATAGTTTTGGTAATTTAAAGCCCCCGTTAGAATTAGTTAAATATATGCAAAACTTACCTATTAACTATAATTATGCGCGACATCAAGCGTTTGGTGCTACAAACTGTGGACATCTTTGTCTAAAATTTTTAAGGAATTACTGGGAAAAGCATTTATATAGTGTATCAAATAAATAAACGTATCAGTATAAAAATGTCTTTCACTGTGTCTATAACTAGGACAGGAGCCTCTTTATTAACGAACTATTCACTGACAATAGAACTACGAGGAGACTACAAATGTGGTCTTTTGTATTTTTCAACTTTCAATTCTCTTCCCAATATAGATGTAAGAAACAATAAATTTTATTATGATGAAAAAGAAATGATGGAAATTCCTGAAGGGTCTTACGAGCTTCTACATATTTGTGATTATCTAAAAAATAATATTAAGAACGCTGTACTAAAACTAACTTGTAACAATAATACATTGAAAACAAATATTTTTTGCTCTGAAGATGTGCACTTTAATAGAAGCGAATCACTGGGTAAAATTTTGGGCTTTGGTATGGAAACATTAAAAGCAAATATAAGTACTGAATCAAAGTATCCTGTCAGTATTCTATCGACAACCATGGTGCGGATTGAATGCGATGTAGTTAGTGGTTCATTTGTCAACGGGAAAGAAAGCCATATAATTTTTGAATTTGCACCTAATGTACCACCTGGTTATCGAATAATTAAAATACCCAGAAACTTGACTTATTTTCCCGTTAACCAAAGTTCCATAAATGCTATGAATATAAAGTTATTGAACGCTGAGAATAAAGAGATAAATTTACGAGGTGAAGAAGTACAACTGTATTTACATTTCCGAAAAAAAATATGATAAATTTCAATAAAAGCCCGTCTACTTCGTGTATCCAAGCCAGTTTTAAAAGAAGATCTCATAAAGGCACACCTCTTCAGCTAAAAAAGAAGCTTACTAAGTCTAACAAAGAATTTCTTAAGCTAGTTGGCTTGATAAAATGAATATTTTAAACGTATCTCAACAAACATCATACAATAACAGCATTGAAAGTTTTGAGTATCATTCATACAAACCATATGTAACTAGTTTTAACAAGAATGATGAAATACGTATTCCTATTAATCAACAAGACCTGTACGTACTACCATCACTCAGTAGTTTGTATATCGAGGGAAAGGTGAACGTTTATAACAGCACCACAAAAGATAAGGTATCAAACGTACATTTTGTCAATAATCCCGTGCTGTTTCTTTTTCAAGACATACGATATGAACTTAATGGAGTAGAAATAGATAATATTAAGAGTGCTGGTGTAACTACTACAATAAAATCTTATCTATTCTTAAATGAAAATGAATCCAAATATGCCTGAGTTTGGGGCTGGTCAACTGGGGGAACAAGCAATACTAGTGGTGGAGCGTTTTCCGCATCTATACCATTGAACAAGATATTAGGATTTGCAGAAGATTATGAAAAAATTATAATAAATTGTAAACATGAGTTAGTATTACTACTAAGTAATAAAAATCTTAATGCGATCAAGTTAAATTCAGATGAAGTTGCAGAAGATATTATAATAAATAAAATAGTTTGGCGAGTTCCACACATCAAAGTCTAGCCAGCTCAGCTCAAGATCAGCCTATTAAAACTTTTAGAGAAAGATATAGCTATTCCATTGGCATTCCATTCCTGAGACTTATTTTTTTTTATTGTAACAAAATCTACAGCTTGTACATTTAACAATATATAAACAAGAGAACATTTTATGTTATATAGAAGCCTTTATAGATTTACATTTTTTTTGCATGAATTTTAATTTACCGTACTTTTTGTAAAGATACTTTATTGTTAATTTTTTTTTGTCTTCAGCAATATTAACAAATAGTATACAGCGTATAGCAAAAAAGGTCAATTTCTATATAATAATAATAATTTAGTTATTTAAACAAGTACAGAAATATAAATAAGAAATAAAAAAATATTTAATATATTTTAAGCGCTAGTTTTGTGTGTGTGTGTGTGTGTGTGCGTGGGTATGTGTGGGGGGGGAGGGTGCGTGTGCGCGCGCGTGGGTGTGGGTTTGTGTGTGTGTGTGTGTGTGTGTGTGTGTGTGTGTGTGTGTGTGTGTGTGTGTGTGTGTGTGTGTGTGTGTGGGTGGGTGGGTGGGTGTGTGTGTGTGTTTGTGATATAATAATTTGTATGTGTATGTGTGTCGCAACTTCAACCTAGTAAGCAAATTAATTTAAATTATTAGTCAAACCATCTGCCAAGATCTCAGAGACAGCTTTTTTGAATTTCGTTTTGGTCATGCAAAAAGGGTCAATGCTAGAGAAGTATTTATTATATGTTCTTAGTATCCTATTTGAAACGGAGTTCTTTGCATAGTTTGTGTAAGTTGATGGTACATAAAATAATTCCGTAACTCTAGTACGTTTCTTTGGGGTACAAAAACTCATAAGCTGCTGGGTCAATTGTGGGCAGTCTAGGGCGCCAGTACAAACCTCGTATAGCAGCATCATGTCAGCTTTACATCTACGATCTTGTAATGGTAATAATTTGTGATGCAGACAAGAGCTATGATAGTCTTCGCTCTTGCGCCTGCCACGGTAATTGAGGTGTCGCAGGAATCTACTCTGTATACCCTCTATGGCTGAGATATATTTTTTATATTGGGGATTCCAACTAGTAGAGCAATACTCCAACACGCTGCTAACATATGCAAAATAAAGTGCTTTAATGCAGCTTAAATCGTTAAAAGGTTTGGTGATACGCATGATAAATCCAAGATTTTTGTAGGATTTCGTGGTTATTAATGTAATGTGTTCTGAAAAGGTTAGTTTGCTGTCTAAGGTCACTCCCAAGTCTTTAACGCTGTTTGTTTTTGATATGAGATAGCTGTCAATGTGGTAAAAATATTGTATAGGTTTTATTTTACGGGTAAACGAGATTGATATACATTTGTTGATATTAGCTGTTATGCGGTTATTTTTGTAGTAAAGAGTTAGCCTGTTTAAATCTTCCTGGTGGAGCTGACAATCCTTTTCTGAATCTTATATGAATATCCATTGCTACCCAAAACACGTAAACATACTTGGTCCATAAAAACTTCATCGCAAATAGAGAAACCACGATTTGTGGTTATTGCCTTGCAAACCAACCACAAACATAACGCGAAATTATCAATGGCAGAGTTTGATCATTGTCACGTACGAGATGTAAGAGTCTTTTTAAATTCATCATATTATCCTTATGAGGGGCTGAATGTCAGTTTTTCAGAAGATAAGTTTACTTTATTATACGATCAGTATGCGAGATTTCAACAGTCGTATCATGGACGCCGGTCAGAGCCGTTGATGGGTTTAAAGAATTTCAGAGAGGTGGCTCCATTATTTGTAATTGATTGTTCAAGACAACACGAAACTTTAAAAGGTTCGATCGATGTGAGAGTGAAATCGAGACAGACCAAGAAATACCAGATCAGACAACCGCTTATTGCTTGATATTAAACGACTGTATATTCGAATACAAACCACTGAGTAATATCGTTAAGAAAATATCATGAATAGCAATACAATAATCGTCGATCTTAAAGGCTTCAAAAATAGCAAAAATACATTTATAGTAAAGTTTGCTATAGCCACTCTAGAGTACACCAATATATTCCTAATTAAACCTCCTTACCCATTCACTTCACTATCTCCTGACGAGAAAAACCAAATTGGCTGGATTGAAAAGCACAGAGGGTATCGATGGAGTGAGGGCTTTGTTGATTATAGAGAGTTTTACAGAATTATAAAGACATATTTGAAAGATAAAATAATTTTTTAAAAGGATGTGAAAAAATGAAATGGGTGCAAGATATTTGTGATGAAAATAATACTATCATAGATGTCAGTTGCTTAAATACTCTTTGTGAATTTTATTGTAAAGATATTTTACTGTATAACTGTTTTACTCATAAGAAAATATGTGCGTTAAAAAATGTTTTATGTATTAAGAAATGGTGTTTTGAAAACCAAATGATTGTTTGATTTCCAATAAAATATATGTAAATAAACACTTCATCTTTTAATTTAAACTACCTTTGTGTTCGAGAAGAAGAAAAAAAAATAGTTTCAGACCGTTAACGATTAGTACTTATTATTAAATTAACTGTTTTTTTGTACCACCTTGCATTTTTAACGAAGAAATAGACTAGCCTTCATATTTTGTTGTTATATTATTGAATCATTTGTATTTGAGATTCCGAATGAAACGGTATTAGAAATGGAGCAAAGATAAAAAAAAGCGGATCGAGAACTAGACTAAAAATTTAGACCTCTAATGGAGAGAATTGGGGCCTTCAGCGACATGTATCTCGAGCGAAGCGAGAGCAAGTGACGCAGAAACCCCAATTCACACTTACTCATGTAATATATTGCCAGATCAAATGTGACGAACAAAAACAAAGACAGAAAAATAATAATACCAACTATTAAAGCGATGTACAAAACAAATAAAAATTTATTTTTAATATTATAATTCATATTGAATGACATTCAAATATAAGACATTTATTCCTTTGAATCAAGTCGAACGACACAAAATATTTGCTATTTTTCCGTAACTATAACCCCCTTCGTGACCATTACACGCACGGCAGTGAAACACGCAACCTAAAATTTCAATTTTATACCCTATTTTATTCAGAAACTGCATGTCATTTTATGTTATTATAAAATGCAAAGCATATAGTAGTAATTTCTAGGTATTTCGACTTTTCCTCTAAATCCACAGCTAACTGCAGATAGTTAAACATTTGCCAACGTTGACTTTAATATCTGTTTAGAATTAGAATTATGAACTTTCCTCGAACGTGTAAATCAGCTCTTATACGAGTACATCTAAAGAAACTATGGTATTTCCTTTCAAGGAAACACCTCTATCGTTAATATTCTTACCTCTAATTGTGTAGAAAATATAATTTTAAATTAAACAATAAATTAATTATCTTTTATTATTTTTTAGGGACTTAAAATAAAAATAAATATTATAAAACGATCCGAAATTTCACTTTATTTAAATGTATTAATATTAATTTTTTCATCATTTCAAAAATATTTATTTTAATGATCTAGGCTCATCGTTGTGTAGTCTGCGTATATATTTTTATTTTACGAAAAAAGGAAGAAATGGGAAAGAGCAATTTAAAGAAAAACTTGAAAGGGCACAACATTAATCATAACCCAAAAGCCGTAAATGTCAGCTACACCATGTCTTCTGAAGACTTTACGATCAAAGTAGTGAAATAAATGATAACCCAAAAAAGAAATATAAAGGAATCCAACATAAGATCTTTCCAATTCAAATGAACATGATAATAATAAAAGCAATTTATGTAGGTGTATCATACAATAATGATCTTGTACTTTTTAATATGTTATATGTCATGAGGCTTGTTTTGAATATACTTTTGTTCCAATTTTATAGAAAATACAACGATAAGAGACAGAAACAGGTGTCTCCTTATCTTTTAAACAAAAAGTAAGAAAACTTTCCGTGCTTCATCGTGTTAGAATTAACGAATTGATGTCATATGTCTTTTCATTTTTTTCATTTCTCAGGCATATTCAGGTTTCCTCATAATGTTTTCCTTCACTACCGAACACTTGGTAAAATAGCACAATTTCATTTTTCAATTATGCAAAGAACGCAAAATCTCAGTCTATGGAAATAAAAGTTCCAATCCTTAAAATTAAACAACTAAGCCTTTTTAAAAAGGCATATTAGAAGGTTGGTTAATTTTACTTAAGTAGTATTTTTTTACCGTAACCATCTCAGAAATGAGATGAGTCCGTGTCCAGCAGTTGGACATATGTAGCTTGTAACTTTTAATTTAAATATTTTATTTATTTATTACAACCTATCAAAGACCACTGCTGAACTTAGGCCTCCCATATGCATTACCTTATAAAGAGAAGGTATTTGAAAGTTGCCACGCGGCAAGTGAGGAAGCAACCGCAGTTTTTTATGTTATATCTCGTGTTATATATTTAAGTTGCTATCTCATGTTTAATTTCCCTCTATCACCTTTTGAGTCATTCACAGGATGATACGGAGTAGCGAATTCTCTACGCCTCTACTACACGGCGTTCGTCAACTTAATACTGATTGAGTTAACGAAACACAATTAAAGAGATTAAACGAAGAGTAACCGACATAGCTCAAGCAGCAAATAAACTAAAGTATCATTTGGAAACGGAGGAAAGATGGATATGAAAATTTAAGCTTATTAGAAAATGCAGTATATAGGATCTTAAAATTACAATTTAGGTCATACAGGTTAAACTGTTTTTCAGGTTCCTTGGCTTTTTCGCAGTATTTACGCATATACTAGTAGTAGCCCTCTACCGTTCTACCTATAGCCACGCTGTTACGGCTTGAATGTTTCGCAAAGTGTTTCCAAGGGCTGGCCAACCCGATTATCCCAACCGCGAGGTAAACGAAAATGGCTTTAGAACTGGGTTGATAAGGCAAGGATACTCACAAGACTGGAGCAGTCCTCGTGGTTATGGTGAAGTATAAACATTTATGCTGAAGTTCGAGTGTACACACAGACACCACACTGTACTTCGAATGTATATGGATACGAGCAATTGCACGATAGTCTTACAACTTTATTTATCGAGTATTTTTAAACGAGCGGTAACGAACACTGTTTATGCATACGCGGCCATCTTGCTTCTTATTTTTCTTGGAGATAGGTGGCGCACCATTCTAGAGTAGTGGGCATATAGGGGAGGCGGGAGGATAGGAAATATTTAGGAAAAGGATATTATATCGGGACTGTTCCGAAGATATAACAGACGCTATATTGTAAAGGCAGCACAAATGGGTCGGCTTTACCGGGAAATGACTATACCAACGTGAAACAATAATTCTGATGTGTCCGTATTGTGAATGTAGAGAACCGGAGACGCTTTTTACTTGATACAAAGCATTCCATCTTAGTACTCAGAGGTGACAACGCATCTGCATTTTGATTCTAAGTAGTTAATAATAATAAATGTCTATGAGCCACAACATTTACTTATCACCAAGTGGACTGGGCACTAGTTCAAAAAATACAATTGGTTCTATATTTTTTTAAAGAGCTCTTGTTTATTTTTTAATTAAAGTTTTATCGTTGATAGAACTGCAATTAGAATAATTTTTATAGGTGACAGAGTCACGCTGCAGCTATAATACGGTTGTAGCAAAACCACGCTCTTACAGAATACTAGCGTGAAATTGCAGCTTAATTCAGCTGTATTTCGTATGATGAATGTAGAGATCCGGAGAACGTTTTATACTACAAATAAGGCATTCCTTAATAGTCCTTATCGATGACAAAGTATTTGCATTTAGATTCTTAATCAGGATAAATGTAGACGTCTATGGGCAACATCTAATAGGTCCACTGTGATGCTCCGGTGCGAGATGGTAATGCCGTGTATCCGAAGTATTTATTACTCAATCATTCCGGTTTCCTTACGATTTTGTTTATCACCGCCGAACTCATGTTAAATGGGCATTTACATTAAATTAAAAGCTTCATTAGTACCGGCAGGAATCGAATCTGGGAAATCGTAATAAAATTTTGCCGAGTGCTTATTCCCATAGCAACCACGGCTCTGGAAATAGTTTACGTTATCCTTATCATCGATAAAGCCTATCGAAACTACATCGATGATAAGGATAACGTAACTACTGAACAAAAATTTCCCCTATCAATTGCTTGCTTGTGATTATAGAGATGATATTTATTTATTTATACACTTTATTGTACTAAAGGTACAAACGGCGGACTTAATGCCATATGGCGTTTTCTACCAGCCAACCGGAAAGTTAGTTAGAGATGTGTGTACTGCAGTGGGCTAGGATGAAGACCTAAAATTGATAAATTTTTCACACACACACACACACGCACACACACACACACACACACACACACACACACACACACACACACACACGCACACGCACACACGCACGCACACGCACGCATACACATACATATTATAAATATTTGCCATAGATGCAACGCTTTTGTTTAAGAGAACAGGTGCTTGTATAGTCTATAAAAATTCTAAGTCAGAATACTTGGGATCTGAAATTTATTTTTGTGAAACTCCTCAATGATACAGTAGAAAATCATATAATGTTTTTTTAACAGAGGTCAATTTATAAACTACAATCGGTGTAATACTTTTACCAGTTTTGGATTTTGTAACCAATTTTTGTAATTGAATAAAACTATTTTTACGGATTTTATCGCGTTTAATTTACTTATTTTATATTCCCGACGTTTCGGTTGCTTTTCAGCAACCGTGGTCACGGAGGACTGAGGTGATTGACATCCCGATGTCAAAGTTAACCCGGAGTACCTTCAGCTTTTTAATTATTAATTTTGGTCCGATCTACGCAGAATGAACTAACTGTGTCTTGAAGTCTTACAGTGGTATGTTTGAGTTTAGTTTTAATTTTATGAATTACAGGATCCCAAGCAGCATCATCAAGCAACATCTTAAATCAGGCAAGCAAAAAATTGTTAATAACGGTGATTCAGCAAAAACGTACCGATCTATGTTTCATTAATAAAACCATAGACAAATCGTCCAGTGATCTAAAGACAGTTTTATCGACATTTGATTATAAGAATTGCATGGAAACTTTAGACAAACGTGAAACAACTAAATACAATGAATGCAAAAATAAACATATAGATAAATACCAAAAACTAACAACCAAATCAAATGTCCAACGCCAATGTCAACGTAATAACGGAACGCAATCATTGACAACAGACGCGAGTAATAAACAACGTGCGGTCTATAACCTGTCAAAACAATCTCTAGACGACGCGACGATAAAAGTTTTGGCCAAAGGTATGAATTTCGCTATAACACCGCGAAAAATTCCGTATGAAAACATTATCTGTAGTGTGGAGGACTGTCTGTATAAAAATAATATTGGTAAAGAAGATTTAGAGGCTATACGTCAAGACATTTCGTCCTTGTTACGTCGAAGCTCAGCGCCAAAATTAAATCTTCCCAAAGATGAATTTACTGCATTGAAAAACTTACGCAACAGACCAGATCTTACGATTCTCCGCGCAGATAAAGGTAATGCTACGGTTATAATGGATACGTCGGATTACAATTTTAAAATACAACAACTTTTATCGGATGAAAGTACGTACGTAAAGGTCAAAACAGATCCTACAACTAATACGCTTAAAACAACTAGCGATCTAATAAAGAAATACTCCGAGAAACTGAATCTAGACGTAAATTCGATAATACCTACGTGTGCCAAACCGCCGAAGTTGTATGGGTTACCAAAAATACACAAACCGAACGCTCCATTACGTCCAATAGTGAGTCAGATCGATTCGCCAACTTACAGATTGGCTCAACACTTAGCAAAAGTACTATCACCACTCAGAGGACATACAAGAGCACACACTAAGGATTCATACCATTTTGTCAGTGAGATAAAAGACCTATGTCTTACTGACAATGAAACTATGGTCAGTTTTGATGTTCAGTCTCTATTTACATGCCTACCTGTTGAAGACTGCATCTCAATTATAACTAGGAAACTAGAGGAAAACAACATGCCAGCAGAATATGCAGTATTACTCAGACATTGCCTTACATCTGGCTACCTATTGTGGAAGGAACAGTTTTACAAGCAAGTAGATGGTGTTGCGATGGGCTCACCGGTATCTCCCATTGTCGCCGATATTTTCATGGAGGACTTTGAGGAGAAAGCCCTGCTTACTGCACCAGTAACTCCAAGTTTCTACAAGCGGTACGTAGACGATACTTTCACAATTTTACCATCAGACAAAGTAACTGCATTTTTAGAACATCTTAATTCCATAAACTCTAAAATTCAATTTACTATGGAGTTAGAGGCAAATAATTCTTTAGCTTTCCTAGATGTGTTAGTCATTCGAAATCCTAATAACACCGTAGGTCACACTGTGTATAGAAAAAAGACCCATACAAACCGATACTTAAATGGTGAATCCCACCATCACCCTTCACAGTTAGCTACCGTGGGCAAATCTTTGTTGCAGAGAGCACGAGGGATCTGTGACAGCAAACACCTGGCCGCCGAGCTTCAGCACGTCAAGCAGGTTCTGCACGACAACAAGCTTCGGGTTCCGCGCCTACGTCACAGTGACCGAGTGAAGCCGGCCACAGTCGAGCGTGTGCCTGCTGTACTACCATATGTCAGAGGTGTCACAGACAAGATTGGCTACATCTTGAAGCGAGCTTCTATTAGAACATTCTTCAAGCCGCCGAAAAAGATTAGTCAGTTCTTACCATCCGTCAAGTGCAATATTCCTCTACAAGATGTAGGAGTATACAAGCTTGATTGTGAGTGTGGTCTCTCATATATAGGGCAAACAAAACGATCAATAAAACCCGCGTAAAAGAACACATAGCTGACGTGAAGCACCAACGTTCGGGGAAGTCTGCAGTTTGTGATCATATCCTAGACGGCCCCCGTCATTACATTAGATTTGATAAACCACAAGTCCTCGCGAAAGAACATCGATTCCTGCCAAGGATGATACGTGAGGCTATTGAAATTAAAAAACATCCTAATTTCAATAGAGAGGGAGGCTGGGTACTAACACCTGCTTGGGATCCTGTAATTCATAAAATTAAAACTAAACCCAAGCATACCACTGTAAGACTTCAAGACACAGTTAGTTCATTCTGCGTAGATCGGACCAAAATTAATAATTAAAAAGCTGAAGGTACTCCGGGTTAACTTTGACATCGGGACGTCAATCACCTCAGTCCCCCGTGACCACGGTTGCTGGAAAGCAACCGAAACGTCGGGAATATAAAATAAGTAAATTAAACGCGATAAAATCCGTAAAAATAGTTTTATTCAATGTGTAGTGTTCGCGTAAATATAAGAAATCAATTTTTGTAAGTTACCATAATAATATAAAAGTGCTTATCGTGTCACCCGACAAATAGAAGAACAGGTCTCCGGCCGAAAGAACAGTACTGATCCCTCAATAGGTTGCATGATCACGTCTGGGCGGCATCATTGTTTAATGTCCATTACAACTCGTCCCTGCGATAAAACTTATGTGGTTCATAATGGAGTAATTTGCGACCCGTTTAATGTGACACTGTTTACAGAGACTGTCATAATTTTTAATCTTTATTGATATAATTTAACTTTTAATTAAAGTAGGTATAAACCAACTTTGTAACACCCGCATTTTTTTGTGTTCAAGTACCAAAATGGATCAATAAACTGGTGAATTGTACTCATGCAAAGCCGAAGCGATTAGGCAGTATTCAATATCATCATCATCATCATCAACATCAGTATCATAAGAATCTATCACAAGTCAACGCTACAAATCTCGTTCATGAGCTACCTGCACCCATCAACTTTCTGAATGTTTCACCAGGTCTTCACGTCAGATACATGCTTTGTTTAAAGCCAAATTTAAACAAAGCATGTAGGTATCTACTCGTATGAAGTAAAAGCAACTTACACTTGGAATGGGGATTCGCTTATTATTTCAGTTTTACTGATAGACAAAAGCTTCCTCTCATTTCTAATTAGGTAGACCAAATCGTATCCACACCATATTTAACTTGATATACCTAGTAAATATTAACAGCTTTAATATCTATACAAGTAAATATCATAAAAATCCCGAACCAATAACCTAGTAAGAAAGAAAGTATTAAGAATATAACAGTAAAATGCTTTTAGTTCGGCGTTCGAACCTACGATTGACCTAGTTTCTTTAGCTTTCCGAAGCTTTAGGCAGTCAGTATATAAAGTTTGCTACATTTGTCTGCATTGTGCAGCTTACTGAAGAATCTTACTAGAGTACGTGCGGGTAATATGGTCATCCGGTTAATATGGTCACTTTCTTATAACTCAAAAACTACAGCCTCATTTGCATAGATGGCTTTGTGATACGATAGCTCTCCATCAGTCTTTCAAATAATAAAGGATCAAAAGGCCGCCGCTTTATCGACGCCATCCTGACAGTTGATATTATAGTAAGTACGTAAGGGTAATATGCTCACCTTAAGCTTTATCGCCCTATAAAACCAAAATTAGGAGGAGAACAGAGACAAAAACACAAAGTTGTATACTATTACTAATATATTAAGAAAAAAAATAGGAAACAAGCTTTGGAAATAATTAGGAACACTTCGAAAAATCTACTTAAAAAAACTAACTGCACTACACAGTACAAAAATCGACTAAAATATTTACAATAATATCACCTGTCAAAATGGCGTCGATAAAGGAGCGCCTTTTTGACCCTTTATTATTTAATAGACTGATCAAGAGCTATCGTATCACAGAGCGTTCTATGCAAACGACGCTGTAGTTTTTGAGTTATAAGAAAGTGACCATATTAAAAGGATGACCATATTACCCTCACGTACTATAGTTAGTTTTTTTTAAGTTGATTTTTCGAAGTGTTGCTAATTATTGCCAAGGCTTGTTTGTTATTTTTTTTTAATAGTTATAGAATACGACATTGTGTATTTATCTCTGACCTCCTCCTAGTTGTGGTTTTATAAGGCGGTAAAGCTTAAGGTGACCATATTACCCTCACGTACCTTAGTAACCGACTTTAATTTACATTTAATGTATGTTATATATCAATACATATTATTTATTGATGTGAAGGATATCAAAAGTATTCAATTATAATAACGTATTACCTTTTTGGGAATCTCATATAGGTATTTAAATTTCATTTAATAAATATTTCAATAGAATTCATAAGAATTAACTTTTGATTTGTTATGTCATGATATTCAATTGAAATAAGGGCCATGGCAGTTCATGCTCAAAATATGCCAGCAACCGGAGAACGTTTATAAGAATTAGGCCAACTAACACATGCTGCACCTGTGTATAGCGATTATTTACGCGCACGCACACTCGCACACACGCACACACACGCACGCACACACACACACACACACACACACACACACACACACACGCACACACACACAAACACATACGCACACGCACACGCACACACACACACACTAACACGCACACGCACACGTACACACACACGCGCACGCGCACGGACACACGCACACGCGCACTCGCGCACACGCACAGTTATGCAGACGACATGGTGCTTCTGAGTGCATCAGTATGTGGGTTAAGAAAATTATTAAGTGTTTGTGAAGCATTTGCGGCCGAACATGGGCTGAAGTACAATGTACATAAAAGTCAGTATATGATCTTTGGGGCCGGGCGGGACCGTACGAGTAATGTGTCTCCCATTAAATTAAACAATACACCATTAACTAGGGTAGACTCTTTTAAATATTTAGTTCATATGGTTACGTCCGACCTCAAGGATAATACTGACATGGAAAGGGAACGTAGGGCTCTGTTAGTTCAAGCAAATATGATTGCTCGCAGGTTCGCGCAATGCTCAAGAGATGTTAAACTCACTCTATTTAGAGCGTTTTGCACATATCTTTACACGTGCAGCCTATGGAGGGACTACATGCAACGGGCCTATGGAGCCCTTCGGATCCAATATAACAACGCGTGCCGGGTGCTGATGGGGCTGTCCCGTCGCTGCAGCGCATCGTTTTTACGGAATTTCATTGTTTTTACGGAACTATGCGTAAAAGAGCTGCATCTTTGGTGCGCAGGGTTAGGGCCAGCCCTAACGGTATTCTAAAAATGGTAAGTGACAGAGTATACTGTCCCTATCTGCAACACTGTTGTAGGATGCATTTGCCCAGCAACTAATTATAAATATATAATAATAATAAAAATAATTTTAATGTATTTATCCAATGTTAATATAATAATAGAGTATTTAATTAAAATTTTATAATAATCATAAATTTGAAAACGTTGATGTAATAATGAGTACTAGATACTTGAAATTAAATAAATAAATAAAAAAAAATATCACCAACCAGTGCTAAAGCTTATATCAATAAGTACTCTTGTAATCTATATTGAATAAAATGTTTTTTTTTTCTATTCTATTCTATTAATAACTGCAGCATATAAGATCATAAAATAACAATTTAGCTCCATATTATAATAATCCAAGATAATCCAGATTAAATTGTTTGTTAGGTTACTTAGCTATATCGCAGTGTTTAAACATTAAAGTTAGAGCTTCCTACCGCTCTACCATATAAAGTTGAACCTTATGCAGCCTTGCTGCAGCTATAAGGTCTAACTAATAACAGATGGTGTGTTCGTTTGTATATAGTATTCACTTCGTAAACGTCTTTGATGTTGCGTGCCGCTTGTGCCGCTTTGCTGTTACGACGCTACTCGTATTCCATAACTAATCGAATTTTAACGTATCCTTGTTGACGAAAAAGATTCAAATGTAATGAAAACATAACGCTAATCAATAAAGCAGGGTTTTTAGCTTAATTTTGAGGAGATTGTACCATTAAACGGAAAAAGTCGTATTTTGCAAGGAACTGAAAAAGAAAATTTCCATAAAACAATGGTAAATAATACAAAAATAATATAAATGTCAAAGCAAAAATAAATAGAGTTAGGGGTTAGGGTATAACCGTAAACGTAAAAAATATTTAAGAATCTGACACTAAACTTTACTACGACTATTTTTATTGAATAAAAGGTGCTCTGACTATGCCGTCTCTCTGCCGTCTAATATAAAAATAGGGTTAGTTTTACTTTTTCATTAAACATAAACTCACACTTAACATGAAAAAATATATATTATACATTATAAAATAATTAACAAAGTTAAACTATTATTCATATAAATCAATACAAACGTAAATCTTACAGTATATGATCTACCAGGTACTTGAATATACTATTGACTACAGTAATAGCGCAATATTTAAATTAAAATTAAACGAGTAATACTCATAATAAACCATCACAACTTCTCACATCCAATGATTATTTGGATAAGAACAAATAGAGTGACGTAAAACAAACTCGAAGAAAGGCGGTTAAACCACAGATTACTTAATAGTTTTACTAAAGTTAAACTGCGCGTGGAATTCCTTAATCGGCGTTGAGTTGACGGAATAGTATCATTCGCTGCGTATTTATAAAGTGTGAGTGGGTTAGAGAGTTTAAAAAACGTTATTGTATACAAACAATATTTTTGTTAACAATTCCCGAGAAATTATGCAATTGGATCACCAGCTTTCTTGCAGATCGGAGCATCAAGGTCGTTGTAGACGGTGCATGCTCCGACTACAAGCCTATTAACGCTGGTGTTCCACAAGGCTGCGTGCTATCACCAACGCTGTTTCTTCTGCATATCAATGATATGTTGCAAGCCGGTAGCATTCATTGCTATGCGGATGACAGCACTGGTGATGCTCTATACACCGGCCGTGCCAATATTTCTCGGGAAAACGTCACTGAGTACCGGAATAAACTTGTGTCTGAAGTCGAGTCTTTGCTGGACAAAGTCTCGGATTGGGGGCGACTAAATCTAGTCCAGTTTAATCCTCAGAAGACACAAGTTTGCGCGTTTACCGCTAAAAAGAACCCCTTTGTCGTATCTCCTCAGTTTCAAGGTACTCCCCTTGTTGCCTCAGCCAGTATCGGAATCCTCGGCGTCGACATATCGAGTGACGTGCAGTTTCGTGGTCACTTGGAAGAGAAGGCCAAATTGGCCTCTAAAAAGCTTGGCGTGCTCAGTAGAGCGGGACAGTATTTCATACCGGCTCAACGCCTGCAACTTTACAAGGCGCAGGTTCGGCCTCACATGGAATACTGTTCCCATCTCTGGGCTGGGGCTCCCCAGTGCCAGCTTCTTCCACTTGACCGCATCCAGCGCAGAGCGGCTCGAATCGTCGACGACCGAGTTCTTTCCAATCGGCTCGACTCATTGGCACTGCGAAGAGATGTTGCATCTCTTAACATTTTCTTTCGCATTTACCATGGGGAGTGCTCTGAGGAATTGTTCGGATTAATCCCAGCCGCCAAATTTCACGAACGCACATCGCGGCAGAACTCCCGATACCATCCACACCATCTGGATGATTGGCGGTCCACCACTGTGCGATTTAGAAGATGTTTTCTTCCTCGCACAACTTCCTTGTGGAATAGTTTACCACCAGCGATTTTTCCGGACCGATACGACTTAGGGACCTTCAAGAAAAGAGCCTACTCCTTTTTAAAAGGCCGGCAACGCATCTGCAATTCCCCTGGTGTTGCGGTTGTTCATGGGCGGCGGTAGTCACTTACCATCAGGTGAGCCGCATGCTCGTTTGCCCCCTCTCCTATAAAAAAAAAAAACTTATTGGATTGGAAGCGTTCATAAAAATTACAAAGAAGTAGAGCCTTTTCAATTTTGATGTTATTAATTTTTCATATCGATAAAATGAACTTAGTCAATTATCATTTTCATTTTTTTATAAAGATTTTGAATATAAGATCGTACATCGAACTAGGGCCAAAAAAATCATATGAATACGATTTAAATCGTACGGTTGGCAACGCTGCAATAAATAAATGATTAATTTTGGAATAAGAATTCCATGGTTTTATTTATTTATTTATTTATTTAAAAATCTTTATTGCACTTAAGATGTACAATTGGCGGACTTAATGCCTTTAGGCATTCTCTACCAGTCAACCACGAGCTAAACAGAGAAACTTAAGCAGGTGCCATAAAAACTTGAGAATATATACGTGAATGTAAATATAAACATATACATACTATACTTGTAAATACAAAAATAAATATATATAACTACAAATAACATAAATACTATACTCTATACATGATACATAAACATACATAATTTTAAACAATACATAATACATACATTTTAAGCATACTTACATACTAACATATTATACAAAAACAACTTAAGTAATTTATAATACTCATTATACAGAAACATTTAATTAAGAAGGTCAATTGCTGAAAGAACAAAGGTAGTGATCAGTCACCATTCTTTTAAAGGCTGCAACAGAAGTCGGTTTCCTGATATGAGGAGGTAATTTTTCCATAGCCTTATGGCCTCAGCGGCGAACGACTGAGACATAAATTTAGTACGGCGAGGAAAAACACATAAAGTAGTTCCCTCGGAGGATCTCAGGTTACGATCGTGGGAAGAACCCAAATACTGAAACTTGCATTTCAGATATTGAGGAGTGCATGGATCATATAGGATTGAAAATAGCGTGCGAAGTATTCTGATGCATCTACGCTTATGGATAGGGAGCCATTTAAGCTTGGAACGATATAAGGATACATGATCGTATTTACGAAGGCCACAAATAAAACGGATGCAATTATTTAACAACCGATCCAATTTGCACAGAAGTATTTGACTCACATCGGGGTAACACACATCAGCATAATCAATGACTGGTAAAACGAGTGTTCGCACCAATATAGCCCTAGTCTCGGTTGGAAGGAAATTCTTGAAACGATAGAGGCCACGCAGGGTGATTGTCACTCTCCGGCTTATTTCAGCTACCTGAGATTGCCAACTTAAATTAGCATCAATCATTAGCCCAAGGTCTTTAACTACATGTCTAAGAGGAATATTTGTGCTATTGTAAACAATAGGCTCCAGTGAATTGAAGTCTAAATTAGCTAGACGACGAGGGCTACCGAGAATTATGGCTTGACATTTAGTAGGATTGACAGCAATTCCATAACTTGTGCACCAGTCGCAGATAGCCTGAAGATCTATATTTAAAATTTCAATCGCAGAGTTAACCTCTGCTGGATCAATCTGAGCGTACAGCTGTAAATCGTCAGCATACAGATGGTAGGAGCATTTGAAATTTACAGTTATGAGATTTATAAAAATAGAAAATAATAAAGGAGAAAGAATTCCGCCTTGTGGAACGCCAGTAGCAAGATCAGACCAATCAGAGAAAGACTGTTGATTGACCTTAACTCTTTGCTGGCGACCACGAAGATAAGTTGATAACCAATCCAAAACAGACGAAGAGAAACCCATGTATTTACAGATAGCAAGAAGAATGTCATGATCGACTGTAGAGAAAGCATTAGAGAAGTCAATTAATACGAGAACTACTACTTTTGACTCCTCCATACCCTCTCGTACGTCCTCGAGAACTTTAAGGAGAGCTGTGGTTGTACTATGTCCGGGACGAAAACCAGATTGTAAGGGACTAAGAAGTTTATTTTTATATATGTAGCTGGATAGCTGTTTGTGTGCAGCTGATTCTAAAATCTTTGAAAGAAAGGGAAGTATAGAAATTGGTCTAAAATGGCTTAAAGAAGTGGGATTATTTAACTTGGGGAGAGGAAGAACAAATGCTTTACGCCAAAAGGATGGAAAAACCCCAGTAGAAAAAGAAAAATTAATGATGTGGGTAATGATTGGGAGAATGTAATCAATTACGGGAATAATCATATTTCTACTTATTTCATCATGGCCAGCTGCTTTAGATTTAATGGAAAAAATAATTTTACGAACATCTTCATCAGTTATTGGAGAAAAAGCAAAGCAGTTTGCATCGATTTTAGGAAGGGATGAGATGAGTGAAATGGTTTTGTATTTAGTTGAGTTGTCGACTATAGGTGCCGAGGAGAAGTGCTTATTAAGATCATTGAGAGATATTGCCCCTATATCAGGGCAATTCCTTTGTTTACCTAACCCAAGTGAATTAAGAAACTTCCAAATGCCGGCTGGCGAAGAGCTTAAAATGTTCTTATGAATATGTCGGCGTTTTGCAGCTCGAACCATCTGATTGCATTTGTTTCTGGTAGCTTTATATATATTCCAGTTGGCATCACAGCGATTGTTTTTAAATCTTACAAAAGCCCGATCACGTTTTGCCATTGCTTTACGGATATCACTGTCCATCCACGGTGCTGGAGTTGATCTTTACATTGCGTATCGGGGCTACTGCATCGAATAACTGAAGGATATTACTAGTCAGTGTCTCTACCATATGATTTACATCAGATGTATAAAAAATATCTGACCAGTCAATTGAGGCAGCCTTCCGTTTCAATAACTCCACATCCATAGTCGCAAAGCTACGCAGGCGCAAAACAGGTGCCGTAACTTTTGGCGATTTGATTCGATAGGTAATAAATAAAAAATCATGCCGCGAGAAGCCAGAAGCCGGAAACTGCCCATGATTTACAACATGTTCAGTAGACGAAACGATTATCAAATCTAACCATGAATCAGCAGTGTTAATATTAGAATGCGTGGGCCCAAGCGGGAGAATAGAGAAATTTACTGAATTCATGATCATTCGTAGTTCTCGCGATCTAGAGGAGCTGTGCAAAAGGTCCGTATTGAAATCGCCCATAATTATGTGATGTGCGTACTCAGATGCAATTTTCGAGAGAGCGGACTCAAGGTCATGAAAGTAGTTAACTGAGGGCGGAGAATACACAACTCCAAGAATAATTTTGTTTCCATTTAGGAGAACTTCTACAAAGAGATACTCAAGAGATCCAGACGCTATAGAGGGAGAAGATGCAATAACTTTATAAGGGATACCACAGCGAAGGTAGATCGCCACTCCACCACCTCGATTTCCTAATCTATCATTACGTAATAGCACGAACCCGGGCATACTAAATGAAGTCGAGAGTAAAGAAGGTTTGAGCCAGGTTTCGGAGATTAGAATAGCGTGGATCGTATCAGTAAAAATATGCAAAAGTTCTGAGAAATGTTGAGGTAGGCTCTGCGCATTGATGTGACAAACATTAAAATGTTTATAGGAATTTGTTATTTGTTGAGCAATAAACGTGTTTAGGCTAACCGATTCTATTACTGAATCTTCAGTGGACTTGAATGATAAATCTGAGTCAGAAACTGAGTGAAAGGAACCATCGTCAGACATTGTATTGTATAACGAATTAATGTAATGTATATAAAATAAGTTACGCTGGCATATTATAGGATTATCCGAAGTCCGAAGAGAGGGGGAGGACACGGTAATCCTCGAATCCGGCAACTTGCTCTATCACCGGGAGGGCGACCATCTGTCCCAAGGAGGTGTCGGATTTATCGTCCACAAGTCTCTCGTTAACAACGTTGTAAAGATTGAGAGTGTGTCGACGAGGGTTGCGTACCTTATACTCAGAATCACCAAACGGTATTCGCTGAAGGTCATACAGGTTTACGCACCAACCTCGGCACACCCCGATCAGGAGGTGGAGGAAATGTATGAGGATATCTCTAGAGCCATGCATTCCTCCAAAACCCAATATACGGTGTTAATGGGAGACTTCAATGCAAAACTAGGCACAAGAGAGAACGGTGAGCTGAAAGTGGGGAAATTTGGAATAGGGCAACGGAACCCAAGGGGCCAGCAGTTGGCCGACTTCATGGAGAAAGAGGGACTCTTTATGATGAACTCTTTCTTCCAGAAGCGGCCCCACAGGAAGTGGACCTGGTCGAGCCCCGACGGTTCGACAAAAAATGAGATTGACTTCATTATGACGACCAGACGACAACTGTTCAGTGATGTCTCTGTGATCGCGAGGGTGAAAACCGGCAGCGATCACCGAATGGTTAGAGGCACACTGAACCTAAACGTTAAGTTGGAGAGGTCTCGTCTAATGAAGTCAACGCTCCGTCCCCCTCGTGCTCTAATCCAAAGTCCCGAAACCTTTCAGCTCGAGTTGCAAAACCGTTTTCAGTCCCTAGAAGACTGCAATGAAGTGGACGATTTGAATGACAAGCTCGTGGAAACTGTCCATGCGGTCGGAGCTAAGTTCTGCAAGACCCGCCGCAGAAGAACACAAAAACTCTCCGATCACACTCTTAATCTCATGGCTGTTAGACGGGAGATGAAGCTACATTCTTCAACAGATTTGACAGCTTACAGGCAACTGAACAGACAGATCTCCAAATGCATGCGGCGGGACTTACGCAACTTCAATACAGCTCGTATTGAAGAAGCGATCGAGCGGAACCAAGGCTCCAAAGTCTTTGCCAGAGATCTGTCTGCCAGAAAGAGCCAACTGTCAAAGCTGAAGACCGAATGTGGCAGCATCGTTTCCGGGGCACCTGAGATTTTGAGTGAGATTGAGAGGTTCTATGGGCAGCTGTACACGTCATCGTTGGAGCCACACGCAAGTGTGAGTAACGATCCAAGAGCGAGTCTTATCCGACATTATTCCGATGATATCCCGGACGTCAGTCTGAGCGAGATTAGAATGGCTCTCCAGCACCTTAAAAACGGCAAGGCCCCAGGCCAGGATGGAATTACAGCGGAGCTTCTGAAAGCGGGTGGAATACCGGTACTTGAAGTCCTTCAGAAGCTGTTTAATTCCGTCCTCCATGGTGGCATTACACCGGAGGCGTGGAGCAGAAGTGCGGTGGTCTTGTTCTTCAAGAAAGGCGACAACGCTCTCTTGAAGAACTACAGACCGATTTCCCTTCTGAGCCGCGTCTACGTGCTGTTTTCGAGAGTCATTACGAATCGTCTCGCGCGCAGACTTGACGACTTCCAGCCTCCCGAACAAGCCGGTTTCCGAAAAGGCTTTAGCACCATAGACCACATACATACCCTTCGGCAAATTGTACAGAAGTCCGAGGAGTACAATTTGCCACTATGTCTGGCGTATGTGGACTATGAGAAAGCCTTTGATTCCGTCGAAATTTGGGCGGTGCTGCAGTCCCTTCAGCGATGCCAAGTTGACTGTCGGTATATCGAAGTGTTGAAGTGCTTGTACAGTAGGGCTACGATGGCTATCCGAGTACAGAACCAGAGTACGAAACCTATCCAATTGCAGAGAGGTGTAAGACAGGGTGACGTCATATCCCCGAAACTCTTTACCGCTGCATTGGAAGATGTTTTCAAGCTTCTGGACTGGAAAAGATACGGTATCAACATCAATGGCGAGTAGACATAGACATAGACATAGACATAGACATGCATTTATTCAGCAACATCACTCAACAGTACATCACTCACCTTCGATTTGCCGACGATATAGTCCTTATGGCAGAATCGCTGGAGGACCTAAGCATTATGCTCAATGACCTCAATAGTGTTTCCCAACGGATAGGTCTTAAGATGAACATGGACAAAACAAAGATCATGTTTAATGTCCATGTCACACCTATGCCGGTAGTTGTTGGGAACACTAAGCTCGAAGTTGTTGACGAGTATGTTTACCTGGGACAAATAGTCCGACTAGGTAAGTCCAACTTCGACCGAGAGGTCAATCGACGGATTCAACTCGGTTGGGCAGCGTTCGGGAAATTACGGCACATCTTCTCGTCAGGTATACCTCAAAACTTGAAAACGAGACTGTACACCCAGTGCGTGTTGCCAGTGATGACATACGGAACTGAGACGTGGTCCTTCACTGCTGGCCGGATGAGGAAGCTCAAGGTCGCTCAGCGAGCTATGGAGAGGGCTATGCTCGGAGTTTCTCTGCGTGATAAACTCAGAAATGAGGATATCCGCAGTAGAACCAGAGTGACCGACATAGCCCAACGGATTAGTAAGCTGAAGTGGCAATGGGCCGGCCATATAGCTCGAAGAACCGACAACCGATGGGGAAGAAAGGTACTCGAGTGGCAGCCTCGTACCGGCAGGCGAAGTGTAGGGCGTCCCCCCACTAGATGGAGTGACGACCTGGTAAGATTTGCAGGAAGTCGATGGATGCAGGTGGCTCAGGACCGTGCTTTGTTGCATTCTTTGGGGGAGGCCTATGTTCAGCAGTGGACTTGTGAAGGGCTGTAATGATGATGATGATATAAAATAGATAGGAAATATATAAATATATAAATTAAAAATATATAAATATGACGGCACGCAGTTAATATAGGTACTAACCCGCCGGTCGACTGTTTTAAAATATATTTAATGTGAAATTAGAATAATTTGCGAAAAAAAAACGATTTTTATTTGAAATGGCCAGTACTGCACAACGAAAATTTCATAGGTAAAGACCTATTACATTATGGCTACAACACGAATAGATCGGCCGTTTTGGGGAAGAATCATACAATGCCAGGGTGAAATTATAATGCTGCTGTGTCTCGAGCAGTGAGTGACAACTATGGAAACCCTTAGTATAGGCATTCTATTTAAGTCATAAAGGGGGGAAATTCATCTGAATTCTGTTGCTTAATAGGGGAATATGAGTAGGTATTTCTAGGCCACTGCATATAAAATAATATATAATATTTATGAATGAATAGTAATTGAATAATATTCAAATATACAATGCTTATTGCCAAAAGAAAAAACAAACTAAAACTGTACCACGTAACATTAACATTAACAGCGCTCTTGGTACTCGCGTATAGTGCCAAGAACAGTGACTGTGTTGCCTCGCTTAACGGCAAATTAGCCTTTGAGCGAGAAAATGGCCAGCCCTATTATAAATAGCAGCGAAGATAATTGAATCGATTGTAATTAGGATACCAATGAAAATTAATGAAAGTATATGCCATAGAAATGCAGAAAAGGACATGAATGTGTGTTACAATTAAGCCAGGTAAAAGTAATCATACACATGATTTTTTCTATACATTTCACTTTAAGCAATGAAATTGTCGAATTTCGAATAGACGCGATATTATTATATATATATATATATATATATATATATATATATATATATATATATATAGTTAGCATAGTAACAAGAAATCTTAAAATTAATTTCGCATGTAGATCATATTCGAAATGAGTTACTGATTAAACATTTATATCGTTGCAATCAAGTTTTCATTCTTTATTAACTCTCACTATGATTCTACTCGCAAATCGGATTTCGCATTTAAAAACCAGTAAATTGGCAATCAAGTCATGTTTACAATATTTTTGTATCGGTTTTCTATTGCCAAGTTAATTGAAATGTATTTTGTGTTCATACAATATTATAGTGAGGTAATGAACTATTAACAAAGTAGATACATATCTGAAAACGAGTTAATATTTATATATACAATTATTTGTGAATCTATTTTTGATCGTGTAACATCTGAACGATTTGACCGATTGAGATCATAATCACATAATATATTTGTTTTGTCGAGATGTTGGTTCAATTATATCCAAAAACCCAATACGTGGCTTTGAAGTTTTATCAACGTTTTCTATAATGATTGACTAATACGATAAACATTTACAGTATAATATGTTGATTTAGTGCCAAAGAGGGACACAGTAGGTGGCGTTGCGGTTGAGCTATGAATAAATTATATAATTACACTGTAAAAAAAAAGAGTGAATTCGGAGTGAAACTCATCCCGCTATCTACCGGAAAGAGCAGAACTACGTCTGTCGGGCCAGGTTGTTGTTTATATGAACGTACTTTTTACGAGTCGGTAGCCGACAACGAACTTTAAAATATTAACGTTTGGGTTCAATTTCTTACGAAACAAGCCTATATATGGCCAACAAATAGAGCTCCCAATTTTTCAGAACGTAGTTTTCTTTACAAAACAATTTCACAGTATAGAAGACATTCTAGTGTTGTGGTTGAAGTGTGTGGACACTTCAACTGTTTTTATATTAGAAATTTACATAATGTCCTCCAGAACGAATTGCAGACACGGTGGCTTGTCACTCTCATATTCGATGGGACGGCAATCCAACTAACTAACTCCAGCAGAAATCAAGCGCAAGACAAACAGTTTTACGTACTATTATCCGAGGCACGGAATTAAAACACTGCCTCCTGTTTCCAAAATGTTACTGAGAATTTTTTGACAGAAAATCTAATAACTGATTTTCGCCTAACCCAGAATTCTGAGCCACGACCACATAATCACTTAGGAACGAATGCCGAACATTATAACAGGTATATTCAAACATAAAAAAGAGGTAATTAAAAAAAAATTACTTTCTTTGATTAAAATATAGCAACAACATACTTGTCAAATATTAACCAAAAATATAGAAAGAATCAAATATTTAATTCTTCCCACATGCATTGGCTGATGACCACGTTGAGGTGAAACTACTACGAAGGTAGACTTAAAGATAGTACAATGATCAAAGCACAGTAAATTAAGGAACGTGTTACACGGTGTCGAGATTTGAAAGAGAAAATTTTATGTAATGGAATTAAAAGATAAGGAAAACATTTTCCAGTGGATCTAAATCAGCTTTCTTCATCATATAAAGCGAACGAGATCTAACTAGATCCTTTGTTAAAACTGGAAACTCCGGACGTAAAGAGATACTACCGATTGTTTGATAAATCTGTGTACAAAGCCAAGAACATGTTGGTCCAAACGAAGCTCGGATTCATTTGCACTTGAGGAAGTTTCCTGCAACTTTATTTAGTCCGATACTTATTTATGAGTAGTGTACATTTATTGTTTTATTTCGGTGTTTTATTTATTCTTATGCAATATATTTTATACAGACTGACTCAGAAAAAAAAACAGCTTTTGTAGATGCATAAAAAATTAACAACTATATTTATATAAACACGTTTAATTACTAAATCACAATCTGAAGACACGGGAAAATTACTTTTTTTTAAATAACTTTATTTAAATGACGACCTTCGCGGCTCTGACACTCTTGAAAGCGACCTCAAACATTCATGAAAACGCGCCCCAGAAGTTGAGTAGGAATTGTGTTGATTTCTTATATAAAGTTTTCCTTCAATTCAGATATGGTTGATGGGTTACTGTTACCGGACTCTTCAGATAACTCCAGAGGTGTGAGATCTGGGCTCCTCGGAGGCCATCTCAAGTCACCTCTCATCGAAATCAGCTTTTCAGTAAAGTATTCACCACTGCGTCTATTGACTGGTTTGATGTATAACAGATAGCCTCATCTTACTGGAACCACGTGTCTGTATTTTAACCTCGCAGTTGCTGTAATTGCGGCCCAAAAAAAATTGTTTATGATGCGTTCGTAGAGGGCTTAATTAACTGTTACTGCTCGGCCTGTAGAGTCCTCAAAAAATACGGCCCCACGATGGCAAAAGACGACATGGCGCACCGAACCATCACTTTTGGGATGTGCCGTTGACGTATTTTTTCAGGATTCAACCCTAGAAACGGCAGTTTTGTCTGTTAACATGTCCGTTGATGTGGAAGTGGGCTTATGTAGTGAAAATATGTTATCAAAATTTTCGGATCTGCCCACCATCTCGTTCACAAAATTTAGTCGTAAGATGTACTAACTTTCGTTTAAAACCTCTACAATTTGACGCTACTTTCGTCGTTGGTCTGGACATTTTACCACTAGCGCAACAGATTATATCGACATCTATAGGAGGTCATGAAATGCAAATGAAATGGGTGTGAACAAGTAAAAAAACCAGAAGACTATCCAGAATTGGGTGATACTATGTGTTGTCCAGTATTATATGATAATAGATTCTTAAAGTAACGTCTATTTTATTATACATATACATACATAAACACTTACGTCTGTCACCCAGAGGGATAGGCACAAACTATGGACTTCCATTTCCACATCCATATACCATGTTAGTAAAGTTTGAATTTCATGTTATGGATTTCGAAAAATGGGCTAAGGTATATATTAAGGATGATTTAGAAAATACTCATTATAGTTATAATATCTGATGCCGGAAATTCTATGCAAATGGAGTGATAGACCAACTCCTAGCGCCTCCTCCTAAGTACACCTGAAGGTAAGTGAATGCTGTGGTACATAAACATCTACTTTTATACTCGACTATTAACAATTTCATTGGTTCCGGCGGGGATCGAACCCAGGTTGCTCGAGTGCCGTGAAGCTTACAGCGAGCGAAGATGGAATGTCGCGTTGGAAATGATGTGTGATGTTGTATTCTGTGCCTTATGTTTTAATTTTTAATGTAAGGGGAAGTTCCCCTATGTAATAATCTATGTTGAATAGAAATATCCTATTCCATTTTACTTTATAAAAGCATACAAATAAATACGATCTTAGTGCAAGAGAACAACTACTCTATATCTATTACTTTTGCTTAAATAATTATTTGAATCTAAAACTCGATTTCTATTTTCTTTTGTTACAGTTAGAATCGCAGAAACTATTTTTGGAAGATGAATGATTACTTTGCGTTGATAAATATAAACAAGTACAATACAGGTACCACTATCCTACCTGATGGTTATTCTTGCAGCTGAAGGTCTCTCTCTACTACCTCTACCTTAACCTTTGAACTTAGCGAAGCGTTATAAGCAACAGGAAACATATTCTCTCTTTTATTTTGCCTTCTGTTCCTTATATATATATATATATATATTGTTACCGGCCTACGGCTGCCCCTGCAAAAGTAGGCTATCCCGGGGCCCAAGCAGGAATTCTACGGGCAGACGCAGGTCGGGCCTCCAAAGTGGCCACGAGGAAATATCCTATCACAATAAAGGGGAAGGCTAGTTAACGGGAAGGTACTTACCCGCTTCGGGAGCGGAGACTGTTCACCAGGATCTGCCCGGCTGATGAAAGTGTAGTGAGTGTAGGTGGTATTTGTGTGTGCCTGGGTGTAGGTGGCCTGGGCTAGATGACACGATGCTGTCCTGGAGGAGGTATTCTCCTGTGGAGCCCCCGGAACAATTCCCGTCTTTAAAGCACTAGTTCAGTCTATTCACGTAATGGTACAGTCAAAAAAAAAACTTCAAACGAAATCACTATATAATTTGCACAATTACTTTAAACGAAGTTAATAAATCCGTAAAGAACAACACGTGGTTCCGCTGACGACAGAGGTACTAGCTCGACTCCGTTCGTGACGTGACAAAAAATTAAGTAAGAAACAAAAACCGTCCGTTCCGATCGCAAAAAATTTACACTCAACGCCGAGACGTGTCCAGTCGACCGGCCCGAAAGGAATGTCAGCGCGGGGGGATGTGACCTCGATACTGTGCGAAGCTATTAGCAAGTGATTATTACACAATTCTCAAAATATTTAATATTGGCCAAAACAAACCCCTGCCCCGGACGTAAGAAATTATGTCCGCGAGTAGATTGGCAAACGGGACAAAGTCGCGACGGCACGTTACAAGACCGAATCTCCGACCAAAACCTCGGCCACCCTAGGCACCTCATCCGATCCATACGACAACTTAACAATGCGTCCACGGCGCCAATACAAAGGCAGGGCGTTGGGTTTTTTGACCAACACGAGGTCTCCCACCTGAGGAGGATCCGTCTTGTCAGACCACTTAATGTGCTGCTGCAAAAGATGTAGGTACTCCAGAGACCATCGGTGCCAAAAGCTCTGAGTAATCTGTTGCAGCAGGTCAAACCTGCTCAACCGCGAAGAGTTCGTTTCCCTGAAGGGGTACTCGGGCAGAGCGTTAAGCGGCTGGCCAATCAGGAAGTGTCCCGGGGTTAGAACCTTCAAATCATTCGGATCGGACGAGAGGGGACAGAGGGGCCGAGAGTTGAGTACCGCTTCAATTTTACAGAATACAGTGGCGAGCTCCTCAAATGTCAAAATAGTTTCACCAATAACGCAACGGAAAGCCGCCGCCGCCTCAAAAATACCGCGCCAGTGGGGACACACCGGAGGGTCGAATTTTCACTGGATGCCCCTTTTTTACATCGCAGTGCCTAAATAAGTCCGGTGGCTGGACAGAAATTCGACGACCTCTTTCAGATACCTATCCGTGCCCTTATAATTCGTTTCGCAATCAGAACGGATCTAGTCCGGCATAACGCGCCGTGATACGAAACGGCCCAGCGTGGCCAAGAAAGCTTCCGTGCTGAGAGCACTTACAAGTTCCAAGTGAACGGCCTTAGTGGAGAGGCACACAAAGACGCAAAGATAGGCCTTATGAGAACGCGTGTTTCGAAGGTTAGAGGACTTGACGAGGAAGAGGCCAGCAAAGTCTGTTCCGAATCCAGCGAATGGTCGGATGGCCCTGACGCGGTCGGGTGACAAGTCACCCATCATAGGCTACGATATGGTGGCCTTCAGTTTATAACAAGATATGCACTTAAAGATGACACTCCGAATGGTGCGTCGGCCAGCCAAAATCCAAAACTCCCGCTGCAGAATAGCTGAAAGAGCATTACACCCAGCGTGGGCGTTCTTAATATGATGGTGGGTTACCAGCAACCGGACAAAGGCGCCGTCCTTGGGGAGCAGTAACAGCAGTGAGGCAGTTGGGAATTTCTCAAACGTCCACCAACGCGAAGCATCCCAGCGTCGTCCAGAAAGAGGTTCCGACGGGCCAGAGCGCCCTTGACAACAGAGCCACGCTTCAAGTTTTCAATTATGGGCTCAAAATGCTCCGTTTGAACCATACGGGTCCAATGTATCAAAGCTTCACGACAAGGGACGAAACGCAATCAGAGAGTTGTTTGGACGGGTTTCTCGAATTGCGGACAAAGCGGCGCAACCAAACAGTCACTCCTAAGAGCTTATCGAGAGAGCTGTACCGTTCCAGAAGAGAGAGATCCCGAGTGGGCTTATCCTTGCCCACTCCTACTCGGACTCGTAGGCCCGGCAATTCGGTGGGTTCGGAGTAATTACCCTGGGGCCAGAATGACTGAGACTCAGAGAAACAACCGGGACCCCACCACAGTGGGTGCTCAACCAGCAAGGGGGCCTCACAGCCGCGAGAAGCACAGTCTGCGGGATTCAACTCCCCCGGGACATGTCTCCAGTTTAGAGAAGTCTCAGAACTCTGGTTTTTAGACACGCGGTTCGCCACAAAGACCTCAAGATTGTGAGGTGCAGCTCTGAGCCAACAAAGTACTACCTCACTGTCCGACCATGCGTAGACGTCCGTAATGTCGATTACAGGCTTCAAGGACGAGTGAACGTGGTTGAGGAGTCGCGTGAGAAGAGCGGCTCCGGACAGTTCCAATTTAGGGATAGTTAAGCGGGATCTAATGGGAGCAACCTTGCTTTTAGCGAGTACGAGATGGACTGCAGTATGACCAGAAGAACTCACAGTCCGCAGATATACGACAGCCGCATAGCCTTTCTCAGAGGCGTCGTAAAACCCGTGTAGGGTAGCCCTGCATTTCCCTGGAGGGAGGAAGCACCTTGGCATGGAGACCCGGTTGATGTCAGGAAGGGAGGAGACCATGAAGAGCCACTCTCGCAAGAGGGCTCCGCTAATAGGCTCGTTCCAACCCAACCCGGACATCCAGAGCTTCTGAAGAAAGCACTTAGCCGAAAAGATGACCGGGGTGATCCATCCATTACGATCGAAGGTGCAAGCTACGGTAGACAGCACGGAGCGCTTGGTCCATGTGAGGGGAATCAAGCTTTACTCGATACGTGAAGGTGTCCTGAACAGGCTGATATTGAATGCCCAGCACAGTCAACAAATTAGAATTTTCAGGGTGCTCGAACAGATGAGGGTCTTGTTGATCCTCTCCTGGGAGGTCCTTCAAAATATGAGGGGAGTTCGACAACCACTTGCGCAACTCATAACTTCCGGACTTCAGGATGGTAATTTATTCGTCTCGCAAGACAAGAGCCTCCTCGACGGTGGAGGCGCCCGTACAAATGAAGTCTCCAAAATAGAAGCTCCCCGAGAGTATCTTAGGCGTTCTCTCTCAGCGAGTTCAAGGAGTGTTCGCATAGCGATATACGGGCTGGACCGGAGTCCATAGGTGGTGGTGTTCAACTCAAACACCTGTATAGGATTGCTGAGCTTCTCGCGCCACAATATCAGCTGATATCAACGGTTATCACGATGGACCACTGATTGTCGAAACATCATCGGAATGTCGGCTACAAAAACCACTTGGTGGCGACGGAATTGGGTCAAAATGTCGGATATGTCCTTGATCAGTTTAGGACCAGAGTAAAGACACTGGTTCAGGGACACACCATTCGACGTGGGGGCGGAGCCGTCAAAAACTACCCGAATCTTACTCACAGGGGTCCTCAAGACCGCATAGTGAGGGAGGAAGTAGTGCTCCTGTGAACGCCATTCGAAGTTGGACGATGACATGTGACCCAGCACTTGATACTCGCGCATGAACTCGACATATTTGTCGCGAAAGGCAGGGTTGCGTCGCATGCAGCGCTCCATGGAAAGCAACCTCTTCTCGTCTAGTGCATGAAATTGACCCAAAGAAGGACGTGAGTCCAGAAAGGGTAAGCGAGTGACGAAATGACCGCCGACACGACGGCCGGTATTGGTAGAACAACTCGCACTCACGGTGCAGAGGGTTGACTCGAGCTGCATGTGGTGGTTCCTCAATTTCCCAGAACCGCTGGACGGCGTCCGAAAGGGACACGCCCACAACGGAGAGCGGGTCGGCCGTCGGAGGGGGAGGAGACCACATAACTGGTCCAAAGAAGCTGTGCCCAAATATCGTGGACATGGCTGATAAGCCATCGTGCTGTAGAGCTCGTATCTCACCTAATAAGATGAACCCCAGCGTGTCGGCCCCCAGTAACAAATCTATAAACCCAGGTTGGGATCATCGAGGGTCTGCCGGTCTCAAACCCGACGCACAGCGAACCGCGCCGTCGTTTATACGAACGTTAGGGAGGAGCCCTACAATATCATCGCGGACATTTACCTTGACTAAAATGAGAAGGTGTTCGCTGGCAGGGCTGAACACCAACTCCGCTTGTCCCCTAGGAGCAGGAGGCTCGGCGCCTCCGATACCTACCATCGGACGTGATTCAGAGCTCCAGGGGAGTCTCAGTCTTCCCACCAACCAAGTGGGGGCCACACTACGTTGTGAACCCGAATCCAATAGAGCTCGAACCGTTAAGCGGTCGCCGCTCGGGTTGTACACCTTCACTGAGGCCGTCGGCAATAGCATAGTTTGACAGGTGGACTGCTGACAGCTCAAAGGCTCAGTGGAGGTGGCCGTGGCGGGAGCTAGGGCGGCAGGCTCCTATCTGGAGCTGCCTCTGTCGGACCGGCACCCGAACCGGGGGCTCCGAAAACGGAACGCCGACGGCATCTCGCTGACCCTCGGCTGGAATTCTCCGAACGGGCCGATCTGGGGAAATTAGGGGATCCTCGGCCCCGAAGCCCGGGACCGAGACAAGGTCTCCGGAACCCGATAATACCGGCACCGACCAAAGGGGAGAGGGCGGCGTTCCAGTCGCGGCCACTCAGCCAACGGGGGTGAGAACGGTCTAGCTGACCGCTGAGTGGCCGCGAAGCCCCCCTCATCACGCTGATGGGGGGTGACGACCCCCCCGCCCTTGGGAGAACGACTCCCCGACCGGTCGGGGGAGGGACTCCCCTCAGCACGATGGGCACGGTGGTCAGCCGGCGAGCGCCAAACGTCGCCGACAGGGGGCGTGGCTCAACGCCCCCGCCCGTGGGAGTCGGAGGGCTGGCAGGGCCCCGAGAGGACGCGCCGCTAGCACCCAGGCACAAAATGATATGGTGGTTGCCCTGGCAGTGCGTGCAGGGCCGCTGGTGCGGGCAATCTC
The DNA here is from genome assembly GCA_963668995.1 of Parnassius mnemosyne. Taxonomy (NCBI): domain Eukaryota; kingdom Metazoa; phylum Arthropoda; class Insecta; order Lepidoptera; family Papilionidae; genus Parnassius; species Parnassius mnemosyne. The sequence goes on along the minus strand of CAVLGL010000079.1, from coordinate 36,669,951 downwards.
GTTGTAAGTGCCTCTCCAGGCACGAGTAGCACCAGCGGCGCTCCTAAGTTGTTGCGCAAGCCGCCTCGCCGGAGCCGGCTTGCGCAACAACTTAGGGCACGACGTCGTCCGGTGGTCGGATGTTCGACAATAGGAGCAGGGGCGCGCCTCCCTGGCCGCTAGGGTACTATAAGAGGGTAGGGGGGCGCCCCCCCGCGGGGGCTCCGCTCGGCCTCAGGGGGGTTGGCGATGCCTTGGCCTTCGGATTCCGCCTCTCCATGGGCACCGCTCGGGCGACAGCCGGGGGGCCCTCGACGGCGCCTGCTGCGTTCTCCAACTGCCTGCACTGCTCCTCCAGGAACCACAGCAGGTCCCTAAAGGGGGGAATATACGAGGCGCCATCCCCGCCGTACCTTTCCTCAAAATGGAGCCGAAGGTCGAGGGGCAGGCGGGACAGCACGATGTGGAGTAACAAAAAGGACCACTCGTCCACCGGTAAATCCAGCCGCCGCAACGAGGTACAAGCCACCACGACTGGATTCACGATGTCCTCACGTAGTCTGGTCCGGTCCTTCAGCAGCGGGAGGTTCAGCAGCCTACGTAATCATCCGCAATCCGCCAGACGTTGGCGTAACTTCCAGCGAGGAGGTCCCTGGCGTTTTGGTAGGCGTCGTCCGACAACTTAAGGTGGCCGACGACGCCCAGGGCCTCCCCCTCCAATGATGCCAGGAGGTACCCCATTTTTTGGCTGGGGGTTAAGTCCCTCTGGGCGTCCACCAGGCTGTCAAACAGGTCGACAAAAGTCAGCCATTTCGAGAGGACCCCGGAGAACCTTGGCAGGTCCAGCGTTGGGAGTCGTCCCAACAGCTCCGGCTGAGTAGGCAGCTTCCGAGGGGACTCGAGCAGGCCACTCAGCCGAGCTTCACGCGCCTCCTCCGCGTCCTTGGCCCCCGCCTCGATCAAATCGTCCGTCCATTTCCGAGTCCTCGAGCTCAGCGTAAGCCTCCTCCACGGCGGCCCTTCGAGCATCGTCCTGCTCGAGCCTCTTCCTCATATTATAGACCCTATTCGGTCGACCTATCAAAGCATGTCCGCTGGTACCCCAGCGCAGCTCAGTCCGCAAGCAACGAATCAGTAGCTTGTGCGATGACATCACTACTAAATACAATTAATACGCGGCTCAAATATAAATCAAATTAACAAATAACAAATACAGTTCCTATCAAATCAAGTTAAATAGAAATTACACAAATATGATTACTATTTATTAAATTAAATACAAGTTAGCACAAAAAACACAAATCAAATTAACAAGTAACAACCCTTGTACGATCAACAAATTATCCGATTACGTGACAACCTTGTCCACCTAGTCAAGGTACCTCGCCTTAACAAACTACGGTAAGTAATTAGCCTTAACAAACTCCCGCTTGTTCAACCTACGGGCGTTTCCCCGATTCCGATTCGATCCTACCCGCGAGCAACAAAAGAAAAACAAGCAACAAAGGAAAGAATTTTATTATTACGTACTACTATGTTATATTATTAATATTACGGCCGTGGCGTGATTGAAAATCAATCAGCCGCGCATCTGCTACCAATTTGTTGCGGCCTACGGCTGCCCCTGCAAAAGTAGGCTATCCCGGGGCCCAAGCAGGAATTCTACGGGCAGATGAAGGTCGGGCCTCCAAAGTGGCCACGTGGAAATATCCTATCACAATAAAGGGGAAGGCTAGTTAACGGGAAGGTACTTACCCGCTTCGAGAGCGGAGACTGTTCACCAGGATCTGCCCGGCTGATGAAAGTGTAGTGAGTGTAGGTGGTATTTGTGTGTGTCTGGGTGTAGGTGGCCTGGGCTAGATGACACGATGCTGTCCTGGAGGAGGTATTCTCCTGTGGAGCCCCCGGAACAATTCCCTTCTTGAAAGCACTAGTTCAGTCTATTCACGTAATGGTACAGTCAAAAAAAGAACTTCAAACAAAATCACTATATAATTTGCACAATTACTTTAAACGAAGTTTAATCTCAAAAATTTTACACTCAACGCCGAGACGTGTCCAGTCGACCGGACCGAAAGGAATGTCGGCGCGGGGGGGATGTGACCTCGATACTGTGCGAAGCTATTAGCGAGTGATTATAACACAATTCTCAAAATATTTAATATTGGCCTAAACATATATATATCCTTATCATCACAAGTTTGACGCAGAACATATGCCTCTGTAAGACCCTTGATACGATCTTGAATCACCTGCATCCACAGATTTCTTGTCCCACCAGTTGTCTATCCACATAGAGGTTACATTTACACGTATATGGCCAGAACATTGTCTCAATCTTGATGTTTAAATAATTATAATCATGCCGGGAGGTTAAAATTTTCAGTCCAAGAATGAAGTCATGTATGTTATTTAATTTTTTTATGCAATTTAATAACCCAAACCAAAACAGCCTATTAAAAGTCCACTACTGAACATAGCTTTCCCCAATTGCCATATGAGGTATATTTGCCAGAGTTGCTACGCTTGGCAAGCGGGTTAGCAACCGCAGTTTTTTATTAAATCTTTTGAATTTTAATCACGAAGATGTTGCTGCTAATCTCTTGTTTCATTTTCCTCTATCGCCTCTACCGATAACCACAGAATAATATGTGGTAGTAGATATTCGTACACAGTACAATTTAAAAAAATAAAATTTAATAAAATGCATGCTTAAAATATGTTCCTGAATAAGTATGTCTAAATTCATCATCACACCTAATCATATGCCCACTATTGAACCTAGACCTCACTTATAAATTGATAAACGTTGTTGTTGTGGCAATACATGACAAGGTATAGTAAGTAACAGCAATAGTAGCACCCTATTTTATGATGTGGGAGACGTCAGAAGTAATTTAGGGAAATGACCGGACCGGCGCGCAGGTATGTTCTGCTAGGGCCTAAAGTTAAGATTCCAACGTTTTGTCGCATGAAATCGTATCAAGCAATTATATTATACATATAAATGATATAAAAAGCACACTGTCAGAAAGATAAATTATTGCTGAACTTATTAATATTTTTTAAAAATCGATTAACTGCTATTTTTACATAAAGAAGCAATTTTAGTGGCTTATCCTCGTAAGGCCCAATAACCTAATTTAATGACAAAAATATTTTGGCATTCCGGCCCAACACAGCTTTTAAAATCGTCAAATTGCGGCCCGGCGACCTAAAATTATGACATGATATTTGAACTTAATTTTTGGTTTAAATAATCCCGCCATTTTAAATCTGCCATCAAGAAACTATTAACTATGAACGCATCTCTAATTTTGGCAATGTCAACTTGACATTTAAGAACCAAGAATCTGTCTTTTTGACATTTCATCTCATGTGAACGGAAGTCTCGTGGAGATTGGTAAGTAAATCTATTCATATTTTTATAATCATAACATGGTGATGTCTAAAATGTATTGCAAACAGTTGCGGATATATTATATTTTGTTCCGACATGTTTTTTTCGTATCAAAGTCATTTTAATTCCGTAATATTCGAACGATAAAAACTATGTCCCAAAATAAGGTCGGTGGGTTTTTATTGTAAAAGTTAGCCTAATTTCTATGTCATGATTTTAGGACATTGGGTGTTTACTTTATTTTCTTTTATTTAAGCCATGGACGACGAAGCTATAGAAAATCAGCTTATTCTGGACGTATCCGAGTTCGAAGATGATGACGGCGATGATGATATCGATGATGTGGATTATCGACCTCAGGGCCGAAATCGTCAATCGGACAATTCAGCAGAATCGTCTTCTGATTCTGAAGGTGAGCTTACAGTTTCAAGTCCTGCGATTTCTAATTCTTCTGTTACGCGTGGGAGGAGCTTACAGCGTCGAGGTGGCCGTCGTGGTCGAAGAATTTTTTCGATTTCTAGAGCAAGTAGTAGAAGAGCAAGTTCATCTCGTGGGAGATTGTACCAGCAAGTGGAAGCTGAAGATAACGAGGATATTGGCAATGACGATGGACAATTTGGAGGTTGGAAAGAAAAAGATTTTAATCCTGATATAATTCCTTTTATGCAGCCATCGTATTTACCTCTTATTGACGAAAAGTTCTGTAAAATTGATTATTTTCGTCGATACGTAAATGATGAGCTGATGCAAATTATCGTAGATAGATCCAATGAGATGTATCTATCAAGAAACGGCCAGTTTTTAAATTTGACACTTCCCGAGTGCTACATTTTTATTGCAATTAATTTAGCCATGTCTTGTATTGGATATCCAATTCTCCGAATGTACTGGCAACACAAATTTCGTGTCGCTTTTGTAGCTGATAATATGTCTCGGAACAGATTTTTCATTCTTCGGAATTCTTTAAAACTCGTTAATGACAACGACTTTTCTGCCGAAGATAAAAGTAAAGACAAGCTTTGGAAAGTTCGCCCTCTTATCAAAGAAATTCTCAAGGGTTGTCATTCCATACCAAAGGATCAAAAACTGTCAATTGACGAAATGATAATTCCTTTTACGGGCGCCTGTGGGATGAAGCAATATTGCCCAGGTAAACCTAATCCTACAGGTTTAAAAACTTTTGTCTTGGCGAATCCCACCGGAGAAGTGTGTGATTTTGATATATATCAAGGGGCGACTACATATCCTTCTTATGCTGATACATCATTCGGGTTGGGAGAGAAGGCAGTTCTTGCCTTAACGGAGGATTTGTTGCCGGGACATATAATTTACTGTGATAGGTACTTTACCACCGAGACACTGATTGTGGAATTAAAAAACAGAGGCCTGATGTGCGCTGGTACATTGATGAAGAATAGAGTACCTAAGTCCGCAAGATTAATACTCAAAGAGGACAAAGACTTAAAGAAAGCAGGGAGAGGGAGTTGTCAGGTATTGGTCAACGATGAGAAGAATATAGCTATAACTAAATGGTTTGATAACAAACCTGTCACTTTCCTGTCTACTGTGCATGCTGCCCAAACTTCCGACACCTGTCAAAGATGGTGTAAACAGAATAAAGTGTATGTTACTGTACCAAGACCGGAAGTAGTAAAACAATATAATTCTAATATGGGAGGAGTCGATCTTGCTGATCGTCTCTTAGCTGTAGCGCCGTCTAGATATCGAACAAGAAAATGGACAACGCGATTTATCGCACACATGTTTGATTTGGCTACAACTAATTCATGGTTAAATTATAAAGCAAAAGAGTTACGCAAAAATGTCCCGGTGAAAAAAATTCAGCAACTGAGGAGTTTTAAAATGGAAATAGCCGAAACTTTAGTAACTGCTAATTTCACCACTAGTTCCGAAACAGAAGACGAAGAACAGTCTCGACCTAAACGCTCTAGACCAGCTGTACCGCTTCCCAGCGCCAGTTCAAGAACTCATGGTGCACTCCATTTGCCGTCGGCTGGAGAAGTTCAAAACAGGTGCAGAAGACCAGGATGCAACAAGAAAAGCACAATTATATGCAAGAAGTGCAACATTCACTTGTGCCTAACTAAAGAACGTAATTGTTTTTATAACTTCCACACTGAGATTTATTGATTGATACATTTGTTTAAAATTTTCTTTTTTAAGTATCTATATTTCTAATTAGTATTGTGTGTGATACGACAACTTGAATATTATTATTTGAAATATTGCCATTGATTATAGTAAGTAAGAACATTATTTTAGTAATATGATTAACATGTGTAATGCGAAGATACATTGTTTGCTAAAAATGAGACTGATTTAGAAAATTTTGTTACATAAAATTATTAATTAATAAGGTTTAAAATGAAGGAAGAAAATAATAAATATTTTTTTTACAAAGTTTATTTTTATTTATGGTATAATTTGCTATTCCATGATAAATAACTGAATAGATTTGATTGATTCAAACTAATGTTATATATTAAACAGTGGCCCAGTGACCTAAAATAAGGACAAGCTATTTCAACATATTTTTTGCGTGAAATAGGTAACTTTAGGTATAGGAAATACCCCTAAAAATAATTTGACCAAAAGTAATACATTTACACACTTTTGTACTTAACCAAAGTTCTGGGCCGCAACTACTTGCACCTATTTTTAGTACGTTGGGCCGTAATGTATATCGACCTAAATTTAGGTTGGGCCTTACGAGGTTATGATGTGGACTTGTCAAGTCCGCATGGCTTCGTAAACACGATAACTTTTGAAAATATCAATTGTTCAACTCGATCTATTTTTAAAACTCTTCATCTATCGTGTGGTAAGCCATTGAATGTAAATGGCAGTTTAATTTTGTTTTCTTTGGTTATAATTAATATTTTTTCGGCTGCAAAATGTCGAAATTATCGGTGTTTTAGCAGCTTTGTATGAATTTATTTTTTACTAAATAGAGACTGCCTCACTCACTTAATTATTTTGCCGTCAACCGTTGTTTGCAACGGCTCAAAAAGGTCGCTAAATATTCGAAAAACCAAATTTCATACATGCTGGATTATTATAATAATTGATTGACTTGATTTTTATTACAATATTTTAAAAGCACAGAATAAATAATATTAGTACGTACTAAAAGTAAGTAGGACGTAATATTTATACTGAAATATGTCTTGGATTTTATGGAGTGACCTGAATATGAGCATTTTGAGTCGTGCACTTTTGGATTTTCCAAACTTTTTTAAATTGAAGTTTGACATAAAATTATCGAAAAATTGGAAGTAAAATAAGGTTATTAGTGAAAACTTGTGTGTATTTAAACTACTTTTAAAAAAATCCGTATAATAATGTTATAAGTAATTTTTGTAATGCGCTTAGGGCATGCAAAATTTTTTTTCTGGTTTTTAAAAACGTTACCACCACACTAGGATTTTCTCCTGTATCGTGCAGGCAGTTTACAAATATAAATTGCACCAGGATAAACATCCAGACCTGCAACAGTTACTGTTCTTTTCCATGAACGGTCATATAAACCTAGTAATTTAGGGAAAATGTAAAAAATATTCTAAAATATTTAAAAGAGTGTGCTCAACAGTCAAGTCTTTGCATTTGAGCAACAAAATTAAGAAGGCTTCTAATAAAATTAAAATGACGTGCTACTTTCACAATTAAATAAGGACGTTGCAATGGTTTTTGAAAAATATTTTACTGACATTCCGATCTTAACCTCTAAATCACTAGATTCTTCTCCTGCCGTCGCCGAATCATTACTTAAACAAAATGTAAATGCGTGTACAAAGAGTTTTTATTTCATAAAATATCATCAAGAGATATTATAAAATATTTTAAAACTATTGATATTAAGAAAACCGCAGATCTGTGGGGAATTTCCGTTAAAGTTATTGCGTCTATAATAGATGCAATCGCGGCTCACCTAGCTATTAATTTTAATACTATTACCAAATCTGGTGTGTTTCCTGATTTAGTGAAACATAGTAAAGTACATTTAAATCTGGTAGTACATTAGATCCCGCTAATTTTAGACCTATTTCTGTACTAGTAAGAATTTTGAAAAAATTATTCTGGATCAAATGTTAAATTTCTTTAATATAAATAATTTACTTTATAATAATAAATTTGGTTTCACAAGGGGTCGCTCGACAACTAATACCGAGGTTAAGCTGATTAAATATATCTTCAATGCATAGGAGAATTCACAGGATGCTTTTGGTATATTCTGACCTATCCAAGGCCTTCGATTGTGTTCACCATGAAACATTATTTAGGAACCTTTAACACTATGGTGTAAGAAGTGATGCTTTTAAATTAATTATTTCATATTTAAGTAACAGAACGCAAAAAGTTCTGATTTGAAACAGCAAACAGCATACTGTTTGAGCTCATAGCTCTAACGGGTCTATAGTACAAATTGGCGTGCCTCAAGGTGCAATTCTCAGCCCCTTTCTAATTCTTATATACAGTAATAACTTACCCAGTAAGGGATAACCATGATATATTGTTATTTGCTGATGACACTTCTTTAATTTTCAAATTAAAACGACAATTACTAAAATATGACGAAGTAAATAATGCTATAATATCTAAGTTAGTAAATTGGTTCATTGTTAATAATTAGAATTTAAATTCTACTAAAATGAAATGTATAAAATTCATGACTCCAAATGTCAAACAATTAAATACTAATGTAATTTTAAATAGGGAGGAACTGAGTCTTGTCGATACCACTATTTTTCTTGGAATCACACTAGACGCGAAGCTTCAATGGAGCTAATATATATCAAAACTAGCAAGCAGACTTAGTTCTGCATCATATGTTGTAAAAAAGATTAGAAATCTTAACAGCGTTGAAATAACTGGACTAGTTTACTTTAGGTATTTCCATAACGTAAGGTAGTTTGCTATGGTGACACGCAGCTGATACTGAAATTATATTTATTTTATAGAAGAGGGCCATATAAACAATTTATGATTTAAAGCCTAAAGAGTAGCTGTGAAAAAATATAAGGAATTTAATATATTAACTTAGGCCTCTCAATATATTTATGAAAATGTTATGTACCTACACAAAAATAAAAGTAGTTTTACAAAAATGAGTGATATTCATTCTGTAAATACTAGGAACAGACACAAGCTAGTAGTACCAGTTACTCGACTCTACCGAGTCAGTAATTTATTCTTGGGGCGATGTATACGCTTTTACAATAAAATTCCATAAAATATACAAAACTTGACCTGCTCAAAGTTCAAAAACTTAATGAACTAAGTTTGTATAAAAAGGGTTATAATAATATTAAGGAATTTATGGATGATAATAACCACTGGGAATGAATATTCCTATTTCTAATTTGTTGTGTTGTTAATTGTGTAACATAATTGATTGTAAGCTGTTATTTAAAAAAAAAGTCCCACTGGGTTTCTTGCTAGTTCTTCCCAGGACAGAGGTTTTTTTCGAACCAGTGGTAATTAAACAAAAGAGTGATTTTGAAATAGTATTATTTATCATCTGTATTGTATAAAAAGTTTCTGTTTCTGCTACAAAATGATTATATTATCACCTACCATGAGCCACAAGCTCTACCTGCATTTCCTGTAGTTGCCCCGAACGAAATGGAGTAATGCAATCTCTTAGGTCACCAATACAAAGCCCAAAAGCTGAATATTCTTATACCGCCATACCACTGTTTATTTAAATCTGTGTCTGTTTATTTACAATGGGAGAGGCCAAAGTATACAACAAACGTGATAAAATTTTACACAATTTAATATATGTTATTTTTATTGAAGAAATTATCGGAAAATTGGAAGTAAAATAAGGTTATTAGTGAAAACTTGTGTGTATTTAAACTACTTTAAAAAAATTCCGTATAATAATGTTATAAGTAATTTTTGTAATACGCTTAGGGCATGCACAATTTTTTTTCTGGTTTTTAAAAACGTTACCACCACACTAGGATTTTCTCCTGTATCGTGCAGGCAGTTTACAAATATAAATTGCACCAGGATAGACATCCAGACCTGCAACAGTTATTCGTAGGCCATACAAATACTTGTTCCGTGCGGGATTCGAACCCGCGTCCCCCAGCGCAACAACTCATTGCTAAGCCACAGCGCCATGGAGCCGTCAATTGGATTTACCAACAGTTTTTATTTTATTGCAGCGAAATTTAGGTCTAGTAAATTAATAACAACAACTAAAGTAACTATAATTTCTGTTTTATTTTTTAAAATACAGCGGCAATAGATTTAAATGCGGTTGGGGTGGCTCTTGGTTCACCCCTAAACCTTAATGAACATAAACTATTTTATTTAACCTCAATCATTTAGATTTTACCCAAAAAGCATGAGTAATTCATTAAGCCCGGTTTCAACCTAGGCTTGTTGTTTCTTCTGGGATTAACCACACAATGAATACATCGAATACAGTTAAGTTTAGTTAGGTTAGTTAAACCACCCTTGCACTTAGTTATAGCCGTCTAAACCTTGTTTACGTTTTCATTAATTTTAAAACATAAGGCCTTATGAATAAAATAATTATTCTTGCGGTTCACCGGATAGTTATGGACAGCCTCCCTTACCGCTGAAAAAGGATTACTAATAAGCCCTTAAGTTATAATTAAGAAATTCTACTAATTATTTTCATATTATTCGGACAATATTTTGCCAAATGTTAGATATAAGAATAATTATACCGAAATTGTATTTTTATAATACAATAACAACCGCAACAAACACAAAAACAAAGGTCTTATCAGTCAAAAGAAATGTATACAAGTTCTATGTAACGTCGGACACCTGGAATCATGTAGACCTTTATTTAAAAATAATACTTTGTTAACGCTGACTGGACTGTATATATTAGAGATGTGTATATTTGTTAAAAAAATCAGAGTTTATTTCATAACTAGATTGTTAATGCTTGCCTGCAGGACAGATGACTGGGACGTGGTCCTTCACTGCTGGCCGTATGAGGAAGCTCAAGGTCGCTCAGCGAGCTATGGAGAGGGCTATGCTCGGAGTTTCTCTGCGTGATAAACTTAGGAATGAGGATATCCGCAGTAGAACCAGAGTAACCGACATAGCCCAACGGATTAGTAAGCTGAAGTGGCAGTGGGCCGGCCATATAGCTCGAAGAACCGACAACCGATGGGGAAGAAAGGTTCTCGAGTGGCAGCCTCGTACCGGTAGGCGAAGTGTAGGGCGTCCCCCCACGAGATGGAGTGACGACCTGGTAAGACATGCAGGAGGTCGATGGATGCAGGTGGCTCAGGACCGTGCTTTGTGGCATTCTTTGGGGGAGGCCTATGTTCAGCAGTGGACTTGTGAAGGGCTGTAATGATGATGATGATGATGATGCAGGACAGATGTGTTTCTTAAAAATTGTTACATAATGTGTATAACTATTTTAATAAGTTACCTAAAGCGATTAGAGAGTTACCAACAATAAGAATGAAAACTCACCTAAAAAAATGGCTTGCACTCTTTATATAATAATTAAAAACTTCTTTGCACATAAGTAAGAACTTTTAAGATTTTGACACAATGTTTGAAATAATATATAATGTTTAAATTATGACATTTTTGTAACTTGGTATTTTCTATTTAATTTAATTTTGACATGAGGACTCACTGATAATTATTATTTTTAATGTATACTGGACCTATGCAAAATTAATTAATACATAAACCCTGTGTATAAAAATAATATTAATTAGCATACCATAAACGGTGAAATGTGTTCGGCTACACTGTACTTATTTACCATCTCCTTTACCACGTTTTTTGCAAATAAAAATATTTATTTATTTAAAAAAGGACAAATGCAATTTTAAATAATGGGAAAAACTGTGTAGTATATACTCTAATATCCTAAGAGGGCTATTAAGACTATAGTCCTTGAGCGTGGGAACTTCTAATAGAACACCTACATTGATATTTTCTAGCCACACAGACGCATCTCGCAGTGTTAGTATACGCACCCTAGACACGAATAAATTAGTTTTGGTGTTTTGCACAACTTACATATTCATCACGCGTTCGTCTTCGTAGGATGTTCATGAATGTCTCAAAAAACACGCATTGTATGTAGCCATTTGCAATTTCTTTTATGTTATTTGTTTGTCACATTGTGAAATCCGTGAGCCCGTAATTAATAGCTGACGGCAAAGGGTGGGTTCAGAGTGTACGCTTTCTAGGTATTATTTTAAATATTATTTTTTATTTATGAACAAATTTAAAATATTATCAATGTTTTGTGTAATATGGGAAATATGAGTTTCATAAGAATGATCTTTTATTAAAAAAAATAGGTTAATACAGATTTAAACAATCACATTGGTTTAAACAATTTATACAGTATGTAACAAACAATCCGTTGGTCGTTTCAGGGACGTATAGGTGTACTATGAATGGGATTTTGGCGTTTCTAATCAAATAACTGACTAAATTTATTATTTCTCAAAATGTTATTTACATCTGAACTAACCGACAAGTGCCGACATACCTACGGCTACTGTGAGGTCTCTGACATGGCCGATACATCATTTTTTTAAAGCGAGCCCCTGCGCAACGCACGCACCCACAAGGCTTGTGTGTGAATGATCCCCTCAACAGTATCTTTAAAGATGGCGGATCATATCTTATATTTTGTTGAAATAATTTACTTAATTCAGGTTTTCTTTAAATAAATGGATATAATGTTATGGTTTATACAATGAAGTAGTTATAATAAAAATTATTTTCTTCCAAATTTATACAGGCTGTTTTTGGAACGCTCCCGAAAACTAAGACAGGCGACAACACCAAGTATACCTTTGATCATGGGTCACAAATAAATTCGATCCTGATGAAAAAAAATCATCTTTTTTATAAGGTTTTATTAGCTTTATTCACGCGCCATCATGTTAGTACAGCTAAATGAAACGATAATTTCATAAAAAATATCATGAAAATACTGAAACATAAAACCAGCAGTGGAATGACTGAATTGATATCACCTGACCTGAGCTAGATAAAGGTCAATGTACGCGCGAACACAAATTCGCGCGGCCCGCAACTAGCGGGCCATCCCACAATATAATAATTTACAACACGTGTCTAAATACCTAACTTATCTACTTAACCTACTATTTTTCCACTGTGCTTATCTCCACGTAGCCACTTTAATCCGAATTTACAGGTTAAATAACCCAAATAACTGGTTCGATTCCCCGCTAATGAAGAAATACTTAAATGAAATGTAACCAAGGTTGGAGTCATGCGTTTTTATTCATCGTGTAGGTATGTTTATTATTCTCATGTATTCAGTTATGTACCTATTCAGATTAGTCTAGTACTAAGTTATTTAAAAAAAAATAGTTATGAAACAGCTTACTGCTCTAAATCCTCCGTGGTCTTATGAGATGCGGCTCAAATTGTGCTCCATTCATTTCAAGGCAGATTTGGGTGCAGGCGGGGCATCATCGTGTGGTCTTCGACACAGTCCGTACGTAGTTTCTCGAAAGCATCCACGATCCTTTGGCGCATTTCTTCAGCACTATCACATTCACGATTAAAAACCCTTTCTTTCACATACCCCACAAAAAGAAGTCTAACGGAGTCAGATCTGGTGAGCGAGGTGGGCAAGCGTGTGGTCCTAGTCTGCCGATCCAGCGATCATCAAATAGCTCATTGAGGCGCTCACGGACGAACCTCACGAAATGTGGAGGGGCACCATCATGTTGGAACTATGTGCGGCGATATTCAGCCAACGATAGGTCGCTTAAAATGTCAACCAACTGTTCATTTATAAAGTTTAGGTATCGCTGTCCGTTCAGTCGCTCTGGCAGAAACACTGGTCCCAGTATGCGATCCTTAAATAAACCTGCCCATACGTTAACCGACCATCGGGTTTGGTGCCCGGTTTGTCGAACAGCGTGCGGGTTAGCCTCTGAATACACGTGTGTATTTCTTCGGTTCCACAGGCCGTTTCTGGTAAATGTCGACTCATCCGTCCAGATAATGTGCTCAATGGAACCAGGCACACGTTGTTGCTGGTATAATAACCAACGGCAGAAAACTCGTCGGCGGTCGTGATCGCCGGGAACTAAAGCTTGCACTTTGTGCAATTTGTATGGGCGCATTGGTTACGCTTCAACACTTTGTGCACTGCACAGTATGACACACTTGTACCATCCCGACGTCTTAACAATTTATTTAGCGATACTTCGTGTACCTAGGTTCGGATACCTAACATGTTGACCACTATAAACGTACGCGTTAGGCATTATTAAAACAAAAAAGAATCCAAAAACGTAACAAAAACTTTAATATCAACACGTAATCACAAGTAAATTTATTAAACAAAACGATTGAACTGTCGCTCGCGCACGCGTGTACAAAATCAACACGGAACTGACTCAAAAACTAAAACGAACGAACCCCGTCAAGGCTGAAACCTACTGCGTCACAAGCGTGAGGCGACAGGGTTAGGCATTCTGCCGTCATAATAAAAAAGGAAGTAACTAACAAAAACGTAAAATGGAAATAAAAAATAAATTGATGAATTTTTCTTTCAGACCCCGTGTCTAAAGTATATTAAAAGGTATCTATATTGAAATATATACGTAGAGACATGAAGATTTTAAGGACGAACTTATTTTTTTTTTGTTTATTTATTTAAATAAAACGAATTTTCCTTTTCATCTTAGATTAAAAAAGTACACCTGGCAACACAAAAACATCGAAGGAAAGACGCATATAACTATTTGGGTCTTCCCAACCTAATATATAAAACAAAACTACCATTCATTTAACATTTTTACATATTTTGGAAAGGTCATTTGAAGTTGAAAGGACGCTAATAGTAATTTACTACTTTTTTCTTAGTAAATATTAGAAAAGCATTGGTAGTGAGACACAAAAAATAACAACCCGCAACTCTTGAGTAATTATTTTAAAGGGGATATCATACAAGACTTACTACGATAATAATTAAAAATTAAAACATTTGTACAACCGACTTTAATATAAATAATTAAGGATAACTCAAAAACTATTGGTCTGACCTCGATCAAATTTATATGGGACCACATGTGAAACACCAGCTCTTAATAATAAGATATGAGCTCTTAATAATAAGATATAAAATAATAAGACAAGAATAATTTAAATTTAAGTAATCGATGCAAATATTGTTAAAGATGACGTAGCAACTGGTTAAATAAGTCTTTTCTTTTATGTTGAATTTGTATAAGTTTTTTCTACTAATAAAATGTCATCTGTGATCAACAGCTACGTCTAAAATTCTGACGATAATTTCTAAAATATTGATATTAGTGAATATTAAAAAAATTTAGTAGATGCGTCTTCTTATCATGAGTCGAATGGTAATTTATTCGAAAATTGTTAGATGCGCCTTTTTTTCTTATGACCGCAGCATTGTTTCATACCGAGCTAGATACAGGTCGACAGCGGAGTGAGTGTGGGTACAGTCGCGTTCTAAAGTACTACATGGTATTGGGCTATTGTTTTATAATATTATAGTAATTAATTGTTTTATTGTAGAATCATAATAGGTGTTTTACTAGCTACTTAGAACTTTGGAAGAGGTGGGAATTAAAAATAGATAATGTTTACTTGAGCATTGTTTGTTATTTCTATCGTAAAATATAAAGTAGTTTGTAACAAAAAAAACTTAAGCTAAGGGTGACACGCCGTCCATTATGACGTCTTGGGTCACATGGAAGCCAGATGTTGATGGTGTGTTGGTGTTACTGGATGCTACTTCATCATCACTTTCATCTTCGCTTGAGCTTCCGTCATCAGGTCGATCACATGGTAATTTTTTTGGTATTCTTCCTCAACAATTTTAACTTTACTGCACAATTTTCCCCATTCACCTTCTCCTATCATATTTACCTTTTCGTTCACTAGTTTAGTCATAAAACAATAGATATAAATAATTTTTTTTCCTTCCTTTTTAAAACATCGTCGCGAGTCGCAAAGTAAGCTGTGTATGCGACTGTATTTTTGGAGCGAACAAAGCGCGGGAACCAATAGCATGCAGGCACAGTAATACTGGCCAATATGTGATAAATCGCTCAGTGCCCAAGTTCAAGGCCAGCGTTCTTTTTTCACCGTTCGCGCGTACATTAACCTCCATTAGTCAGGTGATATCAATTCAGTTTCCACTGCTGGTTTTATGTTTCAGTATTTTCATGATTTTGTTTATGAAATTATCGTTTCATTTAGCTGTACTAACATGATGGCGCGTGAATAAAGCTAATAAAACGTTGTAAAAATATGTTTTTTTTTTCATCAGGATCAAATTTATTTATGACCCATGATCAAAGGTATACTTGGTGCTGTCGCCTGTCTTAGTTTTCGGGAGCGTTCCAAAAATACCCTGTATATTATTATAACAGTTGTGCTAAAAGCGAAGTTATTTCCAGTATATTTTTTTAGAAACAGTTATTCTCAGAAACTTTAAATTTAAATATAATAGAAATAATAATGAAAATATTTTAATAATGTGCTGGTAGTTTATGAAAATTCCATATCTCTTCTTGAATACCTAATAATATTTAATACGTTCATATTTATTTTATATTATAAATTATCTTACAAAAATCATTTTACGAAGTCATTTAACGCGAAAAAATCTTAGTTCCTCTACGTAGATGACGATGTTTTGAAAAGTTCTAACAGTTTCTAAAAAAATTATGTAGAGATCAAATATACATTGCTCATTCATTCATTACGATCTATCAAAGGTAACTACTGAACATAAGCCTATCCAACTAAAACCTCATAAGGGGTTATTTCCTAGTTTCCACTTTTGCCAGACGGGTTGACAACCGAATTTTTTCCCTTGGAACTAGTTGTTATTACGAAGATGCCGTTACCCATCTCCTGATTTCCATCTACCGATTACCACACCCACGAGATTATTTGGAGTAGTGAATATGCTTTCACCGTCAATACACATTTTTATTGGATACTTATATTTATACGTGGTAGAGCCATGCTGCAGCTGTATTAGTAGTATAGTTGTAGCATGAATGGGTCGGCTCGACCGAGGAAGGACCACACTCTCAGAGAATACCAGCGTAAAATAGCAGCTTATCTCTGCTGTGTTTTGTATGGGGAGTGTAGAGAATTGAAGACCCTTTTTACTGGAAATGAGGCATTCCATCTTAGTCCTCACGGGTGACAACGCATCTGCCTTTTTATTTGTAATCGAGGATAGATGTGATGTCTATGAGCCACAACAACCACTTACCATCAGGTGGACTATGTGCTCGTTTGTCGCCCTTATCCTATAAAAAAACCACATTATTACTAATTAGAGATTTGGGAAAAATATTTAAAAGAAAAGGTTGTTTCAAGTATAAAATGTCGTGATTAATTTCAAACTTGCAACTATTTGTAGGAAAAATGTATTATGCATCCTTCATGTGAAACTTTATTCGATAAAGAATATGTAACAGAAATTATTTTTAAATAGATCCACATTAAAATAATGTCATCATCATTCATCATCATTACAGCCCTTCACAAGTCCACTGCTGAACATAGGCCTCCCCCAAAGAATGCCACAAAGCACGGTCCTGAGCCACCTGCATCCATCGACTTCCTGCAAATCTTACCAGGTCGTCACTCCATCTAGTGGGGGGACGCCCTACACTTCGCCTGCCGGTACGAGGCTGCCACTCGAGAACCTTTCTTCCCCATCGGTTGTCGGTTCTTCGAGCTATATGGCCGACCCATTGCCACTTCAGCTTACTAATCCGTTGGGCTATGTCGGTCACTCTGGTTCTACTGCGGATATCCTCATTTCTGAGTTTATCACGCAGAGAAACTCCGAGCATAGCCCTCTCCATAGCTCGCTGAGCGACCTTGAGCTTCCTCATCCGGCCAGCAGTGAAGGACCACGTCTCAGTTCCGTATGTCATCACTGGCAACACGCACTGGGTGTACAGTCTCGTTTTCAAGTTTTGAGGTATACCTGACGAGAAGATGTGCCGTAATTTCCCGAACGCTGCCCAACCGAGTTGAATCCGTCGATTGACCTCTCGGTCGAAGTTGGACTTACCTAGTCGGACTATTTGTCCCAGGTAAACATACTCGTCAACAACTTCGAGCTTAGTGTTCCCAACAACTACCGGCATAGGTGTGACATGGACATTAAACATGATCTTTGTTTTGTCCATGTTCATCTTAAGACCTATCCGTTGGGAAACACTATTGAGGTCATTGAGCATAGTGCTTAGGTCCTCCAGCGATTCTGCCATAAGGACTATATCGTCGGCAAATCGAAGGTGAGTGATGTACTCGCCATTGATGTTGATACCGTATCCTTTCCAGTCCAGAAGCTTGAAAACATCTTCCAATGCAGCGGTGAAGAGTTTCGGGGATATGACGTCACCCTGTCTTACACCTCTCTGCAATTGGATAGGTTTCGTACTCTGGTTCTGTACTCGGATAGCCATCGTAGCCCTACTGTACAAGCACTTCAACACTTCGATATACCGACAGTCAACTTGGCATCGCTGAAGGGACTGCAGCACCGCCCAAATTTCGACGGAATCAAAGGCTTTCTCATAGTCCACATACGCCAGACATAGTGGCAAATTGTACTCCTCGGACTTCTGTACAATTTGCCGAAGGGTATGTATGTGGTCTATGGTGCTAAAGCCTTTTCGGAAACCGGCTTGTTCGGGAGGCTGGAAGTCGTCAAGTCTGCGCGCGAGACGATTCGTAATGACTCTCGAAAACAGCACGTAGACGCGGCTCAGAAGGGAAATCGGTCTGTAGTTCTTCAAGAGAGCGTTGTCGCCTTTCTTGAAGAACAAGACCACCGCACTTCTGCTCCACGCCTCCGGTGTAATGCCACCATGGAGGACGGAATTAAAGAGCTTCTGAAGGACTTCAAGTACCGGTTTTCCACCCGCTTTCAGAAGCTCCGCTGTAATTCCATCCTGGCCTGGGGCCTTGCCGTTTTTAAGGTGCTGGAGAGCCATTCTAATCTCGCTCAGACTGACGTCCGGGATATCATCGGAATAATGTCGGATAAGACTCGCTCTTGGATCGTTACTCACACTTGCGTGTGGCTCCAACGATGACGTGTACAGCTGCCCATAGAACCTCTCAATCTCACTCAAAATCTCAGGTGCCCCGGAAACGATGCTGCCACATTCGGTCTTCAGCTTTGACAGTTGGCTCTTTCTGGCAGACAGATCTCTGGCAAAGATCTCTGAAGAAGACTTTGGAGCCTTGGTTCCGCTCGATCGCTTCTTCAATACGAGCTGTATTGAAGTTGCGTAAGTCCCGCCGCATGCATTTGGAGATCTGTCTGTTCAGTTGCCTGTATGCTGTCAAATCTGTTGAAGAATGTAGCTTCATCTCCCATCTAACAGCCATGAGATTAAGAGTGTGATCGGAGAGTTTTTGTGTTCTTCTGCGGCGGGTCTTGCAGAACTTAGCTCCGACCGCATGGACAGTTTCCACGAGCTTGTCATTCAAATCGTCCACTTCATTGCAGTCTTCTAGGCACTGAAAACGGTTTTGCAACTCGAGCTGAAAGGTTTCGGGACTTTGGATTAGAGCACGAGGGGGACGGAGCGTTGACTTCATTAGACGAGACCTCTCCAACTTAACGTTTAGGTTCAGTGTGCCTCTAACCATTCGGTGATCGCTGCCGGTTTTCACCCTCGCGATTACTGAGACATCACTGAACAGTTGTCGTCTGGTCGTCATAATGAAGTCAATCTCATTTTTTGTCGAACCGTCGGGGCTCGACCAGGTCCACTTCCTGTGGGGCCGCTTCTGGAAGAAAGAGTTCATCATAAAGAGTCCCTCTTTCTCCATGAAGTCGGCCAACTGCTGGCCCCTTGGGTTCCGTTGCCCTATTCCAAATTTCCCCACTTTCAGCTCACCGTTCTCTCTTGTGCCTAGTTTTGCATTGAAGTCTCCCATTAACACCGTATATTGGGTTTTGGAGGAATGCATGGCTCTAGAGATATCCTTATACATTTCCTCCACCTCCTGATCGGAGTGTGCCGAGGTTGGTGCGTAAACCTGTATGACCTTCAGCGAATACCGTTTGGTGATTCTGAGTATAAGGTACGCAACCCTCGTCGACACACTCCCAATCTTTACAACGTTGTTAACGAGAGACTTGTGGACGATAAATCCGACACCTCCTTGGGACAGATGGTCGCCCTCCCGGTGATAGAGCAAGTTGCCGGATTCGAGGATTACCGTGTCCTCCCCCTCTCTTCGGACTTCGGATAATCCTATAATATGCCAGCGTAACTTGGCTATCTCTTCTTCCAGCTCCACAATCTTCTCGTCAGTCCTCAGGGTGCGTGCGTTGTATGTTGCCAGGTCGAGTCTTTGTAGGTGGCAACCGAACCTCCACCGGAGATTCTTAGCACCCCCTGCCCCGCCGTTACCATGGTCGCCACCGTAACCAGGAATAGCGGGGCCGCCGGGGACTGGGGGCCGTCTCTTCGTAACTTTCATTATGGGGGGTATATTGCCATAGTTGCCACGCTTGGCGAGCGGGTTGGCAACCGCAGTTTTTTATTGTATTTTGTCGTTACCAGGAAGATGCTGCTGCCCATCTCCTGCCTGTTTCCCTTTGTCGCCTTCTACGACACCCACGGGAAGATATGGGGTAGTGGATATTCTTAACCGCCACTACACGGTACAAATACGTACGGTTAAAATAATGTAATAAACAAAATAAAATTTCTAAAAATAAGCGGCGTTTCGCGCCCTCATCAGTCATCATAGGACTTTAGTATAGAAAAATCCCCAAAATCTACACGAACTTCAAATGATCGCAAAAGTGTCGTCTATTATACGCCAACTGACTTATTTTGAGCCCGTATTTTTTCATTAGTTACATATTTAAAAACATGAAAAGTTTAATAAACATAAAATTTTGTCACAATTTTATTGTCATTAAAATATTTAAAAAATAAGCGTTGTTTATCAACGACCGATAAAAAATACCTATGTTAATTAAGATTTTTGTGTTTTATAAGATATAATCCATCCACATACAATTTACAAGTATTATATTATTTAAATTTAATTTGATTATTTTTATGTTGATTTTTCTGCAGTAAAATTATTTATATACGTTTAAATACTGATTTTAATAACTCACTTAAAGGGAACCACAGAGTTATTGTTACGTATTGTATTTTGTCAGCACTAGTGAAAAGCCATAACATTATAAAACAGCCTCAGTTATCAATATAAATTTAACTACTGCAATAATAGCCTCAGCATAAGATATTACTAAAATAACCTAAACGTCATCGTAATCGGATGGTAACCTCAACAAAGAACCGGACGAGTCAATCAGGACAGGACTATTCCAGAAAGTCTGAAATAATATCACAATGGCTGGATTCCACAGAGGGTAACCTACTGATCACCAATTCACTCAAGATCCAGATCATGGATCCCCACTGCATCGGTGGTTGAGTCAAGTTCTAAAAAAGACTGCTTGTTTAGCGAGTTACCGAGTGGTTCACTTTATATGCTTACATTATTAATTAGATGTTTTTATTCTAATAACTTTCTTTGCGTTTTCCTATATTATCTACCTGAAATAGATATTAAAGTAAATTACTATTTTATTAAGCTGATAATTACAAAAAACAATACATAATAAAACTCACATACCTAGTTAGTCTATTTACTCGAAGAATACAAATAATAAAAATAATGTTGTCCGACACTCGCGACCCACCCTTATGCTGTGCCAAACAATAGATGTATCAACTCGACTTGTGAAATCGGGCTACAAACGGACGTGCACTCACCTCGAAAGTTGAGGCGGCACTGAATTTTTTTCACGCGTGTTCTCTAATATAAAGCGAACTACGGAAGCCTAACCGTTTCATACTAAAATGTATGGACGATTTCTGTTAAAAAATGAATGATGTTTAGGCTTAGATTATTGCTTTTTGCTTTGAATTTGTAAAAATAATGAATGGTCAATGTGTTGTCTATACTTTTATCTCACGTTTTAACCAAAAAGATTTTCTAAAATAATAACGAAATGGATAAGAGATTTAAAATAGAAAAGGCCGTTTAAGTGTTTTTACCATTGTTGAAGATTTTTTTCTCGAAAATCAAGATGTTTTTTTATAAATATCACACGGTGAAACTGTAGACCCATCTATTAACTAATTGAGATTTTTTTGTGGTGTCATTTAATGAAGTCAGTTCTTTAATATTTTTAAAACCGTAACTGCCTATTTGCGCGTTTCTTAAGGACCGGCCTCTTAAGTCAATCTAACGTCAAACAAAACGAAGATTAACGAGTCTGTTTTGTCTTGATTTTGATATTTACACAAACTAAGTGGCCATTTCAGAAAGTACAACTTTAACCCAAGTTACTCACAAGTAACCCACATATTGCAGTGAGTGTTGCTTCTGTGTTTGATAATTATTATTACTAAAAACCGAGTTAGATGATAAAACTATAAGCTTCAAAGCACAGTCACTTCCACCTGCATCCAATGACTTCCTACATGTTTATTCAAGACGTCTCTCCATATAGCATGAGATCATTACACACTGCGCTTACAAGTACGTACCCGTCGTTCCAGCATCTTTCTTCCCCGTCTGTTGGTTCAGAGTTAAACGGCCACATTGCCACTTCAGGTTAATGAGCCATTTAGCTATGCCAGTGTATTATTCTTCTGCGGATACCCTCGGAAAAATATTACCCACACAGACACAGAAAAATAGCCCTTTTAGGATCTTTCTCAGTGGTAATGATTTTTATATTAACACAAATACTAGACATCGAACAAACGTATTTTTACTTTTATTCGATTATTTTAACTTAATTTCATTTGTTCATATCACGCTTAATTAACTTATTTTTGTTATGATTTGACCTGGCATACAGCCAGCAGTGTTAATTTTCATGGTTTTTTTTGAGTCACGGGCTAATAATTTGCTATAGGTAAATGAAGAATAAGAAAAAAAAGCAAGTTTATTTACTAAGAAAAAGGTTTGCAAAAGTTATTAGTAAGTAAATTAAGTCTAAAATTCTTGGCTTATTTTGTGACGAAAATGTGTTCGACTCTTATCATAGTAATGATAACATTAAAGACGCAGATGACAAAAACAAATGGCGGTCACTGTAGAGAAGATGGTGATTTGCTTTTGTTTTTTTTTTATTTGACTATTTATATTTACACATCTATATAATATATTCAAATGTAAAACCATTTGTTACAGCTACCACAAGCAACTAGTATCTGAGAATCCTAAAAAGCAGTACACACAGTACAAATAATTTTATTACTTTTTTTGGTTTTAGTAATTTACGTCCAAATTTCGTCTTCAGTAGACATAATCACTCGCAAATTATTATGCTAAGCAGATAAACGCTCATAGCCTCATAGTCTCTTTAGACCAATGGTCTTAAACACGACTGCTGATCATGAAGTCCCGGTCTTGTATCCAGGGTTGGTCCAAAATCAGTTATTGTTTGTCTGTCAAGAAATTTTTAATAACAGCACAGAGTTAGGTAGTTAACGGTGTTTCACCTCAGTGACGCGAAAAGCAAGTAAAGTTGTTTTTTCTATGCCCGATCTCTGACCGTTCGTGTGGGATTTCAGTCCCATCGCACTATGAAAGTGAGGGAATAAAGAGTGCAATTGTGCTTGCGAATAGACTGGGGCAATTTACTCCTGTTCCGCACAGACACGCTGGTCTCCGTTGAGACTGACCTCAGTAAATAAAATTCGGTCCGGAGAATATTATAGTAAACTGCAATTTTAAATTCTGAATTAAAATGTTGTTATTAATAGTAGTGTTCCCTTAAAATTGTTTTATAAATATTCATAAATTTTGAGGACATGCTGTGAACTTCGCAACACGTCCTCAAAAGTCCGCAACACGCATTGAGGCAAGGCAGCAGAATCAACCGTAAACCTTTATAGGAATGATAATAAAAATAATAGGGCCGGTTCCCATTAGTGACATGTATAACTTTATTTTTAATTTTATGGTTATTGATATAATATTGGAATATTTTTAATAATATTAAAACGGGCGAGTCACACAACAGACGTGATAAAATTTAACACAATTCACTTCTTTTTGTCATATTCAATACTTTTTTTTGCTATGTGGCAACCCCAGTGAGAAGTTGTTATATAATTGCCCCCAACTATTTTAAAAATTAAATATTTTAAATTGATAATATCCACCTCAATTTTGAGTTACAGTTGTTAAATACGACTTATTTGTATTTTCAAAATAAGTAAAAGTCAGATGTACCTATTTAAATTACATTGTGCTTAGTGTTCCAACCAAAAGTGACAGCTGTAACGAACATCATTCAAACTTACTGTAAGTGTAATTCTTGAGATTTAACTTTTAAGTAAGTGTTGTTGTGGATATCATTTTGAATTATTTACATGATAATTTAATTTAAGATCTGTAAATAAACCCATACATATAGACATTTGCTTACTATATTTCTTCGGTTTTCTTTCTTTGTTTTCTTTTGTTATTTACAATTATTAGTAAAATGTAGTAAAAAGTAAAAAAACACAACTTTAAATGGCGCTTCCAGAACTTAAGGCATCAAAGGAGCAGTTTGAGCCGTTGTATAAAGAAAGGAATGACAATGAAAAGGAAATAATAAATATAATTGCTAAAAATTCTGAGCTAAAAAGTGATATGGTTAAGTTGCATAAATAATATACATTTGTTTTAAAAGCAAGGGATCAACTTCAGAGAACTGTCGATGAGTTTGACCAATGCAGCAAGGAATATGAGGAATACCTCAGATTAATGGCTGCATTGCAGTTACAGTTAAGTGAGGCTAATAAGCAGATTGTGCAATTAAACCAATACATAGATAACTTGAAAGCGTTCCAAACTGAAAGTCTGTTCAATGAGCTCATTGAATGTGAATCTTCTTAAGTATAACAACGCTCCACAACAATCGATTTGACTGGTGATGATTATGTCACATCAAGTACAGCAGCAAGGACTACCTTCGGGACAGGGAAATTAAAGAAATACATAAAAAATAATAAATATATCAGAAAATGGCAATGTTAATAAAACTAAAATTAATATGAAAAATTATATAAATGCATGTAAGGAAAAGCAAGAACTAATTAATAAACTCAAATTATATTCAATTGAGGTGAAAAATATGAATAACTGTTATGAGACTGATATAGTGTCTAAATTCAACAATTTTATCACTTAAAAACTCCCTACAAATTATATTAAATAAATATGCGTCGGCTCAGGATGAGATAAAATAACACATATTGGCCATGAACTATCTGATAAACTCATGTAAGTATAATGAACAGCGCTTTGACTTTTTAATACAACATCAGAGTGAGTATCAGTGCTCCATACCAGATTCATCGGGGACAATATGTGTAAATAATAATGATAACAGTAAGGACTCATTATTTTCACCTACACTCTATGAGAGTGCCGTTATAAAGAATATTAACTAAAAAAGTAATTTAAATATTAAAAACAAATAAAATTATTATGTATTGTGTTGGCATGGGCAAACATTTGGGCGTGATGTTAAATAACTGTTTAAAAGGACATCTGATCAGTAACTATTGCATGCCTGGAACATTCTTTAGTCATATAATGAATAAAATTTTAGCTAGTAAATTCTGCCCTAATAGCATATTAGTAATTCTTGTTGGGAGCAGAGGCAGTGTAAACAAAATCAATTATTAAAATACAACGTTGCGCTACAATGGTGACTTTAATTTTACACACATATACGTTTTCACATTTTCGTTTCATGAAGAAATTATATTTCCATTAAACGTTATTATTTACGGATATATTTAAAATCTTAGAAAATAGCTTCTTAGAGCAACCTGTACTTAGACAACTGTCGCGCAGCGGTCATTACCGGGGTCACGATAACAACATCACATCATATATATACAGTAATTATGATCGCATCATAGAAATTAAAATGATTAAGCAATGCTATTGAAAGAAGGAGACATCCCGTTGTCGGCGAGCGGGCGGCGCAAGCGACGCGAGTGCGCGTCGCTTGCACCGTTTCACCAAAATAGAATTCTTGTTTTGTTTTTCTTTTCTGGTGCTAATCGAATCTGTTTCCTTGACACAATTATTCACCGCGAAAAAGCCCTCAGCTATTGTTTTATTTATTATTATTATTTGTGTAATTAGGATAGTAATTAGATTAAGATACTACGATAAAGTCGCTTTGATTTGATTTTGTTTTCTAATCTAGTAGGTATGTTAAGATCTCTTGCTTTATTTGTGTTATCAGTGCTTGCGTAAACTTGTGATAGTAATGGCAAATAACATCCGAACTACACATCAGCTGAATACAACATGCTCCTAATTTACGGAAAATGTCGTCAAAATGCCGCCCTTGCGATAAGTACATAATCGCGAGAGATATGGCGATTCAAGACAATGCCCGACTAATCCTCGTACTATTGTAAAAGCTCTTCAGCGCATCCGTGAAAACCAGCTAATGGATCCTAGGTCGCCTTGATCAACCGCCTACACGACAAAACCCAATTTAATTAACTCACAATGTGATACACTATTTCGAAGATCAACCCAAAACTAGCCTCCTCTAGAGCGCTAGGAATTTTCAAGTCCATCACAGAACTGTCCATAGGATATTAAATCGCGTAAAGTGGCAGCCATTCAAGTTCAGAAAAGTACACACTGTCCTTTCGCATGATAAATTAATAAGAGTGAATTATTGTCAGTGGTTACTGAGTAAAATTGAAGAGGACAGTGACTTTCTTTCCCAAAATTGTTGGACTGACGAAAGCACTTTCACCAGAAACGGTATGTGGAACCAGCAAAATCTGCACCATTGGCAAAACCCAAAAACCAATATCCGCGGGTTTGGCAAATGTTTGAGCAGCTATTCACGGTGACAACATCATTGGACCGTATTCATTGATGGGGCTTTGAACGGAGAAAGGTGTGTTAATTTACTAAATGATACGGTGTCAGAATACACAAACAACCTATACGTCCATCGATACCAACGAATGTGGTACCAATTAGATGACACACTCTGTAACAATAACCAGGCAGTGGCTAATAACACGTTTATTGCACAATGGATTGGTAGATTTAGAACTCGTAGGTGACCACCAGCAAGATCGCCAGACCTCACGCCACTCGATATTTTTTTCTGGGAGTGCATCAAAGACAATGTGTATGCGGAGAACGTGGATTCGGTGGAATAATTACGCCATCAAATAATAAATGAATTTGAGAAATTGAGGGAAATGGCTATAAGTGATAATTTATTTTGAAATGTGCGGGAAAACATGTAACGCCGTTTAGCTCTTTGTATCCGCCAACACGGTGATCTTATTGAAAACTAGCTGTACCCGCGGCGTAGCTCGCGTATATAGATTTTACATAAAGAATTTGTCGTTTAGGTAAGAGAATATTAAACGATTTATATCATTATTGTATCAATAAGTAGTAACAAATGAATCATTATCATCAAAGTTCTAAGTAGTTTATGATAGAGCTTCGGTGTACACGACGTTAGAAGTAGACTTAGACGGGGTGTACACAAAAAGGTTACGGGGGCTACTAACTCGGGAAAAAGCAACATAGAGTTGGCCATGTGCAAAACAGTCAGTACTGAGGTCCACTCTTACAACGCGTAAATTTTGACCTTGCGCTTTATTTACGGTCATCGCATAACACACGCTGACTGTAAATGGGAACTGAACGCGCTTAAAACTGAAAGGAAAGTTACTTCTTAATAGAGGGTTTTTTGGCAGTGCTGCCAGATCAAAAAAACTCATTCAGCGCTAGGACAACACAAAAAGCGCTAGATTTCATGAAAACAGCGCTTTAAAAAGCCCTAGATTTCGCGCTAAATTAACTACAAACAAAGTTTTTTTTTATTATAATTTATAATTCAAGAAAATATAATCATAATAAAGAAAACAACATTAAGTTTTTTTCTGGCAATATTTTTTGATGTATCAATACTTCGCAGGACATCGACTTATAACAACAGTAGTTAGTACTACTCTAAGTAACTTTTAACTTAGCTGTGCTCTAAACAACTGACTAAAACTGAATAAAGCAAAATAAATGCGTTGCCAAAACCATGAACGAAAACTTTAATGAAGAGGATTTCCCCGCTTATAGTTGTCGATAAAAAAAAATCAAGTTGATCATCCTAAAGGGGAAGCCGGGAGATCCATAGCACAGGGTATCCTAGTTTGGACTCGTCTCCCATGCTCTTTGTTTTGTGGAAAAAATATGTTTGAAAAAGATAAACTGCAATGTACTATTTGTGGAAAAAAAATAATAAAGGTCATTATTATTATTATCGGTAATGTGGACTAACAGTGCTGCTATAAAAGAGTTAATAACCCGCTAGTCGCTACAATTTTGAAATGTGTGCTAAATACACCAAAAAGCGCTGGATTAAGTGCTAGGTGCTAAAATTTCGAAATGCGCGCTATACATTCCAAAAAAGCGCTAAATCTAGTTTCCAAAGCGCTAAAATAGCAGTACTGATTTTGCGTAAATTATAAATAAAATATCACGACATTTCGTTGCAATTTTGTTATTTTTGTTCGGGTTCCGTTGTATGGCTTCGATAGATACAAATTTCTTCAGTAAGTCTCAATACGATTCATCGGCGAAAAATCTCAACACAGCAAATCAGAAAAGTTTGTAATTTGTACAACTCCACCTATTACGTCCTTTGTGTGAGAAAACATCCTTTTTTTAATCTCTTTTTATGTTTTAAGTATAAATATATTAATTATTATGGAACGTTTTTTTACACCCAAATCTTTTTATTACTATTTCTGAGATTTTTATGGCGCCATTGAACAAATTCGAACCTACATTTTAAAATAATAATCATTACTTTCGATAGAATTAACCAATTTTAATAAAACAAAGATTAAATGTAACTTGAAGATACGCTTTATGATATTCTTAACGATTTCTTTGAAAAAAAAAAAGATGTTTACTTTAGACGTGATGCATTCATATAAAAACAGACAAACAGACAGACAGACAATTCTAAAAATTCTAAAAATGTACTTATTTAATTATTTTTAGTTCCCCATAATGATTTTAGTCATCAAAATATATATACAATGTACAGAAAGAAACACAACATGTTATCATCATTTTTATTATAAGTATATACTTAATTAAAGAGAGATGGCGCTGCTAACATCAACTTGATTACTCAAACAAAGCCACCGTTGAGCAAATTCCCTACCCATACTTCAGAATATTTATCATAACTTTTGATGGAATGAACCGATTTTAATGAAATAAAGACTAAATGTAACCCGAAGGTACACTTTAGAATTTCCTTAACAATTCTTATGATATAAATTAGTACTTTAAACGTGATACGTTAACAAACAAACAGACAGACAGACAGACAGACAGAAAATTCTAAAAGTGGTAGAAATGTATTTAATTACTTATTTTTAGTACCCCTCAATCACTTTTATTACAAAAATATAAAATGTACAGACATCTGCTATTTACAGTTTTATTATATGTATAGATAAGAAAATTTAAAATAAAGACAAATAAAAGCAGTGATTAGTGATAACAGTTATAACTAATAGTAACAGGAGAGGGTGATATGATATGTATTTGAGAATCGGACCGATCATGAGTAGGTACAAGACGCGTTGCGCGGTTGCCAGCGCGCGAAGCGACGCGTTTTCGCTCCGAGTTAACGTAAGCCAGCTAGGTAAGTAACTTCATGAATGAATTTTTACTAGGATGATCACAATTTTAGTTACTTTTTTATTATTTACTTTGTTTGAATTTTTTTTTCACTTTACGAGTTATTTTAACCAATCAAAACTAATATGATTAATGGGCACTAGCCCTACCCATGTGTTAAATTAAACTCACCATTGTAGCGGCCAAGTTTTATATTGATTACCTAAATACTTTAAATGTACATAACATGGCTCCGTGGCGCAGTGGCTTAGCAATCAGTTGTTGCGCTGGGGGCCGCGGGTTCGAATCCCGCACGGAACAAGTATTTGTATGGCCTTCAAATAATTGTTCCAGATCTCCATGTTTGTCGTTGTGCAATTTGTGTTTGTAAACTGCCTCCACGACACAGGAGAAAATCCTAGTGTGGGGGTAACGTTTTTTTAAAAAAAAACATACTGTACGTGGTAGAGCCATGCTGCAGCTATATTAGTAGTATAGTTGTAGCATGAATGGGTCAGCTCGACCGAGGAAGGACCAGGCTCTCGCAGAATACCAGCGTAAAATAATACTGCTGTGATTCGTATGGTGAGTGTAGAGAAACGGAGACCCTTTTTACTGGAAAAGAGGCATTCCACCTTGGTCCTCACGGGTGACAATGCATCTGCATTTCGATTCTTTAATGAGGATAGATCTACATCTATTAGTATACTGTGACTACTACTATACTACTACTATAAGTGGTCACTGTGACCCATAGACATCTACATGTCTCTGGGTCACAGTAACCACTTACCATCAGATGGACTGTGTGCTCATTCGTCAACCGATCCTATTAAAAAAAAAACATAAAATTATGTTGTTTACGTTGCCTTACAGGGTTGGTCACAGGAAAATAAGATATGATTTTAATTTACTAATGAATAACTTTTCATGTTATAACAATTTAAACTTGACATTTAATTGTTATAACTAAAATAATAGAATTAATTTCATAGACGTAAGTAATTTAATAAAGAAATTTTTGACTAGTTTAATGTTAGTTGTTAGTTTTAATTTTTGATCTAAATATAATTTAAGAAAGATATCAAATATGCTATCTTATTGTTCATATTTTAACTCAGCCAAGGTCTTGGCTACACAGACATCTGCTTCTATTGAGCAGTGTAATGACTTAATATGTAATTTGGAATCAGTTCCAAGTAATTTAAATTAGAAAATGAAACAATAGAGGTAATCTCTAGCAGTTATGATAATTTAAATAATTTAGAATGTAGCTTACAAATCTTTAATTGTATGTCTTCACAAAATGATAATAAAAATTGTTTGCACCTGGTGCATAAGAATATACAAGACATGATAGGCAAAGCTAGAAATCGAATTGTTCTTAAAAAGCATCAATATTCATATTTTATATATTACTGAACATTGGTTAAAGCTTATAACTTAATGTTTAACTTCAGTAATCACCAGGTGGTCAGTTCGTTCAATGGAGAAACTGTTTTTAGAGGTGGCTCCTTAATATTAGCTAGTAAATTATTACAATGTAAAGAAGGCCTCTCTATTGTGAGCCTCTCTGTTGAGCGAACTGTAGAAATGGCATGTGTTGAGTTTGACCACCTCATTGTTGTAAGCGTGTACAGGCCCCCATATTCTATATACGATATTTTTGAAAAAAATGTGGAGGAAGGTTTTGTTAAGCCTAATAAATATAATTAATCTGTTGTAATATGTGGAGACTTTAATATCAATCTTCTAGAAGCTTTCTCCACCGATATTAAATTTAGATTAAATTTTTTAAATCATATAGTCTTCGTAATTATTTTTTAGAGCCAATGCGTATTGCTCAATCTAGTCCAACATGTATAGATAATTTTTTTTACAAATGTTAAACCGTTGCATAAATGTATAATTCAAAAATTAAGTTCTGATCACTGTGGACAATTAGTTTTGTTACCTTATGTTCACAAAAAGCAAGTAGATGAGAAAGTTGTGTTTGTTCCAGTAAATGCACGTCGCTTGGAGAACTTTAGAAGTAACATAGTGAAAAAACTTCCATCACATTCATACCAAAATGATCCAAATTTTTTTGTATGGAACACTGTGTAAGCTTATTTGTAATGAACTTTTACTTTTAGAACATTCTCGTTGAACAGTCGGAAGGTATTCAGTGAATGGGCGACAGTAGGAGTTCATAAGAGCAGACAAAGGTTTTATGATCTTTCCCATGAAAGGTCATATAAACCTAGTGTCGAATTTAGGGAATATGTAAAAAATATTCAAAAATATTTAAAAGAGTGTGCTCAACAGTCAAGTCTTTGCATTTGAGCAACAAAATTAAGACGGCTTCTAATAAAATTAAAATGACGTGCTACTCTCACAATTTAAACTATCAGTGAAGTTTTAACAACAAATTAACTGAATCAGATAAGGACGTTGCAATGGTTTTTGAAAAATATTTTACTGACATTCCGATCTTAACCTCTAAATCACTAGATTCTTATCCTGCCGTCGCCGAATCATTACTTAAACAAAATGTAAATGCGTGTACAAAGAATTTTATATTTCGTAAATTATCATCTAAAGATATTATAAAATATTTTAAAACTATTGATATTAAGAAAACCGCAGATCTGTGGGGAATTTCCGTTAAAGTTATTGCATCTATAATAGATGCAATCGCGCCTCACCTAGCTATTAATTTTAATACTGTTATCAAATCTGGTGTGTTTCCTGATTTAGTGAAACATAGTAAAGTACATTTAAATCTGGTAGTACATTAGACCCCGCCAATTTTAGACCTATTTCTGTACTAGTAAGATTTTTGAAAAAATTATTCTTGATCAAATATTTAATTTCTTTAATATAAATAATTTACTTTGTAATAATGAATTTGGTTTCACAAGGGGTCGCTCGACAACTAATGCCGAGGTTAAGCTGATTAAATATATCTTCAATGCATAGGAGAATTCACAGGATGCTTTTGGTATATTCTGACCTATCCAAGGCCTTCGATTGAGTTCACCATGAAACATTATTTAGGAACCTTTAACAGTATGGTGTAAGAAGTGATGCTTTTAAATTAATTATTTCATATTTAAGTAATAGAACGCAAAAAGTTGTGATTTGAAACAGCAAACAGTATGAGCTCTAACTTGTCTATAGTGCAAATGGGCGTGCCTCAAGGCGCAATTTTCAGCCCCTTTCTGTTTCTTATATACAGTAATAAGTTACCCAGTAAGGGATAACCAT
This sequence comes from Parnassius mnemosyne, assembly GCA_963668995.1. Lineage (NCBI taxonomy): Eukaryota > Metazoa > Arthropoda > Insecta > Lepidoptera > Papilionidae > Parnassius > Parnassius mnemosyne. The sequence goes on along the minus strand of CAVLGL010000079.1, from coordinate 36,637,538 downwards.
GATATATTGTTATTTGCTGATGACACTTCTTTAATTTTCAAATTAAGACGACAATTACTAAAATATGACGAAGTAAATAATGCTTTAATATCTAAATTAGTAAATTGGTTCATTGTTAATAATTAGAATTTAAATGGTACTAAAACAAAATGTATGAAATTCATTAATCCAAATGTCAAACAATTAAATACTAATGTAATTTTAAATAGGGAGGAACTGAGTCTTGTCGATACCACAATTTTTCTTGGAATCACATTAGATGCCAAGCTTCAATGGAGCCCCCATATATCAAAATTAAAAAGCAGACTTATTTCTACAGCATATGCTGTAAAAAAGATTAGAAGTCTTACCAGCGTTGAAACAGCTAGACTAGTTTACTTAAGCTATTTCCATAGCATAATGTCGTATGGTATTTTGCTATGGGGACACGCAGCTGACACTGAAATTATATTTGTTTTACAGAAGAGTGCCATAAGAGCAATTTATGTTTTAAAGGCTAAAAAGTCGCTGCGACTAAAATTTAAGGAAATTAATATATTAACTTAGGCCTCTCAATATATTTATGAAAATGTTATGTACCTACACAAAAACAAAAGTAGTTTTACAAAAATAAGTGATATTCATTCTGTAAATACTAGGAACAGACACAAGCTAGTAGTACCAGTTACTCGACTCTACCGAGTCAGTAATTTATTCTTGGGGCGATGTATACGCTTTTACAACAAAATTCCATAAAATATACAAAACTTGACCTGCTCAAAGTTCAAAAACTTTATTGAACTAAGATTGTATAAAAAGGGTTATAATAATATTAAGGAATTTATGAATGATAATAACCCCTGGGAATGAATATTCCTATTTCTAATTTGTTGTGTTGTTAATTGTGTAACATATATGATTGTAAGCTGTTATTTAAAAAAAAAGTCCCACTGGGTTTCTTGCTAGTTCTTCCCAGGACAGAGATTTTTTTTCGAACCAGTTGTAATTAAACAAAGGAGTGATTTTGAAAGAGTATTATTTATCATCTGTATTGAATAAAAAGTTTCTGTTTCTGCTACAAGATGGTTATATTATCACCTACCATGAGTCACAAGCTCTACCTGCATTTCCTGTAGTCGCCCCGGACGAAATGGAGTAATGCAATCTCTTAGGTCACCAATACAAAGCCCAGAAGCTGAATATTCTTATACCGCCATTACATTGTTTCTTTAAATCTGTGTCTGTTTATTTACAACGGGAGAGGCCAAAGTATACAACAAACGTGATAAAATTTTACACAATTTAATATATGTTATTTTTATTGAAGCTATACGTTAATTTGCTTAACTTTGTCGATTCTCGTATAAAGTAGCACATTCACAATTTATAGCGGGTTCAAAGACGCAAGAGTTCACGGAATATTATAAACTTTGTTAATTCTATGCGTTCAAACATTGCTGTAGTAATATGGTCGTCATAGAGAAATTTAGTAGCTCAAAATTACCTTTATTGTAACGTGGATATTTTCAATTCGCTCCTTAAATATCGTTAAAGTCATTAAAAACCTCTTTAATCTGTCTAAATAATCTGTAATGGAATGTGGCGATGGCATATAAACTTTACACAAGTCTCCTACAGATCTCTTCATAAATTGCCAAAAAAATACGTTCCCCGACTTCCTGCACGACTGGCGAGGTCATTACTCCATCTTATTATAGTAAAGGGCCGCCATACAATAATACTCAGTAATATTTACAGTCTATGCCTACGTAACCCATCGTATAAATAAAAAAATATACTTTTTTGATTTCTGATTTAGAATTTGAATTATATAATTAACTAGTTGGCCAGACAGACATTGTTTTGCAAACAAGTTGCACAAGATCTATTTCAAATGAATTATGTTGACGCATCTTGCTCCTTGTTATTTAAAAGTTAGAAGAACTTGAGAGCGCTAGATTCTTAACAACTTTAGACGTAAAAGTTTTATTGTTAGCGTTTGAGGAGCAAATAGGTATAGCTATTTATGTTTAAATATTTATTAGACAAAGTAGTTTCTGTATCAAACACTGTATATAGCAAACTGTAAAAGAGCTTATAACTATAAAGGCACTCTAATTTTTTATTTACTACAATAAAATATAGTTTTTAACGCAATATAATTTATTCGCATAATTTGTGCATAGTATGACTTGTTTGACTGCTAACCTATCACCGTTATAGACGGTTTTAAAAACAATTATTAAATACATTTTATTATATACATTATTGCAATAAGTTTGAAATGATATAAAGTAAGTTTGAAATACATTTAAATAATTTAAAATCATAAAGTTATTAAGCTTTACTGGCTTGTTGGTCCATTGGTTGTAAACGCGCCCGTGTGTTCTTGTGTTCCCGTGTTCGAATGCCGGGTCAAGTCAAAATTAGTTTTTGGATTTTTCTATCAAGAAATTCTTAGTAGGAGCCTGTAGTCATGAAGTGGGCGGTGTTTTACCTTTGTGCCTCTAATATATAGGTATATTGAAAAATGTTATAATTAATTGAAGAATGCTGATATAGGTGACAACTGCAAACATGTATTTAAATGCTATTTAAATTTTATTTAAAAAAAACATACATAATATTAATTAAGTAATGCCAGGAATTATTTAACTCAAAATTTCAATTGACAATTTTATTGGTTTCACTGCCGACTTTGATGTGACTACGGAGGGCAGAGAGAGCGGCTAGCACTTCGCAATACCCGATACTCCTCTCCCCCGCCAGAGTCGCAGAGTTGGGGAGTAGGTGATTGGCGCCTCGTCATACCAGCACCTCTCTTCCTCTGACAATCCACCTCAGCTGCGGTGGTAGGGGTTGGGGATACCCCTCTTGCTGCAGTCCACCAACACACATTCGAAGTGGGCTCGTCAAGCGCACTTATAATGGTCACCTCGAGTCGGTCATTTACCACGGTCTAGTCATATGGGTTCCTCTTAGTTCAACAAGAGTGACCAAGCAACGGCTACTAAGCGCTACCAACTTAATGTGTGGTAGTGTAAGTTGGGTATGACAGAGGAAGCACGAGAGTAGAATAAATGTTGTAGAAATATGGTCATCAAGGAGTAGGTTAGAGGTGATCTTAATGAAAGGGAGAGAAATTGTGTGATAAAAGAATAGTGAGAATTGCAAGAAGACATTGTAACCAGAATTAAGAAAGAAATGTTTCGGTGGTTTGGTCTTATAGAAAGAATGAATAAGGAAAGAGTGAAAAACCAAATGTATGTTGTAGAAGTAAATTCTAGAATCTACAAGGGACGCGACGTAAACGGAAGTCTATTGAGACCAAATTGGCAATATACTCGTATTTTATACCCTTAACCGACGAGCATGATTGCGTATGGACGTAAAGGAGGCGAGAGCGCTGTCTCACAATTCTGCCAGATGTAAGTCCGTAGTCTCTACCTACTAGTCTATGTGGCGTGAGTGTTTACGTTTTAATGCTATGATATATAAATATACGCAACAAATACACGGTTGCAAGATTAAAGTTTATTTTATAAATCAATAAATCATAATATATATTTATTTATTTGAAAGTTCCAGATATTCCGAGAGAAGTGGAAAGAGGTAGGGAGATAAGTGTAGATGAAATAATGAAAGCAATGAAAAGCATGAAAGCAGGTAAGGTAGCCGAATATGATAGAGTATCACTCGAAATGCTAAGGGCTGGAGGGTGTGTGGTTGCAGGCCTGATGTGCAGTTTTTATGTTGGGAACTGAAGCGGGTACCGGAAGACTGGTGCAAAGCCGTGATAATCCCAATATATAAGAGAAAGGGGTCACAGCAGGACTGTAAAAACTACCGTGGTATCAGCTTGCTTAGCGTTGTGGGTAAATTATATGCTAAGGTGTATGAAAGAGTTATGGAAGAAACTGATGAAAAAATTTGGGATGTGCAAGCTGGATTTAGAAAGGGGACACCTCACACCTTAGTGTACGGATCAAGTCTTTTCCATGCGCATGATTGCGGAGAAATTTTTGGCCAAAAACCAGAAAGTTTTTGTGCGTTCATGGACTTGGAAAAGGCTTTTGACAGAGTGGACAGGAACGTGTTATGACAAACACTGAACTCATTTGAGTTGAGCGCTGATTTGATACAGACATTAAAATCTCTTTATAGTGACTCTAGCACTTGTGTCAGGACCAACGGGGTCTACTCGTACTGGTTTGGCATTCAAAAAGGTGTCAGACAGGGCTGTGTAGGTACCCTGTGGCTGTTTAACCCATTTATGGACAGTTGTTTGTAAACTTTGAAAGTTGAAGAATGTGGGTTGAGAATGAGTACGTTAACCGTCAAATGCCTTATGTACGCCGATGATCAAGTCATATTTGCATCGTCGGCGGCCGAGTTGCAAATAATGGTTACTTTAATGAACTGTTCATTAAAAGAAAGGGGTATGAAAGTGAACGCAAGTAAGACGAAAGTGATGGTTTTTGAAAGAGAAGAAAGTAAAACGTTATGTGAAATAAGAATAGAAGGGGAGTTGATAGAGCAGGTGGATGAGTTTGAATATTTGGGATGTTTATTTAGCAGAGATGGTAGATATGATAAGGATATAGAACGACGAGAGATCGCAGGAAACAGAGTGAATGGGGCTCTACACGCTATTATGAAGAGTCAGAATGTGTCAAAGAAGGCACTTATGGCAATCCATAACGCTGTGTTAGTGCCTACTTTAATGAATGGTAGTAAAAGTTGGGTCTGGCAGAAGAAACATGAAAGTAGAATAAATGCTGTAGAAATGCGGTCATTAAGGAGTGTGATAGGGCTGAATCTGAATGACAGGATGACAAATAGTGTGATAAGAGAATAGTGTGGCTTACAAGATTACGTTGTGACCAGGATTAAGAAAGGAATGCTTCGGTGGTTTGGTCATGCAGAAAGAATGAACGAGGAAAGAGTGACAAAGTAAATTTTTGTTTCAGAAGTGAACGGCAGAGTCGGGAAGGGACGTCCTTGACGAAGATTTATCGACCAAATCGGCGATATATTGAAAATGGGCCAGATTAGGAGTATATTTAACCGACGAGCGTGTATGCGTAGATATATGGATGTAAAAGAGACGAGAGAGGTGTGTCAGGATCGCGCCAAATGGAAGTCAGTAGTCTCTGCCTACTCCTCTGGGTGACAGGCGTGAGTGTTTGTGTGTGTTTGTGTGTTTTATCTGAAAGGTAAAGGTATCAACAGTAGTAGATATGTGTAAGTCTATAAGCAAGTCTAATTTATTATTGTCGTGTTTCTATATGCATATTATTTACCTTTTATAGATATACAAATTAAAAAAAAACTTGTTCCGTATAATTTAGTAAGGGAAACTAAATATTAATGGGACTAATAAAATAATGCAAAGAAAAAAACTATAAAATTATGTCTACTTTACTATAAATGATTCTTTATTAAAAATATTACGGTAATGACTCGTTGATAAACTTATTATTTATTCAAATTTATAATAAAATATATCTAGATTTAATTAATAGCATTGATTATTGATATAATCATATAACTATATACATTTATAGTAACATAATAATAGTGTGATAGAAACGTAACAATATATAGTATGATATATTAGCGAAGATTATTTAAATTTGACTATGAAAACCATACTTACAATTAGAGAGCCATTAAACAACCCTCGTCACAGTACACTCGTATATCAAACGTAGAAAGACATCAAGCTCCATCTGTCCATAACTCAAACTAATCACACCCATAAACACATACTTAACACGGCGTCCTAGGTGGGCGGTTCAAAGCGAACGCGAGTACACGCGAATTCAATGCGATGCGGTGCGACGCGGCGGCTACGTGCACGCGAATCGTCTCGCACAGCCGCCACCGACGACGTCGCCGTTCAGCGGGCACTGTGCATTTGTCATGGACGGACGGAAACAAATATTATTGGAAAATTCATTTCTTAAGTATCAAATACTCAAGAAGTATGTACGGCGAAGAAGTGGGACTAATACTGTATACTTAAAAAGGCATATTTATGGGGAATTTCACAATTTGTATGAGGAATTACGGACTCAGCCTTTGTTATTCAATATTGTCGAAAGTTGCCTACAACGTTTGACTATATTGTGCAAGCCATAAAACCTGTTTTGCAATTCACTAGTACCAATTTCCAGCGACCTTTTTCTGTAGAAGAACGATTGATGGTGACTTTAAGGTAAGAAAAAGAAAAAGAAACATTTCTTACATTTATTATTATGTATCATTAGCAGTAAGAAGTAGTCCCAGTTAATTTGGCCAAATCCTCCCATTCACGGTACGATAATAACCGGTTGTGATAATTTTTATTCCTTTTATCCCATAATATAGGACGTTCTTGGATAGAATTAATAAAATTTTCTGACATTATCCAAACAAAAACACGACGACACCGCATCCAGTTCGCGCGAAAATATCAAGCCAACTGATCGCGTTCGCTTCATTTCGCGCCGCTCCGCACCGCACCCCACGTGCGTTTGGTCACGTAGGCCACTTCAATAGGTTTCGACTGTTTGTTGTTATCGCGCCGCGCCGCGCCGCTTCGCGTTCGCGTCTAGATCGCTCACGAAGGACGTCGCGTATGTATCCTCCAGTAATATTAAAACATCTCATCGTCTGTACTTATGTTATACGTTAAAAGCTCTTAATTTCAGCAAACTTGATTTTAATGAAATTTTAGTAGTAAGTAAAAATTATGTTAAAATGTTATTTACACTACAGGAAAATTATCATGAGATTATTTACACCTTATTGAATTTTCGCTAAAGTTTAAAACATCGTAATAGTATAGAGTAAACAACATTATTTCAACAAAGAACATGACAACATAAATTGAAACATTTCATATTTTATTGAATATAAAAATTAAGTTCTTCAGTATACAGCAAATACTGTTTATTTTTTTAAATTGTAGCTGGTGGTTTATCTACTACCCCCAAGACACTACACACAACAAACTCTAATCTAAAACTCTTTAAGAACTGCGAATGGATCTTGAGCTTCCTTATTTTTCCTGTCCTACCAAATCATCCACAATTACTGATATAAGTGTAGTGCTTCAAAATAATTGGCAAAGATACAACTTGTACCATAAAAATAGAGAGAGTACAATTGATGCAGCTTATTTAAAATAAGAAAAAAATTCTCATTTTAAATAAGCTGCATCAATTATACTCCCTCCATCTAGTTTATGTCATATTAAGGTCAATCAACAAACGACCAAGTCTACAATAAAATTTAAAAGAATTATATTAATCCCACAAAAATATAATGCCATGAAATTGAAACGCTTGTTGCAAATTTTGCTGTAACAATTTTTGTTGCAAATTTAGTTACGAGTTGAGCTACGGTAGCGTATTCAACTGCAACAAGAATGAGTCAGCTCGATCGTAGAAGGACCATGCTCGCATAGAATACCAGTGTAAAATATTCGTAGCAGCATTTTGCTGATGTGGTTGTATTATGAGTGACGAAAACCGGAAACTACTTTGACCGGCAATGAAGCATTTCAACTTAGTCATATGGTGTGAAAAGGCATCTGCATCTTGATTCACAATCGAGGATAGATATACATAGGTCTAGTAGCCACATCATCCTCTTAACGTCAGATGTGTGCACGTTTTTAAAGTTAGATAGTAATAAGTAAGTAAAGTTACAGTATGGGTACTTCTATAAAATAATCAATTTAAAAAATGAAATAATCTATTCACACACATGTGTATACAGTCATGATGCGGCTAGCACTTGTAGCACAAATGAATTAGCTCGACCAGGGAAGGACCACGCTTTCATATAAGACCGGCGTAATAATTTTGCTGTGTTTCGATTGATAGATGCATTCCATCTTAGTCCTTAGGGGTGACAACACACCTGCATTTTGATTATTTTTTGTGGATCGATGTAGCTGGCTATAGGCCACAGCATTCACTTATCTTCAGTTGGACTATGTGTTTGTTTGTCTCCCTTATTTTATTTAAAAAAATTGCTTTGTTTTATTTCTGAGACAGCCTCTTATATCGCCACCGCTTTGTTTTTACGTGTGCTGGTGGAGTTCACGTGTTCTCGATGTTTTCCTTCATCGTCGAGCACGTGGTTAACTATCTAGCACAAATGAAACTATCAATTGCAATTTAAAGATAAATATAAATTTTAAATAATGTATTTACAAAACATTCAAATATACAATGCTTATTAACATAGTAAAAAACTAACTTTAAATTTGATTGAATCCGGGTTGTTCACTTTCAGTGAAATATTTTGAACTAAAAACTGCAAAAACTAGACTGCACCTATGCAGTTTAAATTTATCATAATCTTTACATAATATAATAAAAATAATTTACATAAATAAAATTGAAGTGCACTTGTAACATTGAAATTACTGGCTTCTATTAAGTTCAGTGTTATAAAGGCATAATTAAACATTATTAAAAATGTTATCTGTCTATCTGTCTGTTCGGGCTGATCTGTGTAAATAGCTGAACCTATAGTAAATAAACTTTACCAACAGATATAGAGCAATGCCAAAAGAATCTAGGATATGTTTTAAGCTAAAAAACCTTGGAGTTAAAAAAAAAACGGTTTAAAAACTTTGATATTTATCTCTTTTTTTTTTTGAATAGACGAAAAGTTTATTATATAAATGGTATTTGATTATCTTAAATCCCAGCCAACTTAATTCATCTCTGTTCGTCCTAACAGTTAACGTCACTTGCAACGTGTCTCGCAACCGCTGGCGATGTTTTACGATCACATAATATTAACACATAATAGAAAAATATAGTTCGAGGTATTATCGTTGTACGTCACTTACGAAAATTAAGAGAGAAAAGTATTAAAGGCGGTGTGTATTTATTTGCGCTTTTATTTATATTATATAAAATCTAAAAATACAATATTAATAAGAATTAATTCTACTATTTTATAAACACTAGTCTTGACCTCTCCTCTACGGCAATGCACATGCAATATGAATAGGTAAATTTTAATGCATTGACAGGGACAATGGGAATATAACATTATAGATTTAACAGTGTACATTAAAATTAAAGTTGGCAAAAAATTACTTCGCGTACATCCGCTCGATACATATCGAACGGATGTACGCGAAGTAATTTTTTACCAACTTTAATATAATGGACTTCCGCAAAGTAACGCCTGATTCTATTAATTAGTGTACTTACATCTGACCCAAAATACATATTTCCTAGTTGCCATTAGGAAAAGGCTACAGCCCGTCTCCTGATTTGTTTCCCCCTGTCACTTATTACTCACTTTCACTTATGACATCCACGAGACGATATGTATAAATATACAGGGTGTTTTTAGAACACTCCCGAAAACTAAGACAGACGACAGTACCAAGTATACCTTTGATGATGGGTGGAATATAAAATCGATACTGATGAATGAAAAATCATCTTTTCACAACATTTTATTAGCTTTATTCATTCTCTATCATGTTAGTACAGTTAAATGAAACGATAATTTCATAAAAATAGTCATGAAAATACTGAAACATAAAACAGCAGTGGAATTACTGAATTCATATCAGCTGAGTAAAGGTCAATGTACGCGCGAACGCAAATTCGCGCGCCCGCAACTAGCGGGCCATACCACAATACCTAGTAATTTACAACACTTGTCTAAATACTTAACTTATCTACTTAATCTATTATTTTGCCACTGTACTTGTCTCCACGTAGCCACTTTAATCCGAATTTACAGGTTAAATAACTCAAATAACTGGTTCGATTTCCCGCTAATGACAAAATACTTAAATGAAATATAACCAAGGTTAGAGTCATGCGTTTTTATTCATCGTGTAGGTATGTTTATTATTCTCATGTATTCAGTTATGTACCTATTTAGATTAGTTCAGTACTAAGTTATTTAAAAAAAATAGTTATGAAACAATTTACCGCTCTAAATCCTCCGTGGTCTTATGAGATGCGGCTCAAATTGCCCATTTCTGAATACACGTGTGTATTACTTCGGTTCCACAGGCCGTTTCTTGTAAATGTCGACTCATCCGTCCAGTTAATGTGTTCAATGGAACCAGGCACACGTTGTTGCTGGTTTAGTAACCAACGGCAGAAAACTTGTCGGCGGTCGTGATCGTCGGGAACTAAAGCTTGCACTTTGTGCAATTTGTATGGGCGCATTCGGTTACGCTTCAACACTTTGTGCACTACACAGAATGACACACTTTTTCCATCCCGACGTCTTAACAATTTATTTAACGATACTTTGTGTAACTAGGTTCGGATACCTAACATGTTGCCGTATTCACGAGCACTATAAACGTACGCGTTAGGCATTAATAAAATAAAAAAGAATCAAAAAATGTAACAATAAGAATAATACCAACACGTAATCGCAAGTAATAACAATAACAATTTAATAAAAAAAACTGTCGCTCGCGCACGCGTGTAAAAAATCAACACGGAACTGTCTCAAAAACTAAAACGAACGAACCCCGCCAAGACTGAAACCTATTGCGTCACAGCGTGAGGCGACACCATCCAGCCGGGTAAGGCGTTCTGCCGTCATAATAAAGAAGGACGCAACTAACAAAAACGTAAAATGGAAATAAAAAATAAATAGATGATTTTTTCTTTCAGACCCTGCTGTGTCTAAAGTTTATTAAAAGGTATCAATATAAAAAATTTAAATAAACGTAGAGACATGAAGATTTTAAATACGAACTTATTTTTTTGATATTTTGTTTATTTGTTTAAATAAAACGAATTTTCCTTTTCACCTTAGCTTAATATTAAAAGGTGTCGAGGTAGACCGAGACTAACTTTCGAAGACCATGTGAGCAAATTGCTCGAAGAGGGTAGGGTCAAGAGTACTCGGATACTTAGACGTGCATGTATGAAGAAGATAATGAATCTGAAAGAAGCGAAAGAGGTATGTAAGGATCGTGACACTTGGCGATCTGTTCTGTCTGGCTACCCCGTCAGGGATTGTGCGTGAAGATAAATAAAAAAAAAAAAACCTTAGCTTAAAAAATACACCTGGCAACACAAAAACATCGAATGAAAGATGCTTATAACCAGGTGCGTCTTTCTAACCTAATAAATAAAAAAAAACTGCCATTCATTTAACATTTTTACATATTTTGTAAAGGTCATTTAAAGTTGAAAGGACGCTAATAGTAATTTACTACTTTTTTCATTAGTAAATATTAGAAAAACATTGGTATTGAGACACAAAAAATAACAACCCGCAACTCTTGAGTAATGATTTTAAAGGGGATATAATACAAGACTTACTACGATAATAATTAAAAATTAAAAATTTTGTACAACCAACTTCAATATAAATAATTAATGATAACTCAAAAACTATTGGTCTGACCTCGATCAAATTCATATGGGACTACATGTGAAACACCAGCTCTTAATAATAAGATATAAGCTCTTAATAATAAGATATAGAATAATAAGACAAGAATAATCGAAGTTTAAGTAATCGATGCAAATATTGTTAAAGATGACGTAGCAACTGTTTAAATAAGTCTTTTTTTATGTTGAATTTGTATAAGTCCTTTCTACTAAAAAAATGACATCTGTGATCAACAGTTACGTCTAAAATTCTTACGATATTTTCTAAAATATTGATATTTTTGAATATTAAAAAAAATTAGTAGATGCGCCTTCTTATCATGTGTCGAATGGTATATTTAACTAATTTATTCAAAAATTGTTAGATGCGCCCTTTTTTCTTATGACGGCAGCATTGTTTCGCACCGAGCTAGATACAGGTCGACAGTGGAGGGAGTGTGGGTACAGTCGCGTTCTAAAGTACTACATGGTATTGGGCTATTGTTTTATAATATTATAGTAATTTATTGTTTTATTGTAGAGTAATAATAGGTGTTTTACTAGCTACTTAGAACTTTGGAAGAGGTTTGAATTAAAAATGGATAATGTTTACTTGAACATTATTTGTTATTTCTATCGTAAAATATAAAGTAGTTTGTAACAAGAAAACTTAAGCTAAGGGTGACACGCCATCCATTATGTCGTCTTGGGTCACATGAAAGCCAGATGTTGATGGTGTGTTGGTGTTACTGGATGCTACTTCATTATCATTTTGGGAGCGAACAAAGCGCGGGAACCAACAGCGTGCGGCTACAGTAATACTGGCGGATTGTTGCCCCGTCTCGCCCCCTTCTTACCACTCACTCATAAATCGCTCTGTGCCCAGGTTCAAGGCCAGCGTTCTTTTTTCAGCGTACGTTACCTTTAATCAGCTGATATGAATTCAGTAATTCCACTGCTGATTTTATGTTTCAGTATTTTCATGTATTTCTTATGAAATTATCGTTTCATTTAGCTGTACTAACATGATAGAGAATGACTAAAGCTAATAAAACGTTGTGAAAAGATGATTTTTCATTCATCAGGATCGATTTTATATTCCACCCATCATCAAAGGTGTACTTGGTACTGTCGTCTGTCTTAGTTTTCGGGAGCGTTCCAAAAATACCCTGTATATATACACCGCCACTTCTTACTTCACTTAATTTTGTATTTAATGATTTCTTATATTTAAGCGAACACTACTCATTGAACAAAACTATTTTTACGGATTTTATCGCGTTTAATATACTTTTTAATGAGTATCAAGATACTGTATTCAAAACATAGTATCTTGAAGTCTTACAGTGGTATACTTGGGTTTGGATATAATTTTATTAATTATGGGATCCCAAGCAGATGGCAACACCCATCCATCTTTTCTATTGAAATTAGGATGATTTTTTTAATTTCTATAGCCTCGCGAATCATCCTTGGTAGGAATCGGTGTTCTTTTGCGAGGATTTGTAGTCTATCAAATCCAATGTAATGGCGGGGACGATATTGAACATGTTCACAAACTGCAGACTTCCCGGAACGTCGGTGCTTCAAGTCAGCTATATGTTCTTTTACGCGGGTTTTTATAGATCTTTTTGTTTGTCCTATATAAGAAAGACCACATTCACAATCCAGCTTGTACACTCCTGCATGTTTTAAAGGGATATGACACTTGACGGATGGTAAAAATTGACTAATCTTCTTTGGCAGCTTGAAGTATGTTTTGATAAGTGACATAAAGACAGTTTTAATGGCATTTGATCTTAATAATTGCATCGAAACTTTGAACAAACGTGAAAAATCTAAATATAATGAATGCAAAAAATACCAAAAATTAACGATAAAATCAAATGTCAAGCATGCAAGCTTTGTAATAGTGTCTACTACATTCACAGCTCGCTTATAAAGGCATTCACTGCTGTTTTATCTCGGGTCTCATCGGGTGGCTGCATCGGCTTCGGCATCGGGAGTCGTGTTGAATTATTTAAATTTTTCATTATCGCTCATAAATCACTTTTTACTTTTCAATATTTTTAGCGGACGGGGGCTAGACGATATTTTTCCGTCACGACTCCTTCTGACGTAGTGTAGACGTCTTTGGTAGCTATAAGGAAGCGAGATGGAATAATATCCATCTCCGTCGCACTTTTTCTTATCTTGCCATGAAACAAATATTATTTTATTTTTAATTAGGCTTAATTTTATAAGATGCTTGTAATCATTTATTTGTATTTGTTAATCAATAATATAATACTTTTATCATTAATAATGTACTACGAAAGGAGTTTCGTTCCAACCGAGTGTTCCACGATACTCACGCATGTTTTTTTTTTGTCACAAAATAAGTACTTAATTGTGGCTTACGTATAAGAAATAAGCTTATGGTATACTTTTTTATAGATGGAGGAAAAATCTATATTTTTGTAGTACATAGAATTTACGTATCACTAATCATTATGCCAGCGCACGGCGATAAAGATGTTCGGGAGCGCTTTTTCTTCCGATTTGCACATCAAAAATCAATATTTAAAGCTAACTGAGAGGTGTAGCTTAATGATAGATAACGCTACTACACACTGGCTAATAGTTTATCAAATAGGATTTGTAGTTCCAGAGATTAGCGTTTTAAATAAACAAAAGTTTTTTTATTTATTATATTAGTATACATTCTATCTCATTCTCTCCTATAGATTTATATGTTTGTCTCTTTTTAATGTCGCTTTTTCGTTTCATCGAGTTTCAAATCACAAAATGCTAAAGAAGTTTTCATTCCAAAAATTGAATCCAATATTTAAGAACAATTATACTAATCATAGACACATATCAACAACATCTTAACGCTTTGTAAACTTTGGAAACGTTTACTCCCACGAGTAACATTGTAGTTTGCTTAGATTTATAGCGGCACAAGCGAACTTGTGTTTACGACAAATGATTCTATTGTTGCAATATATCTAGTGCTTACAAGATTTGTAGCATAAATAGTAACCTTAAAACTAAACATAAACAACGTATAAACAATTTTTCAAGTATTAACTGACGTTTCGTTTAGGCCACTTTTATTATAATTTAGTTCAAAAAACGAACAGGTTATCGACGCGTACGCTTTTTATGTCATGTTTACCGATTTCTGGGAAACGGATGAACTGACTTAAATGATTATTTTTTTTTATAAAATAAGTCATTCTTCGGGAATGATCCCATAAAATTTAGAAGAAAAAATTCCCATTCCCAAAAATTCCTTAATATTTCAGCCTTAGGTGGAATAATGGGGAATGAAGAGTTTAATGTACCTATTTAAACTAGATTCTAGTAGAAATACTTTGAACGTGTGATATTCCTTAGACCACTGAAAAGAATAATATTTCATAATATATGTATTAAAAATAGTAAAACGTAAGTTTATACGTGGTAGAGTCACGCTGCACCTATATTATAGTTGTAGCACGAATGGGTCGTTTCGACTGGGGAAGGGCCACGCTCTCACAGATACTAGCGTAAAATAGCAGCTTAGTGTTGCTGTGTTTCGTATGGGGTGTCTAGAGAACTGGAGACCTCTTTTTCTGGAATCAAGACATTCCATCTTAGTCCTCAGAGGTGACAACGCATCTGCATTTTGATTCTTAATAGAGGAAAGATGTAGATATCTATGGCCCACAGCATCCACTTGCCATCGGGTGGACTGTGTATTCGTTTGTCACAGTTATTCTATAAAATAAACAAATAGAAATAACTTTAATCTAATATATTATATATAAAAATTTATGTTTGTTTGCTCGTATTTTATGCACTGCTACCGTTCATCAGATTGTGGTAAAACTTTGTCAACTTATTTCTTGCACTTGCGTAAAGGTTAAAGGTATAGTAAAATTAACTTACACTAGGTGGCACGTTTATCGTACCGCTGGTAAAAACAAAAATGACTAAAATTACAAAAATCACAAAATAATGTTTTTTTTTATAGGATAAGGTGACAAACGAGCACACAGTCCACCTGATGGTAAGTGGTTGCTGTGCCATAAACATCTACATTTATTATAAATAAAGAATCAAAATGCAGATGTGTCGTCACCCGTGAGGACTTGGAATGACACTTTTCCAGTAAAATGGGTCTTCGGTTCTCTACACTCACCATACGAAACACAGCAGTGTCAAGCCGCCATTTTACGCTGGTATTCTGTGAGAGCGTGGTCCTTCCCTGGTCGAGCCGACCCATTCATGCTACAACTATACTACTAATACAGCTGCAGCATGGCTTTACCACGTATAACGTTGCTTATATTTATACAAACACTAATCATTTAATGTTACCAATTTTATGGATTTTATCACGTTTAATGTAACTTATTTTTCACTTGTTTTAATTCCCGATGTTTCGGTTGCTTTAAGGTACAATTCCGTAGCCGACTGCAGGCAGCAGCAGCAGGCGACGTGTCGTCGCGACACTACTGGTTTCTATGTAGTTCTATGAAATACCTTTCGTAGCTTGCGACACGTCGTTTGCCGCTACTGGCCGAGCGGCAGACGACACTACCGCCCGACCGCAGATCAGTAGTGCCGCCAACGCTCGAGCGAAACGTTGAATTTTTCTCATAAAATTAGTTTTACCGATTCCGTGGAAGAGAAACTAATAAACCAGGTGGCCCAATATCCCGCACTGTACGATGCATCTCACAATAATTATTTCAACAGTGTGACAAAAGATAATATTTGAAAAAATAAAGGAAAGCAGTTAAATAAAAGCGGTAAATAGGTATGTATATATATAGTACCTACATATTTTGATTACATAAATAGAGTACCCACAGAACATTCGGAACAGATTGGAACACGGGCTGCTGCCGCCTGCAGTCGGGTTCGGAATCATGACTGCAGCGACATGTCGCGACGACACGTCGCCTGCTGCTGCTGCCTGCGGTCGGCTACGGAATTGTACCTTTATAGCACTCATTGTCCCCCGTTCCTACTAACGCTCTTCCCTTTTACCATCGGACAACCAGACGCTCGGCCAGACTCTTAGACTATTTTACCCAATGGACTCGCCTCGCATGATTATTCCCTTCTGTCAAGGTATTGGATTTCAAAATCTTGGGCGTTTATAAAAACTGTTTACGGAATTGTTTCCGCTGAAGTAGGTGCTCTTTGAAAAATGCCGATCTGTGCGGTTAAAGTATGCATAAAGCAGTCGAATAATTATTCCCCATATTGTAAGTAAGTAAGTAATTATATTTATTGTAATACATGTATTTTTTCTATTAAAATAATTTAAAATAATATCATAAATTATAATCGACAACTTTGCCGATTAGGTGTTTTTTTTTATAGGATAAGGGTGACAAACGAGCACACAGTCCACCTGATGGTAAGTGGTTGCTGCGGCCCATAGATGTAGATGCGTTGATGCGTTGTCACCCGTGAGGGAATGCCTCATTTCCAGTAAAAAGGGCCTCCGGCCACCTGCACTCACCAAGCGAAACGCAGAGGTAAACCTCTACTTCACGCTGGTTTTCTGTGAGGTCGTGGTACTACCCCGGTTCGAGCCGGCCCATCCGTGCGACAGCAAAAGCTGCCGTTTGGCTCCACCACTGTTAAAACTGTGTGTGACAACTTATTTTATTTTTGTATAGCAATTTCAACCAACATTGCATAAAGCTAAGGTCGAAATTTGAATAAACGAATAATATATCAGCTAAATAAATGTAACGAGATTATTTCTTAACCCTGCAGTTTTCGAGCCTTATAAAAACAAGTAAGTGGTCACGTGGATTTCATATGTAGTCCAATCTAAACTAAGAGGAAGGCTGAAAAATATCTATTTTAACTGATAAATACTCTATTTTAAATAAACAAGGTCACATTTAGTCAACGGTTAATCATATTTAATATTTTTTGACGGCTCCGTGGCGTAGTGGCTTAGTAATCAGTTGTTGCGCTGGGGGCCGCGGGTTCGAATCTCGCACGGAACAAGTATTTGTATGGCCTACAAATAATTGTTCCGGGTCTGGATGTTTGTCCTTGTGCAATTTATGTTTGTAAACTGCCTCCACGACACAGGAGAAAATCCTAGTGTGGGGGTAACGTTTTTGTTATTTAAAATTTAAAAAAAAAAAAAAAAAAAGAGAAATAAATAAAAACCTATTAAATAAACTGGTAATGCGAAGCAGCATCTTAGATACAGGAGTCTAAGTATTGCGATGTACATACAACCTCTCTACAATTTTAGTAGTGTGCCTTTCCCAGTAGATTCTTATAGAATGATTATCTATACTACATATTACAAATAAGTAAATTTCAAGTGTCTGTTTTTAATGACAAAATAACACCTTTTTTCTAAATGCATATGAAAGTATATACGGTTACTTATAACAAAAACACAATTTTTTAAAATTTTTGTCTGTCTGTCTGTTCGTTCCGGCTAATCTCCGAAATGGCTGGACCGATTTTGATGGGACTTTCACTGGCAGATAGCTGATATTATAAATAGTAACATAGACTATCTTTAATTTTTAAATAAAACAAATTTTACGAACCACGGTTACCTCCAGATTAAAAATCAAGAACAAAAATTAATAATTTTTAATCTGGAGGTAGCCGTGGTTAACTATGACATTGGGACGTCGTACGCCTCAGTCCCCCCCGTGACCATGGGTGCTGTAAAGTGCTCGAAATGTCGGAAATATAAAGTAAGTTAATATACGTGATAAAATCCGTAAAATTAGTTTTATTTAAATGTGTAGTGTTCGCGTAAACATAAGAAATCAATATCTTTAATTTTGAAAAATATTTAGGATTCCGCGCAAGAAAATTAAAACTCATGAAGGCGAAGTTGCGGAGAACAGCTAGTTATGAATAAAATTTCAATAAATCATTTTATTGAGGTACGTATGTTTCATCTTACATGCGTAACATTTAACATAGGGTTCATAACATGGGTTGTAAAGCTTCAGAACTATCTAGCATCACTTTTGATTACAATTTGACGAGGGTCTTACTCTTAATCTTTAATTTAAACAGTTCGGAACATATTAAATGTTTATCTAACTATGTACTAAATTTAATAACTATAACATCCCTTGTTCTGTTATGAGATATGTTATGCGATGTATCAGATTATGTTAAATTTATTGTAGTATGATGTGTTCATTTTACATTCATTTTACATAATGTTTGTACATTTGAGACTTTAAAGTAAGATTCATAATTATAATAAAAATTATCAAATATTAGGTCTTTGAAATTGCCATTTGTTATGAAATAAGTTAATGTAATGCTTTTTCAATATTTTTTATTTCTAATTTGTAGTAATCACCCATGCAAGCAATCATCTTTGCCAACGCAGTGGCAGTTTATTGATGCCCTTCTTGAGAAAAACATATGGACGGGAGGCAAAAATTCTTCAAAGGCATTTTAGGACTCTCGGGTATTGAATTTTTTACCTGCCAAAATGTTTGAAATACTAATATACATATATGAGGTTGCACTTTGTCGTGCAGGAGCAGCGGGGACAAGCGATTGACCAAAGTGGTTGAAGAGGTGCGATTTTTTCCATCTTTGTGTTCAGTTCTTCACAGTACATATTTGTAGTAATGCTCACGCTAGACTACCAAACAGTGACTTTTCTAAGGGTAAGTTTTCATTAACGGCATTGTTTAGGTACTGATCCAACTAACTTGCTGAACGCTTGTGATTGTCAAATAGATTTCATTTTTCGTCATAGGTAACAAAGCCGTTCAAACATCCTTCGTTTGTGTGCCTTGTGTTCAAACTTCCTTCGTTCCGATCCAATTGATGGCGCTATAGTCAAACGATTAGCAAATTCTACATTTACCGATTAGCATGAGTCAATATTCTAACCTATGTTGCTTTATAGTTTTTTTTTTATTATAGCATTAGAAAAAATATGGTCGTAGAAGCAGGAGTGCAAAATATTTTAATTTAAAGGTAAGTTTAGATAATTTTAATGAAATTTTTTATTAACTTGTTTTAAAAAAACTGAGAAATGTACTATTGTTCAACCATGTAACTTTTCCTAAATTACCCTAGGCTGACAAAATTTTTCTTTTTTTCTAATTATGTTAAAATTTGTGGTATGTAAGAGAGAATTTCTAAGAGTAACGAAATGACAGTCATTTTTAACAACAATGATTTTTTAATTACAAGAACAAAGCAAGATTGCCAAACTACTTTCAAAAATTGTATGGTCCTTACCTGCAACATCTACAGCTTTGTTAATTATATGAGTTCTATAAGGAAGTGTACCTGCAGATCAGGACTCCGAAACTTGCTTAAAATATTTATGACAGTTTGCTTATATGAAACAAAGCGGAGATTGTTTTATTCTATTGTTTAAGTATTTTAAAATTTTGTCAAGGACAACATTGAGGCCACTTTTTGGGCGCCGTTGGTTTTAGTCAGTTTCTGGAATTGCATGTTGTGAGTCACTCGGCTTGCAGTAATAACGATAAAAAAACAATAAATATAAGTTAAAAAAAACAGTAAAAATATCATAAATATAATAATTAACAAGTGAATGACAATTATAAATTATTTACGCAAAATAACAGATGACATCATAAACCGGCAACATTAGAAAAACCCTGCCATCACATCTTATCATGAGATTATGTATTATTTTTAATTTTTTAAATTAACAATTAAATTAAAAACGCTCCCGGTATAGTCCACCCCTGCTTTTTTTAGGTTTTTAGCGTTGACTTTGGAATTTTAAATAGTATAAAAAACTATATCTAAATAACAGACACTTAATTTCATGAGAGAAATAATTAAAATGATTAAAAATAAGTGTAACAGTTGGTGTATAAATAGATTACAAAAAAAAATACGCATTTATCTTAACCGTAACATTTTCTTGTACTTTTGTTACAAAGTGTGCGTTATAAAAAACCTTTTTAACTTCTGTCTTATGCTATTTTAAAAATATTATAGGTTAAAACCTGAAAATAAAATCATAAATCAGGTCCCGATAGATAGCACTGTGCTCGAGATATTAATAAATGTTTTATTTACTCAAAAAGTATGGAGTGAACGTATAATATATTTAGTCACTCAAAAGAACATTTGTGACAGACAGACGAAACACTAATGATATTGGTTAAGCAAAAACCACGCGAAATATGGGACAGGAAAATGCTAAAAGGCTATTTATAACTCGGTTCACGGTTCAAAGACTTGGCTTAGTTATAACTTTAAGTGATATCTGGTCCCTTGTAATGAATTTTACGGTCTGTGAGAAATGGCAAACTATACTTGTGGAGTTCTCTAATATAATTTCAGTTAATACTGTATTTATTATACGGTTCAATGGTTTTAATTAAGACTTGTGTCTCAATTAATAGTTAATTAAATTGATATATTGTCTATTGAAAGAAATTGTTCGGTGGTTGAGGACGGCCAGGTTAAATATAATATACGTAGTTCTGGAGTTATCTAAAACATTTACAGAATCATACCATACTCATTTAATACTGTGTAATGGACAAAATACAACTATATTATAGCATATAATGAAAATAAATTAAGCTGGAAATGTATTAAAGTCATTGGTATATTTCAAAGCTAAAATATCGGTCAACAATAACTATTTTTGTAATTATATTATTACCTCTATATCATTAAAATAAAAAAATATTATTATCAATATAAAACATAAAAAATTTAATTCTTAACTAAAAAAATATTTCCGGTACCGGGAATCGAACCCGAGCCTCCTGGGTGAGAGCCAGGTATCCTAGCCACTAGACCATACCGGATTGCAATGGTTAGAACAAATTTTAGCTTAAAAATTGGTTTTTAGAGTTTAATATGATCTAAATATCTAAGAGTTGAAAATAAAATGCCACTAAATACTTACGATCATAATATCAGCCGTCGTTTGTTACAGCTTAACTAAACGACGTCTTAATTTAAACATTCGATTTAACTTCTGACTATGAAATAATATCCGTTACAGTAGGTTATTCATTTAATTCAAATAAAGTCGACTTTTGTCGATTAAAGTCGACAATCACTAAAATATGACGAAGTAAATAATGCTATATCTAAATTAGTAAATTGGTTCAATGTTAATAATTTGCATTTAAACGGCACTAAAACGAAATGTATGAAATTCATGACTCCAAATGTCAAACAATTAAATACTAATGTAATTTTAAATGGGGACAAACTGAGTCTCGTAGATACCACCATTTTTCTTGGAATCACAATAGACGCGAAGCTTAAATGTAGCCCCCATATATCAAAACTAGCAAGCGGACTTGGTTCTGCAGCATATGCTGTAAAAAAGATTAGAAATCTTACCAGTGTTGAAACAGCTAGACTAGTTTACTTTTGCTATTTCCATAGCATAATGTCGTATGGAATTTTACTATGGGGACACGCAGCTGACACTGAAATTATATTTGTTTTACAGAAGAGGGCCATAAGACCAATTTATGATTTAAAACCTAAAGAGTCGCTGTGACAAAAATTTTAGGAAATTAATATATTAACTTTGGCCTCTCAATACATTTATGAAAATGTAATGTACGTACACAAAAATAAAATTAGTTTTACAAAAATAAGTGATATTCATTCTGTAAATACTAGGAACAGACAAGCTATTAGTACCAGTTACTCGACTCCATCGAATCAGTAATTCATTCATGGGGCGTGTATACGCTTTTACAACAAAATTCCAGAAAATATTCAAAATTTGACCTGCTCAAAGTTCAAAAACTTTATTCAACTAAGTTTGTATAAAAATGGTTATTATAATATTAAATAATTTATGGATGATAATAAACCCTGGAAATGAGGTGATCGCTACCAAGCTATTTCTAATTTGTTGTGTTGTTAATTTGTGTAACATACGTGATTGTAAGTTGTTATTTAAATAAAGGCCCGCTGTGTTTCTTGCTGGTTCTTCCCAAAACAGAGGTTTTTTTTCCAACCAGTCGTAATTATACAAAAGAGTGACTTTCAATAAGTATTATTTATAATCTATATTGAATAAAAAAGTTTCCGTTTATGTTTCTGTTTCAAAATTATTTGTCATTATACATTAAGTATTACAATTAGATTTAACTTTTCAGGCATCCCTTCCTCTCTGAGTTGTAACATAATGTCGAGAGAATAGCAGCTCCCATGTCACTATTTAATATTGAAATTTGACATATACATTCATTACATAGAAATTAATTTTAAAAATTTATATATCGGAAACTGAACTTACTTATCTTACGTGGTAGAGCCATGCTGCAGTTGTATTAGTAGTAGGTATAGTTGTAGCACGAATGGGTCGGCTTGACCGGGGAAGGCCCACGCTTTCACAGAATCTCAGCGTAAAATAGCAGCTTCATGCTGTGTTTCGTATGGTGAGTGTAGAGAACCGGAGACCATTTTTACTGCGAGGCATTACATCCTCACGGGTGACAACGCATCTGCATTTTGATTCGTAATCCAGAAAAGATGTAGATGTCTATGGGCCACAGCCGCCACTTACCATCAGGTGGACTGTGTGCTCATTTGTCACCCTTATACTATAAAAAAACTGAATTATGGTAAAATGCAAGTTTTAGGTGAAATGCAGTAATCGGTAGGTACGATTTACAACGAAGAAGAAAAACACATGTAAAAATTAAACAATAACAGCTATTTTAAGAGCGGCCATGTTGACTTAAACAATAGATAAACTCTCAATTACAGTTTAAATGCCCTTGGCTTCATCTTTCTAGCACCGCTTAGACTTTCTAGCAGTTTAAACCCCCATGAAAGATTGACCTTCATTGACGTTATGAAATAATCCAAAAAATAGTTTAAACTTAGAATTTTTACTTAAACAGCTATGATATTAGTCGACCATTTCAAAAATTCTCAAACTATCTGTGATCCTCCCTCAGTCAAGCCAACCTATACCACAAAAATATAAAATAGCTGCACGTAGAGCCATACCACGTATTTTTTTGTAAAAACGTTACTTCTACACTAGGATATTCTCCTGTATCGTGGAGGCAGTTTATAAACACAAATTGCACAAGGAAAAACATTCAGAAACGGAACGATTATTTGTAGGTCATACAAATACTTGTTCCATGCGGGATTCGAACCCGCGGCTCCCAGTACAGCAACTAGTTGCGAAGCCACTGTGCCACGGAGCCGTCTATATAAAAAAATTTTGTAAGTATTAAAGGAATTTTATCTAAGGGTAAGTTTACTCGTATATTTAAAAGGAGATTAGTTCTTATTTAGTTTAACTGATTTGTCCAATCACTAGCGGGACTTTTTCCCAATAGCTATCTATTAAGGGTTCAACTACAAAACAAGAGTTGTGCTAAGTGTGCCAGGAAGCGCAGTTTCTATTTTAAGTATAAGTTTTTAATGTATGAGGGATGTATGACTTAGCATAGGACATGCGATAGGCTGAAGTGAAATGAATTAAGTTTTTTTTTTATTTAACAAAATAAATTTCGTTTGTCAAACTTCATTTTTAAAACCTAATAAATCTACTACCGTTTCGAAATGATATTGCTCTGAAGGAGAAGAAACGACGAAAGAAACTACGCAGGTACCCTCTTTTTTGATATTTTTCAAAGTTAATATTACTTAGTATACTCATAATATACGGAATAGAAAAGGACAACAGACCTAACGGTAACTGAAGTATGTTCTATAATGTTTCTAAAAAAGACGATTAAAATTTGGAACATATCAGCGCAATGCGGACCCACGCAGACCAACCCCCACAAGCAGCACCTATAATCTCCTTTTAAATATAGTTTATATTTAAAAGGAGATTAGTTCTTACTTAGTTTAACTGGTTAGTCCAATCACTAGCGGGACTTCTTCCCAATAGCTATCTATTAAGGGTTAAACTACAAAACAAGAGTTGTGCTAAGTGTGCTAGAAGGCGCAGTTTTGTATTTTAAGTATAAGTTTTTAATGTGTCAGGGATGTATGATTTAGCATAGGACATGCGATAGGCTGAAGTGAAATGAATTAAGTATTTTTTTTTTGATTTAACAAAATAAATTTCGTTTGTCAAATGTCTTTTCAACCTAATAAATCTACTACCGTTTCGAAATGAGATTCTTCTGAAGGAGATAATGAAAGCTATACAAGAAATATACGCGTAGCGTTGGACGAATATATATTAGACTATACATTATATTTTTTCATATTATGTAAATGTATCCGTTAAGGGGCCGCTACTTAAGAACCATTTTCCCCATTGGTTGTCGGCCCTTCGAGCTATATGGCCGGCTCATTGCCACTTTAGTTTATTGAATCGTACCGGTAAGCGAACTGTAGGGCGGCTTCCCGCTAGATAGAGTGATGCCCTGGTAATAGTTGCAGGAATCTGGTAGATGCAGGTGGCTCAAGATCGTACTTTGTGGCGTTCTTCGGGCGAGGTTTATGTTCAGAATTTGACTTGTTATGAACTGTATAAAGATGACGATATAAACAATAGTTGTAACACGCAATATAGATGAGACACGATTTTATTAGCTTCGCATGTTCGCTATCTATTTAACGGAATATTTTAATGTAATTTTTACCAACTTGTAGACGGCCGATTGACTTGAAAATTTGCACTCTTATCAAGGACTGATGGCAATACAATAATTTAATAACTTTGTCTTAGTATCCTGATCAGGATCACCAGAATAAAATAAAATAATTTTATCTTTAACTTGTTTCTTTAGTTTTTTTTTAACTATAATTTATTTATTATTTCGCAGTTCGCAAAATTTTTAACAAAATTGTAAAATTTTTATTCGTTCGTTTAATAGTTTCCCAAATTTATTATCGTTGCTATCATAGTCAAATTACAACAATACTTTACCTCTTCGCTAACTTTGAAAACGGTTGTTCCCTGGTGTAACATCGTAACTTGTTTAGATTTATGGCGGCATTTGTAAACCTATCTTTCCATCTGATGATTGCTTTAATGTATCGTATTCAAATAAATTATTGAAACTTTTATTTTCTTCTTAAATGGTCTATTTTGTTTTCTCGACGCAAAAGGAGGGGTGTAGGTAGGTTTGAGCGCTGCGTGTGTGTGTTTGTCTGTGGTACCGTAGCTCTTAAACGGGTGAATTGATTTCGGTGCTTTTTTATTTAAAAGCAGCTTTTCTAGCGGTGGTTCTGGGATATGTTTTATCAAAATCGGTTCAGTCTTTTCAAGGTCGTAACTGCTTTTTCGCGGTTTTTTAAAATTTAAAATTTGAGTTATCTATTTCTAAGTAAATCATTACATGTATCTAATTTTAAAAGGGCTGGGTCGTGGTGGTGTAACAGAATACTTCACCACATTTCGTACCGTAAGTGTTTTAAGTGTCAGCTATATAAATTTCAAGAAAACTCTAATAGCTTCCAAGAGATGGCAGTATAACAAATCCGTTTACACCAGAATTATAAAACGTGTGGACCGGCGACGGGCAACAGCCTAAAGGGGGTCGCTTCCGAGTCGGTAGAAGGGCCATACAGGCTAAAGCCAGTCCCACAGGTGGTGTTTAGTGGGTAGGGACTTCATAGTGAGTCCCACATAACCACGCAGCCGGCTGCGTGGTATGCTATGACTATTCACCACCTCCTCCCCGCATCCGGAGGATAGCCTTGCTATGGACGCCAAAATAAAACGGGTAACAGCGTCAAAAGATGAGACATCTGGTATTGCAATGAACGCTTAATAAGTTATATTGTATTACCACGTAGCATACAAATTTGTTTCAAATGCCCATAAACCTACACATGGTAAAAACTGTGAAGTGCTTACTTTTTCGGTTATTTTAGGTAGACGTGATACGATGTTTATTACAGCTCAGTTATTTTAACATTATTTAACTCATTCAAATGTCATTCATAACAGCCAGTGAAATTCCACTGCTGAACGTAGTCCTCCTCAAAAGATAACCTCATCGGGATATTTTACGTAATTGCCACATTTAGCAAGCGGATTAGCAACCACAGTTCTTAATTATTTTAAGTTATAATCAGGAAGATGCTGCTGCCTACCTTCTGTTTCAATTTCCCTCTGTCGCCACTTACGACACTCGTCAGTCTATTTCATTCTTTTTACACCGCCACCGGTTGGTTGCCACTTTTAATATAATATTATAACTACAAAAACATAAATACCATATAACTAAAACAATATAGATACGATTCATTGTAGAGACTATTGGTCTGTGGGGTCTTTGAGCGTTTATGTTTCTAAGAAACTGTATTTCTGTTATTGATCGTCGCCACTGGTAATAAGGTAATTTATCGTAAAAATAATAAATAACAGTAGCTAAAAATTGTGTTTTGCTCACCTCGAACGCGACGCGGAGAGGCTGGGCTTCTTCAGAGTGAACGAGAGTGTGGAAGCTTCATACAAGGGTCTCACAACGTATATTCAAGCGCGGGGTTAAGAAAGGGTCACGTGTTATCTCCTTAAAGCGATATGATACGCGCTAGAACTCCCTCTAGATGGAGTGATCAACTGTTAAGAGATGCAGGAAGTCGATGGATGCAAGATCTTTTTTAAAAAGACAGTTTTTATTGGAGCCGGTAGTCACTTTTCATTGGATGAGCCGCATGCTTGTTCACTCTTTCGTATGTTATAAATAAAAAATGCAGGTAACCCAGGACCATGCTTTTTGGCATTCTTTGGAAGAAGTCTATGTTCAGCAATGGATTTGGAATCGGTTTTAATGATGATGAAGATGACGACTGCTCCAATGCGTGTTAGCGAAATTCACGGTCACGAGGACAAACCTGGAGATATTATGTTTCTAAGATATGCAAGTTAAGTCGCAATTTTCCTACACCGTAAATCATAACTTAAAATAATGCAATTAACAATTTCATACATGCCGGAGTGAATCGAACCCCAAATATTTTATTACAGGTTAAAAACTAGGATTTTTCTCCTGTATCGTTTTTGTACGTGGTAGAGCCAAGCTGCAGCTATATTTAAAATATAGTTGTAGCACGAATTGGTCGGCTCGACCGGGTAAGGACCACGCTCTCACAGAATACCAGCGTAAAATAACAGCTTAATGCTGCTGTGTTTCGTATAGTGAATGTAGAGAATCGGAGACCTTTTTTTCTGGAAAAGAGGCATTCCATTTTAGTCCTCAAGGCTGACAATGCATCTGTATTTTGATTCGCAAACGAGGATAGATGTAGATGTCTATATACCATCAGGTGGACTGTGTGCTCGTTTGTCAGCCCATTTTTATTAAAAAAAATCCTGAAGGCAGTTTACAGACATACATTGCACAAGGATAAACGCCTAGACCAGAAACAATTATTATTTACAAGCAATACAAATACTTGTTTCTTGAGGGAGGAGAAGCCGCGGCCCTCAGCGCCGCAACTCGATGCTAAATCACTGCGCCACAGAGCCGGCATTTGGTTACTCGGTCACTGTGAAATTTACAGCGACTGCTTAGCTTCAAAGCTACCACGGCTCAGTAAACTTCCGTTAAAGTGCCAAAAGTGCATTAAAATAGAACTAGTTCATATGAATTTTATCGCGCTTATTAACTTATTTTATATTCCCGACGTTTCGTTCACTTTACAGTATCCATGGTCACAGGATTAAGATGTTCGATGTCCGAATGTTATACCAATAGTTATCCACGGCCACCTTCAGATTTAATTTATTAATTTTCAAAACGTCAGGAATATAAAAAATAAAATAAGTTAATACACGCGTTAAAATCCGTAAAAAATAATTTTATTTAAATGTGTAGTGTTCGCGTAAACATAAGAAATCATTAAGACACAAATGCATAATGAACTTTTCTATATGAACACAATTTCAAAGATGAGTAGAAAGCTTTAAAGTGGATTATGTTTATTTGTGTTTCGAAATGCTTTGTCAATATGAAGGTATTAAATATTTAAATGAGTCTCAAATTAAAATGTCATTTATAATTTATTTTATATAAGTCTCAATTTAAACTTCAAAAGACGTAATAACGATGTGAAATTTTCTAAGTTATAAATCTATAAGGCTGCCATTATTATCACTTTGCACTGAATTACTTTAGTTCACCCGCCGTCTGCTTTAACACATTTATTTAAAT
The DNA here is from genome assembly GCA_963668995.1 of Parnassius mnemosyne. Lineage (NCBI taxonomy): Eukaryota > Metazoa > Arthropoda > Insecta > Lepidoptera > Papilionidae > Parnassius > Parnassius mnemosyne. The sequence goes on along the minus strand of CAVLGL010000079.1, from coordinate 36,609,076 downwards.
TAAAAGTTCCAATAAGACTCAAGTTCTAAGATTTAATATAATTATTCTGTCGACTATACTTGCTTTTGATCTTTATATTAATGAATTACAGCACATCTTAATCCACCAATGAATATAGACCTCCCCATATATTGCCTTATAGGGGTTTATAGTTACCATACTTGGCGAGCGGGTTGTCAACCGCCAGTTTTTATTAAAATTATTGAGTTATTATTAAGAAGATAGAAGATGCTGATGCCTATCTCCTGCTTTGTTTACCTCTGTCACCTTATAAGAACCCCATGGGACAATACGGGGTACTGGATTCTGGTCTATTATAGTGATATATATGTTACCGGCAATGCATATAATTTAGTCGTTGTATGGAAAACCTAATCGTTCCATGTAATGCCCGGTTTACTCAGACAATGTATAAAATATGAAATCTATCGTTTACCATTACATTCCTTTCCTAGATATTGTAAGTAATACCTAGATCATGTATAAAATTGCACTAGCAGAACAGGTAAAGTATAAAATGTGAAAAATAACACAATTTTTTTTTACTGAAAATCTACTTTACACATTTGACTGTAATTCTAAGAATTATGTGACATTTTTTTTATAAATGTCAATCATTCATAATAAAGCATTCGCTTTAATTAATTAAAATAATTAAACTATATCAAACACGAAAACATAAAAAAGCAAATATAACAAAACTTTGTTACCGTTGTTTTTTTTTTGTATGAACGATTGTGAATTTTGGATTTACATACCATTTTCTTTTTAACACATAAGCGCCTTTGAGTATCACAACGCTGTGTTCAACTTCATTTGACGAATCTTTGACTTCACATAGACTGTAAATTAGCCATGGAATGGAGAGACATGTCTTGATTGGAGACGTCATCTTCATTAATTAGTGTCCCAAGATAAACCGGGAACTGCTGCTGTGAATATAAAGATTTTATAACGCATTGTTTTGTTTCCATTTGATAGAGTTCGTCTGTTTTTCTACCGACTTCAAACAGGAGGAGGTACTCAATTCGACTGTATGTTTTTAATGTGTGTTACCTCATATTTTTTTCTGTGTGAACCGATTTCGATGATTATTTTTTTTAAAAGCTGGTGCTTCACATATAATATTAATATAAATATATAAATTTGATCGAGTTTTGACCAATAGTTTTTGAGTTATTCTTAGTAATGTATATTGAAATCGGTTGAACAATATTTTTAATTTTAAATTATTGTAAGATAATATATAGATTATTGCGCGCATCACCACGACCTCTATCGATCACTGGCACAGGGAATAGTGCTTTACGGTACATGAGAAAATTTATTTTTAAAGATTATTAGCATTTTTTGAGTTTGTTCTGACAAATTATCTTTAACACTCCCGCTATTCCGTTACATCGTATTCTATACATTGCAGGTTAAACATTCAGTGTTTTTTAGAAAACCAAAGTAAAGTATGAAATAAATACTTTATACATTGCCCAAATGTTTTAGGCATTCTATTGAATAACTTGTTATTCTGTAAAATACCAGATTATATAAATTGGCGATTAAAAAACACACCGTGTAGTGGAGATGTAAGAATACAGAAGCGTCAAGTTGTTTTAAAAGATCCGAATGTATCAAACCGTCGTATCTACTATCGACGTCGTATATATAGAATTTATGTTTTTCTACACTTTTAAATGTTTTAAAGAGCGGGATATATATAGCTTCGTTATGTTGGCTACGTGCATGCGTACTTATAACTTCGAAAGGTTCATATAATTTGAAAGCGGAGACATATTGTTCTGCCTTAGCCGGACTTATAAAAGATCTCGTGCTTCCGGTGTCTATCATAAAACGAGCCTGAATTTCCGGTATTTCGATGTGCGGGAGTTTTTTTTAATTTTATCACAATTTATTTCGGAATCGGAGGCTTCTATATGAAAATTTTCAGTATCATTCGAAATTATATAAGGTTTGTAAATTAATTCTTCTATTTCACTATACGATTCTACTCCGAATTGGGGCGCTTCTAAATTAAATGTGTAATTATTTTCATCACAGTAATTTATATCATGGTTATAATGTTTCACGGGTATCTCGGGTTCGTTACTATAGAATATCTCGTTATCTTGGGGAACCCTAGAGTCATCTAGCATATTTTGTCTTAATGGAGGTGCGGTACGCATAGAGACATCAGTATTTTCATTTAAATTTTGTTTCTGGAAATTCTGATTGGGTTTATCAAATTTAAAATTATTTTGAGATTGATTTGTAAAAGCTAGTGGGGGTCGCGCATGATTATTGCGGTGGCTTAAATCCCTGATGTTGTTGAGGTATGCCAAATTTAAATTTAGATTGCTGGTTTGGAATACCAAACTTAAAGTTCTGTGGTCCCGTATTAATAGTAAATCTTGGGCCATTATTAAAATGATTTTGAGCAACAAATCTTTGACCTGGTTTCTGATGTGGGATACCATATTTAAATTTATTTTGTGGTTCAAATTGTGGATTTGCAAATTTAAAATACGATTGATTATTATTAGGTAAAATACTAACACATTGTTTGGGTTTGAAACTTTGGGATGCTGTATTCTGTTTCGTTTTATTTTTAGCATTATATTGGTTCATGAAGTTCACTTCCTCGGTTACGACACTTAAAGCGGATTCTAAACTAGTACATTGTCTAAGACGCACGATACGAATTAAATCCTCAGGTAAATTATAAAGGAATACATTTAGTGACATATTACTATACACTATCATTTTAGCTGCTTTTACTCCTTCATCTTGTATTAGATTGACTTTTGCGAATAAGGTACTACGCATATGTTGTATTCTATGACAAAAATCGATAAATGATTCGCCAGACTTAATTTCCATTTGTTCTAACTCGATAGCTATGCAATCTTCCGAACGCGGATCGCCAAAATGTTGAATTAAAATATCTTTAAGACTGTTCCAACAATTAATATCATCACGCTCACTTAACAAATGTGCTGCTCTACCTGTTAATCGGCTGCTTATCGCATGGAATACATATAAAGTTTGTGTGGCATTATTAGGGTTTACATGGAATACTGTTCTAATCTCTGGGCCGGGGCACCCCAGTGCCAGCTCCTTCCACTTGACCGCATCCATCGCAGAGCGATTCGAATCGTCGACGACCGAGTTCTTTCTGATCGGCTCGATACACTGGCACTGCGTAGATATGTTGCATCTCTTTGCGTATTTTATCGCATCTATCACGGGGAGTGCTCTGAGGAATTGTTCGGACTAATTCCAGCCGCTCAATTTCACCATCGCACATCGCGACAAAATTTGCGTTACCATCCATACCATCTGGATGATTGGCGGTCCACCACTGTGCGATTTCGAAGAAGTTTTCTCCGTCGCACAACTTCTTTGTGGAATCAATTACCACCAGCGAATTTTCCGGACCGATACGACTTAGGAACCTTCAAGAAAAGAGCTTACACCTTTCTAAAAGGCCGGCAACGCATCTGCAATTCCGCAGGTGTTGCGGTTGTTCATGGGCGGCGGTAGTCACTTACCATCAGGTGAGCCGCATGCTCGTTTGCCCCCTATTCTATAAAAAAAGGGTCTGCGAAAGACCTGTATATGTATTGAGCTTTCCTAATAAATACATTTAATAATCCTTCCTCTAACTTAGGTATAAGACAAAGCAAATCCTTAGGTATTACACGTAATTGTTCCATTTTTTAAAATATTAATATAATAATTTATATAATTATTAATTTTATTTCTTTAATGTATCCTTTTATTTGTTTAATTATGTAATTTTTTATAACACAATTTTATAAATTTTATTCATTTAAAATTGATTTTCAATATTTAATTATTAAACTTAATGATATAGAATAATTTATTTTGTTCGATTTAGGAAAAATCAAATAACACTATAATTCTAGCAAGCAAAAATAGATAGGAACTGAGATGGACGTGAAAAGGTTTACTCACAGTACACTCGAACTCATCCTTCTGCCTGGACTAGGAAGTCTTCTTTCTTGATGTCCTTATTCGAATTCCACAAATTTATTTCGGTTCGTAGATTTCGCGAAAGTGTAAGACGGCACCGTAAACTGCTTCACGACGACTGATTTGGGAGTCTTCTTATATGAGCAACATTTACACGCGAAATCCTACCGGCTGCGCCAGTCAAGATTCGAAATTGACTCAGGACGTTTTTAAAAGACTTTATTTCAAACTTATTACTATTAATGTGCGATACATTACTTATATACTACTTAATTAATCCGCGATGGATTCTAACTTAAAGTTACATGTCCGATACATGTGAGAGCCTAACTATGACTATGCTAGTTCTTATTCTAGATCTTTAAGCTAAAGAGTAGTTATCAGTATTCACACGAAAGACCACCCGTCTTCCAGATGCAATTCAGAAATCTACGCCCACGCTTACGCTTGAATTGTGATGGTCTCCGGTGCAGTTCCGGGAATACCGGAATGCACAACTATGTTCAGCATTGGCCGGTGATATTTACAATAATACGAATACATTTTCACAAATATACTTGAACATAAATTAAATGTAAAACCTATTCAAAGCAACCATAACATGCTTAAAAAAAATACTGGAATATATTGTAAAAGGTACCAGCTTATAGAATAAATTACAAAATATCAAAAACATAGACACATTTAATAACGTAAACACTAAGAAATACTAAATAAATAAAAATCTTATTTATGTGTATTGAGATAGATCTGGTATAGCTGAAACATGTCACAATTATTGTATCCTTTTGTAAATAACACCTCCATCTAAACTTAAAATTCGGATTTAAAACAGGTACGACTTTTTAGTTTTGCTTTAGTTCCTTAACTATTGAGCAGCTGTTGTTTTATTTTTTAATAAAATTATTCCGATTTCTTATAACAATACTGTATTATAATTAACAGCAGCAGCTAAAGCAGTAAAGTGGTTATGTGCTTATAAAGCATAAATTAAATAAATTGTTTTGAGAAAATTGGAGAAAGGGATACAGTGAAAAGGAAGAAACATCCAAAATTTCAACGCAGTATTCTTCTGACATTTTCCTGATTGACAACACAGACTAACAATGATCACATGCAACAATTTAAATCGCTTAAGATGAAAATAAAAAAAAATCATTTGTACAATTTTCAAGGAAAGGTATGCTAGAATTATAACAACTGCTATACAAAGTGTATTCGTTAAAATTTCAATTATCGAGCATTTTTACGAGTTTCTAGAATTATTAGATCTTTTATCACAATAAATAACTCAGTGTATTAATATATTTAAAATTATTTTTTTTAAATGAAGGTGACAAACGATTATGTAGTCTAACTGATGGTAAGTAGATACTGTAGCCCGTAGACATCTATATTTGTCCTCGATTGTGCGTGCACTTAAATTCGCACAATGGTGGTGGCAAGATTCGTATTCAGGTTCCCTGCGTACTATGAAATTCACGGCGAGCGCGTAGTCCCTGAGCAAACACGCCTCTTTGTATTATACCAGAAGCAAAAACAAACATGAAACTCTGAATGTTCATTGAACTAAACAAATAGCAGCAGGTACCTATTGTTTTATCTTCGGATAAATCCTTGTTTCCCGCACCCCTTGCATACTAAGATAATCACATAAGCCGTCTTAAACAGATATGCAATGCCAGTCTAAGAAGATCTCTTATATTACACATATAAGTTGAGTAGGTAACATTTTTATTTTTTCTTTTGTTGTAATACTATTAAAGTATTAAAATGAAATTATTCACTTCTTTAGTGTGTAACTGTATATTTATGGAATCAGTGCACAGATTATACAACCTCTTTCTTTAAAACTGTTTGATGTAATAATTATCAAAAAATGATAATTAAATAATTAGGGATAAATTGATCGTTTCATTGTATGTATTTATACGTGGTAGAACTATGCTGAAGCTATATTTATAGTATAGTTGTAGCACGAATGGGTCGGCTCGACCGGGGATGGACCACGCTCTCACAGAATACCAGCGTAAAATAGCAGCTTAATGCTGCTGTGTTTCGTATGGTGAGTGTAGAGAACCGGAGACCCTTTTTACTGGAAAACAGGCATTCCATCTTAGTCCTCAAGGCTGACAACACACACATTTTGATTCGCAAACGGGGATAGATGTAGATGTATATGGGCCACAGCAACCACTTACCATCAGGTGTAAGTGGTTGCTCGTTTGTCACCCTGATTTTATAAAAAAAAATGTGACTACTGCCACCAATGAACATTTGTAATAGAAAAAAGAAAATCGGAACTCACTCTTATGGTCTAAAAGCTCTAGAAAACTGATGCTCAGAAAGATTGAAATATATGAAATACGGCCAAAATTTTAAATACTAAATGATACACAATCTTCTGTTTTTCTTAGTGTGTTAGTTGAGTGGAGTTGAGTTTAGTAGTGACGGTGAAAATGCGTGCAATTGTGGGATAATCTTCAGACTAGGTGAAACACATCATATCTATTGTTAACGTGAATCTTGGCTAGTAAATTTTAACATCAAATAATATACAGAATTTCACTAAAGTAACGTCTGATTTTATTATTTAGCAGTTGTTCAGTTGCAGCAGTACCAGCAGTTGAAACAACTAATAATATAAGCCTGTATTCTAGTTTCAAATATGTAATTCTTCTATTTTAGTTGTTTATAATCTGTTCTTAAATTGGTTTATGGTTTGTGCTGATATCTTCTGATGGTAGCTTGTTCCATGTTTCAACCACTTTTTAGCTAAAAAAGTGGTTTTATAATTTAACTGAAAAAATGGACTATTTAAATAGACATAAAGCTACGCTTATTCGTGCACCGTCTTAATAAAACTTTGTTTGTGGGCCCGATATATTTGGTTACGGTTAACTCCACAGCTTCCATCCCCTCAGGCAGTTGTTACAACATGTTAATGACAGGTATGGCTATGTAATTCAAAACAAAGGTATTTAATGGAGCGGTAAGGTAAAGGTTTATAAACGTAGGGTCTGAGGCATCCCGCAGCGACGCGGCTGAATGCTTAGACACTGCCTTTCCGATCCGTATTCCTGGTGTGACGTCTTATTATATTTTGTTGCGATACAGTGTATTTTAACAATATAGGGCTTCATCAATACTTAAGTAAAAAATATATATGTTCCAGTTTACCAGCAGCGTCGTACTGGGGAGGATAGGGAAGCTTGGCCCCGGGCGGCTGTTTTTGGGAAGAGATATTTTTTTTAATTCTGCTCCCGACTTTACTTTCAAATGATGCCAGTAAAAATCCACAAAAAAATGTTAAATTAATTCTTACTCAATACATTTGGTTTGGTTTGGAATCTCCGGGAGGAAAACTGGCAACGAGGTTCACCACCCGTCGCGTTCTGTCTCCCGGAGGGGTGAAAAGTGTATTGCGGAAGCCCGTCTGGCTACGATGAATGTATGTGGAGTAAGAACAGTTTATCGAACAAATTGGCAATATATTGAAAATGGGCCAAATTAAGAGTACCCTTAATAGATGAGCGTGTATGCGTATTTATGTGTGTGTGTGTGTGTGTGTGTGTGTGTGTGTGTGTGTGTGTGTGTGTGTGTGTGCGTGTGCGTGTGCGTGTGCGTGTGCGTGTGCGTGTGCGTGTGCGTGTGCGTGTGCGTGTGCGTGTGCGTGTGCGTGTGCGTGTGCGTGTGCGTGTGTGTATCAGGATCGTGCGAAATGGAAGTTCATAGTCTCTGCCTACCCCTCTGGGTGACAGGCGTGAGTGTTTATGTATGTATTGTGTATGAATACATTAGATTAAAATATAGCAGTCTGTAGTATTGAAAGATCTAATAAAAGAGATAATCTGCTCACACATATATTTTTGGCAAAGGTCGGGATAAATATTATAATCATGACTAGCGATTGTATTTTACCTTTCACGATGCTTTCTTTTGCTTTTGTTTTATGTCTACTAAATATAGATGTTTATAGCACCATATATTGTGGACTTTACATCTACACTTTTAATAAAAGTAAATTATATTAGGTTAACTTATATTTTATATTCATTATGTAATCGTGGTAACTCTTTAAATAAGCACTCGACCTAAAATTCCACAATACGCAAGCGAACCGAAATCAAACTCCACCGGTATCTATAAAATCATAAATTCTAATTTAACATATAGGTACTAAGAGGTGAAGGAAAACAGCGTGACAAAACCATATACTAGCAAGTCCATACTGCATATCTAAGACAATAACTGATATTTTGAGGACTTACTTTGAGTAAGATCAGAACCAGAGAGTGGTACCAACTTAGACTCGTGGTCAGAAAAGGAGTTCTATCACCTGGTATCATTACGTATAGCTAATTTATCAGTTTCAGCTTAAAGAAATCAAGAACATGTCGTTTATTGTACTATATCGTATGTGAGATTGTAATAATTATAATACTCTTTTAACGAAATGGGTTGAATGGGTTTCTACCAAAATGATGTTGTGGTTTTGTTGTTATTAGTGTAGTAAGATGGCAAATTTAAAAAAAAAAAAACAATAGTTTGAACATCGCAATCGTACTTAGTGTGTAGGCTTGTTGTTTACATTATATAGGAGGTTCACGTTTTCAGGTTTATGTATGTATGTGTATTTGTTTCTTTATGTCCCGCCTGTACCATAAATAGCTTATCGCATTTGAATTATTTGATGTCACATTTTGTTACAAAAAAGCAATATGGCACTCAATTGAGGAATATGAGATTTTTATTATTTATTAGAGAATTAGAGTAGTCCTGGTGGACTTAGGTGTCTTCTTAGATCTCTTTTTTGAGGTTTTTTTGTGGACACTTCCCAACACCTTAGAAATAAAAGTAATCCTGTATACGTGTTTATGAGTTTTTAGAGAGTGGCTGTTGAGAATATAAATGTTGTTATTAACTAATACAAATTTGTAAAGTAACACGTGCATTGAAAAAATAATAGTAGTAACGCTGTTACCATTTACATCACTCTCGTTAAACTCTCCAATGAAGCTAAAAATGCTAATGTTAGGAGTGATTCACATCAGTAATCGAATGGCGGTTTCGAACCCATGACTTTCCGAGTGTTCAGTCCGCGCCCTTAACCATTAACATAAGAATATCCACCACCTCATGTGTCGTAAGAGGCGACGAGGGAAACAAACCCGGAAATGGATAGCAGCGCCTTCCTATTCCACAACAATTACCACCTTCGTCTTCTTCTTCTTCTGTTGCCTCTCCAACTAGCGAAGGAGCCAGTAAGCTTAGTGAGATCTGCTCTATTCTTCGCGAGGCGTAATAGTTCGACGGCCCTCGCGATTCCGGCTACTCCCGGATGTTACATAACCATGTCTATTTTATGCGACTGACGCCTCTTCTTTTAGCAGTTTTTGTAATCATAATGAGTTTTAGGAGTTCGTACATCTCGCGCCTGAGCACGTGTCCCTAATATGCGACTTTTCTCATTACCGTCTGCATAAGCTCGCGCTTTTGGTTGACTTGTCGTTGAACTTCCACCTTCGTTACTTTGTGAGTCTAGCTCATGGCTAACATACGTCTGTATGCCCACATCTCGATAGTTTCTATACGTTTTCGTAGATCCTCTTTAACTATCCAAGCTTCACATCCGTATAAAAGTATGGGCCAGATGTATAATCGTAGTAGTCGAGTGTGCAAAAAGAGCTTAAATCTGAGGTTGCAGAGTACTTTTTTCATTTTGCTAAAGAAACTTCGAGCCATTTCAATTCGATTCCTAATTTCCCAGTCGCTGTTCCACGCATCGTTAAACCGCGTACCTAAATTTGCGCACTCTTTCTAGTTTTTGGCCTGCTACTGTCAAAGTCGTCAAAACTATTCATAGAAATGGCCATGAGCTTCGTCTTTGAAATTTTCATCCTAAGACCGCTCTCTCATTGCACTCAACAAGAAATAAAAATAAAACTAAATTGTTTGGCCAAATTAGTTAAACAATTGAGCAGTGGACTTTTAATAGGCTGTAACGATATTTGAAATTCTACTAGACTACTGTCACTTTTACAGTACCTACATTAAGTATTAACATAAAATATAATAAACAAACACTAATGGATCCATTTTAAATTTCCTCTTACTTTAGTTATACCTTTTTAAGTTCAATAAATTATGTATGGAATAAAGTAAACCATCTGAGCGAAAAGGGGTCGGGTCGAGTGTAACATTTATTTAATCAGGTTGTTTCTTTTTGATTAAATTTACAAAAATAATTTTCCATGTCAGTTATTTATTAAACATATGATAAACGATTACGTTCGTCACCCAGACGGGTAGGCAGATACTACGAGTTCCATTTAGCATGATCCTGGCACACCCCTTTCACCTCCTTTACATCCATAATATACCTACGCATACATTCTCGTCGATTAAGGCTACTCTTAATGTGGCCCATCTTCAATATATCGCTAATTTGGTCGATAACCTTCAGTCTAAAGCATCCCCCGCCAGCTTTGTCGTTAACTTCTACAACATTTTGCTTTGTCACTCGTTCCTCATTCATTCTACAATATTCATTAAATACAATATACTATGTTTTAATAATATTATATACAGTGAAATCTGGTTAATTGGGATCTCAAGGGACCAAGACATATGTACAAATTATTGAGGGTTTCCAATAATCCAGTTTTCAGATCTCATTTAACTCTACTAATTTTTCAAATCTCATTTAACCAGGTTTAAAAAGTCCCATTAATGTAATTTAATGAAAAAGAACCGGGAACTCATTGCAATTCTCAATAATAGAGTTTTACCATCCCATTTAACCAGGTTTCACTGTATTTCCTTCTTTATCATCATTATCAGCCTACAAAAATACAGACATGGACATGGTCCTTTATATTCAAAGTCCTCTGCCTATGCCATAATCGTTCTGCTTTGTTGGATTGACATTCGCAGTTACCAGACGCACCTTTGACGATGCTTCTCACCGCCGTTCTAGGTACTTTAAGTCTGACGTGAACGAGATAGTTAAACCGCCATCTATCGAAAGCCATAAGAATATTAGCCTTTATCAATAGTCACCTTCTACGACACCCACGGCACGAAATTTAGTCAGGGATTGTCATACGAAACCTCACATGCCTTCTCTTATCTGCCGACTTCCAAAAAGGAGACGGTACTCAATTCGACTCTATGTTTTTTTTTATCCGTGTTACATCGTAACTTTTTACTGGGTGAACCGATTTCGATGATTCTTTTTTTTATTTGAATGCTGGTACTTCTCATGTGGTCATGTGGTGTGATTAATTTTGAGTTAATCTTAATAATTTATATTGAAGTCGGCTGTAAAAAATAATTTTTAATTATTTATGAGAGGTTTTGGGAGCACAGAATTGACGCCATGATTCCCCAACGTCTACTGGCGACCTTCATATTTATTTTTATTTATTTATTTATTTATTGGGTCTATCAGCGATTTTACAATACATACGTTATATACATTTTTTAAAGTATAATTACTATATTACATAACTTGAACAGAGTATGTAAAATCATTTAAAGGTAAACACTACATGCTATTTTTGCTAGTATTTGTGTATAAATCTGAAAGTAAGTTAATAACAGAAACAAAACAAAACCAGAAACAAACAAAAAAAAACACAATAGTCATTTTGGTAAAAGCCTGTAAAACCTTATCAATTTAAACAATTTCAAAAGACATTTCATCAAACTAATAATTAGTCTTTCAATTAAAATTACAACTAAAACTAAATATATATTATAAGAAAGTGAAAGAAAATATAAGTAATAATTAATATGAGAAAAAAATCACACTCAGGATTCATAATATAAAACCTCGCACCGTCCAGTATAGACCACTGGCAGATAATGCCAAATGTATTAATGAAGCAGCTGCATTCACGCCCTGGGAACTCATACTGGAATATAATGACCTTAATGGAATGGTTAACTTGTTCAACTTTCTTGTCTTAGACTTAGTAGATACTTTTGCCCCTGTATGTACACGTAAATTTAAAAAACCTCCATCTCCATGGATGACCAATACCCTTATAGAAATGAGAAATATTCGTAATAAAGCATGTCGTAAAGCTAAAATAAGTAATTCCGGATCAGCTTATAAATTCTACCAGGACATGCGCAACCTATATAATTGCGCTGTTCGTGTTGAGAAACAAGCATATTTTACCCAATTTGTAAATAATAATATTAAAAATCCGTCCTTAATGTGGCGTCATATTAATAAAACAATTAAGAACGGTGCAAGTAAATCAATTCCTGTACATCTTTTGGATTCCACAAAACTCAATAGACATTTTATAAATAGCGTTCCTGTGTTACCGGTTGATTTAAAACAGTTAGAAAAATTTGAAAGTAATTGTCGTAGTAACTTATCTGAGTTCAATTTTAATAGAGTGACTGCTTCAGAGCTACATAAAATTATTAATTCCTTTTCTTCTAACTCTAAAGGATGTGATGAAATTAGTATGAATATGATTAAGCTTACATTACCCTACTCTTTGGTTGCTATTGAAGCCATCGTTAATAAATCATTGTTAGAAGGAGTATTTGCTGATGTTTGGAAGTGCTCATTGATCATACCCTTACCTAAGAAACAGAAGATAGACAGTTTTGACGACCTCAGGCCAATAAGTATATTGCCTGTCTTGTCAAAAATAGTTGAGAAGTGTGCACAGTCACAAATTACTAGCTATCTGAAAGAGAATGCCATCCTTCCAGATTTCCAATCGGGTTTTCGGCAAAAATTTAGTACAACTACAGCATTATTACACATAACCGACGATATTCTCACCGCCGCTGATAATGGACAAGGTACCATTCTAGTTCTACTAGATTTCACTCGGGCTTTCGACTGCATTAATATAACACTTTTACTGAGAAAATTAAAAAATGTTGGTTTTTCCGAAACGGCATGTTCGTGGTTTCAGTCTTACTTCTGCGGGCGTAGTCAAAAAGTAAAATGCATCAATATTGAAGGTAATGCTGATATTTCGAAGCCCCTATCAATTTCTAAAGGCGTTATACAAGGGTCCATTCTTGGCCCAACACTCTTCGCCATATACACAGCAGACATAAAAAATGTAGTTCACCACTCCAAATATCACCTTTATGCCGATGACACCCAATTGTACGTCCATACGACACCAAAACACGACAGTATTACGTCAGCAGTTACCAGCCTCAATGATGATCTAAAATTAATAGAGCTTTGGTCAAAGTCTCATGGCTTACTACTGAATCCTAAAAAAAGTACTTGTATAATTATGGGTACACGTCATCAGGTTGCATCAATCAAAAAAAATGATCCAACTATCATGATCAGTGGCACAACTATTCCACGAGATGATTGCATTCGTAACTTAGGCCTTAACATGGATGAAGGTTTAACGTTTGAACAACACGTACAGCAAAAAATAGGAAAATGTTTTGGATCTTTAAAATCTATTTACAAAATTCGTTCTTTTCTAAAACCAAATATCCGGCTCCGTCTTTGCAACAGTCTGGTCTTGTCACATTTACATTATTGCGACTTGGTATATGGTCCTTGCCTTTCACAGAAAACTATAGGAAGAATACAAAGGGTTCAAAATGCGTGTATGCGTTATTGTTTTGACATACCTAAGACTAACCACATAACTCCTTATCTCCTCAAAAATAATATTTTAAATATGGGTTACACCAGAAAACTAAAATATGCTTGTTTTGTACACTCGTTAAATAATTCGCAATCTCCTCATTATTTATATGAAAAATTATCTCCAAAATGTCAAATAACACGTTTGAGACAAAGGGGTAAACTATTATATATACTTCCAACTTATAAGCGTGTTAAAGCGAAGGGATTTTTCAAATATGCTGCCTCCAAAATTTGGAATAATATACCTCCTCCTTTACAGGAGATCGTGAATATAAAATCATTTAGAAAGAAATGCAAAGTATGGTTACTTGAACAACAAAAATTGGAGGCAGGTATTAAGTTTCATATTATATAAATTTGCCGATTTACATAGCACATATGTTTATACATTTTTGTCTTTTCTTTACGTTGTTTCACGTCAATGCCAAGATAAGGTTAAGATACTGTGTTTTTTAAAAAGTTGGCTGTGGCAGAATACCAGCGGTGACCTCAAATCACCACATAGCTGAGTCACAGGCCAGTTTGTCTCATTTTTTTAATGTATGTTTTCACTTAAGTATGTTGCTAGATAAGTTTGTGATAATTTTTTTGTACAAGTTTAACTATCATGTGTGAATTGAGACAAATAAAACTCTTTATTATTATTATTATTATTATAATATGTATTTGTATATGAAGTATCGTATTGATTTTTTCTTTTACCACCTAAGTACTGTACACTAACATCAAACTATCTGAAATCAAGGGAGTCGAACTCGGGTTGATTGCGTTCTATGAATGTTTGGGCTTATCCCTGGAATTGCCACTTATTCTAAAATTGATATTACTCTAGTACTAGCATTAATGTTACGTAAATACAATTTTAATTAATTAATTATTTAATTATAACGTGGACGTATTATAGACCGATTTTTCATTCGTCAAATAAAAGTTATCCGTCAAATAAATTATAACCTGGCAGGATATAAAAGTGAAAGTATTGAACTATTTTGTTCGTACAATTGTATTTTTAATTTGCGCATATTGCATTTTATTTTATCCTATAAATAAATTTTGTATGAGGATTATGAAACCTAAATGAAATAAATATAAATATAGTACATCAAAATAAAATATTGATTCCGGTACCGGGAATCGAACCCGAGCCTCCTGGGTGAGAGCCAGGTATCCTAGCCACTAGACCATACCGGATCGGTGATGAAATTGTTAATTTCCCGGTCTTATAAAACAGTGACTCGTATCACGAAAAATATTCCAATGAAACTGGAAAATGACCAACGAGAAATACATTTTCGAGTGATTCAGTATTAAACCTACTTTAATGTATGGTAGTGAAAGTTGGGTGTAGCAGAAGAAGCACGAGAGTAGAATAAATGCTGTAGAAATGCGGTCATTAAGGTGTATGTTAGGGATGAATCTGAATGACAGAGTGAGAAATTGATTAATAAGAGAAGAGTGTGGTTTGCAAGATGATGTTGTGACCAGGGTTAAGAAAGGAATGCTTCGGTGGTTTGGCCATGTAGAAAGAATGAATGAGGAAAGAGTGACAAAGCAAATTTAGTTGCAGAGGTGAACGGCATAGTCGGGAAGGGTCGCCCTAGGCGAAATTTTATCGACCAAATTGGCGATATATTAAAAATGGGCCAAATCAAGAGTACCTTTAACCGACGAGCGTGTATGCGTAGGTATATGGATGTGGAGGAAGCGAGAGAGGTGTGTCAGGATCGTGCCAAATGGAAGTCCATAATCTCTGCCTACCCCTCTGGGTGACAGGCGTGAGTGTTTATGTATGCTATGTCAGTATCAAAAAGTGCTAGTATTGTTTTTTTTAAAGCTTTATTTCAATAATTACATTTAAAAATAATATATGTAAAGGACCGATAAGGTCGTTTATCGAGTACTCGTCAAAACTATAATTTATTCTTATTTCATTTTCAGAAACATGTCTACTTGTGATAAAAATAAAAGTAAAATCTAATATAAGAAATTTGATTACATATGTGTGAGACATTGTGATAGTGGATTATGGTTTAAAACTTACTTCTAACAATTACCACAAAAATATAATGGAAGATTTACAATTGATCCAAGTTAAAAAAGGAAATAAAACGATAAAAATGAAATGGCTTCGGCGCCCATAAAATTTCCTGCCGTAAAATTCACGCTTCCTTTATAATTTTCAATGCTTCCAAATATAGCTTAAAATGGCGACGGAAGCTATAAATCGGATCGTAATTGATGAATATATAGAGAAAATATACGAATGTTAAATTATTTAATTCATTAAATACGGCTACATTCACAAGTCCACGTTCGAACAGGGGCTCTAGAGGGACACTACTTTAAAATGGGGGGGGGGGGGGGGGGAGATATTTTCCATAGTTACTACGGTTAGTAGACGGGAAGGCAACCGCAGTTTTTATATTTTTTAGCTGTTATTACGAACACTGCTGCCCATCTCTTGGTTTGTTTACCTCTGTCGCTTCTTACAACTCCCACAGGACGATATGGGGCTGTCGACTTTCGTACACCGCTACTCCTCCTGGTACGGCATAAAGATTAATTAGTACTAGCTGTTCCTTGCGACTTCGCCGGCGTGTTAGGGTTTTTATTTTTTCGCGCAGAACCCTAATTTCTTTACTAAAATAAAAGTAGCTTAAGTTACTCCTTATGAAATCAGCTATCTGCCAGTGAAAGTCCCGTCAAAAGCGGTCCAGCCGTTTCGGAGATTAGCCGGAACAAGCAGACACAGACAGATAGACAAACATTTAAACAATTGTATTTTAGCTATAAGTACCGTATTTACTTTCATATGCCTTTAGTAAATAAACTGTAATTACGACATTACAAACAGACACTTCAATTTTATTTATTTGTATAGATTAATATTAGGTTACTGCAGTTAGGTTCTTTGTTTCTTAATAATAATTGTACTTGTATAATGGTAATTGAATGAATAAGATATGTTTAAAGTGAGAACTAATAAAAAGCGCACTGTAGTGGTGTCGAAAGGGAATCCACCAACCATATCATTTCGAGAATGACGTAAGAGCGTTCGTGTTCAGCAGTGAACTTTTTATATGCTATATTGTAACGGTAAATATCAGAAATACTTCTTCGCTTATTTTTTTACTTCAGTAGCCAAATCCAGTTGACATATTCATATTATTATCCAACAACAAGTAATTTTAATAAACACTAATTATCTCTAAATGGGAAGGAAAACTCAAAACCTATTATATTTTTAGTTTTTAATCATATCGATGCCGGCCAATCACAAAAATGAACCCTGTAATTGGACGGCTAGTCGTTTAGTTAAACTTTGGTATCGGTATTCAATTAAGGGATTAGCTAAATAGCTTTACGCAAGATTAAACTAATGATTTGGCTAACCTTTAATAGGTTGACTAACCTTTAACCGTTTTAACCGTTCGAGAAAATTGTAGCTGTAGCTTTTTTTTAAATTTCTAATCTCAAATGTGTTTTGAAAATAATGCATATTATACTGAAGTCAGACAAAGTGATCGTTATATGTTTGCTTTAAGAACTAGCCGTACAATTAAGTGTCTGGTTAAATCGTCAGGCTGCGATATATACATGACACTACAATATATACACATTCATGCACCTAAAATCTTTAATAATACAGATGCAGAATTTGGATTATGAAAACGGGAACCGTCACCAAACGTTTATTTCGGTCCGGACAGCAAAGAGATCTCGAAATAGAAAAGTCCACTCTCTCCGGAGTTAGTACACGCACGTTGACTTGAGAGATGAAAGTTTGTAGAATGTGGAATTATTTATAATTTCATAAATTTATACAATAATCATTATTGCGAGATTATTGCGTATTTAAAAGTATGCATGCTGTGCGTGTGACAACAGCAATGTTACGATTGCAAGTGATCGCTATTTTACTTTTTATCTGCGTATGTGAGGGTTGTGATGTCGATATGGCAGTTTATAAAGTAAGAGTGCAAATGTTATGGAGTGAAGAGACCTTCCCGAAGGATTACCCAGCACTTCGACCCAAAGCACAATGGTCGCCTGTGTTTGGTGAGTTTTCAATTGCATGTTGAAATTGTATTTAAAATAATACATAAATAAATATAAGAATCACAATTTGTTTATTGTACATTCATATTACACTGCAAGGATCCTAGCTCAGTAAAGCGAAGTTTGGGTATCTTGCCTTCAAAACCATACAATAAATTACTTAATATTTATTTTTCAATATGTTGCCACATTTGTACAGGAAGTAAAACGAATTTTAATAAAAAATATTAATATTAGAGTACAGTTAAACTTATATTACTCTTAGATTTCTTTACTAGACTACTTACATCTCGAGACAGTTAAGTTAAGTGCAAGAGGGTAATAATTCAATATATTTTATATTATAGATGATTTGGTCACGATCACAAAATTTTAAAGTCGCGATAAGTCCTTACATCTATGTAAAAGTAATATCTATACAAATAAATAAAATTGACGTGTTTTTTTGTAATGTTAAAATAACAGCTTTTTACTAAATACATATTAATGTATACACGGTACTTATAACAAAAACACAATTTTTTTTAATTTTTGTCTGTCTGTCTGTTTGTTCCGGCTAATCTCCGAATCGGCTGGACCGATTTCGACGGGACTTTCACTGGCAGATAGCTGATGTCGTAAGGAGTAACTTAGGCTACTTATATTTGATAGAAATAATTACGGTTCTGAGCAATATAATTAAAACCCTAAATAACACGCGGGCGAAGTCGCGGGGAACAGCTAGTTCAAACATATAAATAAAATTGAAGTGTCTGCCTGTATATTGAAATAACTTGCTTTTCTTCAGCTGAGAGGGTTGTTTGCATGTTATTAAGATATTTTTAACATTTTTGTCTGTCTATCTGACCACCTGTCTGCCTGTCCAGGCTAATGTGGCTGAACCGTTTGTGATAACTTTACGAACAGATAGCCAATGCCAATGAGGGATTAACACGATATATTTCATCCGCAAAACTTAGTTTTGGAAGTTATACTCTTTTTGGGGTGTTTGGGAAAAATGATGAGAGTAAATTTTTACAATGCGAGCACACACCGACACCTAAAAATGACGCCATGAAGTTGTTTCGATGCGCGCGTACACCGAAACCTAAAAGCGACAACTTCAGTGGGTAATTGCCTCTTAAGTTTTTGTTTTGTTATGCTGAAGAAGTATAACTTCCTACGTGCGTGCACATACACTTTTTTAAGTAAAAAATTGATAATCTTAAATCTAGATAATCCAGGCGAAGCTGAGTCGGGTCTGTAGTCACAAACAAAAGCTTTACATCTATATTTCTAAAAATTAATTCACCAGCATCGTTATAGTCATTGTCTCTCTCAATGGCTGCTGCAAAGCACGCTCCTAAGCCGTATCGATTTCATATACATCTCAACAGGTCGTCACTCCATCTAGTGGGGCACTTCACTGCTCTTGCCTGCCACTCAATAACTATTCTTCCCCGTCATTTGTCGGTTATTTACAACGTTCTTTATGGATGGCAATGCTCGATATTGACAATAACGAAACCATATTACATTTACAAGTATTATATCGTTATTTATCTATGCAAGTCAACAATTTTATTAGGAAAATTACGAAGCTATTTCTATCAAGAACCCAATACTCGGCAGAAACATTTTCTCCTCTAATTACTGAGAAACAACATCGAATAAGTCGAAAGTCGAAGGAAAGATTAAATGGGTTTACCGAGTACTGAGCTGTTTCTTAATACAATGGTGTTATTTTCGTGTATGAATATAACAATTATAGAAAAACTTATAAAAATATATTTATATAAAAATATCTATGTACATAAAGATAAAATTGAAGTATAAAATATAACGGTAAAATTGAATTAAATAGATATTTATAATATCAAGATAACTGTCTTCTTTTGGAGTGTTATTTGCATGCTAGTAAGATATGAATAACTATTATCAATAATTTTCTCTGTCTGTCTGGCTGGAATAATTTTCGAAATGGATGCACCAATTGTGATGAAACTCCACAACTAGACGAGGAAGCCAGGAGTGATTTAAGCTATATTTTATCCAAAAAAACATGCATGAATTTCGTGAAGTTGAAAATTCAATAAAATAGATGGTTATTGATAAAAAAATATATAATATAAGGGTGACGAACGAACACACAGTCCACCTGATGATAAGTAGTTGCTGTGGCCCATAGACATCTACATCTATCGTCGATTACGAATCAAAATGCAGATATGTTGTCACCCCTACGGGCTTAGATGGAATGCCGCGTTTCCATTAAAAAGGGTCTGCGGTTCTCTACACCTCACCATACGAAACAGCATCGTTAACCTACTACTTTGCGCTGGTATTCTGTGAGAGCGTGGTCCTTCTCTGGTCGAGCCGACCTATTCTTGCTACAACTTTACCACTAATATAGCTGCAGTATGGCTCTACCACGTAAAAAACATCTCATTGACTATTAGAAATATAAAAGAAACGTCGAACAAATCTCTAAAATATTTTGTACATGCAGGCTTCTTCAAGATTATTATATTCATCGTCGATAGCAATTTCATATGTGCCGACGGGGATCGAACCCTGGTTGCTCGTGTACTGTGAAATTTACGGCAAACGCAAATATTTTAGTTTTTATTAAAAAAAAAACATTGTAATATTATGATTCCTTATCACTGACCTATATATTATATATACATACCTAGTCAGGTCATAAGTATTGTCACACAGTAAAAACTTTTCTTTTAGAATGCTGGCCACAAAAAAGTTTATTGAATTCAAATTTTGAATTATTCATGAAAATAAAACTGTATACTTTTTAGAATTTTACTCATTTTTAAATATGGAGTGGACGCTTAAAGAAGACCGTGTTGCAGTTATTGCGTTGCATCGTTGCGGTTACGCGCCAATTCAAATTTTTGACATACTGAAAAATTTGAATATAAAAAAAACGTCGGGAATATAAAAATAAGTTAATATACGCGATAAACTCCGTAAAATTAGTTTTATTTAAAAATGTGTAGTGTTCGCGTAAATATAAGATATCATTATATAACCAAAAGATTCGTATGTCGATCATCAAACGATACAATGAAGACTCTAGTGTAGATGACAGGTCAAGAAGTGGTCGCCCTCGGTGTGTTAGGACTCCAGCAGTGATAAAAGCTGTGAAGATGCGTATTCAAAGAAATCCCAAACGTAAGCAGAAACTGTTGGCCCTTCAGATGGGGTTAAGCAAAACCACGGTGAAAAGGGTGTTAAATGACTTAGGGCTTCGGGCATATCGAAGAAAAACAGGACATCGTTTGAATGCTCGTCTAATGGACCTGAGACTGAAGAGATGCCGCGATTTGTTGAAGTGGTACGCGGGAAAAAAATATCAGGATATTCTTTATTCGGATGAAAAAAATTTTACCGTAAAAGAGAGCTACAACAAACAAAATGATAATGTGTACGCACACAGTAGTGAAGAAGCGAGCAACCGTATTCCGCGTGTCCAACGAGGTCATTTTCCATCCTCGCTCATGGTATGGTTGGGAGTTTCTTATTGGGGCTTAACAGAGGTACATTTTTGTGAGAAAGGTGTAAAAACGAATGCAGTTGTGTATCAAAATACAGTCTTGACGAACCTTGTGGAACCTGTTTCTCATACCATGTTCAATAACATGCACTGGGTATTCCAACAAGATTCGGCGCCAGCTCATAGAGCGAAGAGCAAACAAGACTGGTTGGCGGCGCGTGAAATCGACTTCATCCGGCACGAAAACTGGCCCTCCTCCAGTCCAGATTTGAATCTGTTAGATTAAAAGATATGGCAACACTTGGAGGAAAAGGCGTACTCAAAGCCTCATCCCAATTCGGAGTCAATCAAGACATCCTTGATTAAGGCAGCCGCCGATATTGACATGGACCTCGTTCGTGCTGCGATAGACGACTGGCCGCGCAGATTGAAGGCCTATATTCAAAATCACGGAGGTCATTTTGAATAAACTTTAGTGTCATAAGAATCTATGTTTTGTTATGTTCATTTTGGTATATAAATGGTTACATAATGAATAAACTTGTTTCAATTATTTTATATTAAACATGTGACGGAATTTATGACCGAGATTTATGATGACTTGGTATATATATATATATATATATATATATATATATATATATATATATATATATATATATATATAAGTACGCTATTTACTTATTTTTAAGCAATATCAAACGCCCACTTAATTGACGTGCCAAAGGATAGGCCAATATTCATCTGAGGACTGGAGCTTTTAGAAACTATTAAGCGAGAAGTAATATTCATCCAAAAACAATTTAACATTTAATCATAAAGTCTCGTTCGCCTTTTCTAATCGTTTAACATCATTTATTAACGTTAGAAAAACATTACGTCTACAACTAAACAATCTATTGTGACTAGAAAATGTTATTGTAGGTCGCTCGGATACAATTTCGTGCTTGACACGTTTGGAAACGATTTTCAAGAAAACAAAGAAACGTTAAAACCCAACAACAACGAAAGGGAGAAAAAAAGTTTCCTCTTATCTGTAACGCTTAAGTGGCATTTCACGGTTTGACTTGTTCGAGATAAAGTTGTATTTATTTGTCTTTCCTTAAGATGACGCAATGTGATGAGTTTATCCAACAATTCTCGCTATTAGATTTATGGCAAAGCAGTTCGTATTACTTTAGAAATAGAAGTGTAATTAGTTAGTGTTGAAAGTTGACGTAAAATCATTAGAAATATATCTATATTTATACATATAAATAAAATTGAAGTGTATATCTGTAATATCGAAATAATAATCTTATGTTGAGGTGAGGGGGTTCTTTGCATTTAAAACTTGTCATTAATATTATATTATTATATTTACAATCATTTTAAAATGTCTTTTAAATTGCATGTCTATTTCTCTGTCTTTCTATCTGTCTGTTCAGACTTATCTTCGAAATAGCGAAACTGTTTGTAATGCAATTTTACCGATAGGTAGGGATCAATGCCAGGAGTGATCTAGGTTATATTTTGTCCAAAAATATTGGATATTTTTTGACGAAATTAAAAATAGTTAAAATATATGTTCTTTGATTATCTTACATTATAATAATGCCACATTAATAGATCCTACCCAGGCGAAGCCAGAACGGTTCGCTACTGTTTTATAATATTTGAAACGGCAAGATGGGGACTGCTTACTCGAAAAGTCTTTACTTTGAATCGGCTATTTAAATAATGTCATAAACTACTGTCGTGTTCTTTTAAATTAAAATTGAAGTGACTAACAAACTACAGTCCAGGTAAACTAGAGCCATGCTGCAGCTATAATAGTAGTATAGTTGTAGCACGAATGGGTCGGCTCGACCGGGGAAGGACCACGCTCTCACAGAATACCAGCGTAAAATAGCAGCTTAAAACTGCTGTGTTTCGTATGGTGAGTTTAGAGAACCGGAGACGCTTTTTACTGGAAAAGAGGCTTTCTATCTTAGTGCTCACGGGTGACAACGCATCTGCATTTTGATTTGCAAACGAGGATATATTTTTAGATGTCTATGGGCCACAGTAACCACTTATTATCAGGTGGACTGTGTGCTCGTTTATCACCTTATCCTATAAAAAAAAGCCAAAGTACATCTTCAACCAACTTCAAATAAAGAACAGTTGCGGCGTAGTAATTATACTGGCTCTCTTTATCTTTCGGTCCGAAACAGTAGTGAACGCACTACTATTTGCAGCGGAAATATATAAGAGGTTATAACCTACCCAGACCGACTCCCAGACAGAAAAAGTGGTCCGACCACCTATAATAAGTTTAAAGTGTTATAATTAATAGAATCAGGCGTTACTTTGCAGCATTCTTTATGTTAATGTTGATAAAAAATTACCTAGATAAATTAAAATGATGTATCTTACCTAGTTTGAAGAGCACCTCCCGCCCTCCCTCAATCGCGTGCACTATCCCCGTCACCACTATTCCCAACAACACCGGTGCTGGGATTAATGGTGATGGAGTGCACGCAATTGAGGGAGGGCGGGAGGTCTTCAAATTAGGTAAGACACATCATTTTGTTTCATCGAGCGGATGTACGCGAGGTTAATTTTTTTTTACCAACTTTAATAAAGTGTTATAGTTAACGCTAGTTATTATAATGTAAACAACGTTACGGAGTTATTATTCCCTATTAAAAATCAAAACATAGACACATTTTCATTCCTTAGTACAAAGATTAGAAAAAATATAAGATAAGAATTTAAAAAAAAAACTCTTACTAACATAGGTCTATGGATAGTTAAGCTGAATTGGCTGGACGGCTCTTTAGGTAGACCATACAAAACTCTTTAATAGTTTAAATAGTTAAGACCGTATAGTTGGAAAAAGCAGCAACCGGTGTGAAGGAAATGTTTTAAATAGCAGGCTCACACTACAAGACGCAGTGTTAAGCTACCCAATGTTAGTTGATTAGGTGTACCCTAGATGAAGTGACGACCGTATGAAACATGCAGGCAGCCGATGAACATTCATGACAGAAGAGCGTGTTCTTGTAATCTATGAAGGAGGCCTATATTAAGGACTTTGATGGTCCCTTAATGATGATGAAATTAAACCTCAAATTTACAATGTTTTAATTTTTAACAACAACATTACGAAGAAATTTATAAAATCTAATTTTAAAATGATTACACAAAATAGGTGAATAAAAAAACGATTTGTGTGTCGCATACGAGTTAATCTGAAATTAATGATCCGCATAATGCTTTGATAAAGGGGTTATAGCTTGAAAAGAGATTCGCAATTCATATAAAATATATTTTTTATGAATATTTGATCTTACTTACTTACTTACTTACTTATCTTCACGCACAATCCCTGACGGGGTAGCCAGAGAGAACAGATCGCCAAGTGTCACGATCCTTACATATCTCTTTCGCTTCTTTCAGATTCATTATCTTCTTCATACATGCACGTCTAGGTATCCGAGTACTCTTGACCCTACCCTCTTCGAGCAATTTGCTCACATGGTCTTCGAAAGTTAGTCTCGGTCTACCTCGACACCTTTTAATATTAACTTTCGCGCTATATATTTTCTTCACCATTCGGTCTTCACTCATTCGCTCAACGTGCCCAAACCACCGAAGCACGCCCTTATCAATTTTTGTGATAAGGTCATCTTTCAAACCTGCCATATTGCGAATCTCTTCGTTTCGCTTTCGGTCGGCCATAGTAACGCCGCACATTTTACGAAGAGATCGCATCTCCACTGCATTCAACTTACTTTTATGCTTCTTCTGGCATACCCAGGTTTCGCTGCCATATAACAAAGTCGGTACCAACACTGCGTTATGTATTGCAAGGCGTGCACTCTTCGCTACGCCTTGCCTTTTGACTAACGCAGTCAGGGCACCATTGACTTTGTTCCCGGCAGCGACACGCCTGTCCACATCTAAATCACATCTTCCATCCCGGCTAAAAACACTCCCCAAGTATACAATTTCATTTACCTGTTCTAGACATTCCTGATTTACCCATATTTCACACTTCGTTCTCTCTTCGTCCCTTTCAAATACCAGAACCTTAGTTTTATTAGCATTCAAACGGAGACCTTTAATTTCACATTCCTCTTTCATACACGTGACTAATGCCTGCAGTTCTGCCTCTGATGGTGCAATAAGCACTGCATCATCAGCATACAGCAGACAATTTACTTTTATGTCACCCAATTTCACACCCAAACAGCTATCTTTCAGCTTTTGTAAACAGCTGTCGAGATACAGTATGAACAGCCAGGAAGACATGACACAACCCTGTTTTACGCCCGTTTGGACGCTAAACATGGGTGACAGGTCATGCCCTACCCGCACACAGGCTTTACAGTCACAGTAAAGAGACTGCACAGCCCTTAGCAATCGGCCATCCACACCATAACCCGGCAACAGTTCCCACATTTTCTTCCTTACAACCTTATCAAATGCTTTCTCAAGATCCACAAAAGCACAGAAAATCTTCTGGTTAACAGCCAGAAGCTTTTCCGTGATCATACGGAGAGAAAACATTTGATCCGTGCATCCTCTTCCAGGTCTAAATCCGCATTGTGCCTCCCATAGAAATCTTTCCGATTTCTCTTGCATCCTACGTGTCAAAACCTTCGAGTAAACTTTACTTGCTAAACTGGTCAAGCTGATCGCCCGATAGCACCCGCAGTCAAAATGTGAACCTTTACCTTTATATAAAGGCACAATGACTGCGGATCGCCAATCATCCGGGACATCCCCCGTCCGCCAGCACAAATTGCATAGCAGATGAAAGCTGTCCCAGACGCGAGGCCCACCATACTTGACCATTTCAGCAGTAACTCTGTCTAGTCCCGCAGCCTTACCACATTTCAAACTTCGAATCGCACGTTCAATCTCTTTCATACTGATGACCTCAGTGTCATCGAGGTCCGGGTCTGGCGTGCCAGTCACGGCGTCATCCCCGGATCCCTCACTAAGATCATCACACGCATACATTTCTCTATAAAATTCGCTCCATCGCTGCATGACGTCCGATTTTTCTGAGAGGACGTCATTAGTTCTCGAAAGCACTTTGTTCATTCTTAAGGCCGTCGCACCACTTCGGGTCCTTCCAACCTCTTTCCAGAAGAGTTTGGAGTTCTCCTTAAAGTTGTGCGACAACCTTTCATCCGCTTCCATTCTACACCTTTCACGCACTTCCTCAATCAATGCTTTCGTGTGAACTTTCTGCAGCTTATATCTTTCTTTCATCTTTTCTCTCATATCCTTATCATTACTAGAGGCCAAGTAGTCTAACCATGCTTTCTTCTTCTTCTTTACAGCTTCTTTCACTTCATCATTCCACCATGAATCTCTTCTTTTACTACTGCCTCTTTTTATTGTTCCACACACTTCTTCCGCTGCACTTACCATTCCATCCCTAAGGTTCTGCCATGTTCTTTCTACACATTCGTTTCTGCCATCGATGGTGTCAAGCTTTTCGGCTACCCTCGCATGATATTTGTCCCTAGTATCCGCTTCCTGAAGCTTCCAGCTTCGGATGCGACAGACCGACTGTGGTTCTGTCACTGTCGTCCGGTAGCGCCAACCCGCGAACAGACCCCTAAATCTAGTAATCACCAGATAGTGATTCGTTCCCAGGTCAGCACCCCTGAACACTCGCGTATCCATAACCTGTTTTCGCAGTCGGTCATCCACCAGGAACAAATCGATCATACTTCTCTCATTCTTTCTTTCTCTAGTATACATATGGATTTTCTTGTGATTAAACATAGTGTTTGTCACAAGAAGACCCTTTTCCTTGCATACCGCCAGTATAAGCTTGCCAGCATCATTAACCCTTTTATCGCCAAACTTTCCAAGTACCGACTCGTACCCTGGTCGAGCGGTACCAACCCATCCATTCAAATCACCACATACAACAATCCTTTCGTTTCCCTTTGCCAAATCTAGAACTTCTCTTACATTCTCCCAAAACTCCTCCAGCTCAGCCCTGGACGACGAAGCCACCGGCGCATAAACAGCCAAAAGGAATAACTTCGTCAGTCCCAATTTAAAGCGAACCCAGAGAAGTCTTGAGTTCACAACCTTATATTCAGTCATAACATCGACCAACCGAGAAGACAGCAGCACCCCCACTCCCTGGCAGGCGTTCTCGCTCTCCGGGACTCCGGACCATAGAGCAAACGCCCCGCCAGGGAGCTCTTCAGTACCACTGCCCTTCCGTTTGGTCTCCGACATACACACGACATCTAATTCTCTTTCTTTCATTATTTCGATCAACTCATTCGTCTTATCTCTCATGCCTCCTCTAACATTCCACGTGCCAACTCTGCACTCCGTCCTCCACCTTCCGCCGTGTCGGGCTGTGCGTGACGGGTGGCGGTCCCCATCGCCGCTTTGCACGCTGCATTCCACACCAACGGGGACGAGCTGGTGTGCGTCGCCTTGGGGGGACGCCCTAACCCTCGTTGACATGGGTGCGCAGCTGAGTAGAATTGCAGCCCTGAAAAGGGCTGGCAGGGGTCGCGACGAGCACGCTTCTACAATGAATCTTATTGCTACAAATATAGAAGATAATCACTGAAGTAAAGATATTTCTATATAATGCTCTCTTTGTCAGCCTCCTTATTACATACAATGCCTTATTGGTTTTGTTAATCACAACTTTGAGAAATGTCAAAATAAAGGAGAGGATTTTCCCTGATCCAAACCCTCAATAATGTGACAAAGATTTTGCTCGGGACATATTAATATATAGGATATTACATACTTTACTTAATTTAATGCCAACGTTTGTAAAAACATACATTTTAAACACAGTATATTTTCCTTGAGGTAATAGCGTAAGAATATCATCTATTACAATATGGATAAGGCTGACAAGCGTGTACATTGTCCACCTGATGGTAAGTGCTTGCTGAGGCCCATATACATCTACATCAATCCTCGTTTGCGAATAAATATAGTTGCAGCATGGCTCTACCACGTATAAACGTCTATGTGAGGTGACTATGGATAATACAAGAAAGGTTTTTGCTATATGATGATATAATCATATCGTTATTGCCAAACGTAAATGCACTCAGATCGGCAGCAGTGAACAACGTCAAAGATGAAAGATATCTGGTACAACCTTCACCAATCTACTTGCTAAACATCGCGATTACGGACAATATTCCCTACAACGGTAGTGGTTTTGTCCAGACATTTGGGTGTAAGGCCTTTGTTTGGCAAATGGAGGGGTGATACAAAAAAAATGAAATTCAATATTGGGAGAATTCTGATCAAACCTACAAATAGCGGGTTATAACTGTGAGGATTTTAAAACTGCAGTTATCAATCTTGTCAGTAAAATGTGCAACAGAATTGGCTTTCTGTTGCACATTTTACTGACATAAAAAAATAAAAGAAATTTTCAAATGGTAGGCCTCCTTTTTTGTTTAAGAGTACATCTAGATTGATTCTATCTCCCTCTTAATTGCCGTCTAGTAGAAGTACACACAACGTGGTAGATCCATGCTGCAGCTATATTAGTGGTAGCACTAATGGGTCGGCTCAACCGGGGTAGGCCACAGCAAACACTTACCATTAGGTAGGCTGTGATTTGACTGTGATGTGTGTGACCCATTGACGATTTTGAATGTAAGATCTTTATGGTCTTTTATAATATCTCTTAAGATACTCACAAGATGAATTGAGGTGATGTATTCTCCAAAGCAGTCACCACATAGTTAAAGGTAAAATATTGGTTAAAAACATTAAATGTAAACCCCTAAAATTGTGTATACTAGAACTTTCGGTTAGTGAATTTAGAATGTTTTATTTTTAGGTCAATCACATAACAAATCATACACGTTATTCCGTATCGGAGAAGTTGCAAGATCATCAGTCCATAATTTTGCGCAATATGGCAAATTAGATAACTTAATTTTGGAAGGCGAAGAAGATCCAAGGGTGTACGATCAATTTTCCGCTCCTCCCGTGGGAAGCGGTACAGGAGAGACGGGAAATTTGGTGTTTGTCGACGGTGAACATACTGAGGTATTACAAATAGAAGTACTAGTATAAACTTTTCTTCTTTACTAAAAATATTAGCATTATTTCCATTGTACTAACAGTAGATATGTGGTAAATATTTTGAACTAGTATTAAATTTGTACCTAACTTCGGTGAACAAAGTCATATGATATACATTAGTTTAAACTACTAGGTCTCGATGTAACATTATTAAAATATTTAGAAATATCATAGACTTAGTTAATATTTTTTTTTTAATATAATTTACATAAATGTTTCGTATTGCAAGAGCAACCAAAATGCGAATGCTTTCGTCGTTACTGGAACTGTTCATTGCAATGGTATGTGGCTATTCACCATTTACGCAGCGGTGAAATGTGTTAAAAAATATATAAAACTGCACGCCCAAGAAATTATAAACATTTAGAGGACACGTGAAGTTCCCAAACCGCACTGAAGCAATGAAGCGAACTTAATTTTTTGCTGAACTTATCCGTAACCCAAGAAAATGCTTGTGCCTAGCAGTACGGCGTTTATAGGATTTTTAATGCCTTGAAGTTCCTTTAGATGAGCATTACCTCATTAACTTTTCCTGTCTGAAATGTATGGGAAGCCTATAAGGCTATAAGGCGTTCCGTCTGCGTTTTTAGGTAAATAGTGCTTAATTTTTCATAATCCTTAACCTAAGAACATACTTGTGCCTAGCGGTAAGGCATTTATAGAATATTTATTGCCTTTAAGTTTCTTTAGCTGCACATCACTTAATTAACTTTTCCTGTCTGAAGAGGATGGATAGCCTGTATAATGAAAGTCCATGAGGCGTTCCGTCTGTGTACTTAGGGGTAGATAGTGCATCGCATTTTGCCTAGAAAGCACGGCTATTTAGCGGAGTCTAATACTAGATGGTAGGATTTCTTTTTTACTACGTAGTCCATCTCATAGGAACCACCCTTTTTACCAAATCCCATGTCAAACAGCAGTGCATGCACTGCTGTATTCCGGTCTGATGGGCGTAGAGAATCAGTTTTTTTTTATAGAATAAGGATGACAAACGAGCACACAGTCCACCTGATGGTGAATGGTTGCTGTGGCCCATAGACATATACATTTATCTTCGTTTGCAAATTAAAATGCAGATGCGTTGTCAGCCGTGAGGACTAAGATAGAATGCCTCTTTGCCAGTAAAATAGGTCTCCGGTTCTCTACACTCACCATACGAAACACAGCAGCGTTAAGCTGCTATTTTACGCTGGTATTCTGTGAGAGCGTGGTCCTTCCCGGGTCGAGCCGACCCATTCGTGCTGCAACTATACTACTAATATAGCTGCAGCATGGCTCTACCACGTAAAAATAATTACAGGCTATAAGGCATTTCATCTTAGTCCTCAAAAGTGACAACGCATCTGTAACCTTCTTAATTTGGAATTAGTTGTCAGTGTCTATGGGCTACATTAGCTATTGGCTAATTGCCTTCATTAGCTGCATATCATCAGGTGGACTGTAAGTAGGATGTCACATCAATTTTATAAAAAAAATCAAATTATCATTGGATTAACTGTTTACTCTTTTGTCTCTTTTAAGTACCTAAGTGTATCTTAAAACTAATTATTTGCTTATATCTTTATAGGTGTCAATCATATGTCGCTTAATACCATCACCGGATTGGTTCATTGGTGTCGATAGTCTTGATCTATGCGTGGACTCTTCTTGGGTGGATCAAGTTGTGCTTGATGTGAGTAGTAAAATAATTGATTATTATAGTACCTATTTGCTAATATCTAGTTTTTGTAAATGGTTAATATTATTTTACCTTGTATTATAATAGAGACGGTTTTAGAAAAATTTTAAAAAAAAAGCAAGGTTTTAGAAAAACATTGCTTTTTAGAATTCCGTACTTCAAAAGGAAAAAACGGAACCATTGTAGGATCACTTTGTTGTCCGTCTGTCTGTCTGTCAAGACCCTTTTTCTCAGGAACGCGTGGAGGTATCAAGCTGAAATTCATATCAAATACTCAAGTCTACTGACAAACTTCTAAGCTAACGCAATCAAAAGATACAGCTGTTTATGCCGTAAATTTTCGACATTCGCAAGGGAATCAAACCTACAGGGTACTTCCCGTGAACTTAGAATCTTAAAATTTGGTACGAAGCAACGTATTATAGCACAGATAAAGGAAACATTGCGAAAAGTATAAAATTTTTGTTACATCATATAATAAAAATATTTTAAATAATTTTAAACTTATATACCTACGGATTTGTTCGGAACCCTCGGTGCGCGAGTCCGACTTGCACTTGGCCGGTTTTTTAAATTGGAATAGATCTAAATTTACTGGTTTTTTTTTTTCGAAAAAATGGAAAATTACAAATTTAATTGCAAAAAATTATTGACAAATTTAAAATTATTTATAATACCTAAGGATCGAATAGACCAATACTTTTATACAATAATTCTTATAGAAATTATATGTCTTTTAATTATGTACTTCTAGTTAGAGCCCTTAGATGCTGGTGCAGCTAGCGGTCTTACTTTCACTGCTCCTCGATGGGAAAACACACCACCTGAAGCTGTATCTAAACACAGACCACGCCAACCAAATCATCCTGCTGCTGGCTTTTACTATCCAAACAAAAGGGAACTGCCTCCAATAGCGAAAATTCAATTTACAAAGGTAAATAATTTATACTTATTAAAGCAGTTGTGGTAGCGAAGTTATAGACGACAACTCACATGGTAACATTATGTGCTAGCTAACTATCACACCTACATTTAGACCGCTACATTTTTTTTTATTTTAATAGTGATACACTATCTTACTCAGCGGTCTGTACTATCCTCACTTCTAGTCTTTGGGCTTTCTCTAAGTCTTTAGTAATATCAAGAGAGACTACTTAGATTTGCAGTTCCATCACTCCGCAATAGACGTGCAAAACAAGATATTCTTTGCTTACTTAAATTAATACACTGCAAAGTTGTTTCCCCAAATATTTTATCCCAAATCAATTTTAATATCAAGTCCGATCCCAGACGTCGTCTGAATACGTTTATATTAAACGTTTATAAGAACAATACTTCATTTTACAATCCTTAAACACGAATGTGTCGCTCTTATAATGATATGGTTTTGACAGGTAGGGACATTGACGGCTTTGACAGTTATATAAATTAGCTTTGCACTCAATTGTTCCACTACTTCAAGTTAACTCTACACAATTTTTTTATCTTCAATTAAATCTAAAAAAAAACCTTTCACTAAATTGTCATAAAATTGTGTAACAAAATTTTTTTTTTCACAGATATGTTTACGTATAATGCATGTTGCAACTGAATGTACGCCTTTTTGGTTTGTATTCCAGGTCAAAACCTTATAAATATATTAGATATTTATGTTACGTAAAAGTGAATATAAAATGTTGTGTACATCCAATAAATAAATAAATATTGTGTACTAGTGCTCCTGCACTAGATATCATGAACTTACTATTACACACACTCACAACTACTTTTCGACCAATATCTCTCGATCTTTTAGCTTTTGTTGATTATTAACATTCAATTACTCAACGTTGAATAAGTGCATCATCTTTTATAAGAAATTTGTTGATTTCAGGCGAAAACTTTAAAAGCGAAGAAATTTATGATAGTAGATTTTTCCATCTATGAGTTGTAAATTATCGAATTGATTGTATAATTTTAGCCAGAAAAAGCTAAAACATTGCCTTTAATTCACGAACTTGTAAATTTACAGGTGAAAGAATATTCATCAAAAGAGGTAAATGATTTAGCTCGAAAGGAACTTTTGAATAAACTCAATAGTAAGGACAAACTGAAAGGCTTACCTAGAAAAACAGTTATAGATAACCATCAATCGTTTGAAACAATTCAAGAAGTCAGTACAAAAAGCCATTATGAACAATTAAAAGACTTAGAAGTGGAACCGTTCGGTACTCCACGACCAAATTTACCCGATAACAAAGTCGAAGTTATAACGAAATCACCAATAACGTAAGAAATATTTATATAGTAATTAGAAATTCACTTTTTAATTCGTTTTTTTTAATCAAACATTTTAGAATTAATTTTAACGTGAAGCTTCTTAAATAAGAGTATCCAGAGATAATCTATTTATTATCCAAACACGACTTATAATGGTTATTTACTTTGTTATTCACCATCAGCCATCTGCTGAAAATGTATTTCCAAAATAAGTAGGTAGTTTTCCAGACTGAATTTTTTGTCACAACGGCCAGTTTCAAAAAACCATCTGTGCAGGACTGGTTAACAATGCCCGAAAGTGTGCATGTACACTATTTTCTCACACTCATAGTCCGATGGGACAGTATTTCAAACATTCATAGATGGGACAGAAAATCCGATACGACCAGAGAGAAGTAATTCCGAGACACGGTGGTGATACACCTTCAATTTGACTGTGGCCTGCAACTGAGAATTTCTTGATAGAAAACCCGTAACTAAATTAGCCCGACCAAAGACTCAAACCTGAGACCACATGATCTGCAGTCACGCTTACTACTACTACACCAACGAGGTTAACATTAAAGTAAAATAACGTAACGTCTAATGTGCATTTTTGTTGATGGTTTTTTTAAAAGTTTATAAACGAGCACACATACCTCCTGATGGTAAGTGGGTACTCTGGCCTATAGATATCTACATCTATCCTCTACTAAGAATCATAGTGCAGATACGTTGTCACCCCTGAGAACTAAGATGGAATGCCTCGTTAAAAAGGGTTTCCAGTAAAAAGGGTCACCATACGACACGAACACTCACCATACGATCAGCATTGAGTTGCTATTCTGTGTGAGCCTGGTCCTTCCCGGCCAAGCCGACCCATATGCGCTACATCCATAATATAGCTGCAGCATGGCTCTACCACGTAAAAATAAATAGAAAGCAATATGCGGATTTTTCTTCATATTAATAAATTTACATAGTTAATATTCCATTTTCTTTCCAGAAATATAGGTTCAGAAGAAACTGAGTTTGATAGTGATCTGAACAATATGGATGATGTCGTACTTGCAGTCGCTAATGGTCAACGCTTGGGGCTAGGAAAACGGCTCCCAAGACATTTCAGATCAAGACTACACCATGCAGTCAATAGGATTCAACGTTGGTATCCCTTTTTAAGTTAGAAACCTCAATTATTATACGTTTCTGTATTTCTGCATCAATTTCAATGTTAAATATTTAAAGAAATAAGGGTTACATGCACTATTCAAGCTATAAATTTGAAAGGCGGTGTGAAATGTATAATGTGCTCGAAAGCAAATCCTTAAAATAGTTTTTTTTAATCTTTACCATCCACTAGTGCATTCATAGCAACTGTTATATGTCCTTCATAATATACATCCATACTATACTATAAGATTATAAATCCGAGAGTTTGTGCGTGTGTGCGTGTGTGTGTATGTTTGTTACATCTTCACGCTCAAACGGCTTGACGGATTTGGATGAAATTTGGTATACAGATAGAATATAACCTGGAATAACACAAAGGATACTTTTTACCTCGGTAAAATAACTTATTTCCACGGAAAATCACGTAAACTTTATTATTATGTCGCGGGTGAAACCGCGGGGCGGAAAGCTAGTACGGCATAAATCTGACTTGGCTCTTTGACTCATTCTTTTTTTATTAAATGGGTTATACTTCACAGTGATAGTCCCATATAAATTCAGAAAAAATATTTCACCCCTAAGGATGGCAAAACAGGGTATTATGTATTTAATGTAACTATTTAAACGACACTGATACTCGTATTGTAATATTCCATATTCCATTCAAAAGGGTACATATAAAAAAATTAACTTTTAATAAAAAGTAAGCCGTCTTCAGATAACTAAAAAAAAAACAAATTATTTGACAGTCTAAAGTCGTAATCCTGACTTTAGAATGTCAAATTATTTTATTCCTTGAAGTTTTTTGAATTCTGCTTTTAATTTTTACAAATTTTTTTTTATTCAGAATAGTTGTAAGGTACTCAATTTTCTATTATTTTAGTTTATCGGTTCGAATTGATCTAAATGTTAACAACGAAATAGTTTAATTGTGATTTTTTGAAATAACTAGAAAATCTTCAGTTGAAATCATTTACCTTCTCATCTATATATCTATCAATAATTAGCATATCAAACTAAGACGTAGAGTTAAGGTACAAAAGTTTCGCGAATAAAATTCTCTAAATTGAACTAATTTTGCGGATTTCATTTCACTTAATTTAACTTTAATTTTAATTCTCACCATTTAAGATTTGTAGCAACCATGTTCATAATTACAAATTCTTGATGTATTTTATTGTTAACCCTACTAAACTTCAGCTAATAATACAGTATGCCAGCGTGTTGCCAAAAATGACTTATGGATCTGAGACGTGGTCTTTCGGTGCTGGCTGTACGAGGACGCTCAAGGTCGCTCAGCGAGCTATCGAGAGGGCTATGCTCGGGGTTTCTCTGCATGATAAACTTAGAAATGAGGATATCCGCAGTAGAATCAGAGTAACCGACTTAGCCCAACGGATTAGTAAGCTGAAGTCTGAATAGACCGGCCATAAAGCTCGATGAACCGATAACCGATGTTCTTGAGTGGCGGCCTCGTACCGGTAGGCGAAGTGTAGGGCGGCCCTCCACTAGATGAAGTGACTACCTGGTTAGACATACAGAAATTCGATGGATGCAGGTGGCTCAGGACCGTGCTTTGTGGCATTCCTTGGGGGAGGCCTATGTTCAGCTGCGGACTTGTGTAGGGCTGTAATGATGATGATGAACACAGTATTAATTTATTTTCAGCGGACGACTGTGAAGTATCAGAATGGAGTGAGTGGAGTCCATGTTCGGTTACTTGTGGATTTGGTGACCAATTTCGAAGTCGTCGAGTGCTTCGTCCAAAACGGGGAGACGGTCGCAACTGTCCAAAATTAACAGATAGAAAACACTGCGGCAATGTGAACTCCTGTGCACATATCGATTACTTTGAATGGTGAAACACAGTATTATATATTAGTTTCGTAATTGCCATAATAAATGTTTTTAAACTCAAGAAAGGGTTTTATTTATTCCTATTTTGCGAAAATTCTTAAATCGATATCGTTCTTCGTATGATTTCTTGTCACTTGTCATACATGAACAGAATATGATTTCTATTTATATTATAATATTTCGGAACTCATTAGTTTAGTCGAATTTGTATCATAACAATCTAGAAGATATAGGTAGTAAAATTGCAAGCTGCGAAATAACATCTCAGTGAAAGTAAAGGTAAGTTAGATACCCGTCCATGACCTTCTTTGGATAAAATCTGCCGCAAATGACAATGTACAGCAGTGGCCAATTTAACATTAGATCGAACATAATGTTTGTTATTGGGAATTATGGATGACAGGAGATTTCTTTCAGAAGACCCATGCCGGAAGAATAACAGCGCTGTGGTAACAACATTGTCGTAACGTCGTGGAATCATTTTTTTTTATAGGAGAGGGGGAAAACGAGCATGCTGCTCACCTGATAGTGACTACCGCCGCCTATGAACAACTGCAACACCAGGGGAATTGCAGATGCGTTGCCGGCCTTTTAAAAAGGAGTAGGCTCTTTTCTTGAAGGTCACTAAGTCGTACCGGTCCGGAAAAATCGCTGGTGGTAATCGATTCCACAAGGAAGTTGTGCGAGGGAGAAAACTTCTTCTAAATCGCACAGCGGTGGACCGCCAATCATCCAGATGGTGTGGATGGTATCGGCAGTTCTGCCGCGATGTGCGTTCGTAAAATTTGGCGGCAGGTATTAATCCGAACAATTCCTCAGAGCACTCCTCGTGGTAAATGCGAAAGAAAATGCAAAGGGATGCAACATCTCTTCGCATTGACAATGGATCGAGCCAATCGGAAAGGTCACTCGGTCGTCAACGATTCGAGCCGCTCTGCGCTGGATGCGGTCAAGTGGAAGGAGCTGACACTGGGGAGCCCCTGCCCAGAGATAGGAACAGTATTCCGTGTGAGGTCGAACCTGCGCCTTGTAAAGTTGCAGGCTGTGTGCCGGCATGAAATACTGTCCAAGCACGCCAAGCTTTTTAGAGGCCAATTTGGCCTTCTCTTCCGAGTCACCATGACACTGCACGTCACTCGATATGTGTGCCTTGAAACTAAGGAGATACGACAAAGGGGTTCCTTTTAGCGGTAAACGCGCAAACTCGTGTCATCTGGGGATTGAACTGGACTAGATTTAGTCGACCCCAGTCTGAGACTTTGTTAAACAAAGTCTCGACTTCAGACACAAGTTTGTTCCGGTACTCGGCGACGTTTTCCCGAGAAATATTGGCACGGCCGGTATATAAAGCATCACCAGTGCTGTTGTCTGCATCGCAATGAATGTTACCAGTTTGCATCATATCATTGATATGTAGGAGAAACAGCGTTGGTGATAGCACGCAGCCTTGTGGAACACCAGCGTTGATAGGAAGGCAGCTTCGAAAGAAGTGCTTTGTGCCAAACACGATCGAAAGCCTTCGCTATGTCCAAACTAACGGCCAAAGCCTCCCCCTTGGACTCTACTACCTCCGCCCATCTATGAGTTAGGTAAACTAAGAGTTTAACTCGACGGAAACCGTACTGGCGGTCACTAATCAGCTGGTGAACCTTAAGGTACCGCATGAGCTGACTGTTAATAATGGTTTCTATTACTTTGGAGACCAAGGAGGTGATAGCGATAGGCGTGTAGTTGGACGGATCTGAGCAGTTACCTTTTTTAGGGATTGGGTGCATCAAAACTGTCTTCCATGAGTTCGCGACTACGCCTTGGGAGTAGGAGTACCGGAAAAGACGCGTTAAAACCGGTGCCAACTCCGGAACACACGTCTTCAGCACAATAGTTGGGGCTCCATCAGGCCCACTCGACTTATTGACGTCCAGGGAGAGGAGTGTTTTACGCACCGAGCGCTGTGTAAAAAGCACTTCCCGCATGGAGCACTCACACCGCGGGATGGTCGGCGGTACGTTCCCCCCGTCATCTAGAGTCGAGTTGGAAGCAAGAAGAGAGCCTAGCAGATCAGCTTTCTCCTTTGCGTCATTGGCCAGTGAGTCGTCCACCCTGTGCAGAGATGGCAGAGACGGCTGACAGAAGTTCCCTTGGACAGCCTTGGCGAGAGAACAGCACGTGTTACCGAAGGGATACGAACTAGTTTCTCGCCAATTCTGCCGATGTGCTCTGACTTTGCCTTGGTAATGACACTTTTGAAGGACCTGGAGGCGTAATTATACTTCTTTTTAAGAGCGCTGGTATTTACATCCCGGGACGTTGATGCGTCAACTCAGGTTCAGTAGCACTCCTGCTTATAGCGTGATGGAATTTTACAGGAGTGACCAAACCACGGCAGATTTCTGCTTCTGATAGGCACTACAGATGATGGAATAAATAATTCCATTCCCTGAAGTACCACATCAGCGACAGAATAAGCAACAACGTTGAGATCATCCGGCGAGAAGCAAACCCGCACCCAAGGGTAGGATGCAAAATGAGACAGCATCCCGTCCCTATCGGCTGACCTATAATGCCAAACACGGCGGCAAGCTGCAGATCGCAACAGATAGGAGCGTGAGTGGCACCGTACTCCGGATTAGACAATGGTCCGAAGAGCCCAGAGGGGCATCGACGGAGACCTGATATCCGTCCAGATTAGAGGTCAGCAGAAGGTCGAACAGGGAAGGTACATGATCCTCCACATCTGGGATCCGCGTAGGCGAAGTAACCAGTTGTGTCAGACCATATTCCAAGGCAAAGTCAAAGACAGATCTACCCACATGATCGGTTAAACGGGAACCAAGCCATTGAGCGTGGTGGGCGTTAAAATAACCGAGTATGACGAGCTCTGCGGATGGGACCTTTAGCGATTACTCCCATAGCGGTAATGCTGACACAGACCAACTCATCGACCACGTCCAAATGGCTGCAGACTCCGTGCTACAACGGGTCCCATCCGCAGAGCTCGTCATACTCGGTTATTTTAACGCCCACCACGCTCAATGGCTTGGTTCCCGTTTAACCGATCATGTGGGTAGATCTGTCTTTGACTTTGCCTTGGAATATGGTCTGACACAACTATAGGTCATAGAGGCACCCGTTAGACACGAGGATGTTCGTCGCTGTTTACGCGTAGCCATAGGATGGACAGGTCCTTACCTTTAAGACTGCCGAGGCGTTGAAAACAGATGTCCTCTCTGACGTACACGCAAACTCCAGCCCGGGGCATTATTTGTACCCCGGGTAGGAGAGACACGAAGTATCAGCCGGAGAGGCCATCTGTGTCTCGGTTAGAAAGAGCAAGGCCAGCTTTGCTATAAGCGTGGCAGGGGTTGCCTTTGTCTTCTTGCTCCGCTTGCCCCGAGCAGGTTTCGTCTTGAGCGGAATTTCACCCCCCCTCCCCCTACCCAGAATACGCGGGGCAGCCTGAGCACCCACGATCAGAAAATTTATTATAATACTTCTGTCTTATTTTATTTTTTATTCTATTTAAGGTCGTATTTAGTTCCGTGCTTCGTCGTTCTTATTATTCATATACACCAACAATGTTGCAAGGCAAACTGATCACCTGTTTTTATAGTTCTTAAATAAAAATTAATACTAGTGAAACAAATACAGATTTTTCTGTAACCTATCGAAATTACACAGTAGACCACGCTATGCCGGTCGGTTGGTTGGTTTTTTGCTGTTATTAGGAAGAGGCTTCTACCCGTCTCCTGATTTGTTTCCCTTCTATCATTTTTTAGTTTCTCTTGATCTCTAACGACCTCACGGGACGATATCAGACAAACGAAATTCTTAAACCGTCACTAAACGATCAAGTATATGAGGTTTATGAAAATATATTGTTATATATAAGGCGTGGTAGCTCACAGGCTTGGTACTCATCGTCGTAAATTTCATAGTAGGCGAGTAGCTCTAGTTCAATACCCTCCAGCACCAATTAAATTTTAAATACAACTTTAAAACTGGTTAAGGTAACCTGCATGTGTAAGGAATATAATATTTTGAGGATAAATAAAATCCGTCAACAAGCACTGGAGCAACTAATTGATCCATAACTGTTTCAGAAATTTAAAGATGTCTGGACCTAACAGTGGGATAACACAGACTACAACTTCTTTTTAGTCAATTACAGAAATGGACGAAATGGATTTAGATAAAATATGGCACAAATATAGATTATGTATGGATAAAACTTCAGAAACCTAGCAACGGAAAATACAATTTATTCGATTCTGTTTTCACGCAGGCAGATGATAGTAGAAAACGAATTAATAGAATCAGGAGATCTTTTTCGAAAATTGTTTAAAGTGGAATTGAAAATGTTAAATTGTCGTCTTTGGTAGGTATAAAAAATCTAGGTGTATTTTTAATGCGATAGTTAGACTATGAAGTGCGAAAAAACTCAGTAATCATTTCTAGCATAAGCATTTTGGGCTCAGTTGGTGCAGATGAGAGAATTATATGTGTGCTAATCAAACATAATATTTCAAGTTAAATTATGTTTTGCGTAAGTAAT
Source organism: Parnassius mnemosyne (assembly GCA_963668995.1). NCBI lineage: Eukaryota > Metazoa > Arthropoda > Insecta > Lepidoptera > Papilionidae > Parnassius > Parnassius mnemosyne. Next base: position 36,568,311 of record CAVLGL010000079.1, on the reverse strand, counting down.
AAGGTTTTGCAGCAAACAAGATTTTTTTAACTTTATATATATATATATAAGTTACATGACGTGGCGGCATAAGAGTATACGCCATCTCACTTCATTCCGAATATATCGTAGGAGAAGTGATGAGCAAATGGTGAACTTGTGTACTGAAATTGATGGATATATCTTACATTGTCACCAATTATAACACACCCTTACCGATGACACGCAAACATTAAAGGAGCGAAATGTCTGGTAATGTGGTGTCCTAGCTACCTGCCAAGTGTAATAACTGCAAATCCCATCAACTACTGGAGGGTTCTACAACCAGCGATCTTTTTATTAAACTGAAGATACAAACGAATTTACAGCCCTGCCCGACTGATGGTAAGTGGCTGCTGCAGCCCATGTACTAATGCAATCAACTTCAAACATAGATGGTGATAGATACGTTACCATCTCTGGAATCTAAGATGGAATGCGTCATAGCCTGTTATTATACATATGCTTTCTATGCCTTTTGAAACGGAACACAGACATGCATGCGTTTGGCGACAAAAATGGGTAAGCACTGATGAGGATGAAGAAGGTATACACTTTTTTGGAAGTTTTCTAATGGTACTGGTTCAATAACATGCTGTAATTGTGACCGTTTATTTGGTTCAGTGGTTTTAAGCGTGTTGTGCTAATCATGTGATCCCAGTTTTAAATTCCGGGCCGGCTCAAACTCAGTAATTGAGTTTTTCTTGCAAGAAATATTCAGAAGCAGCCTAACGTCAGCCTAAAGACAGCTAAGTCATTAAATTGGCGGTGTTTGAAAGCATGTAAAGCCGTTAGTTTTGCACGGACTATAACAGCGAGGATTTGGAGTCTATCCTGCACAGATGGCCAGTCTCCGTTAAAGCTGGCCGCCGCGCCGTGACCCGTGACCGAAATATGGTGTGGAGCATATTTATTTTTAGGACTTTTCAAAGTAAGAGTGAATAAGTATTTTTAATTTCAGTTGGGATTTTAGTCAAACTTTGCTGTTATACTAAGTTGGTTTGACAAATATGAATATATCGCACATACAGGAAACAAACTGTGAACGTTTATGATAACATTTCCTATTTGACACAGCCTCGGGCGGCGGCGGCGCGTCGATGATTACGTTGGTAATTCAATGTGGTGTGGCGCGGTGTCATAGCTGCGGGCGTACCTATAAATCGCATTAACTCCCCAGTGACAGATTACCGGAAAATTACACTTTGAAGCAATAAACTAAGACGAAATTATTATTTGGTAGTTTGCTTGGATAACGTATGGCAAATATGACATTTGATAGTACTTGCAAAAGTTTGACATTGTTTATGCACTCAAATACTTACAGCAAGCCAACATTTGGACGATCACTCAGTATTTGATGCCAACTTTTAGTTATTTTTTTAGTATTCTGCGGTCAAAAATAATACGTTTAAAAGTTAAAGTTCCAGACGATATATATCCAACAGCTGGGCACAGGCCTCCCCTAATTTCTGAGAAGGTTTTAGGACAAGGAAATGTTTATCTTCGAAAATATATTTTTTCTTACTTATCAGACATGAAGGCCCACAATTTTTTTCAATAATTCGCTATTCGATAAACAACATTTGATTTTCTTACATTGAAAAAGTAAATATATACCATTTCACACGTTAAGTATTTCGCCCTACTTAAAAAAAAGTTGTACAAGATCTGTTTTTGAAGTGTTCTTATAATAATAATGTAATTTCTATCAGGCTAACACGACTTGTTAAATTTACTCCAACCGGAATATTGCAATTTAATACGATTTCAAGACGTTACACCGCCACATAGCCCGACGTATCTCAAATGAAATTATTCCGGCACTGGCGTCTTCCCCTACAAATTTTGCTTAGGTGCGAAATTAATGTATTTCAATAATTTTCCGGTACAACATGACACGCCACAAAAATAACGTAAGAATTATAAATAAAATATTAAGTTAATTGTTTTAATAAATTAAAGTGACAATCGACAGTCTATCAGACAGTAAGTAGCTACTGCAGTCCGTATACAAACAAAATAGGCTACAGATGCGTCGTCAGCTCCGAGGAATAAGATGGAATACCTCACAGCCTATAATTATACTGGATAACATTAAGTTAATTGTTTTAATAAATTAAAGTGACAATCGACAGTCTACCAGACAGTAAGTAGCTACTGCAGTCCGTATACAAACAAAATAGGCTACAGATGCGTCGTCAGCTCCGAGGAATAAGATGGAATACCTTACAGCTTATAATCATACTGGATAACATTAAGTTAATTGTTTTAATAAATTAAAGTGACAATCGACAGTCTACCAGACAGTAAGTAGCTACTGCAGTCCGTATACAAACAAAATAGGCTACAGATGCGTCGTCAGCTCCGAGGAATAAGATGGAATACCTCACAGCCTATTATCATACTGGATAACAATGCCATTCAAGCCGAAACATAGCAGTGCCTGCACTGTTCGGCCTGTATGATACAGTCTTAGCACAGGTACTATAGGTACTTTGTCGACAGGAATAGGTAAGAGAATGGTAACTACCCAGACGGACTACTAGCTAGATAATTAAAAATTTTTTTTTTACAACTAACTTCAATATAAATTATTTAGAACAACTCAAAAACTATTGGTCTGACCTTGATTAAATTTATATGGGACTACATGTAAAGCACCAGCTTTCAAATAAACAAAGAATTATCGAAATCGGTTCAACCAGCAACAAGTTATGTAGTAACATACATAACAAAAAAAAGCATACAATCGAATTGAGTACCGGCTCCTTTTTGAAGTCGGTAGAAAAAAGGCCGAGGGAAAGCAGTCGAAACTTGATAGGCAGAACTAATTATCTGCTGGGGCTGGGAAGGCAGAGGCTTCCGGACGTGTTTTTCTGACCCTATGTCTTTGCAATTAGAATCGAGTGGTGCGGTGCGCAAATCGTGTAAAAAGGCCTGCCTTAGGTTTGAACGCATCTTGCCCAAAGAGGAAGAGATAGGGAGGAGAGTTTCCACTCCTGAAAAGTGGCCGCATATGTTGTGAAGGTGGGATAACTTGGAGGTTTACTCAAGTTGAGTCCAAAAGAACAAATAATTTCCCCCGCGAGACGGCTTATCTATTTCCTTTCCTGAGGACTGGCGCTAATGGGGCTACGGATATGTACGAAAGCATTCTTGTAGTCTTGCCTGTATTCCCGAATTGGAATACCATAGTTTTTTAGTCGGTGCGATTCCCACATAACCCCCCTTATTTGTCTCCGCGAAGCGGATAGGCTTAGGCAAATTTGCTTACTTACTTACTTATCTTCACGCCCAATCCCTGACGGGGTAGCCAGAGAGAACAGATCGCCAAGTGTCACAATCCTTACAAACCTCTTTCGCTTCTTTCAGATTCATTATCTTCTTCATGCATGCACGTCTAGGTATCCGAGTACTTTTGACCCTACCCTCTTCGAGCAATTTGCTCACATGGTCTTCGAAAGTTAGTCTCGGTCTACCTCGACACCTTTTAATATTAACTTTCGCGCTATATATTTTCTTCATCATTCGGTCTTCACTCATTCGCTCAACGTGCCCAAACCACCGAAGCACGCCCTTATCAATTTTTGTGATAAGGTCATCTTTCAAACCGGCCATATTGCGAATCTCTTCGTTTCGCTTTCGGTCGGCCATGGTAACGCCGCACATTTTACGAAGAGATCGCATCTCCACTGCATTCAACTTACTTTTATGCTTCTTCTGGCATACCCAGGTTTCGCTGCCATATAACAAAGTCGGTACCAACACTGCGTTATGTATTGCAAGGCGTGCACTCTTCGCTACGCCTTGCCTTTTGACTAACGCAGTCAGGGCACCATTGACTTTGTTCCCGGCAGCGACACGCCTGTCCACATCTAAATCACATCTTCCATCCCGGCTAAAAGCACTCCCCAAGTATACGATTTCATTTACTTGTTCTAGACATTCCTGATTTACCCATATTTCACACTTCGTTCTCTCTTCGTCCCTTTCAAATACCAGAACCTTAGTTTTATTAGCGTTCAAACGGAGACCTTTAATTTCACATTCCTCTTTCATACACGTGACTAATGCCTGCAGTTCTGCCTCTGATGGTGCAATAAGCACTGCATCATCAGCATACAGTAGACAATTTACTTTTATTTATTTTTTTTTTTTTTTTATAGGAGAGGGGGCAAACGAGCATGCGGCTCACCTGATGGTAAGTGACTACCGCCGCCCATGAACAACCGCAACACCAGGGGAATTGCAGATGCCTTGCCGGCCTTTTAAAAAGGAGTAGGCTCTTTTCTTGAAGGTCCCTAAGTCGTATCGGTCCGGAAAAATCGCTGATGGTAATCGATTCCACAAGGAAGTCGTGCGAGGAAGAAAACATCTTCTAAATCGCACAGTGGTGGACCGCCAATCATCCAGATGGTGTGGATGGTATCGGGAGTTCTGCCGCGATGTGCGTTCATGAAATTTGGCGGCTGGGATTAATCCGAACAATTCCTCAGAGCACTCCCCATGGTAGATGCGAAAGAAAATGCAAAGAGATGCAACATCTCTTCGCAGTGCCAATGAATCGAGCCGATCGGAAAGGGCTCGGTCGTCGACGATTCGAGCCGCTCTGCGCTGGATGCGGTCAAGTGGAAGGAGCTGGCACTGGGGAGCCCCTGCCCAGAGATGGGAACAGTATTCCATGTGAGGCCGAACCTGCGCCTTGTAAAGTTGCAGGCGGTGTGCCGGCATGAAATACTGTCCCGCTCTGCTGAGCACGCCAAGCTTTTTAGAGGCCAATTTGGCCTTCTCTTCCAAGTGACCACGAAACTGCACGTCACTCGATATGTCGACTCCGAGGATACCGATACTGGCTGAGGCAAGAAGGGGAGTGCCTTGAAACTGAGGAGATACGACAAAGGGGTTCTTTTTAGCGGTAAACGCGCAAACTTGTGTCTTCTGAGGATTAAACTGGACTAGATTTAGTCGCCCCCAATCCGAGACTTTGTCCAGCAAAGACTCGACTTCAGACACAAGTTTGTTCCGGTACTCGGCGACGTTTTCCCGAGAAATATTGGCCCGGCCGGTGTATAGAGCATCACCAGTGCTGTCATCCGCATAGCAATGAATGTTACCAGTTAGCAACATATCATTGATATGCAGAAGAAACAGCGTTGGTGATAGCACACAGCCTTGTGGAACACCAGCGTTAATAGGCTTGTAGTCAGAACATGCACCGTCTACAACGACCTTGATGCTCCGATCTGCAAGGAAGCTGGTGATCCAATTGCACAATTTCTCGGGAAGCCCATAGGAAGGGAGCTTCGAAAGAAGCGCTTTGTGCCAAACCCGATCGAAGGCCTTCGCAATGTCCAGACTAACGGCCAACGCCTCCCCCTTGGACTCTACTGCCTCCGCCCATCTATGGGTCAGGTAGACTAGAAGATCACCAGCTGATCGACCCCGACGAAAACCGTATTGGCGGTCACTGATCAGCTGGTGATCCTCAAGGTACCGGATGAGCTGGCAGTTAATAATGGATTCCATTATTTTGGAGAACAAGGAGGTGATCGCGATAGGCCTATAGTTGGACGGGTCTGAGCGGTCGCCTTTTTTAGGGATCGGGTGGACAAAAGCTGTCTTCCATGAGTTCGGGACTACGCCTTGGGAGTAGGAGTACCGGAAAAGACGCGTTAGAACCGGTGCCAACTCCGGAGCACACGTCCTCAGCACAATTGGGGGGATTCCGTCAGGCCCACTCGACTTGTGGATGTCAAGGGAGAGGAGTGCTCTGCGAACCGAGCGCTGTGAGAATAGCACATCCGGCATAGAGCACTCACACCGCGGGATGGTCGGCGGTGTGTTCCCCCCGTCATCAACAGTCGAGTTGGACGCAAAAAGGGAGCCTAAAAGGTCGGCCTTCTCTTTTGCGTCGTGGGCCAGTGAGTCGTCCTCCCTGTGCAGAGATGGTAGTGATGGCTTACAGAAATTCCCTTGGACAGCCTTGGCGAGAGACCAGAATGCACGGGTTCCCGAAGGAAGGCGAACTAGTTTCTCGCCAATTCTGCCTATGTGCTCAGACTTTGCCTTGGCAATAACTCTTTTGAAGGACCTGGAGGCGAAGTTATACTTCTTTTTAAGTGTGCTGGTGTTTACATCCCGAGTCACCGAAGCCGCAGCCCAGGCTTGATAACACTCCTGCTTTCTGCGCAATGCAGTCTTACAGGAGCGACCAAACCAAGGCTGAGATCTGCCTCCGATGGGTACCACAGATGATGGAATAAATAGTTCCATTCCCTGTAGCACCACATCAGTGACAGAGTCAGCAACAGCGCTGGGATCATCCGGCGAGAAGCAAACACGCCCCCATGGGTAGGATGCAAAGAAAGACCGCATTCCGTCCCAATCCGCCGACCTGTAATGCCAAACACGGCGGCAACCTGCAGAACGCAACCGCGAAGGGAGCGTGAGTGGCACCATACTCCGGATCAGACAATGGTCCGAAGAGCCGAGAGGGGCATCGACGGAAACCTGATATCCGTCCGGATGAGAGGTCAGCAGAAGGTCCAACAGGGAAGGTGTATGATCCTCCACATCTGGAATCCGTGTAGGCGAAGTAACCAGTTGTGTCAGACCATATGCCAAAGCAAAGTCATAAACAGATCTCCCCGCATGATCGGTTAAACGTGAACCGAGCCATTCGGCATGGTGGGCGTTAAAATCGCCAAGGATCACGATCTCTGCGGATGGGACCTGTTGTAGCAAGGAATCTGTAGCCATTTGGACGTGGTCGATGAGTCGGTCTGTTTCGGCATTACCGCTATGGGACCTATAGAGGCACCCGTAGACGCGCGGATGGTCGTCGCTGTCTACGCGTAGCCAAAGGATGGACAGGTCCGAACCTTCAAGACTGCCGAGGCGTCGAGAACAGATGTCCTCTCTGACATACACGCAAACTCCAGCACGAGGCACAAAGGAGTGCTCCAATTTGTACCCCGGGCAGGAGAGATACGAAATATCAGCCAGAGAGGAAACCTGCGTCTCGGTCAGAAAGAGCAAGGCCGGCTTCGCCGTCTCGAGATGGTAGTGGACGGCGTTTAGGTTAGAGTGAAGTCCCCTGATGTTGCAGAAATTCACGGTTAGCGTGGCAGGGGTCGCCTTGGTATTGTTGCTCAGTTTGCCCCAAGCAGTTTTGTTTTTGAGCGGAATTTTGCCCCCCCCAGAATACGCGGGGCAGCCTGAGCACCCACGCTCAGGATTGGAATAACATGGTCGTGGATGCTCAGCGAGGGATTCTCCAGGGGTACTGGTACCCTCCTGGGGTAGTCTACTTTGTAATTCCGCTACCATGTTGATGGGGGGGGGGGGGGGGGGGAATTGGGCCTCCGGCCACCTGCACTCACCAGACGAAACGCAGAAGCAGAGCCTCTACTTCACGCCGGTATTCTGTGAGGTCGTGGTACCAACCCGGCTCGAGCCTGCCCATACGTGCAACAGCAAAAAACTGCTGCGGGGCTCTACCACCGTTTTATGTCACCCAATTTCACACCCAAACAGCTATCTTTCAGCTTCTGTAAACAGCTGTCGAGATACAGTATGAACAGCCAGGAAGACATGACACAACCCTGCTTTATGCCCGTTTGGATGTTAAACATGGGTGACAGGTCATGCCCTACCCGCACACAGGCTTTACAGTCACAGTAAAGAGACTGCACAGCCCTTAGCAATCGACCATCCACACCATACCCCGGCAACAGTTCCCACATTTTCTTCCTTACAACCTTATCAAATGCTTTCTCAAGATCCACAAAAGCACAGAAAATCTTCTGGTTAGCAGCCAGAAGCTTTTTCGTGATCGTGCGGAGAGAAAACATTTGATCCGTGCATCATCTTCCAGGTCTAAATCCGCATTGTGCCTCCCATAGAAATCTTTCCGATTTCTCTTGCATCCTACGTGTCAAAACCTTCGAGTAAACTTTACTTGCTAAACTGGTCAAGCTGATCGCCCGATAGCACCCGCAGTAAAAATGTGAACCTTTACCTTCATATAAAGGCACAATGACTGCGGATCGCCAATCATCCGGGACATCCCCCGTCCGCCAGCACAAATTGCACAGCAGATGAAAGCTGTCCCAGACGCGAGGCCCACCATACTTGACCATTTCAGCAGTAACTCTGTCTAGTCTCGCAGCTTTACCACATTTCAAACTTCGAATCGCACGTTCAATCTCTTTCATACTGATGACCTCAGTGTCATCGAGATCCGGGTCTGGCGTACCAGTCACGGCGTCATCCCCGGATCCCTCACTAAGATCATCACACGCATACATTTCTCTATAAAATTCGCTCCATCGCTGCATGACGTCCGATTTTTCTGAGAGGACGTCATTAGTTCTCGAAAGCACTTTGTTCATTCTTAAGGCCGTCGCACCACTTCTGGTCCTTCCAACCTCTTTCCAGAAGAGTTTGGAGTTCTCCTTAAAGTTGTGCGACAACCTTTCGTCTGCTTCCATTCTACACCTTTCACGCACTTCCTCAATCAGTGCTTTCGTGTGAACTTTCTGCAGCCTATATCTTTCTTTCATCTTCTCTCTCATATCCTTATCATTACTAGAGGCCAAGTAGTCTAACCATGCTTTCTTCTTCTTCTTTACAGCTTCTTTCACTTCATCATTCCACCATGCATCTCTTCTTTTACTACTGCCTCTTTTTATTGTTCCACACACTTCTTCCGCTGCACTTACCATTCCATCGCTAAGGTTCTGCCATGTTCTTTTTACACATTCTTTTCTGCCATCGATGGTTTCAAGCTTTTCAGCTACACTCGCATGATATTTGTCCCTAGTATCCGCTTCCTGAAGCTTCCAGCTTCAGATGCGACAGACCGACTGTGTTTCTGTTACTGCCGTCCGGTAGCGCCAACCCGCGAACAGACCCCTAAATCTAGTAATCACTAGATAGTGATCCGTTCCCAGGTCAGCACCCCTGAACACTCGCGTATCCATCACCTGTTTTCGCAGTCGGTCATCCACCAGGAACAAATCGATCATACTTCTCTCAGTACAGTACTCTAGTATACATATGGATTTTCTTGTGATTAAACATAGTGTTTGTCACAAGAAGACCCTTTTCCTTGCACACCGCCAGTATAAGCTTGCCAGCATCATTAACCCTTTTATCGCCAAACTTTCCAAGTACCGACTCGTACCCTGGTCGAGCGGTACCAACCCATCCATTCAAATCACCACATACAACAATTCTTTCGTTTCCCCTAGCCAAATCTAAAACTTCTCTTACATTCTCCCAAAACTCCTCCAGCTCAACCCTGGACGACGAAGCTACCGGCGCATAAACAGCCAAAAGGAATAACTTCGTCAGTCCCAATTTAAAGCGAACCCAGAGAAGTCTTGAGTTCACAAACTTATATTCAGTCATAACATCGACCAACCGAGAAGACAGCAGCACCCCCACTCCCTGGCAGGCGTTCTCGCTCTCCGGAACTCCGGACCATAGAGCAAACGCCCCGCCAGGAGCTCTTCAGTACCACTGCCCTTCCGTTTGGTCTCTGACATACACACGACATCTAATTCTCTTTCTTTCATTATTTCGATCAACTCATTCGTCTTATCTCTCATGCCTTCTCTAACATTCCACGTGCCAACTCTGCACTCTGTCCTCCACCTTCCGCCGTGTGGGCTGTGCGTGACGGGTGGCGGTCCCCATCGCCGCTTTGCGCGCTGCATTCCACACCAACGGGGACGAGTTGGTGTGCGTCGCCTTTGGGGGACGCCCCAACCCTCGTTGGCATGCGTGCGCAGGTAAGTAGAATTGCAGCCCTGAAAAGGGCTGGCAGGGGTCGAGACGAGCACGCTTCTACAATGACCCCCCTTAGGCAAATTTCTTATGTAAAAAGGCATTTTAAATTCAAAAAAGGGACTACTTGTGTTGTATTGTGTATGACTGATTATGGAATGAATATTATGATGATGATAATGATAAATAACACGTCGTACATTATTTTTCGAAAAAATAAAAGTGCAATGAAAATACTTTATCTTGTAACGAATTTTACACTCTGAACCGGGTTACTTAAACACCGCCCCAACATTTTCTCACTAGGCGTTCATAAATTTTAAGTCCCGTCCTGGATAATGGGAAAACCTTGCAAAACTAGTTTCCTCTCCGAAGTTAAAAGTTGGCGAAAAGTGCAATGTGGATCGGAAGTTACTGACGTACTTACTCGTTATCAATAGCTTAAGCTTAAGCTGCGTTAGTATGTCACATTAGTTTCTCGTGTTACCGACTTCAAAAAAAGGATGTTCTCAATGTAACTGTATGTTTTTTGTATGTACGTTACATGATATCTTTGCAAATTGTGAATCAATTTTGATGATTTTATTACCAGGTTTATATTTATTCGTTTTCGTGTATGTCTGTTCGGGTTGAATTTAATAATTGATTTAGTAATAACTTCCCGTTGAGATGACAATGTAAAAACGAGATGGAAAACTGTGGGCCCCAATGTTTTGAGATGAGATATGATCTAAAAAAGTTGTCATATTTTTTATCTTAGAATATGGAAAATCACCTCAATTTTCAATTTTCAATAGTGGTAGAGTCACGCGGCAGCTTTTGCTGTCGCACGGATGGGCCGGCTCAAACCGGGGTGGTACCACGACCTCACAGAAAACCAGCATGAAGTAGAGGTTTACCTCTGCGTTTCGCTTGGTGAGTGCAGGTGGCCGGAGGCCCTTTTTACTGGAAATGAGGCATTCCATCTTAGTCCTCACGGGTGACAACGCATCTACATTTTGATTTGTAATAGAGGATTGATGTAGATGTCTATGGGCCGCAGCAACCACTTACCATCAGGTGGACTGTGTGCTCGTTTGTCACCCTTATCCAATAAAAAAATTCTGGAACCGGAGAAACATGACAAAGATCATTTTCATGAGATTATCGATTTTGAATTATCGATTACACAATTACAAAAATAAAACCTTTTACTCTAGGTAATTAACACAAAGTAATTAAATGCACTATATATACTTTTAGTGCATTTAATTACAGTCATATTAATAAATAATCATTCGAACCAAACGGTTCGCCACGTCGTTCATCATGCGTACAGCAAAGGAGTGGAATAAGTTGCCAGCATCTGTCTTTCCATCCGATTACAGTCTTCAAGGCAAGAGTGAATAGGCTTTTGTTAAGTCAGTGCGCTTCACCATCTTAGGCTACATCACCACTTACCATCAGGTGGGTAAATAAACGCTTAAATATTACGATTTTCGATTGCATATGTATAATATCGATTAAAATTTTTCTTATATTTTTAGTCTATGCCCTTGGTATGATAGCTGACTGACCAATAAGTTTATATAAAACTAACAAGCTTTTTTTAAGATGACCCTCTAGCGTAAATAAATCACTAGAGGTTTGCATGCTAGTTTTGTACTGAAATGTAAAATAAACGTGGTTAAGAAATTAAAAAAAATTAGAGCCGTAATAACTTAACAGCAGAATAAATTTAAAAGAAGTAACACACTATATGTAAATATCCAGTTTTAGAAAATCTAGTGGAAGCCCAGTGTAGCAATGTAGGGGACATAATTCGTGTCTATGAAAGTTATCTTCGAAATGTATCTTATTTTACTGAGAGTAAACGCACTTATAAAAAACTCTTGTTGCCTATCGGGCTGCTACACAGTGCGAGTTAATTTTAATTTAACTCGCACCATTTTCTCTTGTTGTTGCCTACTTGACTGTAAATGACAAAGCGGATGAATTTTTGCGAACGAATTTAAGAAGTTTTAATTAATTAATATTCAGTACATCTCTCCAGAATTATATTAAAATACAAGCGACCTGCCCCGGCTTTGCCTGAGAGGAATTTATTAGTGTGCCTTCATTATGTTTTCTACAGTAGATAGATCATAGAGCCATGCTACAGCTTGTAGCACGAATGTGTCGGCTCGACCGGGGAAGGACTACGCTCTTACAGAATACTAGTGTAAAATAGCAGCTTGATGCTGTGAAATTTGTCGCGAGCGAACTACCACGTCCTACAACATTTGAATATAAATTTAAAAGTTATTTAAATATTGTGTGACTTACTTACCAAGATTTTCAAATTAAAAGCTCATTCATAAAATTTGGCCTCTTAAACAATTTCACTAATTTATTACGTACGTCATTTCATACTGAAAATTACATTGATATAAATAATGGTATACAAACTATAAACAAATAAAATTCAAACCTAATTATACTTGTAATGAAAATAATAATAAAAAAATTAAAGGAAAAACGTGTTTTATTAAATTGTACCGTATTGTTATTATTTCATACTAAGGAAAGTTTTGTTACTTCTTCTTCATCACCATCAGCCCGTAGAATTCCACTGCTGGACATGGGCATCTCCTGTTGCAGGGAGGATTTGTCTTAATTGTCGATTATGATAGGTGGATTACCAATCTCAGTTCCAGATTTCTCGCACCTTAACGATACTGCACGTCGCCAGTTTGGATATTTTACGTCTGACATGAAAACCTGGCAAAGACATCCGCCAAATAATGCAAATCGTGTTCCGGTATGATGTTAGGTGAAACCCATTTCTTGGGCACAATGGGCCTGGAAAGTTGCGTTGCGCATACGAACTGGTTGCGACGCGGCCGTTTCTTAGTGTCAGGTGTGTGGTTATGGAGGTTAGCGGGATCCGAAGCACGGTTGTACCGTAGATATCATCATCATCATCATTACAGCCCTTCACAAGTCCACTGCTGAACATAGGCCTCCCCCAAAGAATGCCACAAAGCACGGTCCTGAGCCACTTGCATCCATCGACTTCCTGCATGTCTTACCAGGTCGTCACTCCATCTCGTGGGGGGACGCCCTACACTTCGCCTACCGGTACGAGGCTGCCACTCGAGAACCTTTCTTCCCCATCGGTTGTCGGTTCTTCGAGCTATATGGCCGGCCCACTGCCACTTCAGCTTACTAATCCGTTGGGCTATGTCGGTTACTCTGGTTCTACTGCGGATATCCTCATTCCTAAGTTTATCACGCAGAGAAACTCCGAGCATGGCCCTCTCCATAGCTCGCTGAGAGACCTTGAGCTTCCTCATAAGGCCAGCAGTGAAGGACCACGTCTCAGTTCCATAAGTCATCACTGGCAACACGCACTGGTTGTACAATTTCGTTTTCAGGTTTTGAGGTATGTCTGACGAGAAGATGTGTCGTAGCTTCCCGAACGCTGCCCAGCCGAGTTGAATCCGTCGATTGACCTCTCGGTCGAAGTTGGACTTACCTAGTCGGACTATTTGTCCCAGGTAAACATACTCGTCAACAACTTCGAGCTTAATGTTCCCAACAACTACCGGCATAGGTGTGACATGGACATTGAACATGATCTTTGTTTTGTCCATGTTCATCTTAAGACCTATCCAGTCATTGAGCATAGTGCTTAGGTCCTCCAGCGATTCTGCCATTAGGACTATATCGTCGGCAAATGGAAGGTGAGTGATGTACTCGCCATTGATGTTGATACCGTATCCTTTCCAGTCCAGAAGCTTGAAAACGTCTTCCAATGCAGCGGTGAAGAGTTTCGGGGATATGACGTCACCCTGTCTTACACCTCTCTGCAATTGGATAGGTTTCGTACTCTGGTTCTGTACTCGGATAGCCATCGTAGCCCTACTGTACAAGCACTTCAACACTTCGATATACCGACAGTCAACTTGGCACCGCTGAAGGGACTGCAGCACCGCCCAAATTTCGACAGAATCAAAGGCTTTCTCATAGTCCACATACGCCAGACATAGTGGCAAATTGTACTCTTCGGACTTCTGTACAATTTGCCGAAGGGTATGTATGTGGTCTATGGTGCTAAAGCCCTTTCGGAAACCGGCTTGTTCGGGAGGCTGGAAGTCGTCAAGTCTGCGCGCGAGACGATTCGTAATGACTCTCGAAAACAGCACGTAGACGCGGCTCAGAAGGAAAATCGGTCTGTAGTTCTTCAAGAGAGCGTTGTCACCTGTGCCTAAATAAGGTAACCATACTGACCCTGCAAACTATCGGCCAATTTCAATAACCTCTATACTCTACAAGATTATGGGGCGTATATTTAACGCTCACCTCATGGCATACCTAGAGCAAAATGATCTACTCAGTGATCGCCAGTATGGGTTTCGCCGAAATCGATCAAATGGTGATCTTCTAGCGTATGCATCTCACATATCGGGTGAAGCCTCCCTCAATGTTTCTCCCTCAAAGCCTTTGACAGGGTTTGGCACGCCAGTCCATTGGGCAATATTTCAGCGTACGGCTTATCCCCTGGCCTGATTGTCTCGGTGAAGGACTTTCTGAGTGAACGGTCTCTCCGGATTGTCGTTGACGGCTTCTCACCCGATATTGTGGCGACTAACGCCGGTATTCCTCGGGGGTCTAAATGATCTGCTCATTCCCGGTATCTTTGGGTATGCAGACGAGAACATAGTTGCGGAGAGATACCAACCAAGCGCTCGGGACAGTCGGAATCAAATCCAGTCAGAAAGAGAGGCCATGGTTGAACGTGTGAGTCTCACACTACAGGCAGTCTCCGAATGGGGCGATGCCAATCTCGTGAGATTTAACGCCTCCAAAACACAAGCGTGTCTTTTTACCGCTTAAAGGAGCCCGCTCACCTTAGCTCCGATTTTCCGGAATGTATCCTTGGAGTACACTAACCGCCTTCAGAGGAGGATTGAATTTTCTCCGAACCTCAACTATGGGCAGTTCATTGAGTTCAGAGTCAAAGCAGCCGCAAGAAAACTTGGTGTCCTTGCAAGGGTGCAGCGGTACTTCACGCCGGGGCAGCTTCTTACCTTATATAAAGCGCAAGTGCGGTCGTAAATGGAGTACTGCTGTCACATATGGGCTGATATTGCAAAATGAAACCTGGCAGCATTGGACTCAGTGGAGAGACGTGCTAAGAGGCTCATTGGTGACCTTGATTTGATTGAAACCTATCTTGTCATCCTCGAACACGCGCAGAATAGCCAGTCTCTCGGTATTCTATAGAATGCATTTCGGTGAGTGTGCAATTACAAGCTTTAATTCCTCCCTCTCCTTTCCACCATCGGACAACCAGACGGTCAGCGGTTCTTGATCTTTTTGTTGTCGATATTCCACGCATTAGAACCCAACGGCTTACTTCGTTTTTTGTAATGCGTACAGCAAAGGAATGGAATAACTTGCCGGCGTCTATCTTTCTGTCCGAATACAATCTGGGCATCTTCAAGTCAGCAGTGAATAGGCTTTTATTACGATAAAACAGTGAGATTTACCATCTAAAGCTGCATCACCACTTACCACCAGGTGGGATTGTGGTCAAGTACTAGCTTATAGTAACTAAAAAAAAATATGGCGATATCAGGAGATGGCAAGCAGCGTCTTCTTAATGACAGCTAAAAATAAAAAAAACTACGTTTGCTATCCTGCTTGCCAAGCGTCGCAGCTATGCTAAATATCCTCCCTATGAGGCAATCTTTAAGGCAGGCTTTTGTTCAGCACGGGACTTCAATAGGCTGGTTGACAACCGAAGTTTTTTTATTTTTAGTTGTTATTAGGAAGACACTGCTGCCCATCTCCCGATTTGTTTACCTCTGTCGCATCTTACGACTCCCACAAGATGAGATGAGTAGTGAATATTTTACAGCGCCACTGATATGAATATACGCAAAAAATATTTTAAATATTGTGAATAATAAATACAAAACGAAGTTTATACTTTACAACCAAAATATATAAAAATTATATCAAAATTATTACAACAAATTTTATTACTGTAAAACAAAATTACTTTTTCATCTATGGCTCAATTTAAAAACGCTTTTACGATTTCTACGCATCATGTTTTTCCATTTATTTCCTCATTCCTTAACACTCGAGTTCTATTTAAAGAGATAAAGATAAAATCTATAAAAATATTACACGACAGACGAATTTGTTCAGGTCTCGTGTTATTTATAGAACGACCGTTCACCTTTTGGCTGATCACGTATATCTGGCCTAGTTTGTTTATAAATAATTCAACTATATTATAATCGTTCTTATTTAATAGTACAAGGCATAATATATTTCTCTAAAATGTTTTCAATTATGTCAAAATCAAGTTGAATATTTGACTAGTTATTACATATTCGTTATAATGTCATATAATTTTTATCTAAACAAGCAGATAAGTGAGAAAATTGCCCTGGATGATTATAGGGGTTTACATATGTGTATTGGTGATAATAATGATGTTGGCCATGCTAGACCACTAACGACAACCAACATGTGTTGACGAATTTCACGTCTTCGAAATATTTTTTCTTATCTCTTAGACATGCAGGTTTTCTCACGATATTTTCCTTCACATTCAAGCACGTGGTAAATCAGCACTTAAAATTGCAATTAACAATTTCATTAGTGCCGGTGGGAATCGAACCCTGGTTGCTCGCATACTGTGAAACTTACACCGAGCGCTAACCATCTGAGCTACCACGGCTATATATAACCATCATTGTAATAATTTACTTGCAACATTATAATAATAACTGTTACACTAAATTTAAAGGGTACAACTGTAACCCCTACATTGGACAATCATTTCCGTGCTAATGACCTGGTGACAAGAATAATAAAATTAACAATTATAGCTACAAGGGCGATAACAATAGACGTTTAAAAGAGGCATATAATTTTAAACAAAGTTGAAAATTAAATATTTAAAAATGTTCGTTATTACTGACGAATATTTTGTAGTAATACCACTCGATTAGGTTGTATAGTTGAACAGTTATGCCATTAGAAGTAAAGAAATACTTGCAGTTGAACAAAGTATATTAGACGAAGACGAACAATGACAACCTGTAGGTGTTTTTTATAAAAGTGCGGGCAAACGAGCATACGGCTCACCTGATGGTAAGTTACTACCGCCCATGAACAACTGTAACACTAGAAGAATTGCAGA
Organism: Parnassius mnemosyne; assembly: GCA_963668995.1. Taxonomy (NCBI): domain Eukaryota; kingdom Metazoa; phylum Arthropoda; class Insecta; order Lepidoptera; family Papilionidae; genus Parnassius; species Parnassius mnemosyne. Next base: position 36,551,315 of record CAVLGL010000079.1, on the reverse strand, counting down.
AGCGTGACCGGTCTTTAAAAAAATTAGGCTCTTCTCTTGAAGGTCCCTAAATCGTATCGGTTCAGAAATTTGGTAACTTTATTTTTATCATAATGAAAGCAACATTTTATTTATTATATTTCGTGGTATTTTTTATAATATTTCAACTTAAAAAAACTTTATAACTTAGGACGCGATATACTACAAAGTGAATTTCATTTTAAAGTCAATGAAATTAGCGAATAGGCCTGATTGACTGATAAAAATCTTAATTTACGATATAAAATGCTGGTATTGAAATGCTAAAAATTAATAAAGATACTTAGACAGCTTTTCGTTCAATAAGATATTTACATACGACTACACTCATTTTCATATTTTTATTGACATTCAATTAAAATATTCGGCGATTCATAGTTTGCCCACACTATCTACTTGTCATTTGGTGATAACTTATTGTGTTGTGTACACGTCACGTCACGCCTGTAATCCCATTCCCACAAGGGATTAAACAAAGTCGCAAGAACAGAAAGCCGCTCAAACCACGTGAGAAATACAAAAAAATGACGATAGATAAAAATTATGAACTGAGTAATGGATGGCAAACCCATCGCCTACACAATTACTCTCAATAATAATCTATACATATAATAAATCTGTAGAAAAGCCGTGTCTGTAATTCTAATATATTCTTGAAAAAACGAGTCCAGGGGACTAAATAAAGGGTTCTGAAGCCAAAGTAGTGGTTTTTAGAATTTTTGTCTGTCTGTCTGTCTGTCTTTCTGTCTGTCTGTCTGTCTGTGTATTCCGGATTCACGCAAAAACTACTAAACCGATTTACATGAAATTTTGTATGTAGGTAGTCAGTAACCCGGGGCAACTTATAGGCTACTTTTTATCCGATTACGGAACTTCAAAAAAGGAAGGTTAAGTATATTAATTTCCTTTAGATGTTAATTTTCTGTTGTATCTTAGTTATAGGCGGAATGACGGGTGTTTTTCAAATAAATACCATATTACCATATTTGTAAATAAAGTTTAAAATATAGTTATAATCTTGGTAAAATAATTTGAAACTACACCGATTTCTTATTCAAAAAAGCGCCATCTATCATCAAATTGAAAAAGTTGTATATTTTGCCTTCAGTTACTAATAAATGAAATAATATAAATAACTTACATTTATATTAATAAAATATTAGATTTTTAAAATTATTAAAAAATTGTAACGTTCAGTTTTTTTAGTATTTTGTTATTTTATTTTAAAAGTGTAATAATTTCAATAGATAATAGTGATGTCTAGCAAAAATATGAAAATTGATAAGGTATTTATTTCAATTACTAATATATATGTAAAGTGATAAAAAGTGGTCTGTCTGTAATTGTTGCAGAATTTTCATTATCATCATAGTTTTATTAAAGAAATTTTTATGTAAGTCGTGGCCAGATCGTAGAATTGATCATATATCATAAAGTAGTCTATCATTTCGTGAAAACACTGAAGAAAGGACTGAAATGAATGTGTATTTAACATTATTTGATGACCGTGTCATTATATAGCTTGACCAAATCAATGAATAGAAATCTTTTGAAGTTATTAGTAACTAAACACAACTTTGCTATTTCATAATATGGTCATATGACGATATCATTATCGTTTTTCACCGCTAGCGGCGCTGATAGCTTATTTTTAACAGAAACAGAACTTTTAAGAGAATTGACATCACTTTATCCCTTATTGATTTGATATAATAAATAAATGTTCGTTTCTATTGCTGATATTACTAGATGGTATAGTTTTGGCTTTCATTATTTCAAGTAATATTAGCGCCACCTACTTACTTCTAAATAAATTAAAATGGCAAGATATTGATAAAATGAAATAATACAATGCTACTGAATATACGATGTAAATAATTGAATCATTTACATTATGTTCATCCCGCGTTGGAATCAGTGCAGCAAACTCTTCTTTGGCCAAAAACTCTACAGTCTGTGCCCAGTAGTAGCATGTATGTAAGCTGCTTTTTTACTTTTCATGGGGCAATGTATGCAGTTTCTATTTCATTCGTGTTTTCGGGTATGATAATTTATGTTTTCACTCTACCGTAAATATTAAGGCTTGCAAAGATGAGTAGAACTCATTATCGTCAGCCTATCAAAAGTACAAAATGAACATAGGCCTACCCCATAAATTGTGAAGTAGCTGGATATTTGCTATAGTGGCGGGTTGCCAACCGCAGCTATTATTAATTTGATCTTTTGTCAAGAAGATGATGCAGATCATCCCATCTACTGTTTTTTTCCTATGTCACCTCTTACGACGGGACGATATGGTGTGTTGGATTTTCTTTCACCGCCACAACAGTGCGAACATTTTTCTACTCCCATTCATGAGTGTAGTGTTCCTCACGTTCACTGTGTATAAAATTTATAAGGAATAAAAATAATTTTAAGGATTTTATTCGCGTTTAATTTTAACTTTTTAAATTCCCGATGGTTTGGGCAATTTATAGCACCCATGGTCACGGGAGGGGTGGGAGAACTGAGGTGTTTGACGACCTGATGTCATAGTTAAAATAGAATAGTTAAAATGCAGTAGTAGTTTGAATTTAATTTTATTAATCATGGAGTCCTTAGCAGATAGTAGCACTCAGCCATCTTCCCTATTAAAATTAGGATATTTTTAATTTCAATAGCCTCGCGAATCATAATTGGTAGGATTCGGTGTTCTATTGCAAGAATTTGTTGTATATAATGGTTGGGACGATACTAAACATGTTTACATACTTTAGACTTCCCGGAGCTTCGGTGCTTTCATTCGGTGAGGAGTCAAGATGCGTAAAAAACCCGTAACATTAGTTTTAATCCATGTGTGGTATTCATTATTATATAACTGTATATTTATGAAATTTTCAAGTCTACTCGAAGTAAATAAAAATATCTATATCTTTTTATGGTGCCAATCAATATTAAATAGGACCAATGATATGAATAAAATGTCTCAAATAAACATTAAATTACTTTGTTAAAACTAAATTTACTTTAACTATGAATATATATATGTAATTAGTAAAATGTAAGTAATAATAATACATTTTGATTTCAAGACTATTTACCTTTCGTTTGGTATCGGAAGACACCCCATATATAAAAAATAGTAGGAGTTTCTAGACATATTATAAGTATATTCACGTGTTTCTGTAGCATGTTACCAATCATCTACGTCTAATAGTATTTTAGAATGAAAAAAAAAATCTCTGACAGACATAGAGACAAAGACACCAAGGTGACTCTAAAAGTGATCGAATATTTTTAAATTTGACACGGAACAGCATTTAATGATGTCCCTAAATTCAAGCGCACGCGAGCGAAGCCGCGGGTAAAAAGCTAGTTAATAATATGTCATTAGTCGTCTTTTACGACCTGCGAGGTAAGTTAGACTGTTGGCACATTATTTTTTGTTCTATGCCTCACATAAAAAAAATCTATAAGTCCCAGACCAACATATTATAAAGTATAATGTGTAATTTTATTGAATATGGTTAATTTTATTTAGTAAATTTTTTATATTGTTTATTTTAACTGTTAAAATTTTTATTAACTATCTTTGTAGCACCGCACAAAGATGAAACCGAGATAACAGAAAACACTGTATTAAAAAAAAGTACTAGCAATAGTATTTTTAAAGACAAAAAAGACAGTATTCTATCCCATTCTGTCACAGGCTAAATCTTACAGATGTTCTATATATTCATCTCAGTTTGTTGTCGCTTTTTTGTTTCATCGAGTTTCAAATAACAACTATTCTAAAGAAGTTTTCACATCAATACAATGTTGGAGTGATTAGTCTATTGATATTTAAAAACATTTTTAGCCGACTTCAAAAAAATGAGGAGGTAGTCAATTCGACTATATTTTTTAAGTGTGAACTAAATTAAAAAAAAACTAAACTCTAGGTGAACTGATTTTGATGATTTTTTTTTTATTTTACAGCTGGTGCTTCTCCAGTGGTCCCATATAAAATTGATCAAGATCTGACCAGTAGTTTTTGAGTTATCCTTAATGATGCCTAAATTACCACTTGCTCATTACAGGCTATCAAAAATCCGTTACTAGACATGAGCCTCTCTCATACATTGCTCACAGGTGGGAATCCGACACAGTTGTCACATTTGGCAGGCGGGTTGGCAACCACGGTTTTTTAATAAATTGAACTCTTAACAGAAATATGGTGCTAAATATTTGCTGTGATTTTTTTAGTCATTTCCTCTTTACAGAAATAAATAAGCTAAGTTAGATCCACTTAATTTTGACTTAACCTTTTGTATAAAAGCTTTTACAAAAATTTACTTCGCAAATATCCGCGTTATAAAATAAAATGATGTGTCTTACCTAGTATGAAGAAGCACCTCCCGCCCTCCCTCAATTGCGTGCAATCCCTCAATTGCAAAGATAATTTGGATATTCGTCAAAAGTCAGGTGTTTACAAACTTGTTTGTGACGAATGCCACGCCGTTTACGTGGGTCAAACTGGTCGCAATTTCGAGACACGTTATAAAGAGCATTTAGCCGCGTACAGGAATTGCAATCCCGATAAATCCCATTTTGCCAAACATCTTTTGGACACTGGACACAACCTAGCCAACGACCACTCCTTTAAAGTCTTACATACGTGTAATAAAGGGCTGCGGCTGTGTGTGCTGGAACAGTTAGAGATATTAAAAAGTAATAATAATACCGTTGCATTGCTGAATGAACAAACAAATGTTACTAACTCACCTCTCTTAAATATCTTCAAGCCTGCTCTCTAATAATGTGGGCGTTGCGCGGCGGTTTGTTTTTAATTTTACAAACGGCTGCGTAAGTCCAGCGGTGATTGGTCGCATGTTTTATCGCATGACGCAGTCGCTCGCTTCTTAGGTAGAGAGCGGTTGCGTCATCGGTTTGTATAAAAGGCAGTTGTTTTGGCTCGCCGCTCACTTAGCGGTTAGCCACCGTAGAGTCTATATCACCTGAGGATGCCTCGTGTAGAGGCGAAACACGTGTCGTATTATCGTCAGTGGTGTGTCTTGCCTAGTGTAGTGGTGTTGGGAGTAGCGGTGCTGGGATTAGTGGTGACGGGGTTAGTGCACGCAATTGAGGGAGGGCGGGAGGTGCTTCTTCATACTAGGTAAGACACATCATTTTATTTTATAACGCGGATATTTGCGAAGTAAATTTTTGTAAAAGCTTTTATATAATGGATTTCCGCAAAGTAACGCCTGATTCTATTAATTATATTAACCTTTTGTATTAAGTCGCTTTAGTTAACAAACTCAATTTATTACTGGTGTGCAAAAAACTATGTTCGTTGCTAATTAAAAGTAAGACCAAAGTGAACTTGAGCACGGGCTTTGATCTAAAAATAATCCCGATGCAGCGAGACGATTCCTTTTAGAGGAAATCAAGCACGCAGAAAAACTTTTTTTTTTCCATTTAGTATTTTAAATAAACAAAACACCCGTATAACTTATTAAAGATTTAAAATTACTGATTTAAATAAAACTAATTTTACGGATTTTATCGCGTATATTATTGTATATTCCCGACGTTTCGAGCACTTTCCAGCATCCATGGTCACGGGGGGGACTGAGGTGTATGACGTCCCAATGTCATATCCCATGTTCATTATTCACAAATCGATGGGAAAATTTAATGAAAAATGTAGGCGTATCTAACAAAAGACTCTCAGAGACAAGATAGAGTGCTCATCAAGACGCTGTTAAAACTTGTATCAACACTCGAAGATATATGTGACCACAGCAGCAGCAAAGAAAACGACACAAGAACAACAGCATCTATATTCTTGCCAGCTTTGGGTGACTTCAGACATTTATGCTATCTTTCTTTTTGTTGTGAAGTTTTAAAAAAAATTAATCAGACTCAAATGTAATTCAAATATCTGGACTATCACTGGAAAAGTGTATAATAAAAATCAAAGCCATACAAGTTTTTCTACAAAGCCGACGTATTCAAATAGTGGAAAAAGCTATTTCCTACGCAACAAACAAATGTGAGGACTTGGATATTTTACTTGAAGGAATAAGAGGAAGGAGGAGATTTCGAAAATGTTTACCAAGAGAAATGGCTCGATATGCTGGACTAACATTGCCAGGGGAGATGCAGAAAGGTATGTTAGAATAGGTAGCAACCATCGTTTCAGGGCAATGTGTGATATTCTCATAACATTTACTGTTGTTCAGCCTTACACCATGCTAACGTTACCAAAAGAAAGATCTTCATTTAATAGATTCAAATCTAAAAAAAAATCTACGATGAATTTCTACAGGAGATATAATTTTTGAGATTTTACGACTGAGGCGCCACTTGGGAGCCACCAGCATTTCTTCCCAAGAAGCGGTACATTGGAGCTTCTCAGATTTATCGTAAAATGGAGCTATTCTGAATCTGATAGTCTGTATTTCGATAGCTTCATGTGAAAGAAGCTTTTCAAACCTCAAGTTAATAAAATCTTACTTAAGGTCTACAATGAGCCAATAGCGACTAACCAATCTTTCCATTTTGTCTATTGAAAAGGACAAGAAAGTAAAGGAAAGTAGAATATTTTAGCAAATAAAAGAAGCTAAACATGTACCTTATGTTTTGAAATTTTTTTGGGGGTGCTTTATAGTAAACCGCCCTGAATGCCCAAGACCCAAGACCCAAGAGTTACCTAAATTATTACACAGATACTCACTACTGCTAATACAATAATAATAATTTTGGAAGTAATTTCATTAGTCTTATAAAAAATGATAAAAGGACTTGCAAAACTGTTTTTATTGTTTTAGTAAAAGTTACAGCCTATATACGTCGCACTGCTGGGAATAGGCTTCTTCTCATTTTTGCGAGGGTACAATTAATATTTCAATGAGTTTTTTAAATTGATGAAATTTTATTGTTTAATTAAATCAATATGAATAAATGGCATCCTAAGGTGGACTTAAGTTCAAGTATAATATATCAAATATGACAAAGATAAATATAAATATTATTTAGATTATGTTACGTCAAATATATTTTTATGTTATTATGAATATTGCTTTATATTTGAGTCCTAAACAAATCCTATTCCGCATTTAAATTTAAAAAACTGTAGCTATAATCTTAAAAGATTTTTCATATTTCTAAAACAATTGTAGCGGACCGTTGTTTACTCTAATATCGGACAAAAACTTATTAATTAATCAAACTTGGAAACTAACTTTGGCAATAAAGAGAAAATAAACTTCACGAATCCACCCAAAATATTTTGACTCCATTCAAGGTAAAAAAATATTTCGTGAACCCCCTTATGATTACTATACCCATCTATTTTTAATGTAAATGCTATAAACAATTATTATTAAGTAAAATTTATAAAATGAGTTTGTTGTAAAAAATTCATTCACTAGTTTTTAGATATGTTTTTTACACCTCAGACATTGAAATTGTACAAGAATTGGGCGTGAATGACCATCCTCTTGAACACCAACTTACGCTGGCAACGTAATAAGGACCCATTTGTTACATGTGGGATACCCATTTTCGTATATTTCTTATGTATGATATCCAGTATTTCTTGTTCCATATTAACTTCTGGAGAGTCAGAGATCCCATTAAATAGAAGAATATTCTATTTAATTGGATATCTCTATTTTTATATATATAGACCTAGGCAACTTATAGCGCACGCACCCTGAGGATTGACGAGAAGATCCTGGAGCTAGAAGAAGAGATAGACAAGTTGCGCTGGAATGTCATAGGATTATCCGAAGTCCAAAGTGAGGGGGAGGACAGGGTAATCGTTGAATCCGGCAATTTGTTCTATCATCGGGAGGGCGAACATCTGTCCCAAGGAGGTGTCGGATTTATCATCCACAAGTCTCACGTTAACAACGTTGTAAAGGTTAAGAGTGTGCCGACGAGGGTTGCGTACCTTATACTCAGAATCACCAAACGGTATTCGCTGAAGGTCATACAGGTTTACGCACCAACCTCGGCACACCTCGGTGGAGGAAATGTATGAGGATATCTCTAGAGCCATGCGTTCCTCCAAAACCCACTATACGGTGTTAATGGGAGACTTCAACGCAAAACTAGGCACAAGAGAAAACGGTGAGTTGAAAGTAGGGAATTTCGGAATAGGGCAACGGTTTCAGTGCCTAGAAGATTGCAATGCAGATGATATGAATGACAAGCTCGTGGAAACTGTCCATGCGGTCGGAGCTAAGTTCTGCAAGACCCGCCGCAGAAGAACACAAAAACGTTTCAATCACACTCTTAATCCCATGGCTGTTAGACGGGACATGAAGCTGCAGTCTTCAGTAGATTTGACAGCATACAGGCAACTGAACAGGCAGATCTCCAAATGCATGCGGCGGTACTTACGCAACTTTAATACTGCTCGTATTAAAGAAGCGATCGAGCGGAACCAGGGCTCCAAAGTCTTTGCTAGAGATCTGTCTGCCAGAAAGAGCCAACTGTCAAAGCTGAAAACCGAGTGTGGCAGCGTCGTTTCCGGGATACCTGAGATTTTGAGTGAGATTGAGAGGTTCTATGGGCAGCTGTACACATCATCGTTGGAGCCACACGTAAGTGTGAGTAAAGATCCAAGAGCGAGTCTTATCCGACACTACTCTGATGATATCCCGGACGTCAGTCTGAGCGAGATTAGAATGGCTCTCCAGCACCTTAAAAACGACAAGGCCCCAGGCGAGGATGGAATTACAGCGGAGCTTCTGAAAGCAGGTGGAAAACCGGTACTTGAAGTCCTTCAGAAGCTCTTTAATTCCGTCCTTCATGGTGCCATTACACCAGAGGCGTGAAGCTTGTGCGGTCTTATTAATATATAGTCTTATTCTTCAAGAAAGGTGACAACGCTCTCTTCAAGAACTACAGAACGCTTTCCCTTTTGAGCCGCGTCTACGTGCTGTTTTCGAGAGTCATTACGAATCGTATCGCGCAGACTGGACGACTTCCAGCGTCCTGAACAAGCCGGTTTCCTATAAGACTTTAGCACCGTAGACCACATATATGCCCTTCGGCAAATTGTACCAAATTCCAAAGAGAACAATTTGCTTCTCTATCTGGCGTATGTAGACTATGAGAAAGCCTTTGATTCCATCGAAATTTCGGCGGTGCTGCAGTCCCTTCAGCGATGCCAAGTTGATTTTCGATATATCGAAGTGCTGAAGTGCTTGTACAGTAGGGCTGCGATGGCTATCCGAGTACAGAACCAGAGTACGAAACCTATCCAATTGCAGAGAGGTGTAAGACAGGGTGACGTCATATCCCCAAAACTCTTCACCGCTGCATTGGAAGACGTTTTCAAGCTTCTGGATTGGAAAGGATACGCTATCAACATCAATGGCAAGTACATCACTCACATTCGATTTGCCGACGATATAGTTCTTATGGCAGAATCGCTGGAGGATCTAAGCACTATGCTCAATGACCTCAATAGTGTTTCCCAATGGATAGGTCTTAAGATGAACACGGACAAAACAAAGATCATGTTTAATGTCCATGTCACACCTATGCCGGTAGTTGTTGGGAGCACTTAGCTCGAAGTTGTTGACGAGTATGTTTACCTGGGACAAATAGTCCGACTAGGTAAGTCCAACTTCGACCGAGAGGTCAATCGACGGATTCAACTCGGCTGGGTAGCGTTCGGGAAGCTACGACACATCTTCTCGTCAGACATACCTCAAAACCTGAAAACGAAATTGTACAACCAGTGCGTGTTGCCAGTGATGACTTATGGAACTGAGACGTGGTCCTTCACTGCTGGCCGTATGAGGAAGCTCAAGGTCGCTCAGCGAGCTATGGAGAGGGCTATGCTCGGAGTTTCTCTGCGTGATAAACTTAGAAATGAGGATAACCGCAGTAGAACCAGAGTGACCGACATAGCCCAACGGATTAGTAAGCTGAAGTGGCAATGAGCCGGCCATATAGCTCGAAGAACCGACAACCGTCAGGGAAAAAAGGTTCTCGAGTGGTGACCTCGTACCGGCGGACGAAGTGTAGGGCGTCCCCTCACTAGATAGAGTGATGACCTGGTAAGATATGCAGGAAGTCGATGGATGCAGGTGGCTCAGGACCTTGCTTTGTGGCATTCCTTGGGGGAGGCCTATCTTCAGCAGTGGACATGTGAAGGGCTGTAATGATGATGATGATTTCTATATCTATATTTTATTTTCTCATAATTTAATTACTTGTTTATTATTTTATATTGATTGTGTAGTGGTGGTGTAATAATATCCACATAACATAAGTTATGTCCAGAACGTAAAAATGATAATACTTTATTTTTTATTTGCCAAGTATAGCCACTATTGTTAAAATATCCCCTCTAAGATGCAATTTAAGGGCGAGGCAAATGTTTCTGTAAAGGTAATGGTAATTTTATAAAAATATGAAAAAAAAATTATTTGACACCACCACAGACTAACGTAAATATAATTATCAGAAAAGCATTTTGTCAGTATTAATAGGACTTTATACAAAATGCAGGTAATGTACTTTTTACACATGAAGGTAATCAATATTTTTTCGTAAATTACTCGTTAAAATGTTTCATTAAATAAAAAAATTCAATGATGATTAAAACACGATATTTTAATCATCATTGAATTTTTTGCTAGCATTAAAGGGCCGCATTAAGCCGCCATGTTGATTTTATGTGACGTCATATACCTTTGACCTGTGGAAGATCATGGCTCTTGTTATATTTTACGGATTAAATATGTTTTATCCACATCACAACTTTCAATACGTACCACTATATACTCATGAAACATACAGCGGTAATTTTGCATTACGTATAATAAACCTATGTTAAATTTCCAATTTATTTTCTATCTCTAGCTTTATCGAGCAATTTTCAGGCCGTTGGCTTCACGACAACTCGAGCGATATGCAAATAAGTAAGGTTCATACGAGTTCCCTTAAGGTTTTATTCTGATCAAAGATGCTTTGCAAGTCGAGTAATGAACTATTTATTAAACACATCAATAACCCTTAAGAGACTAAAAAAACATCATTAACTTTTCTGGTGTCGTCATTATCATAAATATTTACGTTAGGTTAGGCACAGAAACGTTGCTGATATGCTTATATCAATAATCATTTATTTTCTGTTCATGCACATTATAGACTTTTAAACTGCCTCGTTAGTCTAGTGGTCGTCAATTCAACTGTTGATCATGAGGTCCCACGTTCGAAACCCAGGTTGGGTTAAAACAATCCGTAATTTATTATTTTTCTGTCAATAAATTCTCAGTAGCAACATGGAGTCTGCGGCGTTTCACCATCGTGCCTCGGAAAACACCGGCTAGTCTTTCTCTAATCTTTCTCCAGTCGTGTTGGATTGCTGTCCCATCGAACTATTTATATTATTGCGGAAATTACTAGTTTAGTCGGATTTGTATCATGTCCATACTTCAGTGCCTATTTTAAACAGCAATTCAATTATGCAGCACCTACTGTTATGGTCCAATCTATAAGGTATAGGTAGTAAAATTGCATCCTCAAAGGGTAAGCTAAGTTAAGTGCGCACCCATGAAATATGTGACCCATGTGAATAAAATCTGCAGCAAGTACTAATGTACTGCATTGTCCGCTTTAGTCCACTTTAGTATTAGGCCGAATATAGTGTATGTTATTGAGAAGAGATACATATTATATCTCTTCTGTCATCATCTATTATGGTATGTTATTGATATAGTGTATAAGAAGGTATGGGTGACAGAAAATTGCTTTCAGAATACCAGCGTCGACATAACAGCACTGCGGTTATAACATTGTAGTTGAATGCCGAGTCAGTAGCCATTTTTTTGCTGCAATACAATACTTATATAATTAAATAAAAAAGTTATTATTAAGGGTCCTGTCCTATTTCACATAGAACTCTCCGTAGATTGCCTTATCAGAGAGATATTTTCCATATTTGGCACGCTTGGCGGGCAGGTTGACAACCGGAGTTTTTTAGTTTATATTAGGCAGAAGCCCTGCCCTGGTTTACCTGCCTCCTAGTTTGTTTCTCTCTGTTGCTTCTTAGGACCTCCACTGGACAATACGGAGTAGTGGATATACCCACACCACCACAACACGGTCAAGTATATTTTTAAAAGTTTATGATAATGTTTGTGTGTGTTGTTACGCAAGCCGTGGTAGCGTACAGGGGTAGTACGTGTCGTCGTAAGTTTCATATAAGTAGTAGTTATATTTCGATACGTGCCGACACTTAATTAATTTTAAGTTACAATTGATTAAAAAAATAAAAAAATGCTAAGGATACCTTCATGTCAATGGAATATAATATTTTTAGGACATATGAAATCCACATGTACATGCAACTAATAGATCTATAACCTTGTCAGAAATTTAAGGAAGTCTCAGCCTAACAGTGGGATAGTACGGACTGCAACTGTTTTTTACTCAACTTTAAATATTGACTAAATGGATAAAGATGAAATTATGGCATACAGATAGACCATGTTTAGATAAAAACGTGAGACGGCGGAAAAATAAAATTTGTTCAATTCTCTTTACACGAAGGTCAATATGGGAGTAGAATACGAATTAATAGAATCAGAAAATCTTTTTCGAAAATTGTTTAAAGCAAAATTGAAAGTGTTAAATTGTCTAATTCAAATTGTTAAATTGTTAAATCTTTTGTATAAAAATTCTAGGTGTATTTTTAATGGGACAGTATGTTACGAAGTGCGAAAAATTTCTTTTTAGAATTATATTTGTGCTAATAACATCACAAGTTAAATTATGTTTTGCATAAGTAATAAAGTTTTGCAGCAAACAAGATTTTTTTAATTGCCTTTATATAGGTTATATGCGGTGGCGGCATATGAGAATCCGCCATCCCACTTCGATACATCGTAGGAAAAGTGAAGAACAGTTGGTGAACTTGTGTCCTGAAATTTATGGATATATCTCACAATTTCATTCAATATCGCACCCTTACTGTAACATTAAAGATGCGAAATGTCTGTTAATGTGGTGGCCTAGCTACCTACCAAGTGTAATAATTGCAAATCCCATCATCTACGAGATGGTTCTATATCCAGCAATTATTTTAATCTAACTAAGGTGAAAAAGATCTCACACAATCTCCCTTGAGACAGTGTTGTGTGACGGACCATCCACTTTTATGGCATAAGCGTACAAATGAGCACACAGTCCACCCGATGGCAAGTGGATGCTATGGCTCATAGAAATCCACATCTAACCTCGATTATGATTCAAAATGCAGATGCGTTGTCACCCCTGAGGACTAACATGGAATGCCTCGTTGTCAGGGAAACAACTTTACACTTACAACAAGGGTTCTTTACACTCACCATACGAAACACAGCAGCACTAAGCTGCTATTTTACGCTGGTATTCTGTGAGAGCGTGATCCTTCCCCGGTCGAGCCGACCCATTCGTTCTACAACCATAATATAGTTGCAGCGTGGCTCTACCGCGTTAAACCATTACCCTTTAATATTAAATTGATAAACAATTATATGGTTGAGAGGGGCGATGGCTGCTACATGCGCCATACTTGTGAACAGGTGCAGTTTGTTGGAGATGGTCTGCTCGGGTTCACTATACACTGATAAGCTCTTAGTTTTTAATCGTTTCTTTTTATGTACATCTTAGAACAAAATTTAGTTTCCGATGGGTTCGTTATTTGCCATTCTGTATATATTACAATAGGCTATGCCGCTATGTAATATTAACTTTAAAAAATGACAAAATTAGTCTGCGGAGTTTCTGTCGCCGTTACTTCTCTGGTCGGAAGAACTTCATTTCGAAACGCTAATACATTTAAATTTAATTTTTTACGTCAAAAAAATACATTAAATTTGAAAAAAAATAATAATTTCATTTTATACATTAACTTTTTTGTCCTTCTTGAAAAACTTGCAAAAGATCTGGTTTTTGAAGTATTTTAATAACTCCTATCAAGGTAACACGACTTGTGAAATTTATGTCAACCGGAATATTGCAATTTAATACGATTTCAAGATGTTACGCCGCCAGGTAGCCCGACGTATCTCAAATGAAATTATTCCGGCACTCGCACCTTCTCCAACAAATTTTCCTTAGATGCGACATAATAATGTGCGTAAATAATTTACTAATATAACATGAAATCAAAAATAAGGCAAGAATCCTTAATAATAATAAAACAAATGGATTAAAAATAATAATAAAGAATAGAGTAAATAATACACAGTTTATTGTTTTATAAGATAGAAGTGACAAGCGACAGTCTTCCTGCCGGTACGTAGCTACTGCAGCCCAAAGACACTAGACACTAGACATAGATGGAATGCTTCACAGCCTGTAATTTTAATAGCTCTCAATGCAGTTCAAACCGGAAAACAGCAGTGCAGGTACTGCTGCTTGTCAACAGTAATAGGTAAGAGATCGGTCACTACCCAGACGGTACTTAGGAAAGGGCTGCAAGAAAGCAGTTGAAACTTAATAGACTTAAACAGATCTTCTGCTCGGGTCGGATAGGCAGAAGCCTTTGAACCAACAGTTTTCTGGCTAGATGTATTTCCTTTTTTGTTTTCTCGATTGGACACGGGTGGTTCGTTGCGCAAGTCGTAAAGAAAGGCGTGCCTTAGGCTTTGGCGCATCAGATCTGAAGAGAAAGAAACTGAGAGAAGAGTTTTCCACTCCCGAACAGTGGCTAGCATACATGAAGTCACGGATAGAATACGCGAAAGCATTTCAGTGGCCCTACAGATATGTTACGAAGGCAGAACGCCTAGCAGGCTTAGTCGAGTTGAGTCCAAAAGAATCAATACTTGCGCCCGGCTATATGTAGGCTTTTACAAACTTCCTTTACTGAGAAAAGCTGCCAAGGGGCGACTGGCACTGTTGGCGCTACGGATGTGTACGAAAGCATTTTTGTGGTTTTGCTTACATCCCGGAGTAGGAATACCAGGGTGTTTTTGTCGATGCGATTCCCGTCTTTGTCCCCTTGACTTAAGCAAAATTCTTACGTAAAAAAGACATTTGTCAATTCAGAAAAAACACTACTTGTGTTGTCGGTATGACTGGTGATGGAATGGATATTATGATGATTATAACGAATAACTCGTCATTAATTTTCTTCTCTCATTTCTCTCTTAAATTTCTCACTAGGCGTTCATAAATTTTAAGCCGTGTCCTGGATAACGGAAAAACCTTGCAAAACTAGTTTCCTCGCTGAAGTTATAAGTTGGCGAAAAGTGCAATGTGAAGGTACTGACGTACTTACTCGTTATCAATAGCTTAAGCTTAAGCTGCGTTGGTATGTCACATTAGTTTCTCGTGTTCACCAACTCTTAGAAAGGCATCTTCTCAATGCAACTGTATATTTTTTAATTGATATCTTCATCAATTTTGAACTGATTTTGATGATTTTATAACCACGTTTTTATTTACTCGCTTTCGTGTATTGTCTGTTCGGGTTGAAATTAATAATTTGTTTTAAACTATTTTCCCGATGAGCTAGGGACTTGAAATTTTGAACATAGCTCCGAAACAAATGACAATGTAAAAAGGTAGTATTATATATTAAATACAGATAATTACTTCTTTTCTGAAATAAATCAATATGTTATATTATATATATATATATATATATATATATATATATATATATAGAGCTAAAATTCTACTTCTAAAGGTGGCAAAATAGAGGATGAACGTTATTGTGATTTTCGCAAGTTAACTCAAAATGGTAAAAATTCAATTTAATTGAAAAGTAAAAACCGAGTTCAAATAACTAGAAGATTAAAAAATACAGTACATCCTAGCGACGACTTCAGAATCAAGAGAGATCTTAAAGAGATTTCAGAAATTATTATCTTTATTACAAATAGCAGCCGTGTGGTGGCGGCGTGATATAATCCATCAACATAATTCGTTCCGGTGATATCGTAAGAGGCGACTACGGAAAATGCTGGAAATATCTTTTGGCTTCCGATAGATGGCAGTATAATGAAATTTAAATCATAAGTAAAATATTCAGAACTGCAACGGCGGCAGTGTCAAAGCTCTCAACATCTGGTGCTGCGACGAATAAAACAAATCATCTCTACAACAGTAAAGTCCATGTCCAGCTATAGTCTGTACGGGCTAATGATGGAGATGAAGATCTGAAGAACGCTACAAAGTAGTTAATATATTTGAAATTACTAGAAAAAGATCAAAACAAAACTGTGTGTGCAAAAGTTCGCTCTGTGTTAAGTAAGCTTTATGTTTTAAAAATTAAGCTACCATATAAAATATTTAGATTACTTTAAATGTATTTAACAGATTCTGTTATGAGATAATTACTAAGCAGTTATAAAAGAACTTATGTAACATACATACAGGAAATTTACAAATTACAACACAAAATGCTTAGATTGATAGTACCTAAGCACATTGAAAATAGTGATATAGATAATGACCACGGTCTTTTAAAATATTGTAAAGTCATAAGTATTTTCAACAAAGTTAAATTTAACATATTGACTGAAGTAAATAATTCAGAATACCTAGTTTCTAGAAAAAGATCGGTAAATCTACGAAATATAACTTATAAATCCAACATGTTTGTACTGACGAAAACTAAAAGTTCCTATGGAGTAAGAAAGCTGGCCCACCTTGCACCTACTTTTATTAATGACTTCCCACTACAATAACAAAAAATATACGGTAAATCAAAACTATTTAAAAGTAAACTTAAATCATATTATAGGTATTTGTTTAATCAACCATTTATATTGTATAACTACTTATTAGATTGCTTAATATTAATACATAGTTTTTTTTCTATAAGACGACTCTCTAGCGTAGATAGTATTGTACTGAAATTTAAAATAAACGTGCTTAAGAAACTAGAAAAAATTAGAGCCGTAATAACTTAACAGCAGAATAAAATTTAAAAGAAGTAACATCTATATGTAAATATCCAGTTTTAGTTAGATCAGTGGAAGCCCAGTAAAGCAATGTAGGGGATATAATTCGTGTCTATGAAAGTTATCTTCGAAATGTATCTTATATTACTGAGAGTAAAGGCACTTATATAAAACTACTTTAATTTTAATTTTAATTAATTTTAATTTAACTCGCACAATTTTCTCTTGTTGTTGCCTACTTGACTGCAAACGACAATGCGGATGAATTTTTGCGCACAAATTTAAGAAGTTTTAATTAATTAATATTCAGTACATCTTTCCAGAATTATATTAAAAATACTAGCGACCTGCCCCGGCTTTGCCTAAATGGAATTTAGTAATATACCGTTACTTATGTTTTTTTAAAGTAGATAGATCATACGTGGTAGAGCCATGCTACAGCTAAATTAATAGTATAGTTGTAGTACGAATGTGTCGGCTCGACCCGGAAAGGCCTACGCTCTTATAGAATATCAGTGTAAAATAGCAGATTAACACTACTGTGTTTCGTATGGTGAGTGTAGAGAACCGGAGGCCTTTTTTTACTGGAAAAGAGGCATTCCATCTTAATCCTCACAGTTGACAACACATCTACATTTTGATTCGCAAACGAGGATAGATGTAGATGTCTATGGACCAAAGCAACCACTTTCCATCAGGTGGACTGTGCGCTCGTTTGTCACCCTATCCTATAAAAAATGTCTCCTATATTGCTACACTGGGCTTCTACTGGACTAACTAAATTTTACCATATAGTATGATACTTTTTCTTTGGTGAGTGATGAGAACCGGTTACCCCTTTACAGAAAAAGAGGCATTCCATCTTAGTCCTCACAACTTACAACGCATCTGCATTTTATTCGCAAACGAGGAAACGAAGATAGATGTAGATGTCTATGGGCCGTATTACTATTTATATATATATATATATATATATATATATATATATATTCTTCAATATTATTAACACTTCAATATTATTGTAAAGATAATAATTATTTTCTAGTATTTTCATATTTGTTTTATAATTTAACAAGCAAGACTTCACTTGCGCATTTAACTAAAAGTTAAAACCATACTTGGCGACAGAATCTTTCATTTGTGGATTATGATCACCACTTTCCAATTCACCAATGTGCCGGCGAGAATCGAACTCAGGTTGTTCACGTACTGTGAAATTTGTCGCGAGCGAAATACCACAACTTACGACATTTGAATTTTAAAATTTATTCATATATTATGTGGCTGAGTTAACAAGATTTTCAAATTAAAATCTCAATTATAAAATATGTCCACTTATATAATATAAAAATATTTTAAATACTTTGAATAATAAATACAAAACAAAGTTTACGAGTATACTTTACAAACAAAATATGTACAAATTATATCAAAATTATTCCAAAAAATTTCATTACTCCAAAACAAAATTATTTTTTCATCTATGGCTTAATTTCAAAATAACCTATAAACGCTTTTACGATTTCTACGCATCATGTTTTTCCATTTATTTCCTCAATCCTTAACACGTGTGTTCTATATAAAGAGATAAAGATAAAATCTATAAAAATATTACACGACAGATGATTTTCTTCAGGTGTTATTTATAGAAGGACCGTTCACCTTTCGCTTGATCATATATATCTGGCCTAGTTTGTTTGTAAATAATGCAACTTTATTATAATCTTTCTTATTTAATAGCACAAGGTACAATATATTTCTTTAAAATGTTTTCAATTAAATCAAAATCAAGTTGAATATTTGATTAGTTATTACTTTTTTTTGTTGTGTTATGTTGCAATCCGAAATTTATACGTTATGTTAAGTTTTTAATAAGCCAAAAGAAGCATATTCATGCTTTTACGAGATTAATGTTAGAATTCCAATCCTTTAATATGCGTACCGCGAAATTACAAAATACGTTGAAAAACATCAATAAAAAATTAAAAGGTCTTTCCAAGATTCTTTTCGACCGTTGGTAGAATAATTAAAACGTGTAGCTGAGCATACTCTCCGCAATAGACTTTACCTTGAGACCGATGAAGCTGTAAAAGCCAAAAAGGCTAACAGCATTATCATCATCATAAACCAGAGGACTTTACAGAGACTGAAAAATGTTTATGATCATAGTTCCAGAGTTTTGCTCCAACAAGAGAAATATCGGCTAACACTAAACATCAAATAATCTATCTCTGAATTGAATCCCGCTTACAAAAAATAAAGTCCGCCTAGTCGTGCTGCAATGCACTCATTGATGTGTTCCGGTACGAAAAGTCAGTATAATTATAACTTGACAACGCAACAGAAACCTTATTTTTTTATGTTGTGGGTAGATGTCCGTACGTTGAGAAACCGCGTTGGTTTGCTAGCTCGCTCATCACTCTATTTTATAAAAAATAAATTATTTTAAAGTTATGGAATTGACCGTGTAATGGCGGTGTTAGAATATCCACTTGCCCATATTCTCTCGTGGGTGTCGTATAAGGTGAAAAAAAGAAACAAACCTACGGTCAAACGATAACGATGATAAGCGTGGCAACTAGAACAAATGGACATTTGTCTAACTACGTACAACAGTGAAATTTTGATAAACTGTAGCGATAATGTTTTTTTAGTATCCTAAGCCAGCGTATGACTCAACATGATGGAATCACGGATGCTGGCAACTTTTTCCACTCCTTTAATGTACGCATGTCAAACGATGAAGCAAATCGTTTGGTTCGAATGAAAAAATGTTTAAATATTTATAATGCTTTTATAGGCAATAATAACTACAAAACATTTTACCGATTTTCATAATATAACAATAAAGTTAGAGTTACAGCCTAATTACGACCCACTGATGGGCACAGGCATCCTCTAATTTCTGAGAGGGTTTTAGGGCAAGGAAATGTCCGCCGCGCTGCCACAATGTGTGATAGCGAACTTCACATGTCTTCATAAATTATTTTTTCTTGTTTCTCAGACATGCAGGTTTTCTCACAATGTTTTTCTTCACCGCCAAGCACGTGGTAAATCAGCCCTTAAAATTGCTATTAACAATTTCATTGGCGCCGGCGTGAATCGAACCCGCATTGCTCGCATACTGTGAAGCTTACACCGAGCGCTAACCATCTGAGCTACCACGGATATATATAACCATTATTATACAGGCGTGACAGAAGTAAAAGTATTTTCAATAGCAAAGACAGTGGTGGCGGTGTTTTGATAAGTATTTCTAGAAAATACAAATCATATAGAGTCCTAGATTATGAAAGCTCTTGTGATGATCTCTGGGTCAAATTGCTTTTGACGACATGCAATGGAATTCAGGAGATTTCAATATGTGGAGTTCATTTGCCTTCCCCAATTAAGGTTAATATATTGGATGATTTCATTAGTAACGCTAACAGAGTATTGGAAGAGGTGGCGGAATGTCTAATTCTAGGCGATTTTAATATAAATGCTATCAACTGGATTTACAATAATGACAGTATAGTTAATTCACGCCAATGTGTTAATTCTAAAGTTGAACAATCATT
Organism: Parnassius mnemosyne; assembly: GCA_963668995.1. Taxonomy (NCBI): domain Eukaryota; kingdom Metazoa; phylum Arthropoda; class Insecta; order Lepidoptera; family Papilionidae; genus Parnassius; species Parnassius mnemosyne. Next base: position 36,530,848 of record CAVLGL010000079.1, on the reverse strand, counting down.
GTGGGATTTCATAACGTTAAACGACCTTAGGCAGCATAACGACTTGTTAAATCATAATAAGAGAATCCTCGATATGGTGTTATCGAATATGGATAATATTAACATAAGTAAGCCCAGCCACGTGCTATCGAAAATTGATCTTCACCATCCACCTGTACAAGTTTGGCTTACCTTTTCTAAGAAAGTCGTTAATATACCGATTACCATTCATACAAAATTAAATTATTTAAAAGATTATAATTCAATTTGCACAGCGCTTCAAGAAATTGAGTGACATTGGGAATTCTCTTCATGTGTCTTAGTCGATGCCACGGTTGAGAAATTCTACTATATAATACGTGAACTAATACAAAAACATGTACCACGAAAGATTGTTAAAAATAATAAGTATCCATATTGGTTCTCAAAACAACTAATAAAAAGATTGAATGAAAAGAATCGGTTGAGGTTGAGAGTTAAAAAATTTAATAACCCGATGGATGTGATCTCATTAAATCTTAATCATAAAAAACGGTGTAGCAGAATGTCAGTTGCTTGTTTCAATTCATATACAGTGTCCCTTGAAAATAAGATTGTTACTAATCATAAACTTTTTTGAAGCTATATCAAACAGAGAAGAGGTGGCTCTAGTAATTATCCTCGTGCTATGTTGAATGGAGTTGAAGTGTTTGAAAATATTGAAACCATCAGCGATTACTTTGCTTCCCATTTCTCCAGTGTCTATGATAATTCTTTTAACACCGTCCCCTCAACACATCCAGGGTCTGTCGATCGACAAAATATAACTCCATTAAATACTGTAACTTTAACAGAAACACAAATTAAGGAAGTTTTGCATAAACTTAATATAAATAAAGGAGCAGGCCCTGATCTAATTCCACCCATTTTTGTTTGCAAAACGGCTAATGAGATATCACTCCCTTTAATGTTAATATATAACAAATCTTTACAGGCAGGAGTTTTCCCATCGGTTTGGAAGAATTCTAATATTGTCCCCGTATTTAAACGTAATGATAAATCAATTGTATCTTACTATAGGCTAATAGCTATTTTGTATGTTCTTGCAAAGGTTTTTGAGGCTCTGATTTGTCCTATTTTGTCTTGGCATCTGTAACAGTATTTGTCGAACAACCAACATGGATTTATGAAGGGGAGATCTACGGATTCTAACTTAGTATCATATGTTGAATCACTTGTTGGGGCAGTTGATTCTCGCGTACAGGTGGATACGGTATATACAGACTTCAGCAAGGCTTTTGATACAGTCAATCATAGTATATTGTTGGAAAAACTACAATTATATGGAGTTACAGGACCTCTGCTATGGTGGTTTGCATCATATCTGACTGATAGAGAGATGAAAGTTGTATTGAAGGATATTTGCTCACATCCTAATGCTGCATCGTCTGGAATCCCACAAGGATCCCATTTGGGGCCCTATCTCTTCACATTATTTATGAATGATATTGAACAATGTTTCCAAAACTCTGAAGCACACTTATTTGCTGATGACCTTAAAGCTATTAAAATGATAAGGAATCAGGGGGACATCTTGCTGTTTCAAAGTGATCTGGATAGGCTTGCAGATTGGTGTGACCGAAACAAAATGTCTTTAAATATAAAAAATGCAAGCATATCAGATTCACCAGAAACAGAGGGATGGTCAATTCTAGAAATAGTATATATAATGAATTGCTTGAAAAAGTTCATGTAATTAAAGACCTAGGCATTCAGATGGATCCAAAACTTAAATTTGATTTACATATAAATGACTGTGTACTAAAAGCATCAAAGATGCTTGGGTTTGTGCTAAGGGCGAGTGTGAATTTTAAAAAACCAGCCACATAAATAATATTGTACAACTCATTAGTAAGGAGTCACTTGGAGTATTGCAGTGTAGTTTGGTCACCCAGTTACAGAATACATATAGACCGCATTGAAAAAGTACAAAAAAGGTTTCTGTGGCACTTGACTCGTAGTTGTAATATAGCCAGGACGCTCAAGTCATATGAGGAAAAACTGTCTCATTTTAAGATCCCATCATTGGAAACAAGAAGAAAAATTATTGATTTATTGTTCTTAAAGAAATTAGTGACTGGATTTTTGGAATTATTTGTTGCACCTCAAGGTCGAACTAATTTAAGATCACATTGTTCCTTAACAAGAATGTTTGCATTATATAAAGAATACCAAAGCGGAATAGATCTATTCTCAACCTCGATGGCTGGCATCAAAAAAGTAGTTATCGGCGATTAAGGCTATGTTCTAATGGAAATTTCTTCATTATTAATTTATATTAAAATTTTATTAGAGTTAAATTGTACCTATGTACAATTTAACTTATTAATTTAACTAAAAATCAACGTAAAGTCTCTTTTTTTATGCATGTGGTGCCCTCCTATAAGTAATAGGACATTTATTTTTAATAATTGTGATGTCATTCCATATGTATGTAACAGTGTACTCATTGTTGTGAGAGCCTAATAAAATAAATAAATGAAAATAAAATAAAAAATGTAATAATTTACTTGCAATATTATAGTAATAACAGTCACAATAAATTTAAAGGGTACAACTCTAACCCTTATATTATTATTGTCCAATGTCCCCTACATTGGACAATAATTTGCGTGCTAATGACCTGGTGACAAGAGTAATAAAATTAACAATTATAGCTACAAGGGCGATAACAGTAGACGTTTACAAGAGGCACATAATTTTAAACAAAGTTTAAATTTAAATATTTAAAAAAATATTCGTCAGTAATAACAAACATTTTTTTTGTTATTACTGACGAATATTTTGTAGTAATACCTCTCGATTAGGTTGTACAGTTGAACAATTATGCCATTAGAAGTATAGAGATACTTGTAGTCGAACAAAGTTTATAAGACGAAGACGAACAATGACGGCCTGTAGGTCTTTTTTATATAAGAGGGAGCAAACGAGCATATGGCTCACCTGATGGTAAGTGACTACCGCCGCCCATGAACAACTGCAGTACCAGAGAAATTTCAGATGCTTTGCCGGCCTTTAAAAAAAAGGAGGAAAGCAACATTTTATCATATTGCGTGTTATTTTTTATAATATTTCAACTTAAAAAAATTATAGCTTAGGACGCGATATACTACCAAGTGAATTTCATTTTAATGTCAATGAAATTAGCGAATAGGCCCCTTCGATACTTATAAAAATCTTAATTATCGATAAAATATGCTGGTATTGATATGATAGAAAATTAATAAAGCTACTCAGACAGCATTTCATTTAATAAGATATTTTTGATGACCCTCTGTCACGACTTGTAGAACACTTGTGTCTCCTACACTCATTTTCATATTTTCGCCGATTATTTTATTGACATTCAATTAAAATATTCGGCGATTCATAATTTGCCCACACTATCTACTTGTCATTTGGTGATAACTTGTTGTGTTGTGTACATGTCACGTCACGCCTGTAATCCCATTCCCACAAGGGGAAAGGCGAAGTCGTAAGAGCGGAAAGAAACTCAAACCACGTGAGTAATACAAACAAAATGAGTGTAGATAAAAATTGTGAACGGAGTAAGAGATAATAAGCCCAACGCCTACACAATCACTCTCAAAAATTAATACGTCATTAGTCGTCTTTTACGACCTGCGAGGTAAGTTACACTATTGGCACATTATTTTTTGTTCTATGTCTCACATAAAAAAAAACCTATGTCACAGACCAACATATTATAAAGTATAATTGTTTCTTATACGACAGTTTTCTTTTTTTAATAAATCATAATAATTTACATGGCAATTCAATTACATAGAAATGTATACTCGATTCGTTGCCAGTAACAAAGAGCATTGCGTGCAGGATAGCTTATTAATCAGAGAAAAGGTTCGCTAACAAATTCCATCGTAGTCTAATTACATACTGCAAGGTTATATCTGTTCGCGCCAAATACTTTCAAGGATTGACGCGAGAGGGTGCTCGGCGCGGTGCATTCATACCGGTTTGACTTTCGGTCGTGCGAAAAACGCCCAAGGGCAGTCAGTCGTCCTCAGGCAGTGCTAACAATTGGCACGCTGCCAAGTAAGCGCGGGAACTCGGAATAATTAAGCGCGGACAGTAAAAATACGGTTTAGGAATTTTGTGGCGCGGAGCCCTACTGGAGAGCTTCCCCGGGACTTATTGGGTCCGACTCAGAATCTGTATAAGTGCATTCGACAATATTAGCTAGTGCGGCCTCTGTATTCTAGAACTAACTGTTGCAACGCGAAACGGTAGTGACCTTTGATCCAGAAACTCTGTGCGTATTTGTGCGGTAACCTTATACCTCGCGATAGTTAGTGGCTTCTGTAAGTTAGTTAATCGTACGATAGAGTTAATTGACTATCAACGTGACGAAAGAAGAAATTGACTGTGGACAACCTCGGAAGCCCACCTGTTGGAGCGGTGTCGACGCTCGGGCTGCTGCCGACGGCCAAGGTCTAGGTTCAATCACCATCAGTCACACCCAGATACACATCACATCACTTATTTCCCTTTCACTACACAACCACATGTGACCTGACCGACTCCGGAGGGACCAGTCACCTTGGATATAGGTAAGTAAGCTCCGCCTAATTCCTCTGCCGGTCGACTGGCCGTAGTATAGAACGCTCCCCCAAATATTTTAGTGTAATTCGATAGATTCCACGTGGCCATATTCTGGCCCCGTCCCTCTGCTGCTCGTCGATGGGATTACTCATGGGCCCTAATCCCGTCACTCTTTGGTTAGGGCAGCTAGGGGCGTGTACAAACTGGTAGCAGAGCGTGGTTCCGGGTTCGATTCCCCGGTCGATCCCGATCATAGTGTTTGATAAACATTAAACAATTCTGGTGGCATTGTGGTGGAGCGTTGGTTTGATTGGTTTTATTTGTGTCTACAATCACGCCCGTCCGTAATACGTAAAAATATATTTTTGTACGTAATAATAAAATTATTTTCCTTTGTTGTTTGTTGCTTGCCTTTTTTTTGGTTAGCAGGTAGTTTGAAAAGCCGCGCCCTAGGTTGCGCAAGCGGGAGTTTTTCTAGAGATATACGTCATGTAGGTAGATGGTTATTTTTACGTAATCGGTTAATTATCGTAGTCGGATAGTTGTAGTGGATTACTTATCGAAGAGTCAATTTCCGAGCTAGGCATTTTTTGTTGATCGACTGTGATGTGTATCTTCGTTTATACTGTAATTTGTATTTGAACTAAAGAGTAGTAATTGTATTTGCACAATTTGAATTTAACTTGATTTGATCGCACTAGTATTTGTTATTTGTTAATTTGATTTGTGTCTTTTCTTTTGAGCTAACTTGTATTTGGTTGATACGTAGTAATTCGTATTTGTGTAATTTCTATTCAACGCGATTTGATAGGAACTGCATTTATTAACTGTTAATTTTTTGGTGTATTTTTTATTTGTTATCCTTGTAATTTGTGCTCGAGCCGCGTCGTAATTTGTATTTAATAGTGATGTCATCGCCTATGCTACTGATCCGTTGTCTGCGGACTGAGTTGCGCTGGGCCACAAGCGCCCATGCTTTGATAGGTCGACCGGATAGGATCCATAACTTGATGAAGCGGTTCGATCAGGTGGATGTTCGAAGGGCCGTAGTGGAGGAGGCTTACGCTGAGCTCGAGGATTCGGAAGTGGAGAAAGGAGTCCTGAACTCCTGCTTCGCGGACTATGAGCAGTTCTTGTGGCTCACGGACGAGTTGATCGAGGCTGAAGGCAGGTATGCCGAGGAGGCGCGTGAAGCTCGGATGAGTGACCTGTCCGAGTCCTCTCTGAAGCAGCTTCAGCCGTAGCTGTTGGGACGACTCCCAACTCTGGACCTGCCAAAGTTCTCCGGGGTCCTTTCCGAATGGCTGACCTTCGTTGGTCTTTTCGACAGCCTAGTGGACGCCCGGAGTGACCTGACCCCGAGCCAAAAGATGGCGTACCTCTTGGCCTCACTGAAGGGGGAGGCTCTGGGCGTCGTCGGCCACTTGAGATTGTCGGACGACGCCTACCAGACTGCTTGGGACCTCCTAGCCAGAAGATACGCCAACGTCCGGCGAATTGCGGACGAACATGTTAAGCAGCTTCTAAGCCTCCCGCTGCTTAGTGACCGGGCCAGACTACGTCCGGACCTTTTGGATCCAGTCTTGGTGGCCTGTAATGCGTTGAGGCGGCTGGAATCACCAGTGGGCGAATGGGCTTTTTTGTTGCTCCGCATCGTGCTGTCCCGTCTACCTCTCGACCTTCGAATCCATTTTGAGGAGAGGTACGGCGGGGACGAGGCCTCCTATATTCCGCCCTTCTATGACCTGCTGCGGTTTTTGGAGGAGCAGTGCCGGCAGATCGAGAACGCGGCGGGCACCGTTGACGACTTACGAGACGTGCCCAGTGAGAGGCTGAACCCGCCAGGCAAGTCATCGTCAACCCCCCCCCCCCCCCCCCCTGCTCCTATTGTCGAGCATCTGATCACCGGGTAACGTCGTGCCCGAAATTATTAGGTAAGCCGGTTCCAGCGAGGCGAACTATCGCCAAGGAGCGCCGCTGGTGCTGCTCATGTTTGGGAGGACACCTCCAGCGAGACTGTCCGCATCGGCGGCCCTGTCTGCATTGCCAGGGCAATCATCATGCCGTTTTGTGCCTGAGTGCGAACGGCGTCTCCTCTCGGGGCTCTGCCAGGCTCTCGACCCCCACGGGCGGGGGCGCTCAGCCACGCCCTCTGCCGGGCGACTCTCGGCGCCCGCCGGCCAGCCATCAGGCCCCTAAGTTTGAAAGGGGTCTCTCAGCCGACCAGTCGGGGGGTAATTCCCCCAGGGGCGGGGGTGTCATCACCCCCCCTAAGCGTGTGGAGAGGAACTTCACGGCCACTCATCTGTCCGCTGGACCCTTCTCACTCCCGTTAGCTGAGTGGCCGCGACTGGTGTACCACTGTTCCCCATTTGATGGAGGCGGCCCTGGCTAGCTGCCGCCTTAGCTCCCACCACGGCCACCTCCACTGAGCCTTAAGCCGTCAACAGTCCACTTGTCAAAATGTTCTGTTGCCGACGGCCTCAGTGAAGGCGTACAACCCGAGTGGCAACTGTTAGCGGTTGTGCTCTATTGATTTCGGGTTCACGCCATGTGGCCTCTCCTTGGTGGTGGGAAGATTAGGGCCCCTCTGGAGCGTTAAATCACGCTGTCAAGGGGTATTAGATTTGGTTTGGTCGAGCACTTAGTCAAAAAATACTTGAATTAAAATTAAAAATTGCTTTGGGCTTTCCGCGAAATTTTCCTATTTGTAGCGGTTTAAATTAAAAGAATTGAATTTAATCTACTCCTTTAAATGCTACTGCATGTGTTTTGTACATAATTATATTTAATCACTGTATTTGATTGTTGCGTCTGTTTGCTGAAAGGAAATTGAATGGCGCGCTATTTGAAAAATTATGTAACATATACATAGATAGTGTTTAATCATTTTGCTTTGCGAAGAAGAAGGGCTGTCCCTTACGTTATTGTTTTGTTTAATTTGCAAGTTGACCTATGCGCATCGGTGATTAATTTGGTTGAATTAATTCTGTAGTTGAACTTTGATGCTTTTGAAAAATTAGTTGAAATATGAGCATAGGACTACTTGCCTAACAGGCTAGCTAGTTTTGGAGATTATCAGATTGAAATCAGCTGCCGCACTATTTTAGTAAATGATAATATGGTGGGTGGCCTGGCTAGGCCTACTTGTTGAAAATTCATACTAGGGACTATCTGTGCGTTTCGTTCGGCTCTCCACAAACGACGTTCATGTGGAATTTGTGGGTGCTCTCTGCACTGAAGCTTAGGAGGCCGCTCGGGGCCGCTTCGTGTCGCGTCGCTGTTTGCAGAGCTGATCCGGTCGGATTGCGGAACTAATCATAGGGGCACAGATACGTGTTTGAAAGAGGTCGTCGGACTTCTGTCCAGTACAGGACTTGTTAAAGTGCTGCGATACCCAGGAGGGGCATCCAGTGGAGGCTGACCCTCCGGCTTGCCACATTAGGGCTATTTTTTTGAGGCGCTGGTAGGGTTGCTAGATCTGGTGGGGTGCCTAATGTGGCCTAGTTTGGTTGTAGATTCGGTCTTGCAACTTGCCTTCGCGACCTTGTCCCGCGGACCTGTTTGCTCGCGGACCTAAATCCTTATGTCCGAGACGGGGGTTTGTTCGCGCCAAACACTTTCAAGGATTGACGCGAGAGGGCGCTCGGCGCGGTGCATTCATACCGGTTTGACTTTCGGTCGTGCGAAAAACGCCCAAGGGCAGTCAGTCGTCCTCAGGCAGTGCTAACAATTGGCACGCTGCCAATTAAGCGCGGGAACTAGGAATAATTAAGCGCGGACAGTAAAAATACGGTCTAGGAATTTTGTGGCGCGTATCCCTACTGGAGAGCTTCCCCGGGACTTATTGGGTCCGACTCAGAATCTGTATAAGTGCATTCGACAATATTAGCTAGTGCGGCCTCTGTATTCTAGAACTAACTGTTGCAACGCGAAACGCTAGTGACCTTTGATCCAGAAACTCTGTGCGTTTTTGTGCGGTAACCTTATACCCCGCGATAGTTAGTGGCTTCTGTAAGTTTGTTAATCGTACGATAGAGTTAATTGACTGTCAACGTGACGAAAGAAGAAAGTGACTGTGGACAACCTCGGAAGCCCCCCTCAAGTTGGAGCGGAGTCGACGCTCGGGCTGCTGCCGACCGCCAAGGTCTAGGTTCAATCACCATCAGTCACACCCAGACACACATCACATCACTTATTTCCCTTTCACTACACAACCACATGTGACCTGACCGACTCCGGAGGGACCAGTCACCTTGGATATAGGTAAGTAAGCTCCGCCTAATTCCTCTGCCGGTCGACTGGCCGTAGTATAGAACGCTCCCCCATGTATTTTAGTGTAATTCAAGAGATTCCACGTGGCCATATTCTGGCCCCGTCCCTCTGCTGCTCGTCGATGGGATTACTCATGGGCCCTAATCCCGTCACTCTTTGGTTGGGGCAGTTAGGGGCGTGTACAATATCTATGAGTACACATATTGCAAATGGCGTTTTAAAATAAATACATCGTAGTAGACATACAAAAATATAATAAACAAAAAAGTGGTGAGTGTAGAAAACAGGAGATCCCTTTTACTGAAAATGAAGCATTCCATCTTAGTCCTCTGGGGTGACAACGCAACTGCATTTTGATTTTTAAGCGAGGATAGATGTAGTATACACGGTACCTACACACTATTCACTTACTATCAGATGAACTTTGTGTTCGTCTGCCACCTTCATTCTATAAAAACAAGTGTGCGGTTCACATGCCACGTACAAACCTAGAAATGATATGAAGTATAAAAGAAAAATATATAACGATAAATGATTTATTTAATATGATCATTTTCAACCACAAGTGCGGTATAAAATATAAGAGATAAAAGATAATCAGATAAATATATGTTAATATTCTTATTTTTAGACTAAGTCTTAGTGTGCAAATCGAATAAATAAACTAAATCCTAGTGTAATATCAAAATCAAAGAATATTTTCTTTCGAGTAAAATTGCTTTGTAATAGCGCTATCTAAATCCTTTTGTACGTAAATTTATCGAAAACTATTGATTGACGCTCAAGGTGTACCTATAATAGACGCTAGATGGCCTGCAGTTATGAAAACTTATTATAAATGAATTGGTTTATTAAGATAATTTTATTGAATATGGTTTATTGTATTTATTTAATAAATTAGTAAATTTTTATATTGTTTATTTTAACTGTTAAATTTTTTATTAAATATTTTTATAGCACCGCACAAAGAGAAACCCGAGATAACAGAAATCACTGTATTTAAAAAAAGTTTTCTTTTATAGGATAAGGGTGACAAACGAGCACACAGCCCACCTGATGGTAAGTGGTTGCTGTGGCCCATGGACATCTATATCTATCGTCGATTACGAATCAAAATGCAGATGCGTTGTCACCCATGAGAACTAAGATGGAATGCCTCATTTCCAGTAAAAAGGGTCTCCGGTTCTCTACACTCACCATACGAAACACAGCAGCGTTAAGCTGCTATTTTACGCTTGTATTCTGTGAGAGCGTGGTCCTTCCCCGGCCGAGCCCACCCATTCGTGCTACAACCATAATTTAGCTGCAACATGGCTCTACCACGTATATGCTCTACCACGTTGAAAAGTACCAGCAATAGTATTTTTAAAGACAAAAAGACAGTATTTGAACACACAATCTTTTGAGTTCGTGGTCTACACTATATTATATCCCATTCTGTCACAGGTTAAATCTTACAGATGTTCTATATATTCATCTCTGTTTGTTGTCGCTTTTTTGTTTCATCGAGTTACAAATAACATTTATTCTAAAGAAGTTTTTACATCAATAAAATGTTGGCGTGATTAGTCTGTCTGTTGATATTTCAAAACATTTTTAGCCGATTTCAAAAATAAGAGGGGGTACTCAATTCGGCTATATTTTTATGTGTGAACTAAATTTAAAAAAAAAACTAACCGTGAACTGATTTTGATAATTCTTTTTTATTTATTTAATAGCTGGTGCTTCTCCTGTGGTCCCATATAAAATTGTTCAAGATCTGACCAGTAGTTTTTGAGTTATCCTTAATGATGCGTATTTAATTGACTTGCACTACATTAATGATGTTCTCATTTCATTTCAATTGAAGTCGGCTGTACAAAATGTTTAATTTTACCACTTGCTCATTACAGGCTATCAAAAGTCCGTTACTAGACATGAGCCTCTCTCATAGATTGCTCACAGGTGGGAATCCGCCACAGGCGCCATATTTGTCAGGCGGGTTGGCAACCATGATTTTTTAATAAATTGAACTCTTAACAGAAATAAAGAAGCTAAGTTAGTTCCAATTAATTTTGACTTAACCTTTTGTATTAAGTTGCTTTATTTAACAAACTCAATTTATTACTGGTGTGCAAAAAACAATGTTCGTTGCTAATTAAAAGTAAGACCAAAGTGAACTTGAGCACTTGCTTTGATCTAAAATAATCCCGATGCAGCGAGACGATTCCTTTTAGAGGAAATCAAGCACGCAGAAAAACTTTTTTTTTTCATTTAGTATTTTAAATAAACAATTAAAACAAAACACCCGTATAACTTATTAAAGATTTAAAATTACTGATTTAAATAAAACTAATTTTACGGATTTTATCGCGTATATTATTTTATATTCCCGACGTTTCGAGCACTTTTCAGCCTCCATGGTCACGGGGGGACTGAGGTGTATGACGTCCCAATGTCATGGATAACCACGGCTACCTCCAGATTTAAAATTATTGATTTTTTTAATTTTTTTACAAAAAAAATAATATTAAAAATTAAAAAAAATTGAAACGTCATACACCTCAGTCCCCCCCGTGACAATGGGTGCTGGAAAGTGCTCGAAACGCCGGGATATAAAATAAGTTAATACACGCGATAAAATCCGTAAAATTAGTTTTATTTAAATGTGGAGTGTTCGCGTAAATGTAAGAAATCATTATAAAATTACTGAGTCGCAATTACACGATACAAGTCCAAAGCTCAATTTTATACCTTTTATTATATAAAGTTTCTTTAACTTCTTACCTAATAAGCCAGTAATTGACTACAAACCCACCTGACGAAGTGGTGTTGAATCCCTAGATGGTAAATCACACTGTCGTAGTCTAACAGAAAGCGGAAAGACTGAATCCGACAACTTATGGCACTTCTTTGCTGAACGCACTACAAAAGACGAAGCAAACCGTTTGGTTCTAATGCGTGTAATATAGTCAATAAAGGGAAAGATCATTAGGAATTCATCGCCTTGATTTCTTCTTGTGGGTGTCATAAGAGGTGACTGTGGGAAATTCCATAAACATCTTTTTGCACAACCTGATTGATATATTTATGCAGAGGTGGCATAAAGCGAGGCGCGGTGGGTGCGGTCAGCCTCGGGTGCCAAGCCCCAAGGGGTGACTACGACAACTGACTCACACATCCAGATAATACTTACAAAACTATTACTCCGCAAAGACATACCAATAAATAAATAGCTACCTACTATAGTATCTACCTGCATACAAATATTATATCTCAAATTTTCTTTTTATTAATTTTTGAAAATAACTTAATTTATAAACAAATAAGCTAAAGGCAGGAAGGAGTTTATGGTGAAAAATATAGGCGTATCTATCAAAAGACTCTGAAAGACAAGATAGAGTGCTCATCAAGACGCTGTTAAAGCTTGTATCAACACTCGAAGATATATGTGACCACAGCAGCAGCAAAGAAAACGACACAAGAACAACAGCATCTACATTCTTGCCAGCTTTGAGTGACTTCAGTCATTTATGCTATCTTCCTTTTGTTGTGGAGTCTTAAAAAAATTAATCAGACTCAAAAGTAATTCAAATATCTGGACTATCACTGGAAAAGTGTATAATAAAAATCAAAGCCATACAAGTTTTTCTACAAAGCCAACGTATTCAAATAGTGGAAAAAGCTATTTCCTACGCAACAAACAAATGTGAGGACTTGGATATTTTACTTGAAGGAATAAGAGGAAGGAGGAGATTTCGAAAATGTTTACCAAGAGAAATGGCTCGATATGCTGGGCTAACATTGCCAGAGGAGATGCAGAAAGGTATGTTAGAATAGGTAGCAACCATCGTTTCAGGGCAATGTGTGATATTCTCATAACATTTACTGTTGTTCAGCCTTACACCATGCTAACGTCACCAAAAGAAAGATCTTCGTTTAATAGATTCAAATCTAAAAAAAAAATTACGATGAATTTCTACAGGAGATATAATTTTTGAGATTTTACGACTGAGGCGCCACTTGGGAGCCACCAGCATTTCTTCCCAAGAAGCGGTACATTGGAGCTTCTCAGATTTATCGTAAAATGGAGCTATTCTGAATCTGATAGTCTGTATTTCGATAGCTTCATGTGAAAGAAGCTTTTCAAACCTCAAGTTAATAAAATCTTACTTAAGGTCTACAATGAGCCAATAGCGACTAACCAATCTTTCCATTTTGTCTATTGAAAAGGACAAGAAAGTAAAGGAAAGTAGAATATTTTAGCAAATAAAAGAAGCTAAACATGTACCTTATGTTTTGAAATTTTTTTGGGGGTGCTTTATAGTAAACCGCCCTGAATGCCCAAGACCCAAGACCCAAGAGTTACCTAAATTATTACACAGATACTCACTACTGCTAATACAATAATAATAATTTTGGAAGTAATTTCATTAGTCTTATAAAAAATGATAAAAGGACTTGCAAAACTGTTTTTATTGTTTTAGTAAAAGTTACAGCCTATATACGTCGCACTGCTGGGAATAGGCTTCTTCTCATTTTTGCGAGGGTACAATTAATATTTCAATGAGTTTTTTAAATTGATGAAATTTTATTGTTTAATTAAATCAATATGAATAAATGGCATCCTAAGGTGGACTTAAGTTCAAGTATAATATATCAAATATGACAAAGATAAATATAAATATTATTTAGATTATGTTACGTCAAATATATTTTTATGTTATTATGAATATTGCTTTATATTTGAGTCCTAAACAAATCCTATTCCGCATTTAAATTTACAAAACTGTAGCTATAATCTTAAAAGATTTTTCATATTTCTAAAACAATTGTAGCGGACCGTTGTTTACTCTAATATCGGACAAAAACTTATTAATTAATCAAACTTGGAAACTAACTTTGGCAATAAAGAGAAAATAAACTTCACGAATCCACCCAAAATATTTTGACTCCATTCAAGGTAAAAAAATATTTCGTGAACCCCCTTATGATTACTATACCCATCTATTTTTAATGTAAATGCTATAAACAATTATTATTAAGTAAAATTTATAAAATGAGTTTGTTGTAAAAAATTCATTCACTAGTTTTTAGATATGTTTTTTACACCTCAGACATTGAAATTGTACAAGAATTGGGCGTGAATGACCATCCTCTTGAACACCAACTTACGCTGGCAACGTAATAAGGACCCATTTGTTACATGTGGGATACCCATTTTCGTATATTTCTTATGTATGATATCCAGTATTTCTTGTTCCATATTAACTTCTGGAGAGTCAGAGATCCCATTAAATAGAAGAATATTCTATTTAATTGGATATCTCTATTTTTATATATATAGACCTAGGCAACTTATAGCGCACGCACCCTGAGGATTGACGAGAAGATCCTGGAGCTAGAAGAAGAGATAGACAAGTTGCGCTGGAATGTCATAGGATTATCCGAAGTCCAAAGTGAGGGGGAGGACAGGGTAATCGTTGAATCCGGCAATTTGTTCTATCATCGGGAGGGCGAACATCTGTCCCAAGGAGGTGTCGGATTTATCATCCACAAGTCTCACGTTAACAACGTTGTAAAGGTTAAGAGTGTGCCGACGAGGGTAGAGTACCTTATACTCAGAATCACCAAACGGTATTCGCTGAAGGTTATACAGGTGGACGCACCAACCTCGGCACACCCCGATGAGGAGGTGAAAGAAATGTATGAGGATATCTCTAGAGCCATGCGTTCCTCCAAAACCCACTATACGGTGTTAATGAGAGACTTCAACACAAAACTAGGCACAAGAGAAAACGGTGAGCTGAAAGTAGGGAATTTCGGAATAGGGCAACGGAACCCAAGGGGCCAGCAGCTGGCCGACTTCATGGTAAAAGAGGGACTCTTTATGATGATCTCTTTCTTCCAGAAGCGGCCCTGCAGGAAGTGGATCTAGTCGAGCCCCGACGGTTCGACAAAAATGAGATTGACTTCATTATGACGACCAGACGACAACTGTTCAGTGATGTCTCAGTGATCGCGAGGGTGAAAACCGGCAGCGATCACCGAATGGTGAGAGGCACACTGAACCTAAAAGTTAAGTTGGAGAGGTCACGTCTAATGAAGTCAACGCTCCGTCCCCCTCGTGCTCTAATCCAAAGTCCCGAAACCTTTCAGCTCGAACTACAAAACCATTTTCAATGCCTAGAAGATGGCAATGCAGATCATATTATTGACAAGCTCGTGGAAACTGTCCATGCGGTCGGAGCTAAGTTTTGCAAGACCCGCCGCAGAAGAACACAAAATATTTTCGATCACACTCTTAATCTCATGGCTGTTAGACGGGACATGAAGCTGCAGTCTTCAGTAGATTTGACCGAGAGGTCAATCGACGGATTCAACTCGGCTGGGCAGCGTTCGGGAAATTACGGCACATTTTTTCGTCAGGTAAACCTCAAAACTTGAAAACAAGACTGTACAACCAGTGCGAGTTGCCAGTGATGACCTATGGTACTGAGACGTAGTCCTTCACTGCTGGCCGGATGAGGAAGCTCAAGGTCGCTCAGCGAGCTATGGAGAGGGCTATGCTCGGAGTTTCTCTGCGTGATAAACTTAGAAATAAGGATATCCGCAGTAGAACCAGAGTGACTGACATAGCCCAACGGATTAGTAAGCTGAAGTGGCAATGAACCGGCCATATTGCTCGAAGAACAGACAACCGTTGGGGAAAAAAGGTTCTCGAGTGGCGACCTCGTACCGGCGGACGAAGTGTAGGGCGTCCCCCACTATATGGAGTGACGACCAGGAAGTCGATGGATGCAGGTGGCTCAGGACCGTGCTTTGTGGCATTCCTTGGGGGAGGCCTATGTTTAGCAGTGGACTTGTGAAGGGCTGTAATGATGTTGATGATTTCTATATAATAATGTAATGGTAATGGTAATTTTACAAAAATATGAAAAAAAAATTATTTGATACCACCACAGACTAAATATAATTATCAGAAAAGCATTTTATCAGTATTAATAGGACTTTATACGAAATGCAAGCAATGTACTTTTTACACATGAAGGTAATCCATATTTTTTCGTAAATTACTCGTTAAAATGTTTCATTAAATACTAAACACGATATTTTAATCATCATTGAATTTTTTGCTAGCATTAAAGGGCCGCATTAAGCCGCCATGTTGATTTTATGTGACGTCATATACCTTTGACCTGTGGAAGATCATGTCTCTTCTTATATTTTACGGATTAGATATGTTTTATCCACATCACAACTTTCATTACTTACCACAATATACTCATGAAACATACAGTTAGAAATTTGTCCTTACATATAATAAACCTATGTTAAATTTCCAATTTATTCTCTAGCTTTATCGAGCAATTTTCAGGCCGTTGGCTTCACGACAACTCGAGCGATATCCAAATAAGTAAGGTTCATACGAGTTCCTTTAAGGTTTTATTCTGATCAAAGATGCTTTGCAAGTCGAGTAATGAACTATTTATTAAACACATCAATAACCCTTTAGAGACTAAAAAAACATCATTAACTTCTCTGGTGCCGTCATTATCATAAATATTTACGTTAGGTTAGGCACAGAAACGTTGCTGATATGCTTATATCAATAATCATTTATTTTCTGTACATTCACATTATAGACTTTTAAACTACCTCGTTAGTCTAGTGGTCGGCAATTCAACTGTTGATCATGAGGTCCCACGTTCGAAGCCCAGGTTGGGTTAAAAAAATCCGTTTTTTATTATTTTTCTGTCAATAAATTCTCAGTAGCAACATGGAGTCTGCGGCGTTTCACCATCGTGCCTCGGAAAACATGTAAAGCCGACCCGGCTAGTCTTTCTCTAATCTTTCTCCAGTCGTGTTGGATTGCTGTCCCATCGAACTATTTAAATTATTGCGGAAATTACTAGTTTAGTCGGATTTGTATCATGCCTATACTTCAGTGCCTATTTTAAACAGCAATTCAATTATGCAGCACCTACTGTTATGGTCCAATCTATAAGTTATAGGTAGTAAAATTGCATCCTCAAAGGCTAAGCTAAGTTAAGTACGCACCCATGACCTTATGTGAATAAAATCTGTAGCAAGTACCAATGTACTGCAGTGTCCGCTTTAGTCCACTTTGTTATTAGGCCGAATATAGTGTATGTTATTGAGAAGAGATACATAATATATCTCTTCTGTCATCATCTATTATGGTATGTTATTGATATAGTGTATAAGAAGGTATGGGTGACAGAAAATTGCTTTCAGAATACCAGCGTCGACATAACAGCACTGCGGTTATAACATTGTAGTTTAATGCCAAGTCAGTAGCCATTTTTTGCTGCAATACAATACTTATATAATTAAATAAAAAAGTTGTTATTAAGAGTCCTGTCCTATTTCACATAGACCTCTCCGTAGATTGCCTTATCAGAGAGATATTTTCCATATATGGCACGCTTTGCGGGCGGGTTGACAACCGGAGGTTTTTTTCTTTATATTAGGCAGAATCCCGGCCCTGGTTTACCTGCCTCCTAGTTTGTTTCTCTCTGTTGCTTCTTAGGACCTCCACTGGACAATACGGAATAGTGGATATACCTACACCACCACAACACGGTCAAGTATATTTAAAAGTTTATGATAATGTTTGTGTGTGTTGTTACGCAAGCCGTGGTAGCGTACAGGCGTAGTACGTGTCGTCGTAAATTTCATATAAGTAGTAGTTATATTTCGATACGTGCCGACACTTAATTAATTTTAAGTTACAATTGATTAAAAAAACATGCTAAAGATACCTGCACGTCTAACGAATATAATATTTTTAGGACATATGAAATCCACCTATGTACATGTAACTAATAATTCTATAACCTTGTCAGAAATTTAAAGACGTCTCAGCCTAACAGTGGGATAATACGGACTGCAACTGTGTTTTACTCAATTTTAAATATTGACTAAATGGATAAAGACGAAATTATGGCATACAGATAGACCATGTTTAGATAAAAACGCGAGACGGCGGAAAAATAAAATTTGTTCAATTCTCTTTACACGAAGGTAAATATGGGAGTAGAATACGAATTAATAGAATCAGAAAATCTTTTTCGAAAATTGTTTAAAGCAAAATGGAAAATGTCAAATTGTCTAATAAAAATTGTTCAAATCTTTGGTATAAAAATTCTAGGCGTATTTTTAATGCGATAGTATGCTATGAAGTGCAAAAAAATCTCATTAATCATTTCTAGCATAAGCATTTTGGGTTCGTTGGTGTGGATGACAGAATTATATTTGTGCTAATAACATCACAAGTTAAATTATGTTTTGTCTAATAAAGTTTTGCAGCAAACAAGATTTTTTAACTACCTTTATATAGGTCATATGCGGTGACATCATAAGAGAATCCGCCACCCCCTTCATTCCGAATGTGTCGTGGGAGAAATGAAGAGCAGTTGGTGAACTTGTGTCCTGAAATTGATAGATATATCTCACATTAAACATCACACCCTAACTGTAATAATAAACGTGCAACATGTCTGGTAATGTAGTGGCCTAGCTACATACCAAGTGTAATAACTGCACATCCCATCAACTACGGGAGGGTTCTACATCCAAATTATTTTTTAATTAAACTAAAGTGACAAAGGCCTCACACACTCTCCCTTGAGACAGCGTTGAGTGACGGACCATTCACTTTTATGGTATAAGAGTACACATTAGCACATCCACCCGATAGCAAATGGATGCTATGGCCCATAGACATCCACATCTAACCTTAATCATGAATTAAAATGCAGACGCGTTGTCACCTTTGAATTCTAAGATGGAATGCCTCCTTTTCAGTAAAAAGGGTCTCCGGTTCTCTACACTCACCATACGAAACACAGCAGCAATAAGCTGCTATTTTATGCTGGTATTATGTGAGAGCGTGGTCCTTCCCCTGTCGAGCCGACCCATTCGTGCTGCAACCATAATAT
The DNA here is from genome assembly GCA_963668995.1 of Parnassius mnemosyne. Classification (NCBI taxonomy): domain Eukaryota; kingdom Metazoa; phylum Arthropoda; class Insecta; order Lepidoptera; family Papilionidae; genus Parnassius; species Parnassius mnemosyne. Next base: position 36,512,051 of record CAVLGL010000079.1, on the reverse strand, counting down.
AGCTGCAGTGTGGCTCTGCTACTTTAAACCACTACCCTTTAATATTAAATTGATAAACAATCATATAATTGAGAAGGGCGATAGCTGGCACATGCGTCATACTTGTGAACAGGTGTAGTTTGTCTGAGATTGTCTGCTCGGGTTCGCTATACACTGATAAGCTCCTAGTTTTTAATCGTTTCTTTTTAAGCACATGATAGAACAAAATTTAGTTTCCGATGGGTTCCATATTTGCCATTCTGTATATATTATAATAGGCTATGTGATATTAACTTTAAAAAAATGACAAAAATCGGATACCTGATGAGTTTCTGTCGCCGTTTCTTCTCTGATCAGAAGAACTTCATTTCGAAACACTAATAGATTTAAATTTTATTTTCTTACGTCAAAGAAATACATTACATTAAAAAAAAATATTTTATACATTAACTTTTTTGTCCTTCTTGAAATACTTGCAAATGATCTGGTTTTTGAAGTATTTTAATAACTCCTATAAGGTAACACGACTTGTGAAATTTATGTCAACAGGAATATTGCAATTTAACGTATCGAAATATAACTAATACTTATACGATTTCAAGATGTTACACCGCCACGTAACCCGACATATCTCAAATGAAATTATTCCAGCACTCGCGCCTTCCCCAACAAATTTTCCTTAGATGTGGCATAATAATGTGCGTAAATAATTTACTAATACAACATGAAATCAAAAATAACGTAAGCATCCTTAATAATAATAAAACAAATTGATTAAAATAATAATAAAGAATAGAATAAATAATATTACAGTTTATTGTTTTATAAGATTGAAGAGACAAGCGACAGTCTTCCTGCTGGTATGTAGCTACTGCAGCCCAAAGACACTAGACACTAGACTTAGATGGAATGCTTCACAGCCTGTAATTTTAATAGCTCTCAATGCAGTTCAAACCGGAAAACAGCAGTGCAGGTACTGCTGCTTGTCAACAGTAACTGGTAAGAGATCGGTCACTACCCAGACGGTACTTAGGAAAGGGCTGCAAGAAAGCAGTTGAAACTTAATAGACTTAACAGATCTTCTGCTCGAGCCGGGAAGGTAGAACCTTTGAACCAACAGTTTTCTGGCTATATGTCTTTCCTTTTTTGTTTCCGTGATTGAACACGGGTGGTTCGGTGCGCAAGTCGTATAGAAGGGCTTGCCTTAGGTTTTGGCGCATCTTACCTGAAGAAAAAGAGACTGAGAGAAAAGTTTTCCACTCCCGAACAGTGGCTAGCATACATGAAGTCACGGATATAATACGCAAAAGCATTTCCGTGGCCCTATAGATATGTTATGAAGGCAGAACGCCTAGGAGGTTTAGTCAAGTTGAGTCCAAAAGAATCAATACTTGCGCCCGGCTATATGTAGGCATTTACATACTCCCTTTACCGAGGAGAAGCTACCAAGGGGCAACTGGCGCTGTTGAGGATGTGTACATTCTTGTGGTCTTGCCTACATTCCCGAGTAGGAATACCATGGTGTTTTAGTCGGTGCGATTTCCGTCTTTTCCCCTTGGCTAAGGAAAAATTCTTATGTAAAAAAGGCATTTATCAATTCAGAAAAGAGACTACTTGTTTTGGCGGTATGGCTGGTGATGGAATGTATATTATGATGATGATGACAAACTACTCATCGTTCATTTTCGATCGAAATTAATAAAGATATTAAGTGCAAATAAATGTACTTTTCTTGTACGAATTTTAAATTCCGAACCTTACTCGGTTCGGAGTAAAATTCTCTCCTAAATTTCTCACTAGGCGTTCATAAATTTTAAGCCGTGTCCTGTATAACGGGAAAATCTTGCAAAACTAGTTTCCTCGCTGAAGTTATAAGTTGGCGAAAAGTGCAATGTGGATCGGAAAGTACTGACGTACTTACTTGTTATCAATAGCTTAAGCTTGAGCTGCGTTGGTATGTCACATTAGTTTCTCGTGTTCACCAACTTTTAGAAAGGGATCTTCTCAATGCAACTGTATGTTTTTTCATTGATATCTTCATCAATTTTGAATCGATTTTGATGATTTTATAATCACGTTTTTATTTACTCGCTTTCGTGTATGTCTGTTCGGTTTGAAATTAACAATTGATTTTAGAGTAAATTGACGATGAGCTAGGGACTTGAAATTTTGAACATAGCTCCGAAACAAATGACAGTGTAAAAAGGTAGTATTATACAGATAATTACTTCTTTTCTGAAATAAATCAATAGATTATATATATATATATATATAGAGAGAGAGAGAGAGAGAGAGCTAAAATTCTAAAGTTAAATCTAAAGTTGGCAAAATAGAGGATGAACGTTATTGTGATTTTCGCAAGTTAACTCAAAATGGTAAAAATTCTATTTAATTGAAAAGTAAAAACCGACTTCAAATAACTAGAAGATTTAAAAAAAAAAACAGTACATCCTAGCGACGACTTCAGAATCAAGAGAGATCTTAAAGACATTTCAGAAATTATTATCTTTGGTGATGTCGTAAGAGGCGACTACGGAAAAAGCTAGAAATATCTTTTGGCTTCCGATAAATGGCAGTATAATGAAATTTAAATCATAAGTAAAATATTCAGAACTGCAACGGCGGCAGTGTCAAAGCTCTCAACATCTAGTGCTGCGACGACTAAAACAAATCATCTCTACAACAGTAAAGTCTATGTCCAGCTATAGTCTGTACGGGCTAATGATGGAGATGAAGATCTGAAGAACGCTATAAAAGTAGTTAATATATTTGAAATTACTAGAAAAAATCAAAACAAAACTGTGTGTGCAAAAGTTCGCTCTGTGTTAAGTAAGCTTTATGTTTTAAAAATTAAGCTACCATATAAAATATTTAGATTACTTTAAATGTATTTAACAGATTCTGTTATGAGATAATTACTAAGCAGTTATAAAAGAACTTATGTAACATACATACAGGAAATTTACAAATTACAACGCAAAATGCTTAGATTGATAGTACCTAAGCACATTGAAAATAGTGATATAGATAATGACCACGGTCTTTTTAAATATTGTAAAGTCATAAATGTTTTCGACAAAGTTTAATTTAACATATTGACTGAAGTAAATAATTCAGAATACCTTGTTTCTAGAAAAAGATCGGTAAATCTACGAAATATGACTTATAAATCCAACATGATTGTACTGACGAAAACTAAAAGTTCCTATGGAGGAAGAAAGCTGCCCACCTTGCACCTACTTTTATTAATAACTTCCCACTACAATAACAAAAAATATACGGTAAATCAAAACTATTTTAAAGTAAACTTAAATCATATTATTTGTTTAATCAACCATATATATAACTACTTATTAGACTGCTTAATATTAATACATAGTTTTTTTTTTCTATAAGACGACTCTCTAGCGTAGATAAACCCCTAGAGGTTTGCATGATAGTATTGTACTGAACTTTTAAATAAACGTGCTTAAGAAATTAGAAAAAATTAGAGCCGTAATAACTTAACAGCAGAATAAAATTTAAAAGAAGTAACATCTATATGTAAATATCCAGTTTTAGTAAGTCCAGTGGAAGCCCACTGTAGCAATGTAGGGGACATAATTCGTGTCTATGAAAGTTATCTTTGAAATGTATCTTATTTTACTGGGAGTAAAGGCACTTATATAAAACTACTGTTGCCTATCCGCCTGTTACTTTAATTTTAATTTAACTCGCACAATTTTCTCTTGTTGTTGCCTACTTGACTGCAAACGACAATGCGGATGAATTTTTGCGTACAAATTTAAGAAGTTTTAATTAATTAATATTCAGTACATCTCTCCAGAATTATATTAAAAATACTAGCGACCTGCCCCGGCTTTGCCTAATAGGAATTTAGTAATATACCGTCACTTATGTTTTTTAAAGTAGATAGATCATACGTGGTAGAGCCATGCTACAGCTAAATTAATAGTATAGTTGTAGCACGAATGTGTCGGCTCGACCCGGGAAGGCCTACGCTCTTACAGAATATCAGTGTAAAATAGCAGCTTAATGCTGCTGTTTTTCGTTTGGTGAGTGATGAGAACCGGTTACCCCTTTACAGAAAAAGAGGCATTCCATCGCAAACGAGGAAACGAGGATAGATGTAGATGTCTATGGGCCGTATTACTATTTATTTTTATATATATATATATATATATATATATATATATATATTCTTTAATATTATTAACACTTCAATATTATTGTAAAGATAAAAATTATTTTCTAGTCTTTTCATATTTGTTTTAAAATTTTAACAAGCAAGACTTCACTTGCGCTTTTAAATAAAAGTTAAAACCATACTTGGGGACAGAATCTTTCATTTCTGGATTATGATCACCACTTTCCAATTCACCAATGTGCCGCCGAGAATCGAACTCAGGTTGTTTACGTACTGTGAAATTTGTCGCGAGCGAACTACCACGACCTACGACATTTGAATTTATTCATATATTATGTGGTTGAGTTACCAAGATTTTCAAATTAAAAGCTCAATTATAAAATTTATATTTAAAATATTTTTATAATATAAAAATATTTTAAATAATGTGAATAATAAATACAAAACAAAGTTTATACCTTACAAACAAAATATGTACCAACAAAATTAACAAACAAAAAACAAAAAAACAAAACAAAATTATTTTTTCATCTATGTCTTAATTTGAAAATAATTATAAACGCTTTTAAGATTTCTACGCATCGTGTTTTTCCATTTATTTCCTCATTCATTAACACCCGTGTTCTATTTAAAGAGATAAAGATAAAATCTATAAAAATATTACACGATAGACGAATTTGTTCAGGTGTTATTTATAGAAGGACCGTTCACCTTTCGCTTGATCTATATTGAGCTTGATATAATATTTCTTATTTGATAGCACAAGGTACAATATATTTCTTTAAAATGTTTTCAATTAAATCAAAATCAAGTTGAGTATTTGATTTGTTATTACTTATTTGGTATAATGTCATATCATTTTATCTAAATAAGTCGACAATTGAGCAAATTGCCCTGGATAATCATAGGGGTTCACATATGTATATTGATGATAATAATGATGTTGCCCTTGCTTGATCACTAAAGATAACCTACGTAGAACTACAAACCTAACAGTATGGAGCGTTGCAATCCGAAATGTATACGTTATGTTAAGTTTTTATTAGGCCAAAAGAAGCATATTCATGCTTTTACGAGATTAATGTTAGAATTCCAATCCTTTAATATGCGTACCGCGAAATTACAAAATACGTTGAAAAACGTCAACAAAAAATTAAAAGATCTTTCCAAGCTTCTTTTCAACCGTTCGTAGAATAATTAAAACGTGTAGCTGCTGCGCATACTCCCCGCAATAGACTTTACCTTGAGACCGATGAAGCTGTAAAAGTCAAAAAGGCTAACAGCATTATCATCATCATAAACCAGAGGACTTTACAGAGACTGAAAAATGTTTATGATCATAGCTCCAGAGATTTGCTCCAATAAGAGAAATATCGGCTAACACCAAACATCACATAATCGATCTCTGAATTGAATCCCGCTTACAAGAAATTAAAGTCCGCCTAGTCGTGCAGCAATGCACTCATTGATGTGTTCCGGTACGAAAAGTCAGTTTAATTATAACTTGACAACGCAACAGAAACCTTATTTTTTTAATGTTGTGGGTAGATGTCCGTACGCTGCAGAAACCACGTTGGTTTGCTAGCTCGCTCATCACTTTATTTTATAAAAAATAAATTATTTTAAAGGTATGGAATTGACCGTGTAATGGCGGTGCTATAATATCCACTTGCCCATATCGTCTCGTGGGTGTCATATGAAACGAAAAAAAGAAACAAACCTACGGTCAAACGATAACGATGAAAAGCGTGGCAATTATAACAAATGGACATTTGTCTAATTACGTACAACAGTGAAATTTTGATAAACTGTAGCGATAATGTTTTTTTAGTATCCTAAGCCAGCGTATGACTCAACATGATGGAATCACGGATGCTGGCAACTTTTTCCACTCCTTTAATGTACGCATGTCAAACGATGAAGCAAATCGTTTGGTTCGAATGAAAAAATGTTTAAATATTTATAATGCTTTTATAGGCAATAATAACTACAAAACATTTTACCGATTTTCATAATATAACAATAAAGTTAAAGTTACAGCCTAAATACGTCCCACTGATGGGCACAGGCATCCTCTAATTTATGAGAGGGTTTTAGGGCAAGGAAATGTCCGCCACGCTGCCCCAATGTGTGATGGCGAACTTCACATGTCTTCAAAAATTATTTTTTCTTGTTTCTCAGACATGCAGGTTTTCTCACGATGTTTTCCTTCACCGTCAAGCACGTGGTAAATCAGCCCTTAAAATTGCAACTAACAATTTCATTGGTGCTGGCGTGAATCGAACCCGCATTGCTCGCATACTGTGAAGCTTACACCGAGCGCTAACCATCTGAGCTACCACGGATATATATAACCATAATTGTACAGGCGTGACAGAAGTAAAAGTATTTTCAATAGCAAAGACAGTGGTGGCGGTGTTTTGATAAGTATTTCTAGAAAATACAAATCATATAGAGTCCTAGATTATGAAAGCTCTTGTGATGATCTCTGGGTCAAATTGCTTTTGCTGACATGCAACGGGATTCAGGAGATTTCAATATGTGGAGTTCATTTGCCTTCCCCAATTAAGGTTAATATATTGGATGATTTCATTAGTAACGCTAACAGAGTACTGGAAGAGGTGGCGGAATGTCTAATTCTAGGCGATTTTAATATAAATGCTATCAACTGGATTTACAATAATGACAGTATAGTTAATTCACGCCAATGTGTTAATTCTAAAGTTGAACAATAATTGTGGGATTTCATAACGTTAAATGGCCTTAGGCAGCATAACGACTTGTTAAATCATAATAAGAGAATCCTCGATATGGTGTTATCGAATATGGATAATATTAACATAAGTAAGCCCAGCCACGTGCTATCGAAAATTGATCTTCACCATCCACCTGTACAAGTTTGGCTTACCTTTTCTAAGAAAGTCGTTAATATACCGATTAACATTCATACAAAATTAAATTATTTTAAAGCTGATTATAATTCAATTTGCACAGCGCTTCAAGAAATTGAGTGACATTGGGAATTCTCTTCATGTGTCTTAGTCGATGCCACGGTTGAGAAATTCTACTATATAATACGTGAACTAATACAAAAACATGTACCACGAAAGATTGTTAAAAATAATAAGTATCCATATTGGTTCTCAAAACAACTAATAAAAAGATTGAATAAAAAAGAATCGGTTGAGGTTGAGAGTAAAAAAATTTAATAACCCGATGGATGTGATCTCATTAAATCTTAATCATAAAAAACGGTGTAGCAGAATGTCAGTTGCTTGTTTCAATTCATATACAGTGTCCCTTGAAAATAAGATTGTTACTAATCATAAACTTTTTTGAAGCTATATCAAACAGAAAAGAGGTGGCTCTAGTAATTATCCTCGTGCTATGTTGAATGGAGTTGAAGTGTTTGAAAATATTGAAACCATCAGCGATTACTTTGCTTCCCATTTCTCCAGTGTCTATGATAATTCTTTTAACACCTCAACACATCCAGGGTCTGTCGATCGACAAAATATAACTCCATTAAATACTGTAACTTTAACAGAAACACAAATTAAGGAAGTTTTGCATAAACTTAATATAAATAAAGGAGCAGGCCCTTATCTAATTCCACCCATTTTTGTTTGCAAAACGGCTAATGAGATATCACTCCCTTTAATGTTAATATATAACAAATCTTTACAGGCAGGAGTTTTCCCATCGGTTTGGAAGAATTCTAATATTGTCCCCGTATTTAAACGTAATGATAAATCAATTGTATCTAACTATAGGCCAATAGCTATTTTGTCTGTTCTTGCAAAGGTTTTTGAGGCTCTGATTTGTCCTATTTTGTCTTGGCATCTGTAACAGTATTTGTCGAACAACCAACATGGATTTATGAAGGGGAGATCTACGAATTCTAACTTAGTATCATATGTTGAATCACTTGTTGGGGCAGTTGATTCTCGCGTACAGGTGGATACGGTATATACAGACTTCAGCAAGGCTTTTGATACAGTCAATCATAGTATATTGTTGGAAAAACTACAATTATATGGAGTTACAGGACCTCTGCTATGGTGGTTTGCATCATATCTGACTGATAGAGAGATGAAAGTTGTATTGAAGGATATTTGCTCATATCCTTATGCTGCATCGTCTGGAATCCCACAAGGATCCCATTTGGGGCCCTATCTCTTCACTTTATTTATGAATGATATTGAACAATGTTTCCAAAACTCTGAAGCACACTTATTTGCTGATGATCTTAAAGCTATTAAAATGATAAGGAATCAGGGGGACATCTTGCTGTTTCAAAGTGATCTGGATAGGCTTGCAGATTGGTGTGACCGAAACAAAATGTCTTTAAATATAAAAAATGCAAGCATATCAGATTCACCAGAAACAGAGGGATGGTCAATTCTAGAAATAGTATATATAATGAATTGCTTGAAAAAGTTCATGTAATTAAAGACCTAGGCATTCAGATGGATCCAAAACTTAAATTTGATTTACATATAAATGACTGTGTACTAAAAGCATCAAAGATGCTTGGGTTTGTGCTAAGGGAGAGTGTGAATTTTAAAAAACCAGCCACAAAAATAATATTGTACAACTCATTAGTAAGGAGTCACTTGAAGTATTGCAGTGTAGTTTGGTCACCCAGTTACAGAATACATATAGACCGCATTGAAAAAGTACAAAAAGGTTTCTGTGACACTTGACTCGTAGTAGTAATATAGCCAGGACGCTCAAGTCATATGAGGAAAAACTGTCTCATTTTAAGATCCCATCATTGGAAACAAGAAGAAAAATTATTGATTTATTGTTCTTAAAGAAATTAGTGACTGGATTTTTGGACTGTCCCGATCTTCTTAGTAAGATAAATTTTAATGTACCGCATCGGTTGCCTAGATCCTGTAATTGCAAATTATTTGTTGCACCTCAAGGTCGAACTAATTTAAGATCACATTGTTCCTTAACAAGAATGTTTGCATTATATAAAGAATACCAAAGCGGAATAGATCTATTCTCAACCTCGATGGCTGGCATCAAAAAAGTAGTTATCGGCGATTAAGGCTATGTTCTAATGGAAATTTCTTCATTATTAATTTATATTAAAATTTTATTAGAGTTAAATTGTACCTATGTACAATTTAACTTATTAATTTAACTAAAAATCAACGTAAAGTCTCTTTTTTTATGCATGTGGTGCCCTCCTATAAGTAATAGGACATTTAGTTTTAATAATTGTGATGTCATTCCATATGTATGTAACTGTGTACTCATTGTTGTGAGAGCCTAATAAAATAAATAAATGAAAATAAAATAAAAAATGTAATAATTTACTTGCAATATTATAGTAATAACAGTTACAATAAATTTAAAGGGTACAACTCTAACCCTTATATTATTATTGTCCAATGTCCCCTACATTGGACAATAATTTGCGTGCTAATGATCTGGTGACAAGAGTAATAAAAATAACAATTATAGCTACAAGGGCGATAACAGTAGACGTTTACAAGAGGCATATAATTTTAAACAAAGTTTAAATTTAAATATTTAAAAAAATATTCGTCAGTAATAACAAACATTTTTTTTGTTATTACTGACGAATATTTTGTAGCAATACCTCTCGATTAGGTTGTACAGTTGAACAATTATGCCATTAGAAGTATAGAGATACTTGTAGTCGAACAAAGTTTATAAGACGAAGACGAACAATGACGGCCTGTAGGTCTTTTTTATATAAGAGGGAGCAAACGAGCATACGGCTCACCTGATGGTAAGTGACTACCGCCGCCCATGAACAACTCCAGTACCAGAGAAATTTCAGATGCTTTGCCGGCCTTTAAAAAAAAGGAGGAAATCAACATTTTATTATATTGCGTGTTATTTTTTATAATATTTCAACTTAAAAAAAACTATAGCTTAGGACGCGATATACAACCAAGTGAATTTCATTTTAATGTCAATGAAATTAGCGAATAGGCCCCTTCGATACTTATAAAAATCTTAATTATCGATAAAATATGCTGGTATTGAAATGATAGAAAATTAATAAAGCTACTCAGACAGCATTTCTTTTAATAAGATATTTTTGATGACCCTCTGTCACGACTTGTAGAACACTTGTGTCTCCTACACTCATTTTCATATTTTCGCCGATTATTTTATTGACATTCAATTAAAATATTCGGCGATTCATAATTTGCCCACACTATCTACTTGTCATTTGGTGATAACATGTTGTGTTGTGTACACGTCACGTCACGCCTGTAATCCCATTCCCACAAGGGGAAAGGTGAAGTCGTAAGAGCGGAAAGAAACTCAAACCACGTGAGAAATACAAACAAAATGAGTGTAGATAAAAATTGTGAACGGAGTAAGAGATGGTAAGCCCAACGCCTACACAATCACTCTCAAAAATTAATACGTCATTAGTCGTCTTTTACGACCTGCGAGGTAAGTTACACTATTGGCACATTATTTTTTGTTCTATATCTCACATAAAAAAAACCTATGTCCCAGACCAACATATTATAAAGTATAATTGTTTCTTATACGACAGTTTTCTTTTTTTAATAAATCATAATAATTTACATGGCAATTCAATTAGATAGAAATGTATACTCGATTCGTTGCCAGTAACAAAGAGCATTGCGTGCAGGATAGCTTATTAATCAGAGAAAAGGTTCGCTAACAAATTCCATCGTAGTCTAATTACATACTGCAAGGTTATATCTGTTCGCGCCAAACACTTTCAAGGATTGACGCGAGAGGGTGCACGGCGCGGTGCATTCATACCGGTTTGACTTTCGGTCGTGCGAAAAACGCCCAAGGGCATTCAGTCGTCCTCAGGCAGTGCTAACAATTGGCACGCTGCCAATTAAGCGCGGGAACTCGGAATAATTAAGCGCGGACAGTAAAAATACGGTCTAGGAATTTTGTGGCGCGCGAATGTTTTTTTCCCTACTGGAGAGCTTCCCCGGGACTTATTGGGTCCGACTCAGAATCTGTATAAGTGCATTCGACAATATTAGCTAGTGCGGCCTCTGTATTCTAGAACTAACTGTTGCAACGCGAAACGCTAGTGACCTTTGATCCAGAAACTCTGTGCGTTTTTGTGCGGTAACCTTATAACCCGCGATAGTTAGTGGCTTCTGTAAGTTAGTTAATCGTACGATAGAGTTAATTGACTGTCAACGTGACGAAAGAAGAAAGTGACTGTGGACAACCTCGGAAGCCCCCCTCAAGTTGGAGCGGTGTCGACGCTCGGGCTGCTGCCGACGGCCAAGGTCTAGGTTCAATCACCATCAGTCACACCCAGACACACATCACATCACTTATTTCCCTTTCACTACACAACCACATGTGACCTGACCGACTCCGGAGGGACCAGTCACCTTGGATATAGGTAAGTAAGCTCCGCCTAATTCCTCTGCCGGTCGACTGGCCGTAGTATAGAACGCTCCCCCATGTATTTTAGTGTAATTCAAGAGATTCCACGTGGCCATATTCTGGCCCCGTCCCTCTGCTGCTCGTCGATGGGATTACTCATGGGCCCTAATCCCGTCACTCTTTGGTTGGGGCAGTTAGGGGCGTGTACAATATCTATGAGTACACATATTGCAAATGGCGTTTTAAAATAAATACATCGTAGTACACATACAAAAATATAATAAACAAAAAAGTGGTGAGGGTAGAAAACAGGAGATCCCTTTTACTGAAAATGAAGCATTCCATCTTAGTCCTCAGGGGTGACAACGCAACTGCATTTTGATTTTTAAGCGAGGATAGATGTAGTATACACGGTACCTACACACTATTCACTTACTATCAGATGAACTTTGAGTTCGTCTGCCACCTTCATTCTATAAAAACAAGTGTGCGGTTCACATGCCACGTACAAACCTAGAAATGATATGAAGTATAAAAGAAAAATATATAACGATATATGATTTATTTAATATGATCATTTTTAACCACAAGTGCGGTATAAAATATCAGAGATAAAAGATTATCAGATAAATATATGTTAAAATTCTTATTTTTGGACTAAATTTTAGTGTACAAATCAAATAAATAAACTAAATCCTAGTGTAATATCAAAATAAAAGAATATTTTCTTTCGAGTAAAATTGCTTTGTAATAGCGCTATCTAAATCCTTTTATATGTAAATTTATCGAAAAAAAATGATTGACGCTCAAGGTGTACCTATAATAGACGCTAGATGGCCTGCAGTTATGAAGTCTTATTATAAATGAATTGGTTTATTAAGATAATTTTATTGAATATGATTAATTTTATTTATTTAATAAATTAGTAAATTTTTTATATTGTTTATTTTAACTGTTAAAATTTTTATTAAATATTTTTATAGCACCGCACAAAGAGAAACCCGAGATAACAGAAAGCACTGTATTTAAAAAAAGTTTTTTTTTATAGGATAAGGGTGACAAACGAGCACACAGCCCACCTGATGGTAAGTGGTTGCTGTGGCCCATGGACATCTATATCTATCATCGATTACGAATCAAAATGCAGATGCGTTGTCACCCATGAGAACTAAGATGGAATGCCTCATTTCCAGTAAAAAGGGTCTCCGGTTCTCTACACTCACCATACGAAACACAGCAGCGTTAAGCTACTATTTTACGCTTGTATTCTGTGAGAGCGTGGTCCTTCCCCGGCCGAGCCGACCCATTCGTGCTACAACCATAATTTAGCTGCAACATGGCTCTACCACGTATGTGCTCTACCACGTTGAAAAGTACCAGCAATAGTATTTTTAGAGACAAAAAGACAGTATTTGAACACACAATCTTTTGAGTTCGTGGTCTACACTATATTATATCCCATTCTGTCACAGGCTAAATCTTACAGATGTTCTATATATTCATCTCTGTTTGTTGTCGCTTTTTTGTTTCATCGAGTTTCAAATAACAACTATTCTAAAGAAGTTTTCACATCAATACAATGTTGGAGTGATTAGTCTATTGATATTTAAAAACATTTTTATCCGACTTCAAAAATAAGAGGGAGTACTCAATTCGGCTATATTTTTATGTGTGAACTGATTTTGATGATTATTTTTCTTATTTAACTTTGGTGCTTCTCCATTGGTCTCATATAAATTTGATCAAGATCTGACCAGTAGTTTTTGAGTTATCCTTAATGATACGTATTTAATTGACTTTGACTACATTAATGATGTTCTCATTTCATTTCAATTGAAGTCGGCTGTACAAAATTTTAAATTTTACCACTTGCTCATTACAGGCTATCAAAAATCCGTTACTAGACATGAGCCTCTCTCATACATTGCTCACAGGTGGGAATCCGCCACACTCGCCACATTTGTTAGGCGGGTTGGCAACCACGATTTTTTAATAAATTTAACTCTTAACAGAAATATGGTGCTAAATATTTGCTGTGATTTTTTTATTCATTTTCTCTTTACAGAAATAAATAAGCTAAGTTAGTTCCACTTAATTTTGACTTAACCTTTTGTATTAAGTCGCTTTAGTTAACAAACTCAATTTATTACTGGTGTGCAAAAAACTATGTTCGTTGCTAATTAAAAGTAAGACCAAAGTGAACTTGAGCACTTGCTTTGATCTAAAATAATCCCGATGCAGCGAGACGATTCCTTTTAGAGGAAATCAAGCACGCAGAAAATCTTTTTTTTTTCCATTTAGTATTTTAAATAAACAATTAAAACAAAACACCCGTATAACTTATTAAATATTTAAAATTACTGATTTAAATGAAACTAATTTTACGGATTTTATCGCGTATATTATTTTATATTCCCGACGGTTCGAGCACTTTCCAGCACCCATGGTCACGGAATGGTCGCGAACACTACACATTAAAATAAACCTAATTTTACGAATTTTATAGCCTATATTAACTTATTTTATATTCCCGGCATTTCGAGCACTTTCCAGCACCCATGGTCACGGGGGACTGAGGTGTATGACGTCCCAATGTCATAGATAACCACGGCTACCTCCAGATTAAAAATTATGGATTTTCATTAATTTTTTTACAAAAATAAAAATATAAAGAAAAAAAATTAATCTTAAAAATTTACAAAAAAATTGGGACGTCATACACCTCAGTCCCCCGTGACCATGGGTGCTGGAAAGTGCTCGAAATGCCGGGAATATAAAATAAGTTAATATAGGCTATAAAATTCGTAAAATTAGGTTTATTTTAATGTGTAGTGTTCGCGTAAATGTAAGAAATCATTATAAAATTACAAAGTCGCAATTACACGATATAAGTCCAAAGCTCAATTTTATACCTTTTATTATATAAAGTATCACTGGCTTATTAGTTAAGAAGTTAACTTCTTACCTAATAAGCCAGTGATTGACTACAAACCCACCTGATGAAGTGGTGGTGAATCCCTAGATGGTAAATCACACTGTCGTAGTCTAACAGAAAGCGGAAAGACTGAGTCCGATAACTTATGGCACTTCTTTGCTGAACGCACTACAAAAGACGAAGCAAACCGTTTGGTTCTAATGCGTGTAATATCGACAACAAAGGGGAAGATAATTAGGAATTCATCGCCTTGATTTCTTCTTGTGGGTGTCATAAGAGGTGACTGTGGGAAATTCCATATACATCCTTTTGCACAACCTGATTGATATATTTAAGCAGAGGTGGCGTAAAGCGGGGCGCGGTGGGTGCGGTCAGCCTCGGGTGCCAAGCCCCAAGGGGTGACAACGACAACTGACTCACACATCCAGATAATACTTACAAAACTACTACTCCGCAAAGACATACCAATAAATAAATAGTACTACTATAGTATCTACCTGCATACAAATATTATATCTCAAATTTATTTTTATTAATTTTTGAAAATAACATAATTTCTAAACAAGTAAGTTCAGGTTAGGTAGCGCTTAGTCGAAGTGAGTAACGCGATCGAAGATGGCAGGAGTTTATGGTGACGTATAAGCCGGGATCAAAGATAACAAACCCAAAGCGTTGTTTACGCTTTGTGCTAATCATTCGCTAAATCTATGTGGAGTGTAGTCATTTGGGAGTGTTAATTCAAGTTTAACTTTTTTCTGAACAGTAGAAAAAGTTTACACGTTCTTTTCATTATTCACAAATCGATGGGAAAATTTAATGAAAAATGTAGGCGTATCTATCAAAAGACTCTCAGAGACAAGATAGAGTGCTCATCAAGTCGCTTTTAAAAACTTGTATCAACACTCGAAGATTCTCTCACTCTTCCCAAGAAGCGGTACATTGGATCTTCTCAGATTTACGAGTATCGTAAAATGGAGCTATTCTGGATCTGTTAGTCTGTATTTCGATAGCTTCATGTGAAAGAAGCTTTTCAAACCTCAAGTTAATAAAATCTTACTTAAGGTCTACAATGAGCCAATCGCGACTAACCAATCTTTCCATTTTGTATACGGAAAAGGACAAGAAAGTAAATTTTAATAATGTAATAGAATATTTTAGCAAATAAAAGAAGCTAAACATGTACCTTATGTTTTGAATTTTTTTGGGGGGTGCTTTATAATAAACCGCCCTGAATGCCCAAGACCCAAGACCCAAGAGTTACATAAATTATTACACAGATACTCACTACTGCTAATACAATAATAATAGTTTTGGTAGTCATTTCATTAGTCTTATAAAAAAATGATAAAAGGACTTGCAAAACTGTTTTTATTGTTTTAGTAAAAGTTACAGCCTATATACGTCGCACTGCTGAGAATAGGCTTCTTCTCATTTTTGCGAGGGTACAATTAATATTTTAATTAGTTTTTTAAATCGATGAAATTTGATAGTTTAATTAAATTAATATAAATATATGGCATCCTAAGGTGGACTTAAGTTTAAGTATAATGTATCAAATATGACAAAGATAAACATCAATATTAAATAGATTATGTTATTTCAAATATATTTTTTTGTTATTATGAATATTGCTTTATATTCGAGTCCTAAACAAATCCTATTCCGCATTTAAATTTATAAAACTACAGCTATTCTCTTAAAAGTTTTTTCATATTTGGAAAACAGTTGTAGCGGACCGTTGTTTACTCTAATATCGGTCAAAAACTTATTAATTAATCAAACTTGGAAACTAACTTCGGCAATAAAGAGAAAATAACTTCACGAATCCACCCAAAATATTTTGAGTCCATTCAAGGTAAAAAAAAGTACTTCGTGAACATGATTACTATGCCCATCTATTTTTAATGTAAATGCTGAAAACAATTATTTTTAAGTAAAATTTATTAAATGAGTTCGTTGTAAAAAAAATTCGTTCACTAGTTTTTAGATATGTTTTTTACACCTCAGACATTGAAATTGTACAAGAACTGGGCGTGAATGACCATCCTTTTGAACACCAAATTTCACTGGAAACGTAATACGAGGACATTTGTTACATATGGAATACCCATTTTCGTATATTTCTTATGTATGGTATCCAGTATTTCTTGTTCCATATTAACTTCTGGAGAGTCAGAGATCCCATTAAATAGAAGAATATTCTATTTAATTGCATATCTCTATTTCTTTATATATAGACCTGGCAACTTATAACGCACGCACCCTGAGGACTGACGAGAAGATCCTGGAACTAGAAGAAGAGATAGACAAGTTGCGCTGGAATGTAATAGGATTATCCGAAGTCCGAAGAGAGGGGGAGAACAGGGTAATCCTTGAATCCGGCAATTTGTTCTATCATCGGGAGGGCGAACATCTGTCCCAAGGAGGTGTCGGATTTATCATCCACAAGTCTCACGTTAACAACGTTGTAAAGGTTAAGAGTGTGCCGACGAGGGTAGAGTACCTTATACTCAGAATCACCAAACGGTATTCGCTGAAGGTTATACAGGTGGACGCACCAACCTCGGCACACCCCGATGAGGAGGTGAAAGAAATGTATGAGGATATCTCTAGAGCCATGCGTTCCTCCAAAACCCACTATACGGTGTTAATGAGAGACTTCAACACAAAACTAGGCACAAGAGAAAACGGTGAGCTGAAAGTAGGGAATTAGACAACGGAACCCAAGGGGCCAGCAGCTGGCCGACTTCATGGAGAAAGAGGGACTCTTTATGATGAACTCTTTCTTCCAGAAGCGGCGCCACAGAAAGTGGACCTGGTCGAGCCCCGACGGTTCGACAAAAATGCGATTGACTTCATTATGAAGACCAGATGACAACTGTTCAGTGATGTCTCAGTGATCGCGAGGGTGAAAACCGGCAGCGATCACCGAATGGTGAGAGGCACACTGAACCTAAACGTTAAGTTGGAGAGTTCTCGTCTAATGAAGTCAACGCTCCGTTCCCCTCGTGCTCTGTTCCAAAGTCCCGAAACCTTTCAGCTCGAGTTACAAAGCCGTTTTCAGTGCCTAGAAGACTAGAATGAAGTGGACGATATGAATGACAAGCTCGTGGAAATTGTCCATGCGGTTAGAGCTAAGTTCTGGAAGACCCACCGCAGAAGAACACAAAAACTCTCCGATCACACTCTTAATCTCATGGCTGTTAGACGGGAGGTGAAGCTACATTCTTCAACAGATTTGACAGCATACAGGCAACTGAACAGACAGATCTCCAAATGCATGCGGCGGTACTTACGCAACTTTAATACTGCTCGTATTAAAGAAGCGATCGAGCGGAACCAGGGCTCCAAAGTCTTTGCTTTTGCTTTGATCTGTCTGCCTGAAAGAGCCTACTGTCAAAGCTGAAAACCGAGTGTGGCAGCGTCGTTTCCGGGATACCTGAGATTTTGAGTGAGATTGAGAGGCTCTATGGGCAGCTGTACACATCATCGTTGGAGCCACACGTAAGTGTGAGTAAAGATCCAAGAGCGACTCTTATCCGACACTATTCCGATGATATCCTGGACGTCAGTCTGAGCGAGATTAGAACGGCTCTCTAGCACCTTAAAAACAGCAAAGCCCCAGGCGAGGATGGAATTACAGCGGAGCTTCTGTAAGCGGGTGGAAAACCGGTACTTGAAGTCCTTCAGAAGCTCTTTACTTCCGTCCTTCATGGTGCCATTACACCAGAGCCGTGAAGCAGAAGTGCGGTAGTCTTATTCTTCAAGAAAGGTGACAACGCTCTCTTGAAGAACTACAGAACGCTTTCCCTTCTGAGCCGCGTCTACGTGCTGTTTTCGAGAGTCATTACGAATCGTATCGCGTGAAGACTGGACGACTTTCAGCGTCCTGAACAAGCCGGTTTCCTAAAAGACTTTAGCACCGTAGACCACATATATTCCCTTTGGCAAATTGTACCAAATTCCGAAGAGAACAATTTGCTTCTCTATCTGGCGTATGTGGACTATGAGAAAGCCTTTGATTCCGTCGAAATTTGGGAGGTGCTGCAGTCCCTTCAGCGATGCCAAGTTGACTGTCGGTATATCGAAGTGCTGAAGTGCTTGTACAGTAGGGCTACGATGGCTATCCGAGTACAGAACCAGAGTACGAAACCTATCCAATTGCAGAGAGCTGTAAGACAGGGTGACGTGATATTCCCGAAACTCTTCACCGCTGCATTGGAAGACGTTTTCAAGCTTCTGGACTGGAAAGGATACGGTATCAACATCAATGGCGAGTACATCACTCACCTTCGATTTGCCGACGATATAGTGCATATGGCAGAATCGCTGGAGGATCTGAGCACTATGCTCAATGACCACAATAGTGTTTCCCAACGGATAGGTCTTAAGATAAACATGGACAAAACAAAGATCATTTTTAATGTCCATGTCACACCTATGCCGGTAGTTGTTGGGAGCACTCAGCTCGAAGTTGTTGACGAGTATGTTTACCTAGGACAAGAAGTCCGACTAAGTTAGTATAACTTCGACCGAGAGGTCAATCGACGGATTCATTTCGGTTGGGCAGCGTTCAATAAATTACGACACATCTTCTCGTCAGGTAAACCTCAAAACTTGAAAACAAGACTGTACAACCAGTGCGAGTTGCCAGTGATGACCTATGGTACTGAGACGTAGTCCTTCACTGCTGGCCGGATGAGGAAGCTCAAGATCACTCAGCGAGCTATGGAGAGGGCTATGCTCGGAGTTTCTCTGCGTGATAAACTTAGAAATGAGGATATCCGCAGTAGAACCAGAGTGACCGACATAGCCCAACGGATTAGTAAGCTGAAGTGGCAATGGGCCGGCCATATAGCTCGAAGAACCGACAACAGTTGGAGAAAAGAGGTTCTCGAGTGGCGACCTCGTACCGGCGGACGAAGTGTAGTCCAGGGCGTCCCCCCACTAGATGGAGTGACGACCTGGTAAGATATGCAGGAAGTCGATGGATGCAAGTGGCTCAGGACCGTGCTTTGTGGCATTCCTTGCGGGAGGCCTATGTTCAGCAGTGGACTTGTGAAGGGATGTAATGATGATGATGATTTCTATATCTATATTTTATTTTCTCATAATTTAATTACTTGTTTATTATTTTATATTGATTGTGTAGTGGTGGTGTAATAATATCCACATAACATAAGTTATGTCCAAAACGTAAAAATGATAATACTTTATTTTTTATTTGCCAAGTATAGCCACTATTGTTAAAATATCCCCTTTAAGATGCAGTTTAAGGGCGAGGCCAATGTTTCTGTAAAGGTAATGGTAATTTTACAAAAATATGAAAAAAAATTATTTGACACCACCACAGACTAAATATAATTATCAGAAAAGCATTTTAGCAGTATTAATAGGACTTTATACGAAATGCAGGTAATGTACTTTTTACACATGAAGGTAATCAGTATTTTTTCGTAAATTACTCGTTAAAATGTTTCATTAAATACTAAACACGATATTTTAATCATCATTGAATTTTTTGCTAGCATTAAAGGGCCGCATTAAGCCGCCATGTTGATTTTATGTGACGTCATATACCTTTGACCTGTGGAAGATCATGGCTCTTCTTATATTTTACGGATTAAATGTGTTTTATCCACATCACAACTTTCAATACGTACCACAATATACTCATGAAACATACAGCTGGAAATTTTGCCTTACGTATAATAAACCTATGTTACATTTCCAATTTATTTTCTATCTCTAGCTTTATCGAGCAATTTTCAGGCCGTTGACTTCACGACAACTCCAGCGATATGCAAATAAGTAAGTTTCATACGAGTTCCCTTAAGGTTTTTTTCTGATCAAAAATGCTTTACAAGTCGAGTAATGAACTATTTATTAAACACATCAATAACCCTTAAGATACTAAAAAAACATAATTAATAGAGTCAGGCGTTACTTTGCGGAAATCCATTATATAAAAGCTTTTACAAAAATTTACTTCGCAAATATCCGCGTTATAAAATAAAATGATGTGTCTTACCTAGTACGAAGAGCACCTCCCGCCCTCCCTCAATTGCGCGCACTATCCCCGTCACCACTAATCCCAGCACCGCTACTCCCAACACCACTACACTAGGCAAGACACACCACTGACGATAATACGACACGTGTTTCGCATCTACACGAGGCATCCTCTGGTGATACGGTGGCTAACCGCTAAGTAGTTAGCTTTTTCTAAAAAAACATCATTAACTTCTCTGGTGTCGTCATTATCATAAATATTTACGTTAAGTTAGTCACAGAAACGTTGCTGATATGCTTATATCAATAATCATTTATTGTCTGTACATGCACATTATAGACTTTTAAACTGCCTCGTTAGTCTAGTGGTCGTCAATTCAACTGTTGATCATGAGGACCCACGTTCGAAACCCAGGTTGGGTTAAAAAAAACGTAATTTATTATTTTTCTGTCAATAAATTCTCAGTAGCCACATGGAGTCTGCGGCGTTTTACCATCGTGCCTAGGAAAACATGTAAAGCCGACCCGGCTAGTCTTTCTCTAATCTTTCTCCAGTCGTGCTGGATTGCTGTCCCATCAAACTATTTATATTATTGGGGAAATTACTAGTTTAGTCGGATTTGTATCATGCCTATACTTCAGTCCCTATTTTAAACAGCAATTCAATTATGTGGCACCTACTGTTATGTTCCAATCTATAAGGTATAGGTAGTAACATTGCATCCTCAAAGGCTAAGCTAAGTTAAGTACGCACCCATGACCTTATGTGAATAAAATCTGCAGCAAGTACTAATGTACTGAAGTGTCCGCTTTATTCCACTTTAGTATTAGGCCGAATATAGTGTATGTTATTGAGAAGAGATACATATTATATCTCTTCTGTCATCATCTATTATGGTATGTTATTGATATAGTGTATAAGAAGGTATGGGTGACAGAAAATTGCTTTCAGATAACCAGCGTCGACATAACAGCACTGCGGTTATAACACTGTAGTTTAATGCTGAGTCAGTAGCCATTTTTTTCTGCAATACAATACTTATATAATTAAATAAAAAAGTTATTATTAAGAGTCCTGTCCTATTTCACATAAGCTTCTCCGCAGAGTGCCTTATCAGAGGGATATTTTCCATATTTAGCACGCTTGGCGAGCGGGTTGACAACCGGAGTTTTTTGTTCATATTAGGAAGAGGCCAGGCTCTGGACCTCCACTGGACAATACGGAGTAGTGAATATACCTACACCACCACAACACAGTCAAGTATATTTTTAAAAGTTTATGATAATGTTTGTGTGTGTTGTTACGCAAGCCGTGGTAGCGTACAGGGGTAGTACGTGTCGTCGTAAATTTCATATAAGTAGTAGTTATATTTCGATACGTGCCGACACTTAATTAATTTTAAGTTACAATTGATTAAAATAAAACAAAAACATGCTAAGGATACCTGAATATCAATGGATTATAATATTTATAGGACATATGAAATCCACCTATGTACATGCAACTAATAGATCTATAACCTTGTCAGAAAATTAAAGACGTCTCAGCCTAACAGTGGTATAAACTTCTCTTTCTCTTTAAACAGATCAACTTCTTTTTACTCAATATTAAATATTGACTAAATGGATAAAGATGAAATTATGGCATACAGACCATGTCTAGATAAAAACGTGAGACGGCGTAAAACTAAAATTTGTTTAATTCTCTTTACACGAAGGTAAATATGGGAGTAGAATACGAATTAATAGAATCAGAAAATCTTTTTCGAAAATTGTTTAAAGCAAAATTGAAAATGTTAAATTGTCTAATTCAAATTGTTAAATTGTTAAATCTTTTGTATAAAAATTCTAGGTGTATTTTTAATGCGATAGTATGCTATGAAGTGTGAAAAAACTCAGTAATCATTTCTAGCATAAGCATTTTGGGTTTAGTTGGTGTGGATGAGAGAATTATATTTGTGCTAATAACACCATAATTTAAATTATGTTTTGTGTAATAAAGTTTTGCAGCAAACAAGATTTTTTTAACTGCCTTTATATAGGTTATATGCGGTGGCGGCATATGAGAATCCGCCATCCCACTTTGTTACATCCTAGGAAAAGTGAAGAACAGTTGGTGAACTTGTGTCCTGAAATTGATGGATATATCTCACAATTTCATTCAATATCGCACCCTTACTGTAATATTAAAGATGCGAAATGTCTGGTAATGTGGTGGTCTAGCTACCTACCAAGTGTAATAATTGCAAATTCCATCAACTACGGGATGGTGCTATATCCAGCAATTATTTTAATCTAACTAAGGTGAAAAAGATCTCACACAATCTCCCTTGAGACAGAGTTGTGTGAGGGACCATCCACTTTTATGGCATAAGAGTACAAATGAGCACACAGTCCACCCGATGGCAAGTGGATGCTATGGCTCATAGACATCCACATCTAACCTCGATTATGAATCAAAATGCAGATGCGTTGTCACCCCTGAGGACTAATATGGAATGCCTCGTTGTCAGGAAAAATGGTGTCCGGTTCTTTACACTCACCATACGAAACACAGCAGCACTAAGCTGCTATTTTACGCTGGTATTCTGTGAGAGCGTGGTCCTTCCCCGGTCGAGCCGACCCATTCGTTCTACAACCATAATATAGTTGCAGCGTGGCTCTACCGCGTTAAACCACTACCCTTCAATAATAAATTGATAAACAATCATATGGTTGAGAAGGGCGATGGCAGCCACATGCTTCATATTTGTGAACAAGTTTAGTATGTGGGAAATGGTCTGCTCGGGTTTGCGATACACTGATAAGCTCAAAGTTTTTAATCGTTTCTTTTTAAGTATATCATAGAAACAAAATTCAGTTTCCGATGAGTTTGTTATTTTCTATTCTGTATATACTTATGTATATACTTCTGTATAGGCTATGTAATATTAACTTTAAAAATGGCCAAAAATCGGATACCTGCGGCGTTTCTGTCGCCGTTTCTTCTCTGGTCAGAAGAACTTCATTTCGAAACGCTAATAGATTTAAATTTTATTTACTTACGTCAAAGAAATACATTACATTTAAAAAAATCATTTTATTTTATACATTAACTTTTTTGTCCTTCTTGAAAAACTTGCAAATGATCTGGTTTTTAAAGTATTTTAATAACTCCTATGAAGGTAACACGACTTGTGAAATTTATGTCAACCGGAATATTGCAATTTAATACGATTTCAAGATGTTACGTCGCCACGTACCCCGATGTATCTCAAATGAAATTATTCCGGCACTCGCGCCTTCTCCAACAAATTTTCCTTAGATGCGACCTAATAATGTGCGTAAATAATTTACTAATACAACATGAAATCAAAAATAACGTAAGCATCCTTAATAATAATAAAACAAATGGATTAAAAATAATAATAAAGAATAGAGTAAATAATATGTATACAGTTTATTTTTTTATAAGATAGAAGTGACAAGCGACAGTCTTCCTGCTGGTACGTAGCTACTGCAGCCCAAAGACACTAGACACTAGACTTAGATGGAATGCTTCACAGCCTGTAATTTTAATAGCTCTCAATGCAATTCAAACCGGAACACAGCAGTGCAGGTACTTCTGCTTGTCGACAGTAATAGGTAAGAAATCGGTCACTACCCAGACGGTACTTAGGAAAGGGCTGCAAGAAAGCAGTTGAAACATAATACACTTAAACAGATCTTCTGCTCGGGCCGGGAAGGCAGAAGCCTTTGAACCAACAGTTTTCTGGCTATATGTATTTCCTTTTTTGTTTCCTCGATTGGACACGGGTGGTTCGTTGCGCAAGTCGTAAAGAAACGCGTGCTTTAGGCTTTGGCGCATCTTACCTGAAGAGAAAGAGACTGAGAGAAGAGTTTTCCACTCCCGAACAGTGGCTACCATACATGAAGTCACGGCCCTACAGATATGTTACTAAGGCAGAACGCCTAGGAGGCTTAGTCAAATTGAGTCCAAAAGAATCAATACTTGCGCCCGGCTATATGTAGGCTTTTACATATTTCCTTTACTGAGAAAAGCTGCCAAGGGGCGACTGGCACTGTTGGCGCTACGGATGTGTACGAAAGCATTCTTGTGGTCTTGCTTAGATCCCGGAGTAGGAATACCACGAAGTTTTTGTCGGTGCGATTCCCGTCTTTGTCCCCTTGACTTAAACAAAATTCTTACGTAAAAAAGGCATTTGTCAATTCAGAAAAAACACAACTTATGTTGTCGGTATGACTGGTGATGGAATGGATATTATTATGATTATAACGAATAACTCGTCATTAATTTTTGTTCGAAATTATTAAAGATATTAAGTGCAAATAAATATACTTTATCTTGTGACGAATTTAAAACTCCGAACCTAATCCGGTTCGGAGTTAAATTTTCTCTTAAATTTATCACTAGGCGTTCATAAATTTTAAGCCGTGTCCTGGATAACGGGAAAACCTTGCAAAACTAGTTTCCTCACTGAAGTTATATGTTGGAGAAAAGTGCAACGTGGATAGGAAGTTACGTGACGTACATACTCGTTATCAATAGCTTAGCTTGAGCTACGTTGGTATGGCACATTAGTTTCTCGTGTTCATCAACTTCAAGAAAAGGATCTTCTTAATGCAACTGTATGTTTTTTTTAATGTACGTTGCATGATGTGCTATCTTCATCAATTGTGAACCGATTTTGATGATTTTATTACCACGTTTTTATTTATTCGCTTTCGTGTATGTCTGTTCGGGTTGAATTCAATAACCATTGATTTTAAACTAACTTCCCGATGAGCTAGGGACTTGAAATTTTGAACATAGCTCTGATTCAGATGACATATTTTTTATAGGATATGGGTGACAAACGAGCACACAGTCCACCTGATGGTAAGTGGTTGCTATGGCCCATCGACATCTACATCTGAAAGTGCAGATGCGTTGTCACCCATGAGGACTAAGATGGAATGCCTCGTTTCCAGTTAGTAGTTACTAGTAAGCAGCGTTAAGCTACTATTTTACGCTGGTATTCTGTGAGAGCGTGGTCCTTCCCCGGTCGAGCCGACCCATTCGTGCTACAACCATAATATAGCTGCAGCATTGCTCTACTACATATGAAAACACGTGTACATGTAAGCAGGTAGTATTATGTTTTATATATAAGTAATTACTTGTTTTCTGAAATAAATTGGTTATACCTCGTATACAGGGCTAAAAATTAACTTCTAAAGGTGGGAAAATAGAGGATGAAGGTTATTGTGATTTTCTCAAATCAAGTCAAAATAGTTAAAATTAACTTTAAATAAAAAGTAAAAATCAACTTCAAAGAATTAGAAGATTAAAAATACACTACTTCCTAGCAACGACTTCAGAATTATAAGAGATCTGAAAGAGATTTCAGAAATTATTATCTTTATTACAAATAGCAGCCGTGTGGTTGCAGCGTAATAGAATCTGTCAGCGCATTTCGTCCCATGAATTTCGGAAGGGGCGACTACGGGAAAATCTTTTGGCTTCCGATAGATGGCGTATAATGACATTATACGTTGCATAGCCATGCTGCAGCAATATTAATAGTGTAGTTGTAGCACGAATGGGTCGGCTCGACCGGGAAAGTACCACGCTCTCACAGAATACCAGCGTCAAATAGCAGCTTCATGCTGCTGTGTTTCGTATGGTGAGTGTAGAGAAACGGAGACCCTTTTTACTGGAATAAGAGGCATTCTATCTAAGTCCTCACGGGTGACAACGCATCTGCATTTTGATTCGCAAACGAAGGTAAATGTAGATGTCTATGGGCCACAGCAACCACTTACAATCAGGTGGACTGTGTGTTCGTTTGTCACCCTATCCTATAAAAAAAAATCATACGTAAAATATTCAGAACTGCAACTGTAGCAGCGTCAATGCTCTCAACGTCTGGCGCTGCGACGGCTAATACATATGCTCTCTACAACAGAAAAGCCCATGTCCAGCAATAGCCTGTACCGACTAATGAAGAAGAAGATCTAAATAACGCTACAACAGTAGTTAATACAGTTGAAATTACTAGAAAAAGATCAAAACAAAACTGTGTGCGCAAAACTTCACTCTGCGTTGAGTAAGCTTAATGTCTTAAAATTTAAGTTACTATATAAAAGACTTAGATTACTTTAAATGTAGTTAACAGATTCTGTTATTAGATAAGGACTTAGCAGTTATGAAATAACTTATGTAACGTACAAATCTACAAATTACAACGAAAATGGGTATATAGGTAGTGACCACGGTCTTTTTAAATACTGTAAAGTCATAAATGTCTTCGGCAAAATTAAATTTAACATATTGACTAAAGTAAATGATTCAGAAGACCTAGATCCTAGAAAAATATCTGTAAATCTATGTAATACAATTTATAAATCCAACATGTATGCACTACCAAAAACTAAAAATTCCTATGGAGGAAGAACGTTGGCCACCTTGCACCGTATTTACACCACATTTATTAATGAGTTGCCACTAGATTTACAAAAAATAAATTGTTATATCAACCATATATTATATTGTTTTCTTTTATAGTTGAGGGAGCAAACGAGCATGCGGCTCACCTGATGGTAAGTGACTACCGCCGCCCATGAACAACCGCAACACCAGGGGAACTAGGGGAATTGCAGATGCGTTGCCGGCCTTTTAAAAAGGAGTAGGCTCTTTTCTTGAAGGTCCCTAAGTCGTATCGGTCCGGAAAAATCGCTGGTGGTAAACTATTCCACAAGGAAGTTGTGCGAGGAAGAAAACTATATAGTAAAAACTGTATACTACCATATAGTTGTACTACATAATAGAATGCTTAACTTAATATTAATACACTGCTCTTTTTTCTATATGAGGACTCTATAGCGTTGATAACCCTTAGAGGTTTGCATGCTAGTATTGTGCTCAACTGTGAAATAAAAATGCTTAATAAATAAAAAATAGAGCCTCAATAGCTTAATAGTAGAATAAATTTAACAGAAAGTATCATACTATATATAAAATCTAGTTAGTTCAGTGGAAGCCCAGTGTATCAATATAGGGGACATAATTCCTGTCTATGAAAGTTATCTTCGAAATTTATCTCTCATTTTACTGAGAGTAAGCGCACTTATAAAAAACTGCGGTTGTCAAACCGCCTGCCAATCGTGTCAACTATGGTAAAATACTACCCAAGAGGAAATCTTTGGGGAAGGTCTATTTTCAGCGGTGAAATTTTATAGGCTGTAATGGATGCATGGATGAGCGCACTTACAAATCCAAGAATAAAAAATTTCGAACAAAACGTAATCAAAAAAAAATCAACATTTATTATATATACAAAACAACAAAATTAATTGGGACGAAATTTTAATTTAAATTTTCTCTTGTTGTTGCCTACATAAATGTAAACGACAATGTGGATGAATTGGAGTACGAATTTAAGAAGTTTTAATTAATTAATATTCAGTACATCTCTTCAGTATTATATTAAACCCGCCCCGGCTTCGCCTGAATAGAATTTATTAAGGTGCCGTCACTTACGTTTTTCAAAGTAGATAACAATTATAATGTCTTTCCGACCAAATTTCGCTAATGGCTGCCAGTCTAGTTAGTCCATAATAGTGTCCTAGTGCATGAACATTTTTTTTATAGGAGAGGGGGCAAACGAGCATGCGGCCCACCTAATGGTTAGTGACTACCATCGCCCATGAACAACCGCAACACCAGGGGAATTGCAGATGCGTTGCCGGCCTTTTAAAAAGTAGTAGGCTCTTTTCTTGAAGGTCCCTAAGTCGTATCGGTCCAGAAAAATTACTGGTGGTAATCGATTCCACAAGGAAGTTGTGCGAGGAAGAAAACATCTTCTAAATCGCACAGTGGTGGACCGCCAATCATCCAGGTGGTATGGATGGTATTGCAAGTTATGTCGCGATGTGCGATGGTGAAATTCAGCGGCTGGAATTAGTCCGAACAATTTCTCAGAGGACTCCCCGTGATAGATGGGATAAAATACGCAAAGAGATGCAACATCTCTACGAAATGCCAGTGTATCGAGCTGATTAGAAAGAACTCGGTCGTCTACGATTCGAACCGCTCTGCGCTGGATGTGGTCAAGTGGAAGGAGTTAGCACTGGGGTGCCCAGGCCCAGAGATGAGAATGGTATTCCATTTGAGGCCGAATTTGCGCTTTGTAAAGTTGCAAACGATGTGCCGGCATGAAATACTGTCTCGCTCTGCTGAGCACGCCTAGCTTTAGAGGCCCAATTGGCCTTCCCTTCCAAGTGACCACGAAACTGCACACTATTCGATATGTTGACGCCTAGGATTCCGATGCTAGCTGAGGCAGCAAAGGGTGTGCCTTGAAACTGAGAAGATACGACAAAGGGGTTCTTTTTAGCGGTAAACGCGCAAACTTGTGTCTTCTGGAGATTGAACTGGACTACATTTAGTCACCCCCAATCCGAGACTTTGTTCAGCAAAGACTCGACTTCAGACACAAGTTTGTCCCGGTACTCGGCGACGTTTTCCCGAGAAATATTGGCACGGTCGGTATATAAGGCATCACCAATGCTGTCGTCTGCATAGTCGAATGTTACTAGTTTGCAACATATCACTGATATGTAGGAGAAACAGCGTTGGTGATAGCACGCAGCCTTGTGGAACACCAGCGTTGATAGGCTTGAAATCAGAGCATGCACCTTCTACTACGACCTTGATGCTGAATGATGAACATGCTCAAGCACGGGTGCACTCTCTATACCATCCTTCTATATTTTTAAAGTCAATGTGCCTACATTGTATCAATTTTTCCATTTCACGAAAATAACTTCAAATTATTCGAATTAAATTTAGCTTAGTCAAAGAATATATACACTACGCGAAAAGAAACGACACTTAAGCATGTGTGCACGTAAAATCACTTGCGGCTGTGTGGGTGTCTGAATGTGTGCGGGCGGCTTGAGAGGCGCGCGGGCCGTGGTACGGGCCGTCGCCGACTGCCCTGGCTGAGGGCTGTGATTTATACAAAAATAATGCCTATTCATTTGTATATATTTATTCTACCTTTATTTAGTTACAATATTTATTTATATGTATGGCTTAAAGTATATATTTGCAATTTTATATATTTATATTCATTATATTTATTTTAAATTAAGGACAACAAACAGTTGTATAATAAAAATTACAGTTCAAATCAAAATGTATATATATATATATATACATACATTTATACATATATACATTTTTTCATTTATTAATATGTATGTATGTATTTATCTTATCTATGTACTTATATACCATTCTATATTTCTATTTTATGGCTTTAATAAAAATAATGTTATTTTGTCGCCAAACCACATACGTTTTTATTATTTTCTTGCAATCCTGTCCATCCAAATGTTGTCTGCAAGAGATCGCTCTTAGCGATAAGACCACCCATTGTACGACTTTTATTTTTCTAATTTTTGTTAATATTTATGTTATTTTGTGGCGTACAATTAAGTGTTATCTATCTATCTATGCTTCCCTACGGATTTTCTAAAAAAATTATACATACGGCTACGAATTTTTTCAATTGGTAGAAATAATAATAAAAATTATAAAAGTCATCGAAAAAGCGAAAAATATATAGGAGTAAGTAATTTGTAGTAAGTAATACTGATTATTGCGTACTGAAATACTAAGTGTTGGTTATTTATTATTTAAGATT
Source organism: Parnassius mnemosyne (assembly GCA_963668995.1). Classification (NCBI taxonomy): domain Eukaryota; kingdom Metazoa; phylum Arthropoda; class Insecta; order Lepidoptera; family Papilionidae; genus Parnassius; species Parnassius mnemosyne. The sequence goes on along the minus strand of CAVLGL010000079.1, from coordinate 36,481,900 downwards.
ACCATTAACTGTCGTGCATATTTTGTTTTGTCGGAAATCTTAATTTTCCCCATCTTTAAAGATATTTAATAAAAGTTGATTTAAAATTGATCGTAGCTTTCACTATCTATTTACATAAGTTTACATTATATAACATATACCTACTATGTATCTTCTTTGGCACCAGTCTATAATATTCCATTTCGGTTCGGTATCAACACTAGCGTTACACGCTCCGGTCTAATGTCACCGGCGCTTCAACTCTCACGTACAGAGAGTGTCACCGCTGTGGCTTAGCTTCTTTGTTCTGGGATTGCTTTCTATCTGTTCGTGAAGTTTCATCAGATTTGGTTCATTACCGAAGATTAACCCGGGAAGACAGACAAACATTTAACATTTTTTCCGTGTCTTAATTTTATGAAAATAACCTCCTGAACTTGATAAAAGGCATTTATTGCGATCTTACAGAGAGACACTTCAATATTATTTACATGTATAAATGAAAATTATTTTCTAGACTTTCATCATTTTTTTATAATTTAACAAACAAGACTTTGAAATAAAGTCTTGTCTTGCATTTAAATAAATGTTAAAACCACACTTGGGGACGGATTCTTTCACTTCTTGATTATGATTACTAATAGCACAAGGTACAATATATTTCTTTGAAATGTTTTTATCGAAAAGTCTAAATCAAGTTGAATATTTCACTAGATATTACACATTCGTTGTAATATCTTATAATTTTTATTGTAATAAGCCGACAAGTGAACAAATTGCCATTGATCTTAGGGGTTCACATATGTATATTGATGATAATAATAACGTTGCCCTTGCTTGATCACTAAAGATAACCAACGTTGGACTACAAACCTAACAGAAATAGATACGTTATAATATGTTTTAATTGACTTAGAAGAAACATATTCATAATTTGACTAGATCAATGTTAGAGTTCCAATCCTTTAATATGTGTACCAAAAACAAAATTACAAATTGCGTCGAAAAACGTCAACAACAAAAAAAAGGTCTCCAAAAGCTTCTAATCATAGATTAATGATAAGTCATCGCGCACTCTGACTAGATACCGCACTCCCTGCAAGTAACAGCTCCATGACTGCGGCATCTTAATATTGTAGTGTGTATAAGACAATTTGCATGATGCTAGTGTGCGTGAAAAATTGTATATACCAACAGCTTAACTATTACCCGATTAACGGGAAAACTTATTTTATGCTATGGCTTAGTAGTTAAATTCATAGTTATGAATGTATTCCAGAAATACTTAAAAATAAATAGTTTATTAATAACGAATGTATCAATATATTTGTGTATATTATGTATAAGTTTTTAACGGCAATTATGTCATTTGAGCAATACTACAGAAATAAACATTTTATAATATAGAATTAGGTTATATTATAATAAGTTAAATATATTATATTATAAAATATAGTAACAATAAATTCACATATAAAAATCTCAGCCACGGGAAACTTTATTTTTGCATTTGCAGCAACACTGAATAGCGTCATTGATATTTTGTGACTTATTTATGGCTCGTGTTATTTTATGTTAAAATTTCGAAAATATATGATACTTAATGATAGTATGTCATTCCAGTGTCTTTCTTATTTCTTGTAGTATTATTTTTACACAGTTTCAATACGTAAACTGGTATTTTACTTCTGATTATGATCAAAATTTAATAAAACATTCGGTACGTTGACCTCACACGTTGCCTGCAACGCGACTGGCTCGGGTACGCCGATTTCGGCGTAGTATTTGTTGCCGCATTTTAAATGAGCCCCGGCGGTATCTAGTCAGAGCGCGCGATGACTTATCATTAATCTATGCTTCTAATCGACCGTTCAGAAAAATTTAAACGTGCAACTCCTGCGCATACTCTCCGCAATGGACTTTATGGAGACTGACAAATGTTGATGATCAACAAGAGAAATTGCTTCTAACAGCAAAAACATAATATAATTGAGCTCTGAAATTAATCCCCCTTACAAACATTTTAAGTCCGCCTAGTTGGGCACCAATAAATTTGTTGATGTGTTACGATTTGAAAATTCAGTACAATTACAGGCTGCAAGGTATTCCATCTTAGGCTTCGAAGTTGACAAGGCACCAGTAGCCTTCTTTTTTGATGTTGTGGGCAGATGTCCGTAAGCTGCGGTAATCACTGAAACCATCATTTGGTTTTGGTAGCTCGCCCATCACTTTATTTTATAAAAAATAAATTAGTTTAAAGGTATGGAATTGACCGTGTAATGGCGGTGATAGAATATCCATTTCCCCATATCGTCTCATGGCGGCAGTAAGAAACGACAGAGGCAAACATACAGGAGATGAGCAGCTGCGTCTTCGTAATAACAAAACTAAAAATATAAAAAAGTACGGTCGTAGACCCAACTGGTAAGCGTGGCAACTATGACAAATATCCCTACAATAATGTGAAAGCCGATGTCAAGCAGTAGACTTTTGATACGCTGTTGCGGTAATGGTTTTTTTTAGTATCCTTAGCCAGCACTTGACTACTATCCAAGCGCACTGACTTAACAAAAGCCTTTTCACTCTTGCCTTGAAGACACCCACATTTTAACCTGATGAAAAGACAGATGCTGGCAGCTTATTCCACTCGTTTGATGTACGCATGACGAACGATGAAGCAAATCGTTTGTTTTTAATGCCAAAAATGGTTAAAGGAATATAATATTTTTATAGGAATGAAACTCTAAACTTGTAATAATGAGCTTGCAACATTATAGTAATAACAGTTACAATAAATTTAAAGGGTACAAATGTAACCCCTACATTGGACCATAATTTGCGTGATAATGACCTGGTGACAAGAATAATAAAATTAACAATTATGGCTACAAGGGCGATAACAATAGACGTTTACAAGAGGCATAATATCATTTTAAACAAAGTTGAAAATTAAATATTTGAAAAGTGTTTGTTATTAGTTATTACTGACGAATGTTTTGTAATAATACCACTCGATTAGGTTATTATAGTCGAACAATTATGGCTTTAGAAGTAAAGAAATACTTGCAGTAGAACAAAGAATATTAGACGAAGACGAACATTGACGGCCTGTATGTCTATTTGCTAACTTAGTTGTCGTCATAATGAAAGCAATATCGTATTACATTGATGAGCCTACTCGAGACTGATAAAAATGCAATGAAATATACTGGTATTGAAATGATAGAACATTAATGAAGCTGCTTAGATAGGATTTCGTTATTTCGTTCAATAAGATATTTTTTTTTAATTGTTAACATATGACGACTTGTAGAACACATATCTCCTACACCCATTTTCATATTTTTATTGACATTCAATTAAAATATTCGGCGATTCGGCCTGCCCATACCATCTACTTGTCATTTGGTGATAACTTGTTGTCTTGTGTTTCGTCACGTCACGCCTGTTATCTCATAGGGGGTAGGCAAAGTCCTAAGAGCAGGAAGCTACTCAAACACTTGAGAAAAACAAAAAAATGAGTGTGGATAAACATTATAAACGGAGTAGTAGATAGCAAGCCACATCGCCTACACAAATCCTCTCATAAATTAATATGTCATTAGTGGTATTTTACGACCTCTGAGGCAAGTAACACTATTGCCACATTAGTTTTTGTTATAATAATATAAGTCTCACTTATAAAGGAGACCTATAAGTCCCAAACCAACGTATGAAAAAGTATATTTTTTTATTATATGATGGTTTTAAGTTTTTATAAATCATAATATATTACACGACAAATGAAATTTGATAGAAATATATACTCGATTCGTTGCCAGATCCTTGCCCGTCAGTAACAAAGTGCATTGCGTGCAGGATAGCTTATTTATCAGAGAAAAGGTTCGCTAATATATTCCATCGTAGTCAACATACATACCAAAATGTTGTAGCTACGAGTACACAAATCACAATTTGAGTTTTACTTAAAAATATTTTAGTACACAATCCACTTACAATAAAGCTATGGCTCTACGTGTTAGAGCCTTACTGTAGCTATATTGCGGTTGTTAAATGATTAGCTCCACGCTCTAACAGAATATCAGCGTTAAAATAGCACTTTATTGCTATTGTGTTTTGTATGGTAAGTGTCGAGAACGGGAGACCCTTTTTATTGGAAATGAAGCATTCCATCTTAGTCCTTAGGGATGACAACGCAACTGCATTCTGATTCTTAACCGAGGATAGATGTAAGTACATTAGTATACACAGTACCTACATAGTATCCACTTACCATCAAATTAACACCTTTAATCTATAAAAAAAACAAGTATTCGGTATAAGTGAAACCTTGAATTGAAATGAAGTATAACATCAAAATATTTAACGCCAAATGATTTTCATTTAATATGATCATTTACAATCACAAGTGCGGGATAAAATAGAAGGTAAAAGTTTAATTTTAAAACAAATAAATGTTAAAAATCCTTATTTTTAGATTAAATCTTAGTGTACGAATCTAATTAATAACTAAATCATTTTTTATATTATTGTAAGCCAGCGCTCAACTACAATCCTACCTGATGGTAAGTGGTGATGTAACCTAAGATGGTGAGGTGCACTGACTTAACAAAAGCCTATTCACTCTTGCCTTGAAGACACCCACATTATATTCGGATGGAAACAGATGCTGGCAACTTATTTTATTTTATTTTTTATTTTATTTATTTAGGTAATCATACAGCGTTTTCATCGTATTTACAATACATATTATCATACAGTAAGACCAATAGAGATTACACTATTTTTATCAACTAATAATTAAGCGTGCGTGTGTGCTTGAGTAAGTGTGCATGCGTCTGTGTGTGTGTCTCTCTCTCTCTCTCTCTCTCTCTCTCTCTCTCTCTCTCTCTCTGTGTGTGTGTGTGTGTGTGTGTGTGTGTGTGTGTATGTGTGTGTGTATGTGTGTGTGTGTGTGTCTGTGTGTAATTATGCCCTATTTTTGTTTACAACATCACGTTTGATGCGACTCTTGGATAGGTTGAAAATATCCAAGTCAGCGTAACACTTATTATAGTTTTGAACAATACGACATAGAGTAGAATTTTTTGCGTAATTTGTGTTTGCTCGTGGTACGTGAAATAATGGCGTATGTCTAGTGCGGTATTTAGGTACTAGTATCGATATTTAAGATAACAGGTCTGGACAATCTATAATACCAGACCATAAACCGTGTAGCAAGAACATATCATGTTGAAGTCTTCTGAGTTCCAAGGTATCTAAGCGGTAAAATTTGCAAGCATCTTCGTATGTAGCAAAACTGTTGTGATCTTTTGATGATATAAATTTAATGAACAGTTTTTGAATTGATTCTATTCGATGCTTATGCTTAGCATATTTTTGATTAAGGTTTATAAAAAGAAAAAAGACTAAACGTTCACATTTATTATTCCTATTATTTTCAAGTTTAATAAAACGTTAACGTTAACGATCATGGAAACTCATCTTGCATAACCCCACTGGTGTAAAAAAAACACAGCTTCATTAGCCTTACAACCATGTGCAAGGTAAGTATATATCGCATAGCCCTCTTGTATCCAAATCAAAATAACATTTATGACCTTCTCATGATAGAGCAAGAATCTGATTTATCGAAGTCCTTTTTCACCGAGTACTCATTTACTGCCTACGTTTTATACGCTGCCATAAAAGGAAGTAGACCTTGCTGACAAATAGTGTGAGATGCAAACTGCATAATACGAAGTTTGATGTGCTATGTAACCGAAGAGAATCTTTCGACAGGCTGACAGCAGAAAATTCATCTTGATTCGCCAAATTCCTCAGACTTATAATGGACAGCAACTAGCACCATTAGCATTTAGAGGGTATTTCTCTGCACTCACCAACCTGCTTGCGAGCGTGCTGAGTTAAGGCAAATCTTTTAAAAAATGTGTCGTTTGGTTCTTGTCTTCTTATGAGGTTTTTATCTAGCAGTGAATTCTAATTAGTGATTAACCAAATATAGAAATGTAATGAAAACAATTTTAACATTGAAACAACACAAACTTGCTCCACCATTTTTTTTTATAGGAGAGGGGGCAAACGAGCATGCGGCTCACCTGATGGTAAGTGACTACCGCCGCCCATGAACAACTGCAACACCAGGGAGGGAATTGCAGATGCGTTGCCAGCCTTTTAAAAAAGAGTACGCTCTTTTCTTGAAGGTCCTTAAGTCGTATCGGTCCGGAAAAATCGCTGATGGTAATTGATTCCACAAGGAAGTCGTGCGAGGAAGGAAACATCTTCTAAATCGCACAGTGGTGGACCGCCAATCATCCAGATGGTGTGGATGGTATCTGGAGTTCTGCCGCGATGTGAGTTCGTGAAATTTGGTGGCTGGGATTAATCCGAACAATTCCTCAGAGCACTCCCCATGGTAGATGCGAAAGAAAATGCAAAGGGATGAAACATCTCTTCGCAGTGCCAATGAATCGAGCCGATCGGAAAGGGCTCGGTCGTCGACGATTCGAGCCGCTCTGCGTTGGATGCGGTCAAGTGGAAGGAGCTGGCACTGGGGAGTCCCTGCCCAGAGATGGGAACAGTATTCCATGTGAGGCCGAACCTGCGCCTTGTAAAGTTGCAGGCGATGTGCCGGCATGAAATACTGTCCCGCTCTGCTGAGCACGCCAAGCTTTTTAGAGGCCAATTTGGCCTTCTCTTCCAAGTGACCACGAAACTGCAAGGGGAGTGCCTTGAAACTGAGGAGATACGACAAAGGGGTTCTTTTTAGCGGCAAACTTGTGTCTTCAGAGGATTAAACTGGACTAGATTTAGTCGCCCCCAATCCGAGACTTTGTTCAGCAAAGACTCGACTTCAGACACAAGTTTGTTCCGGTACTCGGCGACGTTTTCCCGAGAAATATTGGCACGGCCGGTGTATAGAGCATCACCAGTGCTGTAATCCGCATAGCAATGAATGTTACCAGTTAGCAACATTTCATTGATATGCAGAAGAAATATTCGTAAGTTAAAACTTATTCTCTCGGTGGGTAACTTTAACAAATATTAAAGACATTTTTATATTTATAAGCTTTAGTTGAATAATTCGTATGTAAGTTAAATTATTTCTACCAAGTAAGATTTGAGAGATTATTGAATTCCATAGAGAAAATGGATTGGTGCTACTGTGTATTTAGGATCCCATAATATAATCCAAACCCAGGCCTACTACTTCATGATTTCAAGATACTGTGGGCTCGTTTTGCGTAGATTGAACCAGATATTAATATTAAAAGTTGGAGGTAGCTTTTATTAACTATGATATGAACCTATTTTGTACGTGGTAGAGCCATGCTACAGCTATATTTGTAGTATAGTTGTAGCACGAATGGATCGGCTCGACCGGGGAAGTACAACGCTCTCACAGAATACAAGCGTAAAATAGCAGCTTAATGCTGCTGTGTTTCGTATGGTGAGTGTAAAGAACCGGAGACCCTTTTTACTGGAAAAGAGGCATTTCATCTTAGTCCTCACGGGTAACAACGCATCTGCATTTTGATTCTTTATTGAGGATAAATGTAGATGTCTATGGGTCACGGCAACCACTTACCATCAGGTGGACTGTGTGCTCGTTTGTCACACTATCCTATAAAAAAATGATATAAGGACGTCCCACCATCGGTGATGTATTACAGCGCCCGAAACGTCAAAAATTTAATACAAATGAATTAAAATTCGTAAAATTTGTTTTATTTGCATGTTTAGTAAGTTTATAGTAAGCTAGGTGGTAGGACTCAGTGTCGACCTAGTAGACTTACCTGCTGTGTTCCGATCTAATATGTAAAGAAAGCCAGTATAAATACAGGCTGTGTGGCATTCCATTCCTAGTCTTCAGAACTGACAACACATCTGTAGCATTTTTAAACTGACTGCAGGTGTCCCTGGACTGCATTAGCCATTTAGCATCAGATGGGCTGTAAGTTTGTTTTTCACTTCAGTTTCTATTTTTTAAAAGGGTTTGCCTTTGAATTTAACACAGACGCACGCTTTTATAGTCAAGGGCAAGAGTATCTTTTATGGAAACGGCACGAGCATTTTAATTAAAGACTTGATTTTATGTGATATCATATAACCTTTGATCAGCGGAAGGTCGTGGCTCTTCTAACATTTTTTGTAAAATATGGCGAGTAGTTTTGATCTGACGGAACAGATGAACATACATACGTAAGCTGTCTGCTGAAATCATAATCCTCCTTTTGGCATTGCCGCAGTCGGGTAAAATATGTTTTATCCACGTCACTACTTTCAATACTACCACAAATCATTATTTTTCATTCAAAAAGTTCTCAGTAGCGACATGGGGTCAGGAAGTTAGCGGTGTTTCAGCTCTCTAGCCTTGGATAACTCGTAAAGCCGGTGGTCTTTGATCTCTCCGTTCCGGTAAGGAAATAGAGAGTGCACCTGTGCTTGTGCATACACTCGGCACTCGGGCACAATAATCCTTTCCGGCGTAGTTGGCTAGTCACCGTTGAGACTGACTGCCATAGCTTGATTCGGTGTATAGGACATTATGGTCCTCTTTAATATGGAGAATATGGTATAATCGCCACGGTTAACAAGCGAGCTGGCGATTCTTCAATATTCTCAATCTGATAAAACGAAGAATGGTTATGCCGCCCCCTATCTTATGAGATCTGAGCGTTTCCTACTCAAGGGACGCGATTTGGCGGTGGAATCTCTAATTCCCATAATGCACTGCGATATTAATATTTATTACTCTATTATTTATTTCTCTCTATATTTTGTTACTGTGCCCAGTAAGTAGCGGGCTTTATTCATAAAGCCCGGTCAATTTATATATTTCAATAGTTTTATCACACTGCCTACTCATACTCGCCATTATTCATATTTTCTGAGCATTACGAATAGTATACATACTATTCTAAGAAGGCGTAATAACATACCTTTATAAAGCATATCAATAAAACGTAGTTGCGGTTTATGGCTCAACAAGTGCCGCCATTGGTAAAATTGAGATGTTCGGGAGCGTAAAAAGTTGATTTCTTATTCCTCATAATCCATAAAATATGAAAGTGAAATCGGATAACAAAATATTGAATTAAGCAGTATCGGCACATCTTGCGATTTATTTGCGTCAGAAAATGGACTGAATATTGTTTCCCTATCCAGATGGCCCAATCTCGACGCGTACTTTTCTGTATTTGATACGCTACGCAGATATATTTGGCCCGATACTTACTCGAAGATTTAGAGATTCATGGAACAGAATACAAATTGTTTCCAAATCAACTCACTTTTGTCGTTCGGTACTCAAATACTTGTGTTATATAGAACGTTTCTTAGAATTTCGGTTGAGAGATTTATTGCATAACTCTAAACACAACGTGAAAACAATGTCACAACATCATATCTACTAAAATTTTGACCTAATTGGATACAAATGAAGAAGTAATTGAAACCACATTGAAAGAACCACATTGAAACAATCAAACGTGATCAAAAAATACTCATTAAACACCTAATCTATCGATTTATGGCGTCAAGTCATAGTGAGTGCTACAAAGAGAAATAATTACTTTAAGATGAAACCACTGGCAGTACGTAGATCTCTTCTTGATTTAAAATTTCTTTATAAACTTTTCAATGGTAGAATTGATGACAGTGAGCTGTTGAGTAGATTTAATATTAATGTACCTCGGATACCTCCTCGCAACCCATGTCCTTCCTTTAAGACTGATAGCACTCGAACAAAACGTGGACTGAATTCTCCAATACACGTATATCACGCGTATACAATGTATGTGTAAAGAATATAGCGACACTGGACATTGATTATAACGGGCTCACACTTTTTATGAAAAAGAGTAATGACAGTTTAGAAAATTAATTAGTCACTATCTTTATGCTCAACTTAACTTTTATTTATGTTACAAAACTATTATTATCTATCTTTTGCTCGATAAACTTATTTTTGTTCCAACAACCACTAAAACAGGCAAATTATAAACACTGCTATTGTTTTAGAATGATGTGTTTTCCTATAATTGGTAGTACATAGTAATTTATAGATGTAAGGCATGTGTTAGAAGTAATATAATATGTAAAACTGTTGGAGTTCCATATAAATAAATAAATAAGTAATTTTCATAGGTGGTAAAGCCATACTGTAGTATTATTATGGTTATAGCAAAAATGGGTAGGCTCGACCGGGGTCCAGCTTAATGCCGCTGTGTTTCGTATGGCACGCGGCATACATCAGGGGTGACAGCGCATTTGCATTTTGATTTTTAAACAAGGATAAATATAGTTTCTATGGCCCACAGCATTCACTTACCATTGTTGGACAATCTGCTCCTTCTATAAAAGAAATATTATACGTGGTACCCGTATTATTAACTAAACTAGGTGGTAGGTACTTTTATGCCTAGAAATTCATCTCGGTAGTTAGTACTAGTGGCTATTTCTGACGCCTAATAGCAATGCGGGTCTGAAGAGTGTAGAGAGCCACTATAATTACGGGCAGTGAAACATTCCATCTTAGTCCTCAGAGATGACCTGCAGCCTTCTTTGTTTAAAGTTAGATGCAGGTGTCTATGGACTGTAGTAGCCACTTACTATCAGTTATACACTAAGTTCGTTTGTCACTTCAATTTCATAAAAAATCTAAATAATATGTTCTTAAACATAAAATGGATAAGAACATTAAGAGTTATAATATTAACATTAATAGTTAATAATTGCTACTGTGTTTTGTATGGTAAGTGTAGCGAACCGGAAACCCTATTCACAGGTAACGAGGTATTCCATGTTAGTCCTCAGGGGTGATACTCTTCTACAATTTTATAGTTAATCTAGGATAAACACAACTTCAGCGTCCATTTACCATCGGGTAAATTGTGTACTCGTTTGTCATCCTTATTCTATAAATAAATAAGTTTCGTAGTGTATATTACCGTCACAGTGACGGCTCCGTGGCGCAGTAGCTTAGCAATCAGTTGTTGCGCTGGGGGCCGCGGGTTCGAATCCCGCACGGAACAAGTATTTGTATGGCCTAAAAATAATTGTTCCGGGTCTGGATGTTTGTCCTTGTGCAATTTATGTTTGTAAACTGCCTCCACTACACAGGAGAAAATCCTAATGCGGGGGTAACGTTTCTTAAACCAAAAAAAAAACCAAAAAGAAAAAAAGCAGTGACAGTCTACTAAAGTCCGCTGCTGAACTGTATATTTGCCATAGTTATCACGATTGGCAAGCGGGTTGGCAACTGCATTTTTTTATTTTTAGTCGTTATTAGGAAGACGCTGCTGCAATGTCATGACTTGTTTGCTTGTGTCGCCGTTTACGACACCCACGGGATGATATAAGGTAGTTGATATTCTTACACCGCCACTACATTGTATAGTTAGTGTATATTGTAGATTTATAATATAAATAATTTACGCACAAAATATTACATTTATTTTAAAGTAACTTAATATTTTCGCCTTTTATCCAATAACATAAAAAAGTAAAATAGGCTAAAATGTAAAAGAAAATCTTGATTTCGCCAGTTTCAGCACGAACTGAAGCTTATTTGCATAAGAAATGGATTGAACATTGTTTCAATATCCAAACCTCCCAATTTTATCGCGAACATCTGTATTTGAAACGCGACGCAGACACGTTTTGGTCCAGTACTTGATCTCACGGTAATTCAAAGGCTGACTGAATACAAATTGTTTCCCAATATTTTGTGGTTACGGACTCTGGCAATCAGTGAGTAAATATTAAGGCTAAAAGTTTTCTTGAAATCTGAAGGTATATATTTAAAAAACTAAGGTTTAAGCCTGGTTCAAATTTAAGGTCGAGATTTATTAATAAAGGTTAGTTAATTTATTTTTTTAAATATCTGCGTTACTTCTCAAAATTTTTTTTATATAGAAGAGGGGGCAAACTAGCATGCGGCTCACCTGATGGTAAGTGACTACCGCCGCCCATGAACAACCGCAACACCAGGGTGTTCGGTTCTCTACACTTGCCATAAGGAATGTTATTTTACACTGGTATTCTGTAAGATTTTTGGATATCTTAATATATGTATAAATTAAAATGTATACATTTTACAGGAAACGAGGCATTCCATCTTAGTCCTCTGGGGACAACGCATCTGTATTTTAATTCTTAATCGAGGAAAGATGTATATGTTTATGGCTTATAGCATCCTCCCACCATCAGGTTCATTGTGTGCTTGTTTGTTACATTGATCCAATAAAAAAATTAAAAATTTAGTCCTAGCTTTACGGCGACAAACAGTTTTTACAGCGCTACTCACATTGCGTGTTTAGTGCCATTTTAATCGATAAACTCTTCTTCCGCTGCTGGTTTTTGTGTTCAGCGTGTACAGAATAAATCACTGTGAACGGAGAAACGTTTACTAGCTGTAAGTTTTCACGTCACGGACAAATTGCGTTTAACAGGCTTCCGTTTTGTTAAAAAAAAGTATATTTTCCTTTTATACGTATAATCTGGCCCAATAAAATATAGGTAATAATCGTCAAAAATTTATCTTGTGTTTATAGTATTTTTTTTATTTTTTTATTTAACAAGTAAACTTACAATACATATGTATAACATTATCACAAAAACATACACATTTTTATACTCTCCTATATGCATATCAAATATATGAATTATAAATTTTATTGAATTTACGCAGGTAGTGGATGAGGAGGTCGTGGTGTCGGAGGTGCCGGACCGCGTCACAGCTAAGCAAGTTGCTCTCATGATAAAAGGAATGACGCGAGGGAAGTCTCCTGGACACGAAGGCCTTAGCATTGAACATTTTCACAATGCGGGGCCACACCTACCGAGACTCTTAGGGCTGCTGTTCATGCTATGAATTAGGCATTCCTATCTGCCAAATGAGCTAATGAAGACGGTGATAGTGCCTATTATTAAAAATAAAACTAGTGATACTTCCGACAAGTGCAACTGCAACTGCAGACCGTCCGATATCATTAGCTACAACCACATCTAAGGTGCTTGATGGCCTGCTTGAGAGACAACTTAAAGAGCATCTCTACCTACATGACGCTCAGTTCGGCTTCAGACCAGGACTTTCGACTGAATGCGCAATTATGTCTCTCAAACAGACTGTTAGGTACTACACGGATAGGAACACGCCTGTGTATGCAGCCTTTCTTGATCTCACTAAGGCATTTGACCTGGTTAGATATGATATTCTTTGGCGTAAATTAAAAGACACAGGTATGCCGGGTGGGTTGATCAATATTTTTAAATATTGGTATGAACAACAAACTAACCGGGTTAGATGGCTTGGTGAGCTTTCTGACGAGTACGGGTTGGAGTGTGGAGTGAGACAGGGAGGGCTAACTTCTTCTTCTCTCTTCAACTTGTATGTGAATAGGTTGATTGTTGAGCTGAGCGACACAAGGGTCGGCTGCTCGATTGATGGTCACTGTATCAACAGTATCAGTTATGCAGATGACATGGTATTGCTAAGCCCATCCATCGCAGGTCTCAGAAAACTAATAGGTATATGTGAGAGGTACGCTTTGTCACACGGACTCCTGTACAATGTTAAAAAGAGCGAGCTCTTGATCTTTCAAGCTAGGCGTCGTAAGCTGGGAGATGTGCCACGTGTGCTGCTAAATGGCGTCGCTCTAGGCAGGGTAAATGCGTTTAAATATCTTGGCCATGTGGTTACCGAGGATTTAAAAGACGATGCTGACATCGAAAGGGAAAGGAGGGCGATGGCGGTCCGCTGTAATATGCTGGCACGCAGATTCGCGCGGTGTAAATATAACTCTCTTTAAAGCCTTTTGCCAAACTCTATACACTTGCAATCTGTGGGTCAACTACACGCAGAGGGCCATCAACGCTCTCCGAGTACAATATAATAACGCATTCAGGGTGCTGGTGGCGCTCCCGCGCTGCTGTAGTGCGCCTGCGATGTTTGCGCACGCGCACACGGACGGCTTCCACGCCATGCTGCGACGCCGCATCGCCTCACTGATGCTCCGTACGCGGGGGAGCGCCAACACCATCCTGAACGTGCTCAGCGATAAGCCTGACAGCCCCTTTCTGTGGCACTGGTTACAAATGCATGTGCCCGGTGCCCCAGAGGGTGGCAGATACATGAATTAAACTATAGATTAATTTTTATTCAAGTAATTAATATATTAAAGAATCGAATTAAGTTATATTGAATTGATTTAAATTGAATTAAATTTTATTTTAATTTTTGATTTTATTGTTATTTAATTTTGGGTATAGATTTGATTTTAGTTTTGATTTAATTTAATTAAATTTATTTAATGTTCTCAATTACTAACCTAATATAAGTCATACTAACAACTTATGGATCTTTGATATCTGACATAAAGAATTATTATTATTATTATAAATTTTGTTTATTTACTAAATAAAGTTAACATAATTCATTCATTCATTCGCTACAGCCTAGTCCACTGCTGAACATAATGTTATAATATCCTGTAAAAAAAATCTTAGGCCTCCCCCAAGGAATGCCACAAAGCTCGTTCCTAAGTTACTATCAACTTCTGCATCTCGTACCAGGTCACCATTCAATCTAGTGGAGGGCCGCCTTTCATTGATATCTAATTAAAAATCCATCAAATTCTGAACCCGAATTCCATAGATTTGTGAATGCAGACACCCAAGCATCGGGCTATCGTCTTGTCGTCTTGCTCTTGTATTAATACAAAATTGTGTTGAAAATTTTTATCATTTTTTTTATTGGCAGTTAAGTAAGTGCGCCCCCTGCGTGTGTGTGCGATTACATTTAATAATGTGTAAGGACGTAGTCTTCAAACTGATTTAAAACAATTTGTTCTTAAAATGGTACCAATTCTCTCCGATGTTATCAATATATTCAAACGATTTCTTGACACTTGACACCCAGATTGTCAACGGGCGGAAAGACTGATTCCGATAACTTATTGCACTCCTTTGCTGGACGCATTACAAAAGACGAAGCAAACCGTTTGGTTCTGATGCGTGTAATATCGACAACAAAGTGGGACATCATTAGAAATTCATCGCCCTGGTTTTTTCTTGTAGGTGTTATAGGAAATGACTGTGGGAAATTCCATAAACGTCTTTTTGCACAACCTGTAATGTTTAAGACTCAGGAGTTATATAAATTATTACACAGATAATCACTACTGATAATACAATAATAACAGTTTTGCAAGTCCTTTCATCAACGTTATAAAAAATGAAAGAACTTGTAAACTGTAATTATTGTTTTAGTAAAAGTTACAGCCTGCTATAATAGGCTTCCTCCTATTTCTGAGAGGGCACAATTAATATTTTAATATTTTGTTTTTTTAATTGAGGAAATTTTATTGTTTAATTAAATCAATATAAATATACGGCATCATAAGGTGGACTCAAGCTTAAGTATAAATATTTGAAATATCACAAAGATAAACAACAATTTAAAGATTATGTTATGCCAAATAGATTTTTATGTTATTATGAATGTTGTTTTATATTCGAGTTCTAAACAAATCCTATTCCGCATTTAAATTTACAAAACTGCGGCTACTATCTTAAAAGTTTTTTTTAATATTTCGAGAACAGCCGTAGCGGACCGTTGTTTACTTGAATATTGGACAAAAACTTATTAATTGTTCAAACTTGGAAACTAACTTTGGCAATAAAGAGGAAATAAGCTTCACGAGTCCACTCAAAATATTTTGAGTCCATTCAAGGTACAAAAAAATATACTTCGTGAACTATGCGCATCATGATTACTATGCCCATCTATTTTTAATGTAATACTATAAAATATGGCCAACAATTATTTTTAAGTAAAATTTATTGAATGAGTTCTTTGTAAAAAATTTCGTTCACTTGTTTTTAGATAGTATGTTATCGATAACGTTAAAGAAAAATATTTAATGAACTTTATTAGTTTGTGTTGCCACTTTTGATTTCGTCGCAACCTAAAGGTAAGACATAAAAATCTATAAAAATGATTCACACAATGAAATCAAAGCTAAGTCATGTAACTTTGACGGCTCAAGAACCCAAGCTAGCTACGAGTTTTGGAGCTGAGGGCTGCGTGTTCAAATCCTACACGGAACAAGAATTTGTATGGCCTACTAATAACTGTTCCGGGTCTGAATGTTTGTGCTTGCAAGAATTATGCATGTAAACTGTCTCTAATATACTAGAGAAAATCTTAGTGTAAGAATAAGGTTATTATAAAAGAATAAAAAAGACTAAAATATTACTATTATTATAAATATTATTATTATTACTAATATCATTTCTAATTTTTTCAAGTTTTCTATAACATAACCGTTAACGATGATAGAGAGTCATCTTGGATAACCCCGCTGGTATAAAAAATGCACGGTACGTGTATATCGCATACCCCTCTTGTAATCAAATCAAAATAACATTTATATATTATTAAAATTGACCTTCTCATGGCAGAGCAAGAATCTAATTTATCGAAGTCCTTTTTCACCGAGTACCCATTTACTGCTTAAGTGCTTTACGCTGCCATTAAACGAAGGAGAACTTGCCGACAAATAGTGTAAGATGCTACCTGTGTGATACGAAGTTTGATGAGATGTGTAACCGAACAGACTCTTAAGACCGGCTGACAGCAGACAATTCATCTTGATTCGCCAAATTCCTCAGACTAATAATGGACAGCAGCAAGCAGCATTAGCATTTAGAGGGTATTTCTCTGCACTCACCAACCTGCTTGCGAGCGTGCTGAGTTAGGGCAAATCTTTTAAAAAATGTGTCGCTTGGTTCTTGTCTTCTTATGAGGTTTTTATCTAGCAGTAAATTCTGATTAGTGATTAACCAAATATAGAAATGTAATGAAAACAATTTTAACATTGAAACAACACAAACTTGCTCCACCATTATATTCGTAAGTTAACTTATTCTCTCGGTGGGTAACTGTAACAAATACTAAAGAAATTTTTAAATTTATAAGCTTTAGTTGAATAATTCGTATGTAAGTTAAATTATTTCTACCGAGTAAGATTCGAGAGGCTATTGAATTCAATAGAGAAAATGGATGGGTGCTGCTGTGTATTTAGGATCCCATAATATAATCCAAACTTAAGCATACTACTTCAAGATTACAAGATACTGTGAGCTCGTTTTGCGTAGATTGAACAAAATATTAATATTTGAAAGTTGAAGGTAGCTTTTATTAACTTTGATATGAACCTATTTTGTACGTGGTAGAGCCATGATACTGTAGCCATGATATTTGTAGTATAGTTGTAGCACGAATGGATTGGCTCGACCGGGGAAGTACAACGCTCTCACAGAATACAAGCGTAAAATAGCAGTTTTATGCAAATAAATGCTGCTGTGATTCGTATGGTAAGTGTAAAGAACCGGAGACCCTTTTTACTGGAAAAGAGGCATTTCATCTTAGTCCTCACGGGTAACAACGCATCTGCATTTTGATTCTTTATTGAGGATAAATGTAGATGTCTATGGGTCACGGCAACCACTTACCATCAGGTGGACTGTGTGCTCGTTTGTCACACTATCCTATAAAAAAATTATATAAGGACGTCCCACCATCGGTGATGTATCACAGCGCCCGAAACGTCAAAAATTTAATGCAAATGAATTAAAATTTGTAAAATTTGTTTTATTTGCATGTTTAGTAAGCTAGGTGGTAGGACTTAGTTTCGACCTAGTAGACTTACACTGCTGTGTTCCGATCTAATATGTAAAGAAAGCCAGTATAAATACAGGCTGTGTGGCATTCCATTCCAAGTCTTCAGAACTGACAACACATCTGTAGCATTTTTAAACTGACTGCAAGTGTCCCTGGACTGCAGTAGCCATTTAGCATCAGATGGGCTGTAAGTTAGTTTTTCACTTAAGTTTCTATTATTTTAAAGGGTTTGCCTTTGAATTTAACACAGACGCACGCTTTTATAGTCAAGGGCAAGAGTATATTTTATGGAAACGGCACGAGCATTTTAATTAAAAACTTGATTTTATGTGATATCATATAACCTTTGATCAGTGGAAGGTCGTGGCTCTTCTAACATTTTTTGTAAAATATGGCGAGTAGTTTTAATCTGAGGGTACAGATGAACATGCATACGTAAGCTGTCTGCTGAAATCATAATCCTCCTTTTGGCATTGCCACAGTCGGGTAAAATATTTTTTAACCACATCACTACTTTCAATACCTACCACAATTCATTATTTTTCATTCAAAAAATTCTCAGTAGCGACATGGGGTCAGACAGTTAGCGGTGTTTTAGCTCTCTAGCCTTGGATAACTCGTAAAGCCGGTGGTCTTTGATCTGTTCGTTCCGGTAAGGAAATAGAGAGTGCACCTGTGCTTGTGCATACACTCGGCACTCGGGCACAATAATCCTTTCCTGCGTAGATGCCTAGTCTCCGTTGAGACTGACTGCCATAACTTGATTCGGTGTATAGGACATTATGGTCCTCTTTAATATGGAGAATATGGTATAATCGCCACGGTTAACAAGCGAGCTGGCGATTCTTCAATATTCTCAATATGATAAAACGAAGAATGGTTATGTCGCCCCCTATCTAATGAGATCTTAGCGTTTTCTACTCAAGGGACGCGATTTGGCGGTGGAATCTCAAATTCCCATAATGCACTGCGATATTAATATTTATTACTCTATTATTTATTTCGCTCTATATTTTGTTACTGTGCCCAGAAAGAAACTGACTTTATTCATAAAGCCCAGTCAATTTATATATTTCAATAATTTTATCACACTGCCTACTCATACTCGCCATTATTCATATTTTCTGAGCATTACGAATAGTATACATACTATTCTAAGAAGGCGTAATAACATACCTTTATAAAGCATATCAATAAAACGTAGTTGCGGTTCATGGCTCAACAAGTGCCGCCATTGGTAAAATTGAGATGTTCGGGAGCGTAAAAAGTTGATTTCTTATTCCTGATAATCCATAAAATTGAAAGTGAAATCGGATAACAAAATATTGAATTCAGCAGTATCGGCACATCTTGCGATTTATTTGCGTCAGAAAATGAACTGAATATTGTGTCGCTATGCAGATCGCCCAAACTCGGCGCGTACTTTTCTGTATTTGATACGCTACGCAGATATATTTGGCCCGATACTTACTCGAAGATTTAGAGATTCATGGAACAGAATACAAATTGTTTTCAAATCAACTCACTTTTGTCGTTCGGTACTCAAATACTTGTGTTATATAAAACGTTTCTTAGAATTTCGGTTGAGAGATTTATTGCATAACTCTAAACACAACGTGACAACAATGTCACAACATCATATCTACTAAAATTTTGACCTAATTGGATACAAATGAAGAAGTAATTGAAACCACATTGAAAGAACCACATTGAAACAATCAAACGTGATCAAAAAAGACTCATTAAACACCTAATCTTTCGATTTATGGCGTCAAGTCATAGTGATTGCTACAAAGAGAAATAATTACTTTAAGATGTTATTGTGCGTGGTATTATACTGAGCAGACGTGTATTTGGTTTTCTCCTTGAAAGTAAATAGCTGTGTTTTCGCAATAATAAACCTTAAACTAGAATAAAAAAGTAAAATACTCAACAAGTGTGTTATGTGCGCTTACGACTAGTCGATACGGATCAAGAACCACAAAGGCGCCCCTCACCACCGCGGGTAACAAAGACAATATTATATTTTTCATCTCGGTCTCGATACCGGGGCAGTGCGAGCACGCACGCAAAGACATCAGCGCACTAGTTATCTTTTGTGACGTCGTTCTTGGTGTATGGTACAAGTCATGAATGTCAGACGCTCACCGCCTGGCAAAAGTAACTCGTACACTAATTTGTTGTCACCTGATAATCAGTTTACGATGGAACAACAAATTACTCACAGAAAACGCAAACAGCCAGAACATATTTGCAACTGCAATTGTTCATCTGAAATTCAGGATTTACGTAAAGACCTTACGGCAATGCTACAAAAATTCACAGACACGCAAGAAACAACAATGACTCTCATGCGTGAAAATATAATAGATATAAGAAACCAGGTAAATGATATCAAAGAAGTTACTGTAAACCTGAGCAACGAGCAAAAGTCAATGAAGTCCCAGCTGTCACATCTAGCTACAAAAACGACCAATACAGATAATAAAATTCAGACACTGGAGACGGAAATTACACTGATGAAGAACAAAACTGTTGCTAATGAGTCTGAAATCATGTCAATTAAAAGTAAAACTGTCACAAACTTACACTCATCCGGCCTTGAGGAGAATATAATGCAAGAAATACAAGATCGTACATCCAGAGAAAGAAATATTATCATAGTGGGTATATCAGAGGGAAATGTGACTAACAGTGATGAAGGGCGTTCTCACGATGCTAGCGAAGTAACTAAAATCATCAATACAATTATGGAGGACTGTCCTAAGCCTAGCAGACTCTTTAGACTAGGAAAGTTTACTCCTGGAAAAGATCGAAATATTAAAGTATGCTTTGAATCCCCACAAACAGTCAAACTTCTACTACGCAATAAGAACAAAATCCAGAGTGGCATAAAGATCTTCTTTGACCAAACACCTGCACAACAGAACTACATAAAAGACCTGAAGAAGGAGTTAGCCCAAAGAATAGCCAGTGGAGAACAGGATATAACAATTAAATACTTGAAAGGGTTTCCGAAAATAGTTTCTACTAAGAACACAAAAAACTAACAGCTCAAAATATTACTTCTCTTACGACCTCGAACACGATTAAACAAAAGTTTGCTACCCATCAAGTTTTAGACAATTACCAGAATATTACTCTCACCAAATCAAGCCTTAAATTCTTCTATGCTAATGTGAGGAGTATATGCAAGCCAGGTAAATTTGATGAACTTAAATGTATCATCCACTCTTTTGAAAAAACTGTTCATGTTGTGTTACTTGCCGAAACATGGATCAGATCAGACGACCAGGCTAAACAATTTCGTCTTCAAAATTATACTCATTACTATAATTTAAGACCGAATGTCATCGGTGGTGGTGTCTCTATCTACGTACACAATAATCTAGAACACGATCTTGTCACTGCAGCATATATTAATGGAAATAACTACTTGAGTATCCTTCTTTCCAAATACACCCTCAATGTTGGAGTAGTCTACAAGCCTGGACATACAAACATCAATAACTTTCTATTCAACTATGAGGAACAGCTTCTACAAAAGAAACGAACCATCATTTTTGGTGACACAAATATTGATCTATTAAGTTCTGATAGTTCGGTCCGCCGCTACAAAACAACAATAACTGAATCTGGATACAAATTGATTAACAAAATAGATCCAAAATATAACACCCGAGAAAGTGCAACAACGTGTACAATAATAGATCATGTTTCTACTAACCTAAATGAAAACAGTTTTCATATGGCTATAATTGACTCGTCGTTATCAGACCATAAAAATATATATGTGGAATTGAAAAGAGTAATCACCCCAAAGAAACAAAGAATACAATACGAGTCTACAGATTTTAAGAAATTATACGAGATGGTTAAGACATCAAGCGACGAAATTAATACACACGATTACAAGGACTTTGATGAAAACATTAGGAAACTCATTAATGAATCCAAGACAAAAAAAATTAAAATATTAAATCAACCCCAAAAAGAATGGATTAACAGAAAATTGATAGCAGGTATTAACGAAAGGAATGTGTTATGGAGCAAACTAAAACGTGATCCAAAAAATAAACAATTAGAAAATGAGTTCAAAACTAAAAGAGATACCCTGGCACAAAAAATCAAGACCACAAAGGAAAATTACTTTCACGGCGAATTCACAAAATGTATCAACAAACCTAAAAAAATGTGGAATCTTATAAAAACACTGTCAAATAACAATAATGTAGATAACTGTGCTCCACCAAATCTAAAAGATGAAAATGGTCTCATAATTTCGGATGCCCTAGAAATATGTGAAATATTTAACGAATTTTTTGCGAACATAGGAACACAACTGGCAAACAAAATACCAAGTAAGTTCCATAAAAACACTTCACACACAGTACCGAGTCTTGATCCTAGCATGTCGCACCGTACACTGTCTCAATTCGATCCATGCACTGCCATTGAAGTAAGGAAAATAATAAATGACCTAGATCCCAATACTAGTGTGGGTCTAGATGGAGTTAGTATCAAGGCTCTCAAATGTATCAATAATTTAGTAGTCCAAAACATAACTAATTGCCTAAATCGATTATTATCTGAAGGAATTTTTCCGGACAACCTCAAAACTGCCAAGATCACTCCAATTTATAAGTCTGGTACAAAATCTAGCCCGGAAAATTACCGCCCAATATCAGTTCTACCTACACTATCTAAAATTTTAGAGAAAATCATATACAAGAGACTAGACGACTATTTAACTGAAATCAACTTTATGTATGACAAACAGTTTGGTTTTCGAGCCGAATCTAGTACCCTGGGAGCAACAATTGACTTGGTAACTACGATAAAAACAAAAATTGATCAAAAACAAGTAGCACTGGGAATATTTGTTGACCTAAAAAAGGCTTTCGACACTGTGAGTCATAATTTGCTTCTAAAAAAACTAGAAAGTACTGGCATCACCGGAAAGGTATACAAAATGATGGCATCATATTTAAGCAATCGTTACCAAGTTGTAAAAATTGGGTCCATTCAAAGTAGTCCCAAACTTCTAACGTGTGGCGTTCCTCAGGGTTCTATACTCGGTCCATTGCTATTCCTTGTGTACATAAATAACATACACCAAGCAGGCTTACAAGGTCAAATATCCCTTTACGCAGATGATACGTGTTTATTCTATTTTGGACACAATATCGATCATATCATAACACTAGCTCAAGGAGACTTAAGCTTACTGCATCAATGGTTTCAGTATAATCTCTTAACTATCAATATAGCCAAGACCTCATATATAGTTTTCAGCGCCAAGAACAAAAAACTCCCTAACCACCTCACTTTGTCAATAAACGGAGAAATGTTACAAAGAAAAAATCAAGAAAAATACCTTGGATTGATTCTCGACAGTAATTTAATTTGGAATGCACATCTTACACACATTAAAAATAAACTTTCCTCTCTCGTTGGCCGCCTGCACAAAATAGTCCGTTGTATTCCGAAAAAAGCCCGAATCCTAATATATAATGCTTTAGTAAAACCTCACTTACTTTACCTTGTAGAGGTATGGGGCAATGCCGCTTAAACCAATCTCAAACCTATCCAAGTGCTACAAAATCGTATCATAAAAATTTTGTATAACTATGACTTTTTGACACCAACTAAAATAATATATAAAGAAACTAAACTTTTGAACGTTACTCAGCTTTATACATATAGCACATGCATAATAATATACAAAATAAAACATAAATTAATTCACTCAGAACTCACATTTTTAACAAAGAAGCAAACAAACAAATACATAACACGCCGAGCTAGTCACTTTGTTTTGCCGTTTATAAGAACAAACTATGGTAAAAATAATATAACGTATAAGGGAGCACAGTTATACAACAAATTACCTAAATTTGTAAAGGAGGTGAAATCTTTGAATGCTTTCAAACAGAAGTTACTTGCCTACCTATGCTCACAACAGCTAAGTACTTAATCAACATCATTTTCAAATAAAAGCGAAACACATTATTTAACTTGGACCACCACCTTACAATTCGAGTAAGCAACAAAGATATTCGCTTCCTAAAAATGCCATCCAACAGAGTTTTATATATACCCGCACTACAAATTTTTATTACTATGTTTATTTAATTATTGTTCTCATGTAAGTGACGATTGTCTTATTGAGAAATAAAGATCTTTAAACCGAAGATGAAACCACTGGCAGTTCGTAGATCTCTTCTTGAATTAAAACTTCTTCATAAACTTTTCAATGGTAGAATTGATGACAGTGAGCTGTTGAGTAGATTTAATATTAATGTACCTCGGAGACTTCCTTGCAACCCATGTCCTTCCTTTAAGACTGATAGCACTCGAGCAAAACGTGGACAGAATTCTCCAATAACACGTATATCACGCGTAAAGAATGTATGAGTAAAAACATATCAACATTGGACATTGGTTATAACGGGCTCACACTTTTTATGAAAAAATGTAACCACAGTTTAGAAAATTATGCTAAGCTTTACTTTTATTTATGTTACAAAAACTATTATTTATCTATTGTTTGTTAAACTTACGTTTGTTCCAACTACCATTAAAATAGGCGAATTATAAATACTGCTGTTATTTTAGAATAATGTGTTCTCCTTTAATTGGTAGTAAATAGTCATTTGTAGATGTAAGGCATATGTTAGAATTAATTTAATATTTATACAACTGTTGGATATACATACAAATAAATAATAAATAAGTAATTTTCATACGTTTTCGAACAAATGGGTCGGCTCGAACGGGGTCCAGCTTAATGTTAGCAGCATTGGTATGGCATGAGGCATTATATCTTAGTCGTTGTTATACGTGGTAGAGTCATGCTGCAGCTATATTAATAGTATAGTTGTAGCACGAATGGGTCGGCTAGACCGGGGGAGGACCACGCTCTCACAGAATACCAGCGTAAAATGGCAGCTTGATACTGCTGTGTTTTGTATAGTGAGTGTGGAGACCGGCGAACCATTTTATTCGAAAAGAGGCATTCCATCTTAGTCCTCACGGGTGATAAAGCATCTGTATTTTTATTCTTTACTGAGGATAAATGTAGATGTCTATGGGTCACAGCAACCACTTACCATCAGGTGGACTGAGTGCTCGTCTGTCACCCTATCCTATAAAAAAGTCCTCAGGGGTGACAGCGCATTTGCATTTTGATTCTTAATCAAGGATTAGGTCTGTAGGCCACTGCATTAACCACCTTAACCACCACTTACCATCGGTGGCCAATATGCTGCCTATGCTTTAATCGAAATATTATACGTGGTACTCGTATTATTAACTAAACTAGGTGTTAGGTATTTTTATGCCTAGAAATTTATCTCGGTAGTTAGTACTAGTGGCTATTTCTGACGCCTAATAGCAATGAGGGTCTGAAGAGTGTAGAGAGCCACTATAATTACGGGCAGTGAAGCATTCGATCTTAGTCCTCAGAGATGATCTGCAGCCTTCTTTGTTTAAAGTTAGATGCAGGTGTCTATGGACTGTAGTAGCCACTTACTATCAGTTATACACTAAGTTCGTTTGTCACTTCAATTTCATAAAAAATCTAAATAATATGTTCTTAAACATAAAATGGATAAGAACATTAAGAGTTATAATATTAACATTAATAGTTAATAATTGCTACTGTGTTTTGTATGGTAAGTGTAGCGAACCGGAAACCCTATTCACAGGTAACGAGGTATTCCATGTTAGTCCTCAGGGGTGATACTCTTCTACAATTTTATAGTTAATCTAGGATAAACACAACTTCAGCGTCCATTTACCATCGGGTAAATTGTGTACTCGTTTGTCATTCTTATTCTATAAATAAATAAGTTTCGTAGTTTACCGTTATCGTTACAGTCTATTAAAGTCCATTTCTGCACATTGGACTCCCCCATAGATTACTACACGGGGGGATATTTACCATAGTTAGCGCCTTATTTGCCATAGTTACCGGTATCAACATTTTTTATTTTTAATCGATATTAGGAAGACGCTGCTGCCATGTCCTGACTTGTTTGCCTCTGTCGCCTTTTACGACACCCACGGGATGATATGGGGTAGTTGATATTCTTACACCGCCACTACATTGTATAGTTAGTGTATATTGTAGATTTATAATTTAAATAATTTACGCACTAAATATTACATTTATTTTAAAGTAACTTAATATATAAGCATTTAAGCATTTTATCCAATAATATAGAAAAGTAAAATAGGCTACAATGTAAAAGAAAATCTTGATTTCGCCAGTTTCAGCACGAACTGAAGCTTATTTGCATAAGAAATGGATTGAACATTGTTTCAATATCCAAACCTCCCAATTTTATCGCGAACATCTGTATTTGAAACGCGACGCAGACACGTTTTGGTCCAGTACTTGATCTCACGGTAATTCAAAGGCTGACTGAATACAAATTGTTTCCCAATATTTTGTGGTTACGGACTCTGGCAATCAGTGAGTAAATATTAACGCTAAACGTTTCCTTGAAAACAGAAGGTATATGTTTAAAAAACTAAGGTTTCAGCCTGGTTCAAATTTAAGGTCGAGATTTATAATATAAAGTTGAGTTAATTTATTTTTAGGGAATTTGGGTGACAAACGAGCATCAAAATCTGCGTTACTTCTCAAAACCGCTCTTGACTTTTTTTTATAGAAGAGGGGGCAAACGAGCATGCGGCTCAACTGATGGTAAGTGACTAACGCCGCCCATGAACAACCGCAACACCAGGGTGCTCGGTTCTCTACACTTACCATAAGGAATGCTATTTTACGCTGGTATTCTATGAGATTGTTCGATATCTTAATGTATGTATAATTTAAAATATACGAGTATACATATTACAGGAAACGAGGCATTCCATCTTAGTCCTTTGAGGACAACGCATCTGTATTTTAATTCTTAATCGAGGAAAGATGTAGATGTTTATGGCCCACAGTATCCTTTTACCATCAGGTTCATTGTGTGCTTGTTTGTCACACTGATCCTATAAAAAAAATCTCAAAATTTAGTCCTAGCTTTACGGTTACAAACAGTTTTTACAACGCTACTCACATTGCGTGCTTAGTGCCATTTTAATCGATAAACTTTTCTTCCGCAGCTGGTTTTTGTGTTCAGCGTGTACAGAATAAACCAATGTGAACGGAGAAATGTTTACTAGCTGTAAGTTTTCACGTCACGGACAAATTGCGTTTAACAGGCTTCCGTTTTGTTAAAAAAATATATTCGCCTTTTATACGTATAATCTGGCCCAATAAAATATAGGTAATAATCGTCAAAATTTTTATCGTGTGATTATATTATTATTTATTTAACAAGTACACTTACAATACATATATGTGACAATTATAAATTTTGTTTATTTACTGAAAAAAGTTAACATCATTTATTCATTCCTTCATTACAGCCTTTTACTAGTCCACTGCTGAATATAATATAATATTATCCTGTAAAAAAAATCTTAGGCGGGAGGCCAAGGTATGCCATGCCACAAAGCTCGGTCATAAGTTCCCTGCATCTATCGACTTCTGCATTTCGTACCAGGCACAGATTATCTATGGTACCAGGTAACCACACAATCTAGTGGAGGCCGCCCTACATTGATATTTAATTAAAAATCCATGAAATTCTGAACCCGAACTCCACAAATTTGTGAATGCAGACACCTAAGCATCGGGCTATCGTCTTGTCGTCTTGCTCTTGTACTTGTTGTCGAGATTACTGCTACATTTCGTGTAGGGCCGGGACGCCATCAAAGGGGGCTGCACTGAGGATATGGCGCAAATATAAGTATTTCCAAGGCGACTAAATATTGTGCCCTTTGTTGTAAATACTGTAGTTGACTGTACTTTAGGTCTGTAGGTCCACGTGCGGTAACTATAAAATGTTTTGTGAATATAACGAACTTATTATTTAAATAAGTTCGTCGCCATCGCTGCTGGTGCCAAATGGATGGTTCTCGCATTATCGATGAAAAGGTGGATATTATAATAAAGATAGGATTTAATTTATTACTACTATAATTACCTATCAATTAACAAAAAATAATGTTTATATAACTTTAAAAACCAGTAGTAGTTTTATCTATCATAGGGTATTAAAATATTACGTACTTCCACACTATTCACGCATCGTGTACGGTATTCTTTTAAAACTGGAAGGGGGTAAAATTTTACTTCGCTTTATAACGTACATTTTTGCCGGTAGATAAAATTACCCCATTAATTTTTTCAAGTTTTTAGCTAAAGTTATTGAACTTACCTCGCCGATATAAACGTTTGCAACTAGTTTTTCTCGGTTCTCTTCACCTGCTTGTTCTCCAAAATAATGGAATCCATTATAAACCGTCAACTCATGAGGTACCTTGAGGATCACCAGATGATTATTGACCGCCAGTACGGTTTCGGTCGGGGTCGAACAGCTGGTGATCTTATGTTGTACCTTACTCATAGATGGGCGGTGGCAGTAGAGTCCAAAGGGGAGGCACTAGCCGTTAGTTTGGACATAGCGAAGGCCTTCGATCGGGTCTGGTACAAAGCTCTTTTTTCGAAGCTTCCTTCCTATGGGCTTCCCGAGAGCAAATGGATCACCAATTTCCTTGCTGATCGGAGCACAAAGGTCGTAGACGGTGCATGCTCTGATTTCAAGCCTATCAACGCTGGTGTTCCACAAGGCTGCGTGTTATCACCAACGCTGTTTCTCCTGCACATCAATGATATTTTGTAAACTGGTAACTTTCATTGCTATGCAGACGACAGCACTGGGGATGCCTTATATACCGGCCGTGCCAATATTTCTTGGAAAACGTCGCCAAGAACCGGGATAAATTTGTGTCTGAAGTCGAGTCTTTGCTGAACAAATTGTCGGATTGCGGACGACTAAATCTAGTCCAGTCCAATACCCAGAAGACACAAGTTTGCGCGTTTACCGCTAAAAAGAACCCCTTTGTTGTATCTCCTCAGTTTTTAAGACACTCCCCTTGCTGCCTCAGCTAGCATCAGATCCTTGTCGTCGACATATCGAATTGTGTGCAGTTTCGTGGCCACTTGGAAGGGAAGGTCAAATTGGCCTCTAATAAGCTTTGCGTGCGAGACAGTATTTCGTGCCGGCACATCGCTTGCAACTTTACAAAGCGCAAGTTCGGCCTCACATGGAATACTGTTCTCATATCTGGGCCGGGGCACCCCAGTGCCAGCTCCTTCCACTTGACCGAATCCAGCGCAAAGCGGTTCGAATCGTTGACGACCGAGTTCTTTCTGATCAGCTCGATACACTGGCACTGCGTAGTGATGTTGCATCTCTTTGCGTATTTTATCGCATCTACCATGGGGAGTGCTCTGTGGCATTGTTCGGACTAATTACAGGCGCTCAGTTTCACCATCGCACATCGCGACAAAACTCGCGATACCATCCATAGCATCTGGATTATTGGCGGCCCACCATTGTGCAATTTAGATGAAGTTTTCTGCCGCGCACAACTTTCTTGTGGAATCGATTACCACCAACGATTTTTCCGGATCGATACGACTTGGGAACCTTCAAGAAAAGAGCTTACACCTTTGTAAAAGGCTGGCAATGCATCTGCTATTCCCCTAGTGTTGCGGTTGTTTATGGGCGGCGGTAGAAATTACCATCAGGTGAGCCGCAGCCCTGCTATTAAGCTATTATAAGCTATATAATATATTATTCAGCTATTGCTTTTATAAAAAAATATATTAATAAAATTTATGTATCTGCCTGTAAAATCGAAACAACTACCTTTTATTGAGCTGGGCGGTGGGGGCGGGGGCTTTTTGCATGCCATTAAGACAATTTGAAAATTTTAGCCTTCGTCAACTATGACCGTGCAGGACGCTCAAACACCTCAGTCCCCTTCATGACTATTTTAGTTGCTAAAGCACCCGAAAGGCCGGACTTTTTAAAAATTTAAGTAAAATAACTTTTACTTAATGTGTTATATATTTGAGAAATCATTATATAAGAATATATAATTGCATATAAATATAGCTAGGGGAAAAGCTAAGGCGCGAGAACGGTATACTATCATCATCATCATCATCATTACAGCCATTCACAAGTCCACTGCTGAACATAGGCCTCCCCCAAAAAATGCCACAAAGCACGGTCCTGAGCCACCTGCATCCATCGACTTCCTGCATGTCTTACCAGGTAGTTACTCCGTCTCGTGGGGGGACGCCCTACACTTCGCCTACCGGTACGAGGCGGCCACTCGAGAACCTTTCTTCCCCATCGGTTGTCGGTTCTTCGAGCTATATGGCCGGCCCACTGCCACTTCAGCTTACTAATCCGTTGGGCTATGTCGGTTACTCTGGTTCTACTGCGGATATCCTCATTCCTAAGTTTATCACGCAGAGAAACTCCGAGTATAGCCCTCTCCATAGCTCGCTGAGCGACCTTGAGCTTTCTCATACGGCCAGCAGTGAAGGACCACGTCTCACTTCCGTAAGTCATCACTGGCAACACGCACTGGTTGTACAATTTGGTTTTAAGGTTTTGAGGTATGTCTGACGAGAAGATGTGTCGTAGCTTCCCGAACGCTGCCCAGCCGAGTTGAATCCGTCGATTGACCTCTCGGTCGAAGTTGGACTTACCTAGTCGGACTATTTGTCCCAGGTAAACATACTCGTCAACAACTTCGAGCTTAGTGTTCCCAACAACTACCGGCATAGGTGTGACATGGACATTAAACATGATCTTTGTTTTGTCCATGTTCATCTTAAGACCTATCCGTTGGGAAACACTATTGAGGTCATTGAGCATAGTGCTTAGGTCCTCCAGCGATTCTGCCATAAGGACTATATCGTCGGCAAATCGGAGGTGAGTGATGTACTCGCCATTGATGTTGATACCGTATCCTTTCCAGTCCAGAAGCTTGAAAACGTCTTCCAATGCAGCCGTGAAGAGTTTCGGGGATATGACGTCACCCTGTCTTACACCTCTCTGCAATTGGATAGGTTTCGTACTCTGGTTCTGTACTCGGATAGCCATCGTAGCCCTACTGTACAAGCACTTCAACACTTCGATATACCGACAGTCAACTTGGCACCGCTGAAGGGACTGCAGCAACGCCCGAATTTCGACGGAATCAAAGGCTTTCTCATAGTCCACATACGCCAGACATAGTGGCAAATTGTACTTTTCGGACTTCTGTACAATTTGTCGAAGAGTATGTATGTGGTCTATGGTGCTAAAGCCCTTTCGGAAACCGGCTTGTTCGGGAGGCTGCAAGTCGTCAAGTCTGCGCGCGAGACGATTCGTAATGACTCTCGAAAACAGCACGTAGACGCGGCTCAGAAGAGAAATCGGTCTGTAGTTCTTCAAGAGAGCGTTGTCACCTTTCTTGAAGAACAAGACCACCGCACTTCTGCTCCACGCCTTCGGTGTAATGCCACCATGGAGGACGGAATTAAGGAGCTTCTGAAGGACTTCAAAAACCGGTTTTCCACCCGCTTTCAGAAGCTCCGCTGTAATTCCATCCTCGCCTGGGGTTACCGTTTTTAAGGTGCTGGAGAGCCATTCTAATCTCGCTCAGACTGACGTCCGGGATATCTTCGGAATAGTCTCGGATGAGACTCGCTCTTGGATCGTTACTCACACTTGCGTGTGGCTCCAACGATGACGTGTACAACTGCCCATAGAACCTCTCAATCTCACTCAAAATCTCAGGTGTCCCGGAAACGATGCTGCCACATTCTGTCTTCAGCTTAGACAGTTGGCTCTTTCTGGCAGACAGATCTCTGGCAAAGACTTTGGAGCCTTGGTTCCGCTCGATCGCTTTTTAAATACGAGCTGTATTGAAGTTGCGTAAGTCCCGCCGCATGCATTTGGAGATCTGTCTGTTCAGATGCCTGTATGCTGTCAAGTCTGTTGAAGAATGTAGCTTCATCTCCCGTCTAACAGCCATGAGATTAAGAGTGTGATCGGAGAGTTTTTGTGTTCTTCTGCGGCGGGTCTTGCAGAACTTAGCTCCGACCGCATGGACAGTTTCCACGAGCTTGTCATTCATATCGTCCACTTCATTGCAGTCTTCTAGGCACTGAAAACGGTTTTGTAACTCGAGCTGAAAGGTTTCGGGACTTTGGAACAAAGCACGAGGGGGACGGATCGTTGACTTCATTAGACGAGACCTCTCCAACTTAACGTTTAGGTTCAGTGTGCCTCTAACCATTCGGTGATCGCTACCAGTTTTCTCCCTCGCGATCACGGAGACATCACTGAACAGTTGTCGTCTGGTCGTCATAATGAAGTCAATCTCATTTTTTGTCGAACCGTCGGGGCTCGACCAGGTCCACTTCCTGTGGGGCCGCTTCTGGAAGAAAGAGTTCATCATAAAGAGTCCCTCTTTCTCCATGAAGTCGGCCAGCTGCTGGCCCCTTGGGTTCCGTTGCCCTATTCCAAATTAGGGAAATTTTTTCAACTTTCAACTTTCACAGCTCACCGTTCTCTCTTGTGCCTAGTTTTGCATTGAAGTCTCCCATTAACACCGTATATTGGGTTTTGGAGGAATGCATGGCTCTAGAGATATCCTCATACATTTCCTCCACCTCCTCATCGGGGTGTGCCGAGGTTGGTGCGGTTATACTATTTATCAGTTAAATTATACGTCTGAATAGAATTGTGATAAGCTTAAGTTGCTTATCCTCGTACTGTCCTAGGAGGTTGGCACTGAAAATCAGTATTGCATCGCAGTTGGATTTTAGACGCAAAATTTTTTTTTTATAGGATAGGGGGCAAATTAGCATGCCGCTCACCTGATGGTAAGTCACTATCGCCGCCGATGAACAAGTGTAACATCAGGGGAATTCTATATGCGTTGAATGAGGCGTACAATTTCCATTTTTGGTTATATTTCTTTTATGTTTTATATAAATTTATTTCCTTTCTTACTTTTATCACATTCTCAATAAGTTCTCAAGATATTTGTAATTGTTTTATTTAGAGCTTAGTTAAGCAATAATTCACCATACGTTAGCAAACAAAGACAAGCTTTATACACTGAATAGTGGAGTCTCGTATGCTTTTGGTATCGCGTGATACGTAGTCCGTCTTTTACCGCTTTCTAACGCCGACCAATAGAAACTTCATGGCCCATATCTATTTCCTCCTGGATGGTTGGACAAATTCACTCGCAGTATAGTTTTTCGTAATGTATTTTGTTCCTGCCATTGCAGACATGCCATGCATTTCAGACATCGTAGAAATATTGATTTTATGCATCTTAAACTTAAAATTAACTAACGAGTCGCCCTGGCTTCTCTTGGGTAGGTAGGATCTTTTATTGTGTCGTTATTTAGATTTAAGGTTATTACAAACCATTTAGGATAACAATTTTTGGTTTTTATTTTAAAAACAAAATTTAAGTTTTTCGTATAAAATACTACCTTATTTTGAGCTGATTTGCAAACTATAAAGACATTAATAACCACTTTTAAAAATTGTGTTTGTCTGCCTGTGTGTCTGTCTGTCCGCCCGGTCTTATCAACGGAATGGCTAAACTGATTGTAATGAAACTTAACGTACAGATAAAAAACGATGTCAAGAGTGATCCAGTCTGACAAACTTGGATTATTTTTTTGATAAATCGAAAAATTGATAAAATAAACAGTCTTAGATGATTATCTTAAATCTGAAGCCGTAGCAATAAATTCTCTCTGGGTAAAGTCAAAACTGGTTGCTAAAATACATTATATATGCATATACAAGTATGATACATACCTGTAAGTTTTTCTTATATTTAGAGACTTTTCCTGAAAAATTCCTTTTCATTTTTTCTTTATTCTTACTTAATGTAATTTCATCGTTTAAACATAGAGTGGAACAGAAAAGAATAATTTTTATTCAATACACACAAAGTAATACTAATGGAAAGTTACGTTTTACCACTGGTTCGAAAAAACCTACAAGGAACACAGCGGAATATAAAAAAAAATTACAATGTGTACTATATCCGTTACAGCCTTTATTAAGATATTTATCGAATAATTTAAGTTGAATATTGTCATAGCTCTTCAGTCCAACGAACAGGTTTAACAACAAGTTTAAACTGCGCGCCATTATCAAGATTGACCACCTGTACTAATGGGTGTTCCTCAGGGCTCGATTCTCGGCCCAATCCTCTTTCTGGTGTATATTAATGACTTACCTCACCTTATAGGGGATAATCATGATATAGTATTATTTGCTGATGACACTTCCTTGATTTTTAAACTTAAACGTCAATCATTTAAATGTGACGAAGTGAATAATGCTATATCAAAATTAGTGCATTGGTTTAACGTTAATAATCTGCATTTGAACGGAAATAAAACTAATTGTGTTAAATTTACAACAACGAATGTTAAAATCTGAATACCTATGTGTTTTTAAATGGGGAGGAATTGAGCCCTGTTGTATCCACTGTTTTTCTTGGCATCACTCTTTATGCAAAGCTCCAGTGGGGCCCCCATATATCCAAATTAGCAAGCAGACTAAGTTCTGCAGCCTATGCTGTAAAAAAGATTAGAGGTCTCACTAGTGTCGAGACAGCTAGATTAGTTTATTTTAGTTATTTTCGTAGCATAATGTCTTATGGGATTTTGCTATGGGTAAATGCGGCTGATTCAGAAACTATTTTTGTTTTACAGAAGAGGGCCATTAGAGCTATTTACAATCTAATACCGAGAGAGTCTCTTAGAGATAAATTTAAAGAAATTAATATATTAACTTTGGCCTCTCAGTATATTTACGAAAATTTAATGTATGTTCACAAAAACAAAGATAGTTTTAGTAAAAGAAGTGATATACATTCTGTAAACACTAGGAACAAACACAAGCTAGTGATACCAGTTTCTCGACTCCACAGAGTCAGTAATTCATTTTTGGGGCAATGTATACGCTATTACAACAAGGTCCCGGAAAGTGTACAGGTTCTCTCTATTACCAAGTTTAAATGTTTTATTAAGCTGAAACTGTATAAAAAGGGTTATTATAGTATAAATGAATACATGGTTGATATAAACCCCTGGGAATTAGGTGATCGCTTCCAAGCAGTTTCTAAAATAAATTTTGTAAATAGTCCGTAATCATTTATATTGTAAAATTTATTTTTTTAAAAAAAGTCCCTCTGGTTTTCTTCCTGGTTCTTCCCAGGACAGAGGGTTTTTTTCAAACCAGTGGTAAAGTAAAAAATGACTTTCAATAAGAATTACACATGTAATGAATATTAAATAAAAAATATTCTATTCTATTAGGCAACGGGTCTTATTTCAATCATGGTACGAAACAAGACGATACATTTAGAATTTATACTGATTCATATGTATTTCAATAATTTGATTATATGTGAATGGCCTACCCTTGAGCTCAACTAACGATATTAGATAAATCGCTTATTATCATTAGTATTCAAAATATTAACGTTAATAAACTTAGAAATAGTAAATTTGTTTAGCTAGGAAATGTAATACAATTATACAATACATAATTTGTGATCGTTATTTACTAAATGTTCAGGTGTTAGTAACTACGCAGTTGGGAAATTTTGACAGCATCTTAAAAAACATGAACTCATATAACTTTCGTTAGCATAAAATTTAAATATCGGTTCTAGACTTTTAATATTTATATATAATATGTATTCCTTTTAAATATATTGCGCTCACGAATGAGTGTGAGATTTGGTATAGTTAAAGTTTATATGGAGAAGGAGGGCAGAAAGCTATAATTTATATATTATAATATGTGTTACAAAAACATTCAATTAAATAATCCAAAACATTTATCTTTTCATACGTACTGCCAATGTCATACATATTATAGTCTGTGGTCAAACAGTCTTACAAAGTAGGGATTGTAACCAAAGAATCTTAAATTTTGCCAACAGCTAATTACTACTTAATTTTGTGCGTCTGTGGAGAAAAGTCTCTATTTTTCTATTAATGTGAAAAGTGAAATACGGCATAATTAATCTAAAAACTTCAAGCTAAAACTAATAACGATCGTCCTTCGACCACTAGGCGACCAATTAGTACGTATTATTTGTTTGACATTAAATAATCATTGACATAAAATGAATTAAAATATAAATGCAAAGCATCATTGCATTTACATAATTGCATTTAGAATTCATACGTGATTTTGATTATTACAAATGGTTCAATTTTACGTCATCCCGACATTAACATTAACACGTGTGAGGATTTGTGCTCATTTTTCGTCCCTACTTCAATAAAAACAAAATGAACAAAAACTTTTTCATTAAAACCAGAGTTCTGTCTAGGGTTGCCAGATCGGAAGACCAAAATATCTGGATAAAATGTGAAAATGTCGGGATTTTGGGGTTGTTGTCGGGAGAAATAAATGTTAAAAATAAAAATGTAAAACGAAAATATTATTTTTTAAATTAATGGGCTACAATACAAATATACTTAACATTGTTGACAGATAATTAACCGGTTCAGTGCAGTGACACGCCAGGCGTACCATCGATTACTTTTGTGTATGGCGTATGACACGCGAGTCGTGTCTTTTTAAAAATCCGGGTAGTCTGCAGTTTGTGATCATATCCTATACGGCTCCTGCCATTACATCAGATTTGATAGATTACAAATATTCGCGAAAGAATATCGATTCCTACCAAGAATGATACGCGAGGCTATTGAAATTAAAAAACTTCCTAAATTCTATAATCTCTATTGAAAAAATATATCTTTCAATAGAGATGTACTTATAGAGAGTATAGCTGGGTACTACCATCTGCTTCGGATCCTGTAATTAATAAAATTAAAACTAAAGCTAAGCATACCACTGCAAGACTTAGAGATACAGTAAGCTCACTCGGCGTAGATCGAACCTCCATCGGTACTCCGGGTTAACTTTGACATCGGGACGTCAATCATCTCAGTCCCCGTGACCATGGGTGCTAAGCACCCGAAACGTCGGAAATTAAAAAATAAGTAAAAGTAATTGCGATAAAATCCGCGAAAGTAATTTTATTTCAACGGATAAAAACATTTTTAAAAGATTCAATTTACATAGCCCCCTAGGCTTATAACCGATTCAGTGCGGGTTCAAAAACTTTTGTGTGTGGCGTATGACACGTAAGTCGTGTCTTTTTAAAGATCATTATAGCTCGCTCAAATTGCTTTTTTGGAAAATTTATCCAGAACAAAATATTCATTATTTTGCGAGTAGTTCATGCATGCAGCTTCGTTTCTGGACATTTTGAAAATTTGAAATTTTTAGGGGTTGACAACCTTTTTTTAACGTGTACATGGTACTATTTTTACTTTGTGGGTTTTAAATCATGTTATGGAAAAATTGTCTAATAAGTAACAAATAATAGCACTCATTGCGATCGCTCACAAACTCAAGTTGTAAACAAGTCTCTGGAAACATGTCTCCTGTTAAAAAAAAAACAATGCGTTTGTCTTATTATTTAATTTTGCTTAAAATGGTTAAACTGCCGTCTTATTACTATCATATGGCCGAATAGACCTACGACGTACCATGTGCTCTTGTGATATGGTATAAGGTTTATTTTTGCTTGAAACAGTTCGAAACCGTTCATGCATAAAAGAAGTTCGCTAATAAATAGTCTTTTGTCAATCCGCCGCCGTATAGCGCCGGCGTTTTTTTTCCTTTTGAAAACATTTGTTTTGCTATTCTTACTAATTAGACGTTTTCAGATCGACTTTACTTTTACATTTGTATAACATTAAATAATATTTAACATTTGTAAATATAATGAATGATATACGTTATTTTTTTTTCAAATTAAGGTTCTTCATTGTTTGATATTTACAAATGTTATTATTAGGTGAAAATTTAACTTAATAAAAACCAAGGTTTCCAGGGTATTTAGCTGTACCTACTTATATAAATGATTTTTTTATAACAACAAAAACTAGTACACAAGGTTTGTAATCTCTTCATAAAAAAAAGTCACTTTCATTACCATGTACCATCCTTATTACCTATTGTTTTTTGTGGGCAGAAGAAAAGAGTATGATGCAATGTTTCAATGCATATTAACGGTTTTCACATCTCCACGCCTGTTTTAATTACTCAGATATCTAGGTTTCCTCACGAAGTTGTTCTTCACCACTTTAACGGAAACGACTTAACGTCAGCACATAAAGTTTTCTATAACAGATTCACCTTCGAGGGAATCGTACACGTTTTTCTCCCGTGCCATGATGAAATCTCATGGCGAGCTACACGGCCCTCTTATTTGTTTAAATATAATGCATAAAAACTGTAACTAAGCTTTTGCATGATTGTTAACCTCATCTACCTGAATGTCTGAATGTTTGCGCTTGCAAGAATTATGCATGTAAACTATCTCTAATATACTAGAGAAAATTTTAGTGTAAGAATAAGGTTATTCAAAAAGAATAAAAAAAGACTAAAATATTACTATTATTATAAATATTATTATTATTACTAATATCATTTCAATTTTTTTCAAGTTTTCTATAACGTAACCGTTAACGATGATAGAGAGTCATCTTGGATAACCCCGCTGGTATAAAAAATGAAACACAGGTTCAGTTACCTTACAAACATGTGCACGGTACGTGTATATCTTGTAATCAAGTAATCAAATCAAAATAACATTTATATATTATTAAAATTGACTTTCTCATGGCAGAGCAAGAATCTAATTTATCGAAGTCCTTTTTCACCGAGTACCCATTTACTGCCTAGGTGCTTTACGCTGCCATTAAACGAAGGAGAACTTGCCGACAAATAGTGTAAGATGCTACCTGTGTGATACGAAGTTTGATGAGATGTGTAACCGAACAGACTCTTTAGACCGGCTGACAGCAGACAATTCATCTTGATTCGCCAAATTCCTCAGACTAATAATGGACAGCAGCAAGCAGCATTACCATTTAGAGGGTATTTCTCTGCACTCACCAACCTGCTTGCGAGCGTGCTGAGTTAAGGCAAATCTTTTCAAAAACGTGTCGTTTGGTTCTTGTCTTCTTATGAGGTTTTTATCTAGCAGTGAATTCTGAATAGTGATTAACCAAATATAGAAATGTAATGAAAACAATTTTAACATTGAAACAACACAAACTTGCTCCACCATTATATTCGTAAGTTTAAAACTTATTCTCTCGGTGGGTAACTGTAACAAATACTAAAGACATTTTTAACTTTATAAGCTTTAGTTGAATAATTCGTATGTAAGTTAAATTATTTCTACCAAGTAAGATTCGAGAGGCTATTGAATTCAATAGAGAAAATGGATGGGTGCTACTGTGTATTTAGGATCCCATAATATAATCCAAACCCAAGCATACTACTTCAAGATTTCAAGATACTGTGAGCTCGTTTTGCGTAGATTGAACCAAATATTAATATTTGAAAGTTGAAGGTAGCTTTTATTAACTATGATATGAACCTATTTTGTACGTGGTAGAGCCATGCTACAGCTATATTTGTAGTATAGTTGTAGCACGAATGGATCGGCTCGACCGGGGAAGTACAACGCTCTCACAGAACACAAGCGTAAAATAGCAGCTTAATGCTGCTGTGTTTCGTATGGTGAGTGTAAAGAACCGGAGACCCTTTTTACTGGAAAAGAGGCATTTCATCTTAGACCTCACGGGTAACAGCGCATCTGCATTTTGATTCTTTATTGAGGATAAATGTAGATGTCTATGGGTCACGGCAACCACTTACACATCAGGTGGAGTGTGTGCTCGTTTGTCACACTATCCAATAAAAAAATGATATAAGGACGTCCCACCATCGGTGATGTATCACAGCGCCCGAAACGTCAAAAATTTAATACAAATGAATTAAAATTCGTAAAATTTGTTTTATTTGCATGTTTTTTTTTTATAGGAGAGGGGGCAAACGGGCATGCGGCTCACCTGATGGTAAGTGACTACCGCCGCCCATGAACAACTGCAACACCAGGGGAATCGCAGATGCGTTGCCGGCCTTTAAAAAAGGAGTACGCTCTTTTCTTGAAGGTCCCTAAGTCGTATCGGTCCGGAAAAATCGCTGATGGTAATCGATTCCACAAGGAGGTCGTGCGAGGAAGAAAACATCTTCTAAATCGCACAGTGGTGGACCGCCAATCATCCAGATGGTGTGGATGGTGTCGGGAGTTCTGCCGCGATGTGCGTTCGTGAAATTTGGCGGCTGGGATTAATCCGAACAATTCCTCAGAGCACTCCCCATGGTAGATGCGAAAGAAAATGCAAAGGGATGCAACATCTCTTCGCAGTGCCAATGAATCGAGCCGATCGGAAAGGGCTCGGTCGTCGACGATTCGCGCAGCTCTGCGTTGGATGCGGTCAAGTGGAAGGAGCTGGCACTGGGTAGCCCCTGCCCAGAGATGGGAACATTATTCCATGTAAGGCTGAACTTGCGCCTTGTAAAGTTGCAGGCGGTGTGCCGGCATGAAATACTGTCCCGCTCTGCTGAGCACGCCAAGCTTTTTAGAGGCCAATTTGGCCTTCCCTTCCAAGTGACCACGAAACTGCACGTCACTCGATATGTCGACTCCGAGGATACCGATACTGGCTGAGGCAAGAAGGGGAGTGCCTTGAAACTGAAGAGATACGACAAAGGGGTTCTTTTTAGCGGTAAACGCGCAAACTTGTGTCTTCTGAGGATTAAACTGGACAAGATTTAGTCGCCCCCAATCCGAGACTTTGCTCAGCAAAGACTCGACTTCAGACACAAGTTTGTTCCGGTACTCAGCGACGTTTTCCCGAGAAATATTGGTACGGCCGGTGTACAGAGCATCACCAGTGCTGTCATCCGCATAGCAATGAATGTTACCAGTTAGCAACATATCATTGATATGCAGAAGAAACAGCGTTGGTGATAGCACACAGCCTTGTGGAACACCAACGTTAATAGGCTTGTAGTCAGAGCATGCACCGTCTACAACGACCTTGATGCTCCGATCTGCAAGGAAGCTGGTGATCCAATTGCACAATTTCTCGGGAAGCCCATAGGAAGGGAGCTTCGAAAGAAGCGCTTTGTGCCAAACCTGATCGAAGGCCTTCGCAATATCCAGACTAACGGCCAACGCCTCCCCCTTGGACTCTACTGCCTCCGCACATCTATGGGTCAGGTAGACCAGAAGATCACCAGCTGATCGACCCCGCCGAAAACCGTATTGGCGGTCACTAATCAGCTGGTGATCCTCAAGGTACCGGATGAGCTGGCAGTTAATAATGGATTCCATTATTTTGGAGAACAAGGAGGTGATCGCGATAGGCCTATAGTTGGATGGGTCTGAGCGGTCGCCTTTTTTAGGGATCGGGTGGACAAAAGCTGTCTTCCATGAATTCGGGACTACGCCTTGGGAGTTGGAGTACCGGAAAAGACGCGTTAGGACCGGTGCCAACTCCGGAGCACACGTCCTCAGCACAATTGGGGGGATTCCGTCAGGGCCACTCGACTTCTGGATGTCCAGGGAGAGCAGTGCTTTGCGAACCGAGCGCTGTGAGAACAGCACATCCGGCATGGAGCACTCACACCGCGGGATGGTCGGCGGTGTTTTCCCCACGTCATCAAGAGTCGAGTTGGACGCAAAAAGGGAGCCTAAAAGGTCGGCTGTGTCTTTTGCGTCATGGGCCATCCTCCCTGTGCAGAGATGGTAGTGATGTCTTACAGAAATTCCCTTGGACAGCCTTGGCGAGAGACCAGAATGCACGGGTTCCCGAAGGAAGGCGAACTAGTTTCTCGCCAATTCTGCCTATGTGCTCTGACTTTGCCTTGGCAATAACTCTTTTGAAGGACCTGGAGGCGAAGTTATACTTCTTTTTAAGTGTGCTGGTGTTTACATCCCGAGTCGCCGAAGCCGCAGCCCAGGCTTGATAGCACTCCTGCTTACTGCGTAATGCAGTCTTACAGGAGCGACCAAACCAAGGCTGAGATCTGCCTCCGATGGGTACCACAGATGATGGAATAAATAGTTCCATTCCCTGTAGCACCACATCAGTGCCAGAGTCAGCAACAGCGCTGGGATCGTCCGGCGAGAAGCAAACCCGCCCCCATGGGTAGGATGCAAAGAAAGACCACATTCCGTCCCAATCCGCCGACCT
Organism: Parnassius mnemosyne; assembly: GCA_963668995.1. Lineage (NCBI taxonomy): Eukaryota > Metazoa > Arthropoda > Insecta > Lepidoptera > Papilionidae > Parnassius > Parnassius mnemosyne. The sequence continues at coordinate 36,440,132 of CAVLGL010000079.1, read as the reverse complement.
GTAATGCCAAACACGGCGGCAACCTGCAGAACGCAACCGCGAAGGGAGCGTGAGTGGCACCACACTCCGGATCAGACAATGGTCCGAAGAGCCGAGAGGGGCATCGACGGAAACCTGATATCCGTCCGGATGAGAGGTCAGCAGAAGGTCCATCAGGGAAGGTGTATGATCCTCCACATCTGGAATCCGCGTAGGCGAAGTAACCAGTTGTGTCAGACCATATGCCAAGACAAAGTCATAAACAGATCTCCCCGCATGATCGGTTAGACGTGAACTGAGCCATTCGGCATGGTGGGCGTTAAAATCGCCAAGGATCACGATCTCTGCGGATGGGACCTGTTGTAGCAAGGAATCTGTAGCCATTAGGACGTGGCCGATGTGTCGGTCTGTTTCGGCATTACAGCTATGGGACCTATAGAGGCACCCGTAGACGCGCGGATGGTCGTCGCTGTCTACGCGTAGCCAAAGGATGGACAGGTCCGAACCTTCAAAACTGCCGAGGCGTCGAGAACAGATGTCCTCTCTGACATACACGCAAACTCCAGCCCGAGGCACAAAGGAATGCTCCAATTTGTACCCCGGGTAGGAGAGATACGAAATATCAGCCGGAGAGGAAACCTGCGTCTCGGTCAGAAAGAGCAAGGCCGGCTTCGCCGTCTCGAGATGGTAGTGGACGGCGTTTAGGTTAGAGTGAAGTCCCCAGATGTTGCAGAAATTCACGGATAGCGTGGCAGGGGTCGCCTTGGTGTTTTTGCTCAGTTTGCCCCTAGCAGTTATGCTTTTGAGCGGAATTTTGCCCCCCCCCCCACCCCCAGAATACGCGGGGCAGCCTGAGCACCCACGTTCAGGATCGGAATAACATGGTCGTGGATGCTCAGCGAGGGATTCTCCAGGGGCACACTGGGGTAGTTCATCGTGTAATTCCGCTACAATGTTGATGGGGGGGGGGGGGGGGAATTGGGCCTCCGTTTAGTAAGTTTACAGTAAGCTAGGTGGTAGACCTCAGGTTCGACCTAGTAGACTTACACTGCTGTGTTCCGATCTAATATATAAAGAAAGCCAGTATAAATACAGGCTGTGTGGCATTCCATTCCAAGTCTTCAGAACTGACAACACATCTGTAGTATTTTTAAACTGATAGCAGGTGTCCCTGGACTGCTGTAGCCATTTAGCACCAGATGCCCATCTGTTAGTTTGTTTTCACTTCAGTTTCTATTTTTTTAAAGGGTTTACCTTTGAATTTAACACACACGCACGCTTTTATAGACAAGGGCAAGAGTATCTTTTATGGAAACGGCACGAGCATTTTAATTAAAAACTTGATCTTATGTGATATCATATAACCTTTGATCAGCGGAAGGTCGTGGCTCTTCTAACATTTTTTGTAAAATATGGCGAGTAGTTTTGATCTGAGGGAACAGATGAACATACATACGTAAGCTGTCTGCTGAAATCATAACCCTCCTTTTGGCATTGCCGCAGTCGGGTAAAATATGTTTTATCCACGTCACTACTTTCAATACCTTTCAATACATACCACAATTCGTTATTTTTCAATCAAAAAATTCTCAGTAGCGACATGGGGTCAGGCAGTTAGCGGTGTTTCAGCTCTCTAGCCGTGGATAACTCGTAAAGCCGGTGGTCTTTGATCTCTCCGTTCCAGGAAGGAAATAGAGAGTGCACCTGTACTTGTGCATACCCTCGGCACTCGGGCACTATAATCCTTTGCTGCGTAGATGGCTAGTCTCCGTTGAGACTGACTGCCATAACTTGATTCGGTGTATAGGACATTATGGTCCTTTCTAATATGGAGAATATGGTATAATCGCCACGGTTAACAAGCGAGTTGGCGATTTTTCAATAATCTCAATCTCATAAAACGAAGAATGTTTATGCCGCCCCCTATCTTATTAGATCTTAGCGTTTCCTACTCAAGGGACGCGATTTCTAATGTCTAATTCCCATAATGCACTGCGATATTAATATTAATTACTCTATTATTTATTTCTCCGTATATTTTGTTACTATGCCCAGTAAGTAACGGGCTTTATTCATAAGGCCCGGTCAATTTATATATTTTAATAGTTTTATCACACTGCCTACTCATACTCGCCATTATTCATATTTTCTGAGCATTATGAATAGCATACATACTATTCTAAGAAGGCGTAATAACATACCTTTATAAAGCATATCAATAAAACGTAGTTGCGGTTCATGGCTCAACAAGTGCCGCCATTGGTAAAATTGAGATGTTCGGGAGCGTAAAAAGTTGATTTCTTATTCCTGATAATCCATAAAATATGAAAGTGAAATCGGATAACAAAATATTGAATTCAGCAGTATCGGCACATCTTGCGAATTATTTGCGTCAGAAAATGGACTGAATATTGTTTCGCTATCCAGATCTTCCAATCTCGACGCGTACTTTTCTGTATTTGATACGCTACGCAGATATATTTGGCCCGATACTTACTCGAAGATTTAGAGATTCATGGAACAGAATACAAATTGTTTCCAAATCAACTCACTTTTGTCGTTCGGTACTCAAATACTTGTGTTATATAAAACGTCTCTTAGAATTTCGGTTGAGAGATTTATTGCATAACTCTAAACACAACGTGACAACAATGTCACAACATCACATCTACTAAAATTTTGATCTAATTGGATACAAATGAAGAAGTAATTGAAACCACATTGAAAGAACCATATTGAAACAAACAAACGTGATCAAAAAAGACTCATTAAACACCTAATCTTTCGATTTATGGCGTCAAGTCATAGTGATTGCTACAAAGAGAAATAATTACTTTAAGATGAAACCACTGGCAGTGCGTAGATCTCTTCTTGATTTAAAATTTCTTTATAAACTTTTCAATGGTAGAATTGATGACAGTGAGCTGTTGAGTAGATTTAATATTAATGTACCTCGGATACCTCCTCGCAACCCATGTCCTTCCTTTAAGACTGATAGCACTCGAACAAAACGTGGACTGAATTCTCCAATACACGTATATCACGCGTATACAATGTATGTGTAAAGAATATAGCGACACTGGACATTGATTATAACGGGCTCACACTTTTTATGAAAAAGAGTAATGACAGTTTAGAAAATTAATTAGTCACTATCTTTATGCTCAACTTAACTTTTATTTATGTTACAAAACTATTATTATCTATCTTTTGCTCGATAAACTTATTTTTGTTCCAACAACCACTAAAACAGGCAAATTATAAACACTGCTATTGTTTTAGAATGATGTGTTCTCCTATAATTGGTAGAACATAGTAATGTGTAGATGTAAGGCATGTGTTAGAAGTAATATAATATGTACAACTGTTGGAGTTCCATATAAATAAATAAATAAGTAATTTTCATAGGTGGTAAAGCCACACTGTAGTATTATTATGGTTATAGCACGAATGGGTCGGCTCGACCGGGGTCCAGCTTAATGCCGCTGTGTTTCGTATGGCACGCGGCATACATCAGGGGTGACAGCGCATTTGCATTTTGAATTTTAAACAAGGATAAATATAGTTTTTATGGGTCACAGCATTCACTTACCATTGGTGGACAATTTGCTCTTTCTAGAAAAGAAATATTATACGTGGTACCCGTATTATTAACTAAACTAGGTGGTAGGTACTTTTATGCCTAGAAATTCATCTCGGTAGTTAGTACTATTTCTGCTATTTCTGACGTCTAATAGCAATGCGGGTCTGAAGAGTGTAGAGAGCCGCTATTATTACGGGCAGTGAAGCATTCCATCTTAGTCCTCAGTGATGACCTGCAGCCTTCTTTGTTTAAAGTTAGATGCAGGTGTCTATGGACTGTAGTAGCCACTTACTATCAGTTATACACTAAGTTCGTTTGTCACTTCGATTTCATAAAAAATCTAAATAATATGTACTTAAACATAAAATGGATAAGAACATTAAAAGTTATAATATTAACATTAATAGTTAATAATTGCTACTGTGTTTTGTATGGTAAGTGTAGCGAACCGGAAACCCTTTTCACAGTTAACGAGGTATTCCATATTAGTCCTCAGGGGTGATACTCTTCTACAATTTTATAGTTAATCTAGGATAAACACAACTTCAGCGTCCATTTACCATCGGGTAAATTGTGTACTCGTTTGTCATCCTTATTCTATAAATAAATAAGTTTCGTAGTGTATATTACCGTCACAGTTACAGTCTACTAAAGTCCGCTACTGAACAGTATATTTGCCATAGTTACCACGATTGGCTAGCGGGTTGGCAACTGCATTTTTTTATTTTTAGTCGTTATTAGGAAGACGCTGCTGCAATGTCCTGACTTGTTTGCCTCTGTCGCCGTTTACGACATCCACGGGATGATATGGGGTAGTTGATATTCTTACACCGCCACTACATTGTATAGTTAGTGTATATTGTAGATTTATAATTTAAATAATTTACGCACAAAATATTACATTTATTTTAAAGTAACTTAATATTTTCGCCTTTTATCCAATAACATAAAAAAGTAAAATAGGCTAAAATGTAAAAGAAAATCTTGATTTCGCCAGTTTCAGCACGAACTGAAGCTTATTTGCATAAGAAATGGATTGAACATTGTTTCAATATCCAAACCTCCCAATTTTATCGCGAACATCTGATTTGAAACGCGACGCAGACACGTTTTGGTCCAGTACTTGATCTCACGGTAATTCAAAGGCTGACTGAATACAAATTGTTTCCCAATATTTTGTGGTTACGGATTCCGGCAATCAGTGAGTAAATATTAACGCTAAAAGTTTTCTTGAAAACAGAAGGTATATGATTAAAAAATTAAGGTTTCAGCCTGTTTCAAATTTAAGGTCGAGATTTATTAATTGAGGTTAGTTAATTTATTTTTAGAGAATTTGGGTGACAAACGAGCATCAAAATCTGCGTTGCTTCTCAAAATCTCTCTTGAATTTGTTTATAGGAGAGGGGGCAAACGAGCATGCGGCTCACCTGATGGTAAGTAACTAACGCCGCCCATGATCAACCGCAACACCAGGGTGCTTGGTTCTCTACACTTACCATAAGGAATGCTATTTTACGCTGGTATTCTGTGAGATTGTTCGATATCTTAATGTATGTATAAATTAAAATATACAGGGGAGACAACGCATCTTTATTTTAATTCTTAATCGTGGAAAGATCTATATGTTTATGGCCCACAGTATCCACTTACCGTCAAGTTCAGTGTGTGCTTGTTTGTTACATTGATCTCATAAAAAAATTAAAAATTTATTCCTAGCTTTGCGGCGACAAACAGTTTTACAGCGCTACTCACATTGCGTGCTTAGTGCCATTTTAATCGATAAACTTTTCTTCCGCTGCTGGTTTTTGTGTTCAGCGTGCACAGAATAAATCACTGTGAACGGAAAAACGTTTACTAGCTGTAAGTTTTCACGTCACGGACAAATTGCGTTTAACAGTCTTCCGTTTTGTTAAAAAAAATATATTCTCCTTTTATACCTATAACCTGGCCCAATAAAATATAGGTAATAATCGTCAAAATTTTTATCGTGTGATTATATTATTATTTATTTAACAAGTACACTTACAAAACATATATATGACAATTATAAATTTTGTTTATTTACTGAAAAAAGTTAACATCATTAATTCATTCATTCATTACAACCTTTTACAAGTCCACTGCTGAATATAATATTATATTATCCTGTGAAAAAAATCTTAGGCGGGAGGCCAAGGAATACCACAAAGCTCGGTCATAAGTTCCCTGCATCTATCGACTTCTGCATTTCGTACCAGGTCACCACTCAATCTAGTGGAGGGCCGCCCTACATTGATATCTAATTAAAAATGCACAAAATTCTGAACCTGAATTCCACAGATTTGTGAATGCTGACACCCAAGCATCTGGCTATCGTCTTGTCGTTTTGCTCTTATATTAATACAAAATTATGTTGAAAATTTTTAATCTTATTTTTTTATTGACAGTTAAGTAAGTAGCCCTGCGTATGCGTGTGGGCACATTTAATAATGTGTAAGGACGTATTCTTCAAACTGATTAAAAACAATTTGTTCTTAAAATGGCTCCAATTCTCTTTGATGTTAAAATACGTCCCGCTTTACAAAACGGCGAGTATCGTTATGTTCATTTAACACCTATTTTAATAGTAATTTTAACCGGATTTCAAACAGGAATAGGTTCGAAGTGGCACTATGTGTATAATATACGTGTGCAAAATATCCACATTTTGTTGATTTTAAATCATTAGTATTATTTCCTTATAAAATTTGGCAATTGACAAATTGTCTTTATAACAGAAGAGTTGCATGTCTTGTTGTGGACTCCCGAGGGCTGACATAAGAATTGAAATTTGGGTTTTGATAGCCTTATGTCTATTGCTTTTAGAGATAATGACACAAGATTTAACAGTACCCAACCTGAACCGAGATTCTGGGAGAGAATTAAAGCAAAATCAAAGCATCAAAGGCGGCTGCACTGAGTTTATGGCGCAAATATAAGTATTTCTAAGGCGAATAAATATTGTGCCCTTTGTTGTAAAGACTGTAGTTGACTGTACTGTAGGTCTGTAGGTCCACGTGCAGTAAATATCAATTTTTTTGTGAATATTATAAATAATAAGTTCGTAGCCATCGCTGCTGGTGTCAAATTTCTGGTTCATTTGCCAAAAAATTTACCAGTAATAATATTATATATCAGTAGCTGTGCCCCACAGTTGCAGCCGCGTATGTGACGTGTCTAAGCGGCGCGGAATGATATGACACCTAGTTCAAGCATTTTAGATAGCAATAGTAAAATGCTTAGTTTTAATTAGTATGGAAAAATTTATGGAGTACTTTTATCTAAATTAAGTACATTTTATTTAATCACCCTCTCCCTTCCAGGAGAGCTGCACTCATCGCCCCCCCCCCCGTGCCCTCAAAGTGCCCCCAAGCGTGGTTGGTTTTTAGTTTTAAAGAAAACAGTGCATGATACAATTGAACATTGTGTGGATTCAAAATGATCCTTGATAAATTTGCTAGCAACCTTATACTTATTAATCAACTAGCTGTACCCCGCGACTTCGCCCGCGTGTAATTTATGGTTTTAATTATGTTGCGCGGACCCCTAATTCTTTTTCTAAAATATAAGTAACCTAAGTTACTCCTTATGACATCAGCTATCTGCCAGTGAAAGTCCCGTCGAAATCGGTCAAACCGTTTCGTAGATTAGCCGGAACAAACAGACATACAGACAGACAGACAGATAGACAGACAGTATCGAAGTGCTGAAGTGCTTGTACAGTAGGGCTACGATGGCTATCCGAGGACAGAACCAGACTACGAAACGTATCCAATTGCAGAGAGGTGTAAGATAGGGTGATGTTATATCTCCGAAACTCTTCACCGCTGCATTGGAAGACGTTTTCAAGCTTCTGGACTGGAAATGATAAGGTATTAACATCAATAGCGAGTACATCACTCACCTTCGACTTGCTGACGATATAGTCCTTATGGCAGAATCGCTGGAGGACCTAAGCATTATGCTCAATGACCGCAATTAGTGTTTCCCATCGGATAGGTCTTAAGATGAACATGGACAAAATAAAGATCATGTTTAATGTCCATCACCTATGCCGGTAGTTGTTGGGAGCACTAAGCTCGAAGTTGTTGACGAGTATGTTTACCTGGGACAAATAATCCGACTAGGTAAGTCCAACTTCGATCGACAGATTCAACTCGGTTGGGCAAGGTTTGGAAATTACGGCACATCTCGTCAGGTATACCTCAAAACTTGAAAATTCACGCTGGTTTTCTGTGAGGTGGTACCACGACCTCACAGAAAACCAGCGTGAAGTAGAGGTTTACCTCTGCGTTTCGCTTGGTGAGTGCAGGTGGCCGGAGGCCCTTTTTACTGGAAATGGGGCATTCCATCTTAGTCCTCACGGGTGACAACGTATCTACATTTTGATTTGTAACAGAGGATAGTTGTAGATGTCTATGGGCCGCAGCAAACACTTACCATCAGGTGGACTGTGTGCTCGTTTGTCACCCTTATCCTATAAAAAAAAAAAAACAAAAAAAAACGAGACTGGACCCGTGTGTGTTGCCAGTAATGACCTATGGAACTGAGATGTGGTCCTTCACTGCTGGCCGGATGAGGAAACACAAGGTCGCTCAGCGAGCTATGGAGAGGGCTATGCTCGGAGTTTCTCTGCGTGATAAGCTTAGAAATGAGGATATCCGCAGTAGAACCAGAGTGACCGACATAGCCCAACGGATTAGTAAGCTAAAGTGGCAATAGGCCGGCCATATAGCTCGAAGAACCGACAACCGATGGGAAAAAAAAGTTCTCGAGTGGCGGCCTCGTACCGGCGGATGAAGTTTAGGGCGTCCCCCCCACGCGATGAAGTGACGACCTGGTAAGATATGCAGAAAGTCGATGGATGCAGGTGGCTCAGGACCGTGCTTTACGGCATTCTTTGGAGGAGGCCTATGTTCAGCAGTGGACTTGTGAAAGGCTGTAATGATGATGATATAAATTTTTATTGTCATCCATCCATTCATCCATCCATTTTCACATATAAAATTCCACTGCTGAACATAGGCCTCCCCCATGGATTGCCTCAAGGAGAAACGCAACCGCAGTTTTTTATTATCTTGAATTGTTATCAGAATCAGAAAGATGCTGCTGCCTCTGTCACCTCTTAACACAGCTACGGGATGATATGGGGAAGTGAATATTCTAACACCGCCTTCACAGGGTTTATCGTCAGAAATAGTGTGTACACATTACAGTGAAAATGTGTATATAGAAAAGATGCGTTTTCCCAAAGTAAAACGAATTTTTGCTGGACTTTTATGAAGGTTATTATTACTGTTATTATCCGTTTATTACTGTCAAAACAGCATATGTGCTGTATGAAGTAATTATTTACAAACAAACAAACAGAAGTGAAAACTTTTGGAGTAAAATCTTCTTTAGGCACGTTGGACACTTGGGATGGGGAAAAGCACTGAATTCGCGTGACCATTACAGTCAGATACATATTTGTATAAAAATAATGTTTACAATTTTGCGAAGCTAAATAGTTTTCATTTCTGACGTGCAGTCTTACGACTGACAGTTTTTTACTACGAGTTCCTAGCAATATTATGTCTGGGAATTATAGGTCCCATGTTTATGTCGAATTTACAAAAAAAAAAGGAATGAGCCAACTGCGTTACTTGTCCAGCATCACGTAAAAAGTGACTAATGGGATATGGGTTATAATTTTCCATTTAAACTTATACTATTTTTTAGCTAAACGTGGTATGAGCTCGCTGTTATTTGGACCCTGCGGAGCAGGCGTGACGCTATGTGTTAATTTTAATGACAGCTTAGTTTAGCAGTCAGGGGATGATAATATTCTTTTAAGACTTAAAATTGGTAAAATACCTTGAGGTTTTATTACCATCGAAATACTTCATTGCTGTCTTTATTTATTTAAACAACGATACAAGAGTATCGATCCGGTAGAGAACAAGTTCCCGTCAAAATCCAACTAACCTTATGAAAAACAGCAGCTTATATTTTACGTTCATATTAGCACAGTCTAGAATTTACTGCTGAATAAACTTGTTAGATTAAACTAGTTTTATCTTCAAATGGACAGGGTGCCGACCTCAACCTACTGTCGTTGATATTGCTTAATAGGTGCTTTCGCATTTTGACAAAGTTAATAATCATTCGGACGTTATCAGACTTAAGCTGCTGTTTTCGCAGTTTTGTCTAATTAAACTAGTTTCAACTTACACAAATTCTTGATTAGCAGTAAATTCTAGTTGTAACGAAGACGTTCAGCAAAACTTTCTTCTTTTTCTTCTTTTTAAAAAACGTTACCCCCACACTAGGATTTTCTCCTGTGTCGTGGAGGCAGTTTACAAACATAAATTGCACAAGGACAAACATCCAGACCCGGAACAATTATTTGTAGGCCATACAAATACTTGTTCCGTGCGGGATTCGAACCCGCGGCCCCCAGCGCAACAACTGATTGCTAAGCCACTGCGCCACGGAGCCGTCAACTGATTTTAACTAGAAAAAATGCATTATATCTGAAAACGGATTTTCACTGTAACGTAGATATATATTATGTTATGTAAATAAATATTACTTGTAATAATCTGGTTAAAACCTTTTTGTATTTAACACGTAGAAAAAGAAAGTTACGAGCGCGCAAGGACAAAGGCGACTTCTCATTTTTGTAAAAGCATACTTAATAAAATATAGTAGATTTATCTCAACTTTCAACACGTTTGAGTACAATTTCGGGAATATTGTATTTAAAAAATATTTTAAATATTATATAATTTTGTGGAAATAAACAAAATAGTCGAATAGAAGCTTGGAATATTACTTTAATAATAAACTTGGAATATTATGTAGGTAATAGTGGCGGTTAAAATATCCACTACCCCATATCTTCCCGTGGGTGTCGTAAAAGGCGACAAAGGGAAACGGGCAGGAGATGGGCAGCTGCATCATCCTGGTAACTGCAAAAATACAATAAAAACTGCGGTTGCCCCATGATGAAAGTTACGAAAAGACGGCCACCAGTCCCCGGCGGCCCCGCTATTCCTGGCTACGGTGGCACCCCCTGCCCCGCCGTTACAATGGTAACGGCGGGGCAGGGGGTGCTAAGAATCTCTGGTGGAGGTTCGGATGCCACCTACGACGACTCTACCTGGCAACATACAACGCACGCACCCTGAGGACTGACGAGAAGATTGTGGAGCTGGAAAAAGAGATAGACAAGTTACGCTGGCATATTATAGGATAATCCGAAGTCCGAAGAGAGGGGGAGGACACGGTAATCCTCGAATCCGGCAACTTGCTCTATTACCGGGAGGGCGACCATCTGTCCCAAGGAGGTGTGGGATTTATCGTCCACAAGTCTCTCGTTAACAACGTTGTAAAGATTGAGAGTGTGACGCCCTCGTCGTCACGTTGCGTACCTTATACTCAGAATCACCAAACGGTATTCGCTGAAGGTCATACAGGTTTACGTACCCACCTCGGCACACCTCGATCAGGAGGTGGAGGAAATGTATGAGGATATCTCTAGAGCCATGCATTCCTCCAAAACCCAATATACGGTGTTAATGGGAGACTTTAATGCAAAACTAGGCACAAGAGAGAACGGTGAGCTGAAAGTGGGGAAATTTGGAATAGGGCCACGGAACCCAAGGGGCCAGCAGCTGGCAGACTTCATGTAGAAAGAGGGACTATTTATGACGAACTCTTTCTTCCAGAAGCGGCCCCACAGGAAGTGGACCTGGTCGAGCCCTGACGGTTCGACAAAAAATGAGATTGACTTCATTATGACGACCAGACGACAACTGTTCAGTGATGTCTCAGTCATCGCGAAGGTGAAAACCGGCAAAGAGCACCGAATGGTTAGAGGCACACTGATCCTAAACGTTAAGTTGGAGAGGTCTCGTTTAATGAAGTCAACGCTCCGTCCCCCTCGTGCTCTAATCCAAAGTCCCGAAACCTTTCAGCTCGAGTTACAAAACCGTTTTCAGTGCCTAGAAGACTGCAATGAAGTGGACGATTTGAATAACAAGCTCGTGGAAACTGTCCATGCGGTCGGAGCTAAGTTCTGCAAGACCCGCCGCAGAAGAACACAAAAACTCTCCGATCACACTATGATGAGCATAATGAGTCGTGTATTTTTGGATATTCCAAGTTTTTTTTTAAATTGAAATTTGACATATAATGATTGGAAAATTTGAAGTATAGTAATAATTATAAGGTTTTTAGTGAAAAATTGTGTGTAATAATCATGTTATACGTAATTTTTTAAATACGCTTAAGGAATGCACAATTGGATTTACCAATATATTTTGAATTGTTATCAGGGAGATGTTGCTGCTGCATTTTAATGCTTTATCCTATTCTAGCAGTTTCGACATAAGTGGCATGAACTAAACAATGTACAAAATGACCAAGTTTGACAGAGACTCAATTCCACGTGGTAATATATACGATATTATCTTATATCCAGGGTTGAGTGTAAACGTAACCTTAACGTTGACGAAGTATGTGGCAGTGAAACCTGAAAAAGTTAGTAACTTTTACTTTCACGTGGAAGAGCCATGCTGCATCTATACTAGTAGTATAGTTGTAGCACGAATGGCTCGGCTCGACCGGGGAAGGACCATGCTCTCACAGAATACCAGCGTAAATAGCAGCTTAACGCTACTGTGTACTGTGTTCTCTACACGCACCATACGAAAGTATGGTGAGTGTAGAGAACCGGAGATTTGGTTGTTGTTTTTTTGGATATTTTGCCTAAATAGGTAAAACCAGTTCGCTTCCGCTTGCCAATTACTGCGAAAAATAAAACACGAATTTAATTTTACATACTTTATTTATGATGTTATATCTAATTATATACTTAGATATTAATAACCAAATAGCTGACTTTTCTAATAATACTGATTTAACTATTACGTATGCTATGTTAAAAAAAAACAACAAGTCTAAAATATGTAAGAATATAAACATACTTAAATTATATTATTTCCACTCTTCTCGCTTTTCTGTTTGCGAAATCCTTAATAATCTCGTCTATGTCTATATGGTCTCCTCTATGGATATTGTTGCTAAATTTGTTAATCTTTCCTGGCTCAATATTGAGCGCAGGTAATTTTTTAAGTTATGTAAGTTTTAATTTAGAAAAGGACCTTTCCACGCTTGCTACTGTAACTGGCATTCTAGTCTAGTAGTTAGCAAAATTCAACATAAAACGACGAAAAAATTAAGCAGGTCATTTTGATTATTCGATAATTTAAATCTTTCGTCTACGGAGGAATCTAAAGCTGGATCCAATTTATGAAAAAAATACATTAATTTTAAAAGTGGTCTTCGGATAATTTAAAAAATGGTCTTCGTGTTCATAATCAAAACTCTTCGGAGTCTTACGACATCTTAGGGGTCTTGATCTGGAAGTTTCAAATTCAGCCTCGACATCTAATTTTCGGCAATTTTCATGGCATCATTTACAATTTCCTCAAAATTTGCGTCAGTTCTAATTTTAATCATAAACTTCTTTAATTCCGTTAAAACATCTAAAGCAACTTGAATATTCATATCGATGGACTGCAGAATTTTGCTCACAAAATTTACTTTTATCAAAAATTTACTTTTATCACACACATTTACACATACATTTGCCATTACATTACAAATGAATGAAAAGAAGCATATTTTTTCTGCTAGACATTTAGCGTCATATTTTCTGATCATATGATATACCATTTGATATTTCATATAAGGCATCATCATATAAATTTCTGGTAAATTTGTAAACAGCTGTTTGATAACATATATTCTGCTTGACCATCATGTTTCAGACAATGGTTTTAAAGTGTATTTATGGCATATTTTTTTAATATATCCCATCCTTTGCTAGAGGACGAAGAATGTTTATATAATTCTTGCACAATACTAAAAATCCAGTCGTATGACGATTGAGATTGGCAGCGACGTTTACTATTAAATTTAAACTATGGTTAGCGCACGGTACATAGAAAGCGTGGGGATTAGATCCGGCAATCTTTTTTGAAGACCATTATTCTCATATTTGATCCACTATCATAGCCCTGTCCCCTTAAGTTGTTTATGTCCAAATTAATTTCGGCTAGTTTTTCTACTACAAATGACGTTAATCCAGCGCCAGTTGTATCGATAATTGGACAGAAAGTAAGGAAATGCTCCCTTATTTTCAACTTTCTATTTTCTGTGTTAAAATAGACAAATCTTATTATAATACTAATTTGCTCTACGTGTGAAACGCCAGGTGTACAATCCAGTATCATTGAAAAATATTTATTAATTTGACATAAATTTAAAATAAAATGTTGAATTTGGTTACCGAGTATGTAAATTATATCATTTTGGATCTTACCACCAAGATAAGTCTGCATATTTTTGAAATCCAAATCATTCGTTACGCGTCGAATATGTTCAGTCATGGAAAGATCGAATTTTCGTATAATTTTTGGCTTTGGCCACGAAAAGCCATATTTTGCGTACTAAAAAATTGGACAACATATATTATTCCTTTGATTAAATCGTACCAGTGCTGCTCTTCAACCTCTAAAAGTATTTGTTAAATACTATCAATAGTGATTTTATTTTTAAGAGCGTGACATAAATTTGTTCATTTTTTATAATTATTGAAATGAGCAGAACTTTTCTCATGTCTACTGCAATACAAAGCTAGATGTTGCCAATCACTAATTCCCTCGCAGAATTTATTGTTATGTTTTGATTCAAATAGCTTGCATCAGAAGCAATAAACGGCACTTTGAACACAGAATACAGCAGCCACTTTCTGTGATACTTTGCACCGTTTCCTGATTGCCTTTCATATTAATACTCGGAAAATTTTCGCCCCGAAGAATCACGCGGAAAACGGTTTTTTTTTTCATTTATTTTGGCAACAAACAGTCATATTTCTTTATATACAGTTTACATTTTACATTTACACGTGACAAAAAAGACCAAATTGTGCCAATAAATCTACATTAACAAACCATATTATTTACATTGTGAGACAACATAGTCAGACAACAAGTTTTACTGCAAAAACTTTTTTAAATTTGTTTAAACTTAATTAAACTAGTGCTAAAAATATCTATTTCTGAAAAATGTTAGTTATACATGTTGATGGAATGACATATGTTACAGGTAACAAGAGTTACGTGTATAGTTTTTATGAAACCGTGGAGGAATGAATAGTGGTAACGAACATGAGGAGCGCACTGGAAAACGAACGCTTGATGGAAATGAAAACATAGACAAAAGAGTCGCTGAATCTATTAATGAGTTTAGAATTTTATAAAGAAGAATAATGTCAAACATTTTACGTCTGTTAAAAATAATTGTGTCTGCACAAAGCTTCATTATATGATTCGTTCTCAATACCGTAACGATAGTTAAGGGATTTCAAAAACTTTTTTCGTACTTTTTCTATCCTCCTAATATGTATTTGATAAGAGGGGCTCCATACCGTGCTACAAAAATTAAGAAAGAAGGAAGGATTGAACGTACAAAAGAAAAGTATAACACTTTGAGAGTTATACCCTTATTAAATGGTTTTGTTATTGTTAAAATAAAACTTAAACTTCGAAAAGCTTTACTTATAATATGGTCTATATGAGAGTTAAAAGATAATTTTGAATCTACGATTAGGCCAAGAACTCTTGTTGTAGTAACCCTTTTTATAATAATGCCATTCAGACAATATTCAAAATTTATTTGGTTGAATTTACGTGAAAAAGATAGCACATGATATTTGTCAGTATTAAGATATAATTGATTAGTAACACAATATTTGTCTAAAGCAAGCAAATCTTGTTGCAGTTTGAGACAGTCGTCTCTTGACTTAACAGTTTTATATATTTTGGCATCACCAGCGTAAAGAAGATGATGACTCTCATTTAATGTTTGTCCAATATCGTTAATATATAAGAAAAACAGGAGCGGGCCAAGATGAGATCCTTGAGGAACATCTGAAGGTACAGGTAGAAATTTTGAGGTAAATCCCTCAATACAAACAGCTTGACTTCTATTTTTTATGTACGATTCAATCCATCTAAGAAGGTTGACATGTACACCTGCCTTTGCGAGCTTTGCTATTAGTATACTATGGTTAATTTTGTCAAAGGCTTTAGAAAATCACTGTACACGACATCCACTTGTAGATTGTCATCCATGGCTCTTCGCAAATATTCCGTGAAAGTTATCATATTCGTATCAACACTTCTGCCCTTGAAAAATCCATGTTGTTGTTGGGATATATATTGACGAGCAGAGAGCGATAAGTAAGTAGTAATAATTTTCTCAAGGACCTTCCCCAAGACACATAATTTCGAGATAGGTCTATACTCGGTTACTATAACTTTGGTTTTTTTTTAATAGGCGTTTTTAAAGAGTATTTCCATATGTTGGGGAACACTCCACTTTTGACAGATGTGCGGAAAATTAATGTTTCCGGCACTGCGAGTTCATTTGCACATTTTGAAATAAGAAGAGGATGAATAAAATCTGAACCCGCGCCTTTATTGATACTAACTTTTTGTAATTCTTTAAGAACTAAGTCAAAGCTTATATCAGTTAAAATTATATCTAAAGTTGTAAGTGAACTTTGATTACTAGGGTAATCTTGGTGACTAACATTGCTTACGGTTGTAAATACGGAATGGAAATATTCATTGAAGGCATTACAAATATCTATACCACCAGAAATAACTTTACCATTGTACAACATCTTTTCAGGAAAATCGCTAGTGGTATTTTTCGGATTTATAAAAGACCATAAAAACTTAGGATGTGTTTTTATTTTATTTTCGGAAAGTTCAAAAAAGTTTTTATAACAGTCACGCAGCATTTTTTTAAATCTGCTTCTTAATAATGAAAATGTTTGACAGTCACTCATGTTGCCGTATACCTTCCATTTTTTATGGTATTTACATTTTTCCTTCAATAATTTAACAAGGAGCTTAGTATACCACACTGGGTATTTTAAATTATAATTAAAATTACAAACGGGAACATATTTATTCCAAATATCATTTAAAGAATTATAAAAGTAGTTTGTCATGCATTCCACATCGGTCACATAACTAAATTTTTCTTCCCAGTTAATAGACTTTAAGGCCTTTTTTATAGATACGAAGTCAGCTTTGTGATACTGTTTTTTTGTACCTCTGCTTGGATTGAGTGTAGGAGCAAAGCTTAGTTTAAAATCAATTTCTAATGCCTTATGATGAGGATCCTCTGTAACAAGTGGAAGTTTGCAAGATGATACTTGACAAGTTTTATTACTAAAAACTAAATCTAAAAGCCTGCCGTTTACGTTAACTTGATTATTGTGTAGCGATAATAAGGATAAACTCAAAAAGTCAGCTGTAAAACAAGCTAAGCTATCGTTATTTGTATTTATATCTAAGGAATTAGTACATGTATTATAAGACCAATGAGCATGACTTATAAAAACAACTCAACAATTTATTCGTGATTATTACCGTGCGCAATATACGTTGATATGATATGCAAGGAGCGAGATGCGTTACGGGAGCGAGGAGTTAAGGTGGTGGGACAAGGGTGAATCTGAAGCGGCACCGTCACCCATACTTAATTATACTGTTTAATTTATTTAATCAGATTTTCTATTAAATACTGGATCAAAGTAGCATGGAAAACTTTTCGCCAGAGTCCAGGGTCATCTGTGGAAAAAGTTGGTATTGGTGACGATAATTGTCTTGGCGGTGACAATGGTGTATCAGGAAGAGGCACGGATGTAACTTCGGCGGCATCATCTTGAATTAAAGACAGACAAACAAAGACATATGAGTACCAGTCTGAATAAACTGATTTAACTATCTATGAATAATTATGTTTGTTAAAATAAATAAATAAATGAATATTTCTCGACAATCAAACTCCGCCGTCTAGTCCCAAGCTGAGCAGGGCTTTTAATGAAATTAAAAAAGAAAATGTTTTCTTTTATTTTGACATTACAAACAGACTAAAGTTATATTTATTTGTATAGAAAATAACATTAAAATCACGTGCTTGAAGCGTTTTTTGAATCAGATTTTATAACATCTTCATCGATAAAATGCCTGGTTTCTCTCTCTAATAGTTCTTTGAAAGTAGAAGGTAGAGCCGTAAAATAATTGCTTATTTTAGTTGTATTTTTATCACATTCTTCTTCTTGTTTTCTTTTCCTTATTAAGTTCTGGTAACCAGATAATTTCTTTTTTTAACTTGAGTACCATCACTCGTCGTGAAACACGTTAAAATAATCACTAACACACAAACTATATATTGTTTTTAGAGCTAGAACTTAATCTTGCACACACTTTCAATTGACTGATTGTTCAATTGTTTTGGCACTCTCAATCCTTAAAATCGGGGAATCCCCGTGACCCCACCCCACTCTCGTCTCACGCATCGCATCGGGTTACGTTCATAATTCATTCAAACAAACTCACGACAGTTCTTTTGATTTTAACGCTGAGCTCGTAACTAATGTTCACTAAAACCCAAAGCGTAAAATTAAAGCACACACGTTAATATTATCTTAGAAGACTTGTAAAATAAGCGCATTATAATTATGTTTTGTTATTTACAAAGCATATGTTGCACCTATTGTACCTACTTACTTATCGATACTCCACTACAATGAACATGTTGTTGTATAAGTGTAACAAAAATAATTTCGATGGCGGCGCCTCTATTGTATTGGCGCCCGTGTGCGCCGCACACTTCGAACACAGGGGCGGCGCGGCCCTGAGTGAAGACACCAGGAAACCCTAATTGCTGGCAACCAGACGTTTCGTTTCAGTCCTAAAAGGTGACTCTGCAGCTGAATTTTAATTCTTAACCGTGAGTAGTTGCAGATACTGTTTCTACGTGGTAGAGCCATGCTGCAGGTTGTAGCACGAATAGGTCGGCTCGACCGGGGAAGGACTACGCTCTCACAGAAAACCAGCGTAAAATAGCAGTTTAACGCTGCTGTGTTTTGAATGGTGAGTGTAGAGAACCGGAGACCCTTTTTACTGGCAAAGAGGCATTCCATCTTAGTCCTCATGGGTGACAACGCATCTGCATCTTGAGTCTTTATTGAGATAGATATAGATGTCTATGGGTCACAGTAACTACTTACCATCAGGTGGACTGTGTGCTCGTTTGTCACCCGATCCTATAAAAAAAAGTCTTAACAATGCAGCACAGCATCTAATTAGAATGAGATGGACGGTGTACTCTTTTGTCACTCTTACATAAATAAAAAATACACGGCCGTAAGCCCCTAATTACTTTACGCTCGAACAGAACGAAAAGTTCGTTCTACATCTCAGGCCAACAAGAAAAAATAGACGGAGCGCTGCGTATGTATGTATATTTCAAGTGATGCCGAAACTTGATCAACTTCTTTACATGCACTCATGCATACATCTTTCTTCTTTCTTTCTTTAGCAGCCTGTAAAAGTTAAGTGCTGAACGCGCACATATGCACCTAAAGGATTGATGTTGGTTGCAAATTATTTCTGATGCATTTGTACACGTTACAATAGGTTGAGCATGATTTTGGCTCCATTTTTGTGTCATTTGAAGTGTACATAGCACTTCGTCTATCTTTTTTAAAGGAGACGGTATTTAATTCGACTGTATGTTTTTTTTCTTTTTCTTTTTTGTGTTAACTCATACATTTTTTATGGGTGAACTGAAGCTGGTGCTTTTCTTGTAGCCCCATATAAATTTGATCAAGATCTGACCAATAGTTTTTAAGTTATTTTTAATAATTTATATTGAAGTCTGTTGTACAAAATTTTTAATTTTATATTATGTTGGTAGAAGTTCTACACTGATTCAGGTAATTTTTTAATTACTTTTGTTAATAACCAATCCGCATCAAGTAACATGAATTTTATAATAATATGTTGCATAATATCTGGATCATTGCCTACACACAGGATGTACTGGTTTGCATTCATATGAGTTTAAATGACGTCGGCATTTTTGCTTTCCAAGAGAAATAATATTTTTTCGGAAGCCGTGTTGGACTTCTGCCAACGCGTTATCACTGAACGTAACAAAAACTAACTTCCGACAGATGTTACTAATTTGCATGTGAAGTTTATTCGGAAATCATACTGAATTTGTAAAATATATATATTGAAATGAAATAAAATTAAGAAATGCTTAACTTTATAAAAAACGAGAGGTATTATTATACTACGGTTTCAAAATGCGGTTTCCTTAACTTGAGAAAAGATCACCTCTTCAGGTATACTATTTCTTGTTATTTTAACGGCGAAATAGTAGGTATATTACATATAAATAAAATATACGTATCTGCTTGTAAAATCGAAACAACTGCCTTCTATTGAGCTGGGGGAGTGGGAGGGGGCTTTTTGCATGTCATTAAGACAATTTGAAAATTTTAGCCATCATCAACTATGACATCAGGACGTTCAAACACCTCAGTCCCCTTCGTGACTATAGTTGCTGTAAAGCACCCGAAAAGCCAGACTTTTTTAAAATTAAAGTGAAATAAGCTTTACTCAATGTGTTATATTCGCGTAAATTTGAGAAATCATTATATTAGAATATATAATTGCATATAAATACAGCCAGGGGAAAAGCTAAGGCGCGAGAACGGTATACTATGGAGCAGTAATCTTCGTACTGTCCTGTCTCAGCGGTTTAGGAGTGGGTCTGAGTGGCATCAGACATGTCACGAAGGTTGGCACTGAAAATCAGTACTGCGTCGGAATTGGATTTTAGAAGCAAAATATGCTGAGTTGCTAACGGGTCGGGAATGAGGCGTAAAATTTCCATTTTTTGTTGTATTTATTTTATATTTTACTTAACTTTAACTTAGATAAGTTAGAATTTGTGTTTTTATTGCTGTTTCACAAGTTATTTATTTGTTAGTTTTACTTATTCTTAAATATAACGTGTGTGCGCCTGTTTCTAGCAAATAAATTTATTTCTTTTCTTACTTTTTCACATTCTCAATAAGTTTTCATGATACTGGTAATTATTTTATTTAGAGCTTAGTATATTTAAGCAATAATTCACCATACGTTAGCAAACAAAGACAAGCTTTATACAATGAAGAGTCGAGTCTCGTATGCTATTGGTATCGCGTGACACGTAGTCCGGCTTTTACCGCTTTCAAACGCCGTACATTAAAATCTTCATGGCCCATATCTATTTCCTACTGGATGGTTGGACAAATTCACTCGCAGTAAAGTTTTTCGTAATGTATTTTGTTCCTGCCATTGCAGACATGCCATGCATTTCAGACATCGTAGTAATATTGATTTGTTGCATCTTAAACTTAAAATTAACTAGCGACGCGCCTTGGCTTCTCCTGGGAAAGATCTTTTAATTTGGCGTTATTTAGATGTAAGATTATCAAAGACCATTTAAATGAACAATTTTTGGTCTTTATTTTTAAAATAAAGTTTATTTAAGGTATACTTACGTGGAAGAGCCATGTTACAGCTATATTAGTAGTATAGTTGTAGCACGAATGGGTCGGCTCGACCGGGGAAGGACCACCCTCTCACAGAATACCAGCGTAAAATAGCAGCATAACGCTGCTATGTTTCGTATGGTGAGTGTAGAGAACCGGAGACCCTTTTTTACTGGAAAGGAGGCATTCCATCTTAGTCCTCGCGGGTGACAACGCATCTGCATTTTTATTCGTAATCGAGGATAGATGTAGATGTCTATGGGTCACAGCAACTACTTACCATCAGGTAGACTGTGCGCTAGTTTATCACCCTAACTCTATGAAAAAATACTACCTTATTTAGAGCTGATTTACAAACTATTCAGACATTAATAAGGATTTTTAAAAATTGTGTTTGTTTGTGAGTCTGTCCTTCTGCCTAGTCTTATCAGCGGAATGGCTAAAGTGATTGTAATTAAACTTAACGAACAGATAGAGAACAATGTCAAGAGTGATATAAGATACATCCAGTCTGATAAACTTAGATTATTTTTTTGACAAATCGAAAAATTGATAAAAGTTTTTGATGATTATCTTAAATTTGTAGCCGTATCAATAAATGCTCTATAGGTATAGTCAAAACTGGTTGCTAAGATATATAATACATGCATATACAAGAATGATACATACCTATAAGTTTTTCTGGTCGCAAAAAAACCATCTCCTCTCTTCTTTCCCTCTGTCGCCTCTTACCGTAGTGGCGTTGTAAGAACAGCCCATATATACTTTGAAATATTATATTTTAATTAGTACTTTATTTATTGATTGTGTAAATGGGGGCGGTTCTATGTTCAGCAGTGGACTTTTGACGAGCTTTTGATAGGCCGTTATTAATAAACGAATGAATAAATTGAGTATAGTTGATAACAGAGATCCCCTACGATCATAGTTAATTACGCACATAGTATCAAATAGTATTGTATTTTGAGGATGATATTTATCGAATAATTTAAGTTGAACATTGTCATAGCTCTTCAGTCCAAATAACAAAGGTTAAACTGAGTGCCGTGATTAAGATTAGACAACGGGTATTATGTCAATCCTGGTACGACACAAGACGATACTTTTAGAGTTTATACTGAATATGTATTTCAATAATTTGATTATATGTGAATGGCCTACCGTTAAGCTCAACTAACGATATTAGATAAACCGCTTATTATCATTAGTATTCAAAAGATTAACGTTAATAAACTTAGAAATAGTAAATTTGTATAGCTAGGAAATGTAATACAATTATATAACACATATTTAATTTGTGATCGTTATTTACTAAATGATGAGGTGTCAGGAACTACACAGTTGGGAAACTATGACAGCATCTTAAAAAACATGAACTCAGATAACTTTCGTTTGCATAAAATTTAAATGTCGGTTCTGGACTTTTAATATTTATATGTTATATCATAATATGTGTCATTTTTAAGCATCTTATGCTCACGAATGAGTGTGAGATTTGGCATAGTTAAAGTTCATATGGAGAAGGAGGGCAGAAAGCTATAATTTATATATTATAATATGTGTTAAATTACATTTAATTAAATAGTCTAAAATATTCATCCTTTTCGTACATACTACCAATGTCAAACATATAATAGTCTGTGGTCTAACAGTTTTACAATGTAGGGATTGTAGCTAAAGAATTTTAAATGTTGCCAACAAATAATTACTACTTAATTTTGTGCGTGAATGTGCAAAGTGAAATACGGCTTAATTAATCTACAAACTTCAAAATCATACTAATAACGATCGTCCTTCGACCATTAGGCGACCATTAGTACGTTTTATTTGTTTGACATTAAATAAACATAACATAATAGTAATTTTTGAGAAAAAGTTTAAAATATAAATGCAAAGCTCAATTAGAATTCATACGTTATTTTGTTTATTAGAAATGCTTCAATATTACGCCATCCTGACATTAACACGTGAGAGAATTTGTGCTCATTTTTCGCCATTACTTCAATAAAAAAAATTGAACAAAAACTTTTTCAATAAAACCAGAGTGCTGTCGCAACTGCAGTTTTCAGACGCATCTAGTCATTAAATTTACACTCGGAGCTATTGTTTAACAGTATCTGTTAACCATTATGTTTTGGTAGCTCATCAAACTATTAGTGTAATTTATGTGGTAATAATATATTAGATACAAGGCAAGTTCTGCGAAATTATGTTCAAGTTCTGAGGAATTGTTCGAATTAATCCCAGCCGCCAAATTTCACTAACGTACATTGCGGCAGAACTCCCGATACCATCCACACTATCTGGATTATTGGCGGTCCACCACTGTGCGATTTAGAAGATGTTTTCTTCCTCGTAAAACTTCCTTGTGGAATCGATTACCATCAGCGATTTTCCCGGACCGATACGACTTAGGGACCTTCAAGAAAAGAGTCTACTCCTTTTTAAAAGGCCGGCAACGCATCTGCAATTCCCCTGGTTTCCCTGGTGTTGCAGCTGTTTATGGGCGGCGGTAGTCACTTACCATCAGGTGAGCCGCATGCTCGTTTGCCCCCTCTCCTATAAAAAATATATATATAGCCATAATTCAGGGATAATAACTGATTTAAAAAAGAGCAGATTCCCAAATCTTTTGTATGTTTTGCATTTTACGCGATATATTTTTTCAGTATAAAGTCATTGAGAATGTAATATAGCGGTGATGGTAAAAATTTACTTTTGATAAAAAGTAAAACCCAACTTCAAAGAACGTAACAATTTCATATTCTGAATTTGGGGCTTCAATTCTTCTATACACAATATCATAGCACCGACTTCAGATTAAGAAATTATTGTATTTGTTTTTAGTTTTTGAAGGAAGGATAAACATTCACAAGCTCACGACCCACAAGGTACAGAAAGTTTGTCAATATCCATATTATGAACTTCATGTTTGTATTTCATCAGATATTTATATCTCTAAAGGGATAGTTAAGTGAGCGGAGGTACAGTTTGTTAGTTTATTTGTTGGAAGTAATATCGGGAACTACATACTGGTCCGATTTAAAATTTCCCCTATTTTCAATAGTATAAAATTTTACATAATACTTAATTTTATCTACAATATTAAAAACTATGATAATAAAAAAAAACAACTAAAACTAGAAACTTAATTATCATATAGTCCTACTCCCCGCGGTATCGTGCCAAGAACGCTTCCCTCGGCTGCGTTTCCCCGATGAATGGCTATACTTAGCCTTTGAGCGAGGAAAGAACCAGCCCTCTTATCACCAGCAGCAACGACCAGCCGCGGATGGAGTTCCTTTAGGAACTTCATCGCACGTGGACCCCACGGACCGATAGTCTCTACAGCAAATGGCACAAATATATAGTCATCTCTCAGAGACTCATATTTGCGCCACTTACTCATTTCAGCTGCCTCTGATGCCGCCCCGGCTCTAAACGAGGTACCCCTGAGATGAGAGGCCGCCAGAGTGTCTACGCAAGTAGCATCCCACACTAGGGCTTTACCTCTCTCCCAAGGGACCAATTTCATACCGTCGGGTCTCTTGCCATCGTCTCTAAATATTCCACAAGGCTCTAAAACCGAGGGAACATTTATAGAGGCAAGAGCCCTTCGGATAACATCGTTCAAAGAACTGTGTCGTAAAAACCTACCAGCGCTTTTCTTACAGGAAAGTCCGTGGAGCCCAAACTTGTCGACGCTGCTACCACAGGGGCACTGATGGGGTTGACAAATCGCCGCTCCTAGTCCGATTCTTACGGCAATGCGCAAGCTTTCCCTATCAAGTAATGTGCCGAGATTACTTGATGGTAAAGCGTGTAACTAGTGACTAGATTCCTTAGTCGAAACAGCTAGAAGGCGTGCCTTATCTTGGTCACTATGGAAATTATGAAACAAATCCTTCTGCACGCCCTGTACCAACGGAATATCCCACTGTTTTTGTTGGTTAACTTCTAGTGGAATATTTCAATCAATGAAACAGTTTGTATATTTTAAGTAAGTTCAGCAATCCGGTATGGTCTAGTGGCTAGGATACCTGGCTCTCACCCAGGAGGCTCGGGTTCGATTCCCGGTACCGGAAAATATATTTTACTCAATTTTAATGTTTGATAATTTTATCCTTATTATTTTTTTTTAATGTTTTGCACGTTTTCCTAATTTTTCAATCATCAGACAAAGGTTATTTATAGGTTAAAATACAACTTATACAAATTATTAATTACTTTTGTATCACTAAATTAATTCAATAGTTTCACTTTTATATTTTTTTGCTGTTGAGATTCATTTATTTATGCTTAGCCTTTTAACTCGGGGGAGGCCTATGTTTAGCAGTGGACTTGTAAAGAGCTGTAATGATGATGATGAAATATTATATAATTTAATAATAGGTAATATTAGTGTAAACAATAAACCTAAGATAAGCCACCTAAATTTAGGTTTCGTTTTGAGCGAACGGTCGTATTTTTTAAAAGACTACAAAAAAGTGAAATCTTTTTTTTTTGTAAGTTTGTTACGATATATCATCGACAATTGCAAAATTATTATAATTTTTTTTCAATTTTATTATTAATAACATTATATACTTCAGTCGTGGCTTTTCTTTTATAGAATAAGGGTCACAAACGAGCACACAGTACACCTGATGGTAAGTGGTTGCTTTGGCCCATAGACATCTACATCTATCCTCGATTACAAATCAATACAGATGCGTTGTCACCCGTGAGTACTAAAATGGAATGCCTCATATCCAGTAAAAAGGGTCTCCGGATTCTCTACACTCACCATACGAAACACAGCAGCGTAAAGCTGCTATTTTACGCTGGTATTCTGTGAAAGGTTGGTCCTTCCTGGTCAAGCCGAACTATTCGTGCTACAAATATACTATTAATATAGCAGCAGCATGGCCCTACCACGTGTAAATATCATATGTAGTCCTATATATTATTAGAGAAAAAATTCCACCCTCCCATGTTTGGAAAAGTAGTCGACAATAATTACAAACCGCGTAACAACAGTAATACATACTAATTTATTTTACCGAAATTAACCGAAATTAGTAGGTATGTTAATAATTTTATATAAGAAACAGAAAATATTTGTTAGTGTATTCATTACCACATTAATTAGATAAAGGTAGTTCCGGTGCCCGATGTTGTAGACTATTTTAAATTAAGACATTTTTTAAATTAATTGTACAGTTTATTGAAATAAAAATTATTATTAAAAATTGTTATTGAAATATTAGCTAAATATTAGATAAGCACACACTATGCTCAAAATACACGTATGACTTACGATTCCATCCATCCTACGGCACTAGTTTGCACAGTGTGGCTTATCAGATATTATGCTCAAGTGTCAGTGCTTTCCCGAATTATATGCATCAGTGAAGCAACTATCTTGCGTAGGATAGCGTAAAACCCATGCATATGTACATATACCACACATACTGTAAAGATATTTAAAAAATAAACATAATATAATATACATCGTGTGGTATCCTCATTTTTCACATTTGAAAGAACATTTTAAATTTTACTAAGCGTTTGCTAATCTGTTCACAACTGACTAATTTTCAAAATTAATACGGATGCGTAACCCTCATTTAAGTACGGTGTTAGCTTTGTATTAACCTATCTGTTCACTGGCTCGGCAGAACTGGATCATAGGATTACAGCAAACACCTTCGCCGCTTGAGCATTGTTTCGTATGAGCACATTTTATTCCTATGCTTCATATAAGCAATTTTTGTGTATATGTATGAATTTAATTTATTTCCTAGAAACGTCTCTTACGATTTTGGATGAAGTTTGTATTATCATAATCTTTTACGTTCCAAGTTTATCCAGATAGGTGTAATCCTTGAGCAATTTTTTTCCAACGTCAGGTGAAGCGTGTATGTCAAAGTACAAAATGTTTTAAGTTATTCATTTATTCTTATCAGTGTGAAATAGTTTAAGATTGAATTATCACCATGATAGCATTTCAAGAATCCACTGCTGAATGCCCGTGATCCCCCATGCCAAAAAACACGGTCATGAATCACCTGCATCCATCGACTTCCTGTATATCTTACCAGGTCGTCACTCCATCTGGTCTCCATCCTACACTTCGCTAACAGGTACGAGGTTACCACTCGAGAACCTTTCTTTCCCATTGATTGTCGTTTGTCCTACTAACGGTATTTAATGACATTATTTACCAATGAGAATGAAATTCCGTAGAACAAAACACGGTTTTTCACAAGATTACCTAAATTAACTAAATTAGCACTTACAAAAACAATGAAATTTGTCTTAATTTTAATCTGAACTAACTTGGCTACCAGAAACTAATTGATTGTGTTATAAACAAATATTAGATTAAATTTGAGAACAGGAGCTACTGTCTGTTGGACGATCACATCTAGGGTTGCAAATGTATTTTTATGAAATATGGTATTTTCAAAGCTAGCGAGACCTGTAAGTGGTGAAATACAGTATAGCATAATATATAGTACAATATAATAATATAGTAAATGGTGAACATTAAAAACATTTCACTGCCGTTACAGCCTAGAAAAGTCCACTGCTGAAAATAGGCATATTTTGTTCTAATGATTAAAAAATTGGCCTTTGTCTCCATAAATAGTAGGATACTAAATTATATGATAGGGTAAGCAGCCCTAATCACAACACTACCAACACAAACTCACAACCTATGTTTGGCTTCGGCTGAAATCTGAATCCAGGTCCTAGGACGTAGTAATCAGTACCCCTTACGCAGTTGACAAAATTATGCAATAGAGGCACCCTTCAATTCTTCTCTTATATTATCAAATGATTAAATTGAAGAAAACATATTTGTAATACAAACTTAGGTTGCTTTTCATCCGCGTTGCTAAAATAAATCACTGTCACCTAATCGATTATCAAAGTGTACGTTTTATCGTAACAACAAATCCTTTTTCGTGGGGCCAAGTCTAATGTACACATTTGAATAGTGGGTACTCATGACGGACTTTATGTCAGAGGGCAGTCTCCCAGTCGTTCATTGGGCTAAACAGAAATAAACATTTATAAGGCGGCATAACCAAAACTCCAAGTAGAAAACATGTACTGTTTTCGACTTGGATCAGAAAAACTTAAGTAGGCTAAGCTAATTCTGATTATCTTGTAACTTAACTAGTAATTCCGCATATATACCTATAACGTATTCAGTGGTAAAGCAAATCATCGTAATGTACATGCACGTGCAAGTGGAATGCCTGCAGTGATTTTTTTTTAATATTTGTACTACGTTAATTAGAGGTCATTGAAAACTTAATAATAATAAGAGAAATAATAAGAGATATAATAAATACTCGTAGTAAAATAAAGAAGAAGAGATATAATAAGAGAAAACATTATTTAAAAAAATAATTAAAATTAATAAATTTATAACTAGAGTAACTTCATTCAAATCCATATCAAAATATTTAGAACAGGAAATAAAATATATTCTATGCTTTCAATAAAATTGTCAAATTTTATATCAGTTTTTAATTTAAACGTTCTCTTTTTGTCGCGCTTAGTTTAATATACGTGGACCTAATGATTCTCCTCCAAAATGTATATTAATAAAAGAAAGTGAAAAATTTTAAGTATGAAGAATATTGAGATTAATTATTGAAAAATTAATAAAGTTGATAAACGCGATAAAATTCCTAAAAAATAGTTTACATGTGTAGTGTTCGCGTAAACATAGGAAATAATTATATTAAGTAAAAATTTGAAAAATTAAATATGATATATATCTAATCTATATCAATCTAAATATAACATGATATATATATATATATATATATATATATATATATTATGAAATATATATATATATATAAATTATGAAATATATAATTTTACTTTTTATGTGACGCACTAAATCTTTGTATAATTTAATATTATTGCAAAAAGATAATCAGATACCAACAGGCCTACAGCCGTTAGGTTATCGTATCGCAAATAAATTGTTGAGGTTGATCTCTAATGTAGTGGAAAATTTAAAAAATTCCAACTCGATAACGCAAAGCGAGATTTAATTTTCCTGTTCCTGGCGTTTTATAATCTTAATCCCTTTTGGTATTTAATACTTACTTCATTCTTTTTTATTCATGTCTATTTTATTTTCAATATAATAATACTTTTGCTAAATTAATTGTAAGTGCTGATTTATCTCAGGAAACATGTAAACATGGGAAATAATAATACATCGCGGACATGTGATGTGTGCTAACACGCGACGGACTATACGACGGTTATATAAGACTTATTTTTATAGAAACAACTATTACTAGAAACTATCCCACCATTCCGTAATCTGGTGCCGTAAGAGACAACTTTGAGAAATATTTAAAAATCTTAAGACTTCCGAACAATGTCCTCTATACTATCTCGTTTACGCCTGGCATAAAATACCAATGGGTAGCAGTGTCAAAGTTAGAAAAAGGTTCGGCCTCTGATCCCATCTCTGGGCAGGGGCTCCCTAGTGCCAGCTCCTTCCACTTGACCACATCCAGCGCAGAGCGGCTCGAATCGTCGACGACCGAGCCCTTTCCGATCGGCTCGATTCATTGGCACTGCGAAGAGATGTTGCATCCCTCTGCATTTTCTTTCGCATCTACCATGGGGAGTGCTCTGAGGAATTGTTCGGATTAATCCCAGCCGCCAAATTTCACGAACGCACATCGCGGCAGAACTCCCGATACCATCCACACCATCTGGATGATTGGCGGTCCACCACTGTGCGATTTAGAAGATGTTTTCTTCCTCGCACGACTTCCTTGTGGAATCGATTACCATCAGCAATTTTTCCGGACCGATACGACTTAGGGACCTTCAAGAAAAGAGCGTACTCCTTTTTAAAAGGCCGGCAACGCATCTGCAATTCCCTCCCTGGTGTTGCAATTGTTCATGGGCGGCGGTAGTCACTTACCATCAGGTGAGCCACATGCTCGTTTGCCTCCTCTCCTATAAAAAATAAATAAAAAAAAAACCCTACAATCGTATATTCCGTCTGCCAAGCATGACGACTCTATCAGAAATATTATTTGCTGTATGATGGTGTTCTTAGAGAAGCCATCATTTTATTCCTTCCCGTTAGCATAATAGAGATGAAAATGGAAATAGATAGAAATATTTCCTTAATTTCGATAGATGGCGGTATGGCCGCCATTACGCCAAATGTAAAATACCCAGTCCGGCGATGGGGGACAGTGTCCAACACACGTGAAAAGTTGATATTATAAATATGTTATTCAAGTTAAATTAAATGCCATGAAATAGGAAGAATTGGTTTTATTCAATTTCAAAGGTGCGAGACGGGCTAAACATGGATCTCCCATGGTTGAGAGGATTTGTCTGTCTCCTTTGACACGCAAATTGATAGTTGCATTGCATTTTATACGTGGTAGAGCCATGCTGCAGCTATATCAGTAGAATAGTTGACGTACGAATAGGTCGGCTCGACCAGGGAAGGACCACGTTCTCACAGAATACCAGTATTAAATAGCAGTTTAAATATACTGTGTTCTGGATGGTAAGTGTAGAAAACCGGAGACCCCTTTTACTGGAAACAAGGAATTCTATCTAAGTGCACACATCTCCACAGCTGGCACCTTTAATGCTGTTTCCTGTCGCCTGTCTGGGTATTTCACACGTGACCTTAATTATATGGTTTGTTAAAGCGCAAATGATAACTATACTACAATTGGAGAATGTTCTGAAGCGGACATTTAAGAATAGGTTTATCCTAAGTCACTCTTCTTAAAATTACCTGATGTTCTTAGACTCAAACAAATATGTCGTACCCAAATTTATAGTCTAACCGAAGTACTGGATGAAGAAGAAGAATAATATGACACGTTAATCACATTTTCATTAAATTTTTCATTATTGAAATGTTATAATTATAATTATATATATATAAATATCTAATATATACCATAATCATATATATACAACAACTGTAAGTTAACAATCAGATTACTCGAGTTAGAGAGAATTCAAATGAAGGCCACGCCCGAGAGAAAACCCAATAAAAGTTGATCCTGAATCAGTTGACCGCGGTCGTTCGTTTGGGAGGTTGTAAAATTGCCCTGACCGTCATAAATTCCACGTGGTACTCCCAACTTTGTCTAAAACCCTTAGTTGACAAGACTGAACTTCAGGAATGTTTAATGGTCATCTAGACATAGTTTCGTTGTTACATAGCAGAAAAGATTTCGCGTACTCGACTGAAGTTACTCATAATTGTTACTATTTTGCACAGATAAGCAAAGAAAACGATTTTGTTATTTTATTTGCAAATTTCACCCAAGCCCCGCAGATCAGACAGGTAATACGAATTGATAAGACATCAGCTTTTTTTAAATATAAGAATTTGTTCGCAATACCGAACACGTCCCCTCATTTGTCATGTTCACTTGGGTGATCTTTAAAATTCATTGAGCAAGCCAACCGAGTTTGATTCTCGCCGACACTAATGAAATTGTGGATTGCAATTTTTAGTGCTCATTTACCACCTGCTCACCGGTAAAAGAAACATCAACATGAACCTAATATATCTGAAAAATTCAAAAATATATTTTTAGTTAAAACTTGTTTTTAAGGATTTAATCGCGTATACGAACTTATTTTATACACCGCCCATGATCACGGGGGGACTGAGGTGTTCGACGTCCTTATATCATAATTAACCACGGCTATCTTCCATACGGTATCATATGGAACACAGCAGTATTAAGCTGCTATTTTTACATTGTTACTCCGTAAGAACGTGATCCATCCCCCGCTGAGCCGAAGCTATCGTGCAACATCCATAGTAATAAAGCTGCACCATGTCTCTGCTACGTATAATGCTTCCAAGTGTGTCCCTAACCCTATCGCATAAACGTAACAGCAGACTCGGGTAGTTTAGGACCACTGACTCTGTGTTTTCTTTACTTGCGACAACAATTCAAAAGCCACGACTGAGGCCAAATATAGCTGAGAAAATATCACTTAAACTCATGTATGTCTACGTTCAATGTATTCCTGGTAACCCAAGCTCAAACTCAAGCTCATTTATCAAAAATCTCGAATCGCGAAACTCGGTTAACTTACAGTCAAAAGAACGATTTGTATTCAATAACCTTTTTGACCCGCAGGGGGAAGCTTAGGTTGAAATATTTCTTTGGAGAGGTGTCTTGTAAGAGTTTCGCAGGAATAACAAATTTCATAAAAACGTCTGCAGAGAAAAAAGTATCACTTGATGTAAATAATAGATAAATTTTATTTTAAATTCCTGCGCATTACAATTTCAAGAAGTTTTAAAGGTTTTTCTATGAATCTATGAATTTACAGCCACTATTATATGTAATATTCGAAGTAAATCATCAAAAAAGAAAAAAGTAGGAAGAAATCAGTACTTTACATTTTCCTTAAATTGGTCTAGGAAATAATTTAAAACGGGGTAGCAACAAAATAATAATATTTAAAAGCGATAAAGTTTTACAATACCAATTTTATATCTATGTCAACAAAACTATATGTTTACTTTAACATGTTTATTTTAGCTTGGTTTAAATTTCCGTGTTCCAAGCTAGTTTGCAGCGATCAAAGTCGCGGACTAACGTCCTGCAAAATTTCATACAATTTAACTTATTCGTACATCAAACACCTCAGCTCCATAAGCAATAGCCATTAGAACACACAAAATTAGTTGAGTAATTTTCATATCTTCAATAGTATTGAATTTTGTATTAAAATATTATATTACTATTCTAAATTTTTGTGAATTTTATATTTAAATATTATAAAGCTATTCTAAGTTTTTGTGCCATAGCTTCTGTTTCGGTGATGGAAAACAACTTACAGTAGACTACCGTCTAAAATGTTATAACGCATTCCCGTAGTACGACAAAATTGCTAATCAAACAGCAATTTCTTTTCAATAACGGATGGAATTGCAGAGCCGATATTTTTACATTGGATATTTACGATAGAGTAGAAAACATTATAAAAATAAAATATTTATACGACATGATGTGAAGTCCGATAACACGTGTTGAAGTAGCATGGCTGACTTACTGCTCATGCACTCTCAAAATTAATAGGAAGCTTGTGTGTGTGGTTTTTTTTTATAAAATTTTATTGTCAATGATAAGTGGCTACTGCAGCTCATGTGCAAGTCGTTCCACATCCGTTTTCACTTCTGAGGGCTGAGATGGAATGCCTCATAAACTTTAATTATATTTTCTGTCTGTACCCATCAGACGGGAATTAATCAATGCACGTTTCGATGCTCTGCAACAGAAATAGATATAAGGGTGTTTACTACCTAGTAGAGTCCAGCAGTGGGACTCGCGATGACAGAGAAACCATACCGCCAACTATCCTGCAGTGTAATGCTTTATGCTGGATTTGCGGCTTACACAATGTTCAGTGTGCACTCAAGTGGTCCTTAACTTTTGCTCCTCTAAATCTTTTTTGGCAACGCAAGGCTCGATAATCTGGAAGCTATCGTCACAAAGCACAGTTATTCTTTATAATTATAGCAGTTTTATCATAAACATATGGTTTATCTATAGATTGAGATATATTGTTGTTTTTATACACGTTAACAATAGTGTACGTAATGGGTAAGGGGTGCTTAGAAATTATTTTTTTATAAACTTTTTTGGGTGACAAACGAGCACACAGTCCACCTTATGGTAAGTGGTTGCAGTGACCCATAGACATCTACATTTATCCTCAATAAAGGATCAAAATGCAGACGCGTCATCACCCGTGAGGACTAAGATAGAATGCCTTTTTTCCAGTAACATGGGTCTTGGGTTTTCTACACTAACCATACGAAACACATCAGTGTCAAGCTGCCATTTTACGCTGGTATTCTGTGAGAGCGTGGTCCTTCCCCGGTAGAGCCGACTCATTTCTGCTACAACTATACTACTAATATAGCTGCAGCATGGCTCTACAATTTTTGTAGTTATTTTTTATTAAAAACTAAATTTTAAAAATATCTTCAAATAATACTCTAAATCTGTATGTAAATACAACTTTCAGTGCGTATACAAATCTTGATTAAGATTTTTGATAAAAATAATATAAAATCTAAATTTCTACAAAATCATAATCATAATTTATTTGCAGAAAACATGGCACATTACAGGTTGGTAAATTATTTAAGACCAGCATGTTTTGTCATAATGATGACATACAAATATAATATTAAAACTATATTAAAAAAAACTAAAACTAGTAATTTAATTATCATACAGTCTTCTCCCCGCGGTATCGTGCCAAGAACGCTGTCTGCGTTTCCCCGCTAAATGGCTATACTTAGCCTTTGAGCGAGAAAAGAACAGTCCTCTTATCACCAGCAGCAACGACCAGCCGCGGATGGAGTTCCTTTAGGAACTTCACCGCACGTGGACCCCACGGACCGATAGTCTCTACAGCAAATGGCACAAATATGTAGTCATCTCTCAGAGACTCATATTTGTGCCACTGACTCAGTTGAGCTGCCTTTGATGCCGCCCCAGCTCTAAGCGAGTAACCCTTGAGATGTTTTTACAACTAATTTAATAAATAATTTTTTTTCAAACTCATCATAATAATTTTATTACATTTGATTTAATTAAAATAATATAATTGTAATTACATAGTTCATTTTAATTTCGAAGATTATTTAAACTTTATGATCCTAATCATAAAATTTAAATATAGTGAATGAAAAAAGCAGCAAATACCTATATTAAGATTATAATTATAAAGATTGTCTTATTTACTAGTTGAGCAGATACAGGGATGCGTCGAAGAAGTTCCCTAATATAAATAGTGATATTATATTATATATGTTATATAACTTTCATTGTACCCCACGTATGCTGCAATTTTACTTTACTTCTTTATATTAATATAAACTTTATATTAATACTTGGTATTAAGTCAAATTTGTCAGAAAACTATCAAGTTTATAGTCAGACATAAAGTCTAAAATCAACACTGAATAAAAAAAATCCTAAAAAACGACTCAAATACTAATGGCACTCTATGAATATCATATATTATGAATTATCTCGCAACAGCTATTTCTGACATAATTGCGTGCGAGAAAAATGACAGATACTATTTGCCCGCAGTATTAGCCCTAATCATTAAAGATTAGTGTGTCTACATAATAAAGAAAACTCATTGGCCCTTCGGACAGCAATACAAGCAGATAACAGATATATTTCATATTAACTACGAATTGTTCGGACTCAATTTCACCATCGCACATCGCGACAAAACTCGCGATATCATCCATAACATCTGGATGATTGGCGGTCCACAACTGTGCGATTTAGAAGATATTTTCCTCCTCGCACAACTTCCTCGTGGAAGCGATTACTTATGACTTAGGAACCTTCACGAAAAGAGCCTTTTTAAAAGGCCGGCAACGCATTGCAATTCCCCAGGTGTTGCAGTTGTTCATGGGCGGTGGTAGTCACTTACCATCAGGTGAGCCGCATGCTCGTTTAAGCCTATAATCGGATGATATTGGAATTGAAAATCTTGAAATGAAAGTTTTTTCTTTATAAAAGAACATAATAAGCAAAGTTACAGTCCGCCTGGTGGTAAATAGCTACTGCAGTCCATGGACAACTGCAACCGACCTCAAACAAAGAAGTCTACATATGCGTTGTCTCCTCTGAGGACTGGAAATGCCATACAGTCTGTAACTACACTACCTCTCTATACCTTTTAGACAGGAACTTAGTAGTGCTATTTGGTAACAGATATATGTAGGTAAAACACTAAATGACGGCCAGGCAGAAAAGGAATCCTACCACCAAGTAGACTCGATTTTTATTAATATTTTCGAGAACATATTAAATTTATTACGTGGTAGAGCCATGCTGCAGCTATATTAATAGTATAGTTGTAGAACGAATAGGTTGGCTCAACCGGTGAAGGACCACGCTCTCACATAATACCAGCGTGAAATAGCAGTTTAACGCTGCTGTGTATATTACTCAAATCATACAACCTCGTAATTTTTTTCTTAGATCCAACATGTATTGCAGGGCCTAGTGCAACATGTATACTTAATATTTTACTGATATTGAGCTCTTGCATAAATTAATTATTCAAAATCCAAGTTCTGATCACTGTGGACAGTTTGTAAATACCTATATATCAATATATCTAATATAATATTCCTACATTAAACATACAAAAAAAAACAGAAAGCTAAAAAAGGTATAATTTTAATGAACATCGCTTAGAGATTTAAAAGTAACATAGTGAAAAATCTGCCATTTCTCTTTTATAAAAACAATACTAACTTTTTATATGGAACATTATTTAAACTTTGTCTTGAATTTATTAAAATATTTATTATTTAACAGATTTCACAGTTTCACAGCCAGTAAAAGTAAAAAAATGACTTTCAATAAGAATAAAATGTGACCTATTTTGAATAAGAAATGATTAATAGAATCATATTCTATTAAATTCTAATCAATCACTTACTACAAAGTCTACCTTTAAATTCAACAACCTGGACTCAAGCTTCTTTACCTATAAAGTTTGGAAATATCATTGTGAGAAATCTTTCTAGTGGTGCATTGCCCGCCTTTCTTGCTTGCGTGCATAATATTAGTGGTTATGTAACAAAATTTTAAATAATTAAGTAAACCTATGCTTTGCTAAGAAGGCAAGACAGATTTGGCAAACACTCTGTCCTAGCAAGAATCTTATTCTTTAGGTTAACCAACATAACAATAGGATTTTCCGTTGATACGGAGTGTATTGAAAGGTGGCGGGCATCCCAACGGTACGGACTTTGATACCTTAAGAAAGAGGCAAAGCCTTAGTGAGGAATGCTATGTGTGTAGACATTTTAACGACCACTCATCTCAACCTTTTACGTGGCAGAGCCATGCTGTTGCTATATTGGTAGTATAGTTGAAGCACGAATGGGTCGGCTCGACCGGGGAAGGGCCACGCTCTCACAGAATACAAGCGTAAAATAGCAGCATAACGCTGCTGTGTTTCGTATGGTGAGTGTAGAGAACCGAAGATCCTTTTTACTGGAAACGAGGCATTCCATCTTATTCCTCACGGGTTACGACGTGTCTGAATTTTGATTTGTAATCGAGGATAGATGCAGATGTCTATGGACCGCAGCAACCACTTATCATCAGGTGGACTGTATGCTCGTTTGTCACCCTTATCTTATAACAAAAATCCATTAGCGCGGGGCGCGTCGGAGACGGTTGCACTGAGTAAATGGCGCAATTATGTGTCTTTGAGAGATGATAACATTGTTCCATTTGCTGTAGGGACTATCGGTCCGTTGGGCACCCTTGCGGTAAAATTCGTAAAAGAACAGTATCCGTGACTAGTCGTAGCTACTATAGTGAGAAATGGCTAAGTATAGCGTATAATATAATATATTCAACAAGGAAACGCAACCAGAGTTCTAAAGATTAAACCATTAAGATCAGGATTGAATATTTTTTCATTTTAATAAATTATTCATTTATTAAAATAAAAAAAAAAATGTTCAATCCTTTACATACATTACATTACATAATTTTACGATATAAATTAAAAAAATAAACTAAGCAAAATTCTTATATTCTCATAACATTTAAAAATAAAATGTTATAACTCGTACAACATCAACAACCTTCTATATTATATCAAATGTTTCCGCGTTGAACATAAAAACAATCAAT
This sequence comes from Parnassius mnemosyne, assembly GCA_963668995.1. Classification (NCBI taxonomy): domain Eukaryota; kingdom Metazoa; phylum Arthropoda; class Insecta; order Lepidoptera; family Papilionidae; genus Parnassius; species Parnassius mnemosyne. Next base: position 36,402,358 of record CAVLGL010000079.1, on the reverse strand, counting down.
CACTGGGCGACAGGGAATAAATCACAAGACCGAGAAAATTCTCTCGCTATTTTCAAGCATCCAGGTAGTTTAAAGTTAAAACTAAAATATAAAAATAAAATTGAAGAACCCTAAGAAAAGTCACATAGTTTAGTGGTATATATACTTTTACACAAGTTAACTATTAATATACATAAAGTACACTATTATTAATAATAATAATAATCATTTATTTTAATCCATCAGATGATAGTGACAGTACTACATTTGAAATGAAAATAAAATTTTGAATTACATATGATTTAAATTAAAATAAAATAATGTTAAAATAAGATTATTAACCAGACTTAAGACTATTAAAACCAAAATAACATTAAATATAAAAATCAATAATATGACTGCCTCTAAGTAAATGAAATATCGTGCTATCGTTTTGAATAAAGCATCTTGTGGGTATGACTCATACAATATGTGAAGAAAACCCCGTCCGATCCGAAAGAGGCACAAACATACCGTAATAAAATTACTAAACACATCAAACATCATATTATTACAGAATATAAAATGTTGCTTTTACATAAAATACATGTTTTTAATACAATTTACAAAATGTTTAAAATCTGGCAACAGTGTTATCAACGACGGTAGCTTTTATGGTATAGCAGCATTGATACCTGACGGTCGCCCGCGCCGCATGGGTTGACATGTAATGACATGTAATTTCCCCATTTAATTAAAAACAACTTTTATTTTACTTTTGGTGTATTACTTTTTATTTATTCTCTTAAAATGATGACACCAAGAGAACCATATCACGACACCTAAAACACCCTTACGAAATGAAAATGGATTTTAATAAAGTTAGTGTTGACCGAAGCCTACAGTCAAAATCACTTTGTTACCGGCCAAACCATTTTCTCCTAACATCCGAATAACTAGTTTGGCCACCCTTCCTGCACATAAACCTACTGTAATTGATATCTGAATAATTAATATTACCGCTAAGGCCTAAATATAATTTGGTCCAAAATCTATTGATAGTAAATGTTTAGTAGAATATCAAAAAAATTTTTGAATAAAAAATACTTGGTCTTGGCTTGGTCAAAACAGAGTTTAACAGACATTTTTCAGTTGAAACTTAAGTAAGAGTTTTGATTGTAACATAATATATAGACGCGAAGGAAGATTATCTTATAATTCTTCGTATTATCGGACATTATAAATTTCTACAAGCGTCAAGCTAATATATCTCGAGTTTTTCTTTGTAAAATTGATTATCCTTCTGCAGACAGTTGGAATAATGACAAGCCAACCATTGAACTAACCAATTATCTGTAGTGAAAGGGCCTTTATATTTAACAAGCAGTGCCTCACTGAGACGGCTTTGGCCTTAAAAAGTTTAGTATATTTTCTAACCAAATCTAAAATTGGTAAAATAAAAAAGGTTGTTCGCAGAGTAGACGTCCATTTACTTGAAAAAGTGAAGTGTTATTGTAGAATAAAATTTACGAGATTTGCAACTTAAAAAAAATTGACAAGGTAAGGCTTCCTTTCCTATCAGTGTGTTTGTCTAAGTTAGTAGCACTCTTTTACTTATAACTGCAACCAATCAGAATTGCACCTTTCGCTGTATTCCAGTAAATGACAAGTCTGTGTGGCATTTCATCTCAATCGTCAAAAGTGACAAAGCGTTCGCTTAAAGTTGGCGTTATATCATTGGCTGATGTCTTACCATCAGGTGAAATTTCGCTCTTTTGTCACCCTAAAATAAAAAAAATAAAAACTTAACTTAGAGTTTTGTCATTTTAAATAATAATAAGGTTATACTGGCTAAAATGTCACTTGTTCTTGTTCTTAATTTAAAAAAAAAGTAAAAGTCTACTGCTTTACATGCACCCACCACGTCAAAAGGAGGATTTGTTTCAAATTTCACATCTGGAACAAGGATTAACGATCGCAGCACCAGACGACTTGCACTTTTGAAGCCGTTGCGCGTCGCCGGTTTGAGTACTTTACGTCTGGCGTAAAGCCATAAAATAAGGTTTCTTCATCGCACAACTCCCTTGTGGAATCGACTACCACCAGAAATTTTTTCATACCGATACGACTTCAAGAAAAGAGCTGAATCCTTTTTAAAAGGTGTCGGACTTTGCAATTCTCTGGTTTATTGGCGGCGGTAGTCACTTAATATCAGGTGAGCTGCATGCTGGTTTGCCCCCTCTTATATATATATATTTATATATATATATATATATATATATATATATATATATATATATATATATATATATATATATAATGTTGTAAGTATATGAGTAAAATATAGCCATATGCTTAAGACACTATTTAATAGAGTTTGCTTCATAATAACTTTTACTATCACAATCCAACACCAAGCCGTCGAACTAAATTAAGAAAATGAACATTCAGACAGCTGAGTACAGATACTGGTAACATATTGAGTTTGCGATGAGTCAAGACTATTTATGATCTTTTGGATTAACTGAGACTTATATATTGACCGCTTGATTTCCTTTTCGTTACAGTATTCTATTAGTTAATATTTTTCTAATATTAATATAACACGTTTCCGCCTGGTGATAGAATCCTAACCCTACCTCGTACTACACAATTTCATCAAGTGATTAACAGTTTAAGACCTAACTCTATTTGATAAAAAATGATAACTAAATATAACAGAATATCTACAATATTAACATCATAATAAAAGTTAGCGCGTGATAATAACAATGGTTTTATTCATAGGTTATTGAATTATTCATATTATTTTTTAAATACCTCCTTCATCATCATCATTACAGTTCTTTACAAGTCCACTGTTAAACATAGGGCTCCCCCAAAAATGACACAGAAAAGGTCTTGAACCACCCGCATCCGACAGTAACAGCACTTTACACATGCCTTATTCCTACGAGGCTGCTACTCGATAACATTTCGTTCCTATTGGTTGTCGGTTTTCACAAGTTACATGGCTAGCCTATTGCCACTTTAGCTTACTTATTCGTTGGTCAATGTTGGTTACTCTAGTTCTCTTGCGGATATCTTCATTACAAACTATCCTGGAGAGAAACTCCGAGCGCTCTCCATAGCTCGTTGAGCGATCTTAAGCTTCCTCATACAGCCAGCAGTAGAGGACCACATTTTTAAAAACTCAATTAACATTTAATATATAATTTATGAAATGCATTAATAAAATGAATATGTAGAAATAACTGCACTAAATATCATTCATGTATACTTAACCTTAAGTAAATATTTTGACTTTCATAACCGAGGCAACGTCTGCATAATGCCCAATTCCTGTACTCAAGACACATTCCGTTCTACGCTACGATCCGTTTTATTATGCCAAGTGGAGTATGCAGTAAAACCTATTTTATTTCAACCTGGCTGAGTCAAAGTTGCTTTGCCATCTGCCATCAACGCCTTTTTGTCAGAAAATTACGAGTATCAACTTTAAGTTCGTTTACCGTTACAGCCTACTAAAGTTCACTGCTGAACATAGGCTTCCCCTAAAAATTGCCTCATAGGGGGAATATTTGTTATAGTTGCCACGATTGGCAGGCAGGTTGGCAACCGCAGTTTTTATATTTATAATCGTTATTAGGAAGTCGCTGCTGTTCATCTTACTCTCCATCTCCTTCTCCCTGTCTCCTCTTATGACACCCATGGAATGATAAGTGGATATTTTTCCACCGCCACTATACAGTAAGTTCGTTTGTGATTTCAAAATTTAAAAAATAAAATAATTCCAAAATATATTAAGTTACACAACATCTCCAAATTTTAATCATGCTTACGCATTTAGTAACGAGACAGGATTTTCATATCACAAAAATGTATACCGTAGATACGTATGCTTCAGCGGTTTGATATAAAATATTTAACCTAAAATTTTATACAAAGTACATCCCGACGCTACACTTACGTCCCCGGGGCTTAAGCTGACTAAATAAAAATATTTTTGCTCGTATTTTGGCAGTTTGATGTATGAACACAAAAAATTGACGCGTAAAATGTATACGTTAATTTTTTATTGTTTCCCTTTGTTTTAACATTTATTTTGTAACGAAATAATTAACATTTTAGTGGTAGCTCAGGGGCTACGCGCTAACTGTTAATATCACAGTACGTGAGCAAACCAGATTCAAATCCTGCCGGCACCAACGAACTTGTTAATTATAAAATGTCCCGTTGTGAGAGGTGTTGGATCTTGTGCATTGATGCTAACCTGCGCCAACGGCCTAGAGTTAAGACATGCTTCAATTTGATACAGCAGAGTAGATATCTCCTCGTAAGTTAGGGTCTCTGTGCCGATCACACGCTTCAGGTGATGTTTTGTGGACTTTATCCCCCTCTCCCAAAGTCCACCGAAGTGAGGAGCTCTCGGTGGGATAAAATGCCAGTTGGTCCCAGCAGTAGCTAAACTCTCAGCGATTTCTTGCGTCATGGTTGAATTTTCCTGAGCTACTAGGGTTCTTAGCTCGCGCGCAGCACCCACAAAATTTGTTCCATTATCGCTGTAGAGATCAGCGCAATGGCCACGTCTAGAAACAAACCTTTTGAAGGCTGCGAAAAATCCCTGTGACGTAAGATCGGTTACGGCTTCCAAATGTACGGCTCTTATAGCCATACATACGAATAGGCATATATAGCCCTTGTACGCTCGATGACCTCTTCCTTTAGAAGTCCTTATCTGGATGGGTCCAGCATAATCCACGCCACTTTGATAGAATGGGCGGATTAGAGTGACCCGAGCTACAGGTAGTTGTCCCATGAGTTGGTGTCTAAATTATACTGCATATCGTATACGACGGGTTGACTCCACGGGAGGCGCAATCTGTCGGTCAGTAGATGACACATGTGACCACTGATCTCTGTTCAAAATGTTCAAAATTTCTGAAACTCGATTTGCAATGAACGTCTTTCAGCGGCTTGGATGACTGCTCAACCAAGCTAAAACGATTGTGGAGTCCGTCCATGTACATTCAATACTTCAGAGACTTCCCTTAATAATATCGCCAAAAGAACTGCACCGCACAACTCTAGCCTCGGGATAGACACTTGTTTTGTTGGGGCTACCTTGATTTAACACGTAATGAGAGAACCCTGACAGTTCCAGATTCATCTACCACGCGGGCGTAAACCACAGCAGCATACGCATCCGCAGTGGCGTCACTGAATCCGTGTAACTCCAGTTTCATACATGTCTTGTTCATATCAATCCAGCGCGGCAGGCGAAACTGTGTAAGTGCCGTAAAACCTCGGTAAGAAATCCAATCATTGAGTAGTTTCGGTGGGAGCTCTTTATCCCAACCGATTCCCGCTAGCCACAGCTGTTGAATGAAGATTTTTGCTTTTATAATGGCTGGAGCAATCCATTCCATAGGATCAAACAGTCTTGCAATATCTGATATAACCTTTCTTTTTGTTATAGGTTCTACGAGTGGCGGTAGCTGCACAGAGTATTCGAAGTTGTCGGTAAGTCGATTCCAGGTAAGTCCGAGTATTTTAATGATTTCATCTATTTTGAGTTCCAAATTGCTTTCTGTTGTTTCTATTTCTTTGCTTATTTCCTTTAACAGAGTTTCATTGTTGCTTGACCATTTCTGAAGTTCAAACCCCCCTTTGCTCAGTAATTCGTTGATTTCTTTATAGATTTGTTTTCCTTCCAGGACTGTTTTGCAGCCAGTAAGTAAGTCATCCATATAAAAATCATTTAAGATTCTTTCAGATGCTAATGGAAACGATTTTCCGTCATCATACACGAGCTGGTGCAGTGTTCTAACTGCGAAATATGGGGCTGCAGCAGTGCCAAATGTGACTCGCAACAATCGAAAATGTTTAATAAATTGTTCCGTCGTGGCTCGCCAAACCAATCGCTGGTAATCTATATCTTCACTAGCCATCAATATTTGGCGGTACATTTTAACTATGTCGGCGACCAAACATACAGGGTGAAGTCTCCATCTCATCACCAAGTGACGAAGATCCGATTGAAGAGTTGGACCTATCATCAATTCACTGTTGAAAGATACACCGTTGTTATAGCGACACGAAGCATCGAAGACAACTCTCAGCTTGGATGTTGTCTTGTTAAGATTCACTACGGCGTGATGAGGTAAGTACACACTATTTGATTTGTTGATCTCATCTTTTGGTACCTTTTCCATGTGGCCATGTTCCAGGTACTCATCAATAACGTCGAAATAGAGATCTTTAAGCTGTGGTGACCGTACTAAACGCTTTTCTTGCATAAGAATCTGCTCACTGCAATTTCCCGCGAATTCCCTGATTTGCAGCTCGGGTTTTCCATCTTGAATGGTAGTTTGACGATATATCATCCTGAAGGGTCTCTTGTGGTGGTTTTCTTATAGAATTCCTCACATCTTTGTTCCTCAGGTGTGTGGTGAGTTTTGTTGAGAAGACATTGATCAGATTCGATTTCCCAAAATTGTTTAAGATCAAATTCTTCTTCGATAACTTGAGTGTGTAAAGTGGTTATGGAGTTACTACAGCTTGATTCCGTTTTACGACCTTCAGATACTTGGCCCGACAATATCCAGCCGAGTCTAGTGTTTTGCGCTATAGGGGTTATTGGACCTTTAAATAACCCTTCTAATAATATTTGACAATAGATCTCTGCACCCAACAGCAAGTCTATTTTGTTTGGAACGTTGAAATTTGGATCTGCCAACCTCATATTTGGCATATAATATAGGTGTGTGTCAACCTGTCGTTCAGGAATAAATGTGGTAAGTTTGGTGAGCACGTGTGCACTCACTTTAATGTTGAAGGTTGGATCATGGATCGATTGTAGTTTGATGTGTACTACATGTTTAGAGTTGCACTCACTCCCTACTCCAAAATATGACACTTTTGCTTGTTTCCTTCTTCAGCCCAAGTAATTGGACTGCAGACTCCGCTATAAACGAAGCCTGTGATCCTTGGTCCAGTAAAGACCTAAGTGTCATTAAAGATCCGTTGTTTGTTTAAGATTTTACTAAAGCGGTTGCTAAAAGCACTTGACTCTTGTTGTTAGAGAAACAAGTGGTGATGTTGGTCTGATCATTTTCGTCTGATGCTATCGCTGTTGCCGCAACAACATTGTTACTGTTCGATTGAGTGGTTACCTTTACATTATTTGATTGAACGTTGGTGGTTGTTGAATGCAATAGCGCGTGGTGTTTCTTTTTGCAAATTCTACATCTGGTGGGCAAACGACACATTATGACCGAATGATTTGCGCCTAAGCAGTTAAAACACAAGTTGGAGGTTTGGACAAAGTTACGGCGTGCTAATAGAGTTTCATTTGCGAATTTCTTACAATTTCCGAGCTTATGATTATTAGCAGAACAGTAGGAACATGGAACAGATACCTTGTCATTATTTTTTGTGGCTACATGATGGGATTGAGTACATTTTGTGATTTTAGGATTCAAAAATTCGAGTGATCTATACCTGTGTTCTAAAAACTCTAAAAGTTGCTTTAATGTGGGCAAGTCGTTTGTACAGTCACAAATATTGCTTCCCAATGCCTTCGAGATTCACTATCTAATTTTGAGGACAAAAGATAAATCACAATAATATTCCAATTTTCAGTGTTCACACCAGTATTTTTCAACGCACTCGTTAGTAGTATCAAACATTTCTTTAAGAGCACTTGAATTTTCATGAATAATATTTTTTTGGCTAAAAACCTTTTTAAAATACAGTTAGTTACATATTTCTTATTGTTAAATCTTTTCTCCAAAAGATCCCAACACACTCAATAATTGTCACTTGTTATTAGTAGATTTCGCAATAGTTGTTCCGCTTCACCGGTTAAGTAGCTTTTTAGGTAGTGAAGTTTTTGCACCTTTTGTAACGAATTATTATTGTTAATGAGTGATAAGAAGAGGTCATGAAACGTGGTCCACTCTGAGTACCTTTCGGAGAAACTAGGAATAGAAATATTTGGAAGCTGCACACTAATTTGTTCTTCAAAGCTACGCAACGTGTCCTGCGTTTTGGTCGGTACGCGAGTACATTTTTCCAAGCTTGCTTTTAATTCTGTTTTATAATCTGCGTATAAGTCTTCAGTTTTGGTGTAAAAATCCTCGTAAAGGTAATCTAATTCTGCATAATCAGCATCACTGACTTTACTAATAAGTTATTAATGTACTTTGTTAAATGTTTCCCACTGTCCATTCAAAATGTCAATTCTTTTGAAGTTAGCCTATCTCTTGAAGATTTCTTAAAATTGACTCTGGCATTTTCCATTCGGTTGTACATATCTGACTGAGCTCTTATTTTGCTTTCCATTGTTACCTTTATTTATTTGAAATATGACAATTTTTTTTACAAGGCCCGTTGAGGGGATAGAGCAAGTTATTTTTTCTATGTCCAGTATGTGCGTGATTTTTCTAAGTGTTTGGGTTGTACACACTTAGGCAAAATCGGGCATGGATTCCCCGTCTCAACCACAATTCAACATAAAATTTTACAAGTCCATGTACTACTAATAAATCTTCAAATTTTTCAAAGTTGAATATCTCTTTGCTTTAAGGTTCAATTTATTTTCAATTTCAAACTTCTATTGCCAATACTGATTTAAATGTACTTACAGTTTTACTCCCATACAAACTTGTTCTCCTCAGTTGCGTCTGCTGATCAACTCCGTATAAATCACCAACCGCTAGGTGTCGCCACTTCTCACTGGTTCACTTCACTCTACATCCGGCTCGAAGGACCATGAATTAAACACCAACATTCATTGACGAGAAAAGACAATTTATTTCTATAACATATTTAACTTGTGGTTCCGAAAAGAACCAATTGGTTGCGCGATTTACAAAGGGATAGCGCCATCTATGGATAGTTTTTATAACTAAAATAATCGTACTGTATACCGTGTTCAACGATGTTGGAAACTATGGAACTATCTGTTTACAATGAATTGATATTAGGTTAATCTACAATAATGTGGATATTTATTTAATAACTAGACATATATATATATATATATATATATATATATATACTAGCTCGCCAGGCAGACGTTGTTCTGCCCTCTCCGACGACCTTTTGTCCTATAAAAAATCATTAAATTCGTTCGTAGCTCTTCATCTCTTATCACACAACGAGGATTATCTACAAAATCAATTATTCACTACAGTCGCTTCAATTTCCTACAGCTTAACGTTATACAAGAGTATTGATTTTGAAAGCGTTTCGAGTGAAATCGTATAAATACTTGAATTTATTCGTATGGTGAGTGCGAATAACTATTAAGATCTTAGATCCCACAGCTGGGCTTGGACCCCCAAATATTTTAATAGGGTTCATAATATAGGGAGAATCTGCTGCTAATCTACAACGGCTACGAAAAAAAAGAAGCGATGCAGATTTAAACTACAGATGCGTTGTCATATTTGAGGACTTAGACTGGTATCTATAGACCGTACTTTGACTTTGCTCAGACTTTACTTACGAGAATCTTAACTGAGTATATGCTTAGCATTATCTTTGGTTCTGAATTTATAGTTGTATCGGGCTAAGATTAAGCTAAGCTTATTCTAAGGCCCAGACAGTCAAAAATTAAAGGATGTTTCATTCCACGGATTATGTCATTGATTTTAATGTATAAAATTAAAAAATATAACGTTTAAAAATTAAAACAGTCCAAATTATATTTCATATTTAATTTTTATAAAATGAAATAAAAAAACGGGGGTATGAGAACAGGTATAAATTAGGAGTGCAAAATCAGAAAAAAAGAAGATTTTAAGAAATTTCGAACAAATTTGAAATAACAAAACACGATTAATGCTATTTTAGACTAGAAGACGGCTTAAAACTACCTATTTATTGTTTTAAATAATTAGAATAACATAAAAAACCGGCCAAGTGCGAGTCGGACCCGCGCACTGAGGGTTCCGAACAAATCCGTATGTATATAAGTTTAGAATTATTAAAAATATTTTTATTATATGATGTTACTAAAAATTTATGCTTTTCGCAATTTTTCCTATATTTGTGCTATAATAAGTTGCTTCGTACCAAATTTTAAGATTCTTAGCTCACGGGAAGTACCCTGTAGGTTTAGATTCCCTTGCGAATGTCGAAAATTTGCGGCATAAACGGCTGTATCTTTTGATTGCGTCGGCTTAGAAGTTTGATTTTTTCACAGCTCCAAGGGACAGTAGACTTGAGTGATTGATATGAATTTCAGCTTGATACCTCCACGCATTTCTGAAAAAAAGGGTCTTGACAGACAGACAGACGGACAACAAAGTGATCCTATAAGGTTTCCGTGTTTTCCTTTTAAGGTACGGAACCCTAAAAACAACAATTAAAATTAAAATGGTGGTTATGGATAATATCTTGAGTTTTACGTAAGTCAAAGTACGGTCTATAGATCTCAGCCTTAGATACAATGCCTCTCCCTTAATTATACTGAACCTCCATACTATTCAAACCGGGACACAGAAGAGCACGCATGTGTATACAGCGAAAGAAGTAGGTAAAAAGTGAATACTTACATGGGTAATATATTATCTATTGAAAGAAAAAAATACATTTTTATTCGATGCTATAAAATAATACAAGATCTTTACTAATTGAAATCAGGATTGACTTTTATTTATGTATATTTTCAATTGCATTAGTGAAATGGCTATCGACTTAGCATGATGCTACGACGTTGTTACCGCAGCTCTGTTATTCTGTCGGTAACGGTTGCAGGAACCTACGATCAGTCAATAAACACGTTATGTTATTGTTTGAATATTGATGAATATTGCTGTTTACTTTTGTTTGTACCAGAACAGTACTACACTTGCCGCAATGACTCATCGCTGGGATGATTAAATAAAACACTCCAAGAGGTATGTACTATGGTATATTAATATGAATGAAGATGTATACAAAATAAATAAAATCCTTGTTACCTTATGATCTAATTTTACTTTGTATGTCAACCTCGCTATTTATTTTTGTACAGCGCCTTCAAGTACGTCGAAAAGGTGAACTACCATACTTGAACAACTTTACCTTTTCATCCTAATAATAAACCGTTTACCCAAAGGAAAACATAAAAGTTTTAACCCGTTAAAATATATAACTGGTGTATTCGTTTATTAGTTTTTGTCGAAATTAAGACAATTAGAAAATAGATTTCAACTAAACTTGTTAACAAGAAAACCCGATTGATTTTATTTTATAGGATAGGGTGACAAACGAACACACAGTCCATCTGATGGTAAGTGGATGCTTTGGCCCATAGACATCTATATTTATCCTCGTTTGCGAATCATAATGCAGATGCGTTGTCACCCGTGAGGCCTAAGATGGAACGCCTCTTTTTCAGTAAAAAGGGTCTTCGGTTCTCTACACTCACCATACCAAACACAGCAGTGTTAAACTGCTATTTTACGCTGGTATTCTGTGAGAGCGTGGTCCTTCCCAGGTCGAGCCGACCCATTCGTGCTACAACTATACTACTAATATATCTGCAGCATGGCTCTACCACGTAAAAATTGTGTGCATTAGCTAGTGATTTACATTTTACTTACAAGGACTATCGAAAATTATTGTTAAAAAAGCGGTAATAAGATTTAAAAAAAATCTTTACTTCACGAAACATAATAAGATCAAAAATTTGCTGAACTTTTAACATGATATTCTAAAATAATTAAAAGATATTCATAAAACATGTTCCCGAGAATAAGCACCTACTACCTGCGTTTTGTTGGATTTGATTCAAAATGTACAAAATCCCAATAATCTTCAGAGGTGAATACTTGTAATGTTTTTTTTTATATTATACTAAGCCAACGCTTAACTACAATCCCACCTGATGGTAAGTGGTGATGTAGCCTAAGATGGTGAAGCTCACGGACTTTACAAAAGCCTATTCACTCTTGCCTTGTATAAGTAAAAGTAATGTAAATGTAACTTAAACACTCACAGGATTTTCTGAGTGAACAGTCTCTCCGGGTCATCGTCAATGGCTGCTCATCCGATACTGTGGCGATTAACGTCGGTGTTCCTCAGGGGTCTGTTCTCTCCGCAACTCTCTTCCTGGTGCATATAAAATATAAATGATCTACTCATTTCCGGTATATATGGTTATGCAGACGACATCCCAGTTGTGGAGAGATATCAACCAAGTATGCGGGCCAGTCAGGATCAAATCCAGTCCAAAAGAGGAGCTATGGTTAAGTTATGAATCTAACACTAAAGGAAGTCTCCGAATGGCGCGATGCCAATCACATGAGATTCAACGCCTCCAAAACACAAGCGCGTCTTTTTACCGCTAAAAGGAGCCCGCTCACCCTGGCACCTACTTTACGGAATATATCCTTGGAGTATACTGACCGCCTTCAGGTTTTAGGGGTTACATTTTCTCCGAAACTCAACTATGGACAGTTCATTAAGCCCAAAGCCAAAGCAGCGGCAAGGAAACTTGGTGTTCTTGCAAGGGTGTGGCAGTACTTTACGCCGGGGCAGCTTCTTACCTTATATAAAGCGCAAGTCCGATCGGGCATGTAGTACAGCTGTCACATGTGGGCTGGTGCTGCAAAATGCTACCTGGCAGCGTTGGACTCAGTGGAGAGACGTGCTAAGAGGCTCCTTGGTGACCGTGATTTGGTTGAAACCAATCTTGTTAGCCTCGAGCATAGGCGCATAGTAGCCAGTCTCTCGGTATTCTATAGGATGCATTTCGGTGAGGGTGCGCAGGAATTACACGCTTTAATTCCACCATCGGACAACCAGGCGGTTGGCGGGTCTTCGTCCCTTTGTTGTCGATATTCCACGCATTAGAACCAAACGGTTTGCTTCGTCTTTTGTAATACATACAGTAAAGGAGTGTAATAATTTGCCGGCGTCTATCGTTTCGTGTATTCGTAAAAGTATTACACGAATACAATCTGGACGTCTTCAAGACAAGAGTGAATAGGCTTTTGTTACGCTAAGACAGTGCGATATACCATCTAAGGCTGGATTAGCACTTACCACCAGGTGGGATTGTGGTCACGTACTGGCTTATAATAAGTAAAAACAAAACAATGCCATCAAAAACATAACTTGTAAAAAAAACCAAGTTTCGCAACTCAGTTCTTCTACCGTAAAAAGTTGTGAGATCCATGTAATACCAAGTCGGGTAATTTATTCAGTCCCTACTTAAGGGTCCTTCTCTCTTAAGTTATTACGTAATTAGCTAACCTAACAACATCTTACAGTGATCATATCAATATTAAAATCTTTTATGTTTTAAATAAAAAGATTGACTTGGCCATCGCATGAAACCGCAATGTATCTCTCAAGTAATACATATTATATTAAATTAGATTGTTTAGTGCGATTGCCAAGTCAATTTATTTATTTAAAACATAAAAGATTTTTAATATTGATATGGTGATGGCATCTCATTTCTTTTTGTAGATAGTTATATTTAGGTACCTATCTACCTATTATTCCATTATATTATACATATATAGGTACACTGATTCATTCACTGCAAATGTAGGTAACTTTGTAATCCTATATATATTTATACTCGTATGGGATTACAAAGTTATTTATGTAGTTGGTGTATCTCAAAAAACTGGACCGAAATTGCAAAATATTTTAATTTTTCCTTGAGTTATATACTAAACAATAGTTGTATTCCAAATTTGAAGCTTCTATGTCTGCTAGAAGTGCCTTAGAGTTTTGATGATCGGTCAGTCAGTGAGTGACAAAATTAAGAAAATTTGACCAGTTCTAATTCTTAAACTACTATTTTAAATTTGATGAAATTTGAAATATACCGAGATTGTACAAAGCCTACTTGGTTACTGAAAATTCAAGCCTCTAGTTTTATCCACAACGAAGTTATAGGGTTTCAAAAATAGCCTGAACTACTTCGAGAAAAGGATGGTACGGCCGTGCCGCTTTTTTGCTCGACTCGGCGGGGGCAGTCCCGTGCCCCCAGATAACCTGTTAGGATATAAACGTGAAATAATTGAACTATTTTGTCCGTACAATTGTATAATTAATTTGTTCATATTGCATTTTATTGTGGATTGTGATTTATTGCATGAGTTTTAAAAACATAATGATCTTAACAGATACAAGTAGGGTTACCAGATGAAAAAATTAAAAGTCCGGAGAAGAGGCCTGATTTCCATTTAAAAATCCTGAGATTGTTTTAGTTTGAGAAGAAAACCTTACTTAAAAAGGTATCTTCACATATTAAGTATGATAAAACTGTTTAAGTACCTACTTGGATAAATAAGTTTTGATTTTAATTGTGGAATTATTACCAAAGGAAAATTATTTTTAGTTTGTTTAACTTTTTATTAAGATATCTTTTAAAATGTAAGCTGTATTATATTGAAAGTTCTAAAAATCCTGAGATTTCATGAGATTTGCAAAATCCAGCCGCAATCCTGAGAAGAGTCTAAAAATCCTGAAATCTCAGGACAAATCCTGAGATATGGTAACCCTAGATACAAGCCAAATACGCAGGAGATATTAAAGTGCATCTAGTGTTTGAGGATAAAAATACACTCTCTATTCTCTCAATCTCGGTATGTTAAGAAAACGGTCACCCATCCATGGAATGACTGCGGCAAGTGCAGCTTAATCTCGAAGATCTATTGATCCGCGCAGCTGTTACTTAACCACGTTCCTCTTCTCTACAACTAACGCTGTAGGCGATGAACCACGTTATCACGTTTGTTTAATGCACACTGTCGTCAAGCATAGAGCGTTGTAAGTATCAAATACTATGGAATTTTTAATATCTTGGCACACTGAATCGCGTTTCTCATGTGCGGGCGTCTAGCAGCGCTTCAGGAGCATTACTAAATATCTATACCTACCTACGCTGAGTTTTATGACTGGGACTTGGAAATATAATTCGAAGCTGCGCTCCACCCCTTGGGGAAAATAGCGTAATGCTATGAATATTGTACTAGTGCGACCGTGAGGTGCGGGTGAAGGAGTAAGGTTATACATTTTCTCGGTTGATAAATAGATATTTAGTTGGATTCATATTGACTTAAATAGGATAATCTCAAGATTTTTCTTGAATTTACTACAGTTTTGCAATATTAAATTAAAGTTACATTTTTGAAGTCTTATTATAACAATATGACTGGTACAAGTAATATAGAAATGGGTGCTTTTAATAAAATTGTTTTTATTCTACTCTTTCTTTTATATTTCTAAATACTTCTTCTTTGGATTCCAACCAACCAGCCCAATTATCCTTAACCATATTTTCCTAATTATAAAATCCGGATTGAATCCGTTGGACAAACGGCAAAATAAAATTACATTTTTAGAACGCAAACCGAGCATTTATTATATTACAGTTATTCCTTTTCCTGTCTATCGATTCATTATAAATATTCAAGGTAAATATCGACATTAATTTTGATATAGTTGAGTCAATACCTAGCGTACATGTAAAATATTTTGTGTAGAAATGTATTTACCAAATTCTTGGAAATTATAAACATCGTGACTTTTTAGGGTTCTGTACCTCAAAAGGAAAAAACGGAAACCTTATAGGATCACTTTGTTGTCCGTCTGTCTGTCTGTTTGCCTGTCAAGACCCTTTTTCTCAGGCACGCGTAGTGGTATCAACCTGAAATTCATAACAAATAATCAAGTCTACTGTTCCTTGGAGCTGTGAAAAAATCAAACTTCTAAGCCAACTCAATCAAAAGAAACAGCCGTTTATGCCGCAAATTTTCGACATTTGCAAGGAAATAAAAACCTACAGGGTACTTCCCGTGAACTCAGAATCTTAAAATTTGGTACGAAGCAGCGTTTTGTGGTACAGATAAAGGAAAAATTGCAAAAAGCAAAAATTTTTAATTACATCATATAATAATATATTTTTGTTTTGAAATATCACCTCTTTGTTTTTAAATAAAACTAATTTTACGGATTTTATCGCGTATATTAACTTATTTTTATATATTCCCGACGTTTACGCGATATATCCGATTTACGCGATTATACGCGATAAAATCCGTAAAATTAGTTTTATTTTAAAATGTGTAGTGTTCGCGTAAATATAAGAAATCATTATGTAAACCAGTACGGACTGGTAATTGCAAATAAAATTCGCCGATTAGAAGATCTCATGACCAAGCGCGCAAGATATGTAACAGCATTGAACTTTCTAAAGCGGTGCCGCGATCTCATTCCTACGTGCGTCAAAATATCTACTAAAAAGGACATTCGAGGAAGCGCTAAGATCTTAAATCAGGCAAGTAAAAAGTTGTTACGAACGGTGATTCAGCAAAAACGGTTCGATTTACAAATCATAAATAATACCATAGACAATTTGTCCAGTGAGTTAAAGACAGTTTTAACGACATTTGATTTTAATAATTGCATTGAAACTTTAAACAAACGCGAAATATCGAAATACAATGAATGCAAAGACAAACAAATAGAAAAATACCAAAAATTAACTATCAAATCAAATGCCAAACATCCATGTCAACGTAGAAACGAAACGCAACAACCGTTGACCACAGACGCAAACAATAAACAACGCACGGTCTATAATTTGTCAAAAGAAACACTGGACGAACCTACAATAAAAGTATTGTCGAAAGGCTTAAATTTTGCTATAACGCCACAAAAAATCCCGTACGAAGAAATTATCTGTAGTGTTGAGGATTGTCTTTTTTTTTTTTTTTTTTTTTTTTTTTTATAGGATGAGGGTGACAAACGAGCACACAGTCCACCTGATGGTAAGTGGTTGCTGCGGCCCATAGACATCCACATCTATCCTCTGTTACGAATCAAAATGTAGATGCGTTGTCACCCGTGAGGACTAAGATGGAATGCCTCATTTCCAGTAAAAAGGGCCTCCGGCCACCTGCACTCACCAAGCGAAACGCAGAGGTAAACCTCTACTTCACGCTGGTTTTCTGTGAGGTCGTGGTACTACCCCGGTTCGAGCCAGCCCATCCGTGCGACAGCAAAAGCTGCCGCGTGGCTCTACCACTGTTGTTCTCTGTTTAAGAATAATATCGGTAAAGAGGATTTAGAGGCTATACGTCAAGACATTTCGTCCTTGTTACGTCGAAGTTCAGCGCCGAAATTAAATCTTCCAAAAGACGAATTTAAAGCGTTGTACAACTTACGCAACAGACCAGAGCTCACTATTCTTCGCGCGGATAAAGGAAATGCTACGGTAATAATTGACACGTCAGAGTATAATTTCAAAATACAACAACTTTTATCGGACGTAAGTACATACAAAAAGGTCAAAATAGACCCTACAACTAATACACTCAAAACAACTACTGATTTAATAAAGAAATACTCCGAAAAATTAGATCTTGACGTGAATTCGACAATACCATCATGTGCCAAACCACCGAGGTTGTATGGGTTACCGAAAATACACAAACCAAACGCTCCACTACGTCCTATAGTAAGCCAGATCGATTCACCAACTTATAAGTTGGCTCAACACTTGGCAAAAATACTGTCACCACTAAGAGGACATACCAGAGCACACACAAAGGATTCATACCATTTTGTTAGTGGGATTAAAGACCTACATCTCGCTGACAATGAAACTATGGTCAGTTTTGATGTTCAGTCACTATACACATGCTTACCTATTGAAGACTGCATCTCAATTGTTACTAGAAAGCTAGAAGATAACAACATGCCTACAGAATATGCAGTATTACTCAAACATTGCCTCACATCTGGCTATTTATTGTGGAAAGAAGAGTTCTACATGCAAGTAGACGGAGTGGCAATGGGCTCACCTGTATCTCCCGACATATTCATGGAGGACTTTGAGGAGAAAGCCCTTCTTACTGCTCCTGTAAATCCAAGATTCTACAAGCGGTACGTAGACGATACTTTCACAATTTTACCATCTGACAAAGTAACTGCATTTTTAAACCACCTTAATTCCATAAACCCTAAAATACAATTCACAATGGATTTAGAGGCAAACAATACTTTAGCTTTTCTAGATGTTTAAGTCATCCGAAATCCTGATAACACTATTGGTCATACTGTGTACAGAAAAAATACCCATACCAACCGATATTTAAATGGTGAATCTCACCATCATCCTTCACAGTTAGCTACCGTGGGAAAATCTTTGTTTCAGAGAGCACGAGGGATCTGTGACAGAAAACATCTGGCCGCCGAGCTTCAGCACGTCGAGCAAGTACTGCAAGACAACAAGCTTCGGGTCCCGCGCCTACGTCACAGTGACCGAGTGAAGCCAGCCATAGCCGAGCGTGTGCCTGCTGTACTACCCTATGTCAGAGGAGTCACAGACAAGGTTGGCTACATCTTGAAGCGAGCTTCCATTAAAACGTACTTCAAGCCGCTGAAGAAGATTAGTCAATTTTTACCATCAGTCAAGTGTAATATTCCTGTGCAAGATGCAGGAGTGTACAAGCTGGATTGTGAATGTGGTCTCTCTTATATAGGACAAACTAAAAGATCTATAAAAACCCGCGTTAAAGAACACATAGCTGATGTGAAGAATAGACGCTCCGGGAAGTCTGCAGTCTGTGAACATGTACAGGATTGCCCCCGTCACTACATTAGATTTGATAGACCACAAATCCTCGCTAAAGAACACCGATTCCTTCCAAGGATGATTCGCGAGGCTATTGAAATCAAAAAACATCCTAATTTCAATAGAGAAGATGGCTGGGTGCTACCATCTGCTTGGGATCCCATAATTAATAAAATTAAATCCCAACCCAAGCATACAACTGCATGACTTCATGATACTGTAAGTTCATACTGCGTAGATCGGAACAAAAATTAATAATTTTTAATCTGGAGGTAGCCGTGGTTAACTATGACATTGGGACGTCATACACCTCAGTCCCCCCCGTGACCATGGGTGCTGTAAAGTGCTTGAAACGTCGGGAATGTAAAATAAGTTAATATACGCGATAAAATCCGTAAAATTAGTTTTATTTAAATTTAGGTACTTTTTTACATCAATGTCCTATTAGTCGAAAGTCAATTCAGGTCCCGACTAAAAAACAGCACCCCACATATTATGAACGGGGCGTGATCCTTTTTGACATCAGCCTACAGCATAATTACCAATTTGTAATTTGTACCCCGAATTTCTGTTTCTTAATATTGTGTGTTGGCCAAATAAATGTTTCTTTCTTTCTTTTTATAACTGATCTATTTTGGTACCAATTAAGGCCCAAATAAGCCCCTATGTTGGACTATAATCTGGCGCTTCTAACAATTTTTCATTTGTCAAAATACGAGCAGATGCGTAGAGTGGCTCAAATCGTTGACGACCAAGTTCTTTCTGATCGGCTCGACTCACTGGCGTAGCGAGGGAATGTTGCATCCTTTTGCATTTTTTATTGCATTTACTTCGGAGAGTACTCTGACGAATTGTTCGGATTAATTCCAGCCACCAAATTTCACGAACCTCCTAAAACATCTGGATGATTAATAATTCATCTTTCTGTAGAATTTTTTTTATAGGATCGAGTGACAAACGAGCACACAGTCCACCTGATGGTAAGTAGTTGCTGTGGCCCATAGACATCTACATCTGTCCTCGTTTGCGAATCAAAATGCAGATGCGTTGTCACTCGTGAGGACTAAGATGGAATGCCTCTTATCCAGTAAAAAGGGTCTCCGGTTCTCTACACTCGAATACGAAACGCAGTAGTGTTAAGCTGATATTTTATGCTGGTATTCTATGAGAGCGTGGTCCTTCCCCGGTCGAGCCGACCCATTCGTGCTACAACTATACTACTAATATAGCTGCAGCATGGCTTTACCACGTAATCGTGTGTCACCTGCAATTTTTTCAGACTGATACGATTTAGGGACCTTCAAGAAAAGAGCTTACTCTTTTCTAAAAGGCCGGCAACGCATCCGCAATTCCTCAGCTGTTGCAGTTAGTTGTAAATGGGCGACGGTAGTCACTTACAATAAGGTTAGCTGTATGCTCGTTTGCCACCTCTCGTATAAAAAAAAAAACATATTTTATCATCGATTTAAAATAAAATGCAAACGGTTTGTTGCTCCAAAAGACTATGATGGATTGCGTCATTACTAGTAATAAAACCGGCCAAGTGCGAGTCTGACTCTCGCAGGAAGGGTTTCGTACCATCATAGAAGACTTAATACTATGTAGGTAAAAACACGTTTCTATTAGGGGAGCCTCCTTTAATTTTTAATTTATTTTTATTTCTATTATAATATGTTGTTATAGCGGCAACATAAATACTTATTCTGTGAAAATTTTAACAACGACATGTCTACTACGACCTCAATGCTCCGTCCTACAAGAAAGCTGGTGATCCAATTACACAATTTATCGGAAAGAGGGAACTTCGAAAGAAGCGCTTTGTGTCAAACCCGATGGAAAGCCTTCGCAAAGTCCAAACTAACGACCTAGGCCCCGTAGCACTCCTGCTTATAGCGTGATGATATTTTACAGGAGCGCTAAACCATGGATTGGATCTGCTATGGGCACAACAGAAGAAGGAATAAAAAGTTCCATACCCGAAATACCACATCAGTGACAGAATTAGCAACAACGTTCAGATTGTCCGGCGAGAAGCAAACTTAGCCCCAAGGGTAGGATGCAAATAAAGATCGAATACTATCTCAATCGGCCGACCTATTGTGCCAAACACGACGGAAGCCTGCAGAATGCAACCGCGATGTTAGCGTGAGTGGCACCACACTCCGGACTAGACAATGGTCCCAGGAGCCAGGAGGGGCGTCAACAGAGATATCCGTTCGGATGAGAGATCCAAAGAGCAGAAGGTCTAACATGTAAGGTGCATGATCCTCCACATCTGGAATCCGCGTAGCTGAAGTAACCAGTTGTGTCAGACCGTATGCCAATGCAAAGTCATAACATATCTCCCTGCATGACCGGTTAAAGGAGAACCGAGCCATTTGGCGTGGTGACCGTTAAAATCACCGAGGTTCACCATATCTGCGGATAGGGTCTGGTGTAGCAAGAAGTCTGCAGCCATTTGGACGTGATCGATGAGTCAGTCTGTTTCGGTATTACTACTATTGGACCTATAGAGGCACCAGAATACGCGCAGATGGTCGTCGATGTCTACGCGTAGCCAATTCCTAACCTTCAAGACTGCCGAGGCGTCGAGAATAGACATCCCCTCTGACGTATACGCAAACTCTAGTCCGAGGCACAAAGGAGTGTTTCAATTTCTACCCCGGGTAGGAGAGATAAGAAGTATCAGCCGGAGAGGACACCTGCGTCTCGGTCAGAAAGAGTAAGGAAAGCTTCGCCGTCTCCAGATGGTAGAGGACGGTGTGTAGGTTCGAGTGAAGTCCCCTGACGTTGCAGAAATTCACGGATAGCGTGGCAGGTATCGCCTTAATCTTGTTGCTCAGCTTGCCGTTAGCCGTTATTGTCTTGATCGCCCCCCCCTCCCCCCCGAATACGCGGGGCAGCCTGAGCACCCACGCTCAAGGAGTGAGTTCACCATCTCCATTACCAGAGGTGCTGGTAACCTCCTGTAGTACCATTATTTCCGCTACCATTTTGATGGCGAAGGGGGGGGGGGGGAGTTGGGAGTCCTGTACTCACCATACGAAACGCAGAAGCAGTGCATCTACGTCACGCTGGTGTTCTGTGAGGCAACAGCAAAAGCTGCAGTGTGTCTCTAGCTCTGTTAAGTGGTCTATAGGCCACACTATCCACTCACCGTTAGGTAGGTATACTGTCTGGTTTGTTGTCGCCCTTAATTTTATTTAAAATATTTAATATCACAATTGCTTTTAGTATAAATTACTATCCATAAAAAGGTACTTACATAAAATATAAATTCTCTTTACGATTGTGTGTAAATTATTCAGCGGTCAGTGAAATATACACAATTTTATTTGCAATCTTGTCAGTGCAGCTTTTTATTGGCATTTTACTGTCCGGACCGCAATAAAATACTGCAAACTCAAAAAAGCAAATACGTTTATATTAGAAGGGAGCAAAAATGATGTGATTTTTTTCCAGATTAAAACTAAAAAAGATGTCAATCAAATATAAGGAATCGAAATAGAAATTAGAAAATATATCCGTGTTTGTGTTTTTAATTTACCGATGTAATATTGGTTCGGAAAATGCCTCAGTCCTGTAAAGAACCAGCAATGAACTCTTTTATATGAACCTTCTTTATAATATTATCTTTGGTAAACGATTTACATTTTGTAGGTGTATTATGTTAAATCGGTTATATTATGTAAAAACATTGCCTATGAATAAATAACTGACCCAGTGCCACTTACCCAGCTAGGTAAGAGGCATATTATGCTGGATTTTTTTTTTACAAAATACGTTATTCTGACGATTTATCTTATTACCCATATTCATGACGTTTTTAGATTTTTGTCAACTTCCATTTTACTCAGCCTTTGAGAATTCGAATTTTGACGCCATTTTCGTATTATCAATTACATTTTATAACTATGTCAAATTTTAATTATCTACGTGAAACACACACGGAGAAAAACCCTATGATGGACAAAAAGACACCGAGGTTCATTAGTGTTCCGTTTGATGGATTTAAAAATGACGTATAACCAAGCACATCACTAAACTATTGTAACTCCGAGAGGTATGCCCGCTGCTACCACTATCACTGTCGCTCCCGCCTTGCTTATAGCTGTAGTTCAGAACGCGATCTACGGCGGATTATTCGATTTTATTACACTGACTGACGAACGAGACCCGTGCGACCTACCGATACCGTAAAATCCATCCAATAACGTTGAACTCATAATCTACGGATTGATGGAGGAATGCAGTGTAACATGGGTAAAACTCGTTCAAGAAATCACAATTTTCGCTATAAATGTATACGGCTGTGCATCCTTAAAAAGTTCAGTTGCGGAATTTAAATGGTTGACTATGACAAGGGGATTTACGATGTGGTACATACTCCTTTTCTTGCTAGAAGTCAGTCTGAGTAAGAACCACGATTTTACCTATTTCTGTCGTATATTAGGACTGTTGCGTGCACTGCTATGTTCCAGTATGAAGTTTTGAGTCAGTACAATATTAGGCTGTGAGGCATTCCATCTTGGTCCTTAAAATAACAACGCTAAATTTTTTAGTGGTTGCTGATATCTATGGACTACAGTAACCATTTATCATCAAGTAGGCTGTGAATGCGTTCGTTTCTTCAATTTTATAATATAAAATAATTTATTATAACATTCTCTCTCTGCACATCCTATTATCGCTGTGACTTTGAAGCTGCAAAAACAATTTACTTGGATTACTTAAAAAACAAAAGCTAGAGGATATTTTCAATTCTCTCAGATTGAATACGGTCGGATGTTGTACGGTCTAGGCCAGTCTAGGTTAATCTTGGAGATCGTAAACTTGCTGACCCGTCGTAAACAGAACGTGAATTTTTTGGTGAATCTTTCCTTCGGCATTTATGTTTTGTCTTTTTTGAGTTTGTCTGAGTTTTTCTTTTACCCAAACTGCACAAATTACCTGGATTATACTTTTATGCAGTATATGTGATTAAAAAAAACATAGACAATAAAAAATTAAATTGGTTTAGTTGATTAGAAAAATGAATGATGTACAATAGATTGTAAAATTTCTCAGATGAGATCTAAATACGACAATACCAACCTGCGTTACTAATAAATAATCGTTTAAAAAAAAACTATAAACTAAACTTAAACTTTTTCTAGTTTATAAGGAAAATTATAAACTAGAAAAAGTTTAAAAACTTGTAAAAGTTTAAAAACTACAAAGAGTTCAAATGATTAAAAATTGATATAAACCCCTTTGAACAAAGTTAAGGCACATTTTGCTATGGTAAATTAATTGTAAATTAATTAATTTTTGTTTGATGCTCCTTATAAAATTTACACTCTAAGAGTTTAATTAAAAAAATCGTAACATCAAAAGGCCACTCTGCGAACAACAACGACAAGGAAAGTAGCCTTTCATCTGTAAATGAAATTATTTTCTTAAATGTACAGTGGTTAAGGCTAGGTGTATCTGTTTTGGCCGATTTAAAATTGATTTTCGATAGCCAAATTATTTTATTTAGAATCTGAAAAATATTTTAGGTACATTCTTTTTCCTTGCAATCAAAGGTCAATACACGAGACCGTTTTCTTGATAGAATATTTACCGAAATATGTTCGATTTGCAGATTTTTTACAAGCTAATACTCCTTATTTCTATAAAAAATATCAATTCATAGGTAATTCATTTTTCCACCCGATCGTTTTTTTTTTCATTACATTTATTTAAAAAAAATATTAATTATTCAAGTGATTTTCAAACCGTGCGTCACTTGTCCGTATCCCGCGGGACGTTGCCGAGGTAACATGTCAAATTTCTGCGCGCGTGCTTTTCTTTTGCTACGTAAATAATATTTAGGAAATAAATTGTAAATAACTATAGTTTTATGGAACTTACATTGACTATAGTTAAGATTTTTGTGTGTTTATTTCTCATTGTGGTTATAACTATTTTTTTGATTATTTTGTAAAAATCAAAACTTTATGCGCGGGCCGACTCGCTCTTTGCGACGACCGCTTGTAAATACCTAATGCGCTTGGAACACCCAGCCTTAATAATAACTACTTGTTCCGGATTAAAATACAGTTTATACAGTGTCGCAAAAAATCTTCGGGAATGTTATATTTTCTAATTTCCAATTTATTATCATCATCATCATTATATAATAAGTTGAAGAGTCACAATAATTTCTTATATTATTTATATGAATACTACTATAGGTACATTGATAATTCAAATTCAAATTAAAATTTTATTTATTTGTGAATACAGGTTATGAGACAGAAAAGATCTTTAAAAAATGATGTTTGCTGCACTCAACCCTTAGGTATACAAATATTATAGTTACAATTATATCTATTACATTTCCACAATTAAATTATTTCATTTTATTATTTATATTATATTTATATTAGAATGTTGATTTTTAATTATACTAAAAATATGTCTTTTTAGTATAATTATTACTATGATGATACCACTCACCCTCTCCGTCGCACGCCCGCACGCTCGCACGCACGCACGCATGAACGCACGCACAAACGCACGCACGCACGCACGCATGCAAGCACCCACACACGCACGCACATAGCATTCCACCCCTGAGAGTGATAAACAGGGGATTAGGTATTTAATGTAGCTATTTTAACGACATTGATGTTGTAATATTTCATATTCCAATCAAAAGGGTATAAAAACTTAACTTTTAATAAGAAGTATGAAGTGACTTAAAAGAACTTAAAATAATGAAATAATTTGACATTCTAAAGTTGAGAATCGAATCGTTTAATATTCTAATTCTTTAATATTCGAACTACTGAAATTGCTTCTATATCTTAGCACCAAGTAATTTATGTATATTTTTAACTCATCTTTTAATTTTATTAAAAGTTATTTTTTTTTTAGAAAAAATATAGGGACACAACCCTAATATTTTCGTCCCTGTTCATATTGATTTAAATATTATGGGCCAAATAGTTTTGTTCTTTAAAATAATTAGAAAATCTTCAGTTAAAATCACTCAAACTCACCTACTCACCTATTTATCGATACAACTGTATCTATACTTTTTTATAGAATAAAGTGAAAAACGAGCACACAGTCCACCTGATGATAAGTGGTTGCTGTGGCCCATAGACATATCTTCGTTTGAAAATTAAAATGCAGATGCGTTGTCAGTCGTGAGGACTAAAATAGAATGCCTCTTTTCCAGTAAAAAGGATCTGCGGTTCCCTACACTTACCATACAAAACACAGCAGCATTAAGCTACTATTTTACGCTAATATTTTTTGAGAGCGTGGTCCTTCCCCGGTCGAGCCAACCCATTCGTGCTACAACTATACTATTAATATAGCTGTATTATGACTCTACCACGTATAATAAAAATGAGAACATTATTAATGTATTCGAAGTCAATTAAATATGCATTATTAAGGATAAATCAAAAACTACTAGTATGATCTTAATCAAATTTATATGGGACCATATGAAAAGCACCAGCTTTCAAATAAAAAAAAAGAATCATCAAAATCGGTTCACCTAGAAAATAGTTCTGAAGCAAGACACATAAAAGGTACAGTCGCATTGAGTACTTCCTCCTTTTTTGAAGTCGGTTAAAAAATAAACAATCATTGCGACAGTTTTTATATATGATAATGGTAACAAACGAGCATACAGTCTACTTGATGGTAAGTGGTTGCTGTGAACTATGGACATCTACATCTATTCTCGATTACGATTCAAAATGCAGATGCGTCGTCGTGAGGACTAAGATGAAATTCCTCGTTTTCAGTAAAAAGGGTCTTCGGTTCTCTAAAATCACCATACTCACCAGAAACACAGTTGCGTTAAGCTGCTATTTTACGCTCGTATTCTGTGAGAGAGACACACCAGTTCAACCAGAACTAATAAAACAAAAAAAATCCATACATTTAATTAAGGTTTTTTATTGTCTATTCTTCCGTGTGTTGTTTAGTCTTTATTTATTTTTAGCTTATGTTCCTGATATTTTGTAATTTTTATTATTATAAACCACCGCCTTAGCACCTTTTTCAATATTTGCCGGTAATTTTACTCTTCTTATGAAGCATGTTGTGGCTGCCTTAGATAGGTTTCACATTTAATTAAAGTTTATGTACATATATTTGTGATAATGTATTGATGTAAATTAGCTGTGCCTGTGACTTTGTTCGCACGTATTAGTTTTTTTTATTAATTTAATATTATACCTCCCTATTTGTATCGAGTTTTGATCACAAATTCATGAACTTTATTTTTTTGCGCGGATATGTAACTATTTTTCTGAAACAAAAATAGCCTAAATTACTCCTTATAATATCAGCTGCCAGTGTAACTCATGTCAAAATCATTCCTGCCGTTTCAAACCAAACTTTTAGAAATTGTTTTTGTTTGTTATAAGTATATGTATACTTTCATATTATGCATTTATTAAAAAGTTACTAACAGATATTTTAATTTTATTATTAGTATAGATACGACTGGCTATTCTTAAATAAATAAATAAAGTGCCATAATAGTATGCAATACCAACAAAAAAAAATATTGAAAAATCAAAAATATTAAAATGATTATAGTACCTATCGATCTTTAAGAGGACAAAATATACACTTTAATATTTACGATACGTCTACACCGCTTGGAAAATACTCTATAGATTTCTTCGTAGGGGGGATATATACCATATTGCCAAGCTCGGAAGATGGGTTGGCTATCGAAGTTTGTTGTTTTGTGTTGTTATCAGAATGGAGTTATGCTGGTGCCCATCTCCTGTTTCAGTTTTCCTCTGTGGTCTTTTATAAAAGTCGTGGGATGATATGCGGTAGTGGATATTCTTACACCGCCACTAAACGGTTTGCTGGTTTATTTATTTATTTAGATAGGTACACCACCAATAGTATCAATATGCATTGTTACAACGAAATTCAATTTTTTTTAGACAAAGGATATGTCTTTACAAGTGTTAACAAGAAAAAAAAACTAAACAACAAAGATATAAATTCTATACAAACAGAAATCAAATTAATCGAAGTAAAAGCAACACATCCAGTAAAAAAAAAACAATAAATAATAGTTTCAAATCATTATTTGGGCAAGGTATGTAATAGTAAGTCTTTACATTTTGGTTAGTTGATAAATGAACTTAAAAAGTATTTTACGCTTTATATTTATATTCAGCTCCAGACGAATGTCTTACTTGTTGTAAAATAACTAAGAGACCGCAGTCATAACATATGTTTTCGCCAATTTGTACTTAGTCGGGTCATAAGTTCTGTCAAAACCTTATTATTTAAAGGTTTTGAATAGTGGCTAGATGAACTTTACCAATCTTAAAAATATAACGTATGCGATTGTCGAAAAAATAAAAAACACATTATTTTCATTAATTTTAAAATATAAAGAGGTCTAAGAAAGCAGATAGGGTAGCGGTTATAGCGTTGCACCGCTGTGGTTACGCGCCAAAAGAGATTTTCAATATTCTACAAAAATTGAAATAACCCTACGATTTGTTTATCGCACTATCAAACGACTCACTGAAGATGCAAGCTTCGAAGATCGTAAGAGGACCGGCCGACCTCGTACATTTAAGACACCCGCGATCATCAAAGCTACGAAATCCTGTTCGTAAACAAAAAACCTTAGATCTTCAGATGGGCCTAAGCAGAACCATGGTCAAAAGAGTGATCAATGAAGACCTAGTACTACGAGCTTATCGCAAGACTGGACATTTTTTGAACGAGCGTTTCAAAAAAATTAAGCTGGATTTTTTTTTAAAATTAGATCCCGCGCTTTATTACGGCGGTATGCGGGAAAAAATACCGCGACATTTTGTTTTCGGATGAATTTTTGTTTAACATTAAACAAATTTATAATCAATAAAATGATAAGGTGTATGTCCACAGCAGTGAAGAGGCCAGCACGCGCATTCCGAGGGTTCAACGAGGAAATTATCCTTCGTTACTCATGGTTTGACTTAGAGTCACATATTCAGGCTTAACTGAGGTGTTTTTCTGTGAAAAAGGTGTAAAAACCAGTGCCGAGGTGTACCAATATACCGTCCTAACAAACATAGTGGAACCTCTTTCTCAAACAATGTTCAAAAACAGACATTGGATATTCCAACAGGACTCTGCACCAGCTCATAGGACGCGAAGCATGCAAAACTGATTGACCGCCCGTGGAATTTATCAGACTTTATCAGACATGAAGACTGGCCTTCTTTTAGTCCAGATTTAAACCCACGGATTACAAGATATGGCAACATTTGGAGGAGAAAGTCTGCACTAAGCCTCATCAGAATTTGAAATCTCTCCGAGCATCTAAATAAAACTTTTAAATAAAATTCTTTTACACGGGTTTTAATTTATCGTTTTGATTGCCCTATAACGTCAGGAATTAATAAAAATAAGTTAATTAAACGCGATAGAATCCGTAAAAGTAGTTTTATTCAATTCGTAGTGTTCGCGCAAATATAAGAAATCATTTAGCTTAAAAAATGCTAAAAACCTCTAACGGTACATGAGAAAATTTATTTTAGGAACAATTTATGTTAGGTTAGGTTAGTCCCTGGGTCAGGGAACGATAGAAGTCGCGGTGATGCGCGCTATAATCTGAATATTTTCTTACAAAGAACAGACGAACTCTATGAACTGGAAACCAAACAAGGTGTTTTAAAAACTTTATATTCAAGACAGCTTTATATTAGGATAATAATCAATGAAGATGACGTCTCCAGTCAAAACATGACTCTCCATTTCATAGCTAATTTACAGTATATGGAAACAAGTCAGGGATTTGTCAAATTAAGTTGCATACAGCGTTGTGATACCTAAAGGTGCTTATGTGTTAAAAAGAAAATCAATCACAATCGTTCATCATGTAATAATAAGTGAAAACTCTACCTACTTTTTTTAATTAAATCAACGTGCTAAACTAGTATTTTAAAAGAAAGTTCTATTATAGTTAATTAATTAACAAAAAAAAATGAAATACGGAGCGGCTGGTTTATAATTAAAAAAAAAATTTGTACAACCGACTTCAGTATAAATTATTAAGAATAACTCAAAAACTATTGGTCAGACCTTGGTCGATTTATATAGGACCATTGAAGCAGCAGCTTTCAAATAAAAAAAAATCATCGAAATCGGTTCACCCAGTAAAAAAGTTATGAGGTAACACACGCAAAAAAAACATACAGTCAGAATTAAGTACCGTCTCCTTTTTGAAGTCTGTGTAGAAAAGATCAAAAGAAAGTATAGTCGACAGAATAATTATATCAAATCTTTGAGCTTGAGTTTTATTGGAAATCTTAATTTAAATAAATGTGTTAAAGCAGACGGGGGGTGAACTAAAGTAATTCAGTGCAAAGTGATAATAATGGCAGCCTTATAGATTTATAACTTAGAAAATTTCACATCGTTATTACGTCTAGATTACTTTTGAAGTTGAAATTGAGAATTATATAAAATAAATTATAAATTACGTTTTAATTTGAAACTCATTTAAATATGAAATACCTTTATAATAACAACTTTATAATAAAACAAAAATTTTAGCAGGGATGGTAGATATGATAAGGATATAGAACGACGAGTGAACGCTGGAAATAGAGTGAATGGGGCTCTACACGCTATTATGAGGAGTCAGAAAGTGTCAACTAAGGCACGTATGGCAATTCATAATGCTGTGTTAGTCCCTACTTTAATGTATGGTAGTGAAAGTTGGGTCTGGCAGAAGAAGCATGAGAGTAGAATAAATGCTGTAGACATGCGTTCCTTAAGGAGTATGCTAGGGCTGAATCTGAATGACAGGGTGAGAAAGAGTGTGATAAGAGAAAAGTGTGGTTTGCAAGATGACGTTGTGACAAGGATTAAGAAAGGAATGCTTCGGTGGTTTGGTCATGTAGAAAGAATGAACGAGGAAAGAGTGACAAAGCAAATTTATGTTGCGGAAGTGAACGGCAGGGTCGGGAAGGGACGCCCTAGACGAAGGTTTATCGACCAAGTCGGCGATACATTAAAAATGGGCCAGATTAGGAGTACCCATAACCGACGAGCGTGTATGCGTAGATATATGGATGTAAAAGAGGCGAGAGAGGTGTGTCAGGATCGCGCCAAATGGAAGTCCGTAGTCTCTGCCTACCCCTCTGGGTGACAGGCGTGAGTGTTTATGTATGTATGTATAATAACAACGTATTTCGAAACATAAATTGATATTACTCTATTTCAAAACTTTGTATTTAACATTTAAATTGTGTTTATGTAGAAAAATTCAAGTAACATTTTACGATAAAGTTAACGCCATTGTTATAAATGTTTGTAAAATACATCATGTAGTTCTATTTTAAAGCACTTAGCGGTAGCTTTGAAGCTAAGCAGTCGTTGTAAATTTCACAGTGAGCGAGCAACCAAATACCGGCTCTGTGGCGCAGTGACTTAGCATCGAGTTGCGGCGCTGAGGGCCGCGGCTTCTCCTCCCGCAAGGAGCAAGTACTTGTATGACCTGTAAATAATAATTGTTTCTGCTCTAGACGTTTGTCCTTATGCAATTTATGTATGTAAACTGCCTTCTCGATACAGAAGAAAATCCTAGTATTTAACGTGTAAAAACAAAATTTGTGGTTCGGATCCCTCCGGCACGTATGAAATTGCTAATTGCATTATTTTAAGTTCTGATTTACGGTGTAGGAAAATTGCGACTTAACTTGCATGTCTTAAACAAAATATCTCGAGGCATGTCCTTATGACTGAATTTCGCTAGCACACATTAGAGTAGTCTTGATGATCAGAATCATCATCATCATCATTACAGCCGATCACAAGGAAAATTGCGACTTAACTTGCATGTCTTAAACAAAATATCTCGAGGTATGTCCTTATGACTGAATTTCGCTAGCACACATTAGAGTAGTCATGATGATCAGCATCATCATCATCATCATTACAGCCGATCACAAATCCACCGCTGAACATAGACTTCTTCCAAAGTATGCTACAAAGCACGATCCTGAGTTACCTGCATTTTTTATTTATAATATACGAAAGAGAAAACAAGCATGCGGCTCACCCAATGGGAAGTGATAACCGCCGCCAATGAAAAACCGGCTTTTTAAAAAAGATCTTGCATCTACCGACTTCCTGAATCACTTAACAGTTGATCGCTCCGTCTAGTGGGAGTCCTACCGCGTATCGCGTCTATTAAAGGAGCGATGCTGCCACAGGAGAACCTTTCTTAATCCTGCGCGTGTGCACGTTGTATGACCCTTGTATGAAGCTTCCGTACTCTGGTTATCTCTGATGAAGGCCAGCCTCTCCTCGTCGCGTTCGTGGTGTGCAAAACACAATTTTAAGCTCACTGTTATTTATTATTTTATGTTAAATTATTAACATAGAACATACTCGTATTTACATAATAAGTTAAAAATAATTGGATGTAAGATTATGAATTTAAATTTTTCTATTTACATTCACAATATTTCTATCACATTCATAATTCATGTCAAATACAAACGATATTTGGAAATTCTGTTGCTTCAACAAATTTTAGGTGAATTTATTTATACATAAAATTTATCTTTTATATACAAATATATGTTATTTCGTATTGTATTGTGTTTGTATTTTTATTGTACGTGGTAATCAATATCAATCAATATAGAATATATATAAGGAAAGTGTTCGTCTGTATGTCCAGCTTTTGCTTCATGACCACCAATTATCACCCACTTGGGTTTGCAGTGGTAGAAGGCTCCACGTGTGTACTTGCAAGTAAGGAAGTTTGGTTACTGTGTGTGCGTTTTCTAACACATTGTGCGACTCATATAAGCACAAGGCTGTGCTGAATGGCGTAAATTACGTTCGTGCGTGATATTATCCAGAACGTTTCTACAATATTTCAGATTTTCCCAGAATGTTCTAGAATATTCTAGGATATTTTACTAATTTTTAAAAGGAACTAAGAAAATGAGTCATTGCATTTGATCCCGAATGTTCTTAATTGTTCTCAAAATTCCAAAATGATGTAAGAAATTGAAAATTATTAATTAATAATAATTGTTATCGACCTAAAATAACGTCTTAGTTCCATAGGTCATCATTGGCAATACACACTGGTTGTACAATTTCGTTTTCAGGATTTGAGGTTATATTATACCTGACGAGAAGATGTGCCGTAATATTCCGAATGCTGCCCAGCCGAGTTGAATCCGTCGATTGAACTCTCGATTGGAGTTTGACTTACCAAGTCGGCCTATTTGTCGCAGGTAAACATACTCTTCAACAACTCCCAGTTTAGCGCTCCCAACAACTACCGGCATATATGTGACATGGACGTTATACTATATTTGTTTTGTCCATGTTTATCTTAAGACCTATCCGTTGGGAGGCACTATTGAGGTCATTGAGCTTAGTGCTTAGGTCCTCCAGCGATTCTGCTATAAGGAATATATCGTCGGCAAATCGAAGGTGGGTGATGTACTCGCCGTTGATGTTAATACCGTATCCTTTCCAATCCAGAAGCTTAAAAACGCCTTCCAATGCCGCTTTGAAGAGTTTCGGTGATTTAACGTCACCCTGTGTTACACCTCTCTGCAGTTGGATAGGTTTCGTACTCTGGTTCTGTACTCAGGTAGCCATCTTAGCATATATACAAATATTTCAGCACTTCGATAAACCGTCAGTCAACTTGACACCGTTGAAGGGACTGTAGTATCGTCCAAATTTCGACGGACTACACTGTCAAATCTGCTGAAGAAAGCATCTTCATTTCCCGTCCAACAGCCATGAGATTAAGAGTGTGATCGGAGACTGTTTGTGTTCTTCTGCGGCGGGTCTTGCAGAACTTAGCTCCAAACGCATGGACAGTTTCCGCGAGCTTGTCATTCATATCGTCCACTGCATTGCAATCTTCTAGGCACTGAAACGGTTTTGTAGCTTGAGCTGAAAGGTTTCGGGACTTTTTTATAGGAGAGGGGGCAAACGAGCATGCGGCTCACCTGATGGTAAGTGACTATCGCCGCCCATGAACAACTGCAACACCAGGGGAATTGCAGATACGTTGCCGGCCTTTTACAAAGGAGTAGACTCTTATCTTGAAGGTCCCTTAGTCGTATCGGTCCGGAAAAATCACTGGTAGTAATCGATTCCACAAGGAAGTTGTGCGAGAAAGAAATTTTCTTCTAAATCAAAAGGTGTGGACCGCCAATCATCCAGATGGTATGAATGGTATCGCGACTTTTTCACGAGCGATGTGCGATGGTGAAATTGAGCGCTTGAAACTAGTCCGAACAATTCCTCAGAGCGCTTCCCGTGATATATGCGATAAAATATGCAAAGAGATGCAACATCTCTACGCAGTGTCAGTGAGTCAAGCCGATTGAAAAGAACTCGGTCGTCGATCCGCTCTGCGCTGGATGCGGTCATGTGAAAGGAGCTGACACTGGGGAGCCCCTGCCCAGAGATGGGAACAGTATTCCATGTGAGGCCGAACCTGCGCCTTGTAAAGTTGCAAACGGTATGCCGGCTGAAATACTGTCCCGTTCTGCTGAGCACGCTAAGCTTTTAAGAGGCCAATTTGGCGAAATATTGCCACGACCGGTGTATAAAGAAAACATCGCCAGTGCTGTCGTCTGCATAACAATAAATGTTACCGGCTTGCAACATATAATTGATATGCAGAAGAAACAGCGTTGGTGATAGAACGCAGCCTTGTGGAACACTAGCGTTAATAGGCGTGTAATCGGAGTATGCACCGTCTACTTCGACCTTGATGCTCCGATCTGCAAGAAAACTGGTGATCCAATTGCACAATTTCTCGGGAAGTACATAGGATCGAAAGAAGCGCTTAATGCCAAACCCGATCGAAGTCCTCCGCTATGTCCAACCTAACAGGCAACGCCGTCTCCTTGGACTCCACTGCCTCCGCCCATCTATGAGTTGGGTAACCTAGAAGATCACAAGCTGAGCGACCTCAACGGAAACCGTACTGCCGGTTACGGAGCAGCTGGTCATCCTCAAAGTACCGCATGAGCTGGCAGTTAATAATGATTTCCATTACTTTGGAGAACAAGTAGGTGATAGCGATCGGCCTGCAGTTGGACGGATCTGATGATCACTGATCCGGTCGTCTTTTATAGGGATCGGGTGCACCAAAGTTATCTTTCATGAGGACTACGCCTAGGGAGTAGGAGTACTGGAAAAAACGTACGTGTTATAACCGGTGCCAACTTCGGAGCACAATAGTCTTCAGTACAATAGTTAGGACTCCATCGGACCCACTCGACCTAAGTTGAATCGTCTTAGGTTCCACCCGAACCTCCACCGGAGATTCTTAGCACCCCCTGCCCCACCGTTGCCATGGTTGCCACCGTAGCCAGGAATTTCGCGGCCGCCGTTGACTGGGGGCCGTCTCTTCGTAATTTTTATCGAGGGAAGATATCACCATAGTTGCCACGCTTAGCGAGCGGATTGGCAACCGTAGTTTCTTTATTGTAATATTGCTGTTATCAGAAGGATGCTGATGCCCTTCTTCTGCCTCAGTTTCCATCTGTCGCCTCTTACGCCACCCACGGGAAGATATGGGGGTAGAGGGTATTCTTACCCGCCACTACACGGGCTAACATCAGAAGCTGAATAGTTTCTTACAACATATTAAATAAATTAATCGAATGAAATATAATAAAAGTATGAATGATATGTCGAGTATTGCTATATTTTATTGTATTGATACTACGAGAGAAGTTAATGCGATAGTTTAAATTAAGACGCCGTTCAGTTAAGCTGTAATAACGAACGGTTAATATTACGAGCCTAAATATTTAGTGGCATTCTAATTTAGTATTCGTTATTTATATTGTTTCGTATTGAACGCAACCAATTGTTAAGCTAATATTTTCCCAATTAATATCAATCCGGTATGGTCTAGTGGCTAGGATACCTGGCTCTCACCCAGGAGGCTCGGGTTCGATTCCCGGTACCGGAATATCTCTTTTTAGCTTAGTATTAAAAAGTTTTGTTTTATAATGGTAATAATATATTTTTTTATATTAAAGATATTGAGTGAATAATGTTATTACAAAATTGTTATTGATATGTTGTTATTGAACGAAATTTTACGTTTGAAATACATGAATGAGTTAATACAGTGCAAATTTTATTTATTTTAATTATATACTGTATAAAGTTTGTATTTTGTCTCACTTAAAACCATTAAGCGGTATTATTTATTTATTTCAACTTCATATAATATGATGTATAGGCGGACTTATTGCCTGAGACATTCTCTACCAGTCATCCTTTAGGTGATGCAGAGATAAAAAAATGAAGTAGTATACAAATATAAAACAATATAATACATACCCATACATAAACTTATAAATTTAAAATTATTTAATATAATGCATAGTGTTATATATAAATTATGTACAAAAAATAATAAATTACATACATTAAATAATTATATATTTATATAATGTATTTAACGTAAATAAATACTACAAACGTAAAAAAATACTGCCAGTTTATTTGAGTAATATTCGCAATTCGCAATTGGGCATGCCAGCTCCACTTTGAGATGGCATGCCATATACCATATACCCAATGCCAATACCATACATATTATACCATATGTATTATATGTATGGTATAATTCTATAAATGTGTTAGAGAACTTTAAAACCACGTCAATTATATTTAACCAGGCCGTCCTCAGCGCCCTAACTACTTATTTCAATAGACCAGATATTACTTCAATTAGCTATTGATTGAGACACAAGTCTTAATTAAAACCATTGAACCGTATAATACATTATTAACAGAAATTATTTTATAGAACTTCACAAATATAGTTTGACCGAGGCATTCCCACCGACCGTAAAGTTCATTACAAGGGAACAGATATCACTTAAAGTTATAACTAAGACAAGTCTTTGAACCGTGAACCGAGTTATAAATAGTCTTTTAGCATTTTCTTGACCCATTTCTCGCATGGATTTCGCTTTACCGATATAATTAGTGTATCATGCTAAAATTCGTAATCAAATCTTTCTCTGTCGGTGTGTATTTCTAAGTGACTTAACGTATCATACGTTCACTCCATACTTTTTGAGTAAATAAAACATTTATTAATAACTGGAACACAGTGCCATCTATCAGAACCAGATTTATGATTCTCTTTTTTTGGTATTAACCTAAACCAACATAGATTATTAAATTGACTCTATAAATATAGAACTTCCTAAATATTTGACTTTAGCGTCATCTATTAGATCCAGGATTAGCTAGGTATGAACTATGTGAACATAACTTTAAGAAACATGTGAATATGACTTTTTACTTGGTAGAGCCATGCTGCAGATATATTATGGTTGTACCACAAAAGGGTCTGCTCGACCAGGGTAGGACCACGCTCCTAAAGAATATCAGCGTAAAATAGCAGCTTCATGCAGCTGTGTTTCGTATTTTGAGTATAGAGAACCGGAGACCGTTTTTACTGGAATCGAGGCATTCCATCTCTGTCCTCAGGGATGACAACGAATTTTTTTTAAAGGAGAGGGGGCAAACGAGCATGCGGCTCACCTGATGGTAAGTGACTACCGCCGCCCATGAACAACTGTAACACCGGGGTAACCAGGGGAACTTCAGATGGGGCCTTTTCTCTTTTCTTGAAGTTCCCATTTGCATTTGATTCTTAATTGAGAATAAATGTAGTAGTCTATGGGCCACAGCAACCACTTAACATTAGATAAAAAGAAAGAAAGAAATGACAAGAATCACTTTAAGTAATAGACCATTGAGTACCTCATAGATATAGTAGTTCCCAACACGCACAAAGTTGCAAACTTTTTAAGTACTCCAAATTTAAAGACGGAATAACTCGACTTGCATTCATAGAAAGTGACTGTTGTACTAATAGAACGGTAGGGTAGGAGGTAATTAAATTAAGAAAAATAAATTAGAATTTACATCTCTTCAAAGTTCCCTCCTACGTGGATTCATAAGAGTAGTCTAAGAGAGCTTAGGTGGATATCTCGTTTCGAGTGGTAGGGGGATACACGGATTAGCAAAGATAAATAGAATATCATATATAATAGAGGAAATAATGTTGTTTGTTTACTGCAACTAACTCTGTATATATTTTCTTGTATTGTCTTGTTAAGTAATCGAATATATTATACTGTGCTTTATTTATTTATTTTTCTTTCTCCGTCTATTTTTGCAACACTTGAAACATACGCTGATGGATGAAATTAATTATCCCGGCCTGGAGGAGACGGAGCGAATTTATTATAATGATGCTAAAAATGGTTTTTTGATTTAAATGACATAATGCCGGTTCAGAGTAATTAAAGGGACAATTTTTCATAGATTATGGACTGTATGGCGGTGAGAATATTATATTTCGCGATACTGCAAATGTCCCCAAATTCGGGCTACAGGACGTACGTGATGGAAGGCATGTGCATGTCTCCTGGACTTCCGCTGCTCTGCCTCGTGTTTTCAGGGGCTGCTTGCACGTTGGCTGGATGACGTCTGTCTTCACATTTATAACATTCATAGATTTTCGCGAACGCTCATAAAGCATTATTGTAAATGTCTATACAATTATAGTTTTCTTGTATAGTTCATTATCTAAATTACACCACGGCGTGAGGCGACTAAGCAAGATATAGCGGTGCAGTCAGTTGCTTGACTTGCGAACTTGTGTGAACCCCGTTTTAACACACGAGTGTACATGCTGGACATAAAAAGCTGTAGATAGGAAACCCAGCAATGGACATTGCAGTACACTTATTGGGTAATAATTAACGAATCTCACAAGCATCAAATCAAAATAATTTTTGTTTAGCTAAGAATTGTAATTTCAAATTAATTTTATTTTAAAAACATGGAATTATATTTTGATATAAGTCATTTTTTACTAATTAAAATAGCGTTATGTTTTCTTCGCATTTGAATATTTTTCATTAGACTTTTTTTTAAATAACAACTTATAATCATGTATGTATTTTTTAATAGGATAAGGGTGATAAACGAACACACAGTCCACATGATGGTAAGTGGTTGCTGCGGCATATACTTTCTTACAAATCAAAATGTAGATGCGTTGTCACACGTGAGGACTAAGATGGAATGCCTCATTTCCAGTAAAAAGTGACTCCGGGCACCTGCACTCACCAAGCAAAACGCAGAGGTAAACCTCTACTTCACGCTGGTTTTCTGTGAGGTCGTGGTACTATCCCGGTTCGAGCCGGCCCATCCGTGCGACAGCAAAAGCTGCCGCGTGGCTCTACCACTGTTAAATGTTACACAATTAACAACAATTAATAACAAAAAATTAAAAATACCAGATTGCTAGCGATCACCTCGTTTCCAGGGGTTATTACACGTGGTAGAACCAAGCTGCAGCTATATTAGTTGTATAGTTGTAGCACAAATGGGTCGGCTCGACCGAGGAAGTACCACGCTCTCACAGAATACCAGCGTAAAATAGCAACTTAACACTGCTGTATTTCGTATGGTAAGTGAAGAGAACCGGAAACTCTTTTTACTGGAAAAGGGGCATTCTATCTTAATCCTCACGGGTGACAATGCATCTGCATTTTGATTCGCAAACGAGGATAGATCTAGATGTCTATGGGCCATAGCAACCAATTACCATCAGGTGGACTGTGTGCTCATTTGTCACCCTATCCTATAAAAATATTAACATCCAAAAATTCCTTAATATTATAACAACCCTTTTTATACAAACTTTGTTTAATAAAGGTTTTGAACTTTGAGCAGGTCAAATTTTGTTTATTTTTTGGGATTTTGTTGTAAAAGCGTATACATCGCCCCAAAAATGAATTAATGACT
Organism: Parnassius mnemosyne; assembly: GCA_963668995.1. Lineage (NCBI taxonomy): Eukaryota > Metazoa > Arthropoda > Insecta > Lepidoptera > Papilionidae > Parnassius > Parnassius mnemosyne. The sequence continues at coordinate 36,362,937 of CAVLGL010000079.1, read as the reverse complement.
CGATGGAGTCGAGTAACTGGTACTACTAGCTTGTGTCTGTTCCTAGTATTTACAGAATGAATATCACTTATTTTTGTAAAACCCCGTTATTTTTGTGTACGTAACATAACATTTTCATGAATGTATTGAGAGGCCAAAGTAAATATATAAATTTCCTTAATTTTTTGTCGCAGTGACTCTTTACATTGATTAAATCATAAATTGCTCTTATGGCCCTCTTCTGTTAAACAAACATTTTTTCAGTGTCAGCCGCGTGTAGTGTGCAGCCCATAGAAAAATACCAATACAATATTATGCAATGGAAATAATTGCTAAAATAATAGCTAAAATGCGAAACCACCGATGCGGTTGGGCTATGCCTGCATCGGTGGTTTAACAACATGTTAGAGTGCCAGAGCAGCAGAAATAAATCAGGGGTACAAACAGCATCTAGCGTAGCAAGCACAAGACTTTCCTCGAATGGACCAAATGTAAGTAAAATAATGTACCTTCTGTAATGCAATATGCAGTTCGATAAAAAGAAAAAATTTAAATCATTAATTAACAAAGTAGGGAAAACGCAAAATACATTGACTTGGTGATATGATGTGCAAACAAATAAATACACATAGTAACTAATTCTTTATTAGAATTAAGAAGGACAATATGTACACTTCTTCTATAAGATACCCAAAAAGAAAGTAAACTTACTTTTAAATATTTAAAAAAATTACTCAGCCAATGACAACTAACTCGTAGATAAAGATGATTGGTCTTAATGTCTTTCAATTTAACATACATATTATAATCTAAATTTAATAAGTTATACTTAACGTAAAAGATGCCAAAGACATGAATTTCATCGTAGCTCTTCTCCTCTGTATGAGTTTAGTGAGATGGGCAGCAGCATCTTCTCTTTATGATGAAGCCTTTCTTCCAAAAGCGGCCGCACAGGAAGTGGACCTGGTCGAGCCTCGACGGTTAGAAAAAAATTAGATTGACTTCATTATGATGACCAGACGACTACCTGTTCAGTGATGTCTCAGTGATCGCGAGGGTGAAAACTGGTAACGATCACCAAATGGTTAGAAGCACACTGAACCTAAACGTTAAGTTAAACGTTAAGAGGCCTCGTCTAATGAAGTCAACGCTTCGTCCCCCTCGTGCTCTAATCCAAAGCCCTGAAACTTTTATGTTTGGGTTACAAACCCGTTTTCGGTGCTTGTGCAAGATTAGCATGGCTCTCCAGAACTTTAAAAACGGCAAGGCCCCAGGAAAGGATGGAATTACAGCGGAGCTTTTGAAAGCGGTTGGAAAACAGGTACTTAAAGTCCTTCAGAAGCACTTTAATTCCGTAGTACATGGTGGGATTACTCCGGAGGCGTGGAGCAGAAATGTGGTGGTCTTTTTCTTCAAGATAGGCTCTCTTGAAGAACTACAGACCGACTTACCTTCTGAGCCGCGTCTACGTGCTGTTTTCTAGAGTCATTACGAATAGTCCCGCACGAAAGCTTGACGACTTCCTCCCTCCCGAACAAGCCGGTTTCCGCAAAGGCTTTAGCACCATAGACCACATGCATACCCTTCGGAAAATTGTGAGAAGGACCAAAGAGTACAATCTGCCACTTTGCCTTGCGTATGTAGACTACGAGAAAGCCTTTGATTCCATCGAAGTTTGAGCGGTGCTGCAGTCTCTTTAGCGGTGTCAAGTTGAATGTAGGTTTATCGAAGTGCCAAAGTGTTTGTATAGTAGAGCTGCGAGGGCTATCCGGGTACAGAACCAGAGTACGAAACCTATCCAACGAGGTGAACGACAGGTTGATGTTATACCCCCAAACTTTTCACCGCCGCATTGGAAGACGTTTTCAATCTACTGGCTTGGAAAGGATACGGTATTAATATTAATGGAGAAAACATCACTTACCTTCGATTTGCTGACGATATAAACCTTATGGCAGAATTGTTGGAGGACCTAAGCACTATGCTCAATGACCTCAATAGTGTCTCCCAACGCATAGGTCTTAAGATGAACATGGACAAAACAAGATCATGTTTAATGTCCATGTCACACTACACACTATGCCGATAGTTGTTGGGAGCACTATACTCGAAGTTGTTAATGAGTATGTTTACCGGGGACAAATAGTGCGACTTGGTAAGTCCAACTTCGACCGAGAGATCAATAACATATGATTTCGCCAATTTTTTTTAAAGGTTAGGGTGCAAACGAGCATGCGGCTCACCTGATGGTAAGTGACTACCGCCGCCCATGAACAACTGCAACACCAGGGGAATCGCAGATGCGTTGCCGGCCTTTTAAAAAGGAGTACGCTCTTTTCTTGAAGGTCCCTAAGTCGTATCGGTCCGGAAAAATCGCTGATAGTAATCGATTCCACAAGGAAGTCGTGCGAGGAAGAAAACATCTTCTAAATCGCACAGTGGTGGACCGCCAATCATCCAGATGGTGTGGATGGTATCGGGAGTTCTGACGCGATGTGCGTTTGTGAAATTTGGCGGCTGGGATTAATCCGAACAATTCCTCAGAGCACTCCCAATGGTAGATGCGAAAGAAAATGCAAAGGGATGCAACATCTCTTCGCAGTGCCGATCGGAAAGGGCTCAGTCGCCGACGATTCGAACCGCTCTACGCTGGATTCGGTCAAGTGGAAGGAGCTGGCACTGGAGAGCCCCTGCTCAGAGATGGGAACAGTATTCCATGTGAGGCCGAACCTGCGCCTTGTAAAGTTGCAGGCGGTGTGCCGTCATGAAATACTGTCCCAGTCTGCTGAGCACGCCAAGCTTTTAAAAGCCAATTTGGCCTTCTCTTGCAAGTGACCATGAAATTGCACGTCACTCGATATGTCGACTCCGAGGATACCGATACTGGCTGAGGCAAGAAGGGGAGTGCCTTGAAACTGAGGAGATACGACAAAGGGGTTCTTTTTAGCGGTAAAAGTGCATACTTGTGTCTCCTCGGGATTAAACTGGACTAAATTTAGTCACCCCCGATCCGAGACTTTGTTCAGCAAAGACTCGACTTCAGACACAAGTTTGTTCCGGTACTCGGCGAAGTTTTCCCGAGAAATATTGGCACGGCCGGTGTATAGAGCATCACTAGTGCTGTCATCCGCATAGCAATGAATGTTACCAGTTAGCAACATATTATTGATATGCAGAAGAAACAGCGTTGGTGATAGCACACAGCCTTGTGGAACACCAGCGTTAATAGGTCAGTACATGCACCGTCTACAACGACCTTGATGCTCCGATCTGCAAGGAAGCTGGTGATACAATTGCACAATTTCTCGGGAAGCCCATAGGAAGGAAGCTTCGAAAGAAGCGCTTTGTGCCAAACCTGATCGAAGGCTTTATCAATGTCCAGACTAACGGCCAACGCCTCCCCCTTGGACTCTACTGCCTCCGCCCATCTATGGGTCAGGTAGACCAGAAGATCACCAGCTGATCGACCCCGACGAAAACCGTATTGGCGGTCACTAATCAGCTGGTGATCTTCAAGGTACCGGATGAGCTGGCAGTTAATAATGGATTCCATTATTTTGGAGAACAAGGAGGTGATCGCGATAGGCCTATAGTTGGACGGGTCTGACTGATCGCCTTTTTTAGGGATTGGGTGGACAAAAGCTGTCTTCCATGAATTCGGGACTACGCCTTGGGAGTAGGAGTACCGGAAAAGACGCGTTAGGACCGGTCCCAACTCCGGGGCACACGTTCTCAGCACAATTGGGGGGATTCCGTCAGGCCCACTCGACTTCTGGATGTCCAAGGAGAGAAGTGCTTTGCGAACCAAACGCTGTGAGAACAGCACATCCGGCATGGAGCACTCACACCGCGGGATGGTCGGCGGTGTTTTCCCCCGTCATCAAGAGTCGAGTTGGACGCAAAAAGGGAGGCTAAAAGGTCAGCTTTTTGTCTTTTGCGTCTTGGGCCAGTGAGTCGTCCTCCCTGTGCAGAGATGGTAGTGATGGCTTACAGAAATTCCCTTGGACAGCCTTGGCGAGAGACCAGAATGCACGGGTTCCCGAAGGAAGGCGAACTAGTTTCTCGCCAATACTGCCTATGCGCTCTGACTTTGCCTTGGCAATAACTCTTTTGAAGGACCTGGAGGCGAAGTTATACTTCTTTTTAAGTGTGCTGGTGTTTTTTTTTTTTACTTAGTCGGGTCATAAGTTCTGTCAAAAACATCTAGCCAGTATTCAAAAACAAAAGTTTTTGAATACTGGCTAGATGAACTTTACCAATTTTAAAAATATAACGTATGCGCTTGTCGAAAAATAAAAAAACACATTATTTTCATTAATTTTAAAATATAAAGAGGTCTAAAAAAGTGGATAGAGTAGCGGTTATAGCGTTGCACCGCTGTGGTTACGCGCCAAAAGAGATTTTCAATATTCTACAAAAATTTAAAATAACCCTACGATTTGTTTATCGCACTATCAAACGACTCACTGAAGATGCAAGCTTCGAAGATCGTAAGAGGACCGGCCGACCTTGTACATTTAAGACATCCGCGATCACCAAAGCTACGAAATCCTGTTCGTAAACAAAAATCTTAGATCTTCAGATGGGCCTTAGTAGAACCACGGTCAAAAGAGTGGTCAATGAAGACCTAGTACTACGAGCTTATCGTAAGACTGGACATGTTTTGAACGAGCGTTTGAAAAAAATTAGGCCGGACAGATCCCGCGCTTTATTACGGCGGTAGGCGGGAACAAAATACCGCGATATTTTGTTTTCGGATGAAATTTTATTTAACATCTAACAAAGTTATAATAAACAAAATGATAAGGTGTATGCCCACAGCAGTGAAGAAGCCAGCACGCATATTCCGAGGGTTCAACGAGGAAATTATCCTTCGTCACTCATGGTTTGACTTGGAGTCACATATTCAGGCTTAACTGAGGTGTTTTTCTGTGAAAATGTGTAAAAACCAGTGCGGTGGTGTACCAAAATACCGTCCTAACAAACATAGTGGAACCTCTTTCTCAAACAATGTTCAGAAACAGACATTGGATATTCCAACAGGACTCTGCACCAGCTCATAGGCCACGAAGCACACAAAACTGGTTGACCGCCCGTGGAATTGACTTTATCAGACATGAAAACTGGCCTTCTTCTAGTCCAGATTTAAACCCACTGGATTACAAGATATGGCAACATTTGAAGGAGAAAGTCTGCGTTAAACCTCATCAGAATTTGAAATATCTCTGAGCATCTAAATAAAACTTTTAAATAAAATTCTTTTACACGGGTTTTTATTGATCGTTTTGTTTGCTCTATAACGTCAGGAATTAATAAAAATAAGTTAATTAAACGCGATAGAATCCGTAAAAGTAGTTTTATTCAATGTGTAGTGTTCGCGTAAATATAAGAAATCATTTAGCTTTAAAATGCTAAAAACCCCTAACGGTACATGAGAAAATTTATTTTAGGCACAATTTATGTTAGGCACTACTCCCTTTGTCAGGAAACGATAGAAGTCGTGGTGATGCGCGCTATAATCTGAATATTTTCTTACAAACAACAGACGAACTCTATGAACTGGAAACCAAACAAGGTGTTTTAAAAACTTTATATTCAAGACAGCTTTATATTAGGATAATAATTAATGAAGATGACGTCTCCAGTCAAGATATGACTCTCTATTTCGTAGCTAATTTACAGTCTATGGTGACAAGTCAGGAATTTGTCAAATTAAGTTGCATACAGCGTTGTGATACCTAAAGGTGCTTATGTGTTAAAAAGGAAATCAATCACAATCGTTCATCATGTAATAATAAATGAAAACTCTTCCTACTTTGTATAATTAAATCAACGTGCTAAACTAGTATTTTAAAACAAAGTTCTGTTATAGTTAATTAATTAATAAAATGCGGCTGGTATTATAATTTAAATTAAAAAATTTGTACAACCGACTTCAGTATGCATTATTAAATTTAACTCAAAAACCATTGGTCAGACCTTGATCAATTTATATAGGACCACTGAAGCACCAGCTTTCAGATAAAAAAAGAATCATCGAAATCGGTTCACCCAGTAAAACGTTATCAGGTAACACACATAAAAAACATACAGTCAAATTAAGTACCGTCTCCTTTTTGAAGTCGGTAGAAAAGATCACAAGAAAGTATAGTCGACAGAATAATTATATTAAATCTTTGAGCTTGACTTTTATTGGAACTCTTAATTTAAATAAATGTGTTAAAGCAGAGGGCGGGTGAACTAAAGTAATTCAGTGCAAAGTGATAATAATGGCAGCCTTATAGATTTATAACTTAGATAATTTCACATCGTTATTACGTCTAGATTACTTTTGAAGTTTAAATTGAGACTTTTATAAAATAAATTATAAATTACGTTTTAATTTGAAACTCATTTAAATATTAAATACCTTTATAATAACAACGTATTTCGAAACATAAATGAATATTAATCCTTTTCAAAACTTTGTATTTAACATTTAAATTGTGTTTATGTAGAAAAATTCAAGTAACATTTTACGATAAAGTTAACGCCATTGTTGTAAATGTTTGTAAAATACATCATGTAGTTCTATTTTAAAGCACTTTTGTTACTTTAATGGAAGTTTACTGAGCCGGTAACTTTGAAGGTAAGCAGTCACTGTAAATTTCACAGTGAACAAGCAACCAAATGCCGGCTCTGTGGCGCAGTGACTTAGCATCGAGTTGCGGCGCTGAGGGTCGCGGGTTCTCCTCCCGCAAGGAAAAAGTATTTGTATGGCTTGTAAATAATAATTGTTTCTGGTTTAGACGTTTTTCCTTGTGCAATTTATGTATGTAAACTGCCTCCACGATACAGAAGAAAATCCTAGTATTTAACGTGTAAAAACAAAATTTGGGGTTTGAAACTTTCTGGGGCGAATGAAATTGTTAATTGCATTAATTTAAGTTCTGATTTACGGTGCAGGAAAATTGCGACTTAACTTGCATGTCTTAAACAAAATATCTCGAGGCATGTTCTTATGACTGAATTTCGCTAGCACGCATTAGGGTAGTCATAATGATCAGCATCATCATCATCATCACTACAGCCGATCACAAATCCACCGCTGAACATAGACTTTTTTATTTATAATATACGAAAGAGCAAACAAGCATGCGGCTCACCCAATGGAAAGTGATAACCGCCGCCAATGAAAAACCGGCTTTTTAAAAAAGATCTTACATCTACCGACTTCCTGAATCACTTAACAGTTGATCGCTCCATCTAGTGGGAGTCCTACCGCGAATCGCGTCGATTAAAGGAGCGATGCTGCCACAGGAGAACCTTTCTTAATCCTGCGCGTGTGCACGTTGTATGACCTTTGTATGAAGCTTCCGTAGCCTGGTTATCTCTGATGAAGGCCAGCCTCTCCTCGTCGCGTTCGCGGTGTGCAAAACACATTTTTAAGCTCACTGTTATTTATTACTCGTATTTTATGTTAAATTATTAACATAGAACATACTCGTATTTACATAATAAGTTAAAAATAATTGGATGTAAGAGTATGAATTTAAATTTTTCTATTTACATTCACAATATTTCCATCACATTCCTAATTCATGTCAAATACAAACGATATTTGGAAATTCTGTTGCTTCAACAAATTTAAGGTGTATTTATTTATACATAAAATTTATCTTTTATATACAAATATATGTTATTTCGTATCGTATTGTGTTTGTATTTTTATTGTACGTGGTAATCAATATCAATCAATATAGAATATATAAAAGGTAAGTGTTCGTCTGTATGTCTAGCTTTTGCTCCATGATCACCAATTATCACCCACTTGGGGTTGCAGTGGTAGAAGGCTCCACGTGTGTACTTGCAAGTAAGGAAGTGTCGTTACTGTGTGTGCGTTTTCTAACACATTGTGCGACTCATATAAGTACAAGAGTGTGCTGAATGGTGTAAATTTCGTTTGTGCGTGATATTATCCAGAACGTTTCTACCATATTTCAGATTTTTCTAGAATGTTCTAGAATATTCTAGGATATTTTACTAATTTTTAAAAGGAACTAATAAAATGAGTATATTGCATTTGATCCCGAATGTTCTAAATTGTTCTCAAAATTCCAAAATGATGAAAGAAATTGAAAATTATTAATTAATAATAATTGTTATCGACCTAGAATAACGTCTTAGTTCCATAGGTCATCACTGGCAATACGCACTGGTTGTATAATTTCGTTTTCAGAATTTGAGGATATATTATACCTGACGAAAAGATGTGCCGTAATATTCTGAATGCTTCCCAGCCGAGTTGAATCCGTCGATTGACCTCTCGATCGGAGTTTGACTTACCTAGTCGGACTATTTGTCCCAGGTAAATATACTTGTCAACAACTTCCAGTTTAGCGCTCCCAACAACTACCGGCATATATGTGACATGGACGTTATACTATATTTGTTTTGTCCATGTTTATCCTAAGACATATCCGTTGGGAGGCACTATTGAGGTCATTGAGCATAGTGCTTAGGTCCTCCAGCGATTCTGCCATAAGGAATATATCGTCGGCAAATCTAAGGTGGGTGATGTACTCGCCGTTGATGTTAATTCCGTATCCTTTCCAATCCAGAAGCTTAAAAACGTCTTCCAATGCAGCGTTGAAGACTTTCGGTGATTTAACGTCACCCTGTTTTACACCTCTCTGCAGTTAGATAGGTTTCGTACTCTGGTTCTGTACTCAGGTAGCCATCTTAGTATATATAAAAATATTTCAGCACTTCGATATACTGACGGTCAACTTGGCACCGCTGAAGGGACTGTAGTACCGTCCAAATTTCGACGGAGTACACTGTCAAATCTGCTGAAGACAGCATCTTCATTTTCCGTCTAACAGCCATGAGATTAAGAGTGTAATCGGAGACTGTTTGTGTTCTTCTGCGGCGGGTCTTGTAGAACTTAGCTCCAACCGCATGGACAGTTTCCACGAGCTTGTCATTCATATCGTCCACTGCATTGCAATCTTCTAAATTAGTAAATTGGTTCGATGTTAATAATTTGCATTTAAATGGCACTAAAACAAAATGTATGAAATTCGTGACTCCAAATGTCAAACAATTAAATACTAATGTAATTTTAAATGGGGAGAAACTGAGTCTTGTAGATACCACCATTTTTCTTGGAATCACACTAGACGCGAAGCTTCAATGGAGCCCCCATATATCAAAACTAGCAAGCAGACTTAGTTCTGCAGCATATGCTGTAAAAAAGATTAGAAGTCTAACCAGTGTTGAAACAGCTAGACTAGTTTACTTCAGCTACTTCCATAGCATAATGTCGTATGGTATTTTGCTATGGGGACACGCAGCTGACACAGAAATTATATTTGTTTTGCAGAAGAGGGCCATAAGAGCAATTTATGATTTAAAGCCTAAAGAGTCGCTGCGACAAAAATTTAAGGAAATTAATATATTAACTTTGGCCTCTCAATACATTTATGAAAATTTAATGTACGTACACAAAAATAAAAGTAGTTTTATAAAAATAAGTGATATTCATTCTGTAAATACTAGGAACAGACACAAGCTAGTAGTACCAGTTACTCGACTCCATCGAGTCAGTAATTCATTCTTGGGGCGATGTATACGCTTTTACAACAAAATTCCAGAAAATATACAAAGTTTGGCCTGTTCAAAGTTCAAAAACTTTATTAAACTAAGTTTGTATAAAAAGGGTTATTATAATATTAAGGAATTTATGGATGATAATAACCCCTGGAAATGAGGTGATCGCTACCAAGCTATTTCTAATTTGTTGTGTTGTTAATTTGTGTAACATCATGATTGTAAGCTGTTATTTAAAAAAAAAGTCCCGCTGGGTTTCTTGCTGGTTCTTCCCAGGACAGAGGTTTTTTCCGAACCAGTGGTAATCAAACAAAAGAATGACTTTCAATAAGTATTATTTATAATCTATATTGAATAAAAAAGTTTCTGTTTCTGTTTCTGTTTCTGTTTCTAGGCACTGAAACGGTTTTGTAGCTTGAGCTGAAAGGTTTCGCGACTTTTTTATAGGAGAGGGGGCAAACGAGCATGCGGCTCACCTGATGGTAAGTGACTATCGCCGCCCATGAACAACTGCAACACCAAGGGAATTGCAGATGCGTTGCCGGCTTTTTAGAAAGGAGTAGACTCTTATCTTGAAAGTCCCTTAGTCGTATCGGTTCGGAAAAATCGCTGGTAGTAATCGATTCCACAAGGAAGTTGTGCGAGGAAGAAATTTTCTTCTAAATCGAAAGGTGTGGAGCGCCAATCATTCAGATGGTATGGATGGTATCGCGAGTTTTTTACGAGCGATGTGCGATGGTGAAATTGAGCGCCTGAAACTAGTCCGAACAATTCCTCAGAGCCCTTCCCGTGATATATGCGATAAAATATGCAAAGAGATGCATCATCTCTACGCAGTGTTAGTGAGTCAAGCCGATTGAAAAGAACTCGGTCGTCGATCCGCCCTGCGCTGGATGCGGTCAAGTGAAAGGAGCTGGCACTGGGGAGCCCCTGCCCAGAGATGGGAACAGTATTCCATGTGAGGCCGAACCTGCACCTTGTAAAGTTGCAAACGGTATGCCGGCATGAAATACTGTCCCGTTCTGCTGAGTACGCCAAGCTTTTAAGAGGCCAATTTGGCCTTCTCTTCCAAGTGACCACGAAAGTGCACGTCACTAGATATGTCTACATCGAGGATTCCAATACTAGTTGAGATAACAAGGTGAGTGTCTTGAAACTGAGGAGATACGACAAATGGATTCTTTTTAGCGGTAAACGCGCAAACTTGTGACTTTTGTGGATTAAACTGGACTAGATTTAGTCGCCCCCAGTCAGAGACTTTGTTGAACAAAGTCTCGACATCAAGCTCAAGTTTGTTTCGCTACTCGGCGATGTTTTCCCGAGAAATATTGCCACGACCGGTGTATAAAGAAAGCATCACCAGTGCTGTCGTCTGCATAGCAATGAATGTTACCGGCTTGCAACATATCATTGATATGCAGAAGAAACAGCGTTGGTGATAGCACGCAGGCTTGTGGAACACTAGCGTTAATAGGCGTGTAATCGGAGTATGCACCGTCTACTTCGACCTTGATGCTCCGATCTGCAAGAAAACTTGTGATGCAATTGCAAAATTTTTCGGGAAGCCCATAGGAAGGCAGCTTCGGAAGAAGTGCTTTGTGCCAAACATGATCGAAGTCCTCCGCTATGTCCAACCTAACGGCCAAGGCCCTCTCCTTGGACTCCACTGCCTCCGCTCATCTATGAGTTAGGTAACCAAGAACATCACCAGCTCGACGGACACCGTACTGGCGGTCACTAATCAGCTGGTGATCCTCAAGGTACCGCATGAGCAGGCAGTTAATAATGGTTTCCATTACTTTGGAGAACAAGGAGGTGATAGCGATAGGCCTGTAGTTGGATGGAGCTGAGTGGTCGCTATTTTTAGGGATCGGGTGCACCAAAGCTGTCTTCCATGAGTTCGGGACTACGCCTAGTGAGTAGGAGTACCGGAAAAAACGTACGCGTTAAAACCGGTGCCAACTTCGGAGCACAATAGTCTTCAGTACAATTGTCAGGACTCCATCGGGCCCACTCGACCTAAGTCGAGTCGACTTAGGTGGCAGCCGAACCTCTACCTGAGATTCTTGGCACCCCCTGCCCCGCCGTTACCATGGTTGCCACCGTAGCCAGGAATAGCGGAGCCGCCAGTGACTGGTAGCCGTCTCTTCGTAACTTTCATTACCATAGTTGCCACACTTGGCGAGTGGGTTGGCAACCACAATTATTGTAATATTGCTGTTATCAGAAATAGTGCTGCCCATCTTCTGCCTCAGTTTCCCTCTTTTATAGGATCGGGTGACAAACGAGCACACAGTCCACCTGTACCGTAAAGTTCATTACAAGGGAACAGATATCACTTAAAGTTATAACTAAGACAAGTCTTTGAATTGTGAACCGAGTTATAAATAGCCTTTTAGCATTTTCTTGACCCATTTCTCGCATGGATTTCGCTTTACCGATATAAATAGTGTATCATGCTAAAATTCGTAATCAAATCTTTCTCTGTCGGTATGTATTTATAAGTGACTTAACGTATCATACGTTCACTCCATACTTTTTGAATAAATAAAACATTTATTAATAACTCGAACACAGTGCCATCTATCAGAACCAGATTTATGATTCTCTTTTTTGGTATTAACCTAAACCAACATAGATTATTAAATTGACTCTCTAAATATAGAACTTCCTAAATATTTGACTATAGTGTCATCTATTAGATCCAGGATTAGCTAGGTATGAACTATGTGAACATAACTTCAAGAAACATGTGAATATGACTTTTTACGTGGTAGAGCCATGCTGCAGATATATTATGGTTGTACCACAAAAGGGTCTGCTCGACCAGGGTAGGACCACGCTCTTAAAGAATATCAGCGTCAAATAGCAGCTTCATGCAACTGTGTTTCGTATATTGAGTATAGATAACCAGAGACGTTTTTACTGGAACCGTAACCGTCCGTCAGGGATGACAACGCATTTTTTCATAGGAGAGCGGGCAAACGTGCATGCGGCTCACCTGATGGTTAGTGAGTACCGCCGCCCTTGAACAACTGCAACACCAGGGGAACCAGGGGAATTGCAGATGCGTTGCCGGCCTTTTAAAAAGGAGTAGGCTCTTATCTTGAAGGTCCGAGATTCTTAATTGAGAATAAATGTAGATGTCTACGGGCCACTGCAACCACTTAACATCAGGTAAAAAGAAAGAAATAAGTTACAAGAACCACTTTAACAAATATACTAAGACCATTGAATACTTCATAGATATATTAGTTCCTAATACGCACAAAGCTACAAACTTTTTAAGTACTCCAAATTTAAAGGTGGAATAATTCTACTTGCATTTATAGAAAGTCACTGTTGTACTAATAGAACGGTAGGGTTGTAGACATTCAAATTAAGGAAAATAAATTAGAATTTACATCTCTTTCTACGTTCCCCTCCTACGTGGATTCATATCTCTGTCTAAGACAGCTTAGGTGGATATCTCATTTCAAGTAGTAGGAGATACACTGAGATACATAGATTAGCAAAGATAAATAGAATATTATACATAATAGAGGAAATAATATTGTTTGTTTACTGCAACTAACTCTGTATATGTTTTCTTGTATTGTCTTGTTTATTAAACGAATATATTATAATGTGCTTTATTTATTTATTTTTCTTTCTCCGTCTATTTTTGCAACACTTGAAACATACGCTGATGGATGAAATCAACTATCCCGGCCTGGAGCAGACGGAGCGAATTTATTATAATGATGCTAAAAATGGTTTGTTGGTTTAAATGATGTACTGCTGGTTCAGAGTTATTAAAGGGACGATTTTACACAGATTATGGACTGTATGGCGGTGAGAATATACTATATCGTGATATTGCAAATGTCCCCCGATTCGAACTACAGGACGAAAGTGATGGAAGGCATGTGCACTCTCCTGGACTTCCGCTGCGCTGCCTCGTGTTTTCAGAGGCTGCTTGCACGTTGGCCGGATGACATCTGTCTTCACATGTATAACTTTCATAGATTTTCGCGAAATATAGCATTATATTGCAAATGTCTATTCACTTACAGTATTCTTGTATAGTTCATTATCTAAATTACACCACGGCGTGAGGCGATGACGCAAGATATAGCGGTGCTGTCAGTTGCTTGACTTGCGAACTTGTGTAAACGGCAAAAAAAATATAAGGCTGTAGATAGGAAACCCAGCAATGGACATCGCAGTACACTTATTGGGTAATAATTAACGAAACTCACAAGCATCAAATCAAAATAATTTTTGTTTAGCTATGAATTCTAATTTCAAATTAATTTTGTTTTAAAAACATGGAATAATTTTTTGTTATAAGTCATTTTTTACTAATTAGCGTTATGTTTTCATCGCTTTTGAATCTTTTTCATTAGACTGTTTTTTTTAAATAACAACTTACAATCATGTATGTTACACAATTAACAACAATTAACACTAACAAATTTGAAGTACAAGCTTGCTAGCGATCACCTCATTTCCAGGGGTTATTATACGTGGTAGAACCAAGCTGCAGCTATATTAGTTGTATAGTTGTAGCACGAATGGGTCGGCTCGACCGAGGAAGTACCACGCTCTCACAGAATACCAGCGCAAAATAGCAACTTAACACTTCTGTATTTCGTATGGTAAGTGTAGAGAACCGGAAACCCTTTTTACTGGAAAAGAGGCATTCCATCTTAGTCCTCACGGGTGACAATGCATCTGCATTTTGATTCGCAAACGAGGATAGATCTAGATGTCTATGGGCCATAGCAACCAATTACCATCAGGTGGACTGTGTGCTCGTTTGTCACCCTATCTTATAAAAAATATTAACATCCATAAATCTATACATATAATAAAACTGTAAATAGCAGATGTCTGTACATTTTATATTTTTGTAATAAAAGTGATTGAGGGGTACTAAAAATAAGTAATTAAATACATTTCTACCATTTTTAGAATTTTCTGTCTGTCTGTCTGTTTGTCTGTCTGTCTGTCTGTCTGTTTGTTTGTTAACGTATCACGTTTAAAGTACTAATTTATATCATAAGAATTGTTAAGGAAATTCTAAAGTGTACCTTCGGGTTACATTTAGTCTTTATTTCATTAAAATCGGTTCATTCCATCAAAAGTTATGATAAATATTCTGAAGTATGGGTAGGGAATTTGCTCAACGGTGGCTTTGTTTGAGTCATCAAGTTGATGTTAGCAGCGCCATCTCTCTTTAATTAAATATATACATATAATAAAAATGATGATAACATGTTGTGTCTCTTTCTGTACATTGTATATATATTTTGGTGACTAAAATCACTATGGGGAACTAAAAATAATTAAATAAGTACATTTTTATAATTTTTAGAATTGTCTGTCTGTCTGTTTGTCTGTTTTTATATGAATGCATCACTTCTAAAGTAAACATCTATTTTTTTTTTTCAAAGAAATCGTTAAGAAAACCATAAAGCGTATCTTCAAGTTACATTTAATCTTTGTTTTATTAAAATTGGTTAATTCTATCGAAAGTAATGATTATTATTTTAAAATGTAGGTTCGAATTTGTTCAATGGCGCCATAAAATCTCAGAAATAGTAATAAAAAGATTTGTGTGTAAAAAAAACGTTCCATAATAATTAATAATATATTTATACTTAAAACATAAAAAGAGATTTAAAAAAGGATGTTTTCTCACACAAAGGACGTAATAGATGGAGTTGTACAAATTACAAACTTTTCTGCTTTGCTGTGTTGAGATTTTTCGCCGATGAATCGTATTGAGACTTACTGAAGAAATTTGTATCTATGGAGGCCATACAACGGAACCCGAACAAAAATAACAAAATTGCAACGAAATGTCGTGCTATTGTATTTATAATATACGCAAATTCAGTACTGCCATTTTAGCGCTTTGGGAACTAGATTTTGCGCTTTTTTGGAATGTATAGGGCGCATTTCGAAATTTTAGCACCTAGCACTTAATCCAGCGCTTTTTGGTGTATTTAGCACACATTTCAAAATTGTAGCGACTAGCGGGTTATTAACTCTTTTATAGCAGCACTGTTAGTCCACATTACCGATAATAATAATAATGACCTTTATTATTTTTTTCCACAAATAGTACATTGCAGTTTATCTTTTTCAAACATATTTTTTCCACAAAACAAAGAGCATGAGAGAGAGTCCAAACTAGGATACCCTGTGCTATGGATCTCCCGGCTTCCCCTTTAGGATGATCAATTTGATTTTTTTTATCGACGACTATAAGCGGGGAAATCCCCTTCATTAAAGTTTCCGTTCATGGTTTTGGCAACGCATTTATTTTGCTTTATTCAATTTTAGTCAGTTGTTTAGAGCACAGCTAAGTTAAAAGTTACTTAGAGTAGTACTAACTACTGTTGACAGCAATTGCCATAATTATAAGTCGATGTCCTGCGAAGTATTGATACATCAAAAAATATTGCCAGAAAAAAACTTAATGTTGTTTTCTTTATTATGATTATATTTTCCTGAATTATAAATTATAATAAAAAACACAAACTTTGTTTGTAGTTAATTTAGCGCGAAATCTAGGGCTTTTTTAAAGCGCTGTTTTCATGAAATCTAGCGCTTTTTGTGTTGTCCTAGCGCTGAATGAGTTTTTTTGATCTGGCAGCACTGCCGAAAAACCCTCTATTAAGAAGTAACTTTCCTTTCAGTTTTAAGCGCGTTCAGTTCCCAGTTACAGTCAGCGTGTGTTATGCAATATCTTTATGTAAATAAAGCGCAAGGTCAAAATTTACGCGTTGTAAGAGTGGACCTCAGTACTGACTGTTTTTCACATGGCCAACTCTATGTTGTTTTTTCCCGCGTTAGTAGCCCCCGTAACCTTTTTGTGTACACCCCGGCTAAGTCTACTTCTAACGTCGTTTACACCGAAGCTCTATCATAAACTACTTAGAACTTTGATGATAATGATTTATTTGTTACCACTTATTGATACAGTAATGATATAAATCGTTTAATATTCTCTTACCTAAACGACAAATTCTTTATGTAAAATCTATATACGCGAGCTACGCCGCGGGCACAGCTAGTTACTTAATATTTGTTCGCGCCAAACGCCAATTTCAAGAATTGTCACCAGGGCGCTCAGTGCGGTGATTTTCTACCGGTTGACGTTCGCGCGAGATCGGGTTGGTTCCGAGCAGGGCGCGTCGGAAGTGTTAATGTAGCGCAGTCACTAGAACGTCGTGGTCGTGTACCGTATTACCTCTAAATAGTGTCGGTTTTGTTAGCAAATTTATGCAGCGACGAGGAGTTTTGTTGAGTCTAGGAAAATATATTTTCTGCGCGGACGCCGGGTCGGTTAATTGTTTTGGAAGTTGACATTGATTGCGATCAACTTCCGAATTTGAGTATTGTGCGCGCCTAATTACTATCGAATATTTGGGTATCTTTAATACCGCCTCGAATGGTTTGAGCGTTACGTGACACGAGGCCTAATTTGAGTTTTGAGTGATTAAAGTAACTGATTACCAATATTTGTTGCGCGACGGACGGCTTGTATTGAGTTTGAATTATTAACTTAACTTGATTGACATTAATTTGATTCGACGATTTGCTTCGTAGCATTTTGATATCGTGCGAGTGAACCCGTAACATTGAATATTGAACTTTGAACGACGGTTCGTTACTTGTGTCGTGCTGCTCCGTTGAACTGTGAAGTCGCACGTAAAAGGGAAGTTATTAGAACCGCGTGTGCTCGATTATAATCTGTTGTTGGGTGAAAATGGAAGTTGATCTTTGATCGCTCGTTCATTAGTTGTGCCGTGTGTTACGTGTTTGATTTCGATGAACGTTGAATTGGTTGACTTTGAAGTTAATTATATGTACGATAAGGTTGATGAACTGAAATAGTGAAATGAAGTCAGCAGTTTTCCATTGGTGACGTCCGCTGGAGTAATACCACATCGTGGGCCAGCATCGGACCAGGCCGCTGCCTGATCACCTCGCTTAAGTCAGGTCACACATGTACACACTACTACACACAAACTTACATGCACCTACCTACCGCCTGACCGAGCCTTGTGGCTAGTCTTAGCTTCGGAACCAGGTACGTCATATTTAATTACCTAACCCTTATACTCGTATATATTGATTATCCATCAGCATTTCGAGCCCCACCCTTAGTTGTCCGTCGAATCTACAGCTGTATGATCGACCTTTGTCGGGGCAGCTAGGGGCGTGTACAATATTATAATAACCCTTTTTATACAAACTTTGTTTAATAAAGTTTTTGAACTTTGAGCAGGTCAAATTTTGTATATTTTTTGGGATTTTGTTGTAAAAGCGTATACATCGCCCCAAGAATGAATTACTGACTCGATGGAGTCGAGTAACTGGTACTACTAGCTTGTGTCTGTTCCTAGTATTTACAGAATGAATATCACTTATTTTTGTAAAACCCCGTTATTTTTGTTTACGTAACATTACATTTTCATGAATGTATTGAGAGGCCAAAGTAAATATATTAATTTCCTTAAATTTTTGTCGCAGTGACTCTTTAGGCTTTAAATCATAAATTGCTCTTATGGCCCTCTTGTGTTAAACAAATATTATTTCAGTGTCAGCCGCGTGTAGTGTGCATCCCATAGAAAAATACTAATACAACATTATGTAATGGAAATAATTGCTAAAATAATAGCTAAAATGCGAAACCACCGATGCGGTTGGGCTATGCCTGACCCAACCGCATCGCTGGCTAACAACATGTTAGAGTGCCAGAGCAGCAGAAATGAATCAGGGGTACAAAGAGCAACTAGCGTAGCAAGCACAAGACTTTCCTCGAAAGGACCAAATGTAAGTCAAATAATCTACCTTCTATAATGCAATATGCAGTTCGATAAAAAGAAAAATTTAAATCATTAATTAACAAAGTAGGGAAAACGGAAAATACATTGACTTGGTGATATGATGTGCAAACAAATAAATACACATAGTAACTAATTCTTTATTAGAATTAAGAAGGACAATATGTACACTTCTTCTATAAGATACCCAAAACGAAAGTAAAATTACTTTTGAATATTTAAAAAATTACACAGCCAATGACATCTAACTCGTAGATAAAGATGATTGGTCTTAATGTCTTGCAATTTAACATACATATTATAATCTTAATTTAATAAGTTATACTTAACGTAAAAGATGCCAAAGACATGAACTTTATCGTAGCTCTTTTCTCTGTATGAGTATAGTGAGATGGGCCGCAACATCTTCTCTTTATGATGAACCCTTTCTTCTAAAAGCGGCCCCACAGGAAGTAGACCTGGTCGAGCCTCGACGGTTAGAATAAAATTAGATTGACTTCATTATAATGAACAGACGACAAATGTTCAGTGATGTCTCAGTGATCGCGAGGGTGAAAACTGGTAGCGATCACCAAATGGTTAGAAGCTCACTAAACCTAAACGTTAAGTTAGAGAGGTCTCGTCTAATGAAGTCAACGCTTCGTCTCCCTCGTGCTCTTATCCAAATCCAATTTAAGTTTGGGTTACAAAACCGATTTCAGTGCTTGTGCAAAATTAGCATGGCTCTCCAGTTCTTTAAAAACAGCAAGGCCCCAGAAGAGGATGGAATTACAGCGGAGCTTTTGAAAGTGGTTGGAAAACAGGTACTTGAAGTCCTTCAGAAGCACTTTAATTCCGTACTACATGGTGGGAATACTCCGGGGGCGTGGAGCAGAAGTGTGGTGGTCTTTTTTTTCAAGATAGGCTCTCTTGAAGAACTACAGACCGACTTACCTTCAAAGCCGCGTCTACGTGCTGTTTTCGAGAGTCATTACGAATCGACCCGCACGAAAGCTTGACGACTTCCTCCCTTCCGAACAAGCCGATTTTCGAAGAGGCTTTAGCACCATAGACCACATGCACATCCTTCGGGAAATTGTGCAAAGGACCAAAGAGTACAATCTGCCACTTTGCCTTGCGTATGTAGACTACGAGAAAGCCTTTGATTCCGTCGAATGATTGATTGAATGATTTTGGCGGTGCTGCAGTCTCTACAGCGGTGCCAAGTTGACTGTCGGTATATCGAAGTGCCGAAGTGTTGTTGCAAGTAAAGAAGTTTGGTTACTGTGTGTGCGTTTTCTAACACATTGTGCGTCTCATATAAGCACAAAACTGTGCTGAATGGTGTAAATTACGTTTGTGCGTGATATTATCTAGAACGTTTCTACCATATTTCAGATTTTTCCGTAATGTTCTAGAATATTCTAGGATATTTTACTAATTTTTAAAAGGAACTAAGAAAATGAGTCATTGCATTTGATCCCGAATGTTCTAAATTGTTCTCAAAATTCCAAAATGATGTAAGAAATTGAAAATTATTAATTAATAATAATTGTTATCGACCTAGAATAACGTCTTAGTTCCATAGGTCATCACTGGCAATACGCACTGGTTGTACAATTTCGTTTTCAGGATTTGAGGTTATATTATACCTGACGGAAGATGTGCCGTAATATTCCGAATGCTGCCCAGCCGAGTTGAATCCGTCGATTGACCTCTCGATCGGAGTTTGACTTACCTAGTCGGACTATTTGTCCCAGGTAAACATACTTGTCAACAACTTCCAGTTTAGCGCTCCCAACAACTACCGGCATATATGTGACATGGACGTTATACTATATTTGTTTTGTCCGTGTTTATCTTAAGACCTATCCGTTGGGAGGCACTATTGAGGTTATTGAGCATAGTGCTTAGGTCCTCCAGCGATTCCGCCATAAGGAAAATATCGTCGGCAAATCTGAGGTGGGTGATGTACTCGCCGTTGATGTTAATTCCGTATCCTTTCCAATCCACAAGCTTAAAAACGTCTTCCAATGCAGCGTTGAAGACTTTCGGTGATTTAACGTCACCCTGTTTTACACCTCTCTGCAGTTGGATAGGTTTCGTACTCTGGTTCTGTACTCAGGTAGCCATCTTAGCATATATACAAATATTTCAGCATTTCGATATACCGACAGTCAACTTGGCACCGCTGAAGGGACTGTAGTACCGTCCAAATTTCGACGGAGTACACTGTCAAATCTGCTGAAGACAGCATCTTCATTTTCCGTCTAACAGCCATGAGATTAAGAGTGTAATCGGAGACTGTTTGTGTTCTTCTGCGGCGGGTCTTGCAGAACTTAGCTCCAACCACATGGACAGTTTCCACGAGCTTGTCATTCATATCGTCCACTGCATTGCAATCTTCTAGGCACAGAAACGGTTTTGTAGCTTGAGTTGAAAGATTTCGGGACTTTTTTATAGGAGAGGGGGCAAACGAGCATGCGGCTCACCTGATGGTAAGTGACTATCGTCGCCCATGAACAACTGCAACACCAGGGGAATTGCAGATGCGTTGCCGGCTTTTTACAAAGGAGCGACTCTTATCTTGAAAGTCCCTTAGTCGTATCGGTTCGGAAAAATCGCTGGTAATAATCGATTCCACAAGGAAGTTGTGCGAGGAAGAAATTTTCTTCTAAATCGAAAGGTTTGGAGCGCCAATCATTCAGATGGTATGGATGGTATCGCGAGTTTTTCACGAGCGATGTGCGATGGTGAAATTGAGCGCCTGAAACTAGTCCGAACAATTCCTCAGAGCCCTTCCCGTGATATATGCGATAAAATATGCAAAGAGATGCAACATCTCTACGCAGTGTCAGTGAGTCAAGCCGATTGAAAATAACTCGGTCGTCGATCCGCCCTGCGCTGGATGCGGTCAAGTGAAAGGAGCTGGCACTGGGGAGCCCCTGCCCAGAGATGGGAACAGTATTCCATGTGAGGCCGAACCTGCACCTTGTAAAGTTACAAACGGTATGCCGGCATGAAATACTCTCCCGTTCTGCTGAGCACGCCAAGCTTTTAAGAGGCCAATTTGGCCTTCTCTTCCAAGTGACCACGAAACTGCACAACATTAGATATGTCTACATCGAGGATTCCAATACTGGTTGAGACAACAAGGGGAGTGTCTTGAAACTGAGGAGATACGACAAATGGGTTATTTTTAGCGGTAAACGCGCAAGCTTGTGACTTTTGTGGATTAAATTGGACTAGATTTAGTCGCCCACAGTCAGAGACTTTGTTGAACAAAGTCTCGACATCAAACTCAAGTTTGTTTCGCTACTCGGCGACGTTTTCCCGAGAAATATTGCCACGGCCGGTGTATAAAGAAAGCATCACCAGTGCTGTCGTCTGCATTGCAATGAATGTTACCGGCTTGCAACATATCATTCATATGCAGAAGAAACAGCGTTGGTGATAGCACGCAGCCTTGTGGAACACTAGCGTTAATAGGCGTGTAATCGGAGTATGCACCGTCTACTTCGACCTTGATACTCCGATCTGCAAGAAAACTGGTGATACAATTGCAAAATTTTTCGGGAAGCCCATAGGAAGGCAGCTTCGGAAGAAGCGCTTTGTGCCAAACATGATCGAAGTCCTCCGCTATGTACAACCTAACGGCCAACGCCCTCTCCTTGGACTCCACTGCCTCCGCCCATCTATGAGTTAGGTAACCTAGAACATCACCAGCTCGACGGACACCGTACTGGCGGTCACTAATCAGCTGGTGATTCTCAAGGTACCGCACGAGCAGGCAGTTAATAATGGTTTCCATTACTTTGGAGAACAAGGAGGTGATAGCGATAGGCCTGTAGTTGGATGGAGCTGAGTGGTCGCTATTTTTAGGGATCGGGTGCACCAAAGCTGTCTTCCATGAGTTCGGGACTATGCCTAGTGAGTAGGAGTACCGGAAAAAACGTACGCGTTAAAACCGGTGCCAATTTCGGAGCACAATAGTCTTCAGTACAATAGTTAGGACTCCATCGGGCCCACTCGACCTAAGTCGAGTCGTCTTAGGTGGCAGCCGAACCTCCACCTGAGATTCTTGGCACCCCTGCCCCGCCGTTACCATGGTTGCCACCGTAGCCAGGAATAGCGGGGCCGCCGGTGACTGGTAGCCGTCTCTTCGTAACTTTCATTACCATAGTTGCCACGCTTTGCGAGAGGGTTGGCAACCGCAATTATTGTAATATTGCTGTTATCAGAAAGATGCTGCTGCCCCTCTTCTGCCTCAGTTTCCCTCTTTTTTTATAGGATCTGGTGACAAACGAGCACACAGTCCACCTGATGGTAAGTGGTTACTGTGACCCATAGACATCTACATCTATCCTCAATAAAGACTCAAGATGCAGATGCGTAGTCACCCGTGAGGACTAAGATGGAATGCCTCTTTGCCAGTAAAACGGGTCTCCGGTTCTCTACACTCACCATACGAAACACAGCAGCGTTAAGCTGCTATTTTACGCTGGTTTTCTGTGGTAGCGTGGTCCTTCCCCGGTTGATTCGACCCATTCGTGCTACAACCATAATATAGCTGCAGCATTGCTCTACCACGTAGTAAACCCTGTGTGGCCTCTTACGCCACCCACGGGCAGATATAGTGTAGTGGGGTATTCTTACCCGCCACAACACGGGCTAACATCAGAAGCTGAATAATTTCTTACATCAAAAGTGGAATAGTTCCTTACAATACATTAAATAAATTAATCAAATGAAATATAATAAAAGTATGAATGATATGCCGAGTATTGCTATATTTTATAACTAGCTATGCACCGCTTCTTCGCCCGCGTGTAATTGAGGATTTTAATTATATTGCTCAGAACCCTAATTCTTTTTCTCAAATATAAGTAGGCTAAGTTTCTCCTTAGAACATCGGCTATCTACCAGTGAAAGTCCCGTCGAAATCGGTCCAGCCATTTCGGAGATTAGCCGGAACAAACAGACAGACATAAAGACAGACAGACAGACCGACAGACAGATAAAAATCTTAAAAATTGTGTTTTTGCTATAAGTACCGTATATACATTCATATGCATTGAATAAAAAGCATAAGATATAGATTAAATCCGACAATGTTTTATTATTGATACTACGAGAGAAGTTAATTCGATAGTATAAATTAAGACGCCGTTCAGTTAACCTCTCAGACCTTGACATTTTATTGGACATATTTAGTTAGAACTATGGTCAAGCCAAAGAGTATAGTAGGTCAGGCCAGACGATTTTTTAAAAAAATGGTAAAAATAACTTAGAGTCATTACTATGTTCATATCCAAAAATAAAAAATTATCAACAATTAAAATATCGAATTATTTATATGAAGGTCAAGTGAGCGCTAGAGTGACGACGATTGCAAGACGATTTGTCGATAAATGAAATGTTTCGAGAAATTATCAATTAAGTACTGTGTAGTGGCGGTGTATGAATATTCATACTATTCCGTGGGTTTCGTAAGAGGCGACTGATCCACTGTTCAATACAACAAGGTACGTGTACCGTGGAACAGAACGTGGCAACTATGACAAGTATACCCTCTATGAGGAATATAGTGGATGCCTACGTTCATTGGGGGTTTTTATAGGATGTAACGGTCCATCACCAGCAGTGGAATGAAACTGTAAGGAGAGGGAGGGATTAATTTTATTATTTAAAAAAATATTTTTGTGTTTTTTTTTTATAGAAGAGGGGGCAAACGAGCATGCGGCTCACCTGATGGTAAGTGACTACCGCCGCCCATGAACAACCGCAACACCAGGGGAATTGCAGATGCGTTGCCGGCCGTTTAGAAAGGTGTAAGCTCTTTTCTTGAAGGTCCCTAAGTAGTATCAGTCCGGAAAATCCGCCGGTGGTAAACAATTATGTGTAAAAAAGTCATCAAACAGCATCAAACAATTTATTAAACAAAAGTTGCGTAAACAAGTTCAATGGTTAAAACAATATTAAATAACAAAACCAAACAATTCTACTGAAAAGAAAAAAAAGTAAATATTATTTCACTTTTACAACTAAGGCAAATCTAACGTATCGCTATATTATGTTAAAATTCAATATATAGGTATATATATATATATATATATATATATATATATATATATATATATGTTACAATCGAATAAATATTATGAAGAAAGAAACAAGGACATAGAAACACTTGATTTTCATAAAGAAAAGAAATATATAATATAATTATATCGATAAACTCAGTAGAAGCCTCAAAAAAAATTAAATCACAGGTATATACTTGTACATCCGTAAGATAGCGTAATAAAGTATATACTTTATTACGCTATCTTTGAGCAACGCCATTTTTCTAACGACTTCAAACAGGAGAAGGAAGTCGACTGTGTTTTTTTATGTGTGTTACCTCATAACCTTCTGGGTGAACTGATTTCGATGATTCTTTTTTTATTTGAAAGCTGGTGCTTCACATTCACATTTTTATTTTTAGTTATTGTTGAAAACAACTTCGCCATAATGTTCACTATATATCGAAATTATAACATAAAACGTAATTTTCGCGCATTGGACTTTGTGGGATATGAAAATTTGTGTTTATTACATGATTTATTGTGATAACTCACACTTTTTATTTACTTTTCAGTTAATTCTGGCTATTAAATATAGTGATACGTGAACGACAAAGTATTTGAAATGGCAATTTTATAAAATATATGAAATTGTTATGAAGCAAAATATAAGGAATTAAATTTTAAAACAGTGTAATTACTTACCATTTGTATAAAAACTAACAAAAAACTTTCTATTGTACCCACTTAATTTTTTGTAAAATTTCTAGTTGCCTCTTACACTCACGCGGCGAAGGATATAAGACTAAAGTATGTGACGTAAACGCGACGCGAGGCGGAAACTCGTCATTTGAAGTAAATTCTGTTAATTTAAAGAAGCGTAATTTAATAACGAAACTAATTCTAATAAAATTTTAGTTTTATAGTTCATCTAAATAACATTTAAAAAATAATTGTTATGAGCACAATAACTATGCTTCTGACTAAACGTAGTGTAGTGATCATATACTCTTTGATTCTGAGGGGTCCTTTCTAAATATTACCATACTCTTTGGAGCGTTCTACAAAGTTGACCTTGGATTGCCTCATGTGTACTTCAAAGGCTTGACAGATTAAGCTGTAATAAAGAACGGTTGATATTACGAGCCTAAATATTTAGTGGCATTCTAATTTAGTGTTGGTTATTTATAATGCATCGTATTGAACGCAACCAATTGTTAAGCTAATTTTTTCCCAACTGATATCAATCCGGTATGGTCTAGTGGCTAGGATACCTGGCTCTCACCCAGGAGGCTCGGGTTCGATTCCCGGTACCGGAATATGTCTTTTTAGCTTAGTATTAAAAAGTTTTGTTTTATAATGGTAATAATATTATTTTTTTATATGAAAGATATAAAGTGAATAATATTATTACAAAATTGTTATTGATATTTTTTTTATAGGATAGGGTGACAAACGAGCTCACAGTCCACCTGATGGTAAGTGGCCACTGCGACCCATAGACATCTACATCTATCCTCAATAAAGACTCAAAATACAGATACGTTGTCACCCGTGAGGACTAAGATGGAATGCCTCTTTGCCAGTAAAAGGGTCTCCGGTTCTCTACACTCACCGTACGAACAGCAGTGATAAGCTACTATTTTACGCTGGTTTTCTGTGAGAGCGTGGTCCTTCCCCGGACGAGCCGACCCATTCGTTCTACAACTATACCACTAATATAGCTGCAGCATGGCTCTACTACGTATAAAGTGATGTGTTGTTATTGACCGAAATTTTACCTTTGAAATACACGAATGAGTTAATATAGTGCAAGTTTTATTTATTTTAATTATATACCGTATCAAGTTTGTATTTTGTCTCACTTAAAACCATTAAGCGGTATTATTTATTTATTTAAACTTTATATAATATGATGAATAGGCGGACTTATTGCCTGAGGCATTCTCTACCAGTCATCCTTTAGTTGATGCAGAGATAAAAAAATGAAGTAGTATACAAATATAAAACAATGTAATACATATACCCATACATAAACTTACAAATTTAAAATTATTTAATATAATGCATAGTATTATATATAAATTATGTACAAAAAATAATAAATTACATACATTATATAATTATATATTTATATAATGTATTTAACGTAAATAAATACTACAAACGTAAAAAAATACTGCCAGTTTATTTGAGTAATATTCGCAATTCGCAATTGGGCATGCCATCTCAAAGTGGAGCTGGCATGCATAATATCATATACCATATACCCAATACCAATACCATAAATATTATACCATACGTATTATATGTATGGTATAATTCTCTAAATGTGTTAGAGAACTTTAAAACCACGTCAATTATATTTAACCAGGCCGTCCTCAGCGACCTTACTACTTATTTCAATAGACCAGATATTATACTTCAATTAACTATTGATTGAGACACAAATCTTAATTAAAACCATTGATCCGTATAATACAATATTAACAGAAATTATTTTATAGAACTTCACTAATATAGTTTGACCGAGGCATTCCCACCGACCGTAAAGTTCATTACAAGGGAACAGATATCACTTAAAGTAATAACTAAGACAAGTCTTTGAATCGTGAACCGAGTTATAAATAGCCTTTTAGCATTTTCTTGACCCATTTCTCGCATGTATGCATGATATAATTAGTGTATAATGCTAAAATTCAGAATCACATCTTACTCTGTCGGTGTGTATTTCTGAGTGACTTAACGTATCATACGTTCACTCCATACTTTTTGAGTAAATAAAACATTTATTAATAACTCGAACAGAGTGCCATCTATCAGAACCAGATTTATGATTCTCTTTTTTAGTACTCTTGATTTGGCCCATTTTTAATATATCGCCAATTTGGTCGATAAACTTTCGCCTAGGGCGACCCTTCCCGACTATGCCGTTCACCTCTGCAACATAAATTTGCTTTGTCACTCTTTCCTCATTCATTCTTTCTATATGGCCAAACCACCGAAGCATTCCTTTCTTAATCCTGGTCACAACATCATCTTGCAAACCACACTCTTCTCTTATTAAACAATTTCTCACTCTGTCATTCAGATTCATCCCTAACATAATCCTTAATGACCGCATTTCTACAGCATTTATTCTACTCTGGTCCTTCTTCTGCCACACCCAACTTTCACTACCATACATTAAAGTAGGTACTACCACAGCATTGTGAATTGCCATACGTGCCTTTTTGGACACATTCTGACTTTTCACAATAGAGTGTAGAGCCCCATTCACTCTATTTCCTGCATTCACTCGTCGTTCTATATCCTTATCATATCTACTATATTATTTCACATATCGTTTTACATTCTTCTCTTTCAAAAACCATAACTTTCGTCTTACTTGCGTTCACTTTCATTCCCTTTTCTTTTAAGGTCCTGTTCATTAATGTAACCATCATTTGCAACTCGGATGCCGACGATGCAAGTATGACTTGATCATCGGCGTAATTAACCGACGAGCGTGTATGCGTAAGGTATATGGATGTGAAGGAAGCGAGAGAGGTGTGTCAGGATCGTGCCAAATGGAAGTCCATAATCTCTGCCTACCCCTCTGGGTGACAGGCGTGAGTGTTTATGTTTATGTATTTTTTGGTATTAACCTAAACCAACATAGATTATTAAATTGACTCTATAAATATAGAACTTCCTAAATATTTGACTATAGCGTCATCTATTAGATCCAAGATTAGCTAGGTATGAACTATGTGAACATAACTTCAAGAAACATGTGAATATGACTTTTTTACATGATAGAGCCATGCTGCAGATATATTATGGTTGTACCACAAAAGGGTCTGCTCGACCAGGGTAGGACCACGCTCCTACAGAATATCAGCGTAAAATAGCAGCTTCATGCAGCTGTGTTTCGTATTTTGAGTATAGAGAACCGGAGACTGTTTTTACTGGAAGCGAGGCATTTCATCTCTGTCCTCAGGGATGACAACGAATTTTTTTTAAAGGAGAGGGGGCAAACGAGCATGCGGCTCACCTGATGGTAAGTGACTACCGCCGCCCATGAACAACTGTAACACCGGGGTAACCAGGGGAATTGCAGATGGGCCTTTTTTCTTTTCTTGAAGTTCCCATTTGCATTTGATTGTTAATTGAGAATAAATGTAGAAGTCTATGGGCCACAGCAACCAGTTAACATCAGGTAAAAAGAAAGAAAGAAATGACAAGAAGCACTTTAAGAAATAGACCATTGAATACCTCATAGATATAGTAGTTCCTAACACGCACAAAGTTGCAAACTTTTTAAGTACTCCAAATTTAAAGACGGAATAACTCGACTTGCATTTATAGAAAGTGACTGTTGTACTAATAGAACGGTAGGGTAGGACATAATTAAATTAAGAAAAATAAATTAGAATTTACATCTCTTTCAAAGTTCCCTCCTACGTGGATTCATATCTCTGTCTAAGAGAGCTTAGGTGGATATCTCGTTTCGATTGGTAGGGGGATACACGGATTAGCAAAGATAAATAGAATATCATATATAATAGAGGAAATAATGTTGTTTGTTTACTGCAACTAACTCTGTATATGTTTTCTTGTGTTGTCTTGTTAAATTAACGAATATATCATACTGTGCTTTATTTTGAAAATTATTCGTGTATATTTTATAAGTCCTTATTTTTCTTTCTCCGTCTATTTTGTAACACTTGAAACATACGCTGATGGATAAAATTAATTATCGAGGCCTGGAGGAGACGGAGCGAATTTATTATAATGATGCTAAAAATGGTTTGTTGGTTTAAATGATATAATGCCGGTTCAGAGTAATTAAAGGGACAATTTTTCATAGATTATGGACTGTATGGCGGTGAGAATATTATATTTCGCGATACTGTAAATGTTTCCGAATTTACCCCCAGGCTACAGGAAGAAAGTGATGGAAGGCATGTGCATGGCTCCTGGACTTCCGCTGCTCTGCCTCGTGTTTTCAGGGGCTGCTTGCACGTTGGCTGGATGACGTTTGTCTTCACATGTATAACTTTCATAGATTTTCGCGAAATATAGCATTATTACAAATGTCTATACACTTATAGTTTTCTTGTATAGTTCATTATCTAAATTACACCACGGCGTGAGGCGATGAAGCAAGAAATATAGGGGTGCAGTCAGTTGTTGCAGTCAGTGGGATTACTCCGGAGGCGTGGAGCAGAAGTGTGGTGGTCTTTTTCTTCAAGATAGGCTCTCTTGAAGAACTACAGACCGACTTACCTTCTAAGCCGCGTCTACGTGCTGTTTTCTAGAGTCATTACGAATCGTCCCGCATGAAAGCTTGACGACTTCTTCCCTCCCGAACAAGACGGTTTCCGAAGAGGCTTTAGCACCATAGACCACATGCATACTCTTCGGAAAATTGTGCGAAGGACCAAAGAGTACAATCTGCCATTTTACCTTGCGTATGTAGACTACGAGAAAGCCTTTAATTCCGTCGAAGTTTGAGCGGTGCTGCATTCTCTTCAGCGGTGTCAAGTTAACTGTCGGTATATCGAAGTGCCGAAGTGTTTGTATAGTAGAGCTACGAGGGCTATCCGGGTACAGAACCAGAGTACGAAACCTATCCAACGAGGTGACCGACAGGTTGATGTTATACCCCCGAAACTCTTCACCGCTGCATTGGAAGACGTTTTCAATCTACTGGCCTGGAAAGGATACGGTATTAACATTAATGGAGAAACACCACTTACCTTCGATTTGCTGACGACATAGTCCTTATGGCAGAATTGCTGGAGGACCTAAGCACTATGCTCAATGACCGCAATAGTGTCTCCCAACGTATAGGTCTTAGGATGAACATGGACAAAACAAAAATCATGTTTAATGTCCATGTTACACTACACACTATGCCGGTAGTTGTTGGGAGCATATGTTGTATGCCCGAAGTTGTTAATGAGTATGTTTACCGGGGACAAATAGTGCGACTTGGTAAGTCCAACTTCGACCGAGAGGTCAATCGACGGATTCAACTCGGCTAGGCTGCGTTCGAGAAATTATCATACCTTCTCGTCAGGTATACCTCAAAACCTGAAAACGAGATTGTACAACCAGTGCGTGCTGCCAGTGATGACTTATGGATCTGAGACGTGGTCCTTCACTGCTGGCCGTATGAGGACGCTCAAGGTCGCTCAGCGAGCTATGGAGAGGGCTATGCTCGGGGTTTTAACGAGGATATCCGCAGTAGAACCAGAGTAACCGATAAAGCCCAACGGATTAGTGAGCTGAAGTGGCAATGGGCCGGCCATGTAGCTCAAAGAACCGACAACCGATGGGGGAAAAAAGTTCTTGATTTTAATGATTCTAAACATTTTTTTTATTTCCACTGGTTTCTTCCAGGGCAGAGGTATTTTACGAAACCAGTGGTAAATTAAATATAAGAGTAACGTTCATTAAGTATCGTTTATTTTATAATCTATATTGATAAAAAAGTTACTATTTTTAAAATAAAAATGTTACTATTACAAACCAGTAGGTAATAAATTACTATTTGTTTCACTCCATTGCTGTAGGCATAAGGATTGAAGAATCAAACCGTTTGATTAGAATGCGTGGTATATCTACAACAAAAAAATGGAGTGTGGCCGAGTGTCATGCGCTTCCTTCACACATAAGGAACGGGGGACAATGGGTGCTGTAAAGCACTCGAAACATCGGGTATTAAAAGAAGATAAAATAATGATTTCTTATATTTACGCGAACACCACACATTGAATAAAACTACTGTTACGGATTCTATCGCGTTTACTTAACTTATTTTTTTATTGATTGCGATAAAACACAGTAAGTACACTTTGCGTAGATAGGACCAAAATTAATAATTAAAAAACCTGAAGGTACTCCGGGTTAATTCTGACATTGGAATGTCAATCACCTCAGACCCCGTGACTATGGGTGCTGTAAAGTAGCCGAAACATCGGGAATCAATAAAAAAAAAAGTTAATTAAACGCGATAGAATCCGTAAAAGTAGTTTAATTCGAGAAAATAAAAAGGTTACATTAAACATGATAAAATCCATAAAATTAGTAATATTCAATGATTACCATTACTATAAATATAAGCTATTATATTACATCTTAAATTTTTAGTAATTTCATTTTTTACTAGCTGGTACCCGGCGCATTGCTGCCGCAGAAGAAATAGTTGTTGGTAGTATAAACGCGCCAATAATAATATAGTTAGCCAATAGTTAATAGTACTATCCATATTCCCTATAACCTTCGCGCAAGTGCATGCAATATGTTGACAATGGTTTACTGTAATCTGATGAACGGTAAAGCAGTGTATAAAATACGAACAAACAAATACATTTTTTATATATTAAATTACAATTTTATTATATTAATTATATTATGAAACATCATCCTTTTAAGTCTACGTGCGTCTACGTGCTGTTTTCGAGAGTCATTACGAATCGTCTCGCGCGCAGACTTGACGACTTCCAGCCTCCCGAACAAGCCGGTTTCCGAAAGGGCTTTAGCACCATAGACCACATACATACCCTTCGGCAAATTGTACAGAAGTCCGAAGAGTACAATTTGCCACTATGTCTGGCGTATGTGGACTATGAGAAAGCCTTTGATTCCGTCGAAATTTGGGCGGTGCTGCAGTCCCTTCAGTGGTGCCAAGTTGACTGTCGGTATATCGAAGTGTTGAAGTGCTTGTACAGTAGGGCTACGATGGCTATCTGAGTACAGAACCAGAGTACGAAACCTATCCAATTGCAGAGAGGTGTAAGACAGGGTGACGTCATATCCCCGAAACTCTTCACCGCTGCATTGGAAGACGTTTTCAAGCTTCTGGACTGGAAAGGATACGGTATCAACATCAATGGCGAGTACATCACTCACCTTCGATTTGCCGACGATATAGTCCTTTTGGCAAAATCGCTGGAGGACCTAAGCACTATTCTCAATGACCTCAATAGTGTTTCCCAACGGATAGGTCTTAAGATGAACATGGACAAAACTAAGATCATGTTTAATGTCCATGTCACACCTACGCCGGTAGTTGTTGGGAACACTAAGCTCGAAGTTGTTGACGAATATGTTTACCTGGGACAAATAGTCCGACTAGGTAAGTCCAACTTCGACCGAGAGGTCAATCGACGGATTCAACTCGGTTGGGCAGCGTTCGGGAAATTACGGTACATCTTCTCGTCAGGTATACCTCAAACCTTGAAAACGAGACTGTACACCCAGTGCGTGTTGCCAGTGATGACATACGGAACTGAGACGTGGTCCTTCACTGCTGGCCGGATGAGGAAGCTCAAGGTCGCTCAGCGAGCTATGGAGAGGGCTATGCTCGGAGTTTCTCTGCGTGATAAACTTAGGAATGAGGATATCCGCAGTAGAACCAGAGTAACCGACATAGCCCAACGGATTAGTAAGCTGAAGTGGCAATGGGCCGGCCATATAGCTCGAAGAACCGACAACCGATGGGGAAGAAAGGTTCTCGAGTGGCAGCCTCGTACCGGTAGGCGAAGTGTAGGGCGTCCCCCCACGAGATGGAGTGACGACCTGGTAAGACATGCAGGAAGTCGATGGATGCAGGTGGCTCAGGACCGTGCTTTGTGGCATTCTTTGGGGGAGGCCTATGTTCAGCAGTGGACTTGTGAAGGGCTGTAATGATGATGATGATGATGATCCTTTTAAGTGATCTAAGGAACAACATAGGTTCAAAGTAACTACTAGAATTTCGTCTAAATAGTTACATTAAAATCTTCGTTCCCTATTATTTACCCTTAAGAATGGGGATTTTTCTTCTAAATTATATGGGATAACCCCTGAATAACTTAGTAAAAAAAATGTTTAGTCAGTTCAACCGTTTCCAAGAAATCGGTGAGGACATAAAAAGCATACGCGTTGCATATATAACCTGCTCGTTTTTTAACTAAATTAAAAAAGTGGACTAACATAAGCGTCAATTTTTTTGGTATTACGTTGATTTATTTCTGAAGTGAGGAGTTCTTTCGAATTGTGGTGGTTTGAAACTCGACGAAACGAAAAAGCGACACTAAAAAAGAACATAAACATCTATAAGATTAAGCCTTTAAGAGAAAGAGATAGAATACAGTATACGATGTTTTTTTATATATATTTTAATTACATAGTACAATAATCCTACCCTTAATACTTTGCATTTGTTTCATTCTCTCTAAGTTTAATGTCTTTTTTGAAGGTTTCACTTCTACTGCGTGTGAAATGCACACATACTTTTTTTTATATAAAGTATATTATTTAAGCTACAAATCTTGCAAGCGTTAGATATAATGCAACAATAGAATCATTTGTCGCCAACACAAGTTCGCTTGTGCCGCTATAAATCTAAGCAAACGAAAATGTTACTCGTGAGAGTAAACGTTCGCTAAGTTTACAAAGCGTTAAGATGTTGTTGATATGTGTTTATGATTTGAATTGTTATTACATATTGGATTGAATATTGTTTTCATATAAATTAGATTTCATACAAATTAGACATAGAATCATTAAAACAATGGGAAAAAAAAACTAAACAGAGAAAACGATGATAAACTTCCTACATTCGATAGGTTAACAGAATTTTTAGAAGCATAATTTAGATCTTTAGAAGGTATTCAATAAAATCGAGTGAACACTAGAAGCCCCAGATAAAATACACAATAGATAGAGAAAAACCATGCGAATTAAACTGAAAGTAAAAATAAATAAAAGTAGACACTGTAATGGCTACCAGTTCATACGTAAACACAAACAGTTTATAGCTTTGAATTACGAAGATACAAAGCAAGTTATAGAGGAAAAATAACTCTGCTTAAATTGTCTTGTTCCATAAAATGGAGTCAAGATCTGTAAGCGTGACGCTTGTTGTCATATATGTGGCAAAAAACATCATTTGTTAATATATCCACTTCCTATAGGTATTGATGAGATAAACACAACATGTGTCAGAAATAGTGAAGAGAGTATAGTAGAAGAAATACAAAATATAGAATCTATTTCTAATGAAGGACAAAATATAATTACACACTTATCCATGGAAAAAATACCGAATATTATACTGGCGACTGCATTAGTCAAAGTTGGAGCAGAAAACGGAAGAATACAACAATTACGAGCAGTGATAGACCAAGTGTCTGAAGGGTCTTTCATAACCGAGACAGTTGCCCAAGCCCTAGGTTTGAAAAGAAAATCAATTAATGACTCCATCAGTGGTATAAGAGATTGAAAAACGTTTAAGGTTAAACATAAAGTAACATTTACGTTACAGTCTTTTACTGTGGTCAATTTCAACTTAAGTGTGGACGCTTACGTACTAAAAATATCAACCCGATTACTGCCTTCAACAAGTGGATCACTGCCTTCAACATGAGGATGAGTCGCTCGCGTCCGTAGGCTTCGAACAACTATTGCAGGGCCCACCCTACACGTGTCCCCCGAATGGTGCTAAACAAGCAACAAAGCCGAAAGAACGGACTCTATTCCTCGCCGTGTGGTAGCGGCGTAAAAAAACCACCACCTAATTTCGTACCATGGAGAAAAAAAGTTTCGAAATAGGCCCGAGTTTCCGGCACCACTTTTATGGGGCAGGGGTGTGAAGAATCTCCGAGAGGAAAATCGGCGACGAGATTCGCAACCTATCACGTTCTGTCCCCCGGAGGGGCAAAAAGTGGATTGCGGAAGGCCGTCAGGCTACATTGAATGTATGTGGGGCAATGAATGATAACATGGATGAAGTATGCGATATGATGTATGATAAAGGAATAGATGTGTTATGTGTAAATGAGACGAAACGGAAGGGAAAGGATGCCACCACATGGCATGTATACCGCGTACTGATCTGGTGTAGACGAGATCGAACGGGCATTCCAGGGAGGCGGTATCATTCTTTCAGAAAGAATGGGTCATTGTATGAGATAGTATGAATGTGTAAGCATGAGACTGTTATGGATACGAATGAAAGTGGGCTTAAAGAAATTGTTTGTTCTAAGGGTCTACGCCCCAGACATGTCTAAGCCCACTTACATCCAAATGCAGTTTTGGGAGTTGGTAAGGATGGTGCAAATGAAATTCAAGGGTAATGAAAATATTGTTATATTAGGAGATTTTAATGTAAGGGGTGGGGATATATGATATATGAAAGGATTTTTGGAACGTTTGGTGATGAAAGTATAAATGAGAATGGCGTAAGCCTCCTCACCGTATGTGTGGAAAAGAATATTTTTGTAACGAACACTTTCTATCGTCTTAAGAAGATTCACATGTATATGTAGGAAGGGTAATTGAGTACTACAGAGACTGATTTTGTAGTTA
This sequence comes from Parnassius mnemosyne, assembly GCA_963668995.1. Classification (NCBI taxonomy): domain Eukaryota; kingdom Metazoa; phylum Arthropoda; class Insecta; order Lepidoptera; family Papilionidae; genus Parnassius; species Parnassius mnemosyne. The sequence goes on along the minus strand of CAVLGL010000079.1, from coordinate 36,327,137 downwards.
GGAATAATAATTAATTCGTTTACACGAATTAATTATCCAACGAGTCGAGGATAAACTAGTAACGGAATACGACAAGCGCACCGTTCCACGTCAGAGCCAAGACTACCCTAACGGAGGCAGCTCCGTCCGTTTTATACAAGCTAAACGGGCGCTACCGCAGGTGCAATGGTGCAGGTGTGCGGAGCACGTGTTATTTACAAGAATTCTGTTTAGCTACACCGACGGCGCCGCACCTGCAATGGTGCTGGTGGCGTCACGGCCATACTGACATGCGTGCGTCCTCGCACGCGCTCCATCACAATTTTAGTTACCTATAGACAAAAAAAAAACATCGTTCGACTATCCTGACATAACAGCGTCTGGTCCGGTCTATATTGACCCTTCAGACTTGGGTGACAATCAGTTTTGTTTCGGCAGTAAGCCCTACAAAACTTTAATCAACTTTATGCTAGATCGGAATGATTAGTCTGTAGCTTTCTCTATTTTCTCTTTTTTTTTCAAGTACTGTTTTCGCTAGTCCGGAATAATTATTCCCTATAGCCATATCATTGGACCGGCACAAAGCCCTGCAATGATAGTAAGAACTATTTTTTCTTACGCTTTTTTTTTCAAGTACTATTTATGCTAGTCCGGAATCACTATTCCCTTTAGCTATATCATTGGACCGGCAAACGCCCTGCAATGATAGTAAGAACCACATTTTTTTTCTTACTCTCTTTTTTTTTCAATTCAGTATAGAACAGTTACAGACCAACCATACCGCAAACATGTCCCCGTCACAATCACACAAAAGTGTATCGTGAGGGACGTAGTGACACACGATAACACCTAAGTATGTAAACCAAGAGCAACTCGACACATATCCCAGTGCATCACAGACCAGCCTCCCTGCAACTTCATGTTCCTTTCCTGCACTGGAATAATTACTTCGCTAGAGTGTTGCAACGTCTCTAGTATTTTCCAGATGCACAGACACGGCTACCTCTGACTGTCGCACGTCTTCGTGCGGTTGACAGTGAACAGCATACGGTCTATCAGTTATCATCACTTGCTAACAGATATTAACTTTGGTTAAATATTACAACGGTCGACCATCCCAGACTTCATTTAAGTCTGGAACGCGCGGATATGGCTACCTCCAGGCAAACGCACTACAGCTTTTCGTTCTGCTGCGATCGTGCCACATTCGCGGCAGCAAGCCGTCGCGCCGTACTAGCGCTAGCGAATCGTCGCACTGTTTTGCGAAAATTAAAAGAAATCGAGATAAATGTATTGCGAACCATGGAATTCCGAGCTTCCGAAATTCATCACATATTCTCTTAAGAAACGGCAACTGCACGACATTTGAAAACATTGCAAAAAAAATGGAAACCATGTGTAGAGACAGATACCACAACATATTTCGAAGCGAAGGAGGAAACTGCGCAAAATCTACGAAAGCCGTCCATTTACAGCGCCAAAGCACCATTTGTTCGGCGGCCGCTTGAATTGCCCTGCCGTAAGATCAGCCGATAAGTAACCGACTGTAGCGGTGTAGGCTCAATCTAACCAGCGCTCGGCCGTACCTGACCATGTTCTATTAGCCATCACAACGAGTTCCTCATTGATCATTGTTGTAGAGACTTCTACGAATCCCTCGAAATCAAACCCCAATCTTGTCAACGACACAATATTCGGAGCAAACTGCAACACTGATCAACACATTAGAACACAAAAATGTTACTTATTATTTTCAATTCATAGCGAGTTAAAGTTAATCCTTTATTGTAGTACAACCCTTAAAAGTTTTGAACTTCAAAATATAGCAAATGATAATCATGTTTCGCGTGAACTATCAAATTACAAGAAAACGAGAGCAGCAGGAGCACCTAAGGGTTCACAGGAATCGTCGGGGTTGTAGTCATCATGATCTGCGTGAAAAGCAAATTGTTTAAATGAAACTAATTTTACGGATTTTATCGCGTATATTAACTTATTTTACATTCCCGACGTTTCAAGCACTTTACAGCACCCATGGTCACGGGGGGACTGAGGTGTATGACGTTCCAATGTCATAGTTAACCACGGCTACCTCCAGATTAAAAATTATTAATTTTTGTTCCGATCTACGCAGTATGAACTTACAGTATCATGAAGTCTTGCAGTTGTATGCTTGGGTTCGGATTTAATTTTATTAATTATGGGATCCCAAGCAGATGGTAGCACCCAGCCATCTTCTCTATTGAAATTAGGATGTTTTTTGATTTCAATAGCCTCGCGAATCATCCTTGGAAGGAATCGGTGTTCTTTAGCGAGGATTTGTGGTCTATCAAATCTAATGTAGTGACGGGGGCGATCCTGTACATGTTCACAGACTGCAGACTTCCCGGAGCGTCTATTCTTCACATCAGCTATGTGTTCTTTAACGCGGGTTTTTATGGATCTTTTAGTTTGTCCTATATAAGAGAGACCACATTCACAATCCAGCTTGTACACTCCTGCATCTTGCAGAGGAATATTACACTTGACTGATGGTAAAAACCGACTAATCTTCTTCGGCGGCTTGAAATATGTTTTAATGGAAGCACGCTTCAAGATGTAGCCAATCTTGTCAGTGACACCTCTGACATATGGCAGTACTGCAGGCACTCGCTCGACTGTGGCCGGCTTCACTCGTTCACTGTGACGTAGGCGCGGGACCCGAAGCTTATTGTCGTGCAAAACTTGCTTGACATGTTGGAGCTCGGCGGCCAGGTGTTTACTGTCACAGATCCCTCGTGCTCTCTGAAACAAAGATTTACCCACGGTAGCTAACCACAAGTGGTGAGAATCACCGTTTAAATATCTATCTGTATGGGTCTTTTTTCTATACACAGTGTGGCTCAAGGTGTTATCAGGATTCCGAATTACTAATACATCTAGAAAAGCTAAAGAATTGTTTGCCTCTAACTCCATTGTGAACTGAATTTTAGAATTTAAGGAGTTAAGATGGTCTAAAAATGCAGTTACTTTATCTAAAGGTAGAATTGTGAAAGTGTCGTCTACGTACCGCTTGTAGAATCTTGGGTTTATGGGAGAAGTAAGCAGGGCTTTCTCCTTAAAGTCCTCTATGAATATATCGGCGACAATGGGAGATACAGGTGAGCCCATCGCCACTCCATCTACTTGCTTGTAGAACTCCTCCTTCCACAATAGGTAGCCAGATGTAAGGCAGTGTCTGAGTAATACTGCATATTCTACGGGCATGTTGTTTTCCTCTAGCCTTCTAGTAACAATCGAGATGCAGTCTTCAACAGGTAGGCATGTGAACAGAGACTGCACATCAAAACTCACCATAGTTTCATTGTCTGCCAGATGTAAGTCTTTAATCTCGCTGACAAAATGGTAGGAATCCTTTGTGTGTGCTCTTGTATGTCCCTTGAGCGGTGAGAGTATATTCGCTAAGTATTGAGCCAATCAATCTTAGTCAGTTTTTACCATCAGTCAAGTGTAATATTCCTCTGCAAGATGCAGGAGTGTACAAGCTGGATTGTGAATGTGGTCTCTCTTATATAGGACAAACTAAAAGATCCATAAAAACCCGCGTTAAAGAACACATAGCTGATGTGAAGAATAGACGCTCCGGGAAGTCTGCAGTCTGTGAACATGTACAGGATCGTCCCCGTCACTACATTAGATTTGATAGACCACAAATCCTCGCTAAAGAACACCGATTCCTTCCAAGGATGATTCGCGAGGCTATTGAAATCAAAAAACATCCTAATTTCAATAGAGAAGATGGCTGGGTGCTACCATCTGCTTGGGATCCCATAATTAATAAAATTAAATCTCAACCCAAGCATACAACTGCAAGACTTCATGATACTGTAAGTTCATACTGCGTAGATCGGAACAAAAATTAATAATTTTTAATCTGGAGGTAGCCGTGGTTAACTATGACATTGGGACGTCATACACCTCAGTCCCCCCCGTGACCATAGGTGCTGTAAAGTGCTTGAAACGTCGGAAATGTAAAATAAGTTAATATACGCGATAAAATCCGTAAAATTAGTTTCATTTAAATGTGTAGTGTTCGCGTAAATATAAGAAATCACTAAACAAATTGTTAACTATAAGGACAACATACACAGTTGCCTGTTCTCTCATCTATCACACATACGAGGTCCTAAAACAGAAATACGTTCTCATATCGTGGACTATAATAAAGCACTTCGCTTTCACAAGTAAACATAGGTCTTCATACGAAGTATCTGACACATACTCTTACTTGAACTTGCGAGATCCCACGTCAACTACGTGAACCACATTAAAAACGTGAACCAGGACAGCGCCTGCCAGGACAGAGCCTAATACAAGTTCAGAAAACATTACCGTGCACACAGCATACGACTTCCGCGCACACAGTGTGACCCCCACGCATACAGAGTACACGACTTCCGAGGCATCGCCATGTACAGCATACGCGCGCTCCGGGATGGCGCCTGCGTATACGCACATACGCGTCTGCCGAAACCAGGCCATGTTACAGCTGGATCTGGCAGTCCGTTACGACCAGCAAGACACACACTCACGCACTTGCAATCACATCACACGTGCTATTGTAACACATAAAAGAAAACATTAAAAATACTCAGTCGGAACTTGATTTCAAGAAATGCAGCACTACTCTTGGTACACCATTCGCCTTTCTAGGGCACCAAATACTGAGCTGCGGCTACACGACAACCTCTGGTATGGTCCGATCCTCATGTAAACTTAAATACTCTCTTCAATGTCAGAACTAATTGGCTCTACTTCACTTTCATCAGTTATACTTCGGTTTTCCGGCATTTTTCGCAACCAATTAAAAATGTAAACACTCATTCTTACAAAATAGTTTCTGAGCCAATATTTAGGATAAATTTACTTTCCTCATGTATCTAATGGTGATCAGTAGCAACGACAAATAATAAGTTCGCGGCGTCATAAGCCGACAGCATACTCAAAAGCGAGCGCTACAGCTCCACGCTTTCCACTAAACCATTCCAAGTTTGTCGACTACGTAATGCTCGGAGTAAACTGTAACACTTATCATCACATTAGATCACAAAAATACTACTTAGTGTTTTTAAGTCATAGCACGTTAAAGTAATCACGTTCTTTTTTTCGGTACATTGTTTAAACATTTTGAACTTTTAAACTAGGCCATGTAAATCACACCTCGTGTATCAAATTATAACATTACTTGAGCAAGTTAAACTTCAAACTATAACTCATTCAGAATATCCCCAACATTTCTTTCGACATTTGTTATCATATTTGGGTACGTTAAGAAATAATGAAATTACTTGCGGGTACTTTCTATTATAAATTGAATAAAAAGATTTATCTTTTGACTAAAAACATTTCACTTTAAACTTTTACTCTACACTTTAATGATTCGTCAATGTCGTAAATGCGACAACAAACTTGATTTAAGAAATTGAACACAAAAACAAAACGCGAGGCGCATTATAGTATTTCACCAACGTAATAACCCTTACACTATTCAAAGGTTATAGCAGGTGGGCAGTAACAGGGACTTTATCCCACTTCTTATGTAGGAAGGGTAATTGAGTAGTACAGAGACTGATTTTGTAGTTAGGAATAATAATTAATTCGTTTACACGAATTAATTATCCAACGAGTCGAGGATAAACTAGTAACGGAATACGACAAGCGCACCGTTCCACGTCAGAGCCAAGACTGGCCTAACGGAGGCAGCTCCGTCCGTTTTATACAAGCTAAACGGGCGCTACCGCAGGTGCAATGGTGCAGGTGTGCGGAGCACGTGTTATTTACAAGAATTCTGTTTAGCTACACCGACGGCGCCGCACCTGCAATGGTGCTGGTGCCGTCATATACATGGGAAAGAGGTGATGATAAAAGCAAAATAGATTTCATAACTATGGATGAAATTATGAGGAGCGCGTTGGTTTACTGGGTGTTCAGCTTAGAGACGGATCACTACTTGGTATTATGCAGAATTAGTGGTCTATTTAGACGTTGGCGACATCGGATATTTGTGTCTACCACTGCGTAACAGCGTATAGGAAAAGAGAGGTTACAAGATGAAGTTGTGAAAGAGAAGTTCAAATGTAGACTGAGAGAAAATATAAGTGGTATGCATAAATTGTGTATGATTGATTAAGACTTGGAGGCTGTGTGGTATAATGTAAAGAAAGGTTTGGTCGATGCAGCTACCAAAGTATGTGTTGTAAGTAAGAAAACGAATGAAAGGTAAAATAGCGCGTTATGGTATGATAATGAGGTGCGGATGGAAGTTGAAGCAAAGAAGAAAGCAAGGCTAGTAATTCTAGCGGTATGAATGATGATATTGAAAAAGGCAGTCTTTAGACATCTAAACAAGGTAGTAAAAGAAGTAATTGAAAAAAAAGCAAGAAAGAATGGATAAGAATGATAGAAGAATATCGGATAACTTAAAAGCCAAATATCAAATGTTCTAGAAAATCGTAAATACTGCCAAGGGACATTCAAAACAGCCTCGAATAAATGCTATACGAGACCAGAATGGCTGTATTCTGAATGACGAAGTTTCGAGTTTAAGGAGATAAAAGGAATACTTTGATAGCGTGTTTATGAGTGATGAGACGTTTGAATAAAATGAAATAGGAATTCAGAAAGAAGAGAAAATAGATATGAAATCTATTTTATTTATTTACAAATTTGGAAGAGAAAGCAATTAAAGTTATGACTATAATGACAACCAATGAATTTAACTTATTCAGAAATATTCAAATGTAACAAAGTTATTAAAAGTGAGAGCATGTTTGAGAAAAACAAACCAAATCATTTGCATTTATCTGGACATGAAATTGATAATGTCATTATCAAATGTGTAATAATCCGTTAGAATCAAGCATATTAAAGAGAAAGAGAAGTGTTAGAAATGAATCGACCTATAGACAACAATAATAAATTGAAATCTCTGAGTCCATTTCTTGATACAAATTGAATTATAAGAGTTGGCGGAAGATAGGCACATGCTAATATACCCCATGATTCAAAACATCAAATAATACTTCAAGAGAACCATCCATTCACAAAAGTTAATGCTGAGTCTTCTTCGTACAACATTTTGGATTACACATACTAAAAGTTTGTTAAGGAAAGTTCTTCATAAATGTGTCACTTACACTAGGTATAGAGCGATAACAGCAACCTGATTTTAAATTAAAAAAAACTGCTTTCAAATCGGTTGACCATTTAAAGAGCTCGGTGTCACAGATAGACACACATACACAAACAGACAGACACGCATAACGGTCGAACTTATAAAACCCATCATTTTGCGTCGGTGTTTAAAAAGGAAAGTCGATGGTTTAAAGTCTTCTGGATTAAAGTTGATATAGACAACAAATAACTCTGAAACTTCGGCATTGGCCACCTTCGGTCGCACATTCAGCTATCGGTCCAAATAAGCCGAAAGTTTGTTCGAAGCCGATATTTTGAATGAACAACCAACAACGAAATAATTTTTATAAATGAAGAATCACCAATTGGCATACACAACTTAACAACAGTCTCCTCTTATAACATCCCATAGCCACCTATTTGTAGGATGGTATCTAAGTAAATCTATGCACATGCTAACTCTCCTAAAGTTCATTTGAACTTTTATAGTGGATGCCATTATTCGGGTTAAAGACATTTATTTCTCTAAAAAAACACATTGTTCACTTTACAGAGATTAAGTATACATACAAAATGATATTTACACGGTAGCATGCATTATATAATTCTATTTGTTTTATTCTTATATGTACATATTTACTTAATTAATAATACTTTTGTTTTATTTAATTCTAGCATATGTTTGTTTATTCTTATATATTCTTAATTAATTTGTTACACTTTTTCCCATTTAATGCAAACATATGTTTGTGATATATCGTAATGTTTTAAAAATATGAATATTGTATTAATACAATACTCATATGTTCAAAATTGAAGATATGCAGTTATGAAATTTTATCTACAACATATGATTTTAGCTTATTCTTAAAATGCAATGAAATATTATTATAACCTTTTACAGTATTCGGTAGACTATTATATAAAAGTACACCCTCACACATTATATTTTTATTGCCATAAGATCTCGTTCGAGGCTGCCAGATTTGAAGTTTGTTTTTGTTTATAAGGTTATCTGTAATACACTTTGGTGTGAATGTTATTGTTTAATGTATGTTTTTAGTTATTATATTTTTAATAATAAGACATGTGTTATATGTAATTTTAGTAAATTTAGTCTTTTTCTATAGCTCCTTAGTTGGGGTTAGGTAATTGTAATGAAATAGTGTTTATATTACTTTACTTTGTGCTCGTTGTAGCTTACTTATGTGCGTTTGTGCGGCTGAACCCCATATTTCTATAAGATACTCTAGGTGTGGCTTGGTTAGGGCGTTATAAATAGGAGTTTTGATTCTGTATGGAATACAGTTTGATACCTTTCATAATGCTCCCGTAAGTGATGCTAATTTTTCTTTTTTAGATCTTTTAAGAGTAATATTATTAATGGTGGTGTACAGGTGGGTATTTTTTTTATTTTTAGCACAGAAAATCATAAATGCTGTTTTGGCCACAACAGTTGTGAGAAGATTGTATGAAAACCACTTATTTAATATATCCAAATCCTTTTGTGCTTGTGATAAAACTTCATAAATTGAATGTACAAATTAAAATAGAATAGTGTCATCTGCGTAGAGTGCTAAATGACCTGATGGATTTAAATTTAATATGTTGTCTGTGTATGTAAGAAATAACAAAGGGCCTAATATTGAGCCTTGTGGAATGCCACAGGTAATTTGTTGAGGGTCACTTTTGTAGTTAGATATTTGTACAATCTGTTGGCGGTTAGCGAGATAAGAGGCCAACATTTCTAGTGCTGTACCTGTTATTCCTATATTATTTAGCTTTTGTAATAGTTTTGAGTGGCTTACCGTATCAAAAGCCTTTTTTTAAGTCTATGAATATTCCTAAAGAGACTTATTTTCGATCAATGTTTGTCTTTATCTTTGTAACTACATCAATTGCTGCTGAGAATGTGTTAGATTTTGATCTAAAACCATATTGTTGTTCATTAAAATAGCTTTTAGCGTTAAAATACTCGTTAAGTCTGTAATATTACTTTTACAAACACTTTAGAAATAACAGGGAGTACCGATTTGGGTCTGTAATAACTAGGATCGGTTATGGTCCGGATTTATGGATTGGGCTGACTTTGATAATTTTTAGGATGTCAGGAAATTAACCATTTGAATAGGCTTATTAATAATTTTTAACACTTCTTTGACACTACAAGGTTCAAATTAACTTAAAGTTATGTTATGTTGGTAAGTATCTTTACACATTAAGGTATGAACTGAGCTTGTATGGTATTTTGGTATTATATCTTATTTGCTAATTTTGTACCTATCGTCAAAAAATAGTTATTAAAAGTTTGGCAAACCTTACATCCATCAGTTAGAGTATCGGAGAGTGTGGAGAGCTTAGGCACAGCACAATCATTCTTAATTTTATTTACAGCTAACGTATTGATCAGTTCCCACATCTTTTATGGATTATTTTTACATTTAGTGAATTCATTACAGTAATATACTTCTCTAGAGTCTCTAATCATTTTACTCACACTTTTTTCTAAATTATACTTATTTAATATATCTTCATTTTTAAGCTTATTTTTAAGCTATATAATTTTTTTCAGCTATTTTATTATTGCGTATTTCTATACTTTCGATTATGCTTTGGTTAATCCAGTCCTTCTGTGGTAAGTTAAGTATTTTAGTTGACTAGACCTAACTTTTACTCTATAATAAAAGGTTATTTTTGTTATGGTTTTCATTTTGACATCAAAATTTAGTTTTAAGAATATTGATTGCTGAATATAATTTATGTTACGTACGTATTTGATAATTTTTTCTCCAATAACAACTGCACCTTCACGGGTTCATCATCTTCATCATCATCATCATCGTCATCATCATTATAGCCTTTCACGGTCCTGAGCCACCTTCACGCGTTCACCTGTGTAAAAATAACTCATATTAATCTAATAAAAAATTCATTGGAGGTTGGAGTATTTTGCGTAGCTATATATAACACATTGTTTATAACACTCACAGACTTTATAATTCCTTTTTGTAAGTTATATATTTCGTGGCCACGTGCAGAATTTAAAATTTCATCGTTGGCGTTTAAACTTTCATACCGTAAGCATATGTTATAATCTTCCCGAGAAAGGCACGCTTTCTAGAAAATGGCGATAATATTAAGCCATTCATAAAATACTTCAGAATTTGTGTAAGGATAAGGTTATGGTAAGGCAAATAAATTTTCGCCCGTTTGGTATTATACATAAACAAGCACATAAATGTATGAAATACAATAAGGATAAAAAATACAAAATTAAGTATATGCAAAATAAATTGACGGTGTATAAAATATCCACTACCCCATCATATCGTCTCGTGAGTCATAATAGGTGACCGAGAGAATTAAAATAGGAAATGGGCAGTAGCGTCTTCCTAATGTCAACTTCCTAGTTGTCATTACGAAGCGTATTTTTTAAAATGTGTTTTGGGTTAGATGTAAGTACACTGTAAAGTCTATAATGTTTTATTCCCACTGTTCCTGTCAATGCATTAGAAATTACGTATTCATATCGCATATGCATTGCAGCCACAGAGGAGATGTTAAGACTAGTAGTTTAAAAAATAGTAAAATTAATTCTAATTAATGTTGTATTTTTAGAATTAATGGAATAATAGAATGAAAATAAAACTGCATGTTATTACACAACGCCATTAATTATTTTCTCTCTTAATTTTCGTAAGTGACGTACAGCGATAATATTTCGAACTATATTTTTCCATAAACGTGGTCGTAAAACATCGCCAGCGGTTGCGAGACACGTTGCAAGTGACGTTAACTGTTGGGACGACTAGAGATGATTAATGTTGGCCTTTTCGTGACATATTTTAAATCATCCTTCCTGACGTGTTATGGATAGGGTGTGTCATTAAAAATAACAGAGTGTCGTAGAAATCAAGTGATCTATTGTTGTAGATTAAGTTAAAACGATTATATATTGCAGGTATTTGTTAAATAAAAAATATTAGCAGCTATCAAGCTATGCATGTAAATAAAATTGAAATCTGTAATATTTAAATAACTGGCTTATTTTAAGTTTAGGGATTTTTTGCGTGGTATTAAACATGGTAAATCACCATTTATAATATTTAGTTAGGTTTAATCGTCGAAGCGACCTAAGCGATTTTGATGAAACTACACGAACAGATGGAGAGAAATGCCAGGTGTGCTCTAGGCTATATTTTGTCTGAAAAAAAATGAAGTGTTTTTTGGGAAATCGAAAACCTGATAGAACAAATAGTCTTTGACTTTTGTTCACCTGGGTGGAACCCAGGTGATGCCTGGGTGGGTCACTAGTAATTTATAATTCTTTCAACGTCACTAGTCTTGTTAACCAGTTCAGATAAGCTTTGAAATAGTTTCATTCTTCGAAATTTCCAATTGGAATCAGGGAAAACGACGGAAGACACGAAAGTTATTAAGCAGTCACGTTAGTTAAAGAAGGAAGTTTTTATGAGGCACTCCATGATGTTCATAATTGAAAAAGATGGAAATAAAACTTCAAAAGAATAGAGCAGTTATTGCAAGTTGATTACGAGAGTACCGAACAAAAGGAAATAAAATGTGCTATGAGACTATTGGAGATGAAATCCTTGATTAAGGTCAAGATTAAGCTTTTTAAGGTCATATTAGTCGTAATAAAAATTAATTAACGAATGAATGAAGAAACTTCCTACTTTGTTATGAAATATTTCCAGAACCAGTTTCATAATAAAAAAATATTAATTTCCATACTTTACGTTAAGTAAAATGAATCCAGAATAAAAAGTTTTTACTTTACACTTATTTGGTATCGAAATTAGTTTAACAAAGTTCTATAAAAAGTATTTTAAAATACAATTTACATTCCTGCTTTGCACTTTTAATTAAAGTTCTGCGTTTCGTGATAGCTTCGCAGGTTTTTCATAGCTTACTTTAAAGTTCTAACAAATTTTACTATGACTCTTCTTGCCATAATTTTTCGACTGCCTTCTAATTAAAAACATGGAATGGATGTTTACATCAATTATATTATAAACTAGCTATCCACCCCGGTTTCACCTGGATAGGTTCTATTAATGTAGTTTTATTACTTTATTAATATTTAAGATAATCAAAGACCATTTATTTAATCAATTTATTGACTATTAAAAAAAAAGAGAAACATAACCAAGTTTTGAACCACTTTTATTTTAACTCCAAGGTTTATAGTTCAAAATAGATCCTAAATTCTACTCGCATTGCTCCATACCTATTGGTAAAGTGTCATCACTATAGGTTCACCCATTTCGGAAATAAGCCCTAACAGACACACTGACAAAAATTTTAATAATTGTTATTTATGGCTAAATAACATTGCAGACGCACTTTAATTTTATTTATATGTAAGGATTATGATACCTTTAAACTGCGTAGGTGTAGTCTAATTTGTGCAATTTTCGGTTCAAAAAATATCACAGTAGGTGAGCAACCCGGATTCAATCCTCTTGCAATCGAAAAACAGCAGCATTAAGCTGCTATTTTAGGCTAGTATTCTGTGAGTACATGGTCCTTCCTCGGTAGAACCGACTTGTTCGAGATACAACTATAATATAGCTGCAGGATGACTCTACCATGTATTGCTTGTGCCCTGCAGTGAGATATATGGGCTGTAACACTATAATTTAAGCTGCATCGTTTCGCGTATATATTTCAAGAGTTGGTAGTTCACAGTTTAGATCACAGGTGTGTAAAGATTAATTAATTAGTTTCTTTTTTTTTTGAAAAAAATTATTTTTAATTATTTATTTATATATATATATATATATATATATATATATATATATATATATATATATATACCCATACCTAAAACTTTGCTTACTACTTACCTTAAAACGTGCATACTGTCCATCTTGTGGTAAGTGCATGCAAATAGATCTACAAATATATCATCGATAAACCTCAATTAAAGAAGCCTTTTCACACCACAGGACTGAGATAGAATGCTTCGTTACCAGTAATATAAATCTATTTTACTGGTAAGCATTTAAGCTGTTATTTCACGCTGGTATTATGTGCGAGCGTGGCGCTTTCCACATCGAGCTGACTCATTCTTGCTACAGATGAGTACGCTAACGTAGGTCTAGTTCGTAACAAAATTAGTAACAAAAAATACACAGCGAAATTCGCAACACACATTTCACCTTTTGTACCTTCGTGGTATTTGAAATAAAAATGCAAAAGGCTAAAATGGTAGCCTCTCTCAATTTTTACGATGTTATATCTTTATCAAAGATTTTAAAGCACTGCACACACACACACACATACACACACACACAAACACACACAAACACACACAAACACACACACACACACACACACACACACACACACACACACACACACACACACACACACACACACACACATACACAATCAGAGAGATTTTGTGGCAGAGGTCAAGATCTATTTGCAGTTCTTGAAGCGTCACTGCGCCTTAAGTGTAGTACATTAGATAACCTTATAGCCTTCACGTAAAATTTTAAGAGAAACAATACGCCCTGAGAAAGATAACCCCTTTTCACTGTTTGAGAAATTTACATGACTAAAAGAACCAATAAAGAGTAAAGTCAGGGAGATCACATGGTGCACACTAAGTACACTACTGGACAAGGCCTCCTCAAAGAAAATATATAACCAAGAATGTTAGTAACATAATTTTTATTTAAGAATTTAATTATCATATTTGCTCAAATTAAGAGCTTTCAACGTATAACATAAGTACAGACGATGAGATGTTTTAATATTAGTAGAGGACCCCTTGGTATTTGTTTATGGGTGTGATTAATTTGAGTTATGGACAGACGAAGCTTGATGGCTTTCTACGTTTGATTTACGAGTGTACTGTGACGAGGGTTGGTTAATGGCTCGCTAATTGTAAGAATGGTTTTAGTAGTCAAATTTAAATAATATTCGCTGATATTTCAATGAAATGAGGTTTCTATCACACTATTATCATGTTACTATATATGTAATTCAGTTTGATAATAATAATAATAATCAATGTTATAAATTAAATCAAGGAATATTTCATTATAAATTATAATAAAATAATAAGTGTATCAACGACTCATTATCATGTTTTTAAAAAATAATTATTTATAGTATAGAAGGCTTTTATTTTAACATGTTTTTTATTTGCATTATTTTATTTGGGGCAATGTATACGCTATTACAACAAGGTCCCGGAAAGTGTACAGGCTCTATTACCAAGTTTAAATGTTTTGTTAAGCTGAAACTGTATAAAAAGGGTTAATATAGTATAAATGAATACATGGTTGATAATAACCTCTGGGAATGAGGTAGTCGCTTCCAAGCAGTTTCTAAAATAAATTTTGTAAATAGTTCGTAATCATTTATACAGTAAAATTATAAAGTAAAATTTATTTAAAAAAAAAGTTCCGTTGGGTTTCTTGCTGTATCTACCCAGGACAGAGGGTTTTTTTTTCAAACCAGTGGTAAAGTAAAAAATGACCTTGAATAAGAATTACACATGTAATGTATATTAAATAAAAAAATATTCCATTCTATTCTATTCTATTAGTCCCATAAGTCTTTTGTTTTTTCGTAATTTTATCGAACAAGTCTTGTTTTTAATTTATACATCTATAAGAACACGACAGTAATTTATAAGACTTGCTCAGAAGCTTACACTAACAAATATGTACTACTGTTGATTTACCTTTTAAATAAATTAATTAATATATAAATATTATTTATTGACTAATAAAAATATTTTAAATAACTGAATCTTTCTTTCGTCTATTTATATATCATTGTATGAAACATAAATACTTACGCCTGTCAATAGTTACTCACTAAGGTAGGAAGAGACTACGGAGTTCCATACGATCCTGAGGTTCTCGGCTTCTTTATCATATGCTATGCACGTCTGTTAAAGGTACTCTTACTTTGGCCAATTTGGTCTTAATAAGCTTCCGTCTACGTTACTCCTAGCTGATTTTGCAATTTAACTTTACAACAAAAATTTGCTATGCCACTCTTTTCTTATTTTTTTCTTTCTACAAGACCAAATCACCGAAGCATTCCTTTCCTAATCCTAGTCACAACATTTTCTTGTAAACCTCACTATTTTCTCATCATACAATTTCCTTCCATTTATAAAGTATCACCCCTGATATACTCCTTAATGACAGCATTTCTACAGCATTCGTCATTTTTCTCTTGCCACACCTGAATTTCACTACCGTACATTTAGTTTCAGGCCAATATAGCATCGTAAATTTCCATTAGTGTCTTTTTTGACACATTTTGATTTCCCATAATAGAGTAAAGAGCCGGTCTGTCCTGCTAATACTCTTCGTTCTATATCCAAGCATGTCTGCTAAGCACACATTCTAAATACATATACTCATCCACTTGCTTAACCAACTCCCTTTCTATTCTTATTTCAAATATAGTTCTACTTTGTTCTATCTTTAAAAGTTATGACAAATATATATATGTAATAATTTTAGTTGATTAATAACAGTCTTGAAACCGTCTATAATGGTGATAGATTTGCAGTCATACATGTCATATTATACACAAATTACCTAAACGAATAAATTATACTTATTGTAATAAAACGTGTTCTATATTGAAATAAATAAAAAAATTTTTTATAGAATGTTACCTTCATAGTGATAAACAGTTTTATAGTTCGCCATATGCAATGTTTGATATAGAAACCAATTTTTCTAATAAATATTTAAACATAAATAGCTATACCTATTTTCTCCTCAAACGCCAACAATAAAACTTTTACGTCTAAACTTGTTAAGAATCTAGCGCTCTGAAGTTCTACTAACTTTTAAATAACAAGGAGCAAGATGCTTCGACATTATTCATTTGAAATAGATCTTGCTCAATTTGTTTGCAGTTGGGAATTTTATTTAATTTTATTTGCAAAAATTTTATTAGATGTGTTTAAAATTTTAATAACTCAAAGCAGACTGTTTTTATTATTCAATAGTAGTATTATATGTATGTGAAACGTGCTATTTTATAGACAACCATATGTTATATATAAGTGTTGGAGCCACTTTGAAGCTTTATTATGGTTGTAGCTCAAGTGGAAAAGGACCACACCCTCACAGAATACCAGCGTAAAATAGCAGCTTAATGTTGCTGTGTGTTGTATTGTGAGTCTAGAGAACTGAAGATCCTTTTTACTAGAAACGAGGTATACCATCTTAGTCCTAAGAGGTGACAACGCATCTGAATTTTAATAATTGATCGAGGTGTGCTCGTTTATCACCCTTATTCTATAAAAAATTCTTTCTTAAAGTACATCTGAAGTATAATTTTTTCGCTCACAGATATTATAAAATATTAAGCTAAAATAGTAGAAAATCTGATATTAGGAATGATTATTAAAATTTGGAATAATTATTAAAATTAAGGATAAATCTGAAAAATAGAAAATGTTTAATAAAATTAGGCTTAAATTGCAAATGTTCACTCAACGGCAGGGGAGCCATATGCTTGTTCGCCTCCTATTGCATTAAAAAAAATAACTAAGATATTAGTTAAATTAATATAATATTATTCTTATCTAAAATAATATAAAAACATTGATTAGCTAAGACCTTATTCTGAACATCTGCAATTTAAACCAATTTTTTTTATCATTTTTTATTTTTAATATAAATTCTTAATTTTAATAATCATTCCAAATATCTGATATTCTAGCATTTTCCCTTATTTTTCCTTTTATCAATCTTGCTTACGCTAGACGTAAAATAGCAAGGCAACGGAAAGCAGACTTATGGAAGTACGATATTTGCAGTCCTCACTCCATCCAGTGGGAGCCCGAATATTTTTTGAATATATATAAACAAAAACAAATATCGGCGACAACATGATATATAAATTAATTAATTCAAATTCTAAATCGGAAATCGAAAAAGTGAATTTTCTTATTTACACGGCGGGTGACATTTGCACAGACTGTAAATATTACTGAGTATTATTGTATAGCAGTTCTTTACTATAAGATGGAGTGACAGTCTGGTAATTTGTGCAGGAAGTCGGTAACCGTATATTTTTGACAATTTATGAAGAGTTCTGTAGTTGACTTGTGTAAGGTATATTATCGTCCATTAGCGATGACAAATAGGTTTTAATGCCTTTAACGATAATAAATGAATGTACAGAAAATATTCACGTTACAATAAAGGTTATTTTGAGCTACTAAATTTCTCAATGACGAACATATTACTACAGCAAAGTTCGAACGCATAGAATTAACAAAGTTTATAATGTTCCGTGAACTCTTGCGTCTTTGACCCCGCTATAAATTTTGAATGTGCTACTTTATACGAGAACCGACGAAGTTAAGCAATGTAACGTATAGCTTCAATAAAGACAACATACGAGTATATTACTTCTACTTCAGATTACTCAAGATTCAGACTATTCGACTTCAGACCTTAGAGTCAGCAATTGGTCGTCACGTGTCTTTTCACGTGTTCTCAAAAAACTGACACTACGTTTACGCGCACGCTGGAAACGGATGCAAGTGCGGTTCACGTGTGCGGTTCGTGTACACGCTGCGTCCACACTGTTACTTTCACGTTATTTTGCATGTTACATTTCACCAGTCTGTACGTAGCATTGCATGATACATTGAACTAATGTGGACGGAAAATTCTTTCATTTAATGTTACGGTTCATGTTACGTTGCATAAGTCTGTACGCAGCATAATATCAACTATCGTAAAATTAAAAAGCAAAGTTACACATCTCATTAATGGAAACGGACCTTATAAAGTTTGAGGATTGATACCGCTGCCTTGCCTCAATGCATGTTAGCGGAGTACGAAACTTGTTCCCAAAATTTAAAAATATTTATTAAACAATTTTAAGAGAACACTACCGTTTAAAACAAGCCAAGCATTTTTACCTAGTGTTTTAGTTACTTTTTCATTTACACGTGGTTATTCAGCATTTAAAATTGCAGTTCACTATAATTTCCTTCGGACCGAATTTCTGTCACGAAGAAGATTATAGTGCCCAAATGTAATCGTGGGCACAGGTGCACTCTTTATTCCCTCACTTTCATAGTCTGATGGGACAGCAATCCGACACGAGTAGACAGGGATCGAGCACTGAACCACCCACTTTACGTGCTTTCCGAGATACCGGGGTGAAACACCGCCATCTTCTTGAATCGGTGCTGCTTCTAAAAAATTCCTGACAGAAAACCCAATCGATGATTTTCATCCAAAGCGGGACCTCATGAACAGCAGTTGCGGTTCCGGGACCAACAAGCACTTCACACATTAACGCCGGTTCGGATCAAATTCAAATTGTTATGAGCGCTTATCTGCTTAGCTTAATTTGCGAGTGATTATATTTTCAGTCAACCAAGCTCCAAAATTAAGGAAACCAAAAAAGTTATAAAATTGTTTGTACTTTGTGTACAGCTTGTCGGATTCTCGGATAGCTGTTATAAATTGTTTTACGTTTGAGTAGATGTTGATGTATAAATGTATATAGTAAAAAATAAACAAAAGCAAATCACCACTTTATCTACAGTTCTGACCGGCATTTGTCATCTGTGTCTTTAATGTTATCATTACTGTGATAAGGGTCGAAAACATTTTTGTCACAAAATAGGCGAAAAATTTAACTTACTAATGAATTTCGCAAACCATTTTCTTAGTAAATAAACATTTGTTTTTAGTCTTCATTTGTGGCAAATTATAAGCAAGTGATTTATAAAGAAAAAAAAAGAAAAAATTAACAATGCTGCGTGTGTGACATAGCTCAAATTATTAGAAAAATAAGTAATAAGTTGATTAAACTGTTCCTGGAAAATTATTATCACCCTTAATTACAATTCCACAATTGAACCTAGACCTCACTTATAATTTGCCAATCATTGTTGTTGTGGCACTAGGTGATAAGAAAGTATAGCAAGTAACAGCAATAGTGGCACCCTATTTCATGATGCGGGTGACGTCAGAAGTAATTTAGAGAAATGACCGGAAGATCTGGTATGTTGCGATGGATAGCGGTACAGCTCGTATCGATACCTTAAGATGTTTTCCTTGAAAGTGACTCTTGATCCGGTTACGGGATGCTAAATTTTCAGCTAAAATTAGGTCTAGTAAATTAATAACAACAATTAAAATAACTGTAACTTAAGTTATATTTCTAAAAATACAACGGCAGTAGTTTTAAGTGCGGCCCTTGGGTCAACACCAAAACCTTAATTTACCAAAAGTATTTTATTTTACCTCAATCATTTAGACTTTACCCAAGAAGCATGAGCATTTCAGTAAGCTCGGGTAAACTTAAGCATATTGTTTCCTTTGGGATTAATTATACATTGAATAAATCGAATACTGTTAAGTTTAACAAACCGCAATCCCTTGCACTTAGTTGAAGTCGTCTAAACCTTGTTTAGGTTTTTAAATTTTTTAAGCAAAATATGAGACCCTGTTAAGAAAATAATTATGCTTGTGGTTAAACAGATAATTAGATACAGCCTCCTTTATCACCAAACAAGGATTGTTAATAAGCCCTTAAATTATAACTAAGAAATAATTTTCATTTATTTATAGAAACATTTTTGCTGAAAGTTAGATATAAGATAATCTTACACAAATAATATTTTTAAAATATTGAACAACCGCTTTGGCAAAAGGGACAAATACAACTTTAAGTAATGGAAACAACGGTGTAATATATACTCTAATATCCTAAGGGAGCTATTAGGCCAATCTAACGTCATGCAAAACGAAGATTAACGAGTCTGTTTTGTCTTGATATAGATATTTACACAAACTAAGTGGCCATTTCAGCAAGTACAAGTTTAACCAAAGTTCACATATTCTAGTGACTGTTGCTTCTTTGTATTATATTATCACTAACGACCAAGTTAGATGATAATATCACTATAGTAAATGATAGTAATAAGCACTATAATAAATTGAAATATTCTTTGTAAGTTAACCTTGAGGTATGAGGAGAGATATAATACCTTGTGAAATGAAGTTTCTCAGATTCATCAATTACCATAATTATGGACATATTTTTAACTGATACAGTCCATCTCATCAAGTCATATACTGTACAGAGATGTCTTCATAGAAGTGGTAAAATTAAAAAAAAAAATTGTAAAACCGTCTTCAATACAAATAAAATGAGAAGATTGCTAATGTAGTCGAAGTCAATTAAATACGCATTATTAAGGAAAACTCAAAAACTACTGGTCAAATTGATATGGGACCATATGAAAAGTACCAGCTTTCAAATAGAAAAAGATTCATCAAAATTTATTTACCTAGAAAAAGTGCTGAGGTAACACACATATTACATTGAGGTAAATACAGTCAAATTGAGAACCTCCTGATTTTTGAAGTTGGTTGAAAATTACTTCAAAGCACAGTCACTTTCACTTGCATCCAATGTTACAAGTTTCATTAAGGCGTCCTTCCATATAGTATGAGATTATTATACACTGCGCTTACAAGTACGTGACCGTTGTTCTAACATCTTTCTTTCCCGACGAATGTCGGTTCAGAGTTAAACGGCTACATTGCCACTTCAGGTTAATGAGACATTTAGCTATGTCAGTATTATTCTTCTGCGGATACCCTCGTAACAATATTACGCACATAGACATAGAGAAATAGCCCTAGGCGTCTAGGGCACTTCTAGCTAATTCTGCAATTTACCTTTACAATTTCTACAAGACCAAACCAGTGAAGCATTCTTTTTCTAATTCTGGTCACAACGTCTGCTTGTAAACCTCACTATTTTCTTATCACACAGTTTCCCTCCCATTTATAAAGTATCACCCCTAACATACTCCTTAATTACTGCATTTCTACAGAATTCATCGTGCTTCTCCTGCCACACCTAAATTTCCCTACCGTATATTTTTAGTTAGGGGCCAATACAGCCTTTGTAAATTGCCATTCGTGTCTTTTTTGACACATTTTGACGTCCCATAATAGAGTAAAGAGCCGGTCTGTCCTGCTAATATTCATCGTTCTATATCCTAGCATGTCTTCTAAGCACACATTCTAAATATACATACTCATCCACTTGCTTACTCAATTACCCTTCTATTCTTATTTCACATATCGTTTTACTTTCTTATTTTTTAAAAATCGCTATTTTTTTTGTTCAGTTGTGTTCACTTTCATTCTCCTTTCTTTTATTGACCTGTTCATTAATGTTACTATAATTTACAAAAAATCGATCTTTGGCGTACAAAAGGTATAAGCTGGTTAACTAACCCATTCTTAACCCACATTCTTCAACTTACAAAGTTTCCGAACAACTATCCGTTATTAGGTTTATTTCTATAGAGTGCGTTTTTCTAAGTTCCTGTTATTTTTATTTTCTAACATTTTGTTACATTTAATTTATGTTCAACTCTTAACCAATTAGAAGAGCGGCTTTCTACCAAATGGAGTGACGACCTGGTAAGAGATGCAGGAAGTCGGTGGATGCTACGATATTTCTCAGGGGAAGATTAAGTGAAGTGGTCATCTTAATGAGCTGTAATGATGATGATGATAGTAGATAGTAGATAGTAATATAAACAAATGTTGTTTAGCGACGTCCTCTAGAACGAGTTTCGGGCACGGCGGTCTCAACGGAGACTAGCCTTTTGCAGAAGACTGAATTTTAGGACCCGAGTGTTTTATATGCAAGCACAAGTGCAATGTCTATTCTCTTACTCTGATAGTCCGATGAGACATCATTCCGACATGACCGGAGAGAGATCAGGCGCAGCACCAACGGTTTTTACGTGCTAACCAAGGCACGAGGGTGAAACGCCGCCCACTTCTTGACTACAGGTTGCTAGTGAGAATTTCTCGACAGAAAAACCCAACAACTGATTTTGACTTGACCAGGCATTCGAACCCGGAATCTTAAGGTCAGCAGTCGCGTTTAGGGCTTCTAGGCCAAAGAAGCAGTAAAAACTAATAGTTGAATGATTATTAAATACTTTAACATATTTAATGATAACTTTTATCTTTAAAACTTATAACAATTATGTATGTAATGATAGTTGATTAATAACTGTTTTTAAAACGTCTATAATGCATCATCATTAAACAATCAAGTTTAGCAGGCAAACAAGTCATATTATGCACAAATTAAACGAATAAGTTATATTGTAATGTATTTTGCACTTTTAAAAGTGCTCTTTATTGAAACAAATAAAAATGTTTTTTATAGAATTAGAACACCTTTATAATGATCAACTATTTTATAGTTTGCCGTATGCACTGTTTGATATAGAAACAACTTTTTCTAATAAATATTTAAACATAAATAGCTACACCTATTTTCTCCTCAAACGCTAACAATAAAACTTTTACGTCTAAAGTTGTTAAGAATCTAGCACTCTGAAGTTCTACAAACTTTTAAATAACAAGCGAGCAAGATGCTTCAACATTATTCATTTGAAATAGATCTCGTTTAACTTGTTTGCAGTTGGGTATGTGTTTGCAATAATTTTATTAGATATTTTTAAAATCTTAATAACTCAAAGCAGACTGTTTTTATTATTCAATAGTAGTATTATATACATATGTGAAACGTGTTATTTTATAGACAACTATAGGTTATATATACGTGGACGTCACGTTTACTGGAAATTAGTTAACCATCACGGGTGACTGCGCATCTGCATTTTAAATAGTAATTTTGGAACTGCGATCATCATTGATCCACCCGCCAATCGTGGTGATTATCTATCGAGGTAAATTTTCGCTTAAACTAGAGAGGCCCATCTTAAATGGTGAACTTTATTGGCTGAAGAAGAAAAAGAAAAATAAGATTATGTATATATTGCATAAGAATTTACAAAACACCGCGATAAAACAATAAGAACACAGTAATCGTAAAAACGTATCAGACCAAATAAAATATCAGGTAGTAGATTTTCGTTTGGACCAATATAATATTGGCTTTGTACACACATTTATCAAACAATCGGTAGTATCTCTTTACGTACCGAGTTTAAAGTTTTAACAAAGGATCTAGTTAGAGCTTTCATGCTATGTATAACGTTGATTTATATACGCTAGAAACTGTTTTCCTTATCTTTTAATTAAATCAGATAAAAATTTATCTTTCAAATCAAAACACCGTGTAACACTTTCCTTTATTTACTATTTCAGCTCGATGTGGTCGTCAGTCAATGCATGTGGCAAGAATTATATGTTTGATCCTTTCTATATATTTTGTTAATATTTGACAAGTATATTGTTGCTCTATATTAATCAAGGAAAGGTAAATATTCCTGTTTTATTCCTGTTTGTTTCATGTTCGACTAAACATGTAATAATGTTTGATTGATAAATTTGGAAATTGCCTTTTAGGACTAATGATTATGTGGTCGTGGGTTGAAATCCTGGGTTAAGCCAAAATCACTTATTAGGGTTTCTTTCAAGAAATTCTCAGTAGCGTCTTGGAAGCAGGAGGCAGCGTTTAACCTCCGTGCCACGGATAATATTACGTAAAACTGTTAGTCTTCCGCTTGATTTCTCCTGATGGTCTCTAGTCATGTAATATTGCCTTCCCATCGAATATGAGAGTGCGGGAATAGCGAGTGAATCTGTGTACAGACTTGCGCACTATGATCATGTCCTGCGGATACGGCTAGCCTCTGTTAAGACTAGCCACCGTGTTTGTAATTCATTCTTGAGGAGATAATATAATTTTCTGGTATAAAACAGTTGGAGTGTTTACACACTTCGACTTCCTCACTAGAATATCTCCCGTACTGTGAAATCGTTTTGTAAACAAAACTACATTCGGAAAAATCTGGACGCCTACTTTTGTCCATATATATGCTTGTTTCGTGAGAGATTGAACCCAAATGTTAATATTTTAAAGTTCGTTGTCGGCTATCGACTCATAAAATTTACATTCATATAAACAACTACCTGGCACGGTAGACGTAATTCTGCCCTTCCCGGTAGATAGCGTGATAAATTTCACGCCGAATTCACTCTGGTTTCTTACAGTGGAGATATATAATGTATTAATAACTCCACCACAACGCCACTTATAGGGTCAATTTTTGACACTAAATCAACATACTATACCGTAAATGTTTGTAAATTTAGTCCATAATTATAGAATATGTTGATAAAACTTCAATGTCACGTATTGGGTGTTAGGATATCTTTTAAGCAACGTCTCAACAACACAAATATATTGTGTGAATATAATCTGAATCAGTCAAATCGTTCACAAGTTACATGATCACGAAGAGACGCACCAACGATTGTATATACATATTAACTCGTATTCTGACATGTATCAACTTCATTAATAGTTCATTACTTAACTATAATATTGTATGAACACAAAATATGAAAACAAATACGAAAATATTGAAAACGTAACTTGATTGCCAATTTACTGATTTTGTATGCGAAATACTATTTGCGAGTAGAATCATAGAGACAGTTAATAAATAATGAAAATCTGATTGCAATGAAATAAACGGTTAAATAATAACTCATTTTGAATATGCTCTACATGCGAAATGAAATTTAAGATTTCATGTTACTGTGCTCACTATATACTAATATGGTTCTAAATTCAACAATTTGATTGTTTAAAGTGAAATTATATTGATAAATATTGTCATTATATGACACTGAAAACTTAATATTAAATCATAAATAATAACAAATTATATACAATCTCTATGTTTTAAAAAAAATATTGTAGCAATATTTTATAAAGGAATAATCTATACAAATAAATAAAATTGAGTTTTCTGTTTGTGATGTCAAAATTACAGCTATTTACTAAATGCATATGAAAACATGTACGGTACTAATAACAAAAATACAATTTTTAAAGTTTTTGTATATCTGTCTGTCTGTACGTCTGTCTTTCTGTTTGTTCCGGCTAATCTCCGAAACGGCTGAACCGATTTTGATGGGATTTTCACTGGCCGATAGCTGATGTCACAAGGAGTAACTTAGACTACTTTTATGTTAAAAAAAAGAATTAGTGTACCGTGCAAAACAATTAAAGCTCCAAATAACACGCGGGCGAAGTTGCGGGAAACAGCTAGTAAACAAATAATAATGTAAGGGACACAAAGTTAAAAACTATCTTCTTAATTAAAGAAATAATTTGTTGGCTTAGAAAAATTTTCTAACTACAACCACGTAATTAAAACTGATACCCGTATTTCTGGTCCCCAAGATACAAGCTATGCTTAGTGTAATTTGCCGCGTGTTAATTTTTTTATATGTAATAAGAATTAATAATAATTTAAGTTAATGTTTTTGTGTTTAGTTCTGTAACTTTTTTTTTATAAATAAGTGATTTTTATTTAATTTTTTTATTTGATGTAAACTGCTTCCACGATACAGGAGAAAATCCTAGCGTAGATATGACTTTTTTAAGTAAAATACAAACAAATTGTAATTTTCCACCATGTATCCATAGCTCAATACAGAATTGACCCATAGTTTGCCACAAATTCTAATCACAAGAAACTTTGTTGAATATAATTGAACACGTATCAAAGAACGAAAGCAACCTAAGTTCATACCTTATTCGCACCAATGAAATTATTATTTGCAATTTTAAATACCGATTTACCATGTAATTGGCGAGCAAAAAAGATTTTCAAGTGGCAGTCTTGTATCAGCAAGCGAAGTGTAGAGCCACCCCAAGTAGCTATATAGAAGAGCGGCCTTCTACCAGATGGAGTGAGGACCTGGTAAGAGATGCAGCAAGTCGATGGATGCAATGATATTTCTTGGGGGAAGCTTAAGTTTAGCAGTGGACTTAAAATGAGCTGTAATGATGATGATGATTGTAGATAGTAGATAGTAATATAAACGAAATTTGTTTAGCGACGTCCTCTAGAACGAGTTTCGGTAACGGCAGTCTAAACGGAGACTAGCCATTTGCACAGGACTGTATTTTAGGTCCCGAGTGTTTTATATGCAAGCAGAAGTGCAATGTCTACGCCCTCACTCTCAAAGTCCAATAGGACATCAATCCGAAACGACGAGAGAGAGATCAGGCACAGGACCAACGGTTTTAACATGCTAACTGAGGCATGAAGGTGAAACACCGTAGACTTCTTGACTACAGGTTGCCACAGAGAATTTCTTGACAAGAAAAAACCCAACATCTAATTTAAACTTGACCCGGCATTCGAAGCTGGGACCACAAGGTCAGCAATCGCGCTTAGGGCCAGTAAAAGCGAATAGTTGAATGATTATTAAATACTTTAACGTATTTCAAGATAACTTATATCTAAAACTTATAGGCAATGATGTATGTAATAATAGTTGATTAATAACTGTTTTTAAAACCGTCTATAATGGTCATAGTTTAGCAGGAAAATAACTCATAATATGCACAAATTATACAAATAAATTATATTATATTAAAAAGTGTTCTTAATTGAAATAAATAAAAATTGTTTTTATAGAACGTTACCTGTATAGTGATAAACAGTTTTATAGTTTGCCGTATGCATTGTTTGATATAGAAACTACTTTTTCTAATAAATATTTAAACATAATATCAGCCAGCATCTGTATCTCTTGTCAAACGCACGTTTAATTTGCCAGTATCTATAGATTAATAAAAAAAAAAATACAAATACCGTCACAAACTTTTGTTAGTAAAGGTTCTCAAACTCTAAGTTATCATTTTCGTATTCGATCAAAATGGTTGTTTGTGGTAGATGTTGTGAAGAAGTGTCTAGCGCAATACAGTGTTCATCCTGTCGCAAGTTTTTTGATTTCCCATGTTCCGGGATAACTGAAGTGGGTTACCGCAAACTTGGGGACAGACAAGCTACATGGCGCTGTGCTTCATGCAAAGTGGGCCATTTGTCTTCTCGATCTGAATCACCACTTCCGGAAGCGCGACAACCTACTCTGGACACTATCATGTTTGAGCTACAGAAGCTTTCATGCCAATTAACTCCTCTTCAGGAAGTCATCAATGACATTCGCACAATTAAAAATGATATCTCGGAACTACGGAAATTTAACGAAAATGTTAAGGAAAAAATGGATACTTTCGATAAACGGATTCAAGCTATTGAAAATGCTAATCAAGAACTATCATCTCTAAAACTACAATTACGTAAATTGGAAGATGATGTCAACGAAAAAGATCAGTGGCTTCGGTCAAATAATGTGGAAATTAAGGGAGTTCCGTTCAAACCTGGGAAAAATTTGTTTGACATCATCGATAAACTGGGAAATAAAATAACCTATCCTGTACCAAAAAATGCTGTCAACTATGTAACTCGAGTCCAGACGCGTGATACTGGATCGTCCAATACCAAACCAATAATTGTTTCATTCACAAACAAATACATGAAGGAGGATTTCATCGCAGCATCACGTCACAGTAAGCTTAATATATCAGCTGAAGATATTGGTTTGAAAGGAAAAAATGGTATCTATATTAACGACCATCTTAGTTACGCTAAAAAAATGTTACTGAATAAAACCAAAACTTTGACAAAAGAAAAAAACTACCAATACGTGTGGGTCAAACATGGAAAAATTTTTGTAAGAAAAACCGATACATCGTATGTCTTCAACATCAAATCCGAATCAGATCTCGTCAAGATAAATTAATTTATATAAACATTTCTTCATTGCTAGTCTTTATCGTTTTGCTAAATTTAATTTAAATTATATCAAAAAATATTACTTATAACAGTTTGGGAACCACCGTCTCAACTCGCCTTATCATAGTCTTTTATAGTTGTTTACTAAAACCTTTTTTGCTTATGCGTAATGTGCATGCTATTTGTGTACCTATTACCTACTTTCAAGGGATTGCATTACATTGTTTAATGTCAAGTAAGTATGAACGCTTTTATAATATGAAGATACTGTATAATTTCCAGGTATTGTATTCCTTTTGCTTTGCATTTTTATCTAACGAATTTTTATTTACTTACCTGATGAGTTACGTTTACCTCTCCATAAAAGTACATTCAATTAAGAACTATGAACGTTGCTTACTACCGTCGTCTTTTATTATTTTATTTTCCTCACGAAATGTACGGAAGTTTAGCGGCTTGTATTACAACGATATAACAACGGTAAAACTTACAACAACAATCTCAACTTCACATTTTTTTCTTTACACTAAATCACTTTTTTTGAGATACGCCATTGAGTTTATGCTTACATTATATATTATTTCTAGTAGTATCTCCAAATTTCATATACTTTATATTATTATACATTATTATCATTTCAGACCTGACACCAGATTGTTATGTATGAGATGCCGCTTTAAAGACCTGATATTTTTATACTTTTTGTTGATACTGCCCTATATAAAACTTCTACATGGGACCTTATATTTTGGCCTTGCGCTGATTATAATAATTACAAAATGTCCTATAATTAAACTTGTGGTTATAGCTACTGTAAGTTTAATTATAGTATCTCATTTCTTGTTCTGTATTTCTGTATTTAAGTTGTATACATGTAAACAGTCAAAATGACCTCATTATATGTGTATTACCAGAATGTTAGAGGGCTGAGAACTAAAGCTGAAAATTTTTATCGTAATGTGGCGCTCAACAACTATGACATTATTTCATTAACGGAGACGTGGTTACTTGGTGGCATATCTGATGCTGAGTTATTTGACGATCGCTACTACGTTTGGTGCCGCGACCGTGATCTCAATAAAACAAAACAATCGCGAGGTGGGGGGGTTCTTATTGTTTACACAAGAGAATAATCGCAAAAGGAGAACCTAAGTGGTATTCGGAGGCAGAAGATATTTGGGTTTCAATGACACTAAAATGCCCTTACTCTAAACACCCCGTTAAACTCAATATTTGCACTGTTTATCTATGCAATGAAAATATGGGCGCATGCTTCTCCGATCAAGTCTTCAATTTCTGTAATTCTCTTGAGTCAATAGTATCAGCTAATCCGAATGACAAATTCTTAATTCTAGGTGATTTTAACATGAGCTCTATTGCATGGTCCCATACACTGAGTGGTATCGAGGGTTGTGGCGCCAGGGGCGAACATGTACAATATTTCTTAGAAACTTTGAATTTTTGTGATCTTCAACAATTTAATACAGTTTATAATTCCTACAACCGAATACTCGACTTAGTTTTGTCGAATGACTATGTAAATGTAAATCATTGTCTAGATCCCTTAGTTTTGGAAGACCAGCATCACAAGGCTTTGATAATTTTTGTAAACTTTGATGTCCAGCCTCTGACTCGTAATAAATTGACCTCTTATTCTTACAATAAAGGCGACTATAACCAAATAAATTTAGACATTAGTTCGGTGAACTGGGATGAAGTTCTTAGTAGAGGTAATGTGGATGATGCTGTCGAACTGTTTTATGAGACAATATATAATATTCGTGACAAATATATTCCTTCTCGTATACAATGTAATAGCAAATACCCACCATGGTTTAATCATGCTATTGTCAGATTAATCAAAGAAAAGAATAAGTACCACAAGAAGTTCAAAATCTATGGAAATTTATATGACAAAATCACCTTTGAAATTTTGAGAGAAAGGATTAAACGGATCGAAAAGACACTTTACAAGGAATATATTTGTCGCGTCGAAGATAGTCTAAAAAGTCATTCTAAAATATTTTGGTCGTATATTCGAAACAAAAGTCGGGGTGCATCTTATCCCTCTCGTATGACTTATTCTGGTATAACATATAACTCAGAACAAGATATTTGTAATCTTTTTGCACAATATTTTCATTCTAATTACCTTCAACCAACTAAACCAGAAGATATCTCACGCTGTACATCATCTTTCGCATCAAACGATATCTCTACAATAAATATAAATTACTTTGAAGTAGAGAGGCTATTAAAGTCGCTTGACTTAAAAAAATCAGCTGGCCCTGATGGTATACCAGCTTTATTTCTAACAAAATGTGCTGGAACTTTATCTAAACCTATAACTTTTATTTTTAGAAGATCTATTAATGAGGGCTTAATGCCATCAAGATGAAAATCCGCATTTATAACCCCAATACATAAAAAGGGTCCACAAAATATCATTGAGAATTATAGACCAATTTCTAAATTAAACCTCATTGCTAAGGTCTTTGAAAGAATTGTATACAACCAATTGTACCTGGCGATCAAACATACTATTATTCCCCAACAGCATGGCTTCCTTCAAAAAAGATCCACTACGTCCAATCTTTTGCTATTTACGGATTTCGTTTCATATAATATGGATAAAGGATGTCAAATCGACGCCATATATACCGATTATAGTAAGGCATTTGATCGTATTGATCATGCTATATTAATGGAAAAGTTATCGACAGCCGGTATAAGAGGTGACTTATTTAGATGGTTTACATCCTATATCTCTAATAGATCACAAGCGGTAATTCTGAATGGATTTACATCTTCCTGGGTGCCTGTCCCCTCTGGAGTCCCGCAAGGTTCTTTACTTGGCCCTTTGCTCTTCGTAATTTTTATTAACGACATAAGTGAATGTTTTTTAAACACAAATTTTTTACTTTTCGCTGACGATATGAAATTATTTAGAATAGTTAATAATTTCGACGATGCGCTATACTTACAAAACGATCTACTCAATTTTGACAATTACTGTAGGCGAAATAAACTTGATATTAACGTTGAAAAATGTTTTTGTGTGTCTTTCGGGCGTAAGCGTAATATTAACATATTTAAATATACCCTTAAAGGCTCAGAATTATCCAGGTGCAACGAAATAAGGGACTTGGGTATTACCATTGACAACAAATTACTATATGACCAGCACATTGAACAAATTGTTAATAAAGCATATAAAGCTCTTGGCTTTATCATTAGATCATGTTCCAGTTTCCGCAATTTAAAATCTATTAAAATTTTGTATTGTTCACTTGTTCGAAGTAATCTGGAATACGCAAGTCAAATATGGAATCCTCAGTACAATATTTACGTTAATAAAATTGAATCCATCCAAAAAAGATTCATCAGATATGTGTGCTCAAAATTCCGCATTCCCAAAGAAAACTACGAGCTGCTGTGTGGTCGTCTTCACCTTCTCCCTCTGCAAACTAGACGTTACACAGCAGACCTGGTTTTACTATCAAAAATCGCTCAGGGCCACATAGACTGTCCAGACTTATTAAAGAAATTACTCATCTCAACCCCCACTCGTTCACTACGTTGTAACAATCTCTTACACATACCTTCTTATCGCACTAACTACAGACGCAATTCCTTCTTTATAAGAGCATCTAATTCATTTAACAGACTATCTAAAGACTATGATAAGGTGGACCTTTTCTGTACCAACAGTTCTGCCATTTGTAAATTAATCACCTCCAATTTTAGCAACAGTCAACAATTTAATAACAATCAATAATTTTATAACATTAGTTTGAACCGGCAGTAAAGTGAATTTGTTATTTATGTATGACTATTGTTTATCTATATGTGAAAACTTTTTATTGGCTTAGATTGTAATTTACATGTATGTTATATTTTGTTAAGATTAAGCTGTTAGTTTTCCAGTAAATAAATAAATAAATAAATAAATAGCTATACCTATTTTCTCCTCAAACGCTAACAATAAAACTCTTACGTCTAAAGTTGTTAAGAATGTAGCGCTCTGAAGTTCTACTAACTTTTAAATAACAAGCGAGCACGATGCGTCAACATTATTCATTTGAAATAGATCTTGCGCAATTTGTTTGCAGTTGGGATTGTGTTTGCAATAATTTTATTGGATGTGTTTCAAATCTTAATAACTCAAAGCAGACTGTTTTTATTATTCAATAGTATTATTATATGTGAAATGTGTTATTTCATTGACAACTATAGCTTATACATATGTAATTTTGGAACTGCGATCATCATTGATCCACCCGCCAATCGTGGTGATTACCTATTGAGGTAAATTTTCGCTTTGACTAGAGAGGCCCATCTTAAGTGGTAAACGATTATTGGCTGAAGAAGAAAAAGAAAAGAAGATTATGTATAAAATATATTGCATAAGAATTAACAAAACACCGCGATAAAACAATAAGAACGCAGTAATCGTAAAAACATATCAGACCAAATAAAATTGCAGGTAACTTCCTCAAGTGCAAATGAATCCGATCTTCGTTTGGACCAATATGTTCTTGGCTTTGTACACAAATTTATCAAACAATCGGTAGTATCTCTTTACGTACCGAGTTAAAGTTTTAACAAAGGATCTAGTTAGAGCTTTTATGCTATGTATAACGTTGATTTATATACACTAGAAACTGTTTTCCTTATCTTTTAATTACTTTAGATGAAAATTTCTCTTTCAAATCTAATCACCGTGTAACTCTTTCCTTTATTTACTATTTCAGCTCGACGTGGCGTCAGTCAATGCATGTGGCAAGAATTATGTTTGATGCTCTTTATATTTTTCGTTAATATTTGACAAGTATATTGTTGCTCTATATTAATCAAGGAAAGTTAAATATTCCTGTTTTATTACTGTTTGTTTCATGTTTGACTATACATGTAATAATGTTTGATTGATAAATTTGCAGATAGCCTTTTTGGTATTCGTTCGTAAATGCGACTACTGATTATGTGGTCGTGGGTCGAAATCCTGGGTTAAGCCAAAATCACTTATTAGGGTTTCTTTCAAGAAATTCTCAGTAGCGTCTTGGAAGCAGGAGGCAGCGTTTAACCTCCGTGCCACGGATAATATTACGTAAAACTGTTAGTCTTCCGCTTGATTTCTCCTGTTGGTCTCTAGTCGTGTAACATTGCCGTCCCATCGAATATAAGAGTGCGGGAATAGGGAGTGCATCTGTGTACAGACTTGCGCACTATGATCATTCCATGCGGATACAGTTAGCCTCTGTTAAGAATAGCCACCGTGTCTGTAATTCGGTCTGGAGGACATTATATAATTTTCTGGTATAAAACAGTTGGAGCGTTTACACACTTCGACTTCCACACCAGAATGTCTCCCGTACTGTGAAATCGTTTTGTAAACAAAACTACATTCGGAAAAATCTGGAGCCCTACTTCTTGGCCATATATAAGCTTGTCCCGTAAGAGATTGAACCCAAATATTAATATTTTAAAGTTCGTTGTCGGCTATCGACTCATAAAATTTACATTCATATAAACAACTACCTGGCCCGGTGGACGTAGTTCTGCCCTTCCCGGTAGATAGATATGAATTTCACGCCAAATTCACTCTGGTTTTTTACAGTGGAGATATATAATGTATTAATAACTCAACCACAACGCCACTTATGGGGTCAATTTTTGACACTAAATCAGCATATTATACAGTAAATGTTTGTAAATTTAGTCCATAATTATAGAATATGTCGATAAAACTTCAATGTCACGTAATGGGTGTTAGGATATCTTTTAAGCAACGTCTCAACAACACAAATATATTGTGTGAATATAATCTGAATCAGTCAAATCGTTCAGAAGTTACATGATCACTAACAGACGCACCAACGATTGCATATATACATAATAACTCGTTTTCTGACATATATCAACTTCGTTAATACTTCATTTCTTAACTATAATATTGTATGAACACAAAATATGAAAACAAATACGAAAATATTGAAAACATGACTTTATTGCCAATTTACTGATTTTGTATGCGAAATACTATTTGCGAGTAGAATCATAGAGACAGTTAATAAATAATGAAAATCTGATTGCAATGAAATAAATGGTTAAATAATAACTCATTTTGAATATGCTCTACATGCTAAATGAAATTTAAGATTTCATGTTACTACGAGTATGCTCACTATGGTTCTAAATTCAACAATTTGATTGTTTATAGTTTAACTATATTGATAAACATTGTCATTATATGACACTGAAACCTTAATATTAAATGATAAATAATATTAAATTATATACAATCTCTATATTTTAAACAAAAAAAAATTGTAGCAATATTTTATAAAGGAATAATCTATACAAATAAATAAAATTAAGTTGTCTGTTTGTAATGTCAAAATTACAGGTTTTTACTAAATGCATATGAAAATATGTACGGTACTTATAACAAAAATACGATTTTTAAAGTTTTTGTCTGTCTGTCTGTCTGTACGTCTGTCTTTCTGTTTCTTCCGGCTAATCTCCGAAACGGCTGAACCGATTTTGACGGGATTTTCACTGGCGGATAGCTGATGTCACAAGGAGTAACTTTTATATTAGAAAAAGAATTAGGATACCGTGCAAAACAATTAAAGCTCCAAATAACACGCAGGCAAAGTCGCGGGAAACAGCTTGTAAACAAATAATAATGTGAGGGACACAAAGGTGAAAACTTCTTAATTAAAAAAATAATTTGTTGCCTTAGAAAATTTTTCTAACTATAACCACGTAATTAAAACTGATAACCGTATTTCTGGTCTCCAAGATACAGGATATGCTGTGTAGGGTCCGCGTGTTAATTTTATTTATATGTAATAAGAATTAATAATAATTTAAGTTAGTGTTTTTGTGTTTAGTTCTGTAACTATTCTTTTAGGAATAAGTGATTTTTATTTAATTTTTTTATTTTATGTAAACTGCCTCCACGATACAGGAGAAAATCCTAGCGTAGATATGAATTTTTTAAGTAAAATACAAAAAAATTGTAATTTCCCACCATGTATCCACAGCTCAATACAGGATTGATCCATAGGTTGCCACAAATTCTAATCACAAGAAACTTTGTTGAATATAATTGAACACTTATCAAAGAACGAAAGCAACCTAAGTTCATACCTTGTTCGCACCAATGAAATTATTATTTGCAATTTTAAGTACCGATTTACCATGTACTTGGCGGGCAAGAAAGATTTTCAATTGGCAGTCTCGTATCAGCAAGCGAAGTGTAGAGCCACTCCAAGTATCTATATAGAAGAGCGGCCTTCTACCAGATGGAGTGAGGACCTGGTAAGAGATGCAGCAAGTCGATGGATGCAATGATATTTCTTGGGGGAAGCTTAAGTTTTGGCGGTGGACTTAAAATGAGCTGTAATGATGATGATGATGATAGTAGATAGTAGATAGTAATATAAATAAATGTTGTTTAGCGACGTCCTGTAGAACGAGTTTCGGTCACGGCAGTCTCAACGGAGACTAGCCATTTGCACAGGACTGTATTTTAGGTCCAGAGTGTTTTATATGCAAGCATAAGTGCCATGTAGTAAGTGCAAGTAAAGTAAGGGCGTAGCCCTCAGTTTCATAGTCCAATGGGACATCATTCCGACACGACGAGAGAGAGATCAGGCACAGGACCAACGGTTCTAACATGCTAACTGAGGCATGAAGGTGAAACACCGCCCACTTCTTGACTACAGGTTGCCAAAGAGAATTTCTTGACAAGAAAAAACCCAAAAACTAATTTAGAGTTGACCCGGCATTCGAACCTGGGACCACAAGGTCAGCAATCGCGCTTAGGGCCAGTAAAAGCGAATAGATGAATGATTATTAAATAATTTAAGGTATTTCAAGATAACTTATATCTTAAACTTGTAGCAATTATGTATGTAATAATAGTTGATTAATAACTGTTTTTAAAACCGTCTATAATGGTCATAGTTTAGCAGGAAAACAAGTCATATTATGCACAAATTATACGAATAAATTATATTGTAATAAAAAGTGTTCTTTACTGAAATAAAAAAAATTGTTATTATAGAACGTTATCTGTATAGTGATAAACAGTTTTATAGTTTGCCGTATGCATTGTTTGATATAGAAACCACGTTTTCTAATAAATATTTAAACATAAATAGCTATATCTATTTTCTCCTTAAACGCTAACAATAAAACTTTAACGTCTAAAGTTGTTAAGAATCTAGCGCTCTGAAGTTCTACTAACTTTTAAATAACAAGCGAGCAAGATGCTTCAACATTATTCATTTGAAATAGATCCTGCTCAACTTGTTTGCAGTTGGGAATGTGTTTGCAATAATTTTATTAGATGTGTTTAAAATCTTACTAACTGAAAGCAGACTGTTTTTATTATTCAATAGTTTTATTATATATATGTGATATGTGTTATTTTATAGACAACTATAGGTTATATATACGTGGACGTCAAGTTTACTGGAAAGTTGTTAGTCATCACGGGTGACTGAGCATCTGCATTTTAAATAGTAATATTGGAACTGCGATCATCATTGATCTACCCGCCAATCGTGGTGATTATCTGTCGAGGTAAATTTCTTAAAATCTTAAGTGGTAAACGTTTATTGGCTGAAGAAGAAGAAGAAAAAGAAAATTATATATAAAATATATTGCATAAGAATTAACAAAACACAGCGATAAAACAATAAGAACACAGTAATCGTAAAAACGTATCAAACCAAATAAAGTTGCATGTTACTTCCTCAAGTGCAAATGAATCCGATCTTCGTTTGGACCAATGTGTTCTTGGATTTGTACACAAATTTATCAAACAATCGGTAGTATCTCTTTAGGTACCGAGTTTAAAGTTTAAACAAAGGATTTATTTAGAGCTTTCATGCTATGTATAACGTTGATTTATATATGCTAAAAATGTTTTCCTTATCTTTTAATTACATCAGATAAAATTTTCTCTTTCAAATCGAAACACCGTGTAACACTTTCCTTTATTTACTATTTCAGCTCGACGTGGTCGTCAGTCAATGCATGTGGCAAGAATTATATGTTTTATCCTCTCTATATTTTTCGTTAATATTTGACAAGTATATTGTTGCTCTATATTAATCAAGGAAAGTTAAATATTCCTGTTTTATTCCTGTTTGTTTCATGTTTGACTATACATGTAATAATGTTTGATAGATAAATTTGCAGATTGCCTTTTCGGTATTCGTTCGTAAATACGACTACTGATTATGTGGTCGTGGGTCAAAATCCTGGGTTAAGCCAAAATCAGTTATTAGGGTTTCTTTCAAGAAATTCTCAGTAGCGTCTTGGAAGCAGGGGGCAGCGTTTAACCTCCGTGCCACGGTTAATATTACGTAAAACTGTTAGTCTTGCGCTTGATTTCTCCTGTTGGTCTCAAGTCGTGTAAGATTGCCGTCCCATCGAATATGAGAGTGCGGGAAAAGCGAGTTCATCTGTGTACAGACTTGCGCACTATGATCATGTCCTGCGGATACGGCTAGCCTCTGTTAAGACTAGCCACCGTATCTGTAATTCATTCTGGAGGAGATAATATAATTTTCTGGTATAAAACAGTTGGAGTGTTTACACACTTCGACTTCCTCACTAGAATATCTCACGTACTGTGAAATCGTTTTGTAAACAAAACTACATTCGGAAAAATCTGGACGCCTACTTTTTGTCCATATATATGCTTGTTTCGTGAGAGATTGAACCCAAATGTTAATATTTTAAAGTTCGTTGTCGGCTATCGACTCATAAAATTTACATTCATATAAACAACTACCTGGCACGGTAGACGTAATTATGCCCTTCCCGGTAGATAGCGTGATGAATTTCACGCCAAATTCACTCTGGTTCTTACAGTGGAGATGTATAATGTATTAATAACTCCACCACAACGCCACTTATGGGGTCAATTTTTGACACTAAATCAACATATTATACAGTAAATGTTTGTAAATTTAGTCCATAATTATAGAATATGTTAATAAAACTTCAATGTCACGTATTGGGTGTTAGGATATCTTTTAAGCAACGTCTCAACAACACAAATATATTGTGTGAATATAATCTGAATCAGTCAAATCGTTCAGAAGTTACATGATCACGAACAGATGCACCAACGATTGTATATACACATATTAACTCGTATTCTGACATGTATCAACTTCGTTAATAGTTCATTACTTAACTATAATATTGTATGAACACAAAATATGAAAACAAATACGAAAATATTGAAAATGTAACTTGATTGCCAATTTACTGATTTTGTATTCGAAATACAATTTGCGAGTAGAATCATAGAGATAGTTAATAAATAATGAAAATCTGATTGCAATGAAATAAACGGTTAAATAATAACTCATTTTGAATATGCTCTACATGCGAAATGAAATTTAAGATTTCATGTTACTGTGCTCACTATATACTAATATGGTTCTAAATTCAACAATTTGATTATTTAAAGTGAAATTATATTGATAAATATTGTCATTATATGACACTGAAAACTTAATATTAAATCATAAATAATATCAAATTATATACAATCTCTATGTTTTAAAAAAAATTGTAGCAATATTCTATAAAGGAATAATCTATACAAATAAATAAAATTGAGTTGTCTGTTTGTGATGTCAAAATTACAGCTATTTACTAAATGCATATGAAAATATGTACGGTACTAATAACAAAAATACAATTTTTAAAGTTTTTGTATATCTGTCTGTCTGTACGTCTGTCTTTCTGTTTGTTCCGGCTAATCTCCGAAACGGCTGAACCGATTTTGATGGGATTTTCACTGGCCGATAGCTGATGTCACAAGGAGTAACTTAGGCTACTGTTATATTAAAAAAAAGAATTAGGGTACCGTGCAAAACAATTAAAGCTCCAAATAACACGCGGGCGAAGTCGCGGGAAACAGCTAGTAAACAAATAATAATGTAAGGGACACAAAGTTAAAACTATCTTCTTAATTAAAGAAATAATTTGTTGGCTTAGAAAAATTTTCTAACTACAACCACGTAATTAAAACTGATAACCGTATTTCTGGTCTCCAAGATACAGGCTATGCTTAGTGTAATTTGCCGCGTGTTAATTTTTTTATATGTAATAAGAATTAATAATAATTTAAGTTAATGTTTTGTGTTTAGTTCTGTAACTATTTTTTTTTAAAAATAAGTGATTTTATTTAATTTTTTTATTTTATGTAAACTGCTTCCACGATACAGGAGAAAATCCTAGCGTAGATATGACTTTTTTAAGTAAAATACAAACAAATTGTAATTTTCCACCATGTATCCATAGCTCAATACAGAATTGACCCATAGGTTGCCACAAATTCTAATCACAAGAAACTTTGTTGAATATAATTGAAGTCCAAATGAATCCGATCTCCGTTTGAACCAATATGTTCTTGGCTTTGTACGTAGATTTATCAAACAATCGGTAGTATCTCTTAACGTACTGAGTTTAAAGTTTTAACAAAGGATCTAGTTAGAGCTTTCATGCTATATATAACGTTGATTTATATACACTAGAAACTGTTTTCCTTATCTTTTAATTACATCAGATAAAAATTTATCTTTCAAATCAAAACACTGTGTAACACTTTCCTTTATTTACTATTTCAGCTCGATGTGGTCGTCAGTCAATGCATGTGGCAAGAATTATATGTTTGATCCTCTCTATATATTTTGTTAATATTAGACAAGTATATTGTTGCTCTATTTTAATCCAGGAAAGTTAAATATTCCTGTTTTATTCCTGCTTGTTTCATGTTCGACTATACATGTAATAATGTTTGATTGATAAATTTGCAGATTGCCTTTTCGGTATTCGTTCGTAAATGTGACTACTGATTATGTGGTCGTGGGTCGAAATCCTGGGTTAAGCCAAAATCATTAATTAAATTTTCTTTCGAGAAATTCTCCGAAGTGTCTTGGAAGCAGGAGACAGCATTTTATCTCCGTGCCACGGATAGTAGTACGTAAAACTGTTAGTCTTGCGCTTGATTTCTCCTGATGGTCTCTAGTCATGTAAGATTGCCTTCCCATCGAATATGAGAGTGCGGGAATAGCGCGTGCATCTGTGTACAGACTTGCGCACTATGATCATGTCCTGCGGATACCGCTAGCCTCTGTTAAGACTAGCCACCGTGTCTGTAATTCGGTCTGGAGGACATTATACTGGTATAAAACAGTTGGAGTGTTTACACACTTCTACTTCCACTCTAGAATGTCTCCTGTACTGTGAAATCGTTTTGTAAATAAAACTACATTCGGAAAAATCTGGACCCCTACTTTATGGCCACATATAAGCTTGTTCCGTAACAGATTGAACCCAAATGTTAATATTTTAAAGTTCTTTGTCGGCTATCGACTCATAAAATTTACATTCATATAAACAACTACCTGGCCCGGTAGACGTAGTTCTGCCCTTCTCGGTAGATAGCGTGATGAATTTTACGCCGAATTCACTTTGGTTTTTTACAGTGGAGATATATAATGTATTAATAACTCCACCACAACGCCACTTATGGGGTCAATTTTTGACACTAAATCAACATATTATACAGTAAATATTTGTAAATTTAGTCCATAATTATAGAATATGTCGATAAAACTTCAATGTCACGTATTGGGTGTTAGGATATCTTTTAAGCAAGGTCTCAACAACACAAATATATTGTGTGAATATAATCTGAATCAGTCAAATCGTTCACAATTTACATGATCACGAACAGACGCACCAACGATTGTATATATACATATTAACTCGTATTCTGACATGTATCAACTTCGTTAATAGTTCATTACTTAACTATAATATTGTATGAACACAAAATATGAAAACAAATACGAAAATATTGAAAACATGACTTGATTGCCAATTTACTGATTTTGTATGCGAAATACTATTTGCCAGTAGAATCATAGAGACAGTTAATAAATAATGAAAATCTGATTGCAATGAAATAAACGGTTAAATAATAATTCATTTTGAATATGCTCTACATGCGAAATGAAATTTAAGATTTCATGTTACTACGAGTATGCTCACTATATGGTTCTAAATTCAACAATTTGATTGTTTAAAGTGAAATTATATTGATAAACATTGTCATTATATGACACTGAAAACTTAATATTAAATCATAAATAATATCAAATTATATACAATCTCTATGTATTAAACAAAAAAATTGTAGCAATATTTTATAAAGGAATAATCTACACAAATAAATAAAATTGAGGTGTCTGTTTGTAATGTCCAAATTACAGCTTTTTACTAAATGCATATGAAAATATTTACGGTACTTATAACAAAAATACAATTTTTAAAGTTTTTGTCTGTCTGTCTGTCTGTACGTCTGTCTTTCTGTTTGTTCCGGCTAATATCCGAAACGGCTCAACCGATTTTGACGGGATTTTCACTGGCCGATAGCTGATGTCACAAGGAGTAACTTAGGCTACTTTTATATTAGAAAAAGAATTAGGGTACCGTGCAAAACAATTAAAGCTCCAAATAACACGCGGGCGAAGTCGCGGGAAACAGCTAGTAAACAAATAATAATGTAAGGGACACAAAGTTAAAACTATCTTCTTAATTAAAGAAATAATTTGTTGGCTTAGAAAAATTTTCTAACTACAACCACGTAATTAAAACT
This sequence comes from Parnassius mnemosyne, assembly GCA_963668995.1. Taxonomy (NCBI): domain Eukaryota; kingdom Metazoa; phylum Arthropoda; class Insecta; order Lepidoptera; family Papilionidae; genus Parnassius; species Parnassius mnemosyne. The sequence goes on along the minus strand of CAVLGL010000079.1, from coordinate 36,285,633 downwards.
GATAACCGTATTTCTGGTCTCCAAGATACAGACTATGCTTAGTGTAATTTGCCGCGTGTTATTTTTTTATATGTAATAAGAATTAATAATAATTTAAGTTAGTGTTTTGTGTTTAGTTCTGTAACTATTTTTTTTTAGAAATAAGTGATTTTATTTAATTTTTTTATTTTAGTAAACTGCCTCCACGACACAGGAGAAAATCCTAGCGTAGATATGACTTTTTTAAGTAAAATACAAACAAATTGTAATTTCCCACCATGTATCCATAGCTCAATATAGGATTGACCCATAGATTGCCACAAATGCTAATCACAAGAAACTTTGTTGAATATAATTGAACACTTATTAAAGAACGAAAGCAACCTAAGTTCATACCTTATTTGCACCAATGAAATTATTATTTGCAATTTTAAGCACCGATTTACCATGTACTTGGCGAGCAAGAAAGAATTTCAATTGGCAGTCTCGTATCAGCAAGCGAAGTGTAGAGCCACCTCAAGTATCTATATAGAAGAGCGGCCTTCTACCAGATGGAGTGAGGACCTGGTAAGAGATGCAGAAAGTCGATGGATGCAATGATATTTCTTGGGTGAAGCTTAAGTTTAGTGGTGGACTTAAATTGAGCTGTAATGATGATGATGATAGTAGATAGTAGATAGTAATAGACATGAAATTTGTTTAGCGACGTCCTCTAGAACGAGTTTCGGTCACGGCAGTCTCAACGGAGACTAGCTATTTGCACAGGACTGTATTTTAGGTCCCGAGTGTTTTATATGCAAGCATAAGCGCAATGTCTACGCCCTCACTCTCATAGTCTAATGGGACATCATTCCGACACGACGAGAGAGAGAGATCAGGCACAGGACCAACGGTTTTAACATGCTAACTGAGGCATGAAGGTGAAACACCGCCCACTTCTTGACTACAAGTTGCCACAGAGAATTTCTTGACAAGAAAAAACCCAACATCTAATTTAAAATTGACCCGCCATTCGAACCTGGGACCACAAGGTCAGCAATCGCGCTTAAGGCCAGTAAAAGCGAATAGTTGAATGATTATTAAATACTTTAACGTATTTTAAGATAACTTATATCTCAAACTTATAGCAATTATGTATGTAATAATAGTTGATTAATAACTGTTTTTAAAACCGTCTATAATGGTCATAGTTTAGCAGCAAAACAAGTCATATTATGCACAAATTATACGAATAAATTATATTGTAATAAAAAGTGTTCTTTATTCAAATAAATAAAAATTGTTTTTATAGAACGTTACCTGTATAGTGATAAACAGTTTTATAGTTTGCCGTTTGCATTGTTTGATATAGAAACCACTTTTTTTAATAAATATTTAAACATAAATAGCTATACCTATTTTCTCCTCAAACGCTAACAATGAAACTTTTACGTCTAAAGTTGTTAAGGATCTAGCGCTCTCAAGTTCTGCTAACTTTTAAATAACAAGGAGCAAGATGCTTTAACATAATTCATTTGAAATAGATCTTGCTCAACTTGTTTGTCGTTGGGAATGTGTTTGCAATAATTTTATTAGATGTGTTTCAAATCTTAATAACTCAAAGCAGACTGTTTTTATTATTCAATAGTATTATTATATGTGAAATGTGTTATTTTATTGACAACTATAGCTTATATATATGTAATTTTGGAACTTCGATCATCATTGATCCAACCGCCAATCGTGGTGATTACCTATCGAGGTAAATTTTCGCTTTAACTAAAGAGGCCCATCTTAAATGGTGAACTTTTATTGGCTGAAGAACAAAAAGAAAAAGAAGATTATGTATAAAATATATTGCATAAGAATTAACAAAACACCGCGATAAAACAATAAGAACACAGTAATCGTAAAAACGTATCAGAGCAAATAAAATTGCAGGTAGCTTCCTCAAGTGCATATGAATCCGATCTTCGTTTGGACCAATATGTTCTTGGCTTTGTACACAAATTTATCAAACAATCGGTAGTATCTCTTTACGTACCGAGTTTAAAGTTTTAACAAAGGATCTAGTTAGAGCTTTCATGCTATGTATAACGTTGATTTATATACACTAGAATCTGTTTTCCTTATCTTTTAATTACTGTAGATAAAATTTTCTCTTTCAAATCTAAACACCGTGTAACACTTCCCTTTATTTACTATTTCAGCTTGATGTGTTCGTCAGTCAATGCATGTGGCAAGAATTATATGTTTGATCCTTTCTATATTTTTCGTTAATATTTGACAAGTATATTGTTGCTCTATATTAACCAAGGAAAGTTAAATATTCCTGTTTTCTTCCTGTTTGTTTCATGTTTGACTATACATGTAATAAAGTTTGATAGATAAATTTGCAGATTGCCTTTTCGGTATTCGTTCGTAAATACGACTACTGATTATGTGGTCGTGGGTCGAAATCCTGGGTTAAGCCAAAATCAGTTATTAAGGTTTCTTTCAAGAAATTCTCAGTAGCGTTTTGGAAGCAGGAGGCAGCGTTTAACCTCCGTGCTGTGGATAATATTACGTAAAACTGTTAGTCTTGCGCTTGATTTCTCCTGTTGGTCTCTAGTAGTGTAAGATTGCCGTCCCATCGAATATGAGAGTGCGGGAATAGGGAGTGCATCTGTGTACAGATTTGCTCACTATTATTATGTCCTGTGGATACGGTTAGCCTCTGTTAAGACCAGCCACCGTGTTTGTAATTCATTCTGGAGGAGAAAATATAATTTTCTGGTATAAAACAGTTGGAGTGTTCACATACTTCGACTTCCTCACTAGAATATCTCCCGTACTGTGAAATCGTTTTGTAAAAAAACTACATTCGAAAAAATCTGGACGCCTACTTTTTGGCCATATATATGCTTGTTTCGTAAGAGATTGAACCCAAATGTTAATATTTTAAAGTTCGTTGTCGGCTATCGACTCATAAAATTTACATTCATATAAACAACTACCTGGCCCGGTAGACGTAGTTCTGCCCTTCCTGTTAGATAGCGTGGTGAATTTCACGCCGAATTCAGTCTGGTTTTTTACAATGGAGATATACAATGTATTAATAACTTAACCACCACGCCACTTATCGGATCAATTTTTGACACTAAATCAACATATTATACAGTAAATGTTTGTAATTTTAATTCATAATTATTGAATATGTTGACAAAAGTTCAATGCACGTATTGGATTTTAGGATCATTGAAGCAACGTATCGACAAAACAAATATATTATGTGAATATGATCTGAATCAGTCACATCGTTTAGAATTACACGATCAATACCAGACGCACCAATGATTGTATATATACATATTAAATCGTTTACTGATGTATCAACTTCGTTAATAGTTCATTACTTAACTATAATATTGTATGAACACAAAATACATTTAAATTAACTTGGCAACGGAAAACAAATACGAAAATATTGTAAACATGACTTGATTGCCAATTTACTGGTTTTGTATGCGAAATACCATTTGCGAGTAGAATCATAGTGACAGTTAATAATGAAAACCTGATTGCAACGAAATAAACGTTTAAACAATAACTCATTTTGAATATGCTCTACAGTATGCTAAATGGAATTTAAGATTTCATGTTACAATGCTAACTATAATATCGCGTCTATTCTAAATTCAACAATTTGATTGTTTTACGTGAAATTGTATTAAAAAGCATGTGTATGATTACTTTATTTTACCTGCCTTGATTGTAACACATATTCACATACGTTTTTTTGCACTTCTATGACAAATTTTCATCCGTTCTGCATTGCAATTCCAAATATGATCGATTTAATTATCTTCGCTGCTTTTTGTAAGAGGGCTGCATATTTTCTCGCTTAAAGGCAAATTAGCCATTCAGCGAGGAAACGAAGCCAGTGTAATTGCACCATACGCGAGGTATAGCGACAAGAGCGCCGTTAATTTTAATGTGAAGTGGTATAGTTTTAGTTATTTTTTTTAATTTTGTCAATAAGTATTGGATATTTGGATGTTATGCAATTACAATTCATTTATAAAAAAATGATATATTATTTTATTTTGCATATGCTGTGACCTAGAATTACCTACTTATGTTCCCTATTAAGCATCAGAATTTAGATAAATTGTCACCCCTGAGGACTAACGTACAACGCCCCTTTTACAGATTAAAGTCATGGATGTGGTTTAAAATAGTCTAAGTCTATATATTAGGTCCTTTCATATGAAATTGGAGTTTTGTACGGGAGGAATATAAAGTCAATTATTTTTTGGAAAATATATTTAATTTATCAAAGTGTGCACCGTTGTTATCTATGCACGTTTGCCATCTCATCGGTAGTTCATTAATCCCTTTACTAAAAAAACCATGGGGGTGAGAATCAATAAGTTCTTCGAAGGCGGTTTGGATTGCCACATCGGAGTTGAATTTTTTTCCTTGTAAGAAGTTGTCCGAATTCCGAAAAAAATATTAATCTGTTGGAGCAAGGTCCGGGGAGTACGATGGATGTCGCAGACATTCCAATTGTAGCTCATCTAAGTAGTTGTTTGTTGTGCAGTGTGTGGTCTTGCGTTTTTTTTTATTCTATTATAATTTAAGGGACATTTACCGCTTAGGGTATGTCAGTCCCATCATACCCTAATATACATGACTTACTCATATAACGTTACTTAATAACTACATGGGCCATGGATTCGAACAGAACTTTCGCATCGTCGCCATTTGGTTGGGATAGAATATTATAGAATGTGCCTACGTCAGTTCTGTTCAAATTCAAGACCCTTATGAAATTACTTCTAATAGACTCAAATCGAACACATTCCATCAATATATGGTATAGGTCTTCTATAACTCCACAGTCTTCACAATTGGGCGTGGTCTTGCGTTGTCTGGCCTAGATTGATTGACCAATCTCGGTTGTTTAGCAGCCAGTTCTTTCTTCATGGTTTGCAGTTGCTGACAATAGATATCTGTCGTAATAGTTTGGACAGATTTAAGAAAGCTGTAGTGAACGACACCGGCGCTTGTCTACCAAACACTCACAAGTAACTTTTTCTGAGTCAATTTTTGTTTAGGGCAGGATATGGCTGGGTCTCCAGGGTTCAGCCATTGCGACGAACGCATCCGATTATCGTACAGTATCCACTTTTCATCACAAGTAATGATTCGATTTAAAATCCCTTTATTATATCATAATCATAATCATAATCTTTATTGCAATCAAATGGTTATCAATAGATGTGATGTTTCAAAAATAGTCCGCATTTGAACCCGGTTTGGGCGTAGCAATCATAAAAAATTGAATTACATTATTGAGTACTATTATTAAATTACATTATTAGATTTACGTTATTATGTTACATTATTAAATTACATTTTTAAATAAGTTATACAACATTAGATAAATTATTGAATATTTTAAAAATTTAATTCAATTGATAATCACAATGTTAAGTAAACAAAAACAATAATAATAAATTAAAAAATATATATATACAGAATAAAATTATATAGTAAATTAAATAAAAACAATAATTATTGAAGAATAATTAAATAAAACAAATAAAATTAGAAGGTCGAAGTTGTATACACAAATTAAATAACATTTGTATCAAAATATTCATTTAAATTATAGAAGCATTTTTCAATTAAATATAATTTTAATTTTGATAAAAATAATGTTGTATCCGTTAGAATTTTTATGTAATTTGGTAGGTTATTAAAAATTTTTGCTGTCATACAGTAGGGGCTAGAGCTATGTAATGCGAGTGTGGATTTCGGCAATATTAGCCTATTTTTGTTAGGTCTAATTGAGTATTTGTAATTAGTGTCGCTTAATTTGTTAAATAGTTCTGGATGGCTTTTTACAAATTTGCATGCTTCCCAAATATAAATAGATGTGAAAGTCAATATTTTAAGTTTTTTAAAGTGGGGCCTACAACTTTCTGGAATTTTTATATTTGCCAAAATTCTTATAAATTTTTTTTGGATTATAAATAATTGCTGCGCATCAGTACTATTTCCCCACAATATGACACCGTATGATAGCCACGAAGATGTGTATGCGTAATATGCCGACAGAGCGCTGGGGACATCCGTGGTTTTTTTTATTTCACGTAATGCGTATGTGAACCTGGATAGCCTGCTTTTAACTTTATTTATATGTGCTTTCCAGTTTATATGGCAGTCAATTTCCAGGCCTAGCAAGTTGAAGTTGTCAACAGTTCCTATAGGTGTATTATTATAATTAAAAGCGATACTTAGAGGTGATTTTTGAACTGGTCGGAATTGCATAATTTTGGTTTTATTAAAATTGATCTCTAGGTTGTGATGTGTCAGCCAATTTGTGACCTGGTTTAATACATGGTTCAGTTTATTATTTAAATTCTGTTCTTTTGTGTGTGAAATAAAAATAGAGATGTAATCTGCAAATATAACAGAGGTTTCACTCAATACCCTAGGCAGTTCGTTTATGTAAATTATAAATAGCAAACATCCCAAAACGCTACCTTGAGGGATGGAGCAAGTAGTATGGATTGCGTCAGATCTAACGTTACAGATTTCAACAGTGTCATGGTTATAATGCACTATCTCTACATATTGTTTTCGGTTTTCTAGGTAAGATTTAAACCATTTGTATGCTGTATCACGTATACCGATGTCATATAACTTCTGTAACAGTATTGGGTATTGTACTTTATCATAGGCTTTGGACATATCTAATAATATACCTACGGCGTATTTCTTTTCATTTATAATATCAAGTACTTTTTGTATATATTTGTATACTGCAAGTGTCGTTGATCGTTTCTTCCTAAAACCATTTTATGAATTATCAAATAGTTTAAATTTTTCACAGAATGCGTAAACTCTATTTGACATTGCCTTTTCAAAGATTTTCGAAGATGTAGGTAACATTGCAATTGGTCTATAATTTGTAGTGTCTGTTTTTGATTCCTTTTTATGTATATGTTTTACTATAGCAGTTTTTAATTTATCTGGGAAAGTCCCTTCCGTAAAAGATTGGTTGACTAAAAAACTTAATGGAGAAGATAATGAATCAACACATTTTTTTATTAATTTCGGTGGTAATTCATCTATTCCATAACTATATTTATTTTTTATTTTTTTGATAATGTTACTAATTTCTTCGTGTTTAACAGGACATAAAAACATAGTATTTAATGTACTTGTATTTTTAAAGGATTGTATTTGTTGAGATGGTATGTTTGCTTTTGAGACGTGGCCAACTGACGTAAAGAAATTATTAAATAAATTAGCTACCCTTTTTGGTTCTGATACATATTGGTTATCCACTAAAATTTCAATATTCTGATATAATGAAGGGATTTATATCATATCTATTATATATCACTCTGACGGCTCCGTGGCGCAGTGGCTTAGGAATGAGTTGCTGCGCTGGGGGGCGCGGGTTCGAATCCCGCACGGAACAAGTATTTGTATGGCCTACAAATGATTGTTTCGGGTGTGGATGTTTGTCCTTGTGAAATTTGTGTTTGTAAACTGCCTCCACGACACAGGAGAAAATCTTAGTGTGGGAGTAACGTTTTTAAAAAAAAATATTGTGTCGGTTGAGCAAAGTAACACAGAAGTCGACGCGTGTTTGCAAGTTCGATGCACTCAATTCATGAGGTACCCATCGTTCAAGCTTTTTACTTTCCTGATTTGCTTCAAGTGGATTAATACAGTTTCTTCACTTACCCCGAAGCCTGCAGCTATCTCTGAAGTGCTTTGTGATGGATCCGCTTCCACAATAGCCTTTAATTCTTAATTTTTCACTTTGGTCTCCGGCCGTCTACGGGGTTGGTTCTGAAGGTTGAAATATCCAGAACGAAAATGTTGAAACCAAAAACGTACCGTGATTTCTTTTGCGACACCAGCGCCGTACACATCATTACTCCTTCGCGCTATTTCTGCAGCAATGGTGCCCCGGTAGAAATCGTACTCCTAAATATACCGATATTTCATGTTTTCCATTGTGCGGTAATAAGCGAAGACAAAGAAAAAAATAATGACGAAAAATCAAATGAATTACTGTTTTCAAAACTCAAATGTACCAGCTAAAGGAATTTATAAATTTTAATTTGGAATTCTTAACCAAAGAGGAGATTTTTCAGATCCAAGTGGTCAGTACGACAAAACGCTAATTTCATATGTAAGGATCTAATATATATATATATATACACACTAGCTGACCAGGCAGACGTTGTTATGCCCTTTCCGACGACCATGTGTCCTAAAAAAATCATTAAATTCACAATAAAAAAAATTGAGGGTCACTTATCGCGATAAAAACTATTCTATCTCTCAAGTTGGACCAAACTGCACACATTGTGAAACATTTCATTGAAATCAGTTTAGTAGTTTACGAGTTCGGACAAACAATGTCACATGTAATATACATATGTAAATGTAACGATATATATGTATTTACTTTCAATATTATATCATAATCTATTTTGTTACAATGTGTATTTATTTTAGTTGCTCTTCCTTTTTTCTTTCAATTGCTACGCCTACAACAAACTCTTACCATGGGTTAATTGGTAGAGAATGCCTTTAGGTATTAAGTCTGCCCTTTGTATCCTGTTTTTCCTAAGGGAATGCAATAAACCAGTGCTAAAGCTTAAATACATTTAACCGTGGTAAATTTTAACAGTGGTAGAGTCACGCGGCAGCTTTAGCTGTCGCACGGATGGGCCGGCTCGAACCGGGGTAGTACCACGACCTCACAAAAAACCAGCTTGAAGTAGAGGTTTACCTCTGCGTTTCGCTTGGTGAGTGCAGGTGGCCGAAGGCCCTTTTTACTGGAAATGAGGCATTCCATCTAAGTCCTCACGGGTAACAACGCATCTACATTTTGATTTGTAACAGAGGATAGATGTAGATGTCTATGGGTCGCAGCAACCACTTACCATCATGTGGACTGTGTGCTCGTTTGTCATCCATATCCTATAAAAAACCTTTAGCACTGGTTCGTTAAAAACCTCTGTTCTGAGAAGAACCAGCAAGAAACCCAGCGAGACTTTTAATAACTAGTTGCGCCAAGGTTCGCTTCCTGCCATTATCTTAAGTGATCTGTTTCGCCTCGGAAGTTGCAATACCCTGTCGATATAATAATAAAAAAAAAAAACGTTTTCACTGTGGGCGCACGCACACGCGTCATTTCCATCGCGTAACGCTAGTCGCATGTTTACGCGTTCGTCACCTACCGCCCGCTAGAGGAACACGCCGTGCACGTGTCGCAACAACGAAAACCTATAGAACTGTCACCAGCAAGACCAATCAGCCAATCGTGCTGAAGATAACCGCATCGCAGCTGTCGAAGTAAGGAGTTCGCCACGACGCCCCGCATCCGAAGATTGCCGGTGAGCTTATTTGGTCTTATTAACTTGCAATTACCCGCTGGTGCTTCGAATTTATCTACGTAAATTGAATCAGCCTCTACCGGGGGCCTGAACTATCGTAGGAAGTAATCTAATAGCCCCCACCGTGTGGGCCACAACTTCCGCATAGACTAGATTTTTCTGGTCCCCGCGTTTACCATTCCTGGTATTTTTCTCGAGCTGCAGATTCTTACAAAATTTGTGGTTCAAATTCCGCATTTAATTTTATAAATTATTAAATTGGTTCAATGTTAATAATTTGCATTTAAATGGCACTAAAACGAAATGTATGAAATTTATGACTCCAAATGTCAAACAATTAAATACTAATGTAATTTTAAATGAGGAGAAACTGAGTCTTGTATTTACCACAATTTTCTTGGAATCATATTAGCCAAGCTTCAACGGAGCCCCCATATAATTATGAAAATTAAAAAGCAGACTTAGTTCTGCAGCATATGCTGTAAAAAAGATTAGAAGTCTTACTAGTGTTGAAACAGCTAGACTAGTTTACTTTAGCTATTTGCATAGCATAATGTCGTATGGTATTTTGCTATGGGGACACGCAGCTGACACTGAAATTATATTTGTTTTACAGAAGAGGGCCATAAGAGCAATTTATGTTTTAAAGGCTAAAGATTCGCTGCTAAGAAAATTTAAGGAAATGAATATATTAACTTTGGCCTCTCAATACATTTATGAAAATATAATATACGTACATAAAATAAAAGTAGTTTTACAAAAATAAGTGATATTCATTCTGTTAATACCAGGATCAGACACAAGCTAGTAGTACCAGTTGCTCGACTCCATCGAGTCAGTAATTTATTCTTGGGGCGATGTATACGCTTTTACAACAAAATCCCAGAAAATATACAAAATTTGACCTGCTCAAAGTTCAAAAACTTTATATATTAGCTTATATAGTTTGTATAAAAAGAGTTATTGTAATATTAAGGAATTTTTGGATGATAATAACCCCTAACGAAGCGAAACGAAGAGATTCGCAATATGGCAGGTTTGAAAGATGACCTTATCACAAAAATTGATAAGGGCGTGCTTCGGTGGTTTGGGCACGTTGAGCGAATGAGTGAAGACCGAATGGTGAAGAAAATATATAGCGCGAAAGTTAATATTAAAAGGTGTCGAGGTAGACCGAGACTAACTTTCGAAGACCATGTGAGCAAATTGCTCGAAGAGGGTAGGGTCAAAAGTACTCGGATACTTAGACGTGCATGCATGAAGAAGATAATGAATCTGAAAGAAGCGAAAGAGGTTTGTAAGGATCGTGACACTTGGCGATCTGTTCTCTCTGGCTACCCCGTCAGGGATTGTGCGTGAAGATAAGTAAGTAAGTATAATAATCCCTGGAAATGAGGTGATCGCTACCAAACTATTTGTAATTTGTTGTGTTGTTAATTGTGTAATATACATGATTGTAAGCTGTTATTAAAAAAAGTCCCGCTGGGTTTCTTGCTGGATCTCTCCAAGACAGAGGTTTTTTTTCGAACCATTGGTAACTAAACAAAAGAGTGACTTTCAATAAGTATTATTTATAATCTACATTGAATAAAAACGTTTCTGTTTCTGATTCTGTTAAAATAAGTTTAAATTTTCTTCTCCGTTTTTAACTCGCTTGCAATTGATACTTTAGTTTTCGAATTCCTTGAGCTATATTGGTCACTGTATTATTTTGCTTTCTTTCATTTATTTTGTTCAATCTCTTAAGTTGTGTTTTGCTAACTGTACTGAACTGCACGTGTAACTGTACGTCTTAGAGTTATTCTGCAGTTATATTAGTAGTATAGTTGTAGCATTAATTAGTCGACTCGACCGGGGAAGGACGACGCTCTCCTGTGAGACCAGCGTAAAATAGCAGCTTAATGCTGCTGTGTTTCGTATAGTGAGTGTAGAGATCCGGAGACCCTTTTCAATGGAAAAGAGGCATTTCATCTTAGTCCTCACGGGTGACAACGCATCTGCATTTTGATTCGTTATTGATAATAGATGTAGCATCTATGGGTCAAAGAAACACCTTACCATCAAGTGACCTGTGTGCTCGTTTGTCACACTATCCTATAAAAAACCTCAATCAGTATTAAGTTAACAAATGCCGTGTAATGTAAGTGTAAGTCGCCACCCCAATTTTCCCAAGGTTGCTGTAGATAACAACTAAATAAAAATGAAAAATGTGGTTGCCAAACCGCCTGCGAATCTTAGTAACTATGGCAAATATCTTCCTTAGTAGGCAATTTATAGGTGAGTGATTTTAGTAGTGTAGTTTTGGTAGCCTGTAGTAAATGGTAAATAATTGCTATACACAGGTGGAGCATGTGCTAGTTGGCCTATCTCTTATAAACGTTCTCCGATTGCTGGCATACTTTGAGCATGAACCGCCAATTTCCTTATTTCAAGAAAAAGTATACATTATTTTCACTAAAAACTTTAGATATTTTTCATTCCGATAAATGATAAATATTGATATATAACATATATTAAATTTAAATTTAAGTCAGTTACTACTAAGGTTTCTCAGTAAGCTGCACAAAGCAGACAAAAGAAGCAATCTTTATAAACTAACTGCCTAAAGCTTCGGAAAGCTAAAGAAACTAGGCCAATCGTAGCTTTGAACGCCGAACTAAAAGCATTTTACTGTTATGTTCTTAATGCTTTCTTTCTTACTAGGTTATTTATTCGGGATTTATGTGATATTTATTTATATAGAACTTTGATTTGACCCAGAAATATTAAAGCTATATTTACGAGGCTTATCAAGTTAAGTATAGTGTGGATACGAATTTGTCTACTCAGTCAGAAATGAGAGGAAGCCATTGTCTATCAGTAAACCAGAAGTGATAAGCGAATCACAATTCCAAGTATAAGAAGGTTGCTTTTGTTTCACAGATACCTGCAGCCAACTTCAAACAAAGAATGTAGTCTTACTAGACGGGACGGGAGACCTGGTGAGAGATGCAGGAATTCGATGGATGCAGTTGGCTCACGAACGAGCCTTGTAGCATTGCCTTGTGATAGATTCTTATAATGATGATGTTGATGATGATATGAATACTGACTAATGGTTTCGGCTTAGCATGAGTACCATTCACCAGTGTGTTGATCTTTTTGATACTTGATCACAAAAAATTGCGGATCACATTAAACGGGTCACAAATTACTCTGTTATGAACCACATGAGTTTTATCGCACGGATTAGTTGTAATGGACATTAAACGATGATCCTGTCCAGACGTGATCATGCAACCTATTAAGGGATCAGTACCGTTCTTTCCGGCGGAGACCTGTTGTCGTGTCACCCATAAGCAATTTTATATTTTCTGTGGTAACTAACTAAAATTTGTATCTAACATAATATTAAACTGTCAAAAGTATTATAACGATTGTGGTTTATAAATTGACCTCTGATAAAATAAATATGTTTCTAATGTACCGTTGAGGCGTTCACAAACATAGATTTCAGATCCCAAGTATTCTGATCCAGAAGAAGTTTTATAGACTATACAAACACTTGTTCTGTGCTGGATTGAGCTCCCTAGATCAGCAGCGATTAGACAAACAAAATCGTTGCAACTATGGCAAATATCATCTCTATGATCGAAAGCAATCGATGGGGGAGACCTTTGTTCAGTAGTAGACTTTTGATGAGGTTAACGATGATAAGAATAACGTAAGCTGTTTCCAGAGCCGTGATAGTTATGGGAATAAGCGCTTGTTAAATTTTAAAGCGAGTTCCCGGGTTCGATCACCGTCGGTACCAATGAAGCATTTAATAGCAATTTTAGTTGCCAATTTATCACGTGATCGATCGTGATTGAAAACATTCTAAGAACAACATCCGAAATCTTTATTTCTCAAACATGCAGGTTATGTTTGAGAAATAAAGATTTCGGATACATGGAAAATCTGCCCCCACGTACTGAAGCAGCGCAGCGGCCAGCACTGGGGCATATAAAATAGGTTGTAACTTTTCTTTATTTAATTAATTATTTTGAATGAAGTTAGATCGACCATAATATTTTACATGTGCAACTTTATCTTAAAAATGTTTACCTTAAATATTATAATATTAAAACAAATATAAAACCATATCATATATGAGACGAAGCCTGTGCCCAGCAGTGAGACGTATACATACTGTAACTTTAACTTAAAAAATACAACCACGAACTCTATAAAATATTTTTACATATTGAGTTAAATGATAATTCTTTTTATTTTATTTATGGAAGTAAAAGTAATAAACAAACAAAGAGGCCTTTAGACATAGACATTTAGATCAATCTTTGATTAAGATGGAATGCCTTGTTACCAGTAAAATCGGTCTTCAGTTCTCTACACTCTTTATGCAACACAACAGCATCAAGTTGCTATTTTTCGCTGCTATTCTGTGAGAGTACCGTGTAGTGGCGGTGTAAGAATATCCACTACCCTATATCATCCCGTGGGTATCATAAGAGGCGACAGAGGGAAACAATAAATAATTAAAAATTAAAAAATTGATGCGATTTTGTCTGTGTTGGTGCACAGAGCCCCTCATGTGTTGTAGCATATTTGGCGGCAGATATGTGGCGAATCGTTGGTGCGATTCTGGCATATGTGGCGGTAGATATGAAATAAATGGTTGGTGCGATTCTGGCTTGTGTTGGTGCACACAGCCCCTCATTTGTTGTAGCATGTTTGGTGTTGGATATGTGGAGAATCGTTGGTGCGATTCTGGCATATGTGACAGCGGATATGTAAAGAATCGTTGGTGCGATTCTGACCTGTGTTTGGTGCACAGATTTCAATGAATGTTTCACGAGTTGAATATGCATTGCTTATGCATTATGGTAAAGAGTAACAATATTGTAAGAATTACTGTGTTGTAACTTTTTGATCGGATCTTTCACAAGAAATCGTGTTGTGCAGCAAGCACTGTGTAAGAAGCCTTTATAACAGGTCGTTGTCAATTATGACAGTTGACTATTGTACTTAGACATAGGAGAAGTAAAGTACCATTTGGAATCTACCTTGTTTCTATTGGCAGAATAGCTGAGCTACTCTGAACATATTTTTGTCCACAGGCACTGTAACCGAGGAGGTGTGCTAGTCAGGGATGGCGGTCGTTGGTGGTGCCTTAGTGCAACAAGCAGCGCCATCTAACAATTAGTTTTGCGTAAGGACGGATGAGCGGACCATTAGGTGACTAATAGTGTTTGTTACAGGAATGCATGAAGATACACGCCCAAGGACAGTCGTACGTCAGACTGGCCGTGTAGGAGCGTTTATAAAATACCTAGTTGAATTGAGGTGGAAATGAGGGTATATCGAGAAACTACCACTTGTTTGTGCAGTATAAAGTTCATTGTAGGTGCCGTGCGCGGGTGATTCAGCTCAAGTCATTTCACGAGTGTAGTCATTCTACTAGTGCTAAGATAGTGTCGTGGTTCTGTTCATTGTTGTAATTCTTCCAGTGCAGGCAAGGAGGATTGTTGTTGCTGAGAGGCGAGAGAGGTTCCATTGAGATAAGTAGTGTTGCTGTTGGTTTACATATTTTGGTGTTATCATGTAATTACGTACCTCACGTTACACTGGTATGTGATTGTGGCGGAGACGTGTTACGGTATGGTCAAACTGTAATTTTACTATATTGAATGTGTAGTGCGTTACGTTGTCTTATTATTGATAATGATTGATTGCGTAAGCTAGAGAGCAAGTTGAACATCCGCTCTCACACTTTTCCTATTTTTAACAACTAACCCTATCCTGATGTATTTCCGAGATCAAAATTGGGATCTTCTGTTGTAATCTCCGACATATATAGGTATATCTTCATTGTAACACCTTAAAATAAAGGTAAAAATGAGCGGACTTAATGCCTGTCGGCATTCTCTCCCAGTCAACTCGTAGCGTGATGAGCTATTGTAGCAGGTTTAAACTTACTAAATGGTATTCAAAAACAGTCGATACAAACTAAAAATATAAATATAAATAACGCAAGGAATAATAAGAAACTGTGGTTGCCAACCCATTTGCCAAGCGTGGCAACTAATGCAAATGATTTTTTATGAGGCACAATGTATGTGGGATACCTCAGTTCAGCAGTGGACTTTTGAGAAGCTGTAATGAATAACAAAATTGTATTTATGTAAAATTAACCAACTTTTTAATACGCCATTTTAGAAAGGCTTAGTAGTGCAGGTGTAAGGACTGAATGATTGCCTTCAAATTTCATAGAATGAATTTTCTAGTTCCAGCCCCGCTTGCACTAGTGAAATTTTATTGTGCTAATTTATTCGGTAGAGTAGAATAACATTATGAGGAAGCCTGAATATGCCTGACAAATGAAAAATATTTAATAACGTGTAAAGTCAATTCGTTAATTCTGGCACGATGTATCACGGCAAGTTTTCTTACTTTTTGTTTAAAAGATATGAGGGGACACCTGTTTTTGTCTCTTATCGTTGTATTTTCTATAATTGTAACACAAGTATATTCAAAACAAGCCTCATGACCTATAACATATTAGAAAATTCAAATATAAATACATATATAAATTGCTTTTATTATTATCATGTTCATTTGAATTGGAAAGATTCTATGTTTACATTCCTTTTTATTTCTTTTTTGGGTTATCATTTATTTCACTACTTTGATCGTAAAGTCTTCAGATGACATGGTTTAGCTGACATTTACGGCTCTTGGGTTATGATTAATGTTGTGCCCTTTCAAGTTTTTCTTTAAATCGCTCTTTCTCATTTCTTCCTTTTTTCGTTAAATAAAAGATATACACATTGCCGTTAACTATATAACGAGGAGCCTAAATCATTAACCTAAAAATATTTCGGATATGATGAAAAAACTAACATAAATACATTTAAATATAGTTAAATTTCGGAACGTTTTATAGTATTTATTTTTATTGTAAGACCCTAAAGAAAATGATTAAAGATAATTAATTTACCGTTTAATTTTCAATTTAATTCTCCGTTCAGTTGGGGTTAAGAATACGATTTGTTATAGAATAACGGTGACAAGCGAGCACACAGCCCATCTGATGGTAAGTGGATGCTGTGACCCATAGATATCTACAACTATTCTCCATTAAGAGTCAAAATGCAGATGTGTTGTCACCTCTGAGGACCAAGATGCAATGCCTCGTATCCAGTAAGATGTGTTTTAGATAAGAGGTGTTTCGTAGAAAGGAAATATCGTTGCTTCTTTAGATGTCTAATAGCTGATTTCCACGTTCGCGAACTGGTCGAATAATGTTACGAACATTGCGTTTTATGCACTGAAATTGTAGAATTGACATAGTATGGCACGTTTACAGGATATTGTTATGACATTCAACCTATAGCTAAATTCTATTGAAGTCAAATTTTACAACTGCATTTTCTTATGATTTTGAACTTGGTCGATGTAAATTTTGTCAACTGCCAACACACTACACAGAATTATCTTACTTGCATAGAAGAAGTCTTTACTTAATCTATAATCCCGTTTATATCCCGACTTAAGGCATGACTAGTAAAAAGTACCTTTTTTTTAACTGAGGTTACAAACGAACTCCACTTGATGGTAAGTGGCCATCTGTATCTGTAGATATTTGAAGGAATAAATAAGTAATAAGGTTGTACCTTCCCTGATGCACTACTAGGTAAATAAGGAGTCTTACCACCCAAATATTTTCTTCTAAACAGATCTTATAGTCGGCGTCGGCTTACGTTTAACCATCTACAGTTTAGCTTTAGATTCAGAGAGAAGGTAGAAATACCTTGAAAATACTATTATTTGTTTTACTATTTTAAAATACTATAAAATTACATGCAGTCTCCGAATAAAATAGGGTATAATATTGAGATTTTACGTTGCGGGTTAACGTGTATCACTACCGTGCGTGCAATGGTCACGAAGGGACTTATTATAACGGAAAAATAGCAAACATTTTGTGTCGTTTGAATTTATTCAAAGAAATAAATTTGTTATATTTTAATATCATTCAATATGAATTATAATAATTAAAATAAGTATTTATTTGTTTTGTACATCACTTTAATAGTTGTTATAATCATCCTTTGTCTTTGTTTTTCTGCCGAGTTCCAAAAAGGAGACGGTACTCAATTCGACTGTATTTTTTTATGTGTGTTACCTCATAACTTTTTACTGGGTGGACAGATTTCAATAATTATTATTTTATTTGAAAGCTAGTAGTTCTCGTGTAGTGGTGGTATTTGATCAAGGTCAAGCGAATAGTTTTTGAGTTATTCTTAATAACTTATATTGAAGTCAGCTGTACAAAATTTTTAATTTTAAATTATATCGTACATGTTTGCCGCATTAGATCTGCAAATATTTTATATGTCATGTTAAATTAAAATTTTCAATCAATACCATAAAATAAGAAACAACTATATAAAATAACCAGCTGATACCCGCGACTTCGTCTGCGTTGCTATATATTAACAAAGTTTTAGTATGTGCGAAGGAAAAAAACATCAAAAAGATCGCAAGCAAAAATATACATTGCTTACAAAATTTCTTGTAAACAATGTTATTCGTTGCATATATTATTCACTGAACAAGTAGTGCTTATAAAAATATTTCTTTTTTAAAACTTTAATAACTTTATATTAAATGAATACATCGCAACTTTTTTTTGGATAAGGGTCCAAGTGTCTATGAAATAAAACTTAGAAAACCTAATTGAAATCTATCCAGTAGTTTTTCCCTGATGCGTGCCCGATTGCAAACCTCTATCGTTTTATTTATATAGATAAGAAACCTACAAATTTTACAAATAATAAAAACTACGGTTGCATATATGACTGTAAAGCGTGTCAACTTTATACGAGTACATCCCCTAATCAGGCAATCTATGGAGAAGGCCAATGTTCAGCAGTGGAATTTCATAGGCTGTAATAATAAGATGATGATGAACTTAAGTTGATTTTTGCGTCATCCAATTACCAAGAAGTGATTTATGCCCTTAAGTCATTAAAACACGATAGTACTGGGTGTCTCTGCAAAATAACTAAATTTAAATAGTTATTAGATCATCTAATTTAAATAGGTACCGTAATAGACCACGAAGAAGACTATATTAAACGAAGGCACTATGCTTTTATATTTCAGTAATGAAATTCTAATATTAAGCTAATATTCAGCGAAGCCTATTGCAAACTTTCAATAGCAATATTCTAAATTATCCGAATAAGATATTTGGCTGGTTTTACAGAATAATAATGTTGTTTGACAAAGACAAGCTCAGAGCAAACATTCCGAAAGGACATAATATTGGTTGTGCAGTCTGAAAATGATATCTTCTAATATATTTGTATTTGCCGTGAATACAGACAAAACCTTTTTTTTTAATTTCTCTTTTGTTTATATAATAAGAAAAAGGATAGTGATGAAATATTTTAATTTGCATTATTTTGACCTTCCCTCTATCGTACCGTGTAGTGGCGGTGTAAGAATACCCACTACCCCATATCATGCTTGCAATGACTTGTTGTGGTTGGAAAGGTATTTTTTTAAATTATCGTGGGGAAATTCTCATGGATACCTTCAGCTGCGGAAGAAACAAAAAGGTTATACCGGCCTCCTACGATGGTCACCTTCATCATTTACGACTGAGATCCCGGGATCTCCATTGGGATCGCAACCGGAGCCACTCTCTCACGTGGGCCCCCAGCAACAACGCAGTGCTATCACGGTGTTTCGAGACCACTTCCGAGTCACCGTCCTCGTTATGGGTTACATTATTATCTATACACATATTACCCTACAGAGGGTCAATTTAATTACAGGATGTAAACCATCTTAGTCCTCAGAGGTGCCAACACTTCTGAAGCTTTCTTCGTTTGAAGTAGGCTGCAGGTGTCCATGAAAGACATTAGCCACTTACCATCAGGTGGACAGTAAGTTGTTCTGTCACATCACTTTTATGAAAAATGGAATTAAACTAAATGGTAAATTATAAAAAGGTATGTGCTCAACTGCTGCTGGTATACACTCTTTTGTTTGCTCCAGATTATAAATGCGAATGAAAAGATTTACGGCAAAATTCATGTCTTTGTACATTACACTTCTAACATTACAACACTCTGGCGTCTTAGGTAGGAATAACTCATCATTATCATCATCATATTCATTATTACATCCTATCTAAGTCCACCGCTGAGCATAGGCCTTCCGAAGATTGTCTCAAAAGGGGGATACTTACCATAGTTGGCACGCATACCAACTAATAATTTTATCCTGTTTTTGGACTTCACCGCAGTCGATTAAAACTCGCCTACGACAAGTCTACATAATATACATATATATCAATTTAATAACATTTTAGTAGAGACATAGGCACCAGATCCAACAGATTGACAGGCAATATTCAACAGGGAAAATTGCTTTTTTCAGTCTTGTCAATGTTCAAATAAGGTGTAATAAAAATAGCTTCGGCATGTACAACGTTTAAATCCGTTTTGATATGATATTAAAACAGGGAGGCAACAAAGTGAAAATATCTAAAGTAATAATAAAATATAAGGTATTTAGTAAGGCTAAAGTAATAATAAAATGTAGGTAAGTTTCTAAATAATCTATACATATAAGTAAAAATAAAGTGTCTGTCTATAATATCGAAATAACAACATTTTATTGAGCTCGGGTATTTATTTAAGACATGGAGGTGGTCCTCCATGTCTTAAATAATTTAATTTTTTTGTCTGTCATGGATCACCAGTAACTGGCTGATCGGAGCATCAAGGTCGTAGTAGACGGTGCATACTCCGGTTACAAGGCTACTCGTATTCACGCTGGTGATCCATAAAGCTGCGTGCTGTCACGAACGCTGTTTCTTCTGCATATCAATGACATGTTGCAAACCGGTAACATTCATTGCTATGCGGATGAAAGCACTGGTGATGTTCTATAATCTACGGAGAAATATTGGCCAAGCACCGCCGAATACTGGAACAAATTTGTGTATGAAGTCGAGTCTTTGCTGAACAAAATCTCGGATAGGGAGCGACTAAATCTAGTCCAGTTTAATCCTCAGAAGACATAAGTTTGCGCGTTTACCGCTAAAAAGAACCCCTTTGTCGTATCTCCGCAGTTTCTAGGCACTCCCCTTGCAGATTCAGCCAGCATCGGAATCCTCGGCGTCGACATATCGAGTGACGTACAGTTTCGTGGTCACTTGGAAGATAAGGCAAAATTGGCCTCTAAAAAGCTTGGCGGGCTCAGCAGAGTGGGACAGTATTTCATGCCCCACATCGCATGCTACTTTACAAGGCGCAGGTTCGGTCTCACATGGAACACTGTTCTTATCTCTGGGCAGGGCCTCTCCAGTGCCAGCTCCTTCCACTTAACCGTATCTAGCGCAGAGCGGCTCGAATTGTCGACGACAGAGTCCTTTCCGATCGGCTGGATTCACTGGCGCTGCGAAGAGATGTTGCATCTCTTTGCGTATTGCGTATTGCATCTACCACGAGGAGTGCTCTGAGGAATTGTTCGGACTAATTCCAGCCGCTCAATTTCACCATCGCACATCGCGACAAAACTCGCAATACCATTCATACCAATTTGATGATTGACGGTACACCACTGTGCGATTTAGAAGAAGTTTTCTTCCTTGCCCAACTTTCTTGTAAAAACGATTACCACCAGCGATTTTACCGGACCGATACGACTTAAGGATTTTCAAGAAAAGAGCCTACTCCGTTTTAAAAGGCCGGCAACGCATTAGCAATTACCCTGGTGTTGCCGTTGTTCAAGGGCTGCCGTTCGGCGGTATCCCATGGGCGGCCCATACGACGAAGGGGTTCTTTTTAGCGGTAAACGCGCAAACTTATGTCTTATGAGGATTAAACTGGACTAGATTTAGTCGCCCCCTAAAAATAATAAAAGTGTGAGAGCGGATGTTCAACTTGCTCTCTTGCTTACGCAGTTTAATCATTATCAGTAATAAGACAACGTAACGCACTATACATTCAGTTTAGTGAAATTACAATTTGACCACACCGTAACACGTCTCCGCCACAATCACACACCATTGTAACGTGAGGTAAGTTATTACATGATAACACCAAAATATGTGAACCAACAGCAACACTACTTATCTCAACGTAACCTCTCTCGCCTCTCAGCAACACCAATTCTCCTTGCCTACACTGAAATAATTACAACAACGAACAGAACCACGACACTATCTTAGCACTAGTAGAACGACTACACTCGTGGAATGACTTGAGCTGAATCAACCGCGCACGGCACCTAGAGTGAACTTTATACTGCACAAACAAGTGGTAGTTTCTCGATATACCCTCATTTCCACCTCAATCCAACTAGGTATTTTATAAACGCTCCTACACGGCCATTCTGACGTACGACCGTCCTTGGGCGTGTATCTTCATGCATTCCTGTAACAAACACTATTAGCCACCTATTCGTCCGCTCGTCCGTCCTGACGCAAAACTAATTGTTAGATGGCGCCGTTTGTTGCACTATGGCGCCACCAACGACCGCCATCCCTGACTAGCACACCTCCTCGGTTACAGTGCCTGTGGACAAAAATATATTCAGAGTAGCTCAGCTATTGTGTCAATAGAAACAAGGTAGATTCCAAATGGTACTTTACTTCTCCTATGTCTTACTTACTACAATAGTCAACTGTCATAATTGACAACGACCGACACGATTTATTGTGAAAGGTCCGATCAACAAGTTACAACACAGTAATTCTTACAATATTGTTACTCTTTACCATAATGCATAAGAAATGCATATTCAATTCATGAAACATTCATTGAAATCTGTGCACCAAACACAGGTCAGAATTGCACCAACGATTCTTTACATATCCACCGTCACATATGCCAGAATCGCACCAACGATTCTCCACATATCTACCGCCAAACATGCTACAACACATGAGGAGCTCTGTGCACCAACACAGAAAATATCGCATCAATTTTTTAATTTTTAATTATTTAGTGTTTCCCTCTGTCGCCTCTTATGATACCCACGGGATGATATGGGGTAGTGGATATTCTTACACCGCCACTACACGGTACTCTCACAGAATACCAGCGAAAAATAGCAACTTGATGCTGTTGTGTTGCATAAAGAGTTTAGAGAACGGGAGACTGATTTTACTGGTAGCAATGCATTCCATCTTAATCGAGGATTGATCTAAATGTCTATGTCTAAAGGCCTCTTTGTTTGTTTATCACTTTTACTTCTAAAAATAAAATAAAAAGAATTATCATTCAACTCAACATGTAAAAATATTTTTATAGAGTTCGTGGTTATATTTTTTAAGTTAAAGTTACAGTATGTATACGTCTCACTGCTGGGCACAGGCTTCGTCTCATATATGATATGGTTTTATATATTTTTTTATATTATAATACTTAAGGTAAACATTTTTTAAGATAAAGTTGCACCTGTAAAATATTATGGTCGATGTAACGTCATTCAAAATAATTAAATAAAGAAAAGTTACAACCTATTTAATATGCCCCAGTGCTGGCCGCTGCGCTGCTTCAGTACGTATGGGCAGAATTTCAATGTATCCGAAATCTTTATTTCTCAAATATAACCTGCATGTTCGAGAAATAAAGGTTTCGGATGTTGTTCTTAGAATGTTTTCAATCACGATCGATCACGTGATAAATTGGCAACTAAAATTGCTATTAAATGCTTCATTGGTACCGACGGTGATCGAACCCGGGAACCCGCTTTAAAATTTAACCAAGCGCTTACTCCCATAACTATCACGGCTCTGGAAACAGCTTACGTTATTCTTATCATCGTTAAGCTCATCAAAAGTCTACTACTGAACAAAGGTCTCCCCCATCGATTGCTCTCGATCATAGAGATGATATTTGCCATAGTTGCAACGATTTTGTTTGTCTAATCGCTGCTGAGCTAAGGAGTTCAATCCTGCACAGAACAAGTGTTTGTATAGTCTATAAAAATTCTTCTGGATCAGAATACTTGGGATTTAAAATCTATGTTTGTGAACGCCTCAACGATACATTAGAAACATATTTATTTTAGCAGAGGTCAATTTATAAACCACAATAGGTATAATACTTTTGCCAGTTTAATATTTTGTTAGGTAACAATTTTAGTTAGTTACCACAGAAAATATAAAATTGCTAATGGGTGACACGACAACAGGTCTCCGCCGGAAAGAACGGTACTGATCCCTTCATAGGTTGCATGATCACGCCTGGGCAGGATCATCGTTTAATGTCCATTACAACTAATCCGTGCGATAAAACTTATGTGGTTCATAACAGAGTAATTCGTGACCCGTTTAATGTAACCCGCAATTTTTTGTGATCAAGTATCAAAAAGATCCGCACAATGGTGAATGGTTCTTATGCTAAGCCGAAACCATTAGGCAGTATTCATATCATCATCAACATCATCATTATAAGAATCTATCACAAGGCAATGCTACAAAGCCCGTTCCTGAGCCACCTGCATCCATCGAATTCCTGTATCTCTCACCAGGTCTCCCGTCACGTCTAGTAAGACTACATTCTTGTTTGAAGTGTGCTGCAGGTATCTGTGAAAGAAAAGCAACTCCCTTATACTTGGAATTGTGATTCGCTTATCGCTATTCGCTTGATTGTAGGTTGTCCCGTGTCCCGGGACTTTGAAATTGTCGGGAACTCCCAAACCATATTCTAGCCTCTTACAAAACCCTTGGGAAGATTGGGATAGCGACTTACACTTACATTACACGGCGTTTGTTAAAATATTACTGATTGAGTTTTTTATAGGATAGGGTGACAAACGAGCACACAGTCCACCTGATGGTAAGTGGTTGCAGTGACCCATAGACACTTCATCTTTCCTCAATAAAGAATCAAAATGCAGATGCGTTGTCACCCGTGAAGACTAAAAAGAAAAGCCTCTTTTCCAGTAAAAAAGGTCTCCGGCTCTATACACTCGCCATACAAAACACTGCAGCATTAAGCTGCTATTTTACGCTGATATTCTGTGAGAGCGTGGTCTTTCCCCGGCCGAGTCGACTAATTAATGCTACAACTATACTACTAATATAGCTGCAGAATAGCTCTACCAGGTACAGTTACACGTACAGTACCGTACCGTTAGCAAAATACAACTTAAGAGATTTAACAAAATAAATGTCAAACAGCAAAATAATGACAGTGTGACCAACATAGCTCAAGGGATTCGAAAACTGAAGTATCAATTGCAAGCGAGTTAAAAACTGAAAAGAAAATTTAAACGTAATTCAACAGAAACAGAAACAGAAACTTTTTTATTCAATATAGATTATAAATAATACTTATTGAAAGTTACTCTTTTGTTTAGTTACCAATGGTTCGAAAAAAAACCTCAGTCTTGGTAAGAACCAGCAAGAAACCCAGCGGTACTTTTTTTAATAACAGCTTACAATCATGTATGTTACACAATTAACAGCACCACAAATTAGAAATAGCTTGGTACCGATCACCTCATTTCCAGGGATTATTATCATCCATGAATTCCTTAATATTATAATAAACCTTTTCATACAAACTTAGTTAACAAAGTTTTTGAACTTTGAGCAGGTCAAATTTTGTATTTTTTCTGGAATTACATTTAAATGGCACTAAAACATATTGTTTTAGTGCCATTTAAATGTAAATTATTAACAATGAACAAATTTAATTATTAAGATTTGTTGATTGGTGGGAACGTCTCTAAATGTGCCACTAGCTAATTAGTTTAATTAAATTAAATGTGGGATTCGAACCACAAATTTTGTAAGAATCTGCAGCTCGAGAAAAATACCAGGAATGGTATACCTACGTGGTGACCAGAAAAATCTAGTCTATATGGGAGTTGTGGCCCACGCGGTGGGGGCTATTAGATTACTTCCTACGATAGTTCAGGCCCCCGGTAGAGACTGATTCAATGTACGTAGATAAATTCGAAGGACCAGCGGGTAATTGCATGTTAATAATACCAAATAAGCTCACCGGCAATCTCCGGATGCGGGCGGCGTGGCGAACTCCTTACTTCCACAGTTGCGATGCGGTTATCTTCAGCACGATTGGCTGATTAGTCTTGCTGGCGACAGTTCTATAGGTATTCGTTGTTGCGACACGTGCACGGCGTGTTCCTCTAGCAGGTAGGCGACGAACGCGTAAACATGTGACTAGCGTTACGCGATGGAAATGACGCGAGTGCGTCGCAACTTCCGAGGCGAAACAGATCACTTAAGATAATGACAGGAAGCGAACCCAGGCGCAACCACTTATTAAAAGCCTCGCTGGGTTTCTTGCTGGTTATTCTCATAACAGAGGTTTTTTTAGGAACCAGTGCTAAAGATTAAATTAATTTAAGCTTTAGCACTTGTTTATTGCATTCCCGTAGAAACAAGAGGATACAAAGGGCGGAGTTAATACCTAAAGGCATTCTCTACCAATCAACACATGGTGGGAGTTTTTTGTAGGCGTAGCAATTGAAAGAAAAAAAAAGAGCAACTAAAATAAATACACATTATAACACAATACATTATGATATAGTATTGTAAGTAAATACATATATATCGTTACATTTACATATGTTAACACATATTCATAACACACATATATATTGTTCGCGACGGTTTAAAGACTTTAAGCAAAAAGTGATGAAAGAATATTATTTTGTATAAAAGGTGAAATTAGCAACAAAATCGAACAAATTGTGTATTAATATAGTTTTACAGTGTGTTTACAACTCTTAGTATATTTGTATGTACACCGAGGGGTCACCGCGATAGAAGTACAAAGTCAAAGAAAACTATTCGGCCCAATAAAAAGTTTTGAAGGCTCGTGAAGAAGTGCTGAGAATCAAATTGGAACTCGCACAAATTTCCTTTCATATGGCTGAGGAAGAAGATGAATCGGACGACTATGATGAAGATGGTCACTCCAAAAGCGAGTACGTCCGATCTTGGCTCAAAAATTCCGTAGCCAAGCAAAAGCCAACTCAAGGCGCCACCACCGGAGGGGAGGCCCCACTAAATAAAACCATCACAAAGCCACCCCCGGAGGTTGTCGACCTCAGTGAGCCGCAGAAGAAGCTCACAAACCAGGATTCGAAGGTTGATGAAAGCAGGGAGCTCCTACCGATTGTATCAGAGCTCACCTACCAGGATCACGATCCGGAAGATGTACCCAAGGATCCTATGCCACTAAAAATTAGCCAGGACTCTATGGTTGATGAAGACAGGGAGCTCCTACTAATTGTATCAGAGCTCACCTACCAGGATCCCTATCCGGCAGATGTACCGAAGAATCCCATACCAATGAAGCCTAACCAGGCACCTGTCATTAATGAAGACAGAGGGCTCCGACCATTTATATCGGAGCTCACATCCGCTATAGCCGCACTCGCTGACAAACCAAAACCAGAGAGTGCATCACTATCGTCGCATTCTTTCGCAGCGTCGAAAGCTATAATGACACTGCCGAGCTTTAGCGGAGCACATACCGAATGGCTTTCGTTCCGTGCCATTTATGAAACTTCAATCTACTTCAATGATATCGAAAATACTGTAAGACTACGAAGAAGTCTACAAGGAAGAGCCTTGGAAACAGTCACTTCAGAACTCATCGGGCATGCTAAGCCAGATGAGATCATGCGAGAACTGGAGCTACAATTTGGGCGTCCAGATTCAATTGCACAAGTCGAAACCGAGAAATTACGAGGATTGCCACGATGTACAGAAGCACCTAGAGACATCTGCACATTCGCGAGCAAAGTGAGGGGAAGCGTCGTCACTCTTCGGGCACTAAAACGAGACCATTACCTCATCAACGCAGAGCTGCTACGACACCTCACAGACAAGTTGCCAAACTCTATACGTGCACAGTGGTATAAAGTTTACACCGAAAAATACGACTCTAGACCAGACCTCGGTTCATTCAGCGAGTTTATCACCGAACAAGCTCGCTTCTGCAGTGCATTTGCGCCTGCTGAAATTATAAACGGAAAGCAGAACAATCGTTCAGTACACAGAACGCACGCGGCCACCACTAAGCCGTCTCCAAAATGCAGAGTGTGCGAAAATGAGGGTCATTACGGATCCGACTGTAAAAAATGTAAAGAAGCAGATGTCGATAGAAAATGGGAAATTGCAAAACAAAGCAATTTATGTTTCCGCTGTTTGCGCTACAGAAATCAAACACACAAATGCAAAATCGCTATGTCTATGTATAGTCGACTTCTCCACCATAACAAAAAGGAGAAGACAGAGGTCACACAAAAGGAACCTCATGAAACAGTAGCAAATTCATTCGCTGTATCAAAGCATCACGCCTACCTAAAAATAATTCCAGTTCAAGTAATTGGACCGGCGGGAGCTGTAAATATACACGCCCTGCTGGATGATGGGTCAACAGTCTCATTGATGGATGAGGAAATTGCCAAACAACTCGGAGCTACAGGGCCGTTGGACCCTTTTAAGATTACCGCTATCGGGAACACTACCCTCGATTCGCCGAACTCCCGAAGAATCAAAGTTTCGCTGAAGAGTCTCCACAGAAAAAGGGCCATTCAGAGCATGCACGGTCGCCAGCCTAAACTTGGGGCCACAGACTGTGTGTGCAGCAGATATAGCAAATTGCAAACATTTAAAAGACCTGAAGGAGCAACTAATATATGACTCCGGCAACCCAAGGATCCTAATAGGACAGGACAATTGGAGACTTCTGATAGCCACTCAAATCCGCAGAGGTCCGCCGCAACAGCCAATCGCCTCGCTCATAGAATTAGGATGGGTCCTACACGGTGCACACAATAAAGCCCCGTATCAGCGCGTCCACGCGGCCAATGAGCTGCACACGAGCGAGGAAAATATAAATGATCAACTCCGCGATTACTTCGCGCTGGAATCTCTCATAATTAATCCGAGAAGACCAGACTCCGATCCGGAGAAGAAAGCTGAAGACATATTAAATAGCAGCACCCGTCAGTTGGAAGACGGGCACATAGAAACAGCGCTTCTCTGGAAAAAGAAAGATGTCACAATGCCTGTCAACAACAAAACGACAGTAAAGAGGTCCAGAAGTTATAAATCTTTCGTTGCACACAGAGTAGCAGCGATCGAGGACCATACTAAAGTGGATGACTGGCGCTGGGTACCTACCAAATTAAACATAGCTGACACCACTATGAGGGTCGTACCACCGAACTTCGACTCAAATCACGATTGGTACAACGGCCCATCGTTTCTTTACAAAGAACCGTCAGCATGGCCGACCGAAAAACCCACGTCATTCGAACCGACCGGTGAAGAAAGATCCTTCACCATTATAGAATCGCATAAAGTGCCGCTATTCAGAGAAACTATTCCCGACCCAGTAAAGTTTTCGAAATGGGAACGCTTATTGCGAGCGACGGCCAGAGTGCTTCAGTTTATTACACTCTGCCGTAAAACAACAGACAGGACTTTTTACAAAAGGACCAAAAGGAGTAAAGAGGAAGATCCCGACTGTAGGAAATCGAAAAGTAATCCGCGACACCTCGCGCAGCCTCCCAGTCGAGTGAAAAATAAAGATGCAAATAAATACATCACACTCGAGGCCGAATTCATCAGAGAGGCCGAAAAGCTCCTAACACGTGTCATCCAAGAGGACTCCTTCACATAAGAAATAGCCGATCTCCGTCGCCCATGATAGCTGCCTACGACCGCTACAAATAGAGTTGAAAGACGGGATCATCGCTCTACGAAGTCGCATAGCCGCCGTGAAGGGAGTCTCGGAAGACATGAAAGGGCCAGCTATATTGGATGGTGATCATTACATCACTCAATTGTACATAGACTGGACGCATCTTAGCCTGCATCATTGTGGAACCGAACCTACCATCAACGAGGTTCGACAACACTATTGGGTAATCCGACTTCGACCCACGACGAAAAAGATAGTGAGTCAATGCGTAAAGTTTCGCATTAGAAAAGCGCAACCACCAGCGCCAACCACCGCTGATCATCCCAGCACACGTCTCGCTCATTACCAGAGACAGTTCACCTTCACCGGTCTAAATTACTTTGGGCCTGGTGCTTTGCCGAGAATATCTACCGGAACTTCATAACCGGCGGGAGGCCCGTGGACGAGGCCCCAATCTCCAGAGTGGAAGCTGTTTCCCCGGTGCGGACGGACAGATCCGCACTGTGGAGGTACGCACCGCAAACGGCCTAATCAAGAGGCCAACCAGGAAACTCGTGCCGCTGCCGAAGTAGAAGCAACGTCGCACACCGAAATGGATGCAGCGCCACTACGATGAGATCTTCGCGACGCTGCACGGCGGGAGAGATGTTCGCGACAGTTTAAAGACTTTAAGCAAAAAGTGATGATAGAATATTATTTTGTATAAAAGGTGAAATTAGCAACAAAATCGAACAAATTATGTATTAATATAGTGTTACAGTGTGTTTACAACTCTTAGTATATTTGTATAGAATGTCGTTTTAATAATAGTTGATATAAACCACTTTAAGCATTTAAGAATAATTGTAGAAGCGTCATTGTAGAAGCGTGCTCGTCGCGACCCCTGCCAGCCCTTTTCAGGGCTGCAATTCTACTCAGCTGCACACCCATGCCAACGAGGGTTAGGGCGTCCCCCCAAGGCGACGCACACCAGCTCGTCCCCGTTGGTGTGGAATGCAGCGCGCAAAGCGGCGATGGGGACCGCCACCCGTCACGCACAGCCCGACACGGCGGAAGGTGGAGGACAGAGTGCAGAGTTGGCACGTGGAATGTTAGAGGAGGCATGAGAGATAAGATGAATGAGTTGATCGAAATAATGAAAGAAAGAGAATTCGATGTCTTGTGTATGTCGGAGACCAAAC
Source organism: Parnassius mnemosyne (assembly GCA_963668995.1). Classification (NCBI taxonomy): domain Eukaryota; kingdom Metazoa; phylum Arthropoda; class Insecta; order Lepidoptera; family Papilionidae; genus Parnassius; species Parnassius mnemosyne. The sequence goes on along the minus strand of CAVLGL010000079.1, from coordinate 36,255,378 downwards.
GGAAAGGCAGTGGTACTGAAGAGCTCCCTGGCGGGGCGTTAGCTCTATGGTCTGGAGTCCCGGAGAGCGAGAGCGCCTGCCCGGAAGTGGGGGTGCTGCTGTCTTCTCGGTTGGTCGATGTTATGACTGAATATAAGGTTGTGAACTCAAGACTTCTCTGGGTTCGCTTTAAATTGGGACTGGCGAAGTTATTCCTTTTGGCTGTTTATGCGCCGGTAGCTTCGTCGTCCAGGGCTGGGCTGGAGGAGTTTTGGGAGAATGTAAGAGAAGTTCTAGATTTGGCTAGGGGAAACGAAAGAATTGTTGTATGTGGTGATCTGAATGGATGGGTTGGTACCGCTCGACCAGGGTACGAGTCGGTACTTGGAAAGTTTGGCGATAAAAGGGTTAATGATGCTGGCAAGCTTATACTGGCGGTGTGCAAGGAAAAGGGTCTTTTTGTGACAAACACTATGTTTAATCACAAGAAAATCCATATGTATACTAGAGAACGAAAGAATGAGAGAAGTATGATCGATTTGTTCCTGGTGGATGACCGACTGCGAAAACAGGTGATGGATACGCGTTCAGGGGTGCTGACCTGGGAACGGATCACTATCTAGTGATTACTAGATTTAGGGGTCTGTTCGCGGGTTGGCGTTACCGGACGGCAGTAACAGAACCACAGTCGGTCTGTCGCATCCGAAGCTGGAAGCTTCAGGAAGCGGATACTAGGGACAAATATCATGTGAGGGTAGCCGAAAAGCTTGACACCATCGATGGCAGAAAAGAATGTGTAGAAAGAACTTGGCAGAACCTTAGGGATGGAATGGTAAGTGCAGCGGAAGAAGTGTGTGGAACAATAAAAAGAGGCAGTAGTAAAAGAAGAGATGCATGGTGGAATGATGAAGTGAAAGAGGCTGTAAAGAAGAAGAAGAAAGCATGGTTAGACTACTTGGCCTCTAGTAATGATAAGGATATGAGAGAGAAGATGAAAGAAAGATATAGGCTGCAGAAAGTTCACACGAAAGCACTGATTGAGGAAGTGCGTGAAAGGTGTAGAATGGAAGCGGACGAAAGGTTGTCGCACAACTTTAAGGAGAACTCCAAACTCTTCTGGAAAGAGGTTGGAAGGACCCGAAGTGGTGCAACGGCCTTAAGAATGAACAAAGTGCTTTCGAGAACTAATGACGTCCTCTAAAAAAAATCGGACGTCATGCAGCGATGGAGCGAATTTTATAGAGAAATGTATGCGTGTGATGATCTTAGTGAGGGATCCGAGGATGACGCCGTGACTGGTACGCCAGAGCCGGACCTCGATGACACTGAGGTCATCAGTATGAAAGAGATTGATTGTGCGATTCGAAGTTTGAAATGTGGTAAAGCTGCGGGACTAGACAGAGTTACTGCTGAAATGGTCAAGTATGGTGGGCCTCGCGTCTGGGACAGCTTTCATCTGCTGTGCAATTTGTGCTGGCGGACGGGGGATGTCCCGGATGATTGGCGATCCGCAGTCATTGTGCCTTTATATAAAGGTAAAGGTTCACATTTTGACTGCGGGTGCTATCGGGCGATCAGCTTGACCAGTTTAGCAAGTAAAGTTTACTCGAAGGTTTTGACACGTAGGATGCAAGAGAAATCGGAAAGATTTCTATGGGAGGCACAATGCGGATTTAGACCTGGAAGAGGATGCGCGGATCAAATGATTTCTCTCCGCATGATCACGGAAAAGCTTCTGGCTGCTAACCAGAAGATTTTCTGTGCTTTTGTGGATCTTGAGAAAGCATTTGATAAGGTTGTAAGGAAGAAAATGTGGGAACTGTTGCCGGGGTATGGTGTGGATGGTCGATTGCTAAGGGCTGTGCAGTCTCTTTACTGTGACTGTAAAGCCTGTGTGCGGGTAGGGCATGACCTGTCACCCATGTTTAACGTCCAAACGGGCGTAAAGCAGGGTTGTGTCATGTCTTCCTGGCTGTTCATACTGTATCTCGACAGCTGTTTACAGAAGCTGAAAGATAGCTGTTTGGGTGTGAAATTGGGTGACATAAAAGTAAATTGTCTGCTGTACGCTGATGATGCAGTGCTTATTGCACCATCAGAGGCAGAATTGCAGGCATTAGTCACGTGTATGAAAGAGGAATGTGAAATTAAAGGTCTCCGTTTGAATGCTAATAAAACTAAGGTTCTGGTATTTGAAAGGGACGAAGAGAGAACGAAGTGTGAAATATGGGTAAATCAGGAATGTCTAGAACAGGTAAATGAAATTGTATACTTGGGGAGTGCTTTTAGCCGGGATGGAAGATGTGATTTAGATGTGGACAGGCGTGTCGCTGCCGGGAACAAAGTCAATGGTGCCCTGACTGCGTTAGTCAAAAGGCAAGGCGTAGCGAAGAGTGCACGCCTTGCAATACATAACGCAGTGTTGGTACCGACTTTGTTATATGGCAGCGAAACCTGGGTATGCCAGAAGAAGCATAAAAGTAAGTTGAATGCAGTGGAGATGCGATCTCTTCGTAAAATGTGCGGCGTTACCATGGCCGACCGAAAGCGAAACGAAGAGATGCGAATCTCTTCGTTTCGCTTTCGGTCTTCGAATATGGCAGGTTTGAAAGATGACCTTATCACAAAAATTGATAAGGGCGTGCTTCGGTGGTTTGGGCACGTTTAGCGAATGAGTGAAGACCGAATGGTGAAGAAAATATATAGCGCGAAAGTTAATATTAAAAGGTGTCGAGTTAGACCGAGACTAACTTTCGAAGACCATGTGAGCAAATTGCTCGAAGAGGGTAGGGTCAAGAGTAGTCGGATACCTAGACGTGCATGCATGAAGAAGATAATGAATCTGAAAGAAGCGAAAGAGTTTTGTAAGGATCGTGACACTTGGCGATCTGTTCTCTCTGCCTACCCCGTCAGGGATTGTGCGTGAAGATAAGTAAAGAATAATTCGACCAATCACAGCGCGTCATGTCGTGGAACTTTCTGGCAGTTTAATTAACTGTGCAATAGGTTGTATGAAAATAATACGAATATTTTTGTATTCTATAAGAGTTGTAAATATGATATTTAGTTAGCATATGGTGTATAGATTGCAATAATAAAGAAATATTTTGCATAATTAAACGCATTTGGTAGTTATAGAAAAATTAAAGATTTAATGTACACATTTGTTATGAAAATTTGGTTAATATCGTTTAATAACTTTTTTAAATATTAATGTATTGAATAACCTTTATCACATACTGATAAAGGACCAAAATTCCTATTTAATTATGTATAGCGTGTTAGTATAAAAATTAGCCTTGTATAGAAAATATTGCGATTTGTGCTAATTACATAATGAAAATGTTTTAAAATAAAGAGGCAAAACGGAAAATGGCAAGCGGCTCTCTATACAGTGTAGCCGAAGTCTACCTTATGTGGGCAAATCACAATGTTGTAGTAGGAAGTAACAAGCAGTAGTATCCGGTAGTAGCTGAAGTGACTAGTAGCAGAACATAGTGAACAGTTATAGTGAAATAGAAAAAGTTTAGCTAGCCGAAAAAAGTGGCAACTGAAAATTCGCAGTTGCATATAGTAAAATAGTGTTAGCTAGCCGAAAAAGGTGGTAACTGAAAATTCGCAGTTACATATAGTGAAAAAGTGTTAGCAAGCCGAAAAAAGTAGTAACGGAAAACTCGCCGTTACATATAGTGAAAAGTGTTAGCTAGACGGAAAAGGTGGTAACTGATATTCGCAGTTACACAAGTGTTAAAATCAACTAGTTTTAGTTGATTAATAGCAGCTAGTCAGTAGTGTTAGAAAACCAGCTACTACCAATAGATATTTTGATACTACCAATAGATATTTGTTATTACCAATAGATATTTTCATACTACCAATAGATATTTTGAAAATACCAATAGATATTTTAATACCAATAGAAATTTTAATACTACCGCACATTTTAATTGAATCTTTTAAAATATATAGTGACCAACCAATAGTGAACAACCGTAGTTGAACAACCATAGTTTAACAACCGAGGTCAATAAATAATAGTTATAAAATTTCGCGACTAATTAATCAGTCGAACCGCTGGCCACTCCCTTGCTATTTTAATTTATAAATCGTGCATTTTAATTTTGAACCTCAGTCCACAGTTTTCCAGCAGCACATACAGAGACGGCAGTGAAAGTATCCTCCGGAACCTATAGGTGTAGGATGTGAGCGGCTCGCGGAGTATCTTCGACAACATTTACTCCGGAGAGTTACGCCCATCCGGCACATATATATTAGATCCTTACATATGTAATTAGAGTTTTGTCGTACTGACCACTTTGATATGAAATATCTCCTCTTTGGTTAAGAATTCCAAATTCAAATTTATAAATTCCTTTAGCTGGTACATTTGCGTTTTGAAAACAGTCATTTATTTGTTTTTTCCTCTCTATTTTTTTCTTTGGCGTCGCTTATTACCGCACATTGGAAAACATGAAATATCGGTATATTTACAAGTACGAGTTCTACCGGGGCACCAGTGCTGCAGAAATAGCTCGAAGGATTAATGAAGTGTGGTGTCGCAAAAAAAAAGCACGGTACGTTTTTTTTCAACGTTATCGTTCTGGAAATTTCAACCTTCAGAACCAACCCCGTGGACGCCCGGAGACCAAAGTGAAAAATGAAGAATTAAAGGCTATTCTGGAAGCGGATCCATCACAAAGCACTTCAGAGATAGCTACAGGCTGCGGGGTAAGTAATAAAACTGTATCAATACACTTGAAGCAAATCGGGGAAGTAAAAAAACTTGAACGATGGGTACCTCATGAATTGAGTGAATCGAACTTGCAAACACGCGTCGACTGCTGTGTTACTTTGCTTTACCGTCACCATAGTGAAGGGATTTTAAATAGAATCATTACTTGTGATGAAAAGTGGATACTGTATGATAATTGGAAGCGTTAGTCGCAATTGCTGAACCCTGGAGACCCAGCCATATCCTGCCCTAAACGAAAATTGATTCAGAAAAAGTAACTTGTGAGTGTTTGGTGGACAAACGCCGGTGTCGTTCACAATAGCTTTCTAAAATCTGGCCAAACGATCACGGCAGATATCTATTGTCAGCAACTGCAAACCATGAAGGAAGAACTAGCTGCTAAACAACCGAGATCGGTCAATTGCTCTAGGCCACTGCTGCTTCACGGCAACGCAATACCACACACTGCACAACAAACAACCACTAAGTTAGATAAGCTACAATTGGAATATCTGCGACATCCACCGTACTCCCCGGACCATGCTCCAACAGATTACCATTTTGTCCGGAATTTGGACAACTTCTTACAAGGAAAAAAGTTCAATTCCGATGTGGCAGTCCAAACCACCTTCAAAGAGTTTATTGATTCTCGAAAACCTATGAGATGGCAAAAGTACATAGACAACAACGGTGCACACTTTGATAAATTAAATATATTTTATAAAAAAAAATTACTTTATATTCCTCCCGTACAAAACGCCAATTGTAAGGATCTAATATAAAAAAATACTAAAACTATACCACGTCACATTAACATTTACGGCGTTCTTGGCGCTATACCCCGCGTATAGTGCAATTACACTGACTGCGTTTCCTCGCTGAATGGCTAATTTGCCTTTGAGCGAGAAAATATGCAGCCCTCTTATAAATAGCTGCGAAGATAATTAAATCGATTGTATTTGGAATTTCAATGCAAAATGGATGAAAATTGTGTCATAGAAGTGCAAAAAAACGTATGCATATGTGTTACAATCAAGGTAGGTAAAATAAAGTAATCATAAACATGTTTTCAATACAATTTCACGTTAAACAATCAAATTGTTGAATTTAGAATATCGATATATAAATCGCGATATTATAGTTAGCATTGTAACATGAAATCTTAAATTCCATTTCGCATGTGGAGCATATTCAAAATGAGTTATTGTTTAAACGTTTATTTCGTTGCAATTAGGTTTTCATTATTAACTGTCACTACGATTCTACTCGCAAATAGTATTTCGCATACAAAACCAGTAAATTGGCAATCAAGTCATGTTTACCATATTTTCGTATTTGGTTTCCGTTGCCAAGTTAATTTAAATATATTTTGTGTTCATACAATATTATAGTTAAGTAATGAACTATTAACGAAGTAGATACATCAGAAAACGAGTTAATATGTATATATACAATCGTTGGTGCGTCTGGTATTGATGGTGTAATTTTGAACGATTTGACTGATTCAGATCATATTCACATAATATATTTGTTTTGTCGATACGTTGCTTTAAAGATATCCTAAAATCCAATACGTGGCATTAAAGTTTTTTCAACACATTGTATAATTTTGGACTAAAACTACAAACATTTACTGTATAATATGTTGATTTTGTGCCAAAGGGGGACCCGATAAGTGGCGTTGTGGTTGAGTTATTAAAACATTATATATTAACACTGTAAAAAAACCGGAGTGAATTCGGCCTGAAATTCATCATGCTATCTACCGGGAAGGGCAGAACTACGTCTCCCGGGCCAGGTAGTTTTTATATGAATGTAAATTTTATGAGTCGATGGCCAACAACGAACTTTAAAATACCAAAATTTGGGTTCAGTCTGTTATGGAACAAGCTTTTATATGGCCAAAAAGTAGGATCAAGATTTTTCCGAATGTAGTTTTGTTTACAAAAAGATTTCACAGCACTGGAGACATTCTAGTGTGGAAGTCGAAGTGTGTAAACACTCCAACTGTTTTATACCAGAAAATTATATTATCTCCTCCAGAATGAATTACAGATACGGTGGCTGGTCTTAACAGAGGCTAGCCGTATCCGCAGGACATGATCATAGTGCGCAAGTCTGTACACAGATGCACTCGCTATTCCCGCACTCTCATATTCGATGGGAAGAAATCTTACATGACTAGAGACCATCAGGAGAAATCAAGCGCAAGTCTAACAGTTTATGTACTACTATCCGTGGCACGGAGATAAAATGCTGTCTCCTGCTTCCAAGACACTACGGAGAATTTCTTGAAAGAAAATTTAATTAATGATTTTGGCTTAGCCTAGGATTTCGACCCACGACCACATAATCATTAGTCGCATTTACGAACGAATACCTAAAAGGCAATTTCCAAATTTATCAATCAAACATTATTACATGTATAGTCAAACATGAAACAAACAGTAATAAAACAGGAATATTTAACTTTCCTTGATTAATATAGAGCAACAATATACTTGTCAAATATTAACGAAAAATATAGAGAGGATCAAACATATAATTCTTGCCACATGCATTGACTGACGACCACATCGAGCTGAAATAGTAAATAAAGGAAAGTGTTACACGGTGTTTAGATTTGAAATAGAAAATTTTATCTGATGTAATTAAAAGATAAGGAAAACATTTTCTAATGTTTATGAATCAACGTTATATATAGCGTGAAAGCTCTAAGTAGATCCTTTGTTAAAACTTTAAACTCAGTAAGTAAAGAGATACTACCGATTGTTTGATAAATCTACGTACAAAGCCAAGAACACATTGGTTCAAACGAAGATCGGATTCATTTGCACTTGAGGAAGCTACCTGCAATTTTATTTGGTCTGATTCGTTTTTACGATTACTGTGTTCTTATTGTTTTATCGCGGTGTTTTGTTAATTCTTATGCAATATATTTTATACATAATCTTCTTTTTCTTTTTCTTCTTCAGCCAATAAACGTTTACCACTTGAGATTTTAAGAAATTTAAAAGGCACATCTTAAATGGTGAACTTTAAGCGAAAATTTACCTCGATAGATTGGCGGGTGAATCAATGATAATTGCAGTTCCAAAATTACTATTTAAAATGCAGATGCGCAGTTACCCGTGATGGCTAACTAGTTTCCAGTAAACGTGACGTCCACGTATATATAACCTATAGTTGTCTATGAAATAACACGTTTCACATATATACCTAGTCAGGTCATAAATTATGTCACATGTTTAATATAAAATAATTGAAACAAGTTTATTCATTATGTAACCATTTATATACCAAAATGAACTTAACAAAACATAGATTCTTATAACACTAAAGTTTATTCAAAATGACCTCCGTGATTTTGAATACAGGCCTTCAATCTGCGCGGCCAGTCGTCTATCGCAGCGCGAACGAGGTCCATGTCAATATCAGCGGCTGCCTTAATCAAGGATGTCTTGAGTGGCTCTAAATTGGGATGAGGCTTTGAGCCGTCTTTTCCTCCAAGTGTTGCCATATCTTGTAATCTAACGGATTCAAATCTGGACTGGAGGAGGACCAGTCTTCGTGCCGGATGAAGTCGATTTCACGCGCCGCCAGCCAGTCTTGTGTGCTCTTCGCTCTATGAGCTGGCGCCGAATTTTGTTGGAATACCCAGTGCCTGTTATTGAACATGGTATGAGAAACAGGTTCCACAAGGTTCGTCAGGGCTGTATTTTGATACACAACTGCATTCGTTTTTACACCTTTCTCACAAAAATGTACCTCTGTTAAGCCCCAATAAGAAACTCCCAACCATACCATGAGCGAAGATGGAAAATGACCTCGTTGGACACGCGGAATACGGTTGCTCGCTTCTTCACTACTGTGTGCGTACACCTTATTATTTTGTTTGTTGTAGCTCTCTTCTACGGTAAAATTTTTTTCATCCGAAAAAAGAATTTCCCGATATATTTTTCCCGCGTACCGCTTCAACAAAGCGCGGCATCTCTTCAGTCTCAGGTCCATTAGACGAGCATTCAAACGATGTCCTGTTTTTCTTCGATATGCCCGAAGCCCTAAGTCTTCATTTAACACCCTTTTCACCGGGTTCTGCTTAACCCCATCTGAAAGGCCAACAGTTTCTGCTTACGTTTGGGATTTCTTTGAATTCACGCCTTCACAGCTTTTATCACTGCAGCCGGGCTATTCACAATCGTCTCGGAAAGCGAATTCGACTCGGATTCGATAACTTCTCGCACCGAAAGCAATAAACGCTATTCACATTTAACGTTCGGATGAAGGTCACTTAGATACAGCCCATAACTATTGTATCGTCATTTAGTTACATGCATTTACGAATTTTGTAGATAAATAGGCTTTTGTATTTTTTTAGAGTAACGCCTAAACAAAAACATAATGCAATATTTTGGTGTTAGCCATTGATATCGAATATAAAAAATATATAATTTAACTATATAATAAATAACAAAAAAACTGAATGTCTCGTTTCACAAAGCAGCATATATATATATTTGTGATAGAAAACTTATAAAAACACACCTTTCACAAAAATTCAGCTTTACGATTAAGTGTAAATATTGAAGTAATTATATGAAAATACGTCTTATAGATAATTGTAATTAATTTTTGTTACCTACCTTATAATTAAAAGGGTTTATTTATCTCTTCTAATCATCAATATTCGAAAAGTTTTCGCCAGCCTCAGAGCTCTCGTAAAGTTTCCGATGCAAACTGTCACAATTATCGAAAACAAACGTCAAAGAACGCCCCATAGAAAAAAACCTAGACCCGACAGAAACGAGACATATCTCAGTTTTTTTGTTATTTATTATATAGTTAAATTATATATTTTTTATATTCGATATCAATGGCTAACTCCAAAATATTGCATTATGTTTTTGTGCAGGCGTTACTCTAAAAAATTACAAAAGCCTATTTATCTACAAAATTCGTAAATGCATGTAACTAAATGACGATACAATAGTTATAGGATGCATCTAAGTGACCTTTATCCGAACGTTAAATGTTAATAGCGTTTATTGGTTTCGGTGCGAGAAGTTATCGAATCCGAGTCGATTTCGCTTTCCGAGACGATTGTGAATAGCCCTGCTGGAGTCCTAACAGCCGAGGGCGACCACTTCTTGACCTGTCATCTACACTAGAGTCTTCACTGTATCGTTTGATGGTACGATAAACGAATCTTTTGGTTATATTCAAATTTTTCAGTATGTCAAAAATTTGAATTGGCGCGTAACCGCAACGATGCAACGCAATAACTGCAACACGGTCTTCTTTAAGCGTCCACTCCATATTTAAAAATGAGTAAAATTCTAAAAAGTAGACAATACTTATGACCTGACTGGGTATATATATATATATATATATAATACTACTATTGAATAATAAAAACAGTCTGCTTTGAGTTATTAAGATTTCAAACACATCTAATAAAATTATTGCAAACACATTCCCAACTGCAAACAAGTTGAGCAAGATCTATTTCAAATGAATAATGTTGAAGCATCTTGCTCGCTTGTTATTTAAAAGTTAGTAGAACTTGAGAGCGCTAGATTCTTAACAACTTTAGACGTTAAAGTTTTATTGTTCGCGTTTGAGGAGAACATAGGTATAGCTATTTATGTTTAAATATTTATTAGAAAAAGTTGTTTCTATATCAAACAATATATACGGGAAACTATAAAACTGTTTATCACTATAAAGGTAACGTTCTATTAAAACATTTTTTATTTATTTCAATAAAGAACACTTTTTATTAGAATATAATTTATTCGTATAATTTGTGCATAATATGACTTGTTTGACCGTCTATAATGGTGATAGTTTATCACCATTATAGACGGTTTTAAAAACAGTTATTAATCAACTAATATTACATACATAATTGCTATAAGTGTTTAAGATAAAATTTACCATGAAATTTCATTCAACTATTAGCTTTTACTGGCTCTTTGGCCTAGTGGCCCTAAGCGCGACTGCTGAAGTTGTGGTCCCGAGTTCGAATGCCGGGTTAAGTCAAAATTAGTTGTTGGGTTTTTCCGTCAAGAAATTCTCAGTAGCAACCTGTAGTCAAGAAGTGGGCGGTGTTTCACCTTCGTGCCTCAGTTAGCATGTAAAAACCGTTGGTCCTGTGCCTGATCAATCTCTCTATCTCTCGTCGTGTCGGATGATGTCCCATCGGACTATGAGAGTGAGAGAATAGACATTGCACTTCTGCTTGCATATAAAACACTCGGTACCTAAAATTCAGTCCTGTGCAAATGGCTAGTCTCCGTTGAGACTGCCGTGACTGAAACTCGTTCTAGAGGACGTCGCTAAACAAAATTTGTTTATATTACTATCTATTATCATCATCATCATTACAGCTCACCTTAAGTCCACTGCTAAACTTAAGCTTCCCTCAAGAAATATCATCGCATCTATCGACTTGCTGCATCTCTTACCAGGTCCTCACTCCATCTGGTAGAAGGCCGCTCTTCTATATAGCTACTTGGGGTGGCTCTACACTTCGCTTGCTGATACGAGACTGCCACTTGAAAATCTTTCTTGCCCGCCAAGTACATGGTAAATCGGTACTTAAAATTGCAAATAATAATTTCATTGGCGCGAATAAGGTATGAACTTAGGTTGCTTTCATTCTTTGATAAGTGTTCAATTATATTCAACAAAGTTTCTTGTGATTACAATTTGTGGCAACCTATGGGTCAATCCTATATTGAGCTATGGATACATGGTGGGAAATTACAATTTGTTTTTATTTTACTTAAAAAAAATGTCAAATCTTCGCTGGGATTTTCTCCTATATCGTGTAGGCAGTATACATGCATACATTGCATAAAACAAACATTGCACAACAGACATTTGTTTTTTCTCATTATTTTTTTCTGTGGCGTCGCTTATTACCACATAACGGAAAACATGAAATATCGGTATATTTAAGAGTACGAGTTCTACCGTGGCATCAGTGCTGCAGAAACAGCTCGAAGAGTTAATGATGTGTACGTTGCTGGTGTCGCAAAAGAAAGCACGATACATTTTTAGTTTCAAGGTTTTTGTTCTGGAAATTTCAACCTTCAGAACTAACCCAATGGACGGCCGGAGACCAAAGAAGAAAATGAAGAATTATATGCTATTGTGGAAGCGGATCCATCACAAAGCATTTCAGAGATAGCTGCAGGCTTCGGGGTAAGTGATAAAACTGTATTAATCCACTTGAAGCAAATCGGGAAAATAAAAAGACTTGAACGATTGGTACCTCATGAATTGAGTGAATCGAACTTGCAAACACGCGTCGACTGCTGTGTTACTTTGCTCAACCGACACAATAATGAAGGAATTTTAAATCGAATCATTACTAATGATGAAAAGTGGATACTGTACGATAATCGAAAGCGCTCGTCCAAATGGCTGAACCCTGGAGACCCAGTCAATCCTGCCCTAAACGAAAATTGACCCAGAAAAAGTTACTTGTACTAGCTTTTTAAAATCTGTTTTAAAACGATTACGGCAGATATCTATCGTCAGAAACAGCAAATCATGAAGGAAGAACTAATAACAGAGAACTAACAACTGCTAAACAACCGAGATTGGTCAATCGCTCTAGACCACTGCAGTTTCACGAAAACGCAAGACCACACACTGCACAACAAACAACCACTAAGTTAGATAACCTACAATTGGAATATCTGCGACATCCACCGCACTTCCCGGACCTTGCTCTTACAGATTACCATTTTGTCCGGAATTTGGACAAATTCTTACAGGGCAAAAATTCCTATGCGGCAGTCCAAACCGCCTTTACTGATTTTTCTTCTCGTTTATTGATTCTCGCCCCCTATGGTTTTTTTTTTAGTAAAGGGATCAATGAAATACCTATGAGATGGCAAAAGTGCATAGATTACAACGGTGTATACTTTGATTAATTAAATATATTTTACAAAAAAATGACTTTATATTCCTCCCGAACAATACGCCAATTTCATATGTAAGGACCTAATACAATTTTAAATAATGAAAACAATGGTGTAATATATACTCTAATATCCTAAGGGAGCTATTAGGCCAATCTAACGTCATGCAAAACGAAGATTAACGAGTCTGTTTTGTCTTGATTTAGATATTTACACAAACTAAGTGGCCATTTCAGCAAGTACAAGTTTAACCAAAGTTCACATATTCCAGTGACTGTTGCTTCTGTGTTTGATATTATCTCTAACGACCAAGTTATATTATAACATTACTATAATGAATAATAGTAATAACTACTATAGTAAGCTGTAATATTTTGTGTAAATTAACTTTGAGGTATAAGGAGAGTAATACCTTGTGAGATGAAGTTCCCCAGATTCATCAATTACATTCATTATGGACATATTTTAACTGATACAGCCCATCTCATCAAGTCATCTACTGTACAGAGATTTCTCCATAGAAGTGGTTAAATTAAAAAATTCTACAACCGGCTTCAATATAAATAAAATGATAATATCGCCAATGTACTCGAAGTCAATTAAATACACATTTTTAAAGGTAACTCAAAAACTACTGGTCAGATCTTGATGAAATTCATATGGGACTATGTGAAAAGTACCAGCTTTCAAATAGAAAAAGATTCATCAAAATTGGATTACCTATAAAAAAGTTCTGAGGTAACACACATTAAAAATACAGTCGAACTGAGAACCTCCTCATTTTTTGAAGACGGTAGAAAATTACTTCAATGCACACTCACTTCCACCAGCATCCTATGACTTCTTACATGTTTCATCAAGGCAACCCTCCATATAGTATGAGATCATTATACACTGCGCTTACAAGTACGTGACCGTTGCTCTAGTATCTTTCTTCCCTGTCGACTGTCGATCCAGAGTTAAACAGCCACATTGCCACTTCAGGTTAATGAACCATTTAGCTATGTCAATGTTATTCTTCTGCGGATACCCTCGTAACGATATTACTTACACAGACACAGAGAAATAACCCATTATGCACCTTTCCCAGTTGTAATGATTTTTAATCGACTTCAAAAAATAGGAGGTCCTCAATTCGAGTGTATGTGTTTTAGTGTGTATGTTACACGATACCTTCGCAATAAGAAGTCGGTTTTTACTTTTTGTTAAAAGTTATAATTATTATATTATCACGAATACTAGACACTGAATAAAACTAATTTTACGGAATTTATCGCGTCTAATGTAACTTACTTAGTTCATATCACGCTTAATTAACGCTTAATTAACTTATTTTTGTAATGATTTGAGCTATGTCATACAACCAGCAATGTTAAGTATTATATTTTTTCTTTATAAATCACTTGTTAATAATTTGCCACAAACGAGGAATAAGAAAAAAAAAGTTTATTTACTAAGAAAAAGGTTTGCAACGCTCATTAGTAAGAAAACTTGGTCTAAAATTTTTCGCCCATTTTGTGACAAAAACGTTTTCGACCCTTATCACAATAATGATAACATTAAAGACACAGATGACAAAAACAAATGGCGGTCAGAACTGTAGACAAGTTAGTGATTTCTTTTTTTTTTACTATATATGTTTACACATTTAGATACATACATATACTCAAACGTAAAACTATTTCTTACAGCTATCACAAGCAGCCAGTATCTGAGAATCCGACAAGCTGTACACACAGTACAAACAATTTTATTACTTGTTTGGTTTTTGTTATTTGGGAGCTTGGTAGGCTGAAGACATAATCACTCGCAAATTAATCTAAGCAGATAAGCGCTCATAACAATTTGAATTTAATTCGAACCGGCGTTAATGTGTGTACTGCTGCATCATTAATTTTGTGGTCGTAAGCGCAACTGCTGTTCATGAGGTCCCGCTTTGGGTGAAAATCAGCTATTGGATTTTCTGCAAAGAATTTTTCAGAAGCAGCACCGAGTCAAGAAGTTGGCGGTGTTTCACCCCGGTGTCGCGGAAAGCACGTAAAGTGGGTGGTTCTATGCCCGATCTCTCTTCGCTCGTGTCGGATTGCGGTCCGATTGGACTGAGTAGAGTGAGGGAATAAAGAGTGCACCTGTGACCACGATTACATTTGGGTACTATAATCCTGTTCCACACAGATAGCTAGTCTCCGTTGAGACTAGCCGCCGTGACCGAAATTCGGTCGAAGGAAATTGCAGTGAACTGCAATTTTAAATGCTGAATTACCACGTGTAAATGAACATACACATACACTCACGCCTGTCATCCAGAAGGGTAGGCAGAGACTACGGACTTCCATTTGGCGTGATCCTGACACACCTCTCTCGCCTTCTTTACATCCATATATCTACTCGCCTTCTTTACATCTACATTCTTTATACGTGACCAAACCACCGAAGCATTCCTTTCTTAATCCTGGTCACAACGCCATCTTGCAAACCACACTTTTCTCTTATCACACTATTTCTCACCCTGTCATTCAGATTCAGCCCTAGCATACTCCTTAATGACCGCATTTCTAGAACATTTATTCTACTGTTATGCTTCTTCTGCCAGACTCAACTTTCACTACCATACATTAAAGTAGGGACAAATACAGCATTATGAATTGCCATACGTGCCTTCTTTGACACATTCTGACTCTTCACAACAGCGTGTAGAGCCTCATTCACTTTATATCCTGCGTTCACTCGTCGTTCTATATCCTTATCATATCTACCATCCCTGCTAAATAAACATCCCAAATATACAAACTCATCCACTTGCTCAATCAACTCCCCTCCTATTCTTATTTCACTTAACGTTTTACTATCTTCTCTTTCAAAAACCATCACTTTCGTCTTACTTGTGTTTACTTTCATCCCCCTTTCTTTTAATGACCAGTTCATTAAAGTAACCATCATTTGTAACTCGGCCGCCGACGATGCAAATATGATTTGATCATCGGCGTACAAAAGGCATTTGACGGTTAACTTTTAATTTTTAACAGTGGTAGAGCCACGTGGCAGCTTTTGCTGTCGCGCGGTTGGGCCGGCTCGAACCGGGGTGGTACCACGACCTCACAGAAAACCAGCGTGAAGTAGAGGTTTACCTCTACGTATCGCTTGGTGAGTGTAGGTGGCCGGAGGCCCTATTTACTGGAAATGAGGCATTCCATCTTAGTCCTCACGGGTGACAACGCATCTACATTTTGATTTGTAATAGAGGATAGATGTAGATGTCTATGTGCCGCAGCAACCACTTACCGTCAGGTGGACTGTGTGCTCGTTAGTCACCCAAATCTTATTAAAAAAAAATAACTTACCCATTCTCAATCCACATTCTTCAACTTTCAAAGTTTGCAAACAACTGTCCATAAATAGATTTAACAGCCACGGGGAAGCTACACAGCCCTGTCTGACACCCTTTTGAATGCCAAACCAGTCTGAGTAGACCCCGTCTATCCTGACACAAGCACTAGAGTCCCTATAAAGAGACTTTAATGCCTGTATCAAACCAGCGCTCAACCCAAATGAGGTCAGTGTCTGCCATAACACGTTCCTGTCCACTCTGTCATAAGTCTTTTCCAAGTCTATGAACGCACAAAAACTTTCTGGTTTTTGACCAGAAATTTCTCCGCAATCATGCGCATAGGAAATACTTGATCCATACGATCCCGTCTCTGAATCCAGCTTTTTCCATCAGTTTTTACCATAACTCTTTCTTTTAACACATTAGCATACAGTTTACTCACAATGCTAGGCAAGCTGATACCACGGTAGTTTTTACAGTCTTGCTGTAACCCCTTTTCCTTATATATTGGGACTATAACGGATTTGCACCAGTCTTCCGGTACCCGCTTCAGTTCCCAACATAAATTAAACAAGGTGTACAGCAGGCCTGCTACCACACCCTCTCCAGCCCTTAGCATTTCGAGTGATAATCTATCATATCTGGCTGCCTTACCTGCTTTCATGCTTTTCATTGCTTTCAATATTTCATCTACACTTAACTCCATACCTCTCTTCATTCCTCTCGGAATTTCTATTTCACTTAATTTAGACGACTCTTCACACTTTAAAGTATTCAATCAAATACGCCTTTAACGTATTCTTCCATCTCTTTAAATTTGAATTTAAAGAGATCTTAAATTCTTATTTATACGTCTAAAGTCTGCCTATTTTCTTTTAATCGCATCATTCATACCGCCAGAATTACCAGCTTTTGTTGCTAGTAAATAGTATTAGCCATGATCTCTTCTTTGCTTCGACTTCCATCCGTTCCTCATCATCCTACCACAACGTATTACTTTTCCTTTCATTCTTCCTCTTACTTACGCCACATACTTCGGTAGCTGTATCCACCAAAATTTTCTTAACATTATACCATACATTCTTCAAGTCTAAATCATTCATACATAATTCATTCAACACACTTCTATTTTCCCTCAGTCTGCATTTATACTTCTCTTTTACACCTTCATCTTGTAACCTCTCTATTCTTATACGCTGTAACGCAGTGGTAGACACAGAGGTCCGATGTCGCCAACGCTTGAAAAGACCAAGTAATGATCCGTCCCTATGTTGGACCCACGATAAACCCTTGTATCTATCACTGCGCTCCTCACTCACTGTATCTATCATCCACAATTATGAAATCTATTATGCTTCTATTATCACCTCTTTCCCAAGTATACATGTAAATCCTTTTATGGCGATAGAAAGTGTTCGTCACAAAAATATTCTTTTCCACACATACGGTGAGGAGGTCTTCACCATTCTCATTTATTCTTTCATCGCCAAATGTTCTTAATATACTTTCATAACCAGACCTCTTCACCCCAACCCTTCCATTAAAATCTCCTAACATAATAATATTTTCATTTTCCTTACATTTCATCAACACCAGCCTTACCATGTCCCAAAACTGCTCTCAAATATAAGTGGGCTAAGACATATCTGGGGTGTACACCCCAAGCACGAACAACTTCTTTAAGCCCACTTTGGCATGCCCGCTTGGTCTCGTCTACACCAGACCAGTAAGCGATATACATGCCGTGTGTAGTGATATCTCTTCCCTTTCGTTTCGTCTCATTCACACATAACACTTCATCCATCTTATCACTCATTGCTCCATATACATTCAGTGTAGCCAGACGGGCCTCCGCAATCCACTTTTCGCCCCTCCGGGAGACAGAACGTGACGGATGGCGAACCTCGTCGCCGGTTTTTCTCCCGGTGATTATTCGCACCCCTGCCCCATTAAAGGGACGCCGGGAACTCGGGGCTATTTCTTTTAATTGTTTCTCGAACTAAGGGGTGGTAGATTTTACGCCGCTACCATACGGCGAAGAGCGAGTCTATCGTTTCGGCTTTGTCGCTCGTTTAGCGTCACTCCGGGGACATGTGTATGGTGGTACTAGGGTTAGGTGGTCGAAGCTTACGCACGCGGGCGACTCATCACCCAACTAGGTAAAAATTATTGCCTTGTTTTTAATAGTAGTGTTCTCTTAAAATCTATCTAAGTGTCTGTTTGTAACGTAAATATTACAGCTAACAAAAATACAATTTAGAAAGAAAGAAAGAAAGACATTTATTCACTGGAACTGTACACATCACAACAATAAAAAATAACAAGTTAAAAGTATGGTAGACTAAAATAACGAGAGTGTATAGCGCCAGTGCAAAGGTTATGACTCAGCGTAATGCTGCAGGGTAACCTACAACGCTGATGATTCTGCCATAACCACAGAAACACGCACGATCCGCCTGGAAGTGTTTATGACATTCATTTCAATAATTATTTTATAAATTGAATTATTTCCTTGCTAATAAATATACCTACATATACATTTAGGGATATACACACATACATACATACAAGACATATTATACATAAATATAATCATATCATATTATATTCTATATAAAACTAAAAAGGTTTCAATACATATATAAAAATAAACGTAACAATAAGCTTAGAAAATACACACCAAAAACAAACATATAATGCTCAACGATGCTGGAAGATAGGCTCAAGGTTGAGCTTTTTGTGAGTGTAATAAATGATTTTTATAATGGGATTTAAAATTGTACTTTGAATTACACTCACGAATAGGTGGAGGAATGTCGTTCCAGCACCTTGTAGCTATTTATTTATAAAAAAATGTCTGTCTGTCTGTCCGTCTGTCTGTCTGTTTATTCCGGCTAATCTCCGAAACGGTTGGACCGATTTTGACGGGATTTTCACTGGCAGGTAGCTGATGTCACAAGGAGTAACATAGGCTACTTTTATTTTAGAAAAAGAATTAGAGTTCCGCTCAAAAAAATGAAAACCACAAATTACACGCGGGAGGAGTCACGGAGAATAGCTAGGTTTTTAATAAATATTTATAAATTTTGAGAACACGTTGTGTACTCCACCAACATGCATTGAGGCAAGGCAGCGGAATGAACCCCAAAGCTTTATAGAAATGATAAAGGCCCGTTCCCTTTAGCGAGACTTGTAACTTTACTTTTTAATTTTACGATAGTTGATATTATGCTGCTTTAAGACTTACAGCGTAACATGAACTGCAACACAAAATGAAAGAATTTGCCGTCCACATTAGTGCAATGTATCATGCAATCTAACACAATATAACAAATTTTCATGGTTTAGACGCCTTGCGCGTGCTAACTGTGTATTTCCTGCGCACGCTCCGTGCTTTGTCAGTTTTTCGAACGAACATAAAGGGGCGCGCTGTTTGCTCAGAGCGCCAGTGTACACGGGTTATATTTAGACGCGCGCGAACACGAACTGAATACGAGCTGAAATCTCATGTTAGCCATTAATTCTGCACCAGCTCTCTGTCTGCACAATTGTGTGCGCGACCAACGTTTTTTTAAGACTTCAGACCTTAGAGTCAGCAATTGGTCGTCACATTCTATTCTCTTCGCGTGTTCTCAATAGACTGATGCGAGTACGTGTGCGGTTTGTGCACACGCTGCGTCTACACTGATGAAACGCTCCTTTTACGTTACATTGCATGTTACCTTTCACCAGTCTGTACGTAGCATTACATAATACAACGGCAGAGTCCCACAAAAGACGTGATAAAATTTTACGCAATTTACTCCTTTTTGGCATAAACAAGATAGTTATCGTCATATATCAGAAGCCACAATCTTCATTGCAATTTCCCGTAGCCGCCCCGGATGTAGTGGAATTATGCAATCTCTAAGATCACCAATACACATCCCAGCAGTAGCCTAACAGTTAATAGTTTAGAAGCACCTGTTTCTATAAATGTTCCATTATCCATTACAGCCTATGAAAGTCTACAGCAGAACATAGAACCCCCCCCCCCCCCCCCCATAGAT
Source organism: Parnassius mnemosyne (assembly GCA_963668995.1). NCBI lineage: Eukaryota > Metazoa > Arthropoda > Insecta > Lepidoptera > Papilionidae > Parnassius > Parnassius mnemosyne. The sequence goes on along the minus strand of CAVLGL010000079.1, from coordinate 36,235,356 downwards.
TGCCTAATAAGGAGGATTTGCCATAGTTGCCACGCTCAGCAAGGGGTTGACAGCCGCAGCCTAGTAACATTTTAAGCTGTTATCTAATACGCTGCTGTCCATCTCTTCCAGTCTCCCAGTGTCGCCTCTTAGGACAACCACGGTATAATATGGGGTAGTGGATATTCTTATACGGCCACTACACTGTTTTCTTAAATCTGTATTTGTTTATTTACAACGGGAGAGGCCCAACTATACAACAGACGTAATAAAGTTTTACACAATATAATATATGCTGTCTTTATTGAAGCTATACGTTAAATTGCTTAACTTCGTCGGCTCTCGTCTAAAGTAGCACATTCAAAATTTATAGCGGGTTCAAAGACGCAAGAGTTCACGGAACATTATAAACTTTGTTAATTCTATGCGTTCGAACATTGCTGTAATAATATGTTCGTCATTGAGAAATTTAGTAGCTCAAAATGACCTTTAAATGACAATGACTTTTATTGTAACGTGAATATTTTCTGCAAATTCATTTATAATCATTTAAGTCATTAAAAACCTCTTTATCATCGCTAATGGTGTGTAATGGTGATGGTATATAAACCTAACATAAGTCCATTATAGAACTCTTCATAAATTGATAAGAAAAGTACACATTTTCGATTTCTATATTGATAAATTGAATTTTACTGGAAATGAGGCATTCCATCTTAGTCCTCACGGGTGTCAACACATCTACATTTTGATTTGTAATAGAGGATAGATGTATATGTCTATGGGCCGCAGCAACCACTTACCATGAGGTGGACTGTGTGCTCGTTTGTCACCCTTATCCTATAAGAAAAAAAAAACTAAATTAACAATTGAATTAATTAATCAATATATCACGTTGTCGCCGATATATTTTTGTTTATATATTCAAAAATATTCGGGCTCCCACTGGATGGAGTGACGACTGCAAATATCGTACTTCCTTAAATCTGCTTTCCGTTTTCTTGCTATTTTACGTCTAGCGTAAGCAAGATTGATAAAAGGAAAAATAAGGGAAAATGCTAGAATATCAGACATTTGGAATGATTATTAAAATTAAGAATCTATATTAAAAATAGAAAATGATAAAAAATTAGGCTTAAATTGCAGATGTTCAGAATAAGGTCTTAGCTATTAAATATTTTTTTATATTATTTTAGATAAGAATAATTTTATATTAATTTAACTAATATCTAAGTTATTTATTTTTTAATTGAAGAGGAGATGAACGAGCATATGGCTCACCTGACGTTATTCTGTGAGGGCGTGATACTTTTCTTCTTGAGCTACAACCACTTATTTAAAACATATTGTGACTAACTAGTTTCCAGTAAACGGGGCGTCCACTTATATATAACCTATAGTTGTCTATAAAATAACACGTTTCACATACATATATATAATACTACTATTGAATAATAAAAACAGTCTGCTTTGAATTATTAAGATTTTTAACTCATCTAATAAAATTATTGCAAACACATTCCCAACTGCAAACAAGTTGAGCAAGATCTATTTCAAATGAATAATGTTGAAGCATCTTGCTCGCTTGTTATTTAAAAGTTAGTAGAACTTGAGAGCGCTAGATTCTTAACAACTTTAGACGTAAAAGTTTTATTGTTAGCGTTTGAGGAGCAAATAGGTATAGCTATTTATGTTTAAATATTTATAAGAAAAAGTTGTTTCTATATCAAACAATGCAAACGGCAAACTATAAAAAAGTATATCACTATGAAGGTAACATTATGTACAAACATTTTTTTATTTATTTTAATATAGAACAACTTTTATTACGACAAAATTTATTTGTGCATAATATGACTTGTAGACTGCTAACCTATCACCATTATAGACGGTTTCAAGACTGTTATTAATCAACTATTATTACATACATAATAGCTATAAGTTTTAAAGATAGAACAAAGTAAAACTATATTTGAAATAAGAATATAAATGGAGTTGGTTAAGCAAGCGAATGAGTATGTGCATTGAGAATGTGTGCTTAGCAGACATGCTTTGATATAGAACGACGAGTATTAGCAGGACAGACCGGCTCTTTACTCTATTATGGGAAATCAAAATGTGTCAAAAAAGACACGAATGGAAATTTACAATGCTGTATTGGCCCTAAACTAAATGTATGGTAGTGAAATGTATGGTTTGGCAGGAGAAGCACGACGAATGCTGTAGAAATGCAGTCATTACTGAGTATATCAGGGGTGATACTTTATAAATGGAAGGGAAATTGTATGATGAGAAAATAGTGAGGTTTACATGAAAATGTTGTGACTAGGATTAGGAAAGGAATGCTTCGGTGATTTGGTCTTGTAGAAAGAAAAAAATAAGAAAAGAGTGGCATAGCAAATTTTTGTTGTAAAGTTAAATTGCAAAATCAGCTAGGAGCAACGTAGACGGAAGCTTATTAAGACCAAATTGGCCAAAGTAAGAGTACCCCAGACGTGCATAGCATATGATAAGAATCCGAGAGTCAGGATCGTATGGAACTCCGTAGTCTCTTCCTACCTTAGTGAGTAACTATTGACAGACGTGTTTATGTTTCATACTATGATAAAAAATACACGAAAGAAAGATTCGGTTATTTAAAATATTTTTATTAGTCAATAAATAATATTTATTTATTAATTTATTTATTTATTTATTTAAAATGTACATAAACAGTAGTACATATTTGTTAGTTTAAGCTTCTGAGCAAGTCTTATAAATTACTGTCGTGTTCTTATACATGTATAAATTGAAAACAAGACTTGTTCGATAAAATTAGGAAAAAACAAAAGACTTATGGGACTAATAGAATAGAATAGAATGGAATATTTTTTTTTATTTAATATACATTACATGTGTAATTCTTATTCAAAGTATTTTTTTTACTTTACCACTGGTTTGAAAAATAACCCTCTGTGCTGAGAACAACCAGCAAGAAACCAAAAGGGGCTTTTTTTTAAATAAATTTTACAATATAAATGATTACGAACTATTTACAAAATTTATTTTAGTAACTGCTTGGAAGCGACTACCTCATTCCCGGGGGTTATTGTCGACCATGTATTCATTTATACTATAATAACCCTTTTTATACAGTTTCAGCTTAACAAAACATTTAAACTTGGTAATAGAGAGAGCCTGTACACTTTCCGGGACCTTCTTGTAATAGCGTATACATTGCCCCAAATAAAATAATGCAAATAAATAAAATGTTAATATAAAAGCCTTCTTTACTATAAATAATTATTTTTTAAAAACATGATAATGAGTCGTTGATATACTTATTATTTTATTATAATATGTAATGAAATATACCTTGATTTATTTTATAACATTGATTATTATTATTATTATCAAACTGAAATACATATATAGTAACATGATAATAGTGTAATAGAAATCTAATTTTAGTGTGAAATATCAGTGAATATTATTTAAATTTGACTACTAAAACCATTCTTACAATTAGCGAGCCATTAACCAACCCTCGTCACAGTACACTCGTAAATCAAACGTAGAAAGCCATCAAGCTCCGTCTGTCCATAACTCAAACTAATCACACCCATAAACACATACTTAGTTATCCTCTACTAATATTAAAACATCTCATCGTCTGTACTTACCTATGTTATACGGTAAAAGCTCTTAATTTCAGCAAATATGATTTTAATTAAATTCTAAAATAAAAATTATGTTTTACGTGGAGGCTATTAGGTTATCTAATCTACTACCATTAAGACTGCAAATAGATCTTGACCTACAAAATCTATCTGATAGTGTGTGTGTGTGTGTGTGTGTGTGTGTGTGTGTGTGTGTGTGTGTGTGTGTGTGTGTGTGTGTGTGTGTGTGTGTGTGTGTGTGTGTGCACGCGTATGCGTGTGTGCGCGTGTGCGCGTGCGCGCGTACGTGCGTGCGTGCGTGCGTGCGTGCTTGCGTGCGTGCGTGCGTGCGTGCGTGCGCGCGTGCGTGCGTGTGTGTGTATGTGTGTGTGTTTGTCTGTGTGTGTCTGTCTGTGTGCAGTGCTTTAACATCTTTGGCAAAGATGTAACATCGTAAAAATGGAGAGAGGCTACCATTTTTTGCCTTTTTCATTTTTATTTCAAATACCACGAGAGTACAAAAGATGAAATGTTTGTTGCAAATTTCGCTGTGTATTTTTTGTTGCAAATTTTGTTACTTACTTGACCTACGGTGGCGTATTCAGCTGCAGCAAGAATGAATCAGCTCATTGTGGGAAGCACATAATGCCAGCGTGAAATAGCAGCGTGAAATAGCAGCGTAAATGCTAATGTGTTTAATTTGTGAATGACGAAACCCGTAGATTTATTTTACTGGTAACGAAGCATTCCATCTTAGTTGTGTGGTGTGAAAAGGCATCCTTAATTGAGGTTTATCGAGGATATATTTGTAGATCTATTTGCATTCACTTACCACAAGATGGACAGTGTGCACGTTTTAAGGTAAGTAGTAAGAAAAGTTTTAGGTATGGGAATTTATATTAAAAACGTTGATTTAACTAATTAATTAATCTATACACACCTGTGATCGAAACTTTGAACTACCAACTCTTGAAATATGTAAGCGAAACGATACAGTTCAAAATATAGTGTTACGGCCTATATATGAATACTAATACATCACTGCAGGGCACAAGCAATACCTGGTAGAGTCATCCTGCAGCTATATTATAGTTGTAGCACGAACGAGTCGGTTCTACCGGGGAAGAACCATGTTCTCACAGAATACTAGCGTAAAATAGCAGCTTACTGTTGCTGTTTTTCGATTGCCAGAGGATTGAATTCGGGTTGCTCACCTACTGTGAAATTTTCTGAACCGAAAATTGCACAAATTAGACTACATCTACGCAGTTTAAAAGTATCATAATCCTTACATATAAATAAAATTAAAGTGCGTCTGAAGTACCTCTGCAATGTTATTAAGGCATAAATAACAATTATAAAAATTTTTGACAGTGTGTATGTTAGGGCTAATTTCCGAAATGGGTGAACCTATAGTGATGACACTTTACCAACAGGTATGGAGCAATGTCAGTAGAATTTAGGATATGTTTTGAACTAAAAACCTTGTATTTAAAATAAAAGTGATTAAAAAACTTGGATATCTTTCTCTTTTTTTTTAATAGTCAATAAATTGATTAAATAAATGGACTTTGATTATCTTAAATATTAATAAAGTATTAAAACTACATTAATAGATCCTATCCAGGTGAAACAGGAGTGGTATAATATAATTGATGTAAATATAGGTACATTCCATGTATTTATTTAGAAGGCAGTCGAAAAAGTATGGAAGGAAGAAGAGCCTTAGTAAAATTTGTTATAATTTTAAAGTGAGCTATAAAAAACCTGCGAAGCTATTACGAAACGTAGAACTTTAATTAAAAGTGCAAAGCAAGAATGTAAATTGTATTTTAAAATACTTTTTAGAACTTTGTTAAACTAATTTTGATACCAAATAAGTGCAAAGTAAAAACTTTCTATTCTGGATTCATTTCACTTAACGTAAAGTACGGAAATAAATATTTTTTTTATTATGAAACTGGCTTTGGAAATATTTCATAATAAAGTAGGAAGTTCCTTCATTCATTCGTTAATTAATTTTTATTACGACTCATATGACCTTAAAAAGCTTAATCTTGACCTTAATCAAGAATTTCATCTCCAATATTTTCAAAGCATATTTTGTTGCCTTTTGGTTGGTACTCTCGTAATCAACTTGCAATAACAACAGCAATAACGGCTCTATTCTTTTGACGTTTTATTTCCATCTTTTTCAATTATGAACATCATGGAGTGCCTCATAAAAACTTCCTCCTTTAACTTACGTGACAGCTTAATAACTTTCGTGTATTCCGTCGTTTACCCTGATTCCAATTGGAAATTTCGAAGAATGAAAGTATTTCAAAACTTATATGAAGTAGTTAACAGGACTAGTGATGTTGAAATAATTATAAATTACTAGTGAACCACCCAGGCATCACCTGGGTTGAACCCAGGTGAACATAAGTCAAAGGCCATTTGTTGTATCAGGTTTTCGATTTCCCAAATAAATAACTTAATTTTTACAGACAAAATATAGCTTAGAGCACACCTGGCATTTTTCTCCATCTGTTCGTTTAGTTTCATCGAAATCGTTTAGGTCGCTTCGACGACTAAACCTTACTAAAAATTATAAATAGCGATTTACCATGTTTAATACCACGCAAAAAATCCCTAAGCTTAAAATAAGCCAGTGATTTAAATATTACAGACTTCAATTTTATTTATATGTATATCTATACTGATTATTTTTCTAAAGAAATAAAAATGTAGGTGATTAGCTTGATAGCTGATAATATTTTTTATTTAACAAATACCTGCAATATATAATCGTTTTAACTTAATCTACCACAATAGATCACTTGATTTCTACGACACTCTGTTATTTTTAATGACACACCCTATCCATAACACGTCAGGAAGGATGATTTAAAACATGTCACGAAAAGGCCAACATTAATCATCTCTAGTCGTCCCAACAGTTAACGTCACTTGCAACGTGTCTCGCAACCGCTGGCGATGTTTTACGACCACGTTTATGGAAAAATATAGTTCGAAGTATTATCGCTGTACGTCACTTACGAAAATTAAGAGAGAAAAGAATTAATGGCGTTGTGTAATACTTAACCCGCAGTTTTATTTATATTATATAAACTCTAAAATTACAACATTAATTACAATTAATTTTATTATTTTATAAACACTAGTCCTAACCTCTCCTTTGTGGCTGTAATTTTTTTTATAACATCGGGTGACAAACGAGCACACAGTCCACCTGATGGTAAATGGTTACTGTAACCCATAGACATCTACATCTATCCTCAATAAAGACTCAAGATGCAGATGCGTTGTCACCAGTGAGGACTAAGATGGAATGCCTCTTTGCCAGTAAAAAGGGTCTCCGGTTCTCTACACTCACCATACGAAACACAGCAGCGTTAAGCTGCTATTTTACGCTGGTTTTCTGTGAGAGCGTGTTCCTTCCCCGTTCGAACCGACCCATTCGTGCTGCAACCATAATATAGCTGCAGCATGGCTCTACCACGTGCAATGCACATGCGATATGAATACGTAAATTCTAATGCATTGACAGGGACAATGGGAATAAAACATTATAGACTTTATAGTGTACTTACATCTAACCCATAACCCATTTTAGAAAATACGCTTCGTAATGACAACTAGGAAGTTGGCATTAGGAAGACGCTACTGCCCATCTCCTATTTTAATTCTTTCGGTCAGCTATTATGACTCACGAGACGATATTATGGGGTAGTGGATATTTTATACACCGTCAATTTATTTTGCATATATTTAATTTTGTATTTTTTATCCTTATTGTATTTCATATATTTATGTGCTTGTTTATGTATACCAAACGGGCGAAAACTTCTTGGCCTTACCATAACTTTACCCTTTCACAAATTCTGAAGTATTTTATGAATGGCTTAATATTTTTCCCATTTTCTAGAGAGCGTGCCTTTCTCGGGAAGATTATAACATATGCTTACCGTATGAAAATTTAAACGTTAACCATGAAATTTTAAAATCTGCATGTGGTTACGAAATATATAACTTACAAAAAGGAATTATAAAGTCTCTGAGTGTCATAAACAATGCATTATATAGAGCTACGCAAAATAATCCAACCTCCAATAAAATTTAATATGAGTTATTTCTGCACAGGTAAACGCGTGAAGGTGATTCAAGACCGTGCTTTATGAAAGGCTATAATGATGATGACGATGATAATGAAGATGATGAACTCGTGAAGGTACAGTTGTTTTTGGAGAAAAAATTGTCATATACGTACGTAACATAAATTATATTCAGCCATCAATCGTCTTAAAACTAAAGGAGAATGGGAGTTTTGGGCCTGAAGTTAACTAATTGGTTTATACTTTAAAAAATTGGCAATACTTTTCTTAAGTAAAATACAAAAAAGTAGCTCCTTTTACAATCTAGATTTCGAAAAGACAATAAAATAAGAAATAAGTTAGAAAATCGATTGTAGTGTATTCTTTATACACTAATGAATTTTTTTTTCTTTCTGAACGTTATCTTCCAATAGAGAACTTCTCATTTTGAAACTTGACTTGAAATGTCTAACCTCAAACTATTTACTTAAAAGAAAAAGACAGATTTTCGATTCGATTTGAAACGAGCGCAATATAATCGATTCTCGATTAAATTGAGCATTTTATATTATTCATCAGACATACCTCAAAACCTTAAAACGAAATTGTACAACCAGTGCGTGTTGCCAGTGATGACTTACGGAACTGAGACGTGGTACTTCACTGCTGGCCGTATGAGGAAGCTCAAGGTCGCTCAGCGAGCTATTGAGAGGGCTATGCTCGGAGTTTCTCTGCGTGATAAACTTAGGAATGAGGATATCCGCAGTAGAACCAGAATAACCGACATAGCCCAACGAATTAGTAAGCTGAAGTGGCAGTGGGCCGGCCATATAGCTCGAAGAACCGACAACCGATGGGGAAGAAAGGTTCTCGAGTGGCAGCCTCGTACCGGTAGGCGAAGTGTAGGGCGTCCCCCCACGAGATGGAGTGACGGCCTGGTAAGACATGCAGGAAGTCGATGGATGCAGGTGGCTCAGGACCGTGCTTTGTGGCATTCTTTGGGGGAGGCCTATGTTCAGCAGTGGACTTGTGAAGGGCTGTAATAAATGAATGAATGAAAAAAAATTTTATTCATATCTATTTTTGATTATTTTCCTGTGGTAATTAGGGACATAAAAAATTTCGTACACATCTACAAAATAATAATAAAAAAACAAAATATCAAAATTCCAACAAGTAACAGTTACAACAACAATTCAAGTAACCGATCTCAGATCGATATCCCCAATATTCACTTCACTTAGTTGTTGTTATTTTAACTTTCGTTAATCATTTTACCATTTCATTTCATTACTAACCACAGCTTTTTGGTGATCTTATACTGATCCTGCTTTTATATCTTTAACTAATTATAATAAAAAATAGCCTGTTACAGTGTAATAATAGTGAAAAATCACCTGTTACTGTGTAGGTAATAGATAATCTCACTTTTACTTATTCTACAATAACTCAGCTCCTAGATTGACAAATCTTGCCAGATTTTCAGTTATGAATTGTTTATATATACGCTTTCAAATGGTCCTACTCTCATCTTGTTAACACTTGGGCCCAAGAAAGTATGGAGACTTTTCCTTCTCCATTAACGACCAAATTAAATGTCAAACATCTGTATCAACGTGACAATGAAACGCAACCGTTGAATACAAACGCGGATCATAAATTAAACGCGCTCTATAATCTGTCAAAACAAACTCTGGATGATGCAACAATTAGAGTATTATTGAAAGGCCTTAATTTCGCTATAACACCGAAAAAATGACCGTATGAGGAAATTATTTGTCTGTCGAGGACTGTTTATTTAAAAACAATATGCGAAAGGAAGACTTGGAAGCGATACGTCAAGACATTTTGTCTATGTTACGTCGAAGTTCAGCGCCAAAACCGAGACTACCTAAAGACGAATATAAAGCGTTGAATAACCTACGCAATAAACCAAAACTCACGGTTCTCCGCGCAGATAAGGGAAATGCCACGGTAGTCATGGATACGTCGGATTATAATTATAAAATACAAGAGCTTTTGTCGGATGCAAGTACTTATAAAATGGTTAAAAACGACCCAACAAATAACACACTTAAAACAACTAGTGACCACATAAGAAAACAATCCGAAAAGTTAAATCCAGACGTAACATCGATTATACCTACGTATGCCAAACAAAAATTAATAATTTTTAATCTGGAGGTAGCCGTGCTTAACACTGACATTAGGACATCATATGTGTCCCACTGCTGGGCATAGGCTTCCTCTCATTCCTGAGAGGGTTTTTAGAGTCCCCCTTGAGCACAGTAGTCAGCAACAGGTAGTAGTTGAACAGAGTGATCAGCCTTCGGTATTTCGGAGAGGGTGCGCGTGAATTACGTGCTTAAATTCCTCCCTCCCCTTTTCCTCATCAGGCAACAAGGTGGTCTGCGGTTCTTCAAGTCTTTGGTGTCAATATTCCACTCATTAGAACCAAACAGTTTGCTTTGTCTTTTGTAACGCATACAGTAAAGAAGTGGAATAATATACAGGCGTCTTTCGTTCCGTCCGAATACAATGTGGACGTCTTCAAAAGTGAACAGGCTTTTGTTACCATCTAGGGCTTTATCACCACTTACCAGTAAGTGGTATTGTGGTCAAGCACTAGCTTATAATGAGTAAAAAAATGTATTATCTATACGATATTAACGACGATATAAAAATATTCCCATATACAAGCTGTATACTTTATATATATATATATATATATATATATATATATATATTGAATGTATTACATAAATTTTTGATAGTACGTCTCCTATGTATTCAAATACCATTGATCGGATTCTGATGGAACTTTGGTGGGTTGTTGAGCGCGCAACCGCAAATATTTCTGATAAAAACAGAGGTTTTGCAACGCATACCGAGCACAGATAGTTTTGAAGGCAGATGGCACATTCTCAATAATGTAATGTCCTCTAATGGATTAAAAGACAAATAAAGAAAAGAGATACACTAAAATATGTTTATTTTTGTCGTCACTTACATATTTTATTGCATTCGTACAACTACGTAACTAGTAAGGAAAATGTTCACTTGCTTACAGAACACCAGATACCACTAAATCAACAACAGCATTTGCTGCTGTAAGAAACTTTAGTTTATACTTCCGTCTGTAAATACAGATAACTTATAGAGGCACTTGAGAGACCATCTGTTATTGAACTCACTCAGTAAGTGGTGAAATATCGCAAGAAAGTTTCTGTACTCTTAGTAATAATGTTAGAAATATATATTTTTAAAGGAAATGAAAGCGACGTAAAGATGTGGTAGTAGAGATACAAAAACGTCAGACGTAGAACCTCCGAGTTTCGGCTAATATCGTGAATATTACTACAAGCATTTTAAGTTTAGTTGGAGTGCTAAACGGGAGTATTCAAACATCATTAAATTTCAAAGGTAAAGTTACACCCTATATACGTCCCACTGCTGAGCACAGGCATCCTCTCACTTTTGAGAGGGATTTAGGGCAAGGACCTGTACATCGCGCTGTGTCAATGCGTGTTGACGAACTTCACATGTCTTCAAAATATTTTTTTTATTTCATAGACATGCAGGTTTCCTCACGAACTTTTCCTTTACCGCCGAGCATGTGGTAAATGAACACTTAAAATTGCAATTAACAATTTCATTAGTCCCGCGGGGATCAAACCCAACCCGGGTCCCAAGCTCGCGAACTGTGAAATTTACAGAATTTTCCTTACAACAAAAAATAAAAAAATCTGTGATCGTGAATCCGCCAGCTAAGCGTGGCAACATTGGCAAAATATTAGGTAATTTATATGGGAGACCAATAATTAATATTAAAGAGAGAATATTGCAAGTTAAGAAGTCAACTTTTAAAAGGCTGTAATAATCAAAAGATGATGATTGACAAAACAATTGTCCAAATTCGAAAACCACGTTATTAGAGACAGGGGCGAGTTTATTACCCTCCTTTTTATTTCCACTGTAGTCAGTTGAAATTGAAAAAAAAAAAACTGGTAAATAATTTTCGTGACGAGAATATATGTTTATTTAATTAAAATAAACCGCAAAATTCTTGAATATCACGTAAAATCCGTTCAAATAGGTATGTTCGTTTTAAAAAAAAAATTGCTTTTGTTGTTATACCGCCTTTGTTGCCATTTTGATTGTCATTTAAAATTACCACAGATAACAATGAAATGTCGAGATTCCTCGCGTGTAATTGAAAACAACAATTTATATTCCGTAACTGTCGATAATTAATTTAATTAAAATGCACATCGAGTCGAGCCACAGAGCACAGTAATGAGATATGTATTTCGAATTGTACTTAAATGTAAAATAACAATGATTCGGCGAAGCGTGGTCTCGATATATTTTGTGCAAATTATTGGATTAAAATTATAAAATAAAAATTTTAATTTAAAACTTACTTTAAAAAATATAATGATGAATAATCTATGGGGGCAATCTATGTGGAGGGTTTTGTTTAGCAGTAACTTTTTAAGGAAATCTAATGATAAATGGATGAACAAATTGGGTGTAAACGATGTAGCTCAGAGAACAAGCACTCGTTCTAAATTTAATTATTTCATTATAGAGCCACGCTGCAGCTCAACGAATTTGAACGGGGTAGGATGCTGATATTCTGTGAGAGCATATCACAGAATATCTGCGTCAAATAACAGTCTCATGTTACTGTAATTTATATGGTGAGTGTAGAGACTCTTTGTACTGGAAACGAGGCTTTCCATCTTAGTCCTCACAGATGCTGTCACCCCTGTCTGCATTTTGATTTTTTTATCGAGTATAAGTGTAAATTTCTATAGGCCACATCATACACATACCATAAGGTGGACTGTGTGCTCACTTATCATCCTTATTCTATAAAATAGACGAAGTTTGAACTGGTAGCAATGGATACTTTGGGGAGGACAATTTCGTAAGACAACCTGCATGTTTCAAAAATCAAAAATTTCGTGAACATTTGAAATCCGCCAACACACATTGTAGCTTCTACTTTAAACAAGATAAGATAAAACATTTATTTATACGAACGAAAAGATATCCAAAAAATCTCGTGCTGCTAAAGATAAAACATTGTAGACTGTTGCGAAAAATCGGTTATGTAGAAGTTTCAACGCTTAACTTTATTCATAGAACGTAACAAAATTTATTCCTTCCATTTGAAAGCATTTAGAAACGATTTTCAAATAGATTTTTATGTAGAGCCTGATTTAAAATTCGAAAGTTACTGAACAATCTTATCTTAGTGATTTGTTAATGATATTGTTGCTAACTCTTTTTCCAGTATTTCTTTATTTTTCATCATCATCATCATCATCATCGTCATAATAATCAAGATTATAGTCCTTCACAGGTTGAATGCTGAAAATAAGCCTCCTCCTAGGAATGCTACGAAACGAGGTCGTGATCCATCGACTTTCTGCATTCCTACGAAACCGCCACTTGAGAACCTTTCTTCTGTGTTGTTTTTCGGTTCCTCAAGTTATATGGTCAGACTATTACCACTTTAGCTTGATCTGTTGGCCTATCTCAGTTACTCTGGTTCTAATGCAGATATCCTCACTAGAAATTCTGTCATGTAGATAAACTCCAAGCAAACAAGATGAGGAGATGGTTCTCGACATCTTCTTTTGTTATAATCACACCTATCACTTGTTTGAATTATGTTTGTTAAATAATCGACGGAAAATATAATATATTATATTTAAATTATAAGATCAAAATAATCAACGGTCTCTTAGTCCATAGCTATACCAGCTAAAAAACGCCAGCTGGATTAAAGTACGTGAGGATAATATTGTCATCCGGTTAATAAGGTCACTTTCTTATAACTTAAACACCACAGACTTGTTTCCATATAAGGCTCTGTGATACGATAGCTCTTCATCAATCAAACAAATAATAAAGGATCAAAAGGGCGCTGCTTTATCGACGCCACTCGCCCTCACGTACCTTACTTGTAAGGTGACACGTTGAGTATATAAGAATTGCTGTGGTTGGAGGTCAATATGATACAATCCCATCAGTATTGCTGTTACCTACCAGCTGTTAGGCAGTTTGGGCTCAGAATTTGAAGGTGAAGTTTTTACCTTTAGTTTGGCAGAATCTCACTCATATGACAAGTGGCCGTTTCTCTTTTTACTGATAACTATCGGCACTCCCTTTCCGTCCTTTAGCTTGACGCGACATGAGCAGTTTTATTTAATTACGATGAACTAAATACGAAATGTTACTGCCTTAATTTTCTAAAACAGAATAACAATCACACAGAATATTTCAAAATTTCTGAACATGCATTTTTTCAAAACGGATTTAAACGTTGTACATGCCGGAGCTGTTTTTTTTGTTACATTTTACCTTTTTGTGAACATTGACAAGACTATTAAGCAATTTTCCTTGTAGGATATTGACTATCAATCTGGTGCCTATGTCTCTACTGAAATGTTATTAAATTTATATAAATGTAGCTAGCTGTCATAGATGTGTTTTAACTGACTGCAGTGGAATCCATAAGGAGAGTAAGATTTTTAATTGTGGCCAAAATTTAAAAAATATAAAATAATTAAACAAAACTGTGAGGTGAATGGTCCAAAAGTATAAGCTTGGGTTTGATCAAAAAGGACTGGGTTACATCTATCTAATAAGCCAGAGCATCATCATTTTGTCGGACATGTCATACCAAGGTAGCGGATAAGGACAACCTTTTTATAATATCCCATTTAGTAATGAATGCTATTATTTTTATAAAAATAAAGAGACAAACAAACTTACAGCCCACCTTATTGTAAGTAACTCCAAAAAATAAAGGTACAGAAGTATTGTAACCTCTGAGGACTAAGATGAAATGTCACACAGCCTGTGTGAAAGAAGCTCTCACCCTTATTGCCACAGGATCTTGTATCAGGATCGTGCTAAATGGAAGTCCGTAGTCTCTGCCTACCGATTTAGGTGGCAAGCATGAAAGTTAATGTTATGTTATGTTACATAATATTTGGCCACTTGACGTTATCTTATTACTTTTGGGAAAGTGCACTATTACCTAACACTCAAACGATCAATAAACAAATAAATAAAAAGGGAAATGATTTTAGTATAAGGCGATAATCGTACGTAGAATCGTATTAGTTGCTAAATGCTACCTTTAACAGTACATAAATCACAGATGTAACTTTTTCGTATTTATACCGGTAAATGTTTGCTTAGTCCTACTATTGCGGTTCATTGAGTCACTTTTAATTGAGGTCAGTTTTATTTGACACTGGCTGTGTTTGTAATGCGTTGTTAAACCTTTTTTAGTCAATAACATTTTCGAAATCTCACTTCATAGAAAACGTACATAAAAACCAACAAATAAGTATTATTTTTTTGTCGAAAACCTGCGCAGCGCACACAATTCTCACAAAAGTTTCATAGTTATTGAATGAACTGTATGGGAAATAAAACCGCAAATTTAATTAACAGAGAAAGAATCATAACTATTATCATCATCATCACAATTACAGGTCGTTACATCCACTGCTAAACGTAGGCCTCCTCCAAGGAAGAACAATAAATTTTTAGATATTTCAAACAATTAATAAAAAAATAATGTGTCACAATGTGAAATTATCTTTATACTGCACATGGTTTTGATCTCGTATTTACAAATCGCAGAAAATAACGACACGACATATTGCGCTGTTTCTGTTATACTTTTAACAGTTAATTCACGCACCATTGAGAAATCTCAATATACCAGACCTGTTGAAATATAACCTATATTGTTGCTGGTTAATGTAATTCTTTTGTTGCCTTTGTTAGGTACGCCTGCGTTATTATGAATCAAATTTTAAAATAACTAAAAAATGTTCTTTTTTTTTGTGATATTATAATAAATTTATACCCTTTATGCTGTAATAAGGCATTCTATCTTTATTCTCAGGGGTGACAAAGCATTTACAGTTTGATTTCTAATCGAATATAGGTGGTGTCTGTCAGGATGGGCATCACGTGATGGGCCACACATCCAATTTTTTTTATACAATATGGGTGACAAACGAGCACTCAGTCCACATGATGGTAAGTGGTTGCTGTGGTCCATAGACATAGATATTTACCCTCTATTAAGAATGAAAATGCAGATGCGTTGTCGCCCCTGAGGACTAAGATGGAGTGCCTAGTTTCCAGAAAAAAGGTTCTCCGGTTCTCTACTCTTACTATACGAAACACAGCAGCATTAAGCTGCTATTTTATGATGGTATTCTGTGAGAGCGTGGTCCCTCCCTGCTCGAGCCAACCCATTCGTGCTACAACCATAACATATCTGCAGTTTGGCTCTACTACGTAAGGTAACGTTTGCAAGAACTTGAAATTATATCCATATCATCTCGATGGTTGGCTGTCCATTACCGTGTGCTTTACGCGGAATTTATTTAATACTTACGCCAGAAAACATTTCGGTTAACTCCTCTATTTTTAAAGGCCAGCAACACACTTACTGTACATATGGTATTGAAAATGAACATTTTTTTGATTGCCTTTTGTTCTATAAAAAAAAAGAGTTTTTTAAGATCACGTATTTCATATAATATGTAAAAATATAAAACTAAGCGTTTGCTTGCCGTTTAAATGTGACGTAAGAGAATCTTCTACCCCATATCATCCCTTCCCAGGGAGTCGTAAGAAATGTAATGAAACAGGAGATGGGTAGCTGCATCTGCCTCAAAATAACTCAACATATTTCATTGTTTCGAGTCTTGGCGAACTAAACATGATCATTTGAAAAATATAGGTTTGCAATTTAAAGCGACTTTAACCTAATGATTAAGCGTAGGGCCTACAAAACTGAAAAGGTCGTTAGTTTGAATCCGCCATTCGACAACTGTAGTGAAACAGGTATGGTTCAGAAGCACTTTGAAACTTGACTGAATAGTTAAAATGAATATCGGCAGTTTTAAGAGCACTGCTAGTTTAATAATCTCAATGCTACAGGTAAAATTTTTGGAATAGAACAATACTTTTTTTCAATACGTAACGATGAAGAATTGATATATTGAATTATTATGCGTTAGAGCCATGCAGTATGTATACTATAGTTGTAGGATCGACTAAACAGGGGAAGGACCATACTCTCACAGAATACCAGCGTAAAATAGCAACTTAATGCTGCTGTGTTCGTGTTTCGTAGGGTGAGTGTAGAGAACCAGAGACCCCTTTACTGGAAACGAGGCACTCCATCTTAGTCGTCAGGGGCAACAGCGCATCTCTCATCTATCTAGGTCTATGATCTATTTTCATTCTTTATCGGGGATAGATGTAGATATCTATGGACCACAGGATCAACTTACGATCATATGGACTGTGTGCTTGTTTGTCATCCTTATTCTATTAAAATAAAATATTCTTAGAAAAGCTGCTCCGGTTCGTATCTGATGGAAGTGTGCATTAATGGGGTTCCTAATTCCTCAGAAACCCTCATACCACTCGTCAGCTTCGAGTGATGTATTGACATTGGATTTCTATTACGTAGTGCTCGAATACTTTTTCGGGTATGGACGTTTATTCAAGGGTTATTTGTTTATTTAAGAAATCTCCACGATAGAATAGAAATATCTAGGGGAGCTAAGGTTTTATAAAAAAATAACAAAATAACCATTGTCGCCTCATTCTGTTAAAGTAAAGTGTAAAGTGTTAAATTGCAACAAAAATATACAATGTTAAAAATTAAATTGTGTGATTTAAGGGGATTGTGAAGTGCCGATACGCGGCGCGAGTAGGTGTTTTCAAAAATGCTGTCTGTTTCATACTGCTTGCCGCTTTCATATCACCGTGTTGTGCAATAAAGATACTCGTAGTTGCAAGCCTTGCAAGCAATTGCTTACTTTTCCTTTTTGAAATATTGTTTCGGGCGATAACGTTTTCATCTACTAAATACTTACTAAATGAGACCATTTTCATCTCATTAGAATCAGTACACCTTTATCTAAGTCTGTACGATATTCTTTGTCAGTAATTGAGTTTATATTGATTAAAAAAAAAGCTCAAAGAAGTTTTAAGTCAAAAATATAGATATTCAGATGCTAATAATATAATAAATATATATCTAACGCAGTATTTCTTTAAAATATAAACCTACGGACACACACTAACACTACCTTGAGGGCCATTAGAGGCACAAAAAACCCGATACTCCTGTAGAAGTAACCACTTGCAGCATCTTTGCCGGAATGTAGATGGGGATATGGTAGACCAGACTGGTGGTGGCAAAGCGTATCTGATTTTAGCAACGACGAGTTTGAGAGTTCTACAAAAAGAGTACCTACTATCTACTGTAATAGTAGATAGATTATCGATTACTGCCCTCCATATTGTAAATATTTTATTGTAGTGTAAATATTTTAGGTTTTAGTCATAGCCCTTTTAAATTACGATACGCGGCGCGAGTAGGTGTTTTCAAAAATGCTGTCTGTTTCATACTGCTTGCCGCTTTCATATCGCCGTATTGTGCATTAAAGATAGTTGCAAGCCTTGCAAGCAATTGCTTACTTTTCCTTTTTGAAATATTGTTTCGGGCGATAACGTTTTCATCTACTAAATACTTATTAAATGAGACCATTTTGATCTCATTAGATTCAGTACACCTTTATCCTAAGTCTGTACGATATTCTTTGTCAGTAATTGAGTTTAGATTGATTAAAATAAAAAAAAAGCTCAAAGAAGTTTTTCAGTCAAAAATATAGATATTTAGATGCTAATAATATAATAAATATATATCTAACGCAATATTTCTTTAAAATATAAAACTACGGACCTAGATTTTCATTATCTACAACATTTACAAACATTATGAAAATTAAACTATGTGTAGAAAAACGTTATCGCTTTTTGTATGAAAATTTACTTTTAAATAAAACTAATTTTAAGGACTTTATCGCGTATATTAACTTATTTTACATTCCCAACGTCGACCACGGCTACCAACAGATTAAAAATTATTAATTTTTGTTCCGATCTACGCAGTATGAACTTACAGTATCATGAAGTCTTGCAGTTGTATGCTTGGGTTGGGATTTAATTTTATTAATTATGGGATCGCAAGCAGATGGTAGCACCCAGCCATCTTCTCTATTGAAATTAGGATATTTCTTGATTTCAATAGCCTCGCGAATCATCCTTGGAAGGAATCGGTGTTCTTTAGCGAGGATTAGTGGTGTATCAAATCTAATGTAGTGACGGGGGCGATCCTGTACGTGTTAACAGACTGCATACTTCCCGGAGCGTCTATTCTTTACATCAGTTATATGTTCTTTAACGCGGGTTTTTATGGATGTTTTAGTTTGTCTTATATAAACGAGACCACATTCACATTCAAGCTTGTACACTCCTGCATCTTGCAGAGGAATTGATACTTGACTGATGGTAAAAACTGACCAATCTTCTTCGGCGGCTTGAAATATGTTTTAATGGAAGCACGCTTCAAGATGTAGCCAATCTTGTCAGTGACTCCTCTGACATATGGCAGTACAGCAGGCACTCGCTCGACTGTGGCCGGCTTAACTCGTTCACTGGGACGTAGGCGCGGGACCCGAAGCTTATTGTCGTGCAAAACTTGCTTGACGTGTTGGAGCTCGGCGGCCAGGTGTTTACTGTCACAGATCCCTCGTGCTCTCTGAAACAAAGATTTACTCATGGTAGCTAACTGTGAAGGATGGTGGTGAGAATCACCGTTTCAATCTATAAGTTGGTGAATCGATTTGGCTCACTATAGGACGTAGTGGAGCATTGGGCTTGTGTATTTTTGGTAACCCATACAACTTCGGTGTTTTGGCACTTGGCGATCATAATGTCATTCCTACGTGTGTCAAAATATCCCCTAAAAAGGACATTCGAGGAAGCGCTAAGATCTTAAATCAGGCAATTAAAAAGTTGTGACGAACGGTAATGCAACAAAAACGCTCCGATCTACATACCATAAACAAATACATAGACACATCATTCAGTGAGTTAAGGGCAGTTTTAACGACATTTGATTATAATGTTTGCATAGAAACGTTAAATAAATGAGAAATTAATAAGTATAACGAATGCAAAAACAAACATATAATAAAATATCAAAAATTAACGACCAAACTAATGATAATAAAAAATAATTATTGTGAATGTGGTCTCTATTATATAGGACAAACTAAAAGATCCATAAAAACCCGCGTTAAAGAACACATAGCTGATGTGAAGACTAGATGCTCCGGGAAGTCTGCAGTATGTGAACACGTACAGGATCGCCCCCGTCACTATATTAGATTTGATAGACCCCAAATCCTCGCTAAAGAACACCGATTCCTTCCAAGGATGACCCGCGAGGCTATTGAAAGCAAGAAACATCCTAATTTCAATAGAGAAGATGGCTGGGTGCTACCATCTGCTTGCGATCCCATAATTAATAAAATTAAATCCCAACCCAAGCATACAACTGCAAGACTTCATGATACTTTAAGTTCATACTGCGTAGATCGGAACAAAAAATAATAATTTTTAATCTGGAGGTAGCCGTGGTTAAATATGACAATGGGACATCATACACCTCAGTCCCTCCCGTGACCATGGGTGCTGTAAAGTGCTTGAAACGTCGGGAATGTAAAATAAGTTAATGTACGCGATAAAATCCGTAAAATTAGTTTTATTTAAATGTGTAGTGTTCGCGTAAATATAAGAAATCATTATGAAAATTTACAGCTTCACTATTCTCCTAAACAGAAACAACTTAATAATTAGTTGTGGCAAAAATCACAGACCGTGATTCAGATGAAAAGGGAAACCAATTACTATTCTTATTCTGCCACAGCCAGGTCATAGGCAAGTGACGAAAAACACGTGTCTTAGAATAAAAATAATTAATAACAAAAAATACAAAAACTACACACTAACTTGAGGGCCATTAGAGGCACAAAAAACCCGATACTCCTGTAGAAGTAGCCACTTGCAGCATCTTTGCCGGAATGTAGATGGGGATATGGTAGACCAGACTGGTGGTGGCAAAGCGTATCAGATTTTACCAACGACCAATTTGAGAGTTCTACAAAAAGAGTACCTACTATCTACTGTAATAGTAGATAGATTATCGATTACTGCCCTCCATATTGTAAATATTTTATTGTAGTATAAAAATATTAGGTTTTAGTAGCCCTTTTAAATTTTTTCCTCGTCTTCAAGATGGTCTAATGCTGGACATGAGATAATCTATAAAAGGAAGGGTTCATCATAACTACCATAGGTGAAGTTGATACTTGATTCTAGTTTCTTTAATATTATAAAAAAGCTTAATCACTAGATTTGTACAATGATTTATATGTTAACACTTAGGATGGATTCGACTGACCCTAGAATTATACGAAGTAATGGTTAACAGTGGTAGAGCCACGCGGCAGATTTTGCTGTCGCATGGATGGGCCGGCTCGAACCGGGGTGGTACCACGACCTCACAGAAAACCAGCGTGAAGTAGAGGTTTACCTCTGCGTTTCGCTTGGTGAGTGCAGGTGGCCGGAGGCCCTTTTTACTGAAAATGAGGCATTCCATCTTAGTCTCACGGGTGACAACGCATCTACATTTTGATTTGTAATAGAGGATAGATGTAGATGTCTATGGGCCGCAGCAACCACTTACCATCAGGTGGACTGTGTGCTCGTTTTTCACCCTTAACGTATAAAAAAAACTATACCAGGGATAGAACAGAAACAAAAACACTCGCGCGGTACCGCCATATTAACGTCGAGTCTGTGATAAAAAATAATTTAAAATTGTAAAACCAATGAAATTCTTACTTTATTTTATCAAAAACTGTAAATAAATATCCAAAGTTATAGTGACAGTGTTATTTCCGTAATTTTGACCCATATACACATAAAAACAACAATGTTATAAATATTTTTATTCTGCTACAAGTTCTACAAGTTCTAGTGAAAGTAATAAGAACTAAACAAAAAAGTAAAAACACAGTGAACACCGTGAAAAGTGACCATATACAGTGACAAAAACCATTAAAATATTCACAAAATAATAACAAATAATATTAGTGATTAACATCGACAGTGCAATAAATTTTTGCAGCATGAATCACAATAACGATCTCAGTGCATTTTAAATAACAGTAAGCAGCAAGTGCTCTAAAATTTCAATATTATAAGCAAAAGTTGCCCTGGCGTGGTGGTATACGCCTATAAACGCCTGTACCGCACAAGGAATCGTGACTTCGTGTCGCGACATTAAGCGGATCTTTTTCATCATTTATGTTGAAATTTATTTCGACATCAAATTTACTTATTTATTTCTAACTTCTAATTCAATTGATATCTGAATTTGTGTTTTTATTCAGATTCTAATTGAAATTTAACTTAATTGGATTATTCACAATACTCCTTAAAAAACTGAGCAAATATAATGTCATCTTCAAAGTACAGCGTTCTAAAAATAAAATGCGACAAATGCAAAACCTTACTAACCAGACGTGAACACCTATCTTGTTACAATGTAAGCGCAAGCTTGACCTGGTATGCGCTAATGTTTCAATTCATCGATTTAAAATCATGGATACAAATAGGAAAAAGAGCTGGAGATGTGATAAATGCATAAATAAAACTTCTTCTGCAACAAAAGCGGGGCCATCGTCGGTCTCAAAACAAACAGTAAATACACCGCAAAATAGTAGTAACATGAGCTAACTTGTCAGATGAAAATTATTATATAACGAAGAGAAACCACAAAAAAAAACTAGACTTCACATCTCCTTGGAGGATTTGGCACATAACTTAACCGAGGACTATGCGAGTAATACCTCGTCAACGTTACTTGAAGCACGCAGAAAAGTTTACCAAATCTATCAGTTGATAATGACTCAGAGCTTATTGAGGAGATCAACCTGCTTATGACTCAATTAGCTAGCGCCCATGTGGAAATTGGACGATTAAATATACAGGTTACCCACCTTCAAAAGGTAATAGAAAGCCAACAAAAAAAGAGCAAAATATTTAAACAACTACTTTCCGAGCCTAGTCCACGAAAGTTGACGCCATCGAAATCTGTCAATATTAAGCACAAACCACTCCAAAATATTGCTTTAGCATCCTCCCCAGAAAATACCCCCTGTGATGAAGATATAGCGAACTCTGAACTGAGAACTGTACCTGGGACAAAAGAAATAAGACAACATGAAATGGCAAACAATTCCATAGAGATAACACCCGCAGTATCTATCAACGAACAAAGCCAAAGGATTGTTATAATTGGCGATCGAACAGCACAGAACATGGCGACATCTTTAGCACAAACAAGATCTAATTACAAAAATCTAAAGAAAGATTCTATCAGTGGAATTGTATATCCAAATGCTACTTTCATTTGGATATACAATTTCACTGATGTAATTCAGTGTTCTAAAATTATGGTTGAAGAAATACAAGAAGACGACTGGCTTGTTCTATGTCTAGGATCCAATGACGTGAACCCAATTAAAATAGGCGTGGAGCTGTCATCATTACTTAAGAGACAAAATAAGGCAAAAATATTAGTGACCAGTGTAATTGAAAACCCGTATCTTAATGTAAAAAGACTCTTCCCTTCCCATATTCAAACTCTTTTGAAGTGTTTCAAAAATGTCAACTACCCAGATTTAAGTTATAGTTGTATGTATCCGTATCCTAGAGTTAATAATGTAATTGACACCATTAATTACAAAAAGTATTTTCTATGTAATTCAAAAAATAATAATGGCATACCAAAATGTAACTGCAGGTCACTGGAAACCAATGTAACCGCAAAGCCAGGCACCAATGCTTTCTATTTTAGAAGTCTTAGAAAACATAAAACAGCTAATAAGGCTTCAATCTCTATTAACAAAAAAGTGAAACCTCCTGAAGGCACGATTGCATACTACTTTAAGACAGTAAAAAAAATCGTCTGTACACGAAAAGACACGGATTAGCTTTTTCGTTAGGAACGATAATAAGCACAAATCTTTTCGACTTCTTCATCAAAATATAGCTGGTGTACTAAACAAAATTGACATTATATACTTGACGCCAACGGAATTATCACAATCTCATAAATCTATTGACATTGTATGTTTAACTGAGACGTTTATACAGCAAGGTTGCGAGGCCAATTTTAATTTAAACGGATATAGACTGGCTACGTCGTTCTGCCGGCCGACACAGAGACGGGGTGGTGTTTGTGTTCTTAGCAAAAAAGGATTGGAATGCAAACCTATTGATATTGCTAACCAACTTGCTTGTCCCTACCACATCGAATTTTGTGAAATAGAAATCACACAATATAACCTTACCATTATTTGCATTTATAGAACACCAGATAGCAATGTTAATCTATTTTTTTACAAATTAAATGAGCTTTTATATAATTTACCAAAAAAAAAACGTGCAAAAAAGTATTTTATGTGGCGATTGGAATATAGACATACTCAAAGAAGGAAAAAATACGTGAGAGCTATTTGAAATATTAGAAAATTACAATGTATCTATCCACATTAAGATCCTTACTAGGAAAAATTCATTTATTGAACAAGTAGCCAGCACTTTAAGCAAGGTAGATGCTGAGGTCTTAAACCTGGCATTGTCAGATCATGAAACAGGCCAAGTAATATTGTTTCAAATTCAAAAAAAACTTTGATCCCAGTCATATCAAAGATATTTGAGAGAACTATGTACGATAGATTTAGTAAATTTATATAAAGATTTGGTATCTTAACTGAAGATCAGTTCGATTTTCGCATAAACAGATCTACAACTTTAGCATGCTTCAACTTTATTAAAGACATAGCAGAGAGTATCGATAGAAAAACTCTAGTAATTGCTCTCATGCTGGACATGACCAAAGCCTTTGATCTTGTTGACCACAAAATTCTATTAAACAAAATTGAAAGTTACGGGATAAGAGGTGCGGCTTACACGTGGCTAAGCAGTTACTTGCAAGGCCGATAACAATGCACAGAAATATTACTACTAATACTCGGCTAACGCAAGCACAACAAGACAGCATATTTACGAAAGAACTACATCGTTCACAGTTTAGATCTAATGACCGTGGTATCCCTCAGGGTAGTATTTTAGGACCTTTGATCTTTTTGCTATTATTATTGACTTGTCTAAAATAACCAAGCATAAATGAATCTTGTTCGCAGACGACACAACTTTTATATTGAAATGCACCAAAAAAGACATATATGAAACCGAAATAAATAATTCTATTAATACTATTGTGACATGGCTTAGTTCTAATAATCTCTTACTTAATATTGACAAAAGAAAAATAATATAAATTGGAAATTACAAAATGGAACCTATGAACATGAATATAAAATATGAAAATTCGAAGATAGAAAATGTTGAATCAGTTATGTTTTTAGGTATAAAAATTGAAAAAAATTTAAACTGGAAGCTTCACATTGACCAGGTTTGTACAAAATTAAACCGGTTTGTATATCCTTTAAAAAGATTGAGAAGAACAATATCACAAAAAGCAGCAGTGTGTCTTCAGTATTATTATATGGTCTGCCTTTGTGGGGGAATTCTGTTGATGTGATTACAGCGTTTAAATTACAAAAGAAATGTGTGCGAGCTGTATGTGGTGCGTGGTTTCTAGATTGCTTCAAGCCATTGTTCAAAAAGATACAAGTTTTGCCTTTGCCATGCATGTATATTCGAGAAATATGTATTTTTGTAAAGCGACACCCGAATTATTTCAAAACCCACGCTGAATCTCTTGAAAGGCAAACAAGCCATAAAAATAGATTATTTCATCCCAAATGCAATACTAGATTTTATGCAAACAGTGCTCCTATGATGTCTATTAAAATATATAATAAATTACCCAATAACTTAAAAGAAATACCTTTGAATAAATTTAAAATTGAGATTAATAAATGGCTTCTTGATAAGTGTTATTATAGTGTTAAGAAATATTTTAATCGATTGCAATATTATTAAATGTATTATATAATTTATCTATTTTGACATTATGTACAAGTAAATTTGATTATTTTTGAGATATATTTGCACACCGGTACAACTCCCGGTAGAATATATATTGAGACTTACTCTTATACTAAATACCTGTATTATCTAGAAATTTTATTCTGCAAATAAAGATTTTGACTTTGACTTTGATAAATAATTTAAATACCTAGTAAAGTCGTGAACGAAGGAGTGAGTCGAGACGATACGCGAGTAACAGAGATGATCAACAAATAACTCAGCAAATATTGTTCTATTATGGGGCGATGTAATAGATTATATTATGTCTACTCACTTTCATATTTTAGTATCTAAAACAGCTGTCAACAAGTCTCAATGTCGAGTTGCTTGTAAGGTCAAACCTTAGAGTTATTACATATATACGTATGTTTGAAGTTTTATTCGTTGTGTTTGTTTTTATTGAATGTATTGTATGTAAAATTCTTGATATTATTCGATGGTTTCAAATAAAAGGAATGAATAAAAATAAACGCAATCTGTAAGTGTCTGTTTGTAATGTCGAAATAACAGTTTTTTACTATATGAATATCAAAGTATATACGGTACTTATAACAAAAACACGATATTTAAAATTTTTGTCTCTCTGTCTCTCTGTCTGTCTGTTTGTCTGTTTTTTCCGGCTAATCTTCGAAACGGCTGGACCGATTTTGACCGGACTTTCACTGGCAGATGTTATAAAAAGTTACATAGACTACTTTTATTTTAGAAAAAGAATTAGGGTTATGCGCAAAAAATTAAAACCCATTAAATCCAATCGTAATAAATTACGCGTGGGCGAAGTCGCGGGACTAGCTAGTTTATAATAAAATACTGACAAAATGAGCTTAAAATTGAAAATGATAGTAATATCAGCGAAGAAACTTAAGCCATTAAAATATTATTGCAGTAACTGTTATTCCAAGGAAATGGGCGGTTTAGTAACTATTCCTGAATGGACTTGATCTTCGTAGAATTGCAAGAAAATAAAAACTAAAATTGATTTATAGTATTATTGAGAATAAAATTTACTTTCATTTGGTGAAATTCACCCTTCAAAGAATAGTTTTGGTAACTATTCACAATCATAGCGAGTTAAAAGTCTCGTTTGGCAAGAAGCCTAGACTAATAGTCTAATAGTGCAAATGCAGTTGCAATGTGTCGGAAGAATTTTGATTATTCGGAATGCACTGAGATAGTGTGACGCTGAAATTAAAACATAAATTTTACACTACCGCAGTGCTATCACAGAAGGGAGTCTTACTGGGTACCACCCACCACCCTCTCAAGCCCGTTAAACTAAATTAAGAAATATAATACATGATAGAGCCGCGCTGCACCGTACTTGTATTATAGTTGAAATAAGAATGCAAACGCTCGACCGGAGAAGGACCACGCTCGGTTAGAATATCTGCGTAAATAGCAGAATAATGCTGCTGTGTTTCGTATGGTGACTGACAAGATCCGAGACCAATTTTACCACGTTTTATTAGCTAAGTTTGTTGTCTGTTCGTTAAAAGTTTTTTAATTGATTTGACACTAACTTCCCGATGAGGTAGAGACTTGAAAATTTAAAAAAAGCTTAAAACTGGATGACAATGGAACATGGAATGCCTTGTCTGTTTGTTGGTGTTTGCTACGAATATGTCACATGATTTGAAATTAAGCCTTGAAACTTTATACAGAGTTCAAAAGTAGAAAGTTTAAAATTTTTTTTTATATATAATTAGGGTGACAAACGAGCACACAGTTCACCTGATGGTAAATGGTTGCTGCGGCCTATAGACATCTACATCTATCCTCTATTGCAAATCAAAATGTAGATGCGTTGTCCCGTGAGAACTAAGATGGAATGCCTCATTTGCAGTAAAAAGGGCCTCCAGCCACCTGCACTCACCAAGCGAAACGCAGAAGTAAACCTCTACTTCACGCTGGTTTTCTGTGAGGTCGTAGTACCACACCGGTTGGAGCCGGCCCATCCGTACGACAGCAAAAGCTGCCGCGTGGCTTTACCACTGTTGACATAAGAAAATGATCTTCATTTTAAAATTATAATTAATTGTAACGAGGTATTCCAACTTAGAGTACAGGGGTGACAACGCATCTGCATTTTGATACTAAGATGCAGATGCCATTGAAACATTTATGTGTCTTTGAGTCACTACATCTACATACCGTCTGATGGACCGTGTTCGTTTGTCACTCTTACTTGTTCAAAAAGATCATTCATTAAATTTGTATATACATTTTTAAGGAAGAGACTAATATTCCACGATGGCCAAGTTTACATTTTATATGACTGTAATGATGATGAAAGTGAAGTAACTACAAGCTTATTATTATTTATTAACCAGCGACATGTATAGAATTTATTGATGTGGCGTCATTTAAATTTAAAATTATCAAAGGCCATTTATTTTGTCAACTTTTCGTTTCTAAAACAGTCTCCAAATTTTTCGGATAAAAATTAACTCTTAGTAAATTTTCATCACAATCGCTTCAGTCAATTCGAAGATAAGTCCGGACAGATAGATAGACAGACAGACAGATAAAAAGTTTAAAAATAGTCGTCTAAGTATTAATAGTATGCAAATAACAGTCTTGCACGATAGAAGCCTGTTATTTCAATATTACAGACAATATTACAAAATTAAAAATGTAGATTAGAAAATATATGAAAGTAGTTCAACAAGTATAAATTAATTAAAATGGAATGTAGTACAAAATGCGCTAAACCTTTTGCCTGGAATGGCTAAAGTGGTAATGGACGACAAATATTGATACTTTGAAGACGTGACCATGCACTCCATTAAGAGATCAACGCTATATTCTTCGAGCAACACACCCTTATTTTTGTGTTTTGCTGTATGATATTTAAATACAACGGTTTCGTTTTTAGAAAGCTTATTTTGTTTGCAGAATGTTTTGATGTTATACTTAATTTATATTGAAATCCAAGTTTCAAGACCATATTTAACTATCTAAATCAATGTTTACCTAACATTTGTTATGAAAGATTGGACAAATTAAAAAAAATATATTAAAGCATCCTTTCATTTTCCCAAATAAAGTTAAGGCCCTCTATAAACTATAGCGTATTAATGGCGTGTAGGTACAAAATCTTACTTCGCTTTCCGAATTTGTCGAGCTAATTAGTATCAAAGCTTGGAAAGATGTAGCATGGAAACAATGGTAGGTAACAATCATTCTACCCTATTGTGGTCATAATGGTGCCTTTCCATGCTTGCCAAGCCTTGGCAAACGTCTTCAAGTCCCAAGCGTCCACAAATCTCGTTTGGCGTTTGAAAGTCGTTTTCATGCTTGTGAATGCGTCAGTGTGCTACGTACACCCAAACATGGCGGACACCGAACTTGTGTTAGCTATTG
The DNA here is from genome assembly GCA_963668995.1 of Parnassius mnemosyne. Lineage (NCBI taxonomy): Eukaryota > Metazoa > Arthropoda > Insecta > Lepidoptera > Papilionidae > Parnassius > Parnassius mnemosyne. Next base: position 36,206,240 of record CAVLGL010000079.1, on the reverse strand, counting down.
CGTTTGGTTTAACATACTTTTATTTGAAAAACAAGCAAAGTAATACAAAAACAAGGAATTTTTGGCTTGTAATTCTTTTACTGGCTTTCCCGTTAACTCGGCAAGACGACTCCAAGCATCTGCAACTTTCTTTTTATTTTTATGTTTAACGTCTTTAGGGTTCCAGATAAAGGATTCGCTCTGGTAATATTCCAGAAACGACAAACTCTCTTCGTTCGACCAGCCACTCATTTTAAACAAAGAACTAAACATGCGCTCGTCGCGAAATCACAATTTCTACTAAACGCGCACCAACGTGGTGAATGCGTTGCAAGCGCTTACCGCAAGCGCCCTTTGATCTGTGTCCAAAAACCGACACTAGTCCGGATCGGGGACAAGCGTCCACAAGCTCACGCAAGCCAAGCCAAACGCCCTCTATATGCCGGGTTTCCATGCTTGCCAACCCTCGGTAAACGTCTTCAAGCCCCAAGCGTTCACAAATCTCGTTTGGCGTTTGGAAGTCGTTTTCATGCTTGTGAATGCGTCAGTGTGCTACCCAAGCATGGCAGACACCGAACTTGTGTCGACTATTGCGTTTGGTTTAACATACTTTTATTTGAAATACAAGCAAAGTAATACACGCAAGCCAAGCCAAAAGCCCTCTTTACACACTTGTGCTTGTGGATGCTTGCCGAGACTTGGCAAGCGTGGAAACCCGGCATTACACGCTTGTGCTTGTGGATGCTTGCCGAGATTTGGCAAGCGTGTAAACCCGGCATTACACGCTTGTGCTTGTGGATGCTTGCCGAGACTTGGCAAGCGTGGAAACCCGGCATTACACGCTTGTGCTTGTGGATGCTTGCCGAGATTTGGCAAGCGTGTAAACCCGGCATAAGCTTTCTTATAGTCTACATACGCAAGACAAAGTAGATTATACTCTTCGGCCTTCTCTACAATTTGCCGAAAGATATGCTTATACTTACTGCCTTTTTGATTTATGTAATTGCCTATTTGCAAACCGGCTTCTTCTAGTGAAGTGATCAAGTCTGCGTGTAAGATGATTCGTAAAGACTTTTGAAAACAGAACGTATACGTAGCTCAGAAAGGAAAGTAGTACTGTAGTTTTTGAATAGAGCATTGTCGCCCTTCTTGAAGAACAATACCATCACACTCCTGCTCCACGAATCCACAGTAGTTCCACTACTGAGGAAAGAACTGAAGAACGTTTGAAGAACTACTAGTACCAGTTTTTTCAAACACTTTTAAAAGCTCATATATAATTCCATCCTCGCCTATACACTTTAAAAACAAGTAAAATCCGACTTCCATAATATTTTTTTTACATAATTTAACAGCTTCTGAAGCCATAGTGAATAAAATTTAAAGCCTATAACTATTTTATATCATAATTTTAAGTTTTCGGCGTCGGTTTTAATATTTTTAATTTTAATATCGGCAATTAAAGAAAATTGAATCCTTGTGTGAAAATAATATGAAGGGATAAACACAGACTAGTCATTCATTAATGGAGTAATCTTTACTCTTTTATAACAAAGTCCTAGAAAAATAACAAGCTCCATTACTATGATACCATTATTAAATATAATACTTATAATAAAAGTCATTATTTACCAAGCAGTTTATCATCATCATCATCATCATCATCATCATCATCATTACAGCCCTTCACAAGTCCACTGCTGAACATAGGCCTCCCCCAAGGAATGCCACAAAGCACGGTCCTGAGCCACCTGCATCCATCGACTTCCTGCATATCTTACCAGGTCGTCACTCCATCTAGTGGTGGGACGCCCAACACTTCGTCCGCCGGAACGAGGCCGCCACTCGAGAACCTTTTTTCCGCATCGGTTGTCGGTTCTTCGAGCTATATGGCCGGCCCACTGCCACTTCAGCTTACTAATCCGTTGGGCTATGTCGGTCACTCTAGTTCTACTGCGGATATCCTCATTTCTAAGTATATCACGCAGAGAAACTCCAAGCATAGCCCTCTCCATACCTCGCTGAGTAACCTTGAGCTTCCTCATCCGGCCAGCAGTGAAGGACCACGTCTCAGTACCATAGGTCATCTGGCAACACGCACTGATTGTACATAATATTTTATGATAATTTAAATTCAATGAAGTAGTTCATCTAGTTAAAACGATTTAACGAGATGAACTACAAAAACGTTTTGTGCAATGACAAAGGCTTAGCATCAACTCATAACTAACCGAAAGTTCTAAACTTTGGGGTTAAATGGCACTTCAAACTTCTTGAAACTATGTCGTCATATAGCCGTATGATATGTTTGCAAAGATGTTCCTGGTACCATAATTTATTGCCAGTTGATTATTAAATTTCAGTCAAGGAATTTTCATCATAAATTGCGTGTTTTAAATAATTAGTATATGTTTCACACTTAATATTAATTAAGAATCATACCTAACGACCACTAATCTGAAACAAAGACTTTGTTATTCTATAAATTTATAATTATATATTACTAGCGATTCGCTCTGGCTTCGCACGAGTGCTTTCTGGATCTCGACAACAGAGCAATCTACCGGGTCCAATTGTGAATACAAACCATCCAGGGACATACTCAAACTGTTTGGTTGTTAGTTTTGTTTACTCTTTTTTTTTAATACTAGTAATGCTATTAAACATTACTAATATTCCCTTTAACCACTTCTGGTAAACTTAAAATGCTTGTATTAGAAGTGGTTCACGACAGTAGTCAGGGTTCCCTGTTATTATGTTGTTATAACAACAGTTTTTGTTTACAATGTGAACATACTATTTATTTTCAAAGACTCAGTGACATCAATCTTGCTGAACAGATCCAACTTAATTTGACACGCCTCTTAATTTTCGTACACCATTAATCATTTTACTCTGCCGTTTTTTATTAAGACCACTTTGTGGGCGCTTCCTCTACGCTCAATTTATGGAAGGTACATAATGGGAAAATATGAATGGCTATGGAACTGACACTTAGAGTGGTTTTATAATAATTAATTTTTACGTAAATCACGTTGAAAAAGACTTACGCTTTTTTTAAATTACTTTATATAAGAGGGACCAAACGGGCATGTGGCTAACCTGATGGAAAGTGACTACCACCGCTCATGAACAACTGCAATAACAGGAGAATTGCAAGTGTGTTGCCGAAATTCTAAATAGAAGTAAGTTAAATAAGTTGTTCTCACATTTAAAAGTACAGGAAGCTGGAAAGCACTCGAAACACGCCAGAAATAAAAAACGAACTAAAATCCAACACGATAAAATCCGTACCTGATATTAGTTAATCCAACTCAAATTGATTACTTATTAAGATTCACAGAATTCCTAATTCAAAGAAAAAGCCAGGAAACATGATTTTTATAGGTTTTACCGATAGTTGTATTTTCCTTTCATCTATATAGAGACGAAGGTCTGTTCTTTGATCGAATCTGTGAAAACAAAAATGTACGTCAGTTGAATTTTCCGATATTTATTTTTCTTCTTATACTTTGTTCTTTTATTGAGTTCTGGCCAAACATCCTATTAAGGTTCCGTTATTGTATAAAAACGAATATAAGTAGTTATCAATTTTAAGATAGGTATGTATTCCTATAATATGTATTATATTTACTTACATCCATCCATTATAGCCTATCAAAAGTCTACTGATGAATATAGATCTCCTTCATAGATCTATAGATTTTTTTCACTTACCATCAGGTGAACTGTGTGCTCGCTTGTCGCCCTTATCCTATATAAAACACAGTCCACCTGATGGTAAAGTGATGCTGTGGCCCATAGGCATCTACATTTATATCGATTAACAAACAAAATGCATATGCGTTGTCAACTGTAAGCAGAAGGAATGCCTCGTTTTCAGTAAAAAAGGTCTTTATTTTCGTTTCTAAGACTTTGTTTTCTTCCTCTCAATTATAACATTTTAAATGATTTATTATAATGGTTGTTTGATTGTGGTAGTTGTATTTTAAAAGCCGGAGCCTTAGGCAATTAAACTGCTTTTCGTTCATACTTTGTTTCGCAAAACTTTTGGGTTAATGATACTTTCCGAACTTTATCTAATTGATTTCAGACTTGAGTGGCTACTAAATACTTAGACTTAAGAACTCAAAGCCGCATAAAACGGTAATCACACTTTGAGAGATAATCGTAGTAAATGAAATGTTTTAAAGTGAAACATATTTCTTAGAAAACTCTCTTCCAATTTATTAAGAGAAAAGTGAATTTTTGTATAGTACAGAATAGTCGTTATTACTTCATATTTATTAAACAAAACATCTAAATGTAGCAATATTAAATTACGTTGTATATATGAGTACATCGCCGTGTACAGCGACGGTGTAGTGGCGGTGTAAGAATATCCATTACTCCATAATATGATATTATCGTTATTATCTTGTGGATACCACTGTTTTTCTCGGTATTACTATTGACGCGAAACTTCAATGGGGCCCCCATATATCTAAATTAGCAAGCAGACTTAGTTCTGCAGCATATGCTGTAAGAAAGATTAGAAGTCTCACAGATGTTGAGACAGCTAGGTTAGTGTATTTTAGTTACTTTCATAGCGTAATGTCTTATGGAATTTTGCTATGGGGTAATGCGACTGATATTGAAGCTACATTTGTTTTGCAAAAGAGAGCCGTACGGGCGATTTATAATCTAAATTGTAAAGAGTCCCTTAGAGAAAAATTTAAAGAAATAAACATATTAACTTTGGCATTGCAATATATTTATGAAATGTAATGTATGTACATAAAAACATAAATAGCTTTAATAAGAATAAGGATGTTCATACCTTAAACACTAGGAACAAACATAAGCTTGTAATGCCACTTACAAGACTCCACAGAATTAGTAATTCATTTATGGGGCAATGTATACGCTTTTACAACAGAATCCCAGAACATGTTCAAAGTTTGTCAATAAACAAGTTTAAAAGTTTTATTAAAGAAAAACTGTACAAAAAGGGTTATTATAATATCAAGGAATACATGAATGAAAATAACCCCTGGGAATAAGGTGATCGCCACTATGCTGGTTCTATGAAAATTCATTTAAAATTGTATAAACAAAATTATTGTTAAGTGAAATTATGTTTAAAAAAAAAGTCCCGCTGGGTTTCTTGCTGGTTCTTCCCAGGACAGAGGTATTTTCCGAACCAGTGGTAAATAAAATAATGACTTTCAATAAGTATTATGTAATAATCCATATTGAATAAAAATCATTCTATTCTATTCTATTCTATCATTCCGCGGGTGTCACGAGAGGTGATAGAAAGAAAAAAACCAGAAGATGGGCAGCAGCGTCTTCCTAATAGAAGCTAAAAATAAAAAATAAACTGAGGTTGCCAAACCGGAGTTTTAGAGATAGGACGGCTTTTCCCTTATTCCTTATAGTAAGCAAGGCGCCCTCGAAGCTCTGAGACAGATGAATCTGTAAAAGCCAATAGGCTAACAACACTTTGTTGTTAGCCTATTTGTCTCTGTGGCAACGCCGGTGATAAGTTGTAAAATAATTGCTCCCAACTATTTAAAAAAAAAATTGTAAATTGATAATATCCACCTCAATTTTGAGTTACAGTAAAATGATTTTATTCTATTAAAATACTATAATATAATAAATAACAATACTAAAAACTAAAATAAAAAAAACTAAAACTAGTAACTTAATTATCGTACATTCATACTCCCCGCGGTATCGTGCCAAGAACGCTGGCTGCGTTTCCCCGCTGAATGGCTATAGTTACAGTTGTTCGACTTATTTGTATTTGTGAAATAAGTAAAAGTCAGAAGTACCTATTGAAATTACATTGTGTTTAGGGTTCCAACCAAAAGTGACAGCTGTAACGAACATCGTTTAAACTTACTGTAAGTGCTGTAAGTGTAATTCTTGTTATTCATTTAACATTTTAGGATTTGCCTTTTAGGCAAGTGTTGTTCTGGATTTCATTTTAGGAATTATTTACATAATAATTTAATTTGAGATCTGTAAATAAACCTATACATCTAAACATTTGCTTACTCTGCTTCTTCGGTTTTCTTGCTTTGTTTAATTTTGCTATTTACACTTAATAATAAAATGAATACACGCAACGCCAAAATGCGCCAGTTGGAGAACCAATTTCAAATGACGGTTCAAGAACTTAAGGTGTCAAAGGAGCAGTGTGAGTTGTTGTGTAAAGAAAGGGATGACTATAAAAATAAATAATAAATATAATTGCAAAAAATACTGAGCTAAACTTGTGAAAGGCTGTAATGATGATGATCATGACTGAGCTAAAAAGTGATATTGTTAAGTTGCATTAAGAATATATTACACTTATTTTAAAATAATGGGATCAACAAGAGAACAGTCGACGAGTTTGACCAATGCAGCAAGGAGTATAAGGAACCCCTAAGATTAATTGCTGCATTGCAGTTACAGTTAAGTGAGGCTAGCAGATTGTGCAATTAAAACAAAGATAACATGAAAGCATCCTAAACTCAAAGCCTGTTTAATGAGCTCATAGAATGTGAATCTTCTAAAGCATGCAATGCTTTAGAAGATTCACATTCTATGCCTCTTATTATACCCTCCAAAACAATCGATTTAACTGGTGATGAATATGTGACATCAAGAACAGCAGCAAGGACTATGTACCTGCATTAGAAGAAAATTAGAGAAATACATAAAAAATAATAAATATATTAGAAAGCTTCAATAGTTAATTAAAACTAAAATTAATGTTAAAAATTATATAAGTGTATGTAAGGAAAAGCAAAAACTAATTAATAAATTTAAATTATATTCCATTGAGGTGGAAAATATGAATAAATGTTGTTTAGGCCAAATATGGGCATTTGAAATTTGCATCCAATAACGCTTGCCTCGGCGCGTCGTCTGATGATATTGAGGTGACTTAAACGCCGCCGGGGAGGGGGGGGGGGAGATGTGTGCTGCTTCCCGGCTTTCGGCCGCGTGGGCTGTGGCCGCAGTGTCTTGAACGGCGCGGCCTGGTCGACTAGTATTGTTTGCGACCGCTGGGTTGGTTACGCGCGGCCGGTGTAGATTTTGACGGTCTAATATTTGAGTAAATTGTGCGCGCCTAATTGACTATTATAAGATTTGGGTCTCGTGTAGACCGCCTCGAATTAATTTGTCTATTTTTAATGACGGCTCCGTGGCGCAGTGGCTTAGCAATCAGTTGTTGCGCTGGGGGCCGCGGGTTCGAATCCCGCACGGAACAAGTATTTGTATGGCCTACAAATAATTGTTCCGGGTCTGGATGTTTGTCCTTGTGCAATTTATGTTTGTAAACTGCCTCCACGACACAGGAGATAATCCTAGTGTGAGGGTAACGTTTTTTAAAATAAATAAAATAAAAAATTGTACGTTTCGTGACAAGAGGCTTGTATTGAGTTTGAATTATTAACTTAACTTTGATTGACATTAATTTGAGTCGACGAGTGGCTTGTGTGGCATTTTAATATCGTACGAAGAAATTTTTGCTTTGTCGGGAGAACGCTGAACTTTGTGACTCGAGAAGAAACCGCGTTCGTTCTCGTGATTATAATTTGTTGCTAAGTGAACATGGAACGTTGAACTTTGACCGACTGTTCTTTACTTGTGTCGTGTATCACTGGTTTGATTTCGATTAACGTGGATTTAGTTAAACTTGAAGTTAATTAAATCTACAATAAAGTTGATAAACTAATGTAGTGAAATAAAAGCAGAAGGTTTCAATTGGTGAACGCCCCTTGGAGGGATCGAACATTTGGAGAAAAGCAGCGCCTGTGGATCTGCGGTCCGACTACATTGGTTAAGTCAGGTTACATGTACACACTACTACACACTACTAACATACACCTCACTTGCCCCTGACGGTGCCCTGTGGTTAACCCTACCTCCGGAACTCGGTAAGTTGTGCTTGCTTATTTGCCATTAATTTAGAATTATCCATAGGCCATTGGGCCCGAACCCTCTGTTGCTCGTCGAGGGGGCTACTATGGGCCCTAGCCCAGTCGACCTTTGTCGGGGCAACGGAGGGCCGTAACATTTTCTGGTAGCAGAGCGTGGTTGATTGTGTCTACAATCACGCCCGTAATACGTAATATTTTTTTTTTGTTTGCTTTCTTTGTTTGTTAGCGGATAGGTGGATAGAATTAGGAACCACGCCCGTTAGGTTGCGCAAGCGGGACTGTAGTTTAGGGTTAGGTACACACGCGTCAGGTATTTCGGGTAGGTAGATAATTATCGTTATCATATAATCGTATAATTATCGTTATCGTATAATTATAGCAGATTAATTGCCGAAGGATCGGTCGCCAGAGCGAGGCATCTTTGCTGACCAACTGTAGTGTCTACTTGTATTTGTAGTGTAATTGTATTCAATTTAATAAATAGTAATTGGTATTTATGTGTAATTTGTATTGAATTTAATTTTATAGTAATTCGTATTTAGTAGTAATGCCATCGCACAAGCCACCGGTGCATCGCCTGCAGGCGGAGTTGTGCTGGGCCGCGAACGCCTGTAATTTGGTAGGGCGACCCGATCGGGTCCATAGTTTAGGGAAGCGGTTCGAACAGATCGATGCCCGAAGGGCCCTAGTGGAGGGGGCTTGCTCAGAGATTTTGGCCTCGGATGCGGAACAGGGAGCCCTAGACTCCTGCCTCGCGGACTACGAGAAATTCTTTTCCCTCACGGACGACTTGATCGAGGCGGGGGCCAACTATGTTAATGAAGCGCGTGAAGCTCGGCTGAGTGGCCTGGCCGAGTCCCCTCGGAAGCAGCCTACTCAGCCGGAGCTGTTGGGACGACTCCCAACTCTGGACCTGCCAAGGTTCTCCGACTGGATGACTTTTGTTGACCTTTTTGATAATCTAGTGGATGCCCGGATGGACTTGACACCAAGCCAGAAGATGGCATACCTCCTAGCCTCACTGGAGGGTGAGGCCCTGGGCGTCTTGTCGGACAACGCCTACCAGACTGCCCGGGACCTCCTCGCCGGAAGATACGCCAACGTCCGGCGAATCGCGGACGAATACGTTAGGCAGCTTCTAAGCCTCCCGCTGTTTAGGGACCGGGCCAGACTACGCCCGGACATCGTGAATCCAGTCTTGGTGGCCTGTAATTCTTTGAGGTGGCTGGATATACCGGTGGATGAATGGTACTTCTTGTTGATCCACATCGAGCTGTCCCGCCTGCCTCTCGACCTTCGGATACATTTTGAGGAGAGGTACGGCGGGGACGGCGCCTTCTATATTCCGCCCTTCAGTGATTTGATGCGGTTCTTGGAAGAGCAGTGCCGGCAAATTGAGAACGCGGCAGGCAACGTCGACAACTTACGGGTTGCCAACCGGGTCATGCCCAGTGAGAGGCGGAATCCGCCGGGCAAGTCGCCGCCAACCTCCCTAAGGCCGATCGGAGCTCCCGCGGGAGGGCGCTGCTCCCTACCATCTTACAGTGGCCTAGCGGCCAGGGAGGCGCCCCCCTGCTTCTATTGTCGCGCATCCGATCACAGGATAACGTCGTGCCCGAAGTTATTAGGTAAGCCGGTTCCGGCTAGGCGAACTATCGCCAAGGAGCGCCGCTGGTGTTACTTGTGTTTGGAAAGGCACCTCCACGAGACTGCCCGCACCAGCGGCCCTGTCCGCATTGCCAGGGCAATCACCATGCAGTTTTATGCCTGGGTGTGAACGGCGTCTCCTCTCGTGGCTCTGCCGGACCCTCGACCCCCACGCGTGGGGGCGCTCAGCCACGCCCTCTGTCGGGCGACGCTTGGCGCTCGCGTGCCAGCCACCAAGCCCCTACATTTGAAAGGGGTCCCTCCCCAGACCAGTCGGGGAATCGGTCCCACAGGGGCGGGGGTGTCGTCGCCCCCCCTCAGCGTGTGGAGAGGAACTTCACGGCCACTCAGCAGTCAGCCAGACCCTTCTGACCCCCGTTAGCTGAGTCACCGCGGCTGGGGCACCGCCGTCGCCCCTTTGATGGAGGCAGCCCTTGATAAATTTTTGCTGCTAGCTGCAATTTATTTTCAAGTTTTACATAGTGGTTTTGAGTAATGATGCTTTGAGGCTTGGTTGAAGCATAAGCATAGAACTGCATGTTTGGAAAAGCTAGCTAGTTATGATATTATCAGATTGAAATCAGTAAATGGTTATATGGTAGATGGCTTGATTATGTCTACTTGCGTGAACAAAATCATACTAAGGCCTGTCTGTGCGTTTTCGCGTGCCTCGCAACTACGGCCGTTCACTTGTAACTTGTAAGTGCCCTCAGCACTGAAGCCTTTGTGGCCATGCTGGGCCGGTTCGTATCGCGTCGTGGTTTGCGGACCTGATCCGGTCTGATTGCGGAAAGAATTATAAGGGGCACGGATAGATATTTGAAAGAGATTGTCGAATTTCTGTCCAGCAACAGGATTTATTTAGGTGCTGCGATGTCCAGGGTGGGGGCATCCAGTGTAGGTTCGACCCTCCGGCTTGCCCGCACTGGGGCGGTATTTTTGAGGCGGTATTTTTTTTATATTTTTAAGGTTGCAAGATCTGATAGGGTGCCTAGGGTGGCCGAGGTTTTAGTTGGAGATTCGGTCTTTCCACGTGCCGTCGTGACCTTATCTCTCTCTACTGCCTCCGCCCATGTATGAGTTAAGTAGACCAGGAGATCACCAGCTGATCGACCCCGACGAAAACCGCATTGGCGGTCACTAATCAGCTAGTGATCCTTAAGGTACCGCATGAGGTAGCAGTTTATAATGGATTCCATTATTTTTGAGAACAAGGGTTGATGGCGATAGGCCTGTAGTTGGACGGGTCTGAACGGTTGCCTTTTTTATGGATCGGGTGGACAAAAGCTGTGACTCGAGAAGAAACCGCGTTCGTTCTCGTGATTATAATTTGTTGCTAAGTGAACATGGAACGTTGAACTTTGACCGACTGTTCTTTACTTGTGTCGTGTATCACTGGTTTGATTTCGATTAACGTGGATTTAGTTAAACTTGAAGTTAATTAAATCTACAATAAAGTTGATAAACTAATGTAGTGAAATAAAAGCAGAAGGTTTCAATTGGTGAACGCCCCTTGGAGGGATCGAACATTTGGAGAAAAGCAGCGCCTGTGGATCTGCGGTCCGACTACATTGGTTAAGTCAGGTTACATGTACACACTACTACACACTACTAACATACACCTCACTTGCCCCTGACGGTGCCCTGTGGTTAACCCTACCTCCGGAACTCGGTAAGTTGTGCTTGCTTATTTGCCATTAATTTAGAATTATCCATAGGCCATTGGGCCCGAACCCTCTGTTGCTCGTCGAGGGGGCTACTATGGGCCCTAGCCCAGTCGACCTTTGTCGGGGCAACGGAGGGCCGTAACATTTTCTGGTAGCAGAGCGTGGTTGATTGTGTCTACAATCACGCCCGTAATACGTAATATTTTTTTTTGTTTGCTTTCTTTGTTTGTTAGCGGATAGGTGGATAGAATTAGGAACCACGCCCGTTAGGTTGCGCAAGCGGGACTGTAGTTTAGGGTTAGGTACACACGCGTCAGGTATTTCGGGTAGGTAGATAATTATCGTTATCATATAATCGTATAATTATCGTTATCGTATAATTATAGCAGATTAATTGCCGAAGGATCGGTCGCCAGAGCGAGGCATCTTTGCTGACCAACTGTAGTGTCTACTTGTATTTGTAGTGTAATTGTATTCAATTTAATAAATAGTAATTGGTATTTATGTGTAATTTGTATTGAATTTAATTTTATAGTAATTCGTATTTAGTAGTAATGCCATCGCACAAGCCACCGGTGCATCGCCTGCAGGCGGAGTTGTGCTGGGCCGCGAACGCCTGTAATTTGGTAGGGCGACCCGATCGGGTCCATAGTTTAGGGAAGCGGTTCGAACAGATCGATGCCCGAAGGGCCCTAGTGGAGGGGGCTTGCTCAGAGATTTTGGCCTCGGATGCGGAACAGGGAGCCCTAGACTCCTGCCTCGCGGACTACGAGAAATTCTTTTCCCTCACGGACGACTTGATCGAGGCGGGGGCCAACTATGTTAATGAAGCGCGTGAAGCTCGGCTGAGTGGCCTGGCCGAGTCCCCTCGGAAGCAGCCTACTCAGCCGGAGCTGTTGGGACGACTCCCAACTCTGGACCTGCCAAGGTTCTCCGACTGGATGACTTTTGTTGACCTTTTTGATAATCTAGTGGATGCCCGGATGGACTTGACACCAAGCCAGAAGATGGCATACCTCCTAGCCTCACTGGAGGGTGAGGCCCTGGGCGTCTTGTCGGACAACGCCTACCAGACTGCCCGGGACCTCCTCGCCGGAAGATACGCCAACGTCCGGCGAATCGCGGACGAATACGTTAGGCAGCTTCTAAGCCTCCCGCTGTTTAGGGACCGGGCCAGACTACGCCCGGACATCGTGAATCCAGTCTTGGTGGCCTGTAATTCTTTGAGGTGGCTGGATATACCGGTGGATGAATGGTACTTCTTGTTGATCCACATCGAGCTGTCCCGCCTGCCTCTCGACCTTCGGATACATTTTGAGGAGAGGTACGGCGGGGACGGCGCCTTCTATATTCCGCCCTTCAGTGATTTGATGCGGTTCTTGGAAGAGCAGTGCCGGCAAATTGAGAACGCGGCAGGCAACGTCGACAACTTACGGGTTGCCAACCGGGTCATGCCCAGTGAGAGGCGGAATCCGCCGGGCAAGTCGCCGCCAACCTCCCTAAGGCCGATCGGAGCTCCCGCGGGAGGGCGCTGCTCCCTACCATCTTACAGTGGCCTAGCGGCCAGGGAGGCGCCCCCCTGCTTCTATTGTCGCGCATCCGATCACAGGATAACGTCGTGCCCGAAGTTATTAGGTAAGCCGGTTCCGGCTAGGCGAACTATCGCCAAGGAGCGCCGCTGGTGTTACTTGTGTTTGGAAAGGCACCTCCACGAGACTGCCCGCACCAGCGGCCCTGTCCGCATTGCCAGGGCAATCACCATGCAGTTTTATGCCTGGGTGTGAACGGCGTCTCCTCTCGTGGCTCTGCCGGACCCTCGACCCCCACGCGTGGGGGCGCTCAGCCACGCCCTCTGTCGGGCGACGCTTGGCGCTCGCGTGCCAGCCACCAAGCCCCTACATTTGAAAGGGGTCCCTCCCCAGACCAGTCGGGGAATCGGTCCCACAGGGGCGGGGGTGTCGTCGCCCCCCCTCAGCGTGTGGAGAGGAACTTCACGGCCACTCAGCAGTCAGCCAGACCCTTCTGACCCCCGTTAGCTGAGTCACCGCGGCTGGGGCACCGCCGTCGCCCCTTTGATGGAGGCAGCCCTTGATAAATTTTTGCTGCTAGCTGCAATTTATTTTCAAGTTTTACATAGTGGTTTTGAGTAATGATGCTTTGAGGCTTGGTTGAAGCATAAGCATAGAACTGCATGTTTGGAAAAGCTAGCTAGTTATGATATTATCAGATTGAAATCAGTAAATGGTTATATGGTAGATGGCTTGATTATGTCTACTTGCGTGAACAAAATCATACTAAGGCCTGTCTGTGCGTTTTCGCGTGCCTCGCAACTACGGCCGTTCACTTGTAACTTGTAAGTGCCCTCAGCACTGAAGCCTTTGTGGCCATGCTGGGCCGGTTCGTATCGCGTCGTGGTTTGCGGACCTGATCCGGTCTGATTGCGGAAAGAATTATAAGGGGCACGGATAGATATTTGAAAGAGATTGTCGAATTTCTGTCCAGCAACAGGATTTATTTAGGTGCTGCGATGTCCAGGGTGGGGGCATCCAGTGTAGGTTCGACCCTCCGGCTTGCCCGCACTGGGGCGGTATTTTTGACGCGGTATTTTTTTTATATTTTTAAGGTTGCAAGATCTGATAGGGTGCCTAGGGTGGCCGAGGTTTTAGTTGGAGATTCGGTCTTTCCACGTGCCGTCGTGACCTTATCTCTCTCTACTGCCTCCGCCCATGTATGAGTTAAGTAGACCAGGAGATCACCAGCTGATCGACCCCGACGAAAACCGCATTGGCGGTCACTAATCAGCTAGTGATCCTTAAGGTACCGCATGAGGTAGCAGTTTATAATGGATTCCATTATTTTTGAGAACAAGGGTTGATGGCGATAGGCCTGTAGTTGGACGGGTCTGAACGGTTGCCTTTTTTATGGATCGGGTGGACAAAAGCTGTCTACCATGATTTCGGGACTACGCCTAGGGAGTAGGAGTACTGGAAAAGACGCGTTAGAACCGGTGCCAACTCCGGAGCACACGTCTTCATCACAATTAGGGGGATTCCGTCAGGCCCACTTGACTTCTGGATGTCCAGGGAGAGGAGTACTCTGCGAACCGCACATCCGGCATGGCGCACTCACACTGCGGGATAGTCAGCTGTGTGTGTGTTCCCCCCGTCATCAACAATCGAGTTAGACGCAAAATGGGAGCCTAAAAGATCGGCTTTCTCTTTTGCGTCATAGGCCAGTGAGTCGTCTTCCCTGTGCAGAGATGGTAGTGATAGCTTACAGAAATTCCCTTGGACAGCCTTAGCAAGAGACCAGAATGCACGGGTTCCCGAAGGAAGGCGAACTAGTTTTTCGCCAATTCTGCCTATGTGCTCTGACTTTGCCTTGGCAATAACTCTTTTGAAGGACCTGGAGGCGAAGTTTTACTTCTTTTTAAGTATGCTGGTGTTTACATCCCGAGTCGCAAAAGCCGCAGCCCAGGCTTAATAACACTCTTGCTTACTGCGTAATGCAGTCTTAGAGGAGCGACCAAACCAAGACTGAGATCTGCCTCCGATGGGTACCACAGATGATGGAATAAATAGTTCCATTCCCTGTAGCACCACATTAGTGACAGAGTCAGCAACAGCGCTGGGATCATCCGGCTAGATGCAAACCCGCCCCCATTAGTAGGAAGCAAAGAAAGACCGCATTCCGTCCCAATCCGCCGACCTGCAATGCCAAACACGGCGGCAACCTGCAGAACGCAACCGCGAGGGAAGCTTGAGTGGCACCACTTTCCGGATCAGACAATGGTCAGAAGAGCCAAGATGAGCCATCGACGGAAACCTGATATCCGTCCGGATGAGAGATCAGCAGAAGGTCTCCTTTTTAAAAGGCCGGCAACGCTTCTGCAATTCCCCTGATGTTGTGGTTGTTTGTGGGCGGCAGTAGTCACTTACCAGCAGGTGAGCTACATGCGCGTTTGCCCCCTCTACTATAAAAAAAAGGTCCAACAGGGAAAGTGTATGATCCTCAAGTTGTGTCAGACCATATTCCAAGGCAAAGTCATAAACAGATCCCCCCAACATAATCGGTTAATTGTGAACCAAGCCATTCGACGTGGTGGGCGTTAAAATCGCCAAGGATCACGATCTTTGCTGATGGGACCTGTTGTAGCAAGGAATCTATAGCCATTTGGACGTGGTCGTTGAGTCGGTTCGTTTCGGCATTACCGCTATGGGATCTATAGAGGCACCCATAGACGCGCGGATGGTCGTCGCTGTCTATGCTTAGCCAAAGGATGGACAGGTCCGAACATTCAAGACTGCCGAGGCGTCGAGAACAGATGTCCTCTCTGACATACACGCAAACTTCAGCCCGAGGCACAAAGGAGTGCTCCAATTTTTACCCCGGGTAGGAGAGATACGAAGTATGAGCCGGAGAGGACACCTGCGTCTCGGTCAGAAAGAGCAAGGCCGGCTTCGCCGTCTCGAGATGGTAGTGGACTGCGTTTAGGTTCGAGTGAAGTCCCCTGTGAAGTGCCGTGTAGTGGCGGTTAAGAATATCCACTACCCCATATCTTCCCGTGGGTGTCGTAAAAGGCGACAAAGGGAAACAGGCAGGAGATGGGCAGCAGCATCTTCCTGATAATAGCCAAAATAACAATAAAAAAAAAAACTGCGGTTGCCAACCCGCTCGCCAAGCGTGGCAACTATGGCAATATACCCCCCATGAGCAATGACAATAATAAACGGCCCCCAGTCCCCGGCGGCCCCGCTATTCCTGGCTACGGTGGCGACCATGGTAACGGCGGGGCAGGGGGTGCTAAGAATCTCCGGTGGAGGTTCGGTTGCCACCTACGACGACTCGACCTGGCAACATACAACGCACGCACCCTGAGGACTGACGAGAAGATTGTGGAGCTGGAAGAAGAGATAGACAAGTTACGCTGGCATATTATAGGATTATCCGAAGTCCGAAGAGAGGGGGAGGACACGGTAATCCTCGAATCCGGCAACTTGCTCTATTACGGGGAGGGCGACCATCTGTCCCAAGGAGGTGTCGGATTTATCGTCCACAAGTCTCTCGTTAACAACGTTGTAAAGATTGAGAGTGTGTCGACGAGGGTTGCGTACCTTATACTCAGAATCACCAAACGGTATTCGCTGAAGGTCATACAGGTTTACGCACCAACCTCGGCACACCCCGATCAGGAGGTGGAGGAAATGTATGAGGATATCTCTAGAGCCATGCATTCCTCCAAAACCCAATATACGGTGTTAATGGGAGACTTCAATGCAAAACTAGGCACAAGAGAGAACGGTGAGCTGAAAGTAGGGAAATTTGGAATAGGGCAACGGAACCCAAGGGGCCAGCAGCTGGCCGACTTCATGGAGAAAGAGGGACTCTTTATGATGAACTCTTTCTTCCAGAAGCGGCCCCACAGGAAGTGGACCTGGTCGAGCCCCGACGGTTCGACAAAAAATGAGATTGACTTCATTATGACGACCAGACGACAACTGTTCAGTGATGTCTCAGTGATCGCGAGGGTGAAAACCGGCAGCGATCACCGAATGGTTAGAGGCACACTGAACCTAAACGTTAAGTTGGAGAGGTCTCGTCTAATGAAGTCAACACTCCGTCCCCCTCGTGCTCTGTTCCAAAGTCCCGAAACCTTTCAGCTCGAGTTACAAAACCGTTTTCAGTGCCTAGAAGACTGCAATGAAGTGGACGATTTGAATGACAAGCTCGTGGAAACTGTCCATGCGGTCGGAGCTAAGTTCTGCAAGACCCGCCGCAGAAGAACACAAAAACTCTCCGATCACACTCTTAATCTCATGGCTGTTAGACGGGAGATGAAGCTACATTCTTCAACAGATTTGACAGCATACAGGCAACTGAACAGACAGATCTCCAAATGCATGCGGCGGGACCTACGCAAATTCAATACAGCTCGTATTGAAGAAGCGATCGAGCGGAACCAAGGCTCCAAAGTCTTTGCCAGAGATCTGTCTGCCAGAAAGCGCCAACTGTCAAAGCTGAAGACAGAATGTGGCAGCATCGTTTCCGGGGCATCTGAGATTTTGAGTGAGATTGAGAGGTTCTATGGGCAGCTGTACACGTCATCGTTGGAGCCGCACGCAAGTGTGAGTAACGATCCAAGAGCGAGTCTTATCCGACATTATTCCGATGATATCCCGGACGTCAGTCTGAGCGAGATTAGAATGGCTCTCCAGCACCTTAAAAACGGCAAGGCCCCAGGCGAGGATGGAATTACAGCGGAGCTTCTGAAAGCGGGTGGAAAACCGGTACTTGAAGTCCTTCAGAAGCTCTTTAATTCCGTCCTCCATGGTGGCATTACACCGGAGGCGTGGAGCAGAAGTGCGGTGGTCTTGTTCTTCAAGAAAGGCGACAACGCTCTCTTGAAGAACTACAGACCGATTTCCCTTCTGAGCCGCGTCTACGTGCTGTTTTCGAGAGTCATTACGAATCGTCTCGCGCGCAGACTTGACGACTTCCAGCCTCCCGAACAAGCCGGTTTCCGAAAAGGCTTTAGCACCATAGACCACATACATACCCTTCGGCAAATTGTACAGAAGTCCGAGGAGTACAATTTGCCACTATGTCTGGCGTATGTGGACTATGAGAAAGCCTTTGATTCCGTCGAAATTTGGGCGGTGCTGCAGTCCCTTCAGCGATGCCAAGTTGACTGTCGGTATATCGAAGTGTTGAAGTGCTTGTACAGTAGGGCTACGATGGCTATCCGAGTACAGAACCAGAGTACGAAACCTATCCAATTGCAGAGAGGTGTAAGACAGGGTGACGTCATATCCCCGAAACTCTTTACCGCTGCATTGGAAGATGTTTTCAAGCTTCTGGACTGGAAAGGATACGGTATCAACATCAATGGCGAGTACATCACTCACCTTCGATTTGCCGACGATATAGTCCTTATGGCAGAATCGCTGGAGGACCTAAGCACTATGCTCAATGACCTCAATAGTGTTTCCCAACGGATAGGTCTTAAGATGAACATGGACAAAACAAAGATCATGTTTAATGTCCATGTCACACCTATGCCGGTAGTTGTTGGGAACACTAAGCTCGAAGTTGTTGACGAGTATGTTTACCTGGGACAAATAGTCCGACTAGGTAAGTCCAACTTCGACCGAGAGGTCAATCGACGGATTCAACTCGGTTGGGCAGCGTTCGGGAAATTACGGCACATCTTCTCGTCAGGTATACCTCAAAACTTGAAAACGAGACTGTACACCCAGTGCGTGTTGCCAGTGATGACATACGGAACTGAGACGTGGTCCTTCACTGCTGGCCGGATGAGGAAGCTCAAGGTCGCTCAGCGAGCTATGGAGAGGGCTATGCTCGGAGTTTCTCTGCGTGATAAACTCAGAAATGAGGATATCCGCAGTAGAACTAGAGTGACCGACATAGCCCAACGGATTAGTAAGCTGAAGTGGCAATGGGCCGGCCATATAGCTCGAAGAACCGACAACCGATGGGGAAGAAAGGTTCTCGAGTGGCAGCCTCGTACCGGCAGGCGAAGTGTAGGGCGTCCCCCCACTAGATGGAGTGACGACCTGGTAAGATATGCAGGAAGTCGATGGATGCAGGTGGCTCAGGACCGTGCTTTGTGGCATTCTTTGGGGGAGGCCTATGTTCAGCAGTGGACTTGTGAAGGGCTGTAATGATGATGATGATGATGATGAAGTCCCCTGATGTTGCAGAAATTCACGGATAGCGTGGCAGGGGTCGCCGTGGTCTTGTTGCTCAGTTTGCCCCGCGCAGTTATTGTGATGAGCGGAATTTTGCTTCCCCCCTCCCAGAATACGCAGGGAAGCCTGAGCACCCACGCTCAGGAGTGGAATAGCATGGTCGTGGATGCTCAGCGAGGGATTCTCCAGGAGTGCTGGTACCCTCCTAGGGTAGTCTTTCATGTAATTCCGCTACCATGTTGATGGGGAGGGGCGGATTGGGCCTCCGGTCACCTGAACTCACCAGACGAAACGCAGAAGCAGAGTTTCCACTTCACGCCACGTCAGTGGGCAAACTTCGATCATGGGCTCTCCACTCCCTTTGTAGCTCAATTTGTAGAGGATGTGGTGGTAGCTATTTCCAAACCGGGCGGAGTGGCTAACTCCAACAATGGCCCTTCCACAAGAGATAGAAGCTGAGGTGAACTTGGCTTGGCAGTTTTAAAATTTCGAGCCAAAAACAAGGCTCCAGGTCCTGACGGCATTCCTGGCCGCGCCTGGATCTTAGCCCTCGAGGAACTAGGACAACAATTCCGCAGGCTACTTGATGTCTGTCTGGAGACGGGACGGTTCCTTTCGCAAATGGAAAATGGGCAGGCTAGTCCTTCTGAAAAAGGATGGGCGCCCTGCGGCCTCTCCCTGCGCCTACCACCTAATAGTGTTTCTCGATGAAGCAGATAGGCTCTTCGAGCGAATAGTAGCCCGTTGCCTAATCAGGCGTCTCGAAGAGGGAGGACCTAAATTGTTAGACCAGCAGCCTGGCTTTCGAGTGAGTCGGTCGACAATAGACGTAATAAAATGCTTCAAAGCCAACTCGGACGAGATACTGGATGGGGTGTTACTGGCATTGTCCCTAGATATTGCCAACGATTTAAACACCCTGCCCTGGGCGTGCATCAGAGAGGCACTGAAGTACCACAAAATACCTCCCTATGTCAGCTGAATAGTCAGGAATTCTAAACTCAAATCTTTTTGAGCGATGCGTTTGTTATCGTAAACGGGAAGGCAGGATAACAAAGAGGAAACTGTCGTGCGGTGTTCCAATGTACTTGGGTTTAGTTCGGTCCATGGCTTTAGATGGGGCCCCAATATGGGTAGGGGCTCTAATGGAAAGAACGGTCACCTTCCTGAGAAAGCTCCAGAGGGCGATGGCCGTCGGTGTCGTACGATAGTACTGGACGATTTCCTTTGAGGCAGCATGTGTTTTGGCGGGGTCCCCACCCTGGGATATGGAGGCAGAGTTCCTTGCGTCTCTGTTCGATTATCGCGCGGAACTTCAAGATCGAGGGTATAGTCCTTCTCCCAGAGAGTGGAAATCGTGGTGTCTTTTTTATTAAAAAGCTTGTGGTGCTTCTCATGTGGTCCCATATTAATTTGATCAAGATCTGACTAGTGGTTTTTGAGTTATCCATGATATCATTCATCATCATCATCATTACAGCCCTTCACAAGTCCACTGCTGAACATAGGCCTCCCCCAAATAATGCCACAAAGCACGGTCCTGAGCCACCTGCATCCATCGACTTCCTGCATGTCTTACCATGTCGTCACTCCATCTCGTGGGGGGACGCCCTACACTTCGCCTACCGGTACGAGGCTGCCACTCGAGAACCTTTCTTCCCCATCGGTTGTCGGTTCTTCGAGCTATATGGCCGGCCCACTGCCACTTCAGCTTACTAATCCGTTGGGCTATGTCGGTCACTCTAGTTCTACTGCGGATATCCTCATTCCTAAGTTTATCACGCAGAGAAACTCCGAGCATAGCCCTCTCCATAGCTCGCTGAGCGACCTTGAGCTTCCTCATACGGCCAGCAGTGAAGGACCACGTCTCAGTTCCGTAAGTGATCACTGGCAACACGCACTGGTTGTACAATTTCGTTTTAAGGGTTTGAGGTATGTCTGACGAGAAGATGTGTCGTAGCTTCCCGAACGCTGCCCAGCCGAGTTGAATCCGTCTATTGACCTCTCGGTCGAAGTTGGACTTACCTAGTCGGACTATTTGTCCCAGGTAAACATACTCGTCAACAACTTCGAGCTTAGTGCTCCCAACAACTACCGGCATAGGTGTGACATGGACATTAAATATGATCTTTGTTTTGTCCATGTTCATCTTAAGACCTATCCGTTGGGAAACACTATTGAGGTC
This sequence comes from Parnassius mnemosyne, assembly GCA_963668995.1. Lineage (NCBI taxonomy): Eukaryota > Metazoa > Arthropoda > Insecta > Lepidoptera > Papilionidae > Parnassius > Parnassius mnemosyne. Next base: position 36,185,131 of record CAVLGL010000079.1, on the reverse strand, counting down.
ATTGAGCATAGTGCTTAGGTCCTCCAGCGATTCTGCCATAAGGACTATATCGTCGGCAAATCGAAGGTGAGTGATGTACTCGCCATTGATGTTGATACCGTATCCTTTCCAGTCCAGAAGCTTGAAAACGTCTTCCAATGCAGCGGTGAAGAGTTTCGGGGATATGACGTCACCCTGTCTTACACCTCTCTGCAATTGGATAGGTTTCGTACTCTGGTTCTGTACTCGGATAGCCATCGTAGCCCTACTGTACAAGCACTTCAACACTTCGATATACCGACAGTCAACTTGGCACCGCTGAAGGGACTGCAGCACCGCCCAAATTTCGACGGAATCAAAGGCTTTCTCATAGTCCACATACGCCAGACAAAGTGGCAAATTGTACTCTTCGGACTTCTGTACAACTTGCCGAAGGGTATGTATGTGGTCTATGGTGCTAAAGCCCTTTCGGAAACCGGCTTGTTCGGGATGCTGGAAGTCGTCAAGTCTGCGCGCGAGACGATTCGTAATGACTCTCGAAAACAGCACGTAGACGCGGCTCAGAAGGGAAATCGGTCTGTAGTTCTTCAAGAGAGCGTTGTCACCTTTCTTGAAGAACAAGACCACCGCACTTCTGCTCCACGCCTCCGGTGTAATGCCACCATGCAGGACGGAATTAAAGAGCTTCTGAAGGACTTCAAGTACCGGTCTTCCACCCGCTTTCAGAAGCTCCGCTGTAATTCCATCCTCGCCTGGGGCCTTACCGTTTTTAAGGTGCTGGAGAGCCATCCTAATCTCGCTCAGACTGACATCCGGGATATCTTCGGAATAGTGTCGGATGAGACTCGCTCTTGGATCGTTACTCACACTTGCGTGTGGCTCCAACGATGATGTGTACAGCTGCCCATAGAACCTCTCAATCTCACTCAAAATCTCAGGTGTCCCGGAAACGATGCTGCCACATTCTGTCTTCAGCTTTGACAGTTGGCTCTTTCTGGCAGACAGATCTCTGGCAAAGACTTTGGAGCCTTGGTTCCGCTCGATCGCTTCTTCAATACGAGCTGTATTGAAGTTGCGTAAGTCCCGCCTCATGCATTTGGAGATCTGTCTGTTCAGATGCCTGTATGCTGTCAAGTCTGTTGAAGAATGTAGCTTCATCTCCCGTCTAACAGCCATGAGATTAAGAGTGTGATCGGAGAGTTTTTGTGTTCTTCTGCGGCGGGTCTTGCAGAACTTAGCTCCGACCGCATGGACAGTTTCCACGAGCTTGTCATTCATATCGTCCACTTCATTGCAGTCTTCCAGGCACTGAAAACGGTTTTGTAACTCGAGCTGAAAGGTTTCGGGACTTTGGAATAGAGCACGAGGGGGACGGAGCGTTGACTTCATTAGACGAGACCTCTCCAACTTAACGTTTAGGTTCAGTGTGCCTCTAACCATTCGGTGATCGCTACCAGTTTTCACCCTCGCGATCACGGAGACATCACTGAACAGTTGTCGTCTGGTCGTCATAATGAAGTCAATCTCATTTTTTGTGGAACCGTCGGGGCTCGACCAGGTCCACTTCCTGTGGGGCCGCTTCTGGAAGAAAGAGTTCATCATAAAGAGTCCCTCTTTCTCCATGAAGTCGGCCAGCTGCTGGCCCCTTGGGTTCCGTTGCCCTATTCCAAATTTCCCTACTTTCAGCTCACCGTTCTCTCTTGTGCCTAGTTTTGCATTGAAGTCTCCCATTAACACCGTATATTGGGTTTTGGAGGAATGCATGGCTCTAGAGATATCCTCATACATTTCCTCCACCTCCTCATCGGGGTGTGCCGAGGTTGGTGCATAAACCTGTATGACCTTCAGCGAATACCGTTTGGTGATTCTGAGTATAAGGTACGCAACCCTCGTCGACACACTCCCGATCTTTACAACGTTGTTAACGAGAGACTTGTGGACGATAAATCCGACACCTCCTTGGGACAGATGGTCGCCCTCCCGGTGATAGAGCAAGTTGCCGGATTCGAGGATTACCGTGTCCTCCCCCTCTCTTCGGACTTCGGATAATCCTATAATATGCCAGCGCAACTTGTCTATCTCTTCTTCCAGCTCCACAATCTTCTCGTCAGTCCTCAGGGTGCGTGCGTTGTACGTTGCCAGGTCGAGTCGTCTAAGGTGGCAACCGAACCTCCACCGGAGATTCTTAGCACCCCCTGCCCCGCCGTTACCATGGTCGCCACCGTAGCCAGGAATAGCGGGGCCGCCGGGGACTGGGGGCCGTTTCTTTGTTACTGTCATTCATAGGGGGGGTATTTGCCATAGTTGCCACGCTTGGCGAGCGGGTTGGCAACCGCAGTTTTTTTTATTGTAATTTGGCTATTATCAGGAAGATGCTGGTGCCCATCTCCTGCCTGTTTCCCTTTGTCGCCTTTTACGACACCCACGGGAGGATATGGGGTAGTGGATATTCTTGACCGCCACTACACGGCAATGATAATGAGTGTTTAATTGTCTTCAAATAGGTTGATGACGTTCTCATTTTATTTATATCGAAGTTGGTTGTACAAATTTTTAATTTTACCAATTGTAGATTATGCCGATTTTGCTTACCTAGATATAACTGAGGAGCTGCTTAGAAAACTTGACCGTCTGTTCAATCAGTGCGTACGCTATATTTTTGGTCTGTGCAAGTATTATCATATGTCACAATGTCGCTCAATACTTGAGTGGCTCAAAGTTTGTTTCTACCGGAACACACGCCTTCTAACCACTTAGCATGGTATTCTTAACAATCCCTGTTTCCCATTGTTTAGGCCAAATAATTAACATTTGAAATTTGCATTCAACACTCGTGTCCTTCCGCTGACTTTGTAAAGGTCACCGTCGCCCCACTCCCGTGTGGGTTGCTCAGCAGAGGGCGCGAGCGTAGGACGCGAGTGCGAAGTCTGTAGCTTGACCGCAGCGGCTCTGTCGACTAGTGTATTAATTGCGACCGCTGGATCGGTAGCTCGCGGCCAGTGTTGATTTGAGGGTCTAGAATTTGAGTCATTGTGCGAACCTAATTTACTAGTGAATATTTGTGGTTTCGTGTAGACCGCCTCGAATTAGTTTGTCTAATTTGTACGTTTCGTGACAAGAGGCTTGTATTGAATTTGAGTGATTAAAGTAACTTCGTTGCAAGACGTGGCACGGTTAATTGTTTTTGGAATTTAATGTTGATTTGTAACGTCGCGTTAAGTGCCTTTTGTGTGTCGACTGTTTTCTATCGTTTTACGTGTCAACGAGGCGAATTTCAAGTTCTGATTGCGGGCGTGGTATGTCATATCGTACAAAAGTTTGTTGTTTGGAACGCTGAACTTTGTGACTCGAGAAGAGATCGCGTTCGTACCCTGTTTGTAATTTGGTGCTAAATGAACCCGGAATATTGAATATTGAACTTTGAACGACTGTTCGTTACTTGTGTCGGGTGTCACGTGTTTGATTTCGATGAACGTTGAATTAATTGACTTTGAAGCTAATTATATGTACAATAAGTTGATAGACTGAAATAGTGAAGTGACTTCAGACTTGAGTTCAGATAAAGTGAACTATCACTGGCGGATCACACATTTGGAGAAACGCAGCGCCTGCGGATCTGCGGTTCGACTTCCACGATTAAGTCAGGTCTCACATTGTACACACTACTATACACTACTCACATGCACCTCACTTATCACCTGACTGGTACCCTGTGGTCAACCCTACCTCCTGAAATAGGTAAGTGCTTGCTTATTTGTCAGCCGTTTTTTGTACATTTATCCATAGGCCGTTGCGCCCCGTCCTCTGTTGCCCGTCGATGGGATTACTCATGGGCCCTAGTCCAGTCAACCTTTGTTGGGGTAACTCAGGGCGTGAACACCCATCTTATTTTAAAAGCTTTTTTCATAGTTAAGTTTATTCTGTTCGATGACCAACAGAACTCTTCTGATTTTTATTACGATGCCTAAATCTATATACTATCCTGATTACTTTATGGTATCGTCCATTACTTTTTGGAATAACCTTCCACGTGATATAAAAGAAGTCTCAAAGTTTGAGATGTTGAGGCACATAATTTAAAATTACTTGGTTAATATTTTTGGTTTATATCCTCCTATAATTTCCATTTGTAACTGATATTCATGTAATATATTATATGTATTTTATTGGTATATAATTTTCTGTGGACATTATATTTATTATTAGTATTATACATTTGACATGGAATATAATTAATAGTGAAACGGGCAAGGTCAAACCATGGAACTGGGATTTTCAATTAAATATTAACAATAATTTAACTCAATCTGATCAAGAAGTAGCTACGGCTTTTGTGAAACATTTTACTGATGTTCCTTTTTTGACAACAAAATCATTAAATTCTTCTCCTACTGTCACCGAATCATTGCTTAAAGAAAATGTAAAGCCTTCTTGAAATACTTTTAAATTCCATAGAGTATTGCTAAAAATATCGTTAAATATTTTAAAACTATTGATGTGAAGAAAACGGCAGGCTTATGGGGATTTCCGTTAAAGTTATTGCATCTATAATAAATACTATAGCAACTTATCTAGGCACAGTTTTAAGACAAGCGTCGAATCTGGTGTGTTTCGTGATCTAATGAAACATAGTAGAGTCATACCTTTATTTAAATATGTTAGTATATTTGACCCCGCCAGTTTAAGAACAATTTCTGTACTACCAAAATTAAGTAAAAGTTTTGTAAAAAAAATAGTTTAGATCAGATGTTAAGTTTTTTAATATAAATAAATTGCTTCATAAAAAGCAATTTGGTTTTACAAAGAGTATCTCTACTATCGACGCCGGAGTCAAACTTATAAAACATATTTTTTGTGCATGGGAGATTTCAGAGGATGCTTTGGGTGTGTTGTGTAACCTTTACAAGGCCTTGGACTGTGTTCACTATGAGACATTAATCAGGAAGGTACAGTACTATTGTGTTAAGAACACAGCACTTAAACTTATTATTTAATATTTAAGTAAGAGAATGCAGAAGTTCTTCCGGGTTGTTCGTAAAGATCACCACCACCCTTAGAACTCGATTCTTGGCCCATTCCTATTTTTAGTGTATATTAATGATTTACTTTCCCTTGTAGGGGATAATCATGATATAGTATTATTTGCTGATGATACTTCCTTGATTTTTAAACTTAAACGTCCATCATTTAAATGTGACGAAGTGAATAATGCTATATCAAAATTAGTGCATTGGTTTAACGTTAATAATCTGCATTTGAACGACAATAAAATTAAGTGTATTAAATTTACAACGAAGAATGTTAAAAATCTGAATATAATGTGTTTTAAATGGGGAAGAACTGAGCCCTGTTTTTCTTGGTATCACTCTCGACGCAAAGCTTCGGTGGAGATCCCATATATCCAAACTAGCAAGCAGACTAAGCTCTACAGCTTATGCAGTAAAAAAGATTAGAGATCTCACTTGTGTCGAGACAACTAGATTAATTTATTTCAGTTATTTCCATAGCGTAATGTCTTATAGGATTTTACTATGGGGAAATATTTTTAAATGTTTTTTTTTAGTTTTGGAAAAGAGGGCCATAAGAGCTATTTAAAACCTTAAACCGAGAGAGTCTCTAAGACAAAAATTTAAAGAAATTAATATATTAACTTTGGCCTTACAGTATATTTACGAAAATTTAATGTATATGTTCATAAAAACAAAGTGTTTTAGTAAAACAAAGTGATGTACACTCTGTAAACACTAGGAACAAACACAAGCTAGTGATATTCTTGGGACAATGTATACGCTATTACAACAAAGTCCCAGGAAATATACAAGGTAGGTATCTCTATTATCAACTTTAAATATTTAATTAAACAAAAGCTGTATAAAAAGGGTTATTGTAATATAAATGAATACATGGTGGATAATAACCCCTGGGAATGAGGTGGCCGCTTCCAAGCTGTTTCTCAAATAAATTTTGTAAATAGTTTGTAATCTTTTATATTGTAAAATTTATTTTTTAAAAATCCCGCTGGGTTTCGTTTTGGTTCTTTCCAGAACAGAGGATTTTTTTCTAACCAGTGGTAAAGTAAATACATACATAGCGTTGGAATATTTGTATACACTAATATTTATATTAATTATATTTTGAATAATGTGTTAAAATAAGTTATTGTTGTTTCTTCTAGTTTAAAATCTAAATAGTTGAGCTAAGGCTCTCACCACACTACCAAAGATTGGCTAAGTTAGGCAGAGAATGCCATTTCGCAATTCGTTCTTCTTTTTGCCGATTATTTTGTTTTCCAATAAGAATATTTCCATTTACCTATCTATCTCTGGATATATACATACAGGACATATTTGCTGCCTCGTTGGTTTAGATTACTGATCAGGTGGATCCGTATTAGAATCTTAAAATCTGTGATTGTGTTGTCCTGTCAAGAAAATCTCAGTTACAGCCCTGAGTGAGAACCTCCTCTCTCTGCGCCTCCTGATTGTGCCTCGGAAAGCACGTAAAGCCAGTTGCAAATTTATGTGCTGATTTATTACGTGTACTTCAATGAAGGAAATCATCACGAGGAAACCTGCATGTCTAAGAAACTAGAAAAATATATTTAGAAGACATGTGAAATTCAACAAAACGCTCAACAACAACCTTTTCAAAAATGAAAGGAGGCCTGTGCCTAACCGTAGGTCGTATAAAACTTGTAGTTTTACGTTCATAAATTTTGATAGAATAGTTGTAGGGTAATGAAATGAAAAAAGAATTATTTTCCAAATAATAACGAAACTTAAGAACGTAGCAGTTATGAATTTTAAGTTGCCCTCTGCATCTGATACTAAAACGAGTACAATGTAAATGATTATATTATTGTTACAATTTACTGCATTCACAACAAAATATGAATACATTTCAGACCTAAGAAATGAAATTGCAACTGTATGTGCATTTGCATTCATCTTAAAAAAATGAAAAATGAACCTTTGCAAGTCTGTTTTGAATTTAAATATTCTATTGTTTTAAATGTTGCCCTACTATTTATTTGTAAGAAATTTATGTGATGATTTTCATTCATTGTTTATTCCTGTAACTGTTACAGGAATAAAAAATGTTTAAATAAATTTGATTGTTTCTTATCTTCTCGCAAATGTATAATTTTTTTAAGATAAATGTTGATAATGCGCCATTGACTTCAAATTTTATTAAAACTTAATTAATGAAGAAAATTGAATAGAAAGAGGAGGATTAAATAAAGAAGTAAATAATGAAAAAAAAAACACTTCATTTTTGATATAATATATCATAAATAATTTTATAACTTAAAAATACATATTTTTTATGGTTTGATTTTGTACGTCGTAGGACGTGCAAAAGAAAGTGATCCTCATCATGAGTAGTGGTGACACCACTACGCTGATTTTCATAAATGGCCAAAGGCTTGGAGAATACAGTCAGAAACAGAAAGAAGTACAGAGTACAGAGTAGAAACTGGAACATTCGTTATTTTTACTTGTATTATGTAATAATGGATTTTTTAAATAAATTATTGCTTAATGATTTCTTATATTTACGCGAACACTACACATTGAATAAAGCTATTTTTACGGATTTTATCGCGAAACCACCGAAGTTGTATGGGTTACCAAAAATACACAAACCGAACGCTCCATTACGTCCAATAGTGAGTCAGATCGATTCGCCAACTTACAAATTGGCTCAACACCTAGCAAAAGTACTATCACCACTCAGAGGACACACAAGAGCACACACGGAGGATTCATACCATTTTGTCAGTGAGATAAAGACCTATGTCTTACTGACATTGAAACTATAGTCAGTTTTGATGTTCAGTCTCTATTTACATGCCTACCTTTTGAAGACTGCATCTCAACTGTAACTAGGAAACTAGAGGAAAACAACATGCCAGCAGAATATGCAGTATTACTCAGACATTGCCTTATATCTGGCTATCTATTGTGGAAGGAACAGTTTTACAAGCAAGTAGATGGTGCTGTGATGGGCTCACCAGTATATCCCATTGTCGCCGATATTTTCTTGGAGGACTTTGAGGAGAAAGCCCTGCTTACTGCACCAGTAACTCCATGTTTCTACAAGCGGTACGTAGACGATACTTTCACAATTTTACCATCAGACAAAGTAACTGCATTTTTAGAACATCTTAATTCCATAAACTCTAAAATTCAATTTACTATGGAGTTAGAGGTAAATAATTCTTTAGCTTTCCTAGATGTGTTAGTCATTAGAAATCCTAATAATACCATAGGTCACACTGTGTATAGAAAAAAGACCCATACAAACCGATATTTAAACGGTGAATCCCACCATCATCCTTCACAGTTAGCTACCGTGGGCAAATTTTTGTTACAGAGAGCACGAGAGATCTGTGACAGCAAACACCTGGCCGCCGAGCTTCAGCACGCCAAGCAGGTTCTGCACGACAACAAGCTTCGTGTTCCGCGCGTACGTCACAGTGACCGAGTGAAGCCGGCCACAGTCGAACGTGTGCCTGCTGTACTACCGTCAGAGGTGTCACAGACAAGATTGGCTACAGCTTGAAGCGAGCTTCTATTAGAACATTCTTCAAGCCACCGAAGAAGATTAGTCAGTTCTTACCATCCGACAAGTGCAATATTCCTCTACAAGATGCAGGAGTGTACAAGCTTGATTGTGAGTGTAGTCTCTCATATATAGGGCAAACAAAACTATTTATAAAAACCCGCCTAAAAGAACACATAGCTGACGTGAAGCACCAACGTTCCAGGAACTCTGCAGTTTGTGATCATATCCTAGACGGCCCCCGCCATTACATTAGATTTGATAAACCACAAATTTTCGCGAAAGAACATCGATTCCTGCCAAGGATGATACGTGAGACAATTGAAATTAAAAAACATCCTAATTTCAATAGAGTGGGAGGCTGGGTACTAACACCTGCTTGGGATCCTGTAATTCATAAAATTAAAACTAAACCCAAGCATACCACTAAAATTATTAATTAAAAAAGCTGAAGGTACTCCGGTTTAACTCTGACATCGGGACGTCAATCACCTCAGTCCCCCGTGACCACGGTTGCTGGAAAGCAACCGAAACGTCGGGAATATAAAATAAATTAATTAAACGCGATGAAATCCATAAAAATAGTTTTATTCAAATTATTGCTTGCCAGTTCCTTAAATTAAAAAAAAATCTATTTAAATTTTTTTTTTGCATGCCCTGTCATAATTACCAAGGCAAGAATACGTGGCTGTCAGGCAAGCTTTCCTTCTATTTATAATTAATTAATAACAGTAAGTGTTATAATAACAGTAAGTGTGATGATAAAGATAAAGAGAAAGAAAAAAAGAATTAGAAATCAATATCACTAACTAAAATAAGAACTATGTTTACAATTTTTCCTTCCTTTGTTTACTGTGACCAATTTTCGAAATACTTTTAGACTCTCAGTTTTGGAACTTAGTTTTACACTCTCAGTGTTGAAACATGATTTTAATACTAAAGAGAGTCATAGTAACTTACAGAGATCATACTTCTCCTAAAGTTAAATGTTGTTATTAGAGTAAGTACGAGTTAGCATATCTTTAAAAGTTCCCAGAAGTTGGTTCATGGAACGTGCCGGTTCTGTAATGTGCTCACAATTTAAGTTTGTAACGTGTTAATGTAGTGTTGGCACGTGATTTCAAGCGACATAAGGAATTTTCAAATTTCCTTAAGCCGTCTTTATTTTTTTGATCATAAATATTGCGGCACCTCTATTTAACGAGTGTTGACATCTTACACCGAATCAATCTCCACAGTCAATTCGTCAAGTCATTAATGCATTAAAAGATTGCAGAGCTAAAGTTTTTATTGCTTTATTATTGATTTTTTTTTCACATTAAAAAAATATGGAATTGAAATTATAATCAGCAATGAAAATTGGAATAAAAAAATTTGCAGTTCCTACACCAGGGATCGGAAAAGCATAGTAGGCGTAGTATGAAATTTAGTGCAAGGCCCTGGTTGTGAGTTACCAAGGATTCAGCCTTTAACTTAAATAACAATAGTTATTATTATTTCAGCCATTCAAAAATCCAAGGCTGAATATAGGCCTCCCCCAAGGAATGCCACAAAGCACGGTCCTGAGCCACCTGCATCTCTTACCAGGTCGTCATTCCATCTCGTGCGGAATATAGGGTGCCATGCCCTACATTCCCCTTACCAATACGAAGCTGCCACTCGAGAACCTTTCTTTCCCATCGGTCGTGTGTTCTTCGAGATATATTGTCGTAATCTCCCGAACGCTTCCCAGACTAGTTGAACCCGCCGATTGTCCCCTCGATCGAAGTATTGAAATTTACCTAGTCGGTCAAGTTGTCATAGGTACACGTACTTGTCGACAACTTCGAGTGTAGTGCTCTCAACAACTACTGGCATAGGTGTGACATGGACATTAAATATGACGTTCGTTTTGTTCATGTTAATCTTAAGACCTACCCGTTGGTAGACACCATTGAGGTTGTTGAGCATGGTGCTTAGGTCCTAGAACGATACTGCCATAGGGCAAATCGTGAGCAAATCAAACGTGAGTGTATTACTCACGTTTGATTTGCTCACGATCGCTCGCAAGTTGAAATTGACACTGTATTATTTCCAGTTCATTAGTTTGAAAACGTCATCCAATGCAGCGATGAAGTTTCGGTGATATAACGTCACGCTGTCTTACACCCCTCTACAGTTAGATAGGTTTCATACTCTGGTACTGTTATCGAATAGCCAACGTAGTCCTTCTGGAAAACACTTTAGCACTTTTATACACCGACAGTCAACTTGGCACCGCTGATGGGATGATGGGCGACTGTAGCGAATTTTGACGGAATCAAAGGCTATTTCATAGTGCACATAACCAAGACAAAGTGGCAGATTGTACTTTTCAGTCTTCTGTACAATTTGCCGAAGGGTATGTATGTGATCCATGGTACTTTTATACTATTTAAAAAGAAACAGCCCCTTACTGGCATTTTCTCCTGTATCGTGGAGGCAGTTTACAAACATAAATTGCACTAGAACAAACATCCAGACCCAGTACAATTATTTGCATACAAATACTTGTTCCGTGTGGGATTTGCACCCGCTGTCCTCTGCACTGCAACTCAGTGCTAATCCACTGCACCACGGAGCCTTCTAAACTAAACGGCGTACTAAAGCCTTTGCGGTAACCAGCTTGTACGGGAGGCTGGAAGTCGTCGAGTCTCTCTAAAACACAGCTCAGAAAGGAAATCATTATGTAGTTTCATTTTGCCTTTCTGGAAGAACAAGACCGCCGCACTTCTGCTCCAAGCTCCTGGAGCAATGCAATCACGGAAAACGAAGTTGAAGAGCTTCCGAAGGACCTTAGGTATCGGTTTTCCACCTGTATCTGTATTCCACTATGGGGTTTTGTCAAAGTTGACACGCTTGGCGAGTAAGTTGACATCCGCAGTATTTTATTGTAATTTTGCTGTTATCGGACAGATACTACAGCCAATCTTCTGCTTTGTTTTCCACTAGTGCCTCTTACAATACCCAAGGGATGATAAATATAAATAACAATGGTTAACTTAATTGTTGTTGTAATTTTTAAAGTTTGATATGATACATGTATTGTTAGTGATAGGTTGGTTTTAATATTACCATTAGGTATAATAATCCGACCAAGAGAACGCGTGCTATGTTCAGCAACGTTCTTAATTAAACTGTCAGTGTTGAAAGTCTGACATTGAAATATTTATGTACTCGAAATTTATTTTAATGAAAAAGTCTAGCGATACCCATCTACGTCATTTGGGTAGACATTTAATTTCCGGGTATGATCCAAGCTGAACTGTTTCTATCTACGTCGACAATCTATTTAATGTTTTTAATTCAGTACAAAGCACTAGGATAGATCTAACGTGTGGAAGTAATAAGGAATGCAATATCCTGTGTTTTTTATAACTAATAATATCTTACATTTTGCACATAAATGCATTCGTTGATTATAGTCTATTATACCGAAGGTCATTTCCGATGTTTCTTCCTATGTTCAGTCCTCTGCCATAGATTAACTCATGACTGCCTCTTTATTCGTGGTCGTAAAAGTGGTTGCTGATCACGAGGTCCCGGGTCCGAATCTAGGGTCCGGCCAAAATCAGTTATTGGGAAGTTAGCGGTGTTTAAACCCCGTTTTGTACGTGGTAGAGCTATGCTGTAGCTATATTATGGTTGTAGCACGAATGAGTCGGCTCAACCGGGTTGGGATCACGCACTCACAGATTACCAGCGTAAAATAGCAGCTTAATGCTGCTGTATTTCGTATGGTAAGTGTAGAGAACCGGAGAACCTTTTTACTGGAAAAGAGGCACTCCATCTTAGTCCTCATGGGCAATAACGCATCTGTATTTTGATTTTTAATCGAGGATAAATGTAAATGTCTATCTATCCATCTGATGGTAGGTACCATCAGGTGGACTGTATGCTCGTGTTCACCCTTATTCCATATAAAAGCTCCTAGAAACGTAAAGTCCATGGTCCAGCTACTGATCACTTTCCGGTCGTGTCGAATTACATTCCCATCGGAATACGTACATACTTATACATTTGGGCACTATAATCCTGTCCTGAGCCAAAGGCTGGTATTCATTGAGACTGGCCGCCGTAACCGAAATGTGGTCTGGAGTACATTATTAACTCATAGAGAAAATATTTGCCATTTTTACCAGATTTTCATTCTTTAAGTTATTATCAGGAATTTTGTTACTGCTGCTGCCCATATCGTGTTTAGTTTCCTTCTGTCGCCTTTCTCAACACCCACGGCACCATATGGATATGGGGGTTACTAAATACTAAATATTTATTTTCCTTTGCTAGAATTAGACGCTCACTCCATTGGTCGCATAAGTAGTTGAATTTCGTAACCATTTCCCAAGGAATATTTCTACTCGTACTCTAACGTCTCTGACGTCTTTATCTGATAACAACAATTTAGGGTTGGCCATAAAAATAATAATATGATCGAATCTGCAAGCGTTTACCGCGCCAAGAAATTTGTATTTAAAAAGGCAAATAATATATATTTTTATGTACGTATTATAACAGACGTCAGCAGTAAAATTACACTGCCGGAAAGATCTCATGAAGTGCTGGAGTTTACCCTTACCGTTATGACATGCTTAGGAGGCGGACAGCTGATATATTTCAGTTACAAATCACTCTTAATATTAATTATTTCTTCTGCGTCGGTTCTCATTACACTGCTTCAACGCTTTAAGTAGTTAATAGAATCAGGCGTTACTTTGCAAAAATCCATTATATTAAAGTTGGTAAAAATTACCTTGCCTACGTCGGCTCGATAAAATAATAATGATGTGTCGTACTTAGTTTGTAGAGCACCCCCCCCCCCCTTTTAGTTAATTTTGTGCACTATCCCCATCACCACTAATCCCAGCACCGTTACTCCCAACACCATTATCCTAGAAAAGACACACCACTTACGACAATACGACACGTGTTTCGCCACACGAGGCATCTTCAGGTGATGTAGACTCTGCGATGCTTGACCAGTAAACAAAAGTTTTAAAATACAGTGAGATACAGATTTAGAAACCTATAGTGCCGAGAACTATCGTATTAATAGCGAACATAAGTGGAATATTTATAAGTGGTAAATCCATGCTACAGCTACATTATATTTGTAGCACGAATGGGTTGGTTAGACCGGGGAAATTGTACGCTCTCACTATATACTAGCGTCAAGTGTCAGCTTAATGCAGCATTACTAGCATATTGTGTTCCATATGGTGAATATAGAGAGCCGAAGATCCTTTTTAATGGGAACAAGGCATTCCATCTTAGTCCTCAGATAACGACGTATCTACATTTTGATTCTTAGCCGAGGATCGATGTAAATATCTATGGGTCACAGCATCTATTTATCACCTGGTGGAATGTATATTCATTTGTTACCCTTATTCAATAAAATAGAATATAAGCGAGAGTTTACAAACTTTATTATTACTGCTGGAGATTAAAATATTATGATAAAATGACATGTGACCTTTATAATATACTGTACCTTTCAATTTATATTATAGATCTTCTCAAATATAAGATGCTTAAATTTAAGGAAAAAATTTAATAATTCGTATTGTGAATCAAATCAAAGTGTAATTTTTATAAATATTTGTGGTAAAAAAATGATCTTCATTTTTAAATTATTAAAGGTAATGAGGCATTCAATCTCAGAGTATAAGACAATACGTGAGTACGTACGCAGGGGTGACGACACATCTGCACTTTGATACTAAAATGCAGATGCAATTGGAAGATTTAAGAGTCTTTGGGTCATAGCATCGACTTACCATCGGTTTTTTTATAGGATAAGGGTGACAAACGAGCACACAGTCCACCTGATGGTAAGTGGTTGCTGTGGCCCATAAGCATCTACATCTATCTTCTATTACAAATCAAAATGCGTTGTCACCCGTGAGGACTAAGACTTTTCCAGTAAAAAGGAACTCCGGTTCTCTACACTCACCATACGAAACACAGCAGCGTTATGCTGCTATTTTACGCTGGTGTTCTGTGAGAGCGTGGTCCTTCCCCGGTCGAGCCGACCCATTCGTGCTACAACTATACTACAAATATAGCTGCAGCATGGCTCTACCACGTAAAATCTGGTTGCACTGTGTTCGTTTATCACTCTTACTTGTCCAAAAAGATGTTTCATTAAATTGATACAATTTTATGAGAGAAAAATATTCTACAATGGACTTATTTAAAATTAACATAAATGTGATGATGATTGTTTTTTTTTTATTCTTTTTTATTTAAGGGACTTTCGTTATTATTAACATGTCAGTCCCATTGTACCTTATAACTAAATAGCACAAAAAATACTTAATTACTTATATAATACTTAATAAATGATAAACCATTTGAGCAGCATCCGACAGTGGTTCAGAGAGTATACTTTGATATTCCCCTATGTTGTACATTTTAATGTCAGTTTTGGCGACCAGTAGTTTCCTCTCGTGATGGTTTTTAGAACATTCCGCGAATAGGTGTTGTATGTCTTCGATTGTGTTGCATGCGTTGACACAATATTCTGATTTTATAAATGAATTATATGTTTTACAATAATAATAAGTTATATGTGTTCGCGCAAAACACTTTCAAGGATTGACGCGAGAGGACGCCTCGGAGGGCCCCCTCAAGTTGGAGTGGTGTCGACGCTCGGGCTGCTACCGACGGCCAATGTCTAGGTTCAATCACCATCAGTCACACCCAGATACACATCACATCACTTATTTCCCTTTCACTACACAACCACATGTGACCTGACCGACTCCGGAGGGACCAGTCGCCTTGGATATAGGTAAGTAAGCTTCGTCCAAATTCCTCTGCCGGTTGACTGGCTGTAGTATAGAACGCTCCCCCATATATTTTAGTGTAATTCGAGAGATTCCACGTGGCCACATTGAGGCCCGGCCTACGTCTGTTCGGGAAGTCTTCAGCTCATGGGCCCCTGAGGATTGGATCCTTTAAGGGAGCAGCCGTAGGCCGTAACAAACTGGTATCAGAGCGTGGTTCCGGGTTCGATTCCCGGTCGATCCCGACCATAGTGTTTGATAAACATTAAACAATTCTGGTGGCAGGGAGCGTTGGTTTGATTGGTTTAATTTGTATCTACAATCACGCCCGTCCGTAATACGTAAAAATATTTTTTTGTACGTAATAATAGAATTATTTCCCTTTGTTCTTTGTTGCTTGCCTTTTTTTGGTTAGTGGGTAGATTTGAAAAGCCGCGCCCTAGGTTGCGCAAGCGGGAGTTTTCTAGAGATATACGTCATGTAGGTAGATGGTTATTTTTACGTAATCGGTTAATTGTCGTTGTCGGATAGTTGTAGTGGATTACTTATCGAAGGGTCGATTTCCGAGCTAGGCATTTTTTGTCGATCGGCCGTGATGTGTATCTTCGTTTATACTGTAAGTTGTATTTGAACTAAAGAGTAGTAATTGTATTTGCGCAATTTGAATTTAACTTGATTTGATCGCACTAGTATTTGTTATTTGTCAATTTGATTTGTGTCTTTTCTTTTGTGCTAACTTGTATTTGGTTGATACGTAGCAATTCGTATTTGTGTAATTTCTATTCAACGCGATTTGATAGGAACTGCATTTATTAACTGTTAATTTTTGTTGTATTTTTTGTTTGTTATCTTTGTAATCTGTGCTCAAGCCGCGTCGTAATTTGCATTTAATAGTGATGACATCGCCCATGCTACTGATCCGTTGTTTGCGGACTGAGCTACGCTGGGCCACAAGCGCCCATGCTTTGATAGGTCGACCGGATAGGGTCCATAACTTGATGAAGCGGTTCGAGCAGGTGGATGCTCGAAGGGCCGCAGTGGAGGAGGCTTACGCTGAGCTCGAGGATTCGGATGTGGAGAAGGGAGTCCTGGACTCCTGCTTCGCGGACTATGAGCAGTTCTTGTGGCTCACGGACGAGTTGATCGAGGCTGAAGGCAGGTATGCCGAGGAGGCGCGTGAAGCTCGGATGAGTGACCAGTCCGAGTCCTCTCTGAAGCAGCTTCAGCCGGAGCTGTTGGGACGACTCCCAACTCTGGACCTGCCAAAGTTCTCCGGGGTCCTTTCCGAATGGCTGACCTTCGTTGGTCTTTTCGACAGCCTAGTGGACGCCCGGAGTGACTTGACCCCGAGACGAAAGATGGCGTACCTCCTGGCCTCACTGGAGGGGGAGGCCCTGGGCGTCGTCGGCCACTTGAGATTATCGGACGACGCCTACCAGACTGCTCGGGACCTCCTAGCTAGAAGATACGCCAACGTCCGGCGAATTGCGGACGAACATGTTAAGCAGCTTCTAAGCCTCCCGCTGCTTAGTGACCGGGCCAGACTGCGTCCGGACCTGTTGGATCCAGTCTTGGTGGCCTGTAATACGTTGAGGCGGCTGGGTTTACCAGTGGGCGAATGGGCTTTTTTGTTGCTCCGCATCGTGCTGTCCCGTCTACCTCTCGACCTTCGAATCCATTTTGAGGAGAGGTACGGCGGGGACGAGGCCTCCTATATTCCGCCCTTCTATGACCTGCTGCGGTTTTTGGAGGAGCAGTGCCGGCAGATAGAGAGCGCGGCGGGCACCGTTGACGACTTACGAGCCGTGCCCAGTGAGAGGCTGAATCCTCCAGGCAAGTCGTCGTCAACCCCCCCCCCTGCTCCTATTGTCGAGCATCTGATCATCGGGTAACGTCGTGCCCGAAATTATTAGGTAAGCCGGTTCCAGCGAGGCGAACTATCGCCAAGGAGCGCCGCTGGTGCTGCTCATGTTTGGGAGGACACCTCCAGCGAGACTGTCCGCATCGGCGGCCCTGTCTGCATTGCCAGGGCAATCATCATGCCGTTTTGTGCCTGAGTGCGAACGGCGTCTCCTCTCGGGGCTCTGCCAGGCTCTCGACCCCCACGGGCGGGGGCGCTCAGCCACGCCCTCTACCGGGCGACTCTCGGCGCTCGCCGGCCAGCCATCAGGCCCCTAAGTTTGAAAGGGGTCCCTCCCCCGACCGGTCGGGGGGTAATTCCCCCAGGGGCGGGGGTGTCATCGCCCCCCCTCAGCGTGTGGAGAGGAACTTCACGGCCACTCATCGGTCCGCTGGATCCTTCTCACTCCCGTTAGCTGAGTGGCTGCGACTGGTGTACCACTGTTCCTCATTTTATGGAGGCGGCCCTTGCTAGCTGCCGCCTTAGCTCCCACCACGGCCGCCTCCACTGAGCCTTGAGCCGTCAACAGTCCATTTGTCAAGGTGTTCTGTTGCCGACGTCCTCAGTGAGGCTTACAACCCGTGTGGCGACTGTTAGCAGTCGCACTCTATCGATCTCAGGTTCACGCCATGTGGCCTCCCCTTTGTGGTGGGAAGATTAGGGCCCCTCTGGAGCGTTGAATCACGCTGTCAAGGGGTATTAGATTTGGTTTGGTCGAGCACTTAATAAAAAAAAAATACTTGAATTAAAATTAAAAACTGCTTTGGGCTTTCCGCGAAATTTTCCTATTTGTAGCGGTTTAAATTAAAAGAATTGAATTTCATCTACTCCTTTAAATGCTACTGCATGTGTTTTGTACATATATTTAATCACTGTATTTGATTGTTGCGTCTGTTTGCTGAAAGGAAATTGAATGGCGCGCTATTTGAAAAATTATGTAACATATACATAGATAGTGTTTAATCATTTTGCTTTGCGAAGAAGTAGGGCTGTCCCTTACGTTATTGTTTTGTTTAATTTGCAAGTTGACCTATGCGCATCGGTGATTAATTTGGTTGAATTAATTCTGTAGTTGAACATTGATGCTTTTGAAAAATTAGCTGAAATATGAGCATAGGACTACTTGCCTAACAGGCTAGCTAGTTTTGGAGATTATCAGATTGAAATCAGCTGCCGCACTATTTTAGTAAATGATAATATGGTGGGTGGCCTGGCTAGGCCTACTTGTTGAAAATTCATACTAGGGACTATCTGTGCGTTTCGTTCGGCTCTCCACAGACGACGTTCATGTGGAATTTGTGGGTGCTCCCTGCACTGAAGCTTAGGAGGCCGCTCGGGGCCGCTTCGTGTCGCGTCGCTGTTTGCAGAGCTGATCCGGTCGGATTGCGGAACTAATCATAGGGGCACAGATAGGTGTTTGAAAGAGGTCGTCGGACTTCTGTCCAGTACAGGACTTGTTAAGGTGCTGCGATGCCCAGGAGGTGCATCCAGTGGAGGCTGACCCTCCGGCTTGCCACATTAGGGCTATTTTTTGAGGCGCTGGTTAGGGTTGCAAGATCTGATGGGGTGCCTAAGGTGGCCTAGTTTGGTTGTAGATTCGGTCTTGCAACTTGCCTTCGCGACCTTGTCCCGCTGACCGGTTTGCTCGCGGACCTAAATCCTTATGTCCGGGACGGGGGTTTGTTCGCGCAAAACACTTTCAAGGATTGACGCGAGAGGGCGCTCGGCGCGGTGCATTCATACCGGTTTGACTGGTGTGCGAAAAACGCCCAAGGGCAGTCAATCGTCTTTAATCGGTGCTAACGTGAGCACGCGGTCAGTTCTGTTAGGGAACTCGGAATAATTAGGTGCGGCCCGTAAATATACGGTCTAGGATTTGTGACGCGCATTCCTGCTGGAGAGCTTCCCGGGACCGACTCAGAATCTGTATAAGTGCATTCGACAATATTAGCTAGTGCGGCCTCTGATATTCTAGAAATAACTGTTGCAACGCGAAACGGTAGTGACCTTTAATAAACTGTAAACTCCATGTGCGTTTTGTCTGTTAACCTTATAACCAGCGATAGTTAGTGGCTTCTGTAAGTTAGTAAATCGTACGATAGAGTTAATTGACTGTCATCGTGAAGAAAGAGGAAAGTGACTGTGGACGCCTCGGAGGGCCCCCTCAAGTTGGAGCGGTGTCGACGCTCGGGCTGCTACCGACGGCCAAGTTCTAGGTTCAATCACCATCAGTCACACCCAGATACACATCACATCACTTATTTCCCTTTCACTACACAACCACATGTGACCTGACCGACTCCGGAGGGACCAGTCGCCTTGGATATAGGTAAGTAAGCTTCGCCTAATTCCTCTGCCGGTTGACTGGCCGTAGTATAGAACGCTCCCCCATATATTTTAGTGTAATTCGAGAGATTCCACGTGGCCACATTGAGGCCCGACCTACGTCTGTTCGGGAAGTCTTCAGCTCATGGGCCCCTGAGGATTGGATCCTTTAAGGGAGCAGCCGTAGGCCGTAACAATATGATTATTACAGACATTATAATTATATATTGAAATACACGTTTCAAAACCATATCAAACTATCTGGTATGTCTATATCAAAGTTTAACTAACAGGTCTTATTATAGACTAGACTATATTTTAATTTTCTCAACAAAAGTTAAGTCCCTCTTGTTGTACGATGTGTAGGTATAACACTTTGAAAGGAAAATTTTAGAAAAACAATAACGTTTAATTTCTGAGTAACGTATGGTGAGTGAACCGGATACCCATTTTACTGGAAAAGAGGCATTCCATCTTAGTCTTCACGGGTGACAACGCATCTGCATTTCGATTCTTTATTGAGGATAAATGTAGATGTCTATGTGCCACAGCAACCACTTACCACCAGGTGGACTGTGTGCTCGTTTTCGCCCTATCTTATAATATATAGATATATAGGTTTAAACTATCTATCCAATATTTAGTTGTTCTTAGTTCTTTAAGGGACTTTTTTGAGCTTCCTGCTTTTTCATCTGTAGCTTTTGTAGTCATGTTTAATGTATTTACTTATTAATTTGTATAGGGCTAATAATTCATTTTTAGTGGCTCGAGTTTTTATCTTAGCATGTTGTAACTCTTGTCTTCTCTTGATAAGTTCCAGTGTGCGCTCTTTTAGGACTTTATGGTTACCTTTTGATATTTCGTTGGGGTTTCGAGCGTTCTGTAAGCTCTGGGTTATTGGTGTGTCATAAGTGTGTCATAGAAAGCCTGTACTGATGTTTTTTCTTGACATTTATGTAAATCTTGTAACTGAGATGAGATGTTCTGTTTATAAAATAATATTTCTTGTTCGGTTTTCAGTGATGAATAGCGGTTGCTTTTATACTCTGTGCGTTTTTTCTTCTGCTTTGTGATAGACATTGTTGCTCTGATTGCTCTGTGGTCTGACGGGTAATTCAAATTTAAAACTACTATGTTTTGGAAGGTTGGTTTGACAGTACATAATCTATTTTATTTTTGTATTTATCGTTTAGTGATCGCCAGGTCCTCCTCTCACATAATAACAACGTAAAATATCAGATTAATGCTGCTGTTTCGTGTGGTGAGTGTATCTGAGATTCTTTGTACTAGAAACGAGACATTCCATCTTAACATTTAAGGGTCGCATCTGCATATTAATTCTTTATCGAGTTGATATGTAAATGTGGGCACAACGTCCTCTTTTCATCAGGTTGATCGTGTATTCTTAGGCTTTCTCATAGTCCACATACGCAAGAAAAAGTGTTATATTGTACTCTACGGTATTCTGTACAATTTGCCGAAAGGTATGTGTATGTTACTGCCTTTTTGATCTACGGTATTCGCTTTTTAGAAACCGGCTTGTTCTAGTGAAGTGATTAAGTATGCGTGTAAGATGATTCGTAATGGCTCTTGAAAATAGAACATAAGCGCAGCTCAGAAAAGAAATTGGTCTGTAGTTTTTCAATAGAACATTGTCACTCTTCTTGAAGAACAAGACCATCGCATTCCTGCTCCACGAATCTGTATTAGTCCCACAATTTTTTATACTATGAGGACAAAACTGAAGAATTTTTGAACAAACTTTTAGAAGCATCCTCGCCTTTTAACTTTAAAATCAAGTAAAAATTGCCTTCAAGACAAAAATTATAATTTCTACTAATTGAGCAGCTTCTGAATTCATAGTGTAATAAAAATTAAAGCCTTCAGAACCTCTTAAATTATGTAGATACTATTTTATACTATACTTAAATAAAACTTATTTACGAAACTTACTTATGAATTCTGTCACGTTGCATTTAACTTTTTAATTCTCGACTTTTCAGGTGCTTTACAGCACCCATTACACGGACTGAGGTGCTTGACGTCTCCATGCCATAGTTATCTTGGCTACATTTAGTTTTTGCATATTTTATATTTTAGTTATATATTCTTTTACGCGGGTTTTTATAGACCTTTTTGTTTGTCCTATGCAAAAGAGACCACATTCAAAATATAGCTTGGGATTTGACCCTTGACGGATGGTAAAAATTGCCTATTCTTTTTCGGTGGCTTGTATTAAATTTTAACGGAAACTCGCTTCAAGATGTAGAAAATCTTGACTGTAAATCGTCTGACGTAAGGTAGTACAGCAGGCACACGCTCGGCCGTGGCTCTGGTAGGTGCGCACCCGAGACTTGTTGTCTTGCAATACTTGCTTGAAAACTTTGCATTTTACATAAACTTAAATGGCTTTCCGACCCGTCTTATTTGCAAAGAAAAAATAGCATATAAAACTGTAATTTAGTAAGACACCTTATGACTAAACACGTTTCATTTAGTACCAAATATTTGGTTGGTGATGCAAGGAAGAAAGCAGTCGAGGAACTCCAGAGGAGACAAGAAAGGTCAGCTTTTGTTTTTAATCACTGGATGCAATCTTTTAACAATGTAAATGTGGCAAGGTTAGTGCTTTTATTTTTAAATTACTCAGAAAGGAAAGTCATACAAGGACGGGGATTATATAAAGAGTTGTTTTATAAATGCATTCGAAGAGCTTTTCCGAAATATTCAGAATTAAGCTGAAAATTCAAAAATTGAGATATATCTATGTCTACTAAAACAGTGAAAGGTAAATCAGTAAAAATGCCTGCAAACATAACAAATCAAAAATTGAAGATCTCAAATTGGCCTCAACTCTATCAATAGCAGGTTTTTGATATGAAACAGCGCA
Source organism: Parnassius mnemosyne (assembly GCA_963668995.1). Lineage (NCBI taxonomy): Eukaryota > Metazoa > Arthropoda > Insecta > Lepidoptera > Papilionidae > Parnassius > Parnassius mnemosyne. Next base: position 36,162,663 of record CAVLGL010000079.1, on the reverse strand, counting down.
AGTTTCTCTTTTTTAAGATTTATCTTCACTACGGGCCCTAAAGAGGAATTTTTGGGATTAGTGCCACTCATAGGTCAAATTCTTCGAGTAAATATAGCAAATATTGTAATTAAATGCTCCAAAAACATCAAATTCCATTAGAAAAACTTGTCTCGATTTCAACAGATGGAGCGAAAAGTATGGCAGGTGCAAGAAACGAGTTTGTTGCTATTTTGAAAGAATAAAAATAATCACTAGATACTTACATACCATTGTATTATTCACCAGAATGCAGACATTTCCTGAAGAAATTTGCAAAGTAATGGAATTATAGATTGAGAGTATCAAATTTATTGTAGCTAAAGCTCTTTACAATAGTACATTTTAGTAGTTAGTTTATCGTGGAATGTATATTCGTTAGTCAACCTTGTTCTATAAAATATAATATTTAACAAACTTTATTATTACTGCTGTAGATTAAAATATTTTATTAAAATGACATGTGATCTCTTTAATATACAGTACCTTAAAACTTTTTCTACGTGGTAGAGCCATGCTGCAGCTATATTATGGTTGTAGCACAAATGGGTCGGCTCGACCGGGGAAGGGCCACGCTCTCACAGAAAACCAGCGTAAAATAGCAGCTTAACGCTGCTGTGTTTCGTATGGTGAGTGTAGAGAACCGGAGACCTTTTTTACTGGCAAAGAGGCATTCCATCTTAGTCCTCACGGGTGACAACGCATCTGCATCTTGAGTCTTTATTGAGGATAGATCTAGATGTCTATGGGTCACAGTAACCACTTACCATCAGGTGAACTGTGTGCTCGTTTGTCACTCGTCCTATTAAAAAAAAACAAAAAAAAATCTTAAAACTTCTATTATCGATCTTCCCATACATAAGATATTTAAATGTATTGAAAGAATTCCTAAAAATATCTACTTGTGAGTATAAGTTGTCAATATTTCAAACGTTTTTATTGTAGTATTTGAAACTCCGAAAATCGAATCAAAATATAACTGGTCTATTAAAAGTAATAATTTTATTTACTTACTAAAAAATGACGCCTAAAAAAGCTAGATTACTACAGACGAGAAGCAGCCTCTTAAGAAAAGTGAAGCCCTTAAGCTGTTCTCTTGTCCTTGCTTTGGGAAATTTTCGTTCTTTTGTTATTTTACAATAACTTTTAAAGAATGGTTTTTTATTCGTCAGTTTAAATATAGAACATTGTTTATGATGAACCCATTTAAATGTTTTTGAAGATAAAATATTAATTCAACACGTAAGGAAAAGATACAGACTATATACTTCCCTGTGCAGGGCACAGCCACACTAATTTCTGAAAGGGTTATAAATTTATTTATTTGTCGTGCTGTTGCAGTGTGTTTGCGGTACGAAATATTTTAGTGCTCACTTAATATTGTTCGGCACTATACGAAAAAATCAAGAGAAAACCTGCATGTCTTAGGAATAAAATATATTTTTTAATATAAATGCTAGCAATGCTATTTAACATTAAAATATGCTTGTTAACTACTCCAATTAAGCTTGGAATTGCTATGTTAAGAGTGGTATGCCAAAGACCTTTGAGTTTTCGATTCGCACCCTTAACCATTAGGCTACTGTCGCTTTTTTTCTTGGACATGTTGAGCCCAATACTCACTGGAGTAGCACGGCAGACTAATTGCTCCACAACCCTCTCAAAAATGAGAGGAGGTATGTGCTCAGTAGTGCAACGTATACATAAGCTCTTATTATCTAGTAACTAAACGCAACAGCAGCATTTTCCTGTCTGCAACGTATGAAAATCCACTTCTAGTTCACCCAATAATCCAATTTCGTCCAATGTTTGAAGTAAAATTAGTGTAACGGAAAGAACAGATAAAAAATACATACCTATTAATAGAGGTGTACTGCTGGAACTTAAATATTCAAAATTAAAGATTGAGAGCATCGGAAAATGTGTAATTAGTGAAAGTGCTAGATAATTGCTAAGTATGGCGATTTTGGCAATTATTTTTAATAGACAAAAATCTATTTTTTAACAAAAAATATTAAATAAAGCCTATAAAAAATAACGTAATAAAATGGATTACTAAAGGGATCAAAGTGTCAAGTAAAATGAAAAGAATATGGTGCTCAGTCATTCCAAAAGTTCTAGCATCGCAAATTATAAAATGAATTACATTCGAAGTCAGGTTCTTAGGCATGCTAAAAGGCTATCCATAACACATCATCTTAGCAAAGCTAAAATATCACCAAAGAGACATAGAAAATAGTTAACACAATTACAAATAAAACACAGAAAGTTTCGAAGAAAGATAGTTCTAAATATAAACCAAGAAGTTATTTTTGAACCACAGGAAATAGTTAACAGTTTTGCTGATATTTTTATCTACAAATCGCTATAGTTAGAGAAAGATGAAGAGAGAGCCATGACTTTTTGAAATAAATAATGGCTTAAAAATTACGTAACATTTAATAGGACCACATCGGATGAAACAAAAAAACTAGCATGTATGATGACGAACAAAAACTCTTCTAGATATAATGACGTGCCTATATCAGTAATTAAGAAGAACATAGAAATATTAGCTTGCCCTCTTTCTGAGTTTATTAATAAATGTATTGAAGAGTCCATTTTCCCTGATCAGCTTAAACTGGCTAAAGTCGTTCCTATATATAAAAAAAGTACAAAAACGGACCCGATAATTATCGTCCGATATCCTTGCTACCCTTGATAACCTTGTCAAAATTTTTTGAAAAGATAATAAAAAGTAGATTAATGACACATTTGACTATAAAAAACAGAGAGACAGTTTGGATATTAAAGGGAGTTACCTAAGATGTATAGCAGTCACTAAATGAAATGAGAAAATTAAGATAGCTTGTCTTTTTATTAACCTACGTTCTGCATTCGACACTATAGATTACGAATTACTTTCTGCTTAACTGGAATATTACAGCATTATGGGAAAAACGTTAAAACTCATGATATTATATTTTCAAAATAGACGAATGCATGTTGAAATAAAAGATATTGACGAAAAATAAAACACGAAGTAGTATATAAGTCGCAAATGTTGAATATATTACGCGGTGGGCCTCAAGGTTCAATATTAGGTCCTATATTATATATTATTTTTGCAAATGACTTGTTAAATTTTATGAACAAAGCACAGCCTGATGCGAGATATGTAGTTTTCGCTGATGACGCAAACGGTGTAATAGGGGCACACAATTTAAAATCATTGACAGGAAACGTAAATAGGAGATTGGAAAATCTTTTTAATTGGTTTACAGCGAAACAAACATTATACTATCTAAGACAACGTCTAGAAATAATGATTACTTAGACATCAAATTAAAAGAAGATAAAATCAAACTGGTAAATACAGGAAATTTCTTAGGAATAAACTGGAAGGAAGAACTAGCCGCAATTGATGCATGATGATCTTCTGTATGTTACGCACTTAGAAGCCAAACGGATGAAATTGATTTATATCAACTCAAAACAGCATATAACGCACTGGTGGAGTCTAGGTTGAGATATAGTATAATGTTTTGAGTAAACTGCTAAAGCTTTAATTGCCAGAGAGTATTCATCTATCAAAAGCGTGTTATAATAATCAAAAATTTTGTACATCCGACTTCAATATAAATTATTAAAAATAACTCAAAAATTAATGGTCAGACTTTGATCAGATAAGTATAAGTACCACATGTGAAGCACCAGCTTTCAAATAAAAAAAAGAATCATCGACGTCAATTCACCCAGGAAAAAGTTATAAGGAAACACACATAAAAAACATACAGTCGAATTGAGTGCCGTCTCCTTTTTGAGGTCGGTAGAAAACTATTGATAGGATCTCTCAATGTGAGTCATGCAAATAATACTTTTAAACATTAGGCATATTAACTGTACCAAGCTTATATATTTTAATTGTACCAAGCCACTAAACTGAGAATTTACGACAACACGAAATGGAAAAGATAAGAGATGACAGACAGAGCACACGTAGAAAGGCAATAAAAATAGTATAACCCAAAATTTAATATAGTAAGACATTTTCCAAATTATCAAATCCTTGAGCAATTTAAAAATTTATGCTTGAGAAATATGGTCATCATACGTAAATAATACCGTGCCGTGAAGGCGTATGAGAATTGTAGTAGATTATTCTATTCTATTCTATTCTATTCCTGCCAACCGTGGTAAATATAGCTAATACCTCCCTATGATATAATTTTTGAAGGCCTATGTTCAGGAGTGGACTATGTAATGAAGAATGAATAAAATGAATTATTAAAACTACATAACGATGACTCTAAAATTATAAACAAGGTAAACTCACGACAGATCATAAGACACAGCTGGGATTAAAATTTGTATTTGTACTTTTTGGAACGAAGTTCTTTATCGAACGATCCAAATTTGGCAGACGGGAGCTAGGCGAGAAAAAGTGTAAGATTTTTCCGTCACGACGCCTTCTGACATAGTGTAGATGGCCTTGGCGGCTATAAGTAAGCTAGATGGAATAATATCCATCTCCCTCGGACTTTTCTTATCTTGCCATAAAAGAAATATTATTTTATTTTAAATGATGCATCATTTTAATAGACGCTAGTAATTTATTTGTTTGTATTTGATAATCAATAAAATAATACGTTTGTCATAATAATATATTAGAAGCATCAATAGCCTAGTGGCAAGGCACGGACCGGGAACTCGAAAGGTCGTGGGCTCGAATCCGCCATTCGACTACTGTCGTGAGCCACTTCTAACACAAGCATTTTAAGCTTAACAAAAATGGATTAAGGGAATATTAGTAATGTTTAATAGAATTAGTAGTATTTTAAAAAAAATACTACGAAAGGAACTTCGTTCCTACCGAGTGTTCCACGACACTCTCCCATGTTTTTTTTAATGAGTTTTGTTTATGGTTTATAACTTAGTGGTTCAAGTAATTAAATTATGAAAACTGTATAGTGAAACAGGGATATTATAAGATTAAATTTAAAAAAAAAGAATAAAAATATGTAATTAATGAAGTTCATTAATTCCAATACAGCCTTTTAAAGTCCTCTGCAGAACATTGGCCTCCCCCATAGAGTGCCTGATAGCGGGAATATTTACCATAGTTGAAACTCATGCCAAGCGGGTTAGCAACCGCATTTTTATTTTTATTTTAAGTAGTAATTAGGAAGGTGCTGCTGCCCATCTCCTGATTTGTTATTGCCGCTACCCATGGGATGATATGAGTTAGGTAGTGGATATTCTTACACCGCCACTACACTGCCATGTATGTTCATACAATTATTATAAAGGCCATTCTTATTCAAGCAATAGCTTTCAAATTAATTTCTAATTCATAAAATATTTTGAGAGTTGTAAGAGTCTTATGGAATAAAATTACTTAGTTATTTGCTTTGAGAATGCGCAATAATAAAACATACATATACATAATACATAAATACATAAACACTCACGCCTGTCACCCAGAGGAGTAGGCAGAGATTATGGACTTCCATTTGGCACGATCCTGACACACCTCTCTCGCTTCCTCCACATCCATATACCTACGCATACACGCTCGTCGGTTAAAGGTACTCTTGATTTGGCCCATAATAAAACATAATAAAATCATAATAGAACCGGCACACTTCTGTTTAACGAATGAACCATAAAAACCGAAATTAAGCACCAAGTGATTTTAACATCAATCGTCTTAAGTCGCTACTTTAAATTTCCCAAGGCAATTTGCTAAAATTTATCAGTACCTAAAATAGCTTTTCAATCTTAAAAAAAAAGAACACTTTTCTTGAAAGGGTGATGTATTTATATGACATATGATATATTTATAGCGGCCAGTCGCTCGATGTTCTATAGAGTATTTTTTTATAGAATAAGGGTGAAAAACGAACACACATTCCACCTGATGATAAATGGTTGCTGTGGCCCATTGAAATCTTTATCTATCTTCGTTTGCGAATTAAAATGCAGATGCGTTTTAGCCGTGAGAACTAAGATAGAATGTCTCTTTTCCAGTAAAATGGATTTCCGGTTCTGTACACTAACCTTACGAAACACAGCAGCATTAAGCTGCTATTTTACGCTGGTATTCTGTGAGTGCGTGGTCCTTCCCTGGTCTAGCCAACCCATTCGTGCTACAGATATACTATGAATATAGCTGCAGCATTGCTCTACAACGTAAATTAATGTGCACAAAAACTAAGCAATTTGAATCCTCTTTCTCTCTTTTCTATCATCAAAGAATAAGAACGACGACAGGATGTATTCTTTGTGGATGTGCCTGGCATTCGGATGAAACGTTTAGCTTTTTTTTTAAATACAGCTAAAGTTAGGAATATTTTTTTCATGCAACAGAATTTTCGACCAAATACAAATATTATGTTTATTAGGAGTTGTATTTTGCACTGTGGTTTTGTATTTAAACAAAAAAGTGAGTAGGCTTTTACTCTAAGATACAATTTAAAATGGCTCCATCGGAAACTACAAGTGGTCATACTTGTGAACAGGTTGTGAAGGTAGGGAAGTGTAAAGGCTAGTCTGTTCAGGTTCGCTATGTACTGATAAGCTCCAAACCAATAATCGTCCTTTCTTTGAGTACATCATAGAACATACTTCAGTTGCCGATGGGGCTGTTATCGTTTTCCATTTTTCATATAAGTACAAAACTTTAAAATATATATACTCGTACCTGCGGAGTTACTTTTTCCCTTTCTTCTCCAGTCAGAAGAAATTGTTATGTATTGCACGCCTTGCAATACATAAGGCAGTGTTGGTACCGACTTTGTTATATGGCAGCGAAACCTGGGTATGCCAGAAGAAGCATAAAAGCAAGTTGAATGCAGTGGAGATGCGATCTCTTCGTAAAATGTGCGGCGTTACCATGGCCGACCGAAAGCGAAACGAAGAGATTCGCAATATGGCAGGTTTGAAAGATGACCTTATCACAAAAATTGATAAGGGCTTGCTTCGGTGGTTTGGGCACGTTGAGCGAATGAGTAAAGACCGAATAGTGAAGAAAATATATAGCGCGAAAGTTAATAATAAAAGGTGTCGAGGTAGACCGAGACTAACTTTCGAAGACCATGTGAGCAAATTGCTCGAAGAGGGTAGGGTCAAGAGTACTCGGATACCTAGACGTGCATGTATGAAGAAGATAATGAATCTGAAATAAGTAAAAGAGGTATGTAAGGATCGTGACACTTGGCGATTTGTTCTCTCTGGCTACCCCGTCAGGGATTGTGCGTGAAGATAAGAAATTTTTCATATAAGTACAAACTTTAAAATATATATACTCGTACCTGCGGAGTTACTTTTTCCCTTTTTTTCCAGTCAGAAGAACTTCATTTCGAAATGAAAGTACAGTTGAACTCAGGATTTGAATATAAAATGACATATGACAAATGAAATAATAATTTGTTACGTCGGAGAAATAATTATATTTCATTCTATCTCATTACTAATACTATGACATGTGTGTTATTCACCCAGTACTGCATCGGTACTTACCTTTAGGTGAGATTGAAGACAAGCACTCACTCATAATTTATAAGAAAGAGATATGATATAAAAAAAATATTTACGATGTCACGTAAATATTTTTTTTATATTTTCTCGCGTTAAATAATCAGTAAAAGGTAGATTTTTAATATTATTATCAATAAAATTTTAAATATTTTTCAAGGTCGATTGCAATGGCGGCGACGATTTAAGAATATTTTCAATATCGGTAGCAGTATATAGTAGGTTAAATATAGTATGAAAGAAACGTGAACCATCACAACGTAAATAAATTTGAAAACAAATAATTTATGTATTCGCATAAATATAGGCTCTGTCTGGGCGTCTGTCTGGCGACATAGTTGTCAGCTATTCTGTATTTTATGCCACGTGGTCTATCAAAATTTTATTATTCCTTTGTCTGATCGTCGCTTACAGAAAGACAATTACCATGGTATTAATTAGCTAATAACCTTGTTGATTCGCCTTTTCTATTACAAGTAATTTATTATTACTTAGCAATTTATTAACCAGCGTATTATTTATAAGCAATATCAATTAAGTGTTCTCGAAGAAAAGTATTATTTGATGTACCTTACACTGAAACGAAATATCCAGGCAATATCTTTATATATTGGACATAAGAATCTTAAGTATAATAATATCTGATCCATTTCAGTGCATAATAATACTTTTAGGAGTATATTAGAAGAATAATTCATTTCATTTCATATTCAGTAATGTTTATAAATTTTGCAATGTTACCTATAATTTTAATGTTTGTAGTTTTCAAATTTTTCATGTATGTAGCCTCTTCTAAGGTTTATTCTGATTGTGAAAGCTTAACTGGTGTATGTGAATACTCAAATTAAATTTTCAACTGAAGTCGAAATGTGTTCACTGTTTGTATAACTATGTTACATAACTAAAAATGTAAAATAACTAAATAATTATATGAGTTAATAAATAAACAAACAATAATGATTTCTTATATTTACGCGAACACTAGACGTGGAATAAAACTACTTTTACGAAATCATAACAACACCATAGATCACACTGTGTATAGAAAACATAAAAGACCCATACGATTCGATATTTAACGGGTGAATCTCACCATCATGCTTCACAGTTAGCTACCGTGGGCAAATCTTTTTTACAGAGAGCATGAGGGTTCTGTGTCAGCAAACACTTGGCAGCCGAGCTTCAGCACGTCAAGTAGGTTCTGCACGACAACAAGCTTCGGGTTTCGCGCCTACGTCACAGTGACCGAGTAAAGCCGGCTACAGTCGAGCGTGTGCCTGCTGTACTGCCATATGTCAGAGGTGTCACAGACAAGATTGGCTACATTTTGAAGTGAGCTTCTATTAAAACATTCTTCAAGCCGCCGAAGAAGATTAGTCAGTTCTTACCATCCGTCAAGTGCAGTATTCCTCTACAAAATGCGGGAGTGTACAAGTTTGATTGTGAATGTGGTCTCTAATATATACCTATATGTATGGGGCAAACAAGACGATCTATCAAAATCCGCGTACAAGAACACATAGCTGACGAGAAACACCAACGTTTCGGGAAGTCTGTATTTGTGATCATATCCTAGACGGCCCCCACCATTATATTAGATTTTATAAACCAGCTAGATATTTGGGTACCACACGAAAGAAACGAAATGAATCGTGTACTCATTTGCTATTCTCTATTGAGACGTAATTAAATTGAAACATTTTTAAAAAGAGTGGCCAGTGGTGATTAAAAAGGGATGTGCTACGACAAGAATGTGCGAAAAAGATCATTGTCAAAGGGTAGTCAAGTTCCACAGACTGTAGCGAAACTCGGATTAACACGCAATTAGTTGATGCTGTGTGTATGGTAGGATTGGAAGGGCATTGTTTATTATGAGCTTTTACCGCCGGGCAAAACCATCGAATCGGATCTTTACTGCCAACAACTAATGAGACTGAAGCAATAAATTGAGAAAAAAACTGCCGCAATCGATCAACAGAAAAGATATCATGATAACGCCAGACCACACTAATCTTTGGCCACTCAGTAAAAATTGAGAGAGCTTGTTTGTGAAGTTTTAATACATCCACAATATAGTTCTGACCATGCATCCTCAGATTTTTACCTGTTTGAGCCTCTTCAGAATTCTTTGAGTAGTGTTATGTTAACATCAAGAGAGGACTGTTAACACTACTTGTCACATTTGTTGATCAATAATCCCAAGATTTTTACAGCAGCGGGATTATGTCACTACCTACAAGATGGCATATATCGAACAAAATGGTACATATATATTATAATTAAATGTCTTTAAACTTTGAAAAGAAATGTTGAATTGAATTTGTATATAAAATACGAAAAAACTTTTTCTTCGACCCATTAAAATGATTCAAGACATGTGTTTCTCTAAAATTTGTCATATTACTTAACGACCATAAAATGTCAAAAGAATTATCGTTCTCTTCTTACCATTAAATTTTGCTATCCCAGTAAGAGTTATTTTTAACCTTTATTATCCTGATAAGTGCAGGCAGTGCCCCCGCCAAGTCGAGCATAAAAGCGGCACGGTCATACCATCCTTTTCTCGTAGCAGTTCAGCGCATTTTCGACCCCTATAACTTCGTTGTGGATAAACTTAGAAGCCTGAGTTTTCAGTAGCCAGGCTAAGCAGGCATTTGTATAAACACGGTATATTTCAAATTTCATTTAATTTGAACCAGTAGTTTAAGAATTATAATTAGTCAAAGTTTCTTAATTTTGTCACTCACTGACTGACCGATTATCAGAACTCTAAGGTACTTCTAGCAGATATAGAAGCAGAATTTAGAATTGAATTAGTGTTTAAAGTTTAGTGGAAAAAGTAAAATATTTTGCACACTGCTCCAGTTTTCGAGATATATCAACTGCATGATTAACTTTGTAATCCCATATAAATATATACGATTACAAAGTTATTTTTGCAGTGAATAAATCAGTTTACCTGTATAATATGTATAATATAATGGAATAATAGGTGTAGATAGGTACCTAGATATAACTATCTACAAAAAGAAATAAGATGCCTTCCAAAACAAAAGTTGCGAGACTTGGTTTTTTTAAAAGTTATGTTTTGGGACGGCTTTATTATCTTCTTTCCTATATTTTAGTGCATATTTGCGTTACTAAGTTTTTTTAAATATAAGTTGGATTTAAAAAATGATTTTTGATTAGTTATATTGATTTAAAAATTACACCTTATAACAAATATAGCTATACTACTTGAGTTGGAACAGAGGCGGCTATGTAAATCATTAATAATTTAATTTTTTTGTTATAGCCCATTATTTTTTCTGTATAGAGGCCATAGTTTGCCTCGTAGATGCAATCTTTTTACATATTATAAAACAAAGTCGCTTCCCGCCGTCGTACTCTTAGATATTTTAAACTCCGCAACGGAATTTTATGCGGTTTTCAACAATAGACAGAATCATTCAAGAAAAAAATGTATATGTATAATACATGCATATTATATGTTAAATAACTCTTATGTTCTGACCGTGTGTATGTGACTCCTCCTAAACGGCTGGACCGATTTTCATGTATTTGTCGAGATCCAGAAACCAACCGTGTGAAGCCTGGGTGGATCGCTAGTATTTGCTATAGTCTCCATGCTAGGCAGGTGAATTGTTAACCGAAGTATCTAATTATTTTGAGCTCTTAACAGTAAGCTGCTGCCCATTTCCTATTTTAGTTACTTGGCCTCTTACGAACCCACCTGATGATATGGAGTAGCCCTCGCCACTATGAAACGGCTACATTAATTTTGGATCTAATATTAATTATGTTTTAGCTACTTCACAGCGAGTCAAGAGAATCTAAAAGCTTCAGGTTGAAATAAAACAAGGGGCAGCAGCATCTACCTGATTAAAAATCAAAATAATAACAAGTGCGGTTACCTGCTTTATACAATGTTTTGTTTATTAGGTGACGATTTATGGGAGAGGCCTATGTTCAGCAGTGGACTTTTCTTAGACTACGAGTATAATAAATGCAGAATGATAAAATTAGTAATAAAATCAATTTAAATACATCTTCAAACGGAGTAAATTACTAACTTACTCGGCTTTATATTAATCAATAAATAACTCTATTAGAACGATACAACGGATACAGCTAGTGTAAAATTTGTATTTATTATTTCTCCACAAAAACATGCTCATGCATTTATCTTCTGTATTTAATTAGTTTTCACAAATATAAATAATAAAAATACCTGACTTAATGTACATTTAACGATGTACATATTTGTTCTTCTATGGTATGGATTATTTTATGATTTTGTATTCGATTGTTTTAGTGTCATCAATATTCGGATGAAATCCTTTGTCCTGTGAGAACATAAAACGTAAATTTACTTTTTCCTATTTGGGAAGTTGTCCAAACGAAAAGAAGAAAAAATAACTTCAAACGCCTTTGCAATTTATTTCCGGACTTAACAGGGAACCTGGGTGGTTGACGAGTGTCAAACAAATAAAGTCTCTATAATCCCAACGGAAACATCGGACTCATCGTTGGTAATTTTTCTATTTTTTATACAATTAAGTAAGTACAGACTGTTGAAAATGTTTGTTTATTACTATATTTGTAGGATTTAACAAGATTTCAATTATTATAAGTTTTTTTTAATCATTGATTATAATAGTAGATGGATGCAGGAGCAGGAGGCTAAGGCCCGTGAAATAGAAAATTTTTATTCAATATTTTTTGACTATAACTCATACTTATTGATACTCTTTTGCTTAATTTACTACTGGTTCGGAAAATATCTCAGTCCTGGGAAAAACCAGCAGGAAACCCAACGGCATTTTTTTTGAAAAAAAAAATTACAGTTTATAATCATTCAAGTTACTCAAGTGGGTAGTGATCACCTAATTCTTTGGGGTTATTATCATCCATATATTCCTTAATATTAAAATAACCCTTACTTTTATCATTGGTTCGGAAAAAAGTCTGCCCTAGAGAGAACCAGCCAGAAAGCCAACGGGACTTTTTTCAAAGTAAAATCATACAATAAAACAGGTTGAACAAATTTCGTACAAAAGTTATTTAAAAAAACAGCTTTGAAGCGGTTACCTCATTCCTGGGAATGAGTCCTGGTTTGTTATCGACCATGTATTCACTTGTATTATAATAACCCTTTTTATACAGTTTTTGTTGAAAAATATTTTAACTTGGTAACAGAGAGTCGTTGTATATTTTCTGCCCAATGAATTAATTACTGACTCTGTGTTACAAAGTAGGACACTGCTATGGTTAATGTAAAATAAATTTTATGAGATCCTAGAGACTAGATCTGGTGTGACATTGCTTTAAAAGATCAGGCATTTACATTATAATCAATAGTTGATGCTGGCATTTAGTTTCATAAAATGCTATGGATATATGCAATTTTGATAAGCTCTTCAAAATACGATAGCAATAGAAAATAATGTTTTAAATCTTGTGAATTTTATTTTTATGATTATTTATTTAAAGTTATTTCACCGTTATTCTAATAGTTAAAATTCATTGTTGATAAAATTTTCCAGTTTCTCTTTATTGAAGTTATGGCTAAACAACACTTTACTGCGACAAATATTTAACAAAATGTTTAAGTTACATTGTGTCTGAACTAGTTCTGAGACGTCTATTGTTTGCAGTACGAGTACGTTGTAAGCGCTGCTAGCTTAATTAGGTGTTCCTCACTGTCTCATTGTTTCTTCTTTATTTGACTACGTGAAGTTAAATTGAATTTATTCTTGTTTTCGTTTACTGGTTTATTCATTAACGCGGTCACTTAAGTTTCATTTCGTTCAGTTACAATTCATTGCAGCCTATTAAAATTCCACTGCTGAACGTAGACCTTTTTGCTTTAGCTGCTACGCTTTGCACGCTGGTTACCACAGTTTAATAAATCAATTACGCTATAGTTACAAACCTAATATAGCAGCTGCATTGGACGATCGCTATTGAAATTAATTATTGAAATATTTATTTTTTATGAGATATTAACGAAAGTCGATGAATATTTTTGAGAATAATCTTCAATAAATAAATCTATATCTTAATAATTAGAAATATGAGGGTAGAGATGTTAACATTTTATTTTTGTTAATGTAAAGGATCGAGGTGCGTTCTTTTGAAATTTTGCAATTTCATTATTTTCAGCTATTTTCAAGATCATGCTTCTGCTCCATCTCCTGTTTCATTCACCTATGTTGCCTCTTACAACACCCATGGGATGATATTCACAGTTTACACAGTTCTATTCCTGCGGCTTGGGATGAGTAATATAGGAGACATTTTTATGTTTATTTTCTAGAGGAAACAAAGAGGCATGCCAGTTTCTTGCTGGTAAGTTATCTGTGCCTTCCATGAACATCCGCTACGCCACAGAGCAAAAATTGCAAGTGTTACTATACAAAAGTAGGATTTGATGTACTTGAGAATGCAAGCAGCATAGAATTTTCATCGAATAGTGATAAAGGCAGAATAGTGTTGAAAAAAAAACTTGTCGAAAAGCTTTATTTAAAGAATTCTAAATGTAAAATAACGGGACCCATAGTAAAGTAGGGTTGTAAAATGACAATCAGAGTGCTCTAAAGCTTGCATATAATCATCAATTGTCTAACGTTCAAAATTGATTGGCTAGGAATTAGTAATATATAAATTATATTTATTTTTATCATCGGTTAGGAAAAATATCGGTCCAAGAAAGAACCAGCAAAAACTCAGCAGGGATAATTGTTAAAAAGAAAACTGTCAGTAGTAGGACTGCACGTCAGAAGTGAAAACTTCTTGGTTTTATACTCGTATGAACTCGTTTGGCGGTGACGCAAGCTCAGTGCTTTTTCCCCACCCTAAAAATGCCCAATGTGCCTGAAAAAAATGTCCACTTGAAAAATATTTGTGATTATACAAACGGATCTGTCATAGTAAAACATATAATTAACATTAATTTGTAAAAGAGAATTAAAACGTATATATATTTTATGAGCGTTCATATTCTTACAAGAAGCGGCGAAAGAAAAATAAAGTACAAAAGAGGGAAGCCTCCAAATCCCCTTCAAATGTTATTTCCGCACGAGACAGACGACCTGAGCGACGAGTGCACAACAAATAGCCGCCATTCAGGGCTCTATTTACTGAAATGAATACCTACGACTCACCCCTGCTGAACTATATTGTTTTCGCGTAAGATTCACACACATGTTAAATCCTTTGTAATTGGAGAATGTTAGGGTTTCGTTACAGCTTAGTAATTTGAACGAATATTAAAAATTACAATTTGTTTTAAGATTTATATTCGCTAACAACATGGCTACCTTAGAACTGAAGGTTAATTCTTCTTAATCGACCTGACTATAAGTCTTCTGCAAGACATAAGCTTCTCTCATTTTAGGATTAAATATTATTAAAGATGTTATAAATTTACTAAGATCTGAAGAGATATTACACAAAAGTGTTATTTCTTACGTGGATCTCAGTTAATTAATTTACAAGACGTTTAATGTAATGGCTTTCGCAAAGTAACGCCTGATATCTCGTCATATGATAATTAACATAATCGACAAGTTTATAACAGATTGTCGATAGCAGTACCAGATATTTCACAACCTAATCGCACCTCCTCGTAGCTGGTTAATGTATGAGGTTGAACGAAGATAAGAATTAAAATAAATTTCTACACTTAACGGTTTAATGCCTTTCACAATATATGTCCACGATTCACTAACAGAAGGATAACACAGATTACAGCAATAGTTTATAGGACAAATTAAGAAAAATATAATAGAAAGTACGAAGTTATAGGCACCGGTACAAGATAATTATATAAAATAAAGTGTATTATAACGACATATTTTATGAAGTTAAGCTTATTAAGCATTCTTGCAGTTATCTTTAAGCAGATATCTAAAAGGAATCTTAAGTAAATTTAAAATAGATAATTTTATACTTAGAGCTCGGTTATCTATCTCAATCATCCACTTAGAAATTTGCAGAAATAGATGTACATGTATCAAGATATTACAGTATTTTGTATCAAGCTTACACTAAATTATGACACTGCCTTCTGTAGAAGGTAGAAGACTTGTAAATATCACTTTGAAATAGGCCACTCAAATGGAATAGTCTATACTAACTCATGTACTGGCCTCAACTTTCAGGTTTCAACGGGCATCCCTTTGACATTAGAAGTAATTAGTAAGTATCCGGATTTCATTGACAAATTTATTATTGCATTTACAATATTACTTTAAAGTCTGTAAATCATTAGGATACACCGACTTTAAAGTAATATTGTCGATATAGGCTTAGGCTGTCTGTTCCCCTGTTGCAGAGGATTGACAGTTTCTATTTGATTTGAGATCCGTGTGCCTATTATATAAGTATTGAATGAGTATAAGTACTATGATCGCCAATCCACCTACCAAGCGTGGCGATTAAAGCTAATCCTCTCTTACGGGAGAGGTCCATGTCTTGCAATGAAATTTTGAAGTGGAAGCTGAAAATGAAAAAAAATATTTCATTTATATCTTTAAAATTTTTAATAAACTAATTGTAAAAACATTATATTATATTTTCTGGTCTCACATAGATATTATGACTAAAATCATAGTCAAAGCTTTTATCCTCCCTATTCTCTCTTAAATTGTTGTTGTATTAGAAACAGAAATTTACTTAAACCACAAGTCCTTCTAGAATAACTTGAGAACCTGAAGATAGAGTACTTCGGACAAAGTTTATAGTGGTAAGAAAGTTGTTTCGTATAATATGTAAGATGTCTATTGATATTACAAATTTCAGACCACTTTCGATATAAAGTTCTGAATAGATTTGTGAAGTACTTGTTGACCTGTACTATTTCTAAATAGTTGCGAAATAATGACAGGGTTTGGTCACTCGTTAACTTATACTTATAAGAAAGTGAGCGTGTCGATGCTCGTTTAACTAGTAAATACTTTTGAAAGAAAAATCGTGTATTACTTTTAAAGAAAGAAACAGAAATATATTTTCATTCGTTGTGACAATTATTTAAAACAAAAATAAAATTAAGGAACCAATAATTAAATAATACCTATAAAAACAAAGTTTAGTGTGAATACAAAGTCCAGATGAAAGATTTTTCAAGTGATAAAACTTGCAAATAATTTCGTCCGTAATTTCTGAATAAATAAATCTTTTTTTTATATAGGATAGGGTGATAAACGAGCACACAGTCCACCTGATGGTAAGTGGTTACTGTGACCCATAGACATGTACATCTATCCTCAATAAAGACTCAAAATGTAGATGCGTTGTCACCCGTGAGGACTAGGATGGAATGCCTCTTTTCCAGTAAAAAGGGTCTCCGGTTCTCTACACTCACCATACGAAACACAGCAGCGTTGAGCTGCTATTTTACGCTGGTTTTCTGTGAGAGCGTGGTCCTTCCCCGGTCGAGCCGACCCATTCGTACTACAACTATATTTGTGGTACGAATTTTTTTTTAGGAAAATTGAATACTTCTTCATAGGTCGAACACGCAATGAAAGTTCAGAAACAATCTTAGAAACAATTGGTGGTATAATCTTGACTTTATTTTTTTTTACTTATAACTAGACAATGCTTATTTATCACCTTATTTTAAGCGGTGATGTAATGTGCATTATTTGGGTGGTGATGTAGCGAAAAATGATAAAGGCCATTGGCTTAGCTCGGCTAATGCCCACTCTAGTATTGAAAATGATGTACGGATTACGGAAGACGAAGCAAATCATTTGGTTCTAATGCGCTGTGATAAAAAATTACATAATAATATATTTTAAAAAAGCTACGATTATTGCTAACAATTTCCCAAAGCAACAAACCTACAAGGAAGGATTACTTCGTCAAGGGGGTTGTGCACTTGGTGAAGTTATCCATTAGAAAGGAGCTGGCAAACAGCAGATTATTGTCAAACACCCACAATAATCTTAACGACCAGTACTGCGAACCTGCAATATGCTCAAGTTTATTTGATGTATGCAATCAAATCGCAACGAACTTAACAATTTTGAACCGGAGTTTTATTTAGTTTTAAAGTACTCGTTCGACACAAACATGTAATTAAAATTTCAGAAAATATTTGCCTGAAATTAGTGCATTTTGCTATTTTATATTTTAGATGTATATACTACTTAATATAATTGAAAAAAATATATAAAACTGAAGTAAAACAAATTCAGGACACACAATTTGAGTAGAGATTAATAAGCAGAACTAAATATAGTATAATTTCCTTTTTTTATATATACAACAATACTGGCAGTGCTTTTAGCACTACTGCTACTTCTGTTAACCATTAAATCTAAGCTTAAAACTTTTGTGCTAGGAATGGTTTAGATAGTAGTCGAATGATGATTTCGAACCCATGACTTTTGAATTTTGCAGTCTTTATCCTAAGCTCAAGGCTGCTTATCCCTAATTTAATTCCATTTGTTAACTTTTAATTTAACTTTTATTACTTTTAGCAAAATATATTAGATAACATCTTTTTTATCAATCATATTAGATCTAATGGCGAAAGCAATCTTAAACATGTTTACAATCTGCAAACATATCGAAGCTATTGTCTGCGGTGATAAGGGGCCGCACGGTGAAATACCGCCAGAACAATTAATTATATAGCCTTCAAATTTTTTTCTCTTTATTATCTGTTTGTAAAATCCCTATATGAGAAAGAGAAAGTTCCCAGAGCTGCAATTTTTTTTTGAAAGATTATCATCATCATTACAGCCCTTCACAAGTCCACTGCTGAACATAGGCCTCCCCCAAGGAATGCCACAAAGCACGGTCCTGAGCCACTTGCATCCATCGACTTCGTGCATGACTTACCAGATCGTCACTCCATCTTGTGGGGGGACGCACTACACTTCGCCTGTCGGTACGAGGCTGCCACTTGAGAACCTTTCTTCCCCATCGGTTGTCGGTTCTTCGAGCTATATGGCTGGCACATTGCCACGTCAGCATACTAATTCTTTGGGCTATGGCGGTTACTCTGGTTCTACTGCAGAAATCCTCGTTTTAAGTCTTGTGTACAAATATATGTTAATATATTTGTAAATAGACTGCGGCAGTGTGACTGCCTCACTCAGTTTGGCGTCAGCAGCCGTTGTGAGTGGATATTGTATTGGTTGTTTGCAGTGGCTCAAAAATCAAATACAAAATATTCTAAAAACCAAATTTCATAGATACTTGATTATTATAATAATCAGAAATTTTTATTACAATATTTTAAAAGCACTGAATAAATAAAAGTATTACGTACTAAAAGTAAGTAGGATGTATATATTTAAGTATATTTATATTTAAATACGTCTTGGACTTTATGGAGTTACCAGAATGATGATATGAAGATCATATGAGCATTATGAGTCGCGCACTTGTGGATTTTCTAAACATATTTTTAAATTGGAGTTTGACATAAAATTATTGGAAAATTGGACGTATAATAATAAAAATATTAGGGAAAACTTATGTGTATTTAAACTAATTTAAAAAACTCCCATATAATCATGTTATACGTAATTATTTTAATGCGCTTAGGGCATGCACAATTTGATTTACCAATCGTTTTTGGGTATTAGCTCACCATGTAGTAGCGGTGTAAGAATATTCATTTCTCCATATCGTCCCGTGGGTGTCGTAAGAGGCGACAGAGAGAAACAAACAAGGAGTTGGGCAGTAGTGTCTTTCTTGTAACAACATATACATACATAAACACTCACGCCTGTCACCCAGAGGGGTAGGCAGAGACTACGGACTTCCATTTGGCGCGATCCTGACACACCTCTCTCGCCTCTTTTACATCCATATATCTACGCATACACGCTCGTCGGTTAAGGGTACTCCTAATCTGGCCCATTTTTAATGTATCGCCGATTTGGTCGATAAACCTTCGTCTAGGGCGTCCCTTCTCGACCCTGCCGTTCACTTCCGCAACATAAATTTGCTTTGTCACTCTTTCCTCGTTCATTCTTTCTACATGACCAAACCACCGAAGCATTCCTTTCTTAATCCTTGTCACAACGTCATCTTGCAAACCACACTTTTCTCTTATCACACTATTTCTCACCCTGTCATTCAGATTCAGCCCTAGCATACTCCTTAAGGAACGCATTTCTACAGCATTTATTCTACTCTCATGCTTCTTCTGCCAGACCCAACTTTCACTACCATACATTAAAGTAGGGACTAACACAGCATTATGAATTGCCATACGTGCCTTAGTTGACACATTCTGACTCCTCATAATAGCGTGTAGAGCCCCATTCACTCTATTTCCTGCGTTCACTCGTCGTTCTATATCCTTATCATATCTACCATCCCTGCTAAATAAACATCCCAAATATACAAACTCATCCACTTGCTCAATCAACTCCCCTTCTATTCTTATTTCACATAAAGTTTTACTTTCTTCTCTTTCAAAAACCATCACTTTCGTCTTACTTGCGTTCACTTTCATACCCCTTCCTTTCAATGACCAATTCATTAAAGTAACCATCATTTGCAACTCGGCCGCCGACGATGCAAATATGACTTGATCATCGGCGTACAAAAGGCATTTGACGGTTGACTCACCCATTCTCAACCCACATTCTTCAACTTTCAAAGTTTGCAAACAACTGTCCATAAATAAGTTAAACAGCCACGGGGAAGCCACACATCCCTGTCTGACACCTTTATGAATGCCAAACCAGTTCGAGTAGACCCCGTTGATCCTGACACAAGCACTAGAGTCCCTATAAAGAGATCTTAATGCCTGTATCAAGCCAGCGCTCAACCCAAATGAGTTCAGTGTTTGCCATAACACATTCCTGTCCACTCTGTCATAAGCCTTTTCCAAGTCCATGAACGCACAAAAAACTTTCTGGTTTTTAGCCAAAAACTTCTCTGCTATCATGCGCATGGAAAAGACTTGATCCGTACACCCCATCCCCTTTCTAAATCCAGCTTGCACATCCCAAATTTTTCCATCAGTTTCTTCCATAACTCTTTCAATTAACACCTTAGCATACAGTTTACCCACAATGCTAAACAAGCTGATACCACGGTAGTTTTTACAGTCCTGCTGCGACCCCTTTCCCTTATATATTGGGACTATAACGGCTTTGCACCAGTCTTCCGGTACCCGTTTCAGTTCCCAACACAAATTAAACAAGGTGTGCAGCAGGCCTGTAACCACACCCTCACCAGCCCTCAGCATTTCGAGTGATACTCTATCATATCCGGCTGCCTTACCTGCTTTCATGCTTTTCATTGCTTTCATTATTTCATCTACACTTATCTCCCTACCTCTCTCCACTTCTTCCGGAATTTCTATTTCACTTATTCCAGACGACTCTTCACTCTTAAACACGCTTTCAAAGTATTCCTTCCATCTCTTTAAATTCGAAACTTCATCATTCAGCATGCAGCCATTCTCGTCTCGTATAGCATTTATTCTAGGCTGTTTTGAATTTCCCCTGGCAGTTCTTACGAGCTTCCAGAACATTTTAATATTTGCCTGGAAGTTATCAGATATCCTTCTATCATTCTTATCTATCCTTTCTTGCTTTTTCCTTTCAACAACTTCTTTTACTCTCTTATTTATACGTCTAAAGTCTGCCTTTTTTCTTTCAATCTCATCATTCATACCGCCAGAATTACCAGCTTTAGTTGCTAGTAAATCTAGCCATGCTCTCTTCTTTGCTTCAACTTCCATCCGTACCTCATCATCCCACCACAACGTATTACTTTTCCTTTCATTCGTTCTCTTACTTACACCGCATACTTCGGTGGCTGCATCCACCAAAACTTTCTTAATATTATTCCATACATTCTTCAATTCTAAATCATTCATACATAATTCATTCAACCCACTTATATTTTCCCTCAATCTGCATTTATACTTCTCTTTCACACCTTCATCTTGTAACCTCTCTATTCTTATACGCTGTAACGCAGTGGTAGACACCGATGTTCGATGCCGCCAACGTCTGAATAGACCATTAATTCGACATAAGACCAAGTAATGATCCGTCCCTACGTTGGACCCCCGGTAAACCCTTGTATCTACCACTGCGCTCCTCATTCTTTCATCCACAATTATAAAATCTATCATGCTTCTATCATCCCCTCTTTCCCATGTATACATGTGAATCCTCTTATGGCGAAAGAAAGTGTTCGCCACACAAAGATTCTTTTCCACACATACGGTGAGGAGGTCTTCACCATTCTCATTTATTCTTTCATCGCCAAACGTTCCTAATATCCTTTCATAACCAGACCTCTTCACTCCAACCCTTCCATTAAAATTTCCTAACATAATAATATTTTTATTTTTCTTACATTTCATCAACACCAGCCTTACCATGTCCCAAAACTGCTCTCGGATATAAGTGGGCTTAGACATATCTGGGGCGTACACCCCTAGCACAAACAACTTCTTTAAGCCCACTTTCATTCGCATCCACAGCAGCCTTGGGCTAACACATTCATACTCTTTCACACATTGACCCATTCTTTCTGAAAGGATGACACCGACTCCTTGGCATGCCCGCTCGGTTTCGTCTACTCCAGACCAGTAAGCGGTACACATGCCATGTGCAGTGACATCTCTTCCCTTTCGTTTCGTCTCGTTTACACATAACACATCTATTCCTCTATCATTCATCATTTCGCATACTTCATCCATCTTATCATTCATTGCTCCACATACATTCAGCGTGGCCAGACGGGCCTCCGCAATCCACTTTTCGCCCCCCCGGGAGACAGGACGTGACGGGTGGCGAACCTCGTCGCCGGTTTTTCTCCCGGAGATTCTTCGCACCCCTGCCCCATTAAAGGGGCGCCGGGAACTCGGGGCCATTTCTTTTCCTTCTTGGCTCATGGTGCGAACTAAGTGGTGGTAGATTTTACGCCGCTACCATACGGCGAGGAGCCGAGTCTGTCGTTTCGGCTTTGTCGCTCGTTTAGCACCACCCGGGGGACACGTGTAGGGTGGGCCTAGGATTAGGTGGTCGAAGCCTACGGACGCGAGCGACTCATCATTGTAACAACTAAATAATTAATAAGTCGCCGTTTTCATCTGCGAAGCGTAGGAACTACAGCAAATATGAGACCATAAATGGCCTCCTTTAAGGCCTTCAATATGGAAGGCCTATGTTTATCGGTGGACTTTGATAGACTGTAACGGTAAAGGTATTATGTTCTATACATTTCGCTAAATTATGGATCGAATTTATTCATACTCGGTATAGAGAACCCTTTTTTAGTATAGTAATATTTTTAAACTGCTTGTGAAACACGGTTTAATAAATAAACCATCAGGCAATCGTTTTAACAAAAATCTACCTCATAGTGACTAGTGTTGCGGTTCAAGACTTAGACGATAATTACATTAACCTATAGAAATCATATTCATTCGTGTCTTGAAGTGTGAAGCTACGAGTATATTATGTTCTATAAATAAAATTATTACAATTACGTCACAAAATGTCATCTGTCATATAATGCAATTTATCGATGCATTTTGTCGCCCTATAGCGGAAAAGGAATCCAAGATTGCACAAAATCCGACATGTAATCTAATTTTATATATTTTTTTAAATTTATTAATGACCGAAATTTGTTTCAAAAAGAAAGCAAGCACCTTTATGCAGCTTTTTAACTTGTCTTTCATGGGGTCCAAAGTCGCTTGATAGAATTTGGCAGAACAAGCCCAGGGATTACTGCATTACTTGATACAAAATTGGATTTAGCTTTATATGGATTACGACGTCCTTGTGTGGAACCACACTCCAGACTGATCAACCGAATTCTTTGCTAAGCCTTGAAATCAACAAAATTCAAAATGTTAAAAATTACTGATATTTAAATGCATTATGCGAACATTATAGAAAATGAATTTTATCACCAAGAAAACCTGGTTCATCGTTATTAGTGTGCAAGAACGTTATAAATAAGACTTTATAAATATCAAAATGCCTAAAGAATATTAGGACAGAACTACATTAAATGCCCTGTAGGTTTTTTTTTATAGGATAGGGTGACAAACGAGCACACAGTCCACCTGATGGTAAGTGGTTGCTGTGGCCCATAGACATCTACATCTATCCCCGATTAATAATCAAAATGCAGATACGTGACATCCTTGAGGACTAATATGGAATGTTTCGTTTCCAGTAAAACTACTTCGTAGTTTATTGGGATGAAATTTTGTATTTAAATAAGTTTTACTTTCCAATTTCATGTAGATATTAGCGGCATTTATTTCTGATAAAAAGCTCAATCGTACTTTATACGTAATGAAACGTCCCAGATTATTGAGATAAAATATAATTGCGATGAATATTATCTTCTTTCAATTTATATTAAAGGCGGCTTAGAGCAAATAAACATAATAATAATAAGAGGTTCTAATGAAAGCAACGTTGATAAAAGCTATTTGAACAACTTTTATCAAGATTTACTTAGAAATGCCCAGTTTTAGTGCATCCAGAAGAAATCGATTTACTCACAATTGCTATATTTTGAACTAACTTTGGAATGGTTAGTGAGAAATTGATGTAACGTAATTAACGTAAATCAATCATGAATTACTGAAATGATTTTTTTCATATAATTACTTAGGCTTTCATTTTGTATACATACAGTGTACAGTTCATCCAACATTTATTATTTTTCACAATTGTTGTTGGTATTTAACGGTTTGCTTGACGTCTTCATTTAGGGACGCGGGTTCAAATTCTAGGGTGCGGAATATAGTATGGTGGTAAAGTTTTTTTTTTAAAACGTTACCACCACTCTAGAATTCTCTCCTGTATCGTGGGGACAGTTTATATACATAGATTTCACAAGGACAAATATCCAGACCCGGGACAACTATTTGTAGGCTATACAAATACTTGTTCTGTGCGGGATTTGAACCTGACGCCCTTAGCGCTGTAACTAAACTATTGCTATTGCAAAGCCACTGCGCTACAGAACCGTCAAAACAAATTTAAAAAATAGGTTTGACCCTGCAGGCCATGGAACTTCCCGTATTTTGGAGCGCAACGCTCAAAAATCTATTTAATTACTGTTTATTTTTTTATTTTTGAAAATGTTTAAACAGCTCGACCGATTGACTTGAAAATTTAAACAGCTTGAAGTCTCAATGAACACTTTCGAACACCACTTCTTCCATCTCGATCGGTTGGTTAGTTCTAAAGATATCGCACGGCAAAATTTTATTTACATATATAAACACAACTCACACATACGCACGCACGCACGCACTTACGAACGCACGAACACACGCACGGACACACGCATGCACGCACGCATGTACGCACACACGCAACCACGCACGCATGTACGCAAGCACACACAATCGAAACGGCTTCGTAGAAACCCAAAACGTGAAGATCTGATGAAAACTCGCAATCTCAAAATCGGATAAAATCCTACTTTTGAAAATTATTAATTTTCAATGCGGGAAGTTAAAAATAATTTGTATGATCAACAAATAACTGTACCGGGTCTGGATTTTATGTACCTATATATAAATTACCACCATAATACAAAAGAAAAATCTTAGTTTTGGTTAACGTTTTTTAAAAAGTAAAATATTGTTAGATATATACGAGCTGAACGTCTGTTTCCACTTTTTTTTACACTTTTTGGGTTTATCACACTTTATAGTAAACATGCATTTCGTTGGCAGGCAGGCGTAGTTAGGCTACAGCAGTGCGAGCGCTCAACCGCGACAATTGAGTCATATATTATAAAAGTATGAAATTTTTTTACGAATATAAAGTTAGTTGCGTAATTAAATAAGAATGAACAAAGATGAATTAAATTCACCTCAATCGACCTCGCTTAACACATTTGGTCTTTGTCTGCGGTCAGCATCTGCGTCTGCGGATAGCAATCAGAGCTCTACTCTATATTAAAAAAAGTGTTTAGTTTTCGTGATGGCTTTACTTAATAATAGTCTTTGTGAAATTATATAATACGTTTTTATTCATTTACTCTACTAAGACATGCAATACTCTATTCTTTCTTTAGGCGTTTCTAAATAAAGCAAATAGCTTTCAGTAGCTATAATAGACTAGTTGAAAGCTAATATTGTATTGTATTTTACTATGTCATTAAAAATTGTGTCCGAATTGCGTGTGGCAAAGATTGCAAGTGTTTTTCTAACATACCCGATTCAGAGACACGTATTATAAAAATGTACATGCGTCTGGTTTTCGCCACGCGATATTTATAATTTTAAAATGTCTTCAGGACACTAAAAATTCATACACATTGATTATTTACAAAGATTTTTCTCGTGCCTAATTTATGGAATATATATAAAGATAAGAGCTGCTAATGGTAGCTCAGATGGTTAGCGCTCGCTGTTAATTTCACAGAACGCGAGCAGCGGCGGGGACGCCGGCATTGTTAATTGCAATTTTAAGTGCTGATTTACCACGTGTTCGGCGGTGAAGAAAAACATCGTGAGGATCCCTGCATCTCTGAGAAATAAGAAAAAAAATAATTCTAAGCCATGTCAAGTTAGCCAACATGCTCGGGCGTAACGCGGCGGAAACTTCCTTGCCCTAAAACCCTCTCCGAAATGAAAGGAGGCGTGTGCCCAGCAGTGGGACGTATATAGAATGTAATTTTAAGTTTTTATTAAGATAAGTCAGAGGCTAGGCACTCGCAGTAAATTTAACAGCACACAAGCAGCCCGAACTCGATTCCTCACCGACGCCAATAAAATTACATACCTACTGGGGCAGCGCAGCGGACATTTCCTTACGCTAAAACCCTTTCAGAAATTAGAGGAGTACGCATATGTGCTGTAACTTTTACAAACTTTATATAAATATGTATATTAATTACGAAAACTTTAATGTTAATATTAAGAGATCGTGTTCCTTTACATTTAATAAACACGTAAACGTCCAAACTGTACCATTCATGATGTAATCAATATGTAGATAATCTTTCTGAAAGGTTACTCGGTTAAATGGATGGCTATTTAATCTACTAAGGGTAATATAACTTTAACTAACTATTATTTCATGTTCCTATCTATGTTTATCTAGTAGTGGGGTATTAAGTTTGGCGCATTACTTAGCTTGAAAAAAGCAAAAACATTGTCGGAATATTTTTAATATGTATGAGTAATTCTTTAATATTTTTCTCTTTACAAAAAGGCAGAAGAGGGAAGGGGAATACATAAGAATGAGCACTATATTGTCGTCAAAAACACTCGCGTTTCTTTTTATACAGAGTTTCAGGCCGATCACTTTCGAAGAGGGCGCATTTAAACACCAAACCATCCGTTTCTTTTGTTTTTGAGAACTGGAGTTGTTGAAAATGGGATCACTATAAGTAACACATTCTCTCATGAGGTCAAGAACAGCTCTTCATACTTTTTCTAAGCAGAACGCATATAATATATGTATACGTTATTAAATGGATCTTTTAAAAAACTTTTAAATAAATATATTGAACTGTAATTAATGTGACATATGTAGTGAATATATTGAAAATAAAAGGGATAGGATTAAAGTGGTGTAAGAAATTACATCGCCCTATCTGGAACAGACAAAGTCCTTGCCTATCAATAACATTCTAGCTGCGATTGACAATCTATTGTTTCGCAAATATTCTACGTGACAACCATTAATTTACGAATTAATAAATAAGTCAGTGGTGACAACTATATAAATTACACCACACTGAAAGATAGGTCTAAGTCAAATTCAAAATGTATTTATTTAATTTAGCTTCATTTTTACCTCCATAAGAAAATCGTAATTTACTACTTTACAAGTATTAAAATTAGGTCTTCACCGGACTTCAACCGGAGAGAAATATTATTGATTGAATAAAATGGAGTGATATTATTGTTTTACCACCATTATCAATTTTAATACAATATCGTAAAGCTGTAAAAGTACCACGGTAAAAGTACAAGTCGCAAGTGAAATTCGAAATACGATTTTTTTTATAATTTTTCAATACATAATTTTTTTTAAAGCAATTGGACAGTTCAATAGTGTAACAGCTACATCTCCGGCTGCGGCAGTGCGAGGTTCAAATTCAATTCCCACACTATCCGAATATGGTTATATGGCCTAAAATATTTATTCCAGGTCTCAATGGTTGTCTATGAGAAATATGTATGTATGCAATTTCTTTTTATGTGTCAGACTTTTTTTAATTTTATGTTATTTTTCTTCCTCTAGTATTTTCTGCGATCTACTTAACGGAAAAGTAATTATTTTATGAAATGAATATACTTTTTTTTTGAGAATAAGATTGGCCAAGTGAGCAAACAGTCCACCTGATGGTAAGTGGATGTTCTGGCCTATAGACATTTATATCTATTGCAGATTAAGAAAAAAAAATGCAGGCTCGTTGTCAACCATAGGATAAAAATGGAATGCCTTGTTTCTAGAAGAAAGTCTTGTAATATTGGAGAGGTATCATTGACAGTCAAGAGACGTGTTGTTCTGTCTATGACTTTAATTAGACTACTCTTAACAATTACAATTAACATTAATATAGAAGTCGTGAGGGCTTTCTAGACATTGTAGAGCCATGCTGCAGCTATATTAGTGGTATATGTGGGGCACGAATGGGTCGGCTCGACCGAGGAAGGACCACGCTCTCACAAAATACCAGCGTAAAGTAGCAGCTTAACGCTGCTGTGTTTCGTATGGTTAGTGTAGAGCTAGGCGGTAGGCAACAAATTCTTCAAAGACTGTACTGCCTCTCGGGTATTGATTTGGGTATTTTTCCCGCCAAAAAGTTATCGAAATTCTGAAAAAAGTAAATTTCTGTAGGTGCAGGGTCTGGTGAGTACGGCAGACGACGGAGAGCTTTCAACCCCACCTAGATAGCAGGGATGAGCGATTGACCAAAGCTGGTTGGATACGTGCGAGCTTCTCCACCACTGTGTTCAGTTCTTCATTGTACACATCTGCAGTAATGCTCATCTCGTTTGGTAAGAATCTGTAATAAATCACACCAGCACTAGACGCCCAAACAGTGACCATCACTTTTCTAGGGGTAAGTCTCCGTTTAAGGTATTGTTTAGGTGATGAACCAGGATCCAACCAACTTGCTGAGTACTTGCAGTTGACAAACAGAATCCATTTTTCGTCATGAATAAAAATGAGGTTCAAAATTCCTTTCGTGTGCCTGTTAAGCAATTCAAGGCACGTCTTGACGCGTACTTCGCACTGGCGATCATTGAGTTCGTAGGGCATCTGTTTTTAAAGCTTTTTTACCTTGCCAATTTGACGCAAATGGACCAATATTGTTTTGATGCTAACTTCGATAGCTGCTGCTAAATCACCCGTAGATTGCGTATTATCAGCTTCCAAAATCGCCTTTAATTCGTCATTGTAGACCAAAGTTTTCGGACTGCAACGGGGCTCATTTTTCAGGTCGAAATATTCAGACCCGAACCGGGTAAACCAATTACAGGTGGTGTGTTGGTTTGTAGTATTCGCTCCGTAAACATTGTTGATGTTGCGTGCCGCTTGTGCTGCGTTGGCGGTACTCATATTCCTTAATTACTCGAATTATTAACGTATCCACGTTTACGAAATAGCTTCAAATCCGATAAAAATCAACTAATATTTAAAAAAAAAACCGGCCAAGTGCGAGTCGGACTCGCGCACCGAGGGTTACGATCAAATCCGTAGGTATATGAGTTTTTCTATAGGTAGGTTTTCTATAGGTTTCCGTAGGTATATTAAGCTTTTCCTTTATCTGTGCTATAAAACGTTGCTTCGTATTAAATTTCAAGATTCTAAGTTTACGGAAAGTTCCCTCTAGGTTTTGATTCCCTTGCGAATGTCCAAAATTTGCGGCATAAACGGCTGTATCTTATGATTGCGTTAGCTTAGGAGTTTAATTTTTTCACAGCTTCCAGGGACAGTAGACTTGAGTATTTGATATGAATTTCAGCTTGATACTTCCACGCGTTGTTGTTGACTTATCGCTATTGAGAACACCGCTGGGCCTGTGCCTCAGTTTCCTCAAGATCAATGTATTCCTGTTTTTTTGAGTTTTTTTAAATAGATGACAAAATCATCATCATCATCATCATCATTAAAGTCCTTCACAAGTCCACTGCTTAACATAGGCCTCCCCCAAGAAATGCCACAAAGCACGGTCCTGAGACACCTGCATCCATCGATTTCCTGCATATTTTACGAGGTCGTCACTCCATCTAGTGGCGGGACGCCTTACACTTCGCCTGCTGGTACGAGGCTGCCACTCGAGAACTTTTTTCCCCATCGGTTATCGGTTCTTCGAGCTATATGGCCGGCCCATTGTCACTTCAGCTTACTAATCCGTTGGGCTATGTCGGTCACTCTGGTTCTAATGCGGATGTCCTCATTTTTAAGTTTATCACGCAGAGAAACTCCGAGCATAGCCCTCTCCATAGATCGCTGAGCGACCTTGAGCTTCCCCATTCGGCCAGTAGTGTAGGACTACATCTCAGTTCCATATGTCATCACTGGCAACACGCACTGGTTGTACAATTTCGTTTTCAGGTTTTGAGGTATACCTGACGAGAAGATGTGCCGTAATTTCCCGAACGCTGCCCAACGGAGTTGAATCCGTCGATTGACCTCTCGACCGAGAGGTCAATCGACGGATTATAGGATATATAGGTAAGCCTAGTCGGACTATTTGTTCCAGGTAAACATACTCGACAACAACTTCGAGCTTAGTGCTCCCAACAACTACCGGCATAGGTGTGACATGGACATTAAACATGATCTTTGTTTTGTCCATGTTCATCTTAAGACCTATCCGTTGGGAAACACTATTAAGGTCATTGAGCATAGTGTGTTACGGCCTGCAGCTGCCTAGTTAATGGTAGTATCCACCTAGGCCCATAGTAGGAAGATCCTACAGGCAGATACAGGTCGGGCTTTTGGCCAAAGTGGAAATTTCTAATAGAAATAAACGAGGGGAAAGATCACTATGATAAAGGCACTCACCTGCTCCAGGAGCGGAGACGGTTCTCCAAGACCGGCCCGGCTGATGACAGTGTCGTGAGTGTATGTGTGATTGTATGTACGTGTATGTTGACGTGGCCTGGTCTGGATGACGCAATGCCGTCCGGAAGAAGGTATGCGCTGGTATCCTCGGAACTTTCCCCCTCTGGAGGCACTCTTCCTGGTTTGTCACAAAATGGGACAGCTACACGTAGTACTTCAGAGGTAAATCACTATTATAGTTACACAATTAATTTAACAGAGTTAGTAAGTCCTAATGAACGATACGGGTTCTCACAACGATTTACGCGGGTTGATACTTTCGTAACAAGTTAGGCGCGGAAAACAGACGTCAGTATAGCTCGCAAGGAATTCTACAATGACTCTCGAGAAGTCCGTCCGATCCCGCCGCGTAATGCGGCCGGGGGAGGGGAAGGTGACCTCGATATCGAGGCTAAGCGCGCACGTTAAAGAATACGTTTCGAAGGTATAATATTCTTGCCTAAACATAGTGCTTAGGTCCGCCAGCGATTCTGGCATAAGGACTATATCGTCAGCAAATCAAAGGTAAGTGATGTACTCACCATTGATGTTGATACCGTAACCTTTCCAGTCCAGAAGCTTGAAAACGTCTTCCAATGTAGCGGTGAAGAGTTTCGGGGATATAACGTCACCCTGTCTTACACCTCTCTGCAATTGGATAGGTTTCGTACTCTGGTTCTGTACTCGGATAGCCATCGTAGCCCTACTGTACAAGCACTTCAAAACTTTGATATACCGACGGCCCACTTGGCACCACTGAAGTGACTGCAGCACCGCCCAAATGATGTCAAAATATGTAATATTAATTGATATACTTTTTAAAAATATAAAAATTAACAAATATTTTAAAGGCACAATTGGCAGCCTAATCGCTTAGAAGCGATCTCTACCAGGCACCTACATATTTTGCTTTATGAATTAAAATTCGACATAGTGACCTTTCCTTTTTTCAAGTGGCAACACAGCTATGCGTGAAAGATCTGAAAACCTGTATTCAGGTCGGCCAAATTAAAATAGCCATTTAGTACCGTCCCATTTAACTATGAGAGTTTGGAAATAGAAAGTGGAGCACTATAATCGGTTCTTGCGCAGATGGCTAGTCAAGAAAATATTTTTGTATTATTCAGTTAAATTGGAACCAGAAGAGTGTCGTCCTTCTGCTTCTTCTTCTTCATCTTCAATACATTTCATTTAAGCTCATTTTTATAACGTTTTAACGCCAGCTCCTTCCACTTGACCGCATCCAGCGCAGAGCGGCTCGAATCGTCGACGACCGAGCCCTTTCCGATCGGCTCGATTCATTGGCACTGCGAAGAGATGTTGCATCTCTTTGCATTTTCTTTCGCATCTACCATGGGGAGTGCTCTGAGGAATTGTTCGGATTAATCCCAGCCGCCAAATTTCATGAACGCACATCGCGGCAGAACTCCCGATACCATCCACACCATCTGGATGATTGGCGGTCCACCACTGTGCGATTTAGAAGATGTTTTCTTCCTCGCACGACTTCCTTGTGGAATCGATTACCATCAGCGATTTTTCCGGACCGATACGACTTAGGGACCTTCAAGAAAAGAGCCTACTCCTTTTTAAAAGGCCGGCAACGCATCTGCAATTCCCCTGGTGTTGCGGTTGTTCATGGGCGGCGGTAGTCACTTACCATCAGGTGAGCCGCATGCTCGTTTGCCCCCTCTCCTATAAAAAAAAAAAAAAAAAAATATTCAAGTGTCATGTTTTTGGGTATAGAAGTATTTGAGTAGAAACAAGAACTATTATGTAAAATGAAAAGGAAAAATTATTTCTTTTACTAAAGTGAATTTATCCCAAATATCAGAAGTTTAATATGCAAATTTTAAAGTGAAACAATGATATCATACAAGCTTTTCCCCGCGACTTCGTCCACGTGGATATTATATTTTAAACCGTAGGTGATCCATCCGTTTTCGCAGTTTCGTAGTAAATTCCATCCACCCTCTTCAGGAAAGATTAGCTAGATAAAAACTCAAAAATTTCATCTAAATCGTTTCAGCTGTTTAAGCGTGAAGAGTTACATTTGCTCACGCGATGATGAGCGGTGTTTCCGCCAGCTTGCCAGCAGTACGCCCGACCGCCCTGCGCGT
The DNA here is from genome assembly GCA_963668995.1 of Parnassius mnemosyne. Classification (NCBI taxonomy): domain Eukaryota; kingdom Metazoa; phylum Arthropoda; class Insecta; order Lepidoptera; family Papilionidae; genus Parnassius; species Parnassius mnemosyne. The sequence goes on along the minus strand of CAVLGL010000079.1, from coordinate 36,129,962 downwards.
GCCGGACCGCACAACTTTATTTCATCGTTACTTTTAAAATATTTGACCAAATTTCGTTATCTGAAAGACAAATTTATTTATATTAAGATAATATTAATTTGTTTCTGCTAAATGTGCATTGGAAATAAAGTATCAAATTATTGTAATTTTGGTTCACTATTTTGGTAATAATGGCTTACACATAAAATATATATATACTGTCGCGGACTTTTTTGTAGAATTATTTAGGAGAAATAATTCCGCCATCCATTATATTTGAATAACTCTTACAGTTTTTGCACCGAACGCCAAAATAGCTTGCAAATGACAAATTTTTTCCGACTTAACTAACATTTATCGTTATATTTTGACCAATTTACACAATATACTTAATAATAATAGCTAACATGTTGTTCGGATGTTATAAGCTATATTATTCTAAAGTTTTAATTAAAATACATTTAGTAGTTTTTGCGTGGAAGAGTAACAAACATCCATGCATTCTCACAAACTTTCACGTTTATAATATTAATAGGATTGTAATTATTAGAAAAGTCGCTAGAGACGTTATGAAGAAGCATAATATGATATCCCTACATTCTATAACAAAGAAATTTAAATGAATAGTCTACAACAAAAGATTACTCGATAAAAGCTATTCGAAGTACCATTTCTAAGAGATTAGATTCTCGTTTTAAGTGTACCGTCAAGAACTTTTAGTCTAGCAGAAATTCTTTGTTCAGGGGCAATGTTAAAAGCTGTTGCAAATGTTAAGAGCATGAACCCTTGGCCTAGGATATATATAATCTATGCGCAGTTAAAATATATTGTACGAATAATTTTTTTTTGAAACTTGTGTAAAAAGTTTAGTGGATATGCTTCCATCGCCAACAAGCATATCTACTACCCTATGCGGGTAGCACCATCTTTCTGGTAATAACCTAAAATAATAAAAAACTGCGGTTGCTAACTCGCCCGTCAAGCATGACGATTATGGTAAAATCCCCTATGAGACAATATATAGCTGAGAAGAGACTTATCTGTAGTGGATAGGTAAATTATAATTTCAAAGGATTTTAATTACGCTTAAACCTTAAGGGTAAATGGTGTAATGTTTTCATTTTCGCTGCATAACTTTTAAAAATTGGTGTATTCTTGTATAGTCACTTTCTTTTCGGGCAAATAAAGAAAGTTAAATTGGAAATCAGTGTAGCAATTCTTTTGTCGCACCAACGCCAATGGTATTCGGATACTATTTCAGTTCTTAAGCAAAGAAATACAAAAATAAGCGAATAATATCTTGAAATATCATCACTAAAGTCAATATCATAGGCAAAGTTAAAACGATATCAAGTAGGTATAAAGCAAGTTTCTATCATATTCAGAAATTGTATTCCAAATTTACTTTCAACATAAATAATATCTAGGTATAATATCATAAATATTTAACGACCGTTTATTGTTTTATTTTTATTTTCGGAGTGAATATAGCATTTATAATTTTAATAAAACTGGAATAGTGTATCGATCAGTCTTTCATAATGTCTAATGTGGTTTTTTTTAAATTGAAATTATAAACAGTTTTAATAAAAATATTATAACAAGAGATACGCAGATAATATTCTTCAAGCTCTATCTGTTGGTGAGTGGAGAGTGATCAAACGCATGTGAATAGTCATTTGGTTTGTTTCTATTTTCGGATAGAATTTCATAAGTGTGTTCATTGTTGTGATATAAAAATTTATTTAATCGGCCTATTTTATTTACGCCGCTCATTTTTATCTGCAATATGTCTCGTCTTATAAGATAATCCACCACCGATATTTGATGGGGTAGCATTTTTAAATTAACGGAAACAAAAGAGCGCACTAAGGACTTAGCGATAAAGACCCCATAATGAGGATATTATGAATCAAAATTAACATGTTTTGTGAACCTCTGTAAAGTAAGACGGAATAATTGGTTACCTGTTAGAAGAACTCCGATTCTCATCATTTAATATAAAAAACACAACAGCAACACACTACTATTTATTAACTCTGTTATTCAGTACGCTCATGGTCTAGTTGTTTAGTACTCCATGGCCGGTAGTATATGTAGTTCTACTACAGTATTGCCAGAGTTCAATTTTCAATTGTCCTATTGTTACATTTGCATGGAACTCAGGTCTTACGATTGCGATAGAACGAAAAGAACAACAGCCAGAGTCGTGTTTAAAAAAAAGTTTACACATTCTTTTGCAACACGCCGAATCGATTTGCTGCTTTTCCGATAACTTTTTTACCCAACTGCCAAGGAGGGGTTATATATATATATACTATTTATTATACTCTCCAATACGCATTTTGTTGTAAGTACTCAAGAATTATATTTTTATTTATATCGATCTGCAACTTGACAGGGTGCGACTCTTGTCCTTGTGTGTAATTGTAATATATTCCTTTACTCTACTTAGACATGCAATATTCTATTTTTTATTTAGGCGTTTCTAAATAAAGCAAATAGACTTCAGTAACTATCAACGACTAGTTGCAAGTTAAGATTGTATTGTTTTTTACTATTTCATTAAAGATTGTATCCAAATAACACAGAGTGCTAAATTAAAAATGTGGTTATATTAATTTGTGCATGTTTACCTCGCAACCGTAATTAACAAAATCCTCTTAGTGCTTTATATTATTCAAAATTTATACTGCAAACACTGCAAAGGTTTTTCTACCCGATTCAGAGACACGTATCATAAAAAATGTACACGCGTCTGGTTTTCGCCATGCGATATTTATAATATTAAAATGTCTTCAGGACACTAAAAATTCATACACATTGCTTATTAACAAAGATTTTTCTCGTGCTTATTTATGAAATATATATAAAGATAAGAGCCGTGGTAACTCAAATGGTTAGCGCTCGCTGTTAATTTCACAGAACGCGAGCAACTCGGGTTTGATACCCGCCGGCACCAATCAAATTATTAATTGCAATTTGTATTCTCGGTAACTTTTTTACCCGACTGCCAAGGAAGGATTATGTTAAGAATTCTGTACGTAGTACGCAAGTATTATATTTCTATTTATATCAATCTACAACTTGACAAGATGCGACTTTTGTACACGTATTTGGGCATGGGTTGGTTCTAATTTTTGACCAAATCGATTTTAAATTGGTAATTTTATACCCGCCGGCACCAAACGAATTATTAATTGCAATTTTAAGTACTGATTTACAAAAACTGAAAAACTGAAAACATCGTGAGGAAGCCTGCATATCTCAGAAATAAGAAAAAAAATCATTATAAGCAATGTGAAGTTAGCCAACACGCTCGTGGGTAACACGGCGGAAACTACCTTGCCCCAAATATTCCTCTCCGAAATGAGAGGAGGCATGTGCCCAGCAGTGGGACGTATATAGAATGTAATTTTAACTTTTTATAAAGATAAGTCAGAGGCTAAGCACTCGCAGTAAATTTAACAGCACGCAAGCAGCCCGAACTTGATCCCTCACCGACACCAATAAAATTCTTAATTGAAAATTTAAGTGCATACTTATTGGTGCAGCGCAGCGGATATTTCCTTACCCTAAAACCCTCTCAGAAATTATACGATTACGCATATGTGCTGTGTAGCTTTCACTAATTTTATATAAATATGTATATTAATTACGAAAACTTTAATGTTAATATTAAGAGATCGTGTTCCTTTTCATTTAATAAACACGTAAACATCCAAACTGTACCATTAATGATGAAAGCAATATGTAGATAATATTTCTGAAAGGTCACTCTATTTAATGGATGGGTATTTAATCTATTAAGGGTAATATAACTTTAACTAGTTATTATTTCATGTTCCTATCTATGTTTATCTAGTAGTAGGGTATTAAGTTGGTGCTTTCTCGAAATATTTTTAATATGTATGAATAATTTTTTATAATGTTTATCTTTACATAAAAGCAGAAGAGGGAAGGGGAATACAAAAGAATGAGCACTATATTGTCGTCAAAAACACTCGCGTTTCTTTTTATACAGAGTTTCAGGCCGATCACTTTCGTAGAGGGCACATTTAAACACCAAACCATACGTTTCTTTTGTTTTTGAGAACTGGAGTTGTTGAAAATGGGATCACTATAAGTAACACATTCTCGCATGAGGTCAAGAACAGCTCTCCATACTTTTTTGAACAGAACGCAAATAATATGTATATGTTTTAAAATGGAAACAAAAAAAACTATTTAAATAAATATATTGTACTGTAATTAATGTAACATAATATGTACAGTCAATCGGGGTAACTTTGATTAACAAGGGTAACTTTGACAGTCAGATCGCAAAATCCTTTTTTATTTTTGACGTGCACAACATTTAGTGCATAACATTAAATTTATGCAATTCGTGTACTTAACAAACTTCGTAAACGAACTCTCTGAAAAAAAAATAAGCTATCTTACGAAGATAATGGAAAAAACTTATTTAAAATACCGCGCGCAACTGTTGTCTTTTACCAGTGGTAAACTTTTAAAAGGACAATGTCCAAAACCGCCCTGTGTAATAAAAGCATCGGACATACACGATAATTAATTTTCTATTTTATTATATTAGTTGCAAATATTTTTATAACACGGACTAGCTGCATGCAAAAATGAACATTAAAAAGTATTATATTCGACTAACCTATAACATTAACCGCCGCCATCTTCGCCAAACATCATGTGGTGTCGAAAAATGATTAGGGATGCCCAATCGATTGTAATCGATTATTGATTTTTTAATGAACTGTTGTATATTTTTAATCTGAATTACATTTTAATTTATTTCGAATAAAGTTGCTAAAAGAAGCTACAATTAAAATATTATATTACCATTTCTTTATATTATTCCCTACAAGTATAATTTTAAAAACTTACTGTACCTATTGAATGTCATACTCGATTTTGAATAGGTAGTTAGAATATTGCTGAAGAAAAGTATTCGTAAAGATAATTATTCAGTATTGTCTAATGATCGTTTAGACGGGAGTATATTTTACGTCTTACTAAACGATAACTTACGAGTTTACGACAATTAATTTAAAAAAAAAAACTGTTATCGTTACTGCATTAATTATAAATGTGTTTTTTTTTTAAAGAGCAATATTACAGACTAGATACAGATATTATTAATACGTACGTGTTATTATAAGAAAAGTAGGACAGTGTTATGGTATTAATATTATCGTATGACAAAAGAGATGATATATACTATATAGATGGTATACTGTTTGTAACGTACGGCTATAATAAATCGAAGGAAATATTCATAAGTCGTATTGTATTTGGCGCTCCTATTTTTGATGTCACTAAATAGTCACTTGTCAGTCTCTCATGAAAAAAATACGATCTCCAAATCGATGCAAATCGAACATACTAGAATCGATTCTCGATTAAATCAAGCATTAACAGATCTATTTTTGATCAATCGCGACATTTTCAAACATGCCTAATATAGACACAGAACATTATTGACGATAACTTACCATAAATACAAGTAACTGTATAGAAAAATCATTAAATTAATAAACATTTTCTACGTGGTAGAGCCATGCTGCAGCTATATTATGGTTGTAGCACGAATGGGTCGGCTCGACCGGGGAAGGACCACGCTCTCACAGAAAACCAGCGTAAAATAGCAGCTTAACGCTGCTGTGTTTCGTATGGTGAGTGTAGAGAACCGGAGACCCTTTTTACTGGCAAAGAGGCATTCCATCTTAGTCCTTACGGGTGACAACGCATCTGCATCTTGAGTCTTTATTGAGGATAGATGTAGATGTCTATGGGTCACAGTAACCACTTACCATCAGGTGGACTGTGTGCTCGTTTGTCACCCGATCCTATAAAAAAAACATAACATTACGCCAGTATTTTCCAGAAGGAGTAGGTAGAGGTGTGTAAGTACTGTTATGTTGTACATCCCATGTAATAGGAGATGCGCGTATTGCCAAACACCGGACACAAATCCAGACTCCGTGCTACTACTGGGAACTTCAAGTTATAAAAACCCAATAATAATTTGCCCGACCCTGGGATCGAACCCAGAACAGAACAGTTTTTCTGTCTGTCACAAGGAACAGATGTTCCAACTATGCAAAAGTATTTCTTGAATCGTTTGAAATATAGCTAGTTCTTGAATAAGTTCGAATCGAGAGGTTTCTGTATCGACATCGGACAAGGATTCTACAGATCTATATCGATCTGGAAAATCGATTCTGTTACTATAAACAATCGATTAAACTATTTCAAATGGACATGCCTACTTTGTACCGTCATCTCTAATTCTGTCAAAGTTACATTGGTTGGCGTCGTTTGTAATTGTAATTGTCTTTGTACATAATTGTATCGGTGTTGTGGTGACTTTCGGGACTATATATTGAACAATACGACTTGGCTATTTTAACGGACTCTGATTGCTTTCAAGAACGACTTACCTTGCTGTGATTTTTGGAACTGTGTACCACTCAAACGATAACCTAGCATTCATAAACGGACTTAACGCATACGCAATGGAAAGTGTATTTTGTGTAAATAGCGGCTCTGCTGGTGGTACAATATTGTTTAAAGATGAACAGAGAAGCAATCGTGCAATATTGCTGTAATTGCATCGTTGTACGCAGAACCATCGGTTGCTGCGCCCATGTTATGACCATTATTTGGTACTTGAGCTTTACGAGACATCAAAATAATATCGATATCCCTGCACAGTTTTTAGACAATATTCTTATTTCCAATTTAGAAAATGAACAATAAACATGAAATTAATCTGCGTTTTATTTCTAATTCGAACATAATAAGTTAATGTACATGTAATAACAACTTATACTACCAATTAGGTACTAAATCGGTAGGGCTGGTTTCATAGTCACGCGGTTTAACAGCGCCGTCCAGACGCACACGCTTGCAAATGTACTAGATAGTAATCTATAATATTCACCTTGTTCATGCGCGCGCCTGTTGAAACTTGGTTGAAACCGTGGTTAATACGCTCGCTGTTCGACGGCATATCTAGCGGCGTGACTGACAAGCCTAAATCCTTATATATTTAGGTACTAAGTATCTTACCGTAACGTATATGCTAATGACAACATCTAAATGCTAACAGCCCTTATATACATATATTTTTATTTTTACATTAATACACACAAACATTATCTCTCATTTCAAAACCAATGCTCAGAAAGCAGGTTTGTTAACTACATTCTATGCATTTATACGTTGCACTTACATACACTTAGGTTTTAGAACAAAAATTGCATACCTAATTATGTAGATAGGTACTAGAAATAGCTAAATGTTTTAGGACATCGTTTTTCAGTTTGTTAAAAATCACTCGGATATATGAAAAACCGTAATATTCATGGTTCGATTATAACCTCAAAATCTGATACTTTTTTTGAAATATATCTATTATGCAGCTAGTCCGCTATAAAAATAAGATCAAATAGGAATTTACTAATGATCAACAATAAAATACATAATTTTCCGATGCTCTTGGTTCCAGGGCGAACAATGTATGGGCGCAGAGCAATGTCCTTTTAAATGTGATTACCAAACAATTTAAATAAAGGTAAAACTACAACTTTATGATTTTATTGACTTGTCTATAACTCCACTGCATCTGAAATTTGTTAAAAAACACTTTTTACCCTGAAGCTATAAAATTTTTTATGATTTTTATAAACTTTAAATATCTGCAGAGTATGAATACCAACCTGAGAGCAAAGATGAAGTAAACTCTTTTGTCTCATATTTAACATAGTAAAAGTTAACTGAAAAAACTTAGTGATGATCTGTCAAAGTTACCCCAATTGACTGTAATAAATATATTGACAAGAAAAGGGATAGGATCAAAGTGGTGTAACAAATTACATCGCCCTATCTGGAACAGACAAAGTCCTTGCCTCTCAATAACATTCTAGCTGCGATTGACAATCTATTGTTTCGCAAATGTTCTACGTGACAATAAATGATTTACGAAGTAATAAATAAGTCAATGATGAGAACTATATAAACTTAAGTATATAAATTACACCACACTGAAAAATATGTCTAAGTCAAATTAAAAATGCATTTATTTAATTTAGCTTCGTTTTTACCTCCATAAAAAAAATCGTAATTTACTACTATACCAGTATGAAAATTAGGTCCTCTGCAGGGAAAACCGGAGAGAAACTATATAATTGATTGAATGAAAATGGAGTAATATTATTATTTTACTACCATTAACAATTTTAATACAATGTCGTTCATTAAATGAAACTAATTTTTACGGATTTTATCGCGTTTAATTTAACTTTTCAATGGTCACGGGGGGGGGGGACTGAGGTGTTTTACGTTCCGATGTTATAGTTAGCCCGGCTATCTTCAGTTTTTGAATATTAATTTGTGGTCTAATCTACGCAGCATGAGCTTATATTATCTTGAAGTCTTGCAGTGGTATGCTTGGATTTGTAGTTTATTAATTATAGGATCCCAAGCAGATGGTAAGAACGGCAGATGACGGAGAGCTTTCAACCCCACCCAGATAGCAGGGATGAGCGATTGACCAAAGCTGGTTGCATACGTGCGAGCTTCTCCATCACTGTGTTCAGAACTTCACTGTACACATCTGCAGTAATGCTCCTCTCGTTTGGTAAGAATCTGTAATAAATCACACCAGCGCTAGACGCTCAAACAGAGGCTCTCACTTTTCTGAGGGTAAGTCTCCGTTTAAGGTATTGTTTAGGTGATGAACCAGGGTCCAACCAACTTGCTGAGTACTTGCAGTTGACAAACAGAAACCATTTTTCGTCATGAATAACAATGAGGTTCAAAATTCCTTTCGTGTGCCTGTTATGCAATGCAAGGCACGTCTTGATGCGTACTTCGCACTGGTGATCATTGAGTTCGTAGGGCATCCGTTTTTAAAGCTTTTTTACCTTGCCAATTCGACGCAAATGGACCAATATTGTTTTGATAACTTAGATAGCTGCTGCTAAATTAGCCGTAGATTGAGTATTATCAGCTTCCACAATCGCCTTTAATTCGTCATTGTAGACCAAAGTTTTCGGACTGCAACGGGGTTCATTTTTCAGGTCGAAATATCCAGACCCGAACCGGGTAAACCAATTACAGGTGGTGTGTTGGTTTGTAGTTTTCGCTCCGTAAACATTGTTGATGTTGCGTGCCGCTTGTGCTGCGTTGGCGGTACTCATATTCCTTAATTACTCGAATTATTAACGTACGAGTATCCACGTTAATCAAATCCGATAAAAATCAACTAATATTTAAAAAAAAACCGGCCAAGTGCGAGTCGTACTCGCGCACCGAGGGTTACGATCAAATCCGTAGGTATATAAGTTTTTCTATACGTAGGTTTTCTATAGGTTTCCGTAGGTATATTAAGCTTTTCCTTTATCTGTGCTATAAAACGTTGCTTCGTATTAAATTTCAAGATTCTAAGTTTACGGAAAGTTCCCTCTAGGTTTTGATTTCCTTGCGAATGTCCAAAATTTGCGGCATAAACGGCTGTATCTTGTGATTGCGTTAGCTTAGTAGTTTAATTTTTTCACAGCTTCCAGGGACAGTAGACTTGAGTATTTGATATGAATTTCAGCTTGATACCTACACGCGTTGTTGTTGACTTATCGCTATTGAGAACACCGCTGGGCCTGTGCCTCAGTTTCCTCAAGATCAATGTATTCCTGTTTTTTTGAGTTTTTTTAAATAGATGACAAAATCATCATCATCATCATCATCATTACAGTCCTTCACAAGTCCACTGCTGAACATAGGCCTCCCCCAAGAAATGCCACAAAGCACGGTCCTGAGCCACCTGCATCCATCGATTTCCTGCATATTTTACCAGGTCGTCACTCCATTTAGGGGCGGGACGCCTTACACTTCGCCTGCTGGTACGAGGCTGCCACTCGAGAACTTTTTTTCCCCATCGGTTATCGGTTCTTCGAGCTATATGGCCGGCCCATTGCCACTTCAGCTTACTAATCTGTTGGGCTATGTCGGTCACTCTGGTTCTACTGCGGATATCCTCATTTTTAAGTTTATCACGCAGAGAAACTCCGAGCATAGCCCTCTCCATAGATAGCTGAGCGACCTTGAGCTTCCCCATCCGGCCAGTAGTGTAGGACTATATCTCAGTTCCATATGTCATCAGTGGCAACACGCACTGGTTGTACAATTTCGTTTTCAGGTTTTGAGGTATACCTGACGAGAAGATGTGCCGTAATTTCCCGAACGCTGCCCAACCGAGTTGAATCCGGTCGAGAGGTCAATCGACGGATTATAGAATATATAGGTAAGCCTAGTCGGACTATTTGTTCCAGGTAAACATACTCGACAACAACTTCGAGCTTAGTGCTCCCAACAACTACCGGCATAGGTGTGACATGGACATTAAACATGATCTTTGTTTTGTCCATGTTCATCTTAAGACCTATCCGTTGGGAAACACTATTAAGGTCATTGAGCATAGTGTGTTACGGCCTGCAACTGCCTAGCTAATGGTAGTATCCACCTAGGCCCATAGTAGGAAGATCCTACAGGCAGATACAGGTCGGGCTTTTGGCCAAAGTGGAAATTTCTAATAGAAATAAACGAGGGGAAGATCACTATGATAAAGGCACTCACCTGCTCCAGGAGCGGAGACGGTTCTCCAAGACCGGCCCGGCCCAACTTAACAATGCGCCCACGGCGCCAATACAAAGGTAGAGCGTTTGGTTCTTTAACCAACACGAGGTCTCCCACCCGAGGAGGCTCCGTCTTGTCAGACCACTTAACGCGCTGCTGCAAAAGATGTAGGTACTCCAGAGACCATCGGTGCTAAAAGCTTTGAGTCGTCTGTTGCAGCAGGGCAAACCTGCTAAGCCGTGAAGCGCTCGTTTCCCTGAAGGGGTACTCGGGCAGAGCGTTAAGAGGCTGGCCAATCAGGAAGTGTCCCGGGTTTAGAACTTCCAAATCATTCGGGTCGGAGGAGAGGGGACAGAGGGGCCGAGAGTTGAGTACTGCCTCAATTTTACAGAATACATTGGCGAGCTCCTCAAATGTCAAAATAGCTTCACCAATAACGCGACGGAGATGCGTTTTTGCCACTTTAACCACCGCTTCGAAAATACCGCCCCAGTGGGGACACGCCGGAGGGTCGAATTTCCACTGGATGCTCCTTTTTGACATAGCATTGCCTAAATAAGTCCGGTGGCTAGACAGAAACTCGACGACCTCCTTTAGATACCTATTCGTGCCCTTATAATCCGACCGGATCAAGTCCGGCAACCCGCGCCGCGATACGAAACGGCCAAGCGTGGCCAAGAAGGCTTCCGTGCTGAGGGCGCTTACAAGTTCCAAGTGAACGGCTTTAGTGGAGAGGCACACGAAGACGCAAAGATAGGCCTTATGCGAACGAGCGTTACGAAGGTTAGAGAACTTGACGAGGAAGGGGCCAGCAAAGTCGGTTCCGACTCCAGTAAATGGTCGGATGGCCCTGACGCGGTCGGGCGGCAAGTCACCCATGAGGGGCTGCGATATGGTGGCCTTCAGTTTATAACAGGATATGCACTTAAAGATGACGCTCCGGATGATACGTCGGCCAGCCAAAATCCAAAACTCCCGCTGTAAAATAGCCGAAAGAGCGTTGCACCCAGCGTGGGCATTCTTAACATGGTGGTGGGCTACCAGCAACCGGACCAGGGCGCCGTCCTTAGGGAGCAGCAACGGGTGTCGAGCCCCGTACGGCAGTTGAGAACTTTTTAAACGTCCGCCAACGCGCAGCATCCCCGCGTTATCCAGAAAGAGGTTCAGGCGGGCCAGGGCACCCTTGATAACGGAGCCACGCTTCAAGTTTTCAATGACGGGCTCAAATTTCGCCGTTTGGACCATACGGGTCCAGTGCATCAAAGCTTCACGGCGCTCGCTAGGGGACAAAACGCTATCAGAGAGTCGGTGGGATGGGTATCTCGAATTGCGGACAAAGCGGCGCAATCAAGCAGTAACTCCCAAGAGCTTATCGAGGGAGCTGTACCGTTCCAGAAGAGAGAGATCCCGAGTGGGCTTATCCTTGCCCACTCCTACTCGGGCTCGTAGGCCCGGCAATTCGGTAGGTTCGGAGTAATTGCCCGGGGGCCAGAATGACTGAGACCCAGATAACCAACCGGGACCCCACCACAGTGGGTGGTCAACCAGCGATGGGGTGTCACAGCCGCGAAAAGTGCAGTCCGCGGGATTCAACTCCCCTGGGACATGTCGCCAGTTGAGAGAAGTCTCAGAAGTATTTGAGACACGCGGTTCGCCACAAAGACCTCAAGATTGTGAGGTGCAGCTCGGAGCCAACAAAGTACTATCTCACTGTCCGACCATGCGTAGACGCCCGTAATGTCGATAACAGACTTCAAGGAAGAGTGAACGTGGTTGAGGAGTCGCGTGAGGAGAGCGGCACCGGACAGTTCCAATTAAGGGATAGTTAAGCGGGATCTAATGGGAGCAACCTTGCTTTTAGCGAGTACGAGATGGACGGCAGTATGACCACAGGAACTCACCGTCCGCAAATATACGACAGCAGCATAGCCCTTCTCAGAGGCGTCGCAAAACCCATGTAGGGTAGCCCGACATTTCCCGGGGGGAAGGAAGCACCTTGGCATGGAAACCCGGTTGATATCCGGAATGGAGGAGAGCATGGAGAGCCACTCTCGCAAGAGGGCTCCGCCAATCGGCTTGTCCCAACCCAACCCGGACCTCCAGAGCTTTTGAAGAAAGCACTTAGCTAAAAAGATGACCGGGGTGATCCACCCATTAGGGTCGAAGGTGCGGGCTACGGTGGACAGCACGATGTGTTTGGTCCATGCTTTGGGCGGTGGGTCAAGTTTTACTCTATACGTAAAGGTGTCCTGAACAGGCTGATATTGAATGCCCAGCACAGTCAACAAATTAGGATTCTCAGGGTGCTCGAACAGATGAGGGTCTTGTTGATCCTCTCCTGGGAGGTCCTTCAAAACATGAGGGGAGTTCGACAACCACTTGCGCAACTCATAGCCTCCGGGACGGTGGAAGCGCCCGTACAAATGTCGTCCATGTAGACCGAAGTCTCCAAAATAGAAGCTCCCCGAGCGTATCTCAGGCGCTCTCTCTGAGCGAGTTCAAGGAGGGTTCGCATGGCGATATACGGGCTGGACCGGAGTCCGTATGTGGTGGTGTTCAACTCAAACACCTGTATAGGATCGCTGGGCTTCTCGCGCCACAATATCAGCTGATATCGGCGGTCATCACGATGGACCACTGATTGGCGAAACATAATCCGAATGTCCGCGACAAAAACCACTTGGTGTCGACGGAATTGGGTCAAGATGTCGGATATGTCCTTGATCAGTTTAGGACCCGAGTGAAGACACTGGTTCAGAGACACACCGTTTGATGTGGGGGCGGAACCGTCAAAAACTACCCGAATCTTACTCTCAGGTGTCCTCAAGACCGCATGGTGAGGGAGAAAGTAGTGGTCCTGTGAACGCCATTCGAATTTGGACGGTGACATGTGACCCAGCTCCTGATACTCGCACATGAACTCGACATATTTATCGCGAAAGGCTGGGTCGCGCCGCATGCGGCGCTCCATGGAAAGCAACCTCTTCTCGGCCAGAGCACGAGATTGACCCAAAGAGGGACGTGAGTCCAGAAAGGGTAAGCGAGTAACGAAACGACCGTCAACCCGCCGGCCGGTATTGTTCTGGTAGAACAATTCACACTCATGGTCCAGAGGGTCGACTCGAGCTGCATGTGGTGGTTCCTCAATTTCCCAGAACCGCTGGACGGCGTCCGATAGGGACACGCCCACGACGGAGAGCGGGTCGGCCGTCGGAGCGGGAGGAGACCACATAACCGGTCCAAAGAAGCTGTGCCCAAATATCGTGGAAATGGCTGACAGGCCATCGGGCTGCAGAGCTCGTATCTCACCTAACAAGAGGACACCCAGCGTGTCGGCCCCCAGTAACAAATCTATAGGCCCAGGTTGGGCCCACCGAGGGTCTGCCGGTCTCAAAGCCGACGCACAGCGCACAGCGCTGCCATTTATACGAACGTTAGGGAGAAACCCTACAATGTCGTCGAGGACATTTACCTCTGAACACCAACTCCGCTTGTCCCCTAGGAGCAGGAGGCTCGGTACCTCCGATACCTACCATCGGACGTGATTCAGAGCTCCAGGGGAGCCCCAGTCTTCCCACCAACCGAGTAGAGGCCACACTACGTTGGGAACCCGAATCCAATAGAGCTCGAACCGTTAAGCGGTCGCCGCTCGGGTTGTTAACCTTCACTGAGGCCGTCGGCAATAGAACAGTTTAACAGGTGGACTGCTGACGACTTATAGGCTCAGTGGAGGCGGTCATGGCGGGAGCTAGGGCGGCAGCCTCCTATCTGGAGCTGCCTCTGTTGGACCGGCACCCGAACCGGGGGCCCCGAGAGCGGCACTCCGACGGCGTCTCGATGACCCTTGACTGGAATTCCCCGAACGGGCCGACCTGGGGAAACTCGGGGATCCTCGGCTCCAAGGCCCGGGGCCGATACGCAGTCTCCGGAACCCGGTAGTACCGGCCGCGGCCACTCAGCCAACGGGGGTGAGAACGGTCAAGCTGACCGCTGAGTGGCTGCGAATCCACTGTCAACCCGCTGAGGGGGGGTCAAGACCCCCCTGCCCCTGGAGGAACGACTCCCAGACCGATCGGGGGAGGGACTCCCCTCAGAACGAGGGGCGCTGTGGTCCACCGGTGAGCGCCGAGCGTCGCCCGACAGTGGGCGTGGCTGGGCGCCCCCGCTCGTGGGAGTCGGGGGGCTGGCAGGGCCCTGAGAGGACGAGCCGCGCGCACCCAGGCACAATATGACGTGGTGGTTGCCCTGGCAGTGCGTGCAGGGCCGCTGGTGCGAGCAGTTTCGTTGTAAATGCCACTCCAGGCACGAGAAGCACCAGCGGCGCTCCCTGGCGATGGTTCGCCTCGCCGTAGCCGGCTTGCGCAACAACTTCGGGCACGACGCCGCCCGGTGGTCGGATGCTCGACAATAGGAGCAGGGAGGTGCCTCCCGGGCCGCTAGGCCACTATAGGAGGGTACTGGGGGCGCACTCCCGCGGGGGCTCCGCTCGGCCTCAGGGGGGTGGGCGCCGCCTTGGCCGGCTGATTCCGCCTCTCCCTGGGCACCGCTCGGGAGGCAGCCAGGGGGCCCTCGACGGCGCCTGCTGCGTTCTCCAGCTGCCTACACTGCTCCTCCAGGAACCGAAGCAGGTCCCTAAAGGGGTGCATGTACGAGGCGCCATCCCCTCCGTACCTCTCCTCAAAATGGAGCCGAAGGTCGAGGGGCAGGCGGGACAGCACTATATGAAGGAGCAGAAAAGACCACTCGTCCACAGGTAAATCCAGCCGCCGCAACGAGTTGCACGCTACGACTACTGGATTCACTATGTCTTCACGTAGTCTAGTCCGGTCCTTCAGCAGCGGGAGGTTCAGCAGCCTCCGAACATGATCGTCCGCAATCCGCCGGACGTTGGCGTACCTTCCAGCGAGGAGGTCCCTGGCGTTTTGGTAGGCGTCGTCCGACAACTTAAGGTGGCCGACGACGTCCAGGGCCTCCCCCTCCAGTGATGCCAGGAGGTACCCCATTTTTTGGCAGGGGGTCAAGTCCCTCCGGGCGTCCACCAGGCTGTCAAACATGCTGACGAAGGTCAGCCATTCCGAGAGGACCCCGGAGAACCTTGGCAGGTCCAGCGTGGGGAGTCGTCCTAGCAGCTCTGGCTGAGTAGGCGGCTTCCGCGGGGACTCGAGAAGGCTACTCAGCCGAGCTTCGCGCTCCCTCTCCGCGTCCGTGGCCCCCGCCTCGATCAGGTCGTCCGTTAGCGCGAGGAACTGCTCGTAGTCCGCGCGGCAGGAGTTCAGGACTCCCTTTTCCACCTCCGAGTCCTCGAGCTCAGAGTAAGCCTCCTCCACGGCAGCCCTTCGAGCATCGACCTGCTCGAGCCACTTCCTCAGATTATAGACCCTGTCCGGTCGGCCTATCAACGCGTGTGCGCTGGTAGCCCAGCGCAGCTCAGTCCGCAAGCAACGAATTAGTAGCTTATGTGACGGCATCCTTACTAAATACAATAACAAAATAACAGAAATAACGAATACAGTACTACTAATACGATAATATCAATCAGGTTAGATAGAAATTACACAATTATTAAATACAAGTTAATACGAAAAAACACAAATCAAAGTAGCACGTAACAAACCTAGTACGATTAACAATTATCCCATTACGTGACAGCCTTATGTATCTAATCAAATACTTCGCCTCAACAATTCTCGCTTGTTACCTACGGGAGTGGCGTTAATAAACTACCTCCTAACAACAGAGAAAAAGCGAGCCACTATGCAACAAGAAAGAATTATTATTTATATTAATTTTACGTATTACGGCCGGGCGTGATTGTAGACACAATCAGCCACGCTTCTGCTACCAAATGTTACGGCCTGCAGCTGCCTAGCTAATGGTAGTATCCACCGAGGCCCATAGTAGGAAGATCCTACAGGCAGATACAGGTCGGGCTTTTGGCCAAAGTGGAAATTTCTAATAGAAATAAACGAGGGGAAAGATCACTATGATAAAGGCACTCCCCTGCTCCAGGAGCGGAGACGGTTCTCCAAGACCAGCCCGGCTGATGACAGTGTTGTGAGTATATGTGTGATTGTATGTACGTGTATGTTGACGTGGCCTGGTCTGGATGACGCAATGCCGTCCGGAAGAAGGTATGCGCTGGTATCCTCGGAACTTTCCCCCTCTGGAGGCACTCTTCCTGGTTTGTCATGAAATGGGACAGCTACACGTAGTACTTCAGAGGTAAATCACTATTATAGTTGCACAATTAATTTAACAGAGTTAGTAAGTCCTAATGAACGATACGGGTTCTCAAAACGATTTACGCGGGTTGATACTTTCGTAACAAGTTAGGCGCGGGGAATTCTACAATGACTCTCGAGAAGTCCGTCCGATCCCGCCGCGTAATGCGGCCGGGGGAGGGGAAGGTGACCTCGATATCGAGGCTAAGCGCGCACGTTAAAGAATACGTTTCGAAGGTATAATAGTCTTGCCTAAACATAGTGCTTAGGTCCGCCAGCGATTCTGGCATAAGGACTATATCGTCAGCAAATCAAAGGTAACTCACCATTGATGTTGATACCGTAACCTTTCCAGTCCAGAAGCTTGAAAACGTCTTCCAATGTAGCGGTGAAGAGTTTCGGGGATATAACGTCACCCTGTCTTACACCTCTCTGCAACTGGATAGGTTTCGTACTCTGGTTCTGTACTCGGATAGCCATCCTAGCCCTACTGTACAAGCACTTTAAAACTTCGATATACCGGCGGTCCACTTGGCACCACTGAAGTGACTGCAGCACCGCCCAAATGATGTCAAAATATGTAATATTAATTGATATACTTTTTAAAAATATAAAAATTAACAAATATTTTAAAGGCACAATTGGCAGCCTAATCGCTTAGAAGCGATCTCTACCAGGCACCTACATATTTTGCTTTATGAATTAAAATTCGACATAGTGACCTTTCCCTTTTTCAAGTGGCAACACAGCTATGCGTGAAAGATCTGAAAACCTGTATTCAGGTCGGCCAAATTAAAATAGCCATTTAGTACCGTCCCATTTAACTATGAGAGTTTGGAAATAGAAAGTGGACCTAAGCTTGCCCATAAACTTAGGCACTATAATCGGTTCTTGCGCAGATGGCTAGTCAAGAAAATATTTTTGTATTATTCAGTTAAATTAGAACCAGAAGAGTGTCGTCCTTCTGCTTCTTCTTCTTCATCTTCAATGCATTTCATTTAAACTCATTTTTATATCGTTTTTATCTACTCAAGTGTCATGTTTTTGGGTATAGAAGTATTTGAGTAGAAACAAGAATTATTATGTAAACTGAAAAGGAAAAATTATTTCTTTTACTAAAGTGAATTTATCCCACATATCAGAAGTTTAATATGCAAATTTTAAAGTGAAACAATGATATCATACAAGCTTTTGCCCGCGACTTCGTCCACGTGGATATTATATTTTAAACCGTAGGTGATCCATCCGTTTTCGCAGTTTCGTAGTAAATTCCATCCACACTCTTCAGGAAAGATTTGCTAGATAAAAACTCAAAAATATCATCTTAATCGTTTCAGCTGTTTAAGCGTGAAGAGGTACATTTGCTCACGCGATGATGAGCGGTGTTTCCGCCACCTTGCCCGCAGTACGCCCGACCGCCCTGCGCGTGCCGGACCGCACAACTTTATTTCATCGTTACTTTTAAAATATTTGACCAAATTTCGTTATTTGAAAGACAAATTTATTTATATTAAGATAATATTAATTTGTTTCTGCTAAATGTGCATTGGAAATAAAGTATCAAATTATTGTAATTTTGGTTCACTATTTTGGTAATAATGGCTTACACATAAAATATATATATACTGTCGCGGACTTTTTTGTAGAATTATTTAGGAGAAATAATTCCGCCATAACTTATATTTGAATAACTCTTACAGTTTTTGCACCGAACGCCAAAATAGCTTGCAAATGACAAATTTTTTCCGACTTAACTAACATTTATCGTTATATTTTGACCAATTTACACAATATACTTAATAATAATAGCTAACATGTTGTTCTGATGTTATAAGCTATATTATTGTAAAGTTTTAATTAAAATACATTTAGTAGTTTTTGCGTGGAAGAGTAACAAACATCCATGCATTCTCACAAACTTTCACGTTTATGAAATTAATAGGATTGTAATGATTAGAAAAGTCGCTAGAGACGTTATGAAGAAGCATAATATGATATCCCTACATTCTATAACAAAGAAATTTAAATGAATAGTCTACAACAAAAGATTACTCGATAAAAGCTATTCGAAGTACCATTTCTAAGAGATTAGATTCTCGTTTTAAGTGTACCGTCAAGAACTTTTAGTCTAGCAGAAATTCTTTGTTCAGGGGCAAAGTTAAAAGCTGTTGCAAATGTTAAGAGCATGAACCCTTGGCCTAGGATATATATAATCTATGCGCAGTTAAAATATATTGTACGAATAATATTTGTTTTGAAACTTGTGTAAAAAGGTTAGTGGATATGCTTCCATCGCCAACAAGCATATCTACTACCCTATGGGGGTAGCACCATCTTTCTGGTAATAACCTAAAATAATAAAAAACTGCGGTTGCCAACGCGCCCGTCAAGCGTGACGATTATGGTAAAATCCCCTTTGAGACAATATATAGCTGAGAAGAGACTTATCTGTAGGGGATAGGTAAATTATAATTTCAAAGGATTTTAATTACGCTTAAACCTTAAGGGTAAATGGTGTAATGTTTTCATTTTCGCTGCATAACTTTTAAAAATTGGTGTATTCTTGTATAGTCACTTTCTTTTCGGGCAAATAAAGAAAGTTAAATTGGAAATCAGTGTAGCAATTCTTTTGTCGCACCAACGCCAATTGTATTCGGATACTATTTCAGTTCTTAAGAAAAGAAATATAAAAAATAAGCGAATAATATCTTGAAATATCACCACTAAAGTCAATATCATAGGCAAAGTTAAAACGATATCAAGTAGGTATAAAGCTAGTTTCTATCATATTCAGAATTTGTATTCCAAATTTACTTTCAACATAAATAATATCTAGGTATAATATCATAAATATTTAACGACCGTTTATTGTTTTATTTTTATTTTCGGAGTGAATATAGCATTTATAATTTTAATAAAACTGAAATAGTATATCGATCAGTCTTTCATAATGTCTAATGTGGTTTTTTTTTAAATTGAAATTATAAACAGTTTTAATAAAAATATTATAACAAGTGATACGCAGATAATATTCTTCAAGCTCTATGTGTTGGTGAGTGGAAAGTGATCAAACGCATGTGAATAGTCATTTGGTTTGTTTCTGTTTTCGGATAGAATTTCATAAGTGTGTTCATTGTTGTGATATAACAATTTATTTAATCGGCCTATTTTATTTACGCCGCTCAATTTTATCTGCAATATGTCTCGTCTTATAAGATAATCCACCACCGATATTTGATAGGGTAGCATTTTTAAATTAACGGAAACAAAAGAGCGCACAGTCCTTAGCGATAAAGACCCCATAATGATGATATTATGAATCAAAATTAACATGTTAACCTCTGTAAAGTAAGACGGAATAATTGGTTACCTGTTAGAAGAACTCCGATTCTCATCATTTAATATAAAAAACACAACAGCAACACACTACTATTTATTAACTCTATTATTCAGTGCGCTCATGGTCTAGTTGTTTAGTACTCCATAGCCGGTAGTATAGGTAGTTCTACTACAGTATTGCCAGAGTTCAATATTCAATTGTCCTATTGTTACATTTGCATGGAACACAGGTCTTACGATTGCGGTAGAACGAAAAGAAGAAGAGCCAGAGTCGTGTTTAAAAAAGTTTACACATTCTTTTGCAACACGCCGAATCTATTTGCTGCATTCCCGATAACTTTTTAACCCGACTACCAAGGAAGGGTTATTTTGAGAGTGATTTATTACAATTTATTATGTATATATATCTTCTCGTCAGGTATACCTCAACACTTGAAAACGAGACTGTACACCCAGCGCGTGTTGCCAGTGATGACATACGGAACTGAGACGTGGTCCTTCATTGCTGGCCGGATGAGGAAGCTCAAGTTCGCTCAGCGAGCTATGGAGAGGGCTATGCTCGGAGTTTCTCTGCGTGATAAACTCAGAAATTTTATACCCGCCGGCACCAAACAAACTATTAACTGCAATTTTAAGTACTGATTTACAAAAACTGAAAAACTGAAAACATTGTGAGGAAGCCTGCATATCAGAGAAATAAGAAAAAAATAACTCTAAGACATGTGAAATTCGCCAACACGCTCGGGGGTAGCGCGGAGGACACTTCCTTGCCCTAAAACCCTCTCCAAAAAAAGGAGGCATGTGCCCAGCAGAGGGAAGTATATAGAATGTAATTTTAACTTTTTATAAAGATAAGTCAGAGGCTAAGCACTCGCAGTAAATTTAACAGCACCCAAGCAGCCCGAACTTGATCCCTCACCGACACCAATAAAATTCTTAATTGAAAATTTAAGTGCATACTTATTGGTGCAGCGCAGCGGATATTTCCTTACCCTAAAACCCTCTCAGAAATTGTATGAGTACGCATTTGTGCTGTATAGCTTTTACTAACTTTATATAAATATGTATATTAATTACGAAAACTTTAATGTTCATATTAAGAGATCGTGTTCCTTTACATTTAATAAACACGTAAACGTCCAAACTGTACCATTCATGATGTAATCAATATGTAGATAATATTTCTGAAAGGTCACTCTATTTAATGGATGGGTATTTAATCTACAAAGGGTAATATAACTTTAACTAACTACTATTTAATATTCCTATCTATGTTTATCTTTTAGTAGGGTATTAAGTTGGTGCAATAGTTAGCTTGATAAAACATTCTCGGAATATTTTTAATATGTATGATTAATTCTTTATTATGTTTATCGTTACATAGAAGCAGAAGAGGGAAGGGGAATACAAAAGAATGAGCACTATATTGTCGTCAAAAACACTGGCGTTTCATTTTATACAGAGTTTCAGGTCGATCACTTTCGTAGAGGGCGCATTTAAACATCAAACCGTTTCTTTTGTTTTTGAGAACTGGAGTTGTTGAAAATGGGATCACTATAAGTAACACATTCTCGCATGAGGTCAAGAACAGCTCTTCATACTTTTTCTAAACAGAACGCATATAATATATGTATACGTTACTAAATGGATCTTTTAAAAAAACTTTTAAATGAATATATTGAACTGTAATTAATGTGACATATGTAATAAATATATTGACAATAAAAGGGATAGGATTAAAGTGGTGTAAGAAATTACATCGCCCTATCTGGAACAGACAAAGTCCTTGCCTATCAATGACATTCTAGCTGCAATTGATAATCTATTGTTTCGCAAATGTTCAACGTGACAACCATTAATTTACGAAGTAATAAATAAGTCAATGGTGACAATTATATAAATTACATCACACTGAAAGATATGTCTGAGTCAAATTCAAAATGTATTTATTTAATTTAGCTTCATTTTTAGCTCCATAAGGAAATCGTAATTTACTACTTTACCAGTATGAAAATTAGGTTTTCGGTAGAGAAGAACCGGAGAGAAACTATATTATTAACTGAATAAAATGGAGTAATATTATAGTTTTACCACCATTATCAATTTTAATACAATATCGTAAAGCTGTAAAAGTACCACGGTAAAAGTACAAGTCGCAAGTGAAATTCGAAATACGATTTTTTTATAATTTTTCAATACATAATTTTTTTAAAAGCAATTGGACAGTTCATAAGTCTCACAGCTACATCTCCGGTTGCGGCAGTGCGAGCTTCAAGTTCAATTCCCACACTATCCGAATATGGTTATATGGCCTAAAATATTTGTTCCTGGTCTCAATGTTTGTCTATGAGAAATGTATGTATGCAATCTGTTTTTATGTGTCAGTCTTTTTTAATTTTATGTTATTTTTGTTCCTCTAGTATTTTCTGCGATATACTTAACGGAATAGTAATTATTTTATGAAATGAATATATTTTTTACAGAATAAGAAATATATTCATTTTTATTCTATAAAAAATCTTTGTAGTTGTTATTTTTTTTATTTTTGATGTTGTTATCTTGTCTTGGTGTACAATAAAGAGTATTGTATTGTATTGTATTGGCCAAGCGAGCAAACAGTCCACCTGATGGTAAGTGGATGTTGTGGCCTATAGACATTTATATCTATCGCAGATTAAGAAAAATAAATGCAGGCTCGTTGTCAACCCTAGGACAAAGATGGAATGCATTGTTTCTAGAAGAAAGTCTTGTAATATTGGAAAGGTATCATTGACAGTCATAAGACGTGTTGTTCTGTCTATGACTTTAGTTAGACTACTCTTAACAATTACAATTAACATTAATATGGAAGCCGCAAGAAGAACAACAAATTATTTAAAGGTACCATTGGCATCCTAAACGCTTAGAAGCGATCTCTACCAGGCACCTACATATTTTGCTATATGAATTTAAATTCCACATAGTGACCTTTCCTTTTTTCATGCGGCGACACTGCCATGCGTGAAAGATCTGAAAACCTCTATTCAGGTCGGCGAAATTAAAATAGCCATACAGTACCGTCCCATTTAACTGTAACAGTTTGGAAATAGAAAGTGGACCTAAGCTTGCCCATAAACTAAGGCACTATAATCGTGTCTTGCGCAGATGGCTAGTCAAGAAAATATTTTTGTCTTATTCAGTTAAATTGGAACCAAAAGAGTGTCGTCCTTCTGCTGCATCTTCTTCATCTTCAATTCATTTCATTTATGTTAATTTTTATATCGTTTTTATCTACTCAAGTGTTATATTTTGGGTATAGACGTATTTGAGTTGAAACAAAAACTATTATGTAAAATAAAAAGGAAAAATTGTTTCTTTTTACTATAGTGAATTTATCACAAATATCAGAAGTTCAGCATGAAAATTTTAAAGTGAAACAATTATATCATTCTAGTTTTTGCCCGCGACTTCATCCGCGTGGATATTATACTTTAAACCGTAGGTGAACTATTCATTATCAAAGTTTCGTAGTAAATTACATCCACCCTCATTAGGAAAGATTTCCGAAATCAAAACTCAAAAATTTCATCTAAATCGGTTAAGCGGTTTAAGCGTGAAGAGGTACATTTGCTCACGCGGCGATGAGCGGTGTTTCCGCCACCTTGCCTGCAGTACACCCGACCGCCCTGCGCGTGCCGGACCGCACAATTTTATTTCATCTTTACTTTTAAAATATTTGACCAAATTTCGTTATTTAAAAGACAAATTCATTTATATCAAAATAATATCAATTTGTTACTGCTAAATGTGCATTGGAAATAAAGTATCAAATTATTATAATTTTGCTTCACTATTTTGGTAATAACGGCTTACACATAAAAGATATATATACTGTCGCGGACTTTTTTGTAGAATTATTTAGGAGAAGTAATTCCATCATACATTATATTTGTGTAACTCTTACAGGTTTTGCACCGCACGCCGAACTAGCTTGCAAATGACAGTTTTTTCCGACTTAATTAACACTTATCGTTATATTTTGACCAATTTACACAACATCCTTATTAATTATAGCCAACGTGTTGTTCTGAAGTTATAAGCTATATTATTGTAAAGTTTTAATTAAAATACATTTAGTAGTTTTTGCGTGGAAGAGTAACAAACATCCATGCATTCTCACAAACTTTCACGTTTACAATATTAATAGGATTGTAATTATCAGAAAAGTCGCTAGAGACGTTATGAAGAAGCATAATATGATATCCCTACATTCTATAACAAAGGAATTTAAATGAATAGTCTACAACAAAAGATTACTCGATAAAAGCTATTCGAAGTACCATTTCTAAGAGATTAGATTCTCGTTTTAAGTGCACCGTCAAGAACTTTTAGTCTCGCAGAAATTCTTTGTTCAGGGGCAATGTTAAAAGCTGTTGCAAATGTTAAGAGCATGAACCCTTGGCCTAGGATATATTTTGAATCTATGCGCAGTTAAAATATATTGTACGAATAATATTTTTTTTGAAACTTGTGTAAAAAGGTTAGTGGATATGCTTCCATCGCCAACAAGCATATCTACTACCCTATGCGGGTAGCACCATCATTCTGGTAATTACCTAAAATAATAAAAAACTGCGGTTGCCAACGCGCCCGTCAAGCGTGACGATTATGTTAAAATCCCCTATGAGACAATATATAGCTGAGAAGAGACTTAGTGGATAGGTAAATTATAATTTCAAAGGATTTTAATTACGCTTAAACCTTAAGGGTAAATGGTGTAATGTTTTCATTTTCGCTGCATAACTTTTAAAAATTGGTGTATTCTTGTATAGTCACTTTCTTTTCGGGCAAATAAAGAAAGTTAAATTGGAAATCAGTGTAGCAATTCTTTTGTCGCACCAACGCCAATTGTATTCGGATACTATTTCAGTTCTTAAGCAAAGAAATACAAAAATAAGCGAATAATATCTTGAAATATCATCACTAAAGTCAATATCATAGGCAAAGTTAAAACGATATCAAGTAGGTATAAAACAAGTTTCTATCATATTCAGAAATTGTATTCCAAATTTACTTTCAACATAAATAATATCTAGGTATAATATCATAAATATTTAATCAATCAATCAATCAATCAAAATTATTTATTCGTTTTCACAGGTATTAAGGTTGACAATATTATAATTTTTAAGTATCTCCGTGAAATGCTTTTTACAGCATACGAATGTATATGTATATTCACACATTATAAAATTAAACATAAATGAAAAAATCAAAATAACAGTTAAACTAAGTAAACAAAGTCAAAAAACACAAAATTATTAAATTACATATTATTTAAATCATTAGTAAATAGGAATTCATTGACATTATAATAACATTTATTTATAAGAAAATTACTTAGTTAAAAATTAATTATTTTAAATTTTTGCGCATTATAACATTTTATATGATCAGGCAATTTATTATACAATTTAGGGGCCATTTCAACAACACTTTTTTTCATAAGGGCAGTTTTACATACATTTGTCTGGATTTTCTGTTTACGAGGACGAAGGTTAACAAAAGATTGTTGTACTCTCATATCAAAAAGATCCGGATTGCATTTTACAAACATACATGATTCTAGTATATACATACAGGGTAATGTTAATATCTTAAGAGATCTAAAGTACGGTATGCAACTTTCTGTAGGCTTTATCCCACATATAGCTCGAATACACTGTTTTTGAGCTTTCATCATTAATTCCCTGTATGTTGACAGTCCCCAAAATATGATACCATATCGCAGGGTCGAAGCCACAAAGCCATGGTACGCTGTTAGAACAGTCTTTCGGTCAGTTATTTTTGACAGTTTATATAGTGCAAATGAAAATTTATACATTTTATTACAGATTTCTATTGAATGCGATTCCCATGACATGTTGCTATCTATAAACAGCCCTAAGAATTTAGCAACTTTTGTTTCAGAAATAGTTTTATTCCCATAACTTATCGTTTGAGTTGGGGTACTTTAACAACCGTTTATTGTTTTATTTTTATTTTCGGAGTGAATATAGCATTTATAATTTTAATAAAACTGGAATAGTGTATCGATCAGTCTTTCATAATGTCTAATGTGGTTTTTTTTTAAATTGAAATTATAAACAGTTTTAATAAAAATATTATAACAAGAGATACGCAGATAATATTCTTCAAGCTCTATCTGTTGGTGAGTGGAGAGTGATCAAACGCATTTGAATAGTCATTTGGTTTATTTCTGTTTTCGGATAGAATTTCATAAGTGTGTTCATTGTTGTGATATAAAAATTTATTTATTTGGACTATTTTAATTACGCCGCTCATTTTTATCTGCAATATGTCTCGTCTTATAAGATAATCCACCACCGATATTTGATGGGGTAGCATTTTTAAATTAACGGAAACAAAAGAGCGCACAGTCCTTAGCGATAAAGACCCCATTATGAGTATATTATGAATCAAATTATCATGTTTTTTTAACCTCTGTAAAGTAAGACGGAATAATTGGTTCACTGTTAGAAGAACTCCGTTTTTCATCATTTAATATAAAAAACACAACAGCAACACACTACTATTTATTAACTCTATTATTCAGTGCGCTCATGGTCTAGTTGTTTAGTACTCCATAGCCGGTAGTATATGTAGTTCTACTACAGTATTGCCAGAGTTTAATATTCAATTGTCCTATTGTTACATTTGCATGGAACACAGGTGTTACGATTGCGGTAGAACGAAAAGAAGAAGAGCCAGATTCGTGTTTAAAAAAAAGTTTACACATTCTTTTGCAACAAGCCGAATCGATTTGTTGCATTCCCGGTAACTTTTTTACCCGACTGCCAAGGAAGGGTTAGTTTGAGAGTGATTTATTACTATTTATTATATATATATAAAGAATTGTATTTCTATTTATCGATCTGCAACTTGACAGGGTGCGACTCTTGTCCTTGTATGTAATTGTAATGTATTCCTTTACTCTACTAAGACATGCAATACTCTATTTTTTATTTAGGCGTTTCTAAATAAAGCAAATAGACTTCAGTAACTATCAACGACTAGTTCCAAGTTAAGATTGTATTGTATTTTACTATTTCATTAAAGATTGTATCCAAATAACACAGAGTGCTTAATTAAATATGTTGTTTTTATTCATTTGTGCATGTTTACCTCGCAACCGTAATTAACAAAATTCTCTTAGTGCTTTATATTATTTAAAATGTAGACTGCAAACATTGCAAATGTTTTTCTAACATACCCGATTCAGAGACACGTATCATAAAAAATGTACACGCGTCTGGTTTTCGCCATGCGATATTTATAATATTAAAATGTCTTCAGGACACTTTTCTTTGGGATTTTTCTCGTAACTAATTTATGAAATATATATATAGAGCCGTGGTAACTCAAATGGTTAGCGCTCGCTGTTAATTACACAGAACGCGAGCAACTCTGGTTTGATACCCGCCGGCACCAATTTGTATTCTCGGTAACTTTTTTACCCGACTGCCAAGGAAGGATTATGTTAAGGATTCTGTACGAAGTTCTCAAGAATTATATTTCTATTTATATCAATCTACAACTTGACAAGATGCTAATCTTGTACACGTATTTAGGCATGGGTTGGTTCTAATTTTTGACCAAATCGATTTTAAATTGGTAATTTTATACCCGCCGGCACCAAACAAACTATTAATTGCAATTTTAAGTACTAATTTACAAAAACTGAAAAACTGAAAACATTGTGAGGAAGCCTGCATATCTGAGAAATAAGAAAAAATAATAAGACATGTGAAATTCGCCAATACGCTCGGGGGTAGCGCGGAGGACACTTCTTTGCCCTAAAACCCTCTCCAAAAAAAGGAGGCATGTGCCCAGCAGTGGGAAGTATATAGAATGTAATTTTAACTTTTTATAAAGATAAGTTAGAGGCTAAGCACTCGCAGTAAGTTTAACAGCACGCAAGCAGCCCGAACTTGATCCCGCACCGACACCAATAAAATTCTTAATTGAATATAGTAGTAGGGTATTAAGTTGGTGCAATATTTAGCATGATAAAACATTCTCGGAATATTTTTAATATGTATGAATAATTCTTTATAATGTTTATCGTTACATAAAAGCAGAAGAGGAAGGGGAATACAAAAGAATGAGCACTATATTGTCGTCAAAAACACTCGCGTTTCTTTTTATACAGAGTTTCAGGCCGATCACTTTCGTAGAGGGCACATATAAACACCAAAACATCCGTTTCTTTTGTTTTGAGATCTGGAGTTGTTGAAAATGGGATCACTATAAGTAACACATTCTCGCAGGAGGTGAAGAACAGCTCTCCATACTTTTTCTAAACAGAACGCATATAATATGTATATGTTTTAAAATGGAACCATAAAAAACTATTTAAATAAATATATTGAAATGTAATTAATGTAACATAATATGTAATAAATATAATGACAAGAAAAGGGATAGGATTAAAGTGGTGTAACAAATTACATCGCCCTATCTGGAACAGACAAAGTCCTTGCCTATCAATAACATTCTAGCTGCGATTGACAATATATTGTTTCGCAAATATTCTACGTGACAACCATTAATTTACGAAGTAATAAATAAGTCAATGATGACAACTATATAAACTTAAGTATATAAATTACACCACACTGAAAGATATGTCTAAGTCAAATTAAAAATGTATTTATTTAATTTAGCTTCGTTTTTACCTCCTTAAGAAAATCGTAATTTACTACTATACCAGTATGAAAATTAGGTCCTCCGCAGGGAAAACCGGAGAGAAACTATATAATTGATTGAATGAAAATGGAGTAATATTATTGTTTTACCACCATTAACAATTTTAATACAATGTAGTTCATGAAATGAAACTAATTTTTACGGATTTTATCGCGTTTAATTTAACTTTTCAATTCACGACGTTTCGGGTGCTTTACAGCACCCGTGATCACGGGAGGGGGGAGGGGAGGAACTGAGGTGTTTGACGTTCTGATGTCATAGTTAGCCCGGCTATCTTCAGTTTTTGAATATTAATTTTTGGTCTAATCTACGCAGAATAAGCTTATATTATCTTGAAGTCTTGCAGTGGTATGCTTGGGTTTGGATTTCATTTTATTATTATAGGATCCCAAGCAGACGGTAGCATCCATCCATCTTCTCTATTGATATAAGGATGTTTTTTTTTTAATTTCAATAGCCTCGCGAATCATCCTTGGTAGGATTCTGTGTTCTTTTGCGAGAATTTGTGGTCTATCAAATCTAATGTAATGGCGGGGACGATCTTGAACATGTTAACACACTGCAGACTTCCCGGACCGTCGCTGCTTCAAGTCAGCTATATGTTCTTTCATGCGGGTTTTAAAAGATCTTTTTGTTTGTTCGATGTAAGAGAGACCACATTCACAATCCAGCTTGTACACGCCTGCATCTTGTAGAGAGGGATATGACACTTAACGGATGGTAAAAATTGACTAATTTTCTTCGGCGGCTTGAAGTATGTTTTAATGGCCAACCTTGTCTGTGACTCCTCTGACATAGGGTAGTACAGCAGGCACACGCTCGAATGTGGCCGGCTTCACTCAGTCACTGTGACGTAGGAGCGGGACCCGAAGCTTGTTCTCTTGCAATACTTGTTTGTCATGCTGGAGCTCGGCGGCCAGATGTTTTCTGTCACAGATCCCTCGTTCTCTCTGAAACAAAGATTTTCCCACGGTAGCTAACTGTGATAGATGATGGTGCAATTCACCATTTAAATGTAGGTCGGTATGGGTCTTTTTCCTATACACAGTGTGACCATTAGTGTTGTCAGGATTTCGGACGACTAAAACATCTAGAAAATCAAAAGAATTGTTTGCCTCTAACTCCATTGTGAATTGTATTTTAGAGTTTATGGAATTAACGTGGTCTAAAAAACATCGTTCAGCTGTAAAAGTACCACGTTAAAGTACAAGTCTCAAGTGAAATTCGAAATACGATTTTTTTAATAAATTTTCAATACATAGTTTTGTTTAAAAAGTAATTTTACAGTTCAATAGTGTAACAACTATGTCTCCGGCTGCAACACTGCGAGCTTCAAGTTCGATTCCCACACTATCCTAATGTGGTTATATGGCCTAAAATATTTGTTCTAGCACTGAATGTTTGTTTATAAGAAATATATGTATGCAATCTCTTTTTATGAGTCAGTCTTTTTGTTAGTTTATGTTATTTTTGTTTCTCTATTATTTTCTGCGATCTACTTAACGGGATAGTAATTATTTTATGAAATGGATATATTTTATATAGAATAAGATTGGCCAAGCGAGCAAACAGTCCAGCTGATGGTAAGTGGATGTTTTGGTCTTAGATATTTATATCTATCAAAGATTAAGAAAAAAATGCAGGCTCGTTGTCAACCCTGGGGACTAAGATGGAATGCCTTGTTTCTAGAAGAAAGTCTTGTAATATTGGAAAGGTATCATCGACAGTCAAGAGACGTGTTGTTCTGTCTATGACTTTAATTAGACTACTCTTAACACTACAATTAACATTAATATAGAAGTCGCGACGGCTAATCCTTTTGGACGTTGTAGAGCCATGCTGCAGCTATATTAGTGGTATAGTTGTAGCATGAATGGGTCGGCTCGACCGGTAAAAGACCTCGCTCTCACAGAATACGTAAAATAGCAGCTTAACGCTGCTGTGTTTTATATAGTGAGTGTAGAGCTAGACGGTAGGCAACAAATTCTTCAAAGACTGTACTGCCTCTCGGGTATTAAAATTTTGCCCGCCAAAAAGTTATCAAAATTCTGGAAAAAGTAGAATTCTGTAGGTGCAAGATATGGTGAGAACGGCAGATGACGGAGAGCTTTCAACCCCACCCAGATAGCAGGGATGAGCGATTGACCAAAGCTGGTTGTAGTGCGAGCTTCTCCACCACTGTGTTCAGTTCTTCATTGTACGTATCTGCAGTAATGCTCATCTTGTTTGGTAAGAATCTGTAATAAATCACACCAGCGCTAGACGCCCAAACAGTGACCATCACTTTTCTAGGGGTAATTTTCCGTTTATGGTATTGTTAAGTGATGAAACAGGATCCAACCAACTTGCTGAGTGTTTACAGTTGCTAAACAAAATCCATTTTTCGTCATGGATAACAATGAGGTTCAAAATTCCTTTTGTATACCAGTTAAGTATTGCAAGGCACGTCTTGACGCGCACTTCGCACTGGCAGTCATTGAGTTTGTAGGGCATTCGTTTTTAAAGCTTTTTTATCTTGCCAATTTGAGGCAAATGGACTATATGTAATATTGTTTTGATGATAACTTCAATATCTGCTGCTAAATGAGCCGTAGATTGAGTATTATCAGCTTCCACAATCGCCTTTAATTCGTCATTGTAGACCAAAGTTTTCGGACTGCAACGGGGTTCATTTTTCAGGTCGAAATATCCAGACCCGAACCAGATAAACCAATAACAGGTGGTATGTTGGTTTGTATTATTCGCTCCGTAAACATTGTTGATGTTGCCGCTTGTGCTGCGTTGGCGGTACTAACATTCCATAATTACTCGAATTATTAACGTATCTACGTTCACGAAGTAGATTCAAATCCGATTAAAATCAACTAATGTTAAAAACCGGCCAAGTGCGAGTCGGACTCGCACACCGGTTCCGTACAAATCCGTAGGTATATAAATTTAAAATTATTAAATTATTTTTTTTATGATGTAAAAAAAATTTATGCTTTTCGCAATTTTTCCTTTATCTGTGCTTTATTACGTTATTTCGTACCAAATTTTAAGATTCTGAGTTCACGGCAAGTACCCTGTAAGTTTTGGTTGCGTTGCGAATGTCGAAAATTTGCGGCATAAACGACTGTATCTTTTGATTGCGTTGGCTTAGAAGTTTGATTTTTTCACAGCTCTAAGGGACAGTAGTCTTGAGTATTTCCACGTGTTCCTGAGAAAAAGGGTCTCAACAGACAGACGGACAACAAAGTGATCCTATAAGTGTTCCGTTTTTTCCTTTTGAGGTACGGAACCCTATAAAACAGTTCCATGTTTTTAGATATCTATAGTTTTAGACAATCAAAAATTATTTTGTTTTGAAATGGCCAATACTGCAGAATGGCGATTGTGTAGGTAAAGACTTATTATTTACGCAAACACTACATTCATTTTTTTTGAAGTCAATGACGCACTGATCTTAAAAAAATTATACATTTGCGAGGAGATAGATAAGTGGAAAAAGAAATAATCGAATATATTTAAGCATTTTTTATTCCTGTAACTGTGCTGATTGCAGCTCAATTAGAGGAATAAAAATGAATGAAAATCATCACATAAATTTCTTACAAATAAATAGTACGCCAACATTTAAAACAACTGAATATTTAAATTCAAAACAGACTTGCAAAGGTTCATTTTTCATTTTTATAAGATGAATGCAAATTCACATACAGTTGCAATTTCATTTCTTAGCTCTTAAGTGTATTCATATTTTGTTGTGAATGCAGTAAATTGTAACAATAATAGAATCATTTACATTGTACTCGTTTTAGTACCAGATGCAGAGGGCAATTTAAAATTCATAACTGCTACGTTCTTAAGTTTCGTTCTTATTTGGAAAATAATTCATTTTTGATTTCACTATCCTATCAAAATTTGTGAACGTAAAACTACAGGTCATATATGTACGTCCTGCGGCTTGGCACAGGCCTCCTTTAATTTTTGAGAAGGTGGTAGTTGAGCGTGTTGTTGAATTTCACATGTCATCAAAATATATTTTTCTAGTTTCTTAGACATGCAGGTTACCTCTCGATATTTTTCTTCATCGCATTGCACGTAGTAAATCAGCACATAAATTTGCAACTGACTTTACGTGCTTTCCATGGCACAATCAGGAGACGCAGTGAGAGGAGTTTCCCACTCAGGGCTGTTACTGAGATTTTTTTGACAGGAAAAGACAATCACAAATTTTGAGATTCTAATACGAATCCACCTAACCAGTAATCTAAACCAATGAGGTAGCAAATATGTATATCCAGAGACAGATAGGTAGATGGAAATATTCTTAACGTTGTAGAGCCATGCTGCAGCTATGTTTCTGGTATAATTGTAGCACGAAT
Organism: Parnassius mnemosyne; assembly: GCA_963668995.1. Classification (NCBI taxonomy): domain Eukaryota; kingdom Metazoa; phylum Arthropoda; class Insecta; order Lepidoptera; family Papilionidae; genus Parnassius; species Parnassius mnemosyne. The sequence goes on along the minus strand of CAVLGL010000079.1, from coordinate 36,096,658 downwards.
GGGCCGGCTCGACCGGGGAAGGACCATGATCTCACAGAATACCAGCGTAAAATAGCGGCTTAATGCTGCTGTGTTTCGTATGGTGAGTGTAGAGAACCGGAGACCCTTTTTACTGGAAACTAGGCATTCTATCTTGGTCCTCACGGGTGACGACGCATCTGCATTTTGATTCGTAATCAAGGATAGATGTAGATGTCTATGGGCCACAGCAACCTCTTACCATCAGGTGGACTGTGTGATCGTTTGTCACCCTTATCCTATAAAAATCTTATTTGAAAACGAAATAATCGGCAAAAAGACGAATGAATTGCAAAATAGCATTCTCTGCCTAACTTAGCCAATCTTTGGTAGTGTGGTAAGAGCTTTAGCTCAACTCTTAACAAATAAATCTTTTTATCTATAAATATTTCCACACTGTGTATGTACACACACTACACTACTTATATATAGAATAGAATAGAATAATTATTTATATATTGATTAGAAGTAATGGTTCGAAAAAATCCTCTGTTCTGGGAATAACCAGCAAAAAATCCCGCTGCGTTTTTTTAAAATAAATTTTTCAGTATAAATGATTACAAAATATTTACATAATTTATTTTAGAAACAACTTGGAAGCGACCAGTTCATCTCCAGGGGTTATTATCCATCATGAATTCATTTATATTATAATAACCCTTTTTATACAGTTTTGTTTAATTAAAAATTTAAACTTCGTAATAGAGATACCGTATATATTTTCTGGGACTTTGTTCTAATATTGTATACATTGCCCCAAGAATGAATTACCGACTCTGTGGAGTCGAGAGACCGGTATCACTAGTTTGTGTTTGTTCCTAGTGTTTACAGAGTGTATATCACTTTTTTTAGTAAAACTATATTTGTTTTGTGAATATCAATAAATTTTCGTAAATATACTGAGAGGCTAAAGTTAATATATTTATTTCTTTAAATTTTTCTCTAAGAGACTCTCTCGGTTTTAGGTTGTAAATAGCTCTTATGGCCCTCTTCTGCGACACTAAAAAACATTTAAAAACATGTCCCCATTGCAAAATCCCATAAGACATTACTCTATGGAAATAACTGAAATGTATTAACCTAGCTGTCTCGACACAAGCTGTAGAGCTTAGTCTGCTTGCAAGTTTGGATATTCTTCCTCATTTAAAAACACATTAGTATTCAGATTTTTAACATTCGTCGTTGAAAATTTAATACATTTAGTTTAATTGCCGTTTAAATGCAGATTATTAAGGTAAAACAAATGCACTAATTTTGATATAGCATTATTCACTTCGTCACATTTAAATGATAGACGTTTACGTTTCAATATCAAGGAAGTATCATCAGCAAATAATACTATATCATGATTATCTCCTACAAGGGGAGGTAAATCATTAATACATACATATACATAAACACTCACGCCTGTCACCCAGAGGGGTAGGCAGAAATTATGGACTTCCATTTGGCACGATCCTGACACACCTCTCTCGCTTCCTCCACATCCATATACCTACGCATACACGCTCGTCGGTTAAAGGTACTCTTGATTTGGCCCATTTTTCATATATCGCCAATTTGGTCGATAAACTTTCGCCTAGGGCGACCCTTCCCGACTATGCCGTTCACCTCTGCAACATAAATTTGCTTTGTCACTCTTTCCTCATTCATTATTTCTACATGGCCAAACCACCGAAGCATTCCTTTCTTAATCCTGGTCACAATATCATCTTGCAAACCACACTCTTCTCTTATTAAACAATTTCTCACTCTGTCCTTCAGCTTCATCCCTAACATACTCCTTAATGACCGCATTTCTACAGCATTTATTCTACTCTCATGCTTCTTCTGCCACACCCAACTTTCACTACCATACATTAAAGTAGGTACTAACACAGCATTGTGAATTGACGTACGTGCCTTTTTAGACACATTCTGACTTTTCACAATAGAGTGTAGAGCCCCATTCACTCTATTTCCTGCATTCACTCGTCGTTCTATATCCTTATCATATCTACCATCCCTGCTAAACACACATCCCAAATATACAAACTCATCTACTTGCTCTACCAACTCCCCTTCTATTCTTATTTCAAATATCGTTTTACTTTCTTCTCTTTCAAAAACCATAACTTTCGTCTTACTTGCGTTCACTTTCATTCCCTTTTCTTTTAATGTCCTGTTCATTAATGTAACCATCATTTGCAACTCGGCTGCCGACGACGCAAGTATGACTTGATCATCGGCGTACAAAAGGCATTTGACGGTTAACTCACCCATTCTTAACCCGCATTCTTCTACTTTCAAATTTTCCAAACAACTGTCCCTAAATAGGTTGAACAACCACGGGGAAGCCACACAGCCCTGTCTGACACCTTTATGGTGTCAGACAGGGTCAAACCAGTCCAAATAGGCCCCGTTGATCCTGACACAAGCACTAGAGTCTCTATATAGCAACTTCAATGCCTGTATCAGACCAGCGCTCAACCCAAATGAGTTCAGTGTTTGCCATAACACATCCCTGTCCACTCTGTCATAAGCCTTCTCCAAGTCCATGAACGCACAAAAAACTTTTTGGTTTTTGGCCAAAAACTTCTCGGCGATCATGCGCATGGAAAAGACCTGATCCGTACATCCCATTCCCTTTCTAAATCCCGCTTGCACATCCCAAATTTTTCCGTCAGTTTCTTTCATAACTCTTTCAATTAGTACCTTAGCATACATTTTTCCCACAATGCTAAGAAGGCTGATACCACGGTAGTTTTTACAGTCCTGCTGTGATCCTTTTCCCTTATATATTGGGACTATCACGGCTTTGCACCAGTCTCCCGGTACCCGCTTAAGTTCCCAACATAAATTAAACAAGGTGTACAGCAGGTCTGCCACCACTCCTTCTCCAGCCCTTAGCATTTCGAGAGATACTCTATCATAACCGGCTGCCTTACCTGCTTTCATACTTTTCATTGTTTTCATTATTTCATCTATACTTATATCTCTATCTATTTCCTCTTCTTTCGGAATTTCTATTTCATTTAATTCAAGCGTCTCATCACTCATAAACACGCTTTCAAAGTATTCCTTCCATCTCCTTAGACTCAAAACTTCGTCATTTAGAATACAGCCATTCTGGTCTCGTATAGCATTCATTCTAGGCTGTTGTGAATGTCCCCTGGTAGTTCTTACGAGTTTCCAGATCATTTTAATGTTTGCCTGGAAGTTATCCGATATTCTTCTATCATTCTTATCCGTTCTTTCTTGCTTTTTCCTTTCAACTACTTCTTTTACTCTCTTATTTAGGTGTCTAAAAACTGCCTTTTTCCTTTCAATATCATCATTCATACTGCTAGAATTACTAGCCTTGGTTACTAGTAAATCTAGCCATGCTTTCTTCTTTGCTTCAACTTCCATCCGTACCTCATCATCCCACCATAACGTGTTATTTTTCCTTTCATTCGTTCTCTTACTTACACCACATACTTCGGTAGCTGCATCCAAAAAACCTTTCTTGACATTATACCACACAGTCTCCAAGTCTAAATCATTCATACACAATTCAGCCATACCACTTATATTTTCTCTCAATCTACATTTGAACTTCTCTTTCACACCTTCATCTTGTAACCTCTCTGTTCTTATACGGTGTAACGCTGTGGTAGACACAGATGTCCGATGCCTCCAACGTCTGAAAAGATCATTAATTCGGCATAAGACCAAGTAATGATCCGTCCCCACGTTAGAGCCCCGGTAAACCCTTGTATCTACCACCGCGCTCCTCATTCTTTCATCAACAATTATGAAATCTATCATACTTCTATCATCACCTCTTTCCCATGTATACGTGTGAATCTTCTTATGACGAAAGAAAGTGTTCGTCACAACAAGATTCTTTTCCACGCATACGGCGAGAAGGCTTTCACCATTCTCATTTATACTTTCATCACCAAACGTTCCCAATATCCTTTCATAACCAAGCCTCCTCACCCCAACCCTTCCATTAAAATCGCCTAATATCACAATATTTTCATTAACCTTGCATTTCATTAGCACCATCCTTACCAACTCCCAAAACTGCTCTCGGATATAAGTGGGCTTAGACATGTCTGGGGCGTAGACCCCTAAAACAAACAACTTCTTTAAGCCTACTTTCATTCGTATCCAAAGCAGTCTCGGGCTTACACATTCATACTCTTTTACACAATGACCCATTCTTTCTGAAAGGATGATACCGACTCCCTGGCATGCCCGCTCGGTCTCGTCTACACCAGACCAGTACGCGGTATACATGCCATGTGTAGTGGCATCCTTTCCCTTCCGTTTCGTCTCATTCACACATAACACGTCTATTCCTCTATCATACATCATATCGCATACTTCATCCATCTTATCATTCATTCCTCCACATACATTCAATGTAGCCAGACGGGCTTCCGCAATCCACTTTTCGCCCCTCCGGGGGACAGAACGTGACGGGTGGTGAACCTCGTCGCCGGTTTTCCTCCCGGAGATTCTTCGCACCCCTGCCCCATTAAAGGGGCGCCGGGAACGCGGGGCCATTTCGTTAACATTTTGCCTCATGGTGCGAAAGTAAGTTGTGGTATTTTTTACGCCGCTACCACACGGCGAGGAGCCGAGTCAGTTCTTTCGGCTTTGTCGCTCGTTTAGCACCACCCGGGGGACACGTGTAGGGTGGGCCTAGGATTAGGTGGTCGAAGCCTAAGGACGCGAGCGACTCATCCCCCAAAATCATTAATATACACTAAAAATAGGAATGGGCCAAGAATCGAACTCTGAGGGAGACCAGTCTTTAAGGACAACCCGGAAGAACTTTTACCATTGATAATAACTTTCTGCATTCTATTACTTAAATATTAAATAATAGGTTTAAGCGTTGTGTTCTTGACACCATAGTACTGTGACTGCCTGATTAGTGTCTCATGGTGAACACAATCGAAGGCCTTGTAAAGGTCATAAAACACACCCAAAGCATCTCCTGAATTCTCCCATGCACAAAAAATATGTTTTACGAGTATAGGTTCGAATCCGGCGTTGATAGTCGAACGACCTCTTGTAAAACCAAATTGATTTTTATGAAGCAATTTATTTTATTTAGTTTTTTAAAATAAATAAATTAAGTAATAATAACATCTGATCTAAAATAATTTTTTCAAAAATTTTACATAATGTTGATAGTACAAAAATTGGTCTAAAATTGGCGGGGTCTAATGTACTACCCGATTTAAATAAAGGTATGACTTTACTATGTTTCATTAGATCAGGAAATACACTAGATTCGACGCTTGTATTAAAATTGTGGCTAGATATGGTTCTATAGTATCTATAAGAGATGCAATGACTTTAACGCAAATCTTCAATAAATCTGCCGTTTTCTTAATATCAATAGTTTTAAAATATTTTACGATATTTTTTTGGCAATATTCTATGGATTTTAAAAGTTTATTGAAAAAGGCTTTACGTTTTGTCTAAGCAATGATTCGGCGAAAGTAGAAGAAGTATTCAATGATTTTGTTGTCAAAAAGGGAACATCAGTATAATTTTTCTCAAAAGCCATAGCAACTTCTTGACAAGATTGAGTTAAATTATTGTTAATATTCAATAGAAAATCCGAGTGACGTGGTTTGACCTTGCCCGTTTCACTATTAATTATATTCCATGTCAAACGAATAATACTAATAAATATAATGTCCACATTATATTATATACTAATAAAACCAGTTACAAATGGAAATTATACGAGGATATAAATTAAAAATATTACCCAAGAAATTTTAAATTTCCACGCCCTCTCGCATCTGGATGGCTGACCATAGTTTTAATTAAAGCTGGGAGCTAGAGGTCGTCCCCCACTACATACATCAGCCTACGCTGGATAGTCCTTAAGGGTATGCTGCGCCGTGTCCTTGCTTGCTTGCTGCTGCACAGTGATGACACTAAGTTTTCGGCTCTTTTCTGGCTATACGGAACAAATACTTACCAAAACACCCATACCTAGAGAGCACCTGTACCAACCGGAAGGTCAGTGACACGTGCCGCCTATTCAACCTGTCTGCCAAGACCGAACGAACAGCCTCAATAGTCCTGCTTTCTGCTTTCGGCTGAACTAGAGGCTCATTCCACTTTTCAAGCATAAACTGCCGAGCGTGAAGCTTCCATGATTGCCACTCGCTGGGAGAAGGACGATACCCTCGATTTCGAATTTCCGAGCGCCAATCGTACAGAGACGCAAGGAACTCTGCTTCCATATCCCAGGGTAGGAACCCTACCAAAACACATGCCGCCTCATAGGAAATCGTCCGGTACCCTCGTACGGCTCCGACGGCAATCTCTGGGGCTTTCTCAAGAAGGTGACCATTCTTTCCGTTAGAGCCCCTATCCATATAACATATACAAAGCCATAGATCGAACTAAACCCAAGTAGAGTGGAACACCGCACGATATTTTCCTCTTTGTTATCCTACATTCCCGCCCAGGATAACAAACGCATCGCTCAAAAAGATTTGAGTTGAGAGTTCCCGACTATTTGGCTGAGGTAGGGTGGCATTTTGTGGTACTTCAGTGCCTATCTGATACACGCCCAGGGCAGGGTGTTAAATGCGTTGGCAATATCTAGGGATAATGCCAGTAGCACCCCACCCCTCGCCAGTATCTCGTCCGAGTGGGCTTTGAAGCATTTTATTACATCTATCGTCGACCGACCCACTCGAAAGTCAAACTGCTGGTCTAAGAAATTAGGTCCCCCCTCTTCGAGATGCCTGATTAGGCGACGGGCTATTATTCGCTCGAAGAGCTTATCTACTTCATCGAGCAACACTATTGGTCGGTAGGCGCAGGGAGAGTCCGCAGGGCGCCCATCCTTTTTCAGAAGGACTAGCCTGCCCAGCTTCCATTTGCGAGGGGAACCGTCCCGTCTCCAGAAAGGCATCAAGGAGCCTGCGGAATCGTTCCCCTAGTTCCTCGAGGGCTATGATCCAGGCGCGGCCACGAGTGCCGTCGGGACCTGGAGCCTTGTTTTTCGCTCGTAGTTATAAGACTGCCGCGCCAAGTTCACCTCAGTCTCTATTTCTCCTATCTCTTGTGGAAGGGCCATTGCTGGTGGTAGCCACTCCGCTTGGTTTAGAAATAAAGTTACCACCACATCCTCTACAAATTGAGCTTCAAAGGGAGTGGAGAGCCCAAGAGTGAAGTTTGCTGCACTGAATATAACGATGGTTCGACAACGTCACCACATTCTTCAAAACTCTCCAGCCACGAACTCGGCTTACTATGGCAGGGGATGTAAATGAGACGTCTACAATAGATCCTCCTTGTCTTCGCACACATGTGTAGACCGATCCCTGATTCAGCACTGTCAGGCCCGTTATAGTTATCCAGTCTTCTAGTGCCTCGCCACGCGCATCAGTCACAGGAGAACCCCAGACTGTAGATTTAGCGTTAAGGTCTCCCATGACAGGCACTAGGAGAGGTAGGGTTTGTCCAATAAGAGCCAAAAACTCGCCCAAGGACGTCTCAAATTCAGCATGGCAAGAAGTAAAAAGTAGACCCTGATGAGAATTATTTCCCTCCACTTGATCGCCGCATATCGCTTACCCCTCCCAACTATTGTGATTGGTGGGACGTCGGTAGCTCTCGACGATATGATAGCCACTAAGCTATCGATGTCGCCTACCCAGTTGACCGTGGAAGCCACGAAGTATGACCCGGCGACCACCGATCGATCGCTTTTGCGTTCTGTTACTTAAATATGAAATAATTAATTTAATAGCATCACTTCTTATACCGTAGTGTTGAAGTTTCCTGATTAATGTTTCTTAGTGAACACAATCGAACGCCTTGGATAGGTCACAGAATATACCCAAAGCATCCTGTAAATTCTCACATGAATGTAAAAAAAAATAAAAACTTGTTAAATTTAGACACTCTATATCAATCTCGTAACAGTTATTCATATTTTCCACCTCAATGGAATATAATTTAAGTTTATTAATTAATTCTTGCTTTTGTTTACATACATTTATATATTTATTAACATTAATTTTAGTTTTAATTAACTATTGAAGTTTTCTATTATATTTATTAGTTTTTATGTATTTCTTTAATTTTCTTCTACTGCAGGTAGTCCTTGCTGCTGTTCTCGATGTGACATAAACATCACCAGTCAAATCGATTGTTTTGGAGAGTTGCAATGCTTTAGAAGATTCACATTCTATGCGCTCATACTTTGAGTTTAGGACGCTTTCAAGTTATCTATGTATTGTTTTAATTGCATACTCTCCTCATTAGCCTCACTTAACTGTAACTGTAATGCAGCAATTATTCTGAGGGGTTCCTCATACTCCTAGCTGCATTGGTCAAACTCATCGACTGTTCTCTGAAGTTGATCACATTCTTTTAAAACAAATGTATATTCTTAATGCAACTTAGCAATATCACTTTTTAGCTTAGTATTTTTAGAAATTATATTTATTATTTATTTTTCATTTTCATCCCTTTTTTTACACAACAGCAAACACTGCTCCTTTGAAGTCTTAAGTTCTTGAACCGCCATTTGAAGTTGGTTCTCCAACTGGCGCGTTTTGGCGCTGCGTGTATTCATTTTACTATTAAGTGTAAATAGAAAAATAAAACAAAGCAAGAAAACCGAAGAAGCAGAGTAAGCAAATATCTAGATGTATGGGTTTATTTACAGATCTCAAATTAAATTATAATGTAAATAATTCCTAAAATAAAATCCAGAACAATACATCCTTAAAAGGAGTCCTATCTCTAAAAATCTGAAACGCTGCTGCACATCTTATTGCTTTTTTCCCTCTATCACCTTTCGCGACACCCACGGAATGATAATATCATATAATGGAGTAATGGATATTCTTACACCGCCACTACAGGGTCGCTAAACTAATACTTATTTAATATTGCTGCATTTAGATGTTTTGTTTCATAAATATAAAGTAATAACTACTATTCTGTATTATATAAAAAGTCACTTTTCTCTTAATAAATTGAAAGAGAGCTTTCTGAGTAATAGGTTCCACGTTAAAACCTTTCATTTACTACGATTATCTCTCAAATCGTGATTACCGTTTTATGCGGCTTTGAGTTCTTAAGTCTAAGTATTTATTAGCCACTCAAGTCTGAAATCAATTAGATAAAGTTCGGAAAGTATCATTAACCTAAAAGTTTTGCGAATCAAAGTATGAACGAAAAGCAGTTTAATTGCCTCAAACTCTGGCATTTAAAATACAACTACCACAAGCAAACATTTATTATAATAAATAATTTAAAATGTTATAATTGAGCGGAAGAAAACAAAGTCTTAGAACGAAAATAAAGACCTTTTTTACTGAAAACGAGGCATTATTACTCCTCACAGTTGACAACGGATATGCATTTTGATTGTTAATCGATATAAATGTAGATGCTTATGGGCCACAGCATCACTTGACCATCAGGTGGACTGTTTTTTTATAGGATAAGGGCGACAAGCGAGCACATAGCCCACCTGATGGTAAGTGGTTGCTGTAGCTCATAGACATCTACATCGTCCTCGATTTTCACCTTATTCTATAAATAAAATTAGCTACATCGGATTTAAGCTGCAATTTTGACGCTCTGCGGCGGAGTGGTTTAACAGTGAGTTGCGGCACTGTGATCTGCACGTTCGAATTTCTCAAAGAACAAGCACGTTATTTGTATGGCCTACAGATAATGGTTCCGAACCTGAATGTTTGTCTAAAGATCTTCAAAAATAAATCTATAGATCTATGGAGGAGATCTATATTCATCAGTGGACTTTTGATAGGCTATAATGGATGGATGTAAGTAAATATAATACATATTATAGGAATACGTACCTATCTTTAATTGATAACTACTTATATTCGTTTTTTTATAAAAACGGAACCTAAATAGAATAGCAACACACATACATGTTGTATTGCTAACAGGCAACAAAAAAGGTTAAACAAAAAAAATGATAAAATTCGTGACAAGCGAGCTCACAGTCCACCTGATGGTAAGTTGTTGCTGTGGCCCATAGACATCTACATCTATACTCGATTACGAATCAAAAAGCAGATACGCTGTCAGCCGTGAGGACTAAGATGGAATGCCTCTTTTCCAGTAAAAAGGGTCTCCGGTTCTCTACACTCACCATACGAAACACGGCAGCATTAAGCTGCTACTTGACGCTGGTATTCGGTGAGAGCGTGGTCCTTCCCCGGTCGAGCCGATCCATTCGCGCTACAACTACCCAATTAATATAGCTGCAGCATGGCTCTACCACGTTGAACCATGCTGCATGTGTATGTTACGCGATATCGTCGTGAATTGTGAAATGATTTTGATGATTATTTTTTATTAAAGAGGTAATACTTTGTGAGTTATCCCACATAAAATAACTTATATTTCAAAGTAGAACCCAACTTCAAAGATCTTGAAGGAAAAAATAAAATAAAGCCGCGACTTCAGAAAATATTTTTTTTAATCATTTTTATTTCTTGACCGTGTATTGGCGGTGTATGAATATCCATTACCCCAAATCCTTCAATGGGTGTTCTCATTCTTAATTTCTGGTGTGTTTCGAGTGCTTTCCAGCTTCCTGTACTTTTAAATGTGAGAAAAACTTACTTCATTTACTTCTTTTTAAAATGCCGGCAACACATTTGCAATCCTCCTGCTATTGCAGTTCTTCATGAGCGGTGGTAATCACTTTCCACCAGGTTAGCCACATGCTCGTTTGGTCCTTCTTATATAAAGTAATTTAAAAAAAGCATAAGTCTTTTTCAACGTGATTTACTTGGAGTTTAATTTTTATAAAACCACTCTAAGTGTCAGTTCCATAGCCATTCATATTTTGCCATTATGTACCTTCCATAAATTGAGCGTAGAGGAAGCGCCCACAAAGTGGTCTTAATAAAAAACGGCAGAGTAAAATGATTAATGGTCTACGAAAATTAAGAGGCGTGTCAAATTAACTTGAATCTGTTCAGCAAGATTGATGTCACTGAGTCGTTTGAAAATAAATAGTATGTTCATATTGTAAACAAAAACTGTTGTTATAAAAACATAATAACAGAGTAAACAAAAACTGTTGCACTAACAACCAAACAGTTAACTGGCTCGATTGATTCTATTGAAATGTTTTGTGTTTGTTTGAGTGTGTCCCTGGATGGTTTATATTCACAATTGGACCCGGTAGATGACGCTGTTGTCGAGATCCAGAAAGCACTCGTGCGAAGACAGAGCGAATCGCTAGTAATATATAATTAAAAATTAATAGAATATCAAAGTATATGTTTCAGGTTAGTGGTCGTTAGTTATGATTTTTAACTAATATTAAGTGTGAAACATATATTAATTATCTAAAACACACAATTTATGAAAATTCCTTGATTGAAATATAATAATTAACTGATAATAAATTATGATACCAGGAACATCTTTTCAAACATATCATACGGCTGTATGACGACATAGTTAGTTCAGAGTTGATGCTAAGCTTTTGTCATTGACTAAAAACGATTTAACAAGATTGTAATGTCTGCTATCTTCCCTAATCCTTGTAATGTAACACAGTCTCGACACTCACTTAAGTAAACACGTCCACTCTCGCCCGAGGCTCTCGTGTAACTGACGCGGTGCGCTCGAGACAGTGACTTATATATAAATATATGTTTGTGTATTTGTGCATGGTAAATTATTAGTAAATAAAACAAATAACAATATTTACTGTATACTACATATATGCAAACACTACATATCTTTCTTATCAAGATTTTTCTTTTTTTCATTATAACTCATAACAATCACAAAGCAGCTTGTATTGTCTGTATTAATTATTTTCCACTGCTTTTACGTAAACCTTATCTCCCTGTAATATATCTGAGTGAGTTGCTCTGCGTTTCCTATATGCATACACTTTTCCTTTTTTTTTTTTGTATTTTGTCTCTATCCCTGATATCTGAACCTAAATGATTATCTGTAATTTATTTCACCTATTGATGGAATTTTATCCCTACCTTTTCTTTGAAAAAACAGTTCAGACGGAAACCTCCCGGTAACTGTAAGGAGGGGTGCTGTTATACATTAGAAGATACTTCCACAAACATTCTTTTAAATCCTTCCTCTCGATCTGGCTGGTACGAAGACGTTTCAAAATATCTCTGTTTTGTCTTTCAACTTCGCCGATCATTTGAGGTCAATATGGTACAGTACTAAATAAATTAATGTTACATTCTTTGCAGAAAGATCGAAACTCTTCACTAACGAACTGCTTGCCATTGTCTGCGGTGATAGAAATAGGATAACCAAGTCTACTGAACATTTCTTTTACCATTTTAATAATCTATAAGCTTGTGATATTTTTGTAATTGTTTACTTCTTTGTATCGACTATAGTAGTCGACCACTACTAACAGATACTCGTTACTTGGCAATGGACTCATTAGATCCATTGTGACATCTATCCATGTAGCTGCAGGCAACTCTCGTCTCTTCATTGGTGCAGTTGGGTTTGGCAAACCCATTAACGTACAACCTTTACAGGCCTTTACTAATTGTTCTAAGTCTTTATCGATACGGTGCCACCATACCTTTGATCTCAAGCGTCCCTTCATCGCTACGATACCTGGATGACCCTCGTATGCAGCATCTAATACACTCTTGTAGAGTTGCTGTGGTATTACAATTTTATTTTCACGAAGTAGAATGCTATCATGGAAACACAACTCGTTTTAAAAAAATTTGTAACTCTTAATCGAATCGTCCCAGTCGTTCTGATAGACACCTTTTTTTACTTTGTAAATCTCTTGGTCTTTTTCTAAATATGCTACAATGGAATTCATTCGTATAGCAACTGGTCTAGAATTTTCCACTATTTAGTACACATGCTGGTCTTTTCCTTATGGTGGGTTATCAGGATAGTTACATAATCGTGACAAGGGATCAGCTATATTTGTTTTTCCCGGCTTGTATACAACCTTGAATGAATAAGGCTGTAGCTTCAGTACTCATCGTTCAATCCTCGCACATGGTTTTGACTTAGACCCGAACAATAACTCTAGCGGCTTGTGGTCAGTGACTAAATCAAAAGGCTTTCCAAATAAAAATATTAAAATGTTCGACCCCCCAAACTAATGATAGTGCCTCTTTTTCCGTTTGGCTATACCTGCGCTCGCAGTCTTTCAAAGTTCGATTACAATAATTCTAGGGCCATTTGTATCATTTTGTACATGGACAGCACCAAGTCCGACAGGGCTAGCATCTGCTATCACCTGTCTTGCTTCTCTGACGTCATAATACCCTAAAATCTGTATTTCCGTGAGCATCCGTTTGAGTTTTTGGAATGCTTTATCTTGTTCCCCAGACCATTGCTTTTCCAAGCTCTCCCTTTTGCTCATCTTCTGTCTTAACAGGTGCTTTAGAAGTTCTGTCATGGCGGCCAAGTTAAGTATCCATTTGTTTATGTAGTTTAAGAGTCCTAAAAAACTTTGGAGTTCTTCCATGGTCTTTGGGACCCTAAATTTCATAATGCTCTCAACGTACTTGTTGAAGGGTTTACTCCTTCAAGTGTAAGCCTGTGTCCCAGAAAATTCACATCCTTCGTTTGATATATGTATTTATTGCTATTCAGCACGGCGTTGTTTTTACTAAGTACCTGTAGAACTTTCTTTAGTCATGCGTCATGTTCTTCTTCACTGTTCTTGAATACCAGGATATCATCAATAAAATTGACGACCCCTTCACAGTTTATCAGCATCCTTTCAATGATCTTCTGAAAAATCTCGGAAGCGCAGGTAATTCCATGCATTATTCTTTTATATCTATATAATCTATTGGGGGTTATAAAAGTCGTTATGTGTCTGGATTCAGAGTGAATTTTCACTTGATGGAAGGCATTTTTTTATGTCTAATTTGTTAAAATATTTAGCTTTCTTCATTTTAGGCAAAAATGGTCCATAGTAGGCAGGGGGTGGTTTTCTTGCAATATAACGGCGTTCGTACATCTCATATCTACGCACAAACGTAATTCACCATTTTCTTTCATGATTGGAACATTCGTGAAACCCATTTAGACGGGCCTTGCACTGCTTCAATTATATCACTGTTTAGTGATTCCTTAATTTTGATTGCAACCTTCTCTTTAATGGGGATCGGTACTATGCACTTGATTTATCCCGATACCAAGTTTTAAGACACCCAGACGGACTGCTGTGTTCTTACCAAACAGGTCTCTAGTACCCCCCGAAATCACGTAAATTGTTGTATGTTCCTTTCGTACATCGACTTCGAGTATAGTTTCAAATGAACCCTCTATTGCCAAAGAAGAGTTTCGAATTACGCTCTTCCGCAATTTGATCTATGAAATGATCATCTTGCTTTTCGAATGCACACTTTTCGGCCTGTTGACGCAATCTTATCAAAAACTTCTTAAATATAGAAACATTTTTTTAAAAGGAGAACCTTTTTCCTGTTTTAGCAATCGAAAAACATGCCGCTCATAACTTTGCTCCGTTTAGGTTAAAAATACTCGTAGAGTTTTTTTTATGGCTACTTTAAATACATCAACGGTTTCTGATGATTCGACATTGGCACTCGGTAAATTGTAGAATATTTCTTGTATCCCAGAGCCACCAAAATGCAATAGCGTAGCTCGTTTCTTGAGTGCTGATACAACTTCAGCTGCGTCCAAGTAGATTAGTAGAGACCTTTTCCATTTTTCACACCTTATAGCCATAGATGTGCTATCACATTAAAGCTGATAACGGTATCATTATTATTATTATTTTAGGGGCAAACTGAAACAGTTTTTTATATTTTTTTTCCAATTTAATGTTGGTATTTTAATACCCAAAGTCCAATTTAATGGTAGTACCTTAGTACCCAAAGTCCAATTTAATGGTAGTAACTTAGTACACAAAGGCCAATTTAATGGTAGTAACTTAGTACCCAAAGTTCAATTTAATGGTACTAACTTAGAACCCAAAGTCCAATTTAATGGTGGTACCTACCTTAGTACCCAAACTCCAATGTAATGGTGGTACATTAGTACCCAAACTCCAATTTAATGGTGGTACCTTAATACCCAAACTCCAATTTAATGGTGGTATCCTAGTACCCAAACTCAATTAAATGATGGTATCTTAGTACCCAACTCAATTTAATGATGGTATCTTTGTACCCAAACTCAATTTAATGATGGTATCTTAGTACCCAAACTCAATTCAATGATGGTATCTTAGTACCCAACTCAATTTTATGATGGTATCTTTGTACCCAAACTCAATTTAATGATGGTATCTTAGTACCCAACACCAATTTAATGGTTGGTATCTTGGTACCCAACCTCAATTTCATGATAATAATATGTTCTATAACACTCGCCCTTCTCTTTCGGTTTATTTGTTATACCGACAACTTCCATTGGTGTGCCATTTAGGCTTTGGGTAAATTCAATACCTATATTGCGCATTTACAGTATTACTAGTTACCTACTATGCAATGTACAGAAGTCGTGAAGTGTCCACGATTTTTTGTAAGACTTATATATGCCATGAAAGCAGTAAAATAGTATTTTCATTAAAGGCGATAAATATCATACCTACATGTAAAATGCCACTAAAATTTAGCTAACGACATTGTATTTCGGTTCGAATCGAGAGGAGTTTTTAGTAAAATCTTCTATTTTTCCATCAAAAATCTTTTTAAATAAAAGTTGTGCTAATAGACATATGTTAAAATAAATCATTATTTTATCATTGCTACATAAAGAAAATAAATTTTTGCACACCATAAGCGTGGTCATATGCGAACATATAATTTATATAAATTATTAAAATGATAATAACAGGGTTAAAAACAATAAATCATAATTCATAATCCACAGTTTTTTTTCCACGGGTACTCTGGGAATTAATTTACAATTGCAATGCTAATAGTTGCACATTGCTAACCTATTTTTGATTATATCTTTATACTAAATAGGTACTTATCTTTTTCCACGTCGCCACTTGTAATGTCTGCTATCTTCCCTAATCCTTGTAATGTAACACAGGCTCGACACTCACTTAACTAAACACGTCCACTCTTGCCCGAGGCTCTCGTGTAACTGACGCGGTGCGCTCGAGACAGTGACTTATATATAAATGTATGTTTGTGTATTTGTGCATGGTAAATTATTAGTAAATAAAACAAATAACAATATTTACTGTATACTACATATATACAAACACTACAAAGATGAACTACTAAATTGAATTAAAATTATTTTAAAATATTACGTATTAGTAAAATTAACCTCACACTCTTTTCTCTTTTGAAATATATAATTAGCTCGAGACGATAAATTGCTTTACGGATTAGTAAGCAAAAAAAGCAATGGGCTGGCCATATAGCTCGAATAACTGACAACCCATGGAGAAGAAAGGTGTTCAGTTGGCGGCTTCGTACCGGCAGATGAAGTGGAGGGCGTCCTCCACTAAATGGAGTAACGACCTGATAAGACGTGCAGGGAGTCGATGGATGCAGGTGGCTCAAGACCGAGCTCTGTGGTATTCTTTGGGGGAGGCCTATGTTCAGCAATGTTTGTGAAGGAATGTAATGATAATGATGATGATGATAAACTGCTTGGTAAATAATGACTGTCATTATGAGTATTATGTTTATTAAATGGTATCTTAGTAATGTAGCTTGTTATTTTGCTAGGAATTTGCTAAAGAATGAGTAGTCTGTGTTTGCCCCTCCATATCAATTTCATTTCTAGTCTTACATACTTATAAAATATGCTTGTGCACAAGGATTAAATTTTCTTTAATTGCCAATGGTAAAATTAATAATATCAAAACCGCCGCCCAAAAGTTATAAGAATAATATAAAATAGTATCCATTAAATTTAATAGCTTCTCAAGGCTTTAATTTTTATTCACTATGGCTTCAGAAGCTGTTAAATTATGTAAAAAAAAATTTTAGAAGTCCGATTTTGAAACGTTCTTCAGTTCTGTCCTCAGTAGTGGAACTACTGTGGATACGTGGAGCAGGAGTGCGATGTCTTGCTCTTCAACAAGGGCGACAACATACAGACAGATTTCCTTTCTGAGCTTCGTTTACGTTCTGTTTTCAAGAGTCTTTACGGATCATCTTACACGGAGACTTGATCACTTGACTAGAATAAGCGGTTTCTAAAAAGACAATTACATTGATCACAAAGGCAGTAAGTAAAAGCAGTATATATAGACATATCTTTCGGCAAATTGTATAGAAGGCTCAAGTATAATCTATTTTGTCTTGCGTATGTAGACTATAAGAAAGCCTATGAGCACAATAGAATAAAATGAATTGAATGTTAGTCAATATAAAATCTACCACTACCACGTCTTTTCCATGATTTGATACTAATTTTCTCGATAAATTCGGAAAGAGAAGTAAGATTTTGTACCTACACGCCGTTAATTCGTAGTTATAGCGGGCCTTAACTTTATTTGAGAAAATGAAAGGAGCCTTTTATGTATTTTTTTTAAATTTGTCAATCTGTTTTAACACTTGTTAGTTATACTTTGATTTAGATAGTTAAATATGGTCTTGAAACATGGCTTTTAATAAAAAATTAGTATAACATCGAAATATTCTGTAAACAATGTAATCTTTCGATAAACGAAACCGTTTTATTTAAAGATCATACAGCAAAACACAAAAATGAGGGTATGTTGCTCGAAGAATACAGCGTTGATCTCTTAATGGAGTGCACGGTCACGTCCTCAGTGTCAATATTTGTCGTCCATTACCACTTTAGCCATTTCAGGCAAAAGGTTTAGCGCATTTTTGCACTTCTTAAATAATTTATTAAATAATTTATTCTTGTTGAAAACTGATGATTGATGATTCACTGATTTATTAACAAAACTCGCATTAGTTTAAAATTTATACATTTATATATTTAAATAAAATAGGAGTGGCTGTCTGAAAAATTTAAATAATAGGCTTCTATCAAGCAAGGGTGTTATTTGCTTGCTATTAAGTCTTAAACAACTATTTTTAAACGTTTTATCTGTCTGTCTGTCTGTCTATCTGTCGGGGTTTGTCACACAAATAAACAGACAAGGCATTCCATGTTCCATTGTCATCCAGTTTTAAGCTTTTTTAAAGTTTTAAAATTTTTTAAAATTAAAAAAACTTTTAACGAACAGATAAGAAACTTAGCTAATAAAAACGTGCTAAAAATTGGTCTCGGATCTTGTCAGTCACCATACGAAACACTGCAGCATTATTCTGCTATTTACGCAAATATTCTATCCGAGCGTGGTCCTTCTCTGTTCGAACGTTTTTATTTTTACTGCAACTATAATACAAGTACGGTGCAGCGCGGCTTTATCATGTATTATATTTCTTAATTTCGTTTAACGGGATTGAGAGGGTGGTGGGTGGTACTCCAGTAAGACTCCCTTCTGTAATAGCACTGTTGTAGTCTAAAATTTATGTTTTAATTTCAGTGTCTTACTATCTCAGTGCATTCCAAATAAACAAAATTCTTCCGACAAGTGCAACTGCATTTGCACTATTAGACTATTAGTCTAAGCTTCTTGCCAAACGAGCCTTTAACTCGCTATGATTATGAATAGTTACCGAAACTATTCTTTGAACGGTGAATTCAACCAAATGAGAGTGAATTTTATTCTTAGAATTAATCGTTATCAATTTAAAAATAAATCAATTTTACGTTTTATTTTGTTGCAATTCTAAGAAGATGAAGTCTATTCAGGAATAGAAATAGAAATAGAAATAGGAATGTATTTATTTAACCAAACTCATTACATAATTAAACAATGCACTGGTTTCTGCACTAAGCTCTAGGCTTGTATCGCAGGAACTAAGAACATTGACACCGTTTACACCGATAAATACATAGAACTCTGATTAAATTAAAATAAAGCAAAAAAATTGTGTGCGTGCTTGCGCGTGTGTGTGAGTGGGTGTAAGTCTACGCGTGTGCATGTATAGGGTCAACTATGAAAGGAAAGTAAGTTTTCCGTTTCCTGATAAGAAGCCTTGAGCAACCAGGTTGTTATTTTGTGTTTGATTTATCTGCATCTTGTAGAGGAATATTGCACTTGTTGTACAAGCTTGATTGTGAGTGTGGTCTCTCATATATAGGGCAAACAAAACGATCTATAAAAACCCGCGTAAAAGAACACATAGCTGAAGTGAATCACCAACGTTCCGGGAAGTCTGCAGTTTGTGATCATATCCTAAACGGCCCCCGCCATTACATTAGATTTTATAAACCACAAATTCTCGCGAAAGTACATCGATTCCTGCCAAGGATGATACGTGAGGCTATTGAAATTAAAAAACATCCTAATTTCAATAGAGAGGGAGGCTGGGTACTACCACCTGCTTGGGATCCTGTAATTCATAAAATTAAAACTAAACCCAAGCATACCACTGCAAGACTTCAAGACACAGTTAGTTCATTCTGCGTAGATCGGACCAAAATTATTAATTAAAAAAGCTGAAGGTACTCCGGTTTAACACTGACATCGGGACGTCAATCACCTCAGTCCCCCGTGACCACGGTTGCTGGAAAGCAACCGAAACGTAGGGAATATAAAATAAGTTAATTAAACCCGATAAAATCCATAAAAACAGCTTTATTCAATGTGTAGTGTTTGCGTAAATATAAGAAACCATTACATGTATTTCGTCACTTACCTAGGACTTGGCTGTGGCAGAATAACAAGCAGAAGCAAAAATAATTGGTTTCCCTTATCATCTGAATCACGGTCTATGATTTTTGCCACAACTAATTATTACGAGATAGTTGTTTCTGTTTAAGAGGATAGTGAAGCTGTAAATTTTCATACAAAAAGCGATAACGTTTTTCTCCCCGTAAACATATTTAATTTTCATAATGTTTGTAAATGTTGTAGATAATGAAAATCTAGGTCCGTAGGTTTTTATTTTAAAGAAATGTTCCATATATTATTTTATTAGCATCTGAATATCTATATTTTTGACTTAAAAACTTCTTTGAGCTTTTTTTTTAATCAAACTAAACTGAATTACTGAAAAAGAAAATCATACAGACCCAGATAAAGGTGCACTGAATCTAATGAGATAAAAATTTATATAGGTGAAAAAGTTATCGCCCAAAACAATATTTCAAAAAAGGAAATGTAAGCAATTGCTTCCAAGACTTGCAACTATCTTTATTGTACAACTAGCTGTTCCTCGCGACTTCGCGCGCGTGTTAGGGTTTTTTTTTGCGCAAAACCCTAATCCTTTTTCTAAAATAAAATTAGCATAAGTTATGACATCAGCTATCTGCCAGTGAAAGTCCCGTCAAAAATGGTCCAGCCGTTTCGGAGATTAGCCGGAACAAAACAGACAGACAGACAAAAATTTTAAAAATTGATTTTTTTTGTTATAAGTATTGTTTATACTTTCACATGCATTTGGTAAAAATATGTTATATTGGCATGACAAATAGACACTTCAATTTTATTTATTTGTATAGATGTATAGATACGGCGATATGCAAACGGCAAGCGGTATGAAACAGACAGCATTTTTGCAAATACCTACTCACGCCGCGTATCGGCATTTCATAATCGTCTTAAATCACACTATTTAATTTTTAAAATCGTATATTTTTGTTGCAATTTCACACTTTACACTTTACTTTACTATAACAGAATGGGACGACAATGATTTTTTTTATAAAACCTTAACTCCCCTAGATATTTCTATTATATCGTGGAGATTTCTTAAATAAACAAATAACACTTGAATAAACGCCCATACCCGAAAACGTATTTAAAGCAACTCGCATTCAGGTCAGCGTTTCTGAGAATATTTTGAGCACTACGTAATAGAAATCCAATGTCAATACATCACTCGAAGTTGACGAGTGGTATGAGGGTTTCTGAGGACTTAGAAACCCCATTAATGCACACTTCCATCAGATACGAAACGAAGTAGCTTTTCTAAGAATATTTTATTTTAATAGAATAAGGATGACAAACGAACACACAGTACACATGATCGTAAGTGGATCCTGTGGTCCATAGATATCTACATCTATCCCCATAAAGAATCAAAATATATCATAGACATAGATAGATGAGAGATGCGCTGTTATCCCTGAGGACTAAGATGGAGTGCCTCGTTTCCAGTAAAGGGGTCTCTGGTTTTCTACAATCACCATACGAAACACGAACACAGCAGTACTAAGTTGCTATTTTAGGCTCGTATTCTGTGAGAGCATGGTCCTTCCCCTGTCGAGCCGATCCTACAACTATACTACTGTGTGGCTATGTATATATTACTGTATGGCTCTACCGCGTATAATTCAATATATCAATTTTATCGTTACATATTGAAAAAAAAACATTGTTCTATTCCAAAAAAATTGACCTGTATCATTGAGATGGCTCGTTTGTCACCCTTATTGTATAAAAAAAATTGTATGTGTGGCCTATCACGTGTCCTGACAGACACCATCTATACTCAATTAGAAATCAAAATGTAGATGCTTTGTCGCCCCTGAGAATAAAGATAGAATGCCTTGTTACAGCAAAAAGGGTTTACATATTTATTATAATATCACAAAAAAGAATATTTTTTAGTTATTTTAAAATTTTATTTATAATAACACAGGCGTAATAACAAAGGCAATAAAAAATTACATTAACTAGCAACAATATGGGTTATATTTCAACAGGTCTGGTATATTGAGATTCTGGTATATTGATTCTCAATGGTGCGTGAATCAACTGTTACGAGCATAACAGAAACAGCGCAATATGTCGTATTGTTATTTTCTGAGATTTGTAAATACGAGATCAAAACAATGTGCAGTACTCGTATAAAGATAATTTCATATTGTGACACATTATATATTTAATAATTATTTGAAATATTTAAAAAAATAATTGTTCTTCCTTGGGGGAGGCCTACGTTAAGCAGTGGATGTGACGGGCTGTAATTGTGATGATGATGATAATACTTATTAATCTTTCTGTGTTAATTAAATTTGCGGTTTTATTTCTCATACAGTTCATTCAATAACTATGAAACTTTTGTGAGTGGTTGTGTGCGCTACGCAGGTTTTCGTCAAAATAAATAGTATTTGTTTGTTTTTATGTACGTTTTCTATGTGTACCTATACCATTCTTCCGTTTACTTTGGAACTTCACTGAGATTTCGCAAATGCTATTGACTATTAAAGGCTTTGCAATGCATTACAAACACAGCCAGTTTCAAATAAAAATGACCTCAAATAAAAATTACAAAATGAACCGCAGGATCCGACGCGTGGTCATACCCTTACTGGTATAAATACGAAATAGTTATATTTGTTATTTATGTTCTACATATTAGGAGAAACCTGTTAAAGGTAACTTCTAGCAATTAATACAATTTTACGTACGATTATCGCCTTTTTACTAAAATCAAATATCTCGCTTTTTATTTATACTTCGATTTATTGAGCATTTGAGTGTTAGGTACTAGTGCACTTTCCCAAAAGCAATAAGATAACGTAAAGCAACCAAATATGTAACATAACATAACATTAACTTTCATGCTTGCCACCTAAATCGGTAGGCAGAGACTACGGATTTCCATTTAGCACGATCCTGACACAAGATCCTGTGGGAAAAAGGGTGAGAGCTTCTTTCACACAGGTTGTGTGACTTTCCATCTTAGTCCTCAGAGATGACAAGAGATTTTTCGGATATCTTTTCGTTCGTATAAATAAATGTTTTATCTTATCTTAACATTTTTAAAAGTACTCGTACAATGTGTGTTGGCGTATTTCAAATGTTCATGAAATTTTTGTTGTTTGAGACATGCAGATTGTCTTACGAAATTGTCCTCCCCAAAGTATCCATTGCTACCAGTTCAAACTTCGTTTATTTTATAGAATAAGGATGATAAATGCGCACACAGTCCACCTGATAGTACGTGTATGATGTAGCCCTGAAATCAATATGCAGACGCATCTGTCACCCCTGAGGACTAAGATGGTAAGCCTCGTTTCCAGTACAAAGGGTCTCCTACTTTCACCATCTATACAAATAGATAAAATTGAAGGGTATGTTTGTAATGTCAAAATTACAGTTTTTTACTAAATGCATATGAAAGTAAATACGGTACGTATAACTAAAATATAATTTTTAAAATTTTTGTTGTCTGTCTGTCTTTCTGTTTGTTCCAGCTAATCTCCGAAACGGATAGACCGATTTTGACGGGACTTTCATTGGCACGTAGCTGATTTTATATGGAGTAACTTAGGTTACTTTTATTTTGGAAAAAGAATTAGGGTTCCGCGCAAAAATATAAAAACCCTAACCTGCGAGCGATGTCGCGTAGAACAGCTAGTATAAAATACAGTAACATTAGACTTCTATTTGACGCAGATATTCTGTGATATGCTCTCACAGAATATCAGCATCCTACCCCGGTCGAGCCCGTCGAGCTGCAGCGTGGCTCTATAATGAAATAATTAAATTTAGAACGAGTGCTTGCCTCTGAACTACAACGTCTTTAAGTCCAATTTATTGGTCCATTAATCATTAGACTCCCTTAAAAACTTACTGCTAAACAAAGCCCTCCACATAGATTGCACCATAGATAATTAATCATCATATTTGTTATAGTTAGTTTTATATTAAAAATTTTATTTTCAAATTTAAATCCAATAATTTACACAAAATATATTGAGACTACGCTTCGCCGAATCATTGTTATTTTACATTTAAGTACAAATCGAAATACATATCTCATTACTGTGCTCTGTGGCTCGACTCGATGTGCATTTTAATTAAATTAATTATCGACAGTTACTGGATATAAATCCTTGTTTTCAATTACATGCGAGGAATCTCGACATTTCATTATTATATGTGGTAATTTTAAATGACAATCAAAATGGCAACAAAGGCGGTATAATAACGAAAGTAATTTCGGTTTTTAAAATGAACATACCTATTTGAATGGATTTTCCGTGATATTCGGGAATTTTGCGGTTACATTTTAATTAAATAAACATATTTATGTCCTCGTCACAAAAATTATTTACCAATTTTCTTCAATTTCAACTGACTACAGTGGAAATCAAAAGGAAGGTAATAAGCTGGCCCCTGTCTCTAATAACGTGGTTTTCGAATTTCGACAATTGTTTTGTCAATTATCATCTTCTGATTATTACAGCATATTAAAAGTCGACTTCTTAACTTGCAATATTCGCTCTTTAATATTAATTACTGGTCTCCCATATAAATTACCTAATATTTTGCCAATGTTGCCACGCATTGCTGGCGGAGTGACGATCACAGTTTTTTTTTTATTTTTTTTTTTGTAAGGAAAATTCTGCAAAATTTCACAGTACGCGAGCAACCCGGGTTTGATCCCCGCCGGCACTAATGAAATTATTAATTGCAATTTTACATGGTCATTTGCCACGTGCTCGGCGATGAAGGAAAAGTTCGTGAGAAAACCTACATGTCTGTGAAATAAAAAAAATATTTCGAAGACATGTGAAGTCCGTCAACACGCATTGAAACAGCGCGATGTACACGTCCTTGCCCTAAAATAACTATCAAAAGTGAGAGGATGCCTGTGCCCAGCAGTGGGACGACTTAACGCATGACTAGTAAAAATGTAATTTTTACTAGTCATGCGTTAAGTCGGGATATAAACGGGATTATAGATTAACTAAACACTTCTTCTATTCAAGTAAGATAATTCTGCATGCATCTCACTGTTGAGAGAGTGGCTAGAGTTTTTCGAGTGCGCAATGTGTGTTGGCAGTTGACAAAATTCACATCGACCAAGTTCAAAATCATAAGAAAATGCAGTTGTAAAATTTGACTTCAATAGAATTTAGCTATAGGTTGAATGTCATAACAATATCCTGTATACTTGCCATACTACGTCAGTTCTACGATTTCAGTGCATAAAACGCAATGTTCAGAACATTATTTGACCCGTTCGCGAACGTGGAAATCTGCTCTTAGACATCTAAAGAAGCAACGTTATTTCCTTTCTACGAAACATCTCTATCTAAAACACATGTTACTGGATATGAGGCATTGCATCTTAGTCCTCAGAGGTGACAACATATTTACATTTTGACACTTAATCGAGAACAGATGTAGATGTCTATGGGTCACAGCATCCACTTACCATCAGGTGGGCTGTGTTTTTTTTTTATAGTATAGGGTGACAAACGAGCACACAGTCCACCTGATGGTAAGTGGTTGTGGACTGTGGCCCATAGACATCTACATTTATCCTCGTTTGCGAATCAAAATGCAGATGCGTTGCCACCCGTGAGGACTAAGATGGAATGCCTCATTTCCAGTAAAAAGGGTCTCCGGTTCTCTACACTCACCATACGAAACACAGCAGTGTTGAGCTGCTATTTGACGCTGGTATTCTGTGAGAGCGTGGTCCTCCCCGGTCGAGCCGCCCCATTCGTGCTACAAATATACTACTAATATAGCTGCAGCATGGATCTACCACGTAAAAAGTCGGGATATAAACGGGATATAAACGGGATATAAACTGTGTGCTTGCTTGTCACCCATATTCTATAAAAAATCGTTAGTATTCTTATCCCCAACTGTGCGGAGAATCAAATTGAAAATTAAACAGTAAATTACTATCTCTTATAATTTTCTTTAGTCTTACAATAAAATAATAAATACTATAAAACGTTCCGAAATGTCGCTATATTTAAATGTATTAATGTTAGTTTTTTCATCATATCAGAAATATTTTTAGGTTAATGATTTAGGCTCGTCGTTATGTAGTCAACCATTGCCTTATCTTTTATTTAACGAAAAAAGGAAGGTAAATGGGAAAGAGCGATTTAAAGAAAAACTTGAAAGGGCACAATATTAATCACAACCAAGAGCCGTAAATGTCAGCTACACCATGTCTTCTGAAGACATTACGATCAAAGTAGTTAAATAAATGATAACCCAAAACAGAAATATAAAGGAATATCAACACAACATCTTTCCAATTCAAATGAACATGACAATAATAAAAACAATTTATATATGCATTATAATTAGTATGCTTGTTTGAATATACTTTTGTTACAATTATAGAAAATGAAACCACGTCTCAGTTCCATATGTCATCACTGGCAACACCTACTGGTTGTACAATTTCGTTTTCAGGTTTTGAGGTATACCTGACGAGAAGATGTGCCGTAATTTCCCGAACGCTGCCCAGCCGAGTTGAATCCGTCGATTGACCTCTCGGTCAAAGTTGGACTTACCTAGTCGGACTATTTGTTCCAGGTAAACATACTCGTCAACAACTTCGAGCTTAGTGCTCCCAACAACTACCGGCATAGGTGTGACATGGACATTAAACATGATCTTTGTTTTGTCCATGTTCATCTTAAGACCTATCCGTTGGGAAACACTATTAAGGTCATTGAGCATAGTGCTAAGGTTCTCCACCAATTCTGGGATAAGGACTATATGTTCAGCAAATCAAAGGTAAGTGATGTACTCACCATTGATGTTGATAACGTAACCTTTCCAGTCCAGAAGCTTGAAAACGTCTTCCAATGCAGCGGTGAAGAGTCTCGGGGATATAACGTCACCCTGTCTTACACCTCTCTGCAATTGGATAGGTTTCGTACTCTGGTTCTGTACTCGGATAGCCATCGTAGCCCTACTGTACAAGCACTTCAAAACTTCGATATACAGACAGTCAAATTGGCACCACTGAAGGGACTGCAGCACCGTCCAAATGATGTCAAAATATGTAATATTAATTGATACACTTTTTAAAAATATAAGAATTAACAAATACTCGTAATTTAAAGGTACAATTGGCAGCCTAATCGCTTAGAAGCGATCTCTACCAGGCACCTACATATTTTGCTTTATGAATTTAAATTCGACATAGTGACCTTTCCTTTTTTCATGTGGCAACACAGCTATGCGTGAAAGATCTGAAAATCTGTATTCAGGTCGGCCAAATTAAAATAGCCATTCAGTACCGTCCCATTTAACTATGAGAGTTTGGGAATAGAAAGTGGACCTAAGCTTGCCCATAAACTTAGGCACTATAATCGGTTCTTGCGCAGATGGCTAGTCAAGAAAATATTTTTGTCTTATTCAGTTAAATTGGAACCAGAATAATGTCGTACTTCTGCTTCTTCTTCTTCATCTTCAATTCATTTCATTTAAGCTCATTTTTATATCGTTTTTATCTACTCAAGTGTCATGTTTTTGGGTATAGAAGTATTTGAGTAGAAACAAGAACTATTACGAGTATGTAAAATGAACAGGAAAAATTATTTCTTTTTACTATAGTGAGTTTATCCCAAATATCAGAAGTTTACATGCAAATTTTAAAGTGAAACAATGATATCTTAAAACTTTTGCCCGCGACTTCGTCCACGTTGATATTATACTTTAAACCGTAGGTGATCCATTCATTATCGCAGTTTCGTAGTAAATTCCATCCACCCTCTTTAGGAAAGATCTGCCAGATCAAAACTCCAAAATTAGAGGTACATTTGCTCAAGCGGTGATGAGCGGTGTTTCCGCCACCTTGCCCGCAGTACGCCCGACCGCCCTGCGCATGCCGGGTCGCACAATTTTATTTCATCGTTACTTTTAAAATATTAGACCAAATTTCGTTATTTAAAAGACAAATTTATTTATATTAAGATAATATTAATTTGTTACTGCTAAATGTGCATTGGAAATAAAGTATCAAGTTATTGTAATTTTGGTTCACTATTTTGGTAATAATGGCTTACACATAAAAGATATATATATACTGTCGCGGACTTTTTGTAGAATTATTTAGGAGAAATAATTCCATCATACATTATATTTGTATAACTCTTACAGTTTTTGCACCGCACGCCGAAATAGCTTGCAAATGACAGATTTTTTCCGACTTAACTAATATTTATCGTTATATTTTGACCAATTCACACAATATACTTATTAATTATAGCCACCATGTTGTTCTGATGTTATAAGCTATATTATTGTAAAGTTTTAATTAAAATACATTTAGTAGTTTTTGCGTGGAAGAGTAACAAACATCCATGCATTCTCAAATTTTCACGTTTATAATATTAATAGGATTGTAATGATTAGAAAAGTCGCTAAAGACGTTATGAAGAAGCATAATATGGTATCCCTACATTCTTTAGCAAAGGAATTTAAATGAATAGTCTACAACAAAAAATTACTCGATAAAAGCTATTCGAAGTAATATTTCTAAGAGATTAGATTCTCGTTTTAAGTGCACCGTCAAGAACTTTTAGTCTCGCAGAAATTCTTTGTTCAGAGGCAATGTTAAAAGCTGTTGCAAATGTTAAGAGCATGAACCCTTGGTCTAAAATATATTTTGAATCTATATAATCTGTTTTGGCAAAATATAGGCATTTGAGACGCCATCCAATCACGTTCGACTTAGTGCATCACCCGATGGTGTTAAGGTGAGGTAAACGCTACCGGGTGGGGGGTGGGGGAGACAGTGTGCCGGCACCGGTGATTCCGGCGCTAGGCTATGACGACAGTAGCTTGAAAACAGCGGTGCGGTCGATTAACATATGTTGTAGTGACGCTGCAGCGGTTTTTCACGCGACCAGCGGCCCGGTTAATTGTTTTTGGAAGTCATTGTTTAATTGTACCGTCGCGTTAAGAGCCTTTTGTGTGTTGACTCTGTAATTAGTTTGCGTGTCAGCTTGGTTGATTTTGAATTCTTATTGTGGCGTAGTATTTAATATCGTACGAAGGAATTTAGTTATCGTTTGTAACGCTGAACTTTGTGACTCGTGAAGAGATCGCGTTAGTTCCCTATTTGTAATTTGGTGGTAAATGAATCCGGAATATTGAATATTGAATTTTAAACAACTGTGCGTTACTTGTGTCGGGTGTCTCGTGTTTGATTTTACGATGAACGTTGAATTAATTGAGTTGAAGTTAGTTAAATATACAATAAAGTTGATAGACTGAAATAGTGACATGAAGAAAGAAGTTGTCACTTGGTGACGCCTGCTGGAGTGATGTAAGTTCTATAGTCATTTGAGCCCTGTCCTCTGCTGCCCTTCGATTGGGCTACTGATGGGCCCTAGTCCAGTCTACCTTGTTTGGGGCAGCTCAGGACGTGTACATACTCGATAAATTCAATTGACCAACAAAAGATTAATCGTAGTTAAAATACAGTGTCAAAATGGTGACTGAAGGATATCCACTACCCTACATTTTCCTTTAGGTGTTGAAAGAGGCCACAGAGGGAAAGTGAAACAGGCGGGTAGCAGCATATTTCTTGTAATAACTTAAAATAATAAAAAACTGCAGTTGCCAACGTACTCGCCAAGCATGACAATTGTGGTAAAGCCTCCTATGAGGCAATATATAACTGAAAAGGGGACTTTTATCTGTAAAGGATGGGTAAATTATAATTTCAAAGGATTTTAATTAAGGTTTCACCTTAAGGGTAAATGGTGTAATTTTTTTATTTTCGCTACATAACTTTAAAAAAATGGAATATTATTGTATACTTAGTCACATTCTTCTCGGGAAAATAAGGAAAGTTAAATTGGAAATCAGTGTAGCAATTCTTTTGTCGGCACCAGCGCCAATTGTATTCGGATTCTATTTGATTTCTTAAGCACAAAAATACAAAAAGTATCACCACTAAGGTCAATATCAAAGGCAAAGTTAAAACGATAAGAGTATCTAGGTAGGTACACAAAACAAGTTTCTTTGATAGAAGATTTAGAAATTAATCAGAAATTGTATCCTAAATTTACTTTAAGCATGAATATTATCAATAATATCAAGCAAATTTAACGACACTTTATTGTTTTTTTTTCTTTTAGGAGTGAATATAGTATGTATAATTTTAATAATGCCGTGTAGTGGCGGTTAAGCATATCCCCTACCCCATATATTCTCATGGGTGTCGTAAAAGGCGACAAAGGGAAACAGACAGGAGATGGGCAGCAACATCTTCCTGATAACAGCAAAAATACAATAATAAACTGCGGTTGCCAACCCGCTCTCCAAGCGTGGCAACTATGGCAAATACCCCCCTATGAATGAATGTAACAAAGAGTGTTTCCCCGGCGGCCCCCGTTTCCCCCATTCCCCGGCGGCCCCGCTATTCCTGGCTACGGTAGCGACCATGGTTAACGGCGGGGCAGGGGGTGCTAAGATTCTCCGGTGGAGGTTCGGTTACCACCTACGACGACTCGACTTGGCAACATACGACGCACGTACCCTGACGACTGACGAGAAGATTGTGAAGCTAGAAGAAGAGATAGACAAGTTACGCTGGCATATTATTGGATTATCCGAAGTCCGAAGAGATGGGGAGGAAACGGTAATCCTCGAATCCGGCAATTTGTTCTATTACCGGGAGGGCGACCATCTGTCCCAAGGAGGTGTCAGATTTATCGTCCACAAGTCTCTCGTTAACAAAGTTGTAAAGATTGAGATTGTGTCGACGAGGGTTGCGTACCTTATACTCAGAATCACCAAACGGTATTCGCTGAAGGTTATACAGGTTTATGCACCAAGCTCGGCACCCCGATGAGGAGGCGGAGGAAATGTATGAGGATATCTCTAGAGCCATGCATTCCTCCAAAACCCAATATACGGTGTTAATGGGAGACTTCAATGCAAAACTAGGCTCAAAAGAATGATAAGCTGAAAGTAGGGAAATTTGGAATAGGACAACGGAACCCAAGGGGCCAGCAGCTGGCCAACTTAATGGAGAAAGTGGGACTCTTTATGATGAACTCTTTCTTCCAGAAGCAGCCCCACAGGAAGTGGACCTGGTCGAGCAAAAAAGTTTCGACGGTTCGACAAAAAATGAGATTGACTTCATTATGACGACCAGACGACAACTGTTCAGTGATATCTCAGTGATCGCGAGGGTGAAAACCGGCAGCGATCACCGAATGGTTAGAGGCACACTGAACCTAAACGTTAAGTTGGAAAGGTCTCGTCTAATGAAGTCAACGCTCCGTCCCCCTCGTGCTCTAATCCAAAGTCCCGAAACCTTTCAGCTCGAGTTACAAAACCGTTTTCAGTGCCTAGAAGACTGCAATGAAGTGGACGATATGAATGACAAGCTCATGGAAACTGTCCATGCTGTCGGAGCTAAGTTCTGTAAGACCCGCCGCAGAAGAACACAAAAACTCTCCGTCACACTCTTAATCTCATGGTTGTTAGATGGGAGATGAAGCTACATTCTTTAACAGATTTGACAGCATACAGGCAACTGAACAGACAGATCTCCAAATGCATGCGGCGGGACTTACGCAACTTCAATACAGCTCGTATTGAAGAAGCGATCGAGCGGAACCAAGGCTCCAAAGTCTTTGCCAGAGATCTGTCTGCCAGAAAGAGCCAACTCTCAAAGCTGAAGACAGAATGTGGCAGCATCGTTTCCGGGGCACCTGGGATTTTGAGTGAGATTGAGAGGTTCTATGGGCAGCTGTACACGTCATCGTTGGAGCCACATGCAAGTGTGAGTAACGATCCAAGAGCGAGTCTTATCCGACATTATTCCGATGATATCCCGGACGTCAGTCTGAGCGAGATTAGAATGGCTCTCCAGCACCTTAAAAACAGCAAGGCCCCAGGCGAGGATGGAATTACAGCGGAGCTTCTGAAAGCAAGTGGAAAACCGGTACTTGCAATCCTTCAGAAGCTCTTTAATTCCGTCCTCCATGGTGGCATTACACCGGAAGCGTGGAGCAGAAGTGCGGTGGTGTTGTTCTTCAAGAAAGGCGACAACGCTCTCTTGAAGAACTACATACCGATTTCCCTTCTGAACCGCGTCTACGTGCTGTTTTCGAGAGTCATTACGAATCGTCTCGCGCGCAGATTTGACGACTTCCAGCCTCTCGAACAAGCCGGTTTCCGAAAAGGCTTTAGCACCATAGACCACACACATACCCTTCGGCAAATTATACAGAAGTCAGAGGAGTACAATTTGCCACTATGTCTGGCGTATGTGGACTATGAGAAAGCCTTTGATTCCGTCGAAATTTGGGCGGTGCTGTAGTCCCTTCAGCGATGCCAAGTTGACTGTCGGTATATCGAAGTGCTGAATCACAGTTCACCTGATGGTAAGTGGTTGCTGTGGCCCATAGACATCTACATCACTCCTCCATTACGAATCAAAATGCAGATGCGTTGTCACCCCTGAGGACTAAGATGGAATGCACTCACCATACGAAACGCAGCAGCATTAGGCTGCTATTTTACGCTGGTATTATGTGAGAGCGTGGTCCTTCCCCGGTCGAGCCGACCCATTCGTGTTACAACTATACTACTAATATAGCTGCAGCATGGCTCTACCACGTTAAAGTTAGTTAGTTACATACAAATCTTCATCCACTACTTTCTACGTAATTTATATAGGTACCACCCCTGAAGAGTTACATAATGGATTAAAAAAATTATTAAAAAAATTTCAGCTGTTTCTGAGAAAACAGTGAAAATATATAAAAACAAACGTTTTTCGAACTTGGTTATACACATATTCGACTACTTAATTAATGGTCTATTCAGGCGTTGGCGGCATCGGACATCTGTGTCTACCACTGCGTTACAGCGTATAAGAATAGAGAGATTACAAGATGAAGGTGTGAAATAGAAGTATAAATGCAGATTGAGGGAAAATATAAGTGTGTTGAATGAATTATGTATGAATGATATAGACTTGGAGAATGTATGGTATAATGTTAAGAAAGTTTTGGTGGATGCAGCCACCGAAGTAACTGGTGTAAGTAAGAGAACGAATGAATGGAATAGTAATACGTTGTGGTGGGATGATGAGGTACGGATGGAAGTTGAAGCAAGTAAGTGAGCATGGCTAGATTTACTGGCAACTAAAGCTGGTAATTCTGGCGGTACGAATGATGAGATTGAAAGAAAAAAGGTAGAATTTAGACGTATAAATAAGGGAGTAAAAGAAGTTGTTGAAAGAAAAAAACAAAAAAGGATAGATAAGAATGATAGAAGAATATTTGATTACTTCCAGGCAAATATTAAAATGTTCTGGAAGCTCGTAAGAACTGCCAGGGGAAATTCAAAACAGACTAGAATGAATGCTATTCGAGACGAGAATGGCTGCATGCTGAATGATGAAGTTTCAAATTTAAAGAGATGGAAGGAATACTTTGAAAGCGTGTTTAAGATTGAAGAGTCGTATGAATTAAGTGAAATAGAAATTCCGAGAGAAATAGAGAGAGGTAGAGAGATAAGTGTAGATGAAATAATGATAGCAATGAAAAGCATAAGGCAGCCGGATATGATAGAGTATCACTCGAAATGCTAAGGGCTGGAGAGGTTGTGGTTGCAGGCCTGCTGTATACCTGACGACAACCGACGAGCGTGTATGCGTAGTTATATGGATGTAAAGGAGGCGAGAGAGGTGTGTCAGGATCGCGACAAATTGAAGTCCGTAGTCTCTGCCTACCCCTCTAGGTGACAGGCGTGAGTGTTTTTGTGTGTTTTGTGTTTTTGTCGACTACTGTCATCAAATTTATGTGAAATACTTTTCATACAATAATTATAAAATAATTATTTTATAATAAATATTCGAAATTGGTTTATTGTTATTTTTAGTCCCTCCACTGGAGACCTCGTCTAGGCAAACTTAGGACGCCTTATGACTAGATGGAGCAACGATCAGCGCAAAGTGGCTAGTAGAAACTGGATGCATATAGCCGAAGATCGGGTTAAGTAGTGCTCCTTGGAAGATGCCTTAGTCCAGCAGTGGACTTGCGCAGGCTAATGTAATGATTTTTAGATCGCAAGTTTTTAGTAGTTATGGTGCACCTGTCGATAAAGCGATACACAAACATATGATTCCTACTTTATGAAGCATTTTTAAATTGACACACTCCTTACCGTTCCTGTGCATATTGTGCGTTATTATGCAATTGACAATCACGGTTAAAATATATCATGATGACGTCTAATCTATCGTTGTTTCATGCGATAATAAACGCATTCGAAATTTAAATTCAGAACTTTTTAATTTTAATATTATTAATTTATATCTTGACATCATAGATTATTAAAAAATAGAGGTTCTCCCGCGTTCCGCTAAAATATCTGTTGTGAACTAATAAACCAATTTAACGCACTTCAAACCTGGGGATGAATAAACCATTTTGAAAATTTAATAATGCATTCTCAATATAGTTGCTATTAATCGTAGCCTAAACATGAATCTAATTGTCATTAGTAGTACTACTATTAGTAATAGTCAACTAACTTCAAAAAAGGAGGAAGTTCTCAATTCGATTTTATTTTTTATGTGTGTTACCTCAGAACTTTAGGAACGAAGTTCCTTATCGGACGGTACAGATTTGGCAGATGGGGGCTAGGCGACATAATGTGTACAATTTTTTCGTCACGATCCCCTCTATAGTGTTTTGTTTTAATGTTTTAAATGACACTTCATTTTAATACACGCTAGTAATTCATTTATTTGTATTTTTTTATCAATAATATAATACGTTTATCAATAATAATATACTACTAAAGGAACTTCGTTCCAACCGAGTGTTCCATGACACTCACGCATGTAGTTTTTCCTAGGTGAAACGATATTTATCATTCATTTTTTATTGGAAAGCTGGTGCTTTTCAAAGGGTCCCATATTAATTTTATCAAGATCTGAGCAGGAGTTTTTGTGTTATCCTTACTAATGCGTATTTAATTGACTTCGACTACATTGATGATGTACTCATTTTATTTATATTGAAGTTGGTTGTACAAAATTGTTAATTTTACCACTGTTTGCACTACTACTACTAGCAGTAGTAGTGGCAGAAGCCAAGTACTTTCATTACTACGCCACGCGGTTAAAAACAAATTTTAGTAAATTAGGAATTTAAAAAGAAATATGATAGCTAAGGGAAACGGTTGCCTATTATCTCACAGACTGCGAGCAAACTAAGTCATTGCTCGATGGCATCCATGACAGTGTTAAACACAATTATTGCAAGTATTAATTTATATACGACAGGCCATACATACGTAGAACGTATTGCGATGTTTTTTGTATGACATACTGGCCAGTTACATTTTTTGGTAAATACGATTATTTATAAGTAAAAATACAAATTTTATAATGTCTATTGTCGCGTTAAGGATTTCAAGTGCCATCTAAAACCGGACGAATCTTTTGATAGAATTCAAATGGCCTATACGTATATATATTTATTATATATATATACGTATAGGCCATTTGAATTTTTTTATATAGATTTTATTCGAACAACTTCTCGTGAAAAGGATAGTTTCGCGTTTCGCGTATCACCTTCATTCCTTTTTCGAAAAGATCTCGACAAGCAGGGAAGAATATGTTTACTCGTTTTTTTGTTTTTACTTTGACGGGTTATCTGCTGACAGCAGTATTTCTGGCAATGGCGGTTGGGGAAAGATAATTAGCAATTAGTATAATATGACCGAGGACAAATATTTACTCATATTTTATCACAGGATACCCATTAAGAATTTTATTGTTTTGCAAACAGACTTACTTTTCATCGAGGTAATGAATCCAGCATCTTTTCAAATAATATTGAAATGTGATTTTAATCGAGCACTCCAATATTTATCTAGATCTTCAATCTCATTTGCAATCACATTAACTTTATTTAATTATAAATAAGTTTAGTAGCCGTGGTAGCTCAGAAGAGCCGTAGTAGCTCAGAAGAGCCGTGGTAGCTCAGATGGTTAGCGCTCGCTGTAATCTTCACAGTACTCGAGCAACCCGGGTTCGATCCCCGCCGGCACCAATGAAATTGTTAATTGCAATTTTAAGTGCTGATTTACCACGTGCTCGGCGGTGAAGGAAAACATCGTGAGGAAATAAGGAAAATTATATTTCTAAGAAATGTAAAGTCGGCCAACACTCTCTGGGGTAGCGCGGCGGACACTTCCTTGCCCTAATACCCTCTCAGAAGTGAGTGGAGGCCTGTGCAAAGTAGTGGGACGTATATAGGCTCTATCTAACTTTAACTTTTTATAAAGATAAGTTGTAGTAGCTCAAAGGCTACGTGCTCTCAGTAAATTTAACAGCACGCAAGCAGCCCGAGTTCGATACCCCTCCTGCACCAATAACATTTTGATTGTAAATTTAAGTCCACACGCATTGGGGCAGCGCAGCGGACATTTCCTTGCCCTAAAACCGTCTCAGAATTTAGAGGAGGCCTGTGCCCAATAGTGGGACGTATATATAATCGTAATTAACCTTATCAAATGCTTTCTCAAGATCCACAAAAGCACAGAAAATCTTCTGGTTAGCAGCCAGAAGCTTTTCCGTGATCATGCGGAGAGAAAAAATTTGATCCGTGCATCCTCTTCCAGGTCTAAATCCGCATTGTGCCTCCCATAGAAATCGTTCCGATTTCTCTTGCATCCTACGTGTCAAAACCTTCGAGTAAACTTTACTTGCTAAACTGGTCAAGCTGATCGCCCGATAGCACCCGCAGTCAAAATGTGAACCTTTACCTTTATATAAAGGCACAATGACTGCGGATCGCCAATCATCCAGGACATCCCCCGTCCGCCAGCACAAATTGCACAGCAGATGAAAGCTGTCCCAGACGCGAGGCCCACCATACTTGACCATTTCAGCAGTAACTCTGTCTAGTCCCGCAGCTTTACCACATTTCAAACTTCGAATCGCACATTCAATCTCTTTCATACTGATGACTTCAGTGTCATCGAGGTCCGGGTCTTGCGTACCAGTCACGGCGTCATCCCCGGATCCCTCACTAAGATCATCACACGCATACATTTCTCTATAAAATTCGCTCCATCGCTGCATGACGTCCGATTTTTTAACTTTTAAAAACTTTTAAAATAAATATATTGAACCATAGATTAATGATACTTATTATAAATCTATGATATTGAACTATAATTAATAAAGCGGTATTATAAAATACATCGCCCTACCTGAAACAGACAAAGACTTGCCTCTCAATAACTTTCTAGCTGCGATTGACAATCTATTGTTTCGCAAATGTTCTACGTGACAACAATTGATTTACGAAGTAATAAATAAGGCAATGGTGACAACTACATAAATAAAATTATACTGAAATAAATATATGTCTAAGTCAAATTCAAAATGTATTTATTTAATTTAGCTTCGTTTTTACCTCCGTTACAAGTTTGAAAATAAGTTCATCTGCAGAGAAAAACCGGAGATAAACTATATAATTGATTGAATGAAAATGGAGTAATATTATTATTTTACTACTATTAACAATTTTAATACAATATAGTTTAGCTGTAAAAGTACCACGATAAAAGTAAAAGTCGCAAGTAAAAATTAATAGTAAAAGTCGTAATATGATTTTTTTTTTAATTTGTCAATACATGTCTTTATTTTAAAAGCAATTTGACAGTTCAATAGTGTCACACTATCCGAATATGATTATATGGCCTAAAACATTTGTTCCAGGTTCCAGGAAATGTTTGTGTGCTATCTCTTTTTATGAGTCAGTTTTTTTGTAAGTTTATGTTATCTTTTATTCCTCTAGTATTTTCTGCGACCTTCTTAACGGAATAGTAATTATTTCATAAAATGGATACATTTTTTTATAGAATAAGGTTTACAAGCGAGCAAACAGTCTACCTCGTGGTAAGTGAATGTTTTGGCCTACAGACATTTATATTTATCGCAGATTAAGAAACAAAATGCGGCCTCATTGTCAACCCTGAGGACTAAGATGGAATGCCTTGTTTCTAGAAGAAAGGCTTATAATATTGTGAGGGATCATTGAGTGTCAAGAGACGTGTTGTTCTGTCTATGGCTTTAATTAGACTACACTTAACAATTACAATTAATATTAACATAAATGTCGTGAGGGCTAATCTTTTTGGACGTGGTAGAGTTATGCTGCAGTTATATTAGTGGTATATTTTTAGCACGAATGGATCGGCACGACCGGGGAAGGACCATGCTCTCATAGAATACCAGCGTAAAATAGCAGCTTGACGTTGCTGTTGTTGCTTGGTCCTATGATGAGTGTAGAGCTAGAAGGTAGGCAACAAATTCTTCAAAGACTGTACTGTACTGCTCTCAGGTATTAAAGTTTTTTCCCGCCAAAAAGTTATCGAAATTCTGGAAAAGTTGATTTCTGTAGGAGGAAGGGCTGGTGCGTACGGCAGATGACGGAGAGCTTCCAACCCCACCCAGCTCTTGTTACTTGTAGATCGTCTGTTGTGCAGTATGAGGTCGCGCGTTATCGTGCAGGAGTAGCGGGGATGAGCGATTGATCAAAGCTGGTTACATACGTGCGAGTCATTGTGTTCAGTTCTTCATAGTACATATCTGCAGTAATGCTCATCCCGTTTAGTAAGAAGCTGTGATAAATCACACCAGCGCTAGACCACCAAATAGTGACTATCACTTTTCTATGGGTAAGTTTCCGTTTAAGTTATTGTTTAGGTGATGAACCAGGATCCAACCAACTTGCTAAGCGCTTGCGGTTGCCAAACAGAATCCATTTTTCGTCATAGATAACAATGAGCGTCAGAATTCCTTTCGTATGCCAGTTAACCAATGCAAGGCACGTCTTGACGCGTACTTCGCACTGGCTATCATTGAGTTCGTAGGGCACCCATTTTTAAAGCTTTTTACCTTGCCAATTTGACGCAAATGTACCAATATTTTTTTGATGCTAACTTCAATACGTGGTGGAGCCATGCTGCAGCTATATTAGTAGTATAGTTGTAGCACGAATGGGTCAGCGCGACCGGGGAAGGACCACGCTCTCACAGAATACCAGCGTAATATGGCAGCTTGACACTGCTTTGTATCGTATGGTGAGTGTAGAGAACCGGAGACCCATTTTACTGGAAAAGAAGCATTCAATCTTAGTCCTCTCGGGTGACAACGCATCTGCATTTTGATTCTTTATTGAGGATAAATGTAGATGTCTATGTTTCACAGCAACCACTTACCATCAGGTGGACTGTGTGCTCGTTTGTCACCCTATCCCATAAAAAAATTCGATAGCTGCTGCTAATTCAGTCGTAGATTGAGTATTATCAGCTTCCACAATCGCCTTTAATTCGTCGTCGTAGACCAAAGTTTTCAGACTGCAACGGGGTTCATTTTTCAGGTCGAAATATTCAGAACAGAAGCGGGCAAACCAATAACAGGCGGTGTGTTGGTTCGTGGTATTCGCTAAATAAGCGTCGTTGATGTTGCGTGCCGCTTATGCCACGTTGGCGGTGCTCATATTCCATAATTACTTGTATTTTTAACGTATCCAATTTGACGAAAAAGATTCAAATACGATGAAAAATACCTAAATAAAAAAGAAATCCGTGTTTTTAAATTAAATTAATTTGAAATTAGAATTCTTAGCCAATAAAAAATGATTTTCATTTGAAATGGCCAGTACTGCAGAGTGGCGATTGCATAGGTAAAGACTTATTATTTACGCAAATACTAGGTACACATGAAATGAAACTAATTTTTCGTATTTCATTGCATTTATAAAAAAAAGGTGTCCAAAGAGCAGCTAATCACTCAGACCACGTCTTACTAAAATGTATGGGTACAGTGAAAAATTACAAAAGAAGTGAAGAGTGTGGCTAGCACATCGGCTACAAAATCTCAAGCCCGAGATCCCATTAGTCGATAGTAACACAGTTTGCAAATATATTTGTTAAAATTCCCACATAAATATGGGAGTTATAAGTCCCAGTAATTAAAATATGTCTTACTATCATTAAATTCAAACAAACACGGAGCAAAAATTGTGATAGAGAGGTTTATTTAACTTTGTTGATTCGCTGAAAATAACAGAAATCGTACAATAACAAATAGATGACGACGCAACCTATTTAAACTTTTGCAATAAGCTATCTGTTAGATATTGCATAGCCATAGATTGATGACCATGTGGATCAGAACCGTGCTTTGTGGCATTCTTTAGGGAGACCTCTCTTCGTTCAGCAGTGGACAAAAATACACCTGCCATTAGATGCATTTTTGTTCAGCAGAGTAGTATTAATGAATTATTAGTTTTATTTTACAATATAATATAATAAGTATTATATTATTCTAAACATGTTTTAACATCTCGCGATAGATTTTTTTTAAGCTGTGATTGGTGTGTTCTTCAATTGCTAAAACATACGATGTAAATCTGTTTTGATTTTGTTGTTGACTTTATCGCTATTGAGAAAACAGCTGGGCGGATTTTGTGCCTCAGTTTCCTCAAGATTAATGTATTCCTGTTTTTTTTTGAGTACTCTTTTAATAGATGTCAAAATATGTAATAAAAAATTGATATAATTTATAATAAGATAAAAAACAACACATTATTTAAAGGTCCAATTGGCATTGGAAGCCTTATTACTGAGAAGCGATCTCCACCAGGCACCTACATATTTTGCTTTATGAATTTAAATTTGACATAGTGATCATTCCTCCCTTCATACGGCAACATTGCGTGAAAGATTTGAATACCTGTATTCAGGTCGGCCAAATTAAAATAGCCATCCAGTACCGTCCCATTAAACTATGAGAGTTTAGAAATAGAAACATAGACAGAGACATAGAAAGTGGACCTAAGCTTGCCCATACATTTAGGCACTATAATCGTGTCCTGCGCAGATGGCTAGTGTCCTATTCGGTTAAATTTGAACCAGAAGAGTGTAGTCCTTCTTCTTCTTCTTCTTCACCTTCAGTTCATTTCTTTTAACTTAATTTTTATTATGTTTTTTCCACTCAAGTGTCATGTTTTGGGTATAAAAGTTTTCCATTTAAGAAGAATCAAGAATTATTATGTAAAATAAAAAGGAAAAACTATTGCTTTTTATTATAGTGCATCAAGCATTCATCCTATTATCAGAAGTTTAACATGGAAGTTTTAAAGTGAAACAATAATATGATACTAGCTTTTGGCCGCGACTTCTTCTTCGTGGATATTATACTTTAAACCATAGGTGATACATCCATATTCGCAGTAAATTCCACCGCTCTCTTTAGGGAAGATTTCCGAGATCAAAACTCGAAAATTTCATCTAAATCGGTTCAGCGGTTTAAGCGTGAAGAGGTACAATTACTCACGTGGCGATAAGCGGTGTTTCCCGCCACAACGCCCGCAGTTGTCCCGACCTACCTGCGCGTGCCGACCCGCACAATTTCATATCGTCGTTATTTTAAAATATGTGACCAAATTACGTAATTTAAAATACAAATTTATCTTATATGAACATTTTTTTTATAGGAGAGGGGGCGAACGAGCATGCGGCTCACCCGATGGTAAGTGAATACAGCCGTCCATGAACAAGACACAAGAATCAAGACAGAAGCGAATAAATTATTTTTTTATTTTTATTAAACTGAGTCTTGTAGATACCACCATTTTTCTTGGAATCACACTAGACGAGAAGCTTCAATGGAGCCCCCATATATCAAAACTAGCAAGCAGACTTAGTTCTGTAGCATATGCTGTAATGATAGAAGTCTAACCAGTGTTGAAACAGCTACACTAGTTTACTTTAGCTATTTCCATAGCATAATGGCGTATGGTATTTTGCTATGAGGACACGCAGCTGACACTGAAATTATATTTGTTTTACAGAAGAGGGCCATAAGAGCAATTTATGATTTAAAGCCTAAAAAGTCGCTGCGACAAAAATTTAAGGAAATTAATATATTAACTTTGGCCTCTCAATACATTTATGAAAATGTAATATACGGACACTAAAATAAAAGTAGTTTTACAAAAGTAAGTGATATTCATTCTGTAAATACTAGGAACAGACACAAGCTAGTAGTATCAGTTACTCGACTTCATCGAGTCAGTAATTCATTCTTGGGGCGATGTATACACTTTTACAACTTTTCTAAAATTCCAGAAAATATAAAAAGTTTGACCTGCTTAAAGTTCAAAAACTTTATTAAACTAAGTTTGTATAAAAAGGGTTATTATAATATAAAGGAATTTATGGATGATAATAACCCCTGGAAATGAGGTGATCGCTACCAAGCTATTTCTAATTTGTTGTGTTGTTAATTTGTGTAACATCATGATAGTAAGCTGTTATTTAAAAAAAAGTCCCGCTGGGTTTCTTGCTGTTTCATCCCAGTACAGAGGTTTTTTCCGAACCAGTGGTAATCAAACAAAAGAGTGACTTTCAATAAGTATTATTTATAATCTATATTAAATAAAAAAGTTTCTGTTTCTGTTTTGATTATATCCATTCGTTACTGCAAAATATGCATTGGAAATAAAGTATCAAATTATTGTATTTTTGGTTTATTTTTATAAAGTAAGTGTGACAAACGAGCACACAGTCTACCTGATGGTAAGTGGCCCATAGACATCTACATCTATCTTCGTTTGCGAATTAAAATGCAGATGCGTTGTCAGCCTTGAGGACTAAGATAGAATGCCTCTTTTCCAGTAAAAAAGGTCTCCGGTTCTCTACACTCACCATACGAAACACAGCAGCATTAAGCTGCTATTTTACGCTGGTATTATGTGAGAGCGTGGTCCTTCCCCAGTCGAGCCGACTCATTTGTGCTACAACTATACTATTAATATAGCTGCAGCATGGCTCTACCACGTATAAAACAATGGTTCACTACTTGTGGTAATAATGGCTTACACATAAAAGATATATACTAATTAATTATTCCACCAAACATTATATTTGTGTAACTTTAGAGTTTTTACACCGCACGCCAAAATAGCTTGCAGATGACAGATTTCTCTGACCAATATGTTGTTCTGACGTTTAAACTATATTATAGTAAAGTTTCCTTAATATACATTTAGTAGTTAACAGTGGTAGCAATAGCTGCCGCACGGATGGGCCGGCTCGAACCGGGGTGGTACCACGACCTCACAGATTACCAGCGTGAAGTAAAGGTTTACCTCTGCGTTTCGCTTGGTGAGTGCAGGTGGCCGGAGGCCCTTTTTACTAGAAATGAGGCATTCCATCTTAGTCCTCACGGGTGACAACGCATCTGCATTTCTATTTGTAATAGAGGATAAATGTAGATGTCTATGGGCCACAGCAACCACTTACCATCAGGTGGACTGTGTGCTCGTTTGTCAGCCTTATCCTATAAAAAAAGTAGTTTTTACATGGAAAAGTAAAAAAAATCCATGCTTTCTCACAAACTTTCACGTTTATAACATTAATAGGATTGTAATTATTAGAAAAGTCGCTAGAGACGTTATGAAAAAGCATAATATGGTATCCCTACATTCTTTAACAAAGGAATTTAAATGAATAGTCTACAACAAAAGATTACTCGATAAAAGCTATTCGAAGCACCATTTTTAAGAGATTAGATTCTCGTTTTAAGTGCACCGTCAAGAACTTTTAGTCTCGCAGAAATTCTTTGTTCAGGGGCAATGTTAAAAGCTGTTGCAAATGTTAGGAGCATGAACCCTTGGACTAAGACATATTTTGTATCTATATGTTCGATCAATTCAATTGACCAACAAAAGATAATGCGTAGTTAAAATATATTGTAGCAATATTTTTTTTTGAAACTGTGTAATGGCGATTGAAGCATATCCACTACCCTACATTTTCCTGTAGGTGT
Source organism: Parnassius mnemosyne (assembly GCA_963668995.1). NCBI lineage: Eukaryota > Metazoa > Arthropoda > Insecta > Lepidoptera > Papilionidae > Parnassius > Parnassius mnemosyne. Next base: position 36,053,024 of record CAVLGL010000079.1, on the reverse strand, counting down.
TGAAAGAGGCCACAGAGGGAAACTGAAACAGGCGGGTAGCAGCATCTTTCTGGTAATAACTTAAAATAATAAAAAAAAACTGCGGTAGCTAACGCGCTCGCCAAGCATGACGATTATGGTAAAATCTCTGAAAAAGGGACTTATATCTGTGAAGGATGGGCAAATTATAATTTCAAAGGATTTTAATTACGCTGAAACCTTAAGGGCAAATGGTGTAATGTTTTAATTTTTGCTGCATAACTTTAAAAAATTGGAGTATTCTTGTATATAGTCACTTTCTTTTCTGGCAAATAAGGAAAGTTAAATTGGAAATCAGTGTAGCAATTCTTTTGTCGGCACCAGCGCCAATTGTATTCGGATACTATTTCAGTTCTCAAGCACAAAAATACAAAAATAAGCGAATAATATCTTGAAATATTAACACTAAGGTCAATATCAAAGGCAAAGTTAAAACAGTATTTAAGTAGGTACACAAAACAAGCTTCTATAATATTCAGAAATTGTATCCTAAATTTACTTTAAGCATAAATAATATCTATAATATCATGAATATTTAACGACCCTTTATTGTTTTTTTCTTTCTTTTTGGAGTGAATATAGTATGTATATTTTAATAATACTGGAAACGTATATCGATTAGTATTTATAATATGTAATCTGTTTTTTTTTTAATTAAATGTACAACAGTTTTAATAAAAATATTATAATATAAGAGATACGCAGATAATATTCATCAAGCTCTATCTGTTGGTGAGTGGAGAGTGATCAAATGCATGTGAACAGTCATTTGGTTTGTTTATGTTTTCGGATAGAATTTCATAAGTGTGTTCGTTGTTGTGATATAAAAATTTATTCAATCGGCCTATTTCATTTATGCCGCTCATTTTTATCTGCAATATGTCTCTTCCTATAAGATAATCCACCACCGATATTTGATAGGGTAGCATTGTTAAATTAAGGGAAACAAAGGAGTGCAGAGTCCTTAGCGATAAAGACCCTATAATGAGGATATTATAATATTGTTCGGATATTATTACGATATTATTCAAAATTAACATGTTTTGTTAACATGTGTAATCTAAAACGGAATGATTCGTTAGCTGTAAGAAGAACTCAGATACTCATTATTTAATATAAAAAACACAACAGCAACACACTACTATTTATTAAATCTATTATTCTGTGCGCTCATAGTCTAGTTGTTTAGTACTCCATAGCCGGTAGTATAGGTAGTTCTACTACAGTATTGCCGGAGTTCAATATTCAATTGTTGTATTTTTACATTTTCACACACAGGTTCGTACCCAGGTCTTATGATTGCGGTAGAACGAAAAGAAGAAGAGCCAGAGTCGTGTTTAAAAAAAAGTTTACACATTCTTTTGCAACACGCTGAATAGATTGCATTTGCATTCCCGGTAACTTTTTTCCCCGACTGTCAAGGAAGGGTTATTTTAAGAATTCTGTTGCAACTACTCAATAATTATATTTCTATTTATATCGATCTGCAACTTGATAGGATGCGGCCATTGTCCACGTCTTTGGGCATTGGTTGGTTCTAATTTTTGACCAAATCGATTTTAAATTGGTAATTTTATCCCATAAATTTTAAAACCTTACCATTAAAAGCATGCAAGAAAACTGTAGTAGATTCTGCTTCGGCAATGAACATGCCACCGTATGCCCAAATTTTTTAGGAATATTAGCCAACTTGTCATAGAACACAGCAGTTGTCATAGCAATGGCAACACTGTTCTACTACTTAAAATAAATGTAATATATTATGGTACATGATAAAAGGAGACAATTTAAAAAGAGCTGTTAAAATGAGTATGCAGTCATCTTCCTTAAAGTAGGGAAGGACGTTATTTATTAATTTGTCTGTGGAGTCTGGGTAGAGTTGATTAGCAATTAGTTAATGAGGCACGAGATGTTGTGTTTGCAGACAACTCGTGATCGACAGTAAGTAGATTGCACTTAAGTTTTCCGCACAGAGTTCTAACAATAATTAAAGATACGCGTAAATAAATTATTAACTAAATGACTATTACTAATTTAACTATTTCTATGTCAAGAAAATTCAAAAAAAAAAATCAATAGAGGTACTTTTGAACTGATGTTTGTAGAAGTGGTTTGTTTTAATATTTAATTGTATGTGATGACGCCGAGTGTTGACAGCGTAAGAGAATAAATTCCATTTCGTCCCGTTAATTCCGTTAGGTCAATAGTCACCATACCATATAGTAAATGTCAGAATTATGGCTTCCGATAGGTGATGGTGTAATCATCTCGTCTAGATCAGACGGAAAATATCCAAACAGGCGACGGGCAGCAGCTTCAAAGGTAGGATATGTCTGGTGCATTGCCAAGCATGACCATCAAGGCAAATCCTTACTGAAACGGGACGAAGATGAAGAAGACGACGGTGAGATGTTAGGAAAGAGGTTACAGAAGAAGATGCAAGCTACACGTGGTAGTTGTAGCACGAATGGGTTGACTCGACCGGGGAAGGTCCACGCTCTCACAGAATACCAGCGTAAAATAGCAGCTTTATGCTGATGTGTTTCGTATGGGGAGTGTAGAGAACTAGAGGCCCTTTTTACTGGAAAAGAGGCATTCTATGTTAGTCCTCACGGCTGACAACGCATCTGTATTTTAATTCGCAAACGAAGATAGATGCGTATGTCTATGGGCCACAGCAACCACTTACCATCAAGTGGACTGTGTGCTCGTTTGTCATCCTAATTCTATAAAAAAAACCGGCAAAGTGCGAGTCGGACTCGCGCACCGAGGGTTCCAACATATCTGTAGGTATATAAGTTTAAAATTATTAAAAATATTTTTATTATATGATGTAACTAAAAATGTATGCTTTTCGCAATGTTTCCTTTATCTGTGCTATAAAAAGTTCCTTCATACCAAATTTCAAGATTCTGAGTTCACGGGAAGTACCCTGGGTTTTGATTCCCTTGCGAATGTCGAAAATTTACGGTATAAACGGCTGTATCTTTTGATTGCGTTGGCTTAGAAGTTTGATTTTTTCACAGCTCTAAGGAACAGTAGACTTAAGTGTTTGGTAGTAATTTCAGCTTGATACCTCCACGCGTTCCTGAGAAAAAGGGTCTTGACTGACAGACAGACAGACTGACAGACGGACAACAAAGTGATCCTATAAGGGTTCCGTTTTTTCCTTTTAAGGTACGGAACCCTAAAAAGCTCTTTTTTCTTTATAAATCGTCTCGATCTCATACCACCTACCACCTACATTTACTAATACAACATAGCAAAAAAAACTAGATTTGTTTAATAAAGGACCGTTTTATTAAATCATGAATTATAATAATACCATATTAACAATTTCAGGTTTGAAAGATGACCTTATCACAAAAATTGATAAGGGCGTGCTTCGATGGTTTGGGCACGTTGAGCGAATGAGTGACGACCGAATGGTGAAGAAAATATATAGCGCGAAAATTAATATTAAAAGGTGTCGAGGTAGACCGAGACTAACTTTCGAAGACCATGTGAGCAAATTGCTCGAAGAGGGTAGAAACGAAACACAGCAGCATTAAGCTGCTATTTTACACTGGTATTCTGTGACAGCGTGGTCCTTCCCCAGTCGAGCCGACTCATTCGTGCTACAACTATACTATTGATATAGCTGCAGCATGGCTCTACCACGTATAAAACAATGGTTCACTACTTTTGGTAATAATGGCTTACACATAAAAGATATATACTATATATCTTTATATACTTTTTTGTAGAACTATTTAGGAGAAATTATTCCACCAAACATTATGTTTGTGTAACTTTAGAGTTTTTGCACCGCACGCCAAAATAGCTTGCAGATGACAGATTTCTCCAACCAACATGTTGTTCTGTCAACTTAAACTATATTATTGTAAAGTTTCCTTAAAATACATTTAGTAGTTAACATCCGATGGGCCGGCTCGAACCGGGGGGGTACCACGACCTCACAGTATACCAGCCTGAAGTAAAGGTTTACCTCTGCGTTTCGCTTGGTGAGTGCAGGTGGCCAGAGGCCCTTTTTACTGGAAATGAGGCATTCCATCTTAGTCCTCACGGGTGACAACGCATCTGCATTTTGATTTGTAATAGAGGATATATGTAGATGTCTTTGAGCCACAGCAACCACTTACCATCAGGTGGACTGTGTGCTCGTTTGTCAGCCTTATCGTATAAAAAAAGAAGTAGTTTTTGCGTGGAAGAGTAAAAAACATCCATGCATTCTCACAAACTTTCACGTTTATAACATTAATAGGATTGTAATTATAAGAAAAGTCGCTAGAGACGTTATGAAGAAGCGTTATATGGTATCCCTACATTCTTTAACAAAGGAATTTAAATGAATAGTCTACAACAAAAGATTACTCGATAAAAGCTATTCGAAGTACCATTTCTAAGAGATTAGATTCTCGTTTTAAGTGCACCGTCAGGAACTTTTAGTCTCGCAGAAATTCTTTGTTCAGGGGCAATATTAAAAGCTGTTGCAAATGTTAGGAGCATGAACCCTTGGACTAAGACATATTTTGAATCTATTTGTTCGATCAATTCAATTGACCAACAAAAGATAATGCGTAGTTAAATATATTGTAGCAATTTTTTTTTATTGAAACTGTGTAATGGCGATTGAAGCATATCCACTTCCCTACATTTTCATGTAGGTGTTGAAAGAGGCGACAGAGGGAAACTGAAACAGGCGGGTAGCAGTATCTTTCTGGTAATAACTTAAAATAATAAAAAAAACTGCGGTAGCTAACGCGCTCGCCAAGCATGACGATTATGGTAAAATCTCGGAAAAAGGGACTTATATCTGTGAAGGATGGGCAAATTATAATTTCAAAGGATTTTAATTACGCTGAAACCTTAAGGGTAAATGGTGTAATGTTTTAATTTTTGCTGCATAACTTTAAATAATTGGAGTATTCTTGTATATAGTCACTTTCTTTTCTGGCAAATAAGGAAAGTTAAATTGGAAATCAGTGTAGCAATTCTTTTGTCGGCACCAGCGCCAATTGTATTCGGATACTATTTCAGTTCTTTAGCACAAAAATACAAAAATAAGCGAATAATATCTTGAAATATCAACACTAAGGTCAATATCAAAGGCAAAGTTAAAACAGTATTTAAGCAGGTACACAAAACAAGCTTCTATCATATTCAGAAATTGTATCCTAAATTTACTCTAAACATAAATAATATCTAAAATATCATGAATATTTAACGACCCTTTATGGTTTTTTTTTTCTTTTTGGAGTGAATATAGTATGTATATTTTAATAATACTGGAAACGTATATCGATTAGTATTTATAATATGTAATCTGTTTTTTTTTTAATTAAATGTACAACAGTTTTAATAAAAATATTATAATATAAGAGATACGCAGATAATATTCATCAAGCTCTATCTGTTGGTGAGTGGAGAGTGATCAAATGCATGTGAACAGTCATTTGGTTTGTTTATGTTTTCGGATAGAATTTCATAAGTGTGTTCGTTGTTGTGATATAAAAATTTATTCAATCGGCCTATTTCATTTATGCCGCTCATTTTTATCTGCAATATGTCTCTTCCTATAAGATAATCCACCACCGATATTTGATAGGGTAGCATTGTTAAATTAAGGGAACAAAAGAGTGCAGACTCCTTAGCGATAAAGACCCTATAATGAGGATATTATAATATTGTTCGGATATTATTACGATATTATTCAAAATTAACATGTTTTGTTAACATGTGTAATCTAAAACGGAATGATTCGTTAGCTGTAAGAAGAACTCAGATACTCATTATTTAATATAAAAAACACAACAGCAACACACTACTATTTATTAAATCTATTATTCAGTGCGCTCATAGTCTAGTTGTTTAGTACTCCATAGCCGGTAGTATAGGTAGTTCTACTACAGTATTGCCGGAGTTCAATATTCAATTGTTGTATTTTTACATTTTCACACACAGGTTCGTACCCAGGTCTTATGATTGCGGTAGAACGAAAAGAAGAAGAGCCAGAGTCGTGTTTAAAAAAAAGTTTACACATTCTTTTGCAACACGCTGAATCGATTGCATTTGCATTCCCGGTAACTTTTTTCCCCGACTGCCAAGAAAGGGTTATTTTAAGAATTCTGTTGCAACTACTCAATAATTATATTTCTATTTATATCGATCTGCAACTTGACAGGATGCGGCCATTGTCCACGTCTTTATGCTTTGCTTGGTTCTAATTTTTGACCAAATCGCTTATAAATTGGTAAATTTATCCCATAAATATATAAAACCTTACCCATTCAAAGCGTGCAAAACAACTGTACATTCTGCTTCGGCAATGGAGATGACACCGTATGCCCTAGTTTTTTGAAAAATTTGCCAAATCGTCATAGAAAACAGGAATTGTCATAGCTATGGCAACACTGTTCTATTACTTAAAATAAATGTAATATTTTATGGTACATGATAAAAGGAGACAATTTAAAAAGAGCTGTTAAAATGAGTATGCAGTCATCTTCCTTAAAGTAGGGAAGGACGTTATTTATTAATTTGTCTGTGGAGTCTGGGGAGAGTTGATTAGCAATTAGTTAATGAGGCACGAGATGTTGTGTTTGCAGACAACTCGTGATCGACAGTAAGTAGATGGCACTTAAGTTTTGCGCACAGAGTTCTAACAATAATTAAAGATACGCGTAAATAAGTTATTAACTAAATGACTATTATTAATTTAACTATTTCTATGTCAAGAAAATTCAAAAAAAATCAATACAGGTACTTTTGAACTGATTTTGTAGAAGTGGTTTGTTTTAATATTTAATTGTATGTGATAACGCCGAGTGTTGACAGCGTAAGAGAATAAATTCCATTTCGTCCCATTAATTCCGTTAGGTCAATAGTCACCATACCATAGAGTAAATGTCAGAATTATGGCTTCCGATAGATGATGGTGTAATCATCTCGTCTATATCAGACGGAAAATATCCAAACAGGCGACGGGCAGCAGCTTCAAAGGTAGGATACGTCTGGTGCATTGCCAAGCATGACGATCAAGGCAAATCCTTACTGAAACGGGATAGGCCAATGCTGCAGAATTTTTTAGCGCTGATGAAGAAGACGACGGCGAGATGTTAGAAAAGAGGTTACAGAAGAAGATGCAAGCTACACGTGGTAGTTGTAGCACGAATGGGTTGACTCGACCGGGGAAGGTCCACGCTCTCACAGAATACCAACGTAAAATAGCAGCTTAATGCTGCTGTGTTTCGTATGGGGAGTGTAGACAACCAGAGGCCCTTTTTACTGGAAAAGAGGCATTCTATGTTATTCCTCACGGCTGACAACGCATCTGCATTTTAATTCGCAAACGAAGATAGATGCAGAAGTCTATGGGCCACACCAACCACTTACCATCAAGTGAACTGTGTGCTCGTTTGTCATCCTAATTCTATAAAAAAAAGCTCTTTTTTCTTTATAAATCGACTCGATCTTATACCACTTACCACCTACATTTACTAATACGACATAGCAAAAAAACTAGATTTGTTTAATGAAGGACTGCTTTATTAAATCATGAATTATAATAATACCATATTAACGTTAATACCACATACTTTGTCTAGACAACTTATAAAGAAGTGCAACTAACTAATAACTATTTTCATTTTTTTGGCTTTGGTTCTTTGATACAGTACATTATTTAGTATGACTTTAGAAGTTGTTCAATAACATTGAAATTATTTAATTCTTTTCAATACTTTGTTTTATCCCGTAATCATATCTTCCGTTATAACAAAATTAAACTGTTGAAATTCTTGGATGCTACTGTTTCTATTAAATAACAATGCTATGTTATGCTTTTCATTTAAAACAATTAAATTTCTCTCTTCAATGTAAGCTAGACAATGCACCCGCATTTTGAACAATTCTGTGGTAACTTGACGTCTAAATGTTAGGATGGGAGACATAAAACTAACCACAACTTGTTAAATGTTTTACTAAAACCGTTTAAGCCTTTGTAACAACACAACATCTGTTTTCTACTGTCATCACATGTTCTATTGTGAAATAAATTAAACAATTTTATTTTTATTAAAAAAGCTGCTCTTAACCAAAAGTTAAAACCAACTTCTAAAATTAAAATGAATAAAATAATTTCCATATTATAGCTTCTAAAGTCGGTACTAAGATATGATTGTAGTGTATCTAAGAATTAATGCCTTGAATTTCGAAACTGTAATATAGATTTGTATTATTCTTTTAATGTTTTGATGTAGATGTTCACTTTTAATTATTTGGTTACTTAGATACAATGTTAATTAGAAAACAAGTTACATACAAATCTTCATCCACTACGTTTATACTATTTAGATGGAATTTTTGCTTATAATTTATATATGTACCATCCCTGAAGAGTTACATAATGGATTAAAAAAATCATTTGAACAATTTTAACCGTTTCTGAGAAAGCAGTGAAAAATCATAAATACAAACGCGTTGAATATAGAACCTTCTAGTTTTTGAACTTGGTTATACACATACCTACCACTGTCATTAAATTTATGTGAAATACATTTCATACAATAATTACAAAATAATTATTTTATAATAAATATTCGAAATTTGTTGATTGTTATTTTTAGGCCCTCCACTGGAGACCTCGTCTAGGCAAACGTAGTACGCCCCGTAACTAGATGGAGCCACGATCAGCTCAAAGTGGGTAGTAGAAACTGGATGCATGTAGCCGAAGACCGGGTTGAGTGGCGCGCCTTGGAAGATGCCTTAGTCCAGCAGTGGACTTGCGCAGGCTGATGTAATGATTTTTAGGTCACAAGTCTTTAGTAGTTATGGTGCACCGGTCGTTAAAGCGATACACAAACATAAGTGTGATGCCTACTTTTTGAAGCATTTTAAAGTTGATACACTCCTTACCGTTCCTGTGCATATAAATAACTTTAATTCTGTTTAACTTAATGTCTGCGTCATAATGTAATTGTAAATCACGGTTAAAATAAATAGTGATGACGTCTAATCTATCGTTGTTTCATGCGATAACAAACGCATTCCAAATTAAAATTTAGAAAAAAAATTTTGAAAATTTCAATTTCAATAAAATAATTTCAATATTATTGAACAACTTCCAAAGTTATGCTAATTAGTGTACTGTATCGCAGAACCAAAGCCCAAAAATTGAAAGTAGTTATTAGTTAGCTGCACTTCTATATAAGTTGTCTAGACAAAGTATTTGGTATTAGCGTTAATATGGTATAATTATAATTCATTATTTAATCGGTGTCATCACATACAATTAAATATTATTAAAACAAACCACTTCTACAAAAATCAGTTCATAAGTACCGCTATTGATTTTTTTTAATTTTCTCGACATAGAAATAGTTAAATTAATAAAAGTCATTTAGTTAATAACTTATTTACGCGTATCTTTAATTATTGTTAGAACTCTGTGCGGAAAACTTAAGTGCAATCTACTTACTGTCGATCACGAGTTGTATGCAAACACAACATCTCGTGCCTCATTAACTAATTGCTAATCAACTCTCCCCAGACTCCACAGACAAATTAATAAATAACGTACTTCCCTATTTTAAGGAAGATGACTGCATACTCATTTAAGCGGCTCTTTTTAAATTGTCTCCTTTTATCATGTACCATAAAATATTACATTTATTTTAAGTAATAGAACAGTGTTGCCATAGCTATGACAATTCCTGTTTTCTATGACGATTTGGCAAATTTTTCAAAAAACTAGGGCATACGGTGTCATCTCCATTGCCGAAGCAGAATGTACAGTTTTTTTGCATGCTTTGAATGGTAAGGTTTTATATTTATAGAATAAAATTACCAATTCAAAAGCAATATGGTCAAAAATTAGAACCAAGTAAAGCACGTGGACAATGGCCGCATACTGTCAAGTTGCAGATCGATATAAATTAATATATAATTCTTGAGTATCTCCAACAGAACTTTAAAATAACCCTTCCTTGGCAGTCGTGTAAAAAAGGTACAGGGAATGTAGCAAATCGATTCGGCGTGTTGCAAAAGAATGTGTAAACTTTTTTTAAAACACAAATCTAGCTCTTATATTTTTGTTTCTACCGCAATCGTAAGACCTGTGTTCCATGCAAATGTAAAAATACGGCAATTGAATATTTAACTCTGGCAATACTGTAGTAGAACTACCTATACTACCGACTATGGAGTACTAAACAACTATACCATGAGTGAATAGACAGTGTTAATAAATAGTAGAGTGTTGCTGCTGTGTTTTTATATTAAATGATCAGAACTGGAGTTATTTTTACAGGTCACGTCACAATCATTCGTTACCTCATTATTTAATTTTTAGAGGTTAACAAAACAATTAAACAAATTTTAAATCATAATAATCTCATTATAGGGTCTTTATCGCTAGGGACTATGCGCTGTTTTGTTTAATTATAATTTATATGTGGACATGATAGATTAATGAAAAATATAGATTCTCTCGCGTTCCGCTAAAATATCTGTGTTGTGAAACACTATACCAATGTCACCTGAGGATAACTAAATCTTTCAAATCTTAGGATAAATAAATCATTTTGTAAATCTAATGTATTCTCGATAAACATTCTATTTATCGTGGCCTAAATATGTAATTAGTCAACTAACTAATGACAATTAGATCAATTCAAAAAAGGGGGAATTTCTTAATTCGACTGTACATTTTATGTGTTACCTCAGAACTTTTGGAACGAATTTCCTTATCAGACGGTACGGATTTGGCAGATCGGCTCGGAGATTGGCCATCCGTCACGATCCCCTCTATACTGTTTTGTTTTAAATGACGCTTCATTTTAATAGACGCTAGTAATTCATTCATTTGTATTTGTTAATTAATAATATAATACGTTTATCAATAATAATATACTACCAAAGGAACTTCGTTCCAACTGAGTGTTCCATGACACTCGCGCATGTTTTTTTTCTAGGTGAAATGATTTTGATGATTCTTTTTTTATTTCAAATCTAGTGCTTATCATGTGGTCCCATATTAATTTAATCAAGATCTGAGCAGTAGTTTTTGAGTTATCCTTACTAATGCATATTTAATTGACTTCGACTACATTGATGATGTTCTCATTTTATTTATATTGAAGTGGGTTGTACAAAATATTTAATGATACCACTGTTAGTACTGCACTACTACTAGTAGCAGTAGCCAAATACTTTCTTTACTACGCCACGTGGTTGTAAACAAATTTTCTTAAATTAGGAATTTAAAAAGAAACATGATAGCTATGGGAAACGATTGCCTAATATCTCACAGTCTGCGAGCAAACCAAGTCATTGCTCGATGGCACCTATGACTGTGTTAAACACAATTATTACAAGTATTAATTTACATAAGACAGGCCATACATACGCAGAAAGTATTGCGATGTTTTTTTTGTATGAGATACTGGCCAGTTACATTTTTTGATAAATACGATTATTTATAAGTAAAATTACGAATTTTATAATGTCTATTGTCGCGTTAAGGATTTCAAGTGTCATCTAAAACCGGACGAATCTTTTGATAGAATTCAAATGGCATTCATGGATAAAGCCCTTATAAGGCAAACGTGTACGGCTGGTATAACAAATTTCAGCACGTTCGACTAACTTTGAGACATGAAGAAAAGAGTCGCGCTTTGCCGGCTCCTACGTAAGAAAATGTGCTTACAGGGAAAAATTTAATTGAAGACAAAAGTTAAATTACATATGAAGAATTCAACACCTATTGCAGATAGGATCGAAAAACGTTCATGAGATTTTATACGAACATCTTCGCGTGAAAAGGATAGTTTCGCGTTTCGCGTACCACCTTCTTTCCATTTTCGAAGTGAATGAGCAATGCAGGGAAGAATTTGCTCGTTTTTTTGTTTTCACTTTGACGGTTATCTGCAGTTAATTCCTTTATAAAATGGTATTAACATCAACACCGAATGGATTTCTACTAAATACAAGCCATAAGATTGCCAGTGCAAGCGATTAACACTTTGTAAAGATGCTGGTGCATCATATGTATATATCACATATGTGGGGTGGCCGTGGGTATCGTAAGAGGCGACAGTGGGAAACAGATCAGGAGAGAAAAATTACTGAAAAAAAATCACTGTGGTTTCCAACCCGCTTCTCATGCGTAACAACCCCCATGTTGAAAGGTACAAAAAGACGGCCCCCAGTCCCCGGTGGCCCGCTATTCCTGGCAATGGCGGTTGGGGAAAGATAATTACCAATTAGTATATGACCAAGGACAAATGTTTACTCACATCTTATCACGGGATACCGATTAAGAATTTTATTGTTCTGCAAACAGACCTTACCTTTCATCGAGATAATGAATCCAGCATCTATTCAATTAATATTGAATTGTAATTTTAATCGAACGCTCCAATATTTATCATGATCTTCAATCTTAGTTGCAAACACATTAACATTTATTTGATTATAAACTGTGTTCAGAGTATAAATTGTGATTAGAAATTATGGAAAAAAGTAAGCTGTTTTAGGACTTGGTATAATATTTTTATTTACTCACGAAACGATATGGAATAGTATTAGGAATATTTATCCACTATCCCATTTAGTTTCGTGGGTGTCGTAAGAGGTGACAGATGGTAACTGAAACAGCAGATGGGCAGCTGGATCTACCTGATAACAAGTGAAAATAATAAAATCTGCGATTGCTATCCCGCCTTCTAACCGTGGCAACTACGGATGCAAAAATTCTGCTTAAAAAATACGGCCTATATTTTTTTGGTAAGAATTAAAAAGGCACAAGATTCAAATAATTTTACGATAGCAAATGTATATGTTAATTTAATATGTTTTTATAATAGAATGATAAAGTATATAACTTATAACTAAAATAAACTGAGAGCCTTGGTAGTTTACTGGCTAATCGTTTGCCGTAAATTTTAAAGTACGCGAGTAACCCCAGTTTGGTGTCTGCCGGTTCCAATTAAATGTTAATAATTATTTTAAATGCTGAATTGTCACATGCTCGCCGGTGAAGGAAAATATTGTGTTGGAGTCTGCATGCTTGAGGAATAAAATATTTTGAGTGCATGTAAAGAAGGCAACACGCACTTATTTCAGTGTGGTAGATCAATTGCTCCAAAACCATCTCAGAAATGAGGGGAAGCAGTGACACGTATAATAATGGTGTAACTTTATTTTTTTTAAACGAAACAAAGAATATAAATTAAGAAAATACTTTCTTCTCCGTAAGACTTATCTGTTCTATGTACTAGTATGTCCAATAGTACAGTTAAAAAGGCAAGAAATACGTATGAGATGACGGATTTTATTTACTAAAAAAACCTAAATTTTTAACGTTTTTTTGTTCATTCATAATGGACTCGTTCGTACTTTTGCCTGTGTCAAGTAATATAAAATTATCGTCTATAATAATTTGTTTGAAAACTTCTTTACAAAATGTTGATGAGTCACATTCCGAAGTTTTTGGTAGATTTTGACAACAGCCTGAGACAGTAGATAGTCGATGGCGGTAGTATCTCAAGGCACAATAGCAAGAACAATAAGTTAAGGTTCGTATCATTATTAGATCACTTCTTTCATCGTTTTCGCTTATAGTTCACACGTGCAGACATTTAACACACAAAATCGCACTACTTTTACGTAACAAAATCCACTTCAAACCATCATTTAAACAATAATACAGTAGCAGTGATCCGCCACCAACCAAATTCCCGCCAAAACCACCTTCTAAAAATTTGAATATCGAATTACAATATATATGGAAAAAGCGCCGTATCAACCTTTCTTTTGAATCCCCTTGGGGATCACGACAAGGGAGTCCGTCGATCGTTATGCATACTTACAGGCTGCATTTTACGTAAATTACTTAGGGGATTTATGCTAAGTGCTTCTAGTGATATGAATTCTAGCTTGTAAATTTAAAGTTATCGTGTGGTGGCGACATAATAATATGCACTTATCGTAAATATCGACTATGTATAGTCGCTTATGGAAAAGGCTAGACAGTCCTTTGACCTCCATAGATAGCGGTATTTTTTACGTAATAAAGGTGACAAACAAATTCCTCTGACAGTAAGTGGATGCTGCAGCCTATAGACTTCTACATATGTCCTATAAGAATCGAAATACAAAATGCATTGTAATTGCGTCACATTTGAGGACTAAGATGGCATGTCTTGTTTTCAATACCTTCAGTCTTCATTTCTCTACATTGACCATACCATACACAGCAGCACTAAATGTTTACTTCTCGATGATATTCTTTGTGAGCATAGTCCTTGTACTCTCGTGCCTACTTATTCGTGCTACAATTGTACGAGTAATACAGCTGCAGCGTGGCTCAACGAAATAACAAAATACCTTTTTATAAGCCACGTATAGAATACCCAGACCGTTGACGGAGAAGCCACAGACCTTGCTGGTGGCACTGCAATTTCCAATTCATCTACTTCTATTCCTAAACAGAGAAGAAGTTTTATGATCTAGTAACGTTGCCATAATATGACTACTAAAAATTTAATTGAATATAACGTGTACACACGGAATATTAAATTATGTAATTTCTATGGGATACTGGTAGAGAAGTTATGTCGTAATTAAGTTAATTGAATCTAGAGTTAATGTGGGGTACCTATTATGTAAGGCGTAACATAATTATTACCTGTATTTTAGAAATATTATAAGTATTAGATGTTGCAACTTGTATCATATTACAAATAGTTATGTTTATTACGTGGTAGAGCCATGCTGCAGCGATATTAGTAGTATAGTTGTAGCACGTATGGGTCGGATCGACCGGGGAAGGACCACGCTCTCACAGAATATCAGCGTAAAATAGCAGTTTAACACTGCTGTGTTTCGCTTCGTGAGTGTAGAAAACCGGAGACCCTTTTTACGGAAAAAGTGGCATTCCATCTTAGTTCTCACGGGTGACAATGCATCTGCATTTTGATTCGCTAACGAGGATAGATGTAGATGTCTATGGGCCACAGGAGCCACTTACCATCCGGTGGACTGTGTGCTCGTTTTTCATCCTATCTTATAAAAAAATCAGGATTTATTGCAAAACCGTATTGGACATTATTAAAGAAAGGTTTAACTGACAAAGATAAAAACGATATGGGGAAGTCCGCATATCGTCCCTTGAGTGTCATCAAAGGCGACAGTGAAACAAACCAGGAGACCCCCTACAATACAAATGGGGGAGGCCTATGTACGGCAGTGGACTTAATAGGCTATAACGGTAACGATTGCATATAAATTCAATATTAAATATTATGTAGCTCATAATTTACTTACCAAATTGAGTGAACCACTTTACAGTTCTCCTGGGGCTCGTGTAGTTACAAAGTCATTTTTGTATTTAATAGATAAAAACCAATAGCAATTACTCTTCGAAAGTAGATCACTTTTAACGTAAGTGTGATATTATAGTATTGTTTTAGAATTTTTGGTGGAAAATGTATACGTGTTCATTATGTATAAATGATGTATAATATATTATATATCACTATATTTTATCCCATACTAGCTGGTATCCAACGCGTTGTTGCCGTAAAAGAAATAATTGCGGAAATATCGTTATTAATTTGGAAGAATTATGTTTTATAGTTAGGAATGATAATACATTCATTGAAATTGAATTACATATAACTTTGAAATCGATTTGTCTGTACGATACGTGCGCCACCTACTGTAAATTAATTGTACTATTCCTATGAACTTCGCGCAAGTGCAAGCAATAACTTGACAAAGTTTAAGCGCAATCTGATGAACGGTATGGCAGCACATAGAATACGAAGAAGCGATCCGCCCCGGCTTCGCACGGGTGATTTTTGGATCGCGACAACATATGCATGGGTTATACATATAAAACTTCCTCTTGAATAAATCTGACTATTTATGAAGACCACATCTATATCCGTTGGGTAGTTTAAATGATCTAAGCGTACAGGCGGCGGGAAGCGACTTTGTTTTATGCTATGTAGAGATTATGGTGACGTGTAGTGATGGCTTAAGAGAATTCGCTATCCCTTATCATCCTATGAGTGACAAGGCCTCCGTGGTTGATCCATTTATTTCTAAGAGTTTGTCTGGGTAAGTACAACTCTTCCACCGTTTTCTGTCAACAAATAGCAGTGCTTGCACTCTATTTGAAGGCTAATATTATGTTCTGTTGGCTTTAAAGAGCCAGCATAATTATAGGCTAAAGCATTTCATCTTAGTCCTCAGGGGTCCTTTGTTTGCAGATGGGTGCAAGTGTCCATGGTCTGCAGTAGCCACTTACCGTTAGATGGACCCTAAGTTCGTGTGTCAAATCAGTTTTATAAAAAAGGCGGGAAATTGAATAAAAGATGGGAAGCAGCGTTTTCAATAAATCAAAACTCAAAAAAAAAACCACTTGCAAAGTGCAGCTACTATGGCTACAATCTCCTTGTTATGTAGTAATAATCTATTGGAAGGCAATCAGTGATCATTACAGAATATAAAATGTACACAACATTTT
Source organism: Parnassius mnemosyne (assembly GCA_963668995.1). Lineage (NCBI taxonomy): Eukaryota > Metazoa > Arthropoda > Insecta > Lepidoptera > Papilionidae > Parnassius > Parnassius mnemosyne. The sequence continues at coordinate 36,036,472 of CAVLGL010000079.1, read as the reverse complement.
ATAATCATTACAGAATATAAAATGTACACAACATTTTATATTCTGTAATGATCACTGATTGATTCAATGTCTTTGCACTCGTGAATGGTGTTTGTGAACGATTTATAATGATTTTTCTGTTCTATTTTACTCTATTACTCTTAACAGTGGTAGAGCGTCGCGTGACTCTAAAATACAACATTTTTAATAAAAAAAGAATCAGTTAAATTGTAAACCGCACAATTAACGAACATATCGCGTAACAAACACAAAGAAGAGGGAAAAAACATCCTTCCTAATTCCTCCTAATTGCTTGAAGTCCCCTAATACCTCAATTTCAATAATGATATTAAAAATATTGATTTTATTTGAGTAACTGGCTATTTATTATTTTAACAGTGGTAGAGCCAGGCGGCAGCTTTCGCTGTCGCACGGATGGGCCGGCTCAAACCGGGGTGGTAACATGACCTCACAGAGGGGAAATCCCCTCGCGACTAAAACTGCTCGGGGCAAACGGAGCAATAAGACCAAGGCGACCCATGTCACGCTATCCGTGAATTCGCAACATCAGGGGATTTCATTCCAACCTTAACGCTATCCATTACCATCTAGAGACGGCGTAGCCGGCCTTGCTCTTTCTAACCGAGACTCAGGTGTGCTCTCCGGCTGATACCTCATATCTGTCCTACCTAGGTTACAAGTAAGAACACTCCTTTGTACCTCGGGCTGGGGCTTGCGTATACGTCTATCCCCACGTCTACGAATGCCTCTATAGGTCCCATAGCTGTAATGCCGACACAGACCGACTCATTGACCACGTCCAAATGGCTGTAGACTCCGTGCTACAACAGGTTCCATCCGCAGAGATCGTGATACTCGGTGATTTTAACGCCCACTACGCTAAATGGCTTGGTTCCCGTTTAACCGATCATGTGGGTAGATATGTCTATGACTTTGCCTTGGCATATGGTCTAACACAACTGGTTACTTCGCCTACGCAGTTCCCAGATGTGGAGGATCATGTACCTTCCCTGTTGGACTTTCTGCTTACCTCTCATCCGAACGGATTTCCATCGATGCCCCTCTGGGCTCTTCGGACCATTGTCTGATCCGGTGTACGGTGCCACTCACGCTCCCATCGCAGTTGCAATCTGCAGCTTGCCGCCGTATTTGGCACTATGGGGCAGCCGATAGGGACGGGATGCGGTCTTTTTTTGCATTCTACCCTTGGCGGCGGGTTGCTTCTCGCCGGAAGATCCCAGCGTTGTTGCCGATTATGTTGCTGATATGCTACTTCAGGGTATGGAACTTTTTATTCCATCCTCTGTGGTATCCATCGGAGGCAGATTCCAACCATGGTTTGGTCGCTCCTGTAAAATAGCATCACGCTATAAGCAGGAGTGCTACCGGGCCTGGTATGACGCATCATAGTCTCGGGATGTAAACACCGGAGCACTTAAATAGTAGTATAATTCCGCCTCCAGGTTCTTCAAAAGCGTCATTGCCAAGGCAAGGTCTGAGCACATCGGCAGAATTGGCGAGAAGCTAGTTCGCCTTCCTTCGGAAACCCGTGAATTCTGGTCTCTTGCCAAGGCTGTCCAAGGGAACTTCTGTCAGCCATCTCTTCCATCCCTGCACAGAGAGGATGACTCACTGACCCATGCCGCAAAGGAGAAAGCCGATCTGTTAAGCTCTCTCTTTGCGTCCAACTCGACTGTATATGCCGGGGGAACACACCGCCGACCATCCCGCGGTGTGAGTGCTCCATGCCGGATGTGCGGTTTACGCAGCGCTCGGTTTGCAAAGCACTCTTCTCCCTGGACGTCAGCAAGTCGAGTGGGCCTGATGGAGTCCCTCCCATTGTGCTGAAGACGTGTGCTCCGGAGTAGGAACCGGTTTTAATGCATCTTTTCTGGTACTACTACTCCCAAAGCGTAGTCGTGAATCCATGGAAGACAGCTTTGGTCCACCCGGTCCCTAAAAATGACGATCGCTCAGACCAGTCCAACTACAGGCCTATCGCCATCACAGCCTTGTTCTCCAAAATAACGGAATCCATTATATACTGCCAGCTCATGAGGTACCTTGAGGATCACCAGCTGATTAGTGACCGCCAGTACGGTTTTCGTCAGGGTCAATCAGCTGGTGATCTTCTGGTCTACCCTACTCATAGATGGGCGGAGGCAGTAGGGTCCAAGGGGGAGGCATTGGCTGTTAGTTTGGACATAGCGAAGGCCTTCGATCGGGTCTGGCACAAAGCGCTTCTTTCGAAGCTTCCTTTCTATGGGCTTCCCGAGAAATTGTGCAAATGGATCACCAGTTTCCTTGCTGATCGGAGCATCAAGGTCGTAGTAGACGGTGCAAGCTCTGATTTCAAGCCTAACAACGCTGGTATTCCACAAGGCTGCGTGCTATCACCAACGCTGTTTCTTCTGTATATCAATTATATGTTGCAAACAAGTCACATTCATTGCTATGCAGACGACAGACAGCACTAGTGATGGCTTATATACAGGCCGTGCCAATATTTCTCGGAAAACGTCGCCGAGTACCGGGACAAACCTGTGTATGAAATCTAATCTTTGCTGTCAGTCTGTCTGTCAGTCTCGGATTGGGGGCGACTCAATCTAGTCTAGTTCAATCCCTAGAGGACACAAGTTTGCGCGTTTACCGCTAAAAAGAACCCCTTTGTCGTATCTCCTCAGTTTCAAGGCACTCCTTTTGCTGCCTCAGCTTGCATCGGAATCCTCGGCGTCGACATATCGAATAGTGTACAGTTTTGTGGTCACTTGGAAGGGAAGGCCAAACTGGTCTCTAAAAAGCTTGGCGTGCTCAGCAGAGCGAGACAGGATTTCATGCCGGCACATCGCTTGCTACTTTACAAAGCGCAAATCTGGCCTCACGTGGAATACTGCTCTCATCTCTGGGCCAGGGCACCCCAGTGCCAGCTCCTTTCACTTGACCGCATCCAGCGCAGAGCGGTTCAAATCGTCGACGACCGAGTTCTTTCTGATCGGCTCGATACATTGGCACTGCGTAGAGATGTTGCGTCTCTTTGCGTTTTTTATCGCATTTACCACGGGGAGTGCTCTAAGGAATTGTTCGGAATAATCCCAGCTGCACAATTTCACCATCGCACATCGCGACAAAACTTGCGTTACCATCCATACCACCTGGATGATTGGCGGTCCACCATTGTGTGATTTAGAAGATGTTTTTCTTCCTCGCACAACTTCCTTGTGGAATCGATTACCACCAGCGATATATCCGGACCGATACGACTTAGGGACCTTCAGGAAAAGAGCTTACTCCTTTTTAAAAGGCCGGCAACGCATCTGCAATTTCCCTGATGTTGCGATTGTTCATGGGCGGCGGTAGTCACTTACTATCAGGTGAGCCGCATGCTCGTTTGCCCCCTCTTCTATAAAAAAATAAAAATAAAAAAAGGACCTTGGTAGCTCAGATGGTTAGCGCTCGCTATTAATTTCACAGTACGCGATCAATCCGTGTTCGATCCCCGCCGGTACCAATGACATTGTTAATTTAAAAAAAAAACACTTCTTTAATCAATGTAGCAAATATTTGCCTGAAAAAAGATTTACTGGCTAAATGTTACTGAATGTTCTTTCTAGATAAGACGTCAAATATATACTATATAAAGTAAACAGTTCAATGTTTGGACCACATTTATACTCACTCGTGAGAGCTTCCCTGGAATGAGCTCTTCCTGCGTATCTATAGGTATAGGTGTACGGGCCGAATACTAAATCATATAATAAATATTTTATAAATTGCTTAAAATTATAGGTTCTTTACGATGGTACGAGGTTCTTACGATTTATCATCGTCAGTGCACATATTTAGAAATTTATGGTGGTCGTTGTGCTCCCAAACAACAAGGCTTTTTGTGTATATTAGTTAGTATGTTATTTCCGAATTTATCAATTTTAGAAATATTTTACAGACAAAATACGATTTTTACGTTTCGGATTTTTAAGTGCTAATTGAAACATTGTTTTTCATTGAAATTAAATGAAAAATTTTAAAAACAATTTTACGTTTTAGTATGTCGCACGTCCGGACGAATTGTTTGCTAGACCTCAAATGGCATTTATGAAATAAAAATCAAATGCTAAGGTGTAAACGTGAACCGCTAATGTAAATAAAATGTTACTCCCGCGGTACACTATTGTCTTAGAAGATCTTTATCCACAAATTTCGTTTGTGGCAGTCTTGCATGCGACTCGTTCGGTTATAGCCTACATTAAAAAATCACCGCGCTAAAACGTTGCCGACGCTGATCCATTTTTAATGAAACAGGATATTTCAATTCAGATAGTAAAAAATGTGGAGGGAAATTTGGTATTATTTACTTGTAAATAATCGTATTTTCAAAATAAATTACAACTGGCCAATGTCTCAATAAATATAAAATGTTTTCAGCAAAACTTTCTTAGCACTGCAAGTGGTCAGTCAGTGTTGATAACATATTCGATTTCTTTATAATTTCACATATAGTTTACAGCTTTTATATAAATATAACTAGCTGATACCCGCTCGCTTCGCTGGCGCACGATAATAGACTATAATAAAGTGGATATCGCGGATATATGATAGGATGGATAGATAGCCGCGTCTACATTGAAAAATGAATAACTATACTAAATTTCAAGTCAATCGGGTGAACAGTTTTAGAGATATCGTGATGAGTCAGTCAGTCAGTTGTATTTTGCTTATACTCGTATAAAATATACCTAGGATGGATAGATAGCCGCGTCTACATTGAAAAATGTATAACTATATACCTATATATATATATGACCCGGCGAACTTTGTACCGCCTAATAGTCGATTCTTTGATTTTTATTTTTTTTTAATACTTATTCTGCTATTCGGGACACCTAGCTAGTAATATAAAAAAAGAAAAAAGAAAGATGATAAGTCAACAATTACATTATGTCAAAAATAAAAATTATAAAACACTTAAAATTCTTTCAATAGTCACTCAAAAATCACAATGTAAATTACAACTTGTGATTTCTTATTATGATACCTACTTAATATATTTCATTTTATTTATACTACTTCTAAATTATGTTTCCATCGTATAAATATTTGTCAATATTTATACGATGGAAACGTCACTCAATGGTTTTGCCTTCCCGGAACCCCTCCACTAACACTTAAACTTTATGGCATGGTATTAAAGTTCAAATTGACTTTTAAGTATTATTACGAATCTTTTATGTAGGAATATAGAAAAGTGTTGTTTTTAGACTTTTTCAGGCAATTTTTAATATTTATCTCTCCATAAGAACCACCTTCGTACTTCAAGGATATTATAAAAAAAAAATTAGCGAAATCGGTTTAGCTGGTCTCGAGATTTTGGTAGACAATAGGTTAAAGATCATTGTGGTATTTTGTGTATTTTATTTGTGGCATTAATTAGGGGAGGCCTGTGTTCAGCAGTGCACCTTTGATGGGGCTATAATAATGATAATGATGGTAAATAATATCTTGTCAATAAGTACCTTCACAAACATACCTATGCTGAAAGTATCATAACTTCTACAGTACTTGAAAAACACTTTCTTTTTCAAATGAATATAAAAGTACTATTGTTGCAAATAAGAATATTTTTTTATACTTCGCTTCGCTTTTAAGTTTGACTGTAGTAGTTATTTAACCATCAAGTTGACTTTAGCTGGATTAATATATGTGCATTGTGCATGCATCTTTATATATAAAAATTATGTGTCACGTTGTTTGTCTGCGATAAACTCCTAAACTAATGAACAGATTTCAATGAACTTTTGCACACTGTGTGCAGTTTGGTCCAGCTTGAGAGATAGGATAGTTTTTATCCGGATAAGTGAACCTCAGTTTTTTCATTGCTAATCTCAGGAGGGTTTTTTTAGGAAAGCAAATGGTGGTCGGAAAGGGCAGAGCAATATCACCCTGGTCAGCTAGTAATAATATATGTTCATATACGAATACTTACAACGTAAGGGCCGTATTCAGTATCACTTATAATTTTTTATTAGCCCTGGCATATAAATTACCACATAGAGTGTAGAATATACCTCATATTGGCCAGTATAATTACACGCTGTGAGGTTTCCATTTTTAAGGTTCCGTGCCTAAAGGGTAACCAACGGAACCCTAAAAATAAGCCCCCACGGTTCCTCCGTCCGTCCGTCAGTTCGTTTTTTTTTTTATAGGAGACGAGCATACGGCTCTCCTGATGGTAAGTAACTACCACCGCCCATGAACAACTGCAACACCACGGGAAGTGCAGGTGCGTTGCCGGCCTTTTGGAAAGGAGTCAGCTATTTTCTTTAAGGTCTCTTAGTCGTATCGGTCCGTATATATCGCCGGTGGTAAGCTATTCCACAAAGAGATCGTACGCGGAAGAAAACAACCAGTGAAACATACAGTGGTGGACTACCAAGCATTCAGATGGTGTGGGTGGTATCTGGGATTTTGCCGCGATGTGCGTTCGTGAAATTTGGTGGCTGGGATTAACCCGAACAATTCCTCATAGCACTCCCTGTGGTAGACGCAGCGCCAGTGACGTCGCTGCGTCTACCACAGTAGTCGACGATTCGAGCTACTCTGCGCTGCATGCAGTCAGGTGGAAGGAAATTGCACTGGAGAGAGGGGGCCCTGAGATGGGAACAGTATTCCATGTGAGGCCGATGTGCCAGCATGAAATACTGTCTCGCTCTGTTCAGCACGCCAAGCTTTTTAGAGGTCAATTTGGCCTTATCTTACAAATGACCACGAAACTACACGTTACTCGATATGTTGCTACTGAGGAACCCGATTCTGGCTGAGGCAACAAGGGAAGTGCCTTGAAACCGAGGAGATACGACAAAGGGGTTCCTTTTAGCGGTAAACGTGCAAAATTGTCTCTTCTGAGAATTAAACTGGACTAGATTTAGACGCCCACAATCCGAGACTTCCTTGAGCAAAGACGTCGAGTCTTCAGACATAAGTTTGTTCCGGTACTCGGCGACGTTTCCCCGAGAAATATTTTCACGGCCGGTGTATCCACATAGCAATAAATGGTGATAGCACGCAGCCTTGTGGATCATCAGCGTTAATAGGCTTGTAATCATTCATGTATGAACATGTACTGTTTACTACGACCTTGATACTCCGATCAGCTAGTACAAATACACAACTTCTCGGGAAGCTCTGAAAGGAGCGCTTTGTGTCAGACCCGATCGAAGGCCTTCACTATGTTCAAGCAAATTGCTAAAGCCTCCCCCTTGGACTAGATCGCCTGTGCCCATCTGTGTGTTAGGTAAACAAGAAGATTACTAGCTGAGTGACCCCGACGGAACCACAAGGTACCGCATGAGCGGGCAATTAATAATGGACTCCATTATTTTCGAGAAGAATAAGATGATGGCGATAGACCTGTAGTTAGACGGATCAGAGTGGTTATCTTTTTTAACGATCGGGTGAACGAAAGCTGTCTTCCATGTATTCGCGATAATGCCAAGGGAGTAGGTTACCAGAAAAGATGCGTTAGAATCAGTGCCAACTCTGCATCACACGTCCTCAGCAAAATTGATGGGATTTCGTCAGGCCCACTCGACTTGTGGATGTTCAGGGAGAGGAGTGCTTTGCGTATTGAGCACTGTGTGATTCGCACATCAGGCATAGAGCACTCACACTGCGGGATGGTCGGCGGTGTGCGCCCTCCATCATCGAGAGTCAAGTTGGGTGCAAATAGGGAGCCTAAAAGATCGGCTTTCTCTTTTGCGGCGTGTCCCAGTGAGTCGTCTGCCATGTGCAGAAACGGTAGTGATGACCTACAGAAATTCCCTTGGACAGCCTTGGCGGGAGATCAGAATGTACGGGTTCCCGAAGGAAGGCGAACAAATTTCTTGCCAATTCTGCCAATGTGCTCATACTTTTCCTTGGCAATAACTCTTTTGAAGGACCTGGAGGATAAGAAAATAATAAAAGAAGTCTTTTTAAGCATGCTGGATTTTACATACCGAGTCACTGAAGCGAAAGACCAGGCCTGAAAACACTCCTGCTTACTGCGTAATGCTGTCTTACATGAGCCACCTGACCAAGGCTGAGATGTTTACCACAACAATGGGTACCACAGATGATGGAATAAATGGTTCCATTCCCTGTCAGCAATAGTGCTGGGATCATCCGGGGAGAAGCAAACGCGCCCCCTTGGGTAGGATGGAAAGAAAAAACGCATTTTGTCCCAATCCGCCGAAATGTAATGTCAAACATGGCGGTAACCTGCAGAACGTAACCGCGTAGGGAGCGTGAGTGGCACCACACTCCAGATAAGACAATGGTCCGCAGAGTCGGAAGGGGCGTCAACGGAAATTTGATATCCGTCCGTATGAGAGGTCAGCAGAAGTTCAACAGGGAAGGTGCATGATCCTCCACATTTGGAATCCGCGTTGGTGAATTAACCAGTTATTTTAGACCATATGCCAAGGCAAAGTCATAAACAGATCTCCCCATATAATCAGTTAAACGTGAACCGAGCCATTTGCCGTGTTGGGCGTTAAAATCGCCAACAAGAAATCTGTAGTTATTTGGCCGTGGTCGATGAGTCGGTCTGTGTCGGCATTACCGCTATGGGACCTATAAAGGCACCCGTAGACGCGGGGATGGTCGTCGCTGCATACGCGCAGCCAAAAGATGGACAGATCCGTACCTTCAAGATTGCCGAGGCGTCGAGAACAGATATTCTCTCTGACGTATACGCAAACTCCAGCCCGGGGCACAAAGAAATGTTCTAATTTGTACCTCGGATAGGACAGGTACGAAGTATCAGCTGGAAAGGACACCTACGTCTCGGTCCAAAAGAGTAAGGCCGGCTTCACTGTCTCCAGATGATAGATGATGGCGTTAAGTTTCGAGTGAAGTTTTAAACGTATATTAGTAGTATAGTTGTGGCACGAATGGCTCGGCTCGCGGTTATTTAGAGTTGATTGTTGCAGCATTGTTATTCAGTACTAAGAATACATTATTAAATATGATAAATTTTCCAACAAAGAATTCTTTTTATATTTTAAATACAACTCAATGTTACGTTAAAACACTTTTTTGTCTCAAGGAAAGATTTCTGGGGGCGTTGCCCTTTACATACCAGCGCGTAATATTGTGCGGTCCACATACTGCTTTTAGCTGAATGAAATTCCAAGTGGTATGTGTTTGAGGGAAGGAAAACATTATTACATTATTGTCTTGGTAAAATGTTTTCTTGTTTATTTGAAGTTGGTTAATAAAATATGTCGATGTTAAATTAAACGTATCTTTTGGCTTATTTTTTATTGTTTTTCTTTATTTAATACAGTATTAAATTTAGACTACCCACTGTTCCATTTACGTGGGTATCCTTTTTAGAATACTGACTGACTGAACTTACAATAACCTAATAGTAAGTGGCTATTGCAGTTAATGGACACCTGCAGCCAACTTCAAACACTAAGGCTACTGATCGGTACTCACTCTGGAGACAACGATGAAATTACTCACAGCTTTTAATTATACTGTCTATATGTATCAAAATATTCCTATTTGCAACAATAGTACTTTTATATTCATTTGAAAAAAGTAGGGTACTACCTAAGCAGATACACTACTAGGCAGATAGAAACACCTACTACATAGTTCAGCAGTCTTCAAGTCACTTTACCCTATTAGCTAAGACGTACCATTTAGCACCTAGGGTTTTATTTATTTCTTTAAACTTTTATGCACAAAGTTGTACATATCCGCGAATTAATGCCATAGGGCATTCTCTCCCAGTCAACCATTAGGCTCAACAAGTTTAGATAAACAAGGGGCGGTGCAACATTAATCTAAAAAGAAAGAGTAAATAAGAAATATATTATATGTGTGTGTACATATACATATACACACATACATACACATATTATATTTTTTCTCTTTCTCTTTTATTTCATTAAGCATTTCACAATTTGCTTAAGGTAGGGAGCGTCTTTTAAGCACCTTAAGGCACTTGTGTCAGAGACTCCCGCTCTTCCATAGCTATACAAAACTTTCTAGAAACATATAATTACATATTATACAAATAAAAAAAAACTAAAAAAACAAAGTAGTTTAAAATTATTCAACAATAAATGTGTGTGTGTGTGTGTGTGTGTGTGTGTGTGTGTGTGTGTGTGTGTGTGTGTGTGTGTGTGTGTGTGTGTGTGTGTGTGTGTGTGTGTATGTGCGAGTTTGTTTGTGTGCATGTGTGTGTTTTTAGGGAAATAGTATTTTCACCTTATGTGTTGAAACAAAAGTTTTTCTGTGCTTTCGTACGACAGGGTTTTCAGTCAATTTATAATTAATAACTTGCAGTCCTTGGTATTTCTACAGTAAATATTAAGATTTTTGTTGACAGAATTATACAGATAGATAGATTGGTTAATGAACTGACGTCTAGCAAATGCAGTTTTAACACGAAAAGAGTTAAGTACAATGCCTTTTCTTCTTTTATGCAAAATATTTGGGTCATAAAACAAATCTTTATGCTTTTTTAATATTGTGTGTTAAATATATAATTTTCTTACACTTAGTACATCAGATTTTAAATATAGGCTCTCTGTTGGGAATTTATAAGGCAAAAAGTACATTGTCTTTACTAAGGCACGCTGAGCTCTTTCCAATTGCAATAATTTTGTTTTTGTTGCTGCACCCCATATCGGAAGGCAGTAAGTTAATAACGATTGGGCTAAAGCTACTATATATACTTACTACTATATACTTAAGTACACACGATATATTCATATATAAATATATACATACATGTATACCTGCATACATGCATAAAGTACATAATACATATAAATATTATCTATGTGAGAACAAATTTGAAATATTCATAATATGTATATAAAAATAAGAGCTGTGTTAGTTCAAACTTGCAACGATTTTTTCACATACTTACGGACTTGATTTTTAAAAACAAATTTATTGGAAACTTTTTTAATGTCAAGAGGGATGTCGTTCCAGAGTGTGATGGCCGTGAGGGCGAAAGAGTGACTTAAGTAACCAATACAATGTTAAGGAGTGAGTAACTTAAGATTAGCCGAAGAACGGAGAAAATAATTATGAGAATCTCCCAGCTATTGAAATTTGGATTTCAGATACTCGGGAGCACATGGATCGTTCAGAACTGTGAAAAGAAAATTCTAACATATCTGCGATGACGGAAGAAAATTTAGCTGAGTACAAAAAAAACATACATGGTCGAATTTACGATAACCATAAATGTATCTGATGCAGTTGTTAACCAGACGATCCAATGTATTAAGATGACGCTGAGATGGTCTGAGCAACACACATGGACAATCTCGGTAGAATAAGTGACTGGACAAGTAAAATCTTATTATTGGTGGGAATAAAATTTTTAATCGATATAGAGATCGCAAAGTTCGAGTAGATTTGCGAGTCAACTCCTGTATATGTTTATTCCATGTTAAGCAACCATCAACATACAAGCCAAGGTTCTTTACATGGGGAAAGAATGTTATGACATTAATTTTTAACATAATTGATGGTAGGGTGGGAATATCTAGTTTGGGTAATAATTCTGGGCTACCTAAGATTATAGTTTGACATTTAGATGGGTTCACATTTACGTCAAACACAGTATATTTGGAGATGTATTTCAAGTCATCATTTAATAATGAGATAGCATTAGAGATATTTGCGGGGTTCCACCTGCACATATAACTGCAGATCATCGGCATACAGATGGTATGAGCACTTGGGATTTAATGTGATGAGATTGATAAAAATGTAAAACAGAAGAGGAGAGATTATACCGTCTTGAGGGACGCCAGTATACACATCACACCAGTCAAATATATATGTCTAGTATCCACGGCCTGTTGGCACTCTCAAAGGTATGACGGGAACCATTTCTGAGCTGATGACGAGATATTTAAATGAGAAAGAAGAGCTAACAAGATATAATGATCAACAGAATTAAATGCGTTAGAAAAATCAATTAAGATGAGATCGTTTATGGACTTTACGGACTGAAAACGGAGAAGAAAGAAAAAATAATGGTCGAATGATATCACTGGCATTGTGGGGTAGTGGCGTAAGTAAATCCTTAACCACGTTTTGTACCATGGGTGTCGTAAGTATCATCTACAGGATATGCCAGAAACATCATGTGGCATTCCATAGACGGCAATATAATTATCTTATTTATACTGGCATTGTATATCCGCCTGCCAAGTGCAACGATTAAGTCAAATCCTTTCTAAACCTTTCATACCCTTATAAGAAATGAATTAAAAAACATTTACTTCTAAAATATTTTCCAGAAACAGTCGCAAGGCATTTAATGAGTGGGCGACAGTAGGAATTCATAAAAGCAGACGAAGGTTATATGACCTTTACCATGAAAGATTATATAATCCTTCCGATATTTTTAAAGAATATGTCAAAAATTATTCTAAAATGTTTAAAAGAGTTTGCTCCACATCCAAATCGTTATATATAAGCAACAAAATTAAGACGGCTATGACTAAAATTAAAATGACGTGGAGTATCATTAACAGCTTTTAAATGGCAATAATATACTACAGAAGAAGGCACTACAGAAAGAATGAAACGCAACCTCTAAAAATTTTATTAATAACTTGATTAGGATCCCAAGGAGACTGAAAGCAGTTCGAAGAGCTAGAGGGAGCAACACTAAGTACTCAATATAGCCTACGTAATTTTCTAGTTTATTTCCTAAACATTTACGAAGAAAATATTAAGTAAAAAAATTTTTCCTGCTATATTTTTCTTTTTCTTTTGTAAAATGTTTTCATTTGATCGTTTATTTTTACGACGATTGCCATTTTAAATTAAAAAATAATAAGCAAAATCAATAAAGTAAACTTAACTGTCTCAAATATCCGTGATATTTTGATTTAAACACACTTTTTTGATTTCCTCTGAATTTCTTCATGAGTATAGTGCTATATTATATATATATAATATATGTATATATATATAATATATATATATATATATATTTATACATCCCGTAAAAGTCCACTGATGAACATGCTTCTATATATGTTTAAATGCAAATGATCTCCTTTACCAAGGTTTGCCTGGAGGAGATTTTGTTGTTTGTGAGACGCTGTTTAGCGATAAGGCCACCTAATTGTATATATATAAACTTAAGTTTGTACGTGTTATTGTAATATGTGAATATGTGTGCAACGAGAAGCAAGAACAAGAGTTCAAATTAAAAAAAATGAGCATCTTCTGGTGTAGAATAGAAAAGAATAGAATAGAATAAGTTTTTATTCAATATTGATTATTACATAATTATTATTGAAAGTCATTTTTTATTTACCACCGGTTCTGAAAATACCTCTGTCCTGGGAAGAACCAGCAAGAAACCCAGCGGGATTTTTTTTCAAACATATTTCACTTAACAATAATTTCGTTTATACAATTTTTAAATAATTTATCATAGAACCAGTATGGTGGCGATCACCTTATTCCCAGGGGTTATTTTCATTAATGTTGTAATGTCCTTGATATTATAATAACCCTTTTTGTACATTCTTTCTTCAATAAAACTTTTAATTTTGTTTATTGACAAACTTTGAATATGTTCTGGGATTTTGTTGTAAAAGCGTATACTTTGCCCCATAAATGAATTACTGATTCTGTGGAGTCTAGTAACTGGTATTACAAGCTTGTTTGTTCCTAGTGTTAAAAGTATGCACTTCCTTATTCTTATTGAAACTATTTATGTTTTTATGTACATACTTTACATTTTCATAAATATATTGCGATGCCAAAGTTAATATGTTTATTTCTTTAAATTTTTCTTTGAGGGACTCTTTACAATTTAGGTTATAAATCGCCCATATAGCTCTCTTTTGCAAAACAAATATAGCTTCAATATCAGTCGCATTACCCCATAGCGAAATTCCATAAGACATTACGCTATGAAAGTATACACTAATCTAGTTGTCTCAACATCTGTGAGACTTCTAATCTTTCTTACAGCATATGCTGCAGAACTAAGTCTGCTTGATAATTTTGATATATGGGGGCCCCGTTGAAGTTTCGCGTCAATAGTAATACCGAGAAAAACAGTGGTGTCCACAATACTCAACTCCTCCCCATTTAGCAGCACATTGGTATTCGAATATTTTACGTTAGGTATTGTAAATTTAATACACTTTGTCTTATCGCCATTTAAAAGCATATTGTTGGCGTTAAACCAGTGTACTAATTTCGATAGAGCATTATTTACATCGTCATAATTAATTAACTGCCGTTGAAGTTTGAAAATTAAAGAGGTATCGTCAGCAAATAATACTATATCGTGATTGTCCCTAAGGCTAAGAATCGAGCCCTGAGGAACGCCCATTGATACTACTGATCCGGAGGAACCTTTACCATTGATCACGACTTTTTGAGTTCTGTTACATAAATATGAAGTAATAAGTCTAAGCGCCAAATTTTTTACACCGTAATGTTGTAGTTTCCTGATTAATGTCTCATGATGAACACAATCGAAAGCCTTGGACAGATCATAGAAAATACCTAAGGCATCTTGTGAATTCTTCCAGGCATTAAAATATATTTCATAAGCTCAACACCGGTATCAGACGTCAAGCGACCTCTTGTAAAATCAAATTATTTTTTATGAAGTAATTTATTTGTATTAAAAAAAAATTTACAATTTATCATTGAAAAAAATTTTTTACTTAATATTTTCTTCGTAAATGTTTAGGAAATAAACTAGAAAATAACGTAGGCTATATTGAGTACTTAGTGTTGCTCCCTCTAGCTCTTCGAACTGCTTTCAGTCTCCTTGGGATCCTAATCAAGTTATTAATAAAATTTTGAGAGATTGCGTTCCATTCTTTCTGTAGTGCGTTATTAACATCTTTCAAATTAACGAGAGCAATTTGAAAGAAAAGAAATACTTCTTTCTTTAATTTATCTTATAAACTTATCCTAAGATCCTAAGCCTTAAAGGTAATCGACAACTACGGCCGCAGTACATATTTTTATGCATTATCATGCACATAAATATATATATATATATATATATATATATATATATATATATATATATACATATATATCTCCTATAAAACAGGCAAATAGCACAACAATTTTATTAAATATATCAGTTACAAATCGTGCCTCTGTTAGTTACTCATTCTCAATGACGCAGGGTTCCATACGTGCCCCCAATACAAATACCTCCCCGTACCATAAATGACCCTCTACCATATGCCTCTTTTCAAATAATGTTACACTGAGCGAAACTCTCTCCCGGGCGTTTCCACACTTTAATACTTCCATCATCTGGCTTCAGGCAGAATTAAGGCTCATCTGTGAATAGAACTTGACTCCAAGCTTCGTCATTCCAGTTTTTCTGATTACGAGTAAAATTAACTCGAGCTACTTGATAGCATGTGGCAATAAGGGGGCCTCTGGCAGGCAAGTGTGAATTTATTTCGGCCGTTTTCAGTCTTTTTTCTCATTGCAAAACCTCGAACTTCTTGGAGCTTAGTTCTTACTTCGAAATAAGTTAAAGTCCGGTTCATTGTTACCATTGTACTTAGAGCACAATGGTAACAATGAACCGGTTATCGCTCGACACAGTTTTCGGTTTAAGTCTCTGTCCTGCATCTTGACGAATCAGTGTGCAACAGATTTTGGTACTCTTAATTTTTGGGCCATCTGTTTGGAGGTGTGCCCAGTTTCAATTAAATTAACTGCCCTAGCAACTTGAGTGGCTTTTAGATCTGGCATTCTCGGTTCATTTGCAGTAACAATTCACATAAACAAGGCGGTCAAGGTAAAAATTTAAATTAAATTTAAAGTAAGATAAAATGTTGGCAATATTTTTCGCAGTATGAAAGAAAGTAATATTAAACAATAATTCCATAAAAACTTATTAAATTCAAAAACATTCCAATTTTTTTATAAATAGCATTTATATATGTTTGTGTATAGTATGCACGATAATTACAAAAGGAGAAATTAAGGCGTTTTTTTTTTGCGGTACCTAAATTTGTCAATGAGTCTATATTTTAGAAGTTAGTTTTATATTATGTTAGAGTTATAGAGAGCGTAGGAGTTTAAAAAAACTTACACGAGCTGTGATGATCCTAGTGAAAATACTAGGCCATAGTCATGAATTTATTGCATTATCATCGTTTCGTTTTACGTCTGCAAAATTTCAGATTATTTAGACGTCTGAAAGTAGGTGAAATTCATGTTGATATTGTAGCGTGTTAAATACAAATAGTCGTAAACTGCCTACTGTAATACTTACAAACGATGCCAATGACTTAAACAGACTTCGGATTACAAAGTCAGTTTGTTTCGATACTACTTTAGGTTCACATATGCAAAAGTGATGACGCATTAAGTTTGGTCCTTTAATGCGTCATCACTTTTGCATATGTGAACCTAATATAAGGTCGTTAACCTTAGACTGAACGAAGATATTAAAATGTTGTTATAATTTGATTTTATAAAACTGAAGTGACAAACAAACTTACAATTCACTTGCCAGTCTACTCCAAACAAAGAATACTACATATTATGCGTTATTACCTGAGAGAACTAAGATACCTATTATATATTATATAAGGTCTTTAGTTATATTGTTTCTCTATACCCCTCAGACCGGAAGACAGCAGTGAAGGCATTGATATTTGGCGGCAGAAGTAGGTAAGAGATTTCCTCATTTTGTCAAGCCTTCTTATTTTGACTTATGTAGTTCTACAAAGAACCGAGGAGAACTAAGGTTTACTGTGATTCTTTGTTGCAAAATTTAAAATAATTTATTTCAGCTACCAGGACTAAGGCTTTATTGCACACATTTAGAACCAGCGCCTTACACTGAACTATCATAGCTAAGTGGTAATTGGTCGAACATTTAACATTTAGATCGAAGATCCAACAATCAAATATGAGCAAAGGTCCTTAAGTGGCCATTTGTACCGGCAAGCGGAGTGTAGGACGGCCTCCCACAATATGAAGTAACGTCCTGGTAAATCATACAGAAATTGATTCCTGAGGGATGTAGGTGGCTCAGGACCGTGCTTTATGGCATTACATGGGGAAAGCCTATCTTCAGCAGTGAATTTGTGAAGAGGGCTGTAATGATGACGATGGATAAGGCCGCAATTGATAGCGTTCAGGGGGGCGTTTGGTGTGGCATCATAACAAAAACACGCTATTATCTACGATAAAATCCAAACCGTCTAAATACTTGACAGCCCACTACTGTGCGATTTTCTAGGAGTTTTCTTCCTCGCTTGAATTTGTAGAATCGTTTTCCACAGACGATTTTTCCGGAATGATATGACTTAGGGACCTTCAAGAAACGAGCTTACTCCTTTCAAAAGGCCGGTAACGCACCTGCAATACCCTGGGTGTTGCAGATGTTAGTGGTCTGCGGTTGACACTTACCTTAATGATGAGCTGCATGCTTGTATATCCCTCTTCTATAAAAAATATTAGTGTCCTAAGTATCCCGCTTGAGTTGTACGAAAACCACCCCGCCACGTCCGCCGGAAGGTTTCCGCTGAGCCCTTTGGTTAACATTTCTATTGTTAATTTTAATATTGTACATTATTATTTTGTTTTATGTTATTATTTTATGTTATTGTATTAATATAGCGTTGTGTTTATTGTATTATTGTTTGAATTAACGAAACAAACAAGCGTCTCAACGGTGTTGTGTGTCTTTCCTGTTTTACAAATTGGGGACGATATTCTCTTGATACTGTGTGTACACATTTTGAACAATCATAGTTATTTTAAAATAAGGTATCAAATATTAAGTTGAATCAGTTCGATTGTTTTTTATAGGAGAATGGGCAAACGAGCATACGGCTCAAATGATAATAAGTGACTACGGAGAATGGGCAAACGAGTATACGGCTCACCTGATGATAAGAGACTACCGTCGCCCATGAACAACTGCAAAACCAAGGAAATTGTAGGTGCGTTGTCGCCCTTTTAAAAAGGAGTAAGTAAACTATTCCACAGAGAATTCGTATGTGGAAGAAAACTCATAGTGAAACATCCATCATCGAAATGGTGTGGACGGTATCGGGAGATTTGCCGTGATGTGCGTTCGTGAAATTTGGCAGCTGGGATTAATCCGAACAATTTCTCGGAGCACTCCCTTTTTTTTATAGGAGAGGGGGCAAACGAGCATGCGGCTCACCTGATGGTAAGTGACTACCGCCGCCCATGAACAATTGCAACACCAGAGAGGGAATTGCAGATGCGTTGCCGGCCTTTTAAAAAGGAGTACGCTCTTTTCTTGAAGGTCCCTAAGTCGTATCGGTCCGGAAAAATCGCTGATGGTAATCGATTCCACAAGGAAGTTGTGCGAGGAAGAAAACATCTTCTAAATCGCACAGTGGTGGACCGCCAATCATCCAGATGGTGTAGATGGTATCGGGAGTTCTGCCGCGATGTGCGTTCGTGAAATTTGGCGGCTGGGATTAATCCGAACAATTCCTCAGAGCACTCCCCATGGTGGATGCGAAAGAAAATGCAAAGGGATGCAACATCTCTTCGCAGTGCCAATGAATCGAGCAGATCGGAAAGGGCTCGGTCGTCGACGATTCGAGCCGCTCTGCGCTGGATGCGGTCAAGTGGAAGGAGCTGGCTCTGGGGAGCCCCTGCCCAGAGATGGGAACAGTATTCCATGTGAGACCGAACCTGCGCCTTGTAAAGTTGCAGGAAGTGTGCCGGCATGAAATACTGTCTCGCTCTGCTGAGCACGCCAAGCTTTTTAGAGGCCAATTTGGCCTACTCTTCCAAGTGACCACGAAACTGTACGTCACTCGATATGTCGACTCCGAGGATACAGATACTGGCTGAGGCAAGAAGGGGAGTGTCTTGAAACTGAGGAGATACAACAAAGGGGTTCTTTTTAGCGGTAAACGCGCAAACTTGTGTCTTCTGAGGATTAAACTGGACTAGATTTAGTCGCCCCCAATCCGAGACTTTGTTCAGCAAAGACTCGACTTCAGACACAAGTTTGTTCCGGTACTTGGCGACCTTTTCCCGAGAAATATTGGCACGGCCGGTATATAGAGCATCACCAGTGCTGTCATCCGCATAGCAATGAATGTTACCAGTTAGCAACATATCATTGATATGCAGAAGAAACAGCGTTGGTGATAGCACACAGCCTTGTGGAACACCAGCGTTAATAGGCTTGTAGTCAGAATATGCACCGTCTACAACGACCTTGATGCTCCAATCTGCAAGGAAGCTGGTGATCCAATAGCACAATTTCTCGGGAAGCCCATAGGAAGGGAGCTTCGAAAGAAGCGCTTTGTGCCAGACCCGATCGAAGACCTTCGCAATGTCCAGACTAACGGCCAACGCCTCCCCCTTGGACTCTACTGCCTCCGCCCATCTATGGGTCAGGTAGACCAGAAGTTCACCAGCTGATCGACCCCGACGATAACCGTATTGGCGGTCACTAATCAGCTGGTGATCCTCAAGGTACCGGATGAGCTGGCAGTTAATAATGGATTCCATTATTTTGGAGAACAAGGAGGTGATCGCGATAGGCCTATAGTTGGACGGGTCTGAGCGGTCGCCTTTTTTAGGGATCGGGTGGACAAAAGCTGTCTTCCATGAGTTCGGGACTACGCCTTGGGAGTAGGAGTACCGGAAAAGACGTGCTAGGACCGGTGCCAACTCTGGAGCACACGTCCAGAGGGGTTTCCGTCAGGTCCACTCGACTTGTGGATGTCCAGGGAGAGGACTGCTTTGCGAACCGAGCTTTGTGTGAACCGCACATCTGGCATGGAGCACTCACACCGCGAGATCGTATCCGTGGGTTGTCCCCCCGGTCATCGACAGTTGAGTTGGACACACAGAAAGAGCCTAGCAGATTGGCTTTCTCCTTTGCGGCATGGGCCAGTTTCTCACCAATTCTGCCTAAGTGCTCTGAGTTTGTCTTGGCAATGATTCTTTTGAAGGACCTGGAGGCGAAATTATACTTCTTTCGATGGAGAAGGTCTACGCATTCACAGAATACCAGCGTAAAATTGCAGGTTATCACTGCTGTATTTCATGTTGAGAGAACCGGAGACCCATTTTCATGAATACGAGGCATTCTGTTGAGTCCTTAGGGTTGACAACGCATCTGAATTTTGACCCTAAATTGAGAATAAATGTAGATGTCTATGGGCAACAGTATCCACTTACTAACAGGTGACTGTGTGTTCGTTTGTTAACCTTATTCTAAAAAAAATCCTGTCAATTATACCTTAAAATTATATATTCTTTTTGTATTAATTTATATAGGTAATAATATGGTTTAATTTAAATATTTAGTACGGCTATAAGTTCTGTTGAATCATAGACCAACAAAGAAAGATATACCGAGCGCTGTGTACGTATCAAGTGACGCCGAAATTATGTTCAACTTTGCCTGAAATCACACAAGCACACGTCTTTCTTCTTTCCTACTTTTACAGCCCTTAAAAATCCACTTCTGGCCGCACATATATGAACATAAAACCATGTTTACAAACATATTTAAATACATCTGTGTGCATGGATGCGTGTTCTAACAATAAGTTAAGCATGGTTTTGGCTCATATAAACGACAACTGAAATGTATGCAGCGCTGCGTCTATCTTTCTTTGATGGCATTTAATGGTGGCAAATCGATCAAAGTTTCTTACATAATAACCGCATTGCATTTTATTTACATTTTTTATTTATTTATTAATAGCCTAATTCGTTATATTATATTCAATAATTCATTAGAGTATATTTTAAGTACACTGTTGAACAAAGGCCTCCCCATAGATATTTCTAGTGAGTCCTCCCTGATTTGGCTGATGGATTGGTAATCGCAGTTATTAATTTTATTAGGCAGACGTTGCTGCTAATCTCCTAGATATATGGTGTATGGATATTTTTGCACGGTCAGTTTTATTTTTTATTATTTTTATAATTTTCAAATTATTTAACCTTTACTAGACATTTCGTTTGGTATCTGTACTGTACGTTCACTTCACAATTTGTTGTTTTAATAGCATGAGATAAAACGTGTACTTGGAAAAGCGACATGTGAATAAGAATTCCTGTTTGTAACTAGCTCGGTAAAACCTTATCCCCCGTCAAGTGTTAGAATAACAAACGATAATATCCACCAAGATATGAAAATATAATATTTGACGTTATAAACGAAATGTCTTTATGATTTGAATGGCGACGAACCGACTAATTTTTATTTCACCACTAATTAATGAAATTTTGTTCTGGGATAGAATATAATATGTTCTGTTCTATATAGATTACAGTAATACTTATTGTAAGTCTTTCCCGTTTGCCCTTGTTACCCTCACTAACGTGCCGGAGGCTACAGCCATCTTCCGGCAGGCAAGCTCAGTGTGCGGCCTGTCGAGAGGGAGGATTGAGCCACCAGACAGTCGCGGTTTCCCGGTGCAGTGCCACCGTTGCCAACTTTATGGGCATGCGGCGGCCAATTGCTCTGCCCCACCCAGGTGCGTTAAGTGCCTAGACCCACACAGCTCGAAAGAGTGTCCTCGGGCCCAAAACACTAAATCCCCACCCGCGTGAGTCCTATGCCAGTAGTCTGGCCACCCGGCGAATCACAGAGGCTGCCCTTGCGCTCACCACATTCGTCCCAGCAAACAAGCTCAACCATCGGTCAACGCCAGGTCATTCCCGACCCTTCCCGCAAGAATGCCCCGTCAGGGCCTTTCCCAGCCCCTTCAAGACCTCTCTCGGCCCACTCAAGGTTCCCCCAGGGCCCTCTTCGGCCCCCTCCGGGCTTCTCCCAGCCTTCGCAGCCTCCAGTCTTCCCTTGGGCCCCAAAAAGCCGACCATCCGCGGACATCCTCCGCCCCTCAGCAAGTACAACCCTCAATGGTTAATAAACTAAATACGGTATTTTTTTATTTTATTTTTATTTATTTTTTGTTTTTTAAAAAACGTTACCCCCACTAGGATTTTCTCCTGTGTCGTGGAGGCAGTTTACAAACATAAATTGCACAAGGACAAACATGCAGACCCGGAACAATTATTTGTAGGTCATAAAAATACTTGTTCCGTGTGGGATTCGAACCCGCGGCCCCCAGCGCAACAACTGATTGCTAAGCCACTGCGCTACGGAGCCATCATCCGGTATATTCCGCTATTAAAAATATCAACATTGGGGAACACATCTAGCACGCAAACTGCGCGCTGCTCAGTCCCCTAAGGATCGACTTCTCGCTCTTACAGAGCATCATAAGACATCTTTATAATTTAAGTTAAATTAAATAAAATTAATAAAAGTTATATTTATATAATGACAGAGCACTCTGCTCTCCCAAAATCTCACGGTCGAATTAAGCCTAAGGATTTTTTATCTTTTGTATCCTTTAATATTCGCGGGTTGCAAAATAACCTCCCAGAGCTCAATCTCTTTCTTCGAGATCGTGGAGCCGACCTCCTTCTCCTCCAGGAAACGAATCTCAAAACTAAGGACATCAAAGTCCTTTCCATTCAAAAGTTTTCTCTTCTTCGTAACGACTGACCGCAATGGCGGCGGTACTGCTATTTACTACAAGAAGACACTTCATTGCCCTCACATTCCTACTTCGCAGCCTACCAACATGGAAGCCACGGTATGCAGGCTAGCTATGACTGGACATCAGTCGATTGTCATAGCCTCCTGCTACATCCCCAGTGTAGCCCTCCTCCTCAAAAAATATTTTGAGGCTATCTTATATTTAGGCAACTCAGTCATTATGTTTGGAGATTCTCCAATTGGATAACTCCAAGCATACGGCATTCCGTATGCTTGGAGTTAGAATCTCCAAACATATTGACTGAGTTGACTGATTTGCCTGACAACTTCTCAGAGTGGCAAGAAACTGCTTGATATCACGCAGTCTCTTGACCTAACCGTCCACAGTCCCCTCGGTGTCACTCACTATCCCGACAACACCGACCACGTTCTCGACGTGCTAGACTTTGCGCTAGTTAAAGGAGTTTCCCTCAATCTTAGGACAATCGAGACTCTAGACGATCTAGGATCTGACCACCGACCGGTCTCCCTCATTTTTGGCCATCAGCCACCTCCCTTAACCCCCTCCACGAAAACCTTCACTAGCTGGAAGGGCTTCAAAGAGTCCCTAGCTAAAGCTATGGACTCACAGGATTCCCCCATCTCTCTCTCTCTCGTCGGACTACGACAGTCCTGAAAAAATCATCACACACCGCGGCCGAATATCTCTACACCCTTATAAAATCCTCCCTTAAGGAGAATGAAAGGGTCGTCCCGGTTGCTAATAATGATGGTCTTCCTCTACATATTAGCAACCTATTGAAAGCCAAGAGAGCTGCTTTCCGGGGAGCACCTATCTATCCCACCCTCGACTATAGGCGTATGGTGAATCGTCTTCAACGAGAAGTCCGTTTCCGCCTCTTCCAACTTCGAGAACTCGAAAAGAGTAAGCTCATGGAGATTATCTCTCCCTCTCATACAGCGTACTATCATAATGCGAGAGCCCTCCGCATAGACGCTATCACCCACACTCCCCCTCTCTCCCGTCCCTACGGTACGGTTGCCTTCAACGACGAGTAAAAGGCTGAGTGCTTTGCAGACAGCATTCCCGCACCATGCTCTCCTAGCTCTCAACCCACCGATCCTTCCCACATCCAGACAGTGGAGGATGAGGTCTGTCGCTGGAAATCACCCCCACAGCCTCTGACCCTATCACTGTATCCATTGATGAGATCTCAACCCTCATCAAAGGACTGAAGCCCAAAAAGGCTCCGGGCGCAGATGGCATCTCCAAACAAGCCCTTAAACCTTTTCCTGAGCAGGTGTTAACCCTTTTAGCTATTATCTTCTACGCCTGCTGCAATCTTCGTTATTTTCCTACTACGTGGAAAGAGACAACTGTCATTGGTATTCCCAAGCCAGGAAAGCCTTTCAACCTCCGCTCCAGTCATCGTCCTATCAGCCTCCTCAAGGCCATGAGAAAACTCTCCGAGAGAGTCATCCTTACTCGCATGAGGCTCCATCTGTTTTCCACAGACGGTGACCCTCTTGTCATCCCCCACCAATTTAGTTTCCGAGCGAAACATTCTTGTCCTCAACAAGTTCACTGTATTGTGGAATATATCCTCAGCGGTTTCTATCCTCGTTGTCGTAAGACCATCGCGGTCTTTTTCTACGTTGCAAAAGCTTTGGATAGTCTGGCACGAAGGCCTTATCTACAAATTATATAAAATAGGTCTCCCTGATCGTCTTGTTCGTCTCGTGGCCTCTTACCTGAAGGATCGTACCTTTTGTTTTAGACACGAAGGCACGCTCTCCTCTCAGCGCTCCATCAAAGCCGGTGTCCCTCAGGGCTCCGTGCTTGCTCCTCTTCTATATATCCTGTTCACCAACGATATTCCCATCCCGTCGAAAGGTGTTCAGCTCTCCCTCTTCGCAGACGACACTGCCCTCTTCTGTAAATGTATCTCACTACCTTTCATACGGAACAAGATCCAAAAGTCAGTTGATGACTTAGGAGCTTGGTTCCAAAAATAGCGCATCGATGTCAACCCAGAGAAGAGCTCCGCCGTTCACTTTGATCATAAACGACGCCGCCTCAATAACATTCCACCAATCCATATGCTAGGGACCCCTGTCCCCTGGCATACGTCTGCCAAATATTTAGGTGTCACCCTTGATACGAAACTGACCTTCGGGCCCCAAGTCAAAGAATAACCCGCACGTTTCTATCTGGGTAGGCTCAACAGAATGCTGGGCCGACATATTAAAATGTCCCTCCGCAACAAGCGAACCCTTTATAAGGTCCGTATACGACCAGTCATGATTTACGTGGGCCTCATATTTGCCCACGCTAATCCCAAAATTATTAACGAACTCCAAATAATTCAAAACCTCTTCTGTCGTTGAGCTACGAACGCACCCTGGTACGTCCGTAACGCCGACCTCCATCGAGACTTAGAGCTCCCCAAAGTCCACCAATTTCTGAAAACACTCTCTGAGAACTTCTTCAAAGCCTCAGAGTCTCACTCCAACAATTTCATTCGTGAGGCAGCTACTTATGCAGCCCCACTCCCCTCTCGCTATCGAGTCCGCAGGCCGAGAAACTCCCTCACGGACCGCCAAACAAGCTTTTGTCCAACCTGAACTGCCTCCTGGCAGCTCAGGCCGACTCTTCTTAATTTACATTAGTTAGACTCCCCCTCAGCGGCTCGTCGCCGGCTGCGCCCTGTTTTCCCAAAATAGGGTCGCTTCCGATTCGGCAGGAAGGCCTCATAAGCCAATGCCAGTCTCACAGGTGGTGTTTAGTGGGTAGGCACTTAGGTCAGTTTAGGTTAGTCGCAGGGAGCTCCACATAACCATGGCAGCCGGCTGTCGTGGTACACTTAGAACATTCACCACCTCCCTCTCGTTTCCGGGGTTAGGCCTTTTCAATTGTTTCTGGGCGCAAAAAAAATCTACTACCATTTCGACATAAGGTTCCGCTGACCGAATAATAAGTAGCATAGTATATAAAGAATGAAAAACAATAAGAGAAATATTTGTAACTGAACCATGTTCTATGATGTGTTCCAAAAGAAAACCCTTAAAATTTGAACCTTATCTACGAATCCGAGCAGATACTGCCCCACAGGCAGCATTTGACAAGTATGATACATGGGGCAGACAGCGACCTCCTCGACCATGTTAAAGGGAAGTGTACAATCCGTCAAATTACGCCGCCGCAACCTGAGACCATTATGTAAGCCTTTGTCCAATTTACGCTAATGGGATTAAGCTAAGTTCGAAGGTGTAATCGCAGCGACATCACAAATGTCACAAAAATCTTGAAAATGCTAAGGTTTAAACTCAAATCCTACAAGTCTGACAACTGAGCCACTGAGACTTAAGTATTATTATATTTTAGTACATTTCGTTAGTTTTAACGGAATTAAGACACTCACTCATCTTTAACTTCCTGCCTGCAATGAAACACTGCAACACAATCAGACGGAACTTTGAATGCATTGTCGAAGACGGAGTAAACTCTGGGTATTTATCTTCAAAACCAGTGATTTATAATTGTGTATTAATTTTAGTTCCAGCTAGTTTTTAACAATGGAATATATCTCACAAAACTTATGCTAACTAATTAATAAGTGTGACAAACAAACACACATTTTACCTGATGCAGCGCATCATATGTCTACAATAAGCTATGTGGCGGCTTAAGACAACCTATCACTGTCTTAAAAAAATTATGTCGTTCATATGGTAATAATAATAATAATGATATTCTATTTGAAATGTCATAGAATACACATTACATGTCTAATACAAATACATGTACTGTAGTCTTAACAGTGGTAGAGCCACGTGGCGGCTTTTGCTGTAGCACGGATGGGCCGTCTCGAACCGGGGTGGTACTACGACCTCACATAATACCAGCGTGAAGTAGAGGTTTACCTCTGCGTTTCGCTTGGTACGTGCAGGTGGCCGGAGGCCCTTTTTACTGAAAATGAGGCATTCCATCTTAGTCCTCATGGGTGACAACGCATCTACATTTTGATTTGTAATAGAGGATAGATGTAGATGTCTATGGGCCGCAGCAACCGCTTACCATCAGGTGGACTGTATGCTCCTTTGTCACACGTATCCTATAAAAAAAAGTAATATTTACTTAAGATAATCCGTTTAGTGGCGGTGCAAGAATATCCACTATCCCATATTATCATTCCATGGGTATCGTAAGAAGCGACAGAGGGAAACAAATCAGAAGACGGGCAGCAGCGGCTTCCTAATAACGGCTAAAGAAACTGTGGTTGCCAAAGTGCTTTGCAAGCAAAGCAACTGTAACTATTTTTTTTTATAGGATAAGAGTGACAAACGAGCACACAGCCCACCTGATGTCGGTTAGTTGCTATGGCCCATATACATCTAAATCTATCCTCGACTTCGAATCAAAATGCAGGTGCGTTGTCACCTCTGAGGACTAAGATGGAATGCCTCGTTTCCAGTTAAAGGGATCTCTGGTTCTCTACATTCACCATACGAAACACAGCAGCATTAAGCTGCTATTTTACGCTGGCATTCCGTGAGAGCGTGGTCCTTCCCCGGTCGAGTTCGTGATACATGTATGTACTACTATATTTTTGTTTTAGTCTTATTGTAATTAATTTGGTTTACAATCGCGTATTACCCATACTTGTAATTTTGAATTCGTAAACCATATATATAAATAAGCCTGATAAAACTAAATCACTGCTGTAAACAAACCTATAGTTTTATTTTACAAGTTCCGTATCAAAACAACTATTATTATATTATTTTTTGAAAACTCAATTGCACATAAATAGTAATTCCGTTTGTTTCGAAAATTTCTATTATTCAAGAGCAAACGCAGAGGCTGTATTTGTATGCGCAGCGAGATATCCGACAGGACGCGGGTGTGCAAGATTTACGGCGAGACCGGGACTGTCTCGGACAGGGGACGCTCGGACAAGTTCGCCAAGATTAATTGCTCAGTACTGCCACTATTCGACCAACGCTGATTTTTAATCCCGGATTCGTTTCCTTAATTCGAATTTAAATTCAAATCACCATTAGATTGCGTTCAATTTATGATATCAGGAATTGGTTTACCGAAATCTACGGTTTAAGTTGGATTTTCGTTAGGGATTACAACGTTAACACCCAAAATATGATATGTGAAAATTAGGTTTTTAATCAAAATAAGTAGGTATCGTTATTTCCCTATGTTTTGAATGAAAAACTGATACTTGTACATATATAATGTTATATCCTTTGAAAATCAATGGTTTTATTAATAAGCTTCGACTAAAAAACGCACTATGAACCGGACATTACATTTTAAACGGCTTGCTAGTGCAGTGGCTAAAGGTATGGTTGAGGTACTTCTTTAAATTTCGGACGACACAAGTAATTTTATGCCCAGTAATTCATAGTTCGTATAACAAAAAAGAGCGAACAACTTTAAGCAATTCTTAAACAGACGTCGGTTTTATGAGTGAGGTTGGTAGATGTTTACTTTTATTTATGTTGCGACAGTGTTGGCTATAGTGATAACTATCAACTGTCGGAAGCACAGGATTTAATTTAGGCACCAAAAATATACGCGAAAATCACAAGTGGCATCCTCTTCAATCTTCACGAAATGTTATGTTATGAGACACTATTTATAACCTCAGATCATCACAACAGATTAAAGGCAGGGACACAAAATTCAATTATATTATGTGTTCTACAGAAATGTTAGGATAAGTGGATTTTTATACGAGGTAGAGCCATGCTGCAGCTATATTAGTAGTATAGATGTAGCACGAATGGGTCGGCTCGACCGGGGAAGGACCAGGCTCTCAGAAAATACCAGCGTAAAATAGCATCTTGATACTACTGTGTTTCGTATGGCGAGTGTAGAGAACCGGAGACCCTTTTTACTGGGAAATAGGCATTCCATCTTAGTCCTTATGGGTGAGGCATCTGCATTTTGATTCGCAGACGAGGATAAATGTAGATATCTATGGGCCACAGCAACCACTTACCATCAGGTGGACGGTGTGCTCGTTTGTCACCCTATCCTATAAAAAAAATCCAAACCCAATTTCTGTAATGATACATTATATACGTAATTGAGTACATAAGCCACAATAAAAAATACTCTTAAGTTACTTTCGACGTCAACATAAACAATACCGAGAATAACACTGATATGAAAATATGTAAATTAAAAAAAAAATACGTGAAAATATGTATCGATTGTTTGCAATCACAATGACCCTATACATTCTGTGGATGCGTGATCCGAATTGGAAAGTAACGTCGTGCAAAATATACAATAAGAACACTTTTGCCTCTCTAGCTGCAATATTTATTATCTGTACGCTTTTCGGAACTGTATCGTTATCGTGCTGTTTATTTTAATTAAAGAAAATTTTAAAACAAATGTTATTCCAGTTTTGTTTACTTTTTTTATATTTACATAAGATATTTTAACTATAGTTTCTGCTATACCCATACAAAGTGTTGAACATAAATTTCACAAGTTGATAATAAGAGTATTCTAGAAGGTAGGAATACTCCTTTCCTGGATAGGAGTCTGGATAGGTACTACCCTCTTACCTATTTCTGCCGTCAAGTAGTAGTGCAAGTACTGTTATTTTCCGGTCTGAAGGATATACAGAGCTAGCATAATTACATCTGTAGTGTTCTTTGTTTGAAATTTGTTACAGGTGTTCATAAGCTGTGGTAGCCATTTACCTGATGATATGGTGGGCTGTAATTTCCTTCACCACTTCAATTTTATTTAAAAAAATTACCAACTTAAGCTTGGTGAGTGGGGGCGAGCGACCAATGAATGCGTGCCTGGCACTTACTTTGGAATAGAGGAGCTGTTAAGGATGTTATGCAAAAACAAGTGAAATAATTTGTTTACTATTTTAATAGCTTATGAAAAACTTAGGTCGGTATATGATTACCGCAACTCTGTTATTACATTTCAACTCGAAAGAAAATTTATTGGAGCTGCAAACCTTTTTCCTGCAACGTTTAATTATAATATTTTCTTAATTAAAGTATAAAAAGTAAGCAAAATGTTTCATCGTTAGGTAGACTACGTTAATTATGAAAATCGTACAAAATAAAAACCTAGAAAGATCGCATCGTCTCGCAATAAGTGTGATATTTCGATGCGATACGGTACGATCCTGCTATAGGATGTGTCAACTTTACTTATACGTGGTACACTTTCTTTAAAGGATAAGACTAAAAGGATCGACAATACAGTTAATAGTGAAAAGCATAGTTATGATTAATGTGTGTGTTTTTGAAATTTGTTACAATAAATATTGTAACAAATTTCAAAAACACACACATTAAACATAACTATGTATATTCTTCTTCTTTCTTCTTCTTCTTAAAGTGCCATCTTCTTTCGAAGGTTGGCGATCATTAAGGCAACTTGAATTTTTGATGCCGCGGCTCTGAATAAGTAACAAGTGCTCTTTCCAAACCATTGGCGTAGGTTTTTCAGCCATGATGTTCTTCTTCGACCCACACTTCGTTTTCCTTGGATCTTGCCCTGTATGATGAGTTGTAGTAAATCGTATTTTCGGTTTGTCATTACGTGGCCGAGATATTCAAGCTTTCTTTTCTTTACTAAATATACAACTTCTGGGTTTTTCTTTGCGCGCACGGTTACGTTAAACTATGTAGTTTTACTAATTTTGAGCATAGAAAGAGGCTTAATGCATTGCATTAATATTTTTCGAAGGCAACATCGAAAATCGATTAAAAATTCATGTCATTTAAAGGAATGAAAACGACATTAGTATGCATACACTTGACTAGGCATTAGTAGGACTTTTTATGATAATTGATAGAATCAGGCGTTACTTTGCGGAAATCCATTATAATGGGGTTGTTATAAACTGATTTGCTTAATTCCGCGTAAAGAATGAAAGTGATGTGTCCTGTCCAGTTTTAAGGGGACCTCCCACCCCCCTCAATCGCGCACACTATACACGTCGCCGTTAAT
The DNA here is from genome assembly GCA_963668995.1 of Parnassius mnemosyne. Taxonomy (NCBI): domain Eukaryota; kingdom Metazoa; phylum Arthropoda; class Insecta; order Lepidoptera; family Papilionidae; genus Parnassius; species Parnassius mnemosyne. The sequence goes on along the minus strand of CAVLGL010000079.1, from coordinate 36,005,900 downwards.
CCCAGCACTACCACCCCCAGCACCAGTACACTAGGCATGACACACCACTCTCGAAATTACGACACGTGTTTCGCCTTTACACGAGGCATCCTCAGGTGAAGTAGCCTCTGCGGAGGCTGGCCGCTAAGTGACTGACCGCTGAGTGACGTGACACTTAGCTGCCACTTAGCACTTATACCTAGAAGTCCTTCGGGGTAGGTACCACCATTTTACCTAATTCTGCCGTCAAATAGCACTGGGTGCACTACTGTGATACGGTCCGAAAGATATAGAGAACCAGTAGAATTACAGGCTGTGATGATTCCATCTTATTACTTACGTATAGCAACACATCATACAATAATAATTTCTTATATTTACGCGAATACTACACATTAAAATAAAACTGTGTTTTTGTTATAAGTACCGTATATAATTTCATATGCAATTAGTATAAAGCTGTAATTTTGACATTACAAACAGACACTTCAATTTTATTTATTTGTATAGATTCCGGAAGTTTCGAGCACTTTACACTATCCATAATCATGGGGGGTTTGCTTAGAATTCTATAATTAATAAAATTAAATCCCAACCCAAGCATACAACAGCAATACTTAAAGATAATGTATGTTCATACTGCATAGATCGGAATAAAAATTAATAATTTTAATCTGGACTTAGCCGTGGTTAGCTATGACATTGGGACGTCGAACAACTCAGTCACCCCCATGACCATGGGTATTTTAAAGTGCTCGAAACGTCGGGAATATTAGAATAGAATCTGCAAAAACTAGTTTTATTTAAACATCATACAATATTCAACAACTTCAAATACAAAATGACACTTCTTTTTCTGAAATAGGTTTCAGGCATTATAAGCATGCATTATAACAAGAAGCGGAAAAATTCCATGGGTGAAATAAACCTAACAGAAAACCTAGGATATAATCTACGATACTAATGAAATCATTATCGAAATTTCTGTCATCTATCTCATTATAGTTTCCTTAAACTTTTTAAGTACCGAAGAAAGGGTGACAAACAAGCACATAGTTCACTTGATGGTAATTTATAGCTAAAGCTCATATAAACCTACATCTATCTTTGACTAAAATCAAAATGGAGATACTTTTGTGTCTCACGACTAAAATGGAATTCATCGTTATTAGTAAAAGAGTTTTCGAGTTCTCGTCAAAACAACACAAAACAAGATTATGCTAGTATCCTGTACGAAAGTGATCCATCTTCGATCAAGCCGAACCATTTCTGCTTCAGCCATAAAACAATGTGGCTCTCGTGTCTGTAAATCCATATGTTCTTTCGCGTAAATGTTAACTTATTTACCTTTTTGAAAAGTAGCCACGAGTAAAGCATGCTTAGTGTGCGGCCACAGGCCAACTAATAAACAACTGTTGAGTCTCAAAATTGCAAATCAAGAGTGATAGGTTTATGTATAGCCATTTAGGAGGACGCAATAGACGCCGTGCGTAGACGAGGGATAGTTTTCGGCGTAATTTTTGTCACTCAAATTAGATTACATATAAATGAAAATAATAACGTATACGAGGAATTTAAAGTATCACGTACAAAAAGTAACCCCAAAGGACTGCGGACATTGACAGACGGGAACGCGCTAAAGCACGTAGAAATCCCCGAAATATATACAACGTGATAAGGCACATTAACGCTCACAGCGGACTTCAATCTGCGTTGAGCGGATATAGCGATTGACCAGTTTGGAAACGTCTTCCTTTTTTAAATAAGTATATTAATACATAATACAACATAATTCAAGAATATGCGTTCCCACAGTGACCTTCCGGCGAATGCATGATCGCATACCGTGTCCGTTGAGTCGATGGTAAGTACCGGCAGACATTTTTGCACGATTCGACTGTCACTTGGCAAGTAACAGTCTTGGATTTGAGTAGGTTTTTTTTTACTATTTTAGACCAGGTCTTTATAGTTTCTTATGTCAATATGTCAGTTTAGAAATATTTAAAATAAAATCTGAACATCTTCACTATCGATGTCGTCTGGTGGCCGTAGCATACCTCTTCTACAGTATTACTACAGCAGTACTACTATCACTGGAAACAAGGCAGTCCATCGTAGTCCTCACGGGTGACAACGCATCTGCATGTTGATTCGTAATCGAGCATAGATGTAGATGTCTATGGGCTACTGAATCCGATTACCATCAAGTGGATTGTGTGCTCAATTGTCACCCTTATCTATATAAAAAAATGGTACTCAGACAGTTTTCGTAACATTCTCACGTTCCTCGATAAACGATATTAACTCTTAACTGGTATCGTGGTACAAGTGCGGCTATCATTCATTATGATTTTATGATTTTCTAAGAACCTAAGCATTATGCGCAGCTGGTATTTCACGTAATCTTTTTACTTGCCGGAAAGGGGAATGCCCACCGTTCATAGACACTTTGGCCATGATTGCCCACATATAAAAGCATATGGAAATGATAATATGCAATTAAGAAAATGAAATGGTTAAGGAATTGGTTTAAAAAAAGTCCGGATTTTTAAGATATAAAGGTTTTTCATTTTCACAAGAACACTTTTTAACAACAAATGACTTCGTATTTTCGTGACATTTAAACCACAATTGATACACCGTAAATGTCCTCTTGAATGAGTTACTGAGAGCTGGGAAGAACTCTGGCCGGCGTGAAAGCTGGGGTCATCGTTAACAGTGGATATCGAGTCCAAGTTCGTGCAGAAGCGGCAGCGGGATTCATTTTCAGGCCGTGGTCAATAGGGTGAGAAGAATTATCGGAGTCCATTTAGAAAGCTTATTCGTTGTTTAGATTACAAATCTGCGAGAAAACAAACAAAATAACACTAATGCAAAGGAATTCGACTTGTGACTATTTGGTTTTGATAATTATGACATGGGCCTAGCTGTCAGATTCGATGTTGCCAATTAACAGACATAAAATCGATAAATAAATAGGGATTTTTTTTATTCGATTTATAATTTCATAAAAAAGAATAGTCTTTGATTCGCTTTAAGATCTGCGCTTCTTTTAAAATATGTTTTGTTTTATTTATTTTAATTCCATTTTAAATGTATTTTTAAGAACAGATAAGATTAACAGTTAAAATGTGCAGTAGCGTTTTTGATATGGTATAAAGAGTTCATGGTAAATCAACTAGCACTTCGCTTGTTTAATTATCATAACATCATAATAATTATCGAAATATAATATCACCATTATAATAATGACACCATAAAGAATCGATTGAAAAAACAAAATCGACATTTTTAACGAGATTTGTGATTGGCAACACTTTTTATTTTATCCACAAACTAATGAATTCCGGATTTACCTAATTTCATTTTTATCTTTTCGGTACTTTTTTTTGTGCAAATATATTGCAATCTTTTTTGGATACATAAATACCGCGATTAATTACCATAAAAAAGATGTATTTTTTTAACAAATGCAAATTGTTGGGCGTTTCATGGCCAGAATTGGGCATTCCCCTTTGGCACTGCATTGCTATTATATGCCAGAATAAATAGTTCATAACATACGACCCCCACAACACCAATATATACGATCTTGGTATTTTTTTTGCAAATATCATTTTATTTGTTTCTCAATTTTAAGTTGTCATACTAGGTGTCGCGATCTTTATATAATAAAACAAAATAATAATAATAATAATAATCATTTATTTAAATAAAAGTACAATAATAAAGTGAAGACTCTGATCCCCAAACTAGACAAGTCTGTATCTTAGGGATCAGCGGCCTCTCCCAGTGGTGTGACAACAGTATCTTAAGAATTATATATATCTTAAGAATTAATTAAGTAACTAAGCTTAACATTTTTAAGTAACTGTTTAGCTATTTGAATGTATTTATTTACAACGAAACATAAACTAGAACTTAATGCGACTCTTTAGTCGTTATTATATTTTATATAATCGTAGGTATATTAAAATTAGTTTGCAATTTGTAATATATATACATACACATACTCATAGACATACATATATACATACATACATATATACATATACATACACACACATATATGTATATATAGAATATATTATTATATAATTTCATACAGAATATATATTTTATTCATTATAACCTATAATGAATAAATATATGCTTTTAACAAAGATTGCTATTTTTAATTTCATAACAAAAGAAGAGATATTAAACAAAGATTTTGAATCAGAGGTCGGTGGCCATCCAGAAAAAGAACGTAGTGACAGTGAATCCATTAGTAGTTTTGAAGAGCCACAAACTCACGATTCGGATGGCAATGAGAAAATGGGTTTCGAAATTCAAGCTGCTCCACAGACGTCGAAGATGAACATATTTTAGAAGCAAGTCGGTCAAGGTATGAAGGAAATAACAAATGAAAGTGTTCTAAAAATTCACCAGCACCTTCCGGTGCTCATCAACTTATAATGCATTAAATTTTTTATAAAACATTAATTAGAGTCTATCAAAGTTGTTTTTATGGATTAGTTTATACAGAACAGGAAAAAAAATATTTGGGTAAATTTTTGTAACGTTAGAAAAATATCAAAATTTTACATTTTTTTTTTGTTTTCTTTTAGTACCTACCTAAGTAAGAAGATTTAAAGCAATGAAAAAAATAAATAAATAGATTTAGAAAAGAGTTTGTAATTTTTCATTTATGAAATTATTTACTCACATTGCTCTATTTTGCTTGCCAAAATAAATTATATAATATAATCATTAATACCTATTATATTAGGTTAACGCAAATTAATGGTTAATAGAAAAAAAGTGAGCTAGCTGGTAAAATTCCGCTAACTTAAATTATTTGTAAAATTATTAATCATGACAATGTTAATTGCCACAGCTATTAATCAATTACATGGTGCGAAAGCGAAGCTATTTCTAGAATAAACATAGACAAAATAAACGTAAATGTTTCGATCAATTCAATTAACGTTACTAAGCAACTGATGCCAATGGCTACCATCGGCCTCGGCCTCTCTTCAGGTATTAATTTACTTAAGTCTCTATATCAGTAAATAGATTGTAGTCAATATAAAGACTTATACTTATAATAATAGACTCGCTCTGTTGTCGTAGAACTTTCATTACCGTCGATTATGAGGATTAATTCTACAAAATAATCATCATTTTTAACCTGCTAGCATTATGCAAAATTGACCAATCTTTTAACTCAAAAGGTAAGTTCCAAAGCGTTGTTCCTCTTATTACTTTGTGGTTGTATGCGAGAATGCCCCAAATTATTAGGCCCAGAAAAGGGCGAAGTTAGTTTATTAAGAAACGCGAAATTAATCGACAATAAATGTCGGTGTCAATAAGCGACAGCAGTCACTTACCGTCAAGTGAACCGTGTGCTAGTTTTTAACCCGAAATGTAAAAACAATATATCGGATAAGTGCTTATATGAAATTACTAGCTGATACCAGCTCGCTTCGCTGGGCGCACTAAAATACTTTATTGCGCGTCTATTATTAAAAATTGAAATGAACTATGTTAGTACACTTCTCGCAAAAATTAAGGGAGCAATAAAATTTAAATTGATATCAAAATTTTGATGCGCTGTAACTAAGTCAAAAATAGTCGTATCGAAAATATAAAAAAAGCATTTTGAAGCTCCAAGACTCAAAGTTTTGAACATTGGGGTCAATGTCTTTTCAAACATCACGGTTTCAACGCAACCTGAAGATATAGCGCAAAAATTTTTTTACAAATTGTTAGCATTGTCTTTCTGGCTGCATAAAAATATTTTTGGTTAAACAAACATATGTACGAGATAGCCTATTTATTCGCTTTAATTTTTTTTTTAAATTTTCCGGTACATCTTTTTTGTCGCGGAGATATTCGATATTGAACGAAAACAGACCCTATGTTCAACCACCTATATCTCAGCAACCAATGATCGTACAATAAATTTCCTACCAAATCCTATCAAGACATTTGGAAAAAACGACTTGAAACGACAAATGGAAAAAAGTGGCTTGTTCCCTTGTTTTGATAAACGACAAGAACTTTGCAAATATTGATTTTTTTATAGGATAAGGTGACAAACGAGCACACAGTCCACATGATGGTAAGTGGTTGCTGTGACCCATAGGCATCTACATCTATCCTCGTTTGCGAATCAAAATGCAGATGCGTTGTCACTCGTGAGGACTAACATGGAATGCCTCTTTTCCAGTAAAAAGGGTATCCGGTTCTCTACACTCGCCATACGAAAGACAGCAGCATGAAGCTGCCATTTTACGCTGGTATTCTGTGAGTGTGTGGTCCTTACCCGGTCGACAGTTTTTTTCAAAGCTAATCTAAATTTTACTTAACTCTTTAAGAATAAGATTTGTTTTTTAATTTTTAACTATGCATAAGTTGCTCAGATAGTGACTCTGGTGGAAGAGGAGTGCAGGTATCGTTAAGCCGGGAATTGCCTGAGTGTTAGTTCCTCGTTCGTGTCTCGTCCTAATAATCTCGAAGAGCTCAAAAACAGAAGAGACAAGGTCGTCGTCGTATAACTTCTCCTCACGACGATCGGGCGATCGTTCGACGCGTTCGTCAAAAAACCTTTTGTTCCTGCGCACATTGTAGCCCGGAACTTTCCAAACCGTTGACAGCAACAAAAACGGCGATAACGGCGGCCGCGAAAAATTTCTGTACAAACGGTTCGAAATCGAGACGTACCGTCTGAGTAACGATGTTGTCAGCTGCACATCGGCGAGACCGTTTGGGGTACGCTCGTCAACTGTTCACTGGACCATAAGGGAATGGAACAACTTTCTGTTCTCTGACGAGTCTCGGGTTTGTTTGTATGGTAATCACTAAATAAATGTAGTAGCACTTACCATAGTAACGGTTACCATTAAATCGGTTACCATAACAACAGTTTTATTTTTACAATTTTTTTTTGATGAGACTATCGTAAAATCCGTTCTTAGTAAGCGTATATATTGCGAAATGCTATACTAAACTTCAAGTCAATCGGGTATATAGTTTTAGAGATCTCGTGATGAGTCAGTTAGTCAGTGGTATTTCACTTATATAAGAAAAATACCAGAACAACAGCTTTCAGTGTAGATATACTTTATTGAAAAAGATTTTGTTTTAGTATGCCATTTACCTTTTGCTACAAAATAGGGATGGATATATTAATCCAATCTCAGCCAGCCCACTAAATGATACAAATAAATTGAATTCCAGTACGCGGCTCGTGCATCAGTCTCTATCAGAATGTAGACACCTCGCAAATTGAATTCAATACGTAATATGGAAGTCTGCGATACGCCGCCATAATACCTTTAGGCAGAGAGATTAAACATTTGTGACATTCGTTGATCTTATCTAATTCTGTTTGAGCTTTGTCTATTAAATACAAGTTAGTATATTATAAATTCTTGGTATATTGGATATTGTTAATACTATTTAAATAAATTATTAAAGTCGGAATTTCCTTATCTAAATTCTCATAATTTTGTCATTTGTCACTTCCCTTAACCGGAAAATATGATTCTGATATAAATAATTTTATAAATGTATTGTTGATATTTGATAGTTATTCATAATTTGAAACAAGTGACCGCAAATACGTAGTCACATCATTAGATCACCACCCGTTTTGAAATCCACAGTTGGACTATAGATATGGCTTTCCAAGAATGACACGTATTGCTTGGAAGACCTGCACATACTCGCACTTGCTGCGTTTAAAATAATTCCATTTAAACGGACCAAGTGAGTAGGTGAGCGGGTTGATCACCGATACTCCCGCGCTAGTATTATGTAGCATTTTATACAGAACTCCCTAGATTGTAAAGGACACTATGGCTAAAAAAGTACTCATCTATGAGATAATTATAGAATCATTAGTTCAACGTTCTGCTCTACTACGTGATAGCGGACTTCACATCATGGCATTGATATATTTTATTCCTGAGCCATACAGAATATCCTCACGGTGCTGTCGTTCATCGTCGAGTACGTAGTAAATCATCTCTTAAAATTGCAATTAACAATTTTACTGGTGCGCTTGGGGATCGAACCCAGGTTGCTCGTGTACTGTGTTTACGGCGGGTGCATTGTCAGAACATTGTCAAATACCGTATGTTTTCATTCGAAATAGAAGAAAACAAACAAAGCTATGCACTAGTTTCAACCAAGCTTGTATTAACAACGCCGGCAAGTTTACTGAGCGCCTGTCCATACCGATGTTCGCGACTGCTCATTGCACACTCGCGAGGCAAATTTCCCCGAGGAGAAAACGTTGCGGATGGTTCATACAACAGATTGCATAAAACTGTTGACGTCTGCACGCTTTATTTTTCTTTTTGTGGTTTGTTTTGCAAACGTTTTTCAGTGGTCTTCTTTCTTTTATAACTTGCTATCACCATAAAATCTTTTGGTCTCTCCGAGCTGAAATTCTGTTTTCTTACATATTATATAATATTTGAAATTTTGTTTGCGCAGTGCTCTTGATTTCATTTGTATATTGGGGCATTAGTAGATAAAAGACTGACAAGATTCTATACTAAAAATGCAAAGTTTTAGTTTTTATGCAAATCATCTTAGTATAATTTCTTTTGCTATTCTAATATCAATTTTATACCAAATTTCTAGACATTCTATAAAAAGAGATTATTTTAGCTCAGATCGTCATAACGATAACGTGTTTTTTTTTTTAAATTTCAATGTGCATTAATTTTATTATTATTACTTTGCCATTCACAAGACCACTGCTGAACTTAAGCCTCCTACTTAATGTGCATATCAAATTGCAATATAATAGTACTAAATGAAGAATACTATCGAGAAAAGACAATTCTGGCTACAGAATTTAATCAACTAAAGAGACAAAAAATTTTCACTTTTTCAAAGACATTTATACATCGACCATCCACTAAACCGACACGTCAATTTTTTTATATAATTAGGGTAACAAACGTGCACACAGTCCACCTGATGGTAAGTGGTTGCTGTGGCCCATAGACATCTACATCTATCTTGCGAATTAAAATGCAGATGCGTTGTCAGCCGTGAGGACTAAGATAAAATGCCTCTTTTACAGTAAAAAGGGAATCCGGTCTCTACACCCACTATACGAAAGCATTAAGCTGCTATTTTACGATGGTATTCTGTGAGAGCGTGGTCCTTCCCCCAGTCGAGCCGACTCGACTCGTGATATAACTATACTATTAATATAGCTGCAGCATGACTCTTCCACGTATAAAATTTATAAGGTTTTTAAATCTCGTCTTTTTTATTTGCGATATTGCCTTATCACCTCAAACGTCCATGGCTACGCAAGTATTTAAAACACAAATGCCGACCTTCATCCGTGAATACTAATATATGTATCCAAACTCTCCGAGCTATGTGTCGTCTAAACCCCTCTAAAAGATTCATCTATTGACTGTGATTGAAAAAATAAACCTAAACCTTATTTATGAACTGAGAAGACCTTTAAAAACCTTTGGTCCTTCAGACGCCAGTAAAAAACCTTTAGTCCTTCAGACGCCGGTATTCTGAGGTCAGATGAATTTGTTAGATTTTAAAAAGCCTTCTTCGTCAAAATAACTTCACGTATTTATATTCATTTACAAATTTATTTAAAATTTTATTACATATTTTTTCTTTAAATTATTATTTTCTTTAGATTTAAACCCAATTAATCTTTTTGTATATATATATATAAATGCAAAATTATACCCGACTTATGCAAATTTGACTTTAACGATTATTGTTTGGACCTATCGTGTAAGTTCAGGTTATTTTATGTGGGAGGTGTCAAACGATGAGACGTGTGGCTGGTACTATTACTTTAATTAGACTAATGACTTAATGTTTACAATTAACATTAATATATATGCCGTATGTCTCAACGGTCTATATCACACCTCTCGCCAACAAAATAATAAAAAATATGTAGAATGTTAACACTTTCACACTTTCTTTTCGTGGTTGAGCCATGCTGCAGCTATATTAATTATATAGTTGTAGTACGAATCGGTCGGCTCGACCAGCGTAAAATAGCACCTCAATGTTGTTGTGTTTCGTATGGTAAGTGCAGTAACCGGAGATTCTTTTTACTGGAAAAGAGGCATTCCATATTTGTCCTAACGACGCATCTGCATTTTGATTTGCAAACGAGGATAGATGTAGATGTCTATGGGCCACAGCAACCACTTACCATCAGGTTGACTGTGTGCTCGCTTGTCACCTTTATAAAAAACATATAATATAATATTGTAAATTAACATAATTAAACTTCAAATTTAATTAAATCGACGTATTTTAACCTTAAAATAAGGTTAGGATAGGACCTCATTATATACATGATCTTGATGTTGATATTACAATCACGTAATACGTACAATTTTTGGCTACTTGGTCACACATCTAGTAATTTCTTTTAGTCATAGTTGTAAGATCACTTATTCACTTAGTCTAATTCAAGTTATAGCATAAGACACATGTCTCTCTTTTAACTCTTTTTAAAATTACATGGCGACCCTGCCAGACGGTGCGCTGCGATAATGCAAGCACACTGACAGGGACCGGAGATACCGAAAGTTAAAAATCAATTAATACTAAAATATCGATTACAAAAAATTAACAATATTAAGTGTTAACTCGGATCGGCTCTACTAAAACCAATCATTACAAAAAATATTCTAAAGGAACATGAAAGAGGCTAAAAATTAAAATCTTATTTTTCAGAAAAGAAGCACGTAATGTCTACTAGAACCAAAGTGAAGGTAACTAAAAATTATTTTTTAAGAACAGCTTTTAAAAGATAATGAGAATATGAAGACTTAAAAAAATCAAGAAAAATATAAAAAAAGGCAGATTAATTAAAAAATAATAAAAGAAATTATAGCCCAGCAAACCTGAGCCGAGAAGATTAGGCCGAAAAGAACAAAGAAGAAGATTTGAGGTAACATTAATAAGTTAGGTTTTACGCTGACCATGTTTTATGCATATTTATTAAAGCACAGTTTTTTTTTTACTCTCATACGATAAATCCGGAGACACTGTAGTGTCTCACGCCAAGTACACGTTCAACATACTGTAAGAACTGTGAGGCTACTGTGTATATATTCTCGAATCATATGTCAACATAACCTCACCAAATTTTTAACTTCATATATTTAATTATTAACGAAACGTCAACACTTTATACAGTCATATATCATTTTGTTTATCAATTGTTTCCTTATAACACTAAAAATTATTTCTATCTATCAATTATTTCATACTTTTCAAGATGTCAAATTTTTGCTTGCTCACTTTTCCGATTCTACAAAAGATTTTATTAATTTCGGTGGATTTTTTTTTAAAGATTGTTGACTTGAATGCTTGTCTTTTAAGCCATGTTTCATTTATTTATTTTCTAGATTTTTGGCTTGGATGCATGTCACTTAAGCCATGTTTTCATTTATCTCAGCATTAAATAATTATAATCCTTTATAATACTACACTGCTTTACAATATGTTGAGCGTCACATTGCGCAGCCCTTTAGCAATTTCGACGGCAACTTAAGCCAGCAGATAGTTGGCAATATTATCTCAAGGCGTCTAAGGTATCAAACGATTATTAAATATATAGGTAAAAGGGTTAATACATTATATGTTAACAAACACATTTGTATCTGCGTTTTTGTTATATTAGATAGTTATATTAGACGTTAACGGGCTAAAGCATCCACTAACACCGCCTTCAAAGAGTTTATTGATTCTCGTCCCCATGGTTTCTTTAGTATTAAATGTGCTAAAATGCAAACTAACATTGACAATTACAGTTTTTTTTTGTTAAATATATGTAATCTATATATTCCACAGTTTTGCTTCACAGTTCACACCACAGACTAACTAATATATTATACTTAGTCTAATTACGTTCCAGTTCCTCGACTCCACCGAGTCAGTAATTCATTCTTGGGGCGATGTATACGCTTTTACAACTACTGTAATTTTTAAAATATACTAAATTTGACCTGCACAAAGTTCAAAAATTTTATTAAACTAAGTTTGTATAAAAAGGGTTATTATAATATTAAGGAATTTATGGATGACAATAACCCCTGGGAATGATTTGATCACTACCAAGCTATTTCTAAATTGTTGTGTTGTTAATTGTGTAAATGATTGTAAGATGTTATTTAAAAAATAGTCCCGCTGGGTTTCTTGCTGGTTCTTCCCAGGACAGAGGTTTTTTTCCGAACCAGTGGAAATTAAACAAAAGAGTGACTTTCAATAAGTATAATTTATAATCTATATTGAATAAAAAAGTTTCTGTTTCTGTTTTTGTTTCTGTTTCTACCGAATGTCCACACGATACTTCTCTACTTGGATACTCTGGTACAGTTGTAAAAAAAAATATTTAATTGTTATTATAGAGTTTTATTCAAAGTTACATTGAAGGACATTACATTACATTGGAGACTTTTTTAATTAAAAAAAACCACTATTGTTATGAAATAAAATTCTTAAAATAATAAACAAAACCCGGTCTTGATACCTCAAAGTTTTCGAGAGTTATCGTGACCACGTAAAAACAATACGGACGTCCACGGAATTATTTATTCCGTTTTCTTAAAGTAGCAAAATAAAATTGATTTATACAAAATATAAGATAGATTGATTAAATTTTCTTGAAATAAATCTAGTCATATTATCGTATGAGTGCAAATCAGTTGTAGATGTAGAGGTAGGTAAAGAGCAAAAAATTTCTGGACCTTGACGTGTTGAGAGTTAAAGCACAACCTAAACCGCTTCGCGGTATGAGGTGTGCGATACTTGCAAAAAAAAAAGAAATTGTGTACTTTACAAAAAGATATGATATCCGAACAAAAACAGTTTCACTGTAAAGCATCGCGCCAAGTACACTTTCAACTATAGTTACAAAAATAATAATTACATTTTTACAAAAAATTATAAAATAAAAAGAAACCAAGTACATACCCGTTTTAGATTCGAAAAAAATTTTGCTGAAAAAAGTAATAATAAAAAAATGATGTACTTGGTGTGCATTATAGGTACTTTATAGTACGAGCATCACTCAAAAAAGTAATAAAAAAACGACTTCCAATGTTAAGTTGGGTGATCGATACTCTTAATCATGCACACCAAGTACACCATTTTTTTATTATTACTTTTTTCAGCAAAATTTTTTTTCGAATCTAAAACGGGTATGTACTTGGTTTCTTTTTATTTTATAATTTTTTGTAAAAATGTAATTATTATTTTTGTAACTATAGTTGAAAGTGTACTTGGCGCGATGCTTTTCAGTGAAACTGTTTTTGTTCGGATGTAATATTACTATATTACATTAGAGTGAAACAATATGTGGGTAGCATTTATAGTTTTAAGAAATTGAAATCGGAGTAAATAAAAAGATTGTAAGATTTACTATTATTACCTTTAGACCTGTAATGGTCGAAATATTATGTTGTGGCCCACATATTTATTTTATTTATTCCATTGAGTTGTATGTACTACGGCCTAGAGAAGCCATTCCAAACAAAAATTGTGTCCTACTCTATGTCTTCGCGCATGGGCGGGAGTAGTAGTCGCACATACGCGAAGACTTTAATTTGATATAAAATAAGATATTAATATCAAATAAATATAATAATTTAATATAAAATATCTTAATTAAATCTTAACAAAAATATTTCTAAATAAAATGTAACAATAATTATTTTATGGAATTCACAAATCTTCTATTTACGCAATATTAAGTTTGTATGGATTGCACTACAGTTCAGTTGAACATAGTCAATATTCGGAATGGCTTCTCTAGTACGTAGTACATATAACTCAATGATTTATTCCAATATCTGAGCTAGCATGAACCCGCTAATTACTCTCTTATCATCTTCTATCATACGCCGCACAACATTGTCGTTCACTGCATTTGTTGCCGTACTAAAGGACGTCCTACGAACAGATCGTCAATAAGTTATATTCAACCTAGGGCTGCTAGTACACTTTGAATTATGAAAATTTATCTACTGAAATTGTCACATAAATATTTTTAAAGGTTTTAAACTGTCACCACTCTATGCGCTAGCTTTCCCTACATGAAATTTTTATAGAACTAATGGTAACAAACGAACACACAGTCCAACCGAAGGTAAGTGGGTGTTGTGGCTTATAGACACTTACATCTATCCGCAAATAAGAATTAAAATGCAGAATCGTTTTTAACCTTAAGCACTAAGATAAAAATGCCTCGTTGGCACAAAAGAGAGTCTTCATTTCTCGTCAGATAACAAACGTAATACAAAAGATGTATTCTCAATACCACTAAGGAAATATAATTTCAAAAGGAAGGTAACTTTATACCCATTTCATGTGCATTATCGTTTATTGAAATATGTTTGATCTCCTTTGATATTGAATGTTAGCTATCAACTTATCGTATCTCATCACGCCAGTCACAATATACGTACATCTACGCAGATATAACATAGTATGATAAACATTCATTGACAGAAATGTCGTTAAAAATTTCATATAACAATCCGCATACTAATTTATGCATATAAAACGTGTAGTTAGCGAGCCACATTTTAATCAAATCACATTACCATAAGGGCACGACAAGGTTGGCGGGAACAATTTGCATGAAAAATTTGAGTGTATTCACAGAGGACAATAAGGCCGCATATATACGTACACAGATGGTATTATATTTTGCACAGCGCCTTTTGTCCGCGAACATGACACGTGAATAACGCAACCTATCATTGTGTAAAACGAGTTATTGAATAAAGTTATTAGCGAGGGCCATTGTTAAAGTTACATTTAATAGAACGGAGCTTAATACCATGACACAAAGGAAAGTATGCAGAAATTCAACCTAATTTAAAAGCGTTCTTTGCTTGACTATGAAGTTATGAAAACTGTTCTTTGTGTTAATGGCTACTTATATTTTTTACAATGTTTTATATATAATGAATAACATTTAAAAGAAAATTCATACATGCGTATACTGGTATTGTAAAATTTAAGTACTCTGTAAAACTTAACTTTGTTTAAATTATTAAACCCTATAGACTAATACGGAAACGAACCAAAATTGAAATAATTTATAACAAAATAACAAAAAATATTAACAATTTTGGGTCTGCGTAAAGCATAGATTTATATGGTAAAAGTGGTGTTCAAAATATCTGAATCCAAATAATTTAAAGACCTTTTGAAAACTGTCTCGTCCAACATATTTGGTTACCTACTCGTGCTCACCAGGGTCTGCAATGTGAAGTTTGAACTAAAAACGCTAAATGTTATCCATGAAAACAAATTCAAATCAAAATCAAATTCACGTCTTTTTATTGTGATTTAATATAAAGAAACAGAGCAACATTTAGCATTTCTTAAATTGACGTCGACTTTATGAGTAAGGCCCCTAATCACTGGACTGATTATAACGCAATGAGCCTCGAACTTAATAGATTCACCACATGAAGTTGAGTTTAACATTGGTTATAGAATGTGATACATTTAGAGCATTATTAATTTAGAACGCATCGCGAAATCTTCATCGTCATCATCATTACAACCTTTCACAAGTCCACTGCTGAACATAGACCACTCTAAAGGAATGCAACAAAACACAATCCTAAGCCACCTCCATCCGTCTACTGATCCTTAATCCTAAAGATGTTTCTTTAAATAAAGTGGCCGTCATTAAATTTACGGTTACTACAATAATTGTAGGGACGAAAAAGTAAATTACCATCGAAAAGGTCGAGCATCACACGGTCCATTTCATTTTCATTGTGGCTAACGCTGTTTTATTCGAGCCATAAAAAGTCTGGGCACGTTTACGTTTCTTCTATTAATATGTATGAATTAGGGAAGACCTTAGATACTTCTATGTCATCCAATAGTGCGTACAAACTATACTTATATTAAAATGAATATATTTAAATATGGAAAATTGTGCACAGAAAGTGGAGTTAAATTTAACCTGGTATAATTATATGCTTATATAATATTATATATTGTAATTTTAAGTCACGTCTACGTGCCGTTTTCGAGATCCATTAAGAATTGTCTCACAATAATTTCCGAAAAGGTTTTATTTCCAAAGACCACGTACATACCATTCAAAAATTGTACATAAGACGGTAGAGTTGAATCCACCGCTTTGTCTTACGTGTATCGACTATGAGAAAGGCTTTAATTCCGTCCTTTGCGCGTTGCCACTGTCCCTTCAGCTTTGCCAAGGTGACTGTCGTTATACGAGTATCAAAATGCTGAAGTGCTTGTGGAGTAACGCTGTGAAGGCTATGCGAATATGGGTATTACAGTCTTAGTTTTCAATATAAAGTAAAAATATGAAAACAAGTGAAATTTTTAAAATAAAAAAAATTCCACTTTTTTCATATTCCTTAATTGTCATACGAATTTGAGCTATAGTCAAAATTTCAAGTTTCCAGCTCATCGGGAAGTTACTTTTAAAATAATGACTAATTCTACCCGGTACGACAGACAAACAAGAAAGTGGCTTAATAAAAAAGTGGTAAAAGGTCGAAACCATTATCAACAACCAAGTTATTCTTTAATTTTTTAAAACAAGCGTTTATTTTAAAACCTAGCCAAGATTGATAGTTAAGATTTTTACGTGGTAGAGCCATACTGCAGCTATATTAATAGTATAGATGTAGTACGAATGGGTCGACTCGACGGGGAAGGACCACGCTCTCACAGAATACCAGCGTAAAATAGCAGCTTAATGCTGCTGTGTTTCATATGGTGAGTGTAGAGAACCGGAGACCCTTTTTACTGGAAACGGGGCATTCCATCTTAGTCCTCACGGGTGACAACGCATCTGCATTTTGATTCGTAATCGAGGATAGATGTAGATGTCTATGGGCCACAGCAACTACTTACCATCAGGTGGACTGTGTGCTCGTTTGTGACCCTAATTCTATAAAATAATTGATGCAATTTATTGTTTTGATCGTAATAAGTATATTATACAACGCACACATAATCAGAACCGCTACGCAGGGCATTGCTTCTACTGATTTCCCGAGGGAGTGACAAATTCTAGATATTATTACAGAAAATTGATTCGTGCATCTAATACCTATTCATGAGGTACACTTAAGGTTAATAATGATTATGAATATTCGACTTTTTAATTAAATAGGAATAACTCTAGGGACTTACTTTTAGGATTATCTTAAGCGACTTAAAAAATGGCAATACAGAAATTCTATATAAAACCATACCATACTGTAACGTTCTATATAAAAGTACCGTGTAGTAGCGGTCTAACAATATCCACTAGCCCATATCCTCCCGTGGGTGTCGTTATATAGAGCTATGCTGCAGCTATATCAATAGTATAGTTGTAGCAAGAATGGGTCGGCTCGACCGGGGAAGGACCACGCTCTCACAAAATACCAACGTAAAATAGTAGCTCAATGCTGCTGTGATTCGTATGATAAGTGTAGAGAACCGGAGACCCTTTTTACTGGAAAAGAGGTATTGCGTCTTAGTCCTCACGGCTGACAACGCATCTGCATTTCGATTCGCAAACGAGAAAGAGATGATAGATGTAGATGTCTGTGGGCCGCAGAAACCACGTACCATCAGGTGGACTGCGTGCTCGCTTGGCACCCTTGTCCTATTAAAAAACACAGAGGGAAATTGGAACAGGTAAGTGAGTTCTAGCATCTTCCTGCTAACAAGTCAAATGATAACAAAAAGTGGTTGCCAACCCACATGAAAAGCATGGCAACTATTTCAAATTCCCCTGGGAGCCAATCTATTGGACAGGAAAGAAGAAAAAAGACCAACATATTTAAAAAATACATCCCATGTTGACTGGCAGACGGGCATTTGACGTCTATTTGCTGTCACAAAGTTCGTCTAAATATATCGAACTCAAGCTCCACATAGTGATGGCTTCTTATCCAACATGATTACTTCAGTTACTAAACTGCTTTGAGAATAGTTGGAATGGGTAGTTTTCAGAAGATACGATAGGTATATTTATTCTGATGTGAATGATATTGAAATAATCTTGTTTTTGTCAAAGCGATTGCGGAGACAAAAAGGAAAAGCGTGTTTTTTATACAGATCACTTCTGTTTTCGCAAAGGCGACGTTATGAAAACGATCATCAAATAATGAATTCAGTGTCCAATTAGATGAGAACAAACGCCCCAACGTCTCGTCTATTTATTTTATGCATTCCGCCTGACGATTTTCGACCTGAGTTAATTTTCTGTCCATTATATAACTGCTGAGCTGGTAGATGATTTCGCATTCCGCTTTTAAATTTTTTAATTGGTATACTTTTAGAATCTGTGATTTACGAATTATTTTTTAGTCTCATTTTACCCTCTAATGTCTTTTTCTTAAAGTCGCTATTGGAAATGAAGAAGCGAAAGAAAACACATGTTTTTCAGATAAGAGATAAGCAGGGAGTAAGATATATCTTTCCTTAAAATAACAGGAATTAAAAGTTTTTGTGTACTGTACTTAGTTTAAAAGCTTAAGAATGTAAGCTAAAACTGAAAGTTAAAAACATACCTTAAGTACTAATTTTAATTTAAAGAGAATAGATTGAACTAATCTCAGTATCATCATCATTACTACAGCCCTTCACCAGTCCACTGTTGAACATAGGCCTCTCCCTAAGACTGTCACAAGGCAAAGCCTGAGCCACTTGCACTCGTCAACTACCTGCATCTCTTACCACATTGTCACTCCATCTATGAAGGGACCGCCATACACTTCACCCACTGGTATGAGATTACCAATCGAGAAACTTTCTTCCCTATCTGTTGTTGGTTCTTCGAGCTATATGGCCGGCCCATTGTCACTTCAACTTATTGATTAATGAATCACAGTAAAATTGACCTAGTAGGCAAAGAGAGCAAGGAATTGTCTTGTAATGCCTTTTGACTAACTTGTGTCGTAACTCTTAGAGTAGGAGTATTAACAGGTCTAACCTAGATCTATCATGTAACTTATACGTGGTAGAGCTATGCTGCAGCTACATTAGTAGTATAGTTGTAGCACGAATGGCTACGCTCGACCGGGGAAAGACCAAACTCTTACAAAATTTTTGTTAAGTGTTGAGCCAATCTGTAAGTTGGCGAATCGATCTGACTCACTATTAGACGTAATGGAGCGTTCGGTTTGTGTATTTTTGGTAACCCATACAACTTCGGCGGTTTGGCACACGTAAGTATTATCGAATTTATGAGTTTGGTCTCTCATATATAGGGCAAACAAAACGATCAATAAAAACCCGCGTAAAAGAACACATAGCTGACGTGAAGCACCAACGTTCCGGGAAGTCTGCAGTTTGTGATCATATCCTAGACGGCCCCCGCCATTACATTAGATTTGATAAACCACAAGTCCTCGCGAAAGAACATCGATTCCTGCCAAGGATGATACGTGAGGCTATTGAAATTAAAAAACATCCTAATTTCAATAGAGAGGGAGGCTGGGTACTACCAGCTGCTTGGGATCCTGTAATTCATAAAATTAAAACTAAACCCAAGCATACCACTGCAAGACTTCAATACACAGTTAGTTCATTCGGCGTAGATCGGACCAAAATTAATAATTAAAAAGCTGAAGGTACTCCGGGTTAACTTTGACATCGGGACGTCAATCACCTCAGTCCCCCGTGACCACGGTTGCTGGAAAGCAACCGAAACGCCGGGAATATAAAATAAGTTAATTAAACGCGATAAAATCCGTAAAAATAGTTTTATTCAATGTAACAATGTCAGTTCATACAAAATAAATGGACAATGAAAAAAGGAGAGAAAATATGCAATGCTCATTTACGATAGTACATAAAATATTCAGAAACGGATTTTAATCTCATAAGTTGTGAATTTCACATGAAGTTATTTTACTTGACCGCTAAGCTTCCAGTTTATTATCTAAAGTTGTGAAAATATACTCGAGTGTGTAACGTAACATTATATTTACAACTACTACGTAACTACGAAAAAGCTCTCACGTACAACGCGTGTTATCCTATTACAAGTAGTCCACAATAAACATCTAATTCTTTCCTGCGCACCTCTGCACTTTCATCTGTCTCACTCATGCAAATACAGTATCTCTGTTCAGCTGCGTTCGGGTTCGGAGCTCCTTATTCCCTAGTTTATTCCGCGAGCTCGCGGTGTTTGGACGTTTGTGATGCTCCCGGATTTGTTGCACAGAAAACGTGTAGCCCGGGCGTGTTTTTTTCGGTATCTTAATGAAAAATTGATGAAAACGCGAGCTTAACGATCCCTCCGACGTAAGGGTGTATTTAGACTGTGCTCGAATTAAAAGTTTGTGAACGATACGGGAAAAGGGTGCGATGTTACCGGATGCAGTTTGTTCGGTGAGTGTAACATAACACCAATTACAGGTGGATAAGTTGCCTGAAAATTGTCAGACGCTGAGATAGATAAAGCAATAAATGAGCTTGAAAATTAATTTTCATGTTCTAACATAATGATAAATATGTTTTTCAATATTAATCTTACTTTAATATCCTTAAGTTATTGTTGCTAATAGAACCAGTGTTTTTATAGTGTTTTGTAATTCAAATTTAATAAATATAAATTATATAATATTAATATGAAACAAAATGTAAATTTTATTTAATTTGATTCAGATGTCGTATTATTTATGACTTATGTTTCCCTTCAAAATTATTTTTACAATCGTTAGAAGCTGAAAAGTCGCAGGTTGTTTCGTTTTTAAACTGTCGAATTCCGCTTGTTCCATTTTCGGATTAACCGAAATTCTTGTATTATTAATAGCGTTGTTCGTGTTCTATAAAAAATCTTTGTATTTCTATCTAAGAGTTCGTTTAATTTTTTAAATAAGTTACAATAAAATGTTAGAAGATGTTATAGAAATATTAGGGTATATTTTGCCATTTTCCGTAAACATTTTTTTTAAGTATAAGGACAGCATATAAGCATGCAGTCTACCTGATAGTAAGTGCATGCTGTTGTCCATGGACATCTATATCTATCCTGCATAAAGAATCAAAATGAAGATAATTTATCGCCCTCGCCCATTTCCAGTAAAAAGGCAATCCGGTCCTATAAACTCACCATACGAAACACAGCATTAAGCTGCTGTTTTACGTTAGAATTCTGTGAGAGCATGATTCTTCCCCGATCGAGCCAATCCATTCATGCTACAACCATAATATAGCTGCAATTTTGTTTGTTGTAATAAATATTTTTGTATTAAATTTAACATTTTTTATTTTTCAATTTATATATTGACTGTACAAGAATAGTAAAGAAATAACTTCATTTTAACGTAAGTTTTTAATGTGGTAGAGCCATGCTGCAGCTATTTAATGGTTGCATCACGAATGGGTCGGCTCCACCGTGGAAAGATTACGCTCTAATAAAATACAAGCAAAAAGAGGAGTTAAATGCTGCCTTTTCTAATGGTGTCTATAGCCGGTGACTAATTTTTACTGTTTACGAAGCATTCTTTCTTACTTCTCAGGCGTGACAACGCTAATGCAATTTTTGTGATTACAATCTTTTTCAATCTTAATCAACAGATAGATGGGGAGAAAGTGTCTATGAGTCACAGCATCCACTCAGTGTAAGGTCCATCTGATGGTGAGTGTGTGATCTTTTGACACCCTTATTTCATAAAAAAAAGTTACTATACCTATATCCTTGTATTTATTATCATTTTACTTGTGTAACCATTCGTCAAATAATTTTGTATAATTAATACCTAGAAAAACTTAAAAATATCTAGATAGGAATGCCAAATTAATTTTTTACATCCTTACATAGGATCCATACTTAGGAAATCTGCAAATTTTGTTTGTTTTCGATCTATATTTTTATCAAAAATTCTCGGGTATTTGAAAACAAACAGTTATGTATACATTGCGCTCTGTTTACAGGAACTAAATGTTAAACATCTTATTTTCCTCATTATAATATGTAAAGTTTTGGAAAAGGCTATGGATCAATCAGTTCGCCGCGCTTCTATACAGGTTTCCTCACGATGTTCAGCTACGAGCATGTGATAAATCAGCATATAAAATTTCAATTTACAATTTTATAAGTGCCGGCGAGGATCGAACACGGGTTTCTCGCGTGCTGTGACATTTACGGCGAGCGCTTAGCCCATGAACTACCACGGTTTATATTGTATATTTATCTTTGATTGGTACCGTAGGCTTTATTACTTATACAAAACTTATACCAAAACAATATGCAAATACCCATGTAAAAAAAAACTGTAATGAATGAATGAATGAATGAATGATGAAGTGATTGAAACTTTGAACATATAAACTAAACCGACCACGATTTCCAACATAGTTACATAATCACGCTGCGCCGAATCATTAAAAAATATTTAGAAGCTCTGGGATAAATAATGAAATAATTAACCATGAAATATTTCTTTATTACGTCACTTTTTTCATATGCTTACATCGCCATTCGAATCTGAGGTATGTTCAAAATTTAGATAATCTAAAGCTCACCGGGCAATTAGTTTGACATCAATAACTAAATTCGACTCGAACAGACATACGAGACACAAAGCAAGTTAATAAAAACGTAGTAAAAACTACAAATTTCGGTAACTGAGTCAGTTTTAGGACTCAGCAATTCAAAAATGTGCAAATCCTGTTCCTGAATGGAAGAAACACTTCTGCGCATTTTAACTGAATGCGGGTATTTATTAATGACGTCGCTATTGATTTTTACCAAACAATTTAAAGCTAACAAACCCAAAGCTAAATGTTCGGAGTCTTTCAATTATAAATTCTGCTATTTGATTATAAATTTTATATAAAGTCTCTGGGGATTGAGCTTAAATAATTAATTTACTAAAATCAAAAATTTGTAACTAAACTTTTAAACTCAATTGAAGCTGATTTATTTTCTATGTTTTGTTATGATTTTCCTTTAAATTTAATATGTATATATTATAATTGCAGTCGCATTTGTTAGTGATCGTGTAACTTCTGTACGATTTTAACCGTTGAGGTCATATTTACATCCTTTTGTCGAGACGATGGTTCTTTGTTATGTTAGAATCCGATATATGGAGCTGTAGTAAAGTTACTGATAGTGTAAGCCCAAAATTACTATTGATTACAGTTATGTTGGCTTAGTGCTAAAAACATGAAAAAAAAACAAAATCTCGACGGGATAGGTGGCGTTGTGAGCTATTAATATATTTTATATTGTAAACACTGTGTATAATAATTAAAAATTAAATATTTTGTACAACCGACTTCAATATACATTATTAAGATTAACTCGAAAACTATTGGTCAGACCTTGATCAAATTTATATGGATCTACATGTGAAACATCAGCTTTCAAATAAAAAAATATTCATCGAGATTAGTTCTCCCAGTTATGAGGTAACATATAAAAAAAAACATACAGTCGAATTGAGTACCGTCTCCTTTTTGAAGTCGGTAGAAGACTAAATAAAATTGATGTGTCTGTTTGTAATACACAGTATTTAAAATTTTTGTCCGTTTGTCTGTTTGTTCCGGCTAATTTCCGAAATGACTGGATCGATTTTGACTGGATTTTTTTGCAGATAGATGATGTTATAAGGAGTAACTTAAGCTACTATTATTTAAAAAAGAGTTAGGGCTCCGCGCAAAAAGTTTTTTTTTAGTTCTTTTTTG
The DNA here is from genome assembly GCA_963668995.1 of Parnassius mnemosyne. NCBI lineage: Eukaryota > Metazoa > Arthropoda > Insecta > Lepidoptera > Papilionidae > Parnassius > Parnassius mnemosyne. Next base: position 35,982,215 of record CAVLGL010000079.1, on the reverse strand, counting down.
TCGTCAGCCTGCAACAATCACTACTAGATATGGATCTCACCCATTATAAGAAGGATTTGTCAACTTGCAATAGTAATCAGGCGCATTAGTAAAACACAGGGCGACGTAGTATTCCCGAACTTGTTCACCACTGCTTGAAAAGATGTTTCCCAAACTACTGGACAGGAGACGGTACGATATCCAAAGTGTATAGCAGTGAGTGTCACTTTTTTTATAGGATAAGGGTGACAAGTGAGCATACAGTTCACCTGATTGTAAGTGGTTGCTGCGGCCCATAGACTACATCTATCCTCGATTACAAATCAAAATGCAGATACGTTGTCACCCGTGAGGACTAAGATGGAATGCCTCGTTTCCAGTAAAAAGGGTCTCCGGTTCTCTACACTCACCATACGAAACATAGCAGCGTTAAGCTGCTATTTTACGCTGGTGTTCTGTGAGAGCGTGGTGCAGCATGGCTCTGCCACGTACTAAACTATCTACATTGTCGATTTCCGAATAACTACCGTGTAGTGGCGATGTAAGAATCTGCATATCGACTAGTTGGTATCGTGAGAGGCGACAGAGAGAAACAAACTTGGAGATGGACAGCAGCGTCTTCCTTAGAACAGTTAAAAAATAAAATGAAAAGCTGCGGTTGCTTACGCTCCCGCCAAGCGCATTTACTATGGCAAATATGGCCCCCTATGAAGCAATCTATGGGGGAGGCCTCTTTCAGTTCAGAAGTGCACTTTTGATAGGGTGTAATGGTAACGAATTGTTACAAAATCCCTCAAAGATTTTAGTATTTTGCTGAACGTTTCACGTAAGTATATAGGTTTTAATATAAACATAGACAAGATCATGTCTAAAAGCCACATTGTTGTCCATATGCATACATAATATATTTGATATTGTACGGAGCATTGTCTTCAAAATCAATCTACGAGTTACTTTGAGAACTAATCTCGGAGTTTATCTACGTAATGGAATCAGTAATGAAGGTGTCAGCACTTATAACCAGAGTTAGTGATATAGTCTCAAGAGCTGTCAGCTCGAAGAATTGACAATCAAGGAAGAAACGGTTCTAGTTGCAGAATTCCCTCCGTACGTTCAAGTACATTATGTAATCCCCGCCTCCCACCTCTAACTAGATGATGTTGTGATAATCTGATATGACTTCGATTTCTTTTATAAAACTGAAGTGACAAACATACTTAAAGGGCACCTGGTGGTAAATAGTTACAGTCGATGAACACCTGCAGCCAAATACAAATAACTTTGAGGGAGGTGTGTGCTAAGCTATTATAATAGGCAGCATATGAACAAGTCCAAAGAATATTTTATTGCTTGTTAGAGCCATGCTGCAGCTATATTATGGTTGTAGCACGAATGTGTCCGCTCAACCGCGGATGAACCACGCTCTCACAGAATACCAGCGTAAAATAGCAGCTCAACGCTGCTGTGTTTTGTATGGTCGTATGATCTGCAATTTGATTCTTAATCGAGGATAAATGTAGATGTCTATGGGCCACAGCATCCATTTACCATCAGTTAGGATATGTGCTCGCTTGTCACCTTATTTATAAAAAGATTATCTAATTTGTTATTTGAAAGTAACGCCAGTCGCTGTAGGTGTTTTTTTTCCAGCACAATTTGCTTTATGCCATGACATTATGAGAGTTTATTTACTTTGTGGTCGTACTTCTTCCTGTCTAAGACGCCGTTGGCAGATCTTCCTTTCATTGGGGGAGGTTTGCATAGTTGTGGAATTTTATAGGCTAATAAAGAAAAAAAGTTTAAAGAAAAAAGAAATAGCATTCTGTAGGTACAATATATACATACAGAATGAAATCTGTATAAGAAAACAGATTGCTTTAAAAATTATGAAAATTTATTGCATGAAATGTTTTAAATAAAGTGATTTGTTTTAAATAAACAACAAAAATATTTCAAGTTATATAAGGATGCTGCATTTGAATTTTTATTTCAAACACTCGGAAGCCTTTACTATAGATAAAGCCGGGTAGCACTTTCGCAAGTTTTATACCCGTCACGCTCCAGAAAGCCATAAAACGCTTTCCGCTGAAAATTGAAAGTGGCTTCAGCTGTAAAACGCGCGCAACAGATAAAGCGCATCTTAAGATATCAATTACGAAATTCGAGCACTTATAATGCCATGAACCTTTTATATTTTTTCTGTAATCGCTTATAGCATTGTTAAATAAAACATATTATTCAAACAAAACAGATATACATTTGTCGCGTCATAAGGTTGACTGGAATATAATACTTTTAGCATTAAGTATTAAGCATAAAGATAAATAAATACATCTAAATTCAAAAAAAAAATGCCACTTCAATAGAAATTAAAAGCTAACTTTAAAGAACTGAAAAGAATAAAATAGTTCCCCCATAATAGCTTCTGAAGTCGGTGCGAAGACATAGTGTAAAGAATAATAATTTAGGCTCCAAGAAATTGTTCCATTCTTTTAAGGTCAATGAAATCGGCTTTCACTTTTTATTAAAAGTTATATTTTTGACCTTTTTGCGTGGAGTAAGAAATAAAGTTATTTAATTGGTTACATTAAAAACGTCATCTCCTATGTCTACCCTTAGAAATGGAATTTTATCTCAAATTTATATGAAACCACCCATAAAATACAACATTTTTAATAAAAAAAGAATCAGTTAAATTGTAAACCGCACAATTAACGAAGATATCGCGTAACAAACACAAAGAAGAGGGAAAAAACATCCTTCCTAATTCCTCCTAATTGCTTGAAGTCCCCTAATACCTCAATTTCGATAATGATATTAAAAATATTGATTTTATTTGAGTAAATGGCTGTTTATTATTTTAACAGTGGTAGAGCCAGGCGGCAGCTTTTGCTGTCGCATGGATGGGCCGGCTCGAACCGGAGTGGTACCACGACCTCACAGAATACCAGCGTGAAGTAAAGGTTTACCTCTGCGCTTCGCTTGGTGAGTGCAGGTGGCCGGAGGCCCTTTTTACTGGAAATTAGGCATTCCATCCTAGTCCTCACGGGTGAAAACGCATCTGCATTTTGATCTGTAAAGAGGATAGATGTAGATGTCTATGGGTCGCAGCAACCACTTACCATCAGGTAGACTGTGTGCCCGTTTTTCACCCTTATTCTATAAAAAAAATAACACACACTAGAAAAATTAAGAAAAAGAGTATACATGCGGAGTTACTTATCCGTACAAAGGAACATGTTTTGCAAAGATTTCAAATAAATATAATTTTTTTTATTTTAATAGATCATACTTTCTTTCTTTTTGGCAAACGTCCCGTCATTATGAAATATGTTATTACTTTTATCAATAAACTTTATATAACTTACAGACAAATATTGCTGAAACTTACTACAATTTAAGAAAATATTGTTTTGGATAACCGAAATAGTACAACAGTTGAAAATAATCCATACTTGTATTAACTCTTTTAAAATGTTACAAAAAGAGAACAAGGAGAAGAAAAACTTAAAGAGGAAAAATATAAAGGGAAATAAATTACATATAATTTTTGTTTCCCTTTATATTTTGTATAAAAATGTATATAAATAATCAAATATATCCAAATCTTATACGAGTGTTCCAAAAAGCTTATTATGAGAGTTCCCTAAATTAAAACTAAGAAAACATTTCCTATATAGGGTTGTATCTCTGAACCCGTATACTTGTATAACTTACAGTGCCAGTTAGTCTGTTGTTATAGAGATGTGTACAAAAATTACTTTGTTTCAGTTCGAAATGAACTGGCTAGTTCAAAAAACGATAAGGTAACTTCTGTATAATAAAACGCTTATACTTTTTTATGTTCTCGTATGTTCATCGATTTCTCCGAAATGGCTTGATCGATTACAAGATTGATTTTTTAAAAATAATGCATTAAGTTAATTAAATAATAAAAATAAACACTTCAGGAAAAGGATGGAAAAATATTTAATTAAGATTTTAATGTTACTATTTACACGAAGTTCCTGTTGTTACTTTGAACTTTTGATATTTCTTAGACCACTTAAAAAAGGATTATAAAAAAGGTTTTAATAAAAAGTACAATCGGGGCTTTAAATTTTCGATAGGGTAGGAACACTTCCGACCGACGACAGAAACTAAGTAGAAATTATTTTGTTCCTTATAGTTTTTTATTGGTTTTTTATTGGTAAGTTAAATTTTCTAAATCACATTGCATTTATAAACCGTTTTGGCTAAAGAATGAATATATTATATTCTTGTTCTTCATCAGCCCGTGAAAGTCTACGGTTGCCTCCTACAACAGAGACACTTGTCAATAATTATTGCGTAGGAGTCAAATATTACTATAAAAAGAGAAGGATAGTAATACCTATAACTATATAAACTGTAAGTGAGACGTATCGCCAGAGAGCAGACAGCCGTACTCAAAGTGCTGTGAATAATGTTAGGTGAATCGGAAACGGGTGATGGTACGCTCCGTTGATTTACATCCACCCTGAGTTTGACTTATAAGGATAAATTTTTCCGGCTCCATTTTTGTCTCTCCCTTTCTTACCGCGTGATTAACCACAGTGTGGGTAGTTGTGATATATTTTTAAATGTGCTTAACGCATCTTAATTTGGCTTTGCTCTGATTATTATTACAATTATCTGGAAGAACCATGCTGCAGTTATAAATAGGTGCAGCAAAAATAAGTCGATTCCACCGGAGAAGGACCAAACTCTCACAGAATACCAGCGTGAAATGTCAGAATAACTCTGCTGTGTGATAATATTTTTTTAATTATTATTATGTATACTTTACTAAAAAATAATGAGCAAATAATATAATTAAAAATTAAAAATTTGGTACAACCGAATTAAATATAAATTATTTAGAATAACTCTATTTTTCAGACCTTAATCAAATTTATATGGGACCACATAAAAAGCACCAGCTTTCAAATAAAAAAAGAATCATTGAAATCGGTCCACCCAGAAATAAGTTATGAGGTAACACATCTAAAAAACATACAGTCGAATTGAGTACCTCCTCCTTTTTGAAGTCGGTAGAAAATTACAGCCTTTATACCTACAGTTGCTTGAAAACGACCTCCTCTCATTTCTCATAGGGTTATTGAGCAATGTGTCCGCTCCGCTACTTCTGTGCGTCGTTGGCGGTTTCGCGGCATATAAATAGTTCAATTCATCAGACGTACAGGTTTCCTGACGATGTTTTCGTTCGCCGCCGAGTACGTGGTCAATCAGGGCATTAAATTGCATTGAAATTAAATGAAAAATATTAATTATTTTAGAAAAAAAATGTTAATTATTTTATCAAAGTATAAGTTATTTCAAATCTACAAACGAAGTTCTTTTGACCGGAGAAGAAACCAAACCCTTTATTTGCCTTTATTGTAAAAGTTTACGTTATAATAGCATAGTACAATTATACTAAATGAAAAGCATTAACAGACGCTACGGAAACTGAAGCATGTCCTTGAAGCACTCTTTTAGCCAACTTAAGCTAGGTGTGTCCGCACTTCGACGTTTATCTGTAAAGTATTTTTGTATAACCATCATTGCAGCCTATCAAAGTTCAACAAAGATCTCCCCATAGATTGCCTCATACGGGGGATATCTTCCATAGTTGCCCATCTTTGCATGTGGTTGGCAACCGATTTTTTTATTTTCTAGTTGTTATTCGTAAGATTGTTTCACCGTGTTGGGGCGGGTGAGAATACCCACTACCCCATATCTTCCCGTGGATATCGTAAGAGGCGACAGAGGGAAACTCAGGCAGAAGATGGGCAGCAGCATCTTTCTGATAACAGCAAATTACAATAAAAAAACTGCGGTTGGCAATCCGCTCGCCATGCGTGGCAACTATGGCAAATCTCCTCCCATGATGAAAGTTACGAAGAGACGGCCCCCAGTCCCCGGCGGTACCGTTACTCCTGGCTACGGTGGTGACCATGGTAACGGCGGGGCAAGGGTGCTAAGAATCTCCGGTGGAGGTGTGGTTTCCACCTAAGATGACTCTATCTGGCAACGTACAACGCACGCACCCTGAGGACTGACGAAAAGATCGTGGAGCTGGAAGAAGAGATAGACAAGTTACGCTGGCATATTATAGGATTATCCGAGATCCGAAGAGAGGTGGAGGACACGGTAATCCTCGAATCTGGCCACTTGTTGTATAACCGGGATCTTCTGTCCCAAGGAGGTGTCGGATTTATCGTCCACAAGTCTCTCTTTAACGACGTGGTAAAGATTGGAAGTGTGTCGATGAGAGTGTCGAAGTGTTTGTACAGACGGACTTCGATGACTATTCGAGTACAGGACCAGAGTACGAAACCTGTCCAACTGCAAAGAGGTGTAAGACAGGGGGACGTTACATCCCCGAAACTCTTCATCGCTTAATTGAAAGACGTTTTCAAGCTCCTGAACTGGAAAGGCTACGGTATTAACATCAACGGCGAGTACATCACTCACCTTTGATTTGCCGACGATATAGCCATTATGGCAGAATCGCTGGAAGACCTAAGCACTTTGCTCAATGACCACAATAGTGCCTCCCAACGGATAGGTCTTAAGATGAACATGGACAAAACAAAGATTATGTTTAACGTCCATGTCACACCTATGCCGGTAGTTGTTGGGAGCACTAAGCTCGAAGTTGTTGACGAGTGTGTTTACCTTGGACAAATAGTCCGACTATGTAAGTCCAACTTCGACCGAGAATTTATTCGCCGGATTCAACTCGGCTGGGCAGCGTTCAGGAAATTACGACACATCTTCTCGTCAGGTTTACCTCAAAACCTGAAAACGAAATTGTACAACCAGTGCGTGTTGCCTGTGATGACCTATAGAATTGAGACGTGGTCCTTCACTGCTGGCCGCATGAGAAAGCTCAAGGTCACTCAGCGAGTTATGGAGAGGGCTATGCTCGGGGTTTCTTTGCGTAATAAACTTAGAAATGAAAATATCTGCAGTAGAACCAGAGTGACATAGACATAGCTCAACGGATTAGTAAGTGTAGCTAAAGTGGCAATGGGCTGGCCATCATTCATCATCATCATCATTACAGCCCTTCACAAGTCCACTGCTGAACATAGGCCCCCCCCAAAGAATGCCACAAAGCACGGTCCCGAGCCACCTGCATCCATCGACTTCCTGCATGTCTTACCAGGTCGTCACTCCATCTCGTGGGGGGACGGCCTACACTTCGCCTACCGGTACGAGGCTGCCACTCGAGAACCTTCCTTCCCCATCGGTTGTCGGTTCTTCGAGCTATATGGCTGGCCCACTGCCACTTCTGCTTACTAATCCGTTGGGCTATGTCGGTTACTCTAGTTCTACTGCGGATATCCTCATTCCTAAGTTTATCACGCAGAGAAACTCCGAGCATAGCCCTCTCCATAGCTCGCTGAGCGACCTTGAGCTTCCTCATACGGCCAGCAGTGAAGGACCACGTCTCAGTTCCATAAGTCATCACTGGCAACACGCACTGGTTGTACAATTTCGTTTTCAGGTTTTGAGGTATGTCTGACGAGAAGATGTGTCGTAGCTTCCCGAGCGCTACCCAGCCGAGTTGAATCCGTCGATTGACCTCTCGGTCGAAGTTGGACTTACCTAGTCGGACTATTTGTCCAAGGTAAACATACTCGTCAACAACTTCGAGCTTAGTGCTCCCAACAACTACTGGCATAGGTGTGACATGGACATTGAACATGATCTTTGTTTTGTCCATGTTCATCTTAAGACCTATCCGTTGGGAAACACTATCGAGGTCATTGAGCATAGTGCTTAGGTCCTCCAGCGATTCTGCCATAAGGACTATATCGTCGGCAAATCGAAGGTGAGTGATGTACTCGCCATTGATGTTGATACCGTATCCTTTCCAGTCCAGAAGCTTGAAAACGTCTTCCAATGCAGCGGTGAAGAGTTTCGGGGATATGACGTCACCCTGTCTTACACCTCTCTGCAATTGGATAGGTTTCGTACTCTGGTTCTGTACTCGGATAGCCATCGTAGCCCTACTGTACAAGCACTTCAACACTTCGATATACCGACAGTCAACTTGGCACCGCTGAAGGGACTGCAGCACCGCCCAAATTTCGACGGAATCAAAGGCTTTCTCATAGTCCACATACGCCAGACATAGTGGCAAATTGTACTCTTCGGACTTCTGTACAATTTGCCGAAGGGTATGTATGTGGTCTATGGTGCTAAAGCCCTTTCGGAAACCGGCTTGTTCGGGAGGCTGGAAGTCGTCAAGTCTGCGCGCGAGACGATTCGTAATGACTCTCGAAAACAGCACGTAGACGCGGCTCAGAAGGGAAATCGGTCTGTAGTTCTTCAAGAGAGCGTTGTCACCTTTCTTGAAGAACAAGACCACCGCACTTCTGCTCCACGCCTCCGGTGTAATGCCACCATGCAGGACGGAATTAAAGAGCTTCTGAAGGACTTCAAGTACCGGTCTTCCACCCGCTTTCAGAAGCTCCGCTGTAATTCCATCCTCGCCTGGGGCCTTACCGTTTTTAAGGTGCTGGAGAGCCATCCTAATCTCGCTCAGACTGACATCCGGGATATCTTCGGAATAGTGTCGGATGAGACTCGCTCTTGGATCGTTACTCACACTTGCGTGTGGCTCCAACGATGACGTGTACAGCTGCCCATAGAACCTCTCAATCTCACTCAAAATCTCAGGTGTCCCGGAAACGATGCTGCCACATTCTATCTTCAGCTTTGTCAGTTGGCTCTTTCTGGCAGACAGATTTCTGGCAAAGACTTTGGAGCCTTGGTTCCGCTCGATCGCTTCTTCAATACGAGCTGTATTGAAGTTGCGTAAGTCCCGCCGCATGCATTTGGAGATCTGTCTGTTTAGATGCCTGTATGCTGTCAAGTCTGTTGAAGAATGTAGCTTCATCTCCCATCTAACAGCCATGAGATTAAGAGTGTGATCGGAGAGTTTTTGTGTTCTTCTGCGGCGGGTCTTGCAGAACTTAGCTCCGACCGCATGGACAGTTTCCACGAGCTTGTCATTCATATCGTCCACTTCATTGCAGTCTTCTAGGCACTGAAAACGGTTTTGTAACTCGAGCTGAAAGGTTTCGGGACTTTGGAACAGAGCACGAGGGGGACGGAGCGTTGACTTCATTAGACGAGACCTCTCCAACTTAACGTTTAGGTTCAGTGTGCCTCTAACCATTCGGTGATCGCTACCGGTTTTCACCCTCGCGATCACGGAGACATCACTGAACAGTTGTCGTCTGGTCGTCATAATGAAGTCAATCTCATTTTTTGTGGAACCGTCGGGGCTCGACCAGGTCCACTTCCTGTGGGGCCGCTTCTGGAAGAAACAGTTCATCATAAAGAGTCCCTCTTTCTCCATGAAGTCGGCCAGCTGCTGGCCCCTTGGGTTCCGTTGCCCTATTCCAAATTTCCCTACTTTCAGCTCACCGTTCTCTCTTGTGCCTAGTTATGCATTGAAATCTCCCATTAACACCGTATATTGGGTTTTGGAGGAATGCATGGCTCTAGAGATATCCTCATACATTTCCTCCACCTCCCAATCGGGGTGTGCCGAGGTTGGTGCGTAAACCTGTATGACCTTCAGCGAATATCGTTTGGTGATTCTGAGTATAAGGTTCGCAACCCTCGTCGACACACTCCCGATCTTTACAACGTTGTTAACGAGAGACTTGTGGACGATAAATCCGACACCTCCTTGGGACAGATGGTCGCCCTCCCGGTGATAGAGCAAGTTGCCGGATTCGAGGATTACCGTGTCCTCCCCCTCTCTTCGGACTTCGGATAATCCTATAATATGCCAGCGCAACTTGTCTATCTCTTCTTCCAGCTCCACGATCTTCTCGTCAGTCCTCAGGGTGCGTGCGTTGTACGTTGCCAGGTCGAGTCGTCTAAGGTGGCAACCGAACCTCCACCGGAGATTCTTAGCACCCCCTGCCCCGCCGTTACCATGGTCGCCACCGTAGCCAGGAATAGCGGGGCCGCCGGGGACTGGGGGCCGTATCTTTGTTACATTCATAGGGGGGTATTTGCCATAGTAGCCACGCTTGGCGAGCGGGTTGGCAACCGCAGTTTTTTTATTGTAATTTTGGCTACTATCAGGAAGATGCTGCTGCCCATCTCCTGCCTGTTTCCCTTTGTCGCCTTTTACGACACCCACGGGAGGATATGGGGTAGTGGTATTCTTGACCGCCACTACACGGCACATAGGGCTGGCCATATAGCTCAAAAAACCGACAACCTATGGGGAAAAAAGTTTCTCGAGTGGCGGCCTCGTACCGGCGGACGAAGTGTAGAGTAGCGACCTGGTAAGACGGGAAAACAGGGAAGTAGCGGAATAATGGGGCTTAGGACCGTGCTTTGTGGCATTTCCCTCAAGGAATATGTTCAGCGTCCACTGCTGAACATACCCCCCCCCCCCAAATTGTGAAGGGCTGTAATGATAATGATGATGATGATCCTGATGATGACCCATCTCAGGCACGCTCAGCCCGTGGGAATAAATTCGGATTCTCTATAGAAACTAAAGAATTATTTTAGATCCCAAATTAAAACCTGAAAACCTACACAAACACGATATATTTTAAAGATATTTCAGAAACTCAAACCTTTCGAGGTTTGAGTTGAGAATATTTCGATTTATTATTAATAAAAATAATTAGTTTATTTAGCAGATATGTTAGAAGTTAAACGACACATCCTTGTATTAAATACCGCAAAAAATGGGAAGCCACCTAGATTATTGCCACAGCAAAAAAATTGTGACGTAATTGTCGGACACTGCACTTGCACGTCTTCTTAAAACTCACAGCATCAGATTTCTTGATGAAACCTTGTTTTAACTTTTTTTTTAAATAAATTTAAGATCGCTGTTGACAATGAATAATATTAAATTTTGCCTGAGCGTACCGTTACTGTTACAGTATATCAAAAGTTCACTGCTAATAATTAATAATTTAAAATTAAAAATTTTGTACAGCCGACTTCAATATAAGTTATTTAAGAATAACTTAAAAACTATTGGTCTGACCTTGATCAAATTCATATGGGACCACACGAGAAGTAGCAGCTTTCAAATAAAAAAAGAATCATCGAAATCGGTTCACCCAGAAAAAAGTTCTGAGGTAACACACATAAAAAAAAAACGAAAAACAAAAAACATACAGTCGAATTGAGTACCGGCTCCTTTTTGGAAGTCGGCAGAAAATTAAAAATGTTGTACAGCCGACTTTAATATGAGTTATTAAGAATAACTCAAAAACTATTAGTCTGACCTTGATCAAATTCATATGGGACCACACGAGAAGTACCAGCTTTCAAAAAAAAAAGAACCATCCAAATCGGTTCACCCAGTAAAAAGTTAAGAGGTAACACACATAAAAAAAAACATACAGTCGAATTGAGTCTCCTTTTTTTTGGAGGCAGAAAATAGGCCTCCCAATATATTGCCACATTGGTGGTATATTTTCCATAGCGGCAACCCTTGGCTAGCGATTTGGCAACTGCAGGTATTTTTAAAATATAGTGTGTCTTTTAGTGTGTCTTCTAGACATACTATAGTATTGCTGAACATCTCCTGGTTTGTTTCCCTCCGACGCCACGTAAGAGTCTTTTATCATGGATGTCGCGATACGACATGGAGTACTTAGTGGATGGTTATTCTTATGCTGCCACTAGTGAGCTATGAAATTATTTTAGATAATTTCCTTATATTTAAAATAGCTATCGCTATTATTATTTGACGTTATCATTAAAATAAAATAAACATTAACATCGACGAAGATATTCCCGTCCACGCAGAAATAGACGTGAAATAGGTCATTGCACGTTGTCAACGGTTGAACGGCGCCCCGTAATATATTTGGCAGATGACAGTCATTCTCGGTTAACAATATAGCGTATTAACGATGGATATTGGTTTTGGGTATTACTGTTATGTAACACAATGTAATTCTATATTAATATTTAGCCACCATAATATATAGGCCACCACTATTTATCAATATTTAATAAGTAACGAAAATTACATAGAAAACGTTTCTTATAGAATAACTAGCTGAGCAGGTAGACGTTGTTTTGGTTATCCGACGACCGTTTGTCTAATAAAAAATCCTTTAATTTGCAATAAAAAATACTGAGGGTCACGTATCGGGATAAGAACCATCTCTTAAGTTGGACTATACTGCACACAGTGTGCAAAATTTAATTGAAATCAGTTTATGAGTTCATCGCGGACAAACAATATGACACGTAATTTTATATACAAAGATGGTGACAAACGAGTACGTAGTCCACCTGATGGTAAGTGGATACTGTGACCCATAGTCACCTACATCTATTCTCGATTAAGGATCAAAATGTAGAGAGTCCCGTGAGGACTAAGATAGAACGCGTACGTTACTAATTAATAGGCTCTCCGGTTCTCAACAGATATATGGAACACAGTTACACAATAACAGCTCTTTACTAAATTCATATGAAAGTATATACGGCACTTATAAAAAACACGATTATTAAAATTTTATCTGTCTGTCTGTCTGTATGTATGTCTGTTTGTTTGTTCCGGCTAATCTCCGAAATGGTTGGGCTGATTTGAACCGGACTTTCCCTGGCAGAAATCTGATGTTATAAGAAGCAACTTAGGCTACTTTTATTTTAGAAAAAGAATTAGGGTACCGCGCAAAAAATTAAAACCCATGAAATCCAAACTTAATAAATTACGCGCGGGCGAAGTCGCGGGGAACAGCTACTCGTTAATATTATCGTTTGCCGCAAAGTAACACTTAATTTTATTCATTACACAGTAGTATTAGCAGCTATTTTTAACTTACATCAAAAAGGAGGAGGTCCTCAATTCGAGTGTATGTTCTTCTTTATTTTTTTTTGTATGCATGTTGCAATATATGTTTGCTTTGGATTAATCGCTTAGTAGATTGTGAACCGATTTTAATGATTCTTTTTTTTCATAAATAGGCTTTACCTCAAGGTGGTCCCATTAAATTTTGAAGAAAAACTTCCGCCCTCAAGGGTGGAAAATGGGGGAAAAAATTTCATATTGGACTATTATTTAAAGAAATTCATATGATATCATCGCAGATTGAAAACATATCTTAATTGTTCTTTTTTTATTAAATAGGTAATACTTCAAGGGTGGTAACAAATAATAACTTTTTGTTTAGCAATTTGGAGTCGGTTTATACTTTTTATTAAAAGTTATAATTATACGCCTGTATTATGTGAGAGCTGTTATTTTCTACGTGGTAGAGCCATGCTGCAGCTATATTATGATTGTAGCACGAATGGGTCGGCTCGACCGGGGAAGGACCACGCTCTCCCAGAATACCAGCGTTAAATAGTAGCTTAACGCTGCTGTGTTTCGTATGGTGAGTGTAAAAAACCGCAGACCATTTTTACTGGAAACGAGGCATTCCATCTTAGTCCTCATGGGTGACAACGCATCTGCATTTTGATTCTTAATCGAAGATAGATGTAGATGTCTATGGGCCACATCAGGTGGACTGTGTGCTGGTTTGTCACCCTTATTCTATAAAAAAAATGTGAGAGCGTGGTCCTTCCCGGTCAGGCCGACCCAGTCTTGCTGCAGTCATAATAATATATCTGCAGCGTGGCTCTATCACGTCAAATAATGTACCAAATACAATGTTAATTATATAATTTATCTGACTTTTTAAAAGCGGAGGTTGTGTTATATTTAATGTTTTATGTATGTTCACCGAATTATCAAAAATGGTTCATTGAACCAATTTAAATCATGACAGATACAAATATTTCTAAGATGCAATAGCCACTTACCATCATGGGGACTGTTAGTGTGTCACTTCAATTTTATTTTATTCTATAGAAAGCATTTCGAAGAGTGTGTACTTTTTAATTTACATGCTTTAATTCCTCCCTTACATTTCCGCCCTCGGACAAGCAGATGATCGGTGGGTCTTCACCCATTTGTTGGTGATATTCCACGCATTAGAACAAAATGGTTTGCTGTGTAATGCGTACTGCAAAGGAGTGGAATATTTTTGCCGGCGTCTGTTTTTCTATCCGAATAGAATTTGACCGTCTTCAAGGCAAGAGCGAATAGGCTTTTGTTACGCTAAAATAGTGTGATTTACCATCTAGGGCTTCTTCACCTTTTACCATTTGGTGGGATTGTGGTCAAGCACTGGATTATAATAAGTAAAAAATAAACTTAATTATCTTTAAAAAAGTGTTCAAATAAGACCGTAAATGTTTAATGTGTATATATTCATAGAATGAACTCATGCTGAGTATAGAGCCATCGGTAACAACTATGTATTCATTAGTTTGCGGAAATCCCATAAAAATGATAAATGGAGCGTGACCATGCTGGATTCTGTCTATTGAACTATCGACAGCAAGTTGAACAAAGCTATATTTGGATTGAACATGACAAGGTTTTTACGTCTGGTTAGTTACTACGATTTATTGATTTATCCGGGTAACTGTCAGCTATTTAAGTAAGTTAATGATACACAACAAGTAACAACAATTTAAAGGGTCATTACGTTATGGGCACAAACCTCGTATTATTTTGGTTCAAAAGGTCAATTATAACTGACCACATTCGTTACTTTACTACTCAAAGTGTTGGCGTATTATTTTAATCTATAGGCATGCTTTTCAGTTAAAGCATATACTTACTTACTTACTTATCTTCACGCACAATCCCTGACGGGGTAGCCAGAGAGAACAGATCGCCAAGTGTCACGATCCTTACATACCTCTTTCGCTTCTTTCAGATTCATTATCTTCTTCATGCATGCACGTCTAAGTATCCGAGTACTTTTGACCCTACCCTCTTCGAGCAATATGCTCACATGGTCTTCGAAAGTTAGTCTCGGTCTACCTCGACACCTTTTAATATTAACTTTCGCGCTATATATTTTCTTCACCATTCGGTCTTCACTCATTCGCTCAACGTGCCCACACCACCGAAGCACGCCCTTATCAATTTTTGTGATAAGGTCATCTTTCAAACCTGCCATATTGCGAATCTCTTCGTTTCGCTTTCGGTCGGCCATAGTAACGCCGCACATTTTACGAAGAGATCGCATCTCCACTGCATTCAACTTACTTTTATGCTTCTTCTGGCATACCCAGGTTTCGCTGCCATATAACAAAGTCGGTACCAACACTGCGTTATGTATTGCAAGGCGTGCATTCTTCGCTACGCCTTGCCTTTTGACTAACGCAGCCAGGGCACCATTGACTTTGTTCCCGGCAGCGACACGCCTGTCCACATCTAAATCACATCTTCCATCCCGGCTAAAAGCACTCCCCAAGTACACAATTTCATTTACTTGTTCTAGACATTCCTGATTTACCCATATTTCACACTTCGTTCTCTCTTCGTCCCTTTCAAATACCAGAACCTTAGTTTTATTAGCGTTCAATCGGAGACCTTTAATTTCACATTCCTCTTTCATACACGTGACTAATGCCTGCAGTTCTGCCTCTGATGGTGCAATAAGCACTGCATCATCAGCATACAGTCGACAATTTACTTTAATGTCACCCAATTTCACACCCAAACAACTATCTTTCAGCTTCTGTAAACAGCTGTCGAGATACAGTATGAACAGCCAGGAAGACATGACACAACCTTGCTTTACGCCCGTTTGGACGTTAAACATGGGTGACAGGTCATGCCCTACCCGCACACAGGCTTTACAGTCACAGTAAAGAGACTGCACAGCCCTTAGCAATTGACCATCCACACCATACCCCGGCAACAGTTCCCACATTTTCTTCCTTACAACCTTATCAAATGCTTTCTCAAGATCCACAAAAGCACAGAAAATCTTCTGGTTAGCAGCCAGAAGCTTCTCCGTGATCATGCGGAGAGAAAACATTTGATCCGTGCATCCTCTTCCAGGTCTAAATCCGCATTGTGCCTCCCATAGAAATCTTTCCGATTTCTCTTGCATCCTATATACTATTTATTTATCGATTTATTCGGGCTACAGTCGGCTATTTAAGTAATTTAATGATACACAAAGTCTGAAGGGTGACGTTATGGGCACAAATCTTCTATTATTTCAGTTAAAAGTTCAATTATAACCACATTCGTTACTATACTAATGATCCGATATATGATTCAAATATCATATATTTAAAACTAGCTGTTCCCCGCGATTTCGCCCGCGTGTAATTTAAAGTTTTAATTTTGTTGCGCGGAACCCTAATAATGTTTCTAAAATCTAAGTAGCCTTAATTACTCCTTATAACATGAGCTATCTACCAGAGACAGTCCCGTCAAAATCGATCCAGCCGTTTTGGAGATTAGCCGGAACCAACAGATAGAGAAACACAGAGACAAAAATGTTAAAAATTGTGTTAATGTTATAAGTACCGTATATACTTTCATATGCAATTAGTAAAAAGTTGTTATTTTGACATTATAATATAAGTATAGATTAACCTTATTAGGAAACTTGAAATACTTTTATGTTATATAAGTAGCAAACCACTCCAGCTTACAACGAGTAGAATTTGTAAATGTGGCGTTATTAAATTAACACTTTCACTGTACGGTTTTGAGACACAATAGTAAGACAATAACAATGACCTATATGTAGTGCACGGGACAGCGAAAGGGTTAATAGATAATCAAAGACCATCATCAATGTATAATTGATTTTATTTTATTTAAAATTTACAATTTTCGGATATATCATATAGCCTAGAATCCTAGATCAGTACTGAAATAGCTTTTTATCTATTGATGAAGTTTCATTACAGCCATTCCGAAGTTTATTCCGGATAAACAGACGGACAAAAATTTTAAAAATGGTTACTCATGACTTTATGGAATGCAAATAACCGCTTTAACTCAATATATGGCAGTTATTTCGATATTACAGACAGACACTTCAAATTTATTTACATGTATATTATATTATATTATATATGTGTTTCATTTCATAGCTGTAAATAATATCAACAGCGAAATAATAAGCTAATCGAATTATCGCTCCAACGGGAGTGAATAGCGACGAAAAACAAAAGAAAGGGAATTGGAACGCGTCGCCGAGTTGTTTACAAGGGATCCGGTCAATGGTCGGATGTTTTATTGTCGACTCGGGAATTGTGGTGGAGGTGAGAATAGATGGTCGTTAAAATTTCAAACTTCAGTGGTAGAATATTTTTGGGTTTGTTATACTAAAAAGTTATAAAAAGAACATAAATATTTCAACACTATATCTTCACCGGATATTGCGATGCGCTGCTAATACGAAAAACTAGACAGCGTGAATGTAAAGAAAATCATTTATGTGTAAATTTTGTCATCAAAGCTACCAAAGGCCCAGCCAATAAGATTATACGACTGAAACCCAGACACTTTTTATCCTTTTCGTGGAATCATTGAATGCTCAAGGGATAGCCACTCTTTTGTTAAACTTTACTTAAATGCTTTATATACGAATGAAATGGTTTGAATACGACCCAATATAATATATAAATATAATACTCCTTCGTTTCGCATAAGCCATTCGCTATTTGGACGTCTAAATCCTGGAATTTCCGACTTTCTCGTACATTCACATTTTTTAAAAAACCCTTTGTAATAGATCTTAGATGTAAAATGAGGAATTGTATTCACTGCCCAGATTTTCTAGTGGACGTAAATGTGTTTTTAAATAATGAGATCCCGGGCTGGAATTCTGGGGCGGGCCAAAATCAAAATTTAGTTTTTCTATCAAGAAATTCTCAGTGGCACCTGGAGTCAGGAATTTGGTAGTGAATCAGCCCTCTGCCTCGGAAAGCACGTAAAGTAGGTAAAGACATTGGTCCTGCGCCTGATCTCTCTCCGGTCTTGTCGGATTACCGGCATTGGACTATGAAAGAGAGGGAATACAGAGTGCACCTTTGCTTGCGCATACACTCCTTTGAGAAGTTGAGACTCTGTGGTCGCCGTGACCGAAATTCGGTCTGAAGAACAATTTTATAAAATAATACTAGTAATTATAAGAGTGGTTCATCACATTAGTCGTCAAAATCCTGGATTTCTCTTGGTAAAATTTGGTAAATCTAATGTATATCATTTTATATACATAAATAATATGTTCTGTATACCTTCAGAAACCTTCCTGTGTAATTACTTTGCTTGTAGTAAATACGAAGTCGAGTACCCGGCTGCTAGTCGCCAATCTGGAATTTTGAGAGGGAAGTTCCGACCTCATTCGGACTTCATGAATATGCATTAGTATTTAAAGATCTTTGAAATGACGGCGTAAGAATATGCACTACTCCATATCGTTCCGTGAGTTTCTTAAGAAGCGACAAGGGAAATTAAAACGTAAGATAAGATATTTATATGTACTATTTGCATATGCATGTTGATATGTATATATGTATGCTTATGTATGTACGTATATATTTGTATGCATGTATAAATAGGATATATTTTTATAGTTTATTTAATTTATGTATTAGTAAAATGTATATATAACGTAATTAATTATCATTTCTTTTTTGTTTTTATTCTATATTGCTACAACTACTTCAAATTCTCACCACTCCATGGGTTGACTGGCAGAGAATGCCTCAAGTCATTAAGTCCGCCCTCTGTATTCTTTTAGCATCTTTCTAATAGCAACTTTAAATAATAAAAAACTGCGGTTGCCAACCCGCCTGCGAAGCGTGGAAACTATGGAATAATTCTTTGTATGAGGCAATCTAAGGTAGAGGCCTATGTTCAGCGGTGGATTGATGGGTTTAAAGATCATTGGACGATCACAGCACCAGACATTTTGCACCTTTGACTCTGCACGTAATTGTGGGGGTTATACTTTCACATATAAAAAAGCCATAAGATTTCTCTGGTATTTCCTACAGCTGCCTTTTACGACACAAACGAGACGTAATGGGATACCTAATGGATTTTCTAACGCCGCCACCAAACCGCAACAAAATCCTTAGTCAACTTCAACGGATTTATATAAAGTGAGCGAATGGTGTTGAATTCTCTCACGCAACACAAAAAGCTAACATTTAAATTAGGCTAATGTTAAAATATATTAACAGCTGAGCTGATTCAAGTATGCGTCGTAAAATCACAATGAAACATTTTAAATGTTTTCCAAGTTCTATTTTTATAAATTAATCACTGTTTTATTAGTGGACCCAAATAAGGCTAAAACTGTGTGAGTTATCACACCGTTTTAGCCTTTAAGGCGACCGTAATTAAGTTAATAACGCTTTACTCACATAAAGTGGAAAAATAATGACCATCAATGGAAAGCTTTTTAAATAATTTGTTATTCTTAAAACAGTCCCACTTTGTTACGCTATTTAGACAACAGTGCTACTTCTTTTGTTTTATTTATTTACCCGTGTAGTTATTGTACCGTAAGCTAATTCACTGGCCTATGTAGTCCTATATGTGTATGAGGTGAGAAAGGGACATGATAATGGAGATGAGTAGTAGCATTTTCTTGATAATAGCTAAAGCCGCGTATCCACCAAAAATGTTGACAACAGTTATGTTTCCAACTGTTTCCAACAAGCGTCTCTACCGAGGGAACAAATGTTGGCAACAAGCGGCAACAAGCGTATTTTTTTTGATGTTGCCGCCGAAAATGGAAACAAGTTTTGTTGGCAACGGCTTAACAGTAATAAAAATACTGCGGTTACCAACCCGCCTGCCAAGCATGGCAATAATGGCAATTAAAAAAAACAATGTTGAGCAGCAGACTTTTGTTTTGTATATAGTACAAGCGCACAGTCTACGTGATGGATACTGTGGCAAATAGAAAAATGCAGATGCATTGTCTCCCCTGAAGTAATCCTCAAGAAGGAATGCCTGAACGCGTTGTCCTACCCCCATCGAGCCGACACATTCGTGCTACAACCGTAATATAGCTGCAGCTGTATTTACTAACCTCTCTACTACATAAATCTGATGACAGGCTGTAAGAATGACTAGGATGATTGTATGACAGAAGTACTTTGTGTTTAACTAAAATATTTATTTTACACCACACTTTTTATTTTCTTTAACTTTCTTTCTTTTTCTTCTTAACTCTCATAACCGACACCATTGGCAGGTGGATTGACGATCGCAGTGCCAAATTTTTTTTTATAGGATAGGGTGACAAACGAGCACACAGTCCACCTGATGGTAAGTGGTTGCTGTAACCCATAGACATCTACATCTACCCACAATAAGGAATCAAAATGCAGATACGTTGTCACTCGTGAGGACTAAGATGGAATGCCTCTTTTCCATTAAAAAGGGTCTCCGGTTCTCTACGCTCACCATAAGAAACAGAGCAGTTTCAAGCTGCTGTTTTACGCTGGTATTCTGTGAGAGCGTGGTCATTCCCCGGTCGAGCCGACCCATTTGTGCTACAACTATACTAATAATATAGCTGCAGCATGGGTTTACCACGCAAAAACTGTCTCGTAATTATAAATTTTCTCACCATCACCGATTTAGCTATGACAGGTGATCATAATATACAAAATGATATATGTCATCTTTTGGATACCATTGGGTCTTTCTGTTCTTTCTCATTTTTGCTTACGATATCCGCGGTGTAAAAATGATGCATTCTGTTACGCCGCCACCATTGGTCATTTTTTTTTAACTTTAAATTTTACGACATTATGATTTAAACTACTTTGAAAAAATTATATTAAAACTAATAGAATCAGGCGTTACTTTGCGGAAGTCCATTATATTAAAGTTGGCAAAATATTACTTCGCGTACATCCGCTCGATAAAATAAAATGATGTGTCTTACCTAGTTTGAAGAGCACCTCCCGCCCTCCCCCAGTTGCGTGCACTATCACCGTCACTACTAACCCCAGCACCACTACTCCCGCTAAGCGGTCAGCCACCGCAAATTCTAGATTACCTGAAGATGCCTCGTGTAGAGGCGAAACACGTGTCGTATTGTAGTCAGTGGTGTGTCTTACCAACTCCACTGGGCGTTGGCGTTAAATAATTTTATTAATGTCAATATTAAAATATGAAAATTAATAAAATTATTTAACGGCTTCAAAATAAATTATTGCTACGAAATCAAATTGTCATATTTTAAGAAATGAAAAAGAAGAGGTAAAGGTGTTCATTAACTAAACATGTTCAGCCTTAAACAAATAGCCAATAATGTTGATCTATTAATGATTTAACAACGTTTTTTTGACATAGTTTTGAGATTTTTGCGTCGTACAACTGATTAACAGATTTTTGTTTCTGGAGTTCCGAAATATCAAATCTTCTAAAACGTGGACAAATGTGTAACAAGTTCTCGTTGGAGACACAAATTATTGTTCTTGTCATAGTATGGCGGCAGTCCAAATTATTATTAAAGCGGGCATGTTAAATCTATTAATAACTATAGTCTGTTGGCCGGGACGTGAATAGTAATTTTTGATGCAGATAGGGGACGCAAATAATTTAATATAGTTTGCAATGACATTCCTGTAGAGTTCAATTTAAACTTGATTTGAATTATCAAACTTAAAACAGAATTATAGTTTTTTACGCATGAATCTATCGCTGCTCTGCATACTACATGAAGGTGTCGGCTCAATAGGAGATGGGTCTCCTCTCTCATAAAATACCAGCTGTAACAATAATATTGAGGTTATTTCGTATGATGACAAGGCATTTGATAATATTTTCTTTATAGAATAAGGGGACACACGGCGGAAAAGTCCATGTGATGGTAAGTGGATACTGTTACCCATAGACACCTACATCTATCCTCGGTTAAGAATCAAAATGCAGATGTGTTGTCACTCCTGAGGCCTAAAATGGAATACCTCTTTTTCAGTGAAAAGGGTCTCCGGTTCTCTACACTCACCATAAGGAAGACAACAGTATTAAGCGCTATTTCATGTTGGTATTCTGTGAGATCGTGGTACTACCCCGGTCGACTCGACCCATTTGTGCTACAACCATAATATAGCTGCAACATAGCTCTACCAGTATTTTTTCTCAGATGTGTTACACCATCTACATTTTCATAGATCATTTGCAAGCATTGTCGAAAAAACCCAACGCAACTTTAGATTTAGATAGTGAAAAAAAAAAACATGCATGGTTTTGAGCATAGCTAAAAAAATATGTCATTTCGTCAAGATCGTCCTCGAGATGTTTTGGTAACATACACATTTTTACTACAAATTAACGGACGGCGACGACAAATACCTTTCATTGGACATTTTCTATAATATCACGTAATGCAAAACCTAATAAAAGTATCAGTCTTATTCATTAGTATTCCCTCTGTGCTTTTCTTCACGTACTAGTGCGACATATAAACAATAAACCCGATTTAATGTAAGTGGGTCCTTGCAAAGTTCACAATAAAGTTTAACCTCAAACGCGAAGCGGAAACGGCGTACGTTTTACTTTCTTACATGACTTTGACGACGAACTGACTGAATTTACTTATATACTTTAGACTTTAGTATCTTCACTTTGAGAAAACTTCTACTGTAACCTTGAAAGGTTGATCCTAACGTATTCTGGTCACGAACGCTCGCACTCGCTTCAAATCCCCAAAGTAATTGAATGGTTCGCTTGTAAAGCGTATTGAGAGGCGATTTCCTCTATAGCCTTCGGAATAGTCCCGCCTGCACTATTCTGCTGAAAAGTTTAACGGGCTTCAACGTTAAGGTATTAGGAGCTCAGTTAACAGTTTAGAGAAAATGGTGCTCTGTAAGCGTAATAATGTTTATCGGTGCGGAAATACGAAACTATTCACGCTTGCAAAATAAAACGCATCAGATAACGATAAAAGTTAATTAAAATTACTCTATTCACTACAGTTGTAACACGAATGGGTCTGTACGACAAGGGAAGGATCATGCTATCACAGAATACCAGCGTAAAATAGCAGCTTATTGCTGCTGCGTTTCATATGGTGAATGTAGAGAACCGGATACCCTTTTTACTGAAGGCATTCCATCTTAGATCTCAGGGGTGACTACGCATCTGCATTTTGATTCTTAATCAAAGATAAATGTAGAAGTTTATGGGATACTGCATCCACTTACCATCAGGTAACTGGCTCGTTCGTCACCCTTGTTCTATAAAAAATATAATTCTTGTAAGAGACGCAGGAATTTGATGGTGGCATGGCTCGGGATTGTGCTTTGTGGCATTCCTTGTGCTCATCCCTGTGTTCAGGAGTGGACTTGTGATAAGCTGTAAATGTTGAAGTTAAAAAGTTACGATCTATATACGTCCTACTGCTGGGCACACGCCTCCCCTCATTTCTGAAATGGTTTTAGCGCAAGGAAATGTCCGCCACGCTGCCACACTGCGTGTTGGCGTACTTCACATGTCTTAAAAAAATTTTTTTACTTCTCCCACATGCAGGTTTCCTCATGATGTTTTTTTTCACCGCTGAACACTTGGTAAATCAGCATATAAAATACCATCGAACCCTAGTTGCTTCTGATATTTTTCTCGTTTGTAATTTTCGTTAATTTTCTGCACATTTTTAACACTTTTTTTTTTAATATTTCTATTTTATTCTATAGTTTATTGTAGCTTGGTTTATTTGTTTTTAATCCAATCAATATAAAATATAACTAATAGTAGAGAAAGAAACTTTAAACTTCACTACAAACTAATTTCCCCTCTATGAAATCTGTCAAAAATATTATACCTCATTTTTAATTAGGCCGCCTTGGTGGCATAAAAAGTCGTGGAGCCGTCATCAGTGCTCAGTCTTGGATGGATCACTGCCGAACAACAAATCTTTAATCTACGTTTAGCCTGACATATACGTCAACAATTCGTCGCGTTAATTTAACCGATATCTTATATCCAAGTGACCAAAATAGATGAGTTCGTTGACTCGACTTCTCACGTCAGGTTGTATTTTAAACTAGAACATCCATTCATAAATATATCTTTTTTGTTCACTCAACGCAATAGTAACCGCAATTTTTTTAACAAAAATGGAACGTTAAATATTTCTAACGACGTAAGGAAAATTGTGTTAATATTTTACTGAATTGAAGCTAGAAGCCTGTTCAGTATTTTAGCAATTATTTGACATTTTTATTTTTATTTCAAATTAATTTTATACACAATTATATCATAAATTTTACTATATAAGCTTTGACTCTTAGTAAAATTTTTTGTTATAAATGAAGGAGCAAACGAGCATACGAGCTATTCGATAATAATTGATCACCGTCATCCATGAACATTTACACCACTAGAGGAATCGCAGGTGCGTTGCCGGCATTTTAGAAAGGAGTATACTTTTTGAAGGTACCTAAGTGGTATCGGTCTAGAGAAAGCTCTGGCATTAGTAAATTTCACAATATGGTTCGTTTCGTTCGTTCAAAAAAAAACTATAGTAGACCGCCAAACATCTTGACGATATAGATGAAATTTAATGAATAATATAAGACAATCCATCATGGTAATTTCAAGCAAAAAAATAAAGCCACGTTTCATATATTACAGACACAGTTGATTCTAACACTGATGATACTAGTTCTAATTTAATTTTCTTTTGTTACAGATTCTCAGAGAACGATTGAAATGATCTACAATTCCTCTGGATAATGCTAGGCGAAGGTACCTAGTATCTCGTCCGCCATGTTGTTGATAGACAAAATGGCTTTACTAGCATTACTGCTATTACCGGCGGTTTCCGCCGCAGCCCTGTCGCCCGGGGATACGGACGCATGCAATCCAGACAAAATGACTGTTTACCGAATGGTCTTACACACGTATTGGACGAGGGAGAAATTTCCGAAACATTACCCGGATTGGAGACCTCCGGCCCAATGGTCACGAATTTATGGTGAGTCCTTTAATATAGCAATTCTTATTTCATATCACGAAAAGAAAGTTACAAAAATCTAAACAGTTTTATATTTAATGTATACTTTAACATACACATGCATTACAAATTAATTTTAATGTGTATTATGACCTACTTGCGAAAAGAAACATCTTTTGAAAATATAGTGGACTTCTTACAATGTGGAGGAATGTTAAAATTCGGATTTCCAAAAATTCAACCAATTACCAAAACTTTCAAGTAAGGTCAAACAACGAATCCTAAAACTCTTTTCTATTTTAGAAAATAAAAGCCAAAGGCGTCAAATTTTTGGCAAGGAAATGGCTTAAATGAAATAATTTGACATCTATATTTACGCACAAAGGGATTTCTTGAGAGATTATCCATTGTTTTCCAACGCCCACGCCGCCGAATGGAATTGGGTCGGATTCGTCAGGCGATCCGCTCTCGACATCAAAGCGAAAATTGTAAATTGAAGGCATTAAGGAATCCTAAACAAGACAATTTTGGCGTTATACGATACGTTCATGTGACATTAAGTGTTGCTATTTTGGTTTTTAAGGAATTTTCTCACGCCGGTGAAACGTCTTGTGTAAATGACAAATCAATTACGATTTTGCCTTGTGTCTCTTCTTCGGTTCGATATTTAATTCACAGAATATTCACGTATTCATTAATTGCCACTGATTGACTCATGGGCGGATTTTGCCATAAATGCCACGCTTGGTAGGCAGACATGAGCAGAATTTTTTTTTAATTTTTTGTAGTTCTTATCAGCAAGATGTTTCTGCCATCTCCTATTTCAGTTTCCCGCTGCTGTATTTACTATCTTTACTTAACTAAGCCGACGGGATTATTGTAGTGGATATTCTTTCGCCGTCACTACACAGCGATACAAATAATATTTAGGATATATTTCTTCTTACCACACATAGCGGGAATAGTTTGAAGAACTCTTATTCATTATAACACTTAAAATTAAATTTTATATCTTGTAGGAATTAGAATTAATTATTGCAATATTGAATAAAACATAACAATGTGTTTAAAGACACAATTTAAATTTAAAAAAGCCTAGTAACATAGATCGCTTAGTATGGAATCTCCTCATTTTTTCTATGAGTGTATTTTGCGAATATGGTTGATATTTGGAATAAATTTATAAAATACAGGAGCACAGAATATACATACATGAGATCAAAACTACGAATTTTAAACTAAATGGGATATAGAAAATTAGTAAGATAGTTTTAGTATGCAGAAAAGGTGAGGGATAAATTAAAATCTCTTCAAATCATCATGACAATTCTAATTAATCCACTAATATTGTTATTCTAGTTTACATTTTTCCGTTTCTCTCAAATTATACCTTAAAAAATCTGGGAAAAAAATGTATATAGGTAACAAGATGTTTCGATGGCTCTGTGGCGCAGTGGTATAGCGTGATGTTGCGGCAAGAAGGGCTGCAGTTTTAAGTCATAAGCATTTTTGTGCCTTATAAACAATTGATCCGGATAGAGATGTGTGTCCTTGTACAATGTGTTTAAATTGCCTCCATGATATAAAAGAAAATCCTAGTGTGAGGTTAACGTCTTTTAAATAAGAAACAAATAATATTTGTTCAAGGAGAATCATCAGAATTAATTAATTTTTAAGTAATGCTTCTAACATTTTTCAGCAGAAATGTGAAAATCCCAAATTGTCATATTGTTGTCCTTATTTGCTATTAACAAAACTTAATCATACACTAGACACATGTTTTTTAAATATTAGCATTTCCAAAAATATTTTTATTTTTGAAGCATTCATATTGCGACTATTTTCCCCAAAACGTTTGTTATTTACAAAAGGACATCAATTTATTGTAATCAATGATATTCCAATATTATGGTGCATACGTATTCGTAATCTGATCAAATCGATCTGTTACCGGACTTTTCTATCTATTATCTCCTTTCCTTCTATCTATAAACTTCTTTTTCTGAGTTGTTAGAAATCACCATGTTTTGTTCTCGTGAATTTGAGATAGTAATACTACGTCTATGAAATGCTTTAATTTCTATATCAGACGTAGCAACACTGTTGAGAATACATGACTAAAAAACTTGATCGATTTTCCCACTTTCAAACAGACAATTTTAAAATAAAACCGCTCCTTAAGAATTAAACGCCTAGTAACTATGGTAGGACAAAGATAAAAGTCTATAAAATGAACTACATCTATTTCATTATATCACAACAACAGTTGCTGTGTCACAGGAGTGTCCGATTGATTACTCACACTTCGGCTTGGCTTCGCTTCAATTTCCTACGAGCCGTTTCTGCCACAGACGATGATCTATTCTATCTTTAGAGCATGACTAATATATTTAGTTCGTTAAAAGTATAGATAAATTATATGCAAATATCGCAGAAATATGTGCAATTTTTGACGAGCAAATTTTAAATTTAGAAGCCATTCAAATCTAAAATTTATACACTCAATTTTTCACATATTTATTTTTTTAGCAGACTTAAAAAAGGAGTAGGTTTATAATTCGACTGTATGTATTTATCTGTATTTTACGCAATATCTTCGTTAACTTTGAACTGATTGTGGGAATTTTTCTTTATGAACTAGTTTATCCTTTAAGAATGGTCCCATATAAATTAGAAAAAAAAAAGAAACTCTACCCATAAGGATAGCAAAAACAGCATGAAGTTTTAATGTAACTAATTCGACAACCTTGTGATATTTTGACATTACCTCATCCACTTAAAAGGGTAAAAAAACTAACTTTCAATAAAACGTTAAAAAGAACAAAATGACTTCGTATTCTAAATTCGGGGATTTAATTCTTCTAAGCACTATGTTGTCTTTGCACCGAATAAAGAATATAAAGTTAAATTATTCTTAATACTTTTTTAAATTGTCGGCTTTTACTTTTTATTAGAATTTTTATTTCTCATTCCTGAATGGAAAGATACAGACATAAAGATGTAAATGACCAAGAACTAGAACTTATCACGCAGTCTTTTTTCTATTTTTTTCTATATATATATACATAATTTTATTATCTAATATAATAATTTGGAATGCACTGCAATGTACAAGTTATAAAAATAATTATATATTATTATTTTCGAAATACGACGTCAATCTAATTATACTTAAATGGACTACGGTCATAGATGTCTGATAAAGAACATAAATAAAGATAACATTCGAAATTTTATTACATTGTTATTTTTTTATAGTATAGGGTGACAAACGAGCACACAGTCCACATGGTAAGTGGTTACTGTGACCCATAGACATCTACATCTATCCTCAATAAAGACTCAAAATGGAGATGCGTTGTCACCTGTGAGGACTAAGACGGAATGCTTCTTTTCCAGTAAAAAGGATCTCCGGTTATCTACACTCACCATACGAAACACAGCAGCGTTAAGCTGCTATTTTACGCTGGTATTCTGTGAGAGCGTGGTCCTTCCCTGGTCGAGGTGACCCATTCGTGCTACAACTATACTACTAAATATAGCTGCAGCATGGCTCTACCACGTATTTCGTTTCCTTTTCACATAATTGTAAAAAATGTATTACTCATCAAAAGATGTTACTTAAAAAGTAGGTAACACTTTTTGAGGATAAAATTAAGCGATTTATTGACGGTCGAATCACAAAGACAAGAAACAACAAAAAGTTAGTTTCCTTATCTATAAAGGACGATTGTTATTTCCCATGTATATACGATACGATCTAAATTAATGTCGTCGTTACATAGATTTTGCTATTTTTCTTTGAGAAAAGAAATTAGGGGAGCCTTGTGTGGGGTAACAACAAGGTCGTTAGTTTGAGGTGCGCGTCGACTTAATCGCTATCATTTGTTTGTGCACAATACGAACGTATGTAGGTAAACATATTGTATTGCCAATTTTTATAACCTACTAAGATTTGGCATATTGTTTTAACGTAAACTGCCCCATCTGCGTTGATATTTTAAAAAAAATATTCGCAATAATACATTTATTTATGAATGAATGATTATAAATAAATCCACATCACATTTTTATAAGTGCTTAATGGGGTCAATAATCGTTATTATTACGACAGTGTATCAAGAATGTTAGCAGGTAAATATTTCCCCATTTTCCATAATTAATTTAAGACGCAATCAATTAACAAAAACTGGCTATTATTATATAACATTAACAAATGTATGAATTTAAATAAACCAGAGCAATGAATTTATCGCTACTATGCTGATTCTGTTATTATATATAAATGGTTTTTTTGCTGGTTCTTCCCAGGAAAAAGTTATTCCCTAACTAGGGGTATATATAAAATCTAATCAATACTGAATGTAAAAAAAATGTTCTCTTTTATTATATTCTGCTTTATTCCTTTCCCTGTTATTAGCATAACTACAGACAATTTGACAATTGTATTAATATCCTTTTTTATGTCAGTCTGTGGAGGTCAACAAGATGATAAATCTGCCATCTATCGTAAGCTTTAAAAGCTTTATGATATTTACCATAGCCTCTTATAACACCCATGTGACAAAATGGGGTGAAGAATTCTGTTACGTCGCTGTCATACAGCAATATATCAAACATAATTTGTACTCTATAAAGGTTTATCATCATCTTCAGTAAATTGATGTTAATACTAATCGATGGCGCCAAAAGTTCTTGACCCAAGTGTCAAGACCAATCAACAAGCCATTGTTGTTAATTTAATTAAATTGTCAATATAAGACGTACTGTGGATTGCCTCGTTGTCGGTATCAAATGATTGTAATCTTATTAATACATTAAGAGAAAACATTATATCTCTTTAAAAGCATATTGCGTGCTTAGAGAATTGTCAGATTTAGCATAGTTAAAATATATAAATGGAGGAAAAAAATAACAATTGTCAAACTTATAATAGTCTGAGGTCAAACAGTCGCACAGAGTATAGAGATTGCGGTGACAGAAAATTTTGTATGATTTCAAATGTTCCTTTTCAATACTCTGTGGAGTGCACGTCAAGGCAAAATAGCATTTATTTTATATAGTTATGAGTTATTTGTAATTATAATATGTATTAGATATGAGTGAGAGTTATATTGATGTATTGGTGTGTGTGTATTTGTGTACCGGTATACGCGTGATGTACAATTTGATTTACTGGTACTTAAAACGGTTCGTACAGAATTTTACAATTAAAAAACAATTTACGTATAATTTACATCGCGCCTAAAGCATAAACGGTTTTGTAATTCCGCCAACTGGCACCGAGCGAGTTCAATACACCTTGATATCGTATTATATGAATCATTATGTTATGTAGATAACATTTCAATGGCTGTTTTTCGATCAAATATTTTTACAAATTAGAATTTGCTTGATTTATTGGCGGTGTAAGAATATCCACTACCCTTAGTCCCGTCGATGTCGATAGGAAACAGCGGGAAACAAAACATTATATATTTATTTATGATTATTATATATTTTATTTATGAATATTTACCACAATAGCCACGCATAGTAACCCCAGTTTTTGTTATCTAATTATTGTTAGGAAGACGCTATTGCCATTCTCATGTTTTGTTTAAGACGGTACGGACGGACTATAAGCGGTAATGAATGAAATATAGGTAATAATTATTTATTCATAAAACTTAGCCTACAGTGACAATTATATTTGTTCGAGATTTGCGTAGGTATTGGTAACACATTGGCTAGTTTTGCAACAACGAATTAGACTTCTACACCTCGTACTATTTATTAACTCTATGACAGCAGAGTAGTGCAAATGAACATGTATCTCTTTACGTGATCGTGAATTTGACTTTTAGTCTAAGATCTGAGTGGATATTTATAGAAATCTTGAGGACAACTCAGGACACTGTAATTCAAGAACATGTGATTTTTCAAGCACGCTAAAATAACTGCCCCGATTTTAAAGGCGTTTACATACAAGCGCCGACTTTTAAACGTAACTTGAAAGCTGTTAGTTAGGCTTAACTGAATAAAAAGTTTTGACTTTAAATTTGTAAGTGGATAATGGACTAACCATACACGACGGCGCACGGATCAGATGCCTTTTCCCTAGAGATTGACTTCCTTTGTTTGGAGTTGGTAGCAGGTGTCCGAGGGTTGCAGTAGTCATTTTTTAGAATAGAATATTTTTATATTCAATATGGATCACATGTATGTAATTCTTATTGAAAGTCAATCATTAGGGCGTATTATATGTGGTAGAGCCATTCTGCAGCTATATTAGTAGTATAGTTGTAGCACGAAGGAATCGGCTCCATCGGGGAAGTACTGCGCACTGACAGAATACCAGCGTAAAATTGCAGCTTAATGCTGCCGTTTTCGTGTGGTGAATGTAGAGAACCGGAGATCCTTTTTACTGGATAAGAGTCATTCCATCTTAGTCCTCACGGGTGGCAACGCATCTGCATTTTGATTCTTTATTGATGATAAATGTAGATGTCTATGGGTCACATCAACCACTTACCATCAGGTGGACTGTATGCTCGTTTGTCACTCTATCCTATAAAAAAGTCATTTTTTACTTTACTACTGGTTTAAAAAAAATCTGTCCTGGAAAGAACCAGCAAGAAACCCAGCGGGACTTTTTTAAAGTAAATTTTACATGAAAGGTGGTACAAACTGTTTACAAAATTTATTTTAGAAACAGCTTGGAAGCGACCACCTCATTCCCAGGGGCTATTATCAACCATGTGTTCATTTAAGTTATAATAACAATTTTTATAAAGTTTTTGTTTAGTAAAATATTTAAAGTTGGTAACATAGAGGCTTGTATATTTCTGCAGCTTTGTTGTAATAGCGTATGCATTGCCCCAATAATGAATTATAGACTGTGGAGTCGAGAAACTGGTATCACTAGCTTGTGTCTGTTCCTAGTGCTTACAGAGTGTATATCACTGTTTTTTACTAAAACTACCTTTGTTACTGAAAGGCCAAAATTAATATTATTAACGTTAAACCAATGCACCAATTTCGATATAGCATTTATTCACTTCGGCGCATTAAAATTATTAACGTTTAAGTTTAAAAGTCAAGGAAGTATTATAAGCAAATAATACTACATTTGCCATCAAGATTGTTTTTCAGATCAGTTTTTTTTTAAAAACTGATGTTGTTCCTAATTACAGGTGATCAGGTATTATTTAAGATACAAGAAATATTTATATTGTACTAAATGAAAAATAATACTATGATCCGCAACCAATTTGCCAAGGATTGTAATAATGATAGTGAAATGATAAATAAATATTTAGTATTTATATGTATAAACGACAGTAGTCGCGGTAACTTACGTACAGAAATTGGTGACAAACTGTGTGCTTGACACTGTCCACGGGATGGTAAGTGGATGATGTGGCCTAAAGACATCTACATCTATCCTCAATTAAGAATCAATATACAGATGCGTTGTCACCTCTGAAGGCTGAGATGGAATGCCTCGTTTCCAGTATAAAGGGTTTCCGGTATTCGTCATACGAAACACAGCAGTATTAAGCTACTTGACGCTGGTATTCTGTGAGAGCGTGGTCCTTCCCCGGTCGAGACGACCCATCGTGTTACTACTATAATATTTTATTGCGGAACTATTTTTTTATGGGACTACCGTATAATTTAAAATTAAAAATTCTGTAAAACTGACTTCAATATAAATTATTAAGAACTAGCTCTTTAACCGCGGCTTGTCTCGCGTAGTCATCAATTTAAAAACATCATTAAATGCTATTCCATACCAAATTAGCAAAATTCGATCACTTTTAAAGTCACTTCGCTGTCCGTCTCTTTATGTCAGTTTGTCAAAGAATTTTTTTGATTTCCCACAGACTATTGCAACTATTAGATTAATATTTGGTACACATATATATATATATATATATATATATATATATATATATATATATATATATATATATATATACTAGCTGGCCAGGCAGACGTTGTTCTGCCCTTAGCGGCGTGCCCTTTGTACTATAAAAATCAATAAAAAATACTGAGTGTCACTTATCGGGATAAAAACTATCCTATCTCTCAAGTTGGACCAAACTGCACACAGTGTGAAAAATTTCACTGAAATCAGTTCAGTAGTTTAGGAGTTCATGGCGGACAAACAACGTGACACGTAATTTTTATATATAAAGATATATATTCCGTTGTATCTATAAAAAAGATAAATTGTCTTGGAATCATAATTTCTTATTATTATTATTTACATTTTACTCTTTACTTTCATTCATAATTAAAGTTAATTTAGTTTTAACAATATAATGATGATTTCATGGTCTTATATGCGATATTTCATTCATATCATTGGTCACATTTAATATTGATTAGCACGATAAATTATATGCTGTTTTTTTCAACGTTCAAGTGACTGACTTCAAAGTTTCATAAATGCAGTTCTATAATGAAAAATACTATGCATGTAATAAAACAAATTTTAATAAATCACGCTTCTTTTTAACTTTTATTTACGCGGATTTTCGTACACATATTTGCAAGAAAGTTCCATAAATATTTGCGTATAAAAACATATTGCTGGTGTGAAGCACCGACGCTCCGGGAAGTATGAAGTATGTCAACATGTTCAGTATCGTCCCAACCATTATATCAGATGTGATAGATAACAAATTCTCGCAATAGGACACCGATTTCTACCAAGGAATATTCGAGAGACTATTGAAATTAAAAATATCCTAATTTCAATAGAGAAGATGGCTGGGTAGTACCATCTATTTCGGATCCCATAATTAATAAAACTAAATCCAAGCCCAAACATACTACTGCAAGACTTCAAGATACTGTAAGATCGTCCTGCGTAGATCAGACCAAACATTATTAGTTTAAAGTTGATTGTAGTTTTCGTAACCTATGTCATCAAGACGTCAAACAATGACTTGTTTGACGTCAAACAATGACTGTTTTGACGTCTTGATGTCATAGTTTAGGTTCAGTTCAGCCCGCCCCTCCCTCGACCCTCCCCCGCCCCGCCCCTCCCCCTCCCTTCCCCCGCCCCGGTCTCCAGGGGTTCTGTAAAGTGCTCGAAACGTCAGGAATTAAAGAAGTTACAATTAAACACGATAGAATCCTTAAGAGTACTTTTATTGCAAATGAAGTTCTATTAATAGTGAACGTGGGTACAACTACACTCATGATCGGTAGCAGAAAAATATTCGCCATGTTGTGGCGGTAAAAGAGAATCCACCACCTCATATTATTTCGGGTGTGTTCTAAGAGGCGACAGAGGAAAACAAACAGGAGATGGGCAACATCACCTCTCTGACAATAATTCAAAATAAAGACTGCGATTGCCAATCAGCCTGTAAGGCGTGGCAACTATAGCAAATATAGCCTATTTGATAATTTATGGGGGAGGCCTATGTTTAGTTCAGTGGACTTTTAATAGGTTATAATGATAACGATGATGAGTACTATTCTTTCGAATCTTTGCTACCGTTAATATTTACGGCAATTAACGGTAGTTAAAACTAAAAAAGTAGCAGCCTACATACATGTCACTACTGGGCACAGGCCACAGAGCTTTTGGCCAA
Organism: Parnassius mnemosyne; assembly: GCA_963668995.1. Classification (NCBI taxonomy): domain Eukaryota; kingdom Metazoa; phylum Arthropoda; class Insecta; order Lepidoptera; family Papilionidae; genus Parnassius; species Parnassius mnemosyne. Next base: position 35,947,822 of record CAVLGL010000079.1, on the reverse strand, counting down.
AAAAAGTATCCATTGCGCTGAACCCAACGCGCGTTCACCTCAACTGGGGAACTTCTCAGATAACCGGTTTTCTTTCACCACCAAGACTGTGGTAAATCGACACTTCAAATTGCAATTAACATATTATGTAAAAATATATAATAATGCTTATGTACTATGAAATTTACATTTGGATCAGTTTGATTACCGCCTTTGACAATTAAAATAAAATAAAACTTTTTTAAAGTAAAATTTATAATTAAAGTATTTTTACGCAACAGCCTGTTCATTTACATATATGATGTGAGCTATAAAACAAGGACTGTCACAACAATCTTGATTTGTCTGATAATATGAAAACACAAAAATACAAAAATCTTAAATGACAAACTGATTTATAAGTCTCATTAAAGGTATAAAAAAGTATCAGCTTACATAAATCTCACACATAGCACAGAACACAAATCTTCTCATTACCTATAGTGTTATGTGGGGAGAAAAGAGTATGCCGCATGAGTATTAAAGGTTTTCACATTTCCACGACTTTTTTAACTACTCAGACATTTAGGTATGCCCACGAAGTTATTTTTCACCATTTCACCGGATACGTGGTAAGCCAGCACGTAAAATTTCACATTCATTTGTGTTCAATGTATTCGTACACGTTTTGCTCCCGTACCATTACGAAATCTCACGGTGAGCTACACAGCTCTCGTATTTGTTTAAATAAACAAAGCTAATGCACGATTGTTGAGCATTTCTACTTAGTAATTAGAAACCCAACGATGCCACGAACTATTTCATCAAATAGAGATGAAATCTCACAGTGCACTTAATTTTCATTTATTTACATTAGATAACGTGATAATAGACACCCAATATATTTAACTAAAGAGCTTCTCTCTTAATGTCAGTTTTGTGTACACAGTACTGGATACTGTGGAGGAAAAACACACGTTGTGTATAGCAGTGTTGTTAGCCATTTTGCCAAACGTGGTAACTGTGGTAACTCATTCCGATAATGGCCACCGGTCTAGATATTTTTAAGTGCGACAATTTTTGATGCTGCTGAATAAGTATTCAGTAGCATTCTAAAATTTAATTTTATCAGTTAGGCGCTATATTACATTAAAACAATGAAGGCCATAATAATACTATGTAGTAATATCAGCTATAGGTTGGGGTGCGACTAGCTCAAGAGCCACCCCAAAGCGAACATTTATTATAATATAAAAAAGGCATACAATGATGATTATAATATGTTGACTATCAGAGCTGCTAGCTGTGAAAAACTATTTAACGATATTATGTATATATATATATATATATATATATATATATATATATATATATATATATATTATAACGATAGCAATGTTGTGTTTAGTTATTAATATCGTTAAACAATCTCTATTCATTGACTTGGCTAAGCTATATCATGACAAAGTCAACAAACAATGACAAATATCAAATGACATATATAATGAAATGACACCATTTCACGAAATAATGATTTCATGAGATAAGAGGGAGAGAAAAATATCAATTTTCATAGGTTTGATAGATGTTACTACTATCTATTTAAATTATTACACTTTTAAAATGAAATAACGAAAAAAACTGAAAAATTAAACGTCAGGATTTTTAAATTATTTAAACATATCAATGTAAGTTATTTATATTATTTAATTTATTAGTCACCAAAGGCAAATTATAGGCTTTTTCATTTGTTGATAGATGCCGCTGTTTAGATAGTTAAAACGTATATCGTCAGCGGAGTTTCAAATTGTTATGCAAAGGTTAAAACTAATTTTAAACTTTATTTACAAATATTTTTTTTTATAGGAGAGGGGGCAAACGAGCATGCGGCTCACCTGATGGTAAGTGACTACCGCCGCCCATGAACAACTGCAACACCAGGGGAATCGCAGATGCGTTGCCGGCCTTTTAAAAAGGAGTACGCTCTTTTCTTGAAGGTCCCTAAGTCGTATCGGTCCGGAAAAATCGCTGATGGTAATCGATTCCACAAGGAAGTCGTGCGAGGAAGAAAACATCTTCTAAATCGCACAGTGGTGGACCGCCAATCATCCAGATGGTGTGGATGGTATCGGGAGTTCTGCCGCGATGTGCGTTCGTGAAATTTGGCGGCTGGGATTAATCCGAACAATTCCTCAGAGCACTCCCCATGGTAGATGCGAAAGAAAATGCAAAGGGATGCAACATCTCTTCGCAGTGCCAATGAATCGAGCCGATCGGAAAGGGCTCGGTCGTCGACAATTCGAGCCGCTCTGCGTTGGATGCGGTCAAGTGGAAGGAGCTGGCACTGGGGAGCCCCTGCCCAGAGATGGGAACAGTATTCCATGTGAGGCCGAACTTGCGCCTTGTAAAGTAGCAGGCGGTGTGCCGGCATGAAATACTGTCCCGCTCTGCTGAGCACGCCAAGCTTTTTAGAGGCCAATTTGGCCTTCCCTTCCAAGTAACCACGAAACTGCACGTCACTCGATATGTCGACTCCGAGGATACCGATACTGGCTGAGGCAAGAAGGGGAGTGCCTTGAAACTGAGGAAATACGACAAAGGGGTTCTTTTTAGCGGTAAACGCGCAAACTTGTGTCTTCTGAGGATTAAATTGGACTAGATTTAGTCGCCCCCAATCCGAGACTTTGTTCAGCAAAGACTCGACTTCAGACACAAGTTTGTTCCGGTACTCAGCGACGTTTTCCCGAGAAATATTGGCACGGCCGGTGTATAGAGCATCACCAGTGCTGTCATCCGCATAGCAATGAATGTTACCAGTTAGCAACATATCATTGATATGCAGAAGAAACAGCGTTGGTGATAGCACACAGTCTTGTGGAACACCAGCGTTAATAGGCTTGTAGTCAGAGCATGCACCGTCTACAACGACCTTGATGCTCCGATCTGCAAGGAAGCTGGTGTTCCAATTGCACAATTTCTCGGGAAGCCCATAGGAAGGGAGCTTCGAAAGAAGCGCTTTGTGCCAAACCCGATCGAAGGCCTTTGCAATGTCCAGACAAACGGCCAACGCCTCCCCCTTGGACTCTACTGCCTCCGCCCATCTATGGGTCAGGTAGACCAGAAGATCACCAGCTGATCGACCCCGACGAAAACCGTATTGGCGGTCACTAATCAGCTGGTGATCCTCAAGGTACCGGATGAGCTGGCAGTCAATAATGGATTCCATTATTTTGGAGAACAAGGAGGTGATCGCGATAGGCCTATAGTTGGATGGGTCTGAGCGGTCGCCTTTTTTAGGGATCGGGTGGACAAAAGCTGTCTTCCATGAATTCGGGACTACGCCTTGGGAGTAGGAGTACCGGAAAAGACGCGTTAGGACCGGTGCCAACTCCGGAGCACACGTCCTCAGCACAATTGGGGGGATTCCGTCAGGCCCACTCGACTTCTGGATGTCCAGGGAGAGCAGTGCTTTGCGAACCGAGCGCTATGAGAACAGCACATCCGGCATGGAGCACTCACACCGCGGGATGGTCGGCGGTGTTTTCCCCCCGTCATCAAGAGTCGAGTTGGACGCAAATAGGGAGCCTAAAAGGTCGGCTTTGTCTTTTGCGTCATGGGCCAGTGAGTCATCCTCCCTGTGCAGAGATGGTAGTGATGGCTTACAGAAATTCCCTTGGACAGCCTTGGCGAGAGACCAGAATGCACGGGTTCCCGAAGGAAGGCGAACTAGTTTCTCGCCAATTCTGCCTATGTGCTCTGACTTTGCCTTGGCAATAACTCTTTTGAAGGACCTGGAGGCGAAGTTATACTTCTTTTTAAGTGTGCTGGTATTTACATCCCGAGTCGCCGAAGCCGCAGCCCAGGTTTGATAACACTCCTGCTTACTGCGTAATGCAGTCTTACAGGAGCGACCAAACCAAGGCTGAGATCTGCCTCCGATGGGTACCACAGATGATGGAATAAATAGTTCCATTCCCTGTAGCACCACATCAGTGACAGAGTCAGCAACAGCGCTGGGATCATCCGGCGAGAAGCAAACCCGCCCCCATGGGTAGGATGCAAAGAAGGACCGCATTCCGTCCCAATCCGCCGACCTGTAATGCCAAACACGGCGGCAACCTGCAGAACCAACCAAATATGATACGAGGGTGGATTGAAAAGTACTCGGCCTAACCAAGAAAATAAACAAATACTAAATCAGTTATATTTTTATTTTTCTACATAATCACCATCAAGTTCAATACACTTTTGCCACCTCCCCTTCCAAGCATTTAGACCGTTGAAAAAAAAATGATTCTACCTTAGCGTCAAAATATGCGTCTACAGCTGCTTTGACCTCGTCGTTTGTCGAAAATCTTTGACCTCCCAAGTGTTTTTTTAGGTTAGGGAACAGAAAGAAGTCTGATGGTGCCAGATCGGGTGAATACGGCGGATGCGGTAACAGTTCAAAGCCACAGTTGTGAATTTCAGCCATTGACTGTACTGACGTGTGAACACGGCCGTTATCTTGATGAAACAGGACTTTTCTTCTGAGCATTCCTCGACGTTCTTCTTTTATTTCCTCTCGTAAACGACGTAGTAAGGTGCAGTAGTAATCAGAGTTTATATTCTGACCCCTTTCAAGATAATCAATCATAATCACACCTTTCGAGTCCCAGAATACTGAAGCCATCACCTTATTTACTTATCTTCACGCACAATCCCTGACGGGGTAGCCAGAGAGAACAGATCGCCAAGTGTCACGATCCTTACATATCTCTTTCGCTTCTTTCAGATTCATTATCTTCTTCATACATGCACGTCTAGGTATTCGAGTACTCTTGACCCTACCCTCTTCGAGCAATTTGCTCACATGGTCTTCGAAAGTTAGTCTCGGTCTACCTCGACACCTTTTAATATTCATTCTTTTAATATTCATTAACTTTCGCGCTATATATTTTCTTCACCATTCGGTCTTCACTCATTCGCTCAACGTGCCCAAACCACCGAAGCACGCCCTTATCAATTTTTGTGATAAGGTCATCTTTCAAACCTGCCATATTGCGAATCTCTTCGTTTCGCTTTCGGTCGGCCATAGTAACGCCGCACATTTTACGAAGAGATCGCATCTCCACTGCATTCAACTTACTTTTATGCTTCTTCTGGCATACCCAGGTTTCGCTGCCATATAACAAAGTCGGTACCAACACTGCGTTATGTATTGCAAGGCGTGCACTCTTCGCTACGCCTTGCCTTTTGACTAACGCAGTCAGGGCACCATTGACTTTGTTCCCGGCAGCGACACGCCTGTCCACATCTAAATCACATCTTCCATCCCGGCTAAAAGCACTCCCCAAGTATACAATTTCATTTACCTGTTCTAGACATTCCTGATTTACCCATATTTCACACTTCGTTCTCTCTTCGTCCCTTTCAAATACCAGAACCTTAGTTTTATTAGCATTCAAACGGAGACCTTTAATTTCACATTCCTCTTTCATACACGTGACTAATGCCTGCAATTCTGCCTCTGATGGTGCAATAAGCACTGCATCATCAGCATACAGCAGACAATTTACTTTTATGTCACCCAATTTCACACCCAAACAGCTATCTTTCAGCTTTTGTAAACAGCTGTCGAGATACATTATGAACAGCCAGGAAGACATGACACAACCCTGTTTTACGCCCGTTTGGACGCTAAACATGGGTGACAGGTCATGCCCTACCCGCACACAGGCTTTACAGTCACAGTAAAGAGACTGCACAGCCCTTAGCAATCGGCCATCCACACCATACCCCGGCAACAGTTCCCACATTTTCTTCCTTACAACCTTATCAAATGCTTTCTCAAGATCCACAAAAGCACAGAAAATCTTCTGGTTAACAGCCAGAAGCTTTTCCGTGATCATACGGAGAGAAAACATTTGATCCGTGCATCCTCTTCCAGGTCTAAATCCGCATTGTGCCTCCCATAGAAATCTTTCCGATTTCTCTTGCATCCTACGTGTCAAAACCTTCGAGTAAACTTTACTTGCTAAACTGGTCAAGCTGATCGCCCGATAGCACCCGCAGTCAAAATGTGAACCTTTACCTTTATATAAAGGCACAATGACTGCGGATCGCCAATCATCCGGGACATCCCCCGTCCGCCAGCACAAATTGCACAGCAGATGAAAGCTGTCCCAGACGCGAGGCCCACCATACTTGACCATTTCAGCAGTAACTCTGTCTAGTCCCGCAGCCTTACCACATTTCAAACTTCGAATCGCACGTTCAATCTCTTTCATACTGATGACCTCAGTGTCATCGAGGTCCGGGTCTGGCTTGCCAGTCACGGCGTCATCCCCGGATCCCTCACTAAGATCATCACACGCATACATTTCTCTATAAAATTCGCTCCATCGCTGCATGACGTCCGATTTTTCTGAGAGGACGTCATTAGTTCTCGAAAGCACTTTGTTCATTCTTAAGGCCGTCGCACCACTTCGGGTCCTTCCAACCTCTTTCCAGAAGAGTTTGGAGTTCTCCTTAAAGTTGTGCGACAACCTTTCATCCGCTTCCATTCTACACCTTTCACGCACTTTCTCAATCAATGCTTTCGTGTGAACTTTCTGCAGCTTATATCTTTCTTTCATCTTCTCTCTCATATCCTTATCATTACTAGAGGCCAAGTAGTCTAACCATGCTTTCTTCTTCTTCTTTACAGCTTCTTTCACTTCATCATTCCACCATGCATCTCTTCTTTTACTACTGCCTCTTTTTATTGTTCCACACACTTCTTCCGCTGCACTTACCATTCCATCCCTAAGGTTCTGCCATGTTCTTTCTACACATTCGTTTCTGCCATCGATGGTGTCAAGCTTTTCGGCTACCCTCGCATGATATTTGTCCCTAGTATCCGCTTCCTGAAGCTTCCAGCTTCGGATGCGACAGACCGACTGTGGTTCTGTCACTGTCGTCCGGTAGCGCCAACCCGCGAACAGACCCCTAAATCTAGTAATCACTAGATAGTGATCCGTTCCCAGGTCAGCACCCCTGAACACTCGCGTATCCATAACCTGTTTTCGCAGTCGGTCATCCACCAGGAACAAATCGATCATACTTCTCTCATTCTTTCTTTCTCTAGTATACATATGGATTTTCTTGTGATTAAACATAGTGTTTGTCACAAGAAGACCCTTTTCCTTGCATACCGCCAGTATAAGCTTGCCAGCATCATTAACCCTTTTATCGCCAAACTTTCCAAGTACCGACTCGTACCCTGGTCGAGCGGTACCAACCCATCCATTCAAATCACCACATACAACAATCCTTTCGTTTCCCCTAGCCAAATCTAGAACTTCTCTTACATTCTCCCAAAACTCCTCCAGCTCAGCCCTGGACGACGAAGCCACCGGCGCATAAACAGCCAAAAGGAATAACTTCGTCAGTCCCAATTTAAAGCGAACCCAGAGAAGTCTTGAGTTCACAAACTTATATTCAGTCATAACATCGACCAACCGAGAAGACAGCAGCACCCCCACTCCCTGGCAGGCGTTCTTGCTCTCCGGGACTCCGGACCATAGAGCTAACGCCCCGCCAGGGAGCTCTTCAGTACCACTGCCCTTCCGTTTGGTCTCCGACATACACACGACATCTAATTCTCTTTCTTTCATTATTTCGATCAACTCATTCGTCTTATCTCTCATGCCTCCTCTAACATTCCACGTGCCAACTCTGCACTCCGTCCTCCACCTTCCGCCGTGTCGGCCTGTGCGTGACGGGTGGCGGTCCCCATCGCCGCTTTGCGCGCTGCATTCCACACCAACGGGGACGAGCTGGTGTGCGTCGCCTTGGGGGGACGCCCTAACCCTCGTTGACATGGGTGCGCAGCTGAGTAGAATTGCAGCCCTGAAAAGGGCTGGCAGGGGTCGCGACGAGCACGCTTCTACAATGACCCCTTATTTGCCGACAAAATCGACTTATCCTTTTTAGGGGGTGGTGAACCAGGTCTTCTCCACTGTTTTGTTTGTTGTTTTGTTTCCGGTGTACAGTAATGAACCCATGTTTCGTCCATAGTAACAAAACGATTCAAAAAATCATCTGCATCGGCTTCAAATAACTCCAAACAGTCGCGTGAAATAGTCAATCGCGTCCTTTTTTGTTCAATTGAAAGCAGTCGCGGAACCCACCTCGCAGACACCTTGTGGAAACCCAACTCGTTGACAATGATGTTTTGAGTTCGTTCATAAGAGATGCCTATAATCTCGGCTATCTCTCTAATTTTTAATCTGCGGTCTCCCATTATTAAATCAAGTACTTTTTTAATATTTTCGTCAGTAGTTGACGTCGAAGGCCTTCCAGAGCGGGGTTCATCTTTCACACTCTCTCTACCACGCTTAAATTCTGCTATCCATTTTTTGACGGATGAATATGACAGAGCACAATCGCCTAATGTACTGACTTTGTCATCATGGATGGCTTTTGATGATAGCCCCTTCTTATGGAGGTACTTAATGACGGCACGCTGCTCGATTTGCTCCATTCGCGGAAATTATGTCCGATTACTTTGTTAATAAATTTATAAAATCACAATTAATTATCGCACAGGTTTCGAACTTCACACAATGAACTAGTCTGAACTGAACTAAATAATGTGGGTAAATTTGATTTTTAGAATTGAATGGATCTGTGTTAGGCCGAGTACTTTTCAATCCACCCTCGTATTTATTTGAAAAAACACCCGCCATCCTGCCTTTTAACTAACATAATCATATATAATAGAAAATGAACATCTAAAGAAAGAAAAATACTAAACCTTCTTTTTTGAGTTCCGTAATCGGATAGAAGTAGCCTAGAAGTTAGTTACTAACTACCTACATAAATAATTTAATGGAAATCGGTCCAGTAGTATTTGCGTGAATCGGGAATACACGTATGTGTATCACGAATACACAAACAGACAGACAGACAGACAGACAGGCAGATCGACATACAGACAGACAAACATTCTAAAAACCACTAATTTTACTTCAGTACCCTCTATTTAGTCCCCTGGACTTGTTTTTTCAAGAGTATATTAGAATTACAGACAAGACTTTTCTACAGATTTATTATATGTATAGATAACTCAAAAACTATTAATCAAACCTTGATCAAATTTATGTGGGAAGACAATTGTAGCACCAGCTTTCAAATAATAAAAGAATCATCGAAATCGGTTCACCCAGAAAAAAGTAATGAGGTAACACACATAAAAAACATACAGTCGAATTGAGCACCTCTTCCTGTTTGAAGTCGGTAGAAAATATAGCTGAAGCATGGCTTTACCTCGTATGGACGTCTTGACGATTGAGTTCATATTCACACAATATATCTGTTATGACCAGAAAATGGTTCATAGCTATGCTAGGATCCAATAGGTTATCAAAAACATTTATAAAAAACTTAACCGCAGGCTGGATCCTGTGGTTAAGTTTTTTATAAATGTTATATTTGCACTGTAAAGAAATTTTAGGGAGAACGCAGATAAAAACCGGAGAGGTCAGAAAAACATCCGCCGAGCCAGCTAGTAGGTACCGCATATAAATATAAACAACTAAATATTTTTAAAGAAATTCTTTACTCACTTTCTGGCTTATCAGCTCTCAACTGGAAATCCTGAAATACGTTATACTTTAAGTGACAGCAATGATTCACGCGTAATGCTCATAAATACTTTTTAACACTAAAACATTTTCTTCTTAAACGTTGTTTATTTAGGCCGCACGTGGGTTGGCATGTCACACTGATCCTGAATTTATATAATATAACGATTAATATTTCTTTGATATAATTTTAAAAAAAAAACTTTGCGCCAGATTCGATGATTTTTCTACGTACAAACATTTTTTTAAAAAACTGAAGTGGCAAACGAATTTAAACGCCCTGTTGATGAACAATCATACATTCATTCAATGCGGCCCTTCACAATCCCGCTGCTGAACATAGGCATTTCCCAAGGAATGTGACAAAGCACGGTTCCGAGCTACCTGCACCTATCGACATCCTGCATGTTTTACCAGGTCGTCACTCCATCTAGTGGGGGGTCCCCCAAACTTCACCTACCGGTACTAGACTGCCACTTGAGAACCTTTCTTCCCCATCGGTTGTCAGTTCTTTGAGCTTCAGCCCGTTGCTACTTCAGTTTACTACTAATCCGTTAGGCTATGTCGGTTAGTTTGGTTCTACTGCGGATATCCTCGTTGTTAAGTCTATCACGCAGAAAAACCCCGAGAGAGCTATCTCTCCATAGATCGTTGAACGACCTTGAGCATCCTCATACGACCAGCAGTGAAGGACTATGTCTCATATCCATAGCTCACTGGCAACACAAACTGGTTTACCATCTTGTTTTGAAGTTTTGAGGTATGTCAGACGAGATGTGTCGAAATCTCCTGAACGATGCCCAGTCAAGTTGAATCCGTTAACCTCTCGGTCGAAGTGTGACTTACCTAGTCCGACTATTTGTCCAAGGTAAACACACTCGTCAACAACTTTGAGCTTAGTGCTCCCAACAACTACCGGCATAGGTGTGACAGTGAAGAAATAATTACTAGATGTTTCGCCATGTGTATGCACGTGTTTGTTACGTGTCCTAAATGTCATATGTCTCCACGATACATGAACTTTTTGCGAGCATCTAGAATCTTGCGTAGAGCGAAGTAACTCAGTGGACGAGTGCTCACTGCAAATTTCACTATACCTGAGTAACCCGAGTTCGATCCTGATCTGCACCAATGAAATAGTTAATTGCTGTCTTAAGTGCTAATTTACTACGTATTCGGCGTTGAAGGAAAGCATTATGAGAAAACCTGCCTGTTTGAGAAATTAAAAAAAAAATATTTCAGAGCATGTGAAATGCAACAAGAATTTCCTTGCCCTAAAACCCTCCTAGAAATGAGAGGACGCCTGTGCACAGGAGTAGGACATAATTAGGTATCATTACTTTTACTTTTTAACTCCCGACGAAAACTAACGGATGTTACAAGTCCGTAGTGTGTATGAACTGATTTTGATTAGGTTTTTTTTTTCGTTTGAAAGGTGTCTTAACGAGAGTGTTTTTAGCTATGTTTCAAGAAAATCTGTTTAGCCGTTTGAAGATAATCAGCTTTTTGGGGATTTTAAAATGTTTAATTTAAGTTTTTACACTATCTATGTTTCTTGATACTAAATATCGCTCTTTATAAAAAATATATACTTTATTTATTAAGCCTAACATGTAATATAAGCAACAAGCAAATCTTATTACGTTTAGGGAAAAAAATAACTTCTATTATATTTAAATTTATTCATAATATAGATAGAAAACTTTAAGCCTTCAAGTGTTTGTATGACGGGCGAAAATGGACTCAATCTCACCGACCTCTGGCGTACACTGTTAATCAACGGGATAGGCGAAACAACCGCAACCCTTCCTGGCACCACTGGAGCTTTTCTCGGAAAACCCTTTTCGTACCTTGGGACCAGTTCAAATGATAAATACAACATGTTTTCAAATAGGGGCTAAAATTAAAGTGTGTTGTGTTTCAACTGTTCTTTTTTGGCGTTTACACACGTTTACTGAAAGTGCATAAAAAATGCTAAAAAATTGTCTGTAAATTAGCATAGATTATTTAATTTGGACTTCTTACAAGGTAGCTGCATGAATACATAAAACTTTTTTTTTAATATTATATACCGTTTTAGGGACTAGAAAATCGAGAAGAATTTCTTGAACAGTTCAGCTTAATTTTTATTAATAAAAACAAGCAAAATATAAACTTTAAGTATAACTCACGACGGCATTTTAATAAAAAAATATCAAATAGCTCCGGGACTGTTGCGAACATAAAATTGCTGAAACTCTCAGATTAAAAAGTTTGCCAACAGGGAGATCTCTAAAGTAACAAATTCTGTAATATTTTCAAAGCTTATGTTTACAAAGCAATTTACTACCCTTTTTTCGCGCCTTTCACAGTTCATCTGATATTTAATATAACTTCATTAGGTAAACACCAGTTGAGCGTAAATTTTCGTCTCTTTTTTTTGAAACCGTGTTATAAGGCTCCATTTACAAAACTTGTTTATTTAAGACAAACATTTTGATCAAGTGCGAATATCAAATTCGCATTTTAAATTTTTCAGTTGTTGATGTGTCATAGACTAATTGAGTATAGAATGTAATAATCATAGATCAAGTAGTGTTTATAAAATATTGTAGTAAAAATAATTCGAAAACTGATGTGTGCTGTTAATTCATTTTTCATTCAGTACTTCCAATTTATTAAATACTTCTATTACAATTTATAATTAAAATTTTAAACTGTTTTTTAAGGATTTTTATAATTTTTAAAATGCTATTTTATACTTAGCAGCTTTTGAAATTTCGATGCTTGGTACCTTTACAAGCACGTGAAAAAGCCGCGGCCGTGTTGGTGTGCATTGTACCGTTAAACTCGTACCGGTAATGCTCATTAATGACACTATTCTGTGGGATTTGTGTCATTCTTTCATCCATTACAGGCTATCAAAGATGCACTGCTGGGATATTTACCATTGTTGCCACGTTTGTTAGGAGGGTTGGCAATCGCAGTTTTTTTTATTGTTATTTTGAGTTTTAATCAGATGCTGCTGCCCATTTGGTTACATTTTCCTCTGTCACCTTTTACGACGCTCACGGTATTTGTATTATTAATTGAAATTTTAAATTGCTCTCCTTAATTACCATATCTGTATGTTTTTGCTTGAAGTTACCTTTATACGTGGTAGAGCCATGCTGCAGCTATATTAGTACTCGTAGTATAGTTGTTGCACGAATGGGTCGGTTCGACCGAGGAAGGACCACGCTCTCATAGAATACCAGCGTAAAATAGCAGCTTAACACTGCTGTGTTTCGTATGGTGAGTGTAGAGAACCGGAGACCCTTTTTACTGGACAAGAGGCATTCCATCTTAATCTTCATCACGGGTGACAACGCATCTGCATTTTGATTCGTAATCGAGAGTAGATGGGTAACAGCAACCACTTACCATCAGGTTGACTGTGTTCTCGTGTTCTGTGTTCACTTATCCTATTAAAAAAAAACACCCACGGGACAAAATGGGTTAATGGATTGTCTTAGGTCGCCACCACACGATAGAAAACTTAATTGTTAACCCATTTTAGATGTTCATCTAATATCATGTACTCGTAAATGAAATGAATTGAAAGAAATAATGTAACATGTATTGCAAACACACCATACACATGATTAGTTACTTAATTTTAATTGTGTTTTATTTTTTTATTTTAACACAATGCTTATTATTATTAATTAGTTTTTCTGTTACAGGTGTATCTCACAACAGGCAATACGTTTTGTTTCGCCTCGGCCGACGTGTTTCATTGCCAGTTCGACAGTTTGTTGAATCAGGACGCTCAGACAATCTCAGCTCTGGTCCTGGAACTTTTGACGTATTTGGTGCAGCGGCTATATCTCAGGGATCAGGCCGAACGGAAGCAGAGTTCTTTGTTGATGGAAATCACTCGAGAGTGAGTTGTTAAAAAGTAAAAGTAAAGTTACAACCTGTATACGTCCCACTACTGGGCATAGCCCTCCCCTCATTTCTGAGAGGGTTTTTAGGGCAGGGAAGTGTCCGCCGCGCTGCCCCAATGCGTGTTGGTGATCTTCACATGTCTGAGAATTTTTTCTTAATTATGAATTTATGATTAGACATGCAAGTTTCCTCACGGTGTTTTCCTTTACCGCCCAGCACGTGATAATAAGCACTTAAAACTGCGATTAACAATTTTATTGGTGCCGGTGGGGATTGAACCCTGTTTGCTCGCGTACAGTGAAATTTACAGCGAGCAATAACTATTTGAGCTACCACAGCTAGTTATTAAATTGATAATAAATAACTAACTATTATGTATGTGATAATTTACCATTGCGGGGCATATTGCACGTATGGAAGATAAAACATGGACTAAGAAGGTCACTACATGGGCTGGCCCTACTGGAAAACGAAAAAAAGGTAGACCTCTAGAAAGATGGACGGATGAAATTGAAAAGTTTGCTGGAGACGATTGGATTTCAGTGGCCAAGGATAGGGAAAAGTGGAAAAATCTGGAGGAGGCCTATACTCGTAGAGAGGTCCTTAACAATAATTAGATAAATAAAAAAAAAAATATTGATTGTAACGATAATTTTATCTTATTTAAATGTATTTTCTTTCATGATCTGATTATGTTTGTTTTGTTTCTATTTTAAATTATTTAATGAAATTAATAATTAATGAAATGTATTTTAATAATTTTGTTAAGGAAATAAATGGCTTTATAATAATAATAATAATTTACCATTATGGGTTGCTTTTACACGTTTACAAAGTAAAAAAAAAAACGGAAGAAAATAAATTCACTTAAAAGGAAACTTTCTTTCTGTTTTATTTTACGATAGCTTTTCAATATTTATATTTGTTTCCAAATATTTATGGTAAATGATTAACATAGCTATTAACATAACTTTTATACCAGCAATGAGATTTTTATTGAAAAATAATAGCATCAATATTTTAGTTTATATGGAAACGAATTAATAAAAATAGTAATATAAGCAACACGCTCACTGTTTGATAACAACATTCCATGAATTCGATTGCAATGTACAGACTTAATAATGACAAAGCCTCGATAATTTTACAATTTAATTGCGTAGCTGTAATAAAACTAGTATTACGCGACCCTCGTCGAAAATATCAGTATTTTGACACTAATTAATGCCCCAGAGAGCAAACAACAATTACGGTCCGTCAAGCTATTGGACGGATAAAAAGCATCGAAGTCGTTACAAATTGAGTTGTAATAAAAGAGGAAATTTATCGTGCCTACTATCGTCGTTGTTTTATGGCCAGTTAGAATTAATTAATTTCGATTATTTGTTGATTACTGCCATATATATTATGGAAATGCTTTTTTTGTTGTTTAAAATAGCATCAATTCCTTTATTTTGTCTTAGTTTTAATAGGCCAATATTGATTACGTTATTTGGCAATTACAATTTTGGCTTGAATAGTTCCAAATTGTATAGGAAAGGATAGGCTTAGTTTAAAGAAGTCAGATCTCTCACTTTGCGCATCAAAACATTGGAAATAAAGCCTTCTACATGTTCGAGGTACAATACAACACAAGTATTAAATCCAACTGAACATCATTGCTAGTGAATTAATAATAATCAAGGATATTTTTAATCGACATTACCATTCCATATGACGATAACCTCGTGAAAGCCGAAACAGATAAGCTGACAAAATATCTGGACCTGGCTCACAAGGTGACCGATATGTGGGGTGGACTGCCGACCGAAATTATTCCTGTAGTCGTTTCTCTGCGAACGGTTTAATCCCATTCAGCCTCTCGGGTTATCTGATGCGACTGGAACTCCGTGACGGAACGCTCTAAGTTCAAATGCAGAAGGTGGGGCTCCTCGATAGCGCCCGCATCGTCCGCTGGTTTCTTTCCCTTTCCCCTTACCCTCGGCTGTTTGGTCTCCCCTGCAGAGGGCTTCCATCTGGTTGGGTTTTTATTTATTTATGTATTTTTCATGTATTTATTTTATTGTTATTTATGTATGTTTACCATTTTCATTTACAATTATATATTTATATGGCCCAACAAGATGAGAAAACTTTGTAGATACCCCAAAATAATAATAAAGTAAATGTTATTATTATTAAACTAGCGAAATACAGCAGACGTTATCCTACATGTGTATATCAATTTTCATAGCAATCAGTTGATCGCCATAGAAGATTAAGTGCTGCAGCGCCATCTAGTTATGAGATAAAACTAAATGGTTTGCATAAAAATGTTATCCATGAATGTATGTACCAATTTTTATGATGATCAGTTAAATGGTACTGAAGCTTATAAATCTCAAAGAGATATACCAATTTGCTTTTGTATATGCTGTATAGAGGGTGGAATATAAATTTAGTTATTCTGCGCAGTTTAGTTTAAAAATTAAAATTTGTTTGAGTTTATTCTATAACCAATGTAAAGTGTATATAATTTGCTTTGTGAATATGTAATTTCCATATCATGTCGAGGGAAATATTGTTTTATCACACATGGGGATAGTAAAAATGAATAATTTTAAAATACCAATCGGTTACTCATGGTGATAAGCTTTTAGATAAATGAGTTATTCAGACGAACGACGTTAAAAGATACTGAATTACAAAATAAAGCACACCCTACAAAGCTTTTGTTTTGAGACAAAGTTGTCTTAAGCGAGAGAGCTATAACTGCAAACGGAGATAAGCCTGGCACTTTCAGTTCTTGTCGGATATAACAATGTGTTTAAATCACAAAGGAAGTTTATATAAACGAAATATTTCTCAACTGCTCTGTATTAAGTCTGTATAAATATTTAAGTTGAAAAATACATATTTTTGATATGTCTTTCACCCCTATAGGAAAAGGCTACGAACTTTCATCTAAAACAATCCTGACATACTCTCTCAACTCTTTTACATCTACTCATATATACTCGTACTACGCTATATACATATATGCTTGTCGATATTGGGTGCTTTTAATTCGGCCCATCTGCAATATCTTATCAATTTGGTTGATAATCTTGCGTCTAGTGCCTCCCTTGCTAACTGCCACTCACTGTTGCAGCATAAATTTGCTTTCTCACTATTTTCTCAGTAATAAGGCCCCTATGGCAATTAACAATGCTATATTATCATCATCATCATCAATACTGCTCATCGGAGTCCACTGCTGAACTGTGATTTCTAAGCCTCCACTAAGAAATTATACAAATCATGAGCCTGAACCACCTGCATTTATCAACTTCCTGAATCTCTTACCAATTGTGTTAGTTTGTCCTTACTTTAACGTATGCTATAAAATGCAGTCATCGAGAAGTATGTTAGGTGTGAGTCTGATAAAAGAAAATTATGGTCTGCAAGATTTTCTGACGAGGAAACAAATGCATGCTTCGGGGGTTCAGATAAGTAGAAAATGAACGAGGAAAGACTTGGCTAATCTATGTTAAATATTTTATTCGATTTTTTTCAATCTCTAGTCTAAATATTGTTGTTTTTTACGTATTACAAGCTAGTGCTTGATAAAAACATTCTTTATTTTATATTATCTTCTTCTTATTCATCAGCCGGTAAAAGTCCAAGCTGGATATGAGCTTTTCAAAATATCGGAAATCCTCCCTACAATGAGAAAAGCTCTCTCTTATATTATAGAGAACAATGAAAAAGAAATGTAAAGATGCGGAGTTGTTTTAATATACATTTTTTGTTTTGTTACTGCTATTTTAATTAAAACTATAATATTATTTTGTTGACTTTATAATTGTTTAACAGGTATCAGTTATGGCAAAAATGGTACCGTCTCCGGATTGGTTTATAGGAGTAGACAGCTTTGATCTATGCGTAGATGGGAACTGGATTGATAGCATCACAATTGAGGTAACAAGTTTGATTTCATTTACAAAGTTGTTAAAATAAGTAGTAACACAAAATTTTATCTACATGTCAGTTTTTTTACTATTGTGTTTAAAACTTTTTTTACATTTATTTATTAACAATCTATTTATTAAACCTAAGAAATAAAGTGCGCGTTTATTTATGACAAATTTAAATTATTGTGAGTTTAGCAACAAATTTAAATTATTGATCAAGCAACACAATTCCATAACTCAGGTCGACCCACTAGACGCGGGGACGGACAATGGCTTCACATTCACAGCGCCGAACTGGCCGACCGCACCCCAAGGAGTTACGTACCGTATAACATCAAAGTACCCCTCCCACCCTGCCGGGTCGTTCTTTTATCCTCATTTGAGGAGACTGCCGCCTATAGCCACGTTTCAATTTATTAAGGTAAGTAAATATAGTTGTATATATGTATGTATATTATGGTTGTTTATTTTCCTTGATTCTTAATATTGTTATTGGTAACTGTAGTTTACGTCAATATTAGGAAAGCATGATTTAAAGATACTCAAAATGAGGTGAAAATAATTTTTGCGCCATTTAATTTTTCCATTTTTGATAGTCTATTTAATTTATAGATCAACTTTGTAATTGTATGTATTTACATTATTGTTGTTTACTATCCATGATTCTTCATATTACTTGATAACTGTAGT
Organism: Parnassius mnemosyne; assembly: GCA_963668995.1. Lineage (NCBI taxonomy): Eukaryota > Metazoa > Arthropoda > Insecta > Lepidoptera > Papilionidae > Parnassius > Parnassius mnemosyne. The sequence continues at coordinate 35,929,725 of CAVLGL010000079.1, read as the reverse complement.
TTACACAATTTCTTTCGGCTACAAGGCATGTGCAACTATTTTTGTTTGAGTTTATATATCAACTGATAAGTGATACCTGACTGATAACTGATAATTTAAACAGTTCAATTCGATGTAATTTAATAACGATCAAGACAAGATGAGTTTTAAGTAACCGTAATAATATATGGGAAAGATATGTCTTTCCTAAAATATAAAAAAATAAAAACGATGTTACTATGAGAGAAAAATCACTGAATATTTCTGTAAAATAACCGAGTAAAATAATCATTTATCACTAAGGATTTTATGGTACACGAATACAGAACTATTGAATAAAAAACAGTTAACAAACATCATTGTTGAGTATCTTTAAGTATATTAACGACTCAAGCAATATTTAAATGAATTATTCAACAGCTCCGAGAATACGAACTCTCAGAAGTGTTCCACCGAGAGAATGACGACCGAAAATACGATGTTCTACAATTAGACAAGCTCAGCCATAATAACATCGATGTGTTGGATGGAAACAGGGCACTTTCTATAGCTGAGGAAGTTGAGAGAGAAGAACAGGCGCCGAGAATTTACTCAGAAGGCTCAATGACTACATCCGATGGGGCTTACTCATTTTATTCTTTGTAAGTACCTTTGAATCTCAACAAAAATAAATGTGTATGAATGTCATGAAGTTTACAACTAAAAAACATTACTTTAATATCTTAGGTAGATTACCACATACTGATATTTGACATCGCACTGCTACTAATTTTTATGCTTTCTTAATGTTGTGTATATGTCTATTGTTATTTATGTTTCTTTCTTTCCTTCTTGTATATAATATGAAATTAACGAACTTATTTTAAATATAGTCTTTCTCGTAAAAAATACGTAAATCATCAGACGTTTTTTATATAATAAGACTGATGGCAGGAATATTATATTTTTAACGTGGATTTACACTTGCTGTTGCAAGACTGTCCGCTTAGTTGAGGAATTTTCGTTTCCTTATTCATAAGTAGTAGTATATACATAAGTAATTATAAGCATATAGTTCATAAGTAATTTATTACATTTGTAATTTTGTGCAATTTAATGTTTATATATTCCGTGTGACACGACGACAAAGAATTCTACACAATAGCCCGTTCGTAGGTGTCACAAGAGGCTATAGGAAATTTCTTTTAAACAAAATATCTCATTAAAGAATCTTTTAATTAAAATATCACAAAAAAGAGGGTTATTGTAATACCAAGGAATACATGAATGAAAATAACCCCTGGGAATAAGGTGATCGCTACCATGCTGGTTCTATGAAAATTCATTTAAAAATTGTATAAAAAATACTGTTAAGTGTAAGTGTGTTTGAAAAAAAAAAGTCCCGCTGGGTTTCTTGCTGGTTCTTCTCAGAACAGAGGTATTTTCCGAACCAGTGGTATATAAAAAAATACTTTCAATAAATATTATGTAAGAATCAATATTTAATAAAAAAAAATCATTCTATTCTATTCTATTTTATTCTAATTCATTTCTATTCTATTCTCTTCTATTCTATTCTATACTATTCTATCCTATTCTATTCTATTCTATTCTGTTGTATTCTATTCTAATCTAATCTATTCTATTCTATTCTACTTTATTCTATTCTATTCTATTCAATTTTAATCTATTCTATACTATTCATTGCTTTCAAAAGATGCTTTATGACCAATTTGCTTACGCCAGATGGGAAATACCCAGACTAGCGACGGATAGCAGCGTCGAAAGAGCGAGATGTCTGGTGCTGCAATCTCTAATCCCGCAAACAAACACTGCGGTTAAGACGAATGCTAGAAAAATACCTTATTCCAGTACCTTAACAATTTATGCCATCCTATCCGTTTACAATACAACTGACAATTACGTTGATGATATAAACGCATGGTAAAAACTCTACAATTTCCACACAGAATACTTTAAGCAAATGTTGTTTTAGTATTTAACTGTAGCAGCCAACTAGCTTAATTAGCCTTTCACAACAGTCTAGACAATACATGGCATGGCCACCCTATTAATTTCATTCAACGAGACGGTCGCCGGTCTGTGTCTAATTAGCGCTATGTGCTATATTATATAAATGTCCGCGGTTTTAGGGTGGCTCAAGGGACATACCAGCCGCTTCCTAACGTACTGTCGCTAATATTACAAGATATGTGCAATGTTATATTAAACGCATCGGTTGAATATCATTCAGACCGCTAGGTGGACGGCGCCGTTTGGTAAAAAGGTTTGGCCGTAACTGAAAGGCTCATTAAGCTAGCGGGCTACGACATATCTATCATTATTAGTAATATTTATTTTATTTTATCTTATTTTATTTTATTTATTTGCTTTATTTTATTTTATTTATTTTATTTTATTTACCTTATCTTAACAAGTAAGTTAAGTAACAGTATAAAATAGTAGTATCTCAGGACCTTGGCATGTAACAATATTAAAAGCTTTTTGAAAAATTTACTTCGCAAATATCCGCGTTATAAAATAAAATGATGTGTCGTACCTAGTATGAAGAGCATCTTAGCGGTTAGCCACCGTAGAGTCTATATCACCTGAGGATGCCTCGTGTAGAGGCGAAACACGTGTCGTATTGTCGTCAGTGGTGTGTCTTGCCTAGTGTAGTGGTGTTGGGAGTAGCGGTGCTGGGATTAGTGGTGACGGGGATAGTGCACCGAGGTGATCTTCATACTAGGTAAGACACATCATTTTATTTTATAACGCGGATATTTGCGAAGTAAATTTTTCTAAAAGATTTTATATAATGGATTTCCGCAAAGTAACGCCTGATTCTATTAATTATGTTACAATATTGTTTGCCACTGGACATAAGTATTTGTGTGTGTGTGTGTGTGTGTGTGTGTGTGTGTGTGTGTGTGTGTGTGTGTGTGTGTGTGTGTGTGTGTGTGTGTGTATGTGTGTGTGTGTGTATGTTTTTTTATAATATAAATGAACTTTCGCACACAGGAAGACAGATTAGATATACGGGCTTCAAATATTAGGTTATTATCTATGATTACTCCAAGATATTTGATCATTTTAGAGCGCGAAATCGGTTCAAGGTTGCAGCCATGCAGATAGGTATAATCATTTCCACAGTAATGAATTGTTAAGGGAAAAGCAAGGGAGGACTTGTTCGTCTAGATTTAGAAAAGCAAATGTATGTAGTCTTTTTCTAATTTAGTGTAAGGAGATTTACATTTAAGAACATGGCAATCCGAGATAGGCCTGTTTCCGCGGTACTGTATACTCGACTCCATGTCGTTTCGTGAAACAATATGATTGTATCATCTGCGTAAGCAATTAAATTTGAATTAGGCAATTTTGTTCGAGGATATCATTCAAGTACAGAGTGCTTATTCAAGTACAGAGTGAAGAGAGTAGGTCCAAGGGTACTGCCCTGCGGAACGCCAAAATTAACATGCAGTTGCCCACTAGTATGTTTTCCTAATTTTACGCACTGTTTTCGCATTTTAAGGTAAGTTTCAAACAATTGAAGTGTATTTCCCCTTACTCCAGCGGCTTCGAGAAGTGGCCAACAGAGACAGTACCAAAGGCTCGCGATAGGTCGAGAAAAATACCTATTAAACATTTTCCAATCTCCACGTGTTGTGATATTTGGTCAGCTAGTGCTACTACATCGTCCTTGGTCGATTTTCCCTGTCGTAAACTATATTACTTATGCGAGATGATCCGAATTTTATGTAGAAAAGGGACAAGTTTCCTGTTCGTTATTTTATCTAGAATTTTTGATATGATGCTAAGTAAAGAAATTGGTCTGTAGTTTTCGGACAAGGTTGGAGAACCATTTTTGAAAATAGGTGACACTGCTGCAGGTTTTCAGAATTCTGGAAAAACTCCGTTTTCTAGGCTTAGATTAAACATGTGAAAGAAAGATATAATAATATTACTGCAGGTATTATCAACCAGTGTAATATTGGCATGGTCTAATCCTGGAGAACTGTTCGTTTTTAGGTTGTGAGTGATTCGGCTCACTTCTTTTTTGTCAGTAGGATGCAGATAGAAAGAGTTTGGGTTAAATTTTGAACATCTGTGATTCTTGATAAAGACCTCCTTTACTGTTGCGAAATGGTGATTACATTGATCTAAGGATGAAGTTGGGTTCTTCAGATCCTTAATAAGTTTCATGTGGTAGGACTCTGGCATAGAATTTCTATGCTATAATTCTACGCAATTCTACTTTAAATTTAATTCCAAAGACTACGTGCATTCTCCTTGTTTTCAGTGATTTCTTTTAGTTATGTTTAGCTTTAATATTCCGTATTGGAGTGTGGAAAAAGAGTCTACATCGCGTGTAGACCAATAATTTAAGTTAGTTATACGGAACAGCTCTAGACTCAAGGTGCAACTTGTCCCGGTGTTTCATGCATTTGCTTAATCCAGGGGTGATTCAGCATTTTATGTTGCTCTTTCTGCGACCTATTTTAACGTTCTACGTATGCATATTGATTGCGTATGTCATAGCATCGTTAAATTTGTGTGAGGCGATTTTAACATTATTTTCGCTTGTTATTTAATTCCAGTTTAAGTCCTCATGTATCATGCGTTCTTTACTTGTATGTTGGTAGATTTGTAAAAAAATTCAGTCAGAGCTAAATCATGATCTGTAATAGATAATTTATAGAGGAGGCCTGAGGACATTGTCTCAGATTTTATGAAAATATGGTCAAGGCTCCTCTAGTTGACTTTGATATCGCTGGATATAGACCATAAAATGCCATCAAGCATAAACAGTTAACTGCTTGTGCACTCATTAGATCGTTAATGTTAATATTAATGTCACCTGCAATAACTAGGGTTCGTTTGTGTTGTATGTCAGAGAGTACAGTGTCTGAAGAGGAAATAAATCGATCGGTATTTCCAAAGGAAGGAGATCGGTAAATTCCTAGGACTGTAAGGTCTTTATTTATATGTATGAGGAGACTATCAGCCTCACCCAATTTATGTATCTGAGGTGAAATTTCACTATTCCATGAGATTTTACGTAAGCGACGATCCCACCGCTTATGTTTACTTGTGATAAGAATTGATAGATTTTGTAACCCTGCAATGATTCAATGACAATACCATCAAACAGCCAACATTCAGTCAATATAATAATATCAATATCCAAGCCCAAGCGTTTGAGAGCTAGTTCAAAATCGTTAAAATTGTGTTTATAACTTTGTATATTGAATGTCAAAATATTTAGACTATAGTTATCATTTGTAAGAACACTTTTGTAGTTTTCCATAGTCTATACTATGACAGTCTATGGCCAGTGATTCGCCTATATCTTTAGCAATGCTAAGTAATCCATATTTATTTAATATAAATATTAAGATAAAAGATAATATTGTTCAATTACTGAAGTTTCTTACAGCTGCAAGAGTGGAAATATTGTTATTATTCCTGAAAATAACTTTTAATCTTTGTTGGTGTGTATTTCTGTGCGAGTGTTTGTGAATAGTTTAGTAAGTTGTATGTTAAGTTTGTGTGTATAGAAAATTGACCTAGAACTATCTTTTTGTAAATAAATTGACAAGAATTGTTAAAAATGTAAGAATGAATTGGTAACTTAAAACTAAATTTATTATAAAATATAATAGTCGGTGTAGTGATAGTAAAGTAAACAACGTTTTGTGAATTGTTAGACGTCTGCTTATGGTTGTGCAACAAGCGGGCAGTGCCGTAATAAGTCAGAGGAGTTCCGGATCGTAATTGGAGGGTTTCCCTCCTGTTTACAAATATTGATAGCGCCATTATTGATCCAGCAAAATCTGAAGTCACATTCTTTGGCTCTCTGTCTTAAAATGCGAAATAAATGTCGATTTTCTTTAGTCAGCCGCTCTTTGAAGTAAATTTTCCTTGCAATACTAGGTAAGTCTAGATCCCAACTATTTTGATTGCGTCTAGATTTTCCAGCGAGTAGGAACTCATCGCACTTATTTCGTCGTAGAAATCTCGCAACTGGTGGACGAGGTTGCCAGTCCGCCGGTGACTTTTATTGGGAGCCCACTCGTGTTGCGTAGTCTAAGTCGTTGGCGTCGAGATTTATTCCAATTTTTCCGGCTGTTGTTAAAATAATGTGCACCGGATTTTCGTAGGAGGTTTCTGTTATGCCCATGATTTCAACTTCGTTCTTTAGGTGAATTTGTGCTTGAGTATAATTTCCTGGTCAAGCTGGGCAATAGTAATATTCAACCTAAAGACCTCCGATTCACTTTTTTCAAGCGCGCGGATTTTATCCTCTGTTCGCGATAACTTGATTTCACAGTCATCTAGTCGTATATTGCACTGCATCAAGTGATCAGTCAGTGACTTGAGGTGGGTTTTTAATTCTCCTACATCTTCGCGAAGTAATTTTATTTCTGAATCCAGCAGAGATAAATGACTTGAGTTTGCAGCCAAAGAGGGTGATTCAACCACATCTGGACTACATCTGTTGATATTTTCGTTGCAGACGGGTATGGGTTTGTTTGTCTTATCGGTTTTAGGCGTCGTACAGCGGCACTGTAGGCATATCAGTGTTGACCTTGTTATCTCTGTAATCTTACGATATTCGGATATGTTAACACACAAGGGGTGGTATTTGTAATCGAACTTCGTGCATATTATCATTAGTTGGTTTCCCCTTAAAGTTTTGTTACAAGTCGCGCAGTATATATACGTTGTAGAGCCATGCTGCAGCTATATTTCTGGTACAGTTGTAACACGAATGGGTCGGCTCGACCGGGGAAGGACAACGCTCTCACAGAATACCAGCGTAAAATAGCAGCTTAATGCTGCTGTGTTTCGTATGGTGAGTGTAGAGAACCGGAGACCCTTTTTACCGGAAACGAGGCATTCCATCTTAGTCCTCACGGGTGACAACGCATCTACATTTTATTTTATTTTATTTATTTTTATTTTTAGTAAATCATAATCGAAGATAAATGTAGATGTCTATGGGTCACAGCAACCACTTACCATCAGGTGGTCACCCATATTCTATAAAAAAAGTTTACCATTTTGACAAAAATTGTGATATTCTACTTTGTGAGTCAGTTGAAAGAATATAAAAAACACTACAATAATTACTCACGGGTATATTCTGGACTAACCTGCCGTCACGCAAAACCGAATTGTCGAAAAAGGATGAAATATTTTATGTGCGTAGCCCGTCTCTTTTATCCGAGTTGAAGTGGGTGTTTCTCAGCTAACGTAGACGTTGAAATTGCACTTTCAGGTTAAATAGATATTTATCACGCTACACACCAAACTAGCAGTAGTTACTGTTTATTTATGGATTATTTTGTAATGCATAAACCCTGCATTTCAAAACGCACATGGACACGTTTTCGCACTGTTGACTGTATTGGATTCGCAAAACAATATATATATTTAAATGTTGACTGTATGTAATTTTTTCTTGTAATTAATTATTCGTGAGAGCTTGTAAGTGAGCCTGTGTTAATAAAAAAAATAAAATAAAATAAATATTAACTGTGCTAACATTTGCGAAAAATCCCTTATCGAAGTACCTTAACAAAAGTAATATAATTGTTGTTATCGATATTATGCTTAATTTATTTTACAATTTATTGTTATTATGTTTTTATACAGAAGCAATACAACAGTAAGCACAACAGAAGAACCTCGATCAGCTAATGAACTACCCACATCTGGTCCAACTGCAAGCGAGCGATCTGCGCTGAGGAGTCTTGCGCGCCGCTACCGAGCCCGGCGACGACGTAAGTTGCGCGCGGACAGCACTGACCCAGCCGAGAGGAGAAAACGGAAAAGAGCTAGTGAGTACTCTATATATTTCCCATCCAGTATATTTCTCTACACTAAGGCAAACTTACATGCTAATACATGGTTTAGTTATGTACGTTTTGTCAGTCTAATTATAGTGGTAATTAATTAAAATAATTATAGTCTATATATAGTTATCATGTGTACATATGGACACAAAAAATGAATTTAAATGACAACCTATATTTGTCCCACTAAACACAGAACTCTCATAACTGTGCTGCCCTAATGGAAGTCGGACTCACATTTACTTGAAATATTATTTTCTTATTATCAGATCAATACTTAAAATTTATTGATGTCGGCGGGGACGATCTCGTATGACCGCTTACTAATTGTATGAAATTTAAAAGAGTGTGGTTTGGTTTTCCAGAGCAACCACGTGTATTTAAGACCTCATTTTAAAGCTATATCAGTATCAATTGTCCATATTATTATTTATTTTAGTAAAACATAAAATAAAAACAAATCAAAGCAAAGAAATATCCTTTCAGGGCTTTTAGACTGCCGCGTATCAGACTGGGGCGAATGGAGTCCGTGTCGCAGTGATGGCGGTTGTGTAGGGTCGGCATTACGAACTCGACGCATCATACGCAGGCAGCGACCCGGTGGCTCGCCTTGCCCACCTACAGCCCAGTCACGGTGGTGTGCTACTAACTGTACTACAACACTGCAGGAAGATTGGCACAACAACCTAACGTAATTGAACATGGCTTAGAGGATTTTGTCATATAATTTACTTTATTCTTATCTTCGCCGTTTCGGTAGTGCTGTTTCAGAAAACAATATTTCGGAAATTTTACTAATATAATTTCTATTGATTAGACTGAAAAAAAATAAATAAAAAGAAAGAATGGATTTTAGAGTGTTGAATTGAAATAATTTTAGTAAAATTTTTGATAGACCTCGTAAAAGCTCTTTTAAAAACTTTCTTAGCGTCTGTCTGTCCGTCCAAATTATTTTCATTTTATTCTCTTTTGTTTATTTATTCAACTGACTTTGAATCTAAAATGACATGTAAAAAAATTAATAAAATTTCTGTGTAAAAATAATTTAGTAAGAGATGACTGCTGATGTCCCGTAAAACAATTATAGAGTAGATTTGATTACTTGCAGCTGTACCTATTAGAGATTCTTTCGATTTTGTGTCAATAATCGATAGAAGGTCATTATACATATAACTTCACTTCAATGAGGCATATTTAATTTCCTTAGCGATGTGTTACCTATAACATCTCTATGATATCGGATTTTATACCCACCTAATTTAAAGAAAATATTAGGTTAATTATAGATTAGTTGCCTAAGATAGCTAGCAGCCATACTAAAAGTTATTTTTCCAAAGCTAGATGTTTATTTAGACATATTTCTGCTCTAGTACAAAAAATATCGTGTCTTATGTCATAAAGTTAATAATCGATTTATTTGACGAATAATTTTTTATAATTTTCACTTCGGTATCAGAATGATTATTATGTGGACGTGTTAAGGCTAGCAAAGGGTTTTGAATGCTAACCACGCGTGGTTTCGACATATTACAAATGGAAAACATTTTTGAATGATTAACATGAGTTAATTAGTAAAAGATACAAAGCAAAGATCATAATAACGTATGATTTCATTATTTTAAAAATAGATTATCCGCGTGTGGTTGGTCAATTATTAGTGTATTATCTCAAAATAGTAACATACATATCGCTTACTTAAGTCCTAAGCATTGTGACAGTAACTCAATAATATAGTAGTGTTGGTTTAGAAAACGTTACGTGAATCCAAAGATGCAGCTTTTATTTTTAATACAGTTAAGTGTAAAAATAGTTTAAATAAGTTCTAATAAATTAATATTAGATATTTAACTTAATTAAATCCTTCGCAAAGTGCTTTTATGTAAATGAACATCCATAGTTGGTTTAAGTACTATGTTCATGACGATGTCGATGTGGGCAACTTCAAGAATATATAGGCTCTTCTAACGCTAAGATAGCGCGATTTACCATCTAGGGCTTTATCACCACTTACCAGTAGGTAAGATTGTGGCCAAGTCGATATATATATTTCAGTTAGTAATATCTAAAGAGATAATAAATCAGAAATGTAAAAAAGTCTACAAAAACTTATTGCTAATATCACTTTACTGACAAAATCATTCGTAATGTCTTTTTTATTTACTAATTGCAAATTTCTTATTTGAATATATATTAACTTCGCCACAGCTCATTGCATGATTTGTGCAAAACCAAAATTCAGAAATGTTATAACTATTGCCCTTTCGTAGAAAATAAATTAAATACGTTAAGAGTGCATGTTTAACTTAATAAGAATAAAAACTAATGATTACAACTTGTGTCACAATAATATATCGTAGGCAGGTTTTAAGTGAAAAACAATTTAATTCCAAAAAAAAATGTGAAGCCAAAAATGTTAAATTTAGTACGATATTGAGTATGTGTATTTTTTACAATGTATAATATTTTGATTTAAATAATAAAAAGCTGGAAACACATGCTACTTTAATTTTAATTATATCCTTATTATACGTCACACGGTTGTGTCATGAATGTCCAACACTTTCATGACACAAGTGTTTGACGTGTAAGGTGACTGTAGAGAACCAACGACCCTTATTACTGGAAAAGAGGCATTCTATCTTAGTCCTCAGGGGTGACAACTAATCTGCATTTTGATTATTAATCGAGGATAATAGCTGTCTATCAGCCACCGTATCACCGGTCATCAGGTGGACTGTGTGTTTATTTCTTACCCTATTCTGTTAAAAAAACCATGAAAAATTTGACAATTGTGCAAGATGTTCAAAAAGTTTTAACTAATTTAAAGTGGAAATAATCTAGTAAACATGTAAGTGTTGAAAAAGCTTGTCCATTTTTTATAGATTGATGGTGACAAACTGGTCTGACTGACTGACTGTCAGTCAGGCGACTTACCATCATGGGGAATGTGACAAAGACAGTCCACATGACGGTAAGTTGGTACGACAGAGAAGTGGAGGGAAAGACCACTTCCCTAATTGAGCCTTATAAGAATTTCTTTAGCCAAATTCAAGCCTTCCGACATCGTCTATTTTCCTTAGGCTACGTCATTAAATGCTTCCCTTTTTTTCTGATTCATTAACACAAGTTCGTGTTTATCTATAATATTTTACGGTACAATCTTAGACCAACAAAGAAGGAAAGACTGAGCACTGCGTTTATTTCTAGTGACGCAAAAATCAATTCAAAATCATGATAAAATCATTTGCAACCAATAACACGGCTTTAAGAGCATAATATATATGTGTCTCACAATGCCTATGCATAATAATGCCCATAAAGGGCTGATAAAGAAAGAAAGAAGAACGATGGGTGTGTGAGTCCATGTCCATAAATTTGATCATGGTTTCGGCATCACTTGAAATGTACGCAGATCTTTTTTTGTTGGTCTGAAGATACAATCAATAATGAGTAACAAAACTTAAAAGTTTGTGATGAACTCGTATTCTAGATCGCAATAGTACAATCCACAATAGTACACGATTTAACTAATGTGAAAACTTTAAAAGGCACAGAACACACTGAACACGAAGGAGCAAAACATTTTTACACGTGGTAGAGCCATGCTGCAGCTATATTATTTGTATAGTTGCAACACGAATAGGTCGACTCGACCGGGGAAGGACCACGCTCTCACAGAATACCAGCGTAAAATAGCGGCTTAATGCTGCTGTGTTTCGTATAGTGAGTGTAGAGAACCGGAGACCCTTTTTACTGAAAAAGAGGCGGCATTCCATCTTAGTCCTCACGGCTGACAACGCATCTGCATTTTGATTAGCATACGAGGATAGATGTAGATGTCTATGGGCCACAGAAACCACTTACCATCAGGTGGACTGTGTGCTCGCTTGGCACCCTCATCCTATAAAAAAAAAACATATAAAGCAAGACATAATCGAAGACTCATCAGTTTCTGTTATTTCAGCTTCTTGTCAACTTCAGGTTATTATTTAATTAGCATCCATTTTTTTCATTATGAATAAAGGAATTTTAAAGAATAAGAAATGATAAAAGGCTTTTAAAACTGTCAATTAAGGTGTTAAAGCAAATGTAGCATTCAGATTCCGGCAGTTGCGACCCGGTAACCGCGACCAGGTGGTGATCGCACCTCTCTAAAGGATAGGGATTTTGTATGGAGAAGTGTCTGACTTAAAAAAAATCATAATGGCATCGTTTTGTGATCAAGATGTCAAATATTTAATAAATTTATATCATTACAGTTTCTGGATAACAAAATACCTAAACACACGACATGTTATTAAAAGTGGCTTACACGGGTCTACTATAATCCGAATGTTTATTGTCACGAGTCAGGGTTAAGGATCGTAGTAATCGGTCATGGTTGCCAGGTTGTGGCTGCCGGAATTCGAATGCAAACTTAACTGAAAATTTAAGGAAAGTTTTTGGAAGGCTTTTGTTGTGTTCCAAGGCACTATAACTACAATAAGTATTCTTTTGAGGTAGATAAAACAACATGGTTATTAAAAATAAATTTATTATTTAAAACATGAGTAACAGGGCAAAATCTTGATCGAAATGATTTCAGCGGACGTCAGTTACTCGTACAAAAGTATGATGACCCTTATGATTCAATTTTTTTGAATAGAATAAGGGTAAGACACGGGTATACAGCCTACTTGATGGTAACTGGTTCCTGTGGCCCATAGACATCTACATCTATCCTCGTCTGTGAATCAAAATGCAGATGCGTTGTCAGCCGTGAGGACTAAGATGGAATGCCTATTTCCCAGTCAAAAGACGAAACATAGCAACATTAGGCTGTTATTTTACGTTGATATTCTGTGAGAGCGTGATACTTCCTCTTTCAAGCCGATCCATTCGTGCTACAACTATACTATTAATGTAGCTGTAGCATGGCTCTACCACGTATATTGTAAAAATCAATGCTGCATGGCTCTGTCACGTATAAAAATCAATGCCCGGCTCATAACTTTTACTTGTCTGTATAAAATAAGAAACATCTAACACCCTGATGAAAATTGAAATAGAGGAGAATAGCAGGGAAAATGAAGACATATTCATCTTACTTTAGTCTAGTACAATATACAGTCGTGCCGTTTACGTTAAACGTAATTACTCAGTCTAGTTAAAAGAGTAGCGTGCGGTACCTCTCTAGGTCTACATAATGATTTCTTAAATTTACGCGAACACTACACATTTAAATAAAACTAATTTTACGGATTTTATCGTGTATATTAACTTATTTTATATTCTCGACGTTTCAAGCACTTTACAGCACCCATGGTCACGGGGGAGACTGAGGTGTATGACGTCACAATGTCATAGTTAACCGCAGCTACCTTCAGATTAAAAATTATTAATTTTTGTTCCGCAATTTTTCCGATCTACGCAGTATAGCTTACAGTACTACTTTTTTACAGTTACCTGATTACTTTTATTTAAACCTCTCTAGGTCGTTATTACCCTCATACCTACTTTTAATAATAATAATAATAATAATAAATATATATTTATAATATTATAGTTTTGTGACAATATATGTGATAATATAATAATAATAATAAATATTTATTGCCACACAATAATAAGTTTACAAATGAAAAGTTTACAAAGTAAGTATACACACAAAAATGATTAGACTTAAAATTTTTATAAAACAAAATGAACATTCACAATTAACAGATTATCTAACATTACTCAGTATACGATTATAATGTGAGGCAACGGGCACAGGCTCAGTATTCGCTGGGCATTATGCTCAGCAGTGTTTTTCAGCCAGTCCCTGCTGTTTTGGGTATATTTTGGTCGTACGCACATCGTACTTAATTATGTATTTTTGGTAAACCTCTTTACAGTCAACATGTGTTAGATAAAACTACTTTATTACAGAATAAAAAAAAAACAGTTAATCGGCCTAAATAGTCCATAGATACGAATATCTATCATCGATTAAGAATCAAAATGCAGATGTCTCGTCACCCCTAAGGTCTAACATGTAACGCTTTGTTAAGTGAAAGGAGTTACACCCATTCAGCAGCTGCAGCATGGCTCTACCACGTATTAAAACTTTGAATTAAATTGCGACCATTTTAATTCTAAGAGTTAAACTTAATGAACAAATTAACTTTCAAAATACATAGATTTTCAAAACCCGACGTAGAGTTATTCAATTATTTGCTCTGCGTAATATAATAAAACGTTATAAAAAGTTATATTCCCAGTCTTGTTTAAAGACAAAGTTCGAACTTGTCACTAGAATAGCAGGAAGAATAAATGCTGAAGAACACAGCACAAATAATTTACATATAACCTGAATAATAAATGGCCTTCGGCGTCGATGTTATATCACTGTGCATTTATTTCTAGACTTCTGCCGTTCAGATTTTAATTCAAAATTTCTCTACCTGTATAGAAAATAAACACAGCGTTAAAAACTGTCCAGTTTTTTTTTCAAATTAAAAATAATTTTATGCCCCTTATTATATAAATTAGGTCTTCCAAATAAAGGTCAATTAACGGATTGAATAATAATGTTCTCCAGACTGAATTTCGGTCACGTCAGGCATTCTTATCGGAGACAAGCCATCTGCGCATAATTGGATTATAGTGCACGTATGTGTGCGCAAACGTAAGTGCATCATCTATTTCCTCACACTCATAGTCTGATCGGACGAAAATCCGACACGACCGCAGAGAGACCAGGCTCAGGGTCAACGACTTTATGCGCTTTCCGAGGCACGGGGGTGAAAACACCGCCAACTTCCTTCGGTTTTTACTGAAAATTTCTTGAATGAAAAACTCAATAACTGATTTTGGCCCAAACCGCAATTTGAAACCGGGATCTCATGATTAGCAGTCGCGTTTACGACCATTAGAACAATGAGGCTGTCAAAAGTTTGAATCAAGGTCTTCATAATAACGGTTAAAGAGCAATAATATAGTATAATAGTAAAAGTTACACGACACGTCAACACGGGCTTTATTACTGCGAGGATGTTAAAGTTAAAATTGTAAATTATTAATAAATTTAATTCATAAATCTTAAACTTTTTTTACTATGTATAGTTCTATTTCTTAAATAATTTCTATTGTGAAGACGCCGAGGACCTAACTAATGTTGAACGAGTACCGTGAAATTAAAGGTCGGCCCGATCGGCCGCTAAGGTATCTTTTACTTAGAAAAATACATTAAAATCACCTTAATAACATAACAGTATACAATATATAAATCCCTTATGCACTCAACCTGGGCTCTTTTGAAGTAGCTAAAAAACTTTAAGCTTGTCCTCTTTGGGGAATAAAATTTTGTTTCACATTTTTTGTTTTCTCTCGGAGATCAGGTAGGCGCACATGCACAATTTTAAGCACTAAGGCCTGAGAGTTAGTGCAGAAATTCGTGTGCAAGTTTTAAAGGTGACATTTAATACAAAAATTAGCTTGTCGTGTTGCGTCACGAACTGTTGACTCCTTTTCTACCATATGACACATAATCAGTACACAGTGCCTCGCAAAATCTCTTTAACCTCGTTTCTCCCCATTTAAAAATGTTTTTCTGTTGAAACTGAGGTTAGTTGGAACATGCTATCTCCAGGGGCCTACTTTTTTATTTAGCATCGTGACCCAGTACTTTTAAATTGGGTCGTTTAATGATGTTACCGGATGACGCAGGGAGAACTTTTTCATGAAACGGAAATGAGAGCGACTGTGTGGTTAGGAAGCTATACGGAAGTAGGTAATATTATGCTACAGAATTTAAAAAGTTAGAATGACAATAATTGATTCAATGGGTTTTAATCATATAATAATTAACAAATGATTTTGGCTTTTCAATCACAATTTTAATCAAGTTTCTCAAGCGACAATTTGTCACAAAGTTAAACAAACTATAAGATTTCATTTAAATATGAGGCTTTCTCAGACTGCTCAAATTATAAATAAAGCCACCAAAGTAACCTAATTAAAGAAGAAAATTATACGTTATATACTAAAAATATAATAAATAATATATTTACAAAATATACATCAAAATTAGAACTTTTGCATTTTCGTTACAATATGACGAGCGATTAATAAAATAATTGGTCGGGGGAAAAGTTTTTTCGTATTTTGTTTGTATAAAATTGAATAAAACTCTCATTGGTTGTACTTTTTATATCTGGCTGGTTTTAATATCAATACATATACTTAGGACATTAAGAAAAAGAAAAGTAAAAAAACAAAGATGCAGCTCGCTCTGGTCGCCCTCATACGAATAATAATGCCTTTTTTGAAAAAGTGGAGTAAGACCGGCTTATTACTAATTAAAACGTAGGCGAGGAATAGAACATTGACCACAAAATCTTTTTGAGCGATTTGAAATTAGCCAGAATTTTTGTTAAGATTTGAAAACATCGTTTTTTAACAGTGGTAGAGCCATGCGGCAGCTTTTGCTGTCGCACGGATGGGCCGGCTCGAACCGGGGTGGTACCTTGACCTCACAGAAAACCAGCGTGAAGTAGAGGTTTACCTCTGCGTTTCGCTTGGTGAGTGCAGGTGGCCGGAGGCCCTTTTTACTGGAAATGAGGCATTCCATCTTAGTCCTCACGGGTGACAACGCATCTACATTTTGATTTGTAATAAAGGATAGATGTAGATGTCTATGGGCCGCAGCAACCACTTACCATCAGGTGGACTGTGTGCTCTTTTGTCACCCTTATCAAAAAAAATACGTCTGGCTATACAAAAAAGCTCGATATTTGGGTACCACACGAGCTCACTTAAAGAAATCTAATGAATCGTGTACTCATTTGCGATTCCTCTTTTGGATGTTAATGAAACCGAACTATTTTTGAAAAGATTGGTCACTGGTGATGAAAAGTTGGTCACCTACGACAAGAATGTGTGAAAAAGATCAAGGTCAAAGAGTAGTCAAGCTCCACAGACTGCAGCGAAACCCGGATTAACACGCAATAAGGTGATGCTGTGTGTATGGTGGGATTGGAAGGGCATCGCTTATTATCACCTTTTACCGCCAGGCAAAACCATCGACTCGGATCTGTACTGCCAACAACTAATGAAACTGAAGCAAGAAATTAAGGAAAAACGGCCTGATTGGGAAAAAGAAAAGGAGTAGTCTTTCATGACACACCAGGACTACACACATCGTTGGCCACTCAGCGAAAATTGAGAGAGCTTGGTTGGGAAATGTAGTGCATCCACCATATAGTTCTGACCTTGCACCCTCTGATTTTCACCTGTTTCGGTCTCTTCAGAATTCTTTAGGAAGTGTTAGACATTAAGAGAGGACTGTTAAAACTATTTGTCGCTTTTTTTGATCGAAAATCCCAAGATTTCTACAGCAATGGGATTATATCACTACCTACAACATGGCAACAAGTTATCGAAAAATATCGCACATATATATGTTATGTAATAAGACTTTAAAAAAAATTCTTGTATATAAAACACGAAGAAACTTTTTCCCCGACCTAATACTTCGTCTATATTTTCTATTTGCTATTTAGGTAATGTACTCCAGACCGAATTTCAGTTCAGAGATCTGAGATCTCTGCATGACGGGATTATAGTGCACGAGTGTATGCGCAAGCACAGGTGCACTTCATATTCCGGTTGGGCGGTAATCCGACTGGAGAGAGATCAGGCGAAGGAACAACGGCTAGATTACGTACTTTCCGAGGCACAGGTGCGTAACATCATCAGCTTACTGACTGTGCACTGTTACTGATAACTTCTTATTAAAAAAACTCAATAAATGATTTTGACCCTACCCGGAATCTGGAGAGAGATCAGGCGAAGGAACAACGGCTACATTACGTGCTATCCGAAGCACAGGTGCGTAACATCATCAGCTTACTGACTGTGCACTGTTACTGATAATTTATTATTAAAAAAAACTCAATAAATGATTTTGACCCTACCCGGAATCTGGAGAGAGATCAGGCGAAGGAACAACGGCTACATTACGTGCTTTCCGAGGCACAGGTGCGTAACATCATCAGCTTACTGACTGTGCACTGTTACTGATAATTTATTAAACCTCAATAAGTGATTTCGACCCTACCCGGAATTCAAACGCGAGATTATCAGTCGTGTTTACGACAAATTAACCAACGAGGAAATCGGCTATTTAAACTACTACCTCTACAATATTTTCAATAAGTTCACCAATTTTGCTGATTTTTTTTTTACAAAAGTACAGATTTATTGTGATACTGAAAAAAAAAATCAAATAAAACTTATGCCGTTTTCGACGCCACGATATAAAAATTAATATTATGTTAACCACAAAAAAACCGATAATTACTTATTATACGTTATGAGTCCTGTTGAAAACTAAAATAAAGTTACTAAGTTAGTTAGTAAGTAAGTAACTAACTCTTTATACAACGCTATTAATATTTCCAGAAGATTCCAATAAAGAGATCTTTTGTAAAAGAAGTGACACTGACGTTAAAGTAGGAAATTAAAGATTCTATCTACGTAACGAGCGCGACTTGGCATAGAATTAAGCAGGACAAAAGTCGAATAAACTCCCCGCCAAGCTATTCTCACTGTTAGTGCAAAAACTTAAAGCTTAATTCGGTGAAGTATTATTGTGATAATTCTGAAAGTTATTTGAATTCATATATAAGAAATAATTGGATCTAGTGAACGTTCTTTTAGGTCGTGCACCGACGAGATCGCGAATTCATTATTGGAATGTGATTTGCAAGATCTGTCGTATTATTTGTGTTTTCTATACCTCAAAAGGATAAAAAGCATAGCCACATTTTTGATACTCGCAGACTCATTGATCAATCCTATAGGTTGCTTCCCGTTGACCTAGAATTATTAAATTTGGTAACAGGTAAACTCTCATAGTAAAAATAAAGAAAAATCCTTAAAAATACTTAAAAAAACTTGGTTTTTACAATTACTTAGTAACATATTTGCAGTTGGAACATCAATGGTATTGTAGACTGATTTATGATGTTTTATTCACTGCAAAGAAGGGTTGGCCTTCAATACGACTTACCTACCTTTTCGTTAGAGCAATGTGCTTCCTAACATATGATTCCCGGGATGGTTGAATTATCTATATGCATAATTTGTATCTTTGTTTTTGTATCTTTAAAAAAAGTTACCCCCACACTAGGATTTTCTCCTGTGTCGTGGAGGCAGTTTAGGCAGCATAAATTGCACGAGAACAAACATCCAGACCCGGAACAATTATTTTGTAAGCTATACAAATACATGTTTCGTGCGGGATTCGAACCCGCGGCCCCAAGCACAACAACCTATTGCTAAGCCACTGCGCCACGGTGCCGTCAAATTAATATTAAATTTATACGAAACTCTTAGCACGTGATTCCTACTCGCATTTGTTCGATTTATTTACTAATAAAATAATGCAATATTTATGTGAAAATAATAAAATTGACAGAACCACACAACAACTCTAACACATAATTCGCCCATTCGCGCACGCTATCACAGTATTGCAACAATACTAACTGCTGTGTTCACAAGCTGTGAGGTATTTCATCTTAGTTCATTAATCAGTTCCTCTCCCCATCGTCGATCTGGGTTTACATTTGCCAAAAACGATATGTTTAAATTGCCAAACACCGAAAGCCATCAGATCTCTCTGGCATATCCCCTAGTCGCCCATCAAAGTATTTAAATGTAGCTACTTACTTCGAATGTAGCCACGGAATTAATTTAAATGTAAAAAAGGTCTGGGTTAGAATCGCAGCGGAGTCAAAATATGTGCCTCAGAAAGCCATCAGCATAATTGAAAGGTATGAGGCGTTCCATCTGATCCTCAGAGGTGGCTGCAGGTGTCTATGTACTGCTGTCCACTGTGTCACTTACCATTAAGTGGACTATGAGTTCGTTTGTCTCTTCAATTATATAAAAATAAAAATGTGCAATAATTAAAAATTGATATTTGTTGGTTCTGAATGTGTTGTGATTGCCCACGTATTCAGATATACCAACATACTCGAGTGTATCGAGTATGTTTGTATTTACACTTGTGACATTTACATTCTACGTAACTACGTACTTCGGAAGTTATCAACTCATAACTTCCGAAATTATTCGAAACTTGTCGCCAGGGAAGACAGTGACAGGATATCATCAGCAGTAGACAACTTAAGGTTACGTTACGCAAAATTTGTTGACGTATTCGTAAAAGGGTATAATTTTTTAGCAAAAAGTAAAACCCGACTTCATATATAGAATAGCTAAAAAGAAGTTATTTATTTGTAACCCTTAGGGATATTGAAATTTTTTCTCCAAACTTATGTGGGACCACCCTTGAGGTATAATCTATTTAATAATGAAAATTGGTTCACAATCTGCGAAGACATCGCGTAACACATTATAATTTTTTATACTCAACTTCTACTTTCAAATTTTCAGAAATTAGACTTTTAAATGTCTCGTTAAATCGTCAAGTCAGACGCAAAATACTTAGACCGGCGACTAGCATCAGCGTCAAAGGTGTAGACTTGATATTACTATATCATATTATATATGTATTGTAATATATGTATATTTTATATATAGTTGTATGTACATATATTCTTTTTTAAATCTTTTTTATGCCCTACCCCTGTCTTTCTTCCTGCAATTCTGGGCAATCATTGATTGTCTGGAAGAATTTGATGTCGGCAATAAGACCGTCAATTGCTTCACGCCATTACTTCTTTTTTATAAATGTTTTTAATATGTTTTGTATGGTGTGCAATAAAGAATATTAAATAAGTAAATAAAAAATTACGAAATATCATGATTCTCCACGACGAATATCAAGATCAAAAACAAAACACACATCCTTTCTTCGGTTTAAAGTTCAACTTCAAAATCAATAAAAAACAAACTGTCTAAAAGACGCTCTAACATATTATAGCGGATAACGTTCAAATAAAACAAGTTTTAAATTCCTGAGCGATCAAAGTTGCGCGGCGGGCGCAAAGCAAAAAGATAAGGGGGCGCGCAGACGAGCTGGGCCGTCGAACCGTGCGCCGGATGGAGCTTCCGCTACGTCGATCGAACAACATTATTCATAGTCTGAGCGTTCCAATGAAAACTTCCGCCGTCGAGATACATGACGAAACTTCAGAGGAATCGCTTTGTTGACTTTACGGTGACCATCTCCGTTTTCTCGCATATAAATATTGTCCCAATTTACATAGCGTAAATATTTGCTTATATAACGTCTATTTAGGATCGATATATTTAGAAATAAAATGTGCTCATTCATTTTAAGTATGTACATTTAGCAGTAATGTGTTAGCAATATTCAAATTTTTGTTTGAAAATAAATTCATGGTCTGTTTATATTATGTGTATATTTTTTTAAGACATAGATGCTGAGACGAATGAATTTGCAGTCGTTGGTACCTGGCTGTTACAGCAAATATATACATACATAAAATGAAGTTAAGTTACAGCCTTTCTAGTCCCACTACCAGGCACAGGTCTTCCTTCATTTCTGAGGATGTTATAGAGAAATTAGTCAATTGCGATGCTCCAGTGCGTGATGCAGACTTCACATTATTATTATTATTATTATTTAAAAAACGTTACCTAGGATTTTCTCCTGTATCGTGGAGGCAGTTTACAAACATAAATTGCACGAGGACAAACATCCAGACCCGGAACAATTATTTGTAGGCCATACAAATACTTGTTCCGTATGGGATTCGAACCCGCGGCCCCCAATGCAACAACTACTTACTACAACATAAGCTCATTGCTAAGCCACTGCGCCACAGAGCCGTCAAATATCATATGTCTATGAAATGTTTTTATTCCCCAGACAAATGTTTCCTCACGATGTTTTTGTTCACCGTCGAGCACGTGGTAAATCAGCATTTAAAATTGCAAGTAACAATTTCAGAATTAGCTGCAGGGTTCGAACACACGGGCTGCTAGCGAACTTTTAAATTCACAGAGAGCGCTTAGTCCACGATACCCGCAACAACCTACGAGTGCGTTTTATTCAATAATTAAATTGGCTTTCTTATTCTTTTTTTTTAAAAAAACGGTTCCCCCACACTAGGATTTTCTCCTGTGTCGTGGAGGCAGTTTACAAACATAAATTGTACAAGAGCAAACATCCAGACCCGGAACAATTATTTGTAAGCCATACAAATACTTGTTCCGTGCGGGATTCGAATCCGCGGCCCCCAGCGCAACAACTGATTGCTAAGTCACTGCGCCACGGAGCCGTCAACTCAACATTGAGCACACAAATGGATTTCAAAACGAAAAAGGACGATGTGCTTCAGAATTATCCATTAATGTCAATGCTACTATATCAGCGGTTCTCAAATATTTTTGGTGGCAGAACCTTTCGAAATATTAAGGTTATTGAAATAATTATAGTTGCGCTCTCTTTTTTAAATGAGAATAAAAAGAGACGGGTATATTAGATAATTAATACTTAATTTAAGTAAGCGATAGACGATGATTACCTAATTTGTTTTTACTTGTAATTACATATTTTATGGATCTTATGATTATTCTGCAAACGAGATGACAATATGCCTACTCATACAAGTTATATTTCTATGTTTGTAGTTTTTAATCGTAGAATTATGACTAGCACTTTTAGAGATTTATTGTTGTGTGTGTATTCTCAGTTTTTGACAATTTAGAAATATTATATTATATATTATTCAACGGCTTCGTGGCGCAGCGGCTTAGCAATGAGTTGTTGCGCTGGGGGCCGCGGCTGCGAATCCCGCACGGAACAAGTATTTGAATGGCCTACAAATAATTGTTCCGGGTCTGGATGTTGGTCCTCATGCAATTTATGTTTGTAAACTGCCTCCACGACACAGAATAAAATCCTAGTGTGGGGGTAACTTTTTTTTTAATAAAAAAAGTTATGTATTACATACAATTTAAAAGTAAGCTAGAGTCACAGCCTATATACGTCTCACTGCTGGGCACAGGCCTTCTCTAACTTCTGAGAGGATTTTAGGGCAAGAAAGTATCCGCCGCGCTACCCCAATGCGTGTTGGCGGACTTTACATGTCTTTGAAATTTTGTTTTGGCTGTACTACATAATAATTAATTAATATTGTACACAAAGTACTCCTTTTGTCCCGTTTCATTACCTTTAAACACTGGTGACAAGAACAGAGATATAAATCGAATCAATGCCCAAGTTATTTCTATTTGTTTTACGAGTCAATTATAAACTGCATGATTCTAGCGAAAAGACGGAGGAAGCCTTTGTTGTAGAAAAAAAGATAAAACAATACCGGCTTTTGTCTCTCTTAGAGGACGTTCTTTCTAAGTTTCCGGAATTTGTTATAAAAAACTCTCAAATCGAATTTGCCACTTTCGTAACTCGAATGATTTAGGAATAAAGAAAAGCGAGTAAAAATATTTTGTATTCCATTCTTGGTATATGGATCTAAAGGAAAATGAGATGATTGATCTTCTTAGGGATATTTCGTTAAAACCAACATTATACGAGATGAAATTTGCGTTGAGAACGTAATTTGCTTCATCATTTTCTGTGGAACCTCAAGGATACGTTGAAGAAAGAGCTTGTAATATTTTTATGGTAGTTATTATATTGCGTTCAACGTAAAATCGATCAAGGTCCGCGAATATGGTACTCGCTTTATTGATAGAAGACAAAATATTGACCGTGAAATAAAATTATTTACAAAAATATACACTTTTAAATTTAACAACTCCCGAACAAGCCGGTTTCCGAAAGGGCTTTAGCACCATAGACCACATACATACCCTTCGGCAAGTTGTATAGAAGTCCGAAGAGTACAATTTGCCACTATGTCTGGCGTATGTGGACTATGAGAAAGCCTTTGATTCCGTCGAAATTTGGGCGGTGCTGCAGTCCCTTCAGCGGTGCCAAGTTGACTGTCGGTATATCGAAGTGTTGAAGTGCTTGTACAGTAGGGCTACGATGGCTATCCGAGTACAGAACCAGAGTACGAAACCTATCCAATTGCTGAGAGGTGTAAGACAGGGTGACGTTATATCCCCGGAACTCTTCACCGCTGCATTGGAAGACGTTTTCAAGCTTCTGGACTAGAAAGGATACGGTATCAACATCAATGGCGAGTACATCACTCACCTTCGATTTGCCGACGATATAGTCCTTATGGCAGAATCGCTGGAGGGCCTAAGCACTATGCTCAATGACCTCAATAGTGTTGCCCAACGGATAGGTCTTAAGATGAACATGATCATGTTTAATGTCCATGTCACACCTATGCCGGTAGTTGTTGGGAGCACTAAGCTCGAAGTTGTTGACGAGTATGTTTACCTGGGACAAATAGTCCGATTAGGTAAGTCCAACTTCGACCGAGAGGTCAATCGACGGATTCAACTCGGCTGGGCAGCGTTCGGGAAGCTACGACACATCTTCTCGTCAGACATACCTCAAAACCTTAAAACGAAATTGTACAACCAGTGCGTGTTGCCAGTGATGACTTACGGAACTGAGACGTGGTCCTTCACTGCTGGCCGTATGAGGAAGCTCAAGGTCGCTCAGCGAGCTATGGAGAGGGCTATGCTCGGAGTTTCTCTGCGTGATAAACTTAGGAATGAGGATATCCGCAGTAGAACCAGAATAACCGACATAGCCCAACGGATTAGTCAGCTGAAGTGGCAGTGGGCCGGCCATATAGCTCGAAGAACCGACAACCGATGGGGAAGAAAGGTTCTCGAGTGGCAGCCTCGTACCGGTAAGCGAAGTGTAGGGCGTCCCCCCACGAGATGGAGTGACGACCTGGTAAGACATGCAGGAAGTCGATGGATGCAGGTGGCTCAGGACCGTGCTTTGTGGCATTCTTTGGGGGAGGCCTATGTTCAGCAGTGGACTTGTGAAGGGCTGTAATGATGATGATGATGATTTATCCTGTATTTTGAGAGCGTTTTACATACATAAGTTGCGCGTAAGAATGTCCTCTAGACCGAATTTGTACAAGTGCACTTTCCTTCATTCTCATAATCCGATGATATGGTTATCCACAACAACCGGAGAGAGATCAGGCGTAGGATTAACGGCTTTACAAGCTTTCTGAGGCACGGGTGTGAAACATCGCCAAATTTGTGAATCTGGGATGCTACTGAGGATTTCTTGACAGAAAGATCTAATGACTGATTTTTGACTGACCCGAGGATTTGAACTAGAACCCTTAAAAATAATTGTAAAGCAATCGTGTTTACGTCTTGTTCGTTGCGGGATTCGAGCGCAGCCCGGGATCGTCGCAGTCAAACCCTTAGGCACTGTTGTAATTATCCGTCAAGTTATTTAAAGAAGCGTAAGTAATAGAAAAAAAGTAGAGTCAAGAATAAAACACGTGACAAAAGCAATGTCCAAATCCACAACATACAATTGTTAACACAAGTAATTGTATGTTCTGGCTTTTGCATCGTTTACTTTTCTTGATTTTCGGTTCTGAGCAATGTCTTTTTTTTTCTGTTGAAGTAATTACTCATATCGCCGTATAGTAATATCTCGATTGTACCGTAAAAAGTGACAAATGGAAATGAACAGGAAAATGATAACAGCATGAATAGCATATAATGATAGCAGCAACAACTCTAACAGCTTTAAAATAACTAACCCAACCATAAATATAACAATAAATATAACAATCACCATAAATATAACAATAACCATAAATAAATAATAACTTAAAAAAACCGAACATGGCAACTATGATAAATTTCCAACCTTATGAGGTAGTCTACGGGGAAAGCGTAGGCATATGTTTGGCACTGGCTTTTTGATAGGCTGTGATTTGATAACAGATGCTCAGATAATATCATACCATCAAATTGGCTTATTATTATTTTTATTTTAGATCAGATTAGATTACATAAACCTACTGTACTAGTGTACTAGTGGTGGTAGAATATCCAGTACCTCATATCGTCCCGTGGGTGTCCCGTCAGAGGCGACAGCAAGAAATTAAAATAAAGGATGGGCAGCAGCATCTTTCTGATTAAACAACTCAAAATAATTAAAAACTGCGGTTGCCAACCCACTTGCCAAGGTTGGCAACTATGTCAAAATCCTCCCGATGAGGCAATCTATGTGAGAGGCCTATGCTCAGCAGTGAACTTTTATAGGCTGTAATGGATGGAGATCGCATCACGTCACCTGTAGACATATTTACAGCTGGGTTATGATTAGACATGTAGGTACAAGGTTGTGCCAGCTAGTGAATTTTCCTATGGTCATTACGCTAAGTTAGGGAACGATAACCAGCACGGTAGCGCCCTGGAAAAGCAAGGCTACCCTTTAATTTTAAAATTAATTAGGCTGTAAAATTTTTGATTCAGCATTTTCGAATAGACTTTCCGGCAAAATTCGATCGCTTGAGCCCCGTTCGTCAAGCGGTAGGGTGCACCGCCTGACATTTATACAAAAAAAACTACAGAGGTATGCATTTGGAAAAAAGGTGACAGGTAATACTTTTAGCATTAAGTCCGCATTTTGAACCTTTAAATGCTTTTTATATAAGGTTAAATAAAACATAAATAAAAAAAACAAAGTCATACTTGCTAGCCATCAGCCTCCCGTCTAAATTATTAAATTATTCATAGTAATTCAGCGCCTTAGTGGTCGAGCAACGCTGCAGCTATATTATTTGGTTGTAGCACGATTGGGTCAGCTAGACCGGGGTATGACCACACTCTCACAGAATATCAGCGTAAAATAGCAGTTTAATGCTGCTGCGTTTCGTATGGTGAGTGTAGAGAATCGGAGACCCTTTTTACTGGTAACGAAGCATTCCATCATTATCCTCAGGGGTGATAACTCATCTGTATTTTAATTCTTAATTGAGGATAAATGTAGATGGCTATGGATCACATCATCCACTAACCATCAGGTGGACTGTGTGCACTATTGTCACACTATTTAACAATAAAAAAACAGTCAATGAAGATTTGAACTTCAAAATATTCAGAACAGTTCGGATTTAGATGTGATTTATTTCTCACTTATTCTTATAAAATACTATTTGAAATATTGCTTTGGGGAGGCCCAAGGGTGACACAGAATTCCACTGTAGAGAAATTTCGTAATAATGTTATACTTAGCTGAATAAAAACGCTTTAGTCAGCCAAAATAATATTTTAAATGTTACAGTAAAGTTGTTATGACGTTTCTAAAAACATAATCATTATATTGTATGCCAGTTTTAATCATAGAATTATTTTTTATATTATTTATTTAATCATAGAACCGTATTAATAACTATAGTACGGTACCATGGAATATAAAAAAACAAATTTTTATATTTCGTGCACGGTACTATGAAACCAATTTGTTTCCCGTTACAAATCAAGGTAGTCCAGCAGATGTTGCTTAGCTCTTCCTGGTGGGTGGCACGATGAGTTTCACTCTGAATACATTCCAAACTTTTATAAGGAAGTGATTATATAAGAGTAAGTAAATATAAAATTAATTGATAACTTGACCTCAGTGCCACCTATTATGTCCAGATTTTGAGATATCTTTTTTTTTGGCACTTAACCATCATAATATATTGTGAATCATTATATAGTATGAGTATGAGTCATTATATATTCGGATAAATATAGAATTTATTGATAACTAGCTGACTACAGCGTTGCTTATCGGATTCCAGCATTACAATAAACCGTCGTCTCGACAATACAAATACATAGTGTGAATATGACTTCAACTGATGAAGTCTTTTAGAAGTTACACGATTAACGCACCAGGTGCACTAGAGTCAGACGACGCACTCATTATATATATATATATATATATATATATATATATATATATATATATATATATATATCGGAAATGACAACAGGAGATCCTACTTGTGATCTCGGAAATACATCAGGATAGCGTTAACTGTTAAAAATAATAAAAGTGTGAGAGCGGATGTTCAACTTGCTCTCTTGCTTACGCAGTTTAATCATTATCAGTCATAAGACAACGTAACGCACTATACATTCAGTATAGTGAAATTACAGTTCGACCACACCGTAACATGTCTCCGCCACAATCACACACCAGTGTAACGTGAAGTACGTAATTACATGATAACACCAAAATATGTAAACCAACAGCAACACTACTTATCTCAATGTAACACAGGGCAGCCTCTCAGCAACACCAATCCTCCTTGCCTGCACTAGAAGAATTACAACAACGAACAGAACCACGACACTATCTTAGCACTAGTCGAATGACCACACTCGTTGAATGACTTGAGCGGAATCTCCCGCGCACGGCACCTACAGTGCACTTTATACTACCGACACAAGAGGGGGTTTCTCGATATACCCTCCATTCTACCTCGATCCAACCGGGTATTTTATAGACACTCCGACACGGCCATCCTGACGTACGACCGTCCTCGGTCGTGTATCTTTATGCATTCCTGTAACAAACAACAATTCGTCCCGCTCGTCCATCTTGACATGAGTGGGTACATATTATTAGTTCGGAAAACTAATTGTTAGATGGCGTTGCTTGTTGCACCATGGCGCCATCAATTCATGACACGGCCATTCCTGACTAGCATCCGTCCTCGGTTGCAGTGCCTGGAAACAAAATATGCTCAGTGATTAATCTAGCTCGGCTATTCTGCCAATGGAAACAAGGTAGATTCCAAATGGTACTTTACTTCTCCTAAGGCTAAGTACAATAGTCAACTGTCATAATTGACAATGCCTTGTTATTAAGGCTTCTTACACAGTACTTCCTGCACAAAATGATTTATTGTGGAAGATCCGATCAACAAGTTCCAACAGTAAGTAATTTTAACAATTTTTTACTCTTTACAATTCATAAGCAATGCATATTCAACTCCTAAACTTTCATCGAAATCTGTGCACCAACACAGACCAGAATCGCACCAACGATTCTTTACATATCCGCCGTCACATATGCCAGAATCTCACCAACGATTCTCCACATATCTGCCGTCATATATGCTACAATACACAAAGGGCTCTGTGCACCAACACAGGCCAGAATCGCACCAACGATTCTTTACATATCTGCCGTTACATATGCCAGAATTGCACCAACGATTCTCCACATATTCACTGCCAAATATGCTACAACACATCTGCTGCCACATATGCCAGAATCGTAATAAATTGGGTACGACTCACCAGTATTCATCAGCACATCGCTGTGATTGCTCACATAGCAGACGTAAACACATCGCTCACTGCTCGCCGCTGCGGCAGGCATAAGGATAGTGCACGTGGCTACTAAAACAACACCTCACACTATAATTCGTTGTCATGAGGCAAGCTCAAGTGCCTAAAAGAACACAGCACACGCCATAGGTAGCTGTCATGAGGCAAGCGCCAGCACAGCGACCCGTCGCGCCGCACCAGGGCCAGCGAGACGCTGCGCCGCACCACGCACTCGAAGTGTCAACGGGAGCAGCAGGAGCATCTGAGGGTTCACAGGCATCGCCGGGGTTGTCGTCATCGTGATCTGCGTGAGAAACACGTTAATTGTGAGGATAACGTACACAGTTGCCTATCCTCTCATCCATCACGCATACGAGGTCCTCAAATAGAAATACGCTCTCATACCGTAGAAGTATCTCACACATACATGAACTTGCGAGATCTCACGTTAACCACGTGAACCACGTTAAAACGTGAACCAGGACAGCGCCTGGCAGGACAAATCCTGATGCATGTTCAGAGAACACTACTTCCGCTCATACAGAGTATAACACTTCTGCGCACACAGTGTACGACTTCCGGGCACACACAGTGTAAGACTTCAGAGGCACCGCCATGTACAGCATACGCGTGCTCCGGGATGGCGCCTGCGTATGCGCGCATACGCGTCCGCTGAAACCAGGCCATGCTACAGCAGTACCTGGCTGACCGTTCTGTCTAGCAAGGCACACACTCGCCTCACGCTCACGCACATGTAATCACATCACACGTTGTACTGTAACACATAAAAGAAAACATTAAAATGATTCAGTAGGAACTTTATTTAAATGCAGCACTATTTTCGGGACACCATTCGCCTTTCCAGGGCACCATATACTGAGCTGCGGCTACACAACAACCTCTGGTACGGTCTGATCCTCATGTATCAAATGGTGATCGGTAGCAGCGGAAAATAATGTGTCCGTGGCATCATAATCAGACAGCTTAAATCAACTTAAGAGTGAACGCCACAGCACCACGCCTTCCACTATACCCTCAACAACAAATCCCAATTCTATTGACTACGTAATACTCCGAGTAAACTGTAATACTTATCATCACATTAGAACACAAAAATACTACTTAGTGCTTTTAAGTCATAGCACGTTAAAGTGTAAACATGTTCTTATTTTTTCAGCACATCGTTTAAACATTTTGAACTTTAAAATTATCCCATGTAAATCACACCTCGTGTATCAAATTATAACATAACTCGAGCAAGTTAAATTTCATTGAATGAAAACTATAACTCATTTAAAATACCTCCATTTTGGGTACGTTAAGAAACAATGAAAGTACTTGCGGGTACTTTTTATAATAAATCGAACAAAAAGATTTAACTTTTGGCTTAAAACATTTCACTGTACACTTTCACTCTACACTTTAATGATTCGTCAGTGTTGTAAATACGACAACAAACTTGATTTAAGGAATTGAACACAAAAACAAAACGCGAAGCACATCATAGTATTTCACCAACATAATAACCCTCACACTATTCAAAGGTTATAAAAGGGACTTTATCCCACTTCTGATATCGGAAATGACAACAGTAGATCCCACTTCTGATGTCGGTGAATTACAACATAGGATTCCAATTTTGATCTTGGAAATACATCAGGATAGCGTTAACTGTTAAAAATAATAAAAGTGTGAGAGCGGATGTTCAACTTGCTCTCTTGCTTACGCAGTTTAATCATTATCAGTCATAAGACAACGTAACGCACTATACATTCAGTATAGTGAAATTACAGTTCGACCACACCGTAACATGTCTCCGCCACAATCACACACCAGTGTAACGTGAAGTACGTAATTACATGATAACACCAAAATATGTAAACCAACAGCAACACTACTTATCTCAATGTAACACAGGGCAGCCTCTCAGCAACACCAATCCTCCTTGCCTGCACTAGAAGAATTACAACAACGAACAGAACCACGACACTATCTTAGCACTAGTCGAATGACCACACTCGTTGAATGACTTGAGCGGAATCTCCCGCGCACGGCACCTACAGTGCACTTTATACTACCGACACAAGAGGGGGTTTCTCGATATACCCTCCATTCTACCTCGATCCAACCGGGTATTTTATAGACACTCCGACATATATATATATATATATATATATATATATATATATATATATATATATATATACCTATACACTTAAACGTTGTTGGCATTCTGTACAATACCCGACTTTATAAATTGCTCAAAAAATATATATTAAAGTTGGCATGAGAGAATGAAAATGTTAAATCGCAAATTTGATAGAAAGGGGAAATTGGCAGGCTTGTATTACAGCGCATATTTCGAGGGGAATGTAGGACGTGATTCAATAATAGTATAGGAAGGTATCAATTTTAGGAGATGGTTACATTAGGTTAAATAAAATGAAGTTTCGCTTTAATTTTCGAATAAAATAAGTAATTAGTATATAATACAATAGCCTAAAATATAGAATAAAAAGAGACAAAAATATTGTAATTTCACCTGTGGAGACGGCGTAAAAGAATTATTCACACCGTTTAGTCATGCGAGTGCTGTAAGAAGAGACCATGGTAAATGACAAAAAGGTCTAATGGCATTATACATTTTCTTTATATACATAACTCTTCTTTACATGTGTTTGTCACTGAACTCCTCCTAAACGGCTGGATCTATTTTGATATTTTTTTGTGTGTGTTTGGATGAATCCCTTGATGGTTACATTCACAATTAGAGACGATAGGTAACGCTGTTCGAGTGTCGAGATCGAAAAATCACCGCTGGGAAGTCGGGGCGGATCGCTAACCACATATAAAATACCCATACTAGGAGACCAAATATGCAAGACTTTTGGTGCTGTAATCACCAATCTGTCTACCAACCATAATTTTCCACCACATCATTAATCCTTTATAAAACTAGAGTCCAGCATTGATTTTTACAATGGCATGAAGAATAAAAATGTTGCAATTGAAAATAGTTTATTTCTAATTAATAATTTTAAAACATCAATGTAAACGCGGCCACATGGTTATTTCCTCACAACTATTATAAAATTTTATGGCTTTTCGTTAACAATTTAATGTTGTATTAAGGTATATATATATAACAGTGGTAGAGCCAGGCGGCAGCTTTTGCTGTCGCACGGATGAGCCGGCTCAAACCGGGGTGGTACCACGACCTCACAGAATACCAGCGTGAAGTAGAGGTTTACCTCTGCGTTTCGCTTGGTGAGTGCAGGTGGCCGGAGGCCCTTTTTACTGGAAATGAGACATTCCATCCTAGTCCTCACGGGTGACAACGCATCTATATTTTGATTCGCAAACGAGGATAAATGTAGATGTCTATGGGCCACAGCAACCACTTACCATCAGGTGGACTGTGTGCTCGTTTGTCACCCTATCCTATAAAAAAAAAAAGGTGCCGCTAACAGATTACGAGCTTAGACAATTCGATTTTAAGCCACGCGTACTACATCTCCAATATTTCATACTAGCTGCGCCCCGTGGTTTCACCCGCGTATATCACGCATCTACGCCTTGCGACATGCGAACTTCGAGAGAGACATCGCGACGGACGATTGCTATGCATGGTACAGGTACTGATACGTATAATGTGGCCTAGTTTGTACCGGCGTTACTATTCCATATTTTAACATGAAAAAGTAGTTATTGTGACATAACTGTAATAGTTAAACATATGGTACCGCTGGCTTTTTTGTAGATATTGATATCCTCTATAAAACTGAAGTAAATTACTTTGCTCTATAATCAATAGTTTCCGCAGCGTACGCGATATAAGGATCCTTTTTGGTATTTTTTTCATACCTTGGGTTACATTAACGAAGTTTTCTTACGGATCCCTAACTTTTTGAAAAAAATCTATAACCTATGTTCATCAGGGGTAATGTAGGATTCTATTGGTGAAAACTTTTTCAAATCGGTCCAGTAGTTTCGGAGCCTATTCAATTCAAACAAACAAATCTTTTCTCTTTATAATATTATATTAATATAGTGCAGATTTATACAACATAATATCCTTAACTGTTAATATTCTCAATTCAATACGTAAATAATGTTACATTATAGTTTCATAATTTGAGAAACGCTACTGGGGTCATCCGAGAGCGACCAATAGATATCTAAATAGTTTTTCTGCTTGCAACACAATAGTTCTGCAACAGGTAAAATTCCATTGCATGAATTCTTTTAAAAGGTGAATTTCAGCTAATGGTTTAATGTTCATATTTTAACTATTCTAAGCTCTTGCTTGACTACTATCTAACGTGATGGTAAGTGGTGATGTAACCGAAGATTGTAAAGCGCATTGACTTTGCTTAACAAAAGCGAAACGCTGGAAAGACAAATGCTGGTAACTTATTTCACTCCTCTGCTGTACGCATGACGAACCATGAAGCAAGCCGTTTGGTTCAAATGCGTAGTAAATCGAAAGGGTGAAGACTGACCTGGAATATTGTTTTCCGATCGTGGAAAGGAGAGAGAGAAATTACGTTAAGAGATTCCTGCGCACACTCTCTAAAATTTATCTTATAGAAAACCGAAAGTCTGAGTATTTTTTGCTTGCTTTCGATTGGTTTTAACCATATTCGATTCACCTATAAATCATAGTTTAACAGTATAATCATAATTTTGTTAAATACAAAAATATATTTACTATATTAAATAATAGAATTTCATGTCTGGAGAAATGCTACACGTTGCGGGAGCGCTGTAAAAATATGTAAATATTTTTGAGATCAAGAAATATAAATGAGAATACAATGATATCTTTAACATATTTTATTCTACAATAGTTAGTAAGATATTTCAAGCTTTTTAAAGACAAGACAAACCGAGAAACCTCATTAAAAATTAATTAAGTGATCTAGATGTACGCAACATCAATGAGTGTTCGTGTCTCTCTTAATTATAGTCCTTAATTGTTTAATTATTGCGACGAACAGCACTTGGCCGTAAGAAGTAGATCTCAACTTTAAATGTTTAGTTTTTGTTGAATTTAACTTGTATAACATTGGGATTAGTAGATTTTTCTAATAGAGAAAGATGACAAATGAGCACACCGACCACCTGATAATAAGTGCTTACTGTACTCACAGATATCTACATCTATCTTCGGTTAGGACTAAAAAAGCAGATGCGATGTCACCCCTGAGGACTAAGATGGATATCCTCGTTTCCAGTTAAAAGGGTCTCCAGTGACACCATATGAAACACAGCAGTATTAAGCTGATATTTTACGCTGGCATCCTGTGATAGTAGGGTCCTTAACCGATCGAGTCGACCCATTCATGCTACAACTTTAATATAGCTGCAACACGACAAGACACAGCCACGTACCGTATAATTATTAGAGTAGAGATTTATAATTGATCCACATCACAATATCACTTAAATATTTTCATTCTTTTTATTTTGAAAATTATATTAAAAAAAAACATCGGATGCACTAAACGATATACGAGCTTGTGGAATCTGCAGAAATCTTCACCGTAATGCAATGTCGATCTCTTTGAGACTTGTGCGAATATATTACTGTTATTCTCAAGAGCTCATCTTTGTAGGGCACGACGTTATTTACCATCAGGTTGACTTGTGGATGAAGTTTGACCTGTTTGAAAAAAAAAACCAAATCATTAAAACACAAGTACCAAGAGAGAACGAACTCGTTAAAGAAAAGAAAACTTCAAGCTAGCACCCACACGTTCGACGGTTGAATTATATTCATTCTAAAAATGCGCTTCATTCTGGACTCGCCCATATTTTATGACGAACAAACATTGTTCGTTCATGTTGTAAAGGAAACCGTAAACTATGTCGCCTAGTTCATGCTCACAAATCAACAGGAGCTTATGCTTTCGATAAAAACCTGAAAAAAATAATTCCACCTCTATACATTGAGTATTAAGACATAAATTGCTTTGCACATTTAGAATACCGTGCAGACGTTCAAGTAAGCTTTTTGAATATTGTTTTGAAAAAAGCACATTTCATTGTATATTAAAATATATTTCAAAAAGAAAACTATCCCTACATTCGTTTATTTATTCATCGTAGCCTTTCAAAAGCCTGTTACTGAACAGAGGCATCTCCCTAGATTGCCGCAAATATGTATTTTAAAGATTGGCTCGTATTTGCTATAGTTGCCACGCTTGGCAGGCCGGTTATCAACCGCAGTTATTTACTATTTCGAGCTGTTATCACAAAGATGCTACTGCCCATCACTTGTTTCATTTTCTTCTTTCGCCACATACGATATCCACGTTATAATATGGGATAGTGTATTACACAATCATCGTGGAATTGAATACATTTTTATAGAATAAAGGTGACAAACGAGCACACAGTCCACTTGGTGGTAAGTGTTTGCTGTGGCCAATAGACATCTACACATATCTTCGTTTGCCAATTAAAATGCAGATTCGTTGTCAGCCGTGAGGACTAAGATAAAATGCCTCTTTTCCAGTAAAAAGGGTCTCCGGTTCTCTACACTCACCATACAAAACACAGCAGCATTAAGCTGCTATTTTACGCTGGTATTCTGTGAGAGCGTGGTCCTTCCCCGGTCGAGCCGACCCATTCGTACTACAACTATACTATTTATATAGCTGCAGCATGGCTCTATTATTTATTTATTGTTTCAAAGAACCGAAAAATGATGGGGAAGAAAGATCGTGAGTGGCAGCCTCGTACAGTGACAGTCTTCTATTAGATGAATGATTGACGCCATGCTTTATAGCGTTCCTTGGGGGAGCCCTACATCAGCAGTAAACTTGTGATAGGCTGTAATGATAATGATGGTGATATTTATTCCGCAATCGTTTATTTCGGATTTTTTTAATTATGTGCCATATTTAGCAAAACAGTATACTTACGGGATTAACTCAATATCTGCCAGTCCATGTACCTGTATCCTCAGATACGTAGAAGTAGTTGTAATTAAAAAATATGCAATTATTAGCCAAATACAGGCAAAAGTAAAAACCTTGAAAATTCCATATTTTCTAAGATCTAAAGGTCTGCTTTCTACTTGGTATTACCGCACTGCGCTACTCGTTCAGGGAATGACCACGCTCTCACAGATTATAAGCGTCAAATATTAGTTTATTGTGCTTGTATGGTGGGTGTAGAGAGCCGGAGAACCTTTTCTATGGAAACGAGGCATTCCATCTTAGTCTTAATGCATCCGCATTTTGATTCTTAAGCAAGCATAGATGTAGATGTCAAGTCATCAGGTGGACAGTGTGCTTGTTTGCTTCTTATTATAGAAAAACATCGACTTAAAATTAAATAGATGAAGTGCTCGTTTGTTACCTTTACTTGTACCTATAAAAAAACGAGTATATGTGCTAGTACAGACAGTCCCAGTACTCTACTTTGTATGTTATATATTTATATGGTTACTAACTTGCCAGGCAGACGTTGTTCTGCCCTTTCCAACGACCCTTCCTATAAAAATCCTTAAATTCGCAATAAAAATTTTTGAGGGTCATTTATCGGGATAAAAGCTATTCTATCTCTCAAATTGGACCAAAATGCACACAGTGTGCAAAATTTAATTGAAATCAGTTCAGTAGTTTAGGAGTCTATCGCGGACAAACAACGTGACACGTAATTTTTATATATAAAGATATTTAACTATAAATCTAAGATAGTGCCTACGCGATAAGTTTTCAGAGAAGACTAAGCAGTAAAAAAGAATATAAGAAATAAAATCACCCAAAAATAGGTATATGTTATTAAATATCCATGTCGAGGCAGTGTAAGTGAATCCCTCACCCTATTTTATCTCGTGGGTGTCGTACGAGGCGACTTTTTTGTAGAACAACAATGAAAAACGACCATACAGTTCACCTAATGATAAGTGGATGCTGTTGCCCAGAGACAATGTCCATTCCCGAGTAAGAATAAAAATTCATATGCGTTATTACCCCTGAGAACTAAGATGGAATGC
The DNA here is from genome assembly GCA_963668995.1 of Parnassius mnemosyne. Taxonomy (NCBI): domain Eukaryota; kingdom Metazoa; phylum Arthropoda; class Insecta; order Lepidoptera; family Papilionidae; genus Parnassius; species Parnassius mnemosyne. The sequence goes on along the minus strand of CAVLGL010000079.1, from coordinate 35,892,702 downwards.
CTCGTTTCCAGTAAAATGGTTTTTAGGGACTATGGGAAATGTGTTACCATCTTGTAGAATACCCAGACAGACGACGGGCAGCAGCCGAAACAGCGTTAAAGGAACGAGAAGTCTGGTGCTGCGATCGTCAATCCACTTGCCAAGCGTGACGATTATGGCAAATCCTTCAATAGCAGATACCCGTATCCAGCAGTAGGCTTTAACGGACATAAGAAGGAGATGTTACTAAAGTAAGTTTATACGTTTGCAAATGAACATTTAAAAGCAAGCACCTGCAGGTCACCAGGCGTTGCAGATGTTCATGAACGGCGGTACTCACGGTGGTAATCAGGTGAGCCGTATGCCCGTTTTTTCGCTCTTATATAAAAAGAGTAATACTTTAAAAAGGTTTATGTAAATACATAAAGGCTTGTAAATAAATTATTTAAACTCATAATACCTCTGACGAAGTTCTTAAAGTTGAGTACACAACCGTCGCGTCTGTAGTGAGTGCGTGCTACATTCAAATGTAATCCGAGCGTCATGTCGTGTTCATTATCATTTGTATTCAGAGCTGAAAAAGGGGCTGCCTGCACCTGGAGGACTGTCAGCCAACATGATTTATGTCCGTGGAAAAGTGAACAAAACTCCGTCGCTTTGTATGGAAATGTTCATCCTTCTCTTGACGCGCTTTTGTTGGTTCTTAAAATTTGAATATTTCCTACTTCATTCAAATTCATTTGATGTCTAATTTCCGAGACTGTAATTACTTGTTAAATAATGCCTTGGTACTCGTAACATAGTTTATTTGTAATTGCCTATAAATTATTCATATCTTGGAATGTCCTTCAATCTTATTACTTAAAAGCGAAATATTGGTTGAAATTAATAAAAATGTGTGTACATTCAGCGTAATAATTTTTAAATTAATACAATTTTAAAAAAAACTGTCAATATAATCGTTCTCTACTTTATCATTGTAAAGAGGTTTATTTGGCCTTCTATTACAAGTCCAAACGCGTAAGGTAACCTAAGTGGGAAATGGAATGAATACGCATATTGTCAAAGAGAAAAACTAATTTAATATACATATTTTATATTTAAAATATTATTTTAAAGCAAACAGAAGGGTTCATTCAACTCGCTGCTTTCTTTCCGATGAAACATAAAATCGATGAACTCTACTAGAATGGTGTGTGTAGTTGGAGGCATTTAATAAAGCTCGTCCTGTCAGGCATTGAGGTATTACAAATGTATAAACAATGAAAGGTTTTTCAGTGAATTATTAAAACTATTTATGGTTGCGTCAGGGGGTTCTCATGCTGGTCTACCTTTCCGGTGATCCTGGTATGGAATACGGGTACGCGACCCCGGCTCCCCGAGCTACTGTTATTCTCATACCTTTCCTGCCGAGATAACAGTATCCTTACACCTATGCTCCTACCCCCAAACTTCTTTTTCCTTTTCCCAAAATGGTAGCTTCCTCTACCAGCAATAGCATACCCAAAGAGGGTTGGTGTCAGGCAAGCGGCCGACTGTAAAACTTTTGCCAAATCCCATGCAGTAAATGAATAGTACGAGTTGTGGGACATATGACAGGGCTAGGGCGTACCCCGCAGGCGACGCGCAGGGGCAGCACCCGGCTCCTGTGGGAAGTGGGCAAGGGTTGTCGCACCTTACGGAGCGGGTGCGACGTAAGAGGCGAGCCCGGAGAGAGAAGAATGTCAGAGTGAGGTTTGCAAGCTGGAATATAGGTACGATGACTGGAAGAGGAAGAGAGTTAGCAGATGTTTTGAAACGACGAAGAGTGAATGTTGCCTGTTTGCAGGAAACAAAATGGAAGGGCAATAAAGCAAGAGAGATTGGGGAGGGATACAAGTTTTATTATTGTGGAAGTGATGGGAAGCGAAATGGAGTAGGAGTTGTGTTAGATAGTGGAATGAAAGAACGAGTGACAGATGTGAAAAGAGTAAATGACAGAATGATAGTTGTTAAATTAATGATTGAAAACAAAGTAGTGAATGTTGTAAGTGTGTATGCTCCGCAAACAGGCTGTGAAGAGAGTGTGAAAGAGAAGTTTTGGGAGGAATTTGATTGTATGATGATGGGAATACCTGAGCGTGAGGATGTTTATATGGGAGGAGATTTTAATGGACATGTAGGGAGAGTGAATGACGGGTATGAAAGAGTACACGGTGGATGGGGGTACCGAGTGCGGAACCGTGAGGGGGAAGTTCTTCTGCAAGCAGCATGTGCTTTCGACCTGGCTGTAGTAAACACGTGGTTCCAAAAACGAGATCAGCATCTTGTTACTTATAAAAGTGGCCACCACGCGACACAGATCGACTATCTTCTGATAAGACGGAACCAAATCAAGAGTGTAAAAAACTGCAAAGTGCTTCCAGGTGAAGACTTAGTATCCCAGCACCGAATTCTGCTGGCTGACATCTGCTTAACTGTTCGCCTCAACGAACATAAGGATCGTCCCCCATAGATATGATATGATGATATGATGATGATAGAGATGGGTGATATGGAAGGAATGAGTGTGAATGAGTGCTGGAAGGAAATGGCTGATTGTATCCGAAGTGTGGCAAGGAAGGTGTTAGGAGAAACAAAAGGGAAGCGTATGATAGATAAGGATGGGTGGTGGTGGAGTGAAAGTATTAGAGAAGTTTTGAGAGAAAAGAAAAATGCCTTTAAAGAATGGCAGAGCGTAGAAGACCAGAATGAATCCATAAAAGAAAGTAAGAGAGGGGCGTATAAAGAATGTAAGAAGAGAGCGAAGAAGGAAGTTGCTATTTGTAGGGCAGAGGCGCACGATAAATTATATCGGTCCCTTGAAAGCCCCGAAGGTCAAAAACGACTTTTTCAAATTGCAAGAGCGAGAGAAAGGAATGGAAGAGATGTTTCACATGTAAAATGTATAAAAGATGATTCTGGAAGGATTTTGACTGACGATGAAAGTATAAAGAAGCGATTGAAGGAGTATTTTGAGAAATTGATGAATGAGGAGAATGAATGGAATGGTATGCTTGAAAACCCACCAGTGAATATGGGCTTAGTGAGAGAAATTAGTGTGGAAGAAGTAAAAATGGCTGTTAGGAATATGAAGAATGGGAAGGCGGTCGGCCCAGATGGAATACCAGTAGAAGTGTGGAAGTTGCAGAGGGCGGATGGATGGAAGTGGTTGAGTTTATTTTTCGGTAAATTGTTGCAGGAAGAACAAATACCTGAGGAATGGTGCAGTAGTATACTGGTTCCCATTTTTAAAAACAAAGGAGACGTTCAAAACTGCAGCAGTTACCGGGGAATAAAGCTCATGTCACATACGATGAAAGTCTGGGAAAGAATAATAGAGAGAAGAATGAGAGAAGAGTGTGAGATAACACAAAACCAGTTCGGATTCATGCCCGGTCGAGGTACGACAGATGCCATTTTCGCATTACGCCAATTGTGCGAAAAGTACAAGCGCGTGCATAAAGATCTGCACATGGTTTTTGTCGACCTTGAAAAGGAGTACGATCGGGTTCCCCGTGAGGTCTTGTGGTGGGCGTTAAAGATGAAAGGTATGCCTGGGAAGTATGTGAGGTTGGTCCGGGCTATGTACAGAGCATCCCGTACATGTGTACGATCTGCCGCGGGAACTACGGGCAGTATCGATGTGGCGGTAGGGCTGCACCAAGGGTCGGCACTGAGCCCTTACCTCTTCCTACTGATTATGGACGCTTTGACGTCGGACCTGCAGGATGAGGCACCCTGGTGCATGCTCTTTGCCGATGACATCGTGCTTGTCGGGGAAGAAGGCATCGAGGTACAGAGCAGACTGACGGGGTGGCAACGGAGGCTGGAAAGTGTTGGCCTGAAGATCAGCAGATCCAAAACCGAATATCTGTGCTGTGATTTCGGCGGTCTTTCCAGTCCTGTACCCATGTCGTTGGATGGCGCTATACTGCCTATCTGCTCAGATGTCAAGTACCTCGGTTCCCTCATTCAAGGCGACGGCGGAATAGATAGAGCTGTGCAGCATAGGATTAACGCAGGGTGGATGAAATGGCGACAGGTCACAGCCACAACGTGCGATCCCCGAATGCCAATAAGGCTGAAGGGGAAAATTTACAAATCGATCATCCGACCTGTCGTCATGTATGGAAGTGAATGCTGGGCCGTCAAGAAGAAGGATGAAAATAGACTGCATGCGAATGAAATGAGAATGTTACGATGGATGTGTGGTGTGACAAGGATGGATAAGATAAGGAATGAGTATATAAGAGGAAGCCTGAAAGTAGCGCCAGTGGTAGAAAAGGTGAGAGGAAGCAGATTGGCATGGTTTGGGCATGTGATGCGGAGGAATGAAAGTCATGTCACAAAACGAGTGTTGAATATGAATGTGGAGGGACACACGGGCAGAGGAAGGCCGAATAAAAGATGGATCGATTGTGTGAAGAGTGATATGAGAATGAAAGGAGTAAGTATGGAAATGACGGCTGATAGAGAGGAATGGAACAAAAAGATTTACTGCGCCGACCCCAGATAATGGGAAATGGTTTAGAGAATGATGATATTAAAACTATTTATGGTAATACTATGTATATATTTTACAGTTTAGTGACCCTATAATACAATCTATGGGGGAAGCCAACGTTGGGCAGTGGACTTTAATAAGCTGTAACGATAACGGATGTATTAATGCTGTCGGCGTGTGGAATCAATAAATAAATAACTAAAATAAAAGTGAATAACTTAAGAATATTACACAAAACTGTGGTTGAAACATCGCTGAACAGCGTCCATATCTCTTTGTGTTTTAAGAGTAAACAAAATTCTGAAGCAAATCCAACGACGTCATAATGTGAAACGTCGACTGAAAGAAAATTAGGTCAGGTACGCTGTCTTTTTCGCTTTCAACCCACAGCTCATTTTCCCGTAGATTGTGTGAAAGGTAAATCTCAGGTGTAGGTTTTAGGTGAAATGGAACGATAATGAAGGCGCTTCTTTTAGATTCTTTCGTTTGGAAAAAAATATTTTTTTTCTAAACGAAAGAACAGACGATTGTATACAGCTCATTTGCTTGTGTTCGTGTTTTAGTTTCGCTTAAAAATGTTGGTACTTTAGGGTATTTATTACTATAATACTAATAAATTTACAATAAACGTAATAGCTGGCACGCGTATAGTACCGAAAAATTTATTTGAAAGTTATATATCATTCAATTTCAATGAGTGTTTTATCATTTCTAATTAAACAACAGAACTCCTCCAAATTTAAAAAGATATTTCCACAATTATTTCTTATGCGGCAGCAACGCCGCTGATGACCAGCTAGTTTAATTATAGAATTACCTTAATCATAAAAGGGTTTATAGAATAATTAAACTACGCACTAAAATTACATGTCACCGGCGCAGGAGTTAGATTTGGTCAAAGTTATAAGTAGACAAAGGCTTAGCGCAATCTGATGAACGGTATGGCAGAGCATAAAATACGAATAAACAAACATTAAATTTTGTATAATTAAATAAGTTAACACTTGCACCTAATGTTGTACCACATGAATGGTAATATTTTTTTTTTACTTATTATAAGCCGGTGCTTGATCACAATCCCACCTGGTGGTAAGTGGTGATGCAGCCTTAGATGGTAAATCGCACTGTCTTATCGTAACAAAAGCCTATTCACTCTTGCCTTGAAGACGCCCAAATTGTATTCGGATGGAAAGATAGACGCCAGCAAATTATTCCACTCCTATGCTGTACGCATTATAAAAGACGAAGACGTATTACTGAAATTACTGAAAATTGGTGATGTAGCTTTATTTTTAATTTGGAACTTTTCACCAAAACCTTTTCAGGTTACACTGTGTGCTGATGGCATAAGAGAATCCATCCCGGTTCCGTGGGTACCGTAAGCTATGGCTTTGGGAAATGCCACAAAATATTATGGCTTACGATAGACAATGTTATAACCATTTCGTTTATAAGCCGATATAAAGCTGTCGCTGGTCTTGGTATTCTACGCCAGGCATATGATACCCAAAACCACAAGGAGCATCAGCATCAAAGGCGGGAGACGTCTGTGATTGTAAGTCCGTCTGCCTCGCGTGATTATTAAGAAAATTCCTCTTTCTACTTCCCTGCCAACCAGTAGTGTTTAAAAGTTCAAATTCAAAATTCAAATTTTATTTATTTGTGAATACAGGTAATGAGACAGAATAGATCTTTAAAAAATATGATGTTCGCTGCATTCAACCCGTAGGTGTACAAATATTATAGCTACAATTATATTTATTACATTTCCACATTTAAATTATTTCATTATATTATTTATAATAAATTTAAATTATTTCATTATATTTCATAATGATATTAGAATATTCAAGAAGTTGTAAGTACTAGTTAAAGATACAGATTATAAAATATAATTGGCGGTTAGTTTGGCATGTTTTAGTTAATTTATTCATAATTAAACCGAACTGCTGGACCGACTTTGATAAAAACTTAATCATATTTTAACTACAAAATTGTTATTTGAATGAAATCAATTTGTGTTCTCAAGTTGTGTCAGGCGTAAATAAATCACGAGCGTACATAAGTACACATTCATATAAAGAGAAACTGTTATAAAACCAATATCCCATAGAATTCGATTCAAGAGACATTGGAAAGTGGAGATAATGTTTTTTGGGCATATTATCAAGTAAATGAAATTTGTTGTTTGTTATGATGCATCGCTTTCCCTACCGTATAGGCGGACCCTACGGCCTTCCGGTAATGTATTCGAGGATGGTGGTCCTTGCGCAGGTGGAGTTGAAAACCGTGGAGGAAGGAGCACCTTAACTAATGAAGAATAGGGGAAGGTTTTGTTCTCTCCCAAGGATGGCTGGCAACATTGACTGCAAAGTGCAGCCGGCGCTAGGGGGCCTGCATTTATGTGTAAGCGTTTGCGAAAAAGGTGGAACACCATGTGGTTTTATTCAATGTTAGTCAGTCATAACATGTTTTTGTAACCGCAGGGCGGGTATAAGTAGTCAATTCCACATGAAAAAAGTAAGGACTAGGTGGATGGATGCAGGTAGATCAGGACCGTGCTTTGTGGCATTCCTTGGGGGAGGCCTATGTTCAGCAGTGGACTTGTGAAGGGCTGTAATGATGATGATTCTGCGAGTGCAGTCCTTCCCTGGTCGAGCCAAACCGTTAGTGTTGTAGTTATAACACAGCTGTGGCACTACCACGTTGAAAGTTACAATTTCTGATTTTAATATATTTTATATATATAATTTCATTTATTAGTTGTCTTTTCTACAATGCGAGCAACAAAATGCTTAGAATCTTGATGGTAGCTCAGATGGTGGAGATCCACCCAGACAGACTGCTATTATAGACAGAGAATCGATCCTCGTCATCTAATAAACTAAGTAATACTAGATGAAACTAGTTTTTATTTGCTAAGAGTTTGCGCCTATAGTCTTTATTAACCTGTAAAATCCTCTGCCAGACGTGGTTCCCTCCTGCTGAAGGGAGGATGTGCCTTAATCACCTCGCTTAGAAGGTGGTTTGACGATGTTATTTCTAGTCATCTCACACTTCAACGCTGCCTTCCATTGCCGGTCTGGTGTTTTTTATAGGATAAGGTGACAAACGAGCATACAGTCCACTTGATGGTAAGTGGTTGCTGTGACCCATAGACATGTACATTTATCCTCAATAAAGAATCAAAATGCAGATGCGTCGTCACCCGTGAGGACTAAGATGGAATGCCTCTTTTCAAGTAAAATGGGTCTCCGGTTTGCTACACACACCGTACGAAACACAGCAGTGTCAAGATGCCATTTTACGCTGGTATTCTATGAGAGCGTGGTCCTTCCCCGGTCGAGCCGACCCATTCGTGCTACAACTATACTACTAATATAGCTGCAGCATGGCTCTACCACGTAAAAAAATTTTGACGGGACTTTCATTAACAGAGAACTGATATTGTAAGGAGTAACTTGGGGTATTTTTATTTTAGAACTATATTAATAGAGTTAAAGCCCATAAAATCCAATCGTAATTAATTCTACAGAACAGCTAGTGATTATATTATTAAAAATATAGGTATAAAGATTATTAAATGATACAATTAGCAGAACAAATTATTCAGATTTAAGAAAAAACCAATGAATCGGGAAATTCGTAGCGTTTCAGCTTCATTTATCTGAAAGTGATAAATAGGTTTATATGAATTATACGGAGTTTCCCTCACCCTTTTAGGGGTGATATTGAGATTATGAATATATTATGAGGAAATATTTGCCTACTCTGATACCTCGTCAGATGCTGATGTTTATTCAAGTGGGTAAAATTACGCCGTAGTTGAATTTATGAACAAATAGTAAGTAAGTACATAATATACTTTCACTGAATATTATTAGTAGCCTAAACTTATAAGAAAGGTAATTTATAAATTTTAGGCATAATTTTGGGAGAAAATAAACCATCTTGGTTGATTTAGAATAACTTTAACTCCATATTAAAATAATGAATGTCAGTCAAAATTGGTCTGCTCTTACTATCAACTTTCTATTTAGTCGCTGATTTATGTATTTATTAATTATCTTCGAAACAATCTTAAAAATAACACAATCTTGACTTAGCAGTGAGTTACAAAGATTTCAAATTCTGCATGGAATAAGTATTTGAATGTATAACAAATAATTTTTCCGGGTCTGGACGTTAGACCTTGTGAAACGTTTGTATGTAAACTATTAAAGATACAGGAGAAAATCTTAGTGTGGAGGTAACTGTTTTTAAATTAAAAAAAATATCATTACATTATTACAATAGTAAAAAAAACATTACAAAAAAATCATTGGCTCCCAAACTAAATAAGCCAGGCTTGCATTTTGTGATCCAGACTTACATTCCATACTATTGATCCAATGAATAAAAGTGCTACAGTAAATAGTAAAACATAATTAATACAATATTGTAGATACCAACTTAGGGAAATAATGTAACTTACCCATAAATTATTTATTAAAATAACAAAATTTTTAATTTACACTAATAAATATTATTTTATAATTCTTGACTGATTCATCATTGAAAAAGAATTATTGTACATTTAGACATGTCAACTCCGTCGTTCCTTTATTGTATACTATCAACTTAACAAAACATTAAAAATACAGATATATTCCGAAATAACATAACTTTGCGAAATATTCAAATTTGGAATTTTTAAAATGTTTTGAGTTATGCCGATTTCCAGTTAAATTATAAGTGAATCCGTAGTATATGTAAAAAATGACTTGCAATAACAAATATTTATCTTCTTTATTGAATAGAAAAAATTATATTGATATCCTGACATTTTCTCTAGATGCCTAAGACGGTATAATTTCGCTTACGTACGAATACTCTCGTAAACATTCGCCCGTGTACGCTGTCATACACAGCAACAATTTTACAATACGTGCGCAACCTGTGTTAAATCCCCGCTGGAACCAATGGATAGTGATATTTTTAATTGGAAATTGAAACCGAGTGCTCGAATGTAAAGGAATAATTGTAGGGAAACCTGTATATCTAAGAAATTAAAAAAAAAAATAATTTCGAAAATTTTAAGTCCGTCAATACGAATATGGGTAGCGCTATAAAAAGCACCTTGCCCTATGAACCTATCTAAGAAATAAGAAAATGCCTATGCCCAATGGTGAGAAGCAGGCGGTAACTTTATGTTTTTTAACTTGAGATGTTTTTCTTTATAGGAACTAGTGATAAACGAGCACACAGTCCACCTGATGGTAAGTGGTTGCTGTCGCCCATAGACATCGACATCTATCCTCGTTTGCGAATCAAAATGCAGATGCGTTATGACTCGTGAGGACTAAGATGGAATACCTCTTATCCAGTAAATAGAGTCTCCGGTTCTCTTCACTCACCATTCGAAACACAGCAGTGTTAAGCTGCTATTTTACGCTGGTATTCTGTGAGAGCGTGGTCCATCCTCGGTCGAGCCGACCCATTCGTGCTACAACTATACTCCTAATATAGCTGCAGCATGGCTCTACTACGTTTTTATTTTATTTCATCCATTAGAACTTATTAAAAGTCCACGGCTGAACACAGGCTTTCCCCATAGAATAGCTCATAGTTGTAACGCTGGGCAGGTGGGTTGGCAACCTCAGTTTTTTATTATTCTGAGTGTTATCAGGAAGGTTCCGCCGCCCATCACTTATTTTATTTTCCTCTATCGCCTCTTTTGACATCTATTGGATGACAATGGGGTTGTGGGTTTTTAACGCCGCCGCTACACGCCAAAAATATTTAAATTCTGATAGTTAAAAAACTTTTATTAAATCAGTTCAAAATTAACGATGAAACAATCTATTAAAAATAACAACCCACTTACCAATCAACCTGTGTTTTAAAGAAAAGAGATGAAATTTTCGCCGCGTAATAAGTACGCTTGGTTGATATAACTAAGTAAATTCTTACTAAGAAGTAAGTCGACACTTAATTACTGTAATGGGCTCAGCCAATTTACTAATGAGCTCGTGACAGCCCTGAGCACCTCCTGATTTTGGAATGCTCGCACATTTCACTTGAAGTTATTTATTTGGCACGTGCAAAACGTTGAATTAGTTACGAAAATCCGAAGCCACTCAGTGTGTGACAGTTTTCAACTCTCAGTTAATGAATAGGCGATATTTTCTTTGATTTATAGCTACAATTTTACATACAGAATAAATTATAAAAATTAAACGATAGTTTAAATTTGAGTCGGTTGTCCTTTTACTTCTTAATCAGCCCATTTCAGTTCTCTGCTGGACATGTGAGCAGAATTTCTCTTCACTGTAATATAATAGAGTAATATACATGTTAAAGTCATGCTCCAACCATATTATGGTTGTAGTACGTATGAGTTGGTTCAACCGGGGAAGGACCGTGCTTTCACATAATACCAGCGGAAAATAGCAGCTTAATACTTCTGTGTTTCGTAGGGTGAGAGTAGAGAAATGGAGACTCTAATGACTGTCAATAATGCATTCCATCTTAGTTCTTAATGGTAACAAAACATCCACATTTAAATTCTTAATGGAAGGTAAATTAGAGTAGGTGTCTATGGGCCACAACATCCACTTATCTGTACCATCCATACCAGCGCCAAAAAATATCCAAATTAACTTCTTATTTTCAATTATAGAAATACTGGCGGTATTTTTTTCTATTAAAAAGTGGTTGAATAGTTCCAGCACTAAGAGTCGCATCTTAGTTATTCTTTCCGACACTGGATATTTTAGATTTGCTCTTTTTAAATCTTTCCATTCAATTTCGGCTTGTTTAAAACTCTAATGACCGTCAATATCAACCCTAGTTTGGAACAAAACCTTCTCAGCGAAGACCCGGCAAGGAACTGGGATATCTATAATATATAAATTATATAATAATCTAGGGCTGGGATCCTTTATTAATTTTTTTAAATACTATAACACAATTTCATTTATACAGGGTTATTTTGCAATAACCGACCAATTTTGCAGGGAAGATTCAGATTAAGTGTTATTATAGGTAAATGGTGAAGAAAAATTGAAAAAAAGAATCTCAAATATTCTGACCTTTTTATCTTTTATATTCAAAATGAGTGGTAATGCATTATTTTAACTGATTTTTACAGCGCACGCAAGAGTAAGAGTTCGTAAGAGTCAATCGGTAGGCAAAAACGTTCTTACCCACAAATCAAATTCAATTTGGTATAATTTCAAATAAAAGTTTAAGCCTTATTCAAAATCGTATTTTCAAAACTGCAATAACGGTATATCATTATTGTTACGGACGGCGAGGGGAGCCGCCGCCCCGTCGCCCCTTCATACTCCGTTGCGCCCCGCGCACCCCGCACACCGCCAGCAGATCACGCGATGTCGCCGACCAATCTGCGCGCGGCATCACCTCACGACGCTACTCGCATACTGAGACGCTCTTGCGAGATATAAGAAGGGCGTTTTGGTCTGTGAGCTGTTCATTTCGGAAGCGGCACTCGAAGACAACAGCAAGAAACCTCAAGAGAATTCAAGGGAGAAGAATTAATAGTCCATTGAACACTCCCCTCTGTGTATATAGTTAATTAGTGAAAACCGCATTTGTAAATAGTTTAATACAGTATAGTGTACAGTACCATCTTTTCTTTAAGCAGTCCCTAGTGTAGTATACCTCAACATCAGTCAGTCAATTAGTCAATACAGCCCACTTGCAATAGTAACATCATACAGTCACACAGTATATATATATATATAAGTTTAAAATTCGGCTACTTTTTTTAAAAAAACCCTGTATAATAACGGTTGTATAATATTTCTAATTTTATCACTTGTAAACTAAACTGTTAAATTTACGCTATGGCTAAAGTGCTGATTGTATTATTGTCAACTTGTAAAATATAATATTGAATATAGAAGCATCTAGGCTAGTATCGAAACTGCGTGAAACAATATATGGTTGTCCCAGAAGGCGTATAATAGGCGAGGATATGCTGGCCGGCAACTTGGACGAGCTGAAGAACAACATGAAACGTTCCGGAGGCAATTTGCTGCACAAAATCAAATTCTTCCGCCAAAAGGGGCGGTCGAACCAACAACAAGTCGGTGAGTTATTAGAAAACGTTCGATTTTTATTCGACTCACACAAACAGTTTTAAATGTACCCCAAGGCAGTATGCTGGGGCCTTTATTTTCATTAATTGTAAAATACTTGTTAACTGCAAAGGAGCAATATTTACTACTTACTAGAAAAGACACCGCGAACAAAATCAGTGTGGCAGCGCGAAGCGCGGAGAAGGAAGCACATAGTTCCCTCCAATGGTACAAACTACGCAAGTTTGAGTCCGTTGGTTCTAACGCGTGTTACAAATGACCAAGTCTCATCATCTCTTTTAGTACGTAGTATATATTATTTAACTGTCTCGTAGGTCAAGTGATCGTAACGGCGACTGCTGATTATGAGGTCCTAGGTTTGAATCCCAGGTCGGGCCAGAATCAGTTATTGGGTTTTTATGTCAAGAAATTTTTAGCAGAAGCCCAGAGACAAGAAGTTGGCGGTGTTCCATCCCCGTGCCTCGGAAAAGGACGTAAAGCCGTTGGTAGTATGCCTGATCTCTCTTCGGTCGTGTCCGATTACAGTCCCATTGGACTATGAGAGTGAGGGAATAGAGAGTGCACTTGTGCTTTGTCGTCGTGACTGAAATTCAATCTGGAGGACATTATTATTACTAGAACAGCCATATTCTCTGAGGCAGTGCGAAACGCGTGGAAGGAGGCACGTGGGCTTTTAACGCGTGTTGTAAACGGCCAAGTCTCGGCGCCTCTTCTAGCATTGTATATCTTATGCATATTACTTTAATGGAAAGACTTCTATGTAAACTATCAGGCGGGTACTACGGTATTAATACATTGCGCATTAAATTACGGTCAGTTCTCCGTAACTTCTTTAGTCGACTGAGAGCAGCCGAGAAGACTAGTTCTTTGTTTTGTAAACAGCATTATTAACACTGATTTTGTCTAATGTGACTAAGAAATCACTGTTATTATTTATGTGCGCTCTTTACGTATTTGCCTAAAAACAGTAACTGTTGTACATGATAAAAACAAGTCCGTGGCATATTTACCGTACCAGCTATCCGCCCAGCCAGCCCCGCGCGATGCACAGCTGTGACAGAGTTTTTATTCTGAATTGCTGGTCTAATAGTACATAACTGTAAATATTTGTGTGCATATATTAAAATGGGCGAGAAGGAGCGTCTCTTTTAGTATTTGGTATATAAATTTAACCTTATCAAAGTTGAAAAACTTTATTAAACAAAGTTTGTATAAAAAGGTTTATTTATTAGGAATTTATGGATAATAAATAACCCCTTGGAATGCTGTGATTGCTATGAATCAATTTCTAATTTATTCTGTGGTTTTAATCATATGTCATATATTTAAAATATTTATTTGTGTAACACATAATTAAAACTGTTGTTTTAAAAAACCGCTGGGTTTCTTGTTGGTTCTTCTCAAGACAGAGGTTTTTTCCAAACAAAAGAGTGACTTTCAATAAGTATTATTTATAATCTATATTGAATAAAAAAGTTTCTGTTTCTGTTTCCGAACCAGTGATAAACATAAGAGTAACTTTCAATAAGTATTATTTATAATCTATATTTAAAAAAGTTTCTGTTTCATATTGCTTGATTGGTTAATTTCAATAATATATCAGTAATCAGCGTAGGTAATTAGGGGACTTGTAAGTGTACAGCAAAAGTTATTTCCACCCCTCATTATTCTAAATACTATATAGAAATTATATATGAAATGAAAGGCAATTTAATTTAAAATACAATTTTATTTACATTATACAAAATGCCCCCCAGTATTTTGAATACATGCCTTTAATCGACGCGGCCAATCATCAATAGCAGCACTCACCACATTCATATCTATTTCTGCCGCTGCTTTAGCCAAAGATGCCCGGAGAGATTCCAAATTCTGATGAGGTTTAGCGCAGACATTCTCCTTCAAATGTTGCCATATCTTGTTATCCAGTGGGTATAAATCTGGACTAGAAGAGGGCCAGTCTTAATGTCCGATAAAGTCAATTCCACGGGCGGTCAACCAGTTTTGTGTGCTTCGTACTCTATGAGCTGGTGCAGAGTCCTGTTGGAATATTTAATGTCTGTTTTTGAACATTGTTTGAGAAAGAGGTTCCACTGTGCTTGTTAGGACGTTATTTTGGTACACCTCGGCAATGGTTTTTACACCTTTTTCCCAGAAAAGCACCTCAGTTAAGCCTGAATATGAGACTCGAAGCTAAACCATGAGTGACGAAGGATAATGTCCTCGTTGAACCCTCGCAATACGCGTGCTGGCTTCTTCATTGCTGTGGGCATACATTTTATCATTTTATTTATTATAACTTTCTTCAATGTTAAAAATTTTGTCATCTTAAAACAAAATTTCGCGGTATATTTTTCCCGCGTACCGCTGTAGGAAAGCGCGGGATCTATCCAGCTTAATTTTTTTCAAAAGCTCGTTCATAAAATGTCCGGTCTTCTTACGATAAGCTCGTAGTTCTAGGTCTTCATTGATCACTCTTTCGACAGTGGTTCTGCTTAGGCCCATCTGAAGAGCTAGGATTTTTTATTTACGAACAGGATTTCAGTGGATTCGGGCCTTCACTGCTTTAATGATCGCGCGTGTCCAACTGTACGATGTCGGTCGGTCCTCTTACGATCTTCGAAGCTTAAATCTTCAGTGAATCATTTGATAGTGCGATAAACAAATCGTAGGGTTATTTTAATTTTTTTTAAATGCAACGCGATAACCGCTACTCTCTTCTATATCTTCTTTCTTCGACCACTTCATATTTGAAAATTAATGAAAATTAATGTCTTTTTTATTTTCGGCAAGCGCATATGTTACATTTTTAATATTAGTGAAGTTCATCTAGTCAGTATTCAAAAATTTTAAATAATAAGGTTTTGACAGAACTTATGACCCGACAAAGTATATTGATGTACGAGTGTTTTAGAGTAAGCACTTTTAATAGAACTCTCTTTCCCAACTATCATTATGAATTATATCTCATAAGTAATTTTCTTTCATCAACTTTTTTTCTATTTAAAAAAAACGTTATTAATTATATCGTTATTCTGAATTAAATTTAAAAATGTAAGCTAAAGTTATTGCACTTTATAAAATAAAAAAGCTAAAGGCAAAATCAAATACTATTCACAAACTTAAATGGGTTCCCTATGCATGCACAACATACTCGTACATTGTCAGATTGGCACTGCTTTTCCACATACAAAAATATGTATAAAGGGATAAAAGTTCTCGTCCATCGAGTTCCACCTTTTCATGGATTTGAATTCAGTAATTGGTCCCATTGAGACTGGGGCCAGACGTGACTGGCTGCAAATGTATGTAAAAATTTTATCTTCGCAGCGGGAGTTTTACTTTTATAGAGATATAAAAGTATGCTACGATAAGTATAAATAAATAATTCGATTGATTAATATGTAAGGATATACCTACGTTACAATTTTTTTATGAAATAAAAGTGACAAACAAACTTACAGTCACACGTTGGACATTACATTATAACATTTTCAATCAACTAAATACAAAGAAGTCTATTTAAACGTTTTTACCTCTGAGGACTAAAATTAATTCTGCTTCGTAGCCTGTAATTATTTTTCAACCGAATTAAAAAGTAGAAGGTTCTCAATTCGATTGTATTTTTTTATGTGTATTACCCCAGAACGTATTCTTAAAGGTGAACCGATTTTGATGATTATTTTTTTTTTAAAAGCCGGTGCTTCTCAAGTGGTCCAATATAAATTTGATCAAGATCTGACCTGTAGTTTTTGAGTTATCCTTAGCAATGCGTATTTAATTGACTTCGACAACATAGATGATGTTCTTATTTTATTTATATTTAAGTCGGTTTTAAAAAAAAATAATTTTACCACTTGTTTATATTTGTAGTATGAAATCGCAAAACGAACTAATTTAAAATACAATTAGTAAAGGGTTAATATTTTTAGACCTACAATTATAATCTTAGAAATTTGTTATGAACATTAATCATCGGCCAACATTTAATTTTCCTAATAACTTGTTTTTATAGAAAAAAAAAACTACAGTCTTAACATACTTTTCATGTCCTTACTCATTATATGGAGCCGTGGTAGCTCAGAGGGTTAGCGCTCACTGTACATTTCACAGTACGCGAGTAACCCAGGTTTTATCCCCGTCGGCACCATTGAAATTGTTAATTGCAATTTTAAATGCTGATTCACCACGTGCTCTTTGGTGAAGGAAAACATTTTAAGAAAACCAGCATGTCTGAGAAATAAGAAAAAAAATTCGAAGGCATGTAAAGTTCGCCAACAGGTATTGGGGCAGCGCGGCGAACATTTCCTTGTCCTAAAAACCCGAAATGAGGGCAGACCTGTGCTCAGCAGTGGGACGTATAAAGGCTGTAACTTTAACTCATTATATAATAGTATAAGTCAATGCTTTCTATTATTTACTAGCGGCCGCCCCAGCTTCAATCAGGTTGAACAAATCTATCTTAAATGTTAGGTACACCTCACAAAATTCTCACTTTCTCTTCTTAATGTTATAAGTATAGATTAGTATAGATAGTATAAACCTATTTTTATAGAAGAGGAGGCAAACGAGCATGCGGCTCATCTGATGGTAAGTGACTACCACCACCCATGAACGACCGCAACACCAGGGAAATTGCAGGTGTGTTGCCGATCTTTTAGAAAGCAGTAAGCTATTTTATTGAAGGTCCCTAAGTCGTATCGGTCCGGAAAAATAGCTGGTAGTAAACAATTCCACAGAGAAGTTGTACGAGAAAGAAAAATCCTAGTAAAACGCACAGTAGTGGATCGCAAAGCACCCAGATGGTGAGGATGTTATCGTGAATTTTGAAGCGATGTGCATTCATGAAATTTGGCGGCTGGAATTAATCCGAATAATTCCTTAGAGCCTTCCCCGTGGTAAATGCGATAGAAAATGCAAAGGGATGCAACATACCTATGCAGCGCCAGTGAACTGAGCTGATTAGAAAAAACTTCGTCGTTGATGATTCAAATCGCTCTGCGTTGGATAGGGCCAAGTGGAAGGAGCTGGCACTGGGGTGCTCCGGTCCAGAGATGTAAACAGTATTCCATGTGCAGCCAAACTTGAGTTTTGTAAAGTTGCAAGCGATGTGCCGGCATGAAATACTGTCTAGCTCTGCTGAGCACGCAAAGCGTTGTAGAGGCCACTTTGGCCTTCTCTTCCAAATAATCATGAAACTGTACACTATTCGATATGTCGACGCTAAGGATTCCGATGCTAGCTGAGACATAAAGGGAGAGTGCCTTAAAACTGAGAAGATATAGATGTATCTTATTAGTTTTAAGACACTCCCCTTTATGTCTCAGCTAGCATCGGAATCCTTCTTTAGGGGTTCTTTTTAGCGGTAAACGCGCAATCTTGCGTCATCTGGGGATTGAACTGGACTAGACTTAGTCGTTCTCAAGCCGAGACTTTGTTCATCAAAGACTCGATTTCAAACACAAGTTTGTCCCGGTACTCGGTGTTTTTCCAAGAAATATTGGCATGGCCGGTGGATAAGGCATCACAAGTGCTGTCGTCTGCATAGTAATGAATGCTACCAGTTTGCAACATATCATTGATATGCAGAAGAAACAGCGTTGGTAATAGCGCACGCAGCCTTCTTGAACACCAGCGTTAATGGGGTTGTAATCAGAGCATGCACCGTTTACTACGACCTTGATGGAGCATCAATCAGAAAGGAAACTGGTGATCCAATTGCACAATTTCTCGGGAACCCAAAAAGAAGGTAGCTTTGAAAGAAGCGCTTTGTGTCAGACCCTCTTGGACTGCCTCCGCCCATCTATGAGTCAGGTAGACCAGAAAATCACCAGCTGATCGACCCCGACGAAACCCGTATTGGCGGTCACTAATCAGCTGGTGATACTCAAGGTACCTGCATATGAACTTGCAGTTTATAATGGACTCCATTATTTTGGGGAACAAGGAGATGATGACGGTAGGCCTATAGTTGGACAAATCAAAGCGATTACCTTTTTAGCGATCGGGTGCACGAAAGCTGTGTTCCATGAATTCGGGACTTTTGGAGTAGGAGTACCGGAAAAGACGCGTTAAAAGCGATGCCAACTCCGAAACATATGTCTTCAGCACAATGGGAGAGACTCCATCAGGCTCACTCGACTTGCTGACGTCCAGGGTGGAGAGTGCTTTGCGAACCGAGCGCTGTATAAACCGCACATCCGGCATAGATCACTCATACCGTGGGATGGTCGACGGTGTGTTCTCCCCGTCATCAAGAGTCGAGTTGGATGCAAATAGAGAGCCTAACAGATCAGATTTCTCCTTTGCGGAATGGGCCAGTGAGTCGTCCTCCCTGTGCAGAGATGTTCCTGAGAGAAGTTCCCATGGACAACCTTTGCAAGAGACCAGGATGCACAGGTTCTCGAAGGAATGCAAAATAGCTTCTTTCCAATTCTGCTGATGTATCAGACCTTGCCTTGGCAATTACTCTTTTGAAGGATCTGGAGGCAGAATTATACTTCTTTTTAAGAGCACTGGTGTTTAAATTCCGAGACGTTGATGCGTCGTCCCAGGCCCGGTAGCACTCCTGCATATAGCGTGATGCTATTTTACACCTATAGTGCTAAACACGGCAGCAGTCTGCAGAATGCAACCGCGATTTTAGTGTTAGTGGCACAACACAAGACAATGGTCCGACGAGAGGGGCGTCGACGGAAACCTGATATCCATCCGGATAAGAGTTCAACGGGAAAGGTGCGTGATCCTTCACATCTGGAATCAACGTAGACAAAGTAACCAGCTGTGTAATATGCCAAGGCAAAGTCATAAACAGATCCCCTGCATGATCGGTTAAAAGCGAACCGAGGCAACGGCGTAGTGGGCATTAAAATCGCCAAAGATCACGATCAATGAATGTCTACAGACAGAACTGATAGTAAGAGATGATACAATCTTTAATAGAAGTTAGAAATTAAGATCATGAAAAATACTCGAGCGTCGGGGCACACATTATCCAAATAAATTAAACGTTACTATGACATTTCTTTTCAATTTAGTAAAATTTATTTTTGTATTGTAATGTGTAGCTCAGAGCAAATTCATTAAGCATAATATAAGTCAAATAAATATGATCGCGTGAAAATTCTTGTGAAATTACGCTATCTTCAAATGAATGTAACTTGAGAATTGAATGGAAAAACATAATATAAAAATATTGGATTTTTTTAATTAAGTAGTGGGGTATTAAGGCAAAATCTTTTAAATGAAATTTTTATTTTTTTTTTGTAATTAAGGAATCTAATAATCTAACCACAGCGAATTTCGTATAATTGATTGAAATGCTCATGCAAACCAAACTAATATTTCAATCAAAATCTTTTTCTACCTCTGGTTGTATATTGCCTATGTTTTTATTACTTCATTTAGGTTCAAATAAATGTTTAGGTTAGGTTAGGGAACGTCAGTTTATGCATTGAACAAATTTTCTTACAAAATGTTTTTAAGTTTAGGTTTCTAAAATTCATTTTTAGAAATCTGCTGATTGAAATGAAAACAACGATAAGCATAAAAATTCATAAGGTAGCTAAAGATACTTAGTGAAATAATTTCTACATATTTCAAAAACTTCTAAAGCCAGAACTTTAGTCAGAGATTTAAAAACTAAGTAATGACATGACTTCCAAAAGAAAATAAATTATTCAGTCGAATTTTCTTATTTTAAATTAAATTATTTGTCCCCTTGAGTAATAGCTCAACATCAAGGTAACAACTCATCTTAATAGTTATATTCAGACAACATCTTCAAGTTAATAACTAGAATATCATCTTACAAGGAACATTAAAAAACCGTCAACATACATAGGTACAAAATGCAGACGAATTGAGAGCTTCCTCCTTATTTAAACCGTTACCGTTACAGCCTATTAAAGTCCATTGCTGAAAATAGGCCTCCCTCCCTCATATGGGGGATTTTTGCCATAACGCTTAGCAAGCGGGTTGGCAACAGCAGTTTTTATTTTTATTTTTAGTCGTTATTAGGACGACACTGCTGCCTACCTCCAAATTTGTTTCCCTCTATCGCCTTACAATACCAACGGAATGATATGGGGTAGTGGATATTATTAGACCGCCACTGAGCAGCGGTCCTTTTTTGAATTCGGCATAAATGTAATGTCGTATTCAATGTTCTCATCAGATATGAAATTTGTTAGAACTACAAGTTCTAGAACAAAGTTTAGATCCTTTTATTATATCTTTCGTAGAGTTACATTTCTCTATCATAAAACTTCTACAATAATGTTAATTCATAAAGTGGTCTTCTATAGCGAAGTATGTCATAACCTTGAACTACAAGTACTTCAATAATTTTTTTCAGTTTAAAAACATTGTCAGAGACTTAACTTTTACGTTTTCAAATGTATGTGAAGGCATTTATCCTATTTCATTACTCGAAACTTTGTTTTCATAGCATGTTTCAAGAGCATTTCTTTTAGATAAATCGTAAAACGTAGCGCGCTTTAGATAATGTTTTTTTTTTGCTTTTAATTCTTTTACGCGTTTTATAAAGCTCTTCACTTGAAAGGAATTTGATTTTATTTTCTATTCAGTAGAAATGCAGTGTGTATTTTTAAATACAGAAGTAGACAACAAAAAATCTTAAAACTATTTCACATTAAGTTTAAAGCTAAATACGGAAATATTTAAAGAGTTGCACATTGGCCAAGATTTATTCACTAGGTGATTTTTATTTATATATTTTAGGCGCTCTTACTTTAGCTTCTCCAATTGAGGTTTTTTTTATAGGATAAGGGTGGCAAACGAACACACAGTCCACCTGATGGTAAGTGGTTGCTGTGGCCCACAGACATCTACATCTATCTTCGATTACGAATCAATATGCAGATGCGTTCTCACCCGTGAGGACTAAGATGGAATGCCTCGTTTCCGGTAAAAAGGGTCTCCGGTTCTCTACGCTTACCATACGAAACACAGCAGCATTAAGCTGCTATTTTATGCTGGTATTCTGTGAGAGCGTGGTCCTTCCACGGTCGAGCCGACTCATTCGTGCAACAACCATAATATAGCCGCAGCATGGCTCTACCACGTATAAAAGGTGCGGGGGTGGCGTAACTTCAACCTTATTTAGATATATTAATCTTTTTTTTTTAGTTATCTTAATGTATTTATCATTAAACTGTTTTATAAGCACCATGATGGCTGAGTAAGAGAATCCACTATCCCATGTCATTCCGTGAGAGCCTTCCATGGCTCAGGGAGTAAGCACTCACTGTAAATTTCACAGTACGCGAGCAACCCGGTTTCAATCACGGCACCATTGAAATTTTATGTGCTGATTTACCACGTGCTCGGTGGTGAAGGTAAACATCGTTAGTAAGCCTGCATGTCAGAGAAATAAAAAAAATATTTCGAATCCATGTGAAGTTCTACAACACGCATTTGGGCTGCGCGGCGGACACTTCCTTGCCCTTAAACCCTCTCATATATGAGGGGGGGGGGGGGCTGTGACCAGCATTGGCATGGATATAGGCTGTAAGTTTACTTTACTTTACTTTTTATAATAGAACCTTTGATGTGTGTAAAGCGTTTTGGAGATTTCAGTTCTAGACTTCTTCTGTTCTTTGAAGCAGTTCACTATCTCTGTTCTGGATATATTACATCTGCTGGTTATACCTTCATTTATTGGAAATAGTAAGATCTCGTTTGGCATACGCCATAGTCGCATTTTACGACAGCTTCGGGACTTAGCGTAATGTATTATCATCCCACCCTTCTTAACTTAGCAATTTAGATAATCCCCCCTACATAAAGAGAGTATTACCAACAATGGTCTTTGAGAGCTGGTGGATAAGAAGAAGAAGAGGAATATAGCGTGTAAGAATAATTTCTGTAATAATTAATGAAGCATACATTTTTAATAATTAATAATCAATGACATCTTAATTTTAAATAATACGATATTAATACTAACGTTACGAATTTTACATATTTAGAATAAATCTTATATTTTTCTTATTTTGTTAAAAGCGCGCGATACAGGAGTACATCCCACACTAGGATTGTCTTCTACATTGCGGAAGCAGTTGACATAGACAAAGACACAAAGATCCCGGAACAATAAATTGTAGAAAATACAAATACTCCTTCCGTGCGGGATTCAAACCTTAGCACCGCAACTCATTGTTAACCCACTGCGCCACAGAGCCGTCAATCCTTTCATATTGTCGTCAATTAAGTGTAAATAGTACTGAAGAGAAGTCAGTATTATAAAATTTATTTTCTCTCAACCTACTCCTTAGCATATACTACTGGCGTGCTTTGTGCGTGCACATTTGGAAGATAGCACGTTAATAAATTGTCTCAACGGCAAAAACAGTTCACTAATTTTCCTCACATATTTCGTATAATCGTCGTAATGTACGGTTTAAGTGGTTAGCCCTCGTGATAATCGCGGACGCAATTTCAACCGACACAGTACTGCATACTGCTTTAATCTCAGGTCTCGAGACGTATCTTGGTAGTCTTCGATAAAATTTCGAAAGTATTTTTTCGTACGAAATTTTTTATTCTTAATTAATCATAAAAGTTATATGTGGTAGTTATGCTGCGGCAATATAATAGATCATCACCATACTCTCTCAGAATACCAGCATAAAATTATTTTAAGAACTTATCAATTATTACTATCAACTCTCAAAGCCCGCTGATGATCATATCACAAATTAAGAGTGTGTAATGTAGTCAATCAGATACCTCGGACCCTATTTACTCCATCTGTTTTAATAATACACTATTTTTACACCGAAAATTTATTTAACGTTTCCCTCAGTTATATTGCAGGCCATAAAAGAGATTTTCTGAGTAAATGCACGAACGTGTCGGCTTGACAGAGTTAGGTGCACGTTCGCACAAAACTACAGTGAAATAGCAGCGTAATAATACTGTATTTCGTATGCTGAGTGACGAAAATTGGGAACCTTTTTAGACTTGGTATGGCCACGCTGCAGCTATATTAATTGTATAGTTGTAGCACGAATGGCTCGGCCCGACCGGGGAAGGACCACGCTCTAACAGATTACTAGCGTAAAATAGCAGCTTAATGCTGCTGTTCCGTATAGTGAGAATTAGTATATAATAGCATATTAGTCCTCACGGCTAACAACGCATCTATCTGCATTTTGATTCGCAAGCGAGGATAGATGTAGATGTCTAAGAGCAACTACTTATCATTAGGTGGACTGTGTGTTCCCTTGTCACCCCTATCCTATAAAAAATTTCTTTCGGTCACAACGAGGCATCTGAATTTGAATAAATGAATTACCATCAATTAGAATATATCTACAAAAATTGTGGTCAATGTTATTTTTACAACACTGTTATGTTATTTTAACAAACGAAAGAAATTATCCACAATTAAAGCTATAACAACAATAGAACATTTTAATTTTTTGTTCTAAGTAATCAAATAAATATAAATTAGAAACTTTTTATGCCTTGGTAATAACTTCCCAGTGCAACGCCCCATAAGGCATTCGTCGGCAATATTTCTTCTCGTCAAAGGACATTAATGAAACACACGGCATGCCGACCGTAACATTCTTTTATGACCGAGCATAATATGCCTCGTTAGCTCGGAGCTTGGTTAACTGTTTCCTTTAATTTTTAAAAATCAAGCCGCTGGCTACGCAATTTCTGTACCTAACTAAAACCTATTTTTATGTATATATGTCTATAACTTTTGTAATATGTTGTTTCATTTGATTAAAAATACTAAAGAATATTTTCAATATATACAAGGCAGTAGGAGTTCGTTTGGGTTGGAACCACTACATCATCATCATCATTACAGCCCTTCACAAGTCCACTGCTGAACATAGGCCTCCCCCAAAGAATGCCACAAAGCAACCACTAGCCCAGGAACCACTACACTATGATCTATTTCTACTATCAAGCAACAGCGAAAGTGGCTACACTGCTGTATTCCGGTATAAAGGGTATAGAGACCCATCATAATTACAGGCGTGTGGTGTGGGCATTCCATTTCATTCTTCTTCAGCGATGACAACGCATCTGTAGCCATTTTCGTTTGTATATGGTTTTGTAAACTTGTATAAAATTGAACAACACTATAGCGTATCATGGCTGTAGCATGAATGAGTCCCATCGAGCGGTAAATGACCAACTTGCACAGAATACTAGCGTAAGCATAATGCTCCTATATTTCGTGTGGTAATTGAAGAGAACCGGCGACCCTTTTTTCTGGTAAAGAAGCATTCCATCTTTGATCTCAGGGGTGACGCCACATCTGCATTTTGATTCTTAATAGTGGTTAAACTAGTTGTTTATTGGCCACAACATTCACGTAATATTAGATGGACTGACCTCCTGATCAATTTTGACTACAGCGCCAACTATTAATAATGTCAGAAGCTATAATTGTGCAGAAGAGCGTGCAAGAATAATTTCTGTAATAATTAATGAAGCATACATTTTTAATAATTAATAATCAATGACATCTTAATTTTAAATAATACGATATTAATACTAACGTTACGAATTTTACATATTTAGAATAAATCTTATCTTTTTCTTATTTTGTTAAAAGCGCGCGATATAGGAGTAAATCCCACACTAGGATTGTCTTCTACATTGCGGAAGCAGTTGACATAGATAAAGACACAAACATCCCGGAACAATTAATTGTAGAAAATACAAATACTCCTTCCGTGCGGGATTCAAACCTTAGCACCGCAACTCATTGTTTAGCCACTGCGCCACGGAGCCGTCAATCTATTATATACGCTATTTCGAAAAGTCTGTCAGATTCAATGTCGGAAACATCTGACTATAACTATGCAACGAAGCGATAAAAGCAATAATTTGTGTTTCGCTAAATTTTTGGAATGGAAAATTCGAATCCAGGACTCGTGATGTAGAATCAAGATACTAAGGCCCGTATTAATAAACGTTACTCAGCTCAAGTACACTCACTTGAGTCGAATATTGAGGTTATGATCTTATTAATAAACATATCTCAAGATGCGGTTTATGTTTACGAAATCAGCTGAGTGCCACACTGATTAATAAACGAAACTCGACTCTCAAGTGTGTGTACTTGAGTGCAAGTCACAGAACAGTATTCCTAAGTACAGCGTTTTGATATACTGTTTTTATGTGTTTAATAATTAGCAACGATCTTGAGATGCTGATATCTTAATGAGGGCGTATCAAATGATGACGCACTTGAGTTCGTGGTTGAACGTTTATTAACGTTTATTATTTTTTAACGTTTATTAATACGGGCCTAAGATCGCTAGGCCAGTCGTCAAGAGACACAAGTTCTGTTAAAGTTAGAAGTATTTCGTCCACTAAAAGCAGACAATCTTCGACGAAAAAAATTTATTTCAAGTTGACAATAAAAAGTTTTTTAATATTCGCTCCGCTCGATGTAATCCGGGTTCGTGGTTTTTTTCGCGGAGACGAAAGTCTGTTGCAAACGTAATTTCTTATAAAGGGGACGAAATTCCCCGCAAGTCGGCAGGCCTTAGTACTTTGTAAGTATAAGATTGAAATGTTTAATCTCCTTTGTTGCTCTGAAGATTTGTTCTTGAGATCTAATTTGTGAAGTGAGTGGTTAAACGATTACGTAAGCTAGGATTGTCTTCTACATTGCGGAAGCAGTTGACATAGATAAAGACACAAACATCCCGGAACAATTAATTGTAGAAAATACAAATACTCCTTCCGTGCGGGATTCAAACCTTAGCACCGCAACTCATTGTTTAGCCACTGCGCCACGGAGCCGTCAATCTATTATATACGCTATTTCGAAAAGTCTGTCAGATTCAATGTCGGAAACATCTGACTATAACTATGCAACGAAGCGATAAAAGCAATAATTTGTGTTTCGCTAAATTTTTGGAATGGAAAATTCGAATCCAGGACTCGTGATGTAGAATCAAGATACTAAGGCCCGTATTAATAAACGTTACTCAGCTCAAGTACACTCACTTGAGTCGAATATTGAGGTTATGATCTTATTAATAAACATATCTCAAGATGCGGTTTATGTTTACGAAATCAGCTGAGTGCCACACTGATTAATAAACGAAACTCGACTCTCAAGTGTGTGTACTTGAGTGCAAGTCACAGAACAGTATTCCTAAGTACAGCGTTTTGATATACTGTTTTTATGTGTTTAATAATTAGCAACGATCTTGAGATGCTGATATCTTAATGAGGGCGTATCAAATGATGACGCACTTGAGTTCGTGGTTGAACGTTTATTAACGTTTATTATTTTTTAACGTTTATTAATACGGGCCTAAGATCGCTAGGCCAGTCGTCAAGAGACACAAGTTCTGTTAAAGTTAGAAGTATTTCGTCCACTAAAAGCAGACAATCTTCGACGAAAAAAATTTATTTCAAGTTGACAATAAAAAGTTTTTTAATATTCGCTCCGCTCGATGTAATCCGGGTTCGTGGTTTTTTTCGCGGAGACGAAAGTCTGTTGCAAACGTAATTTCTTATAAAGGGGACGAAATTCCCCGCAAGTCGGCAGGCCTTAGTACTTTGTAAGTATAAGATTGAAATGTTTAATCTCCTTTGTTGCTCTGAAGATTTGTTCTTGAGATCTAATTTGTGAAGTGAGTGGTTAAACGATTACGTAAGAACGGTCGCCATACCTACTTAATTAGCAGTATTGAATATGAGTAGTTAGCGACACGTTTTTCTACTCATCTTGAACGTAATGCATTTCACTGATATTTGAAAAACAACTACATCGTCAAAGTGGGAAATGACGACGCTTTTATATGAAAAAAAAAACTTACTCTCAAAACAGTAAGAATTGATGGAAACTGGAGTCATAAGAATAATTATGTGTTATCTAAATTTATCTTAAAAAAAGTGAGATAATGAAGAACTCTTGCGATCGAAGCTCAAAAAGAAATTAATTTGTAGTCACAATCCTCTCCAGAAAAACTCAGAGTCCGAAGTTACAAGCCCAATTTTGTTTCCCTCTGTCGATTCTTACGACTTCCACGGGAAGGTATAGGACAGTGAATATTCGTTGTCCGCTACAACGTCACAGTGGGAACTACACGTTACGCCTTGAAAGGTGGTAAAAATACTTAATTACATATCCCAAGAGAAACGGCCAGTCATCAATACATAAAGAAAGAAAAAAGGAAGAAGAACGAAAAACATTTATTGTTGACTACTATTTAACTTGTTATTTTAATTAAATATTTAAATATAATTATGCTTATTTTATAATTACATCATTTACAAAATATATTATATAATAACCTTAGCGCTGATATTCTGAAAACAAAGGTTAGGATAATATAGAATCTAATTATAATAATAAAACTAAACACTATTTAAGTAAAACAAAACAAAAACAAAAATAAGTAAATTCTTATCGGTTCAATTTCTTATTGGGTGGTAATCAGTCTATGCATGTATCACTGTCCGACATAAAGATAGAAAGGCAACTTTTTCCGTTGTTATAAATTGAAATGACGAACGAGTTTACAATCCACCTGAACCTGTTGTATGTGGCGACTCCAGCATAATATGGACTTCTTGCAATCAGCATCAAACAACAAAGTCTGTGTGTCCAAAGACCAAGGTAGAATACCTCATAGCCTGTAGTAATACTAGTTCTGTATATGATTCAAACTGGAACACAGGAATACAGAAACAGGTAAGATTGTGTTACCAACTCAGACAGGCAGAAAAGGAGTCTTCTTCTCTGTCGTGTGGGTAAAATATAATTTCTTGGTAGTTCGCGATTTTTCTCAAAGTTTTGCATCAAATAAAGGGACAAGATTTAATGGAATTAATCTTCAATTTCTAAAATACCTTGTTAGTGCCCCCGCCGGTAACACTGGCGAAGTATTTCTCAATGACTCTTCAAAATTATTTAATTGTATGCTTTCAAGTAACGTTTACGCCAATTTAATTTATTTCTTAAGTGAACCAAGATGGTGCCCCCTAAAAATGATGAAGTAGGTACGATAAGGTAAGGTAGGTGTGAGTTTATTAAATAAAATAAGGATAACGTTTATAAAAAGTTATTTATAGTACAAGGGTGACGAACGAGCACACATCTCCCCTGATGACATGTATATACTATGACACCCATAGACACCTACATTTATCTTCAATTCAGAATCAAATAGCAGATGCGTTCTCACCCTTGAGTAATAAGATGAAAAAATCTTTGGTTCTTTACATTAACCATACAAAATACAGATGAATTAGGTAGCTATTTTACGTTTATTTTTCGCGATTTTCTGTGAGAGCGTGGTGCTTCCCCGGTCAAGCCGATCTATTTATTCCTCCTACAATAGCTGCAGCGCGGCTTTACCACGTATAAATCTGCTGGCTGTTTTGCAGTGAAGAAAACATATGTGAGGAAACCTGCATGATCGGGGTTATGCTAAAAACATTTTAATCCTCATGACATAAGTAAAATCGCAAAGAAAAAGGGGAGGATACATTGCCTTCAAACTCAGTAGGACGGTATATAGGATTTCTGTATACGATAATGTTCCTTTAACTTTTAATTAAGCTTTTTAATAAAGTAAAATAATAAATAGCCTATTAACTTTCTACTGTTGGACACAAGTCTCCTCTCATTCCTGAGAGGGTTTTCAGCCTCAATGCGTTTTGCGGACTAGACATACGTGTGAAATGTCGAAATATTTTTATTAAATTAATTTCTCATATTACATGCAAGTTTTCTCACAATGTTTCCTTTGACCGCCGAGAGCGTGGTAAATCAGCACTGAAATTGCAATTAACAATTGAAGATTGTGCAGATAAAAATTGCGCACAATTACTTCAACATTTATTATTGTGGGTTCGTACTAAACACTTATCCGATACAGAATCAAAAACACCTTATATTCTATTATCCTTTGAGGAAAAGGTATTAGCGGCGATAATTCCATGAAATACACCAAAAGCCCCTAAGTAGTCAAAAGAGTAATCCTTTGGAGTCATATATGAGAAAATCTTTGTCAAAATATATTTCAACTTTATTATTTTGATATTATATATGATGACATTCAGAAAGTCGATGGATGGCAGGTAGCTCAGGAACGTGTTTGTGGCATTGCTTGAGGGAGGCCTATGTTCAGCGGTGGACTTGTGAAGGCCTGTAATGATGAGTTTTTGAATTTGTTTATTGTTTAATGATTCATTCATTCGTTTATTACAGCTATTCATAGTGCACTGCTGAACTTAGGCCTACCTTTAAGGAGATACTTGCTATAGTTGTCATGCTTGACAAACTGGTTGGCAACCGTAGTTTATTTTCTAGTTATTATTAGGAAGACCCCGCTGTCCATATCCTGATTTGTTCCTCTTCGTCGCCTTCTACAACGTCATGGGACAACACACACAGTACGATTGTGTTTAAACTACTTGGCAAGTGATTATATTCCCTAATCACATGAAGTCTCTTCCGAATGACACCGGTCTAGGTATTTAACGTTTGGCAATAGATGGTGATTCAGGTATCAGAAGTCATACGTTCTTATGTAATTTTCCAAACTTGCTTCTTACTATACATATAAGTCAAAATATATTTATAATAATAATATCATCATATAAATTATATATATTATATAAATTAAGTGAAGATTTCGGCCGTTATCATATAACGCTCATCGACTTCCTCATATTTTTAAGCGTTATTTCTTTCTAGATTAATAAGCGCAAAAATTCTGTGAGTATGTAAATATGTATACTAATTTGAAGAAAAGTTCAGCCATGTTGTTGTGACATTAAAAACCCACCACCCCATATCATGCCAGAATTGTTGTGAGAGTCGACAGAGGGAAATCGGAACAGGCGATGGGCAGCAGTAGCAGCAGCAACAAGCTTCGTTGCCACCCCGTTTGCAAAACATGGCAACTATGGCAAATGTGGCAAATGTTCTCTATCAAGTGTATCTATGGGGACGGTCTATATTCAGATGTGTTTGTGGGCTTTAATGAATAAATGAATGAAAAAAAGACAATCAGAAGAGATGTGCAATGAGATCATATATATTTTGTAATAATTAGCGAAGAAAATTGCGCTTTAAAAATGCACACAGTTCTTGTTTTTATCTTTTTTTAACCTAAGTCAAAATTGGCGAGTTGACTGGACCGCTTCAAAGGAATTAGAGATTATATCCGTTGCTGGATAATCCTACTGTAGCAGTTAGCTGAAACACTGCAAATTAAAAGACGAGACTTGCGCAACTATGAATACTTTTTTAAAGAATAATGACTTTTCTGAATTTTTTAATAATTTGTAAATAAAATATGAGATGGGAGAAGCATAATTCTGATAACATTCCAAAATAATAAAAACTTGCGGTTGCTAGCCCGCCCGCCAAGCGTGGCGACTTTGACTTTTAAAAGGCTCTAATGAATGAATGAATAAAATCATTTTAACATACGCTTGTTAAAATAAACGTAAATTCCCTATTATACCTTACCTTTATGCTCATGATACTAGTGCGAAGGGATCTCGAAGCATTTATTATTAATGATAATGGGGTTATACCACCGACGGAAATGGTCTGGGCTACCATACCTGCTAAATCTTTTAATTCTGTTATCGGCTCTAATTTACATTTAGCTACTATTTATGTTCCACCTAATAATCAGTTACCTTTTATCATAGAAATTGTAGTACAGAGCGTTACACAAGTTTATGCATTACAAAATAATGACGCTTTTTTGATAGCAGGCGATTTAAATTTACCATCTATCCAATGGATTTCTCAACGAGGGCCAATTTAAATTAATAGGGGTTTGATAGAATTCCAAAATGCAGGTTTTTTATAGGAGAGGGGGCAAACGAGCATGCGGCTCACCTGATGGTAAGTGACTACCGCCGCCCATGAACAACTGCAACACCAGGGGAACCAGGGTAATTTCAGATGCGTTGCCGGCCTTTTAAAAAGGATAAGACTCTTTTCTTGAAGTTCCTTAAGTCATATAGGGCCAGAAAAATCGCTGGTGGTAATCGATTCCACATGGAAGTTGTGCGAGTGAAAAAACTTCTTCTAAATCGCATTGTGGTAGACTGCCAATCATCCAGATGGTATGGATGGTATCGCGAGTTTTGCCGCGATGTGCGAGGGTGAAATTGAGCGGCTGGAATTAGTCCAAACAACTCCTCAGAGCACTCCCCGTGATAGATGCGATAAAATACGCAAAAAGATGCAATATCGCTACGCAGTGCCAGTTAGTCACGCCGATCGGAAAGAACTCGGTCATGGAAGATGCAAACCGCTCTGCGCTGGATGCGGTCAAGTGGAAGGAGCTGGCACTGGGGAGACCCAGCCCAGAGATGGGAACAATATACCATGTGAAGCCGAACCTGCGCCTTGTAAAGTTGCTAGCGGTGTGCCGGCATGACATACTGTCCCGCTCCGCTGAGCACGCCAAGCTTTTTAGAGGCCACTTTGGCCTTTCCTTCCTAGTGACCACGAATCTGCACATCACTCGATATGTCGACACCGAGGATTCAAATACTGGCTCAGGCAACAAGGGGAGTGCATTAAAACTGAGGAGATACGACAAAGGGGCCCTTTTTAGCGGTAAACGCGCTAATTTGTGTCTTCTGGGGATTGAACTGGACTAGATTTAGTTGCCCCTATTCTAAGACTTTGTTCAACAAAGTCTCGACTTCAGACACAAGTTTGTTCCGGTACTCGGCAACGTTTTCGTGAGAAATATGTGCACGGCCGATGTATAAGGCATCACCAGTGCTGTTGTCTGCATAGCAATGAATGTTACCAGTTTGCAACATATCATTGATATGCAGGAGAAATAGTGTTGATGATTGCACGCAGCCTTGTGGCACACCCAGCATTGATAGGCTTGAAATCAAAGCATGCACCGTCTACTACAATTGGTGATCCATTTGTACAATTTCTCGAGAAGCCCATAAGAAGGAAGCTTCAAAAGCAGCGCTTTGTGCCAGACCAGATCGAAGGCCTTCGCTATGTCCAAACTAACGGCCAATGCCTCCCCCTTGGATTCTACTGCCTCCGTCTATCTATGAGTCAGGTAGACCAAAAGATCACCACCTGGTGATCCTCAAGGTACCGCATGAGCCGGCTGTTAATAATGGTTTCCATTACTTTGGAGAACAAGGAGGTGATTACCAGTTAAGTGTTAACAACAAATTAACTCTATCAGATCAGGACGTAGCAATGGTTTTTGAGAAATATTTTACTGATATTTCGATCTTGACCACTAAGTCACTGAATTCTTCTCCTGCAGTCGCCGAATCATTACTTAAACAAAATGTAAATGCGTGTACTAAGAATTTTACATTTCATAAAGTGTCATCAAAAGATATTGTAAAATATTTTAAAACTATTGATGTTAAGAAAACTGCGGATCTGTGGGGGATTTCCTTTAAAGTTATTGCGTCTATAATAGATACAATCGCGCCTCATTTAGCTATTATTTTTAATACTAGTATCGAATCTGGTGTGTTTCCTAATTTAATGAAGCATAGTAAAGTAATATCTTTATTTAAATCTGGTAGTACATTAGACCCCGCCAATTTTAGACTTATTTCTGTACTACCAACATTTAGTAAGATTTTTGAAAAAATTGTTCTTGATCAAATGTTAATTTTTTTTAGTATAAATAATTTACTTCATAAAAATCAATTTGGTTTCACAAGGGGTCACTCGACAAGGGGTCACTTGCCTTTGTCTTATTGCTCCGCTTGCTCCGAGCAGGTTTCGTCTTGTGAGGAATCCCCCACCCCTCCCCCCGGAGTAAGCAGGGCAGCCTGAGCACCCACACTCAGAAAAAGTAGGATAGCTTGGGCGGGGATGCCCAGCGTGGAATTCTCCAAGGATGCTGGTACCGTCCTGGGGTAATATTCCTTTTAATACCGCTACCATGTTGATGGGGGGAGGAGGGGATTGGGCCTCCCGTCTCCTTTACTTACTGTTAAAATTTCTACTTTTGGAAGATCTTAATCAACTGAGATTAGAACAATGTAATTATACAAAAAATCACTATGACAATGTCCATGATCTGATATTTAGTAATATCTCAGCGTCGTGTAACCTTTCCTTTAATTCATTAGTAAATTAAGATCGCGCTCATCCTACCCTCTTAATTGACGCCTTAAACATATCAGTACGTCCTCTTATAGAAACAAATATATATTTATGCTTAATTTTCATAAATGTTATTATGTAAATCGGGTGCAGCCACGGCGGCCAATTGGCACAGCCACCAGCCGTACCATCATTGCCCGCCTCCGTCACCGACATACTAAGGACTTGATTGTTGCCGCCTCACGTAAGCGCCGTGGTATAAAACTCTTGGATATGGGTATGACCAATATGACTGTCAAAACTAAAAACGTAAGCAACGCTCATATTTATATAAATGAACACTTAACCAAATATAATCGCACATTACTTAAGGAATGTAAGCAAAAGGCCAAAGAAGCTAACTTTAAGTTTGTCTGGACAAAAAACTGTTGTATTTATACCCGTCGGAACGATACCTCGCCACCCATTCCTATCATAACTTTAACCGACTTAGCGAAGATTGGCTAAATATTATAAATATTATCTCTAATGCTTTATTAATTTTTATGCTTAACTCATAAATTAAAGTACGCATTTACACTAAACAAAGACAAAACCAAAGACCTCGGAGTAGTTTTTGATTCAAAAATGATAATGTCTGATCATATCTCAGCAATGGTTACAAAGGCTTATAGAAATCTTGGTTTTGTATTACGGGTTTGTCAACCGTTTTCAGACGTAGAATGTATAAAGGTTTTATATTATTCTTACGTCCGTAGTGTCCTGGAATATTGCAGTGTTGTGTGGAATCCAAATTATATAACATACATACACGAAATAGAACGAATACAGAAAAAAATTATTAAGGCCTTGAATTTTCGATCTTAAAATAAAAAATTAAAAAATTATAAAGAATCATGTAACTTCCATAAATTGATGCAGTTGAAAGATCGTCGAACTTTACTGCAGATGCTATTCCTACATGATATCTGCAGTAACAAAATTGATAGCCCCGAATTAAGTTCCTGCACTTTACAACTATGAGCACCTACTAAACGCACTAGACATACTTCGTTATTTCATGTTCCTTCAAGTCGCTCAAATTATGCACAGAATTCTGTAATATGTCGCATACTTAAAAGTTATAATAAAGAATTTTCTTCGACTGACATCTTCCACCAAAGCAAATAAATATTTAAGAAGGAAATTATTATGTCATTAAGCAAGAGATAACACACACACACACACACACACACACACACACACACACACACACACACACACACACACACACGCACGCAAGCACGCACGAACGCGCGCACGCACGCACGCACACAACATACACACACACACACACACACACACACACACACACACACACACACTCCCACCCACACCCCCACACACACACACACACACACACACACACACACACACACACACACACACACACACACACATACACATGTAACATAAATTTCATTTCTGTTAATTATTAATTGTATAGTCTGACAGTATTGTTATTGTTATGTAATATTCTTCTTTTTTTGCTTATTGCCTGTTTTTATGTTTAAACTTATTTATAAGATAACTTTTAAAAATCTAAGCACTATATAATTAATATCATTAATTTGTCAATTAACAAGCGATAGTATAAATATTATGTATATAAAGTAAGAACCTGTAATTGGCATTAAGGATTATCTGAGAATTTCTGTTTATATTTATAACGTGCTGTTGGATCTATGAACAATAAAGAAAAAAAAAGAAAAAAAAGTAAACATAATAAAATCTTTAAAAAAGTTTAATTGGTGCGAGCTATTTCTTTGAACACTTGCGGTTCACTAGACTGTTCAATTAATTTTTTTACCTGAGAATTACGCAAGTGTATAAGCTTATATGTTCCTGAATGCAAGGTTAATATTAGTAACAAAAGCAATCCCTTATGGTATAACAATAGCCTAATTAGAATACTAAAGAAAAAGTTATAAATGCATAAGAAACTTCAAGTATAGTTAAATTTTAAATTATACAAAACAAATCCAATGATTCACATAGGCCTTCCGCAAGGATTGCCACAAATCATTGTCCTATGCTACTTGCATCCAACAGACAACTTGTTCTGACGGTGGTAGAGTCACGTGGCAGTTTTTGCTGTAGCACGTATAGGCCGGCTCAAGCCGGGTTGATTTTTGGCTCACAAAATACCGGCGTGAAGTAGAAGCTCTGCTTCTATGTTTCGTCTGGTGAGTATCGGGGTGCAGGAGGCCCAATTCGACCACGTCCAAATGGCTACAGATTCCTTGCTACAACAGGTCCCATCCGCAGAGATCGTGATCCTTGGCGATTTTAACGCCCACCACGCCGAATGGCTCGGTACAGGTTTAACCAATCATGCGGGAAGATCTGTTTATGACTTTGCCTTGGCATATGGTCTGACACAACTGGTTACTTCGCCTACGCGGATTTCAGATGTGGAGGATCATACACCTTTCCTGTTGGACCTTCTGCTGACCTCTCATCCGGACGGATATCAGGTTTCTTTCGATGATTCGAGATCTTCTCGACTCTTCGGACCATTGTCTGATCTGGAGTGTGGTGCCACTCACGCTCCCCTTGCGGTTGCGTTCTTCAGGTTGCCGCCGTGTTTGGCATTACAGGTCAGTGGATTGGGACGGAATGCGGCCTCTTTTGAATCCTACCCATGGGGGCGGGTTTGCTTCTCGCCGGATGTTCCCTGCGCTGTTGCTGAATCTGTGACTGATGTGGTGCTACATGGAATGGACCTATTTATTTCATCATCTGTGGTACCCATCGAAGGCAAATCTCAGCCTTGGTTAGGTCGCTCCTCTAAGACTGCATTACGCAGTAAGTAGGATTGTTATCAAGCCTAGGCTGCGGCTTCGGCGACTCGGGATGTACACACGCATACTTAAAAAGAAGTATAACTTCGCCTCCAGGTCTTTCAAAATAGTTATTGCCAAGGCAAAGTCAGAGCACATAGGCAGAATTGGCGAAAAATTAGTTCCCCTTCCTTCGGGAACCCGTGCATTCTGGTATCTCACCAAGGCTGTCCAAGGGAATTTCTGTAAGCCATCACTACCATCTCTGTACAGGGAGGACGACTCACTGGCCTACGCAGCAAAAGAGAAAGCCGACCTATCAGGCTCCCTTTTTGCGTCCAACTCGACTCTTGATGATGGAGGGAACACACTGCCGACCATCCCGCGGTGTGAGTGCTCCATGCCGGATGTACGGTTCGCACAGTGCTCGGTTCGCAAAGCACTCCTCTCCCTGGACATCAACAAGTCGAGTGGGCCTGACGGAATCCCCCAATTGCGCTGAGGACGTGTGCTTCGGAGTTGGCACCGGTCTAACGCGTCTTTTCCGGTACTCCTACTCCCTAGGCGTAGTCCCGAAATCATGAAAAACAGCTTTTGTCCACCCGATCCCTAAAAAAGGCGACCGCTCAGACTCGTCCAACTACAGGCCTATCGCCATCACCTCCTTGTTCTCCAAAATAATGGAATCCATTATTAACTGCCAACTTATGCGGTACCTTGAGGATCATCAGCTGATTACTGACTGCCAATACGGTTTTCATCGGGGTCGATCAGTTGGTGATTTTCTGGTCTACCTCACTCATAGATGGGCGGGGGCAGAAGACTCCAAGGGGGAGGCGTTGGCCGTTAGTTTGGACATTGAGAAGGCCTTTGATCGGGTTTGGCACAAAGCGCTTCTTTCGAAGCTCCCTTCCTATGGGCTACATGAGAAATTGTGCAATTGGATCACCAGCTTCCTTGCAGATTGGAGCATCAAGGTCGTTGTAGACGGTGCATGCTCCGACTACAAGCCTATTAACGCTGGTGTTCCACAAGGCTGTGTGATATCACCAACGCTATTTCTTCTGCATATCATTGATATGTTGCAAAGTGATATCATTGCTATGCGGAAGACAGCACTGGTGATGCTCTATACACCGGCCGTACCAATATTTCTCGAGAAAACGTCGCCCAGTACCGGAACAAACTTGTGTCTGAAGTCGATTCTTTGCTGAACAAAGTCTCGGAATGGGGCGACTAAATCTAGTCCAGTTTAATCCTCAGAAGGCATAAGTTTGTGCGTTTACCGCTTAAAAGAACCCCTTTGTCGTATCTCCACAGTCACAAGGCACTCCTCTTGTTGCCTCAGCCAGTATCGGAATCCTCGGCGTCAACATATTGAGTGACGTGCAGTTTCGTGGTCCCTTGCAAGAGAAAGCCAACTTGGCTCCAAAAAACTTGGCGTGCTCAGCAGAGTGGGACAGTATTTAAGGCCGGCACACCGCCTGCAACTTTAAAAGGCGCAGGTTCGGCCTCATATGGTATATTGTTCCAACCTCTAGGCAGCGGCTCCCCAGCGCCAGCTCCTTCCACTTGACCGCATCCAGCGCAGAGCGGCTCGAGTCGTTGACGACCCAGTCCTTTCTGATCGGCTCGGTTTATTGGCACTGCGAAGAGATGTTGCATTCTTTTGCATTTTCTTTTGCATTTTCTTTCGCATTTACCACGGGGAGTGCTCTGAAGAATTGTTCGGATTAATCCCAGCCTCCAAATTTCACGAACGCACATCGCGGCAGAACTCACGATACCATTCACACCATCTGGATGATTGGCGGTCCACCACTGTGCGATTTAGAAGATGTTTTCTTACTCGCACAACTGCCTTGTGAAATCGATTACCACCAGCGATTTTTCTGGACCTATACGACTTAGGTACCTTCAAGGAAAGAGTCTACTCCATTTTAAAAGGCCGGCAACGCATCTGCAATTCCCTTGGTTTCCCTGGTGTTGCAGTTGTTCATGGTCGGTAGTCACTTACCATCAGGTGCGCTACATACTCGTTTGCCCCCTCTCCTATAAAAAAAATCTTCCTTCACAACCTGGCGCCACTCCATCTCGTTGCACACGTTCTTCGCTCACCTGTACGAGGCTGTCACTGTAGAAACATTATCATCCTTTATTACTATCTAGATCCTTACACCCATTTTATTTTTGTAATAATCTATATTACATACATACCTATTACAATGATACATACTAACTTACATATCTTTTTACTTAGTTTATACCAGTCCTTGATTACAATTACATCTGGTGGTAAGTGGTGATGAAACTTTAGACTAGATGAATAATAAATATCGGGTCAAAACAATCAATAATTTTCTAGGTGGTAGGACTTCTTTTCTGCCAGGGATTACATCTGTATAGGTATCACCTGCTTACCTATTTCTGCCACCAGACAGCAGTACCTGCACTGCTGTATTCAGGTCAAAATGGTTACAGTATAATAACAGGCTGTGAAGTATTCCATCTTAGTCCTCAGTTGTGACAACGCATAGCTTTGTTGAAATTGGTTGCCGGTGTCCATGTACAACAATAGCCATTTATCATCAAGTGAATTTTAAGTTTGTTATTTTTTTAGTGAAAACTTTTTTAGTATCGTTGTAACTTGAAACTCGATGAAACGAAAAAGCGACACTAAATAGAGACAAACATATACATCTGTTGGATTCAGTCTACGAAAAAATGAGATTGAATATAGTTCACAGCGTTTCCTATTACGTATGGAGATGATGCATGTGATCTATAAAATATAAGGATAACGGACGAAATTTGTTGATTACAAAATTCGATGTAAGAAAAAGTACGATGATGAAATTGAAAAATTGTTAATATATTGATAAATATTTTTAAGATTGGTAAGAATATTATAATAATTAATAATAATTTTACGTGGTAGAGCCATGCTGCAGCTATATTTGTAGTATAGTTGTAGCACGAATGGATCGGCTCGATCGGGGATGGACCATGCTCTTACAGAATACCGGCGTAAAATAGCAGCAGAATCACAGCAGTGTTACTGCTGTGTTTCGTATGGTGAGTGTACAGAACCGGAGACCCTTTTTACTGGAAAAGAGACATTCCATTTTAGTCCTCACGGGTGACAACTCATCTGCATTTTGATTCTTTATTTAGGATAGATGTGGATGTCTATGAATCACAGCAACCACTTACCATCAGGTGGACTGTGTGCTCATCTGTCACACTATCCTATAAAAAAAAACAGAAAAAAATTCTACAATTATCCTACTCCTGATATTCTGCATTCGTCTCAAAATTCCGAATTTTATATTTTTGAAGATTTCAGTTCTACCGCATGTAATCTGCTCACATGTTATTATTTAATAAAATAAAATATTTACAAAATAGATATTAGTATTTCAATATGTTTGCTCGTTGCCGCTACTTTCCATTTTAAGCATACAAAAATAAGAAGAATTAATTTTAACAAGCCCTTTTATCGCACTATTTTGTCGAGAGACTTTACAAATACCTAAAACCTTTTAAAAGTTATCGTTGAAAAATTGCCTTGTGGTCCCGTAGTATTCTGACACCGTGGCGTAATTTACGGGTTAGAATTTCTAGAGGCTGTACCCTTTTGCTTGTTATTTATACTAATTTAAATTTAAATAATTGTCGCTTAAAATAAAAGTATATATTATTTTCTAATTAAAATTACAGAATATTTTGTTTGGTTCCGTATTTATAAATAAACTCTAGCGGAGTTGATTGCAAATAACATTATATAGGTGTTTGTATTAAACATTGGTAGAGCAGTGACTAAGGGTTAGGATATAACGTTGCAGATTCGATTCCCCAAATAACTATTAACATAACCTACTAATAAAAGTGTACAGGTGCCTAACCTCTGTAGATTAAAATCTAATGACTAATTATCTGTAAATCTGTAAATACGAAGCATTTTGCTTACCTCAAGCATCTGCGTGCTTGATGTGATTTTACGTTTTGACAGAGTTCGCAACCGGCATTGCTTCAGTTGTGCATTCCACAAAATTTCTTGGGTTCACTTACTATTAAGCTGCTTGCGAAAATAAAACGAATTTACGTGCTTGCCGTAAAGTTACTTGGTCGCTTTGGAACACCTTAACTTTTCTTACCCTGTCACAACAAAGCCGATATAAGTTAATAGCAAAGTACTTCCGAAACTCTACGCAGCTTGACCGTTTCGAACCCCTTAATGTCTCTTTTATTATTAGATACAGTGTTTGTTACTTTTGTATTAGATACTCTATAAATTTGTTAGAATATTATATTATCAATTTTTATAAATGAGGTGTCAAGCGTGCCTGTGGCTTAGCAGTTGATATATACACCAGGGGCTTTGCAGATGCGTTGCCCGTCTTTTAATGAGAGGTTTGTTTCCAGTTTACTACTCGAAACAGACTGCTGATAAGGTATTTTTTTAATGATGCAATACACGCAATCCACCTGAATTTAAGGAGCTACTGCAGCCCATGGACGTAAAATAAAGAAGGCTATGATGCATTGTCATTTCTGGGAATTAAGATGGAATACTTTACAGCCTATAATTACAATGTTTCTCTATTTCCTTCAAATAGAAACACAGCAGTGCACGTACTATTATATGGCAGCAGAAATACGTTATAGGCCGTTCTACTAAAATTAAAAATTTTGTACAGCCGACTTCAATATAAGTTATTAAGAATAACTCAAAAACTATTGGTTCGACCTTGATCAAATTCATATAGAACCACACGAGAAGTACCAGCTTTCAAATACAAAAAGAATCATCGAAATCGGTTCACGCAGTAAAAAGTTATACCACCCCGAAAATGTCTCACTTGGCCCAAACATCATGGTAAGTAATATTTAATTGATTCTATTGCAGCGTCACCACGCTATGGATAAGAAATTCTTGATAGACCTGTTATATTCTGGATAAAATATCACCCTAGTATTCTAATATGACACAATTATAGTCATCTTATAATACTAGTATAACGATTTTTTACGTGGTAGAGCCACGCTGCAGCTACTCATACGAGTACATTATTGTTGTAGCACTAATGGGTCGGCTCCACCAGGGTACGAACACGCTCTCACATAATACCAGCGTAAAATAGCAGCTTAATACTGCTGTGTTTAGTATGATAAGTGTCATCAAGGACCCTTTTTACTGGAAGCGAAGCATTTTATCTTAGTGCTCAGGGGTGACAACGCATCTACAATTTCACACTGTACCTAAAGTTTATAGTTTATTTCAAATTTTAAATTGAGGATAAATGTGGATGTCTATGGGCATCCATTTATCGTCAGGTAGACTGTGTACTCGTTTGTTATCTTTTTTTTATAAAAGAAAGAAAAAGTATATAGACTACAATATTTCCGTGCGTGTATAGAATAATACATTAAAGCATTTGATAAGTACCCTCTATCTAATAATCTCTTCATATCTCTGTCCTTTTAGTAAAGTCGTCAAAAGGGACCCTCTTGGCAAAAGTAGAGCTTTATTATAATAGCATTTACTTAAGGCTTCGAATCTTCTTTCATAACACAAAGTTATAATTTTTCTCATTAGGAAGGACTAACTCGCAAAGTTTACGAGTTGTTTCTAAGCAGGACGCATTTTCCGACAGACACAACAAGTTGACGTGGTTGAAGGTGTAGGCTGATATTAAATACTTTACAAAAGTTTAGCAATTTTTCGGATTTAATGTATTATATATCTTTTTATAATTTACACTGTTTTGTGCCATATTTTCTTAAATAATTTGAAAACATTTTTTTTCTTAATTAACTCATAATTGTTGATCACATGATTTTTATCATTGGCAAACATTACCTCACTTTCATATTATTAAATAGTAGCGGGATAGACGACACGAATATTTTTTCCGTACAAGATTTGAGAAAAATGTACATCTCTCTTTATGATAAAACATTTTTTATACAATACATTAAATGTGGCTACCGACTATGGTGGATAGTCTATTCGAAAATGCTGAACTCAAAATTAACAGACCTCTGATGAGAACTA
The DNA here is from genome assembly GCA_963668995.1 of Parnassius mnemosyne. NCBI lineage: Eukaryota > Metazoa > Arthropoda > Insecta > Lepidoptera > Papilionidae > Parnassius > Parnassius mnemosyne. The sequence continues at coordinate 35,850,116 of CAVLGL010000079.1, read as the reverse complement.
GCATTACAAATGCCATATACATTTTAACAGTGGTAGAGCCACGCGGCGACTTTTGCTGTCGTACGGATGGGCCGGCTCGAACCGGGGTGGTACCACGACCTCACAGAATACCAGCGTGAAGTAGAGGTTTACCTCTGCGTTTCGCTTGGTGAGTGCAGGTGGCCGGAGGCCCTTTTTACTGGAAATGAGGCATTCCATCTTAGTCCTCACGGGTGACTACGCATCTGCATTTTGATTTGTAATAAAGGATAGATGTAGATGTCTATGGTCCGCAGCAACCACATACCATCAGATGGACTGTGTGCTCGTTTGTCACCCTCATCCTATAAAAAAAAAAACATTACACACACTATATTTCTCTCATTATCTTTCATACGGCTCAGAGCTGGGCACAGGTAGGCTGGACACAGGACTCATTCCTTAGAAGTTTAGGGAGTAATTATTCCAATGACTTCTCGATAAATATTTCTTAACCGTCGATCACTTGATAAATTGGCACCAAAAATAGCTATTGCGCCACTGTAAAGAGTGTGGTATTTTTTTCGAATAATGCCTGCCCTGATATATGCCTGATATATGTAAAAAGGCCTGTCAGGCCTACACAGTTCTTTTTTACACAGGCCTATGGAATTAAAATGCTGTTGATTTGAAGTCAACTAATGTAACTTTTATTTTCAAGAGCCAATGTAAATAGCCATATAGAAATTATATACAATAAGGCAATATATGTATTTGTCAGCTTTAATTGCGTAATTTCAATAAAGATTAAGAGATCAATTAAGGTCCAATATTGGCCGACGCTTAATCCGCTTAATAGACTTAATACAATATAATTGAAGACCTTTATACCCATGGGTAAGTTAAGACGTGGGCTTCATGCGCCAATATGAAAATAATTAATATTCAACATCGGCTCTGTAATGCAGTGGTAAACGCTTGAATGCGGCGCGCTTCAAGTCGTGGGCTCAAAGCAACAATGATATTTGTTTGGCCTGTAAATAACTGAATCGGGTCTGGGTGTTTGTCTACGAGTAATTTATGTATGAATATAAAAACTTTTTCATGCATGAGAGCGGCGGAGAGTGGTTGGACAATTTATGATAATTTTTAGAAGGGGCCCATATCCAGAAATTATGAGCGGATGATAATGCAGAAGGTAAAAAAAACCGCCCAAGGGCAAGCCGGACTCGCACATGAATGGTTCCGTACCATTGTACAAAATTTAAGACTATGTAGATCAAAATACGTAGCCGTAGGGGGCTCCCTTCAATAGTTATTTTATTTGTTGTTATAGCGGCAACAGAAATGCACATTATGTGAAAATTTCAACTGTCTACCTATTACGGATCATGTGATACAGCCCGCTGACAGACGGATGAATGGATAAACAGACGGACAGACAGCGGAAGCTTAGTATTAGGGTCCCGTTGGTTACCCTTCGGGTACGGAACACAAAAAAATTGTAGAGTGGTAGAGCCACACTGTAGCGTATTATGGACGCATAGCGAATCGGCCGGCTAGACTGACGAAGGACAACGCTCGCACGGAATACAAGCGCAAAATAAAACACAGCAACATATTGCTGTTTCATATGGTGAGTGACTAAAATCAGAGACCCTTTTTACTACAAGCAGGTCATTTTATCTTGGTCGTTTTGGGTGACGACGCGTCCGCATTTTGATTATTAATTGAGAATAGTAATAATTTAGGTAAATCCAATTACGATCAGGTGTACTGTGGTCTCCTTTTTCACACTTATTTCTATACTACATAAACGTTTTTTAACTATTATATCTAATATTAATTGATATACCATGTAATAAACACGTATGATTAATTTTATACAAAATATTTATAAGTATAATTCTACAGAAGTTGAAGAGAGATATTGTTTCAAAATTAAGTTGGAAATTGAAAGTGAACAACATTCTAGAAATTAAATAATTTAATTAAACACATAGCAAAATGATAAAATTATATAATAAACTTGAAGCGTGTAACAAGATTCATCACGCCTTTGATTACGCTGTGAATAAACGTAACAAAATTATGTCGCAATTTTCCACCGCAACTCATTTATTATCTCCCTCAATCAAACGTACAATTAGCTTTTGACGCAATTGACTATAAACTTTAGGCACAGTGTGAAATTAGTAAGGTATATAGAACGTTATAACTGTTTGGTGCCGGTATAAGTATATTCACTACCCTATATTTGTCCCGTAGAGGCGACACAGGAAAATTAAGACAGAAGTAATAGAAATATCACGATGCAATCTATGGGGTAGGAAATGGGTGAATGGTAATGAATAGAATTTTAGACTTAGCTCGGATGGAAGGATGATACATTTGATATTTTTTCATCTTTTCAGCCAGTCAGCTCAACTGCTAAACTTTAGTCACACCAAGCAGGTGAAGATCGATGTAGGCGATCGCAGCTGAGGTCTCGCTTCTTTGACGCTGCTTCTTTCAAGCATTTTCTTAATTCAACTCTTGGGTTTAAAGTAGTTTTGGTACATCTAATATTGTCATATTATTCTTGCTCGAGATAACGTCACCAAGTACCGGAACAAACTTGTGTCTGAAGTCGAGTCTTTGCTGGACAAAGTCTCGGATTGGGGGCGACTAAATCTAGTCCAGTTTAATCCTCAGAAGGCAAAAGTTTGCGCGTTTACCGCTAAAAAGAACCCCTTTGTCGTATCTCCTTAGTTTCAAGGTACTCCCTTTGTAGCCTCGGCCAGTATCGGAATCCTCGGCGTTGACATATCGAGTGACGTGCAGTTTCGTGGTCACTTGGAAGAGAAGGCCAAATTGGCCTCTAAAAAGCTTGGCGTGCTCAGCAGAGCGGGACAGTATTTCATGTCAGCTCAACCTGCAACTTTACAAGGCGCAGGTTCGGCCTCACATGGAATACTGTTCCCATCTCTGGGCTGGGGCTCCCCAGTGCCAGCTCCTTCCACTTGACCGCATCCAGCGCAGAGCGGCTCGAATCGTCGACAACCGAGTCCTTTCCGATCGGCTCGATTCATTGGCACTGCGAAGAGATGTTGCATCTCTTTGCATTTTCTTCCGCATTTACCATGGGGAGTGCTCTGAGGAATTGTTCGGATTAATCCCAGCCGCCAAATTTCACGAACGCACATCGCGGCAGAACTCCCGATACCATCCACACCATCTGGATGATTGGCGGTTCACCACTGTGCGATTTAGAAGATGTTTTATTCCTCGCACAACTTCCTTGTGAAATAGTTTACCACCAGCGATTTTTCCGGACCGATATGACTTAGGGACCTTCAAGAAAAGAGCCTACTCTTTTTTAAAAGGCTGGCAACGCATCTGCAATTCAACTGGTGTTGCGGTTGTTCATGGGCGGCGGTAGTCACTTACCATCAGGTGAGTCGCATGCTCGTTTGCCCCCTCTCCTATAAAAAAAAAACATTAAATTTATTAGATATATTAAAAAAAATTAAACAAATAGTAAAATTATTTTTTTTTACAACCGAATCCAATATAAATAAAAGGATACATCATCAATGTAGTCGAAGTCAATTTAATACGCATTATTAGGATATCTCAAAAACTACTAGTGAGACGTTAATCAAATTTATATGGACCACGTGGAAAGCACCTGCTTTCAAATAAAAACAAATCATCAAAATGATTCACCTAGTAAAAAGTTCTGAGGTAACACGCATAAAAAAATAAAGATGAATTGAGAACCACCTCCTTTTTTGATTTCGGTTGAAAATCATTTCTTATTTTGCCAGCGAGGGTTCTGCTATGGGACCACCCCTAAAGTGTGTGTGTGTGTGTGTGTGTGTGTGTGTGTGTGTGTGTGCGCGCGTGCGTGCGTGCGGGAGTGCGTGCGTGCGTGCGTGCCTGCGTTTATGCGTGCGTGCGTGCGTGCGCAGGTCGTGTTACCGGCCTATACGACCTAGGCTGCCATGTTCGATATCGATTTTTAATTTTAAAAGTCCCTTTTGAATATATCTTAAAATATATTTCACTTACTGATGGTTATGATATCGTTTTCCATTCTGTATATACTATGCTATGTAATATAAACTTACAAAAGAATATACCTGCAGAGTTTGTTTCGCCATTTCTTCTCCGTACTGCGGATCCAAATTTTGAAGCGGTAGTAGAACGATATGCAAACGAAATAGTATTTTCTTACATCGAAGAAATTAATATATTTAATTTCATTGTCGAGATAAGCAGTGTTGTTGTAGGTTTGCATACCTAATATATTGTGGTGTTATCATGGAGTAACTTTCATCACAATTGCAGAAATGTGACCAGGACTTATGAAGTCAAACTGGTACTGCTCTATACTGAATATATAATGCGGTGCGCTGTTTTATTGCTGAGAATGATTAATGGACTTAAGAAAGAAAGCAAGTTCAACATCTGCTCTCAGACTAACAGTATTTTAAAATAACCTCTTAATATATTTCCGATTTTTAAATTGTTATGTTACCATGTTTAATATGTTTTAAAATGTCATAAATTTGTTTGCTCTGTGGCGTACCTAGACCTGGAAATATTTCGTTCTTTCACTGGTTTAACATATTATATATATATATATATATATATATATTGAGTTCGCTATTAATATGGATATATCGTCATTCGTCACTTGTCGTTGTACAGTATCATAGGATGCAACATATGCCAGTCAAGTTGAAATTAAGTTCTCATATCGTGAAGATACATTATTATTAATATATTACTTAATTAAAATAATTTAACTACCGCCAAGAATACCTATGAAGTAATATTTTAAATAATTTACAAGTAATAATAATCATTAAATTTAAATAAATTAATTTAAAACATTAAGTGTTAATACAGTAAAAGCTTAATATTGGCCTCAAAAATATATTAACTTTAATAAAAACTTGCTTAAAATATTCAAAAGTATTTGTTGGCGCGTCTATTAAATAACCGTAGAGATTGCGACACTCTAGCGGAGGGTCATATCGATAGTGGTGAGGTGGAATTTAAGATCTATCAAGAAACCCCCACTCGTTTGTGCAGTATACAGGTCACTGCACTGTAGGCGCAGTGTGCGGGGAATTCCGCATAAGTCATTCTAAGAGTCCTAATAGAGTATTGTGGTTCTGTCCGTTGTAGTAATTCTTCTAGAGCAGGCAAGGAAGATGGTGTTGCTGGGGGGCTCCTCGGTGTTACAATGAGATGGATAGTGTTGCTGTTGGTTTGCATACTTTGGTGTTATCATGTTATAACGCCTGAATCATGTAACATGAGGTGTGTAATTACATGATACTGTGTAATTGTGAGGGGGGCATACGAGTATTATGGGATGGTCGAACTGTAATTCCTGTATACTGAATGTATAGTGAAGTGAGAAGTTTTATTGCTGATAATGATTCATTTTGTAAGCATAGGAGCAAGTTGAACATCCGCTAGTTGAATATCTTAAATTATTAATATTTTTAACAATAAACCTCCTGATGTATTTGCAAAATATTCAATAATGAATTTTTTTATATTTACACAAACACTGAGTAAACATTGAATAAAACTATTTTTACGGATTTTATTGCTTATAATTTTACTTATTTGAAAATGTTTAGGGTTGCATACCCAAAGGGTAACCAACGGGACCCTATTACTAAGCCTCCGCTGTCCGTTTGTCTGTCCGTCCGTCCGTTCGTCTGTCAGTCAGCGGGTGGTATCTCATGATCTGTAATAGGTAGACAGTTGAAATTTTCACAAAACTTGAATTTATATTGTCGTTATAACAACAAGTAACAAAAATAAATATTAATTAAAAATTAAAGGAGGCTCCCCTACTAAAAATGTGTTTCACGAAGGTACGAAACCCTTCATGCGCTAGTCCGACTCGCACTTGACCGGCTTTTATTTTTAAATTCTCGACTGTAACTCATTCAATAATAAGAATACAAGGCGATTATGTTACAATTTGTTGCCGGGACTAAGATTTATTTTAGATAAAATGCCGTCAATAACAGATTTATAAAGTAGGTGATAAGAATACAATGTGTTATCTGTGAATTGGAGAATGGACAAATTAATGTTCTTTTACCTGCTTAAGCCCTTACTTCCTGAGAGTGGTTTTTTTTATTCAAAATAATTATTGGGAGCTATACCAGCGGGCTTCCAATTACTCTAGTTATTATTAATTTTTCTAAGAGATATTTAAAAGAACTAAGTTAGTAAACAAACACAACGTAACTAAGGTCCTAGCTAAGACGGTCACGCCATTAAAATATTTCTTAACTGCCCTGGTCGCGATGGTATATTTTACATATATACTGTTGGTTGGCTTGTGTCGAAATATGATCGTGATTCATTGAATTATTAGGTTTGTGTATTAATTAAGCCGTATTTCACTTAACTACACATTAGTATATGAAACACATATACAGAAATAAGCTTTTTTGTTTTGTTTTAACATACACTCCAAACACTATTGAAAATATAATATTTGAAATCACACAAAATCATTCAGTCAATCTGACATTAATTAATTGTTGGCAGCATTTTAAAATTCTTCTGTAACAATCTCTACTCTGTACGACTGTTTGACCACAGATTATTAAGTCTCCTTAATATTACTACGTATTTTAAACGTGGTAGATCCATGCTGCAGCTATATTAGTTTTTTTTTTAATAGGATAGTGTGACAAACGAGCACACAGTCCACCTGATGGTAAGTGGTTACTGTGACCCATAGACATCTACATCTATCCTCAATAAAGACTCAAGATGCAGATGCGTTGTCACCCGTGAGGACTAAGATGGAATGCCTCTTTGCCAGTAAAAAGGGTCTCCGGTTCTCTACACTCACCATACGAAACACAGCAGCGTTAAGCTGCTATTTAACGCTAGTTTTCTGTGAGAGCGTGGTCCGTCCCCGGTCGAGCCGACCAATTCGTGCTACAACTATACTACTAATATAGCTGCAGCATGGCTCTACCACGTAAAAAATTAGTAATATAGTTGTATCACGAATGGGTCGGCTCGAAGGAAGGACCACGCTCTCACAGAATACCAGCGTAAAATAGCAGCTTAACACTGCTGTGTTTCATGTCGTGAGTGTAGAGAACCGCAGACCCTTTTTACTAGAAAAGAAGCATTCCATCTTAGTCCTCACGTGTGACAACGCATCTGCATTTTGATTTGTAAACGATGATAGATGTTGATATCTATGGGCCACAGCAACCACTTTGTGCCTGTTTGCTCGTGTGACTATGTGCTCGTTTGTCACCCTATCCTAAAAAGGTGTTTTGACATCGGGTTTAGAGTAACAAAATACATAATTATGCTTGTACTCTAAGACATTGGCAGTATGAATATTTACTATGTGTCTTTTATATTTATTTAATTTAATGTATTCATAACACATATTATATATAAATTTTAAGTTTCTGCTGTTTATTTCTGCAAGCAAAATTTAACTTTGATGAATCCCAAACTCTTAAGTTCGTCAAGTAAAGTTTTCTATTCACGTATTAATATAATAGAGATATTTAATATTTTTAATATCTATATTAATACGTGTAATACTAGCAGCAGACGGCGATATAAAGGGGAGGATGAGGGAATCGTTACATTATCAAGACACTCGCCAGAGTATCAGCCAAGTTTGGTAAAGAAAAGGGCGACGTACCGGTAGTGTGTATATTTCCACGAAGCAATTCGAGCTAGGTACTTCTACCCCTTCGTTACTAAACATCATTAGACGTAATTGCTTGTTGTCAGCCGCCAAATTTCACGAACGCACATCGCGGCAGAACTCCCGATACCATCCACACCATCTGGATGATTGGCGGTCCACCACTGTGCGATTTAGAAGATGTTTTCTTCCTCGCACAACTTCCTTGTGGAATAGTTTACCACCAGCGATTTTTCCGGACCGATACGACTTAGGGACCTTCAAGAAAAGAGCCTACTCCATTTTAAAAGGCCGGCAACGCATCTGCAATTCCCCTGGTGTTGCGGTTGTTCATGGGCGGCGGTAGTCACTTACCATCAGGTGAGCCGCATGCTCGTTTGCCCCCTCTCATATAAAAAAAAAATTAATGAATATGTTTCCTGTAATTCTTGAATCATAAGTGAAAAGTGCCATTTTCTAACTCACTGACTAACTCATCGAAATCCTAGGTCACTTCTAGTTGAATTAGAAAGTGATACATCAAGATAAACATAGGTCTATACAATCGAAAAAAAATAAAAACTAGATTCTATCGACATTTGGTGCCAAAAGAGTGTCGACAATGTTATTAATGCGGTTAATTCCAAGTACGTATTTAAAAATAATTGCATTAATAAATTTGTCAGCATTAAACTCTTATAGCTTAGTTAAAAAAAAGAGACAATAAACGCAAGAAAATATAATATTTACCAAAGGTTAATAAAAAGATAAAACTTTTCCCATCAAAAACATAAATGTGAAAAAGAGTCCGAATTCGAACCAAACGATGATCGGGGTGCCAAGTTTCACAGCAGTTCCCTAAATCATAGCTATTGAAATGTACAACGCTCTTCAATTGATCTCGTAATATAACTTGTTACGTTTTTAAAAATGATTTTATTGCAAGTTTTATCCAACTACACTATTCGCCAACGCGCCCGCGTTGTGTTTGCAGACTCACATAATGTTGTCGAAATGTATTTTATTTTCTTATACACGTAGAAGTTTTCTCATGACGTTTTCCAATATAAATCAACAATTAGTAGATTGAACGTGGGTCTCCCGCGTACTATGCAATTCAAGAAGTGTATACCCTGAACAACCAGGGATCTTTATTTATAAATTATTTTAAAATAGTTGATTGAGTTAATTTTTATAGAATATTGCTACTACGTTAATACATAACCGGAAATTAAATTATTGTTTCATAATTTTACCATTGTAAAATGGAAACATTATAAAACAAAATCGTAGCGATCGATTTTGTCTTTTTTTAGACAAACGATCACACAGACCTTTTGATTTGGTGTTGTAGATTATAGACACCTACATCAACTATCTCTTAAGAATCAAAATGCAAATGCGTTGTCACCTCTGAATACTATGATGGAATGCCTCGTTTCTAGTAAAAAGGGTATCTAGTTCTCTACACTAACCATACAAAACACAACAGAACTAAATTGATATTTTACGCGGTTATTCTCTGAAAGAGTGCCTTCCCCGATCAAACCTACTCATTCGTGCTACAATCATAATATAACATCATAGCACTACCACGTCTGAAGTTGTATGCCATATGTTACACCACCACGCCGTACGCTACACTGAATACGCTCTCCACTCAAGCCTGCCTCTGATCCACTCCGAGCTTTAATATTTGCGTTCAGAATTAACGGCAAAATTAACACAAAAATTATACTAAATATTAAGCGTTAATATATTTTTAATTTAACTGACGTTGATGACTTAAGTATTTTTAATATTGTTACGTAATTAAATTTTACAGTCAACAGTAGCAAACCTGAAACTGAAGCTTCTATATCTAATTAACGATAAAGCCACTCTTGGAGGTAATCTAATTACAAAATCCCCCCGATAGAACCCGGCTAACTTAACTCCAGATTCAAGGGTACTTAGACACCAAACGTGTTCTCACAATTTGCACCTCAGAGCTTCGAGGGTGCTTACAAGTTCTTGCATGAACCCTTCATACTCAATTAAAAGCAAAGGAGCATCTTTTATGTTGAAGGTGTGGATGTTTGTATTGTAAATTAAATTGAGGCTGCAATATGTATTTACTTGCCGAAGGGAAAAATGCTAAAGCATTATCAACAAGTAATTACATCTTTTTACGAGCACATTTCCAAGTATCAAAATAGCAAAAAGAAACGAATTAAAAATTCGTTTCTTTTATTATAACAAAATATTTTTTAAGATATGTGCTTACCCTACTTTCTACATACATGGCAAGCGCATTAGGGCTGCTAACCTACACAACGTCGATGCAGTCATTCGGCCAATCAAATCGCCCGAATATGACGTGATAAACGACGGGGCCCTTGATGAAGATACAAGTTTTTTTGTAGTTTCCAGAATCACATATGTACCCTTACTTACTTGTCAACCCTCATCTAAATTCTGTTAATTATAATAATCTACAATAAAAACCATATGCAGAAAGTTTGGGATGTTTTAGATTCACTTTACGTTACATCAGATCAGACAATATGAACAGAGGGGCAGGCAAAGGCTACAGTCTTCCATTTGGAACGATCTACTATCTACGCATATATGCACGTCAGTTATGGGTGCTATTAATTTGGCCCATTTTCAATATAATTATCGCCTATTTAGTCGACGAAAATCTGTGGGTGCCCCGTGCCGACTTAACCACTCACTTCTGCAGCATTTTGCTGTTTCCCATCTGCGGGCTCCCTGCGTCCCATCCGTTGTTGCCCTAACGGTGTTGGTCTATATATGCTCTTGCTGTTAACTAGCGGCTGGAGGTGACTAGTGACGAATTTTGCACGGTTGTGGACATTGCGAATGTGTTTCGCGAATGTCATACTTTCATCGAATGTGACTCCTAGATATTTGCCCTTTGTTTGCCAAGGGATCTGGCGGTGTACAGAGTGATCTTACCGATTTAGAGCTTCTTGGTTAGGATTGTTTTATTGTGATGGGCAACGAAAAGTGTCGTGTCATCGGCGAAAACTGCAGTGTTCACTACTGGGTCCTTCGGGATGTCAATCGTGAAAAGTGTGAAGATTAGTGGGGAGAGGACGGAGTCTTGTGGGACTCAAGCCTTGATGGGATACTTTGTAGATCGAGTACCCTCTATTCGATAGCGAAAGTGGCGATTGGCAAGAAAGGCTCTGGTGAAGTGAGTGAGTCTATCAGGCACGTTGTGTTTATACAACTTATAAAGCAAGCCGTCGTGCTAGACTTTGTCAAACGCTTTTGCGACATCGAAGAAGAAGGCACTGGTCATGGTGGTTCTGCGACTTCTTTGTGGGAGGTTGAATACTTTCGGATTGTATTTTGTGAGGCGATATAATTGGTCGGTGCACAAAGACGTGTTAACGAAGGCCATTAAATATGAGTCGCTCGTTAACTTTCCCCAGTGTGTTGAGGAGACTGATTGGTCTGTCACTAGAGGCTAAGTTGCGCGCTATCCCCGATTTCGGGATTCTTATTACGTCTGCCTCATTCCATGCATCCGGGAAGATGCAGTTGGAAAGAAGAGCGTTGAATATGCCAACTAGGAGTCAAACGAGCGGTGCGGAGACAGATTTCAGTACCCTGTTGCTAATGCAATCAGGGTCGGGTGCTGATTTCCTTTTAAGGCTTTTAATTCTTTTTGTGACTTCGTCGACGGTCAGAGGATCGAATGGGTCGCCCGCAGGCGGCACACGCCTGCGCAATCGATTGTAGCTTCTTACAACGATTATCTCTTTTAAGTAAACATGTATTAAAATCACCCATGATTATGGTGTATATGATATAGGACGGGAACAAAATTTATAATAAACATTCAAAGGAGGAGAAAGAAGTAATCAATGTGGAGAGACGGACTGTGACAAACGCCTAGAAGCATCATCGCCTAGAATAGTACAATGTGCTCAATCGTAGCGTTGAGTTTGTCCTGAGGTGTGTTGGCTCCGCGAAGTTTGCGAGCCAAGGAGGATAGCTCAGCAACGTTAATGTTGCTGATGAAGTCGCAGACAACTGAGAAGTCAGCGGAAAAGGAAGACGAGCCTTGTGGGAAGTGCTTTCATGTTGGGGCTTGGGGAAGCGGCTCTGGCCGTGAGGCGAAAAGTGCTGGCGGTTTCACCCAGGCGCTGGATTTTGGCGCGTAGGGCGTAGGGGGGCCAGCACCTTGCTCGACGGCCCCGGTGGCTGGGGTGCGCTTGGTAGTGATTTGAGGCGATGAAGTTGGTACCGTGGATGGTGCGGGTTAGGAGACAGGCAGCCGAGAGCGAAACATACTAGCTTGACATACTGGAACGACGGGGCCGAGTTAGGCTCGGCTAACTTTTTTGGGACTGCGTGTTTGCGCTTTTTGCTTGGACGGGGGTGAAGCCTACATCTTCGGGCTTACGCAGGACACGCTAGTCGTTCTATATGTCGGAGCCTGATTTGGCATCCGAGAAGACCGATACGGGGCCGCGGGTGGACATCACGGAGGGCGCGGGGGACGCAGCATCATAAATTGTGTCTATGGACATAGGGGTTATAGGTCCGGTGCTCAGCGACAGAAGGCCGTCATGCGCACGGTCGGATAACCGATAAGCGTCCAGACACGCTTTATACAGGGGCTGACTAGAGGCGCGAACTCAGGCGCGGACGCGTGCTTGGCCGCGGGACGTGCGTTGCACTGTGCGAGAAACACAGCCCAAATGTCGAGATAGACGCAACTGAGAAGGTCGGTGAGTTCGTCGATCGTTGTGTACCAAGCTTCAGGTGTGTGCCTACGACAAACACCTATACACCTTGCGTGTTGGTACGCTAGAGTGTGTACCTAGCTGTTGCGTAATGCAAAAAGAAACCCAACAATTAAAAACGGTGGCCGCGTCTAAGGCGACGAGTGTGTTTCAATATACTTACAATTACCGATACCAAGAAGCCAGGAAGGAGAGTTACAACAAGCGTCCGATACACTTCACAACAACACAGTGAGACCGCTGTCTCCTGGGACAGCGTGCTTCGCGCACTACAGTGAGAACACCAAGGCAGCAACCAAAGACAGAGCATCAAGCAAGAAAGCAAGGCGGTGTATAACGATTGTTAATCTTGCACATGAGCTAAGAGAGTGGAGTGACGGCAGTGAACTCAACCGACACGTCTGAATTCTACAGAGCCCAAGCGCAGAATCGTAATGTGTAATATTGTAATCCTGGTCAAATCACCGTCTTGCTCTATGATTTAGGGTCACTCCTAGCATTTCTTCTTTCATTTAAGTAAGTGAAACAGTCTCATACACTAAATTTGTAATTTATTATTATAATCAGTCCGCGACAGTCCATTGTAGGGGAACTTTGCTGTAATTCCGACAGCTAGAAGATCGAAAGGCGATTGCAGTATCAAACATAATTATGTAACGTATCTAGAAGTTGTTGACGGCTATGTTTAACTTCATCTTCTGTCTTATAGTCACGTGTATTTCAAAACTTGAAACAAGATTGTGATTGTACAATCTTTTCACTCATGCTGCCAGTGGTGACATGTATCTGTGACACGGCCCTTCACTGCTGGCTGTATGAGGAAGCTCGAGACTGCTCAGCGAGCTATGGAAAGAACTATGCTCGAAATTCCTCTGCTCAATAGACTTCGTAATGAGGATATTCACAATAGAACCAGCGAAACCGACACAGCCCAATCGATCAGTCATCTGAAGTGGCAATGAAGCGAGGCCATGCATATAAGGGATAAAAATATTTTATTATGTACATTTAAAACAGCTTTATATTGTGAAATTTACTTCAATTTATCAAACTTCTATAACAGTAGCTTCTTAAAAATATCAGCGCTCCTTCTTATAATAAATTTTCTTCCCATTGGGATCGAACGCCAGACGCAACCGGTTTAAAATGTATCTCCCAAACATTCCCTTTGGATTTTTCGGAAGAATGTAAATATATCGAAATAAAGATTGTATTTCAAACAAAAACAGTATTTGAAATATCTAGTAGAACTTGTGAATTCTATAATACGTTATACAGTTGACGACGGGGTATCGTAGTGGCTAAGCAATTAGGTGTATCACTACGGAGACTTGCCTTTCTTCACCACGTTAGACAGACGAGTCGTTAAATGCGAAATAGATACACTAACACAAGTTATACTTCCGCAACCAGTCTGTGAATCTCGGGTTCAGTCTATTCAATGAAAGCTGCTCTAAAGGCGAGTTTCCAACTGACAAAATATCACAGTAACCTGAGATAATAGGAGAATATTACCGTGTGAAGCAAATCTATTGGTATGTTATGTGGTTACCTTGAATCTGCTCGAGCTTGAATGTAGTGACAAGCTAGAAACGGTACAAGACCGCAACCAATGTCATTAAAAAGGGGACTGAGTTAGTGTTTAGGTTATAACATAAAAGAAATTTTAGCAAGAAAAACTGTTATATGATTTTTATTTCTAATAGCCATAAAACAAATTGATGAAATATATTTTATATCGGCGAAAAAGTCTACTAACCATGCATTCATTATTATATATAATTTTTATATTATGAAAACATGCACAACAACACCTAAAATTTATTATGAAACTTTGAAATTTACTATGAAGTTTTCTATGAAATTTCTGATAATCTTTCCTGGCCGATTTCGGCCACTACAATTTCTTCTTTTTCTTTGTCTTCATCGCCACATGTAAGTCCACTGTTTGTTACGGGCGTCTCCAACCAGCAGTGTAATTTCATTTCTTTTTCAAGAATTTCCCTCGAGGATAGACGATTGCAATACCAGAAGGTCACATTTCTTTCACCACCGGGTGCGTAAATCAGCACATAAAACTGCAGTTAATAATTTAGCGTAGGCAGGAATGGCACGTGGGGTACTCTATAAAATTTACAGCGTTTACTTATTTGGGTTGGTAGTCACTTTAGAAAGTAACTTAAAAGCCTATTCCATTAGGGTGTTAGATCTCTAAAGTATAAAACATTTTCCCTTATACTTGTGTGTACCAGATCAGATATACATTTATCTTAGACTATAGTTACTTAGTGTGTAATAGGCACATATATTTAAAAGTACCTTAAATTTTTAGAATAAAATTTTAGAAGAAACAAATTGTTTGTTTATTAAATCTCCAAATATTATGTAACACGTGTGTCACAAGGCTGGTCTGTTGCTGTACAAATATGCGTTAGCGTACCTCGTATCCCTAAAATATTTTAATGGCTCGTTCAGAAACTTCCGTTTCCTTATGTTAAATCAGAAATATACATTGCTAATAATAATTTTAATAATTTCTGTGGGAATAAAACTTGGGTTGCTCTAATGGCAGGTATTAAAATGTTAGACTTTTGATAACTTCAACATCAATTTAAATTATAAAAATATATATTTTAAACTACTTTAAACTTTTTATCTTACACTACTATTATCCATATTAATTATGAAATTCTAATGGATCATGTTCACATTTATATCCACACAAAAAAATATAAGGCTCTTTATAGTGTAGTTACACCCTCAAACCTCTCTGCATGTTTGCCACTAACGAACAATGTATCAACTGTTAGGTTTCGTTTTAAATAATTGGAGAACCAGACTATGAGGCGTTTCATCTTAGTCCTCAAAGGTAACAATGAATCTGTCGCCTACTTTGTCATAAGTAACAAGTGTCTATGAGGTGCTGTAACCACACTTACTATGGGGTTTGTGAGCAGTTAGCCCATATATATAATACTAATAACCATATTAAAATTATAAATATCAACGAACGCTTGCATTATATACTAACTTAAAATATACCGATTTACTGTCGAATTTTCACCACTGGACGACCACTAGCAATTATAATTGCGAGTACGGCAAGTAAAATATATTATAGTGTCATAACTGTAAACATAGGGGTTACACACATAAACTGTAAACAATTTGTGGAACTAGGTTTAATCGCCTACAATTCAGATGAATTCTATTGAGTCTTGGCTTAAAATAATGAAAGCCTGAAAGTAGTAGTAGTAAAATTAGTTGTGGCTTTCGGCTAAAATTGCTTCAAAAAGTTTCTACACTCGGGAAAATAATATAAATAAAGTTAACTTTCGTTACATACGTCAAAAACACATAAGACCTGAATATAGTGATTTTTTTATCGAGGTATTCCGAATAGTGACGGTGTAAGAATATCCACTACCCTATATCATCCCGTGTGTATGGTACAAGGCGACAAAGGGGAAAAAGGAGATGAGCAGCAGCGTCTTCCTGATAACAACTGAAGGTCAAAAAATTGAGGTTGCCAACCTATCTGCCAAGCGTGATAACTATGGCAAAATCCCCCTATGAGACAATATACGGGGGAAGCCGAGTTCAGGACTTTTACAGGCTATATTGGTAACGGTAAGGGTGAGGCTCATATGCAGCAGTGGATGGTTTTCCAGAGCTACAAGAAAAGAAAGATATGTAGAATGTAATCAAATTTACGAACCGGAGATTGGAAATAGCGTCAAAAGTGCGAGACTTTACTTATATCGAATGCCATCTCGCTTCGTTTCGTAAGTAAGATAAGGAAGATCTGTAAGTAATCTTAATTACTTAACTATTTCATTTGAAGGAAAACAACGCAGCTCACTTTATAATCATTCATTTTATTTTAAAATACAATAAATGTTTCTAATTCTCGCTTAGAGAAGTCGCTAAATTTCTAGAACGGTTCTACGTGACGGCACTTTTCCAACTTCAGGCAATTTATTGGAAAACGCTGGTATAAAATATAGCCAATTTCGCTTCCTATTTTGCAGCAAGCTACCTATTTAAAGCCATATTCGTGGCATTTTGTTCCTTAAAAGGATTATTATGATATCGTACGTATTTCTGACACATAGGCCATTGTTATTACTTATTTGATGAATTCTTTAATGGTGAATTTTTCTTAAAATAAATAGTAGGAGCACCCTTAAAGTACTCGAAAGCGAGACATCTAATAAAGATCTGTATCTTGCAAAAACGTTTTCAGCACTTTAGCTTTTAATCCACCTGCCATATGGATTGTTTTGTGTTTGGCTTGTTTTACACACGATTTTTCCATCATTTATAATTTTAATACTTCTTATTAATGTGAATTTTGAATACCAGCGTAAAATAGTAGCTTAACACTGCTGTGTTTCGTATACTGAGTGTAGAGAACTGGAGATCCTTTTTAATGGAAAAGAGACATTCCATCTTAGTCCTCACGGGTGACAACGCATCTGCATTTTGATTCGCAAACGGGGATAAATGTAGATGTCTATGGGCCACAGCAACCACTTACCATCAGGTGGACTGTGTGCTCGCTTGTCACCCCTATCCTATAAAAAAAAGAATTTCTTGAGAAAATATTGCATACTCGCAAACGTAATTCACATAAATAATAGGGTGTAAAAACTAACAACACTTTCATATAATACTTTCACTGTCCGGTTTCCAGGCACAATATTAAGACAATATCAATGAACCATACTATGTGGGTCACGGAACAGTGAACGTGTTAAAGTCTCTGATATCTACTAACAAATGTAGTACAGTCAATACATGCAGCTTTGATATTTTGTGATGAATTCGTTTGTCAAACAAACTATTCGAACCAACAAACGATTTCATAACGAACTATTAAGGAGTATATACTTATACCTCTTGCGTTTTAGTGAAGATTCTGCAACTAGAGAGGTACATTTCTGGCAGTGAAATGAATAGACTAATGAAGGAGAAGATATTTCTGTAATTAAAAAAGTCTCCTGTTGTTGATCTTTATAAATAATAGACCTAAATGGACTGTATAATAACTATTTAGCCAAAATTGTACATGTACAATATATGAATTGAAGAGGACTAGAGAGTAATAGCGCGCGTAGTCGTCGGTGACTCAATCTGAAGTGGTCTTGATGTGGCGGTCAGCTGTGGTCACGCGATGCTGAGTCCCCATCTCAAAGTATCTTCATCGAAACGTGAAGTAGCAACTCATATAAGGCCCAATACTAAATGCTACCCGCGCTAGCCCCAATGATTGTTGAAAGGCTTCAGCAACGTCACTTATCGCTCACTTAAATATTATCTATCTCTATACCTGTCTCTTTTTATTGTCGGCATACCTACGGGTCTATATGGTATGGGAGCGTTATTAAAATTATTAGGCTGCTATTGTTTGTTAAGAGGATTTAAAATTAGCATAGGATATTGTGTGTACGGAAATTGAATGGTTCATACGCGGTCATGCGTATCGGACCCGTGGGCAAAGGTTTAGGTACTTGTGATACCTGTGATTTCTTATCTGCGGCAGATTCACTACGATTCTGAAGATATGTCACATTTAACTCTCCTTGCACAAACTCGAGGGCCTTTTCAACACTATCAGGATGCATGCATCGTATGCGAGAGCCAAGAGGCTCTCGCATACGAAGGAACAAAGTTTATCTTTATAAAATTGTCTTGATGATGAAGTAACTTTCATTCGTAAGGATAAATAGGCCATGCCTAATAATAACGCTCATAAATCACTTTTAAATTTTCAATATTTTTTCGTCACAAAATACCAAATTATGGCTTATGTATAAGAAATAGACATATGGTATCGCGGACTTTTTTTAGACGGAATAAAGGTCTATATTTTTCTAGAACATTGTATTTACGTATCCCTAACGATAACACCAGCGTACGCGGATAAATCATTTCGGGAGTGCTTTTTCTTCTGACTTGCTTATCAAATATCCATATTTAAGGCTAGCTGAGTAATGTAGCTTAATACTAGATAGCTTATACTATTTCGCATGAATTCAGCTATAATATACAAAAAGAATTTTTCAAATCGGACTGGTAGTTCCAGAGATTAGCGCGTTTAAACAATCAAAAAAACAAAAAACTCTTCCGCTTTATTATATTAGTATAGATACCATTCACGAGACATAGTTTAGGTAATGCGTTACCTTTGATTTGGTTTATATATTCCTCTATAATCTGATCACACAAACATGTAAAGCGAAGCAAAATGTGCGAGTTACCGTCGAGTTTGGGTACTAGGCGTAAGGCCTTAAAAATTACGTCAACATCAGTCATTATTGCTGATCCTCGACAACGTGGTTCCTCAGAATCACTCAAAAATTGATTTAAGTCTACACTTTATTCCTATTTGTATCTAAATTAAGTCTACGGGCCGCCTTATTGTGTGCAAGATTGCCTAGGATGAAAAATCTTAGAGGTAAAACAAAAGATAAATTAAATAAGTAAAAAGGGAAGCAACACAAAAACAATTTTGGTGTTTTTCTCATAAACTGCATTCGGGATCCTCTGGGATCGATTTCTTGATTTATCCTCCAGCAGGGCTCCAGGTTCTTTTTAAAGATACTCGAAGACGCGCGATCGCTACCGTCGCGATTTTTTTACGAAGGGATTTCGATGTGTGAAAACCCTATCAAAACTACCTCAAGACATCTTGCGTATCCTACCGACTGCGCCAAATATAGTAACCACAACCGGAGGACCCAAAAAGATCAAAATTATTTTAATAAATTTAATAAAAATTCGTTTTACAATTAAACCTTAGTCTATGTCTGATCGATGCTAGATACAGAATGGTCGATTTGATTCTATACAATAAAAATGTTGCAATCCGGTAAACGCGCATTGACATCAATCGGGGTGCAGAGTTAGCAGTGGTGATCACGTTGGGTCCGGGTTGCGACACATGTGGGCAGCGTCAGCAGGTGCTGTATCGAGGTCATCGCTTATTGCAAATTATTAGGAAGAGCTTGATATAACAAACGTCTCAAATTAAAAAAATAAATACATAACGTTTGCTAATTTTCAAGGAGCAATTTAAAGTGGTTTTGTTGGCCCTGTTTGTACACAAGTGTTGCATCATGCAATTCTAGTGCACAGTTCTCAAGAGTAACGACTCTCAATTTGCACTAAATTTCTCTTACCTCTGACACAATGTAAATTAATTACTCTGAATTGCCACTGTACTCTGTTCATTTTAGCATATTTTACGTAAGCAAACTATACATCAGGTTATTTATGAGTGCAACTAAGTGATCATTAGAATACATTTGCAAATTAACCGAAGATGGCAAAGCGAACTGATTTAGCCTAACAAAAGCCTATTAATCTTGCCTTGAAGACGCCCACGTTGCAATTCAATAGAAATACAACTAAAAAACTGTGTAAAAAAGGTGTGATATACCTTTAATTTAACAAATCGCCAGCAAGCATGCGCCACCTTGCTAAGGTTCACCTATTGTATTAGGTAAAGATAGATCAACTTTTTTAGAATTTGTAAACTAGTTGTAGGATTTTCTTGACACTCTAAACTTGAAACATTGTAGAAAGTATTTTCAGGCGTATTATTTGTCTCAATAGATTATTAATATTTTATAAGTCATAGTACAAATAGAAATGTAAAAAAACTTTAGTGTAATCATAAACAGAAACAAATAAAATCGTAATACAGCCAATTGTAACTTGATATATAAAAAAAAAAATATTTATTCATATCATTCCTTTCTAGGATCGTCTAGTTTATGATAATTGTTTTCTATTGAGATGTTTATTTTGTTCACAAAGTTTATTATAAGTGCTCACGATAAAGATCTCCTTAATATAATTTAAAGCAATTTAATATATTTCGAAAGACTGATTGTTACGAGTATTGTTAAGTTTTAAGTAAGTGAATTTATAAAACTAGCAAATTTAGCCGTCTGGATATTAGAAAAAGTACGTTTACCTGGCTAGTGGTGCTATCTAGGGATATTCAAGAGTCATTGATTTTATTTAAAGTAAATAACCTTTCGTTCTTCTTGAAAAAATAAGCAACACATTATTTTATGTGATGGAGCCGTAAGAAATTGACGCGTTATCGCAGAGATGGTTTATATATGAATGAATTACGTCACAGCCTATCAAAATTTGATTGATAAACTTAGCACTCCCTCTTGGTATGCCGGATAGGAAGGATATTTGCCATAGTTACCATGCCTGGCAGGCGAGCAACTGCAGTTTCGTTTTCGTTTACGTTTATTTAGAGTTTTTAGCAGGACAATGCTGCTGCTTATCTCCTGTTTTTTTTTTATAGAATAGGGTGACAAACGAGCACAAAGTCCACCTGATGATAAGTGGTTGCTGTGGCCCATAGACATCTACATCTATCCTCGTTTGCGAATCAAAACGCAGATGCGTTGTCACCCGTGAGGACTAAGATGGAATGCCTATTTTCCAGTAAAAATGGTCTCCGGATCTCTACACTCACCATACGAAACACAGCAGTGTTAAGCTGCCATTTTACGCTGGTATTCTGTGAGAGCATGGTCCTCTTCCCTGGTCGAGCCGACCCATTCGTGCTACAACTATATTACTAATATAGCTGCAGCATGGCTCTACCACGTATAAAAAGCCTTTTCCATTTGCCTTTGTCGCCACTTACGACAACAACGGGGTAATAGTACGCATTAAATACATGAATAATTCTTCTGTCTAAGAGAATCAAGTAGTCTATAACACTTTTTAGGGCGTTACTCACCGGCTACGGTTGTCGGAGAGTTAAGGGACTCGAGGATCAAAATAAAAGTATCCCAGGGCGCCTGTTGTTGGATGATTAGTAAATGAAAATGATAAGTTACATATACAGACAAAAAGTAGTTTATTTCCTTCTACGGTTCACATATATATAGCTCCAAATATCCAGTTTTCACTTTAAAATACCCTACGAACTGAGGTTTTGACTAACCTGGTGGATTACACAATATTACACTGTTTATGGTCAATCCCGCGAAGCAGTGAGGCAACAGATATCCTCCAGGTGTACGCCGGTCGCGGTCTCCTGGCCGCCCAGTCCCAATATAGCCACCCGTTGAAGCTGCCTCGCCTCGTTCACATTGTTGAACTTGATAATGGACCATACTCTAAGTACGGACTAAGGACTAAGGACTAAGGACTAAGGACTAAGGACTAAGGACCCCTATGACAAGGCAAAAGAATCTATGAAACACCGTGTACCGTTAATTAGAGCACATGTGCTTTTAAGAAGACAAAAACATTAAGTACTTACAATTTATGGGATGATGTGTTTCAACACATTAAACTGCCAGTAGACATTGTGTTTAAGGGGCCGTACGCCCAAGTAGTCGTCACTTTAAATTCATGTTCCGGCGTTTCGATTCAAAAATTATATATGTGCGTGTCCGATCATTACAACGGCTCGCTCCAAAAAGAACTAGGCCTCCCTTGGGCTACACGCCACCGTTGATCCGTGGTAGGATTTCGAACTAACACGAAAGGTCAATTGCATGCAATTAGCTAGCTCGATTCGTCAATATACGTTTCTAGTTACTTCGGACTAATGACGTTAGATGGCGCTCTGAAGTCTGTTCATCGCATGTAATAACGTAAATATGCTAAAATAATGTACACGAAAATTTTCGTGTTACACATCCCCTTTGCTTGGGTTAAAAAGTTCTTCGTAATGAAGATACTTTTTCCGAAGACATTTCGTGCCACCTGCAGAACAACGACTGAATACCAAAGACAGTGAAGAAGTTGTAATGCGTCTCTAATCCAATCTGGCTAAAAACATTCGCACGGATAGTAAATTCCAAGTCACCCATGCACCAACAACTAACAAGTACCAAGCCATCACTTAATCACTTAATTACGACGTTTAATCTTACACAAGGCTCATTATTACTCTACTTATTACCTAATTTTCATTTCTGTATCTGTATACCTAGTAACATTATATTCCACTAAACAATTTGACCTCAAAATGTAATTACCTACTTGTGTTGTTAACACAAAAAAAAACACTACCACAAATTTACCTACTTGTGTTGTAAGTTAGAAAATACTACACTAATTGTTATACCTATATTAACCTAATGGCATGCAACTTTATTTACATTTATTCCTACATGTTTTTACAATAATGAAATATAACCGCCTATGAATAATTACGTTCCCGAATCCTACGCGCGAATAGTCTATTACCATTCATGCGGTGCGTGACGTAACATCACGGGACAGAAACGAATACCTACAGTGCACTAAGCCTACACACGATATTTACGTTTCGACTCGACTTTTCTCTAAGTAGTCGAAAAACGAACGTGTTCTTATTTATTAAGTTGAGTAGTTAAGTGATTTGGAAATCATATTAAGTGTTAAGTTAAGTTAAATATCTATCTCGCATTAAGTTAAGTGAATTAACGTTTAATCACATTAAGTTAAAAGAAACAGCTTAAGTAATGCTACGCACTGGCTGGTATGCATTTTCTTATATAATGTCCAGAGTGCGGACATAAAGAACAAATTCTTATCTAACTCGCGCCGATGTTCACAACATAAGATGACCTACTAGTTATGTATCGCTCGTTCATCAATACAATCACAGCTTATTTATCTCAGAAAGTTCACCGGTGGAAATGAATTTTGAAAATGTTAATAAACATTTTCAAAATTCATTTTTTCATTCATTCATTCTTACATTCTTTCACTCAATCATACTCATCACTCACATTCTACAAAACTATTAGTCATCTTGTTTAAGGATGTCTTTTATGTGAAAATTACCTAGTGTCTTACCTTCCGTGCTGGCTAAGGTATACACTAAAGGTGATAATTTCGCTGTTATGACACATTTTTGAAATTTTGGTGCTAGTTTAGCCGTAAATCTCTTTGAGGCATTAGATAGGTAATGGGTACGTTTATATACAATCTGACCTACTTTTAACTCAACATGTCGTTTTCTTAAGTTATAGTACTTTTCATTTCTAGAATGAGCATTTTTAATATGCTTTTGTACCTTTTTAAATATGGTGCCTAATTCCGCTAATTTTTTACTGTATGCTTGTGGTTCACCGAGAGTTACTTGTGATCTTTGAACTGGCTGAGGGCTATCTAAGCTGTGTAACATTCCATCTATTATGAATTCTCGTCCGTGCACAAGAAAATACGGAGTAAACTTAGTGGTATCATTCACGGCTGAATTAAGTGCGCATTGCAACTGTGGGATGTTCTCGTCCCATCGTTTATGCTCGGTACCTACATAACATGATATACCGTTAACTACGTTCCTAATCGCTCTTTCGGCTTGATTTACCTGTGGGTGATAACGCGGGTTATAATAGATATTCGGTACGTTATATTTATGTAACAGTTGCCTAAACTGATTAGACACATACTGTGGGCCATTGTCAATATAGATAGTCTTACATACGCCATGTACTAGGAACACTTTCTCTTCTATGAACTTAGCGACCGCAGCGCCTGTTGCGATCCGTATAGGATGCAACATGACATACTTGCTAAAATAGTCTGTACATACAATTAAGTGAATATTCCTATTGCGAGAAACCGGAAATGGGCCTAGCAAATCGCAACATATGGCCTCCCAGGGTTTGTTAACCTCCTTCGGGTTTCCCATTAAACCAGGTCTAGCCGTGTTGACGGGTTTGTATTGTTTACATATCTCGCATTTTTTAACATATTCTTTCACATCTCGGTACATGCTGGGCCAGTAATAATTAAGACTAAGACGCTTGTGGGTTTTAAAGACACCCAAATGAGCACTAACTGGTTCATCATGACATTTCTTTAAAATATCTAACCTGTCTTCCTCGGGTACCACTAACTTCCAATTAAACTCATTCGTTAACTCATATTTATTTTTAGAGTACCTAAGCAATCTATCGTCTTTTACCATGAAGTGGGGATATTTGCGAGGGTTGGCCTGACAATCTTCGTATACATGTCTATACCACGCATCACTGGTTGCTGGCGTAGCGATTGCATCAACTTGAATCCTACTTAGTGCGTCTGGAATAACATTTAATTTACCTTTTCTGTGTTCTATTTCGAAATCAAATTGACTCAATCGCATGCTCCACCTGGCTAAGCGACCTGATGGGTTATTTAATTTATAAAACCATAATAACGAGGCGTGGTCGGTTATTATTTTACACTTTGTACCTTATACATAAGATCTAAATTGCTCTAATGCGTAAATCACGGCCATAAGTTCTCTCTCCGATGTGGAAAAATTAATTTCATTTTTGGCAAGAGACCGACTGCAGTATGCTATGAGACGTTCTACCCCGTCATAAGTCTGGGTTAAGACTCCGCCCACAGCCACTGAGGAAGCGTCACAATGGATAGAAAAAGGCAAATCAAAGTTTGGACATTTTAGTATCGGAGCAGACACTAAAGCGGTTTTTAAGTGGTGAAATGACTCATCTGCCTCCGTAGTCCATTCAAAGCGGACATTTTTGCTAGTTAACTTATTCAACGGTTTACTAATTTTCAAAAAATTGTTAATGAACCTCCTGTACCAGCCTGCCATGCCTAGAAACCTTTTAACCTCTTTAGCGGAAGTTGGAGTTGGATAATTCAATATAATATCTACCTTTCCCGGATCAGTTCTCAGTCCATGTTTGTCAACTAAATATCCCAAGTACTTAAGTTCTCGACGGCAAAAGATAGACTTATCCATGTTTATAGTCAAGTTTGCGTCCCTGAGTTTTGCGTAGACCTTATGCAAGAGCTGCACATGTTCTGAGAAAGTGCTGGATATTATGATTATGTCGTCTTGGAAACAGAATACTTTGTTGTTAAATTGGGGACCAAATAGCCTGTCCATTAATCTCTGAATTGTGCTTGACGCGGAAACAAGGCCAAACGACATTACATTGAATCTAAATAACCCCCTACGTGGCACTGTGAACGCGGTCTTATCAGCTGATTGCTCGCTATCATAGGGTATTTGCCAATACGCAGCGGAAAGATCTATTGACGTTAGGTATTTCGCGTCGCGGAGCAGGTCCAATATGCTGCTTATATACGGGAGAGGATACGCATCGGGTTTGGAAACTGCATTTAATTTTCTACAATCTAGACAAAGCCTTAGGTCCCCGTTTGGCTTCTGAACTATTACTACAGGTGAGTTCCAAGCTGACTGTGAAGGTGACATAACTCCCAAACTAAACATTCTATCCAATTCTTTTTCAAGTGCTCGTTGCTTAACAGGTGATAATGGATAGTACCTTTGCTTAATAGGTTTGCTATCCCCTGTGTCTATGACGTGATGAATTAAATTGGTACGTCCCAAACCTACTTTAACTGTGTTAATTGTATCAAACTGTTGGACTAACTAATCCATGATTTGTTTTTGTTCTATGGATAAAGACTCGTATTCTTCAAGGCCTTTATTAAGAGAAACCGAATTTATGCTATTACATATTGATGACTCCGACTTTCGGTCAAACTGTACTTCGGATACAAGGTCACTCCCTAAGTCAAACACCTGCCAAAAATCAACACCTAGAATTATAGGTGAAGTTATTTGTGCAACAACATAAAAGTTAATCACTCTGAAATTATTGTTAAATTCAATAGGTAAGGACATATACCCTAAGCAATGCAATCTCGTACCATCAGCAGTTCTCACGTAGTGCTCAGTGTCAAATCAGTTGAGTTGAAATCCGTGTTCTAAAAAGATCAAATGCGCATTATTTCCAAGAATGCTACAAGTTGCACCCGAATCTAATAAGCCAAAAGCTTGTAAGTTCAATATTTTTAATTTTAAGTATGGTCTTATATCCCTAGTATTTTTTTAAACAGAACTACCTCTTCATTATTGGACGTATAAGACCTATTTTTATTAAAGGTGTTGGATAGTTCCGTGTTAACTAGTTTTTTGAATTGCAATTACTACAATCTGAACGCTTAACACCTTTTAATCCACACTTAAAACACACTAACTCTTTCGAATTGCATTGATTGGTGAAATGAGTGTTTAATCCACACCTAAAGCATTTCCTATCCAATTGCTTCGAAGAGCCAGCTTCATTCAGCACAGAGACTTGTTTACTGTGAGATCGCGGCGTTTGTTTATTTAAGTCCGCTGTAATTTTAAAGTTATTCAAGTTAGGTTCACTAAATTGTTCCGCACGCGACCGCGCAATTTCTAACTGTTTGCAATAAAGTTTAAGTTTGTCTACAGAGGTTATATCATGTAAAGCTAAATCTTTCATGTACTCTGGTCTAATGTTATGCATCAAGATTTCGAGTTGTTGTCTACTCGACAACGGCTGAATGAGTCGCGAGAACATTCCCTGCATAATGGAAAGATAGACTACTATCGTTTCGTGTCTGGCCTGTGTACGCTGCCTTATTTCATTTAATAGTTTATAGTCTAAATCGGGAATATCAAAATCGTCCCTTAAGCATTTCAATAATTGTGAATATGAGTGGATATTATCCTTATTACTTCTAAACCAACATAAAGCAGAGTTTTCTAAAAGATCAGAAAAAGCTGAAAGTATGCGAGCTTCAGTAATGTTGCGAGCCTCTTTAAGTTCCTCAAGACGTTCAATAAATACACGAACACACGTGGTTCCGTCAAATTTTAAGTTAAATGTATTTAAGTTCAAGGGTTTATCTTTCACATAGATCACGTTACTTTCCACTTTCTGGTTAGACGGCTGTGCCTGGGTTTCCTTGTACTCACCATCCGTGTCGCTATCTTCAACGTCTATGACACTCAAAATGCGAATCAAACGACTACGGAGATCTGACAAATGCGGACTACTTTCAGAGATACGAGCTAGTCTATCCATCAAATAATTTGCACGACGAGACAGTTTAAGAGTCAAATTGCGATCATCTACTTTACCCGCCTGCAGCTGGGATTCCAGAAGTTCGACCTTTGGGGTGCAGATCTCTAGTTTAGAGGCTATACTGGGTGACTGGAGTGGTTCACACTTTATGCTTCCACGGCGTGCGAGTTTGTACACCTGGCGGATCTGCTTCCTCACTGCATCGGTGGTTACATTTTCATCTGTGGAAATACCAATAATGGCGAGTTCATATCTGATTTCATCTTTATGTAATGAGTCTATATACTTGTGGATCGACATTTTGTTAAAATGTACTGACGGTTACAAGAAAGTCTTAAATCGGTTGATATTAAAAATATCTACTTAAAATAGCACAAATATTTTTATTATGTTAAGTTTTAATTCATTTAAGTACATATAAATCACATTCAAGTTAAACTTTCTTTGTTCTCAAGCTTACTTAAATCTACCTACATCAGAAAAAAAAATGTTAACATTAAATTTCACTAAGTTTTCATATTAAATGGGTTTTTAACAGCTTAAATAGTTACAATTAAGGTTAATTCATCTACTAACATCCAGCAACTTAAGGTTCAACGTTGGGTAGCCACTTTATAACACTTTTTAGGGCGTTACTCACCGGCTACGGTTGTCAGAGAGTTAAGGGACTCGAGGATCAAAATAAAAGTATCCCAGGGCGCCTGTTGTTGGATGATTAGTAAATGAAAATGATAAGTTACATATACAGACAAAAAGTAGTTTATTTCCTTCTACGGTTCACATATATATAGCTCCAAATATCCAGTTTTCACTTTAAAATACCCTACGAACTGAGGTTTTGACTAACCTGGTGGATTACACAATATTACACTGTTTATGGTCAATCCCGCGAAGCAGTGAGGCAACAGATATCCTCCAGGTGTACGCCGGTCGCGGTCTCCTGGCCGCCCAGTCCCAATATAGCCACCCGTTGAAGCTGCCTCGCCTCGTTCACATTGTTGAACTTGATAATGGACCATACTCTAAGTACGGACTAAGGACTAAGGACTAAGGACTAAGGACTAAGGACTAAGGACCCCTATGACAAGGCAAAAGAATCTATGAAACACCGTGTACCGTTAATTAGAGCACATGTGCTTTTAAGAAGACAAAAACATTAAGTACTTACAATTTATGGGATGATGTGTTTCAACACATTAAACTGCCAGTAGACATTGTGTTTAAGGGGCCGTACGCCCAAGTAGTCGTCACTTTAAATTCATGTTCCGGCGTTTCGATTCAAAAATTATATATGTGCGTGTCCGATCATTACAACGGCTCGCTCCAAAAAGAACTAGGCCTCCCTTGGGCTACACGCCACCGTCGATCCGTGGTAGGATTTCGAACTAACACGAAAGGTCAATTGCATGCAATTAGCTAGCTCGATTCGTCAATATACGTTTCTAGTTACTTCGGACTAATGACGTTAGATGGCGCTCTGAAGTCTGTTCATCGCATGTAATAACGTAAATATGCTAAAATAATGTACACGAAAATTTTCGTGTTACAAGTCCATAACATACCGCGGGTGTCATAAGATGCGACTCATGGAAATTAAATTGAAGATGGGCAGCAGCATCTTCCTGATGACTACTTAAAATGATAAAATATTGCGGTTGCCAACCCGCCTGCCTAGTGTAGCAAATATGGCCAATATCTTACTTTTAATGCAGTGGATTAAAATAGGCTGTACATAATTTATTCTAATTATTTACTTTTTATTTATAGTGTATTAACTGTATTTCAGGTGTATGTGATAACAAAATAAATACTCTACCAAAATTTTCTGTCTCTTTTATAAAATTAATACGGTGGGTAGTCGCAACGTAAACACGCGAATTTAGTGTGCGCAATTTTAAATTAATTACAATTATTATTATATGTTTATTGTGATTATATATGTTGTAAAATCAACTAGACTCACCTATACCCACTGCTTACTACTTCTTCTTAATTAAAGGATATCTGGAAGACTTTTTTTATGTCAACAATGGATGTTCAACTGGCAAATAATCTGTCTGAACTTGAGAAGATGTTTGAATCCCGAATATGTGAATACGAAAAGAAGCTGCAAAAAGTGAACATGGAAGGCAATTGGTCACATACAGATTTCGTCATCTTCAGTAGAACGTGAGTTTTGTGAATTCAAATCCTTTGTTTGGCAATCTCTTTCAGCAATGAAACTCAAATCCAATTACTCTGCCTTGGGCTTGATAGGCATGAAATGGCTATGAGAACAAAAGTGCTCTTATTTCATGGGCTGCCCGAAAAGCAAAATGAGAATCTCAATGATGTGGCGTATGAACTAATATCCAGCCAATTGCAGTTGCCTGAGGTGAAAAAAGTTTGTTTGAAGGTCTGTTATCGACTGGGCACCTCACAAAATAAGACCCGACCTGTGCTAGTTAGATTTTATGATACCGAACACAGGCAGTTGATATGGGATAGTAAAATCGGACTTAAGGGCTCCGGTATAACCATCTCCGAGTTTTTGACCAAGACTAGGCATCAAGTATTCACTTCAGCGCGTAAACATTTTGGCATAAAACATTGTTGGTCGTCCGAAGGCAATATAATAATAAGTCTTCCCGATAAATCTCAAAGAAAAATTGAAAGTATGGCAGAATTAGAACTGCTCGCAGCTAAATATCCGTCCAGTTCAGATGTAAGCAATGCACCACAAACTGAAACAATGGCATCTCCTAAAAAATCTTCGACGAACAGTGCAAACGTTCCTAAGAAAACACGCCGGTGTTAATATTGTTTTTGTGTGGTTATATATTACATTTGTACAAAGTCCCATATTTGGCCGTATTATGTATAATGCTTCATGTCGGTAATCAAAACTTTTGTTTGTACTATAGTTAACCAATATAGTTTTCTTTGTAGGTACATTATCAATCGTATTACACTGCTTGCAAAAGATCACTTTACACTTTAATAAGTATTTACTTTGAATACGTTCATAGCTTGAACGTTTGACATCAAGTAAAATAAAGGTATTCTGAGTCATTGGCGTTCAACACAAATGAACACATTTGTGTTGAACGTCGATGTCGTGGAATATTTTTATTTTATTTTTTAAATTATATGTGACCTTTCGTTACAGATTTTTTTAGAAAGTGATAATAGATATTCTTTATTGCACGAAACACAAATTATCTTAATCTTAAGAACTTATATTTTATTTATATTAGTAATATTATATTTTATAGATAGGTAGTACATTGTTTGTACTATCTATAAAATATAATATTACTTTAGTAGTATTGTTACTTTAATATCATATAGTATGTGTTTATATTGATTTGTACAGTATACTGTAGCCAGCTTTCTTTTTATTTTCTTTTTTTTCTATTTTATCACACTAATTGTTTAATTACTAATGTAAGTTGTAAGTATAAATTTCTTCCATCACGCCAGTGAGTAAGATGAGTTGCCCTTAATGTTAGTTTCTTTTTCTATATATAGTATTGTATAAGTATAAGATAATTTATTTTTAATTTACTTACATATTATTTTATATTTTTGTAATATTTTTTTAAATATTTTATTATTGTTGTGCCTTTTTTTAAATATGTATACAGATAACGATACAGATAATAATGATAGCTTTTTCTCATGTTCGTCTTCATCTAACAGCTTTTTAAGCCTGGACTCGGAGCCTTCCGTAGATCTTAACCTGCATGATCGTATTTCAACCCTCTTTTCTCAATATCCTGACAATCTTAATATAGCTCACATAAACGCACAAAGTATTCCTTGCCATTATTCTGACCTTCTCGCATCCATTAACATTACTCTAGATGCTCTTCTAATTTCTGAGTCTTTTCTTAAGCCTTCCCTGCCTTCTATTCAATATTCACTACCTGGTTTCGTTCTTATTCGTAACGATAGGGTAGGCAAAGGTGGTGGAGGTGTTGCTATCTATTTACGTTCGGAAATTCCTTACAGGGTTATTAGCGTATCTCCATCAACTTACTCGGAATCTGCGGAACATTTGTTCCTTGAAATCACACTTTATCATACAAAAATTTTCCTTTGAGTATTGTAAAGTCCTAACCTTAATATCAATTACTTTGATACATTAGATACACGTCTTCTTAATAGTTTCTGTCCTGTATATAGCCATGTAATCTTGATGGGGGATTTCTACACATGTTGAATTAAAAATGATTTACGTACTTATAAATTGCCTAGAATTTTACAACCGATGTGTAAACTTGTTTACAACCATAACACCTAGAAATCTTGCCTCTATCTGCCACCCACCACTTTCCCAATTGTACTGCATCTCTTCTAGACCTGATTATCGTGTCGTCTTTAAATAGTGTTGCTAACCACGGACAAATATGTGCCTCATTTTTATATCACGATCTCATTTACTTATCTTACCGTGTACGTCCCCCTAAGCGCAAGTCAAATTTTCGATATCTTAGAGGTTATAAGGGCATTAACTTGGAGACGTTGAGGAGCGATGCTAGTTTAATTGACTGGACACCGGTTATTGATTGTTTTAACATTGAGGACAAAGTGATTAACTTCAATTCTCTAATTTTAGATTTATAAAATCACCATGCACCAGTAAAATGTGTGAAAATAAGACATAACCCTGCAACGTGGATCACAGCTGATATAGAAGACCTGATGGCGCGTAGAGATAAAGGTAAAAGAAAGTATAAGCGATATCCCCTTGTACGCAATTTAATCACCTTTAAAATACTACGAAATCGCTGCAATCGTTTGTGTAGAGATGCTAAAAGGCGTTATTTTCATGATACCCTTACAAATTGCGATACTGCAAAAGCCTGGAGTTTTCTGAGATCTGTCGGTGTCGGAAAATATTCTGCTAGTGTAGGAAGTGAAATTAACTTCGATAGTCTCAACGAACATTTTGCCAACCCTCCTGTCATAGTTTCATCATTCACCAAAGCCAGAACCCTACTTAAATTATCCAAATGCCTAATTCGTCATTATTCCTCATTTAATTTCACTTCTCTTACTAAAGATGATACTATGCGATCCGTCCTTGCAATTTCATCTACTGCTATGGGAAATAATAACATCTGCTCTAAAATGATTACGTTGATTCTTCCCTTTCTCCTCCCTATTCTTACTTATATCTTTAATTTCTCTTTATCTTCTTGTTGCTTTCCGTCGCCATGGAAGTTAGCTCATATTATTCCTATACCCAAAGTTTCGAATCCTTCATCTGCAACACATTACCGGCCTATTTCCATTTTACCATTTCTTTCAAAGGTGCTTGAACATATTGTCCACACACAATTGGCCAAGCTTCTTAACCGTAACAATATATTAAGTACTTTTCAATCCGGTTTTCGGCCTGGTCACAGTACAACTACTGCTCTCCTCAAGGTAACGGATGATATCCGGTGCGGTATAGACGAAAAATATTTAACTGTACTTGAGCTGCTAAATTTTAGTAGTGCCTTCAATTCTATTGATTTTGTATACTTCTTAGCATTCTTCATTCTATTAATGTGTCACCTTCAACTATTCAATGGTTTGATTCCTACCTCCGTGGCCACTCTCAGTGAATTCGTACGAATGAAAATTTATCTAAGTGGTGCAATCTAGCTACGGGTGTACCTCAAGGTGGCGTCCTTTCTCCTTTACTATTTTCTATCTTTATCAACTGTATCAGCCAGGCGATATCTTCAAATTTCCATCTCTATGCAGACGATTTTCAGCTGTATCGTCATTTTCTAGTGACTCAAGCAAATTCAGCATTGTTTGAAATAATGATTTCTTTTATTTACGCGAACACTACACATTTTTAAATAAAACTAATTTTACGGATTTTATCGCGTATATTAATCTATTTTTATATTCCCGACGTTTCGGGTGCTTTCCAGCACCCGTGGTCACGGGGAACTGAGGTGTTTGACGTCCTGCTGTCATAGTTAGCCCGGCTACCTTCAGTTTTATAATATTAATTTTTGGTCCGATTTACGCAGAATGAGCTTAGAGTATCTTGAAGTCTAGCATTGGTATACTTGGGTTTGGATTTGATTTTATTAATTATGGGATCCCAAGCAGATGGCAGCACCCATCCATCTTCTCTATTGAAATTAGGATGTTTTTTAATTTCAATAGCCTCGCGAATCATCCTTGGGAGGAATCGGTGTTCTTTTGCGAGGATTTGTGGTCTAGCAAATCTAATGTAATAGCGGGGACGATCTTGAACATGTTCACAAACTGCAGACTTCCCGATACGTCGGTGCTTCACGTCAGCTATATGTTCTTTAACGCGGGTTTTAATAGATCTTTTTGTTTGTCCTATGTACGAGAGACCACATTCACAATCCAGCTTGTACACTCCTGCATCTTGTAGAGGGATATGACACTTGACGGATGGTAAAAATTGACCAATCTTCTTCAGCGGCTTGAAGTATGTTTTAATGGAAGCTCGCTTCAAGATGTAGCCAACATTGTCTGTGACTCCTCTGACATAGGGTAGTACAGCAGGCACACGCTCGACTGTGGCTGGCTTCACTCGGTCACTGTGACTTAGGCGCGGGACCCGAAGCTTGTTGTCTTGCAGTACTTGCTCGACGTGCTGAAGCCCGGCGGCCAGATGTTTTCTGTCACAGATCCCTCGTGCTCTCTGAAACAAAGATTTTCCCACGGTAGCTAACTGTGAAGGATGATGGTGAGATTCACCATTTAGATATCGGTTGGTATGGGTATTTTTTCTGTACACAGTATGACCAATAGTGTTATCAGGATTTCGGATGACTAAAACATCTAGGAAAGCTAAAGTATTGTTTGCCTCTAACTCCATTGTGAATTGTATTTTAGGGTTTATGGAATTAAGGTGGTTTAAAAATGCAGTTACTTTGTCAGATGGTAAAATTGTGAAAGTATCGTCTACGTACCGCTTGTAGAATATTGGATTTACAGGAGCAGTAAGAAGGGCTTTCTCCTCAAACTCCTCCATGAATATGTCGGCGACTACGGGAGATACAGGTGAGTCCATTGCCACTCCGTCTACTTGCATGTAGAACTCTTCTTTCGACTATAAATAGCCAGATGTGAGGCAGTGTTTGAGTAATACTGCATATTCTGTAGGCATGTTGTTATCTTCTAGCTTTCTAGTAACAATTGAGATGCAGTCTTCAATAGGTAGGCATGTGAATAGTGACTGAACATCAAAACTGACCATAGTTTCATTGTCAGCGAGATGTAGGTCTTTAATCTCACTAACAAAATGGTATGAATCCTTTGTTTGTGCTCTGGTATGTCCTCTTAGTGCTGACAGTATTTTAGCCAAGTGTTGAGCCAACTTATAAGTTGGTGAATCGATCTGGCTTACTATAGGACGTAGTGGAGCGTTTAGTTTATGTATTTTCGGTAACCCATACAACCTCGGTGGTTTGGCACATGATGGTATTGTCGAATTCACGTCGAGATCTAATTTTTCGGAGTATTTCTTTATTAAATCAGTAGTTGTTTGAAGTGTATTAGTTGTAGGGTCTATTTTGACCTTTTTGTATTATATGTACTTACGTCCGATAAAAGTTGTTGTATTTTGAAATTATACTCTGACGTGTCCATTATTACCATAGCATTTCCTTTATCCGCGCGGAGAATCGTGAGCTCTGGTCTGTTGCGTAAGTTGTACAACGCTTTAAATTCGTCTTTGGGGAGGTTTAGTTTCGGTGCTGAACTTCGACATAACAAGGACGAAATGTCTTGACGTATAACCTCTAAATCCTCTTTATCGATATTATTTTTAAACAGACAATCCTCAACACTACAGATAATTTCCTCGTACGGGATTTTTTGCGCCGTTATAGCAAAATTCAAGCCTTTCGACAATACTTCTATTGTAGGTTCGTCCAGTGTTTTTTTTGACAAATTATTGACCGTGCTTTGTTTATTGTTTGCGTCTGTGGTCAACGGTTGTTGCGTTTCGTTTCTACGTTGACATGGATGTTTGGCATTTGATTTGATAGTTAGTTTTTAATATTTTTCTATTTGTTTGTCTTTGCATTCATTATATTTCGATATTTCGCGTTTGTTTAAAGTTTCAATGCAATTATTAAAATCAAATGTCGTTAAAACTGTCTTTAACTCACTGGAAAAATTGTCTATGGTATTATTTATGATTTGTAAATCGAACCGTTTTTGCTGAATCACCGTTCGTAACAACTTTTTACTTGCCTGATTTAAGATCTTAGCGCTTCCTCGAATGTCCTTTTTAGTGGATATTTTGACGCATGTAGGAATGAGGTGGTGGTCGCGACATCGTTTCAGAAAAGTTAATGCCGTTAGATATCTTGCGCGCTTGGTCATGATATCTTCTAATCGGCGAATTTTATTTGCAATTACCAGTCCGTACTGGTTTACAAATTGATTTCTTATATTTACGCGAACACTACACATTTTTAAATAAAACTAATTTTACGGATTTTATCGCGTATATTAATCTATTTTTATATTCCCGACGTTTCGGGTGCTTTCCAGCACCCGTGGTCACAGGGGACTGAGGTGTTCACTCATTTCTCTTGTCCAAACATTTATTTTCCCGATTCTTGATTATGCTGATGTCTGTTATTTGGATGCGACTGAGGAGCAATTAAACAAACTTGAGCACTTGCAAAACTTATGTATTCGATATATTTTCGGGCTAAAAAAGTATGACCACGTCTCATCCTATCGCAAACAGCTCAAGTGGCTCCCAATCCGACTTCGCAGGAATACCCGAATCCTATGCCTCCTCTTTAACATACTATACAATCCAACATCACCACCGTATCTACGTGATCGATTCCACTTTGCGCACTCCCCCGATACAGTTTGCAGATCACATTTAAAAACCCTTTATAATTTCCCTTCCTGCAGAACTAAGTCCTATTCTCACTCTTTTACAGTACATGCAGTTACGTTATGGAATTCTCTTCCTGCTGCAATTCGAAAGGCTCAAACAGTGTCCGTGTTTAAAAGGCGAGTTAAAGATCACTATCTTTCTTTGTCGTCCCAGTGATTTAATGTCTGACTTGTGTGTATATATATATATATATATATATATACATATTACTAAATACTAAAGTAATATTTAGTGATATGTATGTTTGCATGTATATGTTTTTATTAGCTTTACTTTATATTAAGTATATTAATATTATAAAATTTTATTATGAGAGTGCACACTAGATCCGCTTCTCTTTGAATTTGTCCAGTATCAGGCCTGCTGGAAGAAATTTCAATATGAAATAAGCAGTGCCTTTGTACAAAATAACTTTATTTTTTTTTCACTGTAACTGTTACGGCCTACAGCTGCCCCTTCAGAGGTAAAATCACCCGGGGCCCATGAGCGGAAGAT
This sequence comes from Parnassius mnemosyne, assembly GCA_963668995.1. Taxonomy (NCBI): domain Eukaryota; kingdom Metazoa; phylum Arthropoda; class Insecta; order Lepidoptera; family Papilionidae; genus Parnassius; species Parnassius mnemosyne. The sequence goes on along the minus strand of CAVLGL010000079.1, from coordinate 35,813,456 downwards.
TCAACGGGCAGCCGCGGGTTCGAGCCCGAATGGCTATATGGAAAATTCTATCCTACTACACTTTAATTGGGAGAATGTCTCAAGGTTCGGTCAGAACGGAGGTGTGTATGTGCATGTGTATTGGTGTTTTTGTGATGTGGATGTGATTAACTTAACTGGACCGTTGAAGTCGGCAGCTGCCCTGACTCCGGCACCGCCCCAAATTATGGTAATCTCCAGCGGCGTCACCCACGGTCAATTTCTTTCTTCTTCACTATGTCAGTCTATTAACTTTATTGTACAATTAACTAACTTCAAGACGCGACTAACTACCGTTTATTATAAAGCGTACAAAGCAGCATGAATGCTGCATGTTCGGATCAAAGGTCACCTCCGTTTCGCGTGGCAACAATTATTTCTAGAACCTAACACGACCTTCTCTAATGTCACAAAGTTCAGGGTTCAACCGACAACGGAAAATGTTTCAGAACTTAGAATAACAAAATTCGCGGTAAATTAGGCACGCACAGCACACAATTCAGACGTTGATCGCAATCAATGTTAACTTTCTAATAATTTGTCCACCCGGCGTCTAATTCTAGACTAAAATTCCTCGTCGTTGCACAATTTGCTAACAAAAACGACTCTTAAAAAATGGAGGTTATCCCGAGCGACTTCACGACGTGCGATCGACAGCACTGTATTCAAACAACTACCTTCTGCTCACGTTCTGCGCTCGCGCCCTCTGCCAAACCTACTCCGCTCGCCCGAACGTCAAAACCGGTATAGCACCGAGCCGAGCGCCCTCCGGCGTCAAATTCCGAAACCAGCGCTTGGAACGTAAACAAACCTCCGTCCCGGACATAAGGATTCAGGCGGGACAGGGTCGCGACGGCACGTTGCAAGACCGAATCTACAACCAAATCTAGGCCACCTTAGGCACCCCATCAGATATTGCAACCTTAACCACCGCCTCAAAATTACAGCGCCAATGTGGGCAAGCCGGAGGGTCAAACCTCCACTGGATGCCCTTCCTGGACATCGCTGCACCTAAATAAGTCCTGTTACTAGACAGAAGTCCGACGACCTCTTCAAACACCTATCGGTGCCCCTATGATTCGCTCCACTATCAGAACGGATCAGGTCCGCAAACAGCGACGCGATACGAAGCGGCCCAGCGTGGACTCCTAAGCTTCAGTGCAGAGAGCACCCACAAATTCCACATGAACGTCGTCTGTGGAGAGCCAAACGAAACGCACAGATAGTCCTTAGTTTAAATATGAAAACAAAAAGAGGATTGATTTTTATTTCCTTTGGCACAAACAGTGTTACCCAATTTCAATTTTCTTTTTTCAAAAGCAAACATAATGATCAAATATATTTACAAAACACATGCACACGTATTCAAGGAGTATATTAAATTCACCTTTTTACTCACAACCGCTACGACTATGAAAAATATTGCGGAAAAACCAAAGCATTTTTATTTTTAATTTAAAGCTCTTTCATTAAGTGCTCGACCAAGACCAAATTTTATACTCCTTGACAGCGTGATTCAACGCTCCAGGGGAGCCCTTATCTTCCCACCACCAAGTGGAGGCCACACCACGTGAACCCGAATCCCATAGAGCGCAAACCGCTAACAGTCGCCACTCGGGTTGTACGCCTTCACTGAGACTGTCGCAATAGAACAGCTTGACAAGTGGACTGTTGACGGCTCAAAGGCTCAGTGGAGGCGGCCGTGGTGGGAGCTAGGGTGGCAGCTAGCTAGGGCTGCCTCCATCAAAGGGGGACGGCGGTACACCAGTCGCGGCCACTCAGCTAACGGGTTTTTTTTTTAATTAAGGTTACCCCCACACTAGGATTTTGTCCTGTGTCGTGGAGGCAGTTTACAAACATAAATTGCACAAGGACAAACATCCAGACCCGGAACAATTATTTGTAGGCCATACAAATACTTGTTCCGTGCGGGATTCGAACCCGCGGCCCCCAGCGCAACAACTGATTGCTAAGTCACTGCGCCACGGAGCCGTCAAATAAGTCCTGGGGGTGAGAAGGGTCTAGTGGAATGCTGAGTGGCCGTGGAGTTCCTCTCCACACGCTGAGGGGGGGGCGATGACACCCCCGCCCCTTGGGGAATTACCCCCCGACTGGTCGGGGAGGGACCCCTATCAAACCTAGGGGCTCGGTGGCTGGCAGGCGAGCGCCGAGCGTTGCCCGACAGAGGGCGTGCCTGAGCGCCCCCACCCGTGGGGTTCGAGGGCCCGGCAGAGCCCCGAAAGGAGACGCCGTTCGCACTCAGGCACAAAACTGCATGGTGACCACCCCGGCAATGCGGACAGGGCCGCTTGTGCGGGCAGTCTCGTTGGAGGTGCCCTTCCAGACACGAGTAGCACCAGCGGCGCTTCCTGGCGATAGTTCGCCTCGCTGTAACCGGCTTACTTAATAATTTCGGCCACGACGTTACCCGGTGATCAGATGCTCGACAATAGGAGCAGGGGGGCGCCTCCCTGGCCGCTAGGCCACTGTAAGATGGTAGGGAGCGACGCCCTCCCGCGGGAGCTCCGATAGGCCTGGGGGGGGGTTGACGACGATTTGCCCGGCGGATTCCGCCTCTCACTGGGCACGGCTCGTAAGTCGTCAACGGTGCCCGCCGCGTTCTCAATCTGCCGGCACTGCTCCTCTAAGAACCGCAGCAGATCACTGAAGGGCGGAATATTGGAGGCCCCGTCCCCGCCGTACCTCTCCTCAAAATGTATCCGAAGGTCTAGAGGTAGACGGGGCAGCACGATGTGGAGCAACAAAAAGGACCATTCGTCCACTGGTAAATCCAGCCGCCTCAACGCATTACAGGCCATCAAGACTGGATTCACCAGGTCCGGACGTATTCTGGCCCGGTCACTAAGCAGCGGGAGGCTTAGAAGCTGCTTAACATGTTGGTGCCGCAATTCGCCGAACGTTGGCATATTTTCCGGCTAGGAGCTCCCGAGCAGTCTGGTCGGCGTCGTCTGACAATCTCAAGTGGCCGACGACGCCCAGGGCCTCCCCCTCCAGTGAGGCCAGGAGGTACGCCATCTTTTGGCTCGGGATCAAATCCCTCCGGGCATCCACTAGGCTGTCAAAAAGACCAACGAAGGTTAGCCATTCGGAAAGGACCCCGGAGAACCTTGGCAGGTCCAGAGTTGGGAGTCGTCCCAACAGCTCCGGCTGAGGCTGCTTCCGAGAGGACTCGGGCAGGCCACTCATCCGAGCTTCACGAGCCTCCTCAGCATACCTGGCCCCAACCTCTATCAACTCGTCCGTGAGCGAAAAGAACTACTCGTAGTCCGAGAAACAGGAGTCTAGGACTCCCTTTTCCACATCCGAATCCTCGAGCTCAGCATTAGCCTCCTCCACTGCGGCCCTTCGAGCATCGACCTGCTCGAGCCGCTTACTCAAGTTATAGACCCTATCCGGTCGACCTATCAAAGCATGGGCGCTGGTAGCCCAACGCAGCTCCGCCTTCAGGCGACGAATCAGTAGCTTGTGCGATGGCATCACTACTAAATACAAATTAATACGCGGCTGAAATATAAATCAAATTAACCAATAACAAATATAGTTCCTATCAAATCAAGTTAAATGCAAATTACACAAATACAAATTACGATTTATTAAATTAAATACAAATTACACTACAATAAAGGTACACACCTCAGTCGATCAACAAAAAATGCCTCGCTCGGACAACCGACCCTTCGACAATTAATCTACTATAATTATACGACAACCATAATTATCCGATTACGTGATAACCTTATCTACCTAGTCAAAGTACCTAGCCTTAACAAAACTACGGTAAGTACCTAGCCTTAACAAAACTCCCGCTTGCGCAACTTACGGGCGTGGCTTTCAAATCAACCGGCTAACAAACAAAAAGCAAGCAACAAAAGAATTTTATTATTACGTACTATTTTTATACTATATATTATATTATTAATATTACGGCCGTGGCGTGATTGGAGACACAAATTAAACCAATCCAAACACGCTCCTTGCTACCAATAATATTACGGCCCACAGCTGCCCCTTCCGAGATCAAATCTCCCGGGGCCCATGAGCGGAAGATTCAACGGGCAGCCGCGGGCTCGAGCCCGAATGGCTATATGGAAAATGTTCTATACTACTACACTTTAATGGGGAGGCTAGTCAAATAAAGAGTACTTACCTGTATCTGAGGCGACGACTGTCTCAAGGTTCGGTCAGGACGAAGGTGTGTATATGCTTGTGTATTGGTATTTTTTGTGGTGTGGATGTGATTAACCTCACTAGACCGTTGAAGTTGGCAGCTGCCCGGACTCCGGCACCGCTCCAAATTATGGTTATCTCCAGCAGCGTCACCCACGGTCAATTTCTTTCTTCTTCACTATGTCAGTGTAAAAACTTTATCTTATAATTAACTAACTTCAAGACGCGACTAACTCCCGTTTATTATAAAGCGTAACACGCAGCACGAATACCGAATGTTCGGATCAAAGGTCACTTCCGTTTCGCGTGGCAACAATTATTTCTAGAACCTAACACGACCTTCTCCAGTGTTACAAAGTTCAGCGTTTAACCGACAACGGAAAATGTTTCAGAACTATATCAGATGCCGCACGAGCAAATTAATATTGTCAAATGCACTTATATACGCTATCAAATTAGAATAACAAAATTCGCGGTAAATTAGGCACGCACAGCACACAATTCAGACGTTGATCGCAATCAATGTTAACTTTCTAACAATTTGTCCACCCGGCGTCTAATTCTAGACTACAATTCCTCGTCGTTGCACAATTTGCTAACAAAACTGACTCTTAAAAAATGGAGGCTATCCCGAGCGACTTCACGACGTGTGATCGACAGCACTGCATTCAAGCAACTACCTTCTGCTCACGTTCTGCGCTCGCGCCCTCTGCCAAATCTACTCCGCTCGCCCGAACGTCAAAACCATACCGGTTTTGACGTTCCGGTTCGGCACCGGGCCGAGCCCCCTCCGGCGTCAAATCCCGAAACCACCGCTTGGGGCGTGAACAGCAACATTACTTTGTGTGTACGTAAATTGTTAAATAAACAAATAAAATAAATTATGTATATCATGTTCAAACTACATTTCTTAATTTGCTACTTTTAATTAAAATAAAATTAATGCATTTTTGTACATGCATCCACATGTACAAAATTGCATTGACGTGATTAATGATTATTTAAAAAAGGGCCGAGGAATGTTAAAAATCTATACACCTGCGACAACCCTGGTGTTGCAGTTGTTTGTAGTCGACACTTTTGATTAGGTGAGCCGTATGCTCGTTTTCCCTCAATTTTATAATTTTTTTTATAAAATTAGGGATATACATATCATAATAGGTCGGGAAAAAAGTTTCTTCGTATTTGGTTTGTATAAAATTGAAGAAAAATCTCTTTGGTTGTACTGTTTGTATCTGGCTGATTTTAATATCAATACACTGCACAAATATACTAGCGTAAGGATATTCTAAGTCTATGATACATAAAGAATATTAAGAAGAGAAAAATGAAAAGTAAAAAACACTTAGCCGTGATTTTTCTGTTCGCCAAAATTTGTAAATCTAACGAAGAAACTCGATACATTCTGAAGTTTACTTACAATAAAAGGAATAATTTTAAATTAAAAATTTTGTACAACCGACTTCAATGTAAGTTATTAAAAATAACTCAAAAACTATTAGTCTGACCTTGATCAAATTCATATGTGACCACACGAGAAATATTAGCTTTCATATAAAAAAGAGTCATTGAAATCGGTTTACCTAGTAAAAAGTTATGAGGTAACAAACATAAAAAAAAAATTAAAAAAAATACAGTTAAATTGAGTACCGTCTCCTTTTTGGAAGTCGGAATAAAGTGAGGCTCAAACCGCAAAAAAAATTGTGACGTTTATGGACCTAATGCAGTGTCAGTAAGAGTAGCACAGAGTTCATTCAGCGTTTTCATTCCGGTAATTTTGATGTCAAAGATGCAGCTCGCTCTGGTCGCCCTCATACGGACAAAGTCAATGCCATTTTTTAAAAAGTGGAGCAATATCGGCACATTAGTAGTTAAAACATATCTGAGGAATTTAGAATGGACCACAAAACAGATTTGAGTCAATTAAAAAGTTTGGCTATACAAATAAGCTAGATATTTGGGTAGCACACGAGATCACTGAAAGAAATCTAATGAATCGTGTACTCATTTGCGATTCTCTATTGAAACGTAATGAAACCGAACCATTTTTGAAAATATTGATAACTGGTGATGAAAAGTGGTCACCTAAGATAAGAACGTGCGAAAAAGATCATGGTCAAAGGGTAGGCAAGATCCACAAACTGTAGCGAAACCCGGATTAACACGCAATAAGGTGATGCTGTATGTATTGTGGGATTTAAAGAGCATCGTTTATTATGAGCTTTTAACGCCGGGCAAACCATCGATTCGGATCTCTACTGCCAACAACTAATAAGACTCAAGCAAGAAATTGAGAAAAGGCCGGCCGGAATTGATCAACAGAAAAGGAGTGTTCTTCCATGATGATAACGCCAGATCACACACATCTTAGGCCACTCGGCAAAAATTGAAACAGCTTGGTTGTGAAGTATTAATGCATCCACCATGTAATCCTCACCTTACACTCTCAGATTTTCACCTGTTACGGTTTCAGAATACTTTGGGTAGTGTTAAGTTAACATCAAAATAGGACTGTCAAAACTATTTGCCGAATTTTTTGATCAACAATCCAAATATTTCTACAGCAATGGGATTTTGTCACTACCTACAAGATGGCAATAACTTGTCGAACAAAATGGCACACATATATTATATTAAATGTACTTACGAAGAAACCTTTTCCCCGACCTTATATATGCACATAACTTATCGTTGCGTCTATTATTATTAGTAACTGCTCTATTGCAGTGTAATTTTGAATGCTGTTTTAGGAACGTTCTAATAACGAATAATCATAACCGATTATTATTATAAGGAATAAATGAATCATCATCATCATCACAGCCCTTCACAAGTCCACTGCTGAACATAGGCCTCCCCTAAAGAATGCCACAAAGCACGGTCCTGAGCCACCTGCATCCATCGACTTCCTGCATATCTTACCAGGTCGTCACTCAATCTAGTGGGGGGACGCCCTACACTTCGCCTGCCGGTACGAGGCTGCCACTCGAGAACCTTTCTTCCCCATCGGTTGTCGGCTCTTCGAGCTATATGGCCGGCCCATTGCCACTTCAGCTTACTAATCCGTTGGGCTATGTCGGTCACTCTGGTTTCTGATTCCTCAGTTTCCTGATTCCAATCCATCCATCCAGGACAATCCAATCAGTTTTTCTGAGTTTATCACGCAGAGAAACTCCGAGCATAGCCCTCTCCATAGCTCGCTGAGCGACCTTGAGCTTCCTCATCCAGCCAGCAGTGAAGGACCACGTCTCAGTTCCGTATGTCATCACTGGCAACACGCACTGGGTGTACAGTCTCGTTTTAAGGTTTTGAGGTATACCTGACGAGAAGATGTGCCGTAATTTCCCGAACGCTGCCCAACCGAGTTGAATCAGTCGACGAAGTTGGACTTACCTAGTCGGACTATTTGTCCCAGGTAAACATACTCGTCAACAACTTCGAGCTTAGTGTTCCCAACAACTACCAGCATAGGTGTGACATGGACATTAAACATGATCTTTGTTTTGTCCATGTTCATCTTAAGACCTATCCGTTGGGAAACACTATTGAGGTCATTGAGCATAGTGCTTAGGTCCTCCAGCGATTCTGCCATAAGGACTATATCGTCGGCAAATCGAAGGTGAGTGATGTACTCGCCATTGATGTTGATACCGTATCCTTTCCAGTCCAGAAGCTTGAAAACATCTTCCAATGTAGCGGTAAAGAGTTTCGGGGATATGACGTCACCTTGTCTTACACCTCTCTGCAATTGGATAGGTTTCGTACTCTGGTTCTGTACTCGGATAGCCATCGTAGCCCTATTGTACAAGCACTTCAACACTTCGATATACCGACAGTCAACTTGGCATCGCTGAAGGGACTGCAGCACCGCCCAAATTTCGACGGAATCAAAGGCTTTCTCATAGTCCACATACGCCAGACATAGTGGCAAATTGTACTCCTCGGACTTCTGTACAATTTGCCGAAGGGTATGTATGTGGTCTATGGTGCTAAAGCCTTTTCGGAAACCGGCTTGTTCGGGAGGCTGGAAGTCGTCAAGTCTGCGCGCGAGACGATTCTAATAAATGAATGTTTAACTTTATATTTTAGGTGTTATGAATCTACACATATAAATAAAATTGAAGTGTCTGTCTTTAATATAACTGGCGTATCTTAAGCTCAGGTAACCATTTTTAAAATTTTTGTCTGTCTGTCCAGGCTAATCTTTGGTTTGGGTGACCCTATTGTGATTGATCTATATGAACAGATAGAGAGCATTACTAGGATACATTTAATTTGAAAAACTTAGTTATTTTTTTTAATAAGTACAAATAATTGATAAAATAAAGCCAGTATTAATAAACGTTACACAGCTCAAGTACACGCACTTGAATACAATCTTGAGGTTATGATCTCATTAATAAACATATCTCAAGATGCGGTTTAGGTTTACGATATCAGCTGAGTATCACACTGATTAATAAACGAAATTCGACTCTCAAGTGTGTGTACTTGAGTGCAAGTTCCAGAACAGTATTTCTAAGTACAGCGTTTCAAGATACTGTTTTTATGTGTTTATTAATTAACGACGATCTTGAGATGCTGATATGGTAATGAGGGCGTATCAATTGATTATGCACTAGAGTTCGTCGTTTAGTAACGTTTATTAATACGGGTCTAAATGTTCTTTGATAACCTTAAATCTAAATAACGCCACATTAATATACAGGTGAAGTTGGGGCGGGTTGCTGGTATACAATATAACGTTTAAAAAAGTAGACATTTCAGGAGCTTTTCATTTATGCGAACTGAGGTGCTATGAAAAGGTGGGCATCTTGAATAAACAAAAATTGTCATTATACAAAACAACCGGGTATCATTATAAATTCCATTTCAGTGGACTGCTTGCGGCGTACGAAGCCACTTTGAATGCAGCGTGACACAAAGTCTGACAAAAGCCTGCTTAATTACTTATACCTGGCAGCCACAGGCAGAGGCCTATTTTCCTACTCACAATTTATCATTTGGCGTTAATTGAACAGCTGCTTTTGCTTTGGCTGGTCAAATAATATTTATTTCAACATGATATTTCCTAGTTCAAATTTCAGTGCAAATTATTACGTCTTCTGTTTTATTAACACGTTTATTAACTGGATTGTAAGCGTTTTAGGTTCATAAATTGCACAGAGACAAACAAAAAACCTGAAACAATTAGTTGTAGGTCATACAAACACTTAATACGTGTAGTATTCGAACCCGCAACCCTGAGTAACTCTACTCGAAACATTGCAACTTCAGCATCATGGTGTCAAAATACATCATTAATTTGAATATAAATTAAGTGCCAAGAATATTTGAAACTAGCTATACCTCGCGAATTTGCCCCGCGTGTTATTTAGGGTTTTAATTGTGTTGTATATATATTATATATACAACATAATTCTTATAACATCAGCTATCTGCCAGTGAAAGTTCCATCGAAATCGGTCCATCCGTTTCGGAGATTAGCCGGAACAAACAAAGAGACAGACAGAGAGACAAATACAAATTTTAAAATAGTGTTTTTGTTATAAGTACCGTATATACTTTCATATGCATTTAGTAAAAAACAGTTATTCTGACATTACAAACAGAAATTTCGATTTTGTTTATTTAGGTGTCGGTAACGGTTCAGTTAGCTGATGTGACAATGGGCCGACCATATACCTTAAATACTCGACTGCCGAATAAAGAAAGTTACTTAGTGGCTGCCTCGTATTGGTGAGCGGAATATGTAAGGTGGGCCTGTTTTTCGGCATTTTATCCCCTAGATATTATAAGAGACGTACTATGGAAAATGCTAGAAAGTTCTCATGGATTCTCATAGAATACAATACAATACAATAGCATAAAATTAATTAGGATGGAATTGAATAGAATAAAATGGAATAGGATAGAATAGGATAAGATAGGATAAAGTAGAATGTAATGGGGTGGAATTGAATTGATTGGAATGGAATAATTTTTTATCCAATATAGATTAAAAGTAATATCCATTGAAAGTAATTTTTTACTTTTAACACTTGCTGATCGTTGGCAAGCGTTGCATATATTGCAGTAGAAAATTAACTGTATATATATATATATATATATATATATATATATATATATATATATATATATATATATATATATATATACAGAATGGGGTCCCACATATATGCAATAAATTAAACCACAAGTAATACTAGTCCATAGAAGTGTAGAAAAATTAAAAATTAAATTAAAACCCGTAAAATAAAAAAGTGAAATTTTCAAACAAAATAAATATTAAAATGAATTCAGTAAAAGTAAACACTCTGTTTAGACAACGTACCTTGACCCCTTGGAAGAGTGACAACGTTGCACGCGGGTGGCATGGCGGTTGGCGGCAGGCAGCGTTATTGTTTGTCGGCACGGCCTATGGTTCGTTGGACAATGTGCGACGAAATAAAAACTTACTCACTAAACTGTTTAGGTATTTTACCGCCACTTTTTTATTTCGCGAAAATGGAACTGAACGAAATAAATATTATTGCATATTAGTAGCAAAATTTAATGAAACCCTAAATTTTAAAAATTTCAAAATCGTTCTTGAATGCACAAGTTACATCGCCGCATAATGTTGTCCTAAAGCTTGCTCAAAAAATTTCGTTCAGGATCAAGAGCCAGGGCTTTTAATTTGTTAAAGGCGGCAACAATACGATTGCGCAGTTCATTTTCGGTTTCGAAAATCTTTGAGTACACTTCATTTTTAATAAAGCCCCATAAAAAGAAGTCTAGAGGAGTGAGGTCAAAAAAGTAAAGTAGTGTCAATATCACAGTGAAAAAATAAACGTACTTAAAGCACTATTTACACACACAAAGTCAATTAACTAATAAGTGTCTATTTCACCGTAAAAGAATTGTTTGACTAATTGTATTTATCTTACGATAATACGATAATTATCTTACGATAAATAATTACGATGCGCGTAGGCAGCGAAACGCACCTGTACCCTGGAACAATTGCGCGTGAACTGGAAGCTAAACTTCCAAATGCCAAAATGGCGAAAATAATAAAAGTAATAAATAGGGCGGCCACAAGGTGCAATAATCGTTTATCGATACTTTTCTTTTTACGCTTACTTACCTACTACATTTGAATACAAGTAATTTTGATTTTTGATTTGATAACAATCGACAAGATATTGATTGTTAAAAAAAGTTTATTTTTGTACAATTGAACTTACGAAACCACCAATTTGTGACTTCCTGGGAAACGGGTAAGTATGTATGACTTTTTAATTCGTTGTTTTTATGGGTTTTTATCATGTTAAAATAATTTATTATCTCTAAATCTACAAGAACACACTTAAACAAAAAAAGCTTTAAAGTTTAGCTTTAAATACTTAGGTCGTAGTGTTTTTAGGATTATCATAACAACACGATAATTCTAAAAAAACCATAACCTAAGTGTTTAAAGCTAAACATTTTTTTTGTTTATCGATTTTTACTTACTCCCTTTGAAATAAGCTAATTGTCGATAATAGGTGTCCTACTCTACGACAAAAGCGCGCGCGCAGTTGCGCCGTCGCCTTTGAAGTACGCCGCGTGCCTCGTGCCGCTTGTTTATGCACGCCGACAAAAGACACCGCTGTCGATACGTCGCAATACCAATAGTTTGCACAGCGTGGCAACGTCGCTTTTTAATGTTCAAGGATTCAAGTTCATTGAATCATTGACTTAGTGACCCAATTCTATAGAGGGTTCAAGTTTGCTTAAAATTAAAACTCTACTTTTTGAACTAATTACTGGGCCGATTACGTTCATTTTTTGTCTACCGTCAGCAAAGGCGATAACAAGTATGTGGTTTCATTTATTGCATATATGTGGGACCCCATTCTGTATATATATATATATATATATAGTGGCGGTTAAGAATATCCACTACCCCATATCTTCCCGTGGGTGTCGTAAAAGGCGACAAAGGGAAACAGGCAGGGGATGGGCAGCAGCGTCTTCCTGATAATAACCAAAATAACAATAAAAAAAAAACTGCGGTTGCCAACCCGCTCGCCAAGCGTGGCAACTATGGCAATATACCCCCCATGAGCAATGACAATAATAAACGGCCCCCAGTCCCCGGCGGCCCCGCTATTCCTGGCTACGGTGGCGACCATGGTAACGGCGGGGCAGGGGGTGCTAAGAATCTCCGGTGGAGGTTCGGTTGCCACCTACGACGACTCGACCTGGCAACATACAACGCACGCACCCTGAGGACTGACGAGAAGATTGTGGAGCTGGAAGAAGAGATAGACAATTTACGCTGGCATATTATAGGATTATCCGAAGTCCGAAGAGAGGGGGAGGACACGGTAATCCTCGAATCCGGCAACTTGCTCTATTACCGGGAGGGCGACCATCTGTCCCAAGGAGGTGTCGGATTTATCGTCCACAAGTCTCTCGTTAACAACGTTGTAAAGATTGAGAGTGTGTCGACGAGGGTTGCGTACCTTATACTCAGAATCACCAAACGGTATTCGCTGAAGGTTATACAGGTTTACGCACCAACCTCGGCACACCCCGATCACGAGGTGGAGGAAATGTATGAGGATATCTCTAGAGCCATGCATTCCTCCAAAACCCAATATACGGTGTTAATGGGAGACTTCAATGCAAAACTAGGCACAAGAGAGAACGGTGAGCTGAAAGTAGGGAAATTTGGAATAGGGCGACGGAACCCAAGGGGCCAGCAGTTGGCTGACTTCCTGGAGAAAGAGGGACTCTTTATGATGAACTCTTTCTTCCAGAAGCGGCCCCACAGGAAGTGGACCTGGTCGAGCCCCGACGGTTCGACAAGAAATGAGATTGACTTCATTATGACGACCAGACGACAACTGTTCAGTGATGTCTCAGTGATCGCGAGGGTGAAAACCGGCAGCGATCACCGAATGGTTAGAGGCACACTGAACCTAAACGTTAAGTTGGAGAGGTCTCGTCTAATGAAGTCAACGTTTCGTCCCCCTCGTGCTCTAATCCAAAGTCCCGAAACCTTTCAGCTCGAGTTACAAAACCGTTTTCAGTGCCTAGAAGACTGCAATGAAGTGAACGATTTGAATGACAAGCTCGTGGAAACTGTCCATGCGGTCGGAGCTAAGTTCTGCAAGACCCGCCGCAGAAGAACACAAAAACTCTCCGATCACACTCTTAATCTCATGGCTGTTAGACGGGAGATGAAACTACATTCTTCAACAGATTTGACAGCATACAGGCAACTGAACACACAGATCTCCAAATGCATGCGGCGGGACTTACGCAACTTCAATACAGGTCGTATTGAAGAAGCGATCGAGCGGAACCAAGGCTCCAAAGTCTTTGCCAGAGATCTGTCTGCCAGAAAGCGCCAACTGTCAAAGCTGAAGACAGAATGTGGCAGCATCGTTTCCGGGGCACCTGAGATTTTGAGTGAGATTGAGAGGTTCTATGGGCAGCTGTACACTTCATCGTTGGAGCCGCACGCTAGTGTGAGTAACGATCCAAGAGCGAGTCTTATCCGACATTATTCCGATGATATCCCGGACGTCAGTCTGAGCGAGATTAGAATGGCTCTCTAGCACCTTAAAAACGGCAAGGCTCCAGGCGAGGATGGAATTACAGCGGAGCTTCTGAAAGCGGGTGGAAAACCGGTACTTGAAGTCCTTCTGAAGCTCTTTAATTCCGTCCTCCATGGTGGCATTACACCGGAGGCGTGGAGCAGGAGTGCGGTGGTCTTGTTCTTCAAGAAAGGCGACAACGCTCTCTTGAAGAACTACAGACCGATTTCCCTTCTGAGCCGCGTCTACGTGCTGTTTTCGAGACTCATTACGAATCGTCTCGCGCGCAGACTTGACGACTTCCAGCCTCCCGAACAAGCCGGTTTCCGAAAAGGCTTTAGCACAATAGACCACATACATACCCTTCGGCAAATTGTACAGAAGTCCGAGGAGTACAATTTGCCACAATGTCTGGCGTATGTGGACTATGAGAAAGCCTTTGATTTCGTCGAAATTTGGGCGGTGCTGCAGTCCCTTCAGCGATGCCAAGTTGACTGTCGGTATATCGAAGTGTTGAAGTGCTTGTACAGTAGGGCTACGATGGCTATCCGAGTACAGAACCAGAGTACGAAACCTATCCAATTCCAGAGAGGTGTAAGACAGGGTGACGTCATATCCCCGAAACTCTTTACCGCTGCATTGGAAGATGTTTTCAAGCTTCTGGACTGGAAAGGATACGGTATCAACATCAATGGCGAGTACATCACTCACCTTCGATTTGCCGACGATATAGTTCTTATGGCAGAATCGCTGGAGGACCTAAGCACTATGCTCAATGACCTTAATAGTGTTTCCCAACGGATAGGTCTTAAGATGAACATGGACAAAACAAAGATCATGTTTAATGTCCATGTCACACCTATGCCGGTAGTTGTTGGGAACACTAAGCTCGAAGTTGTTGGCGAGTATGTTTACCTGGGACAAATAGTCCGACTAGGTAAGTCCAACTTCGACCGAGAGGTCATTCGACGGATTCAACTCGGTTGGGCAGCGTTCGGGAAATTACGGCACATCTTCTAGTCAGGTATACCTCAAAACTTGAAAACGAGACTGTACACCCAGTGCGTGTTGCCAGTGATGACATACGGAACTGAGACGTGGTCCTTCACTGCTGGCCGGATGAGGAAGCTCAAGGTTGCTCAGCGAGCTATGGAGAGGGCTATGCTCGGAGTTTCTCTGCGTGATAAACTTAGGAATGAGGATATCCGCAGTAGAACTAGAGTGACCGACATAGCCCAACGGATTAGTAAGCTGAAGTGGCAATGGGCCGGCCATATAGCTCGAGGAACCGACAACCGATGGGGAAGAAAGGTTCTCGAGTGGCAGCCTCGTACCGGCAGGCGAAGTGTAGGGCGTCCCCCCACTAGATGGAGTGACGACCTGGTAAGATATGCAGGAAGTCGATGGATGCAGGTGGCTCAGGACCGTGCTTTGTGGCATTCTTTGGGGGAGGCCTATGTTCAGCAGTGGAGTTGTGAAGGGCTGTAATGATGATACGTGGTAGAGCCATGCTGCAGTTATATGAGTAGTATAGTTGTAGCACGAATGGGTTCGCTCGACCGGGGAAGCCAGCGTAAAATAGCAGTTTAACACTGCTGTGTTTCGTATGGTGAGTGTAAAGAACTGGAGACCCTTTTTTCTGGAGAAGATGCATTTCATCTTACTCCTCACGGGTGCCAACGCATCTGCATGTTGATTCTTTACTGAGGATAACGTAGATGTCTATGGGTCACATTAACCACTTACCATCAGATAGACTGTGTTCTCGTTTTTCACCCTATTCTATAAAAAATATCTTTGACTAATCGATGTTATGGACATTAAAATACTTTTAATATTTTGATAGTAAGGAAATATTACTCCCAATCCTCAGTAAAAAAATTGTCTAAGATTATTTTTTAAATTTAACAAACTCTGATAGGGTTCATAAGATTTTTTATTTTAAATTTGCACGAAAGTATTTGACATTTTAATATTTTCCGTTTTATCCACACTTTTTATTCTTAGACTACTATTACAAACGTAATTTCATTTACAGTCTGTAAAAAATATGCAATTAACTAAAAGGTAGTGCAAATATTTCTTCCGCAATATCCTCCCTACCTTAAGCTTACGACCCACGCACGGAACTGCACCACATAAATTCACACTCGCTGATAATAACTCATGTCAGCAGCCGCTGATTTATACACTTCTACCCAACCATGTAGTCTAATAGGTTATTTGGGGTGTTTGTTTCCTTGTTTTAACGATGTTGGTTGTTTTAATTGGTTAGTGACGTGATTTGACTAATAATTAATTTGGAAAATGCTTAAATTAGCAGTTGAGTTTGTAAAATTAGGCTTTTAAAAAACGTAAAATAAAACATTAAAATAACTTACACATAATTTATTAGTTTTACTATATCGACTTGGTTTTTTCAAGATAAGATTTTGGACGTTTGAGTGTAATAAACAATAATCACAACCTAAGGATAACAACTACGATCTCTTATAAAAAGTTACAATAAAATTTTATCCTCTACCTTTCCGTACACTTAGTGGTGATTTTTTTTAACTTTTAATTTGTATTTCATATTATAAGTGTGAAAAACGCGCACACAGCCTACTTGATGCTAAATGGATGCTGTGGCTCATAGACTATATTATATATCCTCGATTAAGACACAAGATACAGAAGCGTTGTCACTCCCTGAGGACTAAGATGGAATGCCACTTGTAATAAAAAATCTCACCTATACAAAATTCTACTTCCCTCATTCTCAACCTTTACTTACTTTACCTCAAATATACTAAATCTTACTTCTGCTATGTTTAAAAAATTAAATAAACAAATCTATTTTTAAGATTTTTATACAAAATTGGTTATAATAATATTAAGGAATTTACAGATGATAATAAACCATGGTAATGAGGTGATCCCTACCATTAGCTGCTGTTTCACGCTGGTATTCTGTGAGAAAGTATTCTTTCCCCGGTCCAGCCGATCCATTCGTGCTACAACCATAATATAGCTGCAGCGTGGCTTTACCACGTAAAATTTAATCGGGACAAACCTTGAGGTATAGCCGTTTAAAAGAAAGCATTATCAAAATGTGTTTACCATTGGCGAAGTTATCGCATCGCGTAAAATGATTTTTTTTCATAGAATGGGGTGACAAACTAACACACAGACCACATGATGGTAAGTGGATGCTGTGGACCATAGACATCTACATTAACCTTCGATTAAGAATCAAAATGAAGATGCGTCATCACTCCTGAGGACTACGATTAAATGCCCCGTTTCCAGTAAAAGAGGTCTCCCGTTCTTTACACTCACCATTCGAAACACAGTAGCATTAAGCTGCCTTTACGCTGGTATTCTGTGAGAGCGTGGTCCTTCCCCGGTCCAGCCAACCCATTCATGCTACAACCATAATATAGCTGCAGCGTGGCTCTACCACGTTAATATACCAAACATACATACCAAAAATACAGTAGAATTCAGAATATCTTCTTTTTTTGAAATAGATTAAAATGTATGAGTATCTTTTTTAGTCGAGGCCAATAATTCTTGTCATTCTTTAAACAATTATAATAATTATATTAATTAACAAATTTTACGGCTCCGTGACGCAGTGGCTTAGCAATAAGTTGCTGAGCTGAGGGCCGCGGGTTCGAATCCCGCACGGAACAAGTATTTGTATGGCCTACAAATAATTGTTCCGGTCTGGATTTTTGTCCTTGTGTAATTTTTGTTTGTAAACTGCCTCCACGATACAGGAAAAAATCCTAGTGTGGAGGTAACGTTTTTTAAAGAAAGAAAAAAAGATACAATGCAATATTACTATCAAAGCTCTGCAGTGATTTGGACAAAATAATCAAAAGTTATATTTTATTCGATAAGTAAAAGAAAACATCCACTCTTATAACCATGTTTATAACGTAAGTGAGTCTATGTAAGTGAAAGTTCTTTTACTGTGGTCTTAAATTACCAAAACCTAATATATCAAAGCTGATACTTTTTACGAATATCTTCTGCCATCAATCGGTCACTAGAATCTCTTTCGTTTTATAGCGGGTTACACCATTTACTTTAAAATAATTATATTTCTGCCCCTTTCAAGTCAACACTTGTGAGGGTCTGTAATGATGATGATATTTAACAAAAACTATGTTCAGCAGTGGTGCTGAACATATGTAGTTACCTCTAGTATATCAATCACTTAGCTAAAGTCAGTAATTCACTTCCAATTCATTCGTCGTTATAGCCATTCAAAAGTCTAATGCTGAACATAAACTTCCGCAAAGAAAGCCACAAAACACGTTCCTGAGTCAACAGCACCGATCAGCTTCCTGCACGTCTTACCAGGAAGTCACTCAATCTAGATGACTGCCCTAGATCTAGGGGATTTAGGCCCTGCATCTAGGGAACTGCCCTAGAATTCGCCTCCCGCTCCGAGGCTGCTACTCGAGAACCTTTCTTACCCATCAGTTTGTCAGTTCTTTGAGCTACATATTTTGGCTCGCTTCAGGTTCCTGACCCGGTTACAATTTGAGCTGATGAACTATTTATTCTTAATTCAAATCAATATTTTTAATATTTCAGGTCAGTATTAGCAGCATATGTATACAAATAAATTTTGTTACAATCTTGTAATAATTTCAATGTGAACATTTCGAGAAAAAATAAATTCTATTTCACAGTAAATGTAAATTGTACTCATTCATACAGTTTCGCCCTTACTAATATTATTATTTCGTTTTGTAAAGGTACGTATGAATGTTTTTCAATTTTCTATCCTATTAATGAAGAAATTCTACCAAGAGACAAGAAACGCAAAAATGAACTACAAATCAATTTATTCTATCTAATGCAAATATAAGATATCATCACGAAAGATATTCTATAAAATAAAAGTATCGAAAGAAAAGATAAAAAGGATATTTACGCCGTCTGTCATTCGATCAATGTCCAATCTTAAACGAATCAATTAAGATTCGCTTTCGGAACGGGTATACAATTCATTCCTGCCTAGATAAATTGATTCCGTAGTACAGTCATCAAAAACGCTATCGGATAAAATAATTATGTTGAAATCAGTCTGTTTTAAGTATTTCTATTTTGGGTAAAATGTTACTTTAACGTGTCAATTTTTCGTTCTTTCGTTAACTGTTAGCCATATATAGTCGATGTTATAGGATAGGGAATGTGTTTTTTGTGTTAAATTTTAATTTCTGGTATAAATATATTCAAGGTCTTAGTTATATTTTTACCTTACACGACTATCAACTTACAACCATGGATTATACATATAAAAAATACATGAATATTTCTTTTTCTTTATTTTCGTTATAATTAAGATCCTTCACAACCATGGATCAAGAATCTATCTCTCAAAAGAATTACAATAGAATTCACTTGAAGAGAAATAACAATTCAAAACAGTAAGTACACACTCACAACGATGGTAGAGTAACAAATTTAAACATCTAGTCCCCAAATACAAAAAAAATCTAGTTCGTTGCGTATTCTTTTTATTTAGTACAATATAAATATTTCTTTTTTCTTATATATATGTATTTCGTTTGTCACGCTTACTCTATATATAAAACAAAATTTTCTCGACAAAACAATGTGTTACCTACTTACTTTGCGATGAACTTCGGCAGGCTTTTTAAAACCACAATCTAAAGTATAAAATGATTTAATGTTCTTTCGAAGATGATTATTTACAGAATGAATTAAAAAAAATAATTAAATAAATCTTGTACAATTACCATATTGCCACCGGGTAGGTATGTTAATGTTCTTTCGAAGATGATTATTTACAGAATGAATATTAATAAAAATATTAATTAAATAAATCTTGTACAATTACCATATTGTCACCGGGTAGGTGTGCGAGTTGTTCGCCTTACATTACTTAGAATTATCACTCGACTCGAATCACCCATATGCTGATGTGGCTGTTTGGAATATTGAGCCAGGGACGGATTGAGGAGGGATTATCTTCGGGATTATCTCATTCATTTCGAGATACAGATTTCAATTAATTTATGTTTAAAATAATACTTCAAATAAATAATTATGAATTATGCATACTTGATTCTAATTCATAGTAAATTAAATTTAAATCAACAATCTTAATTACTACCCAATTATCATAATTAACGAATGCTTGACCTTCGTCAAAAGGTAACAATCCCGGATTTTTGCCAATGCGAAGCTGAAGAAGAGCCTGGTTTACGTTCAGTAGTTTTTCAATTGCTTCTTTATATTATGAACTATAAATGGCAGAATTATAAAATAAAAAATCCCGTAGACTTTTCTTATTTTTCTTGTTTCAACAACTTTAATTAAATTTTTTGAACTATTTTACATTACATTTCCCGCTTGATTAATGGGTGTTATGACATAATATATGTTTATTATCGCTTTCATATAAGCTACCATCAGTTTTATATAATCTTTAAACTGAATTTTAAAGTATTAAAGTACATTTCCACACAACGATAACAGCCTCATTTTTATTACCTTCCAACCGTAAAATTTTTAATATGTTGTGTGAATTTCAAATGGCCTCATACTTCGAAAATCTAATTACTTTAATAGTAGATAAACATTGGAATATTATAAATCTTATTTAGTAAACAATTAAGACTTTTTATACAGTTGAACTAACTTATAACTTTACTCTTATAACCACACAAGGTTTCACAATGGCGGCGGGGTTGTAACGAATATGCGTACTTTTTCTTCTTCTTTTCAACAATAAACGTAAACAAAATGGTACACATTTAGAAATGTTTTTTTTCCAGCAGTGCACTAGTAAAAAAGGCTTACATTGATGATTATTTTGGCGGCGTAAAATGTTAATAAAATAATACCTTCTTTATTTTGAGGAATTGTAGGCTTATGTGAGAAATCGTATCGCTTGCATCCTATTCCCATGTTTGCTCAACAATTTGATATGTTCTCCCAGCCATTGCACATATGCGAAGTGCTTTCAATCTCTCTGATCCCATGGTTGTAGTAAGAATCTAATAATATACCTTATTCTATAAAAAATCCGGGAAATCTTATAGTTTCCGACAGATGGTAAAATAACTATGACAGATAGTCTTATCGCTAATTTACCTACCAAGAATAACAGTTACATAAGGGAACCGTGTAGTTAAGGCTTAAGAGAATTTTGTCCTGCGGATGTCGTAAGAGACGACATAGGGCAATAAAAATAAAAAAACAAAGAAGAATAATGCTCTTATGGTTTCTGATAGTTGTCTGCTGATTGTCATCTTGTTTAGGCCAAGCGTAAAATACGCAAACCGGCGAAACAAGAACCGTTGACAGTAAGAGACGTAACAATATGCCAAACGTAAAGGATATGGTATATTCTCACACGTTGCTAGGCGGGGAGGATTTGTCTAAAAATGGACTTATATGAACTATCGATGATAAAGAAGAAGATATTAAGATAGCGGCGGTAGTCACTTCTCTTCTGGGGAGCCGCATGTTCGCTTGCCCCTTCTATATAAGAAAATAAGTATGGAGCTCAGAATAATAAATTCAAAAGCAAAACAAATTATGTGTCGGTCGATATAATAAAAATAAATGCTATTAAGAAAAACGTTATTTAAGAATTAATGTTATTTTACTTTTCCTTCAAAACTCTTAAAGTTATTGGTATACATTGCTTTTGTTGTTCTGAATTCACGGCTTATTTATTATATTAAGAGGTTATTGAGATATTTGTAAAATGATCATGTTTGCAGTTAAGTGGTGTTATAGATTTGTAGGATGTGAGTGACAAGTTGCAAACTTTGTAAGATTATTCGGTTAAAAGTTCAGAACACGATAATAAAATGTTTTTATATTTTATACTTCCGACAACTTTGCGCAACTGAATCAATTCATTTATCAAATACTTTCTCTATTAATTTATCTAGTTTTTCGAGTAGGCGGATATTTTAAAGATACATCCGTAAACCTATACATATTATTTGTATACAATACAAATGTTTCTTGACCAAATTCAATAAAGGAATAGTTTCTATATTTGAGAGGTATTCACCTATTTCTCGAAAACGGCTGAACCGATTTCAATGATTGTTTAAATCAGTTGTTCTGTCTTTAAAGAAAAGTACACTCCTTACTGTAAAAAATAGGAAATGAAGATTTTGTAAGTATTTGGATGACATTCTAGTTGCTAATTGAGCTTGTGATATTCCTTAGTCCAATGAAAGCGTAAATATTTAAATTAAAAATCGTCTTCAAAAACTAAAGAGCATAAAATTATTTCTATTTATTTTTTCATTATACGTCAGATCAGTAAGGCTACAGAGAGGTTATTAAATAAAAAGTAAAAACGAAATGAATCAGGTGATTGGCAGCAGGATCTTCCTGATATCAACTCAAAATAATAAAATTCTGATAACTGCGGTTGTCAACGCGCCTGCAAAGCGTGGCAACTGTGACATATGTGAGGAATTCTATGGAATAAGCTTATATTCAGCAGGCGACTTTGATAGACTGTGATTATGATGATGATGAATGAATGAATGAATGAATGAAATACACTTTATTGTACACCAAAAAATACATATGAGAATAAAAAAGAACATAGTTTATTTAAAGGTACAATTGGCGGCCTTATCGCTTAGGAGCGATCTCTACCAGGCAACCACATTGCAGAGGATAAAATGACCTGTGAGAAAGGGTAAGGGTGTACGTAGGTTGATAGAAAATACACACGACATATATAATATAATCCATAAATACATACATCTATAATATAAATAAATACATGTTAAATACAAAAATATATACATACATATACGAGAGCAGAAAAGATTAAACAAGTGAAATCAAAGCCTAAACGTAAGGAAAAATGAGTAGGTAGTAATTTTTTAGAGGAATGACTATTTAAGGAGGAAAGAAGTGCGCTTTGACAAGTTTTTTAAACTTATCAATAGACTGCGCACTTCTAATGTGCAGCGGTAGGGAGTTCCAGAGCCTAACAGCTTCAACAGAAAAGGATTTAGAATAGAAGGAAGTGTTATGAGATGGAATTTTTAAGGTGAGGTTTTTATCAGAGCGAAGAGAGCGACAGTGATTGTCACCAAGAAACTCAAATCGCTCTTTAAGGTAAGTAGGGGAAGTGGGATTGAATAGTATACAGTATGAAAGAGAAAGAATGTGAGTATTCCTGCGAAATGCGAATGACGATGTTGATAGTTGTGATAGTGATTATGATTAAATGACAAGTCCTGATTAGGAAAGTCCTTAGATGATAAATTTGCACAGCTATATTATAAATATCATCTATATTGTTCTACTTCTTCATCAGCTCTTAAAAGTCCACTGCTGCACATGGGTATCCCTTGTTGTAGAAAAGATACGCCAAAATCGTTACACTTGGTATACATATTGATGGTCGCAATACCAGACATCTCACAGCTTTGACGACGGCCCCCGCCTCAGACCACATGGTTATCTATCGGAAACCAAAAGAACTTCCTGGCATTATTTAGTTGTCTCTTACGACATCCTCACGTTGAAAAAGGATGTTGTATTCACTAACGTCGCAAGCAGATGGTAGATCTCGATATCGTTACTATGAAAATGAGCCTTAATACCATAACAAGATACCTTAGTCCTGCTAAGCATTTTACACACATTTTCATTATTTTTGTTTGGATAAGTTTAATATCAACAACATTTTAATTCTCACGATTCACACATCACATACCATCATCACAACCCTTTACAAGTTCACAGCTGAACATAGTTCTCATCTCATCAATTTATTATTATCTTTATATATAAAAATTACGTGTCACGTTGTATGTCCGCGATGAACTCCTATACTACTGAACTGATTTCAATGAAATTTTGCATACTCTGTGCAGTTTGGTCCAACTTGAGAGATAGGATAGTTTTTATTCTTAAAAGATGTTTACTCAAAACGTCATGCGTCCATAAACAAACAGACAGACCGTCAGACAGTACAATTCTAAAAATTATAAAAATTTACTTATTTAATGATTTTCAGTCACCATAATTATTTAAGTCACAAATTAATATACTATACTATACAATGTACAGAAACAGACACAACATGTTATCACCATTTTTATTATATGTATAGATTTAAAGACAGATGGCGCTGTTAACATCAATTCTAAAAATAAGAGATTAATTGACGCGATTGATACAATAAAAAACATAAGAGAAATTATAAATCAGTGCCTGTATAGTAAGCAAAAAAGAAAGTTTGATCCTCGCCGAAAAACGAAATTGTTAATAGCTCTTTTACAATTTGATTTACCACATAGAGTATTCGGCGGTTAAAACTAAATAAAGATTGTCAACACACAGTAGGGCAGAGTGTAATATAAAGATTAGAAGCAAATATGAAACTCATCTACAGGAAAGAACCTTAACCTGCCTTTTTGTATGAAATTTGTGCAACACCACCATCTATCGATGAAATTGTTTAACTATTGAACTTTAGATTTAGATAATAAGGTTAATATATTTTTCTATATATTTATTATGTTCTTTATGTAATTCTTTTGTTTACTGCTTTTTAGACATAATTATATCATTATAGAACATTATTTTACATCATTTAATTATGATTTATAATATGATATTAATTTAAAATGTACGACTCATCCAACGCCATTATTGAGCAAATTCGTACCTATACCTTAGTACCCATACTTCAGAATATTTATCATAACTTTTGATGGAATGAACTGATTTTAATGAAATAAAGACTAAATGTAACGCGAAGATACACTTATAATTTCCTTAACGATTGTTATGATATAAATTAGTACTTTATACGTGATACGTTAACAAACAATCAGATAGACAGACAGACAGACAGAAAATTCTAAAAATGGTAGAAATATATTTTTACTTATTTTTAGTACCTGTGATTCACTTTTATTACAAAAATACAAAATATACACACGTCTGCTTTTCACATTTTTATTATATGTATAGATGTTAACATCATTGGGGCAATAGAAACCGAGATAATCGCGAAAACATGTTTTTTTTACCTTTGACCTTGGATAATTTACTACGCAAACACGTACTTTTGAGACAAATTTTAGAACAACAAATTGAATGCATATACAAAAATTCAGCTTATTGTCGCTCACTGTTGCTCGCTAATTTGACTGGATTATGAACTTTTCTATAAGTGAAGTTAGTTTAATCATTTTAGCTAAAAAAATTGGAAAATTTAATAGAGTACTTTTATCTATTGACATATCTACGTACATCCCACACTAGGGTGAGCTTCACCACTCCGCGGTACAAAAAGTGTCCCTAATCGTGTTTTTTACCAGTTTTAAAGAAACCAGTACACGAGACATGAAAAGTGTGTAGTGTATAGGAGAGTGGATAAAATTTAACTTTGCTCTATAATGTACATATTCCGATTGGTAAAATAACTCCATTAATTTTGCCATTTTTCCCTACATGCTATTTAAAATGCTTTAACTAGGTGTAAAGTCATGTCACGCGGCTCAGACGCGTGATTTGATTTAGTGGGGCACAGCTAGTAATAGCACAACACCACAGACATAGATAATGATGCGACTTTGTATGTATATGTACCTAGGAATTCAGTAAGGCTACAGAGAGGTTATTAAATAAAAAGTAAAAACGAAATGAATCAGGTGATTGGCAGCAGGATCTTCCTGATATCAACTCAAAATAATAAAATACTGATAACTGCGGTTGTCAACGCGCCTGCAAAGCGTGGCAACTGTGACATATGTGAGGAATTCTATGGAATAAGCTTATATTCAGCAGGCAACTTTGATAGACTGTGATTATGATGATGATGATGTTGATAGTTGTGATAGTGATTATGATTATAATGACAAGTCCTGATTAGGATAGTCCTTAGATGATAAATTCGCACAGCTATATTATAAATATTATCTATATTGTTCTACTTCTTCATCAGCTCTTAAAAGTCCACTGCTGCACATGGGTATCCCTTGTTGTAGAAAAGATACGCCAAAATCGTTACACTTGGTATACATATTGATGGTCGCAATACCAGACATCTCACAGCTTTGACGACGGCCCCCGCCTCAGACCACATGGTTATCTATCGGAAACAAAAAGAACTTCCTGGCATTATTTAGTTGTCTCTTACGACATCCTCACGTTGAAAAAGGATGTTGTATTCACTAACGTCGCAAGCAGATGGTAGATCTCGATATCGTTACTATGAAAATGAGCCTTAATACCATAACAAGATACCTTAGTCCTGCTAAGCATTTTACACACATTTTCATTATTTTTGTTCGGATAAGTTTAATATCAACAACATTTTACTTCTCACGAGTCACACATCACATACCATCATCACAACCCTTTACAAGTTCACAGCTGAACATAGTTCTCATCTCATCAATTTATTATTATCTTTATATATAAAAATTACGTGTCACGTTGTTTGTCCGGGATGAACTCCTAAACTACTGAACTGATTTCAATGAAATTTTGCACACTCTGTGCAGTTTGGTCCAACATGATAGATAGGATAGATTTTATCCTGATAAGTGACACTCAATATTTTTTTTTATTACGTATTAAAGGCTTATTTAATATGAAGGGTCGTCAAAAAGGGCAAAACAACGTCTGCCTGGCCAGCTAGTATATATTTAGAATTCAAAGTAGTATTCACAGATATTCTTTTTTTTTTTTATAGGATAGGGTGACAAACGAGCACACTGTCCACCTGATGGTAAGTGGTTGCTGTGGCCCATAGACATCTACATGTATCCTCGTTTGTGAATCAAAATGCAGATGCGTTGTCACTTGTGAGGACTAAGATGGAATGCCTCTTTTTCAGTAAAAAGGGTCTCCGGTTCTCTACACTCACCATACGAAACACAGCAGCATTATGCTGCTATTTTACGCTGGTATTCTGTGAGAGCGTGGTCCTTCACTGGTCGAGCCGACCCATTCGTGCTACAACTATACTACTAATATAGCTGCAGTATGGCTCTACCACGTGTTGACCTTGCATTCACCGTTGACCTTGCATTATAGTACGTATGCTTGAGCGCTGTGCGCTCACTAGGCCTCACACAAAGAATGCCAATAACACGGTCTGGATTTTTAAGTTGGACAGTAATGAATGTCGATGATAATGATGATATTTCATTTTCGTCACTATCATATTTTATAACTTAAGGAACACTATTTTTCTCACTAATCCCTCCCTGTCTCTACCTCCTTTTATGTATGGTCAGCGATCTATTTAAAGTATGTTGTGTTTTAGTACATAAGCTGGTATCTTTTATATTTTTAGTGCACCCTATTCGTTTATCTTTCGCATATTTTTATTTCATTCTTTCTTTGAGTGGTATGGAAGAGATTGCTATGTAGCAGTGAGACTGCCTTTTATTTTTCCTGTCAATATGTGTTTATTTCTTTTTTGTGTTATTTATCTCTCCTTGGAATACAGTAAAGAATATTATATTGTAAGCCAATCTTACATCCTAAACATAACGTCTCAAGAATATAATAATAAGGTTTAAGTTCCATATAAAATCTCCAAATAATTGTTTCGGGTTTGGATGCTTTTTTTTATACGCGTATTGTATACTTAAAATTCACATGGATGTGAATTTTAAATATACAAAACGCCTTCATAATACAAGAGAAATATCTTGTGGTTTTCTTTCTTAGGTCGTGAAATTAATTTTTTACCGCAAAATTTGTCTTTCACCATCTTTGCAAAAGGAACCTTTTACATAAAATTATTTTGAATCTAGTTACGTTAAATAACATGCTCTGGAAACTCTTTTAACTTGTACTTCTTGTAAGAAACCGTGACCTTAAAAACATTATGCAATAAGTTGCGACGAAAAACAGCCGTCCTCGGAAGACTTCAAAAGCTGTTTGTTTAAGAATATTGAATACAGAACATGAGAAATTTCATAAAGCCTTTAAACTTTCGAAGTTACTCTCTTTGTTATTTAATTAGCCGCGCAAAATGTTAGCCTTCATAAGGAAAACCAAAAGAAAAGAATTCACGAGAAATTCTACATTTCTTGCTTTCTACTCTTTGATAAAAGGTATATTTCACCACGGCTAAGGTATTTCTTTCGTAAGAAATAATTTCTTATCCCACAGATTAAAAGGCTGAAACTTCTCCCAGTATAAGCCCAGTATATATATATATATATATATATATATATATATATATATATATATATATATATATATATATATATTATGTATTAATATCGAAATTGAATGGATATTTAAGGTACGGAATGTCTCAAAATATCAATCTGTTCTTAGAGTAAATAAGCTTAAAATAAAATTCGATATAGGGAATAGGTGAGCTATACTGTGAGATCGGTCCTTACATCTTTGATTAACGTAATACAGTGGCAAGCAACATTTATTTTCCTGCGTGAATATTTCGGGAATAATTGATTACTTATTCACGTTGGTTACTTTGACTTCATTCTCAATTCTGTCTTTAAAAATATTGGATGAACCCCAGATAACAATTTCTTCTTAATCCTTTTTTTCCTTATTTCTTTTTAATAAAATATTTTACTTTAACCGACATCCTGAATAATATAGAACATGCCATTTGAAAATAGAATTGTACTTTTAGCATTTTATTCCTATTCATTTTTCTCCCCACCGTGGTATGGAAGTAAAATAATGATTATGATTTTCATATTTTCATGCTTGACAAACACTGAAAATATATTTGTAAATATATTACAATATTGTATATTATGCGAATAGGATAGAAAGAAAGAACACATTTTATACGTCAAAATAGCGTTGAAATATGTTTGCAGAAGTTACATAAATCCAACGTCAAGCCTGTTTTGCCAAATGATAAAAGTTATTGTCCCGTCATGTTAGTAGTTTAAAACAGCGAATTCGGTCTGAAAAAACTGTAAAGCCCATTTCTCACAAACGTACATTTAAATATATTAAACGACATAGATGGTTTAAGACGTTGACCATTATTATACAACGTATAAAAATGTTTATTGTGGATAGTGAGTAAAGAAAATGGCTACCTTATCTCTATGTAATTATTAGACAACGAGTATGTTATCAACCAGTTAATGTCGAAATTTGTTTTTGTTTTTCAATTTTTTTGACACTTGTTCCTGTACTGAAAATAAGATTAATTATTTTCCAACCAAATTAAATAAATTACATAAGAGCATGGAGTGGTATCATTCCAGTTCAACACTAAGTTATATACATAGGTTTATTAATTAACTATGGTAGCATACTTGTTATTACTATATTATAGATGTGTGTTTATATATAAACTAGGTGGTAGAACCTTTTTACTGCCTAGGACTCCTTCTCCTAGGAATCTAGAATGACTACCACTCTATTAACTATTACACGCTCGTTCGAGCCAACTTATTTGTGTTGCCGCTATAATGCTGTTCTACGACGTCAAAATCATCTCTGTGTTTGACGGACTTGAGTATGTCATACTCACTTAAAGATCTCTGCTTGCGGTGGCGTCGTGTGGCGGGTTATCCACTTTCTTTTGGTCGTAGAGTACTATAGCTGCCACATGAGTCATATTGTGGAGGCTAAATTACACGGGTTCGCTATGCAATGTTGAGGTCCAAACTTTTGCATCTATTTTTGAGTACATCATAGAACATATTTCAATTACCGTTGGGTTTCAATTGTTCACAATTCAATGTATAAGTACTATGCTATTGAATATTTACTTTAAAAAAATGACAAAAACGGAGCAGAGCGGACTTTTTTCACCGTTTCATATCTGATCAGAGGAAACTATTTAAAAACGGTAGTGGATTTGAAAAAAATAACAATTGATAAATGAAATTTTATACTTTTACCTCGAAAAAATAAATACCTACATTTCATTTCATTTCACACAGGTAAGCAGGTGTCCCTGCGTGAAGTACCGCCGCACTTTTGTAAGGACACCAAACTTCCTTGCAGCGGTTGTGGTTTTGGACTTAATGAACCGCCCAAATGCAAGTTTAATGAAATCTCAACCCTCAAAAATTGAATGTAGAAAGGTATTCCAATAATACATTATGGTAAGAATGAGCTAATGTGAGCTGGCTCCTTTTTGTAAGAGCTGTCCTTTTTGAAGAGACACACTTGTATTTTGCAAGCGTCGATTCTCAAAAGATTTATATCGCTCCATTCGTAGACTGTCTGCAGTGAGATATTCACACGCTTAATCGATGTTCTCTTTAAATTTTTTTTAAATTGATAAAATGAAAATGAATTTAATGAAAATTAATCGATTAAAAAAGAATATGTTAACTATGTTACTTGCCTATTTCGTAAAAGGCGCCTAATTTGATATTGGATTTGTTACTGAGTAGGTGAATATATAGTATTACGTATATAATGTACACCTTTATAAAAGTATATCGATTGGAAAGCCATCTTTCACCCAAAGAAAGTCATATTTTTTGGCTAAAACGTTATCCGAGTAGTCAAGTCTTAGGAGTCTCACTTTACAGACGTGTATGTATCCAAATTTTATCTTACATTCTTATTCCTTTCTGGCACTCTGCCCAAATACTTATTCAAACAAGTATTCAAACGGGGAGAGAAGTATAATGCGCTTGGTTTTGTAGATTAAGGCACATTAATTTTGTTCTTATCTGGATTTTCAATTTTATGTAGGGAAAAATACGGACTATTCTTTTTTTTTTTGAATAATGCATATGTTTTCCTATACAGTCTTAAAAATTAATAATGCGAAAAAATACAATGATAATATGAGGCAACAACCAGAAAACTGAAGTAACACCCCACTCTACTAGATAAAGTGACGTTCTGTTATGGGATGCAGGAAGTGGCTCAGGATTATGCTTTGTGGCATTTCTTGAGGGAGGCCTTTGTTCAGCAGTAGACAGGTAAATAGAGTAATTATGATGATGAAGGTAATAATACAAAATGCCAATTCTATACGAATAGAACACTATTTACAGAACTATAAATCAAGTAGATATAATGTAAACATATAATGTAAACAAGTAAAAGTGTATAATGTAAGAAAAAAAAGTAAGAAAAATGTGTAGTCCGCCTGTATGCTTTAGAGCAGCGCGGCGAACTCACTGATAATTTTCTCAGAAATTAGTTGAGGAACTTTCTTAGGCTATAACTTTTACTTTTTAATTATATAATATTTACGGCAAATGAATATGGACGTTTTTTACGCGGTAGAGCCACGCTACAGCAATATTACGATTGCAGTACGAATGGGTCACTCTGACTGGGCTATACCACGCCTTCACAGAATATCAGCGTGAAAGAGCAGAATAATCTTGTGCTTCGTGCTGTGAGTGTAGATAACCGGGAGACCCTGTTTACTAGTAACGAGGCATTCCATCCCAGTCCGCAGGGATGACAACGCATCTAAATTTTAATCCTTAATTGCAGATAGATACTATGGGCCACAGCATTCACTTATTATCAGATAAACTGTGTGCTCGTTTGTCACCCTTATTCTTTCAAAAATGTACACGAACACACAAATATGCACGCACACATGTAAATGCACACGCTCACACGAGAAATAGTATTAAGATGTTCAAAAAATAACAGTCAATAAAAAGTTGAAGTTAGGTTGGAGATAGATTGCATTGATCCGGTACGTCAGCGGCCCGTGTTGCTTTATGCTCGATTGTTCCAATTATTCGAATCACACAAAAAATACGACCAAGCAAAATTCTATAGCAAAATCATCAGGCACTTTATATACACAGGCATAGCAGTACTTGCATTCTTGGTTATTTCAAGTTTTTCCTTTCGCATATTTCGGGTAATTATATTCAGTACATAGTAAATTATATTTATTATTTTAATTATTGAATATTTAGGTAATTAAATTTATACTTGTATCAAATAAACACATTTTATAAATTGCAGACTGCTATTTCTATTTCATTGGATTTATGAGGTATAGAAATGTAATATTAAATACTAATGATATAGTAATTGTAACCAATAGTAAAGTTCATGATGTATATTATATCAAATCAATAAACTATACTGTTCAAATTTGGGTACCAGTAGCAATATTCTTTAAAGAATCTCACAGACCCATTGATTAGTTATCAGGCACCAACCCGTAATAATCTCCTCGCCTGCACTCGTCTGGTTACAGCCCTTGCTCCTTTGAGCACTGCATGAAGATGAAGGTAATTCCTTTCAATTACCTTCATATTCATGCAGTATTTTATATTGTAGTGCGTAGTTGTCATCCTGTGGGTGTCGTAAGGGGCTACAGAGGGAAATTAACTTCATACGAGGTAGAACCATGCTGCAGCTATGTTGTGATTGCAGCACTAGTGAGTTAGCTCTGCCAGGGAAGTACCACGTTTTCACAGAATTCCAGCATGAAACAGCAAAATGGTGCTGCAGTGTTTCGAATGATTAGTGTAGAACCGGAGACCCTCCGCGGTGATAAAGCATATCCATTTTTATTCTTGATCGATGATTTCTATGGCATGCACTTACCATCGGACTGACTGTATGCTCCTTGGTCACATTTATTATACAAACAAATCAAAATAACAAACAACGCCACCCAAACGCGGCAGCTAAGTGTCAATTTACTGGGGATGACTATGTGTATAAGTGGAATTAGGGTAGGCTTACTAGCTACGAATGAATGAAAGAGGGGTACCAAACGAGCACACATTCCATCTGATGGTAAGAAAGGCCCTCATGCGCTTACATTTATCCTTAACCCTTCCAGTACCGCGGGCATAAATTCATGCATCTATTACATGACCGTTGAGTACCACGGGTATGATTTCATGCAGTTGTACCGCGCTGCTATTTTCGCCTTAATAAATATAGAAAGACAGTATATTTTCAATTTTAAACTATTTCGTTGAATTTTGAATAAACTAAAGATTATTCTCAAGTATCAAACTCACTCGGTTACATAGACTAAATAAAAAAATAATAGGCATTCTCTTTCGCGTTGTTGGTGCTGTTAGTTGCGTAATATTTTTCTTTTTGTGTTTGCGATTTTTGTTGGATTTTCTTTCAAAAAGTGGTAATAAATGTTAATAACCTTTACAAGATAAAGTTTTTGAATGATTTTAGTTACGATAACGGTAAATTTTTGTGTTTAAATTGATAAAAAAGGAAAAACAAAACATCTCTACGCGAACAATTTATAATGGTCAAGATTTTAAATAAAATCTACCTCCTGAGATATTTAGCCTTTTTATTTATAGTTAATTGCATGTATATTCATAAAAATATATTATTCCTAAATGTTATACCTATGTGGTTTTATCAGAAAAAGTAAGGAAGAATTTATGATATTTTCACAAAAAGGTTTTGAAAATGAGGTTACAAAGCACGCGTAAACTGTCTATGGTCAAATTTTTAGTAAATGTTTGCGAGTGAAAAAGTAGAATTATTATAATGGTTACGTGCATAATTTTGTTTTATTTGAGGAAGAACTTTTTGTATTGATTGTGAAGACATAAATATAAAATGAAAACTTACGCCATTTCATTCATAAAACCAAACTTTTGGCAGTAAATACACTTTTTCAAGATCCGTTAGAAACAAAGAGCTGTACAAAACTAAATGAACACCAAATGTTATTGTTATTGTTTTTACTTATCGAAAATCTTATCAGCTTTGTAGAACTGTTACTCAAACCTCAAATAACGTAAACAAACAGTCGTAAAAAACATAAATGTTGAAACAAGTGCCGCGCGACGAGATGACGTCAGGAGCCCCCGGTACAAAGCCGTTTTCTGTTATAGCCGGCGCAGTACTAGAAAGGTTAATTAAGAATCCAAACATTGGTGCGTAGGCACTCCTGAAGATCAAATGCTCCGTTACAAAGATCTCCGTTTCTTGTCACTCACCATTCAAAACACAGAACCACTATGCTGCGATTTAAAGTTGTTATTATGTGCATGCGTGGTCCGTCACCCTTCGAACCAAACCATTCGAAAGAAAGAAAGAAAGAAACATTTATTTGCACAGAATACAGGTGGTACCAGATTTAACAGTGGTGCATAGTTTTTTTTTTATAGGATAAGGGTGACAAACGAGCACACAGTCCACCTGATGGTAAGTGGTTGCTGTGGCCCATAGACATCTACATCTATCCTCTATTGCAATATTGTGGCGTAAAAATGTGTTTGAATCAGTGTCAGTGATAGAGTGTGACAACGTGCGAATCTGTGCCATAAAAGTAACTGTGAGTAGTAGATCTGTAATTATATTTAGTGTATGCCCACAAACTCTTATGAAAACTTAGCTGAGTTCTGTAGGTGTCTCGGTTCGATCCGATCGATAATAGAAATAGAGGAAAATAAGGGAATTGAAGCTTTTTATATACTAGGGGACTTTAATGCTCATCCTAGGGAATTATTTTATAATGAAATGATAGATTTTTGTAATGAAGAGAGCTGGATTTGTGTGGATGCAAGTATGTGTGATAAAAATACATTTACTTTTCATAGTGAGGTTCATGGTTGTAACAGGTGGCTGGACCACTGCATAGTCACTCATTCTGCGCGTGAAACAGTAGTAAGCGTGTCTGTTAATTATGACGTATTTTGGTCAGACCACTACCCACTTGTAGTGGAATGTAATTTAAATAAACTTAAGCCTAAGGTTGTGGAGCAGATAAGGGGGAAACCTGTGAACCGTGTTACTTGGGGCAACAGGACTCCACAACAGATAAAACTGTATCACGATTTTTGTCACACAAACTTGAGAGTTATAGATCTTCCAGAGGAACTCAGAGACTGTTGTGATACATTTTGTAGTAACAACGAACATCACGCTGTACTTTATAATATGTACGGTAATATTATAAATATACTATCACTGGCAGCAATTCGTACATATAGGGATACATGTAGAAAAAAGGGAGGTTACGTGACGGGGTGGAATAAGCACGTCGCGGACCCACATCGGGAGGCGCGGCTTAAATTTCAAGAGTGGATGATGGCTGGGCAGCCGTCCAGGGGTCGCGTATGTGAAGAGATGTCAGAATCTAGAAAGCATTTTAAAGCCAAATTAAAATGGTGTCAAAACAGACAAGAACAGCTAAAGATGGATATTATTGCGACAAATCACTCTTCTAAAGACTTTAAAAGCTTCTGGAAGAACACAAACAAAATGCATGTTAAGCCAAGTCTTCCAGTGAGTGTTGGGGGTGCTTATGATCACAAGGATATTGCGGATGCATTCAGATGCAATTTTACTGTAAGGTCACCCTTAAATGTCGTTTCAGGTTTAAATTTGAGCGAAGCTGAGACTATCATGACAGAACGAAATGAAAAGATACCTGCAAAAAAAATAGAAAAAATAATTAAAGAGATGGTAAGAGGAAAATCGCCTGGTTATGATGGTCTCAGCATCGAACACTTCAGATATGCCTGTGTTTGGGTCACTCTTACTTACCCGAGCCACTGATGAGGACTATTGTAGTACCCGTTGTTAAAAATAAAACTGGGGACACATCCGACATGGGTAATTACCGACCTATCTCGCTTGCAACCACTGCAGTCAAGGTGTTTGATAGTCTTTTAAATGAGTGTCTCAACAAATACGTACTAATAAACGATGCACAATTTGGGTTTAAGCCGAATTCATCGACGGAGAGCGCCATTTACTGTCTGAAACACACTGTCAAATACTACACCATAAGGCGGACGCCGGTGTACGCGTGTTTCCTCGACTTATCGAAAGCTTTTGACCTGGTCTCATACGACATCCTGTGGGGCAAGTTGAGGGACGCGGATGTGCCGGCGGAGTACACGGCTCTACTAAGATACTGGTATGCTAACCAGCGTAACCAGGTGAGGTGCGTTGGAGCTCTGTCGGTGTAAGGCAGGGTGGCTTAAGCTCTCCTCTCTTGTTCAACCTATATGTAAACCTACTGATTGAACGACTTAGCAGCACACATGTTGGCTGCAACATCGATGACATATGTGTCAACAACATAAGCTATGCTGACGACATGGTGCTGCTCAGTCCTTCTATAGCAGGTCTGAGGAAACTGCTTTCTATCTGCGAGACATATGCGGAGGAGCATGGTCTTAAATACAACTCAATAAAGAGTGAAATATTAGTATTTAAGGCACCGAAACGGAAGCCACGACATGTACCACCCGTATGTCTCGATGGTTTACCTCTGAAAGTCGTACAGAAGTTCAAATATCTCGGTCATATTGTTACGAGCGACCTAGGAGATGATGAGGATATTGAGCGAGAGCGCAGAGCGTTGCCGGTAAGGGGCAATATGCTTGCCCGCAGATTCGCCCGGTGCACTGCAGACGTGAAAGTAACTTTATTTAAAGCGTTCTGTCAGTCTTTCTATACCGGTGGTCTGTGGGTGACTTATACACGCCGGACCTACAGCGCCCTGCGTGTTCAATATAACAACGCTTTTAGAATGCTGCTGAGGCTGCCGTGGCGCTGTAGTGCCTCTAAAATGTTCGCAGACGCACACACTAATGACTTTTTCGCCATAATGCGTAGAAAATCAGCGTCTCTCCTGCAGCGCTTACGTACCAGCAACAACGGCATCCTAAGGGTAATTGCTGCCAGGCCCGACTGCCCCATACTGCACCACTGTATGACGGTAGCTATTGGGCAAAAAAAATAATTTGTACATAATTCACATTAACTAACAATACTAACTTACAAGTTAAGGAAAAATTGTTACTAACATACTAACAATCTATGGATGTTCCTTACGTCTGAAATAAACACTTATTATTATTATTATTATTAAAAATCAAAATGTAGATGCGTTGTCACCCGTAAGGAGTAAGATGGAATGCCTCATTTCCAGTAAAAAGGGCATCCGGCCACCTGCACTCACCAAGCGAAACGCAGAGCTAAACCTCTACTTCACGCTGGTATTCTGTGAGGTCGTGGTACCACCCCGGTTCGAGCCGGCCCATCCGTGCGACAGCAAAAGCTGCCGCGTGGCTCTACCACTGTTAAAAACTATATTCTGTTATATTAAGTTAAAGCTATATTCTGCCTTTAGTAGGCTTGCAAATATTTACAATTATATAAGACAATTAATTTACTTACAAAAATGTCAAGTTATGTTATTATTTATCATATTTATTAATATTATTATTATATAACATTTTATTTAATTTTATAAATAATCATATACATTATTTTTATGTTGCATGAACTCTTGTATCGTATAAAAACACTTATCCACTAGCCATTTTCTTAATTTTAAAATATTTAAATGGAAGTTCCCGTAGATTCTTAGGCAGTTTATTAAAAACTGATATACACTTATAATAAACATTCCGTTTATTTAAAGCTGTTCTACAAGATGGAATCATTATTTTAGTAGGATCTCTTGGTCTGTATTTAGTAACATGATCCCCCTTGAATTTAAAAAAGTCATTATACTTCCTTATAAAGACCGATACCTCAAGAACATACATGCAGGTCAATGTTAGTAAATTAAGTTTTTTAAATAGAGGTTTACAGGAGTCAAGTGGACTTGCTCCACAAATAGCTCTTAAACATTTTTTTTGTGCAATGAATGATTGACAAACATCAGTCGAATTCCTCCATATTATTAACCCATATCTAAGGATTGATTCTACTTAGCCTTTATATGCTATACCTGCAGTCTTTTCATCTGATACGGTCCGAAGCTTTCTAAGGGCATATGCAAATCTGCTTAGTTTGAGACAAGTATCATTTATATGTTGCTTCCAATTACAAAATCTGTCCAAAGTTATACCCAAGAATTTTATGCTGTCAGCTTCTTCCATACTGTCATTTTCTATTTTTATGTTAATGTTATTATCAGGGCGTTTACTTTTATTCGTACCAAATTTTATGAATTTTGTTTTATGTATCTTGATCCTTATATGGCACTATTATAGATATGTCGTCTGCGAATAGAACACTTTGACAATTTATTGAATCTGGTAAGTCATTAATGTACAATAAGAATAATAAGGTGCCTATTACGCTCCCTTGTGGAACTCCATGATTATTGACCCTGGATGGAGATCTGTGGACACTGCATTCATCACTGTCATTTAAAGTAGTGATTTCAACATATTGCTTACGATTGATTAGAAAACTTTTTATCCAGTTTAAAGCTACACCTCTAAAGCTGCCATATTTTTCGCATGTGGTGAGCAAAATCTCATGATCTACAAAATCAAAAGCCTGACTCACATCAAAGAATATGGCTACCACCGGAATTTTCTCATCAATGTATCCAGTTATATTTTTTATAAGAGAAAATCCTGCTCAAGATGTTGATTTATTGTGTTGAAAACCATTCTGTTTTTTTTTTAATAATATTATGCTTATTAAGGAATTCAATTATCCTGTTGTAAAAAACCCTTTCAAAATTTTTTGATATAATAGGTACAAGTGTAATAGGACGATAATTATTAGGTTCTTTCTATCACCTTTCTTGTACAAAGGTTTAATAATACAGTGCTTTAATTTGTCTGGAAATATTCCTTGAATCAAGGAATTTGTGATTATATGGTTAAGAATGGGGGCAATGACACGAACACTTGCTTTAATTATTTCTGTAGATATAGAGTCATACCCCACAGCTTTGGTATTATTTAATTATATTTATGATTTCAAGCTCTGAAGTAGGTATCAGGAATATTCATTTATCATTAACATATATAGATATTTTTGATATTGTTCGTTTGGCGCATGTAAATTGTTCCATTACAAATATTAATAAAAAAGTCATTAAAAAAAGTTGCTATTTGGGTAAGATTGTGAATAATATTTCCGCCGTTTTGTATTGATTTCACGCTGTTGATTGAGTTGATACTATTATTTTTATCTTTTATTATATTCCATGTGGCTTTTCCTTAATTTTTTGCTCGCTTAAGATGTTTTCTATTTATATTTTTTTTTGACCATATTATGCATTTCTTTAATATTTTCTCATAAATATTATATTTTTCAAGTGTATCTTGTTTCTTAAATTTATAATATGAAAACCTTAATTGTCTTTTTATGGCACTGGCTTTTCTCAGGCCTTTAGTGATCCATGCAGGAGATCGACTGTTTGAAGTTATTTTAGATTTATAGTAAGGAAAACATAACTCATAATACAATGAAAGTTTTTGATGAAAAATACTAAATAGACTAGAATACGCGTAGACTTCATGCCAAGATAATTGTGATATGTAATATAGAAATTTTTCTATATTTTCATCACTGAAATCTCTTTTTTTAACGTACCAATATTGTGACATTTTTTCACACTTTCCTGGAAATTTTAACACTTGCGCGGTATCGTGATCAGATAGATAGAGTCGGTGTACTGTACCATATGCCTCTTCGTGATTACTTGCTATGAGATCTATGCAGCTATTTTGTCGTGTTAGCTGGTTGATATGTAAAGTTAAATTAAAATTTGAGGAGATAATTATTAAGGTAATTGTATTTTTATTATTAAATAATATATAAATGTTTAAATCACTTATTAATATGAATTTTTTATTTATAATTTGGAATCTTAATTTATGTAACAGTATTTCAAATTTATTAAAAAATGAATTAATGTTAGATGTAGGTGTTCTATATAAACATATTGGATAGTTATATTTGGAAAGTTCAATTAGACATAGTTCAATGGTATGAATTTTGTTTAAAATACCTGCTTTATTTTGATGGAGTAGTCTTACTTTATTTTTTTTATCTGCTTTTAATTTTAATTCCCGTGGCTTACTCATAAAAAATCTTATTGTTAAATATTTTACATGATGTAGTTGAATTGCGTTTAATGATAGGAAAATAATATGAGATGGTCCCTTTTACTCTGTATATACCCGAAGGGAAACTTTTAGGTAAGCCATGTTTAATAATAGGAATATAATAGAGTTTTACTTTATTTGTACCTGAAGGAATGTATTTAGTATTATAGTCTTTGGTATCTTTGGTTAGATTGATTAACCTGCATATATGACCCTATAAGTAGTGGTAGTTATAATAATGTTCATTTAAATTAGATATATCCAAAAAACGGCAGTAAGTGTGATATGTAAATTTTAGAACTGTATTTAATTCTTTTTTCATTTAGGTATGTATTTCTATTAACGATAAGTATTATTACATTACATTTGGTCAACAATTCTAAACTATTCTTTTAGTGAAAATGAATTTGGTTTGGGTCTGCATCATTTTCACCAATACATTATATTACCCAATCTTTTTCTGATATGTCCAAATTATAGCATGGTTTCAATGACTCATTACACTTAGCAAACGGTTAGAATATTCTTCGATTGTTTTGTACATTAATATTTACTAATTTTTAGTGCCATCTTGTGGCTGATTGTGGGTGGAGTTATACATTGACATTTCTTGTGTGTCAACGCCACATCCTGGTGCATTTTGAGTTTCTGGAACCACTTCAGACACTGATATAATATTATGTTGTTGTATGCGTATGTTACTGGTGTCGCCATCTGTTGGTATAATGTCATCATCTGTTTTTAGTCCAAGATCTCCAATACTCCTGCTCAAATTGTGTTCTTGTAGATTTTTTTGCATTTTCTTCGTTATTAGAGAATAAGTGATTTTTTTAAATTGTGGCGAACCTGTACAGATTTGTTTTAACTGCAGAATATTCCGTTCATGTTCATTAATTTGCTGTTTAAGATTGCTGATTTCCGAGTTTAAATTATCTATTTCAGCGTGCGCTATTTGTAGATTTTGTAATTTTAATATTTGCTCTTTGTAGCACTCATAGTCCTCGTTATATAACTGAGCAGTGGATAAATCTGGTAAGCTTCTTGCTAGATAATCTGAATTGGTCGATATAAATGACATGTTTAGTGATTCATTTAATATTTTGGTCATTTGAGAGCGAAAGATAACATTCTGGTAATCCATTTCAAAGTCTTTGCAACTCTTCATTACCTTTCTGTATAATCATGTTATTCAGTGCCCTCTTTCGACTATTCGCAGTACTATATAAGTAATACAATATCGATCAACTGTGCTAGTTTAGCAACTCGTCGATAGATTTCGTACAATAATTTTCCTATAAGAATGAGTTGATCGGTTTTTGAATTTTGTAACGATTTATATTTTCCACACACACTTTTCTGGGTTGGCTTTAAATTGGGACTGACGAAGTTATTTCTTTTGGCTATTTATGCGTCGGTAGCTTCGTCGACCAGGGCTGAGCTGGAGGAGTTATGGGAGAATGTAAGAGAAGTTCTAGATTTGGTTAGGGGAAACGAAAGAATTGTTTTATGTGGTGATTTGAATGGATGGGTTGGTACCGCTCGACCAGGGTACGAGTCGGTGCTTGGAAAGTTTGGCGATAAAAGGGTTAATGATGTTGGCAAGCTTATACTGTCTGTATGCAAGGAAAAGGGTCTTCTTATGACAAACACTATGTTTGATCACAAGAAAATTCATATGTATACTAGAGAAAGAAAGAATGAGAGAAGTATGATCGATTTGTTCCTGGTGGATGACCGACGAAAACAGGTGATGGATACGCGAGTGTTCAGGGGTGCTGACCTGGGAACGGATCACTATCTAGTGATTACTAGATTTAGGGGTCTGTTCGCGGATTGGCGCTACCGGACGGCAGTGACAGAACCACAGTCGGTCTGTCGCATCCGAAGCTGGTGGATACTAGGGACAAATATCATGCGAGGGTAGCCGAAAAGCTTGACACCATCGATGGCAGAAAATAATGTGTAGTAAGAACATGGAAGTACCTTAGGTATGGAATGGTAAGTGCAGCGGAAGAAGTGTGTGGAACAATAAAAAGAGGTAGTAGTAAAAGAAGAGATGCATGGTGGAATAATGTAGTGAAAGAAGCTGTAAAGAAGAAGAAGAAAGCATGGTTAGAATACTTGGTCTCTAGTAATGATAAGGATATAAGAGAGAAGATGAAAGAAAGATATAGGCTGCAGAAAGTTCACACGAAAGCATTGATTGAGGAAGTGCGTGAAAGGTGTAGAATGGAAGCGGACGAAAGGTTGCCGCACAACTTTAAGGAGAACTCCAAACTCTTCTGGAAAGAGATTGGAAGGACCCGAAGTGGTGCGACGGCCTTAAGAATGAACAAAGAACTAATGACGTCCTCTCAGAAAAATCGGACGTCATGCAGCGATGGAGAGAATTTTATAGATAAATGTATGCGTGTGATGATCTTAATGAGGGATCTAGGGGTGACGCCGTGACTGGTACGCCAGACCCGAACATCGATGACACTGAGGTCATTAGTATGAAAGAGATTGAACGTGCGATTCGAAGTTTGAAATGTGGTAAGGCTGCGGGACTAGACAGAGTTAATGCTGAAATGGTCAAGTATGGTGGGCCTCACGTATGGGACAGCTTTCATCTGCTGTGCAATTTGTGCTGGCGGACGGGGGATGTGCCGGATGATTGGCGATCCGCAGTCATTGTGCCTTTATATAAAGGTAAAGTTTCACATTTTGTCTGCGGGTGCTATCGGGCGATCAGCTTGACCAGTTTAGCAAGTAAAGTTTATTCGAAGGTTTTGAAATGTAGGATGCAAGAGAAATCGGAAAGATTTCTATGGGAGGCACAATGCGGATTTAGACCTGGAAGAGGATGCACGGATCAAATGTTTTCTCTCCGCATGATCACGGAGAAGCTTCTGGCTGCTAACCAGAAGACTTTCTGTGCTTTTGTGGATCTTGAGAAAACATTTGATAAGGTTGTAAAAAAAAAATGTGGGAAATGTTGCCGGGGTATGGTGTGGATGGTCGATTGCTAAGTGCTGTGCAGGCACTTTACTGTGACAGTAAAGCCTGTGTGTGGGTAGGGCATGACCTGTCACCCATGTTTAGCGTCCAAACGGACGTAAAACAGGGTTGTGTCATGTCTTCCTGGCTGTTCATACTGTATTTCGACAGCTGTTTACAGAAGCTGAAAGATATCTGTTTGGGTGTGAAATTGGGTGACATTAAAGTAAACTGTCTGCTGTAAGCTGATGATGCAGTGCTTATTGCACCATCAGAGGCAGAATTGCAGGCATTAGTCACGTGTATGAAAGAGGAATGTGAAATTAAAGGTCTCCGTTTGAATGCTAATAAAACTAAGGTTCTGGTATTTGAAAGGGACGAAGAGAGAACGAAGTGTGAAATATGGGTAAATCAGGAATGTCCAGAACAGGTCAATGAAATTGTATACTTGAGGAGTGCTTTTAGCCGGGATGGAAGATGTGATTTAGATGTGGATAGGCGTGTCGCTGCCGGGAACAAAGTCAATGGCCGCCTTGAGTGCACGCCTTGCAATACATAACGCAGTGTTGATACCGATTTAGTTATATGGCAGCAAAACCTGGGTATGCCAGAAGAAGCATAAAAGTAAGTTGAATGCAGAGGAGTTGCGATATCTTCGTAAAATGTGCGGCGTTACCATGGCCGACCGAAAGCGAAACGAATAGATTCGCAATATGGCAGGTTTGAGAGATGACCTTATCACAAAAATTGATAAGGGCGTGCTTCGATGGTTTGGGCACGTTGAGCGAATGAGTGAAGACCGAATGGTGAAGAAAATATATGGTGCGAAAGTAAATATTAAAAGGTGTCGAGGTAGACCGAGACTAACTTTTGAAGACCATGTGAGCAAATTGCTCGAAGAGGCAAGGGTCAAGACTCGGATACCTAGACGTTCATGTATGAAGAAGATAATGAATCTGAAAGAAGCGAAAGAGGTATGTAAGGATCGTGACATTTGGCGATCTGTTCTCTCTGGCTACCCCGTCAGGGATTGTGCGTGAAGATAAGTACACACACTTTTCAAAAGATTTTTGATCTTTTTACGCACTGGAAAATTATTTTATTCACTATAAACTATTGTCCGTAAGGGATTTACAAAGCTTTTAAGCATTTTTAGAGTTAAAAACTCTTTAATTATTCTTATCTTGATTTGATGTTTAAGTCACTTTATCACTTATTGTTTATTGTTGTTTTAGCTGTTATTATTATATTATTTTTTGGATTACTTTCACTTGTAATTAAGATTTCACTTCAACTAACTAAACTAAATATATGGCTAATAATTAACTTTAACTCACTAACTAACTAACTTTATTTAACTTGTTCACTCACGCTGCCTACCGTTCGTTCTGCAGCCATAATATGCTACAGTATGGCTCTACTCGTACCGTGTAAAGTATTTATTTAAAACTTAAATTTAATACTAAATTATGCTTAGTTGCTAGATTGGCTGGTTTATTACGTCGTAGAGCCACGCTGCCGCTATATAATGGCCGTAGCATGAATGAGTAGGCTCAACAATGGTAGGATCACAATCTCACAAAATACCAGCGTAAAATAGCATCTCAATGTTGCTGTGTTTATTATGGTGAGTGTAGAGAACCGGAGATCCTTTTTACTGGAAAAGAAGCATTCCATCTTAGTCTTATGGGTGACAACGCATCTGCATTTTGATTCTTAGTTGAGGATAAATGTAGATGTCTATGGGCCACAGTATTATTTATATAATTCAAGTTAAAGACTTTTTGAACTTTAATTAAGTAGATCTTAAATTCAATTTAATTTTCTAGTTAAAAGTGCTCGACGCTAGTGGTGAAATATCTGGCATATATTTAAAACTTTTATTCATTTTAATTCACGGAATGCTCAGCAAATTGCAGACGCAAAAGTTATAAACCCTTTTTCCTATGCGTAACTGGCTCCACTTATTTTTAATTCCATTGTGGATTTTAATTTTATCGAAAAGATTTAGAAGCGCGATTTTTTTTATAGATTAAGGTTGACAAACGTGAATCAAAACATCTATATCAATCCTCAATGAAGAATAAATATGCAGAAGTATTATCGCCGCTGAGGACTAAGATAGAGTACCCGTTTCCAGTAAAAAGGGTCTCCGGCTCTATACACTCACCACACGAAACACAGCAACATTAAGCTGCTACTTTACGCTGGTATTCTGTGTGAGTGTTGTCCTTCCCCAGCTGAGCCGACCCATGAGCCCCCTGCTATAGCTGCAGCA
The DNA here is from genome assembly GCA_963668995.1 of Parnassius mnemosyne. Taxonomy (NCBI): domain Eukaryota; kingdom Metazoa; phylum Arthropoda; class Insecta; order Lepidoptera; family Papilionidae; genus Parnassius; species Parnassius mnemosyne. Next base: position 35,768,628 of record CAVLGL010000079.1, on the reverse strand, counting down.
TGGCTAATCCACGTCTAGTACTAAAATGTTTCTTACATGTATACATAATTATATTGCATAGGCACGCACTATACCGTAACAAACGAATGAACTCCTTTGCCATGTGATGATAGTATAAGAAAATCTATCAGTCCATTTTTTCCCGTGGGTACCGTAAGCGGCGGCTATGGAAAATGCCAGAAAAAAGTTATATATACAGAGCATAACATAGTCAAAGCTGCGACGAGCAGTAACGTGATACTTCCAGTTCTGTGATCGACAATCCGCCTGCCAAACGTGAAGATTAAGGCAAATCCTAGAAGATAGAAGAAGCTTAAAGTATATTATATTACAGTAGTATGTAATTATTACTCTGTGATATCCATTAGTGGATTTCTACGAGCGGAAGATGAAGAATAATAGACGCCTATATCCATTCTCCATGAAAACCTCGAAAGCACAATAATTTTATTTGATTATAAACAATTTTGGAGCGAAAACTATGGTATTAATAACGTAAAAATAATACAAAAATTTCGGTTATTATTGGTGTTCATTTGAAAAACTGGGAAATACAATAATTACGTTCGATTATAAGCACTTTTGGCGCCAAAACCAAGGTACCATTAACTAGGACGAAATATCGATGTAAACTTGAAGTAATATTTTCAACGAGAAACAATATCACGTCGTAAATACGAATAAACCGCTGGCGAATAAATACAGATACTAAGAAAAGATTTATTTCAACAGCTAAACAAGCAAGCAGAATTCTAGTCAGCAACATGTACAAAGTTTTCACGTTAAAATTTACGTTGGGAAGAATTTATATATCTTCAAATAAAACAATAAAACGATATAGTGAAAAATACAAAATACAATACAACAAAAGTTGCATATAAGATACTAGCGAGCCGCCCCGGCTTCTTCTGTATAGGATCTATTGAAATTAGTAGTATCTTCTGTTATTTATATTTAGGATTTTGTTTAATTAAACGGACCTTTTGTTTAATCAATGTTTTTTAAAAACCTTAAATTTTTTTAGATAGTCTATAGCCTTGATCCTTTTTGGCATTGCTTTCTATCTATTCATAAAGTTTCATCACAATCGGTTTAGCCATAGACAGACAAAAATTTTAAACATGGTTTTTTTATGTTTTAATAACACGCAAATAGCCCCTTGAGCTTAATAGATCGCTGTTATTTCAATGTTACATACACTTCAATTTTATTTATATGTATAGGTAAGAGTTTCTCTGCGTGATAGACTTCGTAATGAGGATATTTGGTGGTTCCGGAGGTTCTCCAGTAGCAGCTGCGTAGCAAAGTGTAGGGCCACTTACCACTAGATGGATTGACGACCTGATTAAGATATATAGGAAGTCGTTAGATAAAGGTGGCTCAGAATTTGGGGGAGGCCTATGTATATAATTATGTTAATGATAAACGTGTTTTAGCAACATGTCAAATAAAAAAAAACTAATATAATACGATGTAGGTAGGTAAATAAGTTCCTAGAATTGTTGCCAAGAACTATGTAATTATACAAATTTTCCATTTCAATATTGGACGCTCATCCATTTTTCAGTTCAGCAATTGACATATATTATTTTATGCTGTTAAATTTTTTTGCTATCTCCTCAAAATAGGCAGAAAACGTGCTTTCGAGGTCCTCCCAAAGGTCTTTTTTAATTTTTGATAAGAATATTTCCTTAGTCCGTGTTACTTAGTACTTAAGTTAGGGTGAGTTTTCTGAAATTGCAAAGTGTATTTTTATTAGAGTTGCCATCACAACATGCGCTATGTGCGTGAAAGTTGTGCCCTTTTCGTGCCATGGCATCGAATGTTGAGTTCTCAGATTTCCACCGGTTTCGGTTTCTTCAGAATTCTCTAGGTAGTGTTCAGCAGTGAAATTTATAGGCTGTAACCGTAACGGTATAATTCTTACTACAAAAGTTTTAATTTCTTTATTTCGCGTGTTGTAATTACTCTTGTATAACATAAACAAATTGTTAGTCAAATCTGTTTATGGGATCCCCAGGGTAGTTCGTTGTAGCCATAGTGCAATTCAAAAATTTTAACTTCACGAGAGAACTGTCTAAACTACTTGTTGAATTTTTTTGTCAAAAAATCCCAAGACTACTACAGCAACGGGTTTATGTCACTACCTACAAGATCGCAAGTTATCGAACAAAATGGTACATATATATATATATTATGATTAAATGTAATTAAACTTTAAAAAAATCTTTATTTTGTATATAATATACAAAGAAACTTTTTCCCCGACTTATAACACTGCAATACACTGTTGGACGTTTGAGAATAATACTAAGCGATCAATAAATAAGGTATTTTAGAGTCATTTAAATGTATGAAGCTTTTTGATTTCTCTATGAAAGCGAACCCTGAAAAAAGGACGTTAATCCTACAAACAATGTACCCCAAATTAACGAGGCTCTTTCATAATTTATTAGACCACCGCTGCTTAATTTATTAAAAAGGTAATTTTGCTTAGGTAAAAAGTTATGCCTTATAACATACATACATACATCATATTCAATAAATGTCCCTTATTTTACGTACGATTTACGTCCTACGTAGTCAATAACTTGCCTTATACACGGTCAGTGGACAATAATCGATTTCTCAGACATAGTCAGTGTTAAACAAGTACCGTGTTTAACACTGACTATGTTAAGTAGCGGCGTAAGAGGATTGACTACCACTTATCATGCAGTGAGTGTTGCAATGTTGATAGATTGAAATAGAAACAGGGGATGGGCAACACCATCCCCAAAGATATCGATATTTAAATGGTGAGCATTTAGCTGACTGTGAGCACGTTTAAGATCGTCCCCGCCATTACATTAGATTTGGTAGACCATAAATCCTCTCAAAATAACACCTATTCCTACCAAGGATAATTCGCGAGGCTATTGCAATTTACTATTAAAACTAATTTCAATAGAGAAGATAGATGGGTGCTGCCATCTGCTTGGGATCCTATAATTAATAAAATTAATCCAAACCCAAGGATACTGCAAGACTTCAAGATACTGTAAGCTCATTCTGTGTAGATCGGATCAAATATTAATATTCAAAAACTGAAGATAGCCGGGCTAACTATGACATCGGGTCAACACCCCAGATCCCCCCGTCACCATGGGTGCTGTAAAGCACCCAAAATGTAGGGAATTAAATAATTTAATTAAACGCGATAAAATTAGTAAAAATTAGTTTCATTTAATGTGTAGTCTTCGCGTAAATATAAGAAATCATCATATCAAATCAGCAGAATATTATAACAGATTTTGCATAGATAACTCAACAAAAATAAGTATTATTTATAAACCAAGATATATTATTTCATAAAATCTGTAAAAATTTGTTTCTTTTAAGTTACTTCATATATATTTGCTAATTTTATTACTTTCACAATTACATTTATTTATAATTATATTCTATTTTTCTCTGTTATTTAAGCGGTATTACATTGAATAAAACTAATTTCACAGACTACAAATATAGTTGCAGAAAAGCACTCGAAAGGTTGGATATTATTTAACGCGCTAAAATCTGTAGAATTTATTTTATTCATTGTGTGGTATTCGAGTAAATAATTATAAGAAATCATGAAGGTAAAGTAAGATTTTCTAAAGTAATTTGGTTAATAAATATGTAGTAATTTGATTTATAAAGACGTAGAAAAGTTTGCCAATCAAGGCAAGAGTCAATAGACTATAGTTAAGTGTAACTATGACAGTGTGATGGACTATCTAGGGCTTCATCATCACACCGCCAGTTGAAATCTTAGTCAAGCACTGGCTTATAAGAAGTACAAAAATATAATTAAGTACCATTTTAAAACACAAAGCATTTAAGTCATTTATTATTACATCTTATCCAATGTCCATTGCTGAACATAGGACTCTCTCCTAGATTACCTCATATGGGGGATTTTTATCAAAGGAAGGATATTTGACCTAAAATCCACCCTTGGAAGGCGGTTTAGCAACTACAGTTTTTTTTACCTTTTATTTTGACTTGTTATCAGAAAGATGTTACTGCCTATCTGCCGTTTCATTTACTGAAGCGTAAAAACCAACATAAATGCATACACTAGACCCAGTTCTTTGTAACTCAAACATGATATAAGCCTGTTTATATTTATACGAATACTACACATTCCAAACGTCCCTTCCCGACTCTGCTCTCACCTCTGCAACACAAATTTGCATTGTCACTCTTTCTTCATTCATTCTTTCTACGTGACCAAACCACCAAAGCATTCCTTTCTTAATCCTGGTCACGAAATTATCTTGCAAACCACACTCTTCTCTTATTACACAATTTTTCATCCTGTCATTTTAATTCAGCCCTAACATACTTCTTAATGACCGCATTTCCACAGCGTTTATTCTACTCTCGTGCTTCTTCTGACACATCCAACTTTCATCATCATCATCACAGCCCTTCACAAGTCCACTGCTGAACATAGTCCTCCCCCAAGGAATGCCACAAAGCACGGCTCTGAGCTACCTGCATCCATCGACTTCCTGCAAGTCTTACCAGGTCATCAGTCCATCTAGTGAGGGGACGCCCTACACTTCGCACGCCAGTACGAGGCTGCCACTCGAGAACCTTTTCCCCATCGGTTGTCAGTTCTTCGAGCTATATGGCCGCCCCATTGCCACTTCAGCTTACTAATCCTTTGGGTTATATCGGTAACTCTGGTTCTACTGCGGATATCCTCATTACTAAGTTCATCACGCAGAAATACCCCGAGAATAGCCTTCTCTGTAGCTCGCTGAGTGACCTTGAGCTCCCTCATACGGCCAGCAGTGAAGGACCACGTTTCAGTTCCATAGGTCGTCACAACCATATGATGTCTGGCCGTTGAGACTAGCCATCTGCGCAGGACAGGATTATAGTGCCCAAGTGTATGCGCAAGCACAGGTGCACTCTCTATTCCCTCACACTCATAGTCCGATGGGACGGTAAACCGACACGACCGGAGAGAGATCACGCGCAGGACCAACGGCTTTACGTGCTTTCCTAGGCACGGGGGTAAGACACCGCCAACTTCCTGACTCCGGGCAGCTACTGAGAATTTCTTGACGGAAAAACTCAATAACAAATTTTTTTTGGCCTGACCCGGGATTCGAACTCGGGACCTCATGATCAGCAGTCGCTCTACTACAACCACTACACCAACGAGGCAGTCACAACCATTTATTAAAGTAGGGACTAACACAGCATTGTGAATTGCCTTTTTGGACACATTCCACAATATTATAAACTCTGATAGTCAAGTAGCACTGCTAACGCTGAGTTCAAACTTGGTGAACTCGAAGCTAGTTGGAGACACCGTGAACCGTCTACATGTCCTGGTAAGTAACAAGAGGGTTGTTTTAAGATGATTTCGGGTCTGAAGGCAATGAAATTGCCGACAAACTCGCACGGATGGGCTCAAAGAGTACACAATTTGGACCCGAGCCATTTTGTAGAATTCAAAAAGCCTCGCCCGATTGACCCTTGAAATTCTTACATAAATATAATCACGCCTCTTTCCCGTAGGGGTAGGCAGAGACCACTTCTTTCCACTTGCTACGATCCTTACATACTTGTTTCGCTTCGTCCACTTTCATTATTCTCTTCATACATGCTCTATGGCCAAGGGTGTTCTTGACTTGGCCTTTTTTTCAAGACGTCCTTGATTTGGTCTTAAAATGTCCGCCTAGGTCTACCCCTTCCAACACTTTCATTCACACTCAACTTATACACTTTTTTCGTCAATCGTTCTTCATTCATTCTCTCGACATGGCCAAACCATCTCAGCATACCTTTCTCAATTTTTGTACTACATCTTCTTTCAGACCACAACGTTTCCTTATCTCACTATTTCTTATCCTGTTACTCAGTTTAACTCTTATCATACTTCTTAACGCTCTCATCTCGACTGCATTTATTCTGCTTTCATGTTTCTTCTGCCAACTTTCATTTCCGTACATGAGTGTCGGAACCAATTCCATTCCATTCCTCCTCTTACATTTAACGTAGCAAAGCGGCTCTCCGTGGGCCACTTTTCGCCCCCGCGAGTAACGAGACGTGATAGGTGGCGAACCACATCGCCGCCATTTTGGTTAAATAAATTATTTTTACAATTATCCATTGCGTTCCCACGAATAGCGAGGGAAAGGTTTGTCTCCCCCCCAGCAGAGCCCCGCATGCCAGGGTAAGGCTATTCTAATTCTGGGGTCGCCCGGTCCCAGGGCAGTGTGGCACGCTAACAAATAGGCTTGTCCCTAGCCATGCATCCATCCGCGCGGCAGACGTTGGATTGGCGGGGAGGGTAGTACTAGGAAAAGGGGAAGGAGAGGTGGTGTGAAAAGGAAGAGTTAGGTAAGTTAGGGTAGGAAATAGGAAATGTAGGATATTACTGTCCAGGAGGGCAAGGGATAGGACAGTAATAGCTAGGGAAGCCAGGGTCACATACCCGTATACTATACCACAACTACCGGACAGGTAAATTGGAATGAGTATACCACGACTTTCTTTATCATAATAAATCACTTAAGATCAGATCTGATACACCAGGCCTAAAACATTCTTAAACCATAATTCGGGTTTTCCTTAGTGTGTGCTCTTGTATGTAGGGATTCATACCAATTTGTTAGTGAGATTAAAGACCTACATCTCGCTGACAATGAAATTATGGTCAGTTTTGATGTTCAGTCTCTATTTACATGCCTACCAGTTGAAGACTGCATCTCAATTGTAACTAGGAAACTAGAGGAAAACAACATGCCAGCAGAATATGCAGTATTACTCAGACATTGCCTTACATCTGGCTATCTATTGTGGAAGGAACAGTTTTACGAGCAAGTAGATGGTTTTGCGATGCACTCACCGGTATCTCCCATTACCGCCGATATTTTCATGGAGGACTTTGAGGAGAAAGCCCTGCTTACTGCACCAGTAACTCCAAGTTTCTACAAGCGGTACGTAGACGATACTTTCACAATTTTACCATCAGACAAAGTAACTGCATTTTTAGAACATCTTAATTCCATAAACTCTAAAATTCAATTTACTATGGAGTTAGAGGCAAATAATTCTTTAGCTTTACTAGATGTGTTAGTCATTAGAAATCCTAATAACACCGTAGATCACACTGTGAACAGCGTAGGATATCCTAATTTCAATAGAGAGGGAGGCTGGGTACTACCACCTGCTTGGGATCCTGTAATTCATAAAATTAAAACTAAACCCAAGCATACCACTGCAAGACTTCAAGACACAGTTAGTTCATTCTGCGTAGATCGGAACAAAATTAATAATTAAAAAGCTGAAGGTACTCCGGGTTAACAACTGAAACGTCGGAAATATAAAATAACTTAATGAAACGCGATAAAATCCGTAAAAGTAGTTTTATTCAATGTGTAGTGTTCGCGTAAATATAGGAAATCATTATAAATAATGTTGTCAAAGAAAGAAATAATACAATGGATTTCTTAAAGTTTGACGACAAATACAAGGAAAATATTTTATAATATACCTCGGTACAGTCTTGAAGATATCAAACCCAATTGAAATACTTAAAGTTTTAAATAAGCTTTCCTGTGATGAAGTTTTGTATCTAATGTTACCTAGCTTCGTTTTTATTCTTTAGAGAAAACTTTGGAACTTTCAAGATCAACGTTTTCTTTTCTCTTTTTATTGTATTAATTATGTGTTATTTCCGTAATAGATTAATGCTGGGTTTCTATATTTAAAACGTTTTCTTTAACGAGCTGTTTACAAGAAATTAAGTTTATTAATATCCTTTTTTCAAAACAATTTTCTTTCCCATTTTTAATTAAGTGTTTATTCATTTAATTATTTGATCTTAAATAATATATAATCGTACATAACAATTAAACAAAATATAAAAAATCCGAACATAAAATCTGGTTTTTATCTAAGCATAATTTGTATTCAATTTAAAAAACACCAATACAAATAATAATTTTTGGGAAAGTTAAAGTAACTCTTTTATTAACGCGTTTAGAAAAAGCCATCGTAGCTGTGGCGGGTAGAAGGAAAAGGGGAGATCTCCCGCCGGACAAGGTGTTCTCCCCGGGGAGCACCCAACGCTCCGAGTGGTAGTTCGAAGCTATTCTATATATACTGCTTTAAATTTGGAACTTTGTTAGCGCGATTTAGGCTTCGATGTGTTTCGCTTGTGGCGCGACGACAACGCCACCACAATAGCCTTACTGTACAAACACTTCAGCACTTCGATACACCGACAGTAAACTTGGCACCGCTGAAGGGACTGTAGCACCGCCTTAATTTCGTCTGAAACAAAGGCTTTCATAAAGTCCACATATAGTAGTTAGATTGTACTCTTTGCTGTTCTGTACAATTTGCCAAAAGTATGTATATGGTCTATGGTAATAAAGCCTTTCGGAAACCGCTTTGTTCAGGAGGCTAGAAGTGCTCGATTTTGCATGCAAGAGGATTCGTAACGGCTCTCGAAAGGAGCACGTAGACGCGGCTCAGAACGAAAAACGGTCCGTAGTTCTTCAAGAGAACGTTTTCGCCTTTCTTTTAGAACAATACCGCCAAACTTCTGCTCCACGCCTCTAGAGTAGTTCTACCATGGAAGACGAAAATAAACAGCTTCTAAAGAACTTCAAGTAACAGTTTTCCTCCCGCTTTCAGAAGCTCCGCTTTAATTTTATCCTCGCCTGGGGCCTTGCCGTTTTTAAGGTGCTGGAGAGCAATTCTAATCTCACTCAGACTGATGTTCGGGAAATCATCGGAATAGTGTCGGATAAGACTTGCTAGTGGATCGTTAATAACACTTGCATGATATGTACAGCCCATAGAACCTCTCAATCTTACTCAACATCTTAGGTGTCCCGGAAACAATGCTGCCACACTCGGTTTACACAGGTTTTTACAGGTGGCTCTTTCTGGCAGACATATCCTGTCAAAGACTTTGAAGCTCTGGTTCCACTAGATCGCTTCTTCAATACGAGCAGTACTGAAGTTGCATAAGTCTCACCGTATGCATTTGGAGATCTGTCTATTCAGTTGTCTGTATACTGTGAAGTCTGCTGTAGACTGCGGCTTCATTTCCCGTCTAAAAATAATTCATCATCATCATCATTACAGCCCTTCACAAGTCCACTGCTGAACATAGGCCTCCCCCAAAGAATGCCACAAAGCACGGTCCTAAAAATAATCACTTGAAAGTAATTTTGAATTTTAAAAATACTTTTTGCAATTTAATTTATTTTATGTGAAGTTTTGAAATAAAAACAGAGCAAAGTATACATTGTAAAAACAGATCGTAGAAGGTGAAGTGCTGAAATTATCCGATACTGTTCTACGAGATGGGATACGAGAACGTTGCTAATACGTAGCACTTCCAATGTATACTGCCAATGTAAAATGCAACAATTTAAGCGCCCTTTGTGTATACAGTTCGCTCAATCAAAGACGAAGACGCGTTTCAACATACATATTAATATAATATTAATATAATACGTTAACATTAAAATTGAGCGCATTAAGAGATTCAAATTGAATTATTAAATTAAAATTACCAAAAAAAAAATAACGATTATTAACATATGTTTCGGTAGAGCACCAAGTTTACCTGTCACATACTCTCCAATTTCTCTCACCACATTTACCACACTTACTTTTATCACGCCTATACGCGACATTTTCTTTTTCTTTTTTCTTTGTTTCGTGTATCCTATAATATTGTGCAAACAACATATATTAGTTTTGTTATAATAAAGTTTTAGTAATTGTTTATTAACATTTTTACATATGTAAAACATACATGTTGTGAATTGAAGTTCATGATAATCTTATTGTTAGGGCGGGCCAAAAAGTTCGTGGAATGAACGGGTCTGAAATGGGAGAAGGATCTATTTTAACTGTCACTACTTGGTGACTTAATACAACTATAAACACCAAGTTTAGGCCAGATCAGTTCATCCACCTTTGAGATATCACACAGGATAAACAAATCAATCGGGTAGTAACACTAACTCCCCTCGTATATTAAGTCATAATTCTAAAATATACATTAAGCAAGTATAAGGAAACGTTGCTAATGACAGTTTATTTCATTAACTAAAACTGTGCCAAAATGTGTCAGGGCATCGTCAAATAAACCGTATGTTGCACAAATGGAGGAATTCTTTGTATATTCCATTTTCTGATGAAGTTCATCTGCATTAACGCTTCCTTTGTGACGTGACTCTTAGTTTTGCTCTATGTTGAAAGCTAAGGACCGCTCTCTCCGAATACGCGACACATTTGCAATGTGTTTTTGTAAAATTAAATTATTTTATCTTAATGAGCAAATGTTTGGTTTGAAATGTTAAGCAAATTAAATTTAGCTACAATCAAATCGAAAAACATGCAATATCAAGATCACTAACAGGGTTCCGCTAAATTTTAGCGCCAAAGCACTTCTGCAGCAGCATAAACTATGTATAAATCCCTTAGGGAAATATATTTTTAAAAGAGGTCTATTTTATTTTATTTCTGTATAGTACGAACTTTAAATTTTTTTAAATATTATATCCAATGCTTGAATACTATTTCACCTTATGGTAAGTGATAATGAGGCTTAAGATGGCACCAAATGACATCAATTAGATGGCTTAATGTAATAGGCCAAGTGCTACAAAACCCGTTATTATCCTGGGAAAAGGCTTTTAAACATGGTCACTCCCTAAAATAATGGGAAACCCTGGATTGAAAGAGAAGATTACTGCTAGTGACTATCTACATCCGAAACCGATATTGATTGCTCTTAACATGTCCAACATTTAGTCGTCTTTATTGCATAAGCCTAAAACGTCTTAAATTTTCCTGTTATTTTGACACAAATGTGCGAGATTCAAATATTTACAAATTAAAACAAAAATATTTTTCGCCATGGCTACGATAGTTGGAATTAAGCTTCATTGTAAACCTTAAAATATAGAGCGCCAAATTCGCCGACTATAGGAGACCAATCGCATAAATATATAATAAATTTATGGAATGTTAGGTACAATATGTGCTGGATAAATACTCTTTTATTGTACTTATTGTTAAACGCAAGGAAGTAAATTTTTAAAATGCTAAATTTGCATAATTACACCACATGTCCTTTTAAAGTGATGCGTAGCGAAACAAACCGACATACATTACAAATTTTGTAAATGCAAAAAATGCATTATATCATTTATCCCTTATCCCATCAACTACTGTACAGATACGCAAGGTATACGATTCTGTTATAGGCATGTATAGATGTTTTGTGGCAGCGTAATAATTTATCATCTCCTTTCGCCTTGTGTCCTATCAGAAATGTCAGAGAAATCTTATGGCTTCCAATAAGTGACTGTCTAGTCATCACATTTACACCAGACGTAAAGACTCAGACTCATGACAAGCAGCGGCGTCAAAAGTGCGATTTGTCCAGACACTGTAGCACCAGTGCTACAGTCATTAATACGCCTGATAAGCATGACAATTAAGACAAGGTTGGACAAAAAGACGTGGTCCTTCACTGCTGGCCGTATGAGGAAGCTCAAGGTCGCTCAGCGAGCTATGGAGAGGGCTATGCTCGGAGTTTCTCTGCGTGATAAACTTAGGAATGAGGATATCCGCAGTAGAACCAGAGTGACCGACATAGCCCAACGGATTAGTAAGCTGAAGTGGCAGTGGGCCGGCCATATAGCTCGAAGAACCGACAACCGATGGGGAAGAAAGGTTCTCGAGTGGCAGCCTCGTACCGGTAGGCGAAGTGTAGGGCGTCCCCCCACGAGATGGAGTGACGACCTGGTAAGACATGCAGGAAGTCGATGGATGCAGGTGGCTCAGGACCGTGCTTTGTGGCATTCTTTGGGGGAGGCCTATGTTCAGCAGTGGACTTGTGAAGGGCTGTAATGATGAATGATGATGATGGACAAAAATAGTATATGCTCTGAAAAATATGTGGATATATGAAATAATCAATTAAATTCTTAATCGAACGAATTTTCAAAGCACTATAATAATAAAAATAAAAAATAAATTAATCGTCGGAAAAATCTTATAACATTTTTTTATATGATAAGGGTGACAAGCGAGCACACAGTCCACCTGATGGTAAGTGGTTGCTGTGGTCCATAGATATCTACATATATCCTCGTTTGCGAATAAAATGCAGATGCGTTGCCAGTCGTGAGGACTACGATTGAATGCCTCTTTTCCAGTAAAAAGGGTCTCCGGTTCTCTACACTCACCAAAGGAAACACAGCAGCTTTAAGCTGCTATTTTACGCTGGTATTCTGTGAGAGCGTGATCCTTTCGCGGTCGAGCTGAGCCATTCGTGCTACAACTACACTATTAATATAGCTGTAGCATGGCTCTACTTAGTTTCCGCAAAAGTGTAAAGAATTTTCCTTTCAGAATCTGCAATAATATCAATCGTATTTTAAGTTGTTATAACAAAGATGCTGTTTACGCACTGTTTCAGTTTCCTTCTGTCACCTTTTACGATACCCATGAGATGATATCGGGTGATTGATATTCTTGTACCGCTATTACACAATTTGCAAAATATGACAATATATTATTTAATTCACTTTCGTCTTGAGAGTGTATTGTCTTTGTACTTTATTGTAGCACTCTCACCTGATTATACACTATGGCTGTATATACATATATCTTCAATAAAGAAATAAAATGCAGATACGTTGCCACTGGAACTAAGATAGATTTTCATTCGCTATACGAAACACATCAGCATTATTCTGCCATTTTACGTATGTATTTTGTGCGAGCCCGAATTTTACTGAATTTTGCGAGTCGAGCCCACTGATGTAAACAAAAATGGGGTTGAGAATGCGTCGGCCGTACGGACTGCAGCTACTCGTATCATACAGCTTCACCTTTGCTCTACGACGTAGTAACGTATACTTTACACTTATAAGATGTAATAGTAACGCATACACTATATAAGAAAAGAATATAATTTTATAATTATACTTAAGAATATTAAACCGACTTGAAAAATAACAAAAAAATTTAATAATTTCATACATAATGGCATCTAAAGTGTGTGATAAGATATAGTGTATCTAAGAATCAAAACGTTATGTGAAAATATTTTATTCTTCTTTTGTTTTTGAAGTCTATTTTACTTTAAATTTCTCAAGTTTAATTATGTTAATGAATATTACAAGTTCAATGTTACAACTCGGATGTAGCCTAAATTAAAATAAATGTTAGAACATTATCCCCTATTTTTCATTATTATTTAAAATATTTATTGTACATAAAGTGTACAATTGGCGGACTTATTACCTTTCCGCATTCTCTACCATTCAACCATATTCTTTTAAACGCTTTTAAAAGCAGATACTCTTAAGCAGGTAAAACTTAATAATAAAAAAAACATTTAAATTTTATTGAACTCTGAAGAATAACCTATTTACTAAAAGAAAAATTATCAAAATCGTTTCAGCAGTTTCCAAGAAATCGGTACATACTCATAACAAAGTTAAAAAGGTATATATAAAAGAGTAAAACGTAATTAAACGTATACCAACTAGCAACACATAAAAGGTGTAATATTTAAAGTTGCTAAAACGCGAAATGTTCAGTCGATTTTATGTTGTAACCATGTTAGCGAGAGTGAATATTTTCAAAATCCTCCAATTCAACACATTCAGAAGAAACGCCTCGGTAAATTATCCTCATCCTAAATTGAAATCTAAGAAAAGAGTTTATCTCAGAATATCTGAAATCCTCACTTAATTACAGTTGACGTGAAATGTTAACTTGTTACTTACTTTAGTTTGATGGCTTGGAGAAAATTAAACAATATATGATAATGCTAGAATGCTGTAAGCTTATAAGACCCTTTTTACTGGAAAAGAGGCATTTCATCTTAGTCCTCACGGGTGACAACGAATCTGCATTTTGATTCTCAAACGAGGATAGATGTAGATGTCTATGGGCTATAGATACCACTTACCATCAGGTGGACTGTGTGCTCGTTTGTCATCCTATCATATAAAAAAAAAGTGAAAATAAACTTACATATAAAAATAATAATTTCTTGAGATTGTTTGGGCGGTAGACACAAACAGATGAAATAGCTAATCGAAACAGTAGTCATTTAAGTATTAGGTCAATTAAGAAGCTATTCACTTTTCAGAGCAGAAAATAAAAAAATTTATTCATAAAAGAATAATTAACAGAAAATAGTTTTTTTTTAATAAATATAGATTACGTGTGATTCTTATTGATAGTCATTTTTTACTGTTACCACTGGTTTGGAAAAACTTCTGTCCTGGGAAAAACCAGCAAAAAACCCAGCGGGACTATTTTGAAGTAAATTACCAATAAGAAAAGTTGTACAAACTACTTACAAAATTTATTTAATTTATTAAAAAAATGTTATCATTACAACCCATCACAAGTCTATTTTAGAACATAGGCCTCCACCAAGAATTTATTGCTTCAGAGCATAGTCCTCGGCCACTTGCATCCATCCACCAGGTCATCACTATCTAGTGGGAGACTGTGCTATACTTCGCTTGCTGGAACTAGACTACCACTTGAGCAGTCTTCTTTTTCCCCCATCCGCTTTACTTCAGTTTATTTGTTGTAGAACCAGAGGAATCGACCTCTGGTTCTACTGTGGATATCCTCATTACGAAGTGTATTGCGCAGTGAAACTTCGAGTGAAACTTCGAGCATGGCCATGCTCGAAGTTTCACTGCGCAATGCCTTCTGCCTTCTCCATAGCCTGCTAAACGACCTTGAAATTTTTCATACGGCCAGCTATGAAAAATCACGTATCGGATCCATATTTTACTGGGAACATGCACTAGTTGTACACTAAGGTAACGTGAAGAGAAGATAAGTGGTGGATGAATCGGAAGTTGAATTTAATTAATCGAAAAATTTGTTCAAGGTAAACACGAGTACCTACATGTTTCAACAACTTTGAGCGTAATCATTACGACAACAACTTTCAAACTGACTTAAAATCGACGTAAATTTTACCTTGTTCTTGTTCATCTTAAGACAGATAGGCGTTGGGAAACACTATTAAGGTCAATGTACATGGGTTAGTTCTAAGGTCTTTCAGCGATTCATAGGGGAATGACAATCAGAGTTGTATCACTATAACTTCTAGTCACCATATACATTTTTGCAATAAAACAGCTACGTTTTTAACACAAAAGGCGACGGAATGACCTGGAATCATTTTCAAATCAAGACAAATTTTATCAGAGAGAAAAGAAATGTGTAAATGGTAAATTTAAGGCATAACCTAGATATATTATGAGAGATGGTGGATGTAACATGACTGAGACTTATGTTTAGGCAATTATGTGTTACCTTTGCAACAGTCATGAATATTAAGTCACTTAGATAAATATTAAAGCATTCATGGCTGGGCTTGATAATAAATCTTGCAACCAAGACCCTCCGATAAGGTATCCTTAATTTAGAGATAGTTCCCGCATCGAATTATACTGACTTGTTACATTGGGGCTTGGAAGTATATTCGGAGCAATATCATTAATAAAACTATTACTACTATTAATAAAGCTACTAAGCACATACTCATAAAATCAACGTCAAATCAAGTAATGCTTAAATGCTTGCTTTCTCTGATTTTACTAAATGACAATTATTTATAAAGAGTAATACATAACATTATCTAATAATAAGTTCCTTGATTCTAATACTATGTCACTTCCCTTACATGGTTCCAGAACTTTGATACAGTTACAAGCAAAGTTAAGTATGAATAATGTACAAGGTAAGAAACATATAAACAAGCATATAGTATATGAAAAAATCGCTCAAATCTATACAGTAGAAAATATGATGACTGATAGATAAATTGTGTTATAGTTTATTTATGAAAGAGAGTTTATGTATGAAAGACTACGTGATTGGGATGTAGTTGGGAGTTTGTTATTTCATATGAACGGTTGCCAACCAAGCGCAGCAAAAATAACAAATAACCCCCCCCCCCCAATCTATGAGGTAAGCCTATTTTCAGCAAGGGACTTTAAAATGTAGAATTTAGAGTAAATCAGATTTCCTCGATGACCTTTCTTATTTTATTGCCGTCAACGATTTTTTTTATTTTCTCATTGACACACGTTTTCTCACAATATTTCCTTTCAATATTTTAAATAGGTAGCTCGCCGGACTTAGTGCTGCATAGCTCTCTCAGAAATTAGAAGAGAACAGTACCCAATGGTAAGATGTCTACAGCTTGTAACTACTTTGCTTATTTGGAAAAGCAAACGCGTGATATTTCAGATCACTTAAAATATAAGCGAGATGTAAATAATACGTAACCCAAATTACAATAGACACATTTGCTTTAGGGTTACTAACATAGAGTTTCAGTTTTAGCTTTGAAGCAAAACATCTTAATCGTAAAGGGAATAACAAGATTCACAAACGTACTCGTACAAAGCACAAATCTGAGAATTTTGGTATAACGTACGAGGTTGGAAGACACTGTCAGACTCGTTAATACGTCAGACACCTTAAACATCTTATTGCAAAAAGGAGTTGTTTAGTCACAGGGTTAAACTAGAATCTGTTTTACGTAAGGAGTCCAGGGAAATATGCGAATTAAAATCTAACGTATGAAATTTGATAGCAAATATCAAATTTAGCGAAGACTGTGACACCGCGACTAATGGAGTAAAGTTATTTCGTGTGTGAGAGAGAGACAGTGAGAGAGAGAGAGAGAGAGAGAGAGAGAGAGAGAGACGGATAGAAAGAAAGAGTTTATTAATCAAAATTTTGACAATTACAAGAATTATTCATCACACAGAATATCAGCGTAAAATAGCAGCTTAATGCTGCTGTGTTTCGTATGGTGAGTGTAGAGAACCGGAAAACCGTTTACTGGAAACAAGGCATTCCATCTTAGTTCTTAAAGTTGACAATGCATCTGCATTTTGATTTTAAATCGAGGATTAATATAGATGTCTATGGACCACAGCATCCACTTACCATCAGTTGGACGGTGTGCTCGTTTGTCACCATTGTTCTATATTTTTTTAAACAACGTAGATTTATTAATTGTAATAACTTGTCTATGACCGACAACATTTAACTTCTCATCATAAAAGAGCGCTGGTCTGATACAGGCATTGAAATCTCTATATAGGGACTCTAGTGCTTGTGTCAGGATCAACGGGGCCTACTCGGACTGGTTTGACATCCATAAAGGTGTCAGACAGGGCTGTGTGGCTTCCCCGTGGTTGTTCAACCTATTTATGGACAGTTGTTTGGAAAATTTAAAAGTAGAAGAATGCGGGTTGATCAAGTCATACTTGCGTCGTCGGCAGCCGAGTTGCAAATGATGGTTACATTAATGAACAGGACATTAAAAGAAAAGGGAATGAAAGTGAACGCAAGTAAGACGAAAGTTATGGTTTTTGAAAGAGAAGAAAGTAAAACGATATGTGAAATAAGAATAGAAGGGGAGTTGGTAGAGCAAGTAGATGAGTTTGTATATTTGGGATGTGTATTTAGCAGGGATGGTAGATATGATAAGGATATAGAACGACGAGTGAATGCAGGAAATAGAGTGAATGGGGCTCTACACTCTATTGTGAATAGTCAGAATGTGTCCAAAAAGGCACGTATGGCAATTCACAGTGCTGTGTTAGTACCTACTTTAATGTATGGTAGTGAAAGTTGGGTGTGGCAGAAGAAGCATGAGAGTAGAATAAATGCTGTAGAGATGCGGTCATTAAGGAGTATGTTAGGGAAAAAGCTGAATGACAGAGTGAGAAATTGTTTAATAAGAGAAGAGTGTGGTTTGCAAGATGATGTTGTGACCAGGATTAAGAAAGGAATGCTTCGGTGGTTTGGCCATGTAGAAAGAATGAATGAGGAAAGAGTGACAAAGCAAATTTATGTTGCAGAGGTGAACGGTATAGTCGGGAAGGGTCGCCCTAGGCGAAAGTTTATCGACCAAATTGGCGATATTTTAAAAATGGGCGAAATCAAGAGTACCTTTAACCGACGAGCGTGTATGCGTAGGTATATGGATGTGAAGGAAGCGAGAGAGGTGTGTCAGGATCGTGCCAAATGGAAGTCCATAATCTTTGCCTACCCCTCTGGGTGACAGGCGTGAGTGTTTATGTATATATATATATATATATATATATATATATATATATATATATGTGTGTATAAAATAGTAAAATTTAAAGTAGATAATAATATGTATATATTTCTGTTTATCCCACTATTTATATATACAAACGCATGTTTAAATATCATGTTTGTCTTTTCAATCACGCCGAAACTACTGAAGAAATTTCGATGAAACATGGGAATATTATATTAATACATTCAAACTACAATGAGACCGGCCAAATTTATTTTAAAAAATCCAGTCTTTTTCAAATAACAGTTAATTCGTGGTGCTAAAATTCACACACGTAAGAAGTTCGGGACGCTACGCGAACCAATAATGATTCGATTGTATCATTATCCAACCACATACGTTCAACAAAATTTCCAATTAAGTGCAAATTGCCCGTCGTTAGTCTTGTGAATTGTGGAGCTTCTGCAACATGTTACGTTATGTCTGCAAATGAGACTGGCTAAATCCTAGACAAATTTACAATTTCAAGCCATTTTTACATCTACATGGCTTACTAATATATTTTAAAAATGATCAATCACTTACTTACTCACCCTTGTATCGGTGTGACCTCGAAGTGAGTTTTGGCCTCCGACACGAGGACATGCCACTTTTTCCTGTCCTGCACAAGCTCTTGGCATCTATTAAAAATCATAGTTTTTATAAAATATAAGTAAATTAAAACTTTCCTCGTGATGCTTTCCTTCACCGCCGAGCACGTGGAAAATTAGCACTTAAAATTGCACTTAACCATTTTATCGGTGCCGGCGGGAATCGAACCCGGATCTCCCACGTACTGTTAAATTCACAGCGAGTGCTAACCATCTGTGCTACCACAAATTTTATTCTATTAAAAACAATGTTTACAACAGGTATGATTCCGTGGAATTTTACACTGCATTGAAATATATACTAAATTTAAAACTATAATAAAATAACTGGAAGTAAAAATTTAATAATACTATGTTTACGGTTTTTATCGCGTTTAATTTACTTAATTTAATTCCCGACGTTTCGGGTGCTTTACAACAACCTCGGTCTGACGGGAGGGACTAAATTAAAATAAGTAAATGAAAAACGATAAAATTCGTAAACATTTACCGTAACCGTTTTGTTCAATGTGTAGAGCTCGCGTAAATATAAGAAATCATTATCGCCGTGGTATTGTACCAAAATTTGCGATCGATTATTAACTAACTCCACGATCTGTGGTAAGCTAGAGACTTGAAACTTTCAATATAGTTCAGAACTAGATGGCAATGCAATATTAAACTCACTTTCTTGTCTAGCTTTGTTTGTCTATTCGATTGTTCGGTTTAAATTTTGCAATCGATTTTAAAGTAACTTTGCTTTGTGAGTTAAAGCGTTGAAGGAACACGTCTCAGATCCGTTGAAGTTTTGCCCCACTGGTCAGGCATGCAGTCATTATTAATACTTGGTGTCACTCATACCACAGATAAGGTAAGATACTACGTAATTCATACGCCCTTACCTTTAGTATTATATTATTGTACACGTAGATATTAACCTTACATATAATTATTTACCGTGTTATAGCGCTGTAAATATATTCCCTACCCCATATCATCCCGTGGATGTCGCTGGAGGCAACAGAAGGAAACTAAATCAGGAGATGGGCAGCAGTATCTTTTTTATAATAGTTAAATAACAAAAACCCACCCACCACCTACCATGAAACGTACAAAACTGGTTAATTGACATTTTAATTAGCGAGTGATATATAATTACAAACAATAATTAAATAACTGTTTTTCTAAGTAAATAACATTTTATTTATTTTTGTATTTTTCGCAAGCTTAACTATTCACACATAGTGTAATCTCTTAAGCCGATTAAGGGTCGCTATATAATAGAAAACAGAATCGACGTAGGTACATACCAAGCACTCACGCACAATGAATATATCTTTGATGTGTGGAACTCTATTTAGCTACCTACTTCAATAAGTTAAATTTATTTTTCATCTGAAGTCAAAATATAGGTTTAGTAAAGTAAAGTAAAATTACAGCCATTATACGTCCCACAGCTGAGCAAAGACCTCTTAATTCTGATATGCGTGTTGGAGGGCTTCACATGTTAACGATATATTTTTATTTATTAGACATACAGTTTTCCTTACGGTGTTTTCCTTCATCGCCGAGCACGTGATCAATCAGAACTTACAATCACAATCAACGATTTAATCAGCACCAATGGGAGTTGATCCCGGGTTGCTCATGTTTTACAAATAAAAAAAATAATTTAAAATTTAGCAACCACATGTATTAGCTTGCAAATTTGTATTGACGTCTGTTGAGGTATTAAAATTTAAAGTATGCAATTTTATTTTGATAATGAAGTTGACCTGGCAACTTATAACGCACGCACCCTTTGGACTGACGAGAAGATCCTGGAGCTGGAAGAAGAAATAGACAAGTTGCGCTGGAATATCATAGGATAATCTAAGGTCCGAACAGAGGGGGAGGACACGGTAATCCTCGAATCCGGCAACTTGTTCTATCACCGGGAGGGCGACCATCTGTCACAAGGAGGTGTCGGATTTACCGTCCACAAGTCTCTCGTTAACAACGTTGTGAAGATTGGGAGTGTGTCTACGATGACTATCCGAGTACAGAACCAGAGTACGAAACCTATCCAATTGTAGAGAAGTGTAAGATAGGGTGACGTTATATCCCCGAAACTCTTCACCGCTGCATTGGAAGACGTTTTCAAGCTTCTGGACTGGAAAGGATACGGTATCAACATCAATGGCGAGTATATCACTCACCTTTGATTTGCCGATGATATAATTATGGCAGAATCGCTGGAGGACCTAAGCACAACGCTCAATGACCTCAACAGTGTCTCCCAACGGATAGGTCTTAAGATGAACATGGACAAAACAAAGATCATGTTTAATGTCCATGTCACACCTATGCCGGTAGTTGTTGGGAGCACTTAGCTCGAAGTTGTTGACGAGTATGTTTACCTGGGACAAATAGTCCGACTAGGTAAGTACTTCGACCGAGAGGTCAATCTTCGAAACGGATTCAATTCGGTTGGGCAGCGTTCGGGAAATTACGGCACATCTTCTCGTCAGGTATACCTCGAAACTTGAAAACGAGACTGTACAACCAATGCGTGATGCCAGTGATGACATATGGAACTGAGATGTAGTCCTTCACTGCTGGCCGGATGAAGAAGCTCAAGGTCGCTCAGCGAGCTATGGAGAGGGCTATGCTCGGAGTTTCTCTGCGTGATGAACTTAGAAATGAGGATATCCGCAGTAGAACCAGAGTGACCGACATAACCCAACGGATTAGTAAGCTGAAGTGGCAATGGGCCGGCCATATAGCTCGAAGACCCGACAACTGATGGGGAAGAAAGGTTCTTGAGTGGCAACATCGTACCGGCAGGCGAAGTGTAGGGCGTACCCCCGCTAGATGGAGTGATGACCTGGTAAGATATGCAGGAAGTCGATGGATGCAGGTGGCTCAGACCGTGCTTTGTGGCATTCCTTGGGGGAGGCCTATGTTCAGCAGTGGACTTGTGAAGGGCTGTAATGATGATGATGATGAATGAAGTTGACAAGTTCTAATTATCAGAGATTCAAGGATGGTTATAGAGTAGTTACAGCAGCAAAGCGAAAATCAATACGAAAGCGATGCTCAATTATTGAGATGTTTATAGTGTTTTTTAGATTATAGTAATATATATTTTTTATATGTGATAGAGTCACGCTCTCTGCATATATTATATATTTTTATCGACCCGCAAAAATTCTCATGCCTAGTATCTATATGTAAGGAGGATTTGCCTCGTCGCATACATTCCGCTTGTGCCGCCGCTCTCGAGCGGACGTGTAAGTTGACCACGCTCTCGTCCCCATATGTTGGGTGCCCTCTCGCTCTCACGCCTCGGCTCTCCTACTTACGCTTGCAAGGCACTTGCCGTTGGTGAGTCTTTCACCTTTTACTTACCGTTCTTGCCCCTCCGCCTTCTGGCGGGGAGGTTTGTATTGTTTTTATCGGTTACTTTTTTATTGTTATTTTTTTTTGTTTTGTTTCTTTTATTTATTTTTTGTATATTACTGTTTCTTGGATACGTCACTTGTCCGTTTCAGAACGGGCCCCTGTTCTTTTGAGAACAGGGATCCCCACCAACTTGTCCGCACAATACCATATAGGGTCGAACGTCGCGGCCCTGAACCATCTGGACGTGCCGGCTCTCGCCGCAATCTACGCTTCCTTTGCAGGAGACAGTTCATGTCGGCCGAAAGCTTGTTTGGCGGGTCCGAAAGAGAGTTTTTCGGTCTTCGGACTCGATAGCGAGAGGGAAGTGGGGCTGCATAGGAAGCTACCTAACGAGTGAAGTGATTAGAGTGAGACTCTGAGGCTTTGAAGAAGTTCTCAGAGAGTGTTTTCAGAAATTGCTGGACTGTGTGAAGCTCTAAGTCTCGATGTAGGTTGGCGTTACGGACGTACCAGGGTGCGTTCGTAGCTCCTCGATGTAGGTCGGCGTTACGGACGTACCAGGGTGCGTTCGTAGCTCGACGACAGAAGTGTCTTTATACTATTTGGAGTTCGTTAATGATTTTGGGTTTAGCGTGCGCAATATGGGGCGCGCGTAAGTCATGACTGGTCGTATACAGACCTTATAAAGTGTTCGCTTGTTGCGAAGGGACATTTTACTGTGTCGGCCCAGCATAGTGTTGAGCCTACTCAGGTAAAAACGTGCGTTTTGGGTTACTCTTTTGACATGGGGCGCGAAGCGAGCCTCGTGTCAAGGGTGACACCTAAATATTTGGCGATCCTATGCCAGGGAACAGTGGTCCCTAGCATACGGATTGGTGGAATGGGAGGGAGGTGGCGTCGTTTATGATCGAAGTGAACGGCGGAGCTCTTCTCCAGGTTCACATTTGCGGTCAGGTCTGTCGTTACGAAAAAGAGAAAACTTTTGAATGGAAAGGTCTTTGATGTCCTTAGTTTTAAGATTGGTTTCCTGGAGGAGGAGGAGGAGGTCGGCTTCGCGATCTCGAAGAAAGAGCTTAAGCTCGGGGAAGTAATATCGCAACCCGCGAATATTAATGGACACAAGCGATAAACCCTCAGGCTTAATATGACCGTGGGACTTTGGGAGAGCAGTGTGCTCTGTCTGAAAAGAGTGTCCTCGGCCACACAACGCTGAATTCCCACCCGCGTGCGTCTTGTGCCAGCAGACAGGCCCTTGCCCTTAATGCATAGGCACTTAATGCACCTGGGTGGGGCAGAGCAGTTGGCCGCCGCACGCCCATAAAGTTGGCAGCGTTGGCACTGCGCCAGGAAACCGCGCCAATGTTTGGGCTCAACCCTCACTCTCGACAGGCCGCACACGGTGCCTGCCAAAAATGGCTGTTGCTCCCGGCACGTTCGTCAGGCTGTACATCTTGTGTACAGCCTCTACTGGGAATCCTTGGGACCTAAGGTCCTCTAGGATGTCCTTGTTAGCGAGTTCAAATGGAACACCGTGGATTACAGCCTTGATTTTATGCTCTTCCGGAAGAGCGAACGTGTGGTAGGACACACGCTCAGCTGTGAATAGCCTGGTAAGGTTACGGAAGTCATCGATTGACTGCGGAATGATCTTAATGGCCTCACCGAGGTTGGTGGCCTAATCGTACTTAATACCTGCGTCGTAGCAGGTTTTAGAGAGCCGAGTGAATTGCGCCTTGTCTCTGAGAAAGACAGGGGGCGGGACCTGTTTTATGGCGAGGGTGGAGGCGCAGCGAGAAGCTGGCTTTGACGGTGGGGGATGTCGAAAGACATTAGGGGGGCCGCTGCATCGGCGGGGGCTGCGGGGTCTGAGACGACAGCGGGAGCTGCTGGGGTTGAGGCAGCGGCGAGGGCTGCGGGGTTTGAGGCAGCAGCGGGGGCTGCAGGGGTAAGAGTGGCGGCGGCAGGGGCTACCGGGACGGAAGAGATGTGATTTTTCACAACGCGTTTACGGACGCGCCTAGATGTAACTTTCGTTAAGGAGTTTTCTCCAGTCATTGTTCTGTCGGAATCCGCGGAGCAGCTACTGGAGGAAGTGTTCTGGGAGGCGGTCCTCTTCCGATAGAACGAGGTCACCGACGCGGAGTTCGAGCACTCCATGGAGTCGGAGTTGGGGGACGCGGGCAAGTTGGTCTGCGGGGCAGCCGAAGGGACCGCCGAGCAGGACGCAACGGGGGTCAGGGGGGGACATGCCTGAGGTAATCAATTCGACTTTTATATGTATACCTCATAACTTTTATCTGGGTAAACCGATTTCGATGATTCTTGAATATAAAATATTTAAAAGCGGGTGCTTCACATGTGATAGTTATTCTGAATAATTTATATTGAAGTCAGTTGTACAAAATGTTTAATTTTAAATTATTCATCCTGCATTTTATGGACTAAAAAATGTTACATGTTTAAAAAATAGTGTAATCTTTTAAAAATAATGTAAGTGCTTGTTGGAATAAGTTTTTTTTAGTTTCAAATACCTTACTACCATTATTAACTATCTGAAACATCTAAATAATATATCTAATAGTTATTGTTCAAATACATAAATTTCAATTATTAAATTTTAATTGAATACCCAACTTGGTGCCCATTTATATAGGTATTACCTAACTTGTTACTTACTGATAAGATACTTAACTTAAGTTTGGGGTCAAAACATCATACCTTAAAATCTGGTAAGACATTAGACCCCGCCAATTTTAGACCAATTTCTGTATTAACAAAATTTAGTAAAATTTTTTAAATTAATTATAGATAAAATCTTAAGTTTTTTTTTTAAATATTAATAAATTGTTTCATAAAAATGTATTTGGTTTTACAAGGGGTCGCTCGACAGCTGACGCCGGTGTTGAGCTTAATATTCGTACTTTTTGTGTATGGGAAAATTCAGAGGATGCTTTAAGTATATTTTTGACCTTTCTGAGGCCTCTGACTGTGTTCACTATGAGATATTAATCAGTAAGGTACAGTACTATAATGTCAAGAACACAGCGCCCAAACTTATTATTTCATATTTAAGTAATAGAATACAGTAAGTTATTATCAATGATCATACTCGTAGTTCTTCCGGGTCACCTGTACTAAAGGGTGTTTATCAAGGCTCAGTTCTCAGCTCATTCCTAGTGTATTAATGACTTACCTCTCCTTCTCGGGGATAATTATGATATAGTATTATTTTCCAATGATACTTCCTTGATTTTAAACATAAATGTCAATAATTAAAATGTGACGAAGTGAATAATGGTATATCAAAATTATTACATTGGTTTATTAACATTTAATATTACTGCTAATTACAGGTTCTTACATTATAAAAATAATCTTATATTATATCTATCTAGATTTTTGTGGCTATAATAAATAAGATTTAAATATTTGAAAGTACGCATTCTATAAAAGAACATTGTGTATGTTATTTATAAGTAGCTAAGTTAATTGAATGGACTTCATCATCATTATCATCATTACAGCCCTTCTCAAGTCCACTGCTGAACATAAGCCTCCCCCAAGCTATGCCACAAAGCACGGCCCTGAGCCACTTGCATGCATCTACCGCCTGCATGTTCACCTACACTTTTTCTAACGATACAAGACTGCCACTCTAGAAATTTTTTTCCCCATCGGTTGTAGGTTCTTCGAGCTATATGGCCGCCCCATTGCTACTTAAGCTTACGCATCCGTTGGGCTATGTCGGTTACTCTGGTTATACTGCGGATATCATTAATTCTAAGTTTATCTGAGGAGGATAGCAGTCGTCAAATCTGCGTGCGAAGCGATTCGTAATGACTCTCGAAAACAGCACGTAGACGCTGTTCAGAAGTGAAATCGGTCTGTAATTATTCAAGAGAGCGTTGTCGCCTCTTTTGAAGAACAAGTCCACTGTACTTCTGCTCGACGCCTCCGGAGTAGTCCCACCATGGAGAACGGAATCAAACAGCTTTTGAAGGACTTCAAGTACCAGATTTCCACCCTCTTTCAGAAGATAACTGGCATACTTAAATATTATAATGGAGAAGGAGTGGAGAGAGCTTAAATTGATGTACGTTATGTTCGTACTGCCACTGTCAAATACTTAACAGTTTGGAATCAAACAATTCTTTAGTAACAATCAGAGATCACGAAAGAATTTTAAAATGTTGCCTACAAATAAATACTGACAGATTAACTGAATGAGTACTATGAATTCTGTATATTCCTTTTTTAATATTCGATGGAGTATCGTGTTTTATTATTTATGATGGAAATTTATTAAATTACTTATTTTTAGTACATCTCAATCATTTTTTCCACACAAAAATATAAAATATATAGATACCTGTAGCTATATACCAAGTAGATATAATAAAAAATAAAGTAATAATTGACTTACATTTTTATTATACAGAGTTTACAAATTTTATATTTAAGATCAAATGTATAAATAATCTTTAACCGTTATCGCAGTTTTTGAAAAGACGAGTAAATAAGGATTCAAATTTTATTTAAAATTATCTCAAATTGAATGTGATTTATGGCAGACAATTACGCATACACGCACTCCGCGTGTATTGGCGGTTAAGAATACCCACTACCCCATATCTTCCCGTGGGTGTCCTAAAAGGCGACAAAGGGAAACATGTAGGACATGGGCAGCAGCATCTTCCTGATAACAACAAACTTACAATAAAAAAAACTGCGGTTACCAACCCGCTCGCCCACCGTGGCAACTATGGCAAATACCCCCTTATGTCGAGAGTAACAAAGAAACGGCCCCAAGTCCCCGACGACCCTGCTATTCCTGGCTACGGTGGCGACCATGGTAACGGCAGGACAGGGGTTGCTAAGAATCTCCGGTGGAGGTTCGGTTGCCACCTAAGACGCCTCGACCTGGCAACATACAACGCACGCACCCTGAGGACTGACGAGAAGATTGTGGAGCTGGAAGAAGAGATAGAAGGGTTACGCTGACATATTATAGCATTATCCGAAGTCCGAAGAAAGGGGGAGGAAACGGTAATCCTTGAATCCGGCAACTTGCTCTATCACCTGGAGGGCGACCATCTGTCCCAAGGAGGTGTCGGATTTATCGTCCACAAGTCTCTCGTTAACAACGTTGTAAAGATTGAGAGTGTGTCGACAAGAGTTGCATACCTTATACTCAGAATCACCAAACGGTATTCGCTGAAGGTCATACAGGTTTACGCACCAACCTCGGCACACCCCGATGAGGAGGTGGAGCAAATGTATGAGGATATCTCTAGAGCCATGCATTCCTCCAAATATACGGTGTTAATGGGAGACTTTAATGCAAAACTAGGCACAACAGAAAACGGTGAGCTGAAAGTAGGGAAATTTGCAATAGTACAACGGAACCCAAGGTGACTTCATGGAGAAAAAAGGACTCTTTATGATGAACTCTTTCTTCCAGAAGCGGCCCCACAGGAAGTGGACCTGGTCGAGCCCCGACGGTTCGACAAAAAATGAGATTGACTTCATTATGACGACCAGACGACAACTGTACAGTGATGTCTCCGTAATCGCGAGGGTGAAAACTGGTAGCGATCACCGAATGTTTAGAGGCACACTGAACCTAAAAGTTAAGTTTGAGAGGTCTCGTCTAATGAAGTCAACGCTCCGTCCCCCTCGTGCTCTGTTCCAAAGTCCTGAAACTTTTGAGCTCGAATTACAAAACCGTTTTCAGTGCCTAGAAAACTGCAATGAAGTGGACGATATAAATGACAAGCTCGTGGAAACTGTCCATGCGGTCGGACCTAAGTTCTGCAAGACCCGCCGCAGAAGAACACAAAAACTCTCCGATCACACTCTTAATCTCATGGCTGTTAGACGGGAGATGAAGCTACATTCTTCAACAGATTTGACAGCATACAGGCAACTGAACAGACAGATCTCCAAATGCATGCGGCGGGATTTACGCAACTTCAATACAACTTGTATTGAAGAAGCGATCGAGCGGAACAAAGGCTCCAAAGTCTTTGCCAGAGATCTGTCTGCCAGAAAGAGCCAACTGTCAAAGCTGAAGACCGAATGTGGCAGCATCGTTTCCGGGGCACCTGAGATTTGAGTGAGACTGAGAGGTTCTATAGGCAGCTGTACAAGTCATCGTTGGAGCCACACGCAAGTGTGAGTAACGATCCAAGACCGAGTCTTATCCGACACTATTCCGAAGATATCCCGGACGTTAGTCTGAGCGAGATTAGAATGGCTCTCCAGCACCTTAAAAACGGCAAGGCCCCAGGCGAGGATGGAATTACAGCGGAGCTTCTGAAAGTGGGTGAAAGACCGGTACTTGAAGTCCTTCAGAAGCTCTTTAATACCGTCTTCCATGGTGGCATTACACCGGAGACGTGGAATAGAAGTGCGGTGCTCTTGTTCTTCAAGAGAGGTGACAACGCTCTCTTGAAGAACTACACACCGATTTCCCTTCTGAGCCACGTCTACGTGCTGTTTTCGAGAGTCATTACGAATCGTCTCGCGCGCAGATTTGACGACTTTCAGCCTCCCGAACAAGCCAGTTTCCGAAAGGGCTTTAGCACCATAGACCACATACATACCCTTCGGCAAGTTGTACAGAAGTCCGAGGAGTAAAATTTGCCACTATGTCTGGCATATGAGGACTATGAGAAAGCCTTTGATTCCGTCCAAATTTGGGCGGTGCTGCAGTCCCTTCAGCGGTGCCAAGTTGACTGTCGGTATATCGAAGTGCTGAAGTGCTTGTAGATTAGGGCTACGATGGCTATCCGAGTACAGAACGAGAGTACGAAACCTACCCAATTGCAGAGAGGTGTAAGATAGGGTGACGTTATATTATCCCCGAAACTCTTCACCGCTGCATTGGAAGACGTTTTGAAGCTTCTGGACTTGAAAGGATACGGTATTAACATCAATGGCGAAAATGGCGAGAATAACATCTATCAAAAGGCAACCGCTGAACATAGCCTATCCCCTATATAATGTGTGTTTTATGAACTTAACGAATGCATTGTTTTACTTGTTTGAATTATCTGTTTTACTTCATCTCTTAACTGAACTGAAAAGGATTATAACGATTTTTTTGTAATTAAATAGCTTCATTCCACTTAAAAATATACGTGGGTTTGGGGTGGCCCAAGGGCTACTCCTGTCGCACCTAAATCTACTGTGACGGCTCCGTGGCGCAGTGGCTTAGCAATCAGTTGTTGCGCTGGGGCCACGGGTTCGAAACCCGCACGGAACAAGTATTTGTATGGTGATTTCTTATATTTACGCGAACACTACACATTTAAATGAAACTAACTTTACGGATTTTATCGCGTATATTAACTTATTTTATATTCCCGACGTTTCAAGCACTTTACAGCACCCATGGTCACGGGGGGGACTGAGGTGTATGACGTCCCAATGTCATAGTTAACCACGGCTACCTCCAGATTAAAAATTATTAATTTTTGTTCCGATCTACGCAGTATGAACTTACAGTATCATGAAGTCTTGCAGTTGTATGCTTGGGTTGGGATTTAATTTTATTAATTATGGGATCCCAAGCAGATGGTAGCACCCAGCCATCTTCTCTATTGAAATTAGGATGTTTTTTGATTTCAATAGCCTCGCGAATCATCCTTGGAAGGAATCGGTGTTCTTTAGCGAGGATTTGTGGTCTATCAAATCTAATGTAGTGACGGGGGCGATCCTGTACATGTTCACAGACTGCAGACTTCCCGGAGCGTCTATTCTTCACATCAGCTATGTGTTCTTTAACGCGGGTTTTTATGGATCTTTTAGTTTGTCCTATATAAGAGAGACCACATTCACAATCCAGCTTGTACACTCCTGCATCTTGCAGAGGAATATTACACTTGACTGATGGTAAAAACTGACTAATCTTCTTCGGCGGCTTGAAATATGTTTTAATGGAAGCACGCTTCAAGATGTAGCCAATCTTGTCAGTGACACCTCTGACATATGGCAGTACGGCAGGCACTCGCTCGACTGTGGCCGGCTTCACTCGTTCACTGTGACGTAGGCGCGGGACCCGAAACTTATTGTCGTACAAAACGTGCTTGACGTGTTGGAGCTCGGCGGCCAGGTGTTTACTGTCACAGATCCCTCGTGCTCTCTGAAACAAAGATTTACCCACGGTAGCTAACTGTGAAGGATGGTGGTGAGAATCACCGTTTAAATATCTATCTGTATGGGTCTTTTTTCTATACACAGTGTGGCTCAAGGTGTTATCAGGATTCCGAATTACTAATACATCTAGAAAAGCTAAAGAATTGTTTGCCTCTAACTCCATTGTGAACTGAATTTTAGAATTTAAGGAGTTAAGATGGTCTAAAAATGCAGTTACTTTATCTAAAGGTAGAATTGTGAAAGTGTCGTCTACGTACCGCTTGTAGAATCTTGGGTTTATGGGAGAAGTAAGCAGGGCTTTCTCCTCAAAGTCCTCCATGAATATATCGGCGACAATGGGAGATACAGGTGAGCCCATCGCCACTCCATCTACTTGCTTGTAGAACTCCTCCTTCCACAATAGGTAGCAGATGTAAGGCAGTGTCTGAGTAATACTGCATATTCTACGGGCATGTTGTTTTCCTCTAGCCTTCTAGTAACAATCGAGATGCAGTCTTCAACAGGTAGGCATGTGAATAGAGACTGCACATCAAAACTCACCATAGTTTCATTGTCTGCTAGATGTAGGTCTTTAATCTCGCTGACAAAATGGTAGGAATCCTTTGTGTGTGCTCTTGTATGTCCCCTGAGCGGTGAGAGTATATTCGCTAAGTATTGAGCCAATCTGTAAGTTGGTGAATCGATTTGGCTCACTATAGGACGTAGTGGAGCATTGGGCTTGTGTATTTTTGGTAACCCATACAACTTCGGTGGTTTAGCACACGTAGGTATTATCGATTTTACGTCTAGATTTAATTTTTCGGAGTGTTTCTTTATGAGATCACTAGGCTACATCTTGAAGCGTGCTTCCATTAAAACATATTTCAAGCCGCCGAAGAAGATTAGTCAGTTTTTACCATCAGTCAAGTGTAATATTCCTCTGCAAGATGCAGGAGTGTACAAGCTGGATTGTGAATGTGGTCTCTCTTATATAGGACAAACTAAAAGATCCATAAAAACCCGCGTTAAAGAACACATAGCTGATGTGAAGAATAGACGCTCCGGGAAGTCTGCAGTCTGTGAACATGTACAGGATCGCCCCCGTCACTACATTAGATTTGATAGACCACAAATCCTCGCTAAAGAACACCGATTCCTTCCAAGGATGATTCGCGAGGCTATTGAAATCAAAAAACATCCTAATTTCAATAGAGAAGATGGCTGGGTGCTACCATCTGCTTGGGATCCCATAATTAATAAAATTAAATCCCAACCCAAGCATACAACTGCAAGACTTCATGATACTGTAAGTTCATACTGCGTAGATCGGAACAAAAATTAATAATTTTTAATCTGGAGGTAGCCGTGGTTAACTATGACATTGGGACGTCATACACCTCAGTCCCCCCCGTGACCATGGGTGCTGTAAAGTGCTTGAAACGTCGGGAATATAAAATAAGTTAATATACGCGATAAAATCCGTAAAGTTAGTTTCATTTAAAGTATTTGTATGGCCTACAAATAATTGTTCCGGGTCTGGATGTTTGTCCTTGTGCAATTTATGTTTGTAAACTGCCTCCACGGCACAGGAGAAAATCCTAGTGTGGGGGTAACGTTTTTAAAAATAGAATAATGAAAATAAAATAAAGAAATATTACTAGATATCGCTATCTTGTTCGCATGTAAACAAAGCGAACAGCCACGCTGAGATAGCGCCACTAGTGGCATGAAATGGAACCACTATACGAATAGTTCGCCATATCTTGATTGACGAATTGTTTACCTGGGAATATCGACAAATAGCACGATTTTCTATTAACCATATCGTGATATGGTAGGTAAGTAATTATCCAAATCATAAAAAGGCGACG
Organism: Parnassius mnemosyne; assembly: GCA_963668995.1. Classification (NCBI taxonomy): domain Eukaryota; kingdom Metazoa; phylum Arthropoda; class Insecta; order Lepidoptera; family Papilionidae; genus Parnassius; species Parnassius mnemosyne. The sequence continues at coordinate 35,736,469 of CAVLGL010000079.1, read as the reverse complement.
TTTTACGAAATGCCCAGGTCGATCACGATGTGCTGAATTCAACGAACAGGCCACGACATAACAGGCTGTACGGTCATGATCATCGTCATTACCATTACAGCCTTAGATCATTGACATTATATGATCTAAGTTTATAACCCATCACAAATCGATTTCTGAAAAAAGGCCTCTTCAATTATAATATGTTGAATGCTACATTATAATAATATACACACACAACAAATAAAATAAATAATAAAATATTCCATATATATGAATTACACCATAAAATGTATTATAATAAAAAAAACCTCAGTACCTATTTAAAAACGTCGCTGATCCGAGACTGTAGGTTATTTTCACAAACATTTGTCTGTCAAGTATTTTACTTATTATAAAGTAGGCATGCGGCATAAGAGAATCCACCGCCCCATTTCATTCCGTAGAAATCGTAAGAGGCTATGGAGGAATATATATTTATTTATGTTTTGCACACAAACGCGTACAATAAGGCGGAGTCAAAAACGTCACAGGACATTCTTTGCCAGTTTAAATGACACAAATTACAAGATATGTGCCATATGTGTGAGGAATTTATGTAGAAGCTGTGCGAATCAAAATTTTGAAGTTTCGATTATTTGCAATTTGTGCCCGTTGTCGAAAAGAAATGCCAAAAATGAGCAGGAGAACGTGATATTATATAATATAAAAGTATAAGTTCTGGTGAAAAAAGGGAGATGTAAACAGGGATTTTCAATTTTTTCTTAAATTTTGTTACTTAATCATTCAAACGTTTATGCAAATACAATTATAGTTTTCGTTGCGAAATGATGGGGAATTTAATTCACGTTTCAAACCGCAAAAGTATTGAACAGAATTTAATTTAGCCGAAACACACTGCAAATGTGGAACATTTTGAGAGACAGAGCTGTTGTTAGATTTCTGCGCAGAGCAAATTTAAAAGGCATCACACAAAGGGAGCGTTAATGCGAATGAACTACATGGGAAAATGAAAAACCAAAGTTTGTTTACTGTCCTTACTGAAAAAGGCGAGCAGTTCAATTTAAATTTTTTGTTGTAAGGAAGAATTTTTATTATTTTATGCAAGCGACTTATTTAAAGTTGACGTAGTAACAAACAAAAATGATAAAATTAATTGCTCTGTGTTGCAGTGCAAATTAAGCTAGACATTCTTTTTAATGTCTTGTCTACTGCTTGGTAATTTATGACTTACACGACTTTCGGTTGACATTAAAGCCAATAAAATGTGTATGTTTATAGTGTTGTATCTAGGTACGGTATCAGCGTTAAATTTTTATAAATAATTCGTTAAACAAATATAACAATAAGAGTTTGGAATGAAATCTTGGATATATATATATATATATATATATATATATATATATATATATATATATATATATAATCTTTAATTAAAATATCCGTCCAATTTATTTTGGAGTTTTTATTGTAAATTATGTTTCACTGTATATGAAAGAAGTTATTAAAATTCATTGAAATTTTTAGGATTAATATAACTGGTAAAAAAACTTATATAATAAAGAACTAAGGTTATTATTTTGACTTTTTATTCCTCATTAATCTCGAATACTGTTATTAAGCTTCCAATAAATCCATATATTTAAATAAATATAGATTAGAACGAATGAAAAAAAATCCTGAAGTACGTAGTAAGTAGGTAGTTAGGTGGTAGAGCCATGCTGCAGCTATATTAGTAGTACAGTTGTAGCACGAATGGGTCGGCTCGACCGGGGAAGAACCACGCTCTCACAGAATGCCCGCGTAAAATAGCAGCTTAATGCTGCTGTGTTTCGTATGGTGAGTGTAGACAACCGAAGACCCTTTTTACTGGAAAAGAGGCATTCCATCTTAGTCTTCACGGCTGACCACACATCTGCATTTTGATTCGCAAGAGTGGATGAATGTAGATGTCTATGGGCCACAGCAAGCACTTGCCATCAGGTGGACTGTGTGCTCGTTTGTCACCCTATCCTATATAAAAAAGTACAAACAATAATAATAATAGGCCATTAACTTACAAAGAAATACTAGATAATTATGAAAACACTTCACTAAATGATCGAAGATCACTAATTGTTATTACACAAAATCGTTAACAATGAAATTAAGTCGGAAATTCTTTTCGGCAAAATATCATAATAATTATGTTATTCCTAAACCAATTTCTAGAATTTGAAAAACCATTACTTATTTTAAAACTAAGTATTGTAGAACAAACGTGGGATGATCAGCTCCAACTAATAAAATTTAAAAACTTATAATGAAATATCTAAATTAGTTGATCTTCAGATTTTTCTCGATTCTTTTACCATTTTTAAAGATAAAATAAAAACATTTTTTCTAACAAAATTAAGATCATCTCATGAGTTGTTGTTTTCATGAATTATATTAAGTAGGTACTTTTGGTTTCCTTTTCCATTTTTCAAATTTAAGCCTTTAATTATTATATTATGTAATTAGCATGAGATTAATAAGTTAATTATGTCAATTTTTGCACAAACTCATGTCGGTTTACTTATTAATTAATAAAAAAAATAGAGAAAGCTGTATTTCACTTTCTACCGCACATTAAAACACAAACTATCTCATATTATACAAAATATAAAATGAACGTTTTATCAAAGGCATTTAAGTAGTAGTAGTAAACTTATATATTTAAATCTCTTTACGTTTTATTATCCTGACATACACTCTACGGACTAATGAAAAACAACATTAGATATCACACAAAAATAAGAAGTTATTATTTGTTAGCTTCTTTGGCGACTATCTTTACTTTATGCGACTGATCAACCACAGATTATTATGTTTGACATTGTCATGATGAACGTAGACAACGAATGCTTTAAGTTATTTATTTAAATGTATTTTGTAACATAATTATATTATGTATAAATGTTAGCTTTCTGCACTGCTTCTCTATATATCCTTTAACAATTCCATCAAAAAATCTCACACTCCTTCGTGCACGCAAAAGGTTTAAAAGGGGTATAAAATGATCCCTTAACGTATTTACATAATATAGAGTATATATGAGTTACTCTTTAACGCAAAAACTTCTAAACGGATTTTAATGAAACTTAATATACATATTAAGTATATATCTATATATATATATATATATATATATATATATATTATAATTAAAGCCAATAAAATGTGTATGTTTATATTGTTGTATGACATTTATAAATTTTTTGGGACTAGTTACGGTATCAGCGTTAAATTTTTATAAATAATTCGTTAAACAAATATAACAATAAGAGTTTGGAATGAAATCTTGGATATCAGGGAATCAGTCCAGAAGCTTGAAAACGTCTTCCGATGCAGCGGTGAAGAGTTTCGGGGATATGACGTCACCCTGTCTTACATCTCTCTGCAATTGGATAGGTTTCGTACTCTGGCTCTGCACTCGGATAGCCATCGTAGCCCTACTGTACAAGCACTTCAACACTTCGGTATACCGACAGTCAACTTGGTGCCGCTGAAGGGACTGCAGCACCGCCCAAATTTCGACGGAATCAAAGGCTTTCTCATAGTCCACATACGCCAGTCATAGTGGCAAATTGTACTCTTCGGACTTCTGTACAACTTGCCGATATATGTGGTCTATGGTGCTAAAGCCCTTTCGGAAACCGGCTTGTTCGGGAGGCTGGAAGTCGTCAAGTCTGCGCGCGAGACGATTCGTAATGACTCTCGAAAATAGCACGTAGACGCGGCTCAGAAGGGAAATCGGTCTGTAGTTCTTCAAGAGAGCGTTGTCACCTTTCTCGAAGAACAAGACCACCGCACTTCTGCTCCACGCCTCCGGTGTAATGCCACCATGGAGGACGGAATTAAAGAGCTTCTGAAGAACTTCAAGTACCGGTCTTCCACCTGCTTTCAGAAGCTCCGCTGTAATTCCATCCTCGCTTGGGGCCTTATCGTTTTTAAGGTGCTGGAGAGCCATTCTAATCTCGCTCAGACTGACGTCCGGGATATCTTCGGAATAGTGTCGGATGAGACTCGCTCTTGGATCTTTACTCACACTTGCGTGTGGCTCCAACGATGACGTGTACAGCTGCCCATAGAACCTCTCAATCTCACTAAAAATCTCAGGTGTCCCGGAAACGATGCTGCCACACTCCATCTTCAGCTTTGACAGTTGGCTCTTTCTGGCAGACAGATCTCTGGCAAAGACTTTTGAGCCTTGGTTCCGCTCGATCGCTTCTTCAATACGAGCTGTATTGAAGTTGCGTAAGTCCCGCCGCATACATTTGGAGATCTGTCTGTTCAGATGCCTGTATGCTGTTAAGTCTGTTGAAGAATGTAGCTACATCTCCCGTCTAACAGCCATGAGATTAAGAGTGTGATCGGAGAGTTTTTGTGTTCTTCTGCGGCGGGTCTTGCAGAACTTAGCTCTGACCGCATGGACAGTTTCCACTAGCTTGTCATTCATATCATCCACTTCATTGCAGTCTTCTAGGCAATGAAAATGGTTTTGTAACTCGAGCCGAAAGGTTTCGGGACTTTCGAACAGAGCACGAGGGGGACGGAGCGTTGACTTCATTAGATGAGACCTCTCCAACTTAAGGTTTAGGTTCAGTGTGCCTCTAACCATTCGGTGATCGCTACCAGTTTTCACCCTCGCGATCACGGAGACATCACTGAACAGTTGTCGTCTGGTCGTCATAATGAAGTCAATCTCATTTTTTGTCGAATCTTCGGGGCTCGACCAGGTCCACTTCCTGTGGGGCCGCTTCTGGAAGAAAGAGTTCATCATAAAGAGTCCCTCTTTCTCCATGAAGTCGGCCAGCTGCTGCCCCCTTGGGTTCCGTTGCCCTATTCCAAATTTCCCTACTTTCAGCTCCTAGTTTTGCAGTGAAGTCTCCCATTAACACCGTATATTGGGTTTTGGAGGAATGCATGGCTCTAGAGATATCCTCATACATTTCCTCCACCTCCTCATCGGGGTCTGCCGAGGTTGGTGCGTAAACCTGTATGACCTTCAGCGAATACCGTTTGGTGATTCTGAGTATAAGGTACGCAACCCTCGGCGATACACTCCCGATCTTTATAACGTTGTTAACGAGAGACTTGTGGACGATAAATCCGACACCTTTTTGGGACAGATGGTCGCCCTCCCGGTGATAGAGCAAGTTGCCGGATTCGAAGATTACCGTGTCCTCCCCCTCTCTTCGGACTTCGGATAATCCTATAATATGCCAGCGCAACTATATCTTCTTCCAGCTCCACGATCTTCTCGTCAGTCCTCAGGGTGCGTGCGTTGTACGTTGCCAGGTCGAGTCGTCTAAGGTGGCAACCGAACCTCCGGAGATTCTTAGCACCCCCTGCCTCGCCGTTACCATGGTCGCCACCGTAGCCAGGAATAGCGGGGCCGCCGGGGACTGGGGGCCGTCTGTTTGTTGCTTTAGTCATTGGGGGGTATTTTCCATAGTTGCCACGCTTGGCTAGCGGGTTGGCAACCGCAGTTTTTTTATTGTAATTTTGGCTATTATCAGGAAGATGCTGCTGCCCATCTCCTGCCTGTTTCCCTTTGTCGCCTTTTACGACACCCACGGGAGGATATGGGGTAGTGGATATTCTTGACCGCCACTACACGGCAATTGTACATTTAACTAACTTAAACTCGCTTAATTCCACCTTCATCGCAGAATCGAACACGCGACACCCGACACAGTAAGGACAGTAGTTCGAAATTCGACATTCAATATTCCGGATTCACTTATCAAAAATTACAAATAGGGAACTAAAGCGATCTCTTAATGAGTTATACGATTCAGCGTTAAACACAACTAAGTTCCTTCATTCGACACCAAAACACCACGTCGCGAAAAGAGTTCAGAATACGCCTCGTTGACACGTAAACTAACGAACCAACCAACGTACAAAAAGGGACACTTAACGCGACGGCACAATTATAATGATTTGCATACAATCAACTGGGAGATGCTCTCGACCAAGGAATGCGCGGTTTGAATCCTAGACCGTATATCCACTCGACGCGCGCGTGCACTATTCCGCATCACCTGAACAAGTTAAATATTGCAAAATTCACATATTCACGTAGCGAAGTACACGTCTAAATCTAACTATCTGGACTCTACACGGTCGCGTGCCTTCGGCCGCGATGACCTAGACACGCGGCTTCACCACCTCGCGGCGAGCGAACAACTCTCTCCTCCTTGCCCATGCGTCGAGCCACTCAAACCGCACACCGCCGCCCCACCTGGCGGCGTTTATCTCACCTACATACTATCGGGTGACGCGACAGCTCGAACGCAATTAGATGGCGTTCAACATGACCAAATTTGAGCATAAACATGTGTAATTAAGTTTTTTCTGTTGCGGCTCTACCCATATCTCTCAATACACTACCAAAAGTTAGTTGACAGAGAATGCTTTTGCGGCATTAAGTTCACCTTTGTATCAATTTTTTTGACTGCAATAAATAATTTTCTATCTATATATCGGTAATATATTGTAATATCTGTAAAACATTACTCAGGTACACAAAAACATATAATCAACCGAGGGTGATCCCCTTCAGAAACATTAAAAGGAAAAAAGTTACAAACATGGAATACTTTCATTTATAACGAATAACTTTGTTGTCACGCATTGCCCCTCGATGTACAGTGTTTCACCAATAGAGAACGCAAGAAAGTATTAGAGACGAGTGGCTGCCTCGATATATTTTACATCCGAAATTGTGTAATAGACTTTCAAAGTTGGAGTAAAAAGTTCTGACAGTTTTTGTGTGTACGAATTACTTTTATATATGGTTGGATCTACCACTATATTATGTTTCGTTGTTTGCTGACTTTATGATTAAACTTTACTCACTTTTTTACGTAATTATGTCTTAAAGTAATTACTTTTGGTGTTTTTTTTATATTTGTTGAACGCTTAGTTTCCTTAAACACTCTTTCTTCAGTTCAAAAAGTGCTTTAAAATAAAATTTGTATATAGAAAAAAAACTGGTATCAACTTACAAAAATTATTTTTTGTGAAATTGAAGTGATAAACGTACTCCCTATACACCTGCTGGTAAGGTACTACTGCAGCTAGTTTTAAGCAAAGAAGGCTACAGATAGGTTGTCACTTCTGAGAGCTAAGATGGAATTCACAGACTAATCATGTTGTGGCTCTTTATATCCTTCGGACCGGAATAAAGCACTACAGGCAATATTAATTACTACACTCTTAACAAAAATAGTTAAGAGGGTGGTATCTACACAGACTACTAGCAGGAAAGGTGTCACAATCACCTCGTAAAATGAAATCGTACCGTTATACATTATTAAAAAATAACGAAATTGAATCCCATTTATTATGTATAGGAAACAGTATTGCGATTGTGACAAACATTAGCTTTCTTCAGGGACAGTCGGGTAAAATCAGCATAAGAGGGTATATTGTGGGGATTTTTTGAAACGATTAGCTTGATTATCATCGAATCTGCTGGTTAGATGGTGATGAAGCCGAAGATGGTTACGTACACTCTCTTAGCTTAACAAAAGTTCGACGGCTCCGTGGCGCAATAGCTTAGCAATGAGTTGCAGCGCTAAGGGCCGCGGGTCCGAATCCCGCACGGAACAAGTATTTGTATGGCCTACAAATAATTGTTCTGGGTTTGGATGTTTGTCCTCGTGAAATCTATGTATCGGAGAAAATCCTAGTGTGAAGGTAATGTAGTATTGTAGTAAAATAAAAAAGAAAACAAAAAAAAGTATATTCACGCTTGCTACAGATATGCTCATTATAAGTAAAGTGGCAGATTGTACTTTTCAATAGTGGCAAATTGTACTCTTCAGTCTCATGGGTAGATATTTTCTCGTACCATAATATTGTAGTATCTACCTAATATATATATATACGTATGTTTGCGTATAATTTAATATATAAACTTAACAATAACGTAATTACAGACAGTCTTACGTCAACACTCAAGTGTTTCATTTCCCTCGTCCTTACATGGCGACCCTGCCAGGCGGTGCGCTGCGGCAATGCAAGCGCACCGCCGGGCCTATTTAAAAAAAATGGGAATAAATATTGCTAAGTTAAATAAAGAAGACCTGAGTAAAATAATTGACAATAAAGTAATATTACAACGCAATGAATACCACACCGGACGTGAGGAAACATAAATAAATATAAATTCGAGAAGAAGCCACAATAACACAATAAGAATTTTATAGAAGCTGACTGAAAATTTAAAATATATAATATATAGTACTATGAAGACAACTAACGAAGAATGAGGAAATAAAATGGCGATTTTTTTAATATGATGACCAAAGTTTAAAATTCAAGAAACGGCAGATTAGTTTTAAAAGGAAAGTAACAGTTGTACTTTTGCAAGCTTCATCTAGAAGAATATGAAATATGAGCCAAAAAGAACAAAGAAAAAAATTTGAGGTAACATCGCATCAGCCTATTTTTTGTCATTTCTTTATACGATTTCTTTAAAAAGTTTTAACTATTATAAAAAAAAGTTATGTACAAAATATTCTGTATTTCATATATGTTTGAGTTGAAATTAATTATTAGATATTTTATATTAACGATTTATTTTTATTTTATTATTGTTTAAAAAAATCATATTACAATAATTATAAATTAAGTTAAGTAAGTGCTTCAGTAGCATTTGTATTAAAGCACTAGACGATTTTATATTTACTTTTATTCAGTAATTGTTTTGCAAAGAAAATAATGAAATAATATGAAAGATAAAATTTTTACGCACTTAATTTCACCAAATTTATTGTTAAAATAACAATGTGATACATTTCGTTGTTTTTTTTTCTGTAGTCTTTTAATATAAAATTATACAATTCATTCAACAAACTAATTCTACACATTCAACACCATATTTTTTATTATGTTTTAGACTACATAAAATAAAAAAGTACATAATGCATTTCATATTAAATGTACGTTATTTACAAGTAACTTGAAAATATTTGCCACATTTTAACATTTTATAATATTTCTAGTAGGTATTGTATTCTATAAAAAATTCAATATATTAAGCTACATTTTACGATGACCTGGTTCGGATTAAAGCAAATATATTTTTAAATTTAACCCAAATTTATTTCTGTAGTAATTTTTATTTAAATGTATATAATTTTGAAGGATTTAAAAAAAAATCGCTATTAATAAAAGTCATAATTATTTTTCTTCTTTTCTAAAGGTATGAAAACCTTGAAACAATTTTAAAGTTATAAATAAATAAATATATATTCTTTAATAAATAATCTTAAAGTTAATATAACCTACTTAAAAATGAAAATTGTTCTTCTCAATGTTTAAAAAAAAATTAATGTTTTGTTTATATAAACTTGGTTGCCGCTATAGTGATGACGACTTATGTTCCCATTATTATTTCTTTGTTTAATTTGAATATGAAATGGAATATTTTTGAATTTCGATTTTATATTTATTGAACTGTTAAATCAAAAACTTTTAATTTTTATAATTCATTATTTCCTGGGAAAGTGATAAAGTTTGGATTATTTAACTTATTTGTATACATGAGAAAATAATTTCTTCAATTTATTTATTTAAATTTTGTTGTGATCATTGTGAGCCTCATTCCCTGACTGAAAATTATGTACATACCTAAATACTACAAGAGACCATGTAAGAGACACATTTAATAAATTTGTAAAGACGTGAGTTAATTTATGGCTATATATTGGCCATATAATTTATATTAAAGGCTAATATAATATAACAAAGAAATACGGAATTATAAATGAAAAATATTAATAGAGTATAGTTGTGAGAGTAAGGCAAGTAAAGAAAATTATCGGAGATTAGCATATCCACATACAATCGGCCTGATCAGCTGAGAGTTTGGAAAACCTAATAACCGAGTAATTTTTTTAAGGTTGTTCGTATACGATTAACGAAGTAATGATTTTTAATGACGCAATGAAAATATATTATGTATTGTGTAGGAATAATGTTCATATTCTTTATCATGTATGTATGTACGCGAGCCATGTACGTGAAAGTATATTATGGTACAATTAAATAATGAGTAATAAAATACTATAAATGTAAAGAAATAAATAAAAATAAAACACGTTGACCTTGACTAACAAATAATGGAGAGATACGGGAACGTCCATCACTGGTATAGCATATAGTCCTCGAGCAGGGTATGTTTCCATGATTGGATGAAAAAGTCGGAAGTATCGGGTACTAGGGAACAATACCTTCAGTACAAGTGAGATGTGAACAAGTTTACTCATAATAGTACTGTTGGGGACAAGAGAAGTCTTAAATTTGTTACCCTTGATAATGGTACATAGAGGTCACATCCTTCATTGGATCATAGTGTGAACTTAGTTTTCCTCCATGACAATTGTTGGAGTCCTTTTAAAATGACTTAAACGTTGACCTCAAGGTTGTGCGCACAACCCAAGGTACAGTTTTACCTTGATATAGTATGATAAAAAAAGTTTATGTACCAATAAAATGAAATGAATGTTATGAAAAAGTAATATAATACCCAAGTAAATGGGGGGCCCATATTTATAAAGTACCCGCGTGATGAAAATCACGAAATAAAATATAAATGAACTGAATTAATACTCCGATTCCCGCTATCTAATTAATAAATAAATATATAAGGGAAGAGAATACTCAAAGAAATAAAGCTAGCTAAACGTCAAAAACATTAAGAAAGAAAAGAAAGTACGTACAAGAATTATGAAATAAATAAATAAGGCCTGACAACCGAAAACAAAGGAAATTAGATTAGTGTTAACATGAAAGGAACTAACATGCAAGGACATGAGAAAAATTAAAATGAGGTAGTAAGGGGATCCGCGACCAAACCTAAAAGTGAGATATGTAGTTATTTTGCATTTCTGTATTAGAGCTATTAATGCTACCCAAAATCCTACTCACAAGTTACACATGTACCTAGTAACTATATTATCGATCCACATAACCACACGAAAACAAAAAAATATTAATCAAAAATACTAAACAAATTTTCATATACTTAATTATTTTACCATATTTTATATGAATTTACAAGATATTTTCATATTTAAATTGATTTATATTTTACATTAAAAAAATGTTTATTTATGTAAAATTTGTACAATTTTAAACTAAAATTCGGTAATCCAAAGTGTATTAATTTGCTATTTATTATAAGTTTTTTTTTTTATTTTCTACAATGAAACCAAAAATTATATGATTATATACTTAAAAAAAAACTTTTCTTTTCCAAAATTTAATAACATTTTATTAACATACAACATATATTTTCTAATACAGACTTATATATGTGTAATAGTCTATCTTTTTTACAAATTTGTGTTTCAAATAAGATAAACATGTTCCTTAGAAGTCATGAAATCTTTAAAAAAAGTAATATGTAATACTTTTCCGACTATTAATGATAAAAATAACACTTATTACTTGATAATGTAAAAGTATTATAACAATGCAATGTAATCTTAACTATGTAAATGAAAACGTGTTTAATACTATAAATTTTAGATATTTTTAAGTGTATTTATAATAAAACATTTTGTAAGTTATGTTGAAATTAGGTATCATCATACGATGTAATCGCAAACTTTCCCATAAACGTACTTTGGAATTGAAAACAAAAGTATCACAAATCGCTGACGCAACGGGGATTGCAATTTGTATTTCGATCTGGTAGTTGTTATGATAATGAAAATGATTACATTGCTTAACATCAAGGAGTCTTTGTTATGTGTATCTTAAAATGAAATGTAATATTGTCGGTTTTATATTTATTGAACTGTTTGAAATGTTTAATCAATTATAAAAGTATAAATAAATGAAGTATATAACTATAAAATTATAAGTATAAATGTGAATAAATATATAAAGGAAGGGTACTATTTAATGTGAATTTCTAAATAAATGACTTAATAAGTAACTGAATAACTCAGTATCAAAGTGAGTTGCAGTGAAGTGTCGACCAAAATAATATACGTTCGCAAATGTACAACTGATTTTGTCAAACAGAATGCATCAACAATGCAACAATGCATTAAGGCTTAAACCACAGAATAAATAATAGTACTAAGTACTTAAACATACATAATGTGACTACGGAATTATTATGTACATAGGGGGTTTGGCCAGCCACCCTACCCAAGCCAAGACAAATATTATATATACATAATTATAATATAAGACTTTATTTAACATTAACTTTTTACTATATAAAAAACAAATATGTTATTATTTATATATTTTTTGTCGGTATTTTTCATATAATACTTCCGTTCACCGCGAAACTTAGTATTATAATACCAATTGTAAACATATTAATCTAAATATTATTTTAACTATTTGTTAATGCTTTTACCCATGTTTACATTTTATAAATTAGAATATAATCATTGTGTTATTTTAAATGTTAGTATTATAAAAAAAAGAAATGCACATATTCATTTCTTTTTTTTTCTTTGGGAAGGAAGGTGTAGTATCTACCTAATATATATACGTATGTTTGCGTATAATTTAATATATAAACTTAACAATAACGTAATTACAGACAGTCTTACGTCAACACTCAAGTGTTTCATTTCCCTCGTCCTTACAGTTCCCACGCTTGGCGAGCGGGCTTGCAACCGCAGTTTTTTATTGTACTGTTACTGTTATCAGAAACATGCTGCTGACTTTCTCCTGCCTGTTGCCGTCTGTCTCCTCTTATGACACCTACGTGAAGATATGGGATAGTGGATATTGTTAACCGCCACTACACTACACGGTTGGTAATAATATGCTTGCAAATTATTCCTTTGCTGTACACATTATGAACGACGAATCAAACTGTTTGGTTCGAATGCATGGTATGTCGATAACAAAGGAGTGGCGGCCTGGAAATGGAAAGGGTTCTGAAATGACAAGTGAGGAATTAGGTCATGCAAATCATACGCAGTTTCTATGAAATACGACTTAGGGATCGATACGACTTATGGACCTTAAATAAAAGAGCTTTCTCTTTTTTAAAAGGCCGGCATCGCACCTGGGATCCCTTGTTGTTGTAGTTGTTCATGGGCGGCGGTCGGCACTAACTGTAAGAATCTTACATGCAAGATTCTTTTATACTTATCATACTTATATACATTCTTTCATACTTTACATTCAGCTCCTTTAGATTAATAAGGCTGTTGTGTTATGAACATTGATTTTTAAATTCGCACTCATGTTAATTCTGAAATTTAAATTTCAATATTTATATTTTATTGACAATTAAAGCAATGCCTTAATATAATGGATTTCCGCAAAGTAACGCCTGATTCTATTAATTATATTTTATGGACAGTTGTAAACCACGTATTCGATACCCTAACAAAACTGTGTTTCTGAATATAAGCCCATCACAAGTCCACGCTGTAAGTTGGCCTCCCCTAAGGAATACTACAAAGCACAGTCCCGAGCCATCTGGATACATTGTCTTATTTGCATCTCTTCCCACAGCACTCGATTCAATGGGAGGCCGCCCTTTATTCTGCCTATCGAAACGAGGCTAACATTCATTAATTCGAGGCTTTTTTCTCATAGATTATCGGTTTCTTGTATCTTAATCTATATAATATTAAATGTATTTTATGTGCAATAAATTTGATCATCATCATCACATACACATTAAATTATAGTCTTCATTGTCATTATCATCATCTTAGCAACCCTTTACTAGTCCCGCTGAAAAAAATTCTGCGAGCGCATCCATCGACTTCTCAAATGCTATCTTTTGGTATACTTCAATGTTTGATACATAGGTAAAATATATTCTTTAAATATTTTAAGTTACCAATGTAAAAATAAAAGTGAAAAATGAAAGGAAAATGTGGGCTACCCTTGCAATTTCTTGTGATCTGGGCGACGATTTCTAGCTCCATAACAATTTCAATGTCTCTGCTACTGTTATGGAATTACTAGCACTGCATTTCAGTGTTGTGTTACAAATTTACTGTATCTGTATATCTCTATACTAGAATTCTATATTATACAAATATGAGATTACTTTTGGCTATTTCAATATACAATTTCTTTTATAAACCTATATAGATAAAGTAACCATTTGTACGCAATTAAACAATCTACATATAATCTATAAACACTATTGGCATATGGTAGCGCCGTAATTTTCAAACTTAAAACTTTAATTATTCATTGTTACATGTTCAAAAATAATCCTACGCTAACCTTATTTAATTTGTACTATGATTAAAATTGGCTAAAAGAAAAGATTTTTTCTCATTTGTGACCTTGATTATAATCTTGTCAGACTCGAGCATAGGCACACAGTAGCCAGTCTCTCGGTATTCTATAGGATGCATTTCGGTGAGTGTGCGTAGGAATTACACGTTTTAATTCCTCCCTCTCCTTTCCACCATAGTATAACAAGACGGTCGGTGGGTCTTCATCCCTTTGTTGTTGATATTCCACGCAGTAGAACCAAACGGTTTGCTTCGTCTTTTGTAATGCGTACAGCAAAGAAGTGGAATAATTTGCCGGTGTCTATCTTTCCATCCGAATATAATCTTGGCGTCTTCAAGGCAAGAGTGGCTATTGTTAGAATAAGACAGTGCGATTTACCATCTAAGGCTGCATCACCACTTGCCACCAGTGGGATTGTAGTCATGCTCATGTTGGCTTATAATAAGTAAAAAAAATCAAGCAGATTATGGAATGGATGAAATCCAGTGCTCCTAAGGTCAAGTGGAGTGACGTCTCAGCGATGAGTTTGACCACGAGACGTTGGTCCCAATGGGACAGATTGCTGATTGAGGATGGATTCATGTGCCGTAAATGGGAAAATGGTCGAGGAGACAGCTGCCATTTGCAAGTGGATGTCCCTGAAGCTAAAGTACCGGATGTTCTACAGCTATACCAATTGGTTGTTCAGGAGGCCATCTGGGAGTTAAACGAACTCTACTGAAGATAAAAGAATGGTTTTACTGGGTCCACTGTCGTAACGATGTTGAGCATTGGTGTCGCAAATGTACAAGTTGTGCTGCTCTAAAGGGACATCAGACTCGTAGTAGAGGTGAAATGAAATTGTACAATGTTGGTGCGCCATAGGAGAGGTTAGACCTTGACGTTGCGGGGCCGTTTCCGAAAAGTGAAAGTCGTAACAAGTATTGCATAGTTGTGATGGATTACTTCACAAAGTGGCCAGAAGGTTTCGCCATTCTAAATCAAGAAGCGTCAAGAGTTGCAGATAAACTAGTTCATGAAGTCTCCTGTCGTTTTGGAATACCTTTAGAGATTCACAGCGATCAAGGAAGGAATTTTGAGTCTCAAATATTACAGGAAACTTGCCGAGTTATGGTTGGGTTACTCATAAAACAAGAACAACTTCTTTTCACCCACAATGTGATGGAATAGTAGAAAGATTTAATCAGACATTGGAGAGGTACCTAGCAAAAGTTGTGGAAAATCGGCAACGAGACAGGGACAAGCACATGCAACCGTTTTTTTTGTCATATCGAAGCGCTGTTCACGAGTACATCAGTGATACCAGCTTTTGCAAATTTTGGAAGAGAATCACGGCTGCCTGCAGAACTGATCACTGGAATACCACCTGATGCCCTACGCAATACAGCCGATTATGCAAATAACTTGCGGAATAAAATGAATGACATTCATGAGCAAGTCAGACAATCGGGCCAGCAAATGTCTGAAGATGAAAACATGGTATGACCGCAAAATGAATAACACAGGGTTCGACGAAGTTTCACTAGATTGGTTGCACAATCCAGTTTACAGCAAAGAAAAATCTCTTAAGCTTCAAGCTAAACCGGACGGACCGTACCGTTTTGTAACAAGGATCAAGGATGTAAGCCGCCGAATACAGAAAAGAGCAAGAGGTACCCCTAAAATCTTCCATGTTAATCGACTGGTGCGTTTTTATGTGGCCAATAATGCTCGGGACGAGCATGTTTTAGAAGGGGGCAGTGTTGTACGCCATAATTAAAGCCTGGTACATGGCGACGAGTATCAAGTAGTAGAACTAGGAGAGTCAAGATCTTTCTAGAAGTTTCCATGGAAGAACTTTCTAGAACTATCGACACCTTGTCAATCGGGACCGGTATGTACTCAAACATTCTAAATGTTTCTACAGTAGAAGGTTCTGGAAATTATCTGAGGCCCTATATAAGGCCGGTATAGATCACGACCCGGTCAGTGTTAAATTGGCGATAGAAGCGATTACTTCGAAGTGATATAACTGTGAACTATATAAAGTGATCAGTAGTACAATTGTGTTTTGTTATTAGTGTGGTTTTAAGTTGTAATTAGTGATGTGTAATTAAAGTGTCAATTTTGGTGATTCACTCCGCAGTTTTTAATTATCCTTAACTCCAAGCTCGTAACAGTATCAATTCCCAGGCAAGATCAGCAAATTATGCTTAAGATAATTAAATATATTATATTGTGTATTGACGGCGTCAGAATCTTCACTACCCCATATTATCCCATGGATGTCGTAAGTGGCTACAGAGACAAACTGAAGCAGAATATGGGCAGCATTGTCTTTCTAATAACAACTTAAAAAATAACAAACTGCGGTTTCCAATCCGCATACCTAGCGTTGCCACTATGACATATATCCCTTTTGAGCGAGACCTATGTTCAGCAGTTCCATAACCTTGACGGCTCCGTGGCGCAGTGGCTTAGCAAGGAGTTGTTGCGCCTGGGCCGCGGGTTCGAATCCCGCACGGAACAAGTATTTGTATGGCCTACAAATAATTGTTCCGTATCTGGATGTTTGTCCTCGTGCAATTTATGTTTGTAAACTGCCTCCACGATACAGGAAAAATCCTAGTGTGGGGTAACGTTTGAATAAAAACATCTATGTTCATTTGATTATCTGTTGTGACGTGATGCGTTTTGATAATTATGAAATGACATAACAAGGTGTATGTTTAAAATACCTTTACGCATTTGTTTTTAAGTATCAACTTTAAATGATAGCATTAAAAATATTGGCAGATAAAAATAACAGAATTATATTGGCCGTATCGTTGAATGAACGCTTATAATATAGCACGTCTGTTCAATTTGGACCTATTCCAGTAGCAATAGCAGCCACAATGCCAATATCTAATGCTACGGGCAACGCCAACATTGTGTGACAATACAAAATAAATTACACCGATAATAGTGCCAGTAGCAATTGAGTTTGTTATTTAAAAATTATAATTTATAAAAATCAGCACAGATTCAGTATTACTAATATAAAATGTCATATATTATACATATGATGAAGGAAATAAATAAAAAATAAAAGTGATAATAGTCTAATAGTTAGGATAAGAATAACGCCCGTAAATTTCTAGAGTTAGAATCCGTCCCCTTATACATAAGGCCTCAAGATTAATAATTCCCATCCGCCCGAATATGTACCAACCAACTTTAGATGCAAATCTGTTACATTAAAAATTAGTGGTGTTATGGAGCCTTAGCTTGGTATCTAATAACAAGAGAAAAGTGCAGTAACTAACTTGCATTACGGTTCCACAAATAAAAAGCTTTGTGATCGACATTGGCCGATTAAATAAACAGATTTGATACCCCTAATAGTAATTTATTAATGATAATGGTAATTAATATTTCATTTTAATTAACAGCTAACGAACTTTGCACCGACACTACGTGTGGGCGGTCAAATAATAAAATTTTCAACTTGCGAATATTGTACTGTTTATTTCCCAATTACATATACCAGTTTTTTATAAAATTGCAGTCATTTGTTTAGTCTTACAACATAGAGAACGATAAACAATGATGTTCACATCAGTGAGGGGTTGTCATAAGAAAATCCATAACCCCATTCCTCTCCGTGGTTTTTTAGAAGAGTCGGTTATAGGAAAGGCCAAACTGTAATTACCAGTCCTGTAGGGATTAGTATAGAAACCTTCCTATGGAAAGTAGAGGCTTTCCTGTGGTATATCTCCAAGTTCAACAAGAACCTTTTAAGCTGATAAAAAAGAAAACAAACAGATTTATAGATATTTTTAGGAGCTCGCTTTCCAGTAGGTTCTTTGAAGATTTGAATTATAAAGAGTGAGTCATGTAGGCAGGTAGGTATGTGAGCACTAATCGAAACTCTTCATCTAGTAATTCAGTTCCTCATCATCTTTAAGTGAAATTAGATTTTAAGCTAGTCTTTAGGTTGATTTTATATTATCAGTAGGTCGCCCAAGCATTGACCGTCAATCACCAAAGCACACCGCCTGCAGGGGTTATGTAAAAATAAAATTTTGTATAAACCTTATTTCAAATTTCGATATGCCAAATCACTCTAAAGGTTTGTAAAAATATCTAATTAGACTCCAACATGTGAATCAAGAGACGTTGATTATCGAGTATGACTAATAAACTTAATAATTTTTATATATTTTTTGTTGCGCCGTACTATGATGGCGACGTCAGAAACACACTATTTCGTCACGTTGGTTCTATAAGAGGCAACGTGGAAAATGTCACTAAGTACTCATTGTCTCCGATAGATGTCAGTTATACCATATCGTTTACGTCAGACGTAAAATACCCAAACTGGCAATAGGAAATTGCGTCATAGGCCTGTGACTTTTGGTACTATCGATATTTGACTTCAAGCAAACTACAATCTTGGCAAATAAGGCTAATTGTGCTTTCACCGAGACGGGCCCATTTCTAGCAGAGGAGTTTATGGACCCATGACTGTGATAATTATGTTATTTTGTGTGTAGCGGATTACTTATACTTATATAATGTCCTCTAGACTCAATTTTTGTTACGGTAGGCAGTCTTAAAGAAGACTAGTCATCTGTTCTGCGCGAGACATGAGAATAGTCCACGAATGTGTGCTGCACAAGAATACAAAGGTGCACCCTTTATTCTCTTACTCTCATTCTCCAATGGGATAACAAGGCGACAGGATCGGAGAGAGTTCAGGCGCAAGACCTACAGCTTTACCTGTTTTACAAAGGTGGTGAACAACCGTCAACATCCTCCGGACTCAGAATTTTTTGATATAAATAGCCAGTTACAGGTTTTGGCATGACCCTGGATTTGAAGCATCAGATGACATTATTAGTAGTCAACAACATCATTCATAAAACAAACTAGGGAAGCAGTAATTTTATCTACATATTATATAATACGTCTGTCTAAGCATTCTAAATTTTCTGCACGTGATCCACTATGAAGTTTGTTCGCGGAAGGTGTTGTGGGTGCGATAAGAGATTATGTAAATTTTAATAAAATTGTTAATGGAACGAGATTTGTTCTAGTAAGCCTTAGAATCGGTTTCGAATGCATATGATGGGATTTGTTTCGATTCAACTTGGTATCTCTAGTGGTCAGATGCGGTCTCAGCATAACATTTACTTAAAATTTTGATGTATTATGAATTATGTTCATGTGTTTTGTAATTTCATACTTTAGTGCTTTAGTATCAGTCATTTCATTTCTGTCGAAATGTATACCCACATCAATGGAATCTAGGGATACCTTAATCCTAAATAATTTACGACTTTATAGTTTAAAATCTTTTATAGTTTCCATAAAAAGTTTACATACAAATTGAAACCTATTTCATTCTATTTTCAAAATTAAACAAATTTAATTAAAAAAAAAAAACAAAAGAATAAACAAAAGACCGCGGCAAAATTGTTAATAATTCGGTACATCAAGGAAAATTAAAAATGTTCTACTGATATTTATTAGTGAAAAGGGATTAGACTGTTTTTCTTTTTAACTTAAGATGCCGTGTGAGCTTCAAGAGTGATGTTACATCGTCATTTGGGTCGAGATGAAATGTTACAAGCCGTGGGCATGTTAGAAAATGGTGCTATTTAATGCGTCGTTACCCCTACACAAAGCCAAAACATTATATCAAGGTTATGGTCACCTTATAGCAGTACTGGGGATGTGCCTGAACGGCACACGTGTAGATATCGTGTGAATTCATAGAGACAGGATCGATTTCTCCAAATGACCGCCAGAAGACAACCCAATATCACAGCGATGCAACTACTACAAAGGCTCCAGAAAGACCACCAGCTGTTGGTAAGCGACCAAACCATGCGAAGGAGCTTGCATGATGTTGGTGTTCATGCTCAAAGACCGCTATGTCTCCCAGCATTGTGAAGAGGCATTTGCGATCGGCGGCTTTCGTGAGCTCGGGGGCATTTACCATGGAGAGACTAACAATGGTCTTTGGTACTGTTTCATCCAGATTCACGAAGAACACGCGTTTGGAGAACTCAAGGGAGAGTTAGCTGTCTACGGCACCCTCAGCAGGTCCACTCATACCAAGGCGGGACAATCACGGTGTGGGCAGGAATTCTTCTTGGTGGATGAACCCAGTTCGTTTGAATCCAAGACAGCATAACTGCACAAAAATACCACGAGAAGGTAGTAGAGCCTGTTATTGTCCCACACATAATCCAAAAGGGCCAGGAATTTCTACTCATGCACGATAATGCTCCCACCTTGCCTCCCATACGGCGTGGCTGGTATCGGCCGCTCTCCAAGACCACGATATTCATGTTTTCGATTAGTCTGCACAGTCACCCGACTTAAATCCTATCGAGCATGCCTCGGAAATGTCAAAACAAAAAACTTTGAGAGATTTCCCGCCAAATTTGACGACGGAACAACAACTTTACGAACAATTGCAAATAACATGGGACCTCATACAGCAGCAAGACATTGATAATTTGATTTTAAGTATGAACAATCGATTTCGATATGTAATTAATGTAAGAGGTGGAAACACTGATTATTAATAATTTAATTTTATAAGATTTTTTTGTTAAAACTAGAAGACTTAGTTTATATGACTCATATTGAAAAGATTGACAACAAGTTTTACTCACAGAAATGTATATTTGCGGAAAGATATGTGTTTTATTAAGCGGAACAATAACCAGACGAAGAATTAACTGAATGAGAGGCCCAGGTTCGTCATCTCACACATTTTTGTGATTTTAATATAGAACTTGAAACGGCATTAAGAGACAAATTTGTGCTAGGATTGGCTAATGCCAAGGAAAAAGGAAAGCTTTTTAGTGAAAACATCGATAGCTTGACATTCAACAAAGCGTACGATGTGCTCGAGTTGCAGTTCAAATGTCATTGTAAGATGAGAGACTAACCATATCATTAGCGGCAGCACAACCCTTTTTCATTTTACGAGCCTAAGAAAATTCTGTTCGTCAAACTACAGAAAAAAACATATCTTGCTTGGTTTGTGGATATGAGAACCATACTAAAGATAAATGTCGATATGCGAATTATTTTTGTCAAAAGTGTTATAAAAAGGGCATATAAATTTCAGAGCATCAATTATTTGGAGATGGAAGGCAATGATTAAGGTATTTCATTTTTGTAATATTGGTTGTTTGAATGGTACACCGGTGAGAGCGGTCGTGTCGATAGCGTCTTAGCGAATTTTATGTGAAATAGAGAGTGGCAGTGCTGTATCTGTTTTACGGAGATTGTTTATCAATCCTATTTTCACAATGATTATTCATTAAACCATTGTAAGTTTATTTTAAATTGTTATAACGCCTCTAAAATGTTTCCTTGGGCTATTGTTTATTACCGGTGACCTATGAAAATCTTACTGAAATTATTCGTTTTTATATTATAAAAACAGATGTAAAACGCCCAGTTCTGTTGAGTCGTGATTTGATAACTTCGTTTAATATGAAACTGTGTATTGGTAACTGTAACAACTTACAACATAATGACTTAGTAAAACAACTGAAGTAAGTATATTCAAAGTTGTTTACAGATGCCCCAGTTCAACTGTAAACAACAAAGTCAGCTCAGAACTCATCGGACATGCTAAGAGAGCTGAGATCATGCGAGAGCTGGAGCTGCAATTTGAACGTCCGGATTCAATTGCACAAGCAGATACCGAGAAGTAAGGAGAATTAACACGTTTTACAGAAGCATCTAGAGACATCTGCATATTCGCGAGCAAAGTCAGGGGAGGCGTTGTCACACTTCGAGCAATGAAGATACATCATTACCTCATCAACGCAGAGCTATTACGATACCTAACCGATAAGCTGCTAAACTCTCTACGCACCCAGTGGTACAGAATCTACACCGAAAAATATGACGCCAAAACAGATGTCGGCTAATTCAGCGATTATATCATCGAGCAAGCTCGCTTTTGCAGTGCATTCGCACCTTCAGAAATGATCAACGAAGCGCAGAGCAACCGCCGTCCAGTATATAGAACAGCTACTAGTAAATAATATAATTTATGTTTCCGCTGCTTAAGCTACAGACATCAAATACACAGATGCAAGACCATTAAAATGTAGAATAGACGGATCCACCGCGACACAAAACCGACTTCTCCACTGTGATGAAAAGGAGAAGACAAAGGTTATAGAAAAGGAACCATAAGAAACCGTGGCCAACTCATTCGCTGTGTCAAAGCATCAAGCCTACCTAAAAATAATTCTATTACGAATAATTGGATCGTCGGTAGCAGTAATAACACACACTCTGCTAGACGATAGGTCAACAGTCTCTTTAATTGATGAAGAGTTCGCCGAACAGATTGGACCACAGACTGTGTGTGCAGCAGATATAGCAAAGTGCAATCACTTAGAAGACCTAAAGAAGCAGCTAACGTATGACTCTGGTAACCCGAGGATTCTGATAGGACAGGATAATTAGAGACTTCTGTTAGTCATTCAAGTCCGCAGAAGTCCACCGCACCAGCTGATCGCTTCGCTCATCGAACTAGGATGGGTACTACACGTTGCAAACATCCACACAATCAAACAGCTGATCACGACGAGCAAAAAGACGAAAAAAAATCAACCCGAGAAGAGCACAGTCCAATCCAGAGAGGAAGCCTGAAAACAAAAGGGCTGAGAACACGCTAAGCAGCATCTCGGAAAGTTAAAATATGGGCACATAGAGGTATTCTCTATGTGCCCGTCTTCTAACCTCTGGAAGAAAAGAGATGACAAGATGCCTGTCAACGACAAAACGGCACTTAAGAAGTCAATATCTACGTCTTCCAAACCTACCGGCAAGGAAAGGTTCTTGACCATCACAGAATCGCGTCGTGCTCCGCAACACCGAGAGGCCATCCCCGGTCTAGTCAAATTTTCAAGATGGGAACGGTTATTTTGAGCTACAGCCAGAGTGTTAAACGTATAGCACTCTGCCGCAAAACCACAGATACTTCTACAAGAGGACTAGAAGAAATAAAGAACAAGATCCCGACTGGAGGAAATCGACAAATAATCCGCAATACCTCGTACAACCTCCCAGTCAAGTGAAAAATACAGATGTCAAAATATACGTCACACTAGAGGCCGAATTAATCAGAGAGGCCGAAAAGTTCCTAGTACGTGTCATCCAAGGAGACTCCTTCCAAAAAGAGATCTCCGATCTCCGTAGGGATAATAAGGTCGCCCGTGACAGCTTCCTACGATCGCTTCGAATAGAATTGAAAGATGGAATCGTCGCTCTATGAAGTCGCATAGTCGCCGTGAATAAAGTCACAGGAGACACGGAGGCACCAACTGGATGCATCGTAGCTAGCATCACTGTGGAACTGAACCTACTATCAACGTGGTTCGACAGCACTACTGGGTGATACGACTTCGAGCCACCACGAAAAAGATAGTGAGCCAATGCGTAAAATGTCGTATTAGAAAAGCGCATCCATCAGCAACTTGCTCTCTTGCTTACGCAATTAATCATTATTAGGAATAAGACAGCGTACAGCACTACACATATAGAGCAAATACAGTTCGAGCAACCGTAATATGTACCAGTCACAATCACACATTGGTGTAACGAGAAGGACATAATTACATGATAACACGAAAATGTGTAAGGCAACAGCAACACTACTCATCTTATTGTAACACAGGATAGCCTCTCAGCAACACGATCTTCCTTGCTTACACTAGAAGAACTACCACACAAATAGAACCACATAACTTCTCTTATTTAGACAGAATCTCAGTGTAGTGGTAATGTTTTAGCTCAACGGGCATAACAACGACATGAGAGTCGTAATATTGCCGACTGATTTCTCATATACTGGTTTTTGATGATGTTTGTGCTGTTAGTCCTTTAGCTTTTACAGTAGTGTTTATGTGTGACTGGCCGGCGACATTTCGGTCGTCACTATTCCGCTAGATAGCGGAACGGGGAGTTCTGTTAGAACGTTACGGGGCCTCCGGAGGCTTTGCGTAACGTTAGGTGTCGGAGCGCATGTGGCTGCGTTTACCACTAGCGGGTTGGGATGTGACTCGACCCTCTCGAAATAGCGCCGAGACATTTGGACGACTTGGAGGTCGTACAAGAGTCTATGGGCCGCATGCGTAAAAACTACGCTTAAATAAGACATGATAGGTCTTACACATGCTTTGTACAGATAGAGCATGTGCCTTAATGATAGCTTGCTCTTTCTGTTAACTAGTGGGTGGAGGCGACTAGTGACGATTTTGGCACGATTGCGAACATTGGGAACGTGTTTCGCGAATGTCAAATGTGACTCCAAGGTATTTAGCCGTTGAATGCCAGGGGATCTAACGGCCGTACAGGGTGATTGTACCTATAGATTTCTTGGGGTTTTTGTTTTGACGGTCGAGAGTGGGCAGCGGAACCAATCGCCTAAATAGTTGATTGTTGATTGGAGCATATCTGTAAGGATTCTTTTATAGTGCCGTGTCATCGGAAACAAGAGCAGTATTCACTACTGGGTCCTTCGGTATGTCACTCGTGAAGAGTGTGAAGAGAAGTGGGGAGAGGACGGAGCCCTGTGGAATTCCAGCCTTAAGGAGACGTTTTGTAGAGCGAGTAGTCTTTATTCAATAGAGAAAATGACGATTTACAAGAAAGGCGCTGATGATGTGGGTGAGCCTATCAGTCACGTTGAGTTTAAACAGTTGTAAAGCAAGCCATCGTGCCAGACTTTGTCAAAAGTTTTTGTGACATCGAAAAAGAGGGCACCGGTCGACTTATAAGACTTCTTCTTGGGAGGTAAAACCCTTTCAGAATGTATTCTTTAAGGCGATGTAGCTGGTTTGGAAGAAGTTTATTAGCGAAGATATATTGACGAAGGCGATTCAATATGAGTGGCTCGTAAACTTTCCCCAGTATGCCGAGAAGACTGATTGGTCTGTAACTAGAGGCTAAGTAGCGCGGTTCCCCTGGTTTCGGGATTCATATTACATCTGCCTCTTTCGAGGCATCCGAGAAGGAGCAGCTGGAAAGCAGAGCGTTCAATGTGCCTACTAAGAGGCATATAAGTGGCGCGGATATAGATTTCAGCACCCTGTTGCTAATGCCATCTAGTCCGGGTGCTGATTTCGTTTTGAGGTTTTTTATTTCTTCTGTGACTTTGTCAACTGACCCCATGGAGCCTGTGCTCTATGGGGTCGGCCGCTGGTGGAAGTGCGTGGCGGCATAGGTGAGAATTGTTCTACTTTCAAAGCTCGGATCAACTACCAGAAGGCAGTTTATGATGGCTCGATGTCCCTCAGAAGATTATCTCACTTTTTTTTTCATTCATTACAGCCCTTCACAAGTTTACTGCTGAACATAGGCCTCCCCAAAAGAATGCCACAAAGCACGGTCCTGAGCCACCTGCATCCATCGACTTCCTGCATGTCGTACCAGGTCGTCACTCCATCTCGTGGGGGGACGCCCTACACTTCGCCTACCGGTACGAGCCTGCCACTCGAGAACCTTTCTTCCCCATCGGTTGTCGGTTCTTCGAGCTATATGGCCGGCCCACTGCCACTTCAGCTTAGTAATCCGATGAGCTATGTCGGTTACTCTGGTTCTACTGCGGATATCCTCATTCCTAAGTTTATCACGCAGAGAAACTCCGAGCATAGCCCTCTCCATAGCTCGCTGAGCGACCTTGAGCTTCATCATACGGCCAGCAGTAAAGGACCACGTCTCAGTTCCGTAAGTCATCACTGGCAACACGCACTGGTTGTACAATTTCGTTTTAAGATTTTGAGGTATGTCTGACGAGAAGATGTGTCGTAGCTTCCCGAACGCTGCCCAGCCGAGTTGAATCCGTCGATGAATTATCTCACTTATCATGTCTAAACTCTTTGATGCTCTGTTTCACCTCGTTTTGGAGGTTGCGCAGTTGGAATTTGTTGTCTATAGTACAGTAGTGATCATATTATTGTCTCAGGGCCGCGTTCAACGCTCTAATCGGCTGTCGTATATCACTCGGAAGCTTCATGTGTCGATTGATTCCCACACGAACCCTACGAGAACATTCTTCACCTGTAGAGTTGAGATGGACCGTTAGGGTGCTAATCGCCTCATTGGCCTCTCTACGAGTCTCTCTGACGAGTCTATCTTGTCAGGGATCTTGTCTAAGTGTTAAGAGGTAGTTGACCTCGTTTTTTCATTTCGCCAGTCTACGATGGTTTTGTGGCGGCGCTGTCGTCGCACCACAAGCGAAACACATCCAAGCCTAAATCTCATTAACAAAGTTCCGAAGTTAAAGCAGCATATATAGAATAGCTCCCAACTACAACTCGGAGCGTTGACCGCTCCCCGGGCAGCGCACCTTGCCTGGCGGGAGATCTCCTCTTTTCCTTTCACCGGCTACAGTGGTGAAATCCCGACGTGATATGAACACGCAACCAACAACCTTCGGAAACTATAACTTCAAAACCTTCGTCATCGTCCTCAAGTACGCCATTCATTCGCTCCCGAGCAGATATTGTCTGCAGTCTTCACATTCTACAAGCCATCTAGCTTTATAAAGGTCCATCGCAGCACTGGAATAATAATGCATCCTGTTCCTTCAAGCCACTCTCTGCGCTACAGTGTTCGGCACGGCTCTGAGCCTTACTGCTCGCCTCTGCTTCACGGCACTCTCGCAGATTACTTGCCTTCTTCTCGAATCACTGCAGACTTACAAGGCAATTCCCTGGCACTTGCAAATTCGTCGACATCTAGACTGCACTACTGATCTCCGGTATGAGCAGGGGTGTGATGAGGCGGCGCTGTCGTCGCACCACAAGCGAAACACATCAAAGCCTAAATCGCACTAACAAAGTTCCGAAGTTAAAGCAGCATATATAGAATAGCTCCGAACTCAGAGTTTTGGCCACTCCCCGGGCGGAACACCTTGCCCAGCGGGAGATCTCCCCTTTTCCTTCCACCCGTTACAGATTTGGTCTAAAGGATCTCACCTGTGGGCTGGTCCAGCTGTATTAGAACTGGTCCTCGCTTCGTGAGGTCGAGCAAAACCATACCATTGGGATTGCTTGTACGCGAGTTCCAGGAGGAATGCTTACTGTTGAAATCTCCAGCTATTATAACATTGGGAGCCTAGATTGAGTAATTCTACAAAGCCTGATTTAATTATATGTTTGAGTGGCGGTAGACACGCCGATGCGATGGTAAGTGCCGGAAGGCTAGAGAGAGCTACCTTACATATAGAGACATCTATGTTGGTTAACGGAAGGGCGTCGATCGGTGCGCAGTGCAAGGACCTTTTTTAGTAGATCAAGTTGCCGCCTCTAGGGCTGGTCAACCTATCATTTCAAATTATGGTGTAATTTGCGATCTAAGGTTCACGATGGCTAACTATCAAGAAGATCTCTTGCACCAGCATGACGTCTACATCGTGTTTACGCAGGAAGAGCGCGATCTCATCTTTTTGGTCTCTAAGGCCGTTCGCGGTACAGAATGCGACAGTTAGAGAGCGTGGTAGAACTAAATACCAAAAGGTTGTACTGCCATTTTGATTTTTAATTGAGGTGTTTAGGCGCACTGGAAATACCAGATTATGTAGATTTGCCCTATGTGCTCAATCATGGCCTTGATCTTATCTTGTGGGGTAGTGGCTCCGCGTAGTTTGCAGGCAAAAGAGGATAATGTTGAAACGTTAATGTTGCTGATGAAGCTGAAAACTAAAGAGAAGTCAGCGGTGAAAGAAGACGAGCCTTGTAGGAAAGGCTTCGATTTTGGGGCTAGGGAAGGCGAAACTGGCCGTGAGGTGACGCGTACCGGTGGATTCACACAAGCATTGGGTTTAGGAGCGGAGGGTGCGGGAGGGCTAGCACCTTGCTCAGCCGCTCCAAGGGTTCCACTCTGGGGTGGGCTTAGTGACGATTTGAGGCTCGAAAATGGGCACCGAAAACAGTACGGGCTTAGGAGCAGGCAGCCGAGAGCGTGACACACTGGCTTGACCCGCGCGTCCGGAACGGCTTTTATCTCTGCGCTGCTTCCTTCGCGGCGCTTTGGAACACCCGCAATTAATTTGCTGGGTGTCGCTCTTCTCGGCAATTGACGAAGCTCGGGGGTTCTACCGTCTCGGGCGTGCAGGGACAGTCAGTGGTGCCATGATCACCTAGGCACTTGACGCACCTAGGCCTTATTTTACCCCTTTTTTATACCCGCCTCGCGAGGGCAAGGACGGGACTGTTATGTCGGACTCAGACCGACTAAAACCCCATGGTGTTCCACCTTCGTTGCATATTGGCAAGGCCACGGGAACGCTTTCGCACACATCCGCGGCCACATCAGCGCTGGCCACCCCATGGCGGCCTCTTCTCGGGAGAGGACTACTCGTCCCTCATCTCCTTCTCAGCTAAGGTGCACCAGAACACATGGCGTGCCCTCCTCCGCGGTTTCGCACCTTTGGGCAATAATAGATTTTGATGAATTCCAACTAGTATTATAGGTTGCTCCATTTTGTTTTGTCTTGCATGATTATGCGCGGCGGCGGTTTTACCCTACGTTCAACAGGAGATCTATTTGCTGCTAGTTTGGTTCACACTGCTTCCTTCGCGGCGCTTTGGAACACCCGCAATAATTTGCTGGGTGTCGCTCTTCTCGGCAATTGACGAAGCTCGGGGGTTCTACCGTCTCGGGCGTGCGGGGACAGTCAGTGGTGCCATGATCACCAAGGCACTTGACGCACCTAGGCCTTATTTTACCCCTTTTTTATACCCGCCTCGCGAGGGCAAGGACGGGTTATGTCGGACTCAGACCGACTAAAACCCCATGGTGTTCCACCTTCGTTACATATTGGCAAGGCCACGGGAACGCTTTCGCACACATCTGGCCACCCCATGGCGGCCTCTTCTCGGGAGAGGACTACTCGTCCCTCATCTCCTTCTCAGCTAAGGTGCTCCAGAACACATGGCGTGCCCTCCTCCGCGGTTTCGTACCTTTGGGCAATAATAGATTTTGATGA
This sequence comes from Parnassius mnemosyne, assembly GCA_963668995.1. NCBI lineage: Eukaryota > Metazoa > Arthropoda > Insecta > Lepidoptera > Papilionidae > Parnassius > Parnassius mnemosyne. The sequence continues at coordinate 35,707,209 of CAVLGL010000079.1, read as the reverse complement.
ATTCCAACTAGTATTATAGGTTGTTCCATTTTATTTTGTCTTGCATGATTATGCGCGGCGGCGGTTTTACCCTACGTTCAACGGAAGATCTATTTGCTGCTAGCTTAGTCACAGGCTTGGGGGCTAGAGTGCGCTTCACGGGGGAAGGTTTTTTTGCCGGAATGGCGGTGAGGAACGAGGGCGCCGAGTTAGGCTCGGCTGTCTTTTTGGGGGCTTCGCGTTCACGCTTATTTGCGTGTATGATTTTTTATTAAAAACGTTAAAATAACCTATGATTATTCTATTTACTATATCAGAAAATTATTCATAGATTTATTATTTAGATTATCTAGTGATTACTAGATTTAGGGGTCTGTTCGCGGGTTGGCGCTACCGGACGGCAGTAACAGAACCACAGTCGGTCTGTCGCATCCGAAGCTGGAAGCTTCAGGAAGCGGATACTAGGGACAAATATCATGCAAGGGTAGCCGAAAAGCTTGACATCGATGGCAGAAATGAATGTGTAGAAAGAACATGGCAAAACCTTAGGGATGGAATGGTAAGTGCAGCGGAAGAAGTGTGTGGAACAATAAAAAGAGGCAGTAGTAAAAGAAGAGATGCATGGTGGAATGATGAAGTAAAAGAAGCTGTAAAGAAGAAGAAGAAAGCATGGTTAGACTACTTGGCCTCTAGTAATGATAAGGATATGAGAGAGAAGATGAAAGAAAGATATAGGCTGCAGAAAGTTCACACGAAAGCATTGATTGAGGAAGTGCGTGAAAGGTGTAGAATGGAAGCGGACGAAAGGTTGTCGCACAACTTTAAGGAGAACTCCAAACTCTTCTGGAAAGAGGTTGGAAGGACCCGAAGTGGTGCGACGGCCTTAAGAATGAACAAAGTGCTTTCGAGAACTAATGACATCCTCTCAGAAAAATCGGACGTCATGCAGCGATGGAGCGAATTTTATAGAGAAATTTTTACATTTTGACTGCGGGTGCTATCGGGCGATTAGCTTGACCAGTTTAGCAAGTAAAGTTTACTCGAAGGTTTTGACTCGTAGGATGCAAGAGAAATCGGAAAGATTTCTATGGGAGGCACAATGCGGATTTAGACCTGGAAGAGGATGCACGGATCAAATGTTTTCTCTCCGCATGATCACGGAAAAGCTTCTGGCTGCTAACCAGAAGATTTTCTGTGCTTTTGGGGATCTTGAGAAAGCATTTGATAAGGTTGTAAGGAAGAAAATGTGGGAACTGTTGCCGGGGTATGGTGTGGATGGTCGATTGCTAAGGGCTGTGCAGTCTCTTTACTGTGACTGTAAAGCCTGTGTGCGGGTAGGGCATGACCTGTTACCCATTTTTAGCGTCCAAACGGGCGTAAAACAGGGTTGTGTCATATCTTCCTGGCTGTTCATACTGTATCTCGTCAGCTGTTTACAGAAGCTGAAAGATAGCTGTTTAGGTGTGAAATTGGGTGACATAAAAGTAAATTCTCTGCTGTATGCTGATGATGCAGTGCTTATTGCACCATCAGAGGCAGAACTGCAGGCATTAGTCACGTGTATGAAAGAGGAATGTGAAATTGAAGGTCTCCGTTTGAATGCTAATAAAACTAAGGTTCTGGTATTTGAAAGGGACGAAGAGAGAACGAAGTGTGAAATATGGGTAAATGAGGAATATCTAGAAAAGGTAAATGAAATTGTATACTTGGGGAGTGCTTTTAGCCGGGATGGAAGATGTGATTTAGATGTGGACAGGCGTGTCGCTGCCGGGAACAAAGTCAATGGTGCCCTGACTGCGTTAGTCAAAAGGCAAGGCGTAGTGAAGAGTGCACGCCTTGCAATACATAACGCAGTGTTGGTACCGACTTTGTTATATGGCAGCGAAACCTGGGTATGCCAGAAGAAGCATAAAAGCAAGTTGAATGCAGTGGAGATGCGATCTCTTCGTAAAATGTGCGGCGTTACCATGGCCGACCGAAAGCGAAACGAAGAGATTCGCAATATGGCAGGTTTGAAAGATGACCTTATCACAAAAATTGATAAGGGCGTGCTTCGGTGGTTTGGGCACGTTGAGCGAATGAGTGAAGACCGAATGGTGAAGAAAATATATAGCGCGAAAGTTAATATTAAAAGGTGTCTAGGTAGACCGAGACTAACTTTCGAAGACCATGTGAGTAAATTGCTCGAAGAGGGTAGGGTCAAGAGTACTTGGATACCTAGACGTACATGTATGAAGAAGATAATGAATCTGAAAGAAGCGAAAGAGAGGATCGTGACACTTGGCGATCTGTTCTCCTTGGCTACCCCGTCAGGGATTGTGCGTGAAATAAATTTTTAAATAGTTAATGAAATATAAAATATCCTTAGATTCTGTTGAAGTGTTTATACAGCGTGATGTTTGAATCTATACAAACAGTAAAAATGTAAACTGGGGGTGTCTGTACATTTTACATTTTGTGACAAAGGGGGACTTAATGAGTAATTAAACATATTTTATTCATTTTTAGAATTGTAGGTAAGTTATTTTTTTATTACACCAATGATAATACCGAATTTACAGTCTACCACATTCCAGAGAGAACTTTTTTAAAGAAGTGAGACTGACAAACGAGCACAAAGCAGAGTTTTATGCTGCTTTATGTAGCAAAGTCTCCCAAAGTAATATATTCAAGATCGTATTTTAGTCACGGCTTTCAGTCTCAATGGAAACTAGGTATCTGAGGAGGACATGATTATACTGCATGAGAGTGTGCACATAGATGCATTCTCTATTTCCTGACTCTTATAATCTGATGGGGCAGCAATCCGACACGACCGGGAAGAAATCAGACGCATGATCTACGGATTTATGTGCTTTCTGAGGCATGGTGGTGAAACACCGCCAACTTTCCGACTCTCAGCTGTTACTGGGAACTTGTTGACAAAAACCCAATCACTTACTTTGGCTCACCTCGGGATTCTTACCCGGAACCTTATGAACAGCCGTCGTATTTACGGTCACTAGCCCAATGAAATTTCACCATAGGAACTTGTGTTGTAAAGGCAAATATGGATTTAAATATTTGGACTCTCTATATTTGATGGACGATATGCGATGTTACCCTTAAGGATTGAGATGGAATTTCGTTGAAAGGGTCTACGGTCTGGACACACATTATGTATGCTGCCATTTCACGTTGGTGTTCAGTGCGGGCGTGATATTTCCCCGGCGAGTCTCTCCATTCGTGCTGCAGCGTGGCTCAACTACATACAACTGCAAGCAATTTCGAATAATTTTGGTATACGTGTGTTATTGTATCGGAAGATTACAATGAAATAAGTTATCAGTCATTAATCGATCGAGAATTCTATCGACAGATCCAACCCGGCTGGGCAGAGTTCGGAAGATTACGCCATATTTTTGCAGAAATAATTTCAATCAAATAATTGATTGCACCGACATATAAAGATAATAAACAGGTAAAATATAAATGCAAACATCCTAGTATATCCAGCCGTTTAAAGAGAGTTTGGTCTGTATTATTGTTCTTTATGTGTCGGGGGTCGAACAATAATGTCAAATTAACAAAGTTACGTAGTTACTGTCTTCAAAATTATAATTAATATGTTTAACTTAACAAATCATTCTTATGTACAGCTATCCTAAAATATATATCAATATAAATCTGGTGCAAGGGCTCATTTTTGAGTCTGCCTGGGTCAGTACAGCATAGATTATTTTAAATTTACCATAGTTGTCGCTCTTAGTTAGCAATCGCAGTTTTTTTTAAAATTGTTTTAAGTTTTAACACGAAGATGCTGCTGCCCATCTCCTGTATTATCTTCTATATGATGGACTATATGGCCTATGTAGCAATCTATGAGAGTTTGCCACATAGGCCAGGCCAGAGGGGAATATTTGAATTTATATTTTATTCGCTTGGCAGGCAGGTTAGAAAACGCCGAATTTTGTTTATTTTCAGTATCATTTTCTTTTGTGACTTATTACGGGATAAATTCTCTTACGTCACCACTACAGGACGATCTTAATAGAAAATAGCTGAATTCTAAATAACGTTGTTTATGATATCCGTAGGAATATTTCTGGCCTGTCTGTTGTCTATAATTGTATTATAAAATTTCAAAACAAGAACGTTGAGACAGTTTATGCAAAGCCTTAGGTGCTAGTTTTCAGGACATTTACTCGTACTGAGAACTGAGCCATGATAGTTGAAGGACTAATGCATTTTTTATAGAACTCGGGTTCATTTTCTGCTGCCACCAATGAAATTGAAATTGTAATTATAAATTTTGATTTATAATGTGTGACGATGAAGGAAAATACGAGTACCTACAATATATCAAAGACAAGAAAAATCCGCAAACGAACACTGAAGCAGCGTGGGGGACAATCCATAAAACTCAGATATAAAAGAAGGTCTGTGCTCAGCTGTGGGCCGTAATAAAGGCCGTTACTCTACTTTTGACGTTGCTTCTATATGAAAGGAAAATTATACCGGGTGTTGTGAAACGCTCCCGAAAACGAAAACAGACGATAGTACTAACTTTACCTTTGATGATGGGTGAGAAATAAAATCGATCCTGAGGAAAAAAAAAATCATCGTTTTGCAACGTTTTATTAGCTTTATTTACGCCCCATCATATCGATACAGCTAAATAAAATGTTAATTTCATTAAAAAAAATCATGAAATTACTTAAACATTAAACCAGCTATGAAATTTATGATAAATAAATCATAAAATCAGCTGACTAGGGTCAATATCCGCGCGTAAGCCAAGCTCTTTTATCTAGCTCTGTACGAAACAATGCATTAGGTATTATGCCATCTACTCTATTCTTCCCTTTCACACAGGTGCTGCCGCCGCACGGCCGACTCGTGTCACCTCGCGTCAGCGTTGCGAACAGCGTTGGGAATTTAAAGGTGGTTGGGGGTTTTATGGTGATTGGTATATGGCGATATGGAGGGGAAAATATTTTTTTTGAAAACCGATATCCTAATCTTAACATTTTTGTTAGGTTGCTTATGAATATCGAATAACCTTTTTTTTAATATTAATAAAATAATATTTTAAATATTTTCATTGCACCACATTTAATTTTCGGGTTTATTTCGACAGCTTTTGTTTATCATTTAATGCTTTTTATTTCTTATTTTCTTTTTTGATAGCAGAGAACCGCATGCATATAAATGCAGATACTGTGGTTCTTTTAATGGCAACAAGGGAAGGAATTAAAAAAACACCATGGAGTAAAATGCTTGTTACAAAAATATGGAATGTGTGAAAAAATTTTCAGTAAAAAGAAAAAACATGTTAGTTAAAAATAAATCTTATAAAATTAGTTCAAAATTGCTTAATGTCTTAAAATAAAATTGAGGGAAATCTATTGAAGTTGTTTTGTCCTTAAATTTTTTTTATAGGATAAGGGTGACAAACGAGCACACAGTCCACCTGATGGTAAATGGTTGCTGCGGCCCATAGACATCTACATCTATCCTCTATTAGAAATCAAAATGTAGATGCGTTGTCACCCGTGAGGACTAAGATGGAATGCCTCATTTCCAGTAAAAAGGGCCTCCGGCCACCTGCACTCACCAAGCGAAACGCAAAGGTAAACCTCTACTTCACGCTGGTTTTCTGTGAGGTCGTGGTACCACCCCGGTCGAGCCGACCCATTCGTGCTACAACTATACTACTAATAGCTGCAGCATGGCTCTACCACTTACGCTCAATTATCAAATTAGAACCTGATTAATATCTCGTTAAAATTGGAACTGCAGATTGTGTTATGGGTAAAATAAATGAATAATATTAATAATAATAATAATGCACGTGCACGCTTGACAAAAATGCTTAACAGTCTTTTGTCGGGCGTTAATAAGACACACGCTTATAACGGTTGGAACATGCCTGTTCTCATGTATACCTTTGGCATGCTCAGGTGGATTCAGACCGAACTGAACGCTCTGGACAGAAAAGTCCGCACTATAATGACGTCCCACAGAATGCATCATCCGAGATCGTCGGTAATGAGGCTGTACTTGCCTCGGAAGCATGGTGGGCGCGGCGTTTTAAGCTCGCTTACCCTGCATAATCGTGAAGTGTGTAGCCTCCGTAATTATTTTCTGGCAAGAGCGGATGATCCATTCTATAGGGACGTTATTTTTTGTGATAAAGGACTTACCTCTTTATCCTTAGCCAACGAGCAATGGCAAGAATCGGCTGTACAGAGCATTTCCGACCGGGAGACCGTATGGAAGGAGAAGGAGCTCCACGGGAGGTTCTACAAGGCTCTACATGAGCCTTTCGTAGATACAGTTGCCTCCCTCCACTGGCTACGTGTTGGTGACCTCTTCGGGCAAACCGAGGGTTTTGTCTGTGCAATACAGGATCAGGTTATTAAGACCAACAAATATCGGAGATACATCCTAAGGGATGGCACCGTCGACATTTGTCGAGCTTGTCGCCATCCCAGTGAATCACTTAGGCATGTCATCTCCGGTTGTTCGGCGCTTTCTAACTCTGAGTACTTGCATAGGCACAACCTAGAAGCCAGGATTCTACAGCAGGAGCTCGCTCTGAAATACGGTCTCGTGGATCGGGAACTGCCTTATTATAAGTACATGCCGGAAGCCGTGCTCGAAAATGACCGCGCCAGGCTCTACTGGGACCGGACCATCATCACAGACAGGACCATTCTTGCGAATAAGCCTGATATTGTGCTGATGGACCGGGCACAGTCAAGGATATTTTTGGTCTACATTACCATTCCGTATGACGAGAACCTCGTGAAAGCCGAAACAGATAAGCGAACAAAATATCTGGACCTGGCTCACGAGGTGACCGACATGTGGAGTGGACTGCCGGCCGAAATTATACCTGTAGTCGTTTCTGCTAACGGGTTGATCCCAGTCAGCCTCTCGGGTCATCTGAGGCGACTGAGACTCCGTGACGGACCGCTACAAGCTCAAATGCAGAAGGCGGTGCTCCTCGATACTGCCCGCATCGTCCGCCGGTTTCTTTCCCTTTCCCCCTAACCCTCGGCCGTTTGGTCTCCCCTGCCGAGGGCTTCCATCTGGTTGGGTTTTTATTTATTTATGTATTTTTTATGCATTTATTCTATTTTGTTGACATTTATGTATGTTTATCATTTTCATTTACAATTATATATTTATACAGCCCAACCAGATGAGTAAACTATATAGATGCCCCAAATAATAATAATAATAGGAAAAAATTAATAATTTATTTTGCCACTTTTCTTTTTATATTCCAGGTCTCTTGTGTACCAGTTCTTAGTGAGAAACTTACATTAGTGATCTCTCAAGTTGCACCCATATTTTAAGATTATTACTGTATAAAAATTAATAAATAAACATTTATAATTCCTAAGCGATTTAACTTGCTTTAATATTTTGCTTATGCACCTTCAAAATTGAATCCTTACCAATTCATGAAATGTCGACAGTCAAAAACAAAAGGTAAGTAATTTTGTTTTTAGGCGTATGTGGGAACATCTTCCTGTTTTTGTAGTAGCAAGCTCGAAGAGAGAGAGAGAGAGAGAGAGAGAGAGCGGAACGAGTAGAGCTAAAGCGGCATAATAATAATGCCTGTTATTCATCATCATCATCATTACAGCCCTTCACAAGTCCACTGCTGAACATAGGCCTCCCCCAAAGAATGCCACAAAACACGGTCCTGAGCCACCTGCATCCATCGACTTCCTGCATGTCTTACCAGGTCGTCACTCCATCTCGTGGGGGGACGCCCTACACTTCGCCTACCGGTACGAGGCTGCCACTCGAGAACCTTTCTTCCCCATCGGTTGTCGGTTCTTCGAGCTATATGGCCGGCCCACTGCCACTTCAGCTTACTAATCCGTTGGGCTATGTCGGTCACTCTGGTTCTACTGCGGATATCCTCATTCCTAAGTTTATCACGCAGAGAAACTCCGAGCATAGCCCTCTCCATAGCTCGTTGAGCGACCTTGAGCTTCCTCATACGGCCAGCAGTGAAGGACCACGTCTCAGTTCCGTAAGTCATCACTGGCAACACGCACTGGTTGTACAATTTCGTTTTAAGGTTTTGAGGTATGTCTGACGAGAAGATGTGTCGTAGCTTCCCGAACGCTGCCCAGCCGAGTTGAATCCGTCGATTGACCTCTCGTTCGAAGTTGGACTTACCCAGTCGGACTATTTGTCCCAGGTAAACATACTCGTCAACAACTTCGAGCTTAGTGTTCCCAACAACTACCGGCATAGGTGTGACATGGACATTAAACATGATCTTAGTTTTGTCCATGTTCATCTTAAGACCTATCCGTTGGGAAACACTATTGAGGTCATTGAGCATAGTGCTTAGGTCCTCCAGCGATTCTGCCATAAGGACTATATCGTCGGCAAATCGAAGGTGAGTGATGTACTCGCCATTGATGTTGATACCGTATCCTTTCCAGTCCAGAAGCTTGAAAACGTCTTCCAATGCAGCGGCGAAGAGTTTCGGGGATATGCCTGTTATTAGGAAACTAATAATAATTTATTTTATTACCACAAAAACTATCACCACACATTGCAACGTGCAGTACTTATGACTGATAGACCATGTAGTCATCCAATCAAATTAAAACGATTTAATTTAACTGCATATTTAATTTATTCGCATTAGAAACTTAGTTTATCATTGTTTAAATAATAGACAGAATATAATTAATAGAATCAGGCGTTACTTTGCGGAAATCCATTATATAAAAGAGGCGAAACACGTGTCGTATTATCGTCAGTGGTGTGTCTTGCCTAGTGTAGTGGTGTTGGGAGTAGTGGTGCTGGGATTAGTTGTGCCGGGGATAGTGCACGCAATTGAGGGAGGGCGGGAGGTGCTCTTCGTACTAGGTAAGACACATCATTTTATTTTATAACGCGGATATTTGCGAAGTAAATTTTTGTAAAAGCTTTTAAATAGACAGAATATCAGACTTGAAATAAAGAAAGTTAAAAATTAAACTTTGACGTGAAAACAGCAAAGCTCTGAAACTTACAGTATATTAAGTGGATTGTAAATAAATTATAATAAAAATGTACCAAAAATATATATGAAAAAGAGTTTAGAATAATTCATTATTAATATTTTATTATAATTTGACACCCCGTTAAAATATAATTTTCATCCTATAGCTCATTTGATTAAATAAATAGTCAATAATATTAAATAAATAAAATATACTTCAATAATTACTGATTTCAGATGAGATTACATAATTTCTCACGAATCTGAACAAAATTACAACGCACATCTGTCGATGTCATTAGCAGTTCCGTACATTGCAGCGAAAAATGGGGAATCATTAGTCTACTTATTCTACTTGGTCTTTTATTTGTCACGTACGAACGTAATATTGTAGTAAAGTTGTATACTGACTATATTTTTTTTCCACATTTTTATATGATATTTATTGGCACAGAGAACTGATATTTATTTAACAACCCATAAAATTACAAATTTTAGCTGAATTTGAATTCTTAAATTCCTACATACGAAAACCCAAGAATTATCTTATATGAGAAATGCCAAAAAGATCTTATAAATGCCATTAAATAGCGATATAGCATCTCTTTTACGCCAGGTGTAAACTGGTGACGGCAAACTGGCCAACTATCAATGCGCATTATATTTAAATACATATTTGAGACATCCGGTACTGCGATCGTCAATCCGACACCAAGCGTGACAATTAAGGTAAATCCTCTCTTTTATGGCTGATGAAAAAAACATGGTTACAAAAAACATGCTCAATATATAGAGCCAGAGTATTTTGCAGTGATGTAGTGTTTTGCGAGGGCGAAGAAACTCAACAACGTTGTCATTATCGAAACAGCATAAGCAAACAAGTATTCTAATGTTATTTGTGAATACATAGTTTAAACGCTGGAAATGTTGAACTCTGTGTGGAGTTTCATTGTTTATTTGATAGGAAATGTGAATCACTGTCACTAATCTATGTTTACATTAATTTATAGCTTCTTTTTTTTCCCTAGGTATTTTTATCATTTAAAGGCATCTTCGCCATTGTGAACTAAGGGCTTCAAAGCCTGTAATGATACCGGCTCTTAAAACGGGAACATACTAATGAGAACACTGTAAGCTGGAGGGTGGTACCAACTCAGCGTATCACCGCCTAGCCAGATATAATATATGTGGCGGCAATAAAATTCCTGATTTATATGAACTGACCAGTGTACGATATGTATACTGTAGTATAAGCTATACTATTCACGTAGCTCGACGAATTAACGACCGATAAAGAAGAAAGCGCGGGAAGTATTTTCTCTAACGACCAAAGGTCAAAAAATACGGGAAATTTTCTCAAGTTGTCACCTCAAGGCAAGCGACACTTTTCTAGATGGAATGACGATCCAATGAAACATGCAGCATGTTCATGTATGTTGCTGCTTTTCCTTATAACAAGGCAGATAACCTGAAAGCCCGTACATTTCACGACTAAATCTGCATTTGGACAGTATCCGCTGTTAATCGGATCAATTAAGATTCGCTATCGGGATTGAACTGGGCGATTTAATTACGTTTTACTTTAGGGGCGCTTAAATGAACACAAAAATAGGTATATTATTTCAGGACAGCAATTAAATATTTATAGTTCTTATAATAACTTGTTTTTGAAAACAAAATTAAGTTACAATTGGTAAAATCTTCCTAAGTTCATCTATTAATATTATAATTTGATTCAAGGACATACATAAAATAAAAATAAAATTTTTATTTGTTGCCGTAAAAATTAAAATTTCATTTATCAATTAGTTATTTGTTAACGTGTGCGGAGACCAGAAAAATACTTTGAAATAAAAATGTTTGACACACACACACACACACACGCACGCGCGCACGCACGCACGCACGCACGCATGCATCCACGCACGCACGCTCGCACGCACTTACGCACACACGCACGCACGCTTGTACGCACTCACGCACGCACGCACGCACGCACGTACTCATGTACGCACTCACTCACGCACGCACGCACGCACGCACGCACTCACGCACGCACGCATGCACTAAAAATTTCTCCTGTATCGTGGATGCAATTTATATATTTAATCAATTTACATAAATTGCATCCAGATCCGGAAAAATTATTTGTAAGGTTGTAGGCCACACAAATGCATGTTCAACTGCTGCACCACCATTTATTGAAGCGATATTGTAGTATTTTTTAACTTGTTTGAACCTCTATAAATTTTCTGAAATTTGATTATTGCAAAATAACTAAATAATTTTAAAAATTCTTATGATCCATCATAATAATTGGCTTGCAAATAATATCACAGTGACACTTACTATTTAATCGTGTACTTTTCTGAAATTTAATAATATAACCGAGTAAAATTTATTCGTAAATTTGCAAAGGGCTTATAACTTTTTTGATCAGGTTGAAAAATACAATCGTATAGTTCATGCGCTCGTGCCCGTCACGTTCAGTGCCCACTGAGACATGTATGAGGTTTGATGAACGTTATTTGTTCTAAAATTCTACCATAAACAACGTACGGTGAAATTAGGAATAATAAATTCAAATTTACCCGAATTTATTATTTTGACATTTTTATACCTACACACCACACTACGAGACGACATTAACTACATAACATTACGTACTACAGTCGAAACCTTACGTGTTCGATAGAAGATACGTCAAACAAAACTGAATTTATCGTAATGCTTGAGAAAGGCATCAAAAATAATATGCATTGGCACCAGACATTTTTAAACACGTCAATGCTTGACAAATATGTGGAAGTGGAACTAATGCTGTACAAAATCTACGTGTTTTGACTTCAAATAAATTTGCGCGTTTGATTTAAATCGTTTTTCCGTGTTCGTATTACAATCTCTAGGTTTTCTATGTCCGGAGATAAAATAAAAAAATGGTTTATGAAACCAGCCTGATATTTACTATTCTTACATTTTTTTCAACTTGTTAATAAAACATTAAAAAAATATATATAAAATCATAAGAAACTTGCCGACGCTCAAAAGTAATAATAACAATGTTTATACATGAATTATTATACCTTATTACAACTATGTTTGTCGTGTATTGACGGCTACATACAAACACAATAAGAAACTGTCAGAATAATTCTGTGGCATAGACAGATAGTGGAATAACTGGAAACAAATTTTATGTAAGTGATAACTTACATTATTTCTCAAATGGAAATCTCACCAGGAAGAGGTTTAATATGTTAACCGACGGACGAGATTCTTGCGGCCGACTAATATCGTGATGAGTGCGGCCACACCTTTGAAGTAATGCTTACCAGCTTAGCCATTGGTCATAGTAACTCAGTATATACCTAAACCAACAAGAACTTTTACAAAAAGTAAAAGACATATAAAAATTAAATTTTGATAGAATTTTAATGCGTTTCAAATTTTACCATACAAAAACCAATTGTTTTTTTTTTTTATATAGACGAGGGGGCTAACGAGCATGCTGCTCATCTTATGGGAAGTGACTACCGCCGCCCATGAATAAACACAACACCAGGAGAATTGCAGGTGCGTTGCCGGCCTCTTAGAAAGGAGTAAGTTCATTACAATTGCGATTTGCCAGTGCGATAAATTCGAGCAATTTTGGGGAGTTAACGGATACGGAAGACGTATAACGGATCTGTGAACGACGTGCCTCAAGTGTGAAGACATTTGAGCGACAGTGCTACGGGCGGTGAGGTTGCAATATCGAAAGATATTATTTAAGTCGTTCCACCCGTATCCAGATTATGTAATTTATCACCACTGATGCAATTTTCTAGTGTATTTTTTGCCAGATCGGAGACAATATTAATTTACCACTGTAAAACTGTAGTGCTGTAACAATGTATTACACAAAGGATTTCTCCTGTATCATGGAGACAGATTACATGCATAAATTGCACAAAGGCAAACATCCAGACCAGTAACAATTATATGAAGGCCATACAAAAACGTATTTCTTGTGGAATTAGAACCCATAGCCTGTCAAGCTAAGCCTAATTTGCTATAGTTAACCACATATTTGTATATTATATAAAAAGGAAAGAAAATCGTAAATAATAATAATTTATATTGTATGCGGCCTCTGTAAATCCACTTTTGATTATGACTCTTTTCAAATGGTAGGGCTACAAAGATAAACTGATAGTGAGTTTGTAAATAGAATTAATGTGACTAATGAGCACACAGTCCTCTTCAAGCTAAGTGGATGCTGTGACCCATAGTTATACAACCATTTTCAATTTGTAATCAAAATGCAGATGCATAGTCTCTGAGGACCTAAGGACTAAGATAGGATGCCTCGTTTCCAGTAAAAAGGGTTTCCGGTTCTCTACTCTCACGATACGAAACACATCAGCATTAATCTGCTATTTTACGCTGGAATTTTTTTAAAGCGCGGTCCTTGTCCGTTCGAGTTCACCCTTTCATATTATAATAATAACATAGCCGAAGCGTGTGTCTTAAAATGTGGACAATTTGCTAAACAGCCTAAACGCTATTTCGATGGTCTTATACCTAGTCTTAGTAGCTGTACTATGTATGTTATGGATGCAGCTAGTGGTTTTAATCGGTTATATATATTAGTATATTTTTATTACTTACGATGTATAGTAGTTTTTTCTCCCAAGTTGCACCCATTTTTTAAGATTATTACTGTATAAAAATTAATTAAAAAACACTTATAATCCGCAAGCGATTTAACTTCATTCAATATTTTGCTTATACACCTTAAAACTTGAATTTAATAAACCAATAACAATGACCAATTTTCACAACAACGACTTCTTACCAATTCGACAACTTTGTTTTTGGGAGTATGTGGGAACATCTTCCTGTTTTCGACGCAGAAATCTGATCAGCTCGAATGCAGAACTATAGCGACATAATAATAATGTCTGTTATTAGGAAACTAATAATAATTTATAAATATTTAAACATTTATTATATTATATTTGCCCCAAATATTTAAAACTATCACCACACATTGCAAAGTGCAGTAGTTATGAGTTATGACTGATAGACCATGTAGTCTTCCAATCAAATTAAAACGATTTAATTTAACTGCATTTAATTTATTCGCATTAAATAATTTAGTTTATCATTTTTTAAATAACAGACAGACTATCAGACTTAAGTAAACAAGTTGAAAACTAAACTTTGACGTGAAATCATAGCAAAGCTCCGAAACATACAGTATATTAAATCATTTTTATCATTACAGCCCTTCACAAGTCCACTGCTGAACATAGGCCTCCCCCAAAGAATGCCACAAAGCACGGTCCTGAGCCACCTGCATCCATCAACTTCCTGCATATCTTACCAGGTCGTCACTCAATCTAGTGGGGGGAAGCCCTACACTTTGCCTGCCGGTACGAGGCTGCCACTCGAGAACCTTTCTTCCCCATCGGTTGTCGGTTCTTCGAGCTATATAGCCGGCCCATTGCCACTTCAGCTTACTAATCCGTTGGGCTATGTCGGTCACTCTGGTTCTACTGCGGATATCCTCATTTCTGAGTTTATCACGCAGAGAAACTCCGAGCATAGCCCTCTTCATAGCTCGCTGAGCGACCTTGAGCTTCCTCATCCGGCCAGCAGTGAAGGACCACGTCTCAGTTAAGTATGTCATCACTGGCAACACGCAGTGGGTATAGAGTCTCGTTTTCAAGTTTTGAGGTATACCTGACGAGAAGATGTGTCGTAATTTCCCGAACGCTGCCCAACCGAGTTGAATCCGTCGATTGACCTCTCGATCGAAGTTGGACTTACCTAGTCGGACTATTTGTCCCAGGTAAACATACTCGTCAACAACTTCGAGCTTAGTGCTCTCAACAACTACCGGCATAGGTGTGACATGGACATTAAACATGATCTTTGTTTTGTCCATGTTCATCTTAAGACCTATACGTTGGGAAACACTATTGAGGTCATTGAGCATAGTGCTTAGGTCCTCCACCGATTCTGCCATAAGAACTATATCGTCGGCAAATCGAAGGTGAGTGATGTACTCGCCATTGATGTTGATACCGTATCCTTTCCAGTCCAGAAGCTTGAAAACGTCTTCCAATGCAGCGGTAAAGAGTTTCAGGGATATGACGTCACCCTGTCTTACACCTCTCTGCAATTGGATAGGTTTCGTACTCTGGTTCTGTACTCGGATAGCCATCATAGCCCTACTGTACAAGCACTTCAACACTTCGATATACCGACAGTCAACTTGGCATCGCTGAAGGGACTGCAGCACCGCCCAAATTTCGACGGAATCAAAGGCTTTCTCATAGTCCATATACGCCAGACATAGTGGCAAATTGTACTTCTCGGACTTCTGTAAAATTTGCCGAAGGGTATGTGTGTGGTCTATGGTGCTAAAGCCTTTTCGGAAACCGGCTAGTCCGGGAGGTTGGAAGTCGTCAAGTCTGCGCGCGAGACGATTCGTAATGACTCTCGAAAACAGCACGTAGACGCGGCTCAGAAGAGAAATCGGTCTGTAGTTGTTCAAGAGAGCGTTGTAACCTTTCTTGAAGAACAGGACGACCGCACTTCTGCTCCACGCCTCCGGTGTAATGCCACCATGGAGGACGGAATTAAAGAGCTTCTGAAGGATTTCAAGTACCGGTTTTCCACCCGCTTTCAGAAGCTCCGCTGTAATTCCATCCTCGCCTGGGACCTTGCCGTTTTCAAGGTGCTGGAGATCCATTCTAATCTCGCTCAGACTGACGTCCGGGATATCATCGGAATAATGTCGGATAAGACTCGCTCTTGGATCGTTACTCACACTTGCGTGCGGCTCTAACGATGACGTGTACAGCTGCCAATAGAACCTCTCAATCTCACTCAAAATCTCAGGTGCCTCGGAAACGTTGCTCCCACATTCGGTCTTCAGCTTTGACAGTTGGCTCTTTCTGGCAGACAGATCTCTGGCAAAGACTTTGGAGCCTTGGTTCCGCTCGATCGCTTCTTCAATACGAGCTGTATTGAAGTTGCGTAAGTCCCGCCGCATGCACTTGGAGATCTGTCTGTTCAGTTGCCTGTATTCTGTCAAATCTGTTGAAGAATGTAGCTTCATCTCCTTCTAACAACCATGAGATTAAGGGTGTGATCGAAGAGTTTTTGTGTTCTTCTGCGGCGGGTCTTGCAGAACTTAGCTCCGACCGCATGGACAGTTTCTACGAGCTTGTCATTCAAATCGTCCACTTCATTGCAGTCTTCTAGGCACTGAAAACGGTTTTGTAATTCGAGCTGAAAGGTTTCGGGACTTTGGATTAGAGAACGAGGGGGACGGAGCGTTTACTTCATTAGACGAGACCTCACCAACTTAACGTTTAGGTTTAGTGTGCCTCTAACCATTCGGTGATCGCTGCCGGTTTTCACCCTCGCGATACAATGAGACATCACTGAACAGTTGTCGTCTGGTCGTCATAATGAAGTCAATCTCATTTTTTGTCGAACCGTCGGGGCTTGACCAGGTTCACTTCCTGAGGGGCCGCTTGTGGAAAAAAGAGTTCATCATAAAGAGTCCCTCTTTCTACATGACGTCGGCCAGTTGCTGGCCCCTTGGGTTCCGTTGCCCTATTCCAAATTTTCCCACTTTCAGCTCACCGTTCTCTCTAGTGCCTAGTTTTGCATTGAAGTCTCCCATTAACACCGTATATTGGGTTTTGGAGGAATGCATGGCTCTAAAGATATCCTCATACATTTCCTCTACCTCCTGATCGGGGTGTGCCGAGGTTGGTGCGTAAACCTGTATGCCTTCAGCGAATACCGTTTGGTGATTCTGAGTATAAGGTACGCAACCCTCGTCGACACACTCTCGATCTTTACAACGTTGTTAACGAGAGACTTGTGGACGATGAATCCGACACCTCCTTGGGACAGATGGTCGCCCTCCCGGTAATAGAGCAAGTTGCCGGATACGAGGATTACCGTGTCCTCCCACTCTCTTCGGACTTCGGATAATCCTATAATATGCCAGCTTAACTTGTCTATCTCTTCTTCCAGCTCCACAATCTTCTCGTCAGTCCTCAGATGTGTGCGTTGTATGTTGCCAGGTCGAGTCGTCGTAGGTGGCAACCGAACCTCCACCGGAGATTCTTAGCACCCCCTGCCCCGCCGTTACCATGTTCGCCACCGTAGCCAGGAATAGCGGGGCCGCCGGGGACTGGGGGCCGTCTCTTCGTAACTTTCATCATGGGGGGTATATTGCCATAGTTGCCGGCAACCGCAGTTTTTTTATTGTATTTTTGCCGTTACCAGGAAGATGCAGCTGTCCCATCTCCTGCCTGTATCCCTTTGTCGCCTTTTACGACACCCACGGGAAGATATGGGGTAGTGGATATTCTTAACCGCCACTACACGGCTTAATTATAATATATTATAGTATATTAAGTGGACTGTAAATATATTATAATAAAAATGTACCAAAAATATATATGAAAACAAGTTTAGAATAATTCATTATTAATATTTTATTATAATTTGACACCCCAGTAAATATAATTTTCATTCTATAGCTCACTTGATTAAATAAAAAGTATCTTATATTTAATAAATAAAATATACTTGAGTAGTAATTGAGTTCAGATGAAATTACATAATTTCTCACGAATCTGAACAAAATTACAACGCACATCTGTCGATGTCATTAGCAGTTACGCACATTGCAGCGAAAAATGGGGAATCATTATTCTACTTATTCTACTTTGTTACGTAGAAACGTATCACGCATACTAACTACATTTTTCTTTCACTTTCTTATATTAGCACTGGCCACTGATGTTTATTTAACAACCAATAAAATTATTAATTTAAGCTGAATTTGAATTCTTAAGTACCTACCTACGAAAACTCAAGAAGATAATCTATGAGAAATGCCAAAAAGATCTTAGGAATGTCGTTAAATGACGATATAGCATCTCTTTTACGCCATGTGTAAACTGACGACGGTAAACTGGCCAACATCAAATGGGCAGTATATCTAAATATTTGAGACATCCGGTATTGCGATCATCAATCCGACACCAAGCGATACAATTAAGGCAAATCCTCTCTTCAAAAATAGAAACCCATGTCCAGCAGTGGACTTTTGATGGCTGATAAAAAAAGGGTTACAAAAAACATGCTCAATATATAGAGCCAGAGTATTTTGCAGTGGCGTAGTGTTTTGCGAGGGCGAGGAAACTCAACAACGTTGTTATTATCGAAACAGCATAAGCAAACAAGTATTCTAATGTTATTTGTGAATACATAGTTTAAACGCTGGAAATCTTGAACTCTGTGTGGAGTTTCATTGTTTATTTTAATAGGAAATGTAAATCACTGTCACTAATCTATGTTTTAATTAATTTATAGCTTCTTTTGCTTTTTAGGAGAATTTACTTGGGTATTTTTATCTTTTAAAGACATCTTCACCATTGTGAACAAAGGGGCCTTATAGCCTGTAATGATACCGGATCTAGTACCCTTAAAACCGGAACATAGTAATGGGAGCACTGTAAGCTGGAGGGTGGAACCAACCCAGTTAGCCTACCATCACCTAGCCAGGTATAATATATGTGGCGGCAATAAAATTCCCGATTTATATGTACTGATCAGTGTACGATATGTATACTGTGGTATAAGCTATACTATTCACGTAGCTCGACGAATTAACGACCGATAAAGAAGAAAGCGCGGGAAGTATTTTCTCGAGTGGTAGCTAACGACCAAAGTTAAAAAAGACGGGAAAAGTTCTCAAGTGGTCACCTCAGGGCAAGCGACGCTTTTCTAGATGGAATGACGATCTAATGAAACATGGAGTATGTTCATAGATGTTGGTGGCTCTGAACTGTGCTTAGTGGTAACCTATGTGGAATACCTATATTCAGCAGTGGACAAGTATAATTAGTTATAATGATGAAGAAGAAAATGACTCGTATACCAAGGAATTCAAATAAAATTTTAATATAACGCATTTTATAATACTTTATTTTATGTACTGATTAGTGTACGATATGTATACTGTGGTATAAGCTATACTATTCACGTAGCTCGACGAATTAACGACCGATAAAGAAGAAAGCGTGGGAAGTAATTTGTCGAGTGGTAGCTAACGACCAAAGGTAAAAAAAGACGGGAAAGTTCTCACGTGGTCACCTCAATATACACATATACAACACATAAGTAAATATATTAAGTTTCCGAATATGAAGTAGTTAAAGCCAGTAACGAGTACATAAGTAGAGAGATTAGGGCTCTTGCAGTGCAACGTAGTGATTTCGAGGCAGACGTCTAAGTGATACCTTACTGGTAGCGACGCTTTTCTAGATGGAATGACGATCTAATGAAACATGAAGCATGTTTATAGATGTTTGTGGCTCTGAACTGTGCTTAGTGGTAACCTATGTGGAATACCTATGTTCAGCAGTGGACATGTATAATTAGTTATAATGATGAAGAAGAAAATGACTTGTATACCGAGGAATTCAAATAAATTTTTAATATAACGCATTTTATAATACTTTATTTTTATTACATTATGTTAAAAATAGTCATAATTTACCTGGAATGGAGCTATATTTATTATTATCGTCTAAAAAATTATATGTTATATAATATCTATTTTTTTTTACTATCTAAATATTCTTTTTAAGTTCTAAACGAATTTATTTTTAATTTACATTTTCCGGAATCGTTTGCTGCTTTTCCTTATAACAAAGCAGTTAAGCTTAAAGCTCGTACATTTCACGTATAAATATGCATTTGGACAGTATCCGCTGTTAATCGGATCAATTAAGATTCGCTATCGGGACTGGACTGGGCGATTTAATTACGTTTTACTTTAAAGGCGCTTAAGTGAACACAAAAATGTACTAATTATTTCAGGATAGCAATTAAATATTTATAATTCCTATAGTAACTTGTTTTTGAAAACAAATTTAAGTTATAATTGGTAAAATCTACCTAAGTTCATCTATTAATAATATAATTTAATTCAACGCACCTTTATTTGTGTTTTCCGAAACACTTTGGTAAGCAAGTAACACTGCTTCTCATTATTAAAATTAAAACTTGATATTTTTGAGCGTGAATATCGTTATTATTCATACATTAGGGCCTCCTTCGTTAATTAGTGTGATTGGCACTTAAAGAAAAATGTTTTCTATTCCCGCCTTTCTGAGGCCATGTTAGCTCAGACTAAGTTCGTACTCATCGTCAACATTGAACAACGACAAAAAAAATATTGACTCTTGTAGTACAGCGGGATCAAATCCGGCACGAATCAACTGTTCGTATGGTTTACAAGTATTTGTTGCGAGTTTGGATGTGTGCTTTTGTGCAATCTTTTTATGTCAACAACCTCCAGAAAACAGAAAATAGTATTACAGTGGAAGTAACAATATTTTGACAAAACAAGAAAACATGCTGCTTTACCACATGCGAATCGATTTCGATTATGAAATATATATAGGAGCAGCGCTGCGGACTTACTGCTCCATTATCCTCTTATAAATAAAATCTAAACCCAGTAGTTTTATGTATCCATGCTATATAATCTGGGGGTACTAAACAATCTAATTTAATATAATATGTATTACTTGAGAGATACATAGTGTTTTCATGCGATGGCCAAGTCAATCTATTTATTTAAAATATAAAAGACTTTTAGTATTGATGTGGTCACTAAGAGATATTGTTTGGTTAGCTAATTACGTAATAACTTAAGACAGAGGGACTGAATAAATTAACTGACTTCGGATTACATGAATCTCACAACTTTTTACAGTAGAAGAACTGAGTTGCGAGACTTGGTTTTTATTACAAGTTATGTTTTTAATGGCATGTTATTTTACTTGAGCTGTTGAATTAATTAATGATTCTGCCACAACTCCTTGGAGTGGAGCTATAAATAACGTGGCGAATGTTTAATTTTTCTTCTTCCCTAAACATTTTATGGCTTTCAGAAGTTTTGCTTTCAAAGTTTTCATGACTTTTTTTTCACAAGTTTTAATCAGTTATTTCATTACAACTACAATAAACGCTTTCGTATAACTAATTACTTTTGCTTTCATCATACAACGTTTAATGCAACACTACGCTAAAATCCACCGGTTCGAACCCCACCGATAGCAATAAAGTTATTAATTACGGTTTATGTGCTGACCGTGCAACGGCGGTGTATAAATATGCAGTATCGTCTCGTAGGTTACATAAGAAGGGACAGGGAAACTAAAACAGAAGATGGGCATCAGCATCTTTCTGATAATAACCCAAAAAAAGCTGCGGTTGCTAACCCGCCTGTCAAACGTGGCAACTATAGCAAAATCCTTGCTATGAGGTAATCTATATGGGGGGCTTAGGTACAGCAGTGAAATTTTATAGGCTATTATGGTTATGAGTTTAAGAGCTGATTTACCACGTGTTGGGAAAACATCATGAGCATCGTAAACCTGTATGTCTAAAAATTAAAATATATCGAAGACGTCCATCAACGTCCTTGAACGGAAACCTCGCCCTAATGTGAGGATGCCCAACTATAGGACGTATTCAGTCTGTAAGTTTACGTATAATACAATAAATAATATAGCAAAACGCTATAAACGTAAACGCATAGGCCAATTTAAAGAAAAAAGACTGTCTCAGAAGGAAGGTAATATTTATACGCATACAAACTGAATCAGAAGACAAAAAGGTATTGATGCACCTGATTTAACTCTCTCCATACATATTTATGAATGCTTCGGTATACCTTTGTTGCATACTAAAATATCTATATTTTGTAAAGTTTTTATTACTTATACAAAATCTAATGTAATCCACAATATGACTTTGGTATACACAAAGACAGGCAATTTTCAGCCCGACAGTGCATTTACATCGAAATAGCTACGGAGATAGTAATGTTCACCCAGCTCGCAAGAAATTTCAAGCTTAGGTAACAATATAAGTTCGATTTTACTTACTATTTTATAGAAAGCAGTTATAATAAGAGAAAATAAATAGGTTCTTAAACGACCCTAATTCAATGCATGAGTAATTGAGCAGATCGAGAAATGTTAATTATTTTTCAATTTTTAACAATTTAAAAAAAAACATTTATTAATTTTTATAGTTCCTGTGATACATATTTGTATTATGTTCAAGCGACAATGAGTAATGGAGCAAATCGAGAAATGTTAATAATTTTTAATTTTTAACAATTAAAAAAAATTATTTATTAATTTTTATAGTTCCTGTGATACATATTTAGTATTATGCAAATTACTTGAAAATACTTATTCAACCTAAAATAACAATAAATTTAAACGATAAAGTACTTTCAGAATCTTAACACTATAAATGATTTTCGTGTGGGGAACTAGAAAAATTTCACGGTTGAGTGCACCATTCTATATAATGTGGGAAGCCTAAGCGTTTATTTACTTTACATGATTATCTTTTAAAAGTGTTTCCAATATTTTTTCTGCTTTTGGAAATAAAATTACATATAGGACGCTTAGAACACGTTACGCCTTCTTGCATTATGAAGAAATAAAAATATTTATAATAACAAAAAAATTATTTTCATTTATTCGATAAAAATAATAAATAATCTTATTAAAAGTTCTTAAAATCAAATACATATGCATCTACATATTACATATTTACGACATTTAGTGTTATACGCTATGCATGCATGTAAAATAGTTTTTTTTGAATATATTTTATTTTGAATATATTTTATTTTAAATTAATTAAAAAAATCATATTTAATTTAAATAAATCAGGGATAAATAAAGTCAGTCCTCCACTCAATTGTCAGAGGGTTATGGAGCAACTAGTCCACGGCGCTGTTGCAATGCGTGTTGGCAGACTTCACACATGTCATCGAAATATTTTCCTTAAACATGCAGGATCCCTCACTATGTTTTTCTTCACAGCCGAGCAAGTGATAAATCAGTATTTAAAATTGCAATTAACTATTTCACTCTGAAATTACGGCGAACGCTTAGCCTCTAGCTATCATAGCTCTAATATACAATCTGACATAACACAGAAACCATTCAAAAACAGTTTTATTTTTTACTCTGAATGTAAAATATATTTTGCCTAACATTTTTTAGTTCAGTTTAGTGTGTTAGAAGATTTAAATTATTTAACTTTATTTTATGGAACAGAATCAGATGTCACAGAATGTAATTGATGTCTACGGAAACTAAGTAATTGAAAGCTCTTATGGTTTCTGAAAGATGGCGGTATAATAATTTCATTCACACCAGGCGTAAAATAATAAGGTTTAAAGTATGAAGATTCTGTTTTAATGTACTAAATACGTTGATTTAAAATAAGTCTGCATGGTCGAAATACTTTTTTTTTTTGCACAAACACTATAATATAGGAATAACTTAGGGGATAAAAGCTCTACCTCAATCATACAGGACTCAAGAAACTCGAGCTCAGTCAGCCAATAGTTCGACGGTGAGGTAAACATTGTGAGAAATTTAATTCCCTACACCCATATTTTTTATCTATAAAAAACAAGCTTGTTGGCATGAGCAGCATTAACTATAATCAGGTATAGCTCCTTAAGTGAATAACGAGGCTATCCGAAGTAAAACGAGATTAACCAACATAGCCCAAAGTATTCGTAAGCTGAAATGGCAATGGGCCAGCCATATAGCTTGAAGAACCGACAACTTAGTTTTATTTTTATAGGATAAGGGTGACAAACGAGCACACAGTCTACCTGATGGTAAGTGATTGCTGTGGCCCATAGATATCTACGTCTATCATCGATTACGAATCGAAATGTGATGCGTTGTCAACCGTGAAGATTAAGATGGAGTGCCTCGTTTCTAGTAAAAAAGGGGCTTCGGTTCTCTACCTTCACCATACGAAACACAGCAGCGTTAAGCTGTTGTTTTACGCTAGTATTCTGTGAGAGCGTGGTCCTTCCCCGGTCGAGCCGATCCATTCGTGCTACAACTATACCAGTAATATACCTGTAGCATGGTTTTACCACGTAAAAATGGTAAGAAAGTGGCAAGGTAAATAAACACAACGATTTGTGAGCACCAATTTAGGCAATTTTGCCCATCTATCCTTGCTAAACATCATATAACTTTCAAGTTTGTGTTTATCACGTAATTTACACTACATCTATACAAATAAATAAAATTTAAGTGTCTGTGTTTAATGTTAAAATATAAAACAGGTTTTACTAAATGCATATTAATGTATATGCGGTGCTAATAACCAAAACATAATTTTTAAAATGTTTGTCTGTCTGTCGATCTGTCTGTCTGCCTGTTTGTTCCGGTCCTGTCTGCTATTCTCCGAAACGGCTGGACCGATTTCGACGGAATTTTCACTGGCAGATAGCTTATGTTCTAAGGAGTAACTTAGGCTACTTATATTTGAGAAAAAGAATTAGGGTTCTGAGCAATATAATTAAAACCCTAAATTACATGCCGGCGAAGTCGCGGGGAACAGCTAGTTAGAAATAAAACTTTGCAGTGGACTATTACAGGCTGATAAAAAAAGCTACTAAAATTAAAATCAATTTCATAATATTGTCTATTTTGATCCCAAGATAAACAACATGTAACAATGTAAAATATACATTATTATATTATATAATATGTTACACGCATATTTTTCTTGGAGGAAATTATAAAAATGCCATTATGAAAATAAATATTATAATAAATTTTAATTATTCCTCTCTTTGCACATTGCAATCTACACAATAATTATTTATTAATTATAGTGCTTAATTGATAAAACTCAAGTGACAAATGAACTGAAATGTGTAGGGAGGTGTCAATGAGAGGTGTGTTAATCTATCTAGGACTTTAGTAAAAATTCTCTCGTATTCTAAACTTTGTACTAATATATGTCGGAGAGTCTATAAAATACCCGGTTGGATTGAGGTGCAATGGAGGGTATATCGAGAAACCCCCTCTTGTGTCTGTAGTATAAAGTTCACTGTAGGTGCCGTGCGCGAGAGGGTCCGCTTAAGTCATTCAACGGGTGTGGTCATTCGACTAGTGCTAAGATATTGTCGTGGTTCTGTTCGTTGTGGTAATTCTTCTAGTGCAGGCAAGAAGGATTGGTGTTTCTGAGAGGCTGCCCTGTGTTACATTGAGATAAGTAGTGTTGCTGTTGCTGTACATATTTTGGTGTAATCATGTAATTACGTACCACACGTTACACTGGTGTGTGATTGTGGCTGAGACGTATTACGGTGTGGTCGAACTGTAATTTCACTATACTGAATGTATAGTGCGTTACGTTGTCTTATTACTGATAATGATTAAACTGCGTAAGCAAGAGAGCAAGTTGAATATCCGCTCTCACACTTTTTATTTTTAACAGTTGACGCTATCCTGATGTATTCCCGAGATCAAAATTGGGATCTCCTGTTGAATTCTCCGACATCAGAAGTGGGATCTCCTGTTTGTCATTTCCGATATCAGAAGTGGGATAAAGTCCCTGTTGCTGCCCACCTGTTATAACCTTTGAATAGTGTGAGGGTTATCACGTTGGTGAAATACTATGATGCGCCTCGCGTTATGTCTTAGTGTTTAATTTCTTAAATCAAGTTTGTTGTCGTATTTACGACTTTGACGTACCATTAAAGTGTAGAGTAAAAGTTTAAAGTGAAATGTTTTAAGCCAAACGTTAAATCTTTTTGTTAGATTTATAATAAAAAGTACCCGCAAGTACTTTCATTATTTCTTATGCCCAAATATGTTAACAAATGTCATAAGAAATGTTGGAGGTATTCTAAATGAGTTATAGTTTGCATTCAGTGGAAATTTAACTTGCTCAAGATATGTTATAATTTGATACACGAGCTGTGATTTACATGGGCTAGTTTTAAAGTTTAAAATGTTTAAACGATGTACCGAAAAAAAGTTTTAACTTTAACGTGCTATTAATTAAAAACACTAAGTTGTATTTCTGTGTTCTAATGTGTTGATAGGTGTTACAGTTTACTCCGAGTATTACGTAGTCGACAAAATTGGGATTTAATGTTGAGGGTTTAGTGGAAAGCGTGGAGCTGTAGCGCTTGCTCTTGAGTGCAAGTATGCTGTCGGCTTATGACGCCGCGGATTAATTATTTTCCGCTGTTACTGATCACCATTTGATACATGAGGAAAGAAAATTTATCTTGAGGTTAACTCTTTAATTGGTTGTGATTAATTCTGGAAAACCAAAGTATAACTGACGAAAGTAGAGCAAATTAGTTCTGACATTAAAGAGAGTATTTAAGTTTACATGAGGATCGGACCGTACCAGAGGTTGTCGTATAGGCGCAGCTTTGTATATCGTGCCCTAGAAAAGGGAATGGTTTCCCGAGAGTAGTGCTGCATTTTTCGAAAAAAAAATGTTCCTACTGAATACTTTTAATGTTTTCTTTTATGTGTTACAGTACCTGGCACGTATGATGTGATTACATGTGCGCGAGCGTGAGGCGAGTGTGTGCCTTGCTGGTGGGAACGTACTGTCTGGTCCAGCTGTAACATGGCTTGGTTTCGGCAGACGCGTATGCGAGTATACGCAGGCGTCATCCCGGAGCGCGCATATGCTGTACATGGCGATGCCTCGGAAGTCGTGTACTCTGTATGCGTGGGAGTCACACTGTGTGCGCGGAAGTGTTATACTCTGTATGCGCGGAAGTCGTGTTCTCTGAACATGCATCAGGCTCTGTCCTGGCAGGCAGTGTCCTGGTTCGCGTTTTTGACGTAGTTTACGTAGTTAACGTGGTAACTTGATACTTCATGTACGCGTATGTGTGAGATACTTCGTATGGAGATGTATCCATACTTGTGAAAGCGAAGTGCTTTATTATAGTCCACGGTATGAGAATGTATTTCTGTTTTAGGGCCTCGTATGTGTGATGGATGAGAGAACAGGCAACTGTATGCTCCTGCTGCTCTCGCTGACGCTTCGAGTGCGTGATGCGGCGCAGCGTCTCGCTGGCGCTGGTGAGATGCGACGGCTCGCTGTGCGAGTGCGGCACGCCCTGTGCTGTTGTTATGACCAAGTGAGCTTGCTTCATGGCAGCTAACTATGGCGTGTGCTGGTTTGTTTTAATAGCCACGTGCGTTTGCCTTATGCCTGCCGCAGCGGCGAGCAGTGAGCGATGTGTTTTCCTCTGCTATGTGAGAAATCTCAGCGGTGTGCTGATGATAACTGGTGAGTCGTACTCATTTTATTAAGATTCTGGTGCCGAATGAGAGAGCCTCATCAAAGATTGTGTTGCGCCAAAATTTAGTGGCAGAAGTGTAATATTGTAAATTTAACCGAAATCGGTCATGTTAGTGTGCAAAGTACCCTACAAATACCCCCATGATCATGTGAGGAAGATCCCCGATCACAAAGTTCCTTGAGATTTAGAAGTCATGGTTGATGACAGTGGTAGTGAGACCAAATTTGATTAAGAATGCTTGTATACTCATACTCAAAACTTTAGACCGCACCTCATGAGTAACATGTGGCGATGGGTCTGTAGGAAATCGTTGGTGCGATTTCTGTCTGTGTTGGTGCATATTTGGCGGCATATATGTAGGGAATCGTTGGTGCCATTCTGGCATATGTGGCGGCAGATGTGTTGTAGCATATTTGGCGGTGGATATGTGGAGAATCGTTGGTGCGATTCTGGCATATGTGACGGCAGATATGTAAAGAATCGTTGGTGCGATTCTGGCCTGTGTTGGTGCACAGAGCCCCTCGTGTATTGTAGCATATGTGACGGCAGATATGTCTAGAATCGTTGGTGCGATTCTGGTCTGTGTTGGTGCACAGATTTCAATGAAAGTTTCACGAGTTGAATATGCATTGCTTATGAATTGTAAAGAGTAACAAAATTGTTAAAATTACTGTGTTGGAACTTGTTGATCGGACCTTCCACGATAAATCATGTTGTGCAGGAAGCACTGTGTAAGAAGCCTTAATAACAAGGCATTGTCAATTATGACAGTTGACTATGTACTTAGACTTGGGAAAAGTGAAGTACTGTTTTGAATCAACCTTGTTTCTATTGGCAGAATAGCCGAGCTAGATTAATCACTGATCATATTTTGTCTCCAGGCACTGCAACCGAGGACGGATGCTAGTCAGGAATGGCCGTGTCATGGATTGATGGCGTCATAGTGAAACAAGCAGCGCCATCTAACAATTGGTTTTGCGAACTAATAATGTGTACCCACTCATGTCAGGATGGACGAGCGGACGAATTGTTGTTTGTTACAGGAATGCATAAAGATACACGCCCGAGGACGGTCGTACGTCAGGATGGCCGTGTTGGAGAGTCTATAAAATACCCGGTTGGATTGAGGTGCAATGGAGGGTATATCGAGAAACCCCCTCTTGTGTCTGTAGTATAAAGTTCAATGTAGGTGCCGTGCGCGAGAGGGTCCGCTTAAGTCATTCAACGGGTGTGGTCATTCGACTAGTGCTAAGATATTGTCGTGGTTCTGTTCGTTGTGGTAATTCTTCTAGTGCAGGCAAGAAGGATTGGTGTTTCTGAGAGGCTGCCCTGTGTTACATTGAGATAAGTAGTGTTGCTGTTGCTGTACATATTTTGGTGTTATCATGTAATTACGTACCCCACGTTACACTGGTATGTGATTGTGGCTGAGACGTATTACGGTGTGGTCGAACTGTAATTTCACTATACTGAATGTATAGTGCGTTACGTTGTCTTATTACTGATAATGATTAAACTGCGTAAGCAAGAGAGCAAGTTGAACATCCGCTCTCACACTTTTTATTTTTAACAGTTGACGCTATCCTGATGTATTCCCGAGATCAAAATTGGGATCTCCTGTTGAATTCTCCGACATCAGAAGTGGGATCTCCTGTTTGTCATTTCCGATATATATATTGTCGTGGGGGGTACACTACACCTCCCAAGTGACAAACATATAATTAAAAGTTAATCTAAATAAAAAAATATTATATTCTAATTAACGTACATATATTATAACTTTCGTATTGTTCTTCGTGTTTGTAGTATAGCCCCCTCGATATTATGGAATCTTCAGTCCTCTGATGATAAGTTGCTATTATAGTCTATGGACATCTGCAGTAAATAGACAAAGAGAAAGAATGAAGAACGATTGACGAAAAAAGTGTATAAGGCGAGTGTGAATGAAAGTGTTGGAAGGGGTAGACCTGGGCGGACATTTCTAGACCAAATCAGGGACGTCTTGAAAAAAGGCCAGGTCAAGAGTATCCTAAATAAAGGGAATACTGAAAGTGGACGAAGCGAAACAAGTATGTAAGGATCGTAGCACGTGGAAAGAAGTGTTCTCTGGCTACCCCTACGGGAAAGAGGCGTGATTATATGTTTGTATGTATGTATAAACAAATATTGTTACAGACGCTTTGTCTTTGGATAAGATGGGAATGTCTCAAAGCCTGTATTTGTACTGGCTCTCTTTATTTTTCAGACCGGCAACCTGCTATTTGGCAATAGAACTTATTCTGTCCTTTTCTAAGTAAAAGGTCCTGTTCTGTTATTTCCTAAGTAATATTAGTAATAAGTAGTAAGTGTAAATAGGTGGTTAACTTACGAACGGAATTTACCAGACGAGTCCAGAAAAGAAAATGTGTCCTACTGCATAGTGTTGTGTCTGTGTATTACTTTTGAATTTTCAACTTTCCGTTATGTTTGTTTAATTTATTTTAATATAAACGTTTTATACGTGGTCAGTAAGCGTAAATAGGTGGTTAACTTACGAACGGAATTTACCAGACGAGTCCAGAAAAGAAAATGTGTCCTACTGCATAGTGTTGTGTCTGTGTATTACTTTTGAATTTTCAACTTTCTGTTATGTTTGTTTAATTTATTTTAATATAAACGTTTTATACGTGGTCTTTATGTAAATGTACACAAAAATAAAAATAGTTTTAAGAAAATACGTGATATTCATTCCGTAAATGCTGGGAACAGACACAAGCTTGTAGTAACAGTTGCTCGACTCTACAGAGTCAGTAATTCATTATTGGAGCGATGTATATGCTTGTACAACAAAATCCCAGAAAATGTACAAAAGATAACCTCCCCAAAATTTCAAAATCTTTATTGAACAAAGTTTGTATGAAAAGGAATATAATATATATAATATATTATAGATGGCAATAACCCCTGGGAATGAGGTGATTGCTACCAAGTTATTACTAATTTGTTTTATGTTGTTAATTATGTAACATATATGATTGTAAGCCGTTATTTCTTTTTTTTTTTTTAATTTCTGCAGGGTTTCTTGCTGGTTTTTCCCAGGACAAAGGTTTTTTTCCGAACTAGTGGTAAATAACACTATTAATTAAGCAAGCTGGTATTGCATGCTTTAAGCGCGTAGCGCGCAGGTATGTTCTGGTAGGACCTAAAAATTAAGATTCCAATGTTTTGTCACATGAAATCGTATCTAGCGGTCATATCACACATACAAATGATATAAAAAGTAATTATTTTGTAATCGGATCGATGCTCGCAAGCTATTCCACTTCCTTTGAATGAGGTATGTCCATAACAATTTTATTAACTTGTGTTATAATATATTCTGTACACACCTATATATTTCGCCGTAGTTTTGTATACATGTATATGCTATTTATACTGTATACCAGAATTGTTAATATGAAAATCTACTAAATGTGAATGGGAAATCATGTACACACCGGTAAACATTACATACTAGGCACCATATTTTGCGGTCCATATATATTTAGTATGAAACCTAACGACGTGAAAACATTGAATGATGAAACATAATGGTTACTAAGATTAATATGTTGAAAAATGTTATCGCATTCTATAGTTATATTAACTGCTGGGTGGAATTATCGTTATATATATATTATTTGCCTATTATGTTTTACGATTGAAAAACACTTACGACAAGCAAAACCACAAAAAGTAACAGCAGCAATTATGATCATTGACATCTCCTACCATGGCGTCACTAAGCATTTTTTTTTTGAGTAAAATAAGCACTTAAAAACTTTGCCTATATATTATTCAGTTATTGTCTTGGATCGCGTAGTGAAATCTCTTAGTGACTTTTCATATGACCAAAATGAGTAAGTGATAAAAAGGGTGACAAACTAGCAGTCCACCTGATGGTAAGTGGATGCTGTGGCCCATAGATATCTACATTTATCCTTAATTAAGAATCAAAATGCAGATGCGTCGTCACTCCTGAGGACTAAAATGTCTCGTTTCCAGTAAAAAGGGTCACCAGTTCTCTACACTCACCATACAAAATACAGTAGCATAAAGCTGTTACTTTACACCGGTATTCTGTGAGAGCGTGATCCCTCTCCGCTCGAGCCGACTCATTCATGCTACAAACATAATATAACTGCAGCATGGCTCTAACAAGTAAAAAACTATCAGAACTATGTGAGAACTATCGGAATTTTATTACAATTCTACAAAATTGTTAATTTCTTATTTCAATTCTGTGTTTAATAAACCAGTTTGTAAAACATTTCCTTTTAAATTTAAAACTTTATTAATTAGGAATATGAAAAAAATTGTTACATTTCTACAATTTTTGAAATATTCCACCATGAAAATGTTTTAATTTTTATTATACTGAAATATGTAGAAATATAAAATGTAAATCGTAATTACAAATTGTAAATTGTAACTTTTATGACATACTAGATGTCCCTCACGTATATCATGCGTCTGAACCGCGCGACCAGTTTTGCCGACTTAAGGTACCATTCCATAGCCGACCGCAGACAGCAACAGCAGGCGACCATAGCTCGCTGAATGACCTTGAGATTCCTCATCCGGCCAGCAAAGAAGGACCACGTCTCAGATCCGTAAGTCATAACTGGCAACACGTACTGCTTGTACAATTTCGTTTTCAGGTTTTGAGGTATATCCAACGAGAAGATGTGTCGTAGTTTCCCGAACGCTTCCCAGCCGAGTTAAATCCGTAGATTATCCTGTAGGTCGAAGTTGGACTTACCTAGTCGGACTATTTGTCCCAGGTAAACATACTCGTCAACAACTTCAAGCTTAGTGCTCCCAACAACTATCGGCATAGGTGTGACATGGACATTAAACATGATCTTTGTTTTGTCCATATTCATCTTAAGACCTATCCGTTGGGAAGCACTATTGAGCTCATTGAGCATAGTGCTTAGGTCCTCCAGCGATTCTGCCATAACAACTATATCGTCGGCAAATCGAAGGTGAGTGATGTACTCGCCATTGATGTTAATACCGTATCCTTTCCAGTCCAGAAGCTTGAAAACGTCTTCCAATGCAGCGGTGAAGAGTTTCGGGGATATGGCGTCACCCTGTCTTACACCTCTCTTCAATTGGATAGGTTTCGTACTCTGGTTCTGTACTCGGATAGCCATCGTAGCCCTACTGTACAAGCACTTCAGCACTTCGATATACCGACAGTCAACTTGGCACCGCTGAAGGGACTGCAGCACCGCCCAAATTTCGACGGAATCAAAGGCTTTCTCATAGTCCACATACGCCAGACATAGTGGCAAATTGTACTCCTCTGACTTCTGTACAATTTCCCGAAGGGTATGTATGTGGTCTATGGTGCTAAAGCCTTTTCGGAAACCGGCTTGTTCGGGAGGCTGGAAGTCGTCAAGTCTGCGCGCGAGACGATTCGTAATGACTCTCGAAAACAGCACCTAGACGCGTCTCAGAAGGGAAATCGGTCTGTAGTTCTTCAAGAGAGCGTTGTCGCCTTTCTTGAAGAACAAGGCCACCGCACTTCTGCTCCAAGCCTCCGGTGCAATGCCACCATGGAGGACGGAATTAAAGAGCTTCTGAAGGACTTCAAGTACCGGTTTTCCACCCGCTTTCAGAAGCTCCGCTGTAATTCCATTCTCGCATGGGGCCTTGCCGTTTTTAAGGTGCTGGAGAGCCATTCTAATCTCGCTCAGACTGACGTCCGGGATGTCATCGGAATAATGTCGGATAAGACTCGCTCTTGGATCGTTACCCACACTTGCGTGTGGCTCACAAGATGACGTGTACAGCTGCCCATAGAACCTCTCAATCTCACTCAAAATCTCAGGTGCCCCGGAAACGACGCTGCCACACTCTGTCTTCAGCTTTGACAGTTGGTTCTTTCTGGCAGACAGATCTCTGGCAAAGACTTTGGAGCCTTGTTTCCGCTCGATTGCTTCTTCAATACGAGCTGTATTGAAGTTGCGTAAGTCCCGCCACATGCATTTGGAGATCTGTCTCTTCAGTTGCCTGTATGCTGTCAAGTCTGTTAAAGAATAAAGCTTCATCTCCCGTCTAACAACCATAAGATTAAGAGTGTGATCGGAGAGTTTTTGTGTTCTTCTGCGGCGGGTCTTGCAGAACTTATCTCCGACCGCATGGACAGTTTCCTCGAGCTTGTCATTCATATCGTCCACTTCATTGCAGTCTTCTAGGCACTGAGAACAGTTTTGTAACTCGAGCTGAAAGGTTTCAGGACTTTGGATTATAGCACGAGGGGAACGGAGCGTTGACTTCATTAGACGAGACCTCTCCAACTTAACGTTTAGGTTCAGTGTGCCTCTAACCATTCGGTGATCGCTGCCGGTTTTCACCCTCGCGATAACTGAGACATCACTGAACAGTTGTCGTCTGGTCGTCATAATGATGTCAATCTCATTTTTTGTCGAACCGTCGGGGCTCGACCAGGTCCACTTCCTGTGGGGCCGCTTCTGGAAGAAAGAGTTCCTCATAAAGAGTCCCTCTTTCTCCATGAAGTCGGCCAGCTTCTGGCCCCTTGGGTTCCGTTGCCCTATTTCAAATTTCCCTACTTTCAGCTCATCGTGCTCTCTTGTGCCTAGTTTTGCATTGAAATCTCCTATTAACACCGTATAGTGGGTTTTGGAGGAATTCATGGCTCTAGAGATATCCTCATACATTTCCTCCACCTCCTCATCGGGTGTGCCGAGGTTGGTGCGTAAACCTGTATGACCTTCAGCGAATACCGTTTGGTGATTCTGAGTATAAAGTACGCAACCCTCGTCGACATACTCTCAATCTTTACAACGTTGTTAACGAGAGACTTGTGAACGATAAATCCGACACCTGCTTGGGACAGATGGTCGCCCTCCCGGTAATTTTTTTTATAGGATATTGGTGACAAACGAGCACACAGTCCACCTGATGGTAAGTGGTTGCTGCGACCCATAGACATCTACATCAACCTTCTATTACAAATCAAAATGTAGATGCATTATCATCCGTGAGGACTAAGACGGAATGCCTCATTTCCAGTAAAAAGGGCCTCTGGCCACCTGCACTCACCAAGCGAAATGCAGAGGTAAACCTCTACTTCACGCTGGTTTTCTGTGAGGTCGTGGTACCACCCCGGTTCGAGCCGGTAGATAATAGTACACGTAACAAGTTGCCGGATTCGAGGATTACCGTTTCCTCCCCCTCTCTTCGGGGACTTCGGATAATCCTATAATATGCCAGCGTAACTTGTCTATCTCCTCTTCCAACTCCACAATCTCCTCGTCAGTCCTCAGGTTGCGTGCGTTGTATGTTGCCAGGTCGAGTCGTCGTAGGTGGCATCCGAACCTCCACCGGAGATTCTTAGCACCCCCTGCCCCGCCGTATTACCATGGTCGCCACCGTAGCCAGGAATAGCGGGGCCGCCGGGGACTGGGGACCGTCTCTTTGTTACATTCATTCATAGGGGGGGTTTTGCCACAGTTGCCACGCTTGGCGAGCGGGTAAGCAACCGCGGTTTTTTTATAGTATTTTTGCTTTTATCAGGACGATGCTGCTGCCCATCTCCTGCTTGTTTCCCTTTGTCGCCTTTTACGACACTTACGGGAAGATATAGGGTAGTGGATATTCTTAACCGCCACTACACGGAATTTTATAATATAAAATAATCCGTAAAATTAGTTTTATTTAAATGTGTAGCGTTCGCGTAAATATAAGAAATCATTATGTTTTTATTATTTATTCTTTTATTTACGCCGATATATTCATGAAAAACTTTGAGGAGTAAGCCCTGCTTACTTCTCCCGTAAACCCAAGATTCTACAAGCGGTACGTAGACGACACTTTCACAATTCTACCTTTAGATAAAGTAACAGCACATCTCTAAATTCTAAAATTCAGTTCACATTGGAGTTAGAGGCAAACAATTCTTTAGTTTTTCTAGCTGTGTTAGTAATTCGGAATTCTGATAACACACTTTTTCTGAGCCACACTGTGTATAGAAAAAAGACCCATACAGATAGATATTTAAACGCTGATTCTCACCACCATCCTTCACAGTTAGCTACCGTGGGTAAATCTTTGTTTCAGAGAGCACGAGGGATCTGTGACAACAAACACCTGACCGCCGAGCTCCAACACGTAAAGCAAGTTTTGTACGACAATAAGCTTCGGATCCTGCGCCTACGTCACAGTTAACGAGTGAAGCCGGGTGGCCGTACTGCCATATGTCAGAGGTGTCACTGACAAGATGGGCTACATCTTGAAGCGTGCTTCCATTAAAACATACTTCAAGCCGCTAAAGAAGATTAATCAGTTTTTACCATCAGTCAAGTTTAATGTCCCTCTGCAAGACGCAGGAGTGTACAAGCTTGATTGTAAATGTGGTCTCTTTTATATAGGACAAACTAAATGATCCATAAAAAACCCGCGTTAAAAACACATAGCTGATGTGAAGAATCGACGCTCCACGAAGTCTGCAGTCTGTGAACACGTACAGGATCGCCCCGTCACTACATTAGATTTGATAGACTATAAATCTTCGCTAAAGAACACCGATTCCTTCCAAGGATGATTCGCGAGGCTATTGAAATCAAAAAACATTTTAATTTCAAAAGAGAAGATGGCTGGGTGCTACCAGATGGTAGCAACCAGCCATCTCTCTTTTGGCTTGGGATCCCATAATTAATAGAATTAAATCCCAACCCAAGCATACAAGTGCAAGACTTCAAGATACTGTAAGCTCATTCTGCGTAGATCGGAACAAAAATTAATAATTTTTAATCTGGAGGTAGCCGTGGTTAACATTGGGATATCATACACCTCAGTCCCCCCCCGTGACCATAGGTGCTGTAAAGTGCTCGAAACGTCGGGAATATGAAATAAGTTAATATACGCGATAAAATCCGTAAAAATAGTTTTATTTAAATGTGTAGTGTGTGTGAAACCTTGACCATGAAACCTTATTAAAATATTAGTTGTTCCATTTCAGACACGACCTTTGTAATAACAATAATATAGTGCTATTGTTTTGGGCTACCTTACCAAAGTTTATGAATAGGCAAATCATACCAATAAGACACACGGGTGTTGGTTTCCCAGATTGATTCTGGACAGAGATTGGGATTTTAGCACTAAAGAATACGTTTAAAGGAAAATTCGCTACGAATGTTTTGATATCTGTTCGGAGCATTTGATTTTATATACTATGAAAAATAAGGACAGAGCTAAGAGTAAAAGGTGTCTCTGCTTACCTTGTAACCAATTGATTTATTATTTTAATTTGTCTCTACTTTAATTCGAATATTAAACACAGGCTTTATTTTTAAGAGACATAAACTACTTTATGTAATAAAATGGATACGGTTCCAAAATGTGGTTCATTGATAGTTTTAGGTCTAAGCGTTTGTCGCGAAAAATGTTCTTTAGACGTGATGCCACAGTCTTCGCGAATTTATAATTTGCTGTCACATTCCATACGTTTACATTTTAGGAAACTTTTAGGGAATATTTTTCCATAGGACTTCTTTTTAGAAAAA
Organism: Parnassius mnemosyne; assembly: GCA_963668995.1. Lineage (NCBI taxonomy): Eukaryota > Metazoa > Arthropoda > Insecta > Lepidoptera > Papilionidae > Parnassius > Parnassius mnemosyne. The sequence goes on along the minus strand of CAVLGL010000079.1, from coordinate 35,670,452 downwards.
TAATCCAGTTTAAGCCTGAAAATAATTAGGAGCTATTTTTTGTAACAAAATGGTTTAAATTTTCATCCTTTCTCAATTTACTTAAAAATATAACATTTCCCTCACAATGAAGTAATTACAGAAACACTGTGAATATTCCAATGAAATATTCATACCACGTTGAGTAAACTTCCAACAATCGGGTTAAATTGTAAACTTTGTTGGACACAATGGCATAACTTTCTTTTTGATGGTATTAAATACTGGTTATTTTGTTCGTAAAAATAACTGGTATTAAATACCATCACAAAGAATCCATTTAATATGTATTGCAAAACACACGCATATATTCATAGGTATTTGTATGTACTAATTATATATTTATTTAAATATGTATATTTATATGTATATATTTCTATATACACGTCATATATTTGTATATATGTATGTATACATCATATATTTATAGTTTATTTATTAGTAAAATGTATGTGTTATGTATTTAGTTATCATTTTGTGTAGTGTTATTTTATTCTATATTGCCGCACCTACGTCAAATTATCACCACTCCATGGGTTGACTGGTAGAGAATGCCTCAAGGCATTAAGTCCACTCTTTGTATTCTTTTGTTTTAAGGAATGCAATAAATAATAAATAAATATATAAATAAAATTCGAATGACAGTCGTATATATTCTATCTATATTTCTAGAATTTTACCTAATTAGTCCATACTTCATTACCTATTTTTGCATCCTTAGAGGTAAATACTTACCCTGAAGCACAATACTTTATATACAGAAGAATCGCTAAAATAAAGAAATATTATAATATTTCAATAGAAAATATTGCTGGGTATTACTTGATTTTTCTATGACTTATTATCATTTTTTAAACGAGTTCAAAAAAGGAGAGCTTTCTTTCTATATTGGACGCGTTTCTTTTATTTTATACTCTCGTGCTTCTTTTGCTGCTACTGCTGGTCTCATACTTGTGCGTACTGACGGTCACTAATCAGCTGGTGATCCTCAAGGTACCGCATAAGCTGACAGTTAATAATCGTTTCCATTACTTTGGAGAACAAAGAGGTGATAGCGATAGGTCCGTAGTTGGCGGGATCTGAGCGTTCGCCTTTTTTAGGGATCGGTTACACCAAAGCTGTCTTTCATGAGTTTGTAACTACGCCTAGGGAGTAGGAGAACCGAAAAAGATGCGTTAATACCGGTGTCCACTCCGGAGCACATGCCTTCAGCACAATAGATGGAACTCCATCAGGCCCACTCTACTTTTTGACGTCCAGGGAGAGGAGTGCTTTGCCCAACGAGCGCAGTGTAAACAGCACTTCCTGCATGAAGCACTCACACCGCGGGATGGTCGACGTTGTGTTCCTCCCGTCATCGAAAATCGAGTTGGAAGCAAAGAGAGAGTCTAGCAGATTGACTTTTTCCTTTGCGGCATGGGCCAGTGAGTCGTCCACCCTGTGCGGAGATGGCAGAGATGGCTGACAGAAATTCCCTTGGACAGTCAGGGTGAGAGGCCAGAATGCACGTATTCCCGAAGGGAGGCGTGATATCCGCCCGGATGAGAGGTCAGTAGAAGGTCCAACACGGAAGGTACATGATCACCAGGTAACCAGTTGTGTTAGACCATGTACAAAGGCAAAGTCATAAACAGATCTACCCGTGTAGCACGGAGTCTGGAGCCACTTAGACGTGTTCGACGAGTCGGGCCTGTGTGGGCATTACCGCTATAAGACCTATAGAGGCACCCGTACACTCGGGGATGGCAGTTGCTGTCTACGCACAGCCAAAGAATGGACAGGTCCGTACCTTCAAGACTGCCGAGGCGTCGAAAACAGATGTCCTCTCTGACTTACACACAAACTCCAGCCCGGGGCACAAAGGCGTATTCTAATTTGTACCTCAAGTAGGAGAGATGCAAAGTATTAGCCGGACAGGACACTTCTGACTCGATTAGCAAGAGCAAGGCCAGCTTTGCCGTCTCCAGATGGTAGTGGACGGCGTTAAGGTATGAATGAAGTCCCATGATATTTCAGAAATTCACGGAAAGCGTATCAGTGGTTGCCTTTGTCTTACTGCTTCGCTTGCCTCGAGAAGGCTTCGTCTTGAGCGGAATTTCGCCCCCTCACTCAGAACGCGAGGCATCCTGAGCACTCACGCTCAGAAAAATTAGGGTAGCTTGAGCGTGGATGCTCAGTGAGGGATTCTCCGTCACCGGGGGTATAGGGTAAGGTACCAATACCATAGGGTAGTGTTCTATTTAACTCTGATACCATATTAAAAGGCGAGGGGGGGGGAGATATGGGGCCTCCAGCCACCTTTATCACCAGGTTTACCGAAATGGGTTCATGTACAATAATTCTACGTCCCTGGTACACAATAGTCACCTCGCATCGGACTTATCTCGGATTTTATCACGTTTAATTTAACATATTATACTTATTTTTGATTCCCGATATTTCGGGGGCTAACAGAATCCATATTCACGGAAAGGACCAATCTTGACAATCTTGAACATGGTAAAAGACTACAGACTTCCCAAAGGGTTGGTGCTTGAAGACCCTTTTTTACTCTGTGTCATGCTTTTACTCTTCGTTTTATATATTTTTTGCCATGCTAACCATCTCTGCTAAACACTGATACAAAAAAATTCTATATATAGTCAGTTTTTCCAACTGATTCCACGGTGCCTTACCTGGATAACTATACTGTTACATTTTTTACCAATTTAGACCGGAATTCTGGTACTCGCTTAAGTTTTCAGTATATTTTAAAGAAAATGTACAGCAGGATACCTTACAGAATACCACCACAAAATAGCAGTTTAATACCGTTGTGTTTTGTATGGCGAGTGTAGAACTAGTTTCTACTACAAACGAGGCTTTCTATCTTAATTCTAAGGGGTGACAACTCATCTGCTTTGATTCTTAATCGAGGATAGATGTTGATATTATTGGCCACAGCATCCACTTATCTACTATCAGGTGCATTGTGTACTTGTCTGTTACCCCTACACTATTAAAATAAAAATTAATAAAAAAACAGGCTTACCACCATTCCCTCTTTAGTTATGCTAATGCTGGAGCATTTCGAATGGTACTTTATCTTATCCAGCGACCTTACCTGCTTTCATGTTTCTTATTGATTACCTACCTACATACTTCTTCCTCTTCCTTGTTGTTAAAGCTTTGCTTCAGATGAAATGAAGAATTCACTTAGACTGATTATCAAATAAAAACTAAGATGGACCCGTTTTTTTTAAGGGCTCTTTAACCTTTAATACAAGCACGTGCAAAATTCGTATAAGTACATAGTTTTCAAAATGCATCTGACCATACATTTTATCTCCCAGGTTACAAGCCTATTCGAACTACTAAACGTTTTTGCCTTGTAGAATTTGATCATAAATATTTCCTGATATTATTTTATAGTAATTAGAGATTTATGTTATACAATTTGATGTAGCTGGATACGGATTAAAATTGGTTTTGACCTTTCTACAATACGTTAAACTCCCTATTTATTTAAAACAGAGGTACAGTTGAAGGTCGGCAGCATACATGTGATATTTACATACATCTATTGTATTAGTTAAATCACAACAATAAAATAAAAAATAAAAATAGTATCATAATCTTTATATATAAAAATTACGTGTCACATTGTTTGTCCGCGATGAACTTCTAAACTATTGCACTGATTTCAGTGAAATTTTGTACACTGTATGCAGTTTGGTCCAACTTGAGACATAGGATATTTTTTATCGCGATAAGTGTGACCTTCAATATTTTTTTTATTGCGAATTTAAGGATTTTTTTCATAAGAAGGGTCGTCGGAAAGTGCAGAACAACATCTGACTGGTCAGCTAGTTAGATATAAATATCGATACCATTTGGGATGAGCGTAGTACAACAGTGCAAGCTCTTCCTTATATTACTTTATATTTACTCCTGCAGGGAAGATATGTCAGTAAGAGTAATAAGGGTAATCTTTGAAAAGGACATTTTTACAATGGATAATACTAGCTCAAAAGCAGGTTACTACAAGAATTTATCATTTACATATTTTAGGTAGAAACCTCTCAGCCGAGGATTTTTGGATCTTTCTTTGCCCTCTATTAAAGATTTTATGTTTTCTTAACATTGCGTACATGTTAGTGGTTGTAATTTTAGAAAATTCATATTGTTTGTCATTAAAAATTAAAATAAATTACATTTTTTTAATTTATTTGACATAATTATTTAAATTTACACTATTAAAGTTTTACAGTTTGCCAAAAATGCTCTTAAACTTCCTAACATGCAAAAAAAGCTTAACACTCTCAAATATAACAAATCAATAGTATCGATATATACCTAGTCAGGTCATAAATTCTGTCACATGTTTAATATAAAATAATTGAAACAAGTTTATTCATTATATACCAAAATGAACTTAACAAAACTCCGGCAAGCTATTCCGAAGATTATCCCGGACAGACTGACGACAGACAGACAAAATTTTTGAAAATGGTATTCATGTCTTAATAGCATGCAAATAACCTACATAGCTCAATAAAAGTCAGTTATTTCGAAATTACAGACATACAGTTCAATTTTATTTATACCTAGTCAGGTCATAAATTCTGTCACATGTTTTATATAAAATAATTGAAACAAGTTCATTCATTATGTAACCATTTATATACCAAAATTAACTTAACAAAACATAGATTCTTAGGACACTAAAGTTTATTCAAAATGACCTCCGTGATTTTGAATACAGGCCTTCAATCTGCGCGGTCAGTCGTCTATCGCAGCACGAACGAGGTCCATGTCAATATCGGCGGCTGCGAAATCCGAAAAAAGAATTTCCCGATATTTTTTTTCCGCGTACCGCTTCAACAAAGCGCGGCATCTCTTCAGTGTCAGGTCCATTAGACGAGCATTCAAACGATGTCCTGTTTTTCTTCGATATGCCCGAAGCCCTAAGTCTTCATTTAACACCCTTTTTACCGTGGTTCTGCTTAACCCCATCTGAAGGGCCAACAGTTTCTGCTTACGTTTGGGATTTCTTTGAATTCGCGTCTTCACAGCTTTTATCACTGCTGGAGTCCTAACAGACCGAGGGCGACCACTTCTTGACCTGTCATCTACACTAGAGTCTTCATTGTATCGTTTAATGGTACGATAAACGAATCTTTTGGTTATATTCTCAGTATGTCAAAAATTTGAATTGGCGCGTAACCGCAACGATGCAACGCAATAACTGCAACACGGTCTTCTTTAAGCGTCCACTCGATATTTAAAAATGACTAAAATTCTAAAAAGTATACAGTTTTATTTTCATGAACAATTCGAAATTCGAATTCAATAAACTTTTTTGTGGCCAGCTTTCTAAAAGAAAAGTTTTTACTGTGTGACAATACTTATGACCTGACTAGGTATATATACAAATACACTTATACATACACAGGCACACACCCATAAATAATAACTACGGCTTATAATATTATTGTATAATGGATCATCACGATACTAATGCCAAATTTTACTATTTATTAGTATGAACTTTTTTATCTTATTTTTAAACTGTGTTTTGTTTTATGTGTTAGGCATTCTTCCGGTAAATTGCTGTAAATTTTCAATATTAAGCGTTGGAACGTTCTTTTGCCATAATAATTAGCACATTTATATTGCAATATTATTACTTTACGCGGTTTGCGCTTGTTCTTACTTATGGGCATAAAGTTACATAATGCGCTACATTGAAGATTGAATAAAACTTATCACATGTCACAAATTATATTTTAAATTGCTCGTGAATCGGTATTAAATTACACTTCTGGAATAGCTGCTCATAATTATCACTAAATTTAATTTTAGCTTATGGGTTAGCCAATATTTTCATAAATCTGATTTGAAATAGCTTATCTATATATGTTTTAAAAGTCCTTCCATATGCTACTAATCCATATTGCAACGTTGATTCTACTAGTGCGTAATAAACAACGTACAGCACGGCTTTAGATGTTACTTACTTCAAGAAATGGAATTTACTTAATATGCCTCTTAATTTATTACACAACTGTTTTATATGGCTACCCCAGTTCATATTTCTATCTATTGTGAGGCCTAGATATTTGAAAGGTTTTACAAAATCTATAATTGCGCATTTACAATTAAGCATACTTTCTTGTATACGTTGGTATGTGTGAACCACTATCATAATATATTCTTTTGCATTTTTAGGGTTCCGTACCTCAAAAGGAAAAAACGGAACCCTTATAGGATCACTCTTTAGTCCGTCTGTCTGTCTGTCAAGACCCTTTTCTTACAACACGTGGAGGTATCAAGCTGAAATTCACATAAAACACTCAAGTCTATTGTCCCTTAGAGCTGTGAAAAAATCAAACTTCTAAGCCAACTCAATCAAAAGATACAGCCGTTTTTGCCGCAAATTTTCGACATTGGCAAGGGAATCAAAACCGATAGGAATTTCCCGTGAACTTAGAATCTTGAAAGTTGGTACGAAGTAACGTATTATAGCACAGATAAAGGAAAATTGCGAAAAGCATAAATTTTTAGTTACATCATATAATAAAAATATTTTTAATAATTTTAAACTTATATACCTACGGATTTGTTCGGAACCCTCGGTGCGCGAGTCCGACTCGCACTTGGCCGGTTTTATTAATATTATGCAGTGATGATATATGCATTCCTTTAGTTTATGCTGTGATAATAATAATTCCATTATCACGAGACCACTTAGTTATGTTGTTAAAATCACTTTGCATCTTTTTCTCTATTTCATCTTGATTTTTGTCAGCATAAAGGATACACATGTTATCCGCATACATGAAAAAAGCACAGTATTCAATTACCTTACATAATCTGTAGACGTGCATTATATAACCTACTGGTCCATATACGGATCCAATAGGTACACGTGACTTTACATTTTCTTATTTTCCAGATACATTTTTAATAACTGTCAATATTTTCCTATTTTGCAAATAATTACCTATCCAATTGTTTATAGGACCTCGTATACCACATTCATCCATTGATTTCAACAAGAGATTATGTTCTTAAGTGTCAAAATTTTTTTTAAATCAATAAATATGACTACTACATGTTTGCTTTCTTTTAATCTTTCATTTATATAGTTTATAAAGTTAGTTATGGCTGTAGCTGTACCCCTATTTTTTCGAAATTCATGCTGATGATCTCCTAATATAAAATTATCCTCAAAGAAATCTGTTATTTGGTTAACAATTACTTATTCGACTATCTGGTTTATCACAGAAAGTATAGCAATAGGCTTGTAATTTTCATAATTTTTATGGTTTCCTTGTTTATAAATAGGTTGAATTTTTGCCTTTTTAAGCCTATGTGGATAAATACATTTTTCTACACATAAATTGACAAAATTGACGATTACAGGACTAATTTAATCTTTGACATATTTTAAATCTTCGACTTATGCCATTAACACCAGGAGCTATATCACACGACAACTCATTAATTATTTTTACAATTTGGCATGGAGTCGTTTTTCTATATCTTATATACTTACCAAGCTTTCATTAACATATTTACTTATATCCAAAAAATCATTTCACATTTATGCTTCATTGTATGTATTTAGATAGAGAGAGGTAGGGAGATAAGTGTAGATGAAATAATGAAAGCAATGAAAAGCATGAAAGCAGGTAAGGCAGCCGGATATGATAGAGTATCACTCGAAATGCTGAGGGCTGGTGAGGGTGTGGTTGCAGGCCTGCTGTACACCTTGTTTAATTTATGTTGGGAACTGAAGCGGGTACCGGAAGACTGGTGCAAAGCCGTTATAGTCCCAATATATAAGGGAAAGGGGTCGCAGCTGGACTGTAAAAACTACCGTGGTATCAGCTTGCTTAGCATTGTGGGTAAACTGTATGCTAAGGTGTTAATTAAAAGAGTTATGGAAGAAACTGACGGAAAAGTTTGGGATGTGCAAGCTGGATTTAGAAAGGGGATGGGGTGTACGGATCAAGTCTTTTCCATGCGCATGATAGCGGAGAAGTTTTTGGCGAAAAACCAGAAAGTTTTTTGTGCGTTCATAGACTTGGAAAAGGCTTATGGCAGAGTGGACAGGAATGTGTTATGGCAAACACTGAACTCATTTGGGTTGAGCGCTGGCTTGATACAGGCATTAAGGTATCTTTATAGGGACTCTAGTGCTTGTGTCAGGATCAACGGGGTCTACTCGGACTGGTTTGGCATTAATAAAGGTGTCAGACAGGGATGTGTGGCTTCCCAGTGGCTGTTTAACCTATTTATGGACAGTTGTTTGCAAACTTTGAAAGTTGAAGAATGTGTGTTGAGAATGGGTGAGTCAACCGTCAAATGCCTTCTGTACGCCGTTGATCAAGTCATATTTGCATCGTCAGCGGCCGAGTTGCAAATGATGGTTACTTTAATGAATTGGTCATTGAAAGAAAGGGGTATGAAAGTGAACGCAAGTAAGACGAAAGTGATGGTTTTTGAAAGAGAAGAAAGTAAAACTTTATGTGAAATAAGAATAAAAGGGGAGTTGATTGAGCAAGTGGATGAGTTTGTATATTTGGATGTTTATTTAGCAGGGATGGTAGATATGATAAGGATATAGAACGACGAGTAAACGCAGGATATCAAGTGAATGAGGCTCTACACGCTGTTGTGAAGAGTCAGAATGTGTCAAAGAAGGCACGTATGGCAATTCATAATGCTGTATTTGTCCCTACTTTAATGTATGGTAGTGAAATTTGGGTCTGGCAGAAGAAGCATGAGAGTAGAATAAATGCTGTAGAAATGCGTTCCTTAAGGAGTATGCTAGGGCTGAATCTGAATGACAGGGTGAAAAATATTGTGATAAGAGAAAAGTGTGGTTTGCAAGATGACGTTGTGATAAGGATTAAGAAAGGAATGCTTCGGTGGTTTGGTCATGTAGAAAGAATGAACGAGGAAAGAGTTACAAAGCAAATTTATGTTGCAGAAGTGAACGGCAGGGTCGAAAAGGGACGCCCTAGACGAAGGTTTATCGACCAAATCGGCGATACATTAAAAATGGGCCAGATTAGGAGTACCATTAACCGACGAGCGTGTATGCGTAGATATATGGATGAAAAAAAGAGGGGAGAGAGGTGTGTCAGGATCGCGCCAAATGGAAGTCCGTAGTCTCTGCCTACCCCTCTGGGTGACAGGCGTGAGTGTTTACGTATATATGTTTTATGTATGTATTTCTTGTGTAAATGTTTTAGAAAAACCTGTACAAATCGTATCATTATTAATAATAAAATGTTGTAATACAAAATCATCCACATTTACTTTTTTTCCTATCCATTGATTAATATACAACCATTTTTTTCTCAGATCATTTCCGCACTTAATAGTCTACTCTTTTTTTATAGGTATTATTAGCTAGGTTAATACGTTAATTTAACTTATTTCTATATCTTTCTATTTTGAGGAGCAGATTTTAATCTTTTAAAAAGTTCATCCTTTTTTTTAGTCATTAAAATTAGTTCATTTGTAATCCACGGTTTATATCTATTATTTTTGATCACTGTTTTATATTTTATTCATCATCATCATCATCATTACAGCCCTTCACAAGTCCACTGCTGAACATAGGCCTCCCCCAAAGAATGCCATAAAGCACGGTCCTGAGCCACCTGCATCCATCGACTTCCTGCATGTCTTACCAGGTCGTCACTCCATCTCGTGGGGGGACGTCCTACACTTCGCCTACCGGTACGAGGCTGCCACTCGAGAACCCTTCTTCCCCATCGGTTGTCGGTTCTTCGAGCTATATGGCCGGCCCACTGCCACTTCAGCTTACTAATCCGTTGGGCTATGTCGGTTACTCTGGTTCTACTGCGGATATACTCATTCCTAAGTTTATCACGCAGAGAAACTCCGAGCATAGCCCTCTCCATAGCTCGCTGAGCGACCTTGAGCTTCCTCATACGGCCACCAGTGAAGGACCAAGTCTCAGTTCCGTAAGTCATCACTGGCAACACGCACTGGTTGTACAATTTCGTTTTCAGGTTTTGAGGTATGTCTGACGAGAAGATGTGTCGTAGCTTCCCGAACGCTGCCCAGCCGAGTTGAATCCGCCGATTGACCTCTCGGTCGAAGTTGGTCTTACCTAATCGGACTATTTGTCCCAGGTAAACATACTCGTCAACAACTTCGAGCTTAGTGCTCCCAACAACTACCGGCATAGGTGTGACATGGACATTAAACATGATCTTTGTTTTGTCCATGTTCATCTTAAGATCTATCCGTTGGGAAACACTATCGAGGTCATGGAGCATAGTGCTTAGGTCCTGCAGCGATTTTGCCATAAGGACTATATCGTCGGCAAATCGAAGGTGAGTGATGTACTCACCATTGATGTTGATACCGTATCCTTTCCAGTCCAGAAGCTTGAAAACGTCTTCCAATGCAGCGGTGAAGAGTTTCGGGGATATGACGTCACCCTGTCTTACACCTCTCTGCAATTGGATAGGTTTCGTTCTCTGATTCTGTACTCGGATAGCCATCGTAGCCCTACTGTACAAGCACTTCAACACTTCGATATACCGACAGTCAACTTGGCATCGCTGAAGGGACTGCAGCACCGCCCAAATTTCGACGGAATCAAAGGCTTTCTCATAGTCCACATAAGCCAGACATAGTGGCAAATTGTACTCTTCTGACTTCTTTACAATTTGCCGAAGGGTATGTATGTGGTCTATGGTGCTAAAGCCCTTTCGGAAACCGGCTTGTTCGGGAGGCTGGAAGTCGTCAAGTCTGCGCGCGAGACGATTCGTAATGACTCTTGAAAACAGCACGTAGACGCGGCTCAGAAGGGAAATCGGTCTGTAGTCCTTCAAGAGAGCGTTGTCACTTTTCTTGAAGAACAAGACCACCGCACTTCTGCTCCACGCCTCCGGGGTAATGCCACCATGGAGGACGGAATTAAAGAGCTTCTGAAGGACTTCAAGTACCGGTTTTCCACCCGCTTTCAGAAGCTCCGCTGTAATTCCATCCTCGCCTGGGGCCTTACCGTTTTTAAGGTGCTGGAGAGCCATTCTAATCTCGCTCAGACTGACGTCCGGGATATCTTCGGAATAGTGTCGGATGAGACTCGCTCTTGGATCGTTACTCACACTTGCGTGTGGCTCCAACGATGACGTGTACAGTTGCCCATAGAACCTCTCAATCTCACTCAAAATCTCAGGTGTCCCGGAAACGATGCTGCCACATTCTGTCTTCAGCTTTGACAGTTGGCTCTTTCTGGCAGACAGATCTCTGGCAAAGACTTTGGAGCCTTGGTTCCGCTCGATCGCTTCTTCAATACAGCTCGTATTGAAGTTGCGCAAGTCCCGCCGCATGCATTTGGAGATCTGTCTGTTCAGATGCCTGTATGCTGTCAAGTCTGTTGAAGAATGAAGCTTCATCTGCCGTCTAACAGCCATGAGATTAAGAGTGTGATCGGAGAGTTTTTGTGTTCTTCTGCGGCGAGTCTTGCAGAACTTAGCTCCGACCGCATGGACAGTTTCCACGAGCTTGTCATTCATATCGTCCACTTGATTGCAGTCTTCTAGGCACTGAAAACGGTTTTGTAACTCGAGCTGAAAGGTTTCGGGACTTTGGAACAGAGCACGAGCGGGACGGAGCGTTGACTTCATTAGACGAGACCTCTCCAACTTAACGTTTAGGTTCAGTGTGCCTCTAACCATTCGGTGATCGCTACCAGTTTTCACCCTCGCGATCACGGAGACATCACTGAACAGTTGTCGTCTGGTCGTCATAATGAAGTAAATCTCAATTTTTGTCGAACCGTTGGGGTTTGACCAGGTCCACTTCCTATGGGGCCGCTTCTGGAAGAAAGAGTTCATCATAAAGAGTCCCTCTTTCTACATGAAGTCGGCCAGCTGCTGGCCCCTTGGGTTCCGATGCCCTAATCCAAATTTCCCTACTTTCAGCTCACCGTTCTCTCTTGTGCCTAGTTTTGTATTGAAGTCTCCCATCAACACCGTATATTGGGTTTTGGAGGAATGCATGGCTCTAGAGATATCCTCATACATTTCCTCCACCTCCCCATCGGGGTGTGCCGAGGTTGGTGCGTAAACCTGTATGACCTTCAGCGAATACTGTTTGGTGATTCTGAGTACGCAACCCTCGTCGACACACTCCCGATCTTTACAACGTTGTTGACGAGAGACTTGTGGACGATAAATCCGACACCTCCTTGGGAGAGATGGTCGCCCTCCCGGTGATAGAGCAAGTTGCCGGATTCGAGGATTACCGTGTCCTCCCCCTCTCTTCGGACTTCGGATAATCCTATAATATGCCAGCGCAACTTGTCTATCTTTTCTTCCAGCTCCACGATCTTCTCGTCAGTCCTCAGGGTGCGTGCGTTGTACGTTGCCAGGTCGAGTCGTCTAAGGTGGCAACCGAACCTCCACCGGAGATTCTTAGCACAGCCTGCCCCGTCGTTACCATGGTCGCCACCGTAGCCAGGTATAGCGGGGCCGCCGGGGACTGGGGGCCGTCCCTTGTTACATTCATAGGGGGGTATTTGCCATAGTTGCCACGCTTGGCGAGCGGGTTGGCAACCGCAGTTTTTTTATTGTAATTTTGGCTATTATCAGGAATATGCTGCTGCCCATCTCCTGCCTGTTTCCCTTTGTCGCCTTTTACGACACCCATGGGAGGATATGGGGTAGTGGATATTCTTGACCGCCACTACACGGCATATATTTTATTGCACATTTATATATCTCTATTTATTAAGGACAACGATAACAACCTTATTCATCATTCATCATCATCATTACAGCCTTTCATAAGTCCACTGCTGAACATAGGCCTCCCCCAAGGAATGCCACAAAGCACGGTCCTGAGCCACCTGCATCCATCGACTTCCTGCATGTCTTACCAGGTCCTCACTCCATCTCGTGGGGGGTCGCCCTACACTTCACCTACCGGTACGAGGCTGCCACTCAAGAACCTTTCTTCCCCATCGGTTGTCGGTTCTTCGAGCTATATTGCCGGCCCACTGCCACTTCAGCTTACTAATCCGTTGGGCTATGTCGGTTACTCTGGTTCTACTGTGGATATCCTCATTCCTAAGTTTATTACGCAGAGAAACTCCGAGCATAGCCCTCACCATAGCTCGCTGAGCGACCTTGAGCTTCTTCATACGGCCAGCAGTGAAGGACCACGTATCAGATCCATAAGTCATCACTGGCAACACGCACTGGTTGTAGTCCAACTTCCACCGAGAGGTCAAAAGAGGTCTTTACAATTATTGAAAGTGTCTTTAATTTTCACGTTTGCTATTAGTAATTGTGTATAGTGTAGTGCATTTTTACGGTCATGTTATTCATTACAACTCGAGAATCTACTTCCTGAACACCAAACCTTATAAATATTCTTTACATAAACTTTTTTTTTTCATTGAAAAATGCAATCAAACCTTGTTAATTGTAACTTATATTTTAGCCTTAATTTTTTTTCGTTCTAACATTGCATTACACCTAGCAATTTTATCACCAACAATTACATTTTGTGCTATACAGGTTATGCTTTGGTAAAAAAACGTCTTAACCATTGAGGTGTGACGTCAGTTCATTGGATCAAAAATTGTCTTAGTCTGATAAAACACTTACACTCTAATTATTAGAAACTTAAAAAAAGGATATAGTAATAAATACATATCATTATCAACTGCTTTAATAAATATCACTAAGGAACTTCAAAAATCATTAAAAATTTGATTACCATTCTTTCACATCATTTTACGAGGTGTCCTTTCACTTAAATCAAAGGGGTCCAGTTGTTCTCATTATTTGTCGTCTCGAAAAAGGCATGATCTTGTTGTAGAGAGTATTTGCTTTGACACGCATGGCAAGCGGATAGAGGTTAGCAGTGTCAGACGTCTCGCACCTTTGACGCTGCTGTCCGTCACCGATCGGGTATTTTACATCTGATGTATTCATGATGGTCATAATTTCGCCATCTATAATTTCAATGCGATTTTTCAGGCAATATCCATTATCACCTCTTACGAGATAATAGGAAAGTAGAAAGAGAGAGGCAATGAGAAAGATAATAAAAAAAGAAAATTTTATTAATAATGTAAAGTTCTTTTTTTACTTATTATCACTATACATATCCAGAGAGGCAGTCAATGCACTATACGCGTCCAGATACACTCACGTAACTAAATATATCTAGATACATTATGGCTCATTATTCTGTGATCTTCATTTGAAGCACCTTTAAAATCATTTTAATGTCATTAAAGGGATAAACAAACTATCGATTCACCTAAAAACCTATTACATGGCAGTTAGCTTCCATCAAAGACCCACAAGTGCGTTTTTTTAAATAATAAGGATGACAAACGAGCACATAGTCTACCTGATGGTAAGTGGAAACTGTGACTTATAGACATCTACATCTAAAAAGGGTGTCCCTTTCTCTACACTCACCATACGAAACGCAGCAGCATTCGGCTGTTATTTTACGCTGGCATTTTGTGAGAACACATTCATGCTACAACCATAATATAGCTGCATCATGGTTCTACTACGTAAATGTGCGTGTAATGGAATAATCGTAATAAACTCATTTTTATTTTATACTTTTATATTCAACAATGTTAATAAAAGAGAGACGAAAATGTTAATAAATACAGACAATATTTCCGATAATTTCTTGTTCAAGTTTGAAGGAATTTGAAAGTAGTTTTAAATTCATGTGTAAATTATTTGTTACATAAGTCTTAGTATACATATTTCATAACTGTAGATAAAAACATATTTACTGCTCCGAAACTTATCTTGTTATAAGTTTATGTGTTCTTGACTGATAATGGTCTTATGAAGAGGGACTTGATATTATATTAAATGAGGTTTAGAGATGAGCAAATAAGTAAAAGTTGAGAATTAGAATCTGATCTTGTAACTAAATTAAACCATTTATAAAATAGAGTAAAGCTCGTCTATAACTTATCTACGCATAATTACCGTAAAATGCGTATAATAATAAAAAACTAATTTATTTTAGTAAGCTATTTTAGATTTAAAAAATCGTTATTCTCAAATCATATCCTGTATCATAATGGCGTTTTATTTACATAAATTGCACACAGACTATAATATTATAGCACGCTGACCGTAAACAATTATTTGTAGGCCATCCAAATACTTCGTCCGTGCAGGAATCGACCCGAAGCAATGATGCCTTCAAACACTCAGCCAATTCTCTAACGAGTGACTGTTGGGAACAAGCCGTCCCTGGTGGACGAAAATAATATTAACTATTCAGTTCCAAAGTTAATTTAAATTTACAAACTTATAGCAGATCAGCTATGGAAACCACAAAGCAAAAATGTTTATGTTCAGTACACGGTAAAGATAGGAATTGTTAAGTAGATAAGAGCAGGCCCTAGACCCTTATTAAACCGAGAATTTAACTACTTCGTTGGTCCAGAACAAAATCAATTATTGTCTTTATCTCAGTAGCAACCAAGAGTTAGAAAGTTAGCGGTGTTTCATCCCCATGTCTCAGGCAAATGATCGGCGGCTTTACCTGCGTAAAGCCGCCGATCATTTGCCTGATCACTCTCCAGCCATGTCAGATTGCTGTCCCTTCGGACTATGAGAATATAGGGTTCTTGCGCACTCACTCGCACTCTAAAAAGGTCCTGAAACTGACCGCCGTGATCGAAATTCGAACGGGAGTAAAATATGACACATTTACCAGTAAACAAAAGCCCGGCAACGCACTTAAAATTCCCTTGGTATAGCAATTTGTTCACGGTCTGCAGTCTACACATTACATTAGGTGAAGCGCATTCTCTTTTATCTCCTCTTCTAAAAAAAAAAAATCGTCAAGTCATGAATTTTTATGGTATACAAATACTTACTTGAAATGGGATTCAAAGGAAATTTTAATTTTTAAAAAGGTGTTCGACAAAGAGACACTTAAAGTAATTGCGCTTCAATAAATTTTAACTTGTTCAAATCACGTATAGAATGTTAGGCACATTTCGGTTTTGAATTATATTGAAATTTCACTTTATATGCTACTCAAAATAAAGTTGAAATTTATTGGAATTTATCTTCTCTTTTTTTAAATGTTACCTCCACTTATCGTGGGGGCAGTAAACATAGATGAATTTCACAAGGACAAACATCCAGACCCGGAACAATAATATTTCTAGGCCATACAAATAATTGTCACGTGCGGGATTCGAACCCGCGGCCCTTAATGTTGCAACTCATTGCCAAGCCACTGCGCCACGGAGCCGTCTTAAACTGGGTTATAAAAAGAATAATTTAAGTTCACTAACAAGTTTTTGTAGTGTTAATTAATCAAACTAGTAACATTACAGCCTTCCGAAATAAATGTTAAAAGAGTTAGACTTTTCATTCATTAATTCACATGGGCTGAACATAGGCGCCTCCATGGACTGACTCATGGGTGGGTATTCATAGGCAGGTATTTATCATAGTTGACATGATTATCAAGCGGAATGGTAACCGTAGTTTTTTATTTTTATTTGGCTGTTATCAGCCAAGATGCTCCTTGTACAGTTTACCGGTGTCGCCTTTACGACTCCCACACGATGAGAAAGGGTAGTGGATGTTCTTACACCACCACTACACGGTTATTAATCAAAACCTAACTGAAATTGGTTTTCTTATTACCCACTTAAATATTTTCTATGTAAGCACTTAGAGCATTATACAATGATTTTCAATACATTCTTCGCATCTGTATGATTTTAACATTTATTGATGGTAGATTTACAATACGCAAGTCTTTAACGGAAAAGAAAATAATAGGTTTGAAAATAGCTAACTTATGTATTTCGTCACTTTTAAGAAAATTACTTATACTCCTACCTTTTACTTTATCACAATATTTCTATAAATATGTAAAGGAGCACAGGTCTAATAAATTATGAAGGAGCCGCGTTAATTCGGGTTCCATTGTTTGTTGGATTAACGTCCTCTTTCAAGATCCACTTTATTAAGGAAAGTTAATAACAACCTTTAATTCCCGTTCCGCGATAGTGAGTGATGTTCGCTGTTGCATAAATTTAAATTAGCCATAAATTTGTAATAGATTTTTAAAAAATAACAGGCGATTGCCTTAATTAACTTATTAACAAGGAACCAGTCTGAATTGGAACCATCCTCATAGCAGCAGTTATATGTCCTGGTTTGAAGAGCTAGAAAGTCAGTATATTTTTTTTTATAGGATAAGGGTCACAAGCGAGTACTTAGTCTACCTGGTGGTAAGCGGTTGCTGTAGCTCATAGACATCTTCATCTATCATCGTTTGCGAATCAAAATGCAGATGCCTTGACAACCGTGAGGACTAAGATGTAATGCCTCTTTTCCAGTAAATATGGTCACCGGTTCTCTACACTCTCCATATGAAACACAGCAGCATTAAACTGCTATTTTACGCTGGTATTCTGTAAGAGCGTGGTCCTTCCCGGGTCGAGCTGACCCATTCGTGATACAACTATACAATTAATATCTGCCACGTTACAAGCTGTAACGCATTCCATCTTTAGTCCCTAGGGGTCACAACTCATTGGTGGCCTTATAAGTCACCACTTAGTCAGTAGCCACATACCATCTTATTTTGATTTATCACTATCATATTAAAACCAAAAAGGTAATTATTCTTCTATTTGATTTATCGCCCTATTGACCCCCCAGTCTTTGATTTGATTTATGTAAACGAAGATGAAATTAAATATAGTAATATTTTTCTTTTGATAATATAAGCACAGTGCATAGTTGATTAAAAGATTGAGATAACTTTTCGCAAGTGTTAAAAACACCTCTTAATATTTTTGCAAATGATATTTACGATATATATATTTTTTATATAATAATAGGTGACAAACGCGCACAGTCTACCTGCGCTGGTAAATGGATACAGTGGGTATACTGCCCATAGATATCTACATTTGTCCTCGATTAAGAATCAATATGCAGATGCGCTGTCACCCCTGAGGACTAAGATGGAATGCCTTATATCCAGTAAAAACGTTCTCCAGTTATCTACACTTACCCCATGAAACATAGCAACATTAAGGCAGTACCTATTTTACACTGGTATTCTTTGAGAGCGTGCTACAACCATAATGTAGCTAACACATGGCTCTACCATGTACAATTAAAGTAAATTATAATATTTATCTTTAATACTACAAACTCCATCATCAACATAATAGTATAAAGGAAGTTGTCCTATAATTTTAAAAAAAAACACAAATTAAGGTAGAAGTAATAGTCCGAGAGCTAATGACGCATTTTCTCATGAAGTGTTTGATGCATCATGAAACTTTGTGGAAAAGTATCAGTCCACTCCATTAGCAGGTATTTAACTGTTTGCCTGGCCCATCTGGGTACACCTGGTAATGCGAATACAGGTAAGTCTCAAAAAATTTCCTTCAAAAAAATTTTTTTGATTCAAATGTTAGTAGTGATTATCCGTCAGCTAAGTTGATATAGAATTAAGAATCTATCTGAATTGTTATCAGAAAAATGCTGCTGGCTTGCCTGCTTCATTTCCCTCTTTCGTCTCTTATGGTACCCACGGGATAATATGGGTAGTGAATCCCTTTATACCGCCCTTAAACAGCTTAAAGGCTGATTAATACAACATAATTAGCATAGGAGCCCGACCTGGGTTATTAACATCCTCACACCTATTTCCGTAATTAAGGGGTATTGCAACCACTGGGGTATAAAATGGAAAGGTAGGATAGCCAGTATAATTACAGAGGGTTAATTTCGTACGTTTCAGCCTTCAAATGAACATACCATTTATTGTGTAGTGAACTTGTTCACTCTAACATACATAGAAAACTAAACTAAGGATACATTTTAATAAAAGAGTATATTAATATTACAAAATCGTTAAGACCTATCGAAAAATCGTTAAGAAATAGATATAATGTATACACCTTTGTCTAGATTTAAGTATTTGATCCATAAACATTTCAGAAATGTGTTATAAAATTAGTAGATTTAATTTAATATCAATATTATATATAGAATGTAAGCATGAAATCCACAAACTGTAGCTATATCAAATCTGGTTTTCCATGTATATTTATTATCATATAACTATCTGTTTTCAATTTTTTTCAAAAAATCACTTCGCTATTTATGTAAGTTGTGGTTACCTGTAAGAAGATGAACACATAGCATGTAGTCGCATTGTTAAGTTATATTTTTGTTAGTATTGTGTATCGTCTGTTGGTGATCCAAATAAAGAGAAAAAAGAAAGACCTCCTGTAAGTCAACATGGACGGAAATATCGAATAAAAATTTTGTTGACGAATAGACTTAATTCCATTGTATAGTAAAAGCCCTTTTATTCTTTTTAATCGGCCCGCAAAAGTCTATTGGAGAATTTAACTTATTCGTCACGCTTGGCAGATTGACAATTACAGTATCAGACTAGCACATTTAATGCTGCTACCCAACTTTCCAACTTTCTTAATCGGTGTCGGTCTGGGTGTTACGTCCGGAATAAAATAATATTTTGGGGATTTCACATTCTATACACTATATTATCATAGCACCTACTTCAGAATATAAATAATTTTATTCCTTTTATTTTTTAATGTCGGTTTATACTTTTTCTTAAAAAAATTATCAGTTTGGGTGGACTAATGAATATCCGCTCCGTGATGCAGTGGCTTAGCAATGAGTTGCTGTGCTGGAAGCCGCGGGTTCGAATCCAGCACGGATCAAGTATTTGTATGGCCTACAAATAATTGTTCACTCTATGCTCAATGACCTCAATAGTGTCTCCTAACGGACAGGTCTAAAGATGAACATGGACAAAACAAAAATCTTTAACGTCCATGTCACACCTATGCCGGTAGTTGTTGGGAGCACTAAGCTCGAAGTTGTTGACGAGTATGTTTACCTGGGACAAATAGTCCGACTAAGTAAGTCCAACTTCGACCGAGAGGTCAATCGACGAATTCAACTCGGCTGGGCAGCGTTCGGGAAACTACGACACATCTTCTCGTCAGACATTCCTCAAAACCTTAAAACGAAATAGTACAAACAATGCGTGTTGCCAGTGATGACTCCACGGATCCGTAGATCGGAGGACCACGTCCTTCACTGCTGGCCGTATGAGGAAGCTCAAGGTCGCTCAGCGAGCTATAGAGAGGGCTATGCTCGGGGTGTCTCTGCGTGATAAACTTAGAAATGAGGATATCCGCATTAGAATCAGAGTTACCGACATAGCCCAACGGATTAGTAAGCTGAAGTGGCAGTGGGCCAGACATATAGCTCGAAGAACCGACAACCGATGAGGAAGAAAAGTTCTCGAGTGGCAGCCTCGTACCAGTAGGCGAAGTGTAGAGTGACCCCCGACTAGATGGAGTGACGACCTGGTGAGACATGCAGGAAGTCGATGGATGCAGGTGGCTTAGGACCGTGCTTTGTGGTATTCCTTGGGGGAGGCCTATGTTCAGCAGTGGAATTGTGAAGGGCTGTAATGATGATGATGATGATGATCCCTTATTTTGCCACCCTTAGGGGTAAAATTATTTCTCAATGTTTTAATGGATCCTCACTTAAAGTATAACTTATATAATAAAAAAAGAATCATCAAAATCTGTTGTGGCGGGTGGAAGGAAAAGGGGAGATCTCCCGCCGCGCAAGGTGTTCTGCCCGGGGAACGGCCAACGCTCCGAGTGGTAGTTCGGAGCTATTCTATATACTGCTTTAACTTCGGAACTTTGTTAGCGCGATTTAGGCTTCGATGTGTTTCGCTTGTGGCGCGACGACAGTGCCGCCACATCACCCCTCTGCTCAGACTGGACGTCGATAGTGCAGTCCGATTGCCGGTGCGTCCTTAAAGCCGTTGGTGAATGCATGCTGTGTGCGTAAGGGCAAGTGACGCCGGTGCGAACGATATGCCGGTGTGTAATGCATGTCGTACTATACACTTGCAAGTGATGCCGGTGAGAACGATGAGCCGGAGCAAGTGCCAGGGATTGCCTTGTAGTCAGCGGTGAGTCGAGAAGAAGGCAAGTAATCTGCGAGAGTGCCTTGAAGCAGAGGCGAACAGTAAGGCTCAGAGCCGTGCCAAACCATGTAGCGCAGAGAGTAGCTTGAAGGAACAGGAAGCATTATTATTCCAGTGCTGCGATGAACCTTTGTAAAGCTAGATGGCTTGCATAATGTGAAGACTGCAGACAATATCTGCTCGGAGCGAATTTATGGGGTACTTGAGGACGATGAAGGGATGAAGGTGTAGTTTCCGAAGGTTTGTTGGTTGTGTGTTCATATCACGTCGGTTGGTCACCACTGTATCGGATGGAACAAAAAGGGGAGATCTCCCGCTGGGCAAGGTGTTCTGCCCGGGGAGTGGCCAACGCTCCGAGTGGTAGTTCGGAGCTATTCTATATATACTGCTTTAACTCCGGAACTTTGTTAGCGCGATTTAGGCTTCGATGTGTTTCGCTTGTGGCGCGACGACAGTGCCGCCACACTGTTCACAATTGCCTAAGATATCGCGTAACATGTAGGTACAGTCGAATTGTAGCCTCCTCCTTTTTCGAAGTCGGCTAAAAAGTGATGGCTATACAATGTAAATAGAATAGTATAGAATAATTTCGTATTCAATATGGATTATAAATGATTCTTAATGAAAGTAATTTTACAACTGGTTCGGAAAAAAAACTTCTGTCCTTGGAAGAACCAGGCAGAAACCCAGCGGAACATTTTACCACATTAACATAATACAATATACTTATTAAGTAGGTTGTACAAACCCATATTCCATAGTCTCTTCTAACGACACCAACGGGACGAAATGGGGTAATTGATTCCTTTGCGCTGCTACCACATAACCAAGTAAAAACTTCACACCTTTGATTAAGCCTTACATTACACAAAATATTTTATTGAATATTACGTTTCTAAACAGTAAACTGAAAATTAATTAGACTGATAGGCCATTGTTTATTAAAGTGTTCTCTAGAGCGAAAATGTTTAATTAAAAATTTGTCAGGCTTTTATATCCTTTAAGGGAAATATTTTATCGTAAGTCAAAACTCAAAAATTATTTTACAAATTTCATTGTATATTTTTTAATATAACTTCATATTAAAATTACACACAAATATTTCTGTAAACGAATTAACCGTAAACAGATTAGAATCGGCTCCCCACTAGATGGTGTGAACACCTGGTAACAGATGTCGTGAAATCGTGCTTTTGGACTTCCTTGGATTATAAGCAGTGAACTAGTGAAAGGCTGTATTAATTATGATGACGATTCATTTGAATATTATTTTATGAGCTTCACTCATTGAAATCAAGCACGTCATTTTGTTTACGGGTAAACACATATTCCTAACAGCGGGCGGACAGATTGAGGCTTACGGAAACATTTTTTTCTTATACGGTGGCGTATGCAAAGATACGGGTGTGTTTTCATCATACAATCAAACTTAATGCAGATATCCTTCTTCTTACTAGTCCGACCAATATTATAAATGTAAAAGTTTCTGAAGATGCATGGATTTTTGTTAACCTTTCACTCAAAAACTGCTGAATGGATTTTACTTAAACTTTACAGTGTTATAGCTCATACATCAGAATAACACATTAGCTACAATTAATAAAGGTTTTGTGTAAATTGTCCAAAATATAACTATAAACGATAAGTAAGTTTGAAAAAAATTTATCATCTGCGAGCTATTTTAACGTTGTTCACGTTGGCATCCCGCAAAACCTGTAAATCAATTTAGATTGAACTTTCACTGGCAGATATCTGATGTTACGAGTATAAGGAGTATTTTAGACAACTTTTATTTTAGGGTTCCGCAAAAGAATTCCACGGGGGCGAACTTGCAGGGAAGACCTAGTTTATTCATAAAATAGAATGACTAAACGTAACATAATATTTTACTGTATCTTAAAACCGGCTAGCAAAAATGTGACTACTAATTTTTTTTTTAACTTAATTGGCTAAACTGTATTTTAAAAACAAGTGGTAAAGTTTTAAACAACCGACTTCAATATAAATATAATTTATAGTTGATATTTTTAAAACCGCTCCATAGATTTCGATAAAATTTAAGTGAGACCACCTGGGAAGACCCTTTGAAACAAAAAATAATTTCCAAGTCGGTTCAGGCTTCTTTGAGTAATCGGTGAACACACATAAAAAACATTCCGAAGAATTGCAAAACTTCTCCTTTTTGAAGTCGGTTGATAAAAATAGTGTGAACTCTCCATAACGAATCTTATTGCAATATTCGATTCTTGTTTATTTTAGGTTTATCCTTTGATTCTAGTTTTATTATCAGAACCGCTAAAACCTGGTTTTATATTGGTATTCTTGGAGCCGTTTTAACCCCTGCTACCAACTATTGTATCACATGGACAATGATAACGGGATGAGATTGGTCGCTGCCATATCTTACATCTTAAAGTACATCACCGCCACATGTATCATACTTATGAACAGTTGCTTCTTGTAGAACTGCTCTACTGCAGTTTGCAACACATTTACTAACTTTAATTGTGAGTTTTTTATTCCTTTTTGCAATTTTATTAAAGAACATGCCTTGATTACTATTCCTTTTTATTTACGATTAATTATATATTTTTTTTATAGAATAAGGGTAACAAACGAGCAAACAGTCCACCTGATGGTAAGTCGTTGCTGTCACCCATAGACATCTACATTTATCCTCAATAAAGAATGAAAATGAAGATGCGTCGTTACCCGTGAAGACTAAAGTAGAATGTCTCTTTTCCAGTAAAAAGGTTCTCCGGTTCTCTACACTCACCATACGAAACATAGCAGTGTGGTGCTGGTGTAACCATAACTCCTCCCTCTTCGAATGCAAATTTCGCATACAATGTAAGAGCTTAGACTTATGTGTCCAAATTACAACAATGAGAATAATTAAAACTAATATAACATAGAGTAGTACAGTAGCTATACTAACACTTTTCTTTTTCACTAAGCTTTCACTTTCAATTTCCACTATTTCACTTTTCAGTTTGTACGAGAGATATTTTAGTTCGTCCAAATTAACGCGATTTAAATTTACTGTTTTCTTCGCATTTGTAGGCTGCTTTATCAATTTGGGTAGAATTAAAATAGGTGTCACCTTATATTGCAGTTTTCCTGAGTAGTACGAGATCGTTTCCGGTGTAATTTAATGTTGCCTAATTTTATCTCACAGTTTTCATCGATTTCCAAGAGGTAAGTGCCCTTTACAGCATTTCTTTGAGTGTCATCGCCACACGTTTTTGTAAGCACTATTTCATTTTGTGTAATTAGGATCCAGTTAATAGGACCAATCTTAACACTTTCCAGCTCTACTATTGATAATTTACAAATACTAACATTTGATGCGAAGTTCATAAGTTGTTCTATGCATGTGTTTTCAGGATACTGCACGATATCAATTTCCTCACACAGGAACTACTTTGCTGCTAACTCCTGACATGGGTCATTTAAGGGTAAGTACGTATCTTTCCCCATGAGGTAAGAATATTTGGGAAAAATAACAGTTGTTCTATTATAGGTGGGATCAAACATAGGTAGGGTATACATTTTAAAATAAGTGTATTATCAGTCAGAGGGATTTTCATGATGAACGTTATTTGGTTTTCTTTTACATAGGCCTTAACAGACATAGATCTTTCTAAATTATCTAAATTGTTTTCAGTAATAGGATACAATAAACTATTTGTTTGAGATATTAATAATAATTCAGTGGAGTTAACAATGGCTTGGTGTAGAACGTGAAGTTTAGTAAATGCTAATGCCGTTTCTATTTCGCTTAAAATTAAGTATATAGTTCAAAAATTATTGATATATGATCCTCTGAATCATTATTTTCGTCGGCCTCTATTATAGAATTTTCTTGTATGGATTCATCTTCATAATAATTGTCGTATGTTTCCTCATATATGTAATTTTGAGGAAATTCGTAGGGATAGCATGATGGACAAATTTCTTAATCGTTTAGGCGGAAATCTGGTTGAAAAGGCTTTGGAGGGGCAGTTCTCATAGGAACATCAGTATCATTAGTAACCGGCTTATTGTGCACATTATTATTATTAGGATAATTTAAACGCTGAGAGTTACCAAACTGTTGTGGTAACATTGGTTGCATGTAGCCCGGGGGTCTAAATCCAAAGTTTGGTCGGTATCCAAAATTAGGTCGGTATCCAAACTGAGGTGGATGATATTGCTTAGGGAATCTCATTTGCTGTTGAGGCTTATTTTGTGGTAACGGAATCCTCATCTGTCTACTATTTGGAAATGCCTAACTTAAATTGAGGTGGTATTCCGATATTCTTCCTAGGGGGTTGGTTTTGTGTTAACATTGATCTAAAACCTGTAGGCTGTGTTGGCATTGCAAACTTAAACGATGGTTTTTGCACTAGTGTACTACGAGATTGTGGCTTAGACGTATGGCTAGACTGTAACATTTTACTACGCATCTGATATTGGTCATAGAAGTTTACTTCTTCTAGAACTATACTTAATGCTTCTTCTAGTGTACTGGGTGTTTTCAACCTAACAATGCGCACCATATTTTCGGATAAATTATATAAGAAAACCTGTAGAGCGGTGTTATTATAAATAACAATTTTACTTATTTTTAAGTTTTTATCACCAATTTGATTAACCTTCGATAATACTCGTAGCACTGATTTAACGGATTGTATACGACCACAAAAATCTGTATAATTTTCATTTTGGTGTTTCTTTAAAGTTTCTAATTCTATGGCTAAAGATTCCTCGCTACGTTGGTCGCCGAAGTGAGTTAAAAAAATTCCTTGAATTCGGGCCACGTCTCTATATCTTCCCGTTCACTGATAAGCGACGCAGCCTCGCCTGTTAGACGACTATAAATGATTTGCTTTATATATTCATTTTGCACATCGGATGATTTAAAGTTATTTATTATATATTCACATTTACTCAAAAATAAATTTAAATGTCGCTTATCGCCGCTAAATGTTAGTATTATTTTAGTTAATTCATTAGGGATAAGTTTAATTTCCTACATTTATAATAATTTATTAACTGGTTCTACATTAAAAAAAATTATTATAACTCTACCAGTTCCACAAATGTTGTAAGGAAAATTCGGGTATAAGTACTAATCTTTTATGTATTAACGTGTCGAGTAAACTTTAAATTAACAAACACATGTAGACACAATAAGAACTTAATATAATGTATAATACTTAATATAATATACTCTATAACTTTATTGAGTAATATGGGACTTAATATTATGTACGTATTACAAATAAAGTAATATTATTTTAATTTTTATTTAAATAATAGTTATTTATTGCACTTTATACTTTATAAAATCTACGTAGGATTAGTATTTGAAATCCAAATAACAGTCAAAATGGAAAATGTCTAATTCCAAGTTTACTAAGGGATATGAAGGAGGTGAAGAGTCGTACTCACCAGCCCGCAGTGACCATCATCAGCTTCACAGCTCCTGATTCTCGACGAATCTGTTTTGGTTCGCTGGATCACCACGCTGTATGGATCGGTGATCCTACCGGCTGTGCCAGTCAAGTTGCGGGAGCTGCCGAGAGCTTTATAAAACTAAATACAAACTACGACTTTAAACTATATATAAACTTCGTGTTCACAGAGTGAGATGTGAATTTATTCTGTCCATTGTCTTTTACAATTTTTAATCCTATGCTTACAGTCTACTTAAATTACTACATACTCAGCGTTTGTGTATTTATGCTAATGGACGCTTTATCTGCATTATGAGTGGTGCTAGTGTAACCATAACTAGCTACCATTTTATGCTGGTATTCTGTGAGAGCGTGGTCCTTCCCCGGTCGAGCCGACCCATTCGTGCTACAACTATACTACTAATATAGCTGCAGCATGGCTCTACCACGTCAAAACCATACATATTGCAACCATTAAAGCCATGATAACGAAAATAGGATACCTGCGAAGTTCCTTTCGCCGATGCTTCTTCCAATAGAGGAACCCTAATTTGAAACTGTATTATATTAATAAGTATTTTGACGTTTAACAAACAAAATTTTAATTTCGAATTAAAAAAAATATCTAAGTATCGAATAATAAAGTTTTCTTTTCATTTAACCTATTCGCCAAGGAGATAAAATATAGTTCGTATAAAAATTACTTACCTAATTTAACTGAAGTCTTCCACCTAAAGTATTATTAAGAGTATAGAGACTTGTCTGACTTAAGACTTATGTTTCGTAAAACTTGTAACATCTAAACTTTTAATTTTAAGAATTCTCTTGGAATTTTCACATTTTATTATATTTAAGTTCTACTTTGAGGGCTTCAAATCCTTATTCAAAAATAAAGCCTTTGTAGTTGTGAAGTCGCTAAATGATTAATACCACTCACCGTTATTATAATTTTTTGAACCCAAATGTCTAATACTCGTACTTTATTAACAAATTGTTTTGAAGTGATTATTTGTATGCTATACATAAAACTAATTTAAAAGATAGAAACACGTTACAGCTGTAGTATGGCTATGACACGAATCGGTCGGCTCGAACAGGTAAGGACTACGCTTTCACACAATACCTACCAGCCTAAAATATCGGTATAATACCAATGTGCGTCGTATCGTTGACGATAACTATAGACCCTACTTACTGGTAAAGATTTAAAAACAATTGACAGCTTACGAGATATCTACAATATATTATGACAATTAAACTGTAATTGCCTCGTAGTTGCAACATAAAAGATTCCATCTCCCCACTTCGTCCAGTGGGTGTCGTAAGAGTTGGAAAATATGAAAAAATCCTATAGCTATCGATAAGTGAGGTTTGGAAGGTTAGGTCAGTAGAAGGTGCGTTACTTGCTTCAAAGCGATCGTCAATCCGTTTGTCAAGCGTCACGATTAAGGCAAATATTCCCTACAACTTAGGAGGCCCATGTCCAACTGTGGACTTTTACAAGTCAATAAAAAAGAAACAGACTGTAATTATAATTTACGTATAATTTTATGAATGATAATTGATCGAAATCCCTAGTCATGTTCTAAGTTTGTCTCTACATAGGTCAGTCTCACGGCATGCTCTAGTCGCTTACACAAAGAAAACCTAATGCTTGAAGCTTTGGCTCGTAGTTGCAACTTATTTAAGGCTTGTTATGAATTTTTCCTTAAACAGTAACATTGATATTATATCTGATAGGTCTTATAATGTAAGGTATACCTATATATTTAAATCTCTTCGAATGTAAGAAATAAAGTAGATTGAAAATAATTCGCAAATCTTTAACTTTACTCGTATAACTATATAAAATTTTTTGTTTAATTATGATATTTGTTTAGTTTTTTGGATATGATTAGATTTATTTAAATTTCTTGAGACTGGCATTTGAGGTTCAAATTAGCATAGTTTCCTCCTACACCCCACATTTCTTTTTAACCGGCTTCAAAAAAGGAGGAGGTACTCAATTCGGCTGTTTTATTAGTGTTACATCAGACCTTTTTTTTAGGTGTTCCGATTTTGATGATTGTTTTTTTTATTTAAAAACTGGTGCTTCTCATGTGGTTCTATATACGTTTGATCAAGATCTTACCAGTAGTTTTTGAGTTATCTTTAATAATGCGTATTTATTTGAATTCGGCTACATTGATGATGTACTCATTTTATTCATATTGTAGTCGGTTGTACAAAATGTTTAATTTTACCACTTTTTTAGTAATAAGGATGCTAATAAACCAAACAACATAAAAATCAATTTATTTATTATACACGCAAACATAATATTAAAACGATATTCAAAAAGTGTAGTCGTTACAAAATTGCTCCATGTATGTATGCACAACAATTAACTTAACAATCAATTTAACAATTCGACAGGAATATTAAAACATATAAATAAAAAAAAACATAGGTTTAAATTATAAAACACTTACCTTATTACATTTACATACTTACACCTATATATTGTTAGAAACGATTCCAGTATCGTTTTCTAAAAAGCAGGAATATTACACCTATTTGTGATATTCATATTTCCGAATTATATAATATGAATACTTAAAATACACCTGAAAAAGTCAGCGACAACTGGGTTCATTAAGCACGCGTGTAAATTGCTCTGCAACATGAACGTCGCTCGTTACCCGCTTGTGAAATTACGGTAATGCCAGCTTGTCATTGTTATAATTAACAAACATAACATTTCCTCTAGTGGCAATTGCTGTACTTTTATTATATCATGTTAACGTGGTAGAGCCATTCTGCACCTATAGTAGTAGTATAGTTGTAGCACGAATGGGTCGGCTCGACTGGGACAGGACTACGCTCTCACAGAATACCAGCGTAAAATAGCAGCTCAATGTTGCTGTGTTTCGTATGGTGAGTGTATGAACCAGCAACCATTTTTGCTAGAAATGAGGTATTCCATCTCGGTTCTCGGGGGTGACAACGAATTTGCATTTTCATTCTTAATCGTGACTTCGGATCACAGTGTGCTCTAACCATCAGACGGAATGTGTGCTCATTTGTCACCCTTATTCTAATAAATATATACAAATAAATAAAAATGAAGTGTCTGCTTGTAATGTCAAATCAACAGACTTTTACTACAAGCATATGAAAGTGTATACGGTACTTATAACAAATACACATATTTTAAATTTTTGTCTGGGACAAACAAACAGACAGATGTCTGTTTGTTTGTTCCAGCTAATCTCCGAAATGGCTGGACCAAATTTGACGGGACTTTTGCTGGCCGTATAAGGAAGCTCAAGGTCGCTCAGCGAGCTGTCTAGAGAGCTTCGCTCGGGGTTTTTCTTGGTGATAAACTTAGAAATGAGGATATCTGCAGTAGAACCAGAGTAACCGACATAACCCAACGAATGAGTTAGCTGAAGTGGCGATGGGCCGGCCATATAGCTCGAAGAACCAACAACCGGTGGGGGAGGAAGGTACTCAAGTGGCAGCCTAGTACCGGTAGGAGAAGTGTGGGATGGCCCCTCACTAGATGGAGTGATGACCTGGTGAGACATGCAGGAAGCCGATGGTTGCATTTGGCTCAGGGCCGTACTTTGTGGCATTCTTTGGGGGAGGCCTATGTTCAGCAGTGGACTTGTGAAGGGCAGTAATGAATGGTATTAATTAAATGTTTTCTTTTACCATTCTAAGCCAGTGCTTAGCGACTATTCCTCCTGATGGTGAGCGGTGGTTCAGCCGAAGATGGTAAAGCGCACTGACTTAACAAAAACCTATTCTCTTTTATAATATATACTCTTTCCATGACGACAGCCACATTATAATCGGCTGGAAGGACGATGCTGGCAACTTATTCAACGAACGATGAAACAAACCATTTGGTTCAAATGCGTTATAAGTCGACAATGAATGGGTGGAGACTGACCAAACTTCTGATTGTCCATTGGTGAAAGGAAGAGAAAGGAATAAAGTTATACAATTATTGCGCATACTCTCCGAATGTATCCTGCAGAAAACAGTTGGGCTGGCTACTTTGCTTCTGTGTCTGAAACAAGTGAGATTTATTTTGACTGGTTGCATTGTAATCGCGCTGTGCTGTATGTGTTGAGCTGATAAGGATTATAAACGTAAGTAAAACAACCAATTCCATGAACATTACAATAAAAGAAACCTTCAAGAAAAGAGCCTACTCCTTTTTAAAAGGCCAGCAACGCATCTGCGATTCCCCTGGTTACCCTGGTGTTGCAGTTGTTCATTGGAGGCAGTAGTCACTTACCATCAGGAGCGCCGCATGCTTGTTTGCCCCCTCTCCTATAAAAAAAAACTCCCACATTATATTCCTTTTAACAATCACCACATAGATTTTATCCTTAAAATTTGTTTATTCAAACGAGAGATCGATAAGTCTGATGCTGCTATCAACATTCTATCTGGCAATTAAGGTGAATCCTTCCTACATTAAGAAGCGTCTCTACACAGTAGTAAAAGGATAGGGAAGAGAAGGTGAGAGACATGAAATAATAAACCATTTTTAGTCACCACTGCAAGTTTGGAAAAATAATAATTTCTTCTATTACTCTAGTAATAAAACTAAATAAGTTACATTTTCTGCCGACTTCCAAAAAGGAGACTGTACTCAATTCAACGGGTATGTTTTTTTTGTATGTCTGTTACCTCATAACTATTTACTGGGTAGATCTATTTCGATGATTGTTTTTGTATATGAAAGCTGATACTTCTCGTATGGTCCCAAATGAATTTGATCAAGGTTAGACTGATAGTTTTTGAGTTATTTGAGTTATTATTAATAACTTATATTGAAGTCGGCTGTACAAAATTTTTAATTTTAAATTATTCTTATTATCTTGCTTGAAAAAAGTCAAACGATTTGAAATTAAATACTTAACATTTTATTACGTCCTTATTTTTTCCATTTGTTAGAATTATTGTCTCTCCTACGCCATTTCCAAATTTTATCTGTCGGATTACATAGCCCCCATTATTTGTCAATCATACTTATCTTACTACGTTGTGCTTCTGTGACTTGCTAATGATAAGAATTTGAGTATACATATTTTTTTTTACATTTATACAACGGTTTTGATATTTTTTTAAAATACTGATTAGAAAACTATTTGAAGAATTTCATTTATTTAAAAAACATTTTAAAGGAGTGTTAGAGGATCTTGTATTAAAAATTCCGTGCGATTTTAATAATACACGATTATTTCTTTCACTAATTTCCCAATAACAAATAAGTTTCTTCAATGTTTAAATAATATTGTGTTAGTAAATTCACAAAATATATTTTGTGAGTTTTGTGAGAGAGGTGTAAGACAGGGTGACGTCATATCCCCGAAACTCTTTACCGCTGCATTGGAAGACGTTTTCAAGCTTCTGGACTGGAAAGGGTACGGTATCAACATCAATGGCGAGTACATCACTCACCTTCGATTTGCCGACGATATAGTCCTTATGGCAGAATCGCTGGAGGGCCTAAGCACTATGCTCAATGACCTCAATAGTGTTTCCCAACGGATAGGTCTTAAGATGAACATGGACAAAACAAAGATTATGTTTAATGTCCATGTCACACCTATGCCGGTAGTTGTTGGGAGCACTAAGCTCGAAGTTGTTGACGAGTATGTTTACCTGGGACAAATAGTCCGACTAGGTAAGTCCAACTTCGACCGAGAGGTCAATCGACGGATTCAACTCGGCTGGGCAGCGTTCGGGAAGCTACGACACATCTTCTCGTCAGACATACCTCAAAACCTTAAAACGAAATTGTACAACCAGTGCGTGTTGGCAGTGATGACTTACGGAACTGAGACGTGGTCCTTCACTGCTGGCCGTATGAGGAAGCTCAAGGTCGCTCAGCGAGCTATGGAGAGGGCTATGCTCGGAGTTTCTCTGCGTGATAAACTTAGGAATGAGGATATCCGCAGTAGAACCGACATAGCCCAACGAATTAGTAAGCTGAAGTGGCAGTGGGCCGGCCATATAGCTCGAAGAACCGACAACCGATGGGGAAGAAAGGTTCTCGAGTGGCAGCCTCGTACCGGTAGGCGAAGTGTAGGGCGTCCCCCCACGAGATGGAGTGACGACCTGGTAAGACATGCAGGAAGTCGATGGATGCAGCTGGCTCAGGACCGTGCTTTGTGGCATTCTTTGGGGGAGGCCTATGTTCAGCAGTGGAATTGTGAAGGGCTGTAATGATGATGATGATGATGATGATTTTGTTAAAAGATTTCGATTAAATTAAGTTTATTAACAATGATAACTCATTAAAGAGATATAACAATTATATGTATAATATTATAAATCGTCACTGCATGGAGTGACAACCTGTTGGAAATGAAGAAAGTCGGTGGACGCAGGTATTTATCTTATATATCTTGATGAAATAAAATAAATTAAATTTATTTCTAAGATGTTAGAAAATAAAATTTCGTTAATTATATAACTTTTATTTCAAAACTACTACTTTTATTTCAAAACCTTTTGAAATGAGATTCTTCTGACAGGAGGAGAAACGGTGTAAGAAAATCAATATTACATCGCACTTAACTTAATGTTACATACCAAGGTATACAGGAAATAAAAATACAGATATAACTGCAACTTTTCTTATATGATCTACTCAAAAAAACGATTAATAATTTGGAGCTTATCAGTACAAGTAACAAGTAGAAAAATTATGTTCAAAATTATGACGCATGGGGGCCCCATTGACCATATCTGATGGCAAGTGAATGCTTTATCCAATAGATATATATTTCTACCCTCTAGTAAAAGGTAAAAAGCATAAAAGAAATGAAAGCTAAAAGAAAGAATCGTTATCATCTCTGAGGACTAAGGAGGAAAATCGAATGCCTAGATACCAGAAAAATGGTCTGTGCTTCTCTACACTTACGATACGAAATACAGAAGCATTAAGCTAGTATTTTACGCTGGTATTCTGTGAGAGCGAGATCTTTCCCAGTCGAGCCAACCCGTTCGTGCTGCAAAAATAATATAGCTGCAGCGTGGCTCTACCGCGTTGAATCGTGTAGTGTTTGATTCGGGCCTATGTTCAGCAGTGAATTTGTAATAGCCTCCATAATGTATAATTTACGAAGAAATTAGAATTGCAATAACAGTGGTCTAAATTCTGTTTGAAATTCTATTCCGGAAATGCATTTGTAATATTTTTATTTTAAAATTGTAACTTTTTATTTATGCAACTTAACGTAACTTTTTATTTAAATTTCCGGTAGCCACATTTTTTGATTTTCAAACTCAAAATTTAATAAGCATTTCATTTCTTAATTCCGCCCTAATTAAAACTTGTGCTATTCTCTACCACTCACCGCTGGCATCTTAATGAATTCGGGCAACCTAAGGTCATAATTAACAAAGTTGGGAGATTAAAATAACTCTTCTGCTCTCACAGTTTTATAAGTGTTTTCCACTGTTGAAATATTATACAAAATGTTAGATATGCACTAATAAAATTAATAAACTTAATAATATGTCATGCAGTTGATCGCTTCAATAGATAGTGTGGCCTAGACTAAAATTGAATAAAAACCTATAAATGAGTATGTTTAACTTAACTATATTAATTTTTATCAACATTAAATAGCAGAATTATACAGCTGTTACCTATTAGTAACCAATCCACACCATATCAAGTGGGAATTACTCCACGGCTTGACTTATTTTGCAATAAATATCTACTTGAAAAATGATTTATTATGTACATAAATTTTGCATTTTATACGTGGTAGAGCCAAGTTGCAGCTATATTATGATTGTAGCATGAATGGGTTGGCTATACCGGGGTAGAACCACGCTCTCATAGAATACCAGCGTAAAATAGCAGCTTAATGTTGTTGTGTTTCGTATGGTGAATGTAGAGAACCGGAGACCCTTTTTACTCGAAACGAGGCATTTCATCTTATTCCTCAGTGTGACAACGCATCTGCATTTTGATTCTTAATCGAGGATAAATGTATGTCTATGGGTCACAGCATCCACTTACTATAAAGTGGACTGTGTGCTCGCTTGTCACACCTATTCTGTAAAAAAAATGTAAATTTCGCAATATCAAAATATTTTTCCTCAATTTCCTATAATGACGGCTACGTGGCGCAGTGGCTTAGCAATGAGCTGCAGTGCTGAGGGCCGCGGGTTCAAATCCTGAACGGAACAAGTATTTGTATGGCCTACAAATGATGGTGACGACGGATGTCTGAGTGTACAAGTATTATTGTTATTACTATATAAATTTTAGAAACAAGGTAATCCAATAAATAAGCATTTTGATGACGAATAAATACAGAAAAAGTTATAGGGAAATGTGATACAAAAACTAAAAATAAAGTAAGTCAACTAATAAAAAAAACTGTTGTGAAAATGCCTACTGTAAAGTAAATCCATATAATATGAACCGTAATGTGTAGAAATAACTCTTAATTTGCACATTTGCACAAAAAAGATATTAAAAGTTTCTTACCGGTTCTTCTTTGCGATGTTCTTGTTTTCCGATCCGGTATTGATTTTGATGCTTCTTTTAGTGATATTACTTGATTTTGCCATTAGGTTTTGGTACTCATATTTAGTACAAGATATTGACTGTCTACAATGAGGAGTTTAAGCAAAAAACATACGCCACCGGCCGAGGGTTTTCCGATTATCACCCTTTCTGCTTCTGCCGGCCGCGTCCCGTGCTTGTCTGCTCAAAACCGCGAACGACGCTTCGATCGACGCGTGATTTCATCGGTAAAGAATAAAATCTGTAAAGAATGATTGTCCTGTCTTACAAAAATTTATTTCTATCCTGTTACACACCAACATTGAGTAGCCCTGCCTGAATAGTCGTGTACTTTAGAGAATTAGCTCAGTACGTTGTTTACTCACCCTCAGTGAACAGTTTTCAAAAATTGAATTGAGAAATAACTGAAAAACAATGAGCATTAATAATAATATAGATTTTATATGCATCAAAAATCTGATTCTATCTACTATAATATGATTTATGTACATCTTTTGCCATTACAGTCTTTGAAAGTACACTACTGAACATAGGCCTCCACATAGGCTGCCTTATTATATTAGGCTGTTTGGCAATCGCTGGTTTTTATTATTTTGAGTTGTAATCATGAAGATGCTGCTGCTCGTCTGCTATTACAGTTTCCTCTAACTCCACTACACGGTTAATATAGATGTTCCAATGTGTATAAAGAACTTATGTAGCTAATTATGTGATAGCCTATTAATATAATAAAAAAACATGTGTAATTATCGTGGAACACTCGGTTGGAACGAAGTTCCTTTCGTAGTATATTATTACTGATAAACGTATTATATTATTGACTAGCTGTCCCTCGCGACCTCGTCCGCTTGGAATTTACTACGATTTTAAGGGTTTTAATTTTCTTGCACAGAACCCTGATTCTTTTTCTAAAATAAAAGAATACTAAGTTACTCCTTATAACATCAGGTATCTGCCAGTGAAAGTCCCGTCAAAATCGGTCCAGCCGTTTCGTAGATTAGCCGGAACAAACAGAAAGACATAAATGTTAAAAAATTTCTTTTTATTATTAGTACCGGTTATACTTTCATATGCATATAGTAAAGCTAAAATGCATATAGCAAAGCTGTTATTTAAACATTACCAACAGACACTTCAATTTTATTTATTTGTATAGATTAACAAATGCAAATAAATGAATTATTAGCATTTATTAAAATGAAGCGTCATTTAAAATAATATTTCTTTCATGGCAAGATACGGAAAAGTGCAAGGGAGATAGATATTATTCTATCTCACTCGCACTATAGAAAGGGGGTCGTGACGCAAAAATCTTACACTTTTTCTGGCCTAGCCCCCATCCGCCAAATTTGTTGCGTGCGATTACTTCGTTCCAAAAGTATTATTAATAATTCATATTCACATTGATACCGCCCCTGTATTACATATTATATAAACTTAAACACATAGTCGCCGTGTAGAAGCGGTCAAGAATATCCACTACCCCATATCTTTCCGTGGGTGTCGTAAAAGGCGACAAAGGGAAACAGGCAGGAGATGGGCAGCAGCATCTTCCTGATAGAGGCTGAAATTACAATAAAAAAAAAAGCGGTTACCAACCCGCTCGCCAAGCGTGGCAACTATGGCAAATACCCCCCTATGAAGAGAGTAAAAAAGAGACGGACTCCAGTCCCCGGCGGCCCCACTATTCCTGGCTACGGTGGCAACCATGGTAACGGCGGGGCAGGGATTGCTGAGAATCTCCGGTGGAGGTTCGGTTGCCACCTTAGACGAATCGACCTGGTAACGTACATCGCACGCACCCTGAGGACTGACGAGAAGATCGTGGAGCTGGAAGAAGAGATAGACAAGTTACGCTGGCATATTATAGGATTATCCGAAGTCCGAAGAGAGGGGGAGGACACGGTTATCCTCGAATCCGGCAACTTGCTTTGTCACCGGGAGGGCGATCATCTGTCCCTAGGAGGTGTCAGATTTATCGTCCACAAGTCTCTCGTTAACAACGTTGTAAAGATCGAGAGTGTGTTGACGAGGGTTGCGTACCTTATACTCAGAATCACCAAACGGTATTCGCTGAAGGTTATACAGATTTACGCATCAACCTCGGCACACCCCGATGAGGAGGTGGAGGAAATGTATGAGGATATCTCTAGAGCCATGCATTCCTCCAAAACCCAATATACGGTGTTAATGGGAGACTTCAATGCAAGACTAGGCACAAGAGAGAATGGTGAGCTGGAAGTAGGGAAATTTGGATAAGGGCAACGGAAACCAAGGGGCCAGCAGCTGCCTGACTTCATGGAGAAAGAGGGATTTTTTTTATGATGAACTTTTTCTTCCAGAAGCAGCCTCACAAGAAGTGGACTTGGTCGAGCCTCTACGGTTCACCAAAAATGAGATTGACTTCATTATAACGACAACTGTTCAGTGATGTCTCCGTGATCGCAAGGGTGAAAACTGGTAGCGATCACCGAATGCTTAGAGGCACACTGTACCTAATCGTTAAGTTGGAGAGGTCTCGTCTAATGAAGTCAACGCTCCGTTCCCCTCGTGCTCTGTTCCAAAGTCCTGAAACCTTTCAGCTCGAGTTACAAAACCGTTTTCAGTGCCTAGAAAACTGCAATGAAGTGGACGATATGAATGACAAGCTCGTGAAAACTGTCCATGCGGTCGGAGCTAAGTTCTGCAAGACCCGCCGCAGAAGAACACAAAAACTCTCCGATCACACTCTTAATCTCATGGCTGTTAGACGGGAGATGAAGCTACATTCTTCAACAGATTTGACAGCATACAGGCAACTGAACAGACAGATCTCCAAATGCATACGGCGGGACTTGCGCAACTTCAATACAGCTTGTATTGAAGAAGCGATCGAGCGGAACCAAGGCTCCAAAGTCTTTGCCAGAGATCTGTCTTCCAGAAAGAGCCAACTGTCAAAGCTGAGGACCGAGTGTGGCAGGATCGTTTTCGGGGCACCTGAGATTTTGAGTGATATTAAGAGGTTCTATGGACAACTGTACACGTCATCGTTGGAGCCACACGCAAGTGTGAGTAACAATCAAAAAGCAAGTATTATCCGACACTATTTCGAAGATGTCCCGGACGTCAGTCTGAGCGAGATTAGAATGGCTCTCCAGCATCTTAAAAACGGCAAGGCCCTGGGGCCTACGCCTGGGCGAGGATGGAATTACAGCGGAGCTTCTGAAAGCGGGTGGAAAACCGGTACTTGAAGTCCGTCAGAAGCTCTTTAATTTCGTCCTCCATGGTGGTATTACACCGGAGGCGTGGAGCAGAAGTGCGGTGGTCTTGTTCTTCAAGAAAGGTGGCAACGCTCTCTTGAAGAACTACACACCGATTTCCCTTCTGAGCCGCGTCTACGTGCTGTTTTCGAGAGTCATTACGAATCATCTCGCGCGCAGACTTGACGACTTCTAGCCTCCCGAACAAGCCGGTTTCCGAAAGGGCTTTAGCACCATAGACTACATACATACCCTTCGGCAAGTCCGAGGAGTACAATTTGCCACTATGCCTGGCGTATGTGGACTACGAGAAAGCCTTTGATTCCGTCGAAATTTGAGCGGTGCTGCAGTCCCTTCAGCGGTGCCAAGTTGACTGTTGGTATATCGAAGTGCTGAAGTGCTTGTACAGTAGGACTACGATGGCTATCCGAGTACAGAACCAGAGTACGAAACCTATCCAATTGCAGAGAGGTGTAAGACAGGGTGACGTCATATCCCCGAAACTCTTTACCGCTGCATTGGAAGACGTTTTCAAGCTTCTGGACTGGATAAGATACGGTAATGATATCAATGGCAAGTATCTCACTCACCTTCAATTTGCCGACGATATAGTCCTTATGGCAGAATCGCTGGAGGATCTAAGCACCATGCTCAATGACTTGGAACTTTTTATTCCATCCTCTGTGGTGCCCATCGGAGGCAGATCCCAACCATGGTTCGGTCGCTCCTGTGAAATAGCATCACACTATAAGCAGGAGTGCTACCGGGCCTGGGCTGACGCATTAACGTCACGGGATGTAAATACCAGCGCACTTAAAATAAGTATTCCACCTCCAGGTTCTTCAAAAGCCTCATTGCCAAGGCAAGGTCTGAGTACATCGGCAGAATTGGCGAGAAGCTAGTTCGCCTTTCTTCGGGAACCCGTGCATTCTGGTCTCTCGCCAAGCCTGTCCAAGGGAACTTCTGTCAGCCATATCTTCCATCTCTGCACAGAGAGGACGACTCAATGGCCCATGCCGCAAAGGAGAAAGCCAATCTATTGAGCTCTCTTTTTGCATCCAACTCGATTCTAGATGACGGGGGGAACACACCGCCGTCCATTCCGCGATGTGAGTGCTCCATGCCGGATGTGCGGTTTACACAGCGCTTGGTTCGCAAAGCACTCTTCTCCCTGGACGTCAGCAAGTCGAGTGGGCCCGAGGGAGTCCCTCCCATTGTGCTGAAGACGTGTGCTCCGGAGTTGGCAACGGTTTAAACGCGTCTTTTCCGGTACTCCTACTCCCAAGGCGTAGTCCAGGATTCATGGAAGACAGCTTTGGTCCACCCGATTCCTAAAAAAGGCGACTGCTCGGACCCGTCCAACTATAGGCCTATCGTCATCACCTCATTGTTTTCCAAAATAATGGAATCCATTATAAACTGCCAGCTCATGAGTTACCTTGAGGATCACCAGCTGATTAGTGACCGCCAGTACGGTTTTCGTCGGGGTCGATCAGCTGGTGATCTTGTAGTCTACTTAACTCATAGATGGGCGAAGGCAGTAGAGTCCAAGGGGGAGGCATTGGCCGTTAGTTTGGACATAGCGAAGCCTTCGATCGGGTCTGGCACAAAGCGCTTCTTTCGAAGCTTTCTTCCTATGGGCTTGCCGTGAAATTGTGCAAATGGATCACCAGTTTCCTTGCTGATCGGAGCATCAAAGTCGTAGTAGACGGGGCATGCTCTGATTTCAAGCCTATCAACGCTGGTGTTCCACAAGGCTGCGGGCTATCACCAACGCTGTTTCTCCTGCATATCAATGATATGTTGCTAACTAGTAGTATTCATTGCTATGCAGACGACAGCACTGGTGACGACTTATATACCGGCCGTGCCAATATTTCTCGGGAAAACGTCGCTGAGTACCGAGACAAACTTGTGTCTAAAATCGAGTCTTTGCTTAACAAAGTCTCGCATTGGGGCCGACTAAATCTAGTCCAGTTCAATCCCCAGAAGACAAAAGTTTTCGCTTCTAGCGCTAAAAAGCACCCCTTTGTCCTATCTCCTCAGTTTCAAGACACTCCCCTTGCTGCCTCAGCCAGTATCGGAATCCTTGGCGTCGACTTATCGAATAGTGTGCAGTTACGTGGTCACTTGGAAGGGAAGGCCAAATTGGCCCCTAAAAAGCTTGGCGTGCTCAGCAAAACGAGACGGTATTTCACGCCGGCACATCGCTTGCAACTTTACAAAGCGCAAGTTCGGCCCCACATGGAATACTGTTCTCATCTCTGGGCCGGGGCACCCCAGTTCCAGCCCCTTCCACTTGACCGCATCCAGCGCAGATCGTTTTGAATCGTCGTCGACCGAGTTCTTTCTGATCGGCTCGATACACTGGCACTGCGTAGAGATGTAGCATCTCTTTGCGTATTTTATCGCATCTATCACGGGGAGTGCTCTGAGTAATTGTTCGGACTAATTCCAGCCGCTCAATTTCACCATCGCACATTGCGACAAAAATCGCGTTACCATCCATACCATCTAGATGATTGGCGGTCCACCACTGTGCGATTTAGAAGAAATTTTCTCCCTCGCACAACTTCCTTGTGGAATCAATTATTACCAGCAAATTTTCCGGACTGATACGTATTAGGAACCTTCAAGGAAAGAGCTTACACCTTTCTAAAAGGCCGGCAACGCATCTGCAATTCCCTTGGTGTTGCGCTTGTTCATGGGCGGCGGTAGTTACTTACCATCAGGTGAGCCGCATGCTCGTTTGCATAATGTTATTCTTATATTATGTTATAATGTTATTCTATAAAAAAAACCTCAATAGTGTCTCCCAACATATAGGTCTTAAGATGAACATGGACAAAACAAAGATTATGTTCAATGTCCATGTCACACCTATGCCGGTAGTTGTTGGGAGCAATAAGCTCGAAGTTGTTGACGAGTATGTTTACCTGGGACAAATAGTCAATCGACGGATTCAACTCGGCTGGGCAGCGTTCGGGAAACTACGACACATCAGACATTCCTCAAAACCAGTGCATGTTGCCAGTGATGACTTACGGATCTTTGACGTGGTGCTTCACTGCTGGCCGTATGAGGAAGCTTAAGGTCGCTCAGCGAGCTATGGAGAGGGCTATGCTCGGAGTTTCTCTGCGTGGTAAACTTAAAAATGAGGATATCCGCAGTAGAACCCGAGTGACCGACATAGCCCAACGGATTAGTAAGCTTAAGTGGCAGTGGGCAGGCCATATAGCTCGAAGAACCGACAACCGATGGGGAAGAAAGGTTCTTGAGTGGCAGCCTCGTACCGGTAGGGGAAGTGTAGGGCGACCCCCCACGAGATGGAGTGACAA
The DNA here is from genome assembly GCA_963668995.1 of Parnassius mnemosyne. Taxonomy (NCBI): domain Eukaryota; kingdom Metazoa; phylum Arthropoda; class Insecta; order Lepidoptera; family Papilionidae; genus Parnassius; species Parnassius mnemosyne. The sequence continues at coordinate 35,628,796 of CAVLGL010000079.1, read as the reverse complement.
CCTGGTAGGACATGCAGGAAATCGATGGATGCAGGTAGCTCAGGACCGTGCTTTGTGGCATTCCTTGTGGGAGGCCTATGTTCAGCAGTGGACTTATGAAAGGCTGCAATGATGAAACACATAGTAAAGCTACGGTGTTTTCATAACAACTAACATAAAACATTATAATTTTGATTTTTTAAATTAACACGAATACAATAAAATTAAGTGTTAAGTTTTTTGGTTAATATTATATTATTAAATATTTTGAAGGAACTTTCCATTAGCATCTATACAAAATTTCATGCTTTGATTAATTAATTTATTTTTTCTTTATTGCATTCCTTAAAACAAAAGAATACAAATAGCGGACTTAATGCCTTGAAGCATTCTCTACTAGTCAACCCCTGGAGTGTTTAGAATTTTACGTAGGTGTAGCAATATAGAATAAAAAACAAATTAAAAATGATAACTACGTAGTATACATATTTAACTAGTAAATAAACAATACAAATATATCTACATATATGCATCTGAAACAATTTTCGAAACATTTTGTCCAGCTCGCCTGAGACACCTCTTATTCTACAGCCTACTTGAACGCTGCTAGTGCAACTGAAAACTGTATCCCTTGCAGCTGTTGTTTATTTTTTATTTTAGGGATTATAACCAGGTCATATGGTGCCAATTCAGGGCTGGAAGGAGAATGATTCAAAACCTTAACCGGTGTGCTATCCTAGAAGTACCTCGTTATGAGCGTTGAGTGTGTGTTGTCATGGTGAAGTAATAGTCTGCGGAGTTTGGTCGTCAGTTGCTCACGGTAACTCACTACTATAATTCTGGCAAGTATTTCGTAGTTTATTATTCGGCGTTGGTGCTACTTCGATTTCTTAAAGGAATTGACACCAGATACCTCAAAGTGAAACTAGCTATTAAAATATTCCCTGCGTATCCTGATAGCTTCACATTGGTAAGCGTTTTTTTCATTTTGAAACCTCTGACTGACGCTTCGTTTCTGGATCTCTGGATCTGGATGAATTAATCATCTGTTATAATATCGTAAACACGCCAAGATTTTTTTTTATAAAACTAAAGTAAAAAACATACGTAAAGCCCACCTGATGGTAAGTGGCTACTGCAGTCCATGGATACCTGCAGCCAACTTACAACAAAGAAGACGAAAGATTCGTTGTTTCCTCTGAGAACTAAGATGAATTACCTCACAGCCTGTAATTACACTGACTGTCTATTTTTTAACACAATAGGGTAACAAACGAGCACACAGCCCACCTGATGGTAAGTGGTAAATACTGATTTTAACATTTTTATATATAAGAGGAGTAAAGGAACATACGAGTATCACTCACCTGATGTTAAGTAACTATCGCCGCCTATACACAACTGCAGCACCGGGGGAATCGAAGGTGCGAACAGAAGGTTACTGGCTGTTTAAAAAAGAGTTTTTTGGATGGCTGGTGGTAGCCGATTCCACAAGTATATTACATCACATCCGTCCGTCCGTCTGTTTCCCAACGGATAGATCTTAATATGAACATGGACAAAACAAAGATCATGTTTAATGTCCATGTCACACCTATGCCGGTAGTTATTGGGAGCACTAAGCTCGAAGTTGTTGACAAGTATGTTTACCTGGGGCAAATATTCCGACTAGTTAAGTCCAACTTCGACCGAGAGGTCAATCGACGAATTCACCTCGATTGGGCAGCATTCAGGTAATTACGGCACATCTTCTCGTCAGGTATACCTCAAAACTTGACAACGAGCCTGTACAACCAGTGCGTGTTGCCAGTGATGACTTATGGAACTGAGACGTGGTCCTTTACTGCTAGCCGGATGAGGAAGCTCAAGGTCAATCAGCGAGTTATGGAGAGGGCTATGCTCGGAGTTTTTCTGAGTTACAAACTTAGAAATGAGGATATCCGCACTAGAACCAGAGTGACCGACATAGCCCAACGGATTAGTAAGCTGAAGTGGCAATGGGCCGGCCATATACCTCGAAGAACCGACAATCGATGGGAAAAAAAGGTTCTCGTTCCGGCGGACGAAAAGTAGAGCGATGACCCCACTAGATGGAGTGACAACCTGGTAAGATATGCAGGAAGTCGATGGATGCAGGTGGCTCAGGACCGTGCTTTGTGGCATTCCTTGGGGGAGGCCTATGTTCAGCAGTGGACTTGATGATTATATGTATATATTATAATAAATTGCTCTCTGTTAGTGTTGCTCTATTTTGATGATTTTTTGTGTGTGTTTTACGACCCGGTAGTTGGCACTGTTGCCAAAATCAAGAAATCAGCCATGCGAAGCCAGGCCGGTTCATCATCATCATCCTTACAGCCCTTCACTGTCGTCACTTGATTTAGTGGTCCCTCCACCTCCCCACGCACTACACTTCACCTGCCGGTACTAGGATGCCACTCGAGAATCTTTCTTCCCTGTCGGTTATCGGTTCTTCGAGATATATGGCCGGCCCATTGCCACTTCAGCTTATTAGCTTCCGTTGGGCTATGTCGGTTAGGAATTTACTAAGCTAAAAAGTTAGGTTTTTCAATTCAATCTGGATTTTTATTAAATGTTTAAAGATTGGAATAAATGTTTTCCAACAAACTTATATTGTTTTACTAGGTATTTTCCTTCTTAGTTTAATTATTTTTAAGTTAATTATTATTTACAAAACAGTCGTATTATTTTAGTTTATAGTAGTTCTGACGGGTAACAACGCATCTGCATTTTAATTTGTAATCGAGAATAAATGTAGATGTTTATGTGTGTGGCCCCAACCACTTACTAGAACTAGGGAACTACAGTTGTAACGGCCGCCTTTTTAGAGGAGGCAGAGGCGGATGTAAAAACGAAGGGCTTTGTCTTCGCGGATGCGGAGGTTTACGGAGGCGGAGGCGGAACTGGAAGTGGAAAAGATATTAATTCATGGTTTATTTTAAAATACTGAAAGACAAAAGTCGTTATTAAAAATGGGTAGGTACATAGTACACTTTCTTATACAAACTTTACAGAAACTTTAAGAAGAGGTAAACTTTAATTCACAAACAACAGTTTTGTAGCTTTATCATCTTCTTATCGATTTCTTAGGGGTTCATAAATTAAACAGGTACCACTAAATAATTGTTCATTTGGTACTGAACTTGACGGCGCCTATAAGTAAGTGCGAACGATGGGAGTAAAAACTTTGTATTTATTGTTATATCTCCACCATAATAAATGATCTTCGTTAAGTTGGAGTTGGTTTTATTTGTTATATCATTATTTAGCGATGTCCATATCATGAGGTTACTTTTGGTAACCGTGCTCTCATTTTCCGTTTCGTCTTCATCGTCAATGCTATTTTTCAGCATGTCGGCCTGATTTCGCATTTCGCCTAGTATCGCTACCCTCGCATTGTATATCAATGTAAATAAACCTCCTTAACATCTTCGCAAAAATGTTACAGAAGCGAATGCGAAGGCGGAGGTATGATTTTTCGCGGAAGTTCCACCATTGCGGAGGTGGAGTCGCCTCCACCTCCGCAATGGTGGAACACACTAATTTATACCATCACCACATAAATTCCAATAAAATCAATTTTCATACTTAAGACAGGTGACACTCAGCTACTTACTTAATTGTCACATATTTTGGAGTTTCTTTTGTAGGGAAAAAGGTGGTGGCCTTTTATTTAAATTCGCTAATTCAAATTAATACTATTTTATAATTATTATTGCTTTATTTCAAATATCTGACAAATAATACGAAGAAAATAGGTGTTTAAAAATTGTTCTGTTGGTATTATCACAAACTATACATTTCATGTACAAAGGACAACTCTAACCTGGCGTTAGATTTCATGCTACATTTCCGTTCTTAGGTTTACATTGAGCCTGTGATGTTAGGCTAACTGATGTGCGAATAATAATCCCTTAATACCGGACATCATGTTAGTTAAGGCTTACAGTTTATTGCAATAACAAACTACGTAATATTCTCTTGTTATATAATATCGATCGTCAACCACCCACCAAGCCATAGAAGCCTATGTCCAGCAGTTAATACGCAAAAGGTTGTATACTTTTGTTTGTTATTAAAATTTAAGTAACTGGACCGATTACGAAACATATTGCATTAGGATCTAATTTCACCGTCACGTAACTCAAAGAAGGACTTTTTGATATTAATTATTTTATTGTTTCTTTGTCATGCAATTGGTCTATGTAGTCTAATTGTCAAAAATAACAGTTATTGGGGTTTTCTGTCAATAAATTCTAAGTTGCAGCCCAGAGTCAGGAAGTTGGCGGTGTTTCACTCCCGTGGTTCGGGACAGGGTTCCATAAAGCACGTAAAGTCGTATTCCTGTGCCTGGTTTCTCTCCGGTCGTGTCGGATTGCCGTTCCATTGGATTTTGATAGTAAGAGAATAGATAGTGCACCTGTTCTTGCGCATACACTTGGATACTAGAATCCTATACTATATCTCCGTTGAGATGGTAGCTGTAATTCGAATTGGAGGACATTACTAATTTATCTATTTATTTTAAACTGCATATTTTGTAATGATGCCACCAAAACGAACGTCTTTGTAGCATTATTTTCTAACCTTTTGAAGAAGAATCACACGAAAAACAATAGAAATCCCCGAGTTTTCAAACTATATTCATGCTGACAGTGCTACAATTTCTTTCTAAAAACAGATTCATTAAGTTTTTCAAGTACCAATTAAAAATTCAAAAAACTCTGTTTTCTCGCTGAAGTATACCTAACAACAAACAAGTTTCTATTATTTGTTATATAAATCGACTTCAAGTGTCTTTCTTATGTTCTTCTATGCATTATGAATTTTTTTAACGGCGTTAGAGAAACCACCACACCATAATATCGTGAGTTAATATTACTAATTTGGTATAATGATGCATTGCAAACAAAAATATATTGATAACGGAATAAATTCCAATTATTGCGAAAATGAACACTTGTGTCATCACGTTATAAAGCATTAAAACTTTAATAATAATTTTATTTCTTTAATTTTTATTTTTACTAGCTTTTTGCATCAATACGCTGAGATAACCTTTTCATTGGCTCACAATACACATCCCATCACTTGAAGTCCTAACCACCCTTTGTTTAACTATCTTTTCTGACGACTTCAAAAAGGAGACGGTACGCAATTCGACTGTATGTTTTTTTTTTCTTTTTTAATGTGTGTTACCTCATTACTTTTTTGTGGATGAACCAATTTCGATGATTTTTTTTTAATTTGAAAGCTGGTGCTTGTAGTCCCATATAATTTTATTCAAGATCTGACTTATAGTTTTTGAGTTATTTTTATAGTACCAGTGAATAAATATCTTTCTTTCTTTTTTTATATTTTGTTTTATTTCACTAGTACAGTGGTTAAAGTTAAATATTACTTTCCATAAATATTCCCGCATTCTATATGAATAAAAATTATTCTATTCTATACTGTTTTCAGTATTCAATAAAAATTATCAAATGTTTGCCTCTCAAAGCTGACTTTAACATTTGCACTTGTAAAGAATTGAAACTGCAACTCTACGGCTCAGCTCACACTGGCGCAGAGTCAAAGCGACGTGACGCGTCATGCTTTGCACGGCGACGCGCCCCTTCGCGCAGCGACGCGTGTCTTCGCGCGACGATGCTCATAAGCGCGTCTGGATCACAGAGTGCCGGAACCAGTTCAGAGACTTTCGCCTTGACGTTAACAGGGATTCATATTTATATACTAAATAAATAAATTTTTCATCTTCGTCCATTGTCGTCGTAGTTCAGCACTGTCGTCCGTCCGTTGTGGTCGGCATCTGATGCGTCACCGCGCCCGAGTACGCGCGGGGATTCGCGAATACACTTGACTCCAGCCGAAAGTCAAAGCGCGAAAGTGCGCATCAACGCGCGTTGACGCGCGCTTCCATATTTACATAGCAGAAATTTGTACTTAAATAATAGAACAACAGAGATGAATATGCTGTAGGCGGAAAAATATGACGCGTCGCGTCGCTTCGACTCTGCGCCAATGTGAGTTGAGCCTAAGAATATACAACATGTAGCAAAAACCATGTAGTTCACCTAAAGTGCAATTATATAATCAGCATTCAAACGTATATAAATAACTTTACTTCAGGAAACTCCACCACTAAAACATTTATTTATAATGAAAAAAAATAATTTGCAAATTGTATGTAGTTTTTTAACTCTAACTGACAAGAGCGTTGGGAAAGCGGGATCTTTCGCAATCCTCTCACTCCGCGGACAATGCAAAGTTCTGAATGCACTTAGTCACATGGTTTTTGTTACATGTTGTATATGTTTATGGTTGATTTAAAATATTTAGAGTTAAGACGTTTATAGATATTTATTTCTGAAGAAAAAACAACAGTTGTCTTATTTCTAACATAACGGGAGATTGTGGAGTTCTGCTTCAGCACACATGCCGTAATTAAGGCGCAGATAACATTTTGGAAGTAAATATTGTATATAATTGACATTTGTACCATGTATCAGAACCAAATTTGTTGTATTCAATATTTATGTTTTATATTTCATTATATGTCATAAATTGCAAACCACACGCATGTACTTACGTACATATGCAAACACACACACACACACACATGTGTGTATCAATCAATCCTGGACCTTATCAGCATCATTATCATCATCATTATTACAAGTCCACAACACGATCCTGAGCCACTAGCATCTATTGATTTCCTGCATCTCTTACCGGTAAGCGAAGTGCAGGGAGGCCGTCCTACACTTCGCTAACCGGTACGACACTGCCACTTGAGAACCTGTCTTCTCTATCGACTGTCGGTTTTTGGAGATATATGGCATACTACCATTACAGTTCACCAATCCATTGGCCTATGTCGGATACTCTGGTTTAACTTTGGATAGTCCCATTACGAAGTCTAACAGAGAAACTACGAGCATTGTCCTCTCCTTGGCTAGCTGAACGACCTTGAACTTCCTCATATGGCCAGTAGTGAAGGACCACGTCTAAGATACTCTAAAAACACACACTGGTTACACACTATTGTTTTCATGTTTTAAGATACATGAGACTTCTCAGCCGAGCTGGATCTGTTCTCAGGCCCTCCAGCATTTTTGCTTTAATGATTATATCGTCGGCAAGAACCATTAAAGTAGATCCCGTATCATTTACTGTCCTGTAGCTTGAAAACATCTTACTATGCAGCAGTGAAGGGTTTTCAGGATACAATGTCGCTTTGTTTGAAACCTCTCTGCAGTTGAATAGGTTTTGTACTCTGGTTCTGTACTCGGAAAACCATCATATCTCCAACGTACAAATACTTCGGTATACCCACACACGATTTAGCACCAAAAAAATTGTAGCACCGGCCAGTTTTCGAAGCAATCAAAGTAATAGATTGTACTCTTCAGTCTTATCAACAATTCGCCGAAGGTATGTAGCCTATGATACTTTGATCGTAGAAGGAAAAGGGGCAATCTCCGCCAGACAAGGTGATCGGACCAGGGAGCGGCAAATGATCCATATAGTACTTTGGATCTTTCTATATATACCGCAGTACTTCGGAAGTTTGATAAAGTGATTAAGAGTACGATACGTTTTGCTTGTGGCGCGAAGACATCGCCACCACAGTGTTCGGATTTTTTTTTTGAAAACTACCTTGTTTTGGAAGATAATATTCACCATGTCTATATGCTAGACTATATGTTATCAACTCTCTCGAAAGGAAATTGTACTGTTGATCTTCATTATAGCGAAGTCATCTTTCTTGAATATCAAGATCACCGCACTGCTGTTCCACGACTCCGGAGTTTTAATTAATTTACATATCCGTTTTTTTTATATTGATAAGTACCGGGATCTGTAGAAGCATCGGTACTAATATTTATAATTAGAAAATACGAGTATGATTAGAAACAAGCTATTCACATTACCTTTTAAATTTTTTATTCACTCATTTCACCTATATTTTTTTTAAACCTTTTCCGACCTTATGATGTTCTCCTCTATCTTAGAGTGAGTGTACAAAATGCATTTCACAAGGACAAACATCCAGACATGGAACAATTATTTGTAGAGCATACAAATACTTGTTCCGTGCGGGATTCGACCCCGCGGCTCTTAACGCCGCAACTCAATGCTAAGCCACTGCGCCACGGAACCGCCAATTTTTATATATAAGTAAAATACTCTACAAATACTTGTCAATAAAGAACTACAGTCATTTATCAATAATAACACTACCAGTTCCTATATTTATACAGTAAAGTGTCCAATTAAATGCATAACCAAGTCTCTTGACAGTTGCAGTTGGAAAGCATCCAGACCACATCAGTTAGTGGACGACCGTTTCGCTTCTAATTGCACCTAAGTTATTTGCAAAACGTATCCGTATATGAATTATATGGTTGAAGAATGATTTTCTGTTTTACGTTAATTCTGTGAGCGCAATATAAACAAAAAAAAATTCCTTGCTGTTTTGCATTCTAAGACATTTCTTAGAAATAAAGGAGATATTTTAAGAACATTAGAAATCCGCTAACACACTATAAAAGCATGCCTAACCCTTTTGTGATACATGAGAGGAGAACTTATTTAACAATAAATAAACCTTTGGAGATTGTACAATAACGTGATATCATACATATCACTGACATTAACTTAATTAGTCAGTCAAAATACAAAGAGCAAATAGGCGTATTGTAAAAAGCGATCTTTTTATTCTTTTACTTGAAAGTAGAAATACTTTTCTACATAGACGTCCGTCAGTCTTCTCAGTGGTATGTGGATGCTGTGGCCTATATACGATTTGTAGCCAGTTTGCCTTTTCATACTGATATTCTGTTCAATTGTGGACCTTCCTCGTTTGAGCGAACCCTTTCGTGCAATCACGTAAGATCTTAGTAGCAAAGCGTACTTTTGGTACAACCGGGAGCAAACCGACTTCGTTTACGGACAACATCACGTGGCAAATTACGACTTAAAGTTGCAAATAACACAATGTCATTGTTAATTGTTATTTTAATTACTAATTTACCACGTACTTCACAATGACGTTAAACCATTGGGAAACCTGCATGTCTGAGAATAAAATTTTTTGGACATGTGAAGTTCGCCAACGCACTAGAACTAATTGCTCCATAACTTTCTCCTCCTCTTAGAAATGAAACAATACCCGTTTCCAGTAGTGATGCGTTTATAGGTTGTAACTTTCAAGACGGTATGCATGCACGTCTTATCATAGCAATATCGTTCAGAAACAGAAAGAGAATTCCTTATTATTAATAATAATTTTACAAACAGTAAACAATTGAAACAAAGTTTTTTGTAGCAAAATTAGTATTATTTATAAAGTAAAATAGTATTAAGACGGTTATTGTAATATGAAGGAATTTATGGAAAATAACCTATGGGAATAAGGTGATCGCTAAGTCCCTAAGTCGTATCGGTCCGAAAAAATCGTGATGTGGATTCGTGAAATTCGGCGCCTGGGATTGACCCGAACAATTCTTCTTAGCATTCCCCGTGGTAAATGCGAAAGAAAATGCAAAGGGATGCAACATCTCTCCGCAGCGCCACTGAATCGAGCCGATCGGAAAGGACTCAGTCGTCAACGATTGGAACCGCTCTGCGTTGGATGCGATCAAGTAGAAGGAGCTAGCACTGGGGAGCCCCAGCCCAGAGATGAGAACAGTATTCCATTTGAGGCCGAACCTGTGCCTTGTAAAGTTGCAGGCGATGTGCCGGCATGAAATACTGCCCCGCTCTTCTGAACAAGTTTTTTAGAGGCCAATTCCGCCCTCTTTTCCAAGTGATCACGAAACTTTTAAGACGAAATATTTAAAACTATCACCACACATTGCAATGTACAGTAGTTGAATGATAGAATATGTAGCCATCCAATCAAATTAAAATGATTTAATTTAACTGCGTATTTAATTCATTCGCATAAGATAACTTAGTTTATCATTGTTTAAATAATGGACAGAATATCAGACTTGAAGGAAATAAGTTAAAAGTTAAACTTTGACGTGAAATCATATAACATAGCTAGCTAACATAGCATACAACAATAGCATAGCTCAGAAACTCACAGTCTATAACTCTATTAAGTGGATTGTAAATAAATTATAATAAAAATGTACCAAAAATATTAATGAAAAAAGTTTAAAATTATTCATTGTTAATATTTTATTGTAATTTGACACCTCGATAAAATATAATTTTCATCCTATAGCTCATTGGATTAAATAAAAAGTCTAGAATAAACTATACTTCAATCGTTATTGAGTTCGGATGAGATTACATAATTTCTCACGAATCTGAACAAAATTACAACGCACATCTGTCGATGTCATTAGTAGTTCCGCACATTTGCAGCGAAAAATGGGGAATCATTAGTCTATTTATTCTACTCTGGTCTTATATTTGTTACGAACTAACGTATCTCGCATACTAACTACATTTTTTTTTTCACATTCTTATATGAGCACAGGCCACTGATATTTATTTAACAACCAATAAAATGATTAATTTTAGCTGAATTTGAATTCTTAAGCACATACTTACGAAAACCCAAGAAAATAATCTATGAGAAATGCCAAAAAGGTCTTATGAATGTCGTTAAATGGTGATACAGCATCTCTTTTACGCCATGTGTAAACTGGCGAAGGCAAACTGGCCAACCTCCAATGGGCAGTATATCTAAATATTTGAGACATCCGGTACTTCAATCGTCAATCCGACACTAAGCGTGACAATTAAGGCAAATCATATCTTTAAAGAGAGAAACTCATGTCCGGCAGTGGACTTTTAATGGCTGATGAAAGAAAGAGTTACAAAAAACATCCTCAATATATAGAGCCAGACTATTTTGCAGTGGCGTAGTGCGAGGGCAAAGAAACTCAACAACGTTGTCGTTATCATTTATTCGAATTATTATAAGAAAACAAGCAAACAAGTATTCTAATGTTATTTGTGAATACAGAGTATTATCAAACATAGTTTACACGTTTTTTTTAACGGTGGTGGAGCCATGCGGCAGAATTTGCTATTGCACGTTTGGGCTGGCTCGAGCCGGGTTGGTACCACGACCTCACAGAATACTGGCGTGAAGAAGAAGCTCTGCTTTTGCATTTCGTCTGTGCAGGTGGCCGGAGGCCCAATTCTCCCCCCCCCCACCCCCCACCATCAACATGGTAGCGGAATTACACCAAAGACTACCCACCTCCAGGAGGGTACCAGCACACCTGGAGAATCCCTCATTGAGCATCCACGACCATCTTATTCCACTCCTAAGCGTGGGTGCTCAGACTGCCCCTCGTATTCTGGGAGGGAGGGGCAAAATTCCGCTCAAAAACATAACTGTTCGGGGCAAACTGAGCAACATTACCCGACCCCTGCCACGCTATCCGTGAATTTCTGTAACATAAGGGGACTTCACTCGAACCTAAACGCCGTCCACTGCCATCTCGAGATGGTCAAGCCGACCTTTCTCTTTCTGACCGAGACGCAGGTGTCCTCTCCGGCTGATACTTCGTATCTCTCCTACCCGGGGTACAAATGGGAGCAATCCTTTGTGCCTCGGGCTGAAGTTTGCGTATATGTCAAAGAGGACATCTGTTCTCGACGCCTCGGCAGTCTTGAAGGTTCGGACCTGTCCATCCTTTGGCTACGCGTAGACAGTGACGACCATCCGCGCGTCTACGGGTGCCTTTATAGGTCCCATAGCAGTAATGCTGAAATAGACCAACTCATCGACCACGTCCAAATGGCTACAGATTTCTTGCTACAACAGGTCCCATCCGCAGAGATCGTGATTCTTGGCGATTTTAACGCTCACCACGCCGAATGGCTTGGTTCGCGTTTAACCGATATTGTGGGAAGATCTGTATTCACCACGCCGAATATCTCGGTTCACGTTTAACCGATCATGTGGGGAGATCTGTTTATAACTTTGCCTTGGCATATGCCAAGCTGGTATATGCCAAATTTTGGCAATAGTGTTGGATAATATATGTCTAGTATGAATTATCGATAGGTTACGATTAAATTACAGTTTTCCTACGGACATCAATTTAAGACTAAAATGGATCGACGCTATTGCAAGTCGCAAATGGGAGTGGAAAAGGCACCACCGTATTTGTTCCAGACATTTTAAAGATGACTGCTTTATAAATTTTGAACACAAATGGCGCAGGTTGAAATTAAATACCTTCACTACATCTGCGGGATAACAAACATTATACAGTAAGATCCTTTTTGCAATAAATCTGTTTATTGTTTTGATTTGTTTAAAAATTAAATTACTGATTGCGCGTGATGATATTTTTATGTTGATATTTTGACTGTTGACATTAAGTATCCCACCCTCAAAATGCAAAATTGTTTATTAATATTTCCAGCATTGTTTATTTAGTTTAATTCATACATTTCCTATGATGCAAAAATAACATAAAATAACTAAATTGTTCTAGAACTATAGCAGCCCTGCATCTACACTGGCGACTGCATCAACATCCAGTGCGTCTGAAAAAACCAAATATTTATAACCAGCTGTGTTAGACCATATGGTCTAACACATCTGGTTATATCCACATCTGGTTATATACGCGGATTCCAGATGTGCAGGATCATACACCTTCCCTGTTGGACCTTCTGCTGACCTCTCATCCAGACGGATATCAGGTTTCCGTCGATGCCTCTCTCGGCTTTTCGAACCATTGTCTGATCCGGAGTGTGGTGTCACTCACGCTCCCCTCGCAGTTGCGTTCTGTAGGTTGCCGCTATGTTTGGCATTACAGGTTGGCGGATTGGGACGGAATGCGGTCTTTCTTTGCAGGCGGGCTTGCTTTTAGCCGGATGATCGCAGCGCTGTTGCTGAATCTGTTACTGATGTGGTGCTACAGGGAATGGAACTATTTATTCCATCATTTGTGGTACCCATCGGTGGTAGATCTCAGCCTTGATTTGATCGCTCCTGTAAGACTACATTACGCAGTAAGCGGGAGTCTTATCAAGACTGGGCTGCGGCTTCGGCGACTCGGGATGTAAACACCAGCATACTTAAAAAGAAGTATAACTTCGCCTGCAGGTCCTTCAAAAGAGTTATTGCCAAGGCAAAGTCAGAGCACATAGGCAGAATTGGCGAGAAACTAGTTCGCCTTCCTTCGGGAACCCGTGCATTCTGGTCTCTCGCCAAGGCTGTCCAAGGGAATTTCTGTAAGCCATCACTACCATCTCTGCACAGGGAGGCCAATAGCACAATAGCCCCAGCCGCAAAAGACAAAGCCGACTTTTTAGGCTCCCTTTTTGCGTCCAACTCGACTCTTGATGACGGGGAAAACACCGCCAACCATCCCGCGGTGTGAGTGCTCCATGCCGAATGTGCGGTTATCACAGCGCTCGGTGCGCAAAGCACTCCTCTCCCTGGACATCCAGAAGTCGAGTGGGCCTGACGGGATCCCCACAATTGTGCTGAAGACGTGTGCTCCGGAGTTGGCACCGGTCCTAACGTATACTTTCTGGTACTCCTATTTCCTAGGCATAGTCCCGAAATCATGGAAGACAGCTTTTGTCCACCCGATCGATAAGAAAAGCCTACAGGACTATCGCCATCACCTCCTTGTTCCCCAAAATAATGGAATCCATTATTAACTGCCAGCTCATGCGGTACCTTGAGGATCACCTGATTGGTGACCGCCAATACGGTTTTCGTCGGGGTCGATCAGCTGGTGATCTTCTGGTCTACCTGACTCAAAGATGGGCGGAGGCAGTAGAGTCCAAGGGGGAGGTGTTGGCCGTTAGTTTGGACATTGAGAAGGCCTTCGATCGGATTCGGCACAAAGCGCTTCTTTTGAAGCTCCCTTCCTATGGGCTTCCCGAGAAATTGTGCATTTGGATCACCAGCTTCCTTGCAGATCAGAGCATCAAGGTCGTTGCAGATGGTGCATGCTCCGACTACAAGCCTATTAACGCTGGTGTTCCACAAGGCTGTGTGCTATCACCAACGCTGTTTCTTCTGCATATCAATGATATGTTGCTAACTGGTAGGATTCATTGCTATGCAGATGACAGCACTGGTGATGCTCTATACATCGGCTGTACCAATATTTCTCGGGAAAACGTCGCCGAGTACCGGAACAAACTTGTGTCTGAAGTCGAGTCTTTGCTGAACAAATTCTCGGATTGTGGGCGACTAAATCTAGTCCAGTTTAATCCTCAGAAGACACAAGTTTGCGCGTTTACCGCTAAAAAGAACCCGTTATCGTATCTCCTCAGTTTCAAGGCACTCCCCTTCTTGCCTAAGCCAGTATCAGAATCCTCGGAGTCTACAACTCTTGTGTTCCATAATGCTGTGTGCTATCATCAACGTTGTTTCTTCTGCATATCAATGATATGTTGCTAACTGGTAACATTCATTGCTATGCACCGGCCGTGCCAATATTTCTCGGGAAAACGACGCCGAGTAACGGAACAAACTTGTGTCTGAAGTCGAGTCTTTGCTGAAAAATTTCTCGGATTGGGGGCGACTAAGTCTAGTCCAGTTTTATCCTCAGAAGACACAAGTTTGCGCGTTTACCGCTAAAAAGAACCCCTTTGTCGTATCTCCTTAGTTTCAAGGCACTCCCTTTTTTGCCTCAGCCAGTATCGGAATCCTTCCAGCTTCCTTGCAGATCAGAGCATCAAGGTCGTTGTAGACGGTGCATGCTCTGACTACAAGCCTATTAACGCTGGTGTTCCACAAGGCTGTGTGCTATCACCAACGCTGTTTCTTCTGCATATCAATGATATGTTGCTAACTGGTAACATTCATTGCTATGCGGATGACAGCACTGGTGATGCTCTATACACCGGCCGTGCCAATATTTCTCGGGAAAACGTCGCTGAGTACCGGAACAAATTTGTGTCTGAAGTCGAGTCTTTGCTGAAAAATTTCTCGGATTGGGGGCGACTAAGTCTAGTCCAGTTTTATCCTCAGAAGACACAAGTTTGCGCTTTTACCGCTAAAAAGAACCCCTTTGTCGTATCTCCTTAGTTTCAAGGCACTCCCTTTCTTGCCTCAGCCAGTATCGGAATCCTCGGAGGCGACATATCGAGTGACGTGCAGTTTCGTGCTCACTTGGAAGAGAAAGCCAAATTGACCTCTAAAAAGCTCTGCTAGAGCGGGACAGTATTTCATGCCGGCACACGGCCTGCAACTTTACACGGCGCATGTTAGGCCTCACATGGAATACTGTTCCCATCTGTGGGCAGGGGCTCCCCAGTGCCAGCTCCTTTTACTTGACCGCATCCAACGCAGAGCGGCTCAAATCTTCGACGACCGAGTCCTTTCCTATCGGCGGCGTCGGTAGTCACTTACCATCAGGTTAACCGCATACTCGTTTGCCCCCTTCTCTATAAAAAAAAATCTCGAACTCTGTGTGGAGTTTCATTGTTTATTTGATGAGAAATGTGAATCACTGTCACTGATCTATGTATTAATTAATTTATAGTTGCTTTAGCTTTTTAGAGGCATTTCCCTAGGTATTTTTATCATTTAAAGGCATCTTTACCATTGTGAACTAAGGGGTCACATGGGCCGTTAATGTATTTATACCGGTTCTAGTACCCTTAAAACCAGAACAACCTACTACCACCTAGCGAAGTATAATATAAGTGGTGGCAGTAAGATTCATGATTTATATGTACTGATTAGTATACGATATGTATACTGTGGTATAAACTATACTATTCACATAGCTCTATGAATTAACGACCGATAAATAAGAAAGCGCGGGAATTAGATATTTTCTCGAGTGGTGGCTAACGACCAAAGGTAAAAAAGACGAGAAAATTTCTCAAGTGGTCACCTCAAGGCAAGTGACGCTTTTCTAGATGGAATAACGATCTAATGAAACGTGCAGCAAGTTCATGGAAGTTGGTGGCTCTGAACTGTGCTTAGTGGTAACCTATGTGGAAGACCTATGTTCAGCATTGGACAAGTATAATGAGTTATAATGATGAAGACGAAAATGTCTTGTATACTGATGAATTCAAACTAAATTTTTAAGTGAACGCATACTATAATATTTTATTTTTATTACATTATGTTAAAAATAGTCATAATTTACCTGGAATGGAGCTATATTTATTATTATCGTCTAAAAAATGATATGTTATATAATATCTATTTTTTTCTAACTATCTAAATATTATTTTTAAGTTCTAAACGAATTTATTTTTAATTTACATTTTCCGGAATCGTTTTCTGCTTTTCCTTATAACAAAGCAGCTGAGCTTGAAGCTCGTACATTTCACGTATAAATCTGCATTTGGACAGTATCCGCTGTTAATCGGATCAATTAAGATTCGCTATCGGGACTGGACTGGGCGATTTAATTACGTTTTACTTTAGAGGCGCTTAAATGAACAAAAAAATGTACTAATTATTTCAGTATAGCAATTAAATATTTATAATTGCTATAATAACTTGTTTTTGAAAACAAAATTTAGTTACAATTGGTAAAATCTACCTAAGTTCATCAATTAATATTATAATTTGATTCAACGATATACATAAAATAAAAATAAACCTTTTATTTGTTGCCGTAAAAACTAAAATTTTATTTATCAATTAGTTATTTGTTAAGAGACCAGAAAAATACTTTGAAATAAACACACACACACACACACACACACACACTAAAATTTTCTCCTGTATCGTGGATGCATTTTACGTGGTATATAAATTGCATCCAGACCCAGAAAAAATTATTTGCAAGGTTGTAGGCCACACAAGAACATGCTCAACTGCTACGCCACCGTTCATTGAGGCGATGTTGTAGTATTTTTTTACTTGTTTGAATCTCTCTAAATCTTCTGAAATTAAATTATTGCGAAATAACAAAATAATTTTAAAAATATGAATCATTATAATTGGCTTGCAAAAAACATAACAATGACACTAACTATTTAAACGTGTACTTTTCTGAATTTTTTTTGATTTAATCGAGTAAAATTTATTCGTAAATCAAATTCAAAGGGCTTATAACGTTTTTGGTCAGGTTGAAAATAAAATCGAATAGTTTATGCGCTCGTGCCCGTCACTTTCAGTGCCTGCTGGGACATGTTCGCGGTTTGATGCACGTTATTTGTTCTAAAATTCTAGCACAAACAACGTACGGTGAATTTTAGAATAATAAATTCGCTCAACAATTGCCTTCAGTGAGATTTTAACATTTTTATACCTACACACCATACTACGAGACGGCCTTAACTAAATAACATTACGTACTACAGATAAAACCTTACGCGTTCGATCAAACAGTTTGATGTCGATTGCAAAACACGTCAAATAAAACTGAATTTATCGTAATGCTTGACAAAGGCATCAAAAATAATATGCATTGGCACGAGACATTTTTCAAACACGTGAATGCTTGACAAATATGTGGAAGTGAAACTAATGCTGTACAAAATCTACATGTTTTGACAATCTCTAAGTTTTATATGTTCGGAGATAAAACAAAAAAAAAATGGTTTATTAAACTAGCCTAATACTTACTACTCTTATCATTTTTTTTCTTGTTAATAAATCATTACGTGGTAGAGCCATGCTGCAGCTATATTTGTAGTATAGTTGTAGCACAAATGGGTCGGCTCGACCGGGGAAGGACCACGCGCTCACAGAATACCAGCGTAGAATAGCAGCTAAACACTGCTGTGTTTCTTATGGTGAGTATAGAGAACCGGAGACCCTTTTAACTGGAAAAGAGACATTCAATCTTAGTCCTCACGGGGGACAACGCATCTGCATTTTGATTCGTTAACGAGAATAATTGTACATGTCTATGGGCCACAGAAACCGCTTACCATCAGGTGAAATGTGTGCTCGTTTTTCACCCAATCCTATAAAACAATTAAAAAAAATATTACAAAATCATAAGAAACTACCCCACTTGCGCAATAGTAATAATAGTAATGTTCATACATTAATTATACCTTATGACAACTATTGTTTATGCCCAAATTTGGTTATGTTTGAACGACGCCCAATTGCGTTCGAGCTGGCGCCTCACCCGATGGTATTTAGGTGAGATAAGCATCGAGGTGGGGAGCCGTGCGCGGCTTGCAGTCAGTCGCTCGACGCGTGGGCGAAGCGTCGGTGTCCCGCCAGCCACGAGGCGGGGAGACCGTCAGGCCCTCTTACCTAAATTCGCAGCCCGTCGTGAATCTAGATAGCTAGATGAAGTACGTGCTTCTTGGTCACGTAGATAGGTGAATTGTGCGATATTTAACTCGTGCGAGAGTGCGGAATAGTGTACGCGCGTCGAGGAGATATACGATCTAGGATTAGAGCCGCGCATTCCTTGTTTGAGAGCTTCTCCAGGTTAATTGGCAGGATATCGTTATAATTGGGTCGTCGCGTTAGTGCCCTTTTGTGTTTTGGTTGCCAGTTAAATTAATTTGCGTGTCAACGAGGCGTATTTTGAATCATGTGCGACGTGTTATTCTGTGTCGAATTTATAATTTGTGATAAGTGAATCCGGGACATAGCTTAGTGAACTTTGAACTACTGTCCGTTGCTGTGTCGGTTATGACGTGTTCAACTCTGCGATGAGTGTGGAATTAGGCGAATTGAAGTTAGTTAAATGTACAATGAAGCTAAGAGACTGAATAGTGACAGTGAAGAAAGAAGTGGTCCGGCGCTGAAGCAGTTTGGAGCGATGCAGCATTTTTAAGCAGCCTGGAACTCGGCCGATGCTGGTCGCCTATGCTTGCCAAGGCCCCACACATTCACACATCACTGTACATAACTCGCTATCTACCATTACACACAATCACGGCCAGCCCAAGCCTTGGAACGAAGTTAGCTCCTGATACAGGTAAGTACCTTCGCTTTCTAGTTTGATCCCATGTAGTTTATTGTAAAAGGAAATTCCACGCGGCCATATTGAGGCCCGACCTGCGTCTGCTCGTGAAATCTTCTGCTGAATGGGCCCCGGAGGATTAGACCTTTGTAGGGGCATCCGTAGGCCGTAACAACTATATTTGTCGTGTATTGACGGCAACATGCAAACACAATATGAAACAGTCAGAATAATTCTGTGGCATAGTCATATAGTGGAATTCCTGGAAACTAATTTTATATTAGTGAAAACATACATTATTTCTCAAATGGTAATCTCAGTTAACGGATACGGAAGACGTATAACGGATTTGTGAACGACGTGCCTCAAGTGTGAAGACATTTGAGCGACAGTGCTGCGGGCGGTGAGGGAGAAATATTGAAAGATATTATTTAAAACGTTCCACCCATATCCAAATTATGTAATACATTAACCACTGATGCAATTTTCTACTGCTTTTTTTGCCAGATCAGAGACAATATTAATTTACCACTGTAGAATTGTAGTACTATAACAATGTATTACACAAAGGGTTTCTCCTGTATCATGGAGGCAGATTAGATGCATAAGTTGCACAAAGGCAAACATCCAGACTAGTAACAATTATATAAAGACCATACAAAAACTTATTTCTTGTGGAATTAGAACCCATAGCCTGTAACATGTATATTATGTATATTATGTAAAAAGGAAAGAAAATCGTAAATAATAATAATCTACGTCTTAAGCGGCCTCTGTAAATCCAATTTTGATTATGACTCATGCATGTCGGCAAAATCAATTTGACCCAAAAATCATCACAAGAGCTTTCATTATCTAGGACTCTATACGATTTGTATTTTTCTAATACGGTACTTAACTGCTTCGGGAGTGGAGACTGGTAACCTGGATCTGTCAGGCTGAAGGTGTAGTGCATGTGAGTGGTTTGTGAGTGTCTGTGTGTAGGTGGCCTGAACCAGATGGCACGACGCTTCCCCGGAGGCAGTATTCTCCTGCGGCGTCCCCGGTGGCAATTTCCCTCTTCAAGGCACTAGGCACTATTCACATTCAACTAGCTTCACAAAAAAGGAACTAAATTCGTTGATCATAGTCAAAAACCAACACGTGGCGCGTACAACGACAGTGGGACAAAGTTCACCTCCATCGCGACGCGGCAAATTTACCAGAAAAAAACAAAAACGTCCGCTAGGATCGACCGATTTTTATAATGAATTGCCTCGACGTGTCCCGTCGACACCGCTCGAATGGAATGTCAGCGCGGGGGGGATGTGACATTGATACGATGCTAGGCTATTAGAGTGCGTTAATAATACAATTTCAAATGGTTAATATTTTGCCTAAACAAACCCCTGCCCCGGACATAAGGAATTATGTTTTATGGATTGGCAAACGGGACAAAGTCGCGACGGCACGTTGCAAGTCCGAATCTCCGACCAAAACCTCAGCCACCCTAGGCACCCCATCCGATCCATACGACAACTTAACAATGCGCCCACGGCACCAATACAAAGGCAGAGCGTTGGGTTCTTTAACCAACACGAGATCTCCAACCCGAGGAGGATCCGTCTTGTCAGACCACTTAATGCGCTGCTGCAAAAGATGAAGGTACTCCAGAGAACATCGGTGCCAAAAACTCTGAGTCATCTGTTGCAGCAGGTCAAACCTGCTCAACCGCGAAGAGTTCGTTTCCCTGAAGGGGTACTCGGGCAGAGAGTTAAGCGGCTGGCCAATCAGGAAGTGTCCCGGGGTTAGAACTTCCAAATCATTTGGATCGGACGAGAGGGAACAGAGGGGCCGAGAGTTGAGTACCGCCTCAATTTTACAGAATACAGTGGCAAGCTCCTTAAATGTCAAAATAGTTTCGCCAATATCGCGACGGAGATGCGTTTTTACAACCTTAACCACTGCCTGAAAAATACCGCCCCAGTGGGGACAAGCCGGAAGGTCGAATTTCCACTGGATGCCCCTTTTTGACATCGCAATACCTAAATAAGTCCGGTGACTGGACGGAAATTCGACGACCTCTTTCAAATATCTATCAGTGCCCTTATAATTCGTTCCGCAATCAGACCGGATCAGGTCCGGCAAACCGCGCCGCGATACGAAACGGCCCAGCGTGGCCAAGAAGGCTTCCGTGCTGAGGGCACTTATAAGTTCTAAGTGAACGGCCTCAGTGGAGAGGCACACGAAGACGCAAAGATAGGCCATATGTGAACGCGCGTTACGAAGATTAGAGGACTTGACGAGGAAGGGGCCAGCAAAGTCTGTTCCGACTCCAGCGAATCGTCGGATGGCCCTGACGCGGTCGGGTGGTAAGTCACCCATCATAGGCTGCGATATGGTGGCCTTCAGCTTATAACAAGATATGCACTTAAAGATGACGCTCCGAATGGTGCGACGGCCAGCCAAAATCCAAAACTCCTGCTACAGAATAGCCGAAAGAGCGTTACACCTAGCATGGGCGTTCTTAATATGATGGTGGGTTACCAGCAACCGGACAAAGGCGCCGTCCTTGGGGAGCAGTAACGGGTGTCGAGACCCGTACGGCAGTTGGGAATTTCTCAAACGTCCACCAACGCGCAGCATCCCAGCGTCGTCCAAAAAGAGGTTCAGACGGGCCAGAGCGCCCTTGAGCCACGGAGCCACGCTTCAAGTTTTAAATCACGGCCTCAAAATGCTCCGCTTGGACCATACGGGTCCAAAGCATCAAAGCTTCACGACGCTCACTAGGGGACAAAACGAAATCAGAGATTCGGTTGGACGAGTCTCTCGAATTGCGGACAAATCGGCGCAACCAAGCAGTCACTCCTAAGAGTTTATCGGGAGAGCTGTACTGTACTGTATAAACTTTCATCTTAACAATTCTATTTTATATGCATGCATAGCGTAGAACACTAAAATTCGTAAATATGTAATATTTCGATGCATAGGTATTTGGTTTTAAGAACTTTTAATAAGATTATTAATTATGTTTATCGAATGAATTAAAATAATGTTTTTATTATTATAAATATTTGTAATTCTTCAGAGTGCAAGAAGCCGTAACGTGTTGTAAGCATGTAATATGTTATTTTATTTCCAAAAGCAGAAAAATGATAGAAACTCTTAAAAGATAATCGTCTAAATTAAATAAACGTTTAGGGTTATCCCACGTTATATAGAATGGAGCACTCAACCGTGAAATTTTTCAAGTTCGCCACACGAAAATAATTTATAGTGCTAAGATTCTGAAAAAAAAAGTTACAAGTACTTTATTTATGTATTGTAGGTTGAATAAATGCGTTCAAGTAATGAGCTAGACGTTTATCGTTTGAATATTCTAAAAATATGTAACA
This sequence comes from Parnassius mnemosyne, assembly GCA_963668995.1. Taxonomy (NCBI): domain Eukaryota; kingdom Metazoa; phylum Arthropoda; class Insecta; order Lepidoptera; family Papilionidae; genus Parnassius; species Parnassius mnemosyne. Next base: position 35,606,571 of record CAVLGL010000079.1, on the reverse strand, counting down.
CAGAAACTATGAAAATTCACATAAATGTTTTCTTAAAAATTGTTTTAATTAATCTCGGAGATTGAAAAATAATCAACATTTCTCAATTTTCTCCATTACTAATGCATCGAATTAGGGTCTAATTAAAATTAGTTTTATGTAGCTAGTAAAAACATAAATTGCATATCATGTTTTTGATGTATGATTGGAATTAAGATACATGTTATAGTTCCGGACAAAACTTTTGTCTGCGATCTTTACATAACTTTTTTCCGATATGCATGCATATAAGTTTTTAAAGAAATTCTGATGATCGTAAAAAATCATCAATCGTCCACATCCATTAAGTATGCTTAAAGTTTAAAACGTAAATACATACAGACGCAGATAGATAACAAAATAAACATGTTATTATATATGTAGTTCCTATATTTGGTGGTATGAAGATGTGGAAAGAATGAATGAATAAAAACTGAAAAAATAAATTTATCCTGCAGAAGTAACATAAGGTGCGTTGGGGTAATACCGGATGGATTTTCGAATAGTTGGAAGAGTCTGCCAAAAACTTTAATTTCTCGACATACCTATACGTCAGATTTCTGAAACATGGAGCAAACCGTTAATCGTTAAACAAATTTTAGCTTTGAGAATCTTTTGCTTGTGTAAACTCCACGGTTTCTGCTTTAAAAGTGTGCCAAACCTAGACATACTTTTTTATATGCATAATGAAAAATTGGCCATTAAGGGGTAAGACCGGACTTAAATTTAAAACCACTTCTACTGCTTAGAGAACAAAGTTTATAAAAGAGATTTATCCTATCTTTAACGCTCAAAAACATATTTCAATATGACCTATAAATTACTAGAAACATAAATGTTCCAAACGATTTTCTCTTTTTTTGTTTCTTGGCATCCGATCTTATCCCTGATATAAAGAAATTGTAATTTTATGTTTCTCAAACTTTGTTATGACATAAGATGGAATTACTCAATATAAGGGAAAGATCGGATTTGATTTTATATGGGGAAAAAAAATAACAGTAAGGACTGGCGAAATACCCTCGGATAATACAGGAGTTGAGGAAGATATAGATGTCTATGGGCCGCAGCAATCACTTAACATCAGGTGGACTGTGTGCTCCTTTGTCACCCTTATCCTATAAAAAAAATGTATTTTAATGTGTACTTAAAAGTAATAAAACCATCGTATTGTTTTATTACTTTTAAATATACAGACTTGCTAACGAGACTGAGTCCCATAGTCACTTGAGTAATCTCCGAAAAAATATACACGACCAATGAAAGTTTAACAACCACTGCCATATTTGTAACGGCCAAAGATCGGATAATATTCATCCGATCTTCACTCACGAGAGGAAACATCGGATCTCGGCCTACAGCGATCTTAGCCCTGCATAGACCAGCTTTATTTAGCTATAACTTCATAAAAATTAGTATCCACACAAAATAATAACAAAAGAAGCCATATTCTCGCTAAAAATCGTAAATAAAAGTGATAGGGAAAGATCGGATGGACAAAAATAATACAAAAATTACATTGTTTTATAAAATGCCGCACAGCACAGGTCCCACTTGCCGGAGTGACTGGCGCGAACTGAGGGTCGGGGCAAGATGAAATGGCGTCGTGTAGCATATTGTTATCATTTCAAAATATAGCATAATTCGCCGGGAATTTGAATCCTATGGTCTTGCCCCATCACCGATCTTACCCCAACGCACTTATTGAATTTCGGCAAGTCTATAATTTAGTTTTTTTTTACAGAAACTGTTATTTAGTCGTGTGTTTATTATAAAATTATGTGTATAATTAGAACTCATAGTTTTTTTTTAAATTAGATTAATGGTCTAAATTAAGAGTACCCTAAACTAACAAGCATAAGATATAAGTAGACATATGGATGTGAAAAGAGTAAGAGAGGAGTGTCAAGATTGTGTCAAATAAAAGTTCGTAGACTCTGTCTACCCTACAATGTGACAGGCGTGGATTTTTCTTTATTGATACGTTTAAGGACCTATTTATTTTCTCTTATTATAACTATTTTTTATAAAATAGTGAGTAAAATAAAACTTATATTGTTACCTAAGCTTGAAATTTCTTGCGAGCTGGGTGAACATTACTATCTCCATAGCTATTTCGATGTAAATGCACTCCACTCCAGTGTCGGGTTGCAAAATTGCCTGTCTTTGTGTATACCAAAGTCATATTTTAGATTAGATTAGATTTTGTATAAGTAATGAAAACTTTACAAAATATAGATATTTTAGTAGGCAACGAAGGTATACCTCGAAGTATTCATAAATATGTATGGAGAGAGTTAAATCAGGTGCATCAATACCTCTTCGTCTTCTGATTCAGTTTGTTTGTAATTGTATAAATAATACCTTCATTCTGAGACAGTAATTTTTCTTTAATTTTTTTTTTATTTAAAAAGCGTTACCCCCAAACTAGGATTTTCTCATGTACCATGGAGGCAGTTTACAAACATAAATTGTACGAGGACAAACATCCAGACCCGAAACAATTATTTGTAGGCCTATACAAATACATTGTTCCGTGCGGGATTCGAACCCGCGGCTCCAGCACAATAACTCATTGCTTAGGCACTACGCCAACGATGCAACGATGCTTAGTCAATGTGCGTTTACATTTATAGCGTTTTACTATGCTATTTATGCATTATACGTAAATTTACAGACTAAATTAGTCCCATAGTTGAGCATCCTCATATATGGGAGAGGTTAAGGTGCAATATGTCAGCTTTTCCGTTCAAGGACGTTGATAGGCTTCACATGTCTTCAACATATTTTTATTTTTATTGTGTACAGGTTTACCATGCTTACGATGTTTTCCCAACACGTGGTAAATCAGCTCTTAAATCCATAACCATAACAGCCTATTAAAGTCCACTGATGTACATAGGCCCCCATATAGATTGCCTCATAGCAAGGAATTTGCTATAGCTGCCACGCTTGACAAGCGCGTTAGCAACCGCAGTTTTTTTTTAATATATTGAGTTTAATTTATTTATTTATTTTATTAGGCTCTCACAACACTGTTACATACATATGGAATGACATCACAGTTATTAAAACTAAATGTCCCATTACTTACAGGAGGGCACCACATGTATAAAAAAAGAGACTTTACGTTGATATTACAACAGTACATAGGTACAATTTAACTGTAATAAAATTTAAATTTTAATTAATAATGTAGAAACTTCCATTGGAACATATCCTTAATCGCCGATAACTATTTTTTTGATGCCAGCCATCGAGTTTGAGAATAGATCTATTCTGCTTTGGTATTCTTTATATAATGCAAACATTCTTGTTAAGGAACAATGTGATCTTAAATTAGTTCGACCTTTTTTTTTTTTTTTTTGCGGATGGAAAATCATCAAATGACGCCTTTCGCTCTGGGTGGAGCGGAAGGGAGTGTCAGACTTTTACTGACTAAAAACCATCCGTGTTCCTTCAGTGCCCTTCCGTTCCGGAGCCGCGGTATCTCTTTCGAACAGCCCGCAGCCCCGGCAGGCGTCGGCCCTTGCGGGCCCCTTCACGCTGCTGACAGCTCTTTGAGGCGCGCGTGGAACAAAACGCGCCGTCGACACGGCCTGTCGTCGTTAGACGGACGGACGGCGAGCTACCCATTGCTCGCCGTCCACAGGCCCGCGCCTACAGTGGCCGGGGGCCACGACGTAGCCCCCGACGCCCGGGGCGTCTCCCGCGGCGGCCGGGAAGGAAAGCTGCTGCTCTCTCCTTCTCCCGCTCCGCCACCTCCTTCGCTAGCATCACTGCTTCGCAGAAGGTGGTGACGGCATCCCATTCCGTCTCGCTCCGGACCATGGCATCGACCAGGGCCGGACGCGAGAGGTCGCCGCCGCCTATCGCCGCTACGAGGACACGACGGTGCTCCGCCCAGGCAGGGCACACCTCCACGGTGTGCTCCACCGTGTCCTCCGGTCGATCCTCGCAGTGGGAGCACCCGGGCGTCTCCTCCCGCCCGATTCGGTGCAGGAACCTCCCAAACACACCGTGTCCGGTGAGGACCTGCGTCAGGCGGAAGGTGAGGACGCCGTGGCGTCTCTCAAGCCACTCCTCAAAGAGGGGTCTTATCGCCGCTATAGTGGCGTGCCCAGCACGGGGTTGCGACAGTCGCTCTCTCCATGTCGCCATGAGATCATGCCGGAAGTCTGTCCGCTGCACGACAACTTGCCGCGGCAGCGGGGTTTCCCCCCGGCATAGTGCCTCCGCGCGCCATTCGTGTAGGCGCGCGAGGACTATCGCCTCCAGATCCCATGGCGGCAATCCGGCAAGGAGGCACGCTGCCTCGCGGGAGATCGTGCGGTAGCCGCGAGCCATTCTTACGGCAACCACCTTTTGAGGCGCGTTCAGGTGGTGAACGGCAAGCCGCGCCAAACCACGCGCCCACACTGGGGCCCCGTAAAGGGCCATGGACCGCACAATCCCCGCGTAGAGCCTCCGGCAGGAGGCGTTTGGCCCCCCAGGTTCGGCAGGAGCCGCCTGAAGGCAGCCCCGGTCCGTTCCAGTTTGGGAGCCAAACGTCGGAAGTGCTCAACGAAGTTCCATCGGCCGTCGAGGACGAGTCCTAGGTACTTCAACGTCGACTCGCTATTGCTATTACAGGAGCTAGGCAACCGATGCGGTACATTAAAATTTATCTTACTAAGAAGATCGGGACAGTCCAAAAATCTAGTCACTAATTTCTTTCTTGCGGTACCGGCCTTTTAAAAAGGAGTTATCACTTTTATTGAAGGTCCCTAAGTCGATCGAAATGTGCGTTCATGAAATTTGGCGGCTGGGATTAACCCTTTCAATTCCTCAGAGCTTTCCTCGTGGTAAATGCGAAAGAAAATGCAAAGGGATGCAACATCTCTTCGCAGCGCCAGTGAATCAAGGCGATCGGAAAGGACTCAGTCGTCAACGATTGGAGCTGCTCTGCACTGGATGCGGTAAAGTGGAAGGAGTTGGCACTGGGGAGCCCGAACTCAGAGATGAAAACAGTAATCCATGTGAGGCCGAACCTGCGCCCTGTGAATTTGTAGCCGTTGTGCCGGCATGAAATACTGTCCCACTCTTCTGAGAACGCCAAGCTTTTTAGAGGCCAATTCGGCCTTCTCTTTCAAGTGATCACGAAACTGCACGTCACTCGATATATTGACGCCGAGGATTCCGATACTGGCTGAGGCAACAAGGGCATTGCATTAAAACTGAGGAGATACGACAAAGGGATTCTTTTTAGTAGTAAACGCGCCAAATTCTGTCTTCTGAGGATTAAACTGGACTAGATTTAGTCGCCCACAATCTGAGACTTTGTTCAGCAAAGACTTGTCTTCAGACACAAGTTTTTCCGATACTCGACGACGTTTTACAGAAACAGAAGAGAGAGAATTTTGGACAATTAAGAGATGATGGAGATGAAGGCCTGTAGTTTGACGGGTCTGAGCGGTAGCCTTTTTTGGGATCATTCCATGAATTCAGGACTATGCCTAGGAAGTAGGAGTAACGGAAAAGACGCGTTGAAACAGGTTCCAACTCCTGAGCACAATAGGAGTGACTCCATTAGTCCCACTCGATGTATTAAGGCCCAGGGAGAAGTGTGCTTTGCACACCGAGCACTGAATAAATAGCACATCCTGCATGGGGCACTCACGATGAAACATCTTTGGCGATAGCACGTAGCCTAGAGGAAGACCAGCATTAATAGGCTTGTAATCGGAGCATACACCGTCTAAAATGACCTTGATGCTCTGATCGGCAACAAACCTGGTGATCCAATTGCACAATTTCTCGGGAAGCATATAGGATGGGAGCATTAAAAGAAGCGCTTTGTGCCAAACCCGCAATGTCCAAACTAACCCCCTTGGAGTCCACTGCCTACACCTGTCTATGAGTATGAGCGGAGGCAGTAGATTTCAAGGATGAAATTCGAGTGACTCGTTTCCAGTATATAATGGTTTCCATTTCTCCAAACTCACTATTCGAAACACGATTAGTGACTATTTTACGCTGGTATTTTGTGAGAGGTTAGTCCTTTCACGATCGAGGCGATCCATTCGTGCTATAATCATAATAAAGATGCAGCGTGATTCTACTACTTAATAATTAAGCTAATTTATAGAATTAGTAAAATTTTGCAATATTATAATATAGGAAATTATTCTAAAGAAAAATTAAGTCTTTGAAATAATACAGGAGACATAATATTATGAATTATATTATGTATTATATTGTTCGAAATACTTATTTTTCGAAATTAATTTATTTGAACTTTATGCTTATTAACGCATTTTATTTGTTGAAAATAATAAATATATGATATTTTTAAATGTCTTTATAAAGAATTTAATTATTATTTATTAATAATAATAATGTATCGTCACACCATGTAGTTGATTCGAGTTAACGCTCACTTTGAATGCTGCTTTTTAGATTTCCTCTGCACAGAAATCTAACAACAGCTCTGTCTCTCAAAATGTTTCACATTTGCAGTGTGTTTCGGCTAAATTAAATTCTTCTCGAGCTTCATTTGAGAGTAGGGTTTGAAAAGTGAATTAAATTCTCCGTAATTCCACAACAAAAGCCAATTTTTTACTTTTGAATGAATAAATCACAAAATTTAAGAAGAAATTGGAAATTCATTTACATTGCCCTTTTTTACAAATTCTTGTATTGTCTATTATATAATATCGTGTACTCCTGCCAAAATTTGACCTTTCCTCTCGACCACGGTTACAAACTTCAAATGATTAATTTTGATTTGGATAGCTTCTACATACATTCCTAATACGCACATGTCCCAAAATTTATTTGATTTAAACTGGCTATGAACGTTTTAAACTGGCTATGAACTGCTTTTTATTATATGCACATGAAATTATACACAATACTTATAACAAAAACACGATTTTTAAAGTTTTTGCTTCCGATGCTTTTTCACACTTATATTATTTCGTGTAGTCACGTAAGATCTTAGTATTAAAGCGTACATTGGGTACAACCGGGAGCAAACCGACTTCGTTTACGGACAACACCACGTGGCAAATTACGACTTAAAATTGCAATTAACACAATGTCATGGTTAATTGTTATTTTAAGTACTAGCTTATCACGTGCTTATCAATGACGGAAAAATCATTGGGAAACCTGCATTTCTGAGAATAAATTTTTTTGAACAACGAAGTTCGCCAACGCACTGGAACTAATTGCTCCATAACTTTCTCCTCCTCTTATAAATGAAACAATACCCGTTTCCAGTAGTGATGCGTTTATAGGTTGTAACTTTAAAGACGATATGCATGCATTTTGTAAACGTGTTATCACAGCAATATCGTTCAGAAACAGAAAGAGAATTCCTTATTATAAATAATAATATTACTTCATGAAACAAAGTTTTTTATAGTAAAATTAATGTTAATTCAAAAATTAAAATAGTATAAAGACGGTTATTATAATATGAAGGAATTTATGAATGATAATAACCCATGGGAATGAGGTGATCGCTACAAAGATATTTCTAATTTATTTTATGTTACTATACGAGTAGTGTGTAACATATATCATAATTATAAACATTTAAAAAAATCCCGCTGGGTTTCTTGCTTCTTCTTACCGATATATAAGTTTTTTTCTCAACCAGTCATAAATTAAAAAAAGATTGACTTTCAATAGGTATTTATTTATAATCTATATTGAACAAAAAGGTTTCTATTTATTTCTCTGTATTTTTTTGTGTTTTTAATTGCTTAAATATTTAAATGCTCCAGTTTATCTCACTATGATTATCTAACATTTTAACAAAAATTAAAGATATCTTTCGGCGAAGAAAATTTTTCCGCCTAAAAATATGTTTCTTAAATTTTACGCTAAAAAGACGTTGAGTGATAGACATCGTTAAATTTCTACTACGTAGACGTACTCTACAAAATTACTTGAGGATATTTGATCAAATATACGGATTTGAATATTTTTTTAAACAAACGTGTTCACTAAAATTTGTCGTTTTTATAATATTTTAATGCAATGTTACCTAAAATTATTTTAAAAAGAGTAAGAGTCTGTCACGCCTCTCTCTTCTTCGTTCCGTGGTCTCAGTAAAAAAGAGTCGACTTAGGGCCATGATTAAAATGCCCCAGTTAAAGTAATCAGAATGAAAAATCCTGAGGTAAGGTTACAGTTAAAATTACATAAACATAGACATAAAAACAAAGGTAAAATAATAAACCAATGGTTATAATGTCCATCATACGTTTGGATAACCAAATAAATAATTAATAGAATCAGGCGTTACTTTGCGGAAGTCCATTATATTAAAGTTAACAAAAAATTTCTTTGCGCACATCCGCGCGATATAATAAAATGATGTGTCTTACCTAGTTTGAAGAGCACCTTCCGCCCTCCCTCAATGCATGCACACTATCACGTCACCACTAATCCCAGCACCACTACTCCCAACACCACTACACTAGGAAAGACACACCACTGACGACAATACGACAAGTGTTTCGCCTCTACACGAGGCATCTTCAGGTGATATAGACTCTACGGTGGCTAACCGCTAAGTCTTAGCAGCAATTGAAGAGCACTTCATACTAGGTAATACACATCATTTTATTTTATCGCGCGGATGTACGCAAAGTAATATTTTGTCAACTTTAACCAAATAAATATCAAAGTGGCTATGTTGTCAGTAGTATTAACTGAAACTTTATAGCGCAAGTACATTTTTTTTTTGGTATTTTTTAATGCACATTTAAAAAAAATAAAAAAAATTTATACTGCTAAAAATCTAGATGATATAATACTTGAAGTCTGTTCATTATAATCGCGAAGAAATTTAAGAATTGAATCGTGGAATTGTTTTAATTCTAAAAATATATAAATTGACAACAAAAGGTGTATATTTAGATTAGTAGTCATAGCCGGGACTCTTATTAAGGATATCCCAAATATTATTTAACCGGAGGACACCTTTATCTACCTTAGATTAGCAACCAAAATACAGACGTAAAGGTCTCCGGTCCTCATCACTCGCTATACGAAATACAAAAACAATATGCTGCTTTGAATACCTTAAAACGTCATTTCATGCGAGTATGTTCCTTCCTCAGATGTACCGACTCATTCCATAAAGTGGCATAATGCAGTTTTAGTGTGGCCTCTACCACGTATTTTTTTATAACTAAAAGTCTGTAATATTATTATCATTGTACAAATATACCTTAATAATACTATTCTCTTTTATCTTAAAACTTAACTCTTAAGCATATTATACCTAATTTAAACTAACGATATACAAATTAACTAGCTAAGATCACTGCGAAACCCCCGTGACACACAATTCTACACTACCACTGTCACCTCTTAACTCTGTTCGATTTCACTACACTATTATACACATGATCGTCGATAAATGTTTTGCCTCATCATCCAAAGAAATAGACTCTACATTGGCTAACCACAAATTCTCGCGAAAGTACATCGATTCCTACCAAGGATGATACGTGAGGCTATTGAAATTAAAAAACATCCTAATTTCAATAGGGAGGGAGGCTGGGTACTACCACCTGCTTGGGATCCTGTAATTCATAAAATTAAAACTAAACACAAGCATACCACTGCAAGACTTTACGACACAGTAAGTTCATTCTGCGTAGATCGGACCAAAATTAATAATTAAAAAAGCTGAAGGTACTCCGGGTTAACTCTGACATCGGGACGTCAATCACCTCAGTCCCCGTGACCATGGTTGCTGAAGAGCAATCGAAACGTTGGGAATATAAAATAAGTAAATTAAACGCGATAAAATCCGTAAAAGTAGTTTAATTCAATGTGTAGTGTTCGCGTAAATATAAGAAATCATAAGGTATAATTCTTACTACAGAAGTCAAACATTTTAGTTTTTTATTTCGTGCATTTGAAATATAATACTCATATAATATAAACAAATTTCGAGTTAAATCTATATCTATCTATATAATATCAATGGGTTGATTTCTCAAGGTAGTACGTTGTAGCCATAATGCAATTCAAAAATAAAACGTCTCCTTTAATTTAAATTTCCTCCTAATGTTTAATTTAATAATGTGATTCAAATTTTAAATTTTTATTTTGTTAACTCATTAATTTCTTTGCAAAAATTTCTATTTGACAACACTGAACAACCTTTCTAATCAACAGCTCTCACTCAAAGAAAACCAATCAGTATGATTCGTTTACAATTCAAATGATGTATTAGTGGGCTTCATCTAGTCAACAGTGAATGAGAACGAAGCGACATTTTCAAGTATGACTTTCATATAAGAGTTCATTTAGTTCTTCTATTTGCTCGTTTTCATACATTTGAAAGGTGAAATAGATTTTGGTCTTTAATATCGCTATTATATTTTTTTTATAGGATAGGGTGACAAACGAGCACACAGTCCACCTGATGGTAAGTGATTGCTGTGGCCCATAGACATCTACATCTATCATCGAGTACAAATCAAAATGCAGATGCGTTGTCACCCATGAGGATTAAGATGGAATTCCTCTTTTCAAGTAAAAAGGGTCTCCGGTTCTCTACACTCACCATACGAAACACAGCAGCGTTAAGCTGCTATTTTACGCTGGTATTCTGTGAGAGCGTGGTCGTTCCCCGGTCGAGCCGACCTTAGTCCTGCAACCATATCAATAATATAGCTGCAACATGGCTCTACCACGTTTAAAATGTTGGGTATACTAGCATCATATGTGTGAAAGGTTATATTATAATTTAACACAAGAGTAACAAAGTGAATTAAATAAAATCTTTGTCAAAATTTACTTAGAAAACCTGCAAAGACCTTGTATCTATAAATCTCTGATCCTGACACCGTTTTAAATAGAAAGAGAAAAACTAAAAGGAGCCAATCAATTAATTAATCAAAATATTTTTCTTTAGTGATAGGCTACAGATGGATTCAAACCAACAGTGGAGAAACGAAGCTCGCCCAAGGAACGTACAATATTACATATTAACTTCTCTTTTACCTTCCTTATAATGAAGTTAATGTTTTGTAAATATTTTTCATCCACTACTTACGAAATAACTGTAATAATTAGCATTAAAAACTTCTATAAAATTATTAAATTAACAAAAACAATTGATCGTAATCGTAATTATTTAAATACTAATAAGTAAATGCAGGAAAGCTCCTTTTAAATGTAAGCAGTAGAATTGTTGTAAATGTAAGTAATTAAAATGTAGCAGCCGTGTGGTGACGGCACAAGAGAATCTACTGCCCCTTCGTCCCGTGGGTGTCGTATGAGGTGACATAGGGAAATGAAACAAGAGACGGACAGCAACATTTTCTTGATGGATTAATGAAAAACTACTAAAAATTGATATTTAATACTTCAATTTATACTTATTAGTATTTGAGTAAGTGGCGCAAATATGAGTCTCTGTGAGATGATTACATATTTGTGTCATTTTCTGTAGAGACTGTTGGTCCGTGGGGTGCAAGTGCGGTGAAGTTCCTAAAGGAACTCTATCCGCGACTGGTCGTTGCTGCTGGTGATAAGAGGGCTGGTTCTTTTCTTGCTCAAACGCTAAGTATAGCTTTTCAGCGAGGCAATGCAGCCAGTGTACTTGGCAGGATACCACGGTAAGTAGGATTGTATGATAATTTAGTTATTAGTTTTAGTTTTTTTTTTAATTATAGTTTTAAAATTACTAGCTGGCCAGGCAGACGTTGTTTTGCCATCTCCGACGACCCTGTGTCCTATAAAAATTCTTAATTAAAAAATTTTGACGGTCATTTATCGGGATTAATACTATCCTATCTCTCAGTTGGACCAAAATGCACACAGTGTGCAAAATTTCATTAAAATCAGTTCAGTACTTTAGAAGTCCATCGCGGACAAACAACGTGACACGTTATTTTTATATATAAAGATATTGATATATTCATAGAAAAAATTAAATTGGTTAAATTTTAACTTTCTTAAACTTACTATTTTTTAAAACTTTAAAAGATGAGAATCTTATCTATTTTACTGCTTTTCACTTTATTATGGTGTCGAACAAAAATATCTATTAAGATCTTCGAGTTCAAAAAGAGTTCAAGTCAATTGTTGTTTTTTTTCATTACGCTCACTTTCATATTTATCTACATATATACCTAGTCAGGTCATAAGTATTGTCACACAGTAAAAATTTCTCTTTTAGAATGCTGGCCACAAAAAAGTTTATTGAATTCGAATTTCAAATTGTTCATGAAAATAAAACTGTATACTTTTTAGAATTTTACTCATTTTAAATATGGAGTGGACGCTTAAAGAAGACCGTGTTGCAGTTATTGCGTTGCATCGTTGCGGTTACGCGCCAATTCAAATTTTTGACATACTGAAAAATTTGAATATAACCAACAGATTCGTTTATCGTGCCATCAAACGATACAATGAAGACTCTAGGGTAGATGACAGGTCAAGAAGTGGTCGCCCTCAGTCTGTTAGGACTCCAGCAGTGATAAAAGCTGTGAAGGCGCGAATTTAAAGAAATCCCAAACGTAAGCAGAAACTATTGGCCCTTCAGATGGGGTTAGGCAGAACCACGGTGATAAAGGTGCTAAATGAAGACTTAGGGCTTCGGGCATATCGAAGAAAAACAGGACATCGTTTGAATGCTCGTCTAATGGACCTGAGACTGAAGAGATGCCGCGCCTTGTGGAAGGGGTACGCGGGAAAAAAATATCGGGAAATTCTTTTATCGGATGAAAAAAAATTTACCGTAGAAGAGAGCTACAACAAACAAAATGATAAGGTGTACGTAAACAGTAGTAAAGAAGCGAGCAACCGTATTCCGCGTGTCCAACGAGGTCATTTTCTATCCTCGCTCATGGTATGGTTGGGAGTTTCTTATTGCGGCTTAACAGAGGTACATTTTTGTGAGAAAGGTGTAAAAACGAATGCAGTTGTGTATCAAAATACAGTCCTGACGAACCTTGTGGAACCTGTTTCTCATATCATGTTCAATAACAGGCACTGGGTATTCCAACAAGATTCGGCGCCAGCTCATAGAGCGAAAAGCACACAAGACTGGCTGGCGGCGCGTGAAATCGACTTCATCCGGCACGAAGACTGGCACTTCTCCAGTCCAGATTTGAATCCGTTAGATTACAAGATATGGCAACACTTGGAGGAAAAGGCGTGCTCAAAGCCTCATCCCAATTTGGAGTCACTCAAGACATCCTTGATTAAGGCAGCCGCCGATATTGACATGGATCTCGTTCGTGCTGCGATAGAGGACTGGCCGCGCAGATTGAAGGCCTGTATTCAAAATCACGGAGTCATTTTGAAAAAACTTTAGTGTCATAAGAATCTATGTTTTGTTAAGTTAATTTTGGTATATAAATGGTTACATAATGAATGAACTTGTTTCAATTATTTTATATAAAACATGTGACAGAATTTATGACCTGACTAGGTATAAATAAAATTGAACTGTATGTCTGTAATTTCGAAATAACTGACTTTTATTGAGCTATGTAGGTTATTTGCATGCTATTAAGACATGAATACCATTTTCAAAAATTTTGTCTGTCTGTCGTCAGTCTGTCCGGGATAATCTTCGGAATAGCTTGCCGGAGTGATCTAGGCTGTATTTTATCAAAAAAAACTTGGAGACTTTAAAAAAATTAAACTTGATAAAATAAATCGTCCTTGATGATTATCTTAAGTGTAAATAACGACATATTGAAAGATCCCACCCAGGAGGTATGAGTGTCGCTAGTTTGTAGTATTCAAATATTTTTAGACCGGTAAGAAACCCTGGGGTCTTTATTACCGAAATATGGATATAGTTATTTCATATTTTTACTACAAATCATTTATTTTAACTACTCTCACATCTATGTACTCAGTAGAAGGCATTAAACATTTTCAAAACTACTTAACAACTTGAGTGAAAATAGGTTTTTAACTAACATGTGTGTTGGGGATCTCCCGTAGTCAAATATATATATTCCATAATCACACATACAGCATACGACTGGCAGCGGCGATGTCACTAGTTTGGGATTTGAGTTTTACCATTACCCAAAGGAGATAATTGAGTGATCCAAATATTTTGTACGAGTGTTATCCATGGCAATTTACGTGCGCGTTGGTACTGGTTATTAAAGCCAAACAGTCTCGTATTATGACTCTCAAAATGTGCAGAAGGTGTCCATCGGGTTCAATAATAAAAGTCACAAATATCGCTGATTTTTCTATTCGAAATCCACAATTTCACAGATAAAGATTGGTATTGGCGATACAATAATGTTTTTTATTTTGTGGCGGCCTAGCGTGGGCAGTGAAGGGGCACGACTGGCGTTCGCCTACGAGCGCACTCCGGACACAAGTTCAGTGTCAATTCAGTAAAATGTATGTAACTACTGTGTCCCTACAAGTTCATTAATTGCATTTTTTATAGAATGAAGATAACGAGCGACTACACAATTCACTTGACGGTACGTAGATGCTAGGATGGGTCATAAACATCTACATTTATCCTTGATTAAGAATCTAAATGCAGGTACATTGTCACCCCTAAGGATATTATTTATAGGAGATGGGGCAAACGAGCATACGGTTTACCTGATGGTAAGTGACTACCGCCACCTAAGAACAACTGCAACACCAAGGGAATTGCAGTTGCGGTACCGGCCTTTTAAAAAGGAGTTATCACTTTTATTGAAGGTCCCTAAGTCGTATCGGTCCGGAAATATCGTGATGTGCGTTCGTGAAATTTGGCGGCTGGGATTAACCCGAACAATTCCTCTGAGCATTTCCCGTGGTAAATGTGAAAGAAAATGCAAAGGGATGCAACATATCTTCGCAGCGCCAGTGAATCAAGCTGATCGGAAAGGACTCAGTCGTCAACAATTGGAGCCGCTCTGCGCTGGATGCGGTCAAGTGGAAGGAGTTGGCACTGGGGAGTCCGAACTCAGAGATGAAAACAGTAATCCATGTGAGGCCGAACCTAGCTTTCACCGAACTTTCAAAGAAGCGCTTTGTACCAAACCCGCAATGTCCAAACTAACCCTCTTGGAGTCTACTGCCTCTGCCCGTCTATAAGTATGAGCGGAGGCAGTTGATTGCAAGGATGAATTTCGAGTGACTCGTTTCCAGTAAAAAATGGTTTCCGTTTCGCTCACCATTCGAAACACGATTAGCAGCTACTTCATGCTGGTATTTTGTGAGAAATTGGTCTTTCCCCGTTCGAGGCGATCCATTCGTGCTACAATCATAATAAAAATGCAGCGTGACTCTACAACTTAATAATTAAGCTAATTTATAGAATTAGTAAAATTTTGCAATATTATAATATAGGAAATTATTCTATAGAAAAATTAAGTCTTTAAAATAATACAGGAGACATAATATTATGAATATAATTCATGATATTATGTCTCCTGTATTATATTGTTCGAAATACTTATTTTTCGAAATTAGTTTTTTGAAATTTATGCTTATTAACGCATTTTATTTGTTCAAAATAATAAATCTATGATATTTTTAAATGTCTTCATAGTAAATTAAATTATTATTTATTAATAATAATAATAATAATGTACCCCGTGTAGTGGCGGTCAAGAATATCCACTACCCCATATATTCCCGTGGGTTTCGTAAAAGGCGACAAAGGGAAACAGGCAGGAGATGGGCAGCAGCATCTTCCTGATAACAGCAAAAGTACAATAAAAAAACTGCGGTTGCCAACCCGCTAGCTAAGCGTGGCAACTATGGCAAATACCCCCCAATGATTAGAGCAACAAAGAGACGGCCCCCAGTCCCCGGCGGCCCCGCTATTTCTGCCTACGGTGGCGACCATGGTAACGGCGGGGCAGGGGGTGCTAAGAATCTCCGTTGGAGGTTCGGTTGCCACCTTAGACGACTCGACCTGGTAACTGGTAACTGGTAACGTACAACGCACGCACCCTGAAGACTGACGAGAAGATCGTGGAGCAGGAAGAAGAGATAGACAAGTTACGCTGGCATATTATAGGATTATCCAAAGTCCGAAGAGAGGGGGAGGACAAGGTAATCCTCGAATCCGGCAACTTGCTCTATCACCGGGAGGGCGACCATCTGTCCCAAGGAGGTGTCGGATTTATCGTCCACAAGTCTCTCGTTAACAACGTTGTAAAGATCGACAGTGTGTCGACGAGGGTTGCGTACCTTATACTCAGAATCACCAAACGGTATTCGCTGCAGGTCATACAGGTTTACGCACCAACCTCGGCACACCCCGAAGAGGAGGTGGAGGAAATGTATGAGGATATCTCTAGAGCCATGCATTCCTCCAAAACCCAATATACGGTGTTAATGGGAGACTTCAATGCAAAGCTAGGCACAAGAGAGAACGGTGAGCTGAAAGTAGGGAAATTTGGAATACGGCAACGGAACCCAAGGGGCCAGCAGCTGGCCGACTTCATGGAGAAAGAGGGACTATTTATGATGAACCCTTTCTTCCAGAAGCGGCCCCACAGGAAGTGGCCCTGGTTGAGCCCCGACGGTTCCACAAAAAATGAGATTGACTTCATTATGACGACCAGACGACAACTGTTCAGTGATGTCTCCGTGATCGCGAGGGTG
Source organism: Parnassius mnemosyne (assembly GCA_963668995.1). Classification (NCBI taxonomy): domain Eukaryota; kingdom Metazoa; phylum Arthropoda; class Insecta; order Lepidoptera; family Papilionidae; genus Parnassius; species Parnassius mnemosyne. The sequence goes on along the minus strand of CAVLGL010000079.1, from coordinate 35,589,945 downwards.
AAAACTGGTAGCGATCACCGAATGGTTAGAGGCACACTGAACCTAAACGTTAAGTTGGAGAGGTCTCGTCTAATGAAGTCCGTCTCCGTCCCCCTCGTGCTCTGTTCCAAAGTCCTGAAACCTTTCAACTCGAGTTACAAAATCGTTTTCAGTGCCTAGAAAACTGCAATTAAGTGGACGATATGAATGACTAGCTCGTGGAAACTGTCCATGCGGTCGGAGCTAAGTTCTGTAAGACCCGCCGCAGAAGAACACAAAAACTCTCCGATCACATTCTTAATCTCATGGCTGTTAGACGGGAGATGAAGCTACATTCTTCAACAGATTTGACAGTATACAGACAACTGAACAGACAGATCTCCAAATGTATGCGGCGGGACTTACGCAACTTCAATACAGCTTGTATTGAAGAAGCGATCGAGCTGAACCAAGGCTCCAAAGTCTTTCCCAGAGATCTGTCTGCCAGAAAGAGCCAACTGTCAAAGCTGAGGACCGAGTGTGGTATCATCGTTTCCGGGGCACCTGAGATTTTAAATGATATTGAGAGGTTCTATGGACAGCTGTGCAAGTCATCGTTGGAGCCACACGCAAGTATGAGTGACGATCCAAGAGTGTTTCTTATCCGACACTATTCGGAACATATCTCGGACGTCAGTCTAAGCGAGATTAGAATGGCTCTCCAGCATCTTAAAAACGGCAAGGCCCCAGGCGAGGATGGAATTACAGCGGAGCTTCTGAAAGCGGGTGGAAAACCAGTACTTGAAGTCCTTCATAGGCTCTTTAATTTCGTCCTCCATGGTGGCATTACACCGGGGGCGTGAAGCAGAAGTGCGGTGGTCTTGTTCTTCAAGAAAGGTGATAACGCTCTCTTGAAGAACTACAGACTGATTTCCCTTCTGAGCCGCGTCTACGTGCTGTTTTCGAGAGTCATTACGAGTCGTCTTGCGCGCAGAGATGACGACTTCCAGCCTCCCGAACAAGCCGGTTTCCGAAAGGGCTTTAGCACCATAGACCACATACATACCCTTCGGCAAGTTGTACAGAAGTCCGAGGAGTACAATTTGCCACTATGCCTGGCGTATGTGGACTATGAGAAAGCCTTTGATTCCGTCGAAATTTGGGCGGTGCTGCAGTCCCTTCAGCGGTGCCAAGTTGACTGTCGGTATATCGAAGTGTTGAAGTGCTTGTACAGTAGGACTACGATGGCTATCCGAGTACAAGAGTACAAAACCTATCCAATTGCAGAGAGGTGTATGACAGGTTGACGTTATATCCCCGAAACTCTTCACCGCTGCATTGGAAGACGTTTTAAAGCTTCTGGACCGGAAAGGATACGGTATTAACATCAATGGCGAGTACATCACTTACCTTCGATTTGCCGATGATATAGTCCTTATGGCAGAATCGCTGGAGGATCTAAGCACCATGCTCAATGACCTCAATAGTGTCTCCCAACGGATAGGTCTTAAGATGAACATGGACAAAACAAAGATCATGTTCAATGTCCATGTCACACTTATGCGGGTAGTTGTTGAGAGTACTAAGCTCGAAGTTGTTGACGAGTATGTTTACCTGGGACAAATAGTCCGTCCGGACAAAAAGTCCAACTTCGACCGAGAGGTAAATCGTCGGATTCAACTCGGTTGGGCAGCGTTCGGGAAACTACGACACATCTTCTCGTCAGACATTCCTCAAAACCTTAAAACGAACAAACAACCAGTGCGTGTTGCCAGTGATGACTTACAGATCTGAGACGTGGTCCTTCACTGCTGGCCGTATGAGGAAGCTCAAGGTCGTTCAACGAGCTATGGAGAGGGCTATGCTCGGAGTTTTTCTGCGTTACAAACTTAGAAATGAGTATATCCGCAGTAGAACCAGAGTGACCGACATATCCCAACGGATTAGTAAGCTGAAGTGGCAATGGGCCGGCCATATAGCTCGAAGAACCGACAAACGATGGGGAGGAATGGTTCTCGAGTGGCGGCCTCGTACCGGCGGACGAAGTGTAGGGCATCCCCCCACTATATGGAGTGACGACCTGGTAAGATATGCAGGAAGTCGATGGATGCAGATGGCTCAGGACCGTGCTTTGTGGCATACCTTGGGGGAGGCCTATGTTCAGCAGTGGACTTATGAAAGGCTGTAATGATGATGAATAATAATAATGTATCGTCACACCATGTAGTTCATTCGAGTTAACGCTCACTTTGAATGATGCTTTTTAAATTTCCTCTGCACAGAAATCTAACAACAGCTCTGTCTCTCAAAATGTTCAACATTTGCAGTGTGTTTCGGCTAAATTAAATTCTGTTCGAGCTTCATTTGATAGTTGGGTTTGAAGAGTGAATTAAATTCTCCGTAATTCCACCACGCAATCCAAATTTTAATTTATGTAAACTTTTGAATGAATAAATCACAAAATTTAAGAAGAAATTGGAAATCCGTGTACATTGCCCTTTTATCACCAGTTTTTGTTCAACTGGCTGTGAACGTTCTGTGTCTTTATGCCCGTCTTTTTTACGCATCTGTGTGCAAACAAGGCATAAATAAATTAATTAATAAATTTTCGTCCGTCCTACGACACCTACGGAATGATATGGGGTAGTGGATTCTATTACGTAAAAGTCTATTTATACAATAGTAAAATTCATGAGAGACAAATATTTGTGATTAAGTAACCTACAATCTCAGATCATCGACATTTTTAAATAGGTACTAAAGTTTTTTCATTAAAATACATTTTATGGTATTACATATGTTTAGCAATTTTAAGAAACTATTTTCTTTATTGTGTTTGTATATATTATTATTATTATGTAACATTCAACATGTTATTGAAGCGGTCTTTCTTCAACAATGGATTTGAAATGATGGATCTCTTATCTTCCTGATGGTTTTGACCGTACAGTCCGATATGTCATGTTCCGATCGTTAAATTCAACAGATCCTTATCGAACTGGGCATTTCTTGATACGTTGCCTTTCATTTTGATAATTACTTACCCATCGTATCACGATATGGCTAATAAAAAGTCGTGCTATTTGTCGATATTCCCAGGTAAACTGTACACGCCCTTAGCTGTCCTGACAAAGTTCGACTATACAGGGGCCCATACAGCTGTAGACTCCATGGATAACTAAGGACGGGGCCCAAATTGCCTTATGGAGAGTTGACCTACACGACAGTGATAAAGCTAAGTAAATAAATAGTACGTACCTGTTCAGAGGCGAAGAAGGACCACAAGGCTCGTTCAGGCATTAAGTGTAGTGAATGTAAGTAGTGTATGAGAAGTGTATATATGTGTAAGCTGAATTAGCCCTTTTTAATCAACAGCAACCCTGACTCCAGCACCGCCACCCTATGTGGTATCACTCCAGCGGCGTCAATCGGTGTCACTTAAAGTCTAGCGTCCATTAGCACAAATCTATAATCTAATACGAACGCTGGTTCTCACGGGTCACAAAGTTTAGCTGTTTTAACCGACACAGGAAAATATCTCCGAGTTAAATTCAATGGCACAAACCAACTCGTTAACGCGAATCAATATTGTCAGAATGCTCTTATGCATGCAACCACTATACCACTTGACGCTAATTAATTGTAACGACGTTAATTAATAATAATAAAAACTCAAAATTCAGCGATTCACTATGTCAGTCGATTAACTCTATTATACATTTAACTAACTTCAAAACTCAACTAAATCCCGTTAATTATAATCAAAAACGTAACACGCGGCACGGCTGATGAGCGGTGGGTCAAAGTTCACTTCCGTTCATTCAGCACAATAAATAATTTCAAGAATCGAACGCGACCTTCTAAGGCAGTGATCACGCGGCACGACTAGACTCACTGCAATACTTAGACAACCTAATCCGAGGCGGTCTTCACGAAACACAATTTAAGTAGCGAAGTAACGCGCACAAATACTGAAAATCTAGACCATAAACCGAAACTGGTCGCACAAAATCGCTGCCAGGGTCACCACAAATACGTAACGTTGCGACGGCACCGCTGCATTAAAGCTACTGCTTTTCTTTTTTAGAAAAGGGACAAATGAGCATATGGCTGACCTGATGGTAAATGATTACCGCCGCCCATGAACAACTGCAACATCAGGGTTATTGCAGATGCGTTGCCGACCTTTTAAAAAGGAGTACGCACTTTTCTTGAAAGTCCCTACTTCGTATCGGTCTGGAAGAGTCTCTGGTGGTAGTCGATTCCACAAGTTGTGCGAAGAAGAAAATTTCTTTTAAATCGCACAGTGGTGGACCGCCAGTAGTTCGATGGTATGGTTGGTATCGCGAGTTTTGTCGCGATGTGCGATGGTGAAATTGTGCGGATGGAATTAGACCAAACAATTCCTCAGAGCACTTCCCGTAGTAAATGCGATAAAATACGCATAGAGATGCAACATCTCTTCGCAGTACCAGTGAGTTAAGCTGATCGGAAAGAGTTCGGTCACCGTCGATTCGAACAGCTCTGCGCTGGATGCGATCAAATGGAAGGAGCTGGCACTGGGGAGCACCAGCCCAGAGATGGAAACAGTATTCCATTTGCAGCCGAACCTGTGCCCTGTTAAGTTGCAAGCGGTGTGCCGGCATGAAATACTGTCCCGCTCTACTGGGCACGCCAAGCTTTATAGTGGCCAATTTGGCCTTCTCTTCCAAGTGACCACGAAACTGCATATCACTCGATATAACGACGCCAAGGATTCCGATACTGGCTGAGGCAACAAAGGGAGTGCTTTGAAACTGAGGAGATACGACAAAGGGGTTCTTTTTAGCGGTAAACGTGCAAACTTTTGTCTTCTGGGGATTGAAATGGACTAGATTTAGTCGTCCCCAGTCCGAGACTTTGTTCAACAATATCTCCACTTCAGACCCAAGTTTGTCTTGGTACTCGGCGACGTTTTCCTGAGAAATAATGACAAGGCCGGTATATAAAGCATCACCAGTGCTGTCGTCCGCATAGCAATGAATGTTACCGGTTTGCAACATGTCATTGATATGCAGAAGCGTTGACGATAGCTAGCAGCCTTGAGGATCACCAGCAATAATAAGCTTGTAATCGAAGCATGCTCCGTCTAGTACGACTTTGATGCTCCGATCTCCAAGAAAACTGGTGATCCAATTGCACAATTTCTCGGGAAGCCATTAGGAAAGAAGCTTCGTAAGAAGCGCTTTGTGCCAAACCAATTAAAGGCCTTCGCTATGTCTAACCTAATGACCAACGCCTCCCACTTGAACTCTACTACCTTCGCACATTTATGAGTTAGACAACCCAGAATATCACCAGCCGAGCGACCACGATGGAAACCGTACTGACGGTCACTAATCAGCTGGTGATCCTCAAGGTACCGCATGAGCTGGCTGTTAGTAATGGACTCCATTATTATAGAAACTTCTATTTGGCGGCAGAAATTGGTTAGAGGGAGATACCTACTCAGATCCTACACAGAAAAGGAGTCCTAACACTTAGTAAAAGTAGATATACCTCCAACGATCGGAAGTCATAAAAAGTTGTGTCATTACCCATAGTCGCCTTCTACGACATCCAAGGGAAGAAAGACTCGAAATAGGGTATAAATAACTTATTTATTCTTATTTATTTATTTATTCTTTATTGTACACACTGTAAGTTGATAAAAATTTTAAATATTTAAATAATATTTACAAGGGCGAACTCAACCCCAATAAAAGTTCTCTTCTAGCAAACCCTTTGAGAGAGAGAAATGCTTGTAGTTTTATATGTAAATCAAGTAGGAAATTAGCTATAAGTTGTACTTAACAATTTTTTTAGGATAAGGGTGATAAACGAGCACACAGTACATATACTGTGAGAGCGTGGTCCTTCCCTGGTCGAGCCGACCTGTTCGTGATATGTACAATGAGGGCACTTCAAATCGGCAGAAGCATTTTGTATGGTATAGCCAGTCCAGCTTACTTGTATATATAGAGGCCAGTGACATAATATAATGCAGTTTAATTTACGCATTACTTTGTGTAATTCCAACCAAAGGTCATTTCTGTTTATTTTTTTCTATATCGCACACCTACTTTACACCTACGTTAAATCCTCGCCACATCGTGAGTTACAAACATGGAGCTACTTACAGATTACATAAAATTTAATAAAATTCTAATGTGCGATTATGAACTGAAGTACGAGTATAAGAGTATTATAGGTAAGTTTAGCGAGTACCGTTAGCTATTCCCTTCCTTGTTCTAATAGTGCCAGGTTTGCAATTAATTATTAAACTTTCATTTCAAACCGTGCAGTGAGGTTGAATGATATAGCTGTGAAACTTGGTGAGTACAGTAGCTTCAATTATTAATATTACTTGAAAGGAAGTTGATTAAAAATATATAACTCAATACTCATCAAACATAACCTGGCGTTAAGTTTTCCGTGAATACGAACTCTGATAGTAAAGTTTATATTTAACCCACTATTCTTCATCTCAATTTAAAAAGAAATCAGTCTACAAAAGTGCAGACTTTCCGTAACGTTCATGTTTGTGATCATATCCTAGACGGCCCCCGCCATTACATTAGATTTGATAGACCACACACATTCTCGCGAAAGAACATCGTTTTCTGCCAAGAATGATACGTGAGTCTATTGAAAATAAAAAGCATCCTAATTTCAACAAAGAGGGAGGCTAGTATCGTACTTCTACTACTAGGGAGGCTACCGTATGTCAGAGGTGTCACAGACAAGATTGGATACATCTTGAAGCGAGCTTCTAGTAGAACATTTTTCAAGCCGCCGAAGAAGATTAGTCAGTTCTTACCATCCGTCAAGTGCAATATTCCTCTACAAGATGCAGGAGTGTACAAGCTTGATTGTAAGTGTCGTCTCTCATATATACGGCAAACAAAAAGATCAATAAAAACCCGCGTAAAAGAACACATAACTAACGTGAAGCACCAACGTTCCGGGAATTCTGCAGTTTGTGATCATATTCTAGACGGCCCCCGCCATTAGATTTGATAAACCACAAATTCTCGCGAAAGAACATCGACTCCTGCCAAGGATGATACGTGAGGCTATTGAAATTAAATACATCCTAATTTCAATAGAGAGGGATGCTGGGTACTACCACCTGCTTGGCATCCTGTAATTCATAAAATTAAAACTAAACGCAAGCATACACTACAATTTGCAAGACTTCAAGACACAGTTAGTTCATTCTGCGTAGATCGGACCAAAATTATTAATTAAAAAAGCTGAAGGTACTCCTGTTTAACACTGACATCGGGACGTCAATCACCTCAGTCCCCCGTGACCACGGTTGCTGGAAAGCAACTGAAACGTCGGGAATATAAAATAAGGTAATTAAACGCGATAAAATCCGTTAAAATAATTTTATTCAATACGACACATCTTCTCGTCAGACATACCTCAAAACCTTAAAACGAAATTGTACAACCAGTGCGTGTTGCCAGTGATGACTTACGGATCTGAGACGTGGTTCTTCACTGCTGGCCGTATGAGGAAGCTCAAAGTCGCTCAGCGAGCTATGGAGAGGGCTATGCTCGGGGTTTCTCTGCGTGATAAACTTAGAAATGAGGATATCCTCAGGAGAACCAGAGTAACCGACGTAGCGCAACGGATTAGTAAGCTGAAGTGGCAGTGGGCCGGCCATATAGCTCCAAGAACCGACAACCGATGGGGAAGAAAGGTTTTTGAGTGGCAGCCTCGTACCGGTAGGCGAAGTGTACCTGTGTGACCTGGTAAAACATGCAGGTAGTCGATGGATGCAGGTGGCTTAGGACCGTGCTTTGTGGCATTCCTTGGGGGAGGCCTATTTTCAGCAGTGGACTAATGAAAGGCTGTAATGATGATGACGATTATGATTATAAACTGGTGTTACGTTTGATTTCTTTAATAGTTCTGGTAAGACACCATGATTAAAACAGAGGTTTGCAAGATGGGCAATGACAGGACTAACCTCAATCTCAACAAATATGAGGACACTCGTTGGGATACAATCCCAACCCGGTGCACTTTTGGTTTTAAGATTCATGACTGTATCATGTACTGCTTTTACATCTCTTTCTAATGATACCAATTATGTTAGGTTACTTTTATTCTTATCCAAAAATCATTATAGTTGTGATTGGATGTTAACAAAATATTTTCTGCTAAATTTCTACCAATAGTAAAAAAATCATTGGCCAAATTAACTTGAAAGGAAGAACTTGTAAAAGTTTTGTGCAGTCTGTACTTGTTTTCTTAAATCTTGTTAAATTGTTAATATTGCACTAAAGATCTTTACTATTTTTAATTGAGGAGGATAATTGTTTTCTTTCATAAGGACGTTTGAGTTTTTTTAATTAATTTAGTACAAAAGTTTCTGTGTCTTTTTTAGCTTATTTTAAAGATAATATTGTATGGTTCCTTTCTCAACTGATTTTACAGATTATTTCGACTTCTAATGCACCTCAAAATGCAGGTGTAATCCATGATTTTACAGTTCGTTAGTTATTTTGCATGCTTCTAGTAATAGTTGTTTCTTGAAAAGACTGATATTATATTAATCAACATTTCTAATACAATGTCTAGATCATTTAAGAGTAATAATTCATTTAAAAATTTCGTCTTTATAGTTTCAAGAGCCTTACCAAAATCCGTAGTTGTTTTTTTTTTACTCGTCATTTTTAACTTTACTTTAGATAGACAAAGAAATATTGAATAGTGATCAGTTATAGTAATATTCAATACAGCAATATTTGCAGATAATTTGCTCTTGTTCAGTTTAATCATGGCATGATCCAGACATCTCGTTACTCTCGTAGGAAGAAAATGACCTGGAACAATACCATGAGAAGTTAGCATAGCTAGGTACTCGTAATTTTGACGGTTGTTCCATTCGTATCTTGATTCGTTTTGGTAAGGTATAAGATTTTTATTAACATCGCCTGTTAGTGTTATATTATTATATCTTTTTATTGATTCTATATATAAAATAAGGGAGTCTATCAAAGTATCTGCATTATTAATTGAAGGTGATCGATAAATACCTAGAATTATATTATTATTAGCGTTCATTTCTCAGCAAGATGCTTGGTCAAGTAAATTAGAATATAGTATAATAAGTATATATAATATATATAATAGTATCGTCTTCTTTAACATTTATTTTTATATTATTAGAGTCGTAGGTCACAACTCCATCATTTTTAGTAATATGCTTAGACGTTTGAAACCCAGAGTAATTTTGAACAACAGGTATAGGTTTCATTTCATTAAGTTGACATTCAGTTAGAATTATAATATCTCGTTTGAATTTCATAACAGTTAAGTTAAGCTGGTATAAATGGTATACTTTTTGTAAACATTTTATTATGCGTGTAAATATTTATGCAATGGAGTATTTAAATTCCGTTTTCACTCACTTCCTGAATGATCTGAAATTTGCAGGCGAATGACAAAAAAATAATTTCATTTAATGACCTAATTAACATTCTCCATTATTTTTTCACTAGATACATAACAGTTCAAGATAAGTGCGTGTTGTTTTAGTTTATTTAATTATCTAGATCAATTATTTCTTGGCACTTTGTTAAAATTTTGACAATTTATTATTATATTAAGGGCAAGAAAGTTTCAGAGTAGATTTAATTTGATGAACCAAATATGTGTTTTAAATAGGACAGAATAAATATCTAATATGATTTGATATACCTCGTCAATTTTGGACATACCATTTAAAAAAAGCCGAAGGATAAACCGTCAGCTTAAACATGTACTATATAAATTTATTTTTCGTTGCAGAGAGGATTTGCATTAACTTGCCTGGTGGAATAACTATCGTAGTATGTACCAGACATCTGGAATTTTTGACGCTACTATCTGTGGCTAGTCGGAGTATTTAATGGAAGATAACGAAGTTTGAGTATTTAATGGACGAAAACGAACTATACGAGTTATATGAAAATTAATAGTTTAACTGTGAAAATTGTATGAAAAATCTACAGGAAATCACAGGAGGCAATTAATTACGCTATATAAAAAAAATATGAACAGAAAATTCCAATTTTCAGCAAAGTAAGGGATGATTTTATGTTTTGTTTATGAATTTAATACTATAAGAGAATGAAAAATAAGAAATTTTATTATTTAAGGGGGAAAATGTTCTAAGTATAGAGAAATACGAGGGGCAATGAATTACACTATCTAAAAAGAAAACTTAAGCAGAAATACCAATTTTAGCAAAGTTACAGATGAATTTTGATTTATGAATTTAAGAGTCTGGGAATCTATTGGAATCTATAAGATTTTTATGATATTTCCCTTAGTCATCTCTGACGATACCCAAGGGACGAAAATAAAGATCCTCTTACGCCTTCGACATCTAAAGGTAACGCTTACTATGAACTCTCTTTGATTATTCAAAACTCCTAAGCAGTAATTTAATCACCGATGGATAGTCATATAAATTATTATTTATAGAATATAGGTAACTAATGAGCATACAGTCCACCTGATGGTTAGTGGATGCTGATGTCCATAGACATCTACATCTATGCTCGATTAAGAATCAAAATGCAGATACGCTGTTACATCCGAGGACTAAGATTGAATGCCTCGGTTCCAATAACAGTCTTCTGTTCTCTACACTCTCAGTACAAACCACACAGCAGAATTAAGTCACCATACTACGCTGGCATTCTGTAAGACTTACTTCAAGTACTTCCATGATCAAGCCAAACTATTCGGGCTGCAATCATAATATAGCTGCAGTGTGGCTCAACTGCGTGAAAATATTGTAAGCCTTTTCTTCTTTACGATATTCATCATCAGTTGCTAAAGGTCCAATAGTAGACGAGAACCTCTTCCATTGTATGGAAGACTTACCTTAATTATCACGCTTGAAAGGCCGATTAACAATTGCAGTATCACGTGTTTCACTCTTTTGGTGATACCGCCCATCGCTACTCTAGATATTTTTTGTCCAGGCGGTGTATGAGTATCCACTGTCCCATATCGTCCTCTTCGGTACCGTAAGAAACGACAGACGAAAACAAACCAGGAGATGGACAGCAGCGTCATTTTAATAACAAATAAAAATAATTGTGGTTGCCAACCCGCCTGCCAAGCGTGGAAACTATGGCAAATGTCCCTCCTATGAGACAGTCTATGGTGAGGCTTATATCTATTAGTCGATTTTAATAGGCTCTAACGGTAACGGTACACAAGATGTTTACATCGTCATCCTTAGAAAACCAAAAATCTTTTTAACTTTTCCTATATACTTTTCAGAGGAAAAAACGTGATAATAGGTTTTTTTTTACCGCCGCCACACGGCATCTGTAGCCATTGCCTTAATTTGATATTTAAATTTTTTGAACTGAGTTTATTAAAAATAAAGTATATATACATTCCACAGCTGAGCATGAGACTTCTCCCAATTCTAAAATATTTATATAGAAATAGTCTAATAATCTAAAAGAGTCTGCCAAACTGCCCTAGTGCATATGGGCGGGCTTTAGTACAGCAATCGGTCAAAATAATGGAGTAAAATAAAACTTTGTATGTTAGGCTGAAATCCGATCATTAAGGTTACATTTATCATATTCCATTCGTGTACATTTAAATTATTTATACAAAAGAAATATCGGTAATTAAAAATTATGCCATTAAGTCATATGTCGCTTATTTTTATATAGAATTAGAGTTACAAACAAACACAATCCACCTGATTCTAAGTGAATGCTGCAGCCCATAGATTAACGTTAATATTCAATTAAAAATCAAAATTCAGATGCGTTTTCACTTCTAAAATCTAAGATAGAATGCCTCATTTTCAAAAAAGCCTCCGGTTCTCCTCACTCACCATATGAAATACAGCAGCATTAAGCAGCTATTTTATACTCGTATTCTGTGAGAGTGTGGTCCTTCCTACCCGGGTCGAGCCAGCCAATTCTTGCTACAACCATATAGCTTCAGGGATACGTATAAACGTAAAAAAATTCTAAAATTATTCTTATTTATAATTACCTGTTATCCGCCTACTTTTTTGGGTATAGACAAAACATTAATAATTAATTTTTTTATTTTTTTATTTATCCTTTATTGCAACACATCAACTAGGCGTTACAAGGGGCGGACTTAATACCCTATGGCATTCTCTACCAGTCAACCCGACGAAAAATGGAATAAATAAAGATGTTGGAAGGTGCAAGTTAAGGACAGTAATAAAACATAAGTTATAAATAAAAACAGTTTCGCTATAATAAATAGATTACACAATAATTTTCGAATTGCATAATATAAATACAGTATATATAAACAACACACATATGTAAATACACACGCACACACACACATAAATTATAAATACACATATAATATATATATATATATATATATATATATAAACGGGGAAGGCAATTAATTGTTTACCTTTAAATAACGTTGTCGCACCAATCTTTTAAACAAAAGCTTATTCGTAACTTCCTTGACATCAGCGGGTAAAGCGTTCCAGAGGAGAATAGCCTGAACTGTGAAGGAAGAATTAAAACATTTTGTTCTATGTTCTGGAATACTAACTTTAAGTGCGTTAGAAGGACGTGGTTCACGGCCGGAAATAGAGTAGAGAAAGTTGAAGTTTTCTTTAAGATATGGCGGAGAATTAGCATCATTTAAGATGGAAAAAAGTGTCAATAAAATTCTGGAGCAACGCCTTTGACGTATAGTGAGCCATTCAAGCTTAGAACGATAGGCAGAGATATGGTCATATTTACGTACATTAAAAACAAATCTTATACAACTATTGAAAAGGCATTCCAAGTTATTGAGAAGATTTTGCGACAGATCCGGATAACACACATCAGCATAATCAATAATGGGAAGAATGAGGGAATTAACCAACGTAAGTTTAGAAGGGTAAGAAATTTTTCAGACGATACAGGGAACGTAAGGCAACAATAACTTTATGGCTTATTTCAGAAATTTGCAAACTCCAGTTCATAGTTTGATCTATATGCAAGCCAAGATGAACTATTGATTCATTGAAAGGGATTGATATACTATTGTAAACCACAGGTTCAAGGTTTCTATAGTCAATCCTAGCCAGCATCCTTGAACTACCTACAATCATTGCTTTGCATTTCAACGGATTTACTGAGATACCATGCCTGTACGACCAAACTCGGATAGCAACAAGATCATCGTTCATCAGTCTTATGACGTTATTGATGTCATCGATACTAGATTGTACGTATAGTTGAAGATCATCTGCATACAGATGGTGCGAACACTTGATAACAGAAGATATGAAATTAATGAATAAAGAAAACATTACAGGAGAAAGTATGCCGCCTTGCGGCACACCAGATTCGATGTCAGCCCAACCATAGAACTGTTCTCCAAGGCGGACATACTGTTTGCGGCCGCGAAGATACGATGAGATCCACTCCAAGGCTGAGGCTGAAAATCTGAGATGAGTCAGAATGGAGAGGAAGATGTCGTGAACTGTGTTGAAAGCATTTGAAAAGTCAACAAGTCAATTCAAAGAATTGTCACAACAAAAACAAGTCAATTTAGTATTAATATTAATTATTTCACGATATTTAATAGATTTCTGTATTAAATTGTAGTGTTATGCTACTTACATATCATTTTACATTATTTTAAATTCATTTTTCCATTCTGTTTCGATTTTCTGCATTCACCTCAAAACTGGATATTTTACATCACCTTTATTTCCATAGGATCCTGTAACGATTTTAAACCATAAGAATACAATAACAAATCATTTCTACTTCGTATTTTCACATTATGAGCACTTTTAAATTGGTGTCAATGGAGTCTACCTTTTTTGATCTTTTATTTAGTTTTCCGTAACTCTGCTATTTCGGACTTTGTGCGCGCAGTTACGCTACCTTTTTTCCTATATCAATAATATCTCATTTTTCACTTAAATCTTGCCGTTTTTCTATTACGAGCCTAAATCCAAAATTTGACAGGTTTTGACTTCGTTGTTTATTTGGTTGTCATGACAATTATATTCAAATTCGCTACCGGTCTGTTGTTTCTATTTCGATAATTCCACATAAATACTCTTTCCTCTTGGCCATTTACAAAAAAAAATTGCGTTTAATTTAAATAATTTTTCCGTTCTCTCTAAAAAGGTATAAAAGCCGAACAATCGGTCAAGAAAGGCAGTCTCGCTTCAGTTCTCGAATTCGAAGCATCTCCTAAAGGCCTTATCCCGGGGCCGCACTGCCCCGGGATCCTGCAAGCCTCTGTCCTGCCTGAAGTCGCCGGATCCTACAAACCTCTGCTCTGCCTGATGTCGCCGGATCCTACAAGTCTCTGCTCTGCCTGAAGTCTCCGGGATCCTACAAGTCTCTGCTCTGCCTGAAGTCGCCGGATCCTGCAAACCTCTGTCGCGCCTGAAATCACCGGATCCTGCAGGCCTCTGTCCTGTCTGAAGTCGCTGGGGATCCTGCAAGCCCCTGTCTTGCCTGACATCGCCGGATCTTGCAAACGTCCGCATTCATCTGAGGTCGTCACCTAGAGACGCCCACACCTTCACCTACGCTGTGCGTGCTCGTTCCAGGCGCTGAGAGCACTTACTGTACACCTTGGACCTTCGGGCTCAACTTCAACACTAATCCTTTTTTTTATTATCCTTTTTTTTTAAAAATAATTGTAAATCACGACATCCATCCTCATCTTCATACTCCATTTTGTTATAAAATTGTAAATATCTTTTAAATCTTAAATATATTATTTGTTTTTGTTCTATTTTTGTTGTTTTGCTGTTACTAGGTTAGGTTCTTTTTTTTTTTGTTCTTAATTGTCGCTTCACGACATTTTGGCGCCCAACGTAAAAGTTCTCTTTCTGTTTTCTTCACCTTTACTGCGCCTTGTCCATTCCCGTTTGATTTAATTGCTTTCTCTTTCGTTCTTAACTCTTTATATATTCATCCTTTTCATATCTTCCAAATTCTAAAACAACACTTCATCTAGTGTTTCAACTTATCTGGATTATATTTAGACCTACATTTAACACTTCACTTACATTCAAGACTTTAATATTTTTATTCTAGATAACTTAAAGAGGTATAATTTTTAATTAAATTTTTATTTCTTAAACTTAACTTTACACATAATTATAACAATGAAAAGGGTTATTAAGTACGAATTCCTTAACAAGGCCGAACTCGAATACGAAGTGAAGATTAGATATGAGGAACCAGCTAATACTGTTTTACTTCTAAAAAAACAGGTTTTGCGTTTAGTTGCGAATTCTCACCCTGAAGATATTCTGACTTCTCCAATTCCGATTGAGGATGACTTGTCTCAAATTGATTCTACTTTGACCTACTTGGACTGTAAAATTAAAAAATTTTTACAAGGTGAAACCAAATACTTGCGACTAATAGAAACTTTTATTAATCATGTCTTTTACAGATTGGAACGAATAGATACTGACTTATATCCAGACTTTAAAGCAATTTTCGATACTTTGAAGATGAAATATGACGATATTACTAAACAATTTGAATCCTTGACTCCAGCTTCAACTGAAAATGACCCTCCTGTTGACCCGACTGTCACGGAACTCCCTCTTGTTTCTCAAACTTCTATTCAGGTCCATACCCCGTATCCTTCACCACCACCTCAATCTTTTTCTCCAAATAACGTCTTCAAAGATCTGAAAAGACACACCTTCAATGGTAAAAGCTGTCCAAGATCCTTTCTTCAAAAACTTGAAGAATACTGCTTAGCTCGTGGCTTGTCCAAAGACTTGTTGATTCCTCAAGCGTTCGAAATTTTCACCGACAATGCTCTTCATTGGTTCAGATTTAAATATAATCAGAATCCAAACTTAACTTGGAACGAACTTTCTTCTTTATTAATCAAAGACTTTGGTGGTTTTGATTATGATCATAAACTTCTAGAAGCGATTAGGAATCGAACTCAAGGTCGTGATGAACCTATCGTCATCTATATTTCCATCATGCCTGGAATGTTCTCTCGTCTTTCGAAGAAACTTTCTGAAACAGAACAATTGGAGATTATTTTGAGGAATATTCGCCCATGTTATTCAGTCTTCGTAGCTCTAAAAGACATTGACTCTATCGACTCTCTTCTGGCTACTTGCCAAAACTATGAAAAGTTCCTAGACAGAGACAAACAATTTAAAGAACCAAATGTACAACAAAGTCCTCTTATTTCTGAATTCAACTACAAGCATTCCACTTCAAGTTCAGTTGACTCTCCAAATTCTTCTAATAACTTACGACCTTCTCCTCCCTTCATGAATAAATTCACTTCATCCGACAAATACCCTTCTAGACAAGTAAATAGTCTCTCTCAAACTAAAGCTCCTCAAGAAAGCTCTTTTTGTGTTCGCTGTCGTAAACAAGGTCATACTTTGAACACTTGTACTCAACCACGATTCGTGATTTATTTCAAATGTGGTCTTAAGGGTTTTAAAACTGCAGATTGCCCTACTTGTTCTCCCAAACCTAATACTAGTTCAAAAAAACTAACTGCTGATTTGAAAAGTAACTTAAACTTTGATAATGACGATTGGAATAATTGGATTAAAACAATTCAAAACTTCTTTTCTTGTTACAAAATCTCTTCTACACTCTACTCCAAAGAACAAGATCTTAATCGTCCATTCGTTAATGTCAAAATTTATAACTTAACTTTATCTGGTTTACTAGATTCTGGCAGTTCAGTAACTATTCTGGGTAATAATTCTCATTTAGAAATTCTTAAACTGGGCTGCAAACTTTTTAAGTCAGATCTTATTACTGTCTCTACTGCTAATAATCAAAAAGTTAATTCCTTGGGTTATTTTGACTTACCTGTTCATTTCAATAATCAAACTCATTTAATTAAAGCTTATGTTTTCCCTGAAACATTTCCTTCGCTATTACTAGGTATTGACTTTTGGAGAAAATTTAATCTTTTATCTAGTGTTTTATCTTCTCTTAACTTTACAGAATCTAAATGCTCTGCTATCGAAACCAAAGATAATAAAGTTTTACCTTATGAGCATTTAACTCCTAATCAAAAGAACATCGCTAATGACAGCATCCAACGCTTCAAGAAAATTTCTTTTGAAGAAAAAGGTGTCCTGGGAAGCACACACTTAATCACCCACAAGATTGACACTGGTGATTCTCTTCCAATCAAACAAAGATGTTACAGACTGTCTCCTGAAAAACAAAAGGTGTTAATTAATGAAGTCGACAAGATGCTGGGATTGAACGTCATTGAACAATGCGAAAGTCCTTGGTTATCTCCAGTTCTCATCACTCCGAAGAAGAATGGTGAATGGCGTTCCTGCGTAGACAGCAGAAAGCTTAACTCAGTTACACGTCGTGATGCTTATAGTCTGCCACTAATAAGCGAAATTTTGGACAACTTGAGGAATGCCAAATACTTATCAAGCATCGACATTGCGAAAGCATTTTGGGAGATTCCCTTGAATCCTGCTAATAAAGATAAAACTGCATTTTATGTACCTGGAAGAGGTATGTTTAGATTCAAGGTAATGCCTTTGGTCTTTCTAACTCACCTGCAACTCTACAAAGATTAATGGATATGCTTTTTACTCCTGAATTTGATAACAAGGTATTTTGCTATCTGGACGACATCGTTATCATTAGCGAGACTTTTGATGAACACATATCACTCCTCATGAAAGTTCATGAAAAACTTTCATATGCTAATCTGACTATTAACTTTGAGAAGAGTCAATTCTTCAGGAAAGAACTGATATACCTTGGTTTTCTAGTGGACGAGTATGGTCTACGTGCTGATCCAGATAAAATAAAAGCTATTTTAGAATACCCTGTACCTACTTGTAGAAAAGAATTGCGAAGATTCATAGGCACCTGCAGCTGGTTCAGAAGATTCATTCCAAACTTTAGCACTATTGCCTCTCCACTAAACCAACTAACCTGTTCCGGGAAGAACGCTCATAAATTTTTATGGAATTCACAAGCTGCAGCTGCTTTCCAGAAACTTAAAGAAGCTTTGGTAACTGCTCCTGTCCTTGCTTGCCCTAACTTCGAACTAACCCTCTCTGTACATTGTGATGCATCAAACTATGGCATAGGAGCAATGCTTACTCAACATCAAGATGACAAAGAAGTCGTGATTGCTTACATGAGTAAAGCACTAAACAAAAATCAACAGAACTACTCAACTACTGAAAGAGAAACATTGGCTGTAATAACTGCGTTAGAACATTGGCGATCTTACCTAGACAATGGTTAAGAATTTACAATATATGCTGACCATGCTGCACTTAAATGGTTTCAGAACTTATCGAATCCATCAGGAAGACTTGCTCGCTGGACTTTGCGCTTATCATGCTTTAACTTTGTCCTGAAACATAAAAAAGGAAAGGATAACGTTGTTCCAAATTTATTATCAAGACATAAGAATCAAGAACGTCCTGATACATTAGAAATTTCACCTCAAGGCGTACATCCTATTACGATTGAAGAACCACCTGATCGTAAACTTGAGCACTACAACAAGATTTTTCTCGGATGCTCCAACAACCCAGACGCATATCCCAACTACACTATCAGGGATAACAAACTTTACCGCTGCATCCATTCTCTCGATCGTCTAAACGATGACTTTATTTGGAAAGAAGTTCTACTACCTCAAGATAGACATGCACTTATTGAAGTTAACCATAGTTCCCCTTCAGAACTCCATCTTGGTATCTTCAAGACATTCAAGAAAATATCTTTAAAATACTATTGGCCTGGTATGTTTAAGGACATTGCCAATTTAATCTCGACTTGTGAAACCTGTTTAACCTACAAACACCCTAATAATTCTCCCTATGGTCTTATGGGTAAACCTAAACTTTGCTCCAGACCTTTTCAAACTATATCCTTAGATCTTATGGGTCCATTGTCTATGACTCGAAGAAGAAATTATATAAATTATATTATAATATATTCTAGTAATTAACTGCAATTTTACTAAATATACTATGATTTTTCCCCTTAAACGTGCTACTTCAGCTAATATTATTAATGTTTTGGAAAATTCAGTTTTTCTAGTGCATTCCCCAAACTATTATAATGGACAACGCTGTTCAATTTCAGTCGCGAGAATTCCACTCATTCTTAAATTCTTATAACGTTCCTTTTATTTTTCCCACAGCTTTATATTGTCCTCAGGTTAATCCTACGGAGAAGTTTAATAGTACAATTATTACAGCTCTAGCATCTCTAGTAGGAGACGATCATAGACCCTGGGACAACCATCTTACTAAGATTCAGTACGCAATGAACAGCGCTACAAATGTAGCTACTGGCTTTACTCCAAACTTTTTAGTCTTTGGTAGGGAAACAATACCTTGTGGTTCCTTCTATACTCCAACTCAGAACCTCGAGGAATTGATATTTATGCCTCGTGATATTTACGCGTCTAATGCTGGTCTCCTCTCATCTATCTTTTACAAAGTTCAAACTAAACTTCACATAGCTCACGCTAAAAATAGCGCTCGCTATGATCTTCGCCGGTCTTTTAAAGAATTTAATGTGGGAGATACTGTTTGGCGTAAAAACCATGTTTTAAGCAATGCTGGCGCATACTTTAATGCTAAACTTGCCCCTAAGTTCATCAAGTGCAAAGTGATAGCTAAACTGTCACCACTAGTCTATGTATTTGAAGACCCTAATGGAGTTAGAGGCAAGTGGCACATCAAAGATGTAAAATCATAAATTTTCTTAACTTTTATTAACTGTTAATTTGTATATATGTATAAATATCACCATCATTCTCACCTTATTATTTTTATTTCTTTTAATTTGTTTGTTTCACCAATCCAGTGTTCTTCAACACATCTTGCTTTAGGACCTCGAACTTTCGTTGGTTAATCTTCACTTTTTATTTTTATTTCAGACACATCTCGTTGGTGATGTTGCTGATCTCTGGCTTTGAGCCCTACCGCTCTGGCCGTTCTTAATCTTTACTTAAGTCATAGCGACTAAAGCTTACTTAAGATATTTCTTTATCTTTATCTTCACTTGGGAGCGGCTGACTACTCCCTTAATAATTTTTTTTTCCACGCAGGAGCGGATGACAACTCCTTAAATAAGCCTGAATGTCCTTTCGAAAACACACTTTTAGAGTGGTAGTCATTGAATGTGAACTCAACCCTTACCTGAATGCAGATGATGAATGTAAGAGATAGTATATCTGATTTTGCCTGGTGATGTCTGTTTCTGCAAAGCTGTGTTTGTATGGTTTATTTTAGAATGTATATATCAAAATTTTTGCTGAGTCAAAAATTTTCCAGGGTCGGGGGGAAAATGTAGTGTTATGCTAGTTACATATCATATTACATTATTTTAAATTTATTTTTCCATTCTGTTTCGATTTTCTGCATTCACCTCAAAACTGGATATTTTACATCACCTTTATTTCCATAGGATCCTGTAACGATTTTAAACCATAAGAACACAATAACAAATCATTTCTACTTCGTATTTTCACATTATCAGCACTTTTAAATTGGTGTCAATGGAGTCTACCTTTTTCGATCTTTTATTTAGTTTTCCGTAACTCTGCAATTTCAGACTTTGTGCGCGCAGTTACGCTACCTTCTTTCCTATATCAATAATATCTTATTTTTCACTTAAATCTTGCCGTTTTTCTATTACGAGCCTAAATCCAAAATTTGACAGGTTTTGACTTCGTTGTTTATTTGGTTGTCATGACAATTATATTCAAATTCGCTACCGGTCTGTTGTTTCTATTTCGATAATTCCACATAAATACTCTTTCCTCTTGGCCATTTACAAAAAAAATTGCGTTTAATTTAAATAATTTTTCCGTTCTCTCTAAAAAGGTATAAAAGCCGAACAATCGGTCAAGAAAGGTAGTCTCGCTTCAGTTCTCGAATTCGAAGCATCTCCTAAAGGCCTTATCCCGGGGCCGCACTGCCCCGGGATCCTGCAAGCCTCTGTCCTGCCTGAAGTCGCCGGATCCTACAAACCTCTGCTCTGCCTGAAGTCGCCGGATCCTACAAGTCTCTGCTCTGCCTGAAGTCGCCGGGATCCTACAAGTCTCTGCTCTGCCTGAAGTCGCCGGATCCTGCAAACCTCTGTCGCGCCTGAAATCACCGGATCCTGCAGGCCTCTGTCCTGTCTGAAGTCGCTGGGGATCCTGCAAGCCCCTGTCTTGCCTGACATCGCCGGATCTTGCAAACGTCCGCATTCACCTGAGGTCGTCGCCTAGAGACGCCCACACCTTCACCTACGCTGTGCGTGTTCGTTTCAGGCGCTGAGAGCACTTACTGTACACCTTGGATTTTCGGGCTCAACTTCAACACTAATCCTTTTTTTTTATTATCCTTTTTTTTTTAAAAATAATTGTAAATCACGACATCCATCCTCATCTTCATACTCCATGTTGTTATAAAATTGTAAATATCTTTTAAATCTTAAATATATTATTTGTTTTTGTTCTATTTTTGTTGTTTTGCTGTTACTAGGTTAGGTTCTTTTTTTTTGTTCTTAATTGTCGCTTCACGACAAAATTATATTAAAAAATATAGGAGTTGGACTGCCTCGTTAGTCCAGTTGTGGAAATGTGACTGATGATCAAGGTCACGGGTTTGAGTCTTAGGTCCAGTCAATAAAAAATCAGTTAATGAGTTATTCTGCCAATAAATTCTCAATATCATCCAGGAGTCAGCAAGTTACTAGTATTTCAACCACGTGTCACGGAAAGCACGTAAAGCCGTTGGTGCTGCATCAGAACTCTCTCCGGTCGAGTTGGTTTGCAGTCCAATCAGACTATAAGAGTGAGGGAATAGAGGTTGCACCTGTGCTTGCACAAACACTCGGGCACTATAATCCTGTCCTGCGCAAATGGCTAGTATCCGTTAAGTGATTTTTTTTTTAATTTTTTTCTTAAGTTTACAGTTCACTTGATCGTATGTGGCTGCTGCAATTCATGAACTGCTGAAGTTAACTTTAAACAAACACTATTTTTTAAGCACTACTATTTGGCGCCAGAAATAATTAAGAGGGAAGTACTTCTGCGCAGAAAACAGTCTTACCACCTAGATATAATAAATGTCTTATATTATTGTCACATAAATGAATTACATGTATTAGAAGTTCCTAAAGGAATTGTTAAGGGGCTGTAGAAAAAATCGAAAAACGATCCAAGAGCGAGTCTTATCCGACGCTATTCCGATGATATCCCGGATGTCAGTCTGAGCGAGATTAAAATGGCTCTCCAGCACCTTAAAAACAGCAAGGCACCAGCCGATGATGAAATTACAGCGGAGCTTCTGAAAGCGGGTGGAAAACTTCTATAATTCCGTCTTCCATGGTGGCATTACACCGAAGACGTAGAGCAGAAGTGTAGTGGTCTTATTCTTCAAGAAAAGTGACAACGCTTTCTTGAAGGACTACAGATCGATTTTCCTTCTAAGCCGTGACTACGTGCTGTTTTCAAGAGTCATTACGAATCGTCTCGCGCGCAGACTTGACGACTTCCAGCCTCCCGAACAAGCCAGTTTCCGAAAAGGCCTTAGCACAATAAACCACATACATACCCTTCGGCAAATTGTACAGAAGTCCGAGGAGTACAATTTGCTACTATGTCTAGCGTATTTGGACTATGAGAAAGCCTTTGATTCCGTCGAAATTTGGGCTGTGCTACAGTCCCTTCAGCGGTGCCAAGTTGACTGTCAGTATATCGAAGTGCTGAAGTGCTTGTACAGTACTACGATGGCTATCCGAGTACAGAACCAGAGTATGAAACCTATAGCATTCCTTGGGGTCGGCCTATGTTCAGCAGTGGACTTGTGAAGAGTTGTAATGATGATGATGATGATGATGATGATGTAGAAATAGATATAAAAGCTATTGTTTATACGCACAAATCTGAATTCCATTGTAAAGTAATAAAAAACATAATACGTCATACTTTCAAGCATCATTCCTGAGAGAATAACATCACTACTAACCATTCCGTAATTTGTATATTCTATTCTTTTACTAAAGATAACACATTGCTATAACATTATATTTTATAGTTAAATTGTATTTAGCAAGACAACCTCATAAACATAATATATAAATTACTTATTCCTAGAATATATATCGTCAAATTTTTCCACAATTCTTTCACCTAAAATTATTTTAAAGGACGCCGTTGTTTACAAACTCCATATCACAGAAATGTTACATTATAGTCGTAAAAAACAGTCATGAATTGCGTGTAATCGAGTGTGTGGAGCTGTAATAATGGCCATGACTTTACTTTGTGTTCGACAAGTTTATCTGCTCTCGAATAATATAATTGTTTGGAGGTATAATAATAATGGCCGTGGATCCTCCGGAAGCGTTCGCTGTAAATTTTAAAGTAACCGAGCAACCAGACTTCGAACTCCGCCAGCACCAATAAAATTGTGAATTGAAACTTTAAGTGCTGATTTACTAAAACTCCGCGGTAAGGACAATCATCTTGAGGAAAGCTACATGTTTGAGTTTTAAAATTTATCTAAGACAATGTGTGTGATCTCTTATGTAGTTGCGTTTTAAGAATATCTAATACCCCATATCATCCCGTGAGTGTTGTAAGAGTGACATAGGGCAACTGGAACAGGAGATGGGCAGCAACATCTTCCTGATTACAACCGAAAATACTTAAAAAAACTACAGTTGCCAATCCGCCTGCCATCAGCTGACTTTAAATGTAATGTAATGAACGCTTGTGAATACTCTATAAGATTAATGCCAAAATACTCAAACGCTACTCAGTTTTAAAACGCCTTTAAATCTCGTGGTGTCACTTTCACTTTGGCATATAGTGATAGAGACAACATGAGACTTAACGGCGTCTTAAAATTGAGTATTGTTAGAGTATTTGGGTATAACTCTCAAAAATGAGAGGAGGGCTACGCCAGACAGAATATATTGGCTGCAAATTTACATTTTTAATAAATGACGGATAAGATTAAAATTGGATTGAGATATAATTATTAATTAGAATAAAGATTTAAATTCGATAATTCAAAAAATAAAATAAAAGGAAACATGTTAGTATAATATAAAATGTTCCATTAGAAATCAGAATCGGAAGTTTTATGCACTATTGTATTCCTTTTTTTAATTCCAAATGGACAATACATAGGATCCGCTTAGATGGTTATTAAAAGTTTACCTAGGAAGGACTTTTGACCGTTGTTTTTTCTCGTAGTTTTGTCAACGTTCGCAAAGCGTAGTAAAATACGCGATAGACTTTTTACGAACTCAATACACGGCTGTCACGTATAGCTGAGAACATTCGATCGTCCCAAGCTGTAATTTTTGCAGGAACTCTGACGTACGACAGTCTGACGTACGGTAGTTTATTTTGGGGAAGTCTTTCAGGCTGTTTTCCGTCTGCGTTTCTGTTTGTGCGTTCGATTAGTTTTTTCATAAATTCGAAGAGTTCTATTTTCACAGACAAAAAATACTGACTGTTCGAAACTTCTATTAACTACACATGAAAACACAATGTATCTCACAAGTAATACATATTATATTAAATTAGATTGTTTAGTGCGATTGCTAAGTCAATCTATGTATTTAAAACATAAAAGATTTTTAATATTGATATAGTCACTATAAGATGTTGTTAGGTTAGCTAATTACGTAATAACTTGAGACAGAAGGACCCTTAAGTAAGGACTGAATAAATTAACCGACTTGGTATTACATGGATCTCACAACTTTTTACGGTAGAAGAACTGCGTTGCGAGACTTGGTTTTTTTACAAGTTATGTTTTTGATGGCGTTAAGGTGTTGTCTCAAGCGAGAATATTTATTCAATTTTGTGTGAGCTTTACAAAATTTATTAGGTCTTCACAAAATAATTCATAGTTATGTCTAAAATTCCGTGTCATAATTTTAATGAATGATTTTAAACAGTATAATTCTAGCCGTTGATCATAATTATATACTTACTTTATGGTTAATCTCAAATTTAAGTCTAGAAATATTTATTATATTCAGATTGCTGAGCACAATACAATATAATATACTTACAATTTATTTATTTTTTCATTCTTTAAAAAAATTACCCTGACAGTAATATTTGCTCCTGTATCGTGGAGATGTTTTACATTTAATAAATTGCACATGAATAAACGGCCAGACCCGTAACAATAATTTTAAAACCATATCAATAAATGATCAGTACCGTGTCTTACTTTTGAATATATTCAATAACATCTAACCTTACTTAACCATTATTCTATAAAAAATAAAAGGAGGTCTGTGCCCAGCATCGCATCGGGACGCACTTTTATTTACCATACAATGAAGGCTATTATTATTTACTAGTTAACTACCTCGTTGGAAAAGTGGTTGTAAACGCGACTGTGGATAATGAAGTTCTGGGTTCGAATCCCGGGTCAGGCCGAAAAAAATCAGTTATTGAGTTTTTACGTCTAGAAATTATCAGTAGCTGCCAAGAGTCAGAAAGTTGGCAGTGTCTCACCTCCGTGCTTCGGAAAGCACGTAAAGCCGTTGGTCCTGCGAATCTCCTGTGATCTCCCTCTGGCCGTGTCAGTTTACCGTCCCATTTGACTATGAGAGTGAGGGAATATAGAATGCAACCGTTCTCGCGAATACACTTGAATACCATAATTCTGATCTACGCTGATAGCTAGCCCCCGTTGAGGAAGGCCGCCGTGACCGAATTTCGGTCTAGGGGACATTATTGTTATTATTTTATTTCCTAAATTTTATTCGCGACTTCGTCTGTAATAAGCTATATACAATCTGTTACAAAAGTCCATACATTTAGATTAGACGTGGTAGAGCCATGCAGCACCTATATTGTACCACGCTCTCACAGAATACCAGCGTAAAATAACAGCTTAACACTGCTGTGATTCGTATGTTGAGTGTTGAGAACGTTTTTACTGGAAAAGAGGCATTCCATATTAGTCCTCGCGGGTGACAACGCATCTGCATTTTGATTCTATATTGAGGATAGATGTAGATGTTTATGGGTCACAGCAACCACTTACCATCAGGTGGACTGTTTGCTCGTTTGCCAGCCTATCCTATAAAAAATTCCTGAAACTCTAAACGAAATTGTTTTTACGATTTTTATTACTAACATATTTTACACATTTTTTTGATATTATCGAGAAACTTCGTTTTATTGTCATGAGATTATTATAACTAATGACAAGAAGCCAGGAAATATGCCTGGAATAGGATTTTCCTTCTTCTTTCTTATTTCGAATTTTTGATAACTCCATTATCTACGAGTACTTCTAGTAGTTCGGGCTTTTTAACTCTTAAAATATTCATATCGTAGAGTCTTTTTAATCTTACCGTTAAGGATAAAATAAATATTTGCCACACTTAGATTCTTTATACTTCACTACTAATAAAACATGCCTATAAAATAATTATTATTTCTTATATTTCATGCTCAGATCTGGATCAATTAAGTGGATTACCGCGCAATTGCGTTGGAATTGCGGTGGAGCGTTATTCATAGTGACAGTTATTAAACACTCCTCGAGTTTCTGTTGTACTACATGCAGCGATAGAGTTTATATTTTGCATTTAATAATAGAAAATAATTAAAGTTTTGTTTGTGAAAACCAAATTCTTATATCTTCATATATATGCACCTTCATCTTCTTGATTCATGAAACCTTTTATATAACAACTTAATAATATATCTCTATAAAGTTCCCACCTTTGAGAGATTGAAGGCAACTTGTTGGTGGGTGAGACAAACATGATCGAAAAATGCATATACTCAACGTCAGTGACACAAACCCTTTCTGATGTCGAATTATTAATATTATCTTATAACTGCCTATTGGCTATATCTGCCATTGTATTGGTTGGTGGAGCATATGTGTTGACCTCATGCGGGTGGTAGCTGGAGGGAGAATCTGAGGAGGCTCTCAAGGCTGCGGCCGAAAGCCGCACAACGTGGGACCCCATTCCCTTGAGGTGAGCGGTAGACTCATGACACGCTCTGCGGCCAATTGGCCGTGCTGACCATGCAATTGGTGGTGATGCCTTACACTTACATCACGTCTGCAGAAACGGCGGTCTGGCAGGTGGTGGCGCTCACGGAGGGCTTTTTATGGTCAGTGTGCCTATTGTTGCCTAACCCGTGTGACGTACATTCACTGTGGCTGGATTTGATCGTATTCTGTATGGCGTTTACACGCATTGACATGCGCGACTTCGGTCGATGTTTGTGCTTACGCACTATCAAGGGGCCAAGTCCTCTTTTACTGGTTCGCCAGTTATTTTGCTGTGGACTACGGTCCAGTTCCCAACTTTGCGTACCCTTCGGGGGGAGCGCATTAAAATGGTTGGCGCTCACCGTGCGCGGCGTGTGTGGGGCCGTGTACCTCCTCCACATTTTTTTTAAAATGTGGGAGAGCGAAGCCCTTGTAACTGGTATTTGATATAAATATTGTGAGCCTTTTCCAAGCGGGAGGGATTAATTAATAAGGAATTGACTGTTGTGAACCAGATACAAGTGGAACAGGGACAATTTATTGTTCTTAACCTTTTTGAGCTCTGTTTTCGTGAACGGGGTTCTTTAGCTTATAAGACTCTACCAATACTCTACCGCTTTCGATTGCCCTCGTGAATATTCATTCTTCCAAGATACACCTAAAAGAACTAAGTTACTATACAAACACAACGTAAAAAAGGGTCCTAACTAAGACGATCACGCCATAAATTTATTAAACGGCCTATATTTAAACCTTTAGAAAGATCAAGTTATACTGGTCATGTAAATTAGATATATTTATATATCTTACAGATATAGATTCTAAAGAAATACAAGTATAAGTGGATATATAGTAGAAAAGAAAAAAGATGGGGGGGGGGGGTTCGTTACAACAAGAATACGTGCGAAGTCACAGAGTAATGCACGCTTGAGAACGCTCGCCTCAAACAATCAAAGAGAGTAAACACTAAGCACCTAATCTCACCACAGTGTGTATAAATATTAGCCTTTCCGATCAGACAAACCAACATTAAAGTAGTAACGTAATTATACAGAAATACAATATAAAATCGTAGACTATGTTTCAGAAACATTAATTGGTTTAATTTTAGTAAATAGTAAAGGCAGGGGAGGTGTCTTTTGCCCGAACAAGGATGTTTCCGTGTTTGATCCAGGTGAATCTATATCCATGTTGTCTGAATGCATCTCTTGCTCGACGAAATAGCTTTTTATTAGTTAGCGTTAGATGCTCGTTGATGATCTTGTGAGACGTCCCTTCAATTTTTAGTTGTTCAGATATAATATTTTTTTAAAGTGCTGCAGATATAAAATTAACAAGCAGTATTTGACGAAAGAATCTGACAATTATATTCTTCATTCGTGAGCTAGTTGGATTTAGTTGTTGTACGCGATGAACGGCAACAATATCTTGCGAAGTAACAGACTGTTTTATAATACTGGCTATATTTTGCACTACATTTAACATATTCTCGCCACGCCTTTCCGGAAGATTACTGATTACGGCATTACAACTTCTCAATATTTGCTCTATGTAATCCAGCCTTGCCTGAAGCTCGACGAGTTGAATATTATCTGACTCTGGGGAGATAGATATTGATTTTTTCCAGGTCGCTAAGTCGATGGTCAACATCCTCAATTTTCTTATTCAAGTCGTCGAAGATGTCACTCATAACTCCTATTGAGGTCTTAACATCCTCAGTATTCTATTACCCGTTTGGGGATCTTTTCATCCTGTCGTGAGAAGTAGTTTTCCATCGATTTTATTCTGGAAAAATTTGAGTTCACTTCTGAAGTTTAGATCTGTAGAGCTTAATGCCGCTTTACATAATGTCACAAAAGGTAAAGGTGACACCTTTTCAAGGTTTTCGTCTACGCTCATGTCACCAGATCTGAGCGGTCCCTCGCTGTCACTTGACTGATCCTTTCCACAGATCCACAGAATGTGTTGTTAAGGTTATCCATCATATTGCTATAGCACAGCACGCAGTCACCTCTATAAAAGACTTACTTACTCTGTGCCAAATACACAATAGCGCTAACGCCGCATCGTGCTGTTGCGAATCTGGCCGGTTAGCTCACACATACACTGCAAGACTTCTCGTACACGGGGAGCGCTTGTACGTTAGGCACAGGTGATGTGAACGGCGATGCGCGCGAATCGAATTTATTTCTGTTATTAAATGTCAGGAGTATCTAGAAAGACACTAATCTGTATAGAAACATTCAGTTAGTCATTCGATCAGATATACTAACAAAAGAACAAATAGACGGGCCAACAAACGAACAAATGGACGGACACACGATTGAACCAATAAACGAATTTGGCAAATTCGTTTATTGGTTCAATCGTGTGTCCTTATATTATACGCTTGTACTATTCGTGCGGTTTATGAATAAGATAGAAAATGGTGTTGCCTCTATTCACCTCTCACTCGTACACTGTCATTGGTATATGAGTTATTTCACCTGGGAGTAATATAAACATGAGGAGTAAGAAACAACCCGCTTCTTTGCATCGCCTTTGTCAGATAAAAGTAGGAAAATTACATAAATTACAGTTTATTCGTGGTTGAGCCATGCTGCAGCTATATTAGTAGTATAGTTGTAGCACGAATGGGTAGGCTCGACCGGGGAAGGACCACGCTCTCACAGAATACCAGCGTAAAATAGCAGCTTGACACTGCTGTTTATTATGGTGAGTGTAGACTGTAGAGAATCGGAGACTCATTTTACTGGAAAAGAGGCATTCCATCTTAGTACATACGGGTGACGACGCATCTGCATTTTGATTCTTTATTGAGGATAAATGTAGATGTCTATGGGCCGCAGCAACCACTTACCATCAGGTGGACTGTGTGCTCGTTTGTCTACCTATCCTAAAAAAGAAAACATTAATTGGTCTACTGACAACATTGCGATGAAAGCGCCATCTGTTATAGATGTATCATATATCATAACTCGCGTATAATAAAATCATATCTAGCTTTAAATTACCTATAGCGCAATCTAGGTTAAATTAAAATAATAACTCATAAGGTAAAATTACTGAAAAAGTACACTGAAAATAAAACTACAATATTCAGATAATAATGTATATGAATAATATAAAAACAACTCTAAATCGGGTAATGTATTTTTTCAGTCTCACAATAATGTAAATCTTAAACCGTTTTGTAAGCTGCAAAGGTCTATATCAAAAAAGATATATGCCTAGTGCACAGCTCCTATAACAAGTAGCGTGATGAATTATAATTATTCCAACGGTTCAATGTCTACGCAACACGATATTAAAAGTCCCGTCTAAATCGGTTAACAGGTTTTTGCGTGATGCGTGTTCAGAAAAATATTGTTTTGGCATTTTTATCGATCACATAAAATACCCCAATTCAAGTTTCAAAAAAAAAACTCAATGTACAGAAATCGTCATGTTAGAGTTTTATAATAGTATAGATAGATACTAAATAGATAGATAAATGACACGTATTCAACTACCTATTAGGTTAGCTGTCATTCCTGTCCTAAAATGAACTAAAATTTCGCATGTTTATGAGTTTGTAATTAATTGAAATTACGTTGGGTGCATATATAAATTATGAAGACCAAAATGTGATATATTTTTTAAGCTTGGTAACAATTGTATAATAAATAAACCATACAATTATTCTACTCCTGATATTCTGCATTGGTCTCATTCTCTCAAAGTTAAGATTTCTGAAAGTTTCACTTCTAATGCGTGTAATCTGTTCTAATGTTTTATTTTATAACAAAAAATATTTGCAAAATATTAATAATTATTTCAATTATATTACCAGTTGCCCCTAATTTCTAAAGATAGATAGTTTTCATTTGAACAAGCCCTTTTATCACACTATTTTGGCGAGAGACTTTACAAATGCCTGAAACCTTTTAAAAGTTTTCGTTGAAAAATTGCCATTTGGTCCCGTAGTATTCTGACACTGTGGCTTAATTTACGGGTAAGTATCTCTAGAGGGTGTTCCTTTTTGCTTGTTTCTTTATACTAATTTAAATTAATAATTGTGGCTTTAAATTAAAGTGTATATTATTTGCTGTTTAAAATTACAGAGTATGATATTTGTTAAACTCTAGTGAATTTGCTTGGAAATAACATTATATTGGTGTATTTATTATGCATTGGTAGAGCAGTGATTAAGCGTTAGGATACGCCATTGCAGGTTTGATCCCCCAATAAACTGTAAAGTAATATAACCTACTAACAATTGACTCAAGATTGGTAAGTAGTAATTCCAAACAAAACAATTTACAAGTGCATAACTTCTGCGGATTATAATCGAATGCTTTATAATCTACACATCAGTAAGCACATAGATTTTTGCTTTTGTCAAGCATATTTGATTATTAACAATTATTACGTGCTTACCCTATGTAATTTTTTACTTTAGGCTCGTTTTGCCAGAGTTTACAAAAGGCGTTGCTTCAGTCGTGCTTACGATAAAATGCCTTGAAGTTGTCTACCTAAACGTGAGAATTAAGCTGTTTGAGAAGGTTAATCGAAATTTCGTGCTCGCCGTAAAGTTTGTGTAGTTGTAAACTTTTTTTTAAGCCTGTCACTACAAATTAGATATAAATTAACAGTACAGTGGTTCCGAAGCTTCAAGCCGCTTGAAAAGATGGTATGTATACGAGGGTTTTGCAGATGTTTTAATAAGGAGTAGAGTTTTCTTTCAAGTTTACTGCTCGAAACAGACTATATACAGGGTCTTCTTTTTTATAAAACTGATGTCACAAACTCAATCCACTTAATGTTAAGTAGCTACTGCAGCCTGTAGAAACCAACAACCAACGTCAAATAAAGAAACCTACAGGCGCATTGTCATTTCTGGGAATTAAAATGAACCACTGTTTGGCGGCAGAAATAGGTAAGAGCATGGTACCTACCCAGAACGATTTTTTGAGTTCTCTTGCATCGTCATCACGTTGCGGATAAGACGTTCTGAGTTAATCTCTTATAAAATATTATCTTAATTGAATAATATTCATTAGAAGTGGTGTGGTGTGTGCTGTGGTGCTACAGGGAATGGAACTATTTATTTCATCATCTGTGGTACCCATCGCAGGCAGATCTCAGCCTTGGTTTGGTCGCTCCTGTAAGACTGCATTACGCAGTAAGCAGGAGTGTTATCAAGCCTGGGCTGCGCTTCGGTGACTCGGGATGTAAACACCAGCATGCTTAAAAAGAAGTATAACTTCGCCTCCAGGTCTTTCAAAAGAGTTATTGCCAAGGCAAACTAAGAGCACATAGGCAGAATTGGCGAGAAACTAGTTCGCCCTTTTTTATAGTATATGGGTGACAAACCAGCACGCAGTCCACCTAATGGTAAGTGGATACTGTGGCCCATAGAAATCTACATCTATCCTCGATTACGAATCAAAATGCATATGCGTTGTCACCTATGAAGACTAAGATGGAGTGCCTCGTTTCCAGTAAAAAGGGTCTCCAGTTCTCTACACAGCTGCTATTTTACGCTGGTATTCTGTGAGAGCGTGGTCCTTCCCCGGTCGAGCCGACCCATTCGTGCTGCAACTATACCAATAATATAGCTGCAGCAGGGCTCTATCACGTGTAAGCCTTCCTTCGGGAACCCGTGCATTCTGGTCTCTCGCCAAGGTTGTCCAAGGTAATTACTGTAACCCATCACGACTGTCTCTGCACAGGGAGGACGACTCACTGGCCCACGCCGCAAAAGAGAAAGCCGACCTTTTAGGCTCCGACTCTTGATGACGAGGGGAACACACCGCCGACCATCCCGCGGTGTGAGTGCTCCATGCCGGATGTGCGGTTCTCACAGCGCTCGGTTCGCAAAGCACTCCGCTCCCTGGACATCCACAAGTCGAGTGGGCCTGACGGAATCCCCCAAATCGTGCTGAGGACGTGTGCTCCGGAGTTGGCACCGGTTTTAACGCGTCTTTCCTGTTATTCCTACTCCCTAGGCGTAGTAACGAAATCATTGAAGACAGCTTTTGTCCACCAGATCTCTAAAAAAGGCAACCGCTCAGACCCGTCCAACTACAGGCCTATCGCCATCACCTTCTTGTTCTCCAAAGTAATGGAATCTTATTTTTTTAGGTTTTTATGGATCTTTTGGTTGGTCCTATATAAGAGAGACCGCATTTACAATCAAGCTTGTACACTCCTGCATCTTGCAGAGGGACATTACAATTGACTGATGGTAAAAACTGACTAATCTTCTTCGGCAGCTTGAAGTATGTTTTAATGGAAGCACGCTTCAAGATGCAGCCAATCTTGTCAGTGACACCTCTGATATATGGCAGTACAGCAGGCACTCGCTCGACTGTGGCCGGCTTCACTCGTTCACTATGACGTAGGCGCGGGACCCGAAGCATATTGTCGTGCAAAACTTGCTTGACGTGTTGGAGCTCAGCGGCCAGGTGTGATTTACCCACGGTAGCTAAATGTGAACGATGGTGATGAGAATCACCGTTTAAATATCTATCTCTATGGGTCTTTTTTTCTATAGACAGTGTGGCTCAAGGTGAAAAGCTAAAGAACTGTTACCTCTAATTCCATTGTGAACTGAATTTTAGAATTTATGGAGTTAAGATGGTCTAAAATGCAGTTACTTTATCTAAAGGTAGTGTATTAATGTCTATTAATGTCTTGTACATGGCAACACCAGTTTCCGCTAGCGCCCTCTAGTGCCGAGTAGCAGAACTAGGAGAGTCAAGATGCTTCTAGAAATTTCGGGACCGATATGTACTCGAACATTCTAGATGTCGCTACAGTAGAAGGTTCTGGAAACTATCTGATGCACTATGTAAGGCCGGTATAGACAACGACCGAGTCAGTATTGAATAGGCGATACAAGAGAATACTTCGAAGCAAAACAACTGCGAACTTAAGTGATCAGTAGTACAATTGTGTTTTATTATTAGAGTGGTTTTAGATTGTCATTAGTGCTGTGTAATTAAAGTGTCAATTTTGGTAATCCTATCGGCAGTTTTTAATTGTCTCGAACCCCAAGCTCGTAACAGTAGAATTGTGAAAGTGTCTTCTACGTACCGCTTTTAGAATCTTGGGTTTACGGGAGAAGTAAGCAGGGCTTTCTCCTCAAAGTTTTCTATGAATATATCGGCGACAATAGGAGATACAGGTGAGCCCATCACCACGCCATCTACTTGCTTGTAGAACTCTTCCTTCCAGAATAGGTAGCCAGATTTAAGGCAGTATCTGAGTAATACTGCATATTCTACGAGCATGTTGTTTGCCTCCAGCCTTCTAGTAATAATCAAGATGCAGTCTTCAACAGGTGTGCTCTTGTATGTCCTTTGAGCGGTGAGAGTATTTTCGCTAAGTGTTGAGGCAATCTGTAAATTGGTAAATCGATTTGGCTCACTATGGGACGTAGTGGAGCATTGGGCTTCTATATTTTTGGTAATCCATAAAACTTCGGTGGCTTAGCACACGTAGGTATTATCGATTTTACGTCTAGATTTAATTAATAGAATCAGGCGTTACTTTGCGGAAATCCATTATATAAAAGCTTTTACAAAAATTTACTTCGCAAATATCCGCGTTATAAAATAAAATGATGTGTCTTACCTAGTATGAAGAAGCACCTCCCGCCCTCCCTCAATTGCGTGCACTATCCCCGTCACCACTAATCCCAGCACCGCTACTTCCAACACCACTACACTAGGCAAGACACACCACTGACGATAATACGACACGTGTTTCGCCTCTACACGAGGCATCCTCAGGTGATATAGACTCTACGGTGGCTAACCGCTAAGTGAGCGGCGAGCCAAAACAAGTGCCTTTTATACAAACCGATGATGCAACCGCTCTCTACCTAACGAGCGAGCGATTGCGTCATGCGATAAAACATGCGACCAATCACCGCTGGACTTACGCAGCCGTTTGTAAAATTAAAAACAAACCGCCGCGCAACGCCCACATTATTAGAGAGCAGGCTTGAAGATATTTAAGAGAGGTGAGTTAGTAACATTTGTTTGTTCATTCAGCAATGCAACGGTATTATTATTACTTTTTAATATCTCTAACTGTTCCAGCACACACAGCCGCAGCCCTTTATTACACGTATGTAAGACTTTAAAGGAGTGGTCGTTGGCTAGGTTGTGTCCAGTGTCCAAAAGATGTTTGGCAAAATGGGATTTATCGGGATTGCAATTCCTGTACGCGGCTAAATGCTCTTTATAACGTGTCTCGAAATTGCGACCAGTCTGACCCACGTAAACGGCGTGGCATTCGTCACAAACAAGTTTGTAAACACCTGACTTTTGACGAATATCTAACTTATCTTTACTATTACAGATATTTCTAAGAGAATTGTTTGTTTTGAACGCCACATGAACGCCGTTTTGTCGAAGAGTATTAGCTACTTTTTCAGATATGGGGCCTAAGTAGGTCAAACTGCTCACATATCGATGAACACTTTGAGGTTGAACCGCGTACAGAGAGTTGCGAATAACATGCTTTTGTTTCTTTTTAATTAAATTGTTAATGAGATTTTTTGAAAAACCGTTAGAGACCGCTATTTGATAAATTATATTAAGTTCTTTTAAATAATTTTCTTTACTTAATGGGACAGTGAACAAACGGTTAATGTAACAATAAAAAGCGGCTACTTTATGTTGCCATGGATGACATGATGACGCGGGGATGACCGTGTCGGTTTGAGTTGGCTTTCGATAAATTTGGAAAACATGTGACGATTCTTTTCTTGTTATTGTTAAGTCAAGAAAATTAAGGGAACAATCTTGTTCCAATTCAAGTTTAAATTTAATTTTGTCATGGACTCTATTTATTTTATTGAGGAAAACATCCAGTTGTCTCCTTGTGCCAGTCCAGCAAATAATTATGTCGTCTACATATCGATAGTAATATAAGATATTTTGATTGACAACTATATGTTGTTTTTCGAAATTATCCATGAAAATGTCCGCCATAAGGGGACTTAGAGGGGACCCCATAGCTAACCCTTCTTTTTGTAGATAGAAACGGTTATTAAACCGGAAATAGTTTTGTTTCATACAGAGAGAGGTTAAGTTAAGAAGATCATTTGTTTCCCCGGGATGTAGACGACGTTTTTCAAAGAGATCTGCGAGTATACGCAAACAGTCAGGGGATGGGACATTTGTGAAAAGACTATCAACGTCTAAAGATAACAATATGGATTTAGGAGGAATACGAATATCTTTAATTTTGGAAATGAGATCTAAGCCATTTTTTAGGCTGTAAGTGGGGTTGAATCCAGATTTCTCTCGAAGGAGGAAGTTTAATTTTTTAGCAAGGAAATAAGCTGGTGCACCAATATATGAGACAACTGGACGAATAGGAACATGTTCTTTATGTATTTTTGGTAACCCATATAAAATGGGTGCTTGAGGATTCATTGGAACAAGATTGCTCCGAGACAAGTTGTGATCGGGAAAAACATATGACGACTGTTGTATACATAACTTAATATCCGAAGTAAACTTTTTGGTGGGGTCAGACTCCAATAGCTCAAAGTCATCACCTTGGATAACATCGTTAACTTTCTGGCTGTACCCACTACTCTCCATAATAACAACAGTATTGCCTTTATCGGCTTTAGTAACAATAAGGTCGTTTTCCCTTATTCTATACGATATACGATGTTATCCAAGGTGATGACTTTGAGCTATTGGAGTCTGACCCCACCAAAAAGTTTACTTCGGATATTAAGTTATGTATACAACAGTCGTCATATGTTTTTCCCGATCACAACTTGTCTCGGAGCAATCTTGTTCCAATGAATCCTCAAGCACCCATTTTATATGGGTTACCAAAAATACATAAAGAACATGTTCCTATTCGTCCAGTTGTCTCATATATTGGTGCACCAGCTTATTTCCTTGCTAAAAAATTAAACTTCCTCCTTCGAGAGAAATCTGGATTCAACCCCACTTACAGCCTAAAAAATGGCTTAGATCTCATTTCCAAAATTAAAGATATTCGTATTCCTCCTAAATCCATATTGTTATCTTTAGACGTTGATAGTCTTTTCACAAATGTCCCATCCCCTGACTGTTTGCGTATACTCGCAGATCTCTTTGAAAAACGTCGTCTACATCCCGGGGAAACAAATGATCTTCTTAACTTAACCTCTCTCTGTATGAAACAAAACTATTTCCGGTTTAATAACCGTTTCTATCTACAAAAAGAAGGGTTAGCTATGGGGTCCCCTCTAAGTCCCCTTATGGCGGACATTTTCATGGATAATTTCGAAAAACAACATATAGTTGTCAATCAAAATATCTTATATTACTATCGATATGTAGACGACATAATTATTTGCTGGACTGGCACAAGGAGACAACTGGATGTTTTCCTCAATAAAATAAATAGAGTCAGCCATGACAAAATTAAATTTAAACTTGAATTGGAACAAGATTGTTCCCTTAATTTTCTTGACTTAACAATAACAAGAAAAGAATCGTCACATGTTTTCCAAATTTATCGAAAGCCAACTCACACCGACACGGTCATCCCCGCGTCATCATGTCATCCATGGCAACATAAAGTAGCCGCTTTTTATTGTTACATTAACCGTTTGTTCACTGTCCCATTAAGTAAAGAAAATTATTTAAAAGAACTTAATATAATTTATCAAATAGCGGTCTCTAACGGTTTTTCAAAAAATCTCATTAACAATTTAATTAAAAAGAAACAAAAGCATGTTATTCGCAACTCTCTGTACGCGGTTTAACCTCAAAGTGTTCATCGATATGTGAGCAGTTTGACCTACTTAGGCCCCATATCTGAAAAAGTAGCTAATACTCTTCGACAAAACGGCGTTCATGTGGCGTTCAAAACAAACAATTCTCTTAGAAATATCTGTAATAGTAAAGATAAGTTAGATATTCGTCAAAAGTCAGGTGTTTACAAACTTGTTTGTGACGAATGCCACGCCGTTTACGTGGGTCAGACTGGTCGCAATTTCGAGACACGTTATAAAGAGCATTTAGCCGCGTACAGGAATTGCAATCCCGATAAATCCCATTTTGCCAAACATCTTTTGGACACTGGACACAACCTAGCCAACGACCACTCCTTTAAAGTCTTACATACGTGTAATAAAGGGCTGCGGCTGTGTGTGCTGGAACAGTTAGAGATATTAAAAAGTAATAATAATACCGTTGCATTGCTGAATGAACAAACAAATGTTACTAACTCACCTCTCTTAAATATCTTCAAGCCTGCTCTCTAATAATGTGGGCGTTGCGCGGCGGTTTGTTTTTAATTTTACAAACGGCTGCGTAAGTCCAGCGGTGATTGGTCGCATGTTTTATCGCATGACGCAATCGCTCGCTCGTTAGGTAGAGAGCGGTTGCATCATCGGTTTGTATAAAAGGCACTTGTTTTGGCTCGCCGCTCACTTAGCGGTTAGCCACCGTAGAGTCTATATCACCTGAGGATGCCTCGTGTAGAGGCGAAACACGTGTCGTATTATCGTCAGTGGTGTGTCTTGCCTAGTGTAGTGGTGTTGGAAGTAGCGGTGCTGGGATTAGTGGTGACGGGGATAGTGCACGCAATTGAGGGAGGGCGGGAGGTGCTTCTTCATACTAGGTAAGACACATCATTTTATTTTATAACGCGGATATTTGCGAAGTAAATTTTTGTAAAAGCTTTTATATAATGGATTTCCGCAAAGTAACGCCTGATTCTATTAATTATATTAAAAAGGCTAGCACGGCCGACCAGGCAAGACTCTATGTCAAATTAACAAAACTCCATCGTATTGCTGCCCAAAATGTTTGGTTCAATCAGCAGTGCAAACAACTTCATGTTATTCCCAATTATATTCAAAAACGTTCCAGCACAAATAGTCGAGCGGCCAGTATTGCTATTTCTAAAGCTCAGAACATTTGGCTTAATGAGGAGTGTCGTCGTTGGTTTTCCAATAGAGATAATTTAAAAATCCACCTTAAAGTATTATACTCTGAACTTTCATATAAATTACATAATATTGAATTTGATATTTTGGATGGGAAAGCCAGAGAACTTGCTTCAATGGCTGTTTATGAGAAATATCAAATTCAGTCCCGTAAATTACAACGACTTGTATCCTCTTCATCCCGTAATCGTAATAACGACATACATACAGAATATCACCAATTTTATCCCCGAGTTAAAAATCTTTCCGATGTCCAGTTTCCAACAGATGAGTTGTCCCTTTTACATAAAGGCCTAAAGTATAATTTAACACCTTCGGTCTCCCAAAAATCATTAGAGACTATGGCTGTTGACGCGGAGGTGGCTGTTGTGATCGGGAAGAAAGATAACATCGTTAAAAGTTTGGTAGCTAATGAAATTCGGGCTGTGCCCACGTCTTCCCATTTCAATCATGAGTTCCCTGTTTTTAAGTCCCTAAAGCAGAGAATAAGGGAAAACGACCTTATTGTTACTAAAGCCGATAAAGGCAATACTGTTGTTATTATGGAGAGTAGTGGGTACAGCCAGAAAGTTAACGATGTTATCCAAGGTGATGACTTTGAGCTATTGGAGTCTGACCCCACCAAAAAGTTTACTTCGGATATTAAGTTATGTATACAACAGTCGTCATATGTTTTTCCCGATCACAACTTGTCTCGGAGCAATCTTGTTCCAATGAATCCTCAAGCACCCATTTTATATGGGTTACCAAAAATACATAAAGAACATGTTCCTATTCGTCCAGTTGTCTCATATATTGGTGCACCAGCTTATTTCCTTGCTAAAAAATTAAACTTCCTCCTTCGAGAGAAATCTGGATTCAACCCCACTTACAGCCTAAAAAATGGCTTAGATCTCATTTCCAAAATTAAAGATATTCGTATTCCTCCTAAATCCATATTGTTATCTTTAGACGTTGATAGTCTTTTCACAAATGTCCCATCCCCTGACTGTTTGCGTATACTCGCAGATCTCTTTGAAAAACGTCGTCTACATCCCGGGGAAACAAATGATCTTCTTAACTTAACCTCTCTCTGTATGAAACAAAACTATTTCCGGTTTAATAACCGTTTCTATCTACAAAAAGAAGGGTTAGCTATGGGGTCCCCTCTAAGTCCCCTTATGGCGGACATTTTCATGGATAATTTCGAAAAACAACATATAGTTGTCAATCAAAATATCTTATATTACTATCGATATGTAGACGACATAATTATTTGCTGGACTGGCACAAGGAGACAACTGGATGTTTTCCTCAATAAAATAAATAGAGTCCATGACAAAATTAAATTTAAACTTGAATTGGAACAAGATTGTTCCCTTAATTTTCTTGACTTAACAATAACAAGAAAAGAATCGTCACATGTTTTCCAAATTTATCGAAAGCCAACTCACACCGACACGGTCATCCCCGCGTCATCATGTCATCCATGGCAACATAAAGTAGCCGCTTTTTATTGTTACATTAACCGTTTGTTCACTGTCCCATTAAGTAAAGAAAATTATTTAAAAGAACTTAATATAATTTATCAAATAGCGGTCTCTAACGGTTTTTCAAAAAATCTCATTAACAATTTAATTAAAAAGAAACAAAAGCATGTTATTCGCAACTCTCTGTACGCGGTTCAACCTCAAAGTGTTCATCGATATGTGAGCAGTTTGACCTACTTAGGCCCCATATCTGAAAAAGTAGCTAATACTCTTCGACAAAACGGCGTTCATGTGGCGTTCAAAACAAACAATTCTCTTAGAAATATCTGTAATAGTAAAGATAAGTTAGATATTCGTCAAAAGTCAGGTGTTTACAAACTTGTTTGTGACGAATGCCACGCCGTTTACGTGGGTCAGACTGGTCGCAATTTCGAGACACGTTATAAAGAGCATTTAGCCGCGTACAGGAATTGCAATCCCGATAAATCCCATTTTGCCAAACATCTTTTGGACACTGGACACAACCTAGCCAACGACCACTCCTTTAAAGTCTTACATACGTGTAATAAAGGGCTGCGGCTGTGTGTGCTGGAACAGTTAGAGATATTAAAAAGTAATAATAATACCGTTGCATTGCTGAATGAACAAACAAATGTTACTAACTCACCTCTCTTAAATATCTTCAAGCCTGCTCTCTAATAATGTGGGCGTTGCGCGGCGGTTTGTTTTTAATTTTACAAACGGCTGCGTAAGTCCAGCGGTGATTGGTCGCATGTTTTATCGCATGACGCAATCGCTCGCTCGTTAGGTAGAGAGCGGTTGCATCATCGGTTTGTATAAAAGGCACTTGTTTTGGCTCGCCGCTCACTTAGCGGTTAGCCACCGTAGAGTCTATATCACCTGAGGATGCCTCGTGTAGAGGCGAAACACGTGTCGTATTATCGTCAGTGGTGTGTCTTGCCTAGTGTAGTGGTGTTGGAAGTAGCGGTGCTGGGATTAGTGGTGACGGGGATAGTGCACGCAATTGAGGGAGGGCGGGAGGTGCTTCTTCATACTAGGTAAGACACATCATTTTATTTTATAACGCGGATATTTGCGAAGTAAATTTTTGTAAAAGCTTTTGTCTAGATTTAATTTTTCGGAGT
Organism: Parnassius mnemosyne; assembly: GCA_963668995.1. Classification (NCBI taxonomy): domain Eukaryota; kingdom Metazoa; phylum Arthropoda; class Insecta; order Lepidoptera; family Papilionidae; genus Parnassius; species Parnassius mnemosyne. The sequence goes on along the minus strand of CAVLGL010000079.1, from coordinate 35,548,353 downwards.
GTTACTTTATGAGGTCACTAGTTTTTTAAGTGTGTTATTTGTACGCTTCGAAAAGTCTGCAGTCTGTGAACACGTACAGGATCGCCCCCGTCACTACATTAGATTTGATAGATCACAAATCCTCGCTAGAGAACACCGATTCATTCCGAGGATGTTTCGCAAGGCTATTGAAATCAAAAAACATCCTAATTTCAATACAGAAGATCTCCTTCGGATCCCATAATTGATAAAATTAAATCCCAACCCAAGCATACAACTGCAAGACTTCAAGATACTGTAAGTTCGTACTGCGTAGATTGGAACAAAATTTAATAATTTTTAATCTGGAGGTAGCCGTGGTTAACTGTGACATTGGGACGTCATACACCTCAGTCTCCACGTGACCATGGGTGATGTAAAGTGCTCGAAACATCGGGAATATAAAATAAGTTAATATACGCGATAAAATCCAAAAAATTAGTTTTATTTAAATGTGTAGTGTTCGCGTAAATATAAGAAATCAATAATTTGAAAATTTTATAATTAGATAATATCTTCTACATCCGTATCTTGAAGGGTGTCCTGAACATTAACGGCACATGGAAATTTTTCATATTCATAGTCATACATTTCAAGAATTATTATATTAATACGTGGTAGAGCCATGCTGCAGCTATATTAGTAGTTTAGTTGTAGCACGAATGGGTCGGCTCGACCGGGGAAGGACCACGCTCTCACAGAATACCAGCGTGAAATGGTAGCTTGATACTGCTATGTTTCGTATGGTGAGTGTAGAGGCATTCCATCTTAGATCTCACGGGTGACAACGCATCTGCATTTTGATTCGCAAACGGGGATAGATGTAGATGTCTTTGGGCCACAGGAACCACTTACCATCAAGTGGACTGTGTGCTCGTTTGTCACCCTATCCTGTAAAATAAAATGAGGCATTTCATCTTAGTCCTCAAAGGTAACAACGAATCTGTCGCCTTCTTTGTCATAAGCAACGTGTGTCTATGAGGTGCAATACCCACTTTTTATGGTTTATGTCCATATATATATATATATAATACTAATAACCATAATAAAGTTTGCCTGATAAACTAATTTAAAATTTAATGATAATCTCGTATATGCTTTTAACCAAATGACGATTCAAGTTCAAAAGTTTTTTTTATTCAGCAAATGAGTGAAGCAGCGGTAGGTATTCAAGCCATACAAAAAATAATGATATATCAGATTTAACTAAATAAGTGAAAATTGAATTTTGGTGAATGCCTACATATTATACAATTGACTATTATACTATTATACAATTACGTGCTCTTAAGGCGAAGGAATTACACAATATTTTTTTTTAATTTAAAGGAAAACTATATAGCTCAGTTTATTATCATTTATTTTATTTTAAAATACAATAAATATATTTAATTGTTGCGTAGAGAAGTAGCTGGATTTCGTGGCAACACAATATTTCCTACTTCAAGGTATTTTTTGGAAAACCCTGGTGTAAATTAAAGCCAATTTCTCTTCCTATTTTGCAGCAAGCTAAGTAGCTTATTCATGGCATTTTGTTCCTTAAATGGATTTTTATGATTTTGTAAGTGCTTCTGGGACATATACGATTCTCATCACTTATTTGATCAATTCTTTGTTGGTGAATTTTTCTTTAAATGATTGTATAGGCAGTCTTAAAGCAAAAAAAATTTCAGCACTATAGCCTTTAATCCACCTGCCATTTTTTATTATTTATAATTTTTTTATTATTTATATAATGACGTAAACAAATATTGCATACTTAAGATCCGAAGAAAATGTTTTTGGTAGTTTTGTAATGAATTGGTTGGTTTGTTCGTTTCCCAAACAATCGATTTCATCACAAACTATTAAGGCGAAGTGGTACAAGTACATACCGTACTTGTACCACTACGCTGCTGTACCTGTGTGTATGTATGCCTGCTGATTACTCGCTGTGGGATTTATAGGCTAATAAAGAAGAAGATTCTGTTTTCTAAGTAGAACCCACATTTATGAGAGTCTGCGTGGCGTTGGCGCGACTCTTACTCCACAATAATAAAAACGAGGTGCTTAGATGAATATAATTTTTTTTTATAGAATAATGGTGTCAAATGAGCACGCAATTCACCTGACGGTAAGTGAATGCTGTGGCCTTTAAACATCTGCATTTCCCCTTAATTATAAATGAAAATGCAGATGCATTTTTACCCATAAAGACTAATATGGATTGCCTCATTTCCAGTAAAAAGAGTCTCCGATTCTCTGCACTCACCACACGACACATTTATTCATGCCGCTGAAAACATTAAGCTGCTATTTTAAACTCGTATTCTGTGAGAGCGTGCTCCTTCCCCGACCGTGCCGATCCATGGTTTTAATACGTGTAGGGATGAGAGAACGAAGAAAGTACCGCGTTATCTTTATCGCACGAGGAGGCAGATAGACTTGAAATAAATAAAAAGCATTTCATTTGGGATAAAGAAGAGATTTTCGAAATTTTCATTATGAAGACATTTACAGTACTACCTGTACTTACTATTTATATTAAATGTAATTAATATTTAGGTTACACTGCTTTCATTATAAAACAAATTACAAGTTAAGGTTCATCCCTTAATCATTATATACAGGCATGACTACGTCCTTTAACTCATAATTATTTTATAATTACTGGAGTATTGTCGGTGTAAAGAGGGTTATTAATAATAATTGTAATGGCGTTAGGAAACAGCTTCGAGTTATACTTGATATTATCGTCATTAATATAATAAATTATAGATGATAAGGGACTGTACGCGCACGATAGAATCAATTTAACATTATCGATTAAGATGGATTTACGTAAAATTAAAGAATGTATTTGTCTAAATTATAAAAAGTAAAGTATTAATACAGAATGCTGCCCACGCCAGCCCCATTGCTTGTTGAAAGACTTCAACGACCTTACTTAATAATCTTTTTAGGGTTCCGTACCTCAAAAGGAAAAAACGGAAACCTTATAGGATCACTTTGTTATCCGTCTGTATGTCTGTCTGTCAAGACCCTTTTTCTCAGGAACGCGTGCAGGTATCAAGCTGAAATTCATATCAAATACTCAAATCTACTGTCCCTTGGAGCTGTGAAAAAATTAAACTTCTAAGCCAACGCAATCAAAAGATACAGCCATTTATGTCGCAAATTTTCGACATTCGCAAGGGTACTTCCCGTGAACTCAGAATCTTAAAATTTGGTACGAAGCAACGTATAATAGCACAGATAAGGGAAAAATTGCGAATAGCATAAATTTTTAGTTACATCTCTCACTCGCACTTGGCTGGTTTTTTTTTATAGAAGAAGGGGCAAACGAGCATGCGGCTCACCTGATGGTAAGTGACTACCACCACCCATGAGAAACCGCAACACCAGGGGAATTGCAGGTGCGTTGCCGGCCTTTTAAAAAGGATTAATCTATTTTCTTGAAGGTCCCTAAGTCATTTCGGTCAGGAAAATCGCCGGTGATAAACAATTCCACAGAGAAGTTGTACGAGGAAGAAAACTCCTAGTAAAACGCACAGTGGTGGACCGTCAAGCATCCAGATGGTGAGTTTGGCATGTGAGATGCGATGTTCGTTTGTGAAATTTGGCGGCTGGATTTAATCCGAACAATTCCTCAGAGCACTCCTCATGGTAGATGCGATAGAAAATGCAAAGATATGCAACATCCCTACGCAATGCTAGTGAATCTAGCCAATCAGAAAAAACTCGTTCGTCGACGATTCGAAACGCTACGCTGGGTGCAGTCAAGTGGAAGGAGCTAGCACTGGGGTGCCCAGTCCTAAGATGAGAACAGTATTCCATGTGAGGCCAAACTTGCGCTTTGTATAGTAGTTTGTATGCCGGCATGAAATACTGTCTCGCACTGCTGAGCACGCCAACCTTTTTAAAGGCCAATTTAGCCTTCCCTTCCAAGTGACCACGAAACTGCACACTATTTCTATATGTCGACGCCGAGGATTCCAATGCTAGCTGAGGCTTCAAGGGAAGTGCTTTTATATTGAGGAGATACGACAAAGGGGTTCTTTTTAGCTATAACGCAAAATTTGTGTCTTCTCTCTCCCAATCCGATACTTTGTTCAGCAAAGACTCAGCTTCAGACACAAGTTTGTCCCTGTACTCGGCAACGTTTTCACGAGAAATATTGGCACGGCCGGTATATAAGGCATTACCAGTGCTGTCGTCTGCATAGCAATGAGTGTTACCAGTTTGCAATAATCATTGATATGCAGGAGAACCTGCGACTTGCTGACGTCCAAGGAGAGGAGTGCTTTGCGAACCGAGCGCTGTGTAAACCGCACATGCGGGATGGTAGGCGTTGTGTTCCCTTCGTCAAATGTCTTTCTTGCATTTCTCATAGTGCGTCTCTTACAATATCTACGGGCAAAATGCCAAAAACCTTCTTAGATAGTAGATGGATCTAATGGGGGACACCATATTATAAAATCTTTCTGTGCTAAAAATACAAAGTAACATACAAATACACGTTTAGTAATATACAAAATAGAAGTATATATTATTTATAAAACAGAAAGCTTAATCATTTCAAATCCCTATACTACTGCGGAAGCTTGAAACAAAAGGAATTAGAGGAGTGGCGTTGGCTTGGTTCCGTAGCTATCTCTTAAATCGGCGTCAATGCATAAGAGTGGGCTCACATACAAGTAAGCAATTAAAAATCAGTATTGGAGTTCCTCAAGGAAGTATTCTTGGTCCAATCCTATTCTGCATCTACATTAACGACGTCCTAGAATTACCCATACAAAGAGCTGACGTCATATGCTATGCAGACGACACAGCCATTATATTTAACGATTTAACTTGGCACTCACTTTAACTCAAAAAGCCATGGTAGTGTTAAATAAATGGTTAAGTTCCAATTTACTAACTCTAAACTATAAAAAAACTAAGTTCATAGCCTTTCACAAAACTCTCGCATCAAAACCATTTTCACCGGTAATCTGAAGTTCCCTCTTGCAGATGTAATATAATCAGCAACACAGATACCATTAGGTATCTAGGAGTGATCATTGATGATAAGCTATCATTTAAAAACCATCTAAGCCGCTTGTCGGGTAGTGTTAGGAAAACTATTTACATAATGAAAGCTTTGCGACGCTGTGCTACTAAAGAAACAATGAAAATGGTTTACAAAGCACTAACCCAATCCCTACTATACTACTGCACGCTGGCTTGGGGTGGAGCTATCAAAACAAAAATGCTTGAAGTCGAGAGGGCCCAGCGAGCAGTACTAAAAGTAATGCTGTCTAAAAACTTTAGATTTCCAACTGACGAACTGTACAAGGAATGTAAGGTGCTACGGGTTCGCCAAATCTACATTTTAAAGGCAGTTATTCTAACCCACAGAAAAATAATAAATTCCCCGGATTATCTTAGCCTGTGCCAACGTCGATCCTTCGAGTACCGATTCCCAATCCACACAGTAGCTTTATCAAACGCCACTCACCATTTCTTCTGCCTAGCATTTACAACAAATTCTGCTATCTCTTCCCAGATTTGAGGTCTTTGTCCACAAGTAAAGTCAAACACAAAATAACAACCTGGTTGCTACATGCTTCTTATCAGGAAACGGAAAACTTACTTTCCTATCATAGTTGACCCTATACATGCACACGCGTAGACTTACACTCACTCACACACACGCACAAGCACGCAATCCCCCCCCCATACACACAAACACACAGACACACACACACACGCACACGCACGCACGCGCGTACGCACGCACGCTAGCTCTGTTAGAGTAAATTAGCTGTTTTTTTGTTCTTTCTTTCATGCATTAATTTATACAAAAAAAAAATGTTTTTTTTTTCTCTTTATTTTAATTTAATCGGAGTTCTATGTATTCATCGGTGTAAACGGTGTCAGTCAAGGTTCTTGGTTCCTGCGATACAAGCCTAGAGCTTAGTGCAGAAACCAGTGTATTGCTTAATTATGTAATGTTTTTTGGTTAAATAATAAATAAATTTATTCTACTATATATCAGGCCCTTAGACACCTACATTTATCCTCAATAAAAGATCAAAATGCAGTTGTTTGTCACCCCTAAGGATAAAGATGAAATGCCTCGTTATGCCACCATATGCTCCTGTTTCACGACGGCATTGGTCATGCATGGTCCTCCTCCAGTCAAGCCAACGAATTTGTACTAAATACTTAATAAAGCTGCAGAGTGACTCTACCGCGTATATAACTTCTGCCATCAATTGGTCATCAGAAAATCTTTCGTTCACCAGCGGGTTACGCCACTTATTTTAAAGTAATTACATTTTATTCAATATCATCATTATAGACTCTCACAAGTCCATTGCTGAACATAAGTTTTCCCAAAGAATACCTCAAAACATGCCTCCGAGACACCTGCATCAATAAACATTCTGCATGTCTTACTAGGTCGTCACTCCATCTAGTAGGGAAACGGCTTACACTTTGCTTACATCGGTAATCGCGAGGCTGCCATACGAGAACCTTTCTTCCCGATTGGCTATCGGACCCACTTCAGCTTGCTGATAATCAATTAAATATGTAATTTTAATTTTTAAGCCAGTGTCGGCAGAATATGTATATAAATAATATTGATTATTATTTATATACTACTATAATACAATTACTAACATTTCGAAAAAAAACTCTATTTCATAAACCAAATAAATTAAATAAAAAAAGAAAATAGTAAAATGTTAACCTAACTGAGATTGTTATTTTGTATTGTAAAGGAATATATGATTTTTTTTTAATTTATATCAAAATGAACAAAGAAATACTACCAAGAGACAAGAATCGCAAATATAAACTAAAATTAAATTTATTCTATCCAATGCGAATATAAGATTTTAAGATATCATCATATAAAATAAAAGTATCGAAAGAAAAGATGAAAAGGATATTCACGCCGACGTTCGATCAATGTCCAATCTTAATCAGATCAATTAAGATTCGCTGTCGGAACAGGAATACAATTCATCCCTGCCTAGTTAAATTGATTCCGTAGCACAGTCATCAAAAACGCTGTCGGATAAAAATATTAAGTTGAAATCGTTATGTCTTAGGTATTTCTATTTTGGGTAAAATGTTAGTTTATTGCGGTCATTTTTCGTTATTTAGTTTTATTTTCAGATACAGTACGGCAATAATTGTGAGCTATATGTAGACGATGACAAAGGAAAAGTAATGTGTTATTTGTGTTAAATTTAAACTCTTAGTATAATTATATTCATGGGCTTAGGAGTAATTGCCTTTTCTTATAAGTCAGTGCTTGATCACGATCAAAACTAATGGTAGGTGGCAATCAAATACAGATGGTAAATCACACTGTCTTAGCGTTATGTAGGTGATTTATTATTTTTTTAAATATATTTTGTTGTGTGTGTATTGTATGAGTGACGATGTAAGAATATCCATTACCCATATCGTGGTCCACTCTTAGGTGTCGTAACAGGCGACAAAGAGAAACTGAAATATAAGATAGACAGCAGCATCTTCCTGATAACAACTCATAATAATAAAAAACTGCCACCCCAGCATCCAATAAGTACCGTATTCCGTGCCAAATATTGAAGAAAAAAAAACTTACGGAACCTCGGTGTCTGTTTGTTGCTCTGTCTGTCACAGAGAAGTTTTTCTTAGTTTCATAAATTGTTAGTCTAAACCGATCTGGATATTAAAAAACCGGCCAAGTGCGAGTCGGACTCGCGCACCGAGGGTTCCGAACAAATCCGTAGGTATATAAGTTTAAAATTATTAAAAATATTTTTATTATATGATATAACTAAAAATTTATATTTTTCACAATTTTTCCTTTATCTGTGCTATAAGAAGTTGCTTCGTACCAAATTTTAAGATTCTGAGTTCACGGGATGTACCCTGGAGGTTTTGATTCCTTTGCGAATGTCGAAAATTTGCAGCATAAACGGCTGTATCTTTTGATTGAGTACAGACTTTACAGTAGACTTGAGTATTTGATATGAATTTCAGCTTGATACTGCCACGTGTTCCTGAGAAATAGGGTCTTGACAGACAGACAGACAGACGAACAACTAAGTGATCCTATAAGGGTTCCGTTTTTTCCTTTTGACGAACGGAACCCTAAAAGTAGAATTTTCGACTTAAAAGAAGATAAATAATTAAAAATTAATACAATAAAGTTGCAGGCTATATATAGGCAGATATATAGAAATATTTTATACATATATATACACGGTAGAGCAGCGTGGCTCTAAGCTGGCTAGGCAGGTATAATATTATAAAGACAACGCTTGCACAGAATACCAACGTAAAATAGCAACCTAATGCTGCTGTGTTTCGTATGGTGAAAGTTGAGCAACAAAAACCCTTTTTACTGGCATTACATTACATTAAATTATAAGGCATTACATTTTAATCCTTAGGGGTGACAGTGCATCTGCATTTTGATTCTTAAGCGAGAACGGATGTAGATGTTTATGAGCCACAATATCCACTTAAATTGAAATGTGCTCTTTTGTCACCCAATTCTATAAAATGATACACGATTACATGACTACTAACATACTACCGTCCATTATACATATAACGACTAAATATTTTTATATTCCTTCACAAGTATAGTTTAAGAATTTATTCTCAAATAAATTACAATAGAATTCACTTGAAGAGAAATAACAATTTAAAACAGTAACTACATACACACAACGATGGTAGAATTACAAATTAAAATATCTAGTAACCAAATACAAAAGAAAAGTTGGTTCGTTGCTTGTTCTTTTTCATTTAGTACAATATAAGTATTTCTTTATACGAGCTTGAAAAAACAGAGACATACCTAGTAATTACACAAGATATTTAGTATTAATATTTATACTCCAAATAAAATTATTTTCTTTCTTTCTTTATTTTTGTACATGACGCAAATAAACCTGATATTGCAAATGACGTAGAAAAAGCTTCTTGCAAACGTGTCGTTTACGCGACTTCGTTACCGTAGTTGATGTGTAGACGTGTGATATTTACACGTCATTGCATGTCATGTTGGTAGGTAACTTTTGTTTGCTCTAGCAATGTTTTTTCTTATTATAGGTAGGTATGCAAATGCAGTAGTAACTTAGGCTGGACGTTTGCCTTATAACTTTTTTATTAAGTAACAGTAACCTGGCACATAGTCCTGATGGTAAAAAGATGCTGTGGCCCATAGACATCTACATTTATCCTCACCTAAAAAATAAAATGCAGATTACGCCTGAGGACTGAGATGAAATGCCTCGTTTCTATTAAAAAGAATCTCCGGTTCTCTACACTCACCATATGAAACGTAGCAACATTAAGCTGCTATTTTACGCTGGTATACTGTGTGAGCGTGGTTCTTACCCAGTCGAGTCAACCCATTTGTGCGACAGAAATATTACTAACGTAGCTGTAGATTGGCTCTTAAGGTTACAGACTATATACGTCCCATTGCTGGGTCAGTCTCATTTCTAAAGGGGGTTTTTAGGGCAAGGAAGTTTCCGCCACGCTGCCCAATGTGCGTTCGAAATATTTTTTTCTTACTTCTCAATACACTGGTTTCCTCACGATGTTTTCGTTCTCCGCCGAGCACGTGGTAAACAGCACTTAAATTTGCAATTAACAATTTAATTGATGCTGGCGGGGATCGAACCTCGCGTACTGTGAAATTAACACCGAGTGCTAACCATCTAAGCTACCACGGCTTTACCACGTAGTCATATTTCATAATAATACGAACAATCTTACTTTGATTTCCGGTGTTTGCACGAATAAGATTAGTGATTGCAATTACAAATTCTGATGTAATTAGTATATAAGAAATCAAGCCTTCATGGATTCTATATTTTTCGACGTAGCGAAAGCCTTAGACAAATTCTGGCATAAAAGCTAATTTAGAATTCTAAATAAGAAAAAAATCATGTAAACAATCCTTTTCGCTATCATAATAGTCATGAACATTGCCCAAAGCCCACAAATTAGTAAAATAATTTGCTTCAAGAACCTAGTTGCTGTCGTGCGCTGTAGCAGCATGTTTCTTCTTTTTTGTCATCAACCAAACAAACAAAAGACTACACCTAAGTATGTGCCTCTCCTGTTTTAGGGTCGATTTGTTTTAGCTGTTGGCAGGCAGATTGAGGATCACAGTATCAGTCGTCTCGCACTTTTGACGCTACTGTCTTTCACCTATCGCGGTATTTAGATTTTGACGAAAACTCTAGATACGACTGTATTGGGAGAGTTCTATAGTTTCTATAATTTATTCTTACGACACTTACAGGACAAAATATGTGATATATTATCTTGGTGAGCTGCACAGGGATTGCGAACTTCCGTCAATCTCAGAATACTTCAAGGAACGCTCCGTATTATACGTAGTATACTCGTAGTTACGGCAGTATCGTTGGAAATTAGTAATAAGTTATCCCCCCCCCCCTCTTTTTTATAGCTCGCTAGGTTGCTTGCGAGTGGTAACTTACTAAGGAAAGTTTTCAAACATAAACATAAACACTCACGCCTGTCACCCAGAGGGGTAGGCAGAGACTATGGACTTCCTTTGGCACGGTCCTGACACATCTCTCTCGCTTCCTCCATATCCATATAGCTACGCTTACACGCTCGTCGGTTAAAGGTACTCTTAATTTGGCCCATTTTCAATATATCGCCAATTTGGTCGATAAACTTTCGCCTAGGGCGTCCCTTCCCGACTCTGCCGTTCACCTCTGCAACATAAATTTGCTTTGTCACTCTTTCCTCATTCATTCTTTCTACATGACTAAACCACCGAAACATCCCTTTTTTAATCCTGGTCACAATATCATCTTGCAAACCACACTCTTCTCTTATCAAACACGTGCTCACCTCATCTGTCATTCAGATTCATCCCTAACACACGCCTTAATGACCTCATTTCTACAGCATTTATGTTACTCTCTTGCTTCTTCTGCCACACCCAACTTTCACTACCGTACATTGTGAATTGCCATACGTGCCTTTTGGAAACATACTAACTTCCCACAATAGAGTATGGAGCCCCAACACTATTTCCTGCGTTCACTCGTCGTTCTGTATTTTTATCATATCTACATTCCCTACTAAATACACATCCCAAATACACAAACTCATCTACTTGCTCGACCAACTCTCTGTTTTTCAAATAGGGTGAATAGCCCTTTAATGATACATTAGATCGCATTGCATGTTATACACAACAGAAGGTGACAAATAAAGATAGACAAGGTCCTGAAATTGTAACTTTTTTTAATTCAATAATACATTTTGAAATTTGCTAATTTAATTTATTTATATTTATCTTATTACTAAAATTTCTAAGATTAGATTCTAACATATTTGTGTAAGTCGTAAAGAACACAATTAAGTCTGAAGTATAGATAATAATTATAATTATGAATATTTCTTAATTATATGTATCACTATGTAAATACCATTTTCTTTTCAAATATATGTTTTCATTAAGAGGACTTTCACGATTTCTTTCTTATATGATAGGAGTTTCTTTACAAATAAAAGCTCATATAAGAAATTGCTTAATTTCCACAGAATAATAGCACATAAGTGAGTTAATAGAAAAGAGAATTTTCCCTCTAAATCTTTTTACAAGGGACAGCAACTTTAACTATTTTATCGAATTGATTTAACTGAATAAGATACACTGTTTACTGTAACAGATAGTACACGAAAACTAAATGTAGAGTTTCCCAACTATCCAGTTTAAGGCATTATGAAAACAAATTCAGACACCCCACAGTATACGGTTAACATCGTTTAACGATGTTTAAATTACTTTTATTTTCTTAGTTTATTGAGCATTTTTTTTTTAATTACACGTCTATAAACCTTCAATTTAACAAAACCTTAAAAAAATTAGTAAGCCTCGTCACGCAATGAAGTTTAATATGTCTTTATATAACTTATAATATCCATTAACAGGCTAGGTTTGGAAAGCAGTACTGGCTATTAACGATCAACGGCATCTGACGCCAACCTCAACGCCACTTATAAAAAGAGAATTAGTACATCGAAAGATAAAAGACATCCCAATAAAAACGTTTTCAAGAGATCTTTCTTAAACATATTTAGTTAAAAATGGAACTATTTGTCTGTGAATGTTTAAAAGTTATACAGGCTGTCCCTGAAATCGACGTCAAGCTGGAAACGGGTGATAGGCCAAGACTATGTTTAAAGTATATTTTTATTTTAAAAGTATAAAAAAATAAAAGTAATAGACGTGATAACTAGCCTTTAATATGAAAGCATAAGCTGATATATATACTGATACACCATAGTATGTAATATATTATTTAATGTTATTTTTGGTGATGTATGCGAGAAATAAAATAAATATGGTTAAATTCAATACGTGTGTGCAGTGGTGAATGTTGTGATAACAGGAGAGGTCCAAATTCCAGCACTGGACTTTTATGGGCTGAAACGAAGAATAACGAGGTGGTAACGTAGGAGAACTAAACACCCCGGAAACACTGTGAGGAAATCAGCATGTTTCAGAAATTTTAAATATTTTACATAAAATAATACATTATATTTTCATATCTTTTGGAAACACAGTAGTTGTAAGCAAATTTGGATCCACTATTGAAAATATTGTTAAAAAATATATAAATAAAGGTGGACGCACATATAATGGCACCATACGCGCCATACGCGCCGGTCGCAAATATTTAGTATTGCCAACAAATTTTGCAGTTTTTTTTCTAACTAATGGTGTGAAACGGCATATTGACACTAATCGATCGGAATCGCTCGGATCGTTATGAAAAAAATTGTAATAGCATGCTTAAAAACGAATTTATTTAAAAAAAATTGAATTTTAAACATTGATAGGTTTTCGTTAAGCTGGATCTATTGATGAGAAGGCGTATTTAAATAAATGTGTACATATTATAAAAGCGGTTAAGGTATTTAATGAAACATATAGTTTTTTAAAAGAAAATTGTCAATGTTAATCTTGTAAGCGCTTCTGCCGGTGACGCCGGTGGAGTACTTCTTAATGACATTACAATATTATCTAATTTTATGCCTTCTGGTAATGTTTATCGAAATTTCATTCCATTCTTATACGGTACAAGATTATGTGCCTTAAAAAAAGTATAACAATTTCAGTCCTATTGGAGTTGATTCCCCATTTCGACGCTTAACTCAAAAAAAAAAACTGAAGACAAAATTTCAGCCTACTCATCCAGGATTCGGCACTAGATGTGGCTGTGAGGTGGCGGTACATTCAGTGCGTATATTTTTAACAAACTCTGATGTACATGTTCTTGTGAATGTTGACCTAAAAATGCTTTTAAATCTATCGATAGGGTTACCCTGCTGAAAGTGGCTACCAATACCCTCGAAATTTATTATTACGTTTGATAATGTTATAGTAAAAATACTAACTTGTTCTACGAATACCATATTATCGATTCTGCTGCATTATGTATTCTGCAAGGTGGCCCACTAGGTCCAGCACTTTTCAGTTTTGGAATTTATTCAACCAATTATTACAAATTTGAAATCCAAGCTGAATGTCTGGTACCTGGACGACGGTACACTGGGATGGGAGGATGGGGTGGTAGAGCAGATGGAAGAAGCAATGGGTGAGATGGAAGGTAGAGCAGATGTCGTCCTCAGTGATCTTACTCATATTTTTCGAAATTTTAAAAATATTGGTCTTGAACCAAATAGCAATAAATGTGAAATACTTTTTTCAATAATTTATCTTGTTCTAACATAGATACTTTAATTCATAATTTCAATTATATTTCTCCAGGAACAAAAACTGTCAATACAGAATCGCTATACCTGCTAAGTGCCCCGTTATATTTCGATAGTATTAAACCTGATATAAAAATTAAAATTTAATCAGTTTTTATTTAAAGTTAAACCACCACATTGCTCTTACTATTTTAAAATTTTGTCTCCTTGTACCTAGATTTATATGCTTACTCCACTCGAGTTCAGTCTATTAATGTTCGGATATTTTAAGAGATATTGATTATAATCTTAAAATAGGTATAGATAAATTCTAAATTTAATTTGAGATACAACAGCCTGTACTCAAGCTACTTTACCTATAAAATTCGGTAGTATTAATGTGAGAAATCTTTCTAGTGTTGCATTGCCTGCTTTCTTTGCCTCCGTGCATTGTGCCAGTGACTTATGTAACATAATTTTATATAATAAAGTAGACCTGTGCTTTTCTACGGAGGCTCCGTTGGTACGGAGCGTGCAGAAAGATTTGTTTCATAATTTCCATAGTGACCAAGATTAACGCCTTCTAGCTGTTTCGACTAAGGAGTCTAGTCATTGGTTTCACGCGTTACCATGAAAGCTTGCGCTTCGCCCTAGGATTTCGACTAGGAGCGGCAATTTGTCAACCCCATCAGTACCCCTGTGGTAGCAGTGTCGACAAGTTTGGGCTCCACGTACATTCATTTTAGAAAAGTGATGGTAAGTTTTCACGGCATGGTTCTTTGAACGATGTCATCCGTAGGGCTCTTGTCTATTTAAATGTTCCGTCGGTTTTTGAGCCTTGTGGAATATTTAGAGACGAAAGCAGGAGACCCGACAGTATGATTTGGTCCCTTGGTAGGGAGGTAAAGCCCCAGTGTGGGATGTTACTTACGTAGACACTTTGGCTAACTCTAAATAAAACTTAATATTCCCGAAACTAATAAAAATAATTTAATATCAGAACTTTGTTTAAAACTATTTAATACTTTCTATGTTTATTTTATTTCACAACAATATCATCTGTAAACTTGCTACAACCACCATAATATTTACCTCACAAATACGTTCAAACATTGCTTCAAATGGAATGAATTGAACACAATACGTTTTGAAACGAACTTATTATATTTTAGATAAATGTAAACATTCAGGAAGTCATATATACTTTTTTTTATAGAAGAGGGGGCAAACGAGCATGCGGCTCACCTGATGGTAAGTGACTACCGCCACCCATGAACAACTGCAACACCAGGGAGGGAATTGCAGATGCGTTGCCGGCCTTTTAAAAAGGAGTACGCTCTTTTCTTGAAGTTCCATAAGTCGTATCGGTCCGGAAAAGTCGCTGATGGTAATCGATTCCACAAGGAAGTCGTGCGAGTAAGAAAACATCTTCTAAATCGCACAGTGGTGGACCGCCAATCATCCAGATGGTGTGGATGGTATCGAGAGTTCAGCCGCGATGTGCGTTCGTGAAATTTGGCGGCTGGGATTAATCCGAACAATTCCTCAGAGCACTCCCCATGGTAGATGCGAAAAAAAATGCAACGGGATGCAACATCTCTTCGCAGTGCCAATAAATCGAGCCGATCGGAAAGAGCTCGGTCGTCGACGATTCGAGCCGCTCTGCGTTGGATGCGGTCAAGTGGAAGGAGCTGGCACTGTGGAGCCCCTGCTCAGAGATGGGAACAGTATTCCATGTGAGGCTGAACCTGCGCCTTGTAAAGTTGCAGGCGGTGTGCCGGCATGAAATACTGTCCCGCTCTTCTGAGCACGCCAAGCTTTTCAGAGGCCAATATGGCCTTCTCTTCCAAGTGACCACGAAACTGCACGTCACTCAATATGTTGACTCCGAGGATACCGATACTGGCTGAGGCAAGAAGGGGAGTGCCTTGAAACTGAGGAGATACGAAAAAGGTGTTCTTTTTAGCGGTAAACGCGCAAACTTGTGTCTTCTGAGGATTATAATAATAATAATAATAATTTATTTGATACAGACAACACAGATCCATTGCAAAATTAAAATTATTTTTTTTAAACTATACCTTAAATTTTAATTATAATTATTGTTTAATCAATGATATTATTACATTTTATTAATAAAATTTTAATAAATTTGACCATCAAAATTTCACTACATGCATACATATTACAAATAATTTTGATGAGATTATTTGTAATATGTTATTATTTGGACTAGATTTAGTCGCCCCCAATCCGAGAATTTGTTCAGCAGAGACTCGACTTCAGACACAAGTTTGTTCCGGTACTCGGCGACGTTTTCCCGAGAAATATTGGCACGGCCGGTGTATAGAGCACCACCAGTGCTGTCATCCGCATAGCAATGAATGTTACCAGTTAGCAACATATCATTGATATGCAGAAGAAACAGCGTTGGTGATAGCACGCAGCCTTGTGGAACACCAGCGTTAATAGGCTTGTAGTCAGAGCATGCACCGTCTACAACGACCTTGATGCTCCGATTTGCAAGGAAGCTGGTGATCCAATTGCACAATTTCTCGGGAAGCCCATAGGAAGGGAGCTTCGAAAGAAGCGCTTTGTGCCAAACCCGATCGAAGGCCTTCGCAATGTCCAGACTAACGGCTAACGCCTCCCCCTTGGACTCTACTGCCTCCGCCCATCTATGGTTCAGGTAGACCAGAAGATCACCGGCTGATCGACTCCAACGAAAACCGTATTGGCATTACTAATCAGCTGGTGATCCTCAAGGTACCGGATGAGCTGGCAGTTAATAATGGATTCCATTATTTAGGAGAACAAGGAGGTGATCGCAATAGGTCTATGGTTGGATGGGTCTGAGCGGTCGTCTTTTTTAGGGATCGGGTGGACAAAAGCTGTCTTCCATGAATTCGGGACTACGCCTTGGGAGTGGGAGTACCGGAAAAGACGCGTTAGGACCGGTGCCAACTCCGGAGCACACGTCCTCAGCACAATTGGAGTCAATCATCCCTCCCCCCATCCCCATCCCTCGTCATCAAGAGTCGGAGCCTAAAAGGTCGGCTTTGTCTTTTGCATCTTGGGCCAGTGAGTCATCCTCCCCGTGCAGAGATGGTAGTGATGGCTTATAGAAATTCCCTTGGACAGCCTTGGCGAGAGACCAGAATCCACGGGTTCCCGAAGGAAGGCGAACTAGTCTTTCGCCAATTCTGCCTATGTGCTCTGACTTTGCCTTGGCAATAACTCTTTTGAAGGACCTGGATGCGAAGTTATACTTCTTTTTAAGTGTGCTGGTGTTTACATCCCGAGTCGCTGAAGCCGCAGCCCAGGTTTGATAACTCTCCTGCTTACTGCGTAATGCAGTCTTACAGGAGCGACCAAACCAAGGCTCTTACAGGAGCGACCAAACCAAGGCTGAGATCTGCCCCCGGTGGGTACCACAGATGATGGAAGAAATAGTTCCATTCCCTGTAGCACCACATTAGTGACAGAGTCGGCAACAGCGCTGGGATCATCCGGCGAGAAACAAACCCGCTCCCATGGGTAGGATGCAAAGAAAGACCGCATTCCGTCCCAATCCGCCGACCTGTAATGCCAAACACGGCGGCAACATGCAGAACGCAACCGCGAGGGAAGCGTGAGTGGCACCACACTCCGGATCAGACAATGGTCCGAAGAGCCAAGAGGGGCATCGACGGAAACCGGATATCCGTCCGGGTGAGAGGTCAGCAGAAGGTCCAACAGGGAATGTGTATGATCCTCAACATCTGGAATCCGCGCAGGCGATGTAACCAATTGTGTCAGACCATATGCCAAGGCAAAGTCATAAAGAGATCTCCCCGCTTGATCGGTTAAACGTGAACCGAGACATTCGGCGTCGTGGGCATTAAAATCGGCAAGGATCACGATCTCTGCGGATGGGACCTGTTGTAGCAAGGAATCTGTAGCTATTTGGACGTGGTCGATGAGTCGGTCTGTTTCGGCATTACCGCTATGGGACCTATAGAGGCACCCGTAGATGCGCGGATGGTCGTCGCTGTCTACGCGTAGCCAAAGGATGGACAGGTCCGAACCTTCAAGACTGCCGAGGCGTCGAGAACAGATGTCCTCTCTGACATATACGCAAACTCCAGCCCGAGGCACAAAGGAATGCTCCAATTTTCACCCAGGGTAGGAGAAATACGAAATATCAGCCGGAGAGGAAACCTGCGTCTCTGTCAGAAAGAGCAAGTCCGGCTTTGCCGTCTCGAGATGGTAGTGGATGGCTTTTAGTTTAGAGTGAAGTCCCCTGATGTTGCAGAAATTCACGGATAGCGTGGCAGGGGTCGCCTTGGTGTTCTTGCTCAGTTTGCCCCGAGCAGTTATGTTTTTGAGCGGAATTTTACCCCCCCCCCCCCCCCCAGAATACGCGGGGCAGTCTGAGCACCCACGCTCATGATCGGAATAACATGGTCGTGGATGCTCAGCGAGGGATTCTCCAGGGTTACTGGTACCCTCCTGGGGTAGTCTATCGTGTAATTCCGCTACCATGTTGATGGGGGGGGGGGGGGGGAATTGGGCCTCCGGCCACCTGCGCTCACCAGACGAAACGCAGAAGCAGAGCTTCTACTTCACGCCGGTATTCTGTGAGGTCGTGGTACCAACCCGGCTCGAGCCGGCCCATACGTGCAACAGCAAAAACTGCTGCGTGGCTCTACCACCGTTAAAACTTGGGTTAAGAATTTAATAACTGTCATTACAGATGAAATTCATAGCTGAAAATTTAAGTGCTAAGTAATTCATTTAGCGCGTGTTTTTCTTTCATTGAAATATGTTTGCATTAAGTAAGAAAAAGAGTAACAAATTAATTAAGGATATACATACAAGAATAAAACATAATGGAATTATATAATGCATGCTACCGTGTAAATACTGGTAATATTATTTTGTATGTATACTTAATCTCTGTAAAAGTGAACAATGTGTTCTTTAAGGGAAATAAATGTCTTAAACCCGAAAAAAAAAACAGCTAGAGAAAACCTACAAGCCTGAGAAATAATTAAATAGTTTGAAATCAATAACCATCTATCAGCCATATTATGATATAATAAATTTTAAGTACGGTGCAAATTTATATTGCTTGTTATCTTGTGTAGTAATTAAACTGGTGCAAAACTTTAACCAACTTTACATAAACTTCATGTTGCCCCTGTCTACTTACCTTCAAAGAATCCTTTCGTTATTACCCATACACTTAGTACGAATAAGGTAGCGCTTTAAATGCTAGAATGATTTAAAACATATTCTTCTTCTTCATCATAAGCTCGTTGAAGTCAAACTGCTGCTCAAACTACAGCTTACTGCTGTCACAGTACCAAAAGTCACGCACCTTGTTACCCGTGTGGTTATTTTAATTGCTGCTTACACTAGATGGCATGATTTATTCATGGCTGCAAGAGTTTTCTACCATTTCCTTCAGCCGCCTCTTACAATACCCACGAGATAAAAAGGAAAAGTGGATTCCTTTACGCCTATTTTTACTTAGGTACTTATACCACGCTTGAGACTGGCATGCGAATAGGGAATAAAATGATTAGTTGTCTATGATATCTACGAAATAACAAAGTGTGTGACTTGCTTTCGGGTTAAACCTGTACCCTATCAGCCATCTATGGGCAACCTGCCACCTTGTAGATATCAACAAGGTTACGGTTTTCAACAGGTAGGGATCGACTTTGGCGGTCCTTTTCTTATAAAAGAAAACAGAAGACGTAACGCACGGGTCAGTAAGGCTTACATATGCTTATTCATTTGCTTACCTGTAAAAGCAGTTCATTTAGAACTCGTATCTGAACTGTCTACAGAAGCGTTTCTAGCCGCCCTAGACAGATTCGTGTCTCGACGTGAAATATGTCAACATATTGTGACAGATTGTGGTACTAACTTTGTAGGCGCTAAACGATATCTTGAGGAAATGGTTAAATTATTGATAGATAAAAAAACAGGATATTTCTGATCAATTAACGTCTCGTGGAATCTCTTGGAAGCTAAATCCACCATCAGCACCTCACTTTGGAGGCATTTTTGAAAGTGGTATAAAATGTACGAAATATTATCTCAAGAGGGTCATAGGCTCACAAGTCCTGACGTTTGAAAAACTAACTACAGTTTTAACTAAAGTTGAAGCGATGCTGAACTCAAGACCGATTTGTCAGTTATCGTCTGATCCTGGCGAAGTTGATGTTCTCACGGCCGGTCATTTTATTATAGGACGTCCTTTAGTCGCTCTACCAGAACCGTCTGTTGAAGGTATGAATCCTAGAATACGCTGGCAGTTACTTCAAAAGCTCTCTCAAAGTTTTTGGCGTATTTGGCAAAATGATTATTTACATACGCTCCAACAAAAAGTTAAGTGGTTTAAGGATGATCACAAACATCCTAATATTGGTCAACTCGTTTCAATCATTGAACCTAATCTACCATCTAACGAATGGCGCCTAGGTCAAGTAGTCCAAATCCACCCCGGAAAGGACAATATTATCCGGGTTGTGACCTTAAAGACTAAAAGAGGCTTACTTACAAGACCAGTAGTCAAAGTCTGCCCTCTTCCTCTTGATTGAATCTTATTTTTATTGTTTTATTAAGCTAGATTGTAAGTTCTAATTTCACAATTAAATTAACTAAGTTTGATTTCATTTTGTAGTTTAGTTAAGGTTATCAATGCACAACTTAGCTCAGATATCTATTTGGTTTATTTTAATTTATATTCTATGAGCAACTGGGGACCTGGAGAGCTGCCGGGTCGATGGTTGTCTTGTGAAATCCCTAGGTGATTTCAGGTGGGAGGGAATGTTGTGGCTTCGGAACAGTCCCGATATAATATCCTTTTCCTAAGTATTTTCTATCCTCCCGCCTCCCCTACATACGCACTAATCAAAATGGTGCGCCACCTATCGTCAAGAAAAAGAAGAAGCAAGATGGCCGCGCACGCATAAAACGTGTTCGTTACTGCTCGTTTAAAAATACTTAATAAATAAGTTGTAAGACTATCGTGCAATTGCTCGTGTCCATATACATTCGAAGTGCAGTGTGGTGTCTGTGTATACACGAGAACTTCAGCCTAAATATTTAGACTTCACCATAACCAAGAGGAGTGCTCCAGTCTTGTGAATATCCTTGCCTTATCTACCCAGTTCTAAAGCTATTTTCATTTACTTCCTGATTGGGATCATCGGGTTAGCCAGCCCTTGGTCTGGTTGTTCTCTGGTTCCCAAAACGACCCTACGAAACACATTGTGAAACATTTAAGCCATAACACTAATAATAAAACACAATTGTACTACTGATCACTTTAGTTCGCAGTTATTTCGGTTCGAAGCATTCTCTTGTATCATGCCATGCTACGGCTATATAAGTACTATAGTTGAAGCACAAATCGGCTCGACTGTGGAAGAACCACGCACTCACAGAATACCAGCGTAAAATAGCAGCTCAACACTGATGTATTTCGTATGGTGAGTTTAGAGAATCTGAGACCCTTTTTACTGGAAAAGAGGCATTCCATCTTAGTCCTCACGGGTGACAACACATCTGCATTTTGATTCGCAAACAAGGATAGATGTAGATGTCTATGGGCCACAGCAACCACTTACCATCCGGTGGACTGTATGCTCGTTTGTCACCCTTATCCTATAAAAAAACAATATATACATTCAAACAATGTTTCAAAGAGTCGGAACTAGCTCTTGAACTACGTAGATTTAGAGAAGAACTGCGAGAAACCAGGGAAGAATTTAGATCTTTCCGACAGGAGATGTTTGATTTGCGTAATTCCCTAAAATCGTGTGAAGAACGCCTAGATACATTAGAAAACAAATACACCCGTCTTGAAGAACAACAAACCCTAATTGAGTCCAAAAATGTCTGCGGCAAAATTCAGGATCTCGAGACGATCATTGCGGACTTAAGAGCAGATTTAAATGATCGAGACCAAGAGATTCTGTACAATGATATAGAAGTCGCAGGCATTCCAGAAGAGGGCGCAGAAAATGTTCTACACATTGTGACTGCGTGCGCTACTAAGTTGGGCGTAACCCTAGAAGAGCGCGATATAGTGAGTTGTGTGCGAGTCGGTCTTATGCGCGACGAGCAAAGTAGGCTAGCGAAGCCTACGTTGCGAAGTTGCTAAGCGTAGGCTAGTGTTGTCATCTATAGCGTAAAATGCACCTCCCAGTTTTTAGGGAAGAACATTCGTGTAACAGAAACAGAAACTTTTTTATTCAATATAGATTATAAATAAAACCTATTGAAAGCCACTCTTTTTTTTAATTACCACTGGTTCGAAAAAATAACCTCTGTCCTGGGAAGAACCAGCAAGAAACCCAGCGGGACTTTTTTCAACTTACAATCATGTGTATTACACAAATTAACAACACAACAAATTAGAAATAGCTTGGTAGCGATCACCTCATTTCCATAGATTATTATCATCCAAAAATTCTTTAATATTATAACAACCCTTTTTATACAAACTTAGTTTAATATAGTTTTTGATCTTTGAGCAGGTCAAATTTTGTATATTTTCTGGAATTTTGTTGTAAAAACGTATACATCGCCCCAAGAATGAATTACTGACTCGATGGAGTCGAGTAACTGGTACTACTAGCTTGTTCTAGTACAGTTTACAGAAAGAATATCACTTATTTTTGTAAAACTGATTTTATTTTTGTGTACGTACATTACATTTTCATAAATGTATTGAGAGGCCAAAGTTGATTTATTAATTTCCTTAAATTTTTATCGCAGCGATTCTTTAAGTTTTAAATCATAAATTGCTCTTATGGCTCTCTTCTGTAAAACAAATATAATTTCAGTGTCAGCTGCGTGTCCATACGACATAGCATATACCATACGACATTATGCTATGGAAATAGTTAAACTAGTCTAGCTGTTTCAACACTGCTAAGACTTCTAAACTCTTTTACAGCAAATGCTGCAGAGCTAAGTCTGCTTGCTAATTTTGATATATGGGGGCTCCATTGAAGCTTCGCATCTAATGTGATTCCAAGAAAAATGGTGGTGTCTACAAGACTCAGATTCTCTCCATTTAAAATTACATAAGTATTTAATTGTTTGACATTTGGAGTCATAAATTTCATACTTTAAAGTGTTTTAGTGTTTTTTTTTCTTGTTACTTAATAATAAGCTTAATTAAAATACAATATGGAATATACCAACTATGATTAGCGATAAAAAATGTAATATTATCGTTCTAGGATACGTCTAAAATATTACTTTAAGTCAATAACTGTATACACGTTGGTACTATTTTTATTTTGTGTATATATTTGTCAATGTTAGAAGGAGATAAAATACAAAACTCAGTGCATCTCTTTCTAAGAAAAATGAGGAACGTTTACAATGTTCCAAGCGCTCACTCCCTATATTATATTATAACCTCCTTGGTTTCATTACTATAAAATAATTTTTTATCACCAGTTTTATTGTATGTCACCGTACTTGTCCGGAGAGCCGCTTTGTATTTGTATAAGCGTGATGTAGTAAAGTACAGCCAACTTACTACCTATGTACTGTTAAACAAAAGATAGATATCTGCTTATAATATGTATAATGAATCAAATGTTTTATAAAATGATATTCCTAAAGTTAGGATATTCAAAACTCATAATTCTTTTTAACCAAATCCATTAAAATATATTATAATATTACTGAACTACCAGAAAACAAACTTTAAAAAAATGTTATTGAGAACTCGTATGAAAATGAAATATTTTCTGCACTAGTGATTAATATATAAAAAGATTTATAATAATTATTTCTTATCGACGGAGGTCTCACATTTCTTACCATCAGTGGGTTTTATAAAACTATCATAAGGAATTTTATAACAATATGGTCATGTGCATTGCTACATGAATTACTAACATTTCTTACGGAGTTATGATGCAATTTTTACACTAAATAAGTAATTAAAATATTTTTTAGAATGTAATAGGAAATTTAAGCTTTTGTCTTTGTTAAAATTCAAGATAAAAGTGAATTTGCTATTATTAAGTCAAGACGTACTGCTTTATGGTAAAGGTTTAGGTTTTTTGTCTACCTCGCCACCACTACCATCAAGTGAGATAGTGGTCTAGTACTGCCTTATAATTAGTAACCTTTACAGCCTACAAAAGTCCACTGCCGAACAAAGGCCTCCCCTATATATTGCCTCATAGGGTATATTTGCCATAGTTGCAACGTTTGGAAAGCGGGTTGGCAACCGCAGTTTTTATTTTTAGTCGTTATTAGGAAGACGCTGCTGCCCATTTCCTGATTTGCTTCCCTCTGTCACCTATTACGACTCCCACGGGATTATATTGAGTAGTGGATATTCTTACACCGCTACTACACGGACACGATTAACAAAAAATATATATAAAAAATTTAAAATGAATGTTTCTATAGTTTCGACACACAGAAAAAATTAATGAACAAAGAGTGACAAAGCATATTTATGAAGCGCATGGTGAAGTATTCAAAGGTCGGATCGCGTTTTACCGAAGTTTATCGAACAAATTAGTAATATATGAAAGATGAACCAAATTAAGATCACTTTGGACGAGCAAGTTTGCGTAGATATGTGGACGCGAAAAAGCGGGAGAGGTGTTATCTCTGTAGTTCCCGTCTACCCCTCTGGGTAATGTGCGTGTAAATAAAACTATTTTCGTAGCTTCCTATATTTCTTCTCATAAAACGCAAACAAAATAATATTGGAACGTACAAAATATGCAAACGAATGTGTCTCTGCGGCAAAGTTTTGGTTAGAAGCAAAATGGGAAGTGAATAACGCGGTATAATATGCGCATTTAAATACATTCATCAAAACTGGACGAGCTTGTGCTGCTGTTATGGATCATAATTGCATTTGCCGAAAACATGTGGCTTAGCCATACGAAATTTTTTGTAAATTTAATGCATATTATAGAACATCTTGATAGTAGTAAATTCATAAATAGCTTTTTAGCATCAAAGTTAGTTTATAAGTTTTGCTAACATTTTCATTTGTGTACAATTTTATTCATATGCATAGTTTAGAAGCAGTTGTCGGATATTGGAGGAAAGCTTCGACGCAATATTTTTACCTTTAGCATAAGTCACACAGAACACAAACATAAAACAGTAGAATAATGATGTTATTTGTATGGTGAGTGTAGAGACCCGGAGATCCTATTTACTGGTAACGAGGTATTCGATTTAAGTTCATTATTAATAGATGACATATCAACTTATCATCAGGTGAACTGTGTCGAGCGCACATTCCACCCTTATGCTATAAAAAGAAACTGCAATTAATTCCGGCATTGGATAAAGTTTGTCTCTACTTTTTTTTTTAAAAGAAGTAAAATGCTGTGACGATCACAGCCAAAGTTGGAAAACCCGACAATGACTTTCAACAACGCCACAGGGAAAATATACCGAGGTACTAAAAATTATATAAAGAGATATTTACGACTACGACTATACGAGTATACGATTAGGAAAACTTTACGTAATCATAAATTATTACACAATTGGATTTTCGATCAGATTTTCTTCAAATTGCTGCCAGGTAAATGGCAGGTTTATAAAATAACAAACCTCAGTGATTTTAGTTTTTTTTTTGAGACCACGGTTGATTCTTTTTTCAAAAATTTCAATTAATATTTTTAATCCATTTTTATATTATTTACTTATCCCTTTTGATTAATGAGTGTTTTAAAAACGTATAAAATATATTTAATATCAGTTTCGTTAAGCCTATCATCAGTTTTATATTATCTTTAAATTGGATCTTAAAGCACTAAAGTACATTTCCACGCAACGTTAACAACCTCATTTTCATTCCCTTTCAACCGTTCAATTTTTAATATGTTGTGTAAATTTCACATTGCCTCATAATTTGAAAATCTAATTACTTTAAGACTAGATAAATACTGGAACACAACAGAAACAGAAACATTCTTATTCAATTTAGATTATAAATAATACTTATTGAAAGTCACTCTTTTATTTAATTACCACTGGTTTGAAAATAAATCCCAGCAAGAAACCCTAAAAAGCAGCTTACAATCATGCATGTCACACAATTAACCATATAAAATAAATTAGAAATAGCTTAATAGTGATCACCTCATTCGCAGGGGTTATTATCATCCATAAATTCCTTAATATTATAATATCTCTTTTTATACATACTTTGCTTAATAAAGTTTTTGAACTTTGAGCAGGTCAAATTTTGTATATTTTTTGGGATCTCTTTGTAAAAAGGGTCTTTGTACATCGTCCCAAGAAGGAATGACTGACTCGGTGGAGTCTAGTAACTGGTACTACTAGCTTGTGTCTGTTCCTGGTATTTACAGAATGAATATCACTTATTTTTATATAACTGCTTTTACTTTTCTTGAACGAACATTAAATTTTCATAAATGCATAGAGAAGCCAAAGTTAATATATTAATTTTCATAAATTTTTGTTACAGCAACTGTTTAGACTTTAAATCATAAATTGCCCTTATGCTCTTCTTCTGTAAAACAAATTCATATAATTTCAGTGTCAGCCGCGTGTCCCCAAAGCAAAACCAGTACGACCCGTACCATACGACATTATGCTATGAAAATAGCTAAAGTTAGCTTATGTAGCTGTTTCAACACTGATAAGGTTTCTAATCTTTTTTACAACATATGATTCCAACAAAAATGGTGGTATCGACAGGAATCAGTTTCTCCCCATTTAAAATTACATTAGTATTTAGTTGTTTGACATTTATATAGAATTTCATGTAAGTACATTAGAATAGTTCGTGGGTTGCTTCCTTGATTCCACCATTCCCTTCACGTTATTTCATTTTTTCTCTTATACTATTCCAGAGGCTTTTAATAATTATAGTGATAAGAAATGGTATAGATTAAGTTAAAGTAAAAAGTAGTTAGGGTTAGTTTAACTATTTTCAAGATTTACCACCGTAGGTTTCTAGACATCGGAAGCCTGAATTGCGACAAGCCTGTCAACAGATAGTAGATAGCAATAGGGATATTTTATCTGATTAACCGCTTAGTTCCGATATGGCCCAGAACTCTGACAAGGTATTTAAAGCTCAAAGGTTATCTCAGAGTTTGATGGGAATCCAGACATTTGGTTAGGTATTCGGACAGCTTTAATTAAACACGTAAAGCTACTGCCTAGTAACAACTTTAAGACTCGCGAAATGCATGTTAATGAATTTGCAGGCATTGACACCGATTATAATGCTTACGATTGTATTAATACTGACCTCGACTCAGATTACAATTATAGTAATGACTATTCCGCCGTTTCTACTTACGAATAAACATATTATTATGATACCTCAAAGCAATCAGGATAAAAAGGTATTCGATTTCAATAATCATATTAGTTTCTAAACCTAAAATTTAGAGAATATTATGACATCAGTAATGCCATCGACGGACAGCAGAGGGACGGGGCCCAACGGCCTGGTGGAAGAATTTCCTATAATACTAAGCTATATGGGAGAAGGCTAGGGAAATATAGTACTTACCTGTTTGCGGCTCTTAGATCGCCCCAAGGCTCGGTCAGGCCGAAAGTGAGTTTGAGGTGCATGGCAAGTAGTGTTTAGTGATGTGTAAATGTCTGAGACCTGGACCAGCTTAGGCGACCAGCAGCGGCCGAGTTACAGGCTGCCCCACAATGCTGCATCGCTCCAGCAGGCTCCACCGCTGGACCATTTCTTTCTTCATTGTCACTATTTCAGTCTATTAGCTTCATTGTACATTTAACTAACTTAAACTTGCCTAGTTCCACACTTATCGTAGAATCGAACACGTGATACCCGACACAGTAAGGACAGTAGTTCAAAATTCCTCATTCAATGTCCCGGATTCACTTATCACAAAATTATAAATAGGGAACTAACGCGATCTCTCAATGAGTGGTTCAGGTTCAGCGTTAAACACAAACTAAGTTCCTTCATTCGACACCAAAACACCACGCCGCGAAAAGAATTCAAAATAAGCCTTGTTGACACGTAAACTAACAAACCAACCAACACACAAAAAAGGACACTTAACGCAACGGCACAATTATAATGATTTCCAAACAATCAACTGGGAGACGCTCTCGACCAAGGAATGCGCGGTTCGAATCCTAGTCCGTATATCTACTCGATGCGCGCGTGCACAATTCCGCATCACCCGAACAAGTTAAATATTGCAAAATTCACATATCCACGTAGCGAAGTAACACGCAATAAATCTAGCTATCTGGACCCTACACGGTCGCGTGAACTTCGGCCGCGATAATCGAGATACGAGGGTTTCCCGCATCGCGGCCAGCGAGCTACTCTTCTTCGCCCACGCGTCGAGCCACTGCGAGCCGCACACGGCCGCCCCACCTGGCGGCGTTTTTTACACCTACATACAATCGGGTGACGCGCCAGCTCGAACGCAATTGGATGGCGTTCTAAAATGACCAATTTTGGGCATAAACATCATCGATTCAGCAGATTATTATAATGGTAGGCAACAAGTACTGTGCCTTCATTACTTGCCAAGTTTGTCATAATATTTTTCTTCTAGTAGCTTGCACAGTTTAGCAGACCGCCATCGTCTTTAAAATCGGCATTACTACTCAGTAGTAACAAAGGTAGAGCCACACTGCAGTTTCTGCTGCAGCTAGGATGGGTCAGCTCGAACCGGAGCAGTACCACAACCTCACAGAATTCCAACGTAAATTATTGCGTTTCGCTTGGTTAGTGTAGGTGGCCGGAGACCCCCCCCCCCCATAACATGGTTGTGAAATTCAAAAAGAAAAGACTAGACATTTCTTAATTACCTTACAATTACATAATTTATACGTGATAGAGCCTTGCTGCAGCTATATAAGTAGTATAATTGTAGCACGAATGGGTCGGCTCGACCGGGGAAGGACCACGCTCTCACAGAATACCAGCGTAAAATACCAGCTTAATGCTGCTGTGTTCCATATGGTGAGTGTAGAGAACCGGAGACCCTTTTTACTGGAAAAGAGGCATTCCATCTTAGTCCTCACGGGTGCCAACGCATCTGCATTTTGACTCGCAAACGAGGATAGAGGATAGGTCTATGGGCCACGGCAACCACTTACCATCAGGTGGACTGTGTGCTCGTTTGTCACTCTATCCTATAAAAAAAAAACTGTTATTTGTGGATGTAAGGTAATGAAACCAGTTGTCCACAGTGATCTGAACTAAGTTTTTGAATTATTGACTTGTTGATTGATTCATCTATAAAAATATTATTAATACAAGTTGCACTACACCCTGCAATACGTGTAGCTTCAAAGGATAAATTATTAAGATTATAGGATGTGAACAATGAGCAAAATTTAATACTTATGGAAGTAGTTTCCAGGAGATTGATATTAAAGTCTCCACACACTACAAGAGATTTATTCTGTTTATTAAGCTTATCTAAAACTTCTTCCATAATTTTTTCAAAGGTATCATAACTTGAACATGGGGGTCTGTAAACACTGACAACAATAAGGTGCTAAAGCTCAACACATGCCATTTGTACAGTACGCTCAACAGAGAGGCTCACCATGTCTTTACGTTCTTTACATGATAAGGATTTATTAGGTAATATTAAGGAGCCATAATTTAGGATCTCTATTGAATGAACTGACCACCTGGTGATTACTGAAGTTAAATATGGAGTTGTAATCTTTCAACCAATGTTCAGTCTACATAAAAAAGAAATAGGGTTACTATTTAAAAATTATTCAATTTCTAGTTCTTTGCCTAACACCTTGTTTATTTTGATGCACCAGGTTAATACAGTTTTTATTATTGCTGTTTTGTAAAATAACGAAGACAGAGGTTATATGACCTTTACCATAAAAGATCATGTAATCTTTCCAACGCTTTTAAAGAATATGTCAAAAATTATTCTAAAATGTTTAAAGGAGTTTGCTCTACAGCAAAATCGTTACATATTAGCAACAAAATTAAGACGGCTAAGAATAAAATTAAAATGATGTGGAGTATAATTAACAGCGAAACCGGTAAAGACAAATTTTTTAACTCAAACTATCAATTGAAAATTAAAAATGAATTGACCAAATCAAATCAAGAAGTCGCAGCGGTGTTTAAGAAATATTTCACTAATGTTTCTATCTTGGCAACAGTCATTGAATAATTCTCATCGTATGGAAACCTGCATGTCCAAGAAATATAAAAAATATTTCGAAGATATGTGACGTTCGCCAACAGGCATATCAGAATTGGAGAGATCATTGCCCAGTAGTGGAATTATAATAATAACGGCTTAAAATTAACTTTATTTTACCTATGTTTTTACTACTGACGAAACATGAATTTAACTAAATCAAATTGGTTACTAAATGGAGCTCCACACATCAAAGTTATATTCATTGTGCGTGAGTGCTCGGTATCTACGTTGATTCTGTTTTCTATTATATAGCGACCTTTAATCGGCTTAAGAGATTACATTATGTTTGAAGAGTTAAGATTGCGTATAAAGCAAAAATAAATAAAATGTAATTTTCTAACACAAACAGTTACAAATTGTTATTTATTATTATAACCTATTTAATTTCACATAAGTATTTTGTTAGGAATGAGGGTAAAAAATAAAAGAAAATACGATAAAATGAGGGTAGGACTGTAATTTTCTACTAACGCTAGCAGTATAAAGTATCGTGCAGGTGACTAAGAGATGCCTTTGCCTGTTGGGGTATTCTACCAGTGTAGGCAAGGAAAATCGTGTTGCTGAGAGGCTGCCCTGTGTTAGATTGAGATGGGTTGCATATTTTTGTATTATTATGTAATTGAGTCCTTCACGTTATATTGGTGTGTGTTTGTGACGGGAATATGTTACAGTTGGTCAATCTGTAGATATTGCTCTATACTGTTTTGTTGCTGATAATGATTGGTTGCGTAAGATGGAGAGCAGGTTGAGCATCCGCTCTCACACCTTTATTATCCTTAACAATTGGCTTCCGAAATGGTTTCTCATGGTAAGGAATGTTTTTTACCGAGTAGTGTTATTAAATAAATCATTTTGAGGATAATTTCTAACATCAGAATGGGGATTAAAGGATTTTCTTGTAGCTCTACATTTTAACTTCTAACAATATTTATATTAACCGTGAAATGGCTAGAGTAATAACAACGCAAACTAATAAAATACTGCAGTTTCCAGTCCGCCAACCAAGCTTAGCAACTAAGGCTCCTTATGAAGCAATGTATAGAAGAATATGTTTTTCAATGGATTTTTATAGGCTGTAATGGATGGATGAAATTTTAAATCACTATGTAATAGTGTCGTATGGTGTCCACTATTAACAGACTCCGAGTGGTCTAGGAGCGGAGAAATAAAACTATTTCCTGATGTGCAAGCGACTGGTGTATCTGGTGTATTATTTTATTAAGCTAACCCTGCCTATATTTATATGCCCGGCTACGTCCTTAGTTTACCAATAGTAAAATATTTTATTTACTTAGCCAATTACAATACATACATTTTGACCATAAAAGATTAATCCATAAAATATTATGTACAACTATTATATGTTGTCGCGTTCCGTTTGCCGGCGTTAGACTCGTGGATCGTTTCTCGTAGCTTCATTGTTGGACGGAGCTATAAAAGTGATGCAGACCGGCGCGCGCGCGTAATTGTCGAGCGGCGGCGGCGTGGGATACATCTCCGGAACAGCAAGAAGAAGCGCGGCGTTGAAGAAACGGCTTAAAAATGGTCGACGGATGCGTGAAGATAGTCGGCGTGTGAAGACGATGCGGTGCTGATGATATTTGTGGCTGTTTCTTGTTTCTGTATTAGAACGTTAAATATATATTCGTCAAATTATCTCGCATCGATAAACAGCCCGCAGTATTCTAGTAGCCGGGGGTAATTAGAAAATAAATGTTTTCTTTAGACCTTCACCTTTTGCGTTATGGTAGCAGCAGGGTAACATTATTTATAACGGTTTAAGGTTGATTAGCCTGGCTGCTACAACTATATTAAAACGTTCTCGAGTGGCAGCCTCGTACCGGCGGACGAATTATAGTGCATCCCCCCCACTAGATGGAGTGATGACCTGGTAAGAAACGCAGGAAGTCCATGTATGCAGGTGGCTCAGGACCATGCTTGTGGCATAACTTGGGGGAGGCTTAACTAGTCGGAGTATTTGTCCCAGGTAAAATTATTAGTCAACAATTTCGAGCTTAGTGCTCCCAACAACTACCGTCATAGGTGTGACATGGACATTAAACATGATCTTTGTTTTGTCCATGTTCATCTTAAGACCTATCCGTCTGGAGGTACTATTGAGTTAATTGAGCATAGTGCTTGGGTCCTCCAGCGATTCTGCTATATAGATTATATCGTCGGCAAATCGAAGGTGAGTGATGTACTCGCCATTGATGTTAATACCGTATCCTTTCCAGTCCAGAAGCTTGAAAACGTCTTCCAATGCAGTGATGAAGAGTTTCGGGGATATAACGTCACCCTGTCCTACATCTCTCTGTAATTGGATATGTTTCGTACTCTGGTTCTGTACTCGGATAGCAATCGTAGCCCTACTGTACAAGCAATTCAGTACTTCGATATACCGACAGTCAACTTGGCACCGCTGAAGGGACTGCAGCACCGTCCGAATTTCGACGGACTCAAAGGCTTTCTCATAGTCCACATACGCCAGACATAGCAATTTGTACTCCTCGGACTTCTGTACAATTTGCCGAAGGGTATGTATGTGGTTTATGGTGCTAAAGCCTTTTCGAAAACCGGCTTGTTCGGGAGGCTGGAAGTCGTCAAGTATGCGCACGAGACGATTCGTAATGACTCTCGAAAACAGCACGTAGACGCAGCTCAGAAAGGAAATCAATCTGCAGTCCTTCAAGAGAGCGTTTTCACCTTTCTTTAAGAACAAGGCCACTGCACTTCTGCTCCACGCCTCCGGTGTAATGCCACCATGGAGGACAGAATTAAAGAGCTTCTGAAGGACTGACGTCCGGGATATCTTCGAAATAGTGTCGAATCAGACTCGATCTTGGATCGTTACTCCTACTTGCGCGTGGCTCCAACGATGACGTGTACAGCTGCCCTCTCAATCTCACTAAAAATTTTAGGTGCCCCGGAAACGATGCTGCCACACTCGGTCTTCAGCTTCGACAGTTGGCTCTTTCTGGCAGACAGATCTTTGGCAAAGACTTTGGAGCCTTTGTTCTGCTTGATTGCTTCTTCAATACAAGCTGTATTGAAGTTGGGTAAGTCCCGCCGCATGCGTTTGGAGATCTGTCTGTTCAGTTGCCTGTATGCTGTCAAATCTGTTGAAGAATGTAGCTTCATCTCCCGTCTAATAGCCATGAGATTAAGAGTGTGATCGGAGAGTTTTTGTGTTCTTCTGCGGCGGGTCTTGCAGAACTTAGCTCCGACCGCATGGACAGTTTCCACGAGCTTTTCGTTCATATCGTCCACTTCGTTGCAGTCTTCTAGGCACTGAAAACGGTTTTGTAACTCGAGCTGAAAGGTTTCGGGACTTTGGAACAGAGCATGAGGGGGACGGAGCGTTGACTTCATTAGACGAGACCTCTCCAACTTAACGTTTAGGTTCAGTGTACCTCTGACCATTCGGTGATCGCTATTAATTTTCACCCTCATGATCACGGAGACATCACTGAACAGTTGTCGTTTGGTCGTCATAACGAAGTCAATCTCATTTATCTCATTAGGTTGGCAAGCTGCTGGCCCCTTGGTTTCCGTTGCCTTATTCCAAATTTCCCTACTTTCAGCTCACCGTTCTCTCTTGTGCCTAGTTTTGCATTGAAGTCTCCCATTAACACCGTATATTGGGTTTTGGAGGAATGCATGGCTCTAGAGATATCCTCATACATTGCCTCCACCTCCTCATCGGGGCGGGCCGAGTTTGTTGCGTAAAGCTATATGACCTTCAGGGAATACCGTTTGGTGATTCTGAGTATAAGGTACGCAACCCTCGTCGACGCACTCTCAATCTTTACAACGTTGTTAACGAGAGATCTCTTCTTCCAGCTCCACAATATTCTCGTCAGCCCTCAGGGTGCGTGCGTTGTATGTTGCTAGGTCGAGTCGTCTTAGGTGGCAACCGAACCTCCACCGGAGATTCTTAGCACCCCCTGCCCCGCCGTTACCATGGTCGCCACCATAGCCAGGAATAATGGGGCCGCCGAGGACTAGAGGCCGTCCCTTTGTAGCTCTAATCATTGGGGGGTATTTGCCATTGTTGACACGCTAGGCGAGCGGGTTGGCAACCGCAGTTTTTTATTGTATTTTTGCTGTTATCAGGATGATGCTGCTACCCATCTCCTGCCTGTTTCCCTTTGTCGCCTTTTACGACACCCATGGGAAGATATGGGGTAGTGGATATTCTTAACCGCCACTACACGGCATTCTAAATGTCATATAAAAAAAATCTAAATGTCATATAAGTTTAATATTTTTTGGTACCTTTCATTGTGGGTATAATGCCCGCAGTAGAACTAAAGTAACTAATATAGTTCCACGTATCAGTAAGCTGAAGAAACTACAGGCCGGCTAAATAGCTCAAAGAGCCGACAACAGATGTGAAAGAAAGGATTTCGAGTGACAGCACTAGCTAGGTAATGTCGATGGATTCTGGTAGCTCTGGACTGTATTTTTGGCATTTCTAGATTGAGAACTATGTTTATAAGTGGGTTGTAATGACGATGAAGATGATCATCATCGTGAATTAGTTAGATGATAAATTAGTTTCTTAATGGTTAGTTTCCGTTATTATCAAAAATTATATCACTGACACGGATATGGATAGGATGCGGACCGCCAACTCAAAGATAATGCGCTTTTGATGAATAGCTGATTATTAACAAAAATTAAATATAATTTCAATAATTCAAAATAGCGAAAATTGTTTCCATCTTTTTAATTTATTAATTATATATTAGGTAAGTCAGGCCTTTAGCTTATAGCGAAGTTCACTTAAAATCGATTTAAAAAAAAAAACAAGACAAAGAAACATATTGCTAGACAACTAATTGATTTTACATAGCATCGACCTCTAATTTTGAGCTTTATTTAAAGTTTCAAGTCTCTAGCTCACCGCACATCGTGAAGTTAGTTTAGAACCGATTGGATATTTAGTACTAGACAAATAAACAGAGCCGGTGTTCTTGACACGATACCACATTGACGATAAATTAAGTTTTCATTATAGTTTTGTTTTTTCAATATTGTATTTGTATTTATACTTGAATTTTATGTAATAATAAATAATTTTGAATATCAAAAAATTAAGCAAATCTATAAAACGTGGCAACACCTACACAATTTCTATAAAATATTTCTCAATAATAATTTGCGCATTACTATGTTACAAATAATAGAATTTAAATACCAATTACCTTACCCTTCCTTAGCCTGTGCAAAAATAATATTTTTAAATAGGATATAAATGACGGCTCGCGGTAGTGCAGTGGTTTAGTATTGAGTTGCGGCCCTTTGGGCCGCGGTGCGGCCCTTTGGGCCGCGGTGCGGGTTCGGTTCCGGCTTGGAAGAAATGTTTGTATTGTCTACAAATAATTTTTCTGGGTTTGAATGTTTTTAATCGTACAATTTGTGTATGTAAACTGCCTCCACGATTTAAGAGGCAGGCGGCAGAAAAAGAGTAACAGAATCCTCGAAGACCGCGTTCTTTTTGATCAGCTTTACTTACTGGTGCTGCGAAGAGATGCTGCATCCCATTGCAGAATATGGATTGTATCTACCACGGGGAGTGCTCAAAGGAATTGTTCGTACTAATTCCAGTTGCTAGATTTCTACGATTAAGCTATATTAATAGTATAGTTGTAGCACGAATGGGTCGGCTCGACCGGGGAACGACCACGCACTCAGCAGCTTAATGCTACTGTGTTTCGTATGGTGAGTGTAGAGAACCGGAGACACATTTTACTGGAAAAGAGGCATTCCATCTTAGTCCTCACGGGTGACAACGCATCTGCATTTTGATTTGCAAAGGAAGATGTCTATGGGCCACAGCAACCACTTGCCATCAGGTGGACTGCGTGCTCGTTTGTCACCCTTATACTATAAAAAATGACGCAATAGGCTATGTGCAGCTCAAGAGGGTGAAAAACATATGCAAAGTTAAGTATGCAATATGCCCAGAATACAAAATGATCGTTACAGAAGTATAGTTTACATTTTGTAGACAATGCCTTGGGGTCTCTTCTTGCCAGCTTTAACTAAGTATTTCTTATATTTAAATCAGTTGGTACTTGAATCCATAACTTCCCTGGCGTTCTTATGCTCCTGCTTTTGCATTCAGGTGCAATACACCAGTGATATAAACGAAAACTCATTATTAAACATTCAAAGGTATCTTATTTCATTGCAAAATCAGCAAAATTCTAGAGCAGTGACGTCACGAGTTGAACAGTATAGCGGCTAGCATTTTCACGCGACAATTAAAAAAAAAATAGATATAGAGATTAAAAGTAATTTTATGGCACTATTCGGTTAAAAAAATTATATAAAAATTATAGTGGTTCATTATCACTCTAGAATGCATTTAAAACACTTTTTGAAAATTGGTGTAATACTCTATTGTTCCCATATAACACTTTAAAATATTTGGATCCTTCAACTATTTAATACTTTTCAATATCTAAAATTTTCGCTTGCGCCGTTTTTTGATTCTACGATTTATAGATTTTACTAATTATGGTCGAATTTTTTATTTGGTTTTAAAGATTTTGGCTTAGATATTGGTATGGCAGTAGAGTTGCAACATAGCTCATAAATAACATCGATATTAGAGCATTGATATTTTCTAAAGGGAAACGTCCATTTTAAGAACATGAATGAACGGAACGTGTACTAAAAATGTATTAAACAAGACTACCATCCAAATCCAAATTCTGCAAATCTCTAAAATCAAGTGAACATTTACAAAGACACGAGCTCTTCAGATGACATCGTTCAAAGAACCGTGACGGGACAAAATTACATTAAAGAAAGCCATATTATTATTAAACGATTATTTAACCGTATAGAGCAAAACAGGAGGGAAGGAGAGTTGCCATAGCGTTTCTAATACCAAACTGTCTGTCATTTTTTGCGGAGGGGAATATGCGCCACGCACACTTTCTCAGACTCCCACACAAAAATAATCGTCTGTCAATACGAAACTCACACATAACAATTAAAATAATACATTACCAATTTCATATACATATGAATTCCGTATCATAACAGTGTAATAAATTGATGCAGTTACATTGACAACTTACATACAGCCATGGCTGTAACAACTGTCGATACGAATTATCGGTGAAAATGTGGATATTATAAAAAAAATGGGACTTTATTTTCTTACTACTATAATTACCTATAATTTAACAAATAAACCAAATGTTTATATAATTTTAAAAACCAGTGATAGCTTTATCTATCACTGATTTTTAAAATGGATTAATTTTGTATATATAATACATTTTTGTGGGTTCGCTTTTTTCATTAAGAAAGAAATTATTGTATCAATATTTTTTAGTGAGTTAAAGTGAAAAGATGCAGTTGTGGCGAGTATTATTAGCCGGTGAGAGCATACCACTATTAAATCTTCCATTCAGATTCTGAACAATATTTTCAACCCAGAAACTTTTTTTAAAAGAAAGAGGTTTAGCTTAGAGCCTCTTAATTTTTTTTCTGATCATAAAGGTGTTGCTGCATTTTTATTTTGAGGAAGTGCAATGGTAGAAATCTAGTAGCTGGAATTAGAACGAACAATTCCTTTGAGCACTCCCCGTGGTAGATACAATCCATATTCTGCAATAGGATGCAGCATCTCTTCGCAGCACCAGTAAGTAAAGCTGATCAGAAAGAACTCGGTCTTCGAGGATTCTGTTACTCTTTTTCTTCCGCCTGTCTCCTAAATTGTGGAGGCAGTTTACAATTATTTGTAGACAATACAAACATTTCTTCCAAGCTGGAACCGAACCCGCACCGCGGCCCTATTCACCGCAACACAATACTAAACCACTGCAGTACGGAGCCGTCATTTATATCCTATGTAAATTTTTTTTTTTTGCACAGACTAAGGAAGGGTTAGGTAATTGGAATTTGAATTCTCTTTTTTGATACACAGTATTGCAAAAATTATTATTAAGAAATCTTTTGTAGAATATGTGTAGGTGTTGCCACGTTTTATTAATTTGCTTTATTTTTTGTTATTCAAAATTATTTATTTTTACATAAAATTCAAGTATATACAATATTGAAAAAACAAAACTATAATGAAAACTTAATTTATCGTCAGTATAGTATCGTGTCAAGAACACTGGCTCTGTTTATTTGTCTACTACTAAATTTCCAATCGGTTATAAACTTCACGATGTGCGGTGAGCTAGAGACTTGAAACTTTAAATAAAGCTCAGAATTAGAGGTCGATGCAATGTAAATTCAATTTGTTGTCTAGCAATATATTTGTTTGTCTTGTTTTGTTTTTTTTTAAATCGATTTTAAGTGAGCTTAGCTATAAGCTAAAGGCCTGACTTACCTAATTTATAATTAAGAAATTAAAAAGATGGAAACTATTCTCGCTATTTTGACTTATTGAATTTATATTTAATTTTTGTTAATAATCAGCTATGCATCAAAATCGCATGATCTTTGAGTTGGCGGTCCGCATCCTATCCATATCCGTGTCAATGATATAATTTTTGATAATAACGGAACCTAACCAATAAGAAACTAATTTATCATCTGACTAATTCACGATGATGATCATCTTAATGATCATTACAGCTTACTTCTAAACATGGTTCTCGCTCTAGGAATGCCAAAAATACAGTCCAGAGCTACCAAAATCCATCGACTTTGCCTAGTTGGTGCTGTCACTCGAAAACCTTTCTTTCACATCTGTTGTCAGTTCTTTGAGCTATGTAGCCGGCCTGTAGTTTCTTCAGCTTACTGATACGTTGAACTATATCAGTTATTTTAGTTCTAGTGCGGGCAATATACCCAACATTAAAGGTACCAAAATATATTAAACTTATTTGACACTTAAATCAACAATCTGTACATAAAAATTATGTACCAATCCCTTTTATATCTATATATCATCATCATTACAGCCTTTTACAAGTCCACTGCTGAAAATCAGCCTCCCCCAAGGTATGCCACAAGCATGGTTCCAGGCCATCACTCCATCTAGTGGGGGTACGCACTGCACTTCGTCCACCGGTACGAGGCTGCCACTCGAGAACGTTTGAATATAGTGATTTAAAATTCCATCCATCCATTACAGCCTTTAAAAATCCACTGAAGAACATTTTCTATAGATTGCTTCATAGGGAGGATTTTGCCATAGTTGCTAAGCTTGGTTGGAGAGCTGGAAACTGCAGTATTTTATTAATTTGAGTTGTTATTATACAGCCATTTCACGGTTTATATAAATATTGTTAGAACTTAAAATGTAGAGCTACAAGAAAAACCTTTCATCCCACTTCTGATGTTAGAAATTATCCTCAAAACTATTTAAATAAAATAACACTACTCGGTAACAAACATTACTTACCATCAGAAACCATTTTGGAAGCCAATTGTTAACGATAATAAAGGTGTGAGAGCGGATGCTCAACCTGCTCTCCTGCTAACGCAACCAATCATTATCAGCAACAAAACAGTATAGAGAAATATCTACAGTTTGACCAACTGTAACTTATTCCCGTCACAAACACACACCAATGTAACGTGAAGGACTCAGTTACATAATAACACCAAAGTATGCAAAGCTACCCATCTCAATCTAACACAGGCAGCCTCTCAGCAACACGATCTTCCTTGCCTACACTGGTAATTCTACAAGATATGCCTATACCTGTTAGGGTATTCACCCTAACAGGCATAAGCATATCTCTTAGTCACTTGCACGATAATTTATACTGCTAGAACTAGTAGAAAATTACAGCATTTTCATTTATTTTTTTACCCTCATTGCCAACAAAATACTTATGTGAAATTAAATAGGTTTATAATAATAAATAATAATTTGTAACTGTTTGTGCTAGAAAATAACATTTTATTTATTTTTGCTTTTTTGCAAGCTTAACTTTTCACACATAGTGTAATCTCTTAAGCCGATTAAAGGTCACTATATAATAGAAAACAGAATCAACGTAGATACCGAGCACTCACGCACAATGAATATCTTTGATGTGTGGAACTCCATTTTGCAACCAATTTGATTTAGTTAAATTCATGTTTTGCCAGTAGTAAAAACATTGGTAAAATAAAGTGAATTTTGAGCCTTTATACGTTCCACTACTTTGCAAAGATCTTTCCAATTTTGATATGCCTGTTGGCAAACTTTACATCTGTTCGAAATATTTTTTATATTTCTCGGACATTGCAGGTTTCCATACGATGCTTTCCTGTACCGCTAAACACGTGGTCAATCAGCACTTATGATTGAAATTAACAATTTTAGTATCGCCAGTGGAAGCCGAATCCGGGTTGCTGCAAATAAAAAATATAATATATGTAAAATTTGCCAATCACAACATGTTCCAGCTTGCAATTTTATATTTGCGTCTGTTGGGTATTAAAATTTAAAGCATCTAATTTTATTTAATAATTAAATAATGAGGGATTCGAAGATGGTTATAACATACATGGTCATGCATCGAAATGAAAATCAGTACATATTACATATACAAAAAGTCATATTCTCTGTATAATAATTTCTAACAGTGGTAGAGCCAAGCGGCAGCTTTTGCTGTCGCACGGATGGGCCGGCTCGAACCGGGGAGGTACCACGACCTCACAGAATACCAGCGTGAAGTAGAGGTTTACCTCTGCGTTTCGCTTGGTGAGTGCAGGTGGCCGGAGGCCCTCTTTACTGGAAATGAGGCATTCCATCTTAGTCCTCACGGGTGACAACGCATCTGCATTTTGATTCGCAAACGAGGATAGATGTAGATGTCTATGGGCCGCAGCAACCACTTACCATCAGGTGGACTGTGTGCTCGTTTGTCACCCTTATCCTATAAAAAAAATAATATATTAAACTAGCGATCCGCCCGGGCTTCGCACGGATGATTTTTGATTCTTGACAAAAGCGCAAGTAGGGTAGGCTATACCATTGTTGGCACCCCTATATTCATTGTCACTTTGGTTTTTAAAGACAAATATCTAATATAATATCTACTATAACAAAAAACATTTTTAAATATTTTTTTCAATTTCTGTTCTTCTAAAATTATTCAAATTTAATGGTAGTTTTTACAACATGGTACATGGCAACTTTTGAGAATTTAATTTTTAGCGGCAAAATGCAAACCATTTAACATTGCATTTAACATGCACACACATTAACTTTTTAATAAGATCCAACAAGTACAAGGTAAGTTTAAACATTTCTTATTTAAGATTTTTAATAAGTTTACTATATATGATGTATTTATATAATTATTTTTGAGCTATATTACCGTTACAAGTATTTTTGAAAACTATATTCCATTATAAATAAATAAATAAATA
This sequence comes from Parnassius mnemosyne, assembly GCA_963668995.1. Lineage (NCBI taxonomy): Eukaryota > Metazoa > Arthropoda > Insecta > Lepidoptera > Papilionidae > Parnassius > Parnassius mnemosyne. The sequence continues at coordinate 35,507,041 of CAVLGL010000079.1, read as the reverse complement.
AAGGGGGGCCAATCACTAAATTATTTTGATTTAATTGTTTTAAGTGATTGACACTGTGCCAATCAATAAATGATATTTGTGGTACTTTTGCTTTAATATTCCGCTATTAAACTAATCATAATAATTACATTAATATTAAATCATTATTTTTTTTGTAAAGTTACTTCGTTTTTGATTTTTGGCACACATAGGGGCCAATCATCACAACGTGATTTAGTGCCAATCATTGCATTTGTTTGTAGGGTGTTAATTATTGTACATTAAGTTAATGCCAATGAACAATTCACCATTAATAAATTACTACTTACTTTGACTTTCAGTATAAAAATGCCTAAAGTATGTGAAGGCGGTTCCTATTTGAAAAAAATACTGAAAAATATATTGTTAAAGCTATTGAAGCGGTAAGAAATGGAATGCCTAAGAAAACTGCGGCGAGAAAGTTCGGTGTGTCACGTCCTACTCTACAGTTTAGGCTTAGTTCCCAATTTGTTAAGCCTAGGCCAGGACCAACAACAGTCTTAACAGAAGACGAAGAGAATATTTTAGTCGAGTGGATAATTACATGTAGCAAAAAAGGATTTCCCAAACGCAATTTTCAATTAGCAATTTTCCCTCCCGCGTCTATAATGGAGATAAAACTAGCTTTCAGTTATATCCAAAGAACACCAAGGTATTGGCAGAAAAGGAACGTAAAAACGTTTCCGAGGTGGATCATGCACAAGCTAAGACTTGTTTGACTGTAATGTTTACCTTCTCTGCCACTGGTGAAACTACTTCACCCATGGTAATTTATCCGCTTAAAAGAACGCGTGAAGACATCAGAGCCCTGTACCGTCACACTGGGGTTTAGGCCTATCGGATAACGGATGGATGAATAAAGATTTATTTTTTCAGTATATCTGCAGTTGCGATGTGTGATGATGGGTATCGTACTGACAAACTTAATGTTAGATTCTCGGCGACAGTTGTGGACCGCGTAATTAAGGGCATGGTACGGGTTAAATCCCCTGGTCATGACTACCTAAGCATAGAGCATCTGCAGTATACGGGAATCCATCTACCTAGGGTCCTATCTTTGTTATATAATCTCTGTCTCAGCCACTCTTACCTGCCTGATGACCTTATGCGAACCACAGTTTTGCCAGTTATTAAGAACAAGTCGGGGGATCCATCGGACTTGACAAATTACAGATTAATTTCACTGGCTACTGTGGTGCAAAGGTGCTGGACACTTTGCTTGATGAACACTTAAGTAGTGATATGAAATTTAATGATCCACAATTTGGTTTTCAACCAGGTCTGTCCACCGAAAGCGCTATTTTGTGTCTCAAGCAAACTGTCAAATACTACACTGATAGAAGCACTCCAGTCTTTGCTTGTTTTCTTGACTTGTCCAAGGCCTTCGATTTGGGGTCATATGACTTATTATGGAAAAAACTTCAAAGTGAGACTGATATGCCGCACGAGTTAGTCGCGGTACTACGATCGTGGTATGAGCGGCAGACTAACTGTGTTAGATGGGTGAGCTCATACTCCGATGTGTATAGACTTGAATGTGGGATGAGACAAGGTGGTCTTACATCTCCTAGGCTTTTCAATATGTATATCAATGGCCTGATCGAGGAGTTGAGCGGCACAAATGTAGGCTGTGATATTGATGGTGTTTGTGTTAATAACATAAGTTACGCAGACGATATAGACTTGAATGTGGGATGAGACAAGGTGGTCTTACATCTCCTAGGCTTTTCAATATGTATATCATTGGCCTGATCGAGGAGTTGAGCGGCACAAATGTAGGCTGTGATATTGATGGTGTTTGTGTTAATAACATAAGTTACGCAGACGATATAGACTTGAATGTGGGATGAGACAAGGTGGTCTTACATCTCCTAGGCTTTTCAATATGTATATCAATGGCCTGATCGAGGAGTTGAGCGGCACAAATGTAGGCTGTCATATTGATGGTATTTGTGTTAACAACATAAGTTACGCAGACGATATAGTACTATACAGCCCTTCGATTGGTGCCATGCAGAAATTATTAAACTCAGATACAATGTCAAAAAGAGCTAGTTTATGATGTTCAAGGCGGGAGTGCAATCCCGACCATGTGCGACTACCTTCACACTCAACAACTCACCTCTAAAGCGTGTCTCACATTTTAAGTATCTAGGTCACTGGGTCGATAGTATGGATATCGAGCGGCAACATAGGGTGCTGTCCATCCGGTGTAACATGGTGGCCCGTAGGTTTGCTCGTTGCAGTAGGCAGGTAAAGATTACTGTTTTTTTTATATATTTTTTATAATTAAAAGTGCAAAGTTTGGTTTTTAATATACATAGTCCCGCAAAACTGCTTACGCAGTTTATCTGCAGGAACATTTAAGTCTCATTTACATAATAATGTTAAAGTTAAGCACTAAAGACTAGCCAATAAGTATTGCTTTAATTTGTTTTTAAATATTTTTTTTACTGGTTCACGTCTATTATCCTCAGGCAATGTATTGAGAAAGTACGGTAGACGTTTCTTTAAAGTTATGTCCCAGTAGTAATTATTTACTTTAGGTACTACAAATTTGCCTGCAGATATCGACCGTGTACTCGTACCCTGACCTTGCTTAACTAGTATTAGAGTACGCTCTCGACAGCTGTAATTATTTAAGGCAAGTAAATACTTATGTTTTAAACTTACTGGGAGTATTTTGCAGATTTTGAACAATTTTGTGTAATCACCTTTACAGATATCTTTAGTTTTTTTTATTAACTAGTAACTTTAAAAATCTAATTTGTAGTGCTTCAAGCTTATCAATGTAGATTTTGAATGTAAGGCCATAACTGTCAATAGCGTACCCCAAAATCGAATCTACCAATGAAAAATATAAGCATTTTAAAGTAGCAGAAGGCACTTTAAAGCTTAAGTGATAAATTTTGCTTAGAAGTTATCTTCACTTATTACAAATATAATCTACATGGCTGGACCACGAGAAGTTAGTATCAACTTTAATACCGAGGTAGGTTACACAATCGACTCTTTTGATAGGCTCACATTAACAACTATTCAGACCATTATGGAGGCATTGAAAGTTATTTTTTTATTTATTCATAGAAAGAGTGTTATATTATTTACATTTCAAACTTTGCCAATCTGTATGCCAGTTTGTCGGCAACGCAACAGTTTATCGTTTCACACTCCTATATAATAATTTAAGTTACTTATAAATACTTAAATTAACACACACATAATTAAAGAAACGACAGGTAATGTTTCCTGAAGATTGTTTTGAGCTGCGACTTAGTTACGTTTTCGTTATAAATACCCGCCACCTCATTACACAAGGTTGGAGTTATCCATTGCCTTGTACGTCTTCCAAAGTAATTTTCAACCCTAGGTATGAGATATTTCCTCCTTTGTGTAACTTGGCGCTTCGGCATTATATATGTCTTAGGTTTCTTAAATGTTACCATACCATGCTGTTCTAATATGATGATGGATTTTACTTTCTTGTCTATGGGACGAATTTTGCAAATTTCAAATTACATTTCATAATTTTTATCTATAGCATTTTTGGTTATACGATCAACTAATATCTTTAAGAATCTTATTTCTATAGACTTTATTTTGTTAAGATAAGTTGGGAAAGTAAGTCCATATGCACTTAAGGCATATCCGATCGTTGCGTCTGCCAGGGCATAATACAGCATATACATGATTCCTCGGTTCACAATATATTTTATATGATTCAGTTTACCTAAAACTGCCCTAAGCCTGCTACACACTAATTCAATTTTAAGATTATCTATAACCAACCCTAAATATTTATAGTTCGTTACACATTGTAGCTTTTGGCAGCAGCAGAGAGAACCAAACCGATCAGTATGCAGGCAATCGTAAGTGTGACCCATAAGAGCTATATCTACAGTTTTTATAGAACGGTTAAATGGTGATGATATTACCATAAATTTGGTTTTACTCAAGTTTATGATAATACCATTGTCGTAAGACCACTTTATTAAATTATTTAAATCCTGCTGCATTTTTAACTGTATCTGGCTACTGTGTTTTCCACTATACACGAGGCAGGTATCGTCAGCATACATGTATATTCTACAATTCTTAATAACATTTACCATGCTGTTGACGTGCATTATATATCCGATCGGGCCAAACACAGAGCGAGTCGGTACGCCAAATTTCACTTTTCCTATCCTACTATCCATTCCGTTTACACGAACAACAATATTTCTATTTTCTAAATATATTTTGTACCAAGTTTTCACTGGATCTCTTATTCCACATTCATCCATGGCCTGCAACAAGCACTCATGGTCCAAAGCATCGAACGCCTTTTTAAAGTCTATAAATAGAGCTACTATGATATTTTTATTATTTAAAGAGTTATTTACGTCATCTGAAAATGCTGTCAAGGCCGTCGTTGTACTTTTATTTAATCTAAACCCAAATTGAAATTCTGTTAAAATTTTATTTTTTTCAAGAAACACACCGATTTGTTTCATTAAAATTTTTTCAAATATTTTATTTATGTTACTTAATATTGCAATTGGTCTGTAGTTAGTGGTGCTGCTCGACGAGGTGGGCAAGCTCTTTGAAAGAGTCATTGCAAACCGCCTCGCCGAGCACCTTGCGGGGACGGGGCCGGATCTTGCGGAACACCAGTTTGGTTTCCGCAAGAGGCGCTCTACGGTGGACGCCATCATGCGCGTGAGAGCACTCACGACGGGGAATGCAGTGGCAAGGGGGGGGCGTTGTTTTGGCGGTGTCTCTCAACATCGCCAACGCCTTCAACTCCATGCCCTGGAACTGCATTAGGGAGGCACTCCGGTATCACCGGGTGCCAACCTATCTCCGTCGTATAGTCGGGGACTATCTGACGGATAGGGCCGTCATCTACCCCGGTCGCAACGGTGAGTGGAACCGGCGAGAGATGTCGTGCGGTGTCCCACAAGGTTCGGTTCTGGGGCCGCCCCTGTGGAACATCGGTTACGACTGGGTGCTGCGCGCCGACCTCCCTACCGGCGTCAGCGTAGTTTGCTACGCTGACGACACGCTGGTACTGGCACAGGGGGGGTCGTACGAGGCGGCGGCGGAAAATATGACACGCGGGGTTGCGATAGTCATTGAGAGGATCCGGCAGCTGGGTCTTGAGGTGGCTCTGCACAAGTCCGAGGCCATGCACTTCCATGGTCCTCGGAACAGGCCACAACCGGGATCCTCAGCGATGGTAGGAGGGGTATCCATCGGCGTCGATTCGACGTTGAAGTACCTAGGACTCGTCCTCGACGGCCGATGGAACTTCGTTGAGCACTTCCGACGTTTGGCTCCCAAACTGGAACGGACCGGGGCTGCCTTCAGGCGGCTCCTGCCGAACCTGGGGGGGCCAAACGCCTCCTGCCGGAGGCTCTACGCGGGGATTGTGCGGTCCATGGCCCTTTACGGGGCCCCGGTGTGGGCGCGTGGTTTGGCGCGGCTTGCCGTCCACCACCTGAACGCGCCCCAAAAGGTGGTTGCCGTAAGGATGGTTCGCGGCTACCGCACGATCTCCCGCGAGGCAGCGTGCCTCCTTGCCGGATTGCCGCCATGGGATCTGGAGGCGATAGTCCTCGCGCGCCTGCACGAATGGCGCGCGGAGGCACTATGCCGGGGGGAAACCCCGCTGCCGCGGCAAGTTGTCGTGCAGCGGACAGACTTCCGGCATGATCTCATGGCGACATGGAGAGAGCGACTGTCGCAACCCCGTGCTGGGCACGCCACTATAGCGGCGATAAGACCCCTCTTTGAGGAGTGGCTTGAGAGACGCCACGGCGTCCTCACCTTCCGCCTGACGCAGGTCCTCACCGGACACGGTGTGTTCGGGAGGGGACTGCACCGAATCGGGCGGGAGGAAACGCCCGGGTGCTCCCACTGCGAGGATCGACCGGAGGACACGGTGGAGCACACCGTGGAGGTGTGCCCTGCCTGGGCGGAGCACCGCCGTGTCCTCGTAGCGGCGATAGGCGGCGGCGACCTCTCGCGTCCGGCCCTGGTCGAAGCCATGGTCCGGAGCGAGACGGAATGGGATGCCGTCACCACCTTCTGCGAAGCAGTGATGCTAGCGAAGGAGGTGGCGGAGCGGGAGAAGGAGAGAGCAGCAGCTTTCCTTCCCGGCCGCCGCGGGAGACGCCCCGGGCGTCGGGGGCTACGTCGTGGCCCCCGGCCACCGTAGGCGCAGGCCTGTGGACGGCGAGCAATGGGTAGCTCGCCGTCCGCCCGTCTAACGACGACAGGCCGTGTCGACGGCGCGTTTTGTTCCACGCGCGCCTCAAAGAGCCGTCAGCAGCGTGAAGGGGCCCGCAAGGGCCGACGCCTGCCGGGGCTGCGGGCTGTTCGAAAGAGATACCGCGGCTCCGGAACATAAGGGCACTGAAGGAACACGGATGGTTTTTAGTCAGTAAAAGTCTGACACTCCCTTCCGCTCCACCCAGAGCGAAAGGCGTCATTTGATGATTTTCCATCCGCAAAAAAAAAGGGGGCAGGCAGACGAGAGCAAGACACATTGTGTTGGACCACGTGTCCGGGATGGCTTCTACATCCGCGCTGTTTCCTTCGTGGCGGTTTAGAACACCTGCGATGGTTCGCTGAGAGTCTCTTGACTATACATTTGAGGAGACGAGTCAGTAGAACACATATAAGGTGATTTAATGATAAGTAACTTGGTTTTATCTGAGTTTAAGACGATACCATTATCATGAGACCATTTAACTACCGAATCTATATCTTGATGTATTAGGTGACACGTCTCCACTAGATTGGTACCAGCCCGCAGTGTACATAGGTCATCTGCGAACATGTATGCAGAGCAATACTGAAGAACGCCACATAGGCTATTAACATGTAGTAAGTAGCAAATAGGCCCACACCCAGAACCTTGTGGTGCACCCCGCACCTCACCTCAGTCGCCTCACTAAGCGTGTCAACAACCTTTACACGGAAAATGCGTGATGTGAGATAGTCACGGAACCACTGCTTTAGCGGCTGTCCCACGCCACATTCGTCCATTCCATTTAAAAGTGTTTCTGTATCTAAGGTATCAAATTCTTTTTTGAAGTCGTAAAAAATAGCAACAAAAAATTTTTATTTTCTAAATATGAATTAATTTCATCAGTGCATTTTGATAATAAAGTATTAGTGCTTTTGCCCCTCTGAAAACCTTGCTGGTATTCATTTAATATGTTGTTTTTTTGTAAATAAAACCCAAGGTGATTTGTTATGCATTTCTCGATAATTTTCTCAATACTTGATAATATAGGAATTGGTCTATAGTTTGAAAAAACTTTCCGATCACCCTTTTTATGGACTGGACGAATTATGGCTTCTTTTAATGTATTCGGAAATCATTAGGTCTATCAACGTAATTGTCCCTTACTAACCATTTTTCTGTACATGTGTGCCTTATGAGGTCAATTTCGCTTAAAAAGTTATCAGCAAACTTATCACAAATTTCTTTTACACTGTCTTGGTTTTCCATATTAGAAAGTATTAAGTCGTCTAGTGATTTTCTATCATTACCCAATAAGCTATTTATCTTATCCCATAGCTTCCTTATATTTTTGTTACAGTCTAGTATACTCTGTTCATCATATTTCATCTTACATTTAAAAATTGCCTTACTACATTTATTCCTATATTTAGTATAATTTAATCACTTTATTATATTTTTTGGTTCATTACACCATGTAACAAATAATCTATCTCTTTTTAAAATCATTCATTTTAAGTTTTCCCTTATTTACCCCAATTGTTTGCGATATGTAACATTCATTATATATATTAGTAAAAATACTAGTAAAAGCTTCGTACAACTTAACCGGACACTTAATATTTAATAAATCATCTAAATTTGTTAAAAGTAATTTTTCTCTAACTAAACGATTATTCAGAAAGCACCTATTGACAGAGCGCATTGGCATACGACTATCAGAGTGGGTGACATGACTCACGGTAGGAGCGCGTTTCCTTTGTATCGCTGCCGTGATATAGTAGTGGTCAGATACCTTATGTATTCTTACAGCTGATTCAATTAATGATAAGGGTGCTCTTATATAAATATGGTCCAAACACGATTCTACAATGTTACTAATGACTTCAATTCGCGTTACGTCACATATGCTCCTGGCAAAACCATATTCCGCCATTATATTTTCATAGAATTTAATATTGCTATCATGATATTTCAAAAGGTCGATATTTATGTCACCACAGATTATTGCTTTTGAGTGCTTAGGTAATTTGCCCAATAGATTTCTTAATTCAACAAAACCTTCTCGAATTCTGTCTTGGTTGCGGAATCGAGGAGGCCTATAAATAGAAATTAAATAAATATGCTCCCCATTAACGTTGAGTGTAATGGCAACGCACTCCGCCGAGCGCATAACACTGGTACTATTCGCGAGCTCAGCCGTTTCGCTTACACGCGCAGTGAGCTCAACCCGTGAATATACAAGTACACCCCCGCCACTGCGTCCTTGTCGAGTATAAATATTAACTTTGAATCCAGGAATTTTGTAGAAAGATAATACAGAATAATTTATGTTTGGTTTAGTTATAACTATGACATCCAATTGGCTCAAATCACTACCGAGGGTAACTAGAAATTCATTGAAATGTTTTTTAAGGATCGAATATTTACATGTAATAAACATAAGGCCCTGATATTGTGCACTTGTTGCACCCACGTATTTAAACTATCAAGACACGCATAACTTACAGATTCATCGTGTATATGGAGTCTATATTGCTTATGTCTGCGAACTTTATATGAAAAATAAACACAGTAATCACTGTAGTTAGTAATATTTTCACTTTTTGTTAAGTAGGTCACAAATATAACTTACAGCTCGCACGCATATTGCTTTTTCACCTTCAAATTTTTTAACTAGAATTTTCCCGTTCGAAACCCATTTGTATTTGTAAATTCCTTGGAGCTGTTTCTTAGTACACCATAGTAGGGCTCGCGTTGTCTTGGTCAAGTCTTCGTTTATGTAGATTTTGTTCGAAGCCGAACCATTTGTAATCATATTACTCGTCGTTTCTGATAAGTTGCGACGTTGGGCAAGCCAGCTGTCCCTCGACCTGGTACCTGTAGTCTTAACGCCCACGATAATGGACGCAGGTTTGGTTCTTTCTTTTGGTGATCGAGTACGTCTAGCCCATTCTATATCCGAACTGCTCACATTGATAATATCGCCTATTTTTGAGACAATCTCTGTGACATTTTCACTGGGAAGCTGTTCAATACCTACAATCTCGATATTATTTTTACGAGATGCCTGCTCGAAATCGTATAATTTTTGTTCAGGGACGGTATTTTGTTTTTGCAAATAGACGCTTTTGTTGCTGACATCGGCGATAGTTTTCTCAAGCTTATATATTTTATCTTTTGATTGTTCATCATATCTGATCTATCAGATCAATATATCATACTTATCGGAAAGCATACTCAAACTTTACGTAATGAAATAAAGTTGTTTTTTGAACTCGGGAATGGCGGCCACTTTTAGCTGTATGTCCTTGAGAATTTTAGTGTAGTCCTGTGAGTATTCCTCTTGTTCTTCTTCTTCAGATCCATCATCTTCACAGTTATTACAATAGATCCGATTCCTCCCGATTTTTAAGACCCTATGCCATAAGACCCTTAACACAACCTGTATGAAAAGTTCCTTGACACGGTCCTTGGCATATGAAGTGGGATCCTTTTTTAGCTACAGTCTTTTTACATTTTTGACACTCCATGACGCATATTCAACAATTATATATATCGAATATATATATCGAAAGATTGCGCGAGCGCACCGTTTAAGAAATTACCTGCACGCGTGCACTCGGGTCAGCATTGATAATGAGACTGAGCCTACTGTCAGTCTTTTTACACGGGCAACCTATGGGTTAACTATACGCAGCGGATGTACAGTGCGTTGCGTGTCCAGTATAATAATGGGTTTAGGATGCTGATGGGGCTGCCGCGTTTTTGCAGCGTGTCACTAATGTTTTCTGAAATGCACACTGATGGTTTCCACGCCATTATTAGAAAGCCTGCTGCATCGATGCTGAAACATTTGCATGGTAGCTCCAACAGCATTCTCAACACAATGGCAGATAGGTGGGACTCGCCGCTGTTTGAGCGCTGGATACGGCTACATGCCACGGTATAAGTCACCGGTACCCTCGTGGCGGCTGGTCTCAAACATCTCCATTTACATTTGTCATCATTATTTATGTAAATTAATTTAATTACTAACACTATAATATAAGTTATATTTCACTTCACTGTTACTTTACATACTGTAACATTCTTGTATGGGTCCTGAGTTGCCTGAAATAAAGATGTTTTATTTTTTATTTTATTTAATTTTTTAATAACTCTGTACCCCAATGCTACTCGCATACTACAACCTGCAGACGTTTCCGCTTTAAAACCAATAAAAATGCTAGCAAAAATGTGTTTTGTACTGGCGACGCAACAATTTGACGAAAACGTTGACAAAACTAGATTTTGGTCCTATTTTAAGTATGGCGTTAGAGAATTATATCAACCACTCCTGTATTAAAAATGGTTTCAAAGCGTGTGGCGTTTTTCCATGGAATTCAAATTATATAGTCTTAAACTTAAACTTAAAGTAAACCTCCTAGCAGTTCGAATAACACGCAATTAAGTTCTGAACAACAAAATCCCACAATATTATTAAAGAAATTCCAAGAAATAGTAGGACCGTCAATTTATAAGAATCTTCAACCTAATTCAATAATTAAAAACCCTTTTCAAAATGCTCTAGTAAAAGTTTACAATTATTTGAAAGCAGGATCTGCTAATGCAGATGGGCAAGAAATAGAGCAAATTACTGCAAATTCTCTTTCAATTAACGATTTATGGAGATCAGCGGACAACATTCCATTCTTTACGTTTAATAATTCCGAGGATTAAAGCAACGTTGAAGATCTTGAAGCTGAAATAAGAAATTACACATAAGTAACCGTACCAAACCCAGTTAAAAATATCGTTAAAGACCCAGACATTCCAAATCTTATCCAAAATGTACAAAATAGTTCGAACGACTTTGAAAATATTGAAACCGTTGAATCAAATCGTATACTAAACACCAGTAAATTACCTGATTTCCCAATCTTTATAAAAAATATAGAAGAAAATTTGAATTCATCATCATTGCCTCTAACTACTAATGGAACAGATCTTACTCCCAAAAAAGAAAACTTGAAGTCCAGTTTAATATGGCCAAAGACGCCTGTACGGTAAGTTAGACAAATTGAAAATGAACCAGTATTTGCATTGACTGGCAAAAAAAATTTAAAAATGAAAATAAAAATAGAAAAAGAAAAAAAGAACATGAAAAACAAGAACGTAAACGCCTCAGAGAGGAAAATAAGTCAAAAAATATAGTTAATGGGTCTAAAGAGATTGGAGTAGTAAAATTAAATACAAAAAAAGAAGACTGCTAAACAAAATGCTAGTATGTTCAAAATACCTACACAATACCCACAAGAAAAGGATTCAAATGAAATTACTATAGAACCCCCATTAATAAAAAATGACGATCCAAATAAATTCCGAAAACTTTAGCCAGACAATTCCACCCAAGATTAAAGTCGAATCGCTAATACAGCTAGCTTAACATAATGATATTGGTGAAACAGCGGTTAATAAAGATGTTAATTGTATATATAGTATACTCACACTATTAACAAACCTTTAAAGAAACCTTACAAAAAGGATCACTTTCAGTAATGAAAAAGAACTTTCAGATATTTTACACAAATGCCAATCGATGACTCCAATGGCTCCTAAGATTTATAACTTTATATAAAATCTATAAGTAATCATAAGTTATGTTGTATTTTTTTAAATTTAATACTTAACTGATAAATCCTTAAATATTATGTTACTTAATAAATACCTAAGACGGATGATTTATGATTTTCAGTAACTGGAAAGTAAATTGAAATATTTTTTTAACATTTATAACACGAAACATTATAAGTAATTAGCAGAATAATTTACATGCCAATGTCTAATGTTTATGTGCTAATAACTGTACTTATTGTATCAATGACTGTACTTTTAGACATACTTTTAACTTTCTTTATTTTTTATTAATAATTATTTAATTGCAATAATAAACGTGTTTTTATTTAAAAAAGACACATACCATAGAAACGTTTTAACAATGATTTTTTTTTTTTACATCTAGTAATTCTTTAGAAAAGCTAATTCTGACCAGATATTCTTAAGTTCCCAATAATTATACAGTTTACCCAACATAACAAAAAAAAAATTAAAAATTGGTGCATTTTTGTTATGTACTTGGTATTTGTTTTTGATTTTATATTTTTTGTAAAACTGTAATAACTATAGTTGAAAGTGTACTTGGCGCGGTTTATAATAGTATAACTGTTTTTGTTCGAATAAGGGCGTTTTTCAAAAAAGATGTACATTGCGAATTTGGGGTGTCCCCTGACTTCAGATATTTTTTTATAAATTTTGTATGCACCGTACTCAAGTATATTTATTTAACAATATTTATTTAATAGTTACATATTTAGTTTATAAAATTGACTATAATTTGCAACGCGACTATCACTGATATTTAAATATCATAAAATTAACATAAAAAAAAATTAAATATATGCATGTTGCACCTGCGAGTTTGGAACATTCAAGTCTCAGGTAAGATTAGATATATTAAATGGAGTCACTGTTTTGGACTCTGTAGACGTATGTTAAATTGATAAATATATTTTAGAGCTTTTTATTTCATCAGTAGCTCAAAATATTATGTTTATTGTTGTCCCAGAAATATGACAGAACTGGAATTCCGGCAATCGTCACGGTAAAGTTTTTAATACTTCAACGTAATATTACCCTTAAATATGGTTGTTTTTCATTTCTGGCCACATTTATCTTATCTGTGGTAGAACCACCATTTTGAAACAAACCTCAGTGTCAACAAAATCTGTGACTAAATTGGGCGCGTTATGGTGGTGCCGAATTGAAGTTCCAGATAGAAACAGGAATTTATGAGGTATGTAGCAATTTTCCAAGTTATTTGCCGTAACACAATCACATTTTTGTTTATAAATTATTGTAAAGCAAGTCAAAAGAAGTTATAAAATAGACACAAAATCTTAAATTATTGTTAGAAGTTTCGTTGGTATGAAATCGTCACATCGGGTTCGTCACATATTGTAGGCTAGGGTAACATTTGATAAATGAATGGAACTAAAATAAATATATCCTTTTATAATAATAAATGTGAAAGATTGGATATTTGGATGTTTGTTAACGCTAATCTTCAAAACAGTTGAACCAATTTGGATGAAAATTAAAATATACATAGATGATGACCTAGAAGTAGCCGTGTAGTGGCGGTTAAGAATATCCACTACCCCATATCTTCCCGTGGGTGTCGTAAAAGGCGACAAAGGGAAACAGGCAGGAGATGGGCAGCAGCATCTTCCTGATAATAGCCAAAATAACAATAAAAAAACTGCGGTTGCCAACCCGCTCGCCAAGCGTGGCAACTATGGCAATATACCCCCCATGAGCAATGACAATAATAAACGGCCCCCAGTCCCCGGCGGCCCCGCTATTCCTGGATACGGTGGCGACCATGGTAACGGCGGGGCAGGGGGTGCTAAGAATCTCCGGTGGAGGTTCGGTTGCCACCTACGACGACTCGACCTGGCAACATACAACGCACGCACCCTGAGGACTGACGAGAAGGTTGTGGAGCTGGAAGAAGAGATAGACAAGTTACGCTGGCATATTATAGGATTATCCGAAGTCCGAAGAGAGGGGGAGGACACGGTAATCCTCGAATCCGGCAACTTGCTCTATTACCGGGAGGGCGACCATCTGTCCCAAGGAGGTGTCGGATTTATCGTCCACAAGTCTCTCGTTAACAACGTTGTAAAGATTGAGAGTGTGTCGACGAGGGTTGCGTACCTTATACTCAGAATCACCAAACGGTATTCGCTGAAGGTCATACAGGGCTACGATGGCTATCCGAGTACAGAACCAGAGTACGAAACCTATCCAATTGCAGAGAGGTGTAAGACAGGGTGACGTCATATCCCCGAAACTCTTTACCGCTGCATTGGAAGATGTTTTCAAGCTTCTGGACTGGAAAGGATACGGTATCAACATCAATGGCGAGTACATCACTCACCTTCGATTTGCCGACGATATAGTCCTTATGGCAGAATCGCTGGAGGACCTAAGCACTATGCTCAAGGACCTCAATAGTGTTTCCCAACGGATAGGTCTTAAGATGAACATGGACAAAACAAAGATCATGTTTAATGTCCATGTCACACCTATGCCGGTAGTTGTTGGGAACACTAAGCTCGAAGTTGTTGACGAGTATGTTTACCTGGGACAAATAGTCCGACTAGGTAAGTCCAACTTCGACCGAGAGGTCAATCGACGGATTCAACTCGGCTGGGCAGCGTTCGGGAAGCTACGACACATCTTCTCGTCAGGTATACCTCAAAACTTGAAAACGAGACTATACACCCAGTGCGTGTTGCCAGTGATGACATACGGAACTGAGACGTGGTCCTTCACTGCTGGCCGGATGAGGAAGCTCAAGGTCGCTCAGCGAGCTATGGAGAGGGCTATGCTCGGAGTTTCTCTGCGTGATAAACTCAGAAATGAGGATATCCGCAGTAGAACTAGAGTGACCGACATAGCCCAACGGATTAGTAAGCTGAAGTGGCAATGGGCCGGCCATATAGCTCGAAGAACCGACAACCGATGGGGAAGAAAGGTTCTCGAGTGGCAGCCTCGTACCGGCAGGCGAAGTGTAGGGCGTCCCCCCACTAGATGGAGTGACGACCTGGTAAGATATGCAGGAAGTCGATGGATGCAGGTGGCTCAGGACCGTGCTTTGTGGCATTCTTTGGGGGAGGCCTATGTTCAGCAGTGGACTTGTGAAGGGCTGTAATGATAATGATGATGAACAATGTAAAAAAGAGTCTCTTTATCAAAATACGACTTCATTTTGAACAGCAAGATTTTATGTTGAAGAAGTTGAAACAGCGCGATGATAATTGTTGGTAGGTTATAGTACACAATATTTTAGGACACTGTGTATCCAAGATGTTTCAAAACATTAAGGAGAACTTTAAACAATCAAACTGAACAAATTTTACTATTGGACCAACTTTGAAACCGCGAAAAAATTACAGATATTCCATACTACGGTTAATACCTACTGGTCTTTTTTTATAGGAGAGGGGGCAAACGAGCATGCGTCTCACCTGATGGTAAGGGACTACCGCCGCCCATGAACAACCGCAACACCAGAGGAACCAGGGGAATTGCAGATGCGTTACCGTCCTTTTAAAAAGGATTAGGCTCTCTTCTAAACTATATGGGACAGCTGTTTTCTTTTTCGCGATTACAAAGTTGATCCTATTATCTGTTATTCAGTGCAATGGTCTAAAGCACTCCTTAAAGTTGGTAAAGTTAATTTTGAGACACCTTTTATAAAAACTGGATTATATGTATTATTGTAATATTAAGTATACTATGTGATATAATGTATATTAAGTATGTGCTACATTTCAGTAAACATGGCCCTCATGGCAGCAGGAAGAGCTAAATGATACCGGGAGAAACTGAAAGAAAACCCCGAAAAATATGAAGAGCAACGGATGAAGCTGATAGAACGACTTAAAAAGAGTCGAAAAACCATAACTGAGTTGAGAGAAGAAGATAAAGAATGTAGAAGAAAACAAAGGAGAAAAGAAAAGAAAAAACAGAAAGTAAATAAGAAAAAAAAATAAAACGATGATCAAAGAGCTAGCCCAAGTTCATCGAAGTCTCAAAACAGCGCAGCTCCTGCCTTAAAAATTCGTTACAAAAAATATGTAATAGTAATCGAGGAGCTTTAGAAAATATTCGCAAATATAAAGTAAAAATGAAGCAATTCGCAAGAAACTTTACCGTGAAAGTTAGCCCATGAGGCAAAAGTTGGTGAACTTCAAAAAATTATAGATAAACTTACTGCGCGCCAAGACATTTTTGAAATGTCACTACGCAAACTTACTGCACTGCTCAATCTTTACTTGAAAAAAGGCTGCTTAACCTCTTCCCGACATTTCATTGGACAAATTTAGCCAGAATTATGGTCTAGTCAAAGGATATAGTAGGTCGGGCCAAAGACATTTTTTTTAAATGATGGTAAATATAACTTAGAGTCTTTACTGTGTTCTTATCCATATATAAAAAATAATATCAACAATTAAAATATCAAATTATCTGTATAAAGATCAAGTGAGCGCTAGAGTAACGACAATTGCAAAACGATTTTTCGATAAATGAACTGTTTTAAGATATTATCAATTACCGTGTAGTGGCGGTGTATGAATATTCATATCATTCCGTGGGTTTCGTAAGAGGCGACTGGTCCACTGTTCCACGATACACGTACCTTGTTACACAACAACGAGGTATGTGCAGTTCGTTTTGTTTGGTTAAATCAGTGACAGGAGTAACGGAGAAAATAGTACGGTGGCGGCGCGAAAGAACAACATTATTTTGGAACTTTTTCACCCTGGTTTTATCATTCATGCCCACAGCAGCGTCTTCCTAATAACGACTAAAATAAAAAACTGCGGTTGCCAACCCACTTGCCAAGCGTGGCCACTACGACAAATATACCCTCTATAAGGCATATAGTGGAGGCCTATGTTCAGCGGGGGTTTTTATAGCCTGTATTGTTGTTTGTTGTAATAGTGATAAGAAAAAAATGTGGGAGGAAAAAAAGACGAACATTTTTTCTAAATTTAATCTAATCTGACGGATTCTCCGTGCGATATTTAGGGCAGCGTTGCTGAGGTGGGTGATATTTGTGGCAGTAAAATTTTATGCTCCACTTTATTTCCATGGCCCATGGCCAGCAGTTAAAGGAAACTGTAAGGAGAGGGTAGGGTAATTTTATTATTTGATAAAATATTTTTGTGTGTAAAGTCATCAAACATGAATTTATATAAATAATTTATCAAAAAAGTTGCGTAAACAAGTTCAATGGTTAAAACAATAATAAATAACAAAACCAAACAAGTCAACTGACAAGAAATTATAAGTCACTTCTACAACTAAGGCAAATTTAATGAATCCCCATAATATTTTAAATTCAATATCTATGTATAATAATTATGTTAAAATCAAATAACTACTATGAAGAAAGAAACAAGGACATAGAAACACTCGATTGTCATAAAGAAAGAAATATATAATATAATTATATCTATATACTCAGTATAGGAGCATCTAAAAATAAAATAGAATATTCAATACTATTATATATATAGCTACATATACTTTATTACGCTATCTTTGACCAAAGCCATTTTTCTAACGACTTCAAACAGGAGGAGGTACTCAATTTGACTGTATGTTTTTTATGTGTGTGGTACCTCATAACTTCTTTCTGAGTTAACCGATTTCGAGGATTCTTTTTTTATTTGAAAGCTGATTCTTCACTTGTAGTCCTGTATAAATTTGATCAAGGTCTTTATGTTGAAGTCGGTTGTAGAAATTTTTAAATTATTGTTGAAAGCAACTTCGCCATAATGTTCACTATACTATATTGAAATTATAATATAAAACGTAATTTTCGCACATTGGACTTGGTGGAATATAAAAATTTGTGTTTTTACATAATTTATAGTGATAACTCACACTTGATATTTAATTTTATTTAGAAGTCAGAAGTAATTTTCAGTTACTTATGACTTCTAAATATGAAGTGATACGTGAACGACACATGATCTGAAATGGAAATATTATAAAGTGTATAAAATTATTACAAAGCAAAATATAAGCAAATAACTTTTAAAAACAGTGTAATAACTTAATGATTTCTTATATTTACGCGAACACAACACATTTTTAAATATAACTAATTTTACGGATTTTAGTGGTCACGACGGACTGAGGTGTTTGACGTTCAGCTGTCATAGTAAGCCCGGCTACCTTCAGTTTTTTAATATTAATTTTTGGTTCGATTTACGCAGAATGAGCTTACAGTATCTTGAAGTCTAGCAGTGGTATACTTGGGTTTGGATTTGATTTTATTAATTATGGGATCCCAAGCAGATGGCAGTACCCATCCATCTTCTCTATTGAAATTAGGATGTTTTTTTAATTTCAATAGCCTCGCGAATCGTCCTTGGGAGGAATCGGTGTTCTTTTGCGAGGATTTGTGGTCTATCAAATCTAATGTAATGGCGGGGACGATCTTGAACATGTTCACAAACTGCAGACTTCCTGATACGCCGGTGCTTTACGTCAGCTATATGTTCTTTAACGCGGGTTTCGGGAAGTCTGCAGTTTGTGAACATGTTCAAGATCGTCCCCGCCATTACATTAGATTTGATAGACCACAAATCCTCGCAAAAGAACACCGATTCCTCCTAAGGATGATTCGCGAGGCTATTGAAATTAAAAATATCCTAATTTCAATAGAGAAGATGGATGGGTGCTGCCATCTGCTTGGCATCCCATAATTAATAAAATCAAATCCAAACCCAAGTATACCACTGCTAGACTTCAAGATACTGTAAGCTCATTCTGCGTAAATCGAACCAAAAATTAATATTAAAAAACTGAAGGTAGCCGGGCTAACTATGACAGCAGGAGGTCAAACACCTCAGTCCCCCGTGACCACGGGTGCTGGAAAGTACCCGAAACGTCGGGAATATAAAAATAAGTTAATATACGCGATAAAATCCGTAAAACTAGTTTTATTTAAAAAAAAGTATAATAACTTATAAAAAATTAACAATAAACTTTCTCTTGTACCCACTTAATTTTTTTAAAATTTGTAGTTGCCTCTTACACTCACACAGCGAAGGAAATAGACTAAAGTATGTGAAGTAAACGCGACGCGTAGGTAAAGGCGGAAACTCGTCATTTGAAGTAAATTCTTTTAAATTAGAGAAGCATAATTTAGAAACAAAACTAATTCTAATAAAATTTTACATCTGGTATAAAAAGAGTTGTTATAATATTAAGGAATTCACTCTTCACTTTATTTATGATAATAACCCCTGGGAATGAGGTGATCGCTACCAAGCTATTTCTAATTTGTTTTGTGTTGTTAATTTTGTAATTTACATAATTTTAGGCTGTTTTTTTTTAATGGTCCCGCTGGGTTTCGTGCTGGTTCTTCCCAAGACAGAGGTTTTTTTTTTAGAACCAGTGGTACAAAAGAGTGACTTTCAAGTAGTAATATATATGTTGTATAATCTATATTGATTAAAAAAGTTTCTATATAAATAAAACTTCAAGTAGCTATCTCATCGGGAAGTTATAAAAATCATATTGCAAAGCCGGTTAATAAAACGTAGTAAAGAAAAAAGAAAACAGTAAAACAGCGCAGCAGCGAATGCCAATGTTTATTCTTGTCTAATTTTTATTCCTTTTAAAAAGATTGTAGAAATCTACCTTATAACAATATATTAAGAATTTAATTTCAATTTTTGTAACGCGACACGTTCCAAATAAAGTTTCAGCAAATAATTATAAGTTTCCAACTTGCAAACTTTACTGAAAACATACAAAGTTTGTCTGTTCGGGAAATAAGATAATAAGGGAGATTTAAATGCTTTCGCTGATATTGCCGGCAGCTTAATGTTGCCTTAATTCAAATAATTTCTCACATAATAGAAATTTTCTTATATTTTGTTTGATTTTTAAATGGAAAAGAAAATAATTTGTTTATTCCAAATGCATGTAAGAAAGTTTCTCTACCATACATAATTATGAGTACTTTAT
The DNA here is from genome assembly GCA_963668995.1 of Parnassius mnemosyne. Lineage (NCBI taxonomy): Eukaryota > Metazoa > Arthropoda > Insecta > Lepidoptera > Papilionidae > Parnassius > Parnassius mnemosyne. Next base: position 35,487,189 of record CAVLGL010000079.1, on the reverse strand, counting down.
AAACAGAATTTACACTTTACATTGCTTCATTGTACTCATATTTCGGATAAATATATTAATAATTTATTTATCAAATATGTATACTATATAGATTATTATACATAAATTGTCACCTGTCACCCGCACGTGTAGGCAGAGACTACGGAATTCCATTTTGCACAATCCTGACACACCTCTTTATGTGTACCCTATGTAATAAATTGATATCCGGGTCCTTTGTGAAAGTGATCATTAATAAAATTTACGACCCATATTTAAGGTCATAGAGTGGAATAACTTTAAGGTTAAAGCTTCAAAGGTGCGAATCGTTTGAAACTGCGACATTTTTATTTTTATTTTTTATATAATTAACTTACACTGGATGGCGCGCGTATCGTACTGCCAATTTATTTGAAATTTATATATAGATCATTAAATATATATGATTGAATTATCATTCCTAATAAAATGATATCACTCTTACTTTAAAACGATATTTCTACAATTATTTCTTCTGCAACAGCAATGCGCCGGGTACCATATAAGAATATTTAAATAAAGATAATCATCATCATCATCATCATCATCGTTACAGCCCTTCACAAGTCCACTGCTGAACATAGGCCTCCCCCAAGGAATGCCACGAAGCACGGTCGTTAGCCACCTGCATCCATCGACTTATCCATCCTTAGCCACCTGCATGTCTTACCAGGTTGTCCCTCCATCTAGTAGGGGGGTCGCCCTACACTTCGCCTACCGGTACGAGGCTGCCACTCGAGAACCTTTCTTCCCCATCGGTGGTCTTCGAACTTTCTTCGAACTATATGGCCGGCCCATTGCCACTTCAGATTACTAATCCTGTCGGTCACTCTGGTTCTACTGCGGATATCCTCATTTCTAATTTTATCACGCAGAGAAACTCCGAGCCTAGCCCTCTTCATAGCTCGCTGAGCGACCTTGAGCGTCCTCATACGGCCAGCAGTGAAGGACCACGTCTCCGATTCATAAGTCATGGATCTAAGACGTGGCAATGCCCACTGGTTGTACAATCCCGTTGTCAGGTTATGAGGTATACCTAACTAGAAGATGTGTCGTAGTTTCCCGAACGCTGCCCAGCAGAGTTGAATACGTTGATTGACCTCTCTGCAGTTGGATAGGTTTCCTACTCTGATCTGTACTCGGATAGCCTTCGTAGCCCTACTGTACAAACACTTCAGCACTTCGATATACTGACAGTCAACTTCGCACCGCTGAAGGGACTGTAGCACCGCCCAAATTTCGACGGAATCAAAGGATTTTTAATCCACATACGCAAACCAAAGTGGCAGATTGTACTCCTCTGTCTTCTGTACAATTTTCCGAAAGGTGTGTATGTGATCTATGGTACTAAAGCCTTTTCGGAAACTGGCTTATTTGGGAGGCTGGAAGTCGTCGAGTCTGCGTGCGAGACGCTTGATAATGACTCTCGAAAACAGCACGTAGACGCGGCTCAGAATGGAAATTGGTCTGTAGTTCTTCAAGAGAGCGTTGTCGCCTTTCTTGAAGAACAAGGGCACCGCACAAATAAAAGACATTAACATTAAATTACAAAGCAGTTATTTACAACAACATTTTAAAAAATATTTATAACACAAATTATGTATAAATATTAGCTTTCCGGACTCCTTCTCTATATATCCTTTAACTATGCCATCAAAAAATCTCACACTCCTCGGTAGGCGCGATATGTTTAACAGGGGATACAAAGTTTTACCTTAATGTATTACCATATAGATTATACACAATCCCGCAGTCTATAACAGGAGCAGAAGCAGTAACAGGAGCCGGGCTAGTTCAGATGGTTAGCGTTCGTTGTGAGTTTCACAGTACGTGAGCAACCAAGGTTCGATCCCCGCCGGAACCAATGAAATCGTTTATTGCAATTTTAAGTGCTGATTTACCACGTGTTCAGCGAAGAAGAAAAACATCGTGAGGAAACCTGCAGATCTGAGAAATATAATAATTTCGAAGACCTGTGAAGTTTTTTTTATATAAGATAGGGTGAGAAACGAGTACACAGATCACCTGATGGTAAGTGGTTGTTATGGTCCATAGACATCTACATCTTTCCTCGTTTGCGAATCAAAATGTAGATGCGTTGTCACCCGTGAGGACTAAGATGGAATGCCTCTTTTCCAGTAAAAGGGTCTCCGGTTCTCTACACTCACCATACGAAAGACAGCATTGTTAAGCTGCTATTTTACGCTGGTATTCTGTGAGATCGTGGTCCTTCCCCGGTCGAGCCGACCCATTCGTGCTACAACTATACTACTAATATAGCTGCAGCATGGCTCTACCACGTACAACGTGCAACGTACTTTGGCGAAGTTCGCCAACACGCATTTCCTTAACCTAAAACCCTCTCAGAAATAAGAGGAGGAGTGTGCCCAGCAGTGGCAGAGCCATGCTGCATTTTTTTACGTGGTAGAGCCATGCTGCAGCTATATTATGGTTGTAGCACGACTGGGTCGGCCCGACTGGGGAAGGACCACGCTCTCACAGAAAACCAGCGCAAAATAGCAGCTTAACACTGCTGTGTTTCGTATGGTGAGTGTAGAGAACCGGAGACCCTTTTTACTGGCAAAGAGGCATTCCATCTTATTCCTCACATCGCATCTGCATCTGCATCTTGAGTCTTTATTGAGGATAGATGTAGATGTCTATGGGTCACAGTAACCACTTACCATCAGGTGGACTGTGTGCTCGTTTGTCACCCGATCCTATAAAAAAAAAGTGGGATGGAAGTATATATGCTGTAACTTTAACTTTTTTAATCGTAACAGTTTAGTGCTAAACACGGACCATTTTAGAAGAATTTGCCATAATTATCACGCTTGTCAGGCGGTTTGGTGATCGCAATACATTTGGCATTCAGTACATCTGGTCTTGAACGTTCGACGTTACTTTCTGTCGCCAGTTAAATTATTAACATGTATCATATATAAGTACGTAAGTACTCGACTACCTGATCTGCACGGCGTTTGTCGCCTGAAATCCTGTTAAAAGCAAAATTATTTCCATATTACAGAAAATATTACGAAGGATTGTCCAATGGGGTGTAAGAGTATCCACTATCCCATATCAACCCGTGGGTGGTGTTCAACAAAACAAATCATTTATTTTTTATGTCCCAATTAAAAACTTCTCCTGTTTTATGTCCTCCTGTCAACTATTACTGTACCTACGGGAAGAAATGGGGTGATGGAAACGTACGACGCTACCACATGCCAACAATTAAGTAAAAAAATACATGTAGGTAGGTATGTGCCGTTAAAACCTTGAACAAGTATTTGCTTATGTATAACTGACGACTTTGTCTATATACGTTTATAAAAGAAATTGTATCTTTATATAATATGATAATCAAAAGTAATATCATGTTTGTATAAGATAGAATTCTAGTATAGAGGTATACAGAGACAGTTAATTTATAACAACACTGGAGTGCAGTGCAGTCACATTGGAATTGTTATGGAGTTGGTAATGTTCACCCAGCTTAAAAAAAATTGCCGTCGTAGCCAACATTTTTGCTTTAGTTTCACTTCCATTTTTTCATTGGTAACTTAAAATATTTTAAAGAATAGTTCTCAAACTGCTTTCATTCTCTTTTAAATCGTTCAAGCAATTGTCCATGAACAGATTAAACAGCCACGGTGACGCAACACATCCCTGTTTAACACCTTTTTCGATATTAAACCATTCAGTGTATGCCCCGTTTATCCTTACACTAGCACTAGAATCCCTATAAAGAGATTGCAATGCTCGTACGAAGATACTGCTCACACCGCTCACGGACAGTGCTGACCACAATTCATTCCTCACCACTCTATCATAGGCCTTTTCTGGGTCCACGAACGCGCAGTACACCTTCTTGTTTTTCGCCAAACATTTTTCGGCTATGCACCGCAAGGAAAAGACCTGATCCGTACATCCCATTCCCTTTCTAAATCCTACTTGTGTATCCCATACTTTTTCATCTGTTTCATTCACAACCCTTTCAATCAACACTTTCGCATACAATTTACCGACGACGCAGAGAAGGCTTATACTGCGGTAATTGTTATTAAATCTTGAGATTTATTATTGATTTATTAAATCTTGAGAGTAATAATTACCAGACTACTTTAAAACTCTTATAAGAATCACATATAAGTATGCAATAGTATTTATAAAATGTATTAAATAATAATAAGTATAAATTTAAGTATTAAATATCAATTTCTCGTTGATTTTCATTAATGCATCCATCAAAATCCATTACTGAACACAGGCTTCTCCCATAGATTGCCTCAAAGTTGTCACGACTGGCTTGGTTTTTATTTTTTATTTTTAGTTTTATCAGAAAAATGTTGCTGCCCGTCTGTTTCATCTCCCTATGTCGCCCACCCGAGGGGCGACATAGGGCAGTGGATTCTCTTATGCCGTCACCACACGGTTCATCATACATCATCATTACAGCCTTTCACAAATCCACTGCTGAACATAGGCTTCACCCAAGGAATGCCACAAAGCACAGTCCTGAGCCACCTGCATCCATCGACTTACTGCATGTCTCACCAGGTCGTCACTCAATCTAGTGAGGGGTCGCCCTACACTTCGCCTACTGGTACGAGGCTGCCACTCGAGAAACTTGTTTCCCCATCGGTTGTCGGGTCTTCGAGCTATATGGCCGTCCCAGTGCCACTTCAGCTTACTAATCCGTTTGGCTATGTCGGTTACACTGGTTCTACTGCGGATATCCTCATTTCTAAGTTTATCACGCAGAATCCCCGAGCATAGCCCTCTTCATAGCTCGCTGAGCGACCTTGAGCTTCGTCATACGGCCAGCAGTGAAGGACCACGTCTCAGATCCGTAAGTCATCATCATCAGTTAATGGGAGACTTCAATGCAAAACTAGGCACAAGAGAGAACGGTGAGCTGAAAGTAGGAAAATTTGGAATAGGGCAACGGCCTCCAAGGGGCCAGCAGCTGGCCGACTTCATGAAGAAAGAGGGACTCTTAATGATGAACTCTTTCTTCCAGAAGCGGCCCCACAGGAAGTGGACAGTTTCCACGAGCCTGTCATTCATATCGTCCACTTCATTGCAGTCTTCTAGACACTGAAAACGGTTTTTTAACTCGAGCTGAAACGTTTCGGGACTTTGGAACAGAGCACGAGGGGGACGGAGCGTTGACTTCATTAGACGAGACCTCTCCAACTTAACGTTTAGGTTCAGTATGCCTCTAACTATTCGGTGATCGCTACCAGTTTTCACCCTCGCGATCACGGAGACATCACTGAACAGATGTCGTTTGGTCGTCATAATGAATTCAATCTCATTATTTGTCAAACCGTCGGGGCTCTACCAGATCCACTTCCTGTGAGGCCGCTTCTGGAAGAAAGAGTTCATTATAAAGTGTCCCTCTTTCTTCATGAAGTCGGCCAGCTGCTGGCCCCTTGGGTTCCGTGCCCTATTCCAAATTTCCCTACTTTCAGCTTACCGTTCTCTCTTGTGCCTAGTTTTGCGGTGAAGTCTCCCATTAACACCGTATAATGGGTTTTGGAGGAATGCATTACTCTAGAGATATCCTTATACATTTCCTCTACCTCCTGATCGGGGTGTGCTGAGGTTGGTTCGTAAACCTGTATGACCTTTAGCGAATACCGTTTGGTAATTTTGAGTAACGTTGTTAACGAGAGACTTGTGGACGATAAATCCGATACCTCCTTGGGACAGATGGTCGTCCTCCCGTTGATAGAACAAGTTGACGGATTGTAGGATTACCGCGTCCTCCCCCTCTCTTCGGACCTCGGATAATCTTATTATATGCCAGCGTAACTTGTCTATCTCTTCTTCCAGCTCCACGATCTTCTCGTCAGTCCTCAGGGTTCGTGCGTTGTATGTTGCCAGGTCGAGTCGTTTTAGGTGGCAACCGAACCTCCACCGGAGATTCTTAGCACCCTCTGCCCCACCGTTACCATGGTCGCCACTGTAGCCAGGAATAGCAGGGCCGCCGGGGACTGGGGCCGTCTCTTTGTTGCTCGCTTCATTGGGTAGTATTTGCAATAGTTGCCACGCATGGCGAGCGGGTTGGCAACCGCAGTTTTTTTTATTGTGTTTTTGCTGCTATCCGGAAGATGCTGCTGCCCATCTTCTGCCTGTTTCCCTTTGTCGCTTTTTACGACACCCACGGGAAGATATGGGGTAGTGGATATTCTTAACTGCCACTACACGGCAACCACACGGTTGCTACATTTTAATTACTTAATTCACAAAAATTCTTCTGCTTACATTTAAAATAACCTGTGCTGCATTTACTTATTACTATTGAAATAATGCTATTATCTACTTCCTTATTAGTACAGTAGACAAGGATATTATTTAAGTCACATTGTTACTCTTGTGTTAAATTATAATTTAATCTTTCACGCATATTATGATGCTAGTATACACACCTTTTAAAATAGCGATATTAACGACCAAAATCTATTTCACCTTTGAAATGTATAAAAAGGAGAAAATCGAAGAACTAAACGTACTCTTTTATGAAAGTCATACTACAAAATGTCGCTTCTTTCTCATTTACTATGGACTAGATGAAGCCCACTTTTATATCATTTGAATTGTAAATGAGTCATAGTGATTGGTTTTCTTTGAGTGAGAACTGTTGATTAGAAAGGTTGTTCAGTGTTGTTAAATGGAAAGATTTGCAAAGAAATTTAAAGAGTTGGCAAAATAAGAATTTAAAATTTAATCAAAATTTTAATTAAAGAAGACGTTTTATTGAATTGCACTATGGCTACAACGTATTATCATGGGAAATCAACCTATTAATAGATCAAACTAACAATTTGTCTTTATTATACTCTCCCATAGATTGCCTCATAGGACGGATATTTGCTATAGTTGCCACGCTTGGCAAGCAAATTGGCAAACGCAGTTTTCTGCCGACTTCCAAAAAGGAGACGGTACTCAATTCGACGCGTATGTTTTTTTTTTTTAATGTGTTACCTCATTACTTTTTACTGGGTGGACCAATTTCGATGATTCTTTTTTACATGAAAGCTGATACTACTCATGTGGTCCCATATGAATTTGATCAAGGTCAGATGAATAGTTTTTGAGTTATTTGAGTTATTCTTAATAACTTATATTGGAGTCGGCTGTACAAAATTTATAATTTTTAATTATTTATTAGAAAGACGCTCCTGCGTATCTTCTAATTTGTTTCCCTCTGTCGCCTCTAACGACACCCACGGGATGATATGGGGTAGTAGATATTCTTATACCACTACTAGACAGTAAGAATTATAACAGGTAAATTGACATATCATAACCTTTATTTATTGTAATTTTTGAATCGCTTTTTAAGAAATTGATTCCAAGGTATATTATACTAAACATAGCGAAAAAATTAAACTTAAAATAAAAATGGTACATCCATAATCCACATGATTAATAAACATGCATGATAGATAATAATATAATAACTTGTGGTGGTGGTGTAAATATATCTATTATATAATATAATATCAGCGTAAAAACCCAATATTATTACCAATGTTTCGATACAAATGCACTCTACAAAAGTAGTATGAAGAATGAGAACTGTATGTACTGTTGTACTCTGTACGTACTGTATGTATTCTTATGTTGACACCGTAGCGATTGCTTATACCTGGATAAAATCATTTATAAGAGAGCTACAAATATTTTAGTAATATTCTGTCATACATTTAATATAGTCGATATTTAACTTTAATATTATTACATGGACATCTGATATAATTTCCAAACGCAAGCAAATTATTATGCTGAGCCTAGTTACCGCCTAGCTACGGCCTACAGCTGCCTATCTAATAGTAGGATCTTCCCGGCCCATGAAGGAAGAATCTACAAGCAGATGCTGATCGGGCCTCAGCAAGGGGCCGCGTGGAAAGTCTCTAATAACGATAAACAATCAGGGGGAGCGTTCTATCCTACTGCAATCCAACAGGGACAATATTAAACCGAGCTTACTTACCTATATCCAAGGCGACTGGTCCCTCAGGGTTCGGTCAGGTTGCATGTGGTTGTATGGTGCCTGGGAAGTAAGGGTCAGTGATGTGTATCTGTGTGTGACTAAGTGTGGTAGAACTTATGAGACCGTTGCCGTCGGCAGCAGCTCAGACTTCAGCACCGCTCCAAATTGTGGTAATCTTCCGCGGAGTCGTCCACAGTTACTTTCTTCGGTTTTCACGAGGACAGTCCTTATAGCTTCATTGTACATTTAACTAACTAAAACTCGCCTAATTCCACATTCATCGTAGAATCGAACACATGATACCCGACACAGTAACGGACATTAGTTCAAAGTTCAACATTCAATGTCCTGGATTCACTTATCACAAATTATCATTTTATATATTATCACTCTTTGCGCTCGCGCGCTCTCGCCACACCCAAACTAGCCCGAGCATCAAACCGGTATGACGCTGAACCGACCGCCCTCTGGCGTCGATTCTTGACATTAGCGTTGGGCGCGAACTTATATATATATAACTAGTACTACAAATTATACTTATATTCGCAAAATAATAATTTTCCTCGATTTGTGTATTTTACTTTAACTTCTTTAAATTCATATACGAAAATAAAACATCTGTTTTATTCAACTTTGCGCTTAAAATCATTTGTTAAAGTTTAGAGAACGTTGACTTAGCGGTTAGTCAACGTAGAGTCTATTTCTTGGGATGATGAGGCAAAACACTTATTGACTATGTCATATGTATATTGGTGTAGTGAAACCCAACAGGGTTTAGATGTAACAGTGTTATTGTAGAATCGTGGATCGCGGGGATTTCGAGGTGATCTTAGCTAATAAATTTGATATCGTTATACTTTAAATTAGGTATAATATGCTAAAGAGTTAAGTTTTTAAAAAGACAATAATATTATTAAAGTATATTAGTACAATGATAATAACATTACAGACTTTGAGTTACCAATAAAATTACGTGATAGAGGCCTCACTTAAACTGTATTATGCCACTTTATGGAATGAGTCGGTTTGACTGAGGAAGGACCATACTCGCACGAAATACCGTTTTCAAATATTCAAAGCAGCATATTGTTTCTGTGTTTCATGTAGCGTGTGATGAGAAACGGAGACCTTTACATCTGTATTTTGGTTGTTATTCAAAATTTAATAAAGGTTTTCTTCGGTTACATAATATTTGGGGTATCCGTAAAAAGAGTACTAATCTAAATACACAACTTTTGTTGTCAATTTATATATTTTTAAAATTAAAACAATCCCACGATTCAGTTCTTTAATTTTTTCATGATTGTAATGAACAGACTTCAAAAAATATATCATCTATATTTTTAGCAGTATATATTTTTTTATTTTGTTGCAAGTGTTTTGTTTGAAGAGGATACGTATTGCAAATAACTCGCAATTAGAAGTGAAATGATCGTACACTATCTATAAATATAGGAACAGGTAGGTTCAGGTACGTTTATTATTAATGATATGATGATGACTTTAATTCTTTATTGCCAAATATTTGTAGAGTATTTTTCTTTTACATAAAAATCGGCGGCTCCGTGGCGCAGTGGCTTAGCATTGAGTTGCGTCGCTAAGGGCCGCGGGTTCGAATCTCGCACGGAACAAGTATTTGTATGACCTACAAATAATTGTTCAGTCTGTGGATGTTTGTCCTTGTGTAATTTCTTGCATGTCAAAAGCGCTAAGCGCGTCGGTCGGTCTACTTGGTCCTAAAAAATTAAGATCACAACGTTTTGTCGCATGAAATCGTATCTATCAATCATATTGTACATACAAGTGATATAAACAGCACATTGTCAGAAAGATAAATGATTGTTGAACTTAATAATATAATTTTTAAATCGATTAGTTGCTATTTTTAAATAAAAAAGCGGGTTTAGTGGCTTACGGTGTGGATTTATCAAGTGCGCAAAGCTTCGTAAACACGATAACTTTTGAAAATATCAATTGTTCAACTCAATATATTTTTAAAACTCTTCATTTATCATGTGGGAAGCCATTGAATGTAAATTGTAGTTTAATTTTGTTAATTTAAAATTATTATAACTACAATATTTTTTTTTCGGAAATTGAAATTTTCGGTGTATTCGGCAGCCTTGTATGAATAAATGATTACTAAATAGAGACTGCGTCACTCAGTTAGTTTGGTGCACAGAACACAATTACTCCTACGGAGAAGAATGCCAACTTCATATAAAATACAATGAATATACCCACTAGCTCCATCTATAGTCGGCCCACCTGCAATATTTTTGTGGCGGGAAAATTTGAACGTTGCTCTTTTTTTTGGGTTTTATTTGAGGTATTTTTTTGGGTTGCATATCCCAGTGCTGAATAAAAGAACAATATATTACAGTTTTCTATTAATTTATTCAAAATACAAATTAAAATTAAAAAATATACATACCTTAAAAAAGTACTTTACAAAACTGGTGTTTTAGGTATAAATTATAGAAATGACAAGTAATTTCCCTTCCACAACATGATCTACCTACTAATTACTCCACAGAATTAGTAATTCATTTATGGGGCAATGTATACGCTTTTACAACAAAATCCCAGAACATGTTCAAAGTTTGTCAATAAACAAGTTTAAAATTTTTATTAAAGAAAAACTGTACAAAAAGGGTTATTATAATATCAAGGAATACATGAATGAAAATAACCCCTGGGAATAAGGTGATCGCCACCATGCTGGTTCTATGTAAATTCATTTAAAATTGTATAAACAAAATTATTGTTATAAAAAAAAAAGTTCCGAACCAGTGGTAAATAAAATAATGACTTTCAATAAGTATTATGTAATAATCCATATTGAATAAAAATCATTCTATTCTATTCTAATTACCTATATGAGAAAAAGATATGAAAGCATGTACGACCTTTTCGCATAACTTTTCTTTTTATAAGTCTGGACCCAAAGGGTGTTATCAGGACCGTAATAATAAGCCTACAATGTCTGTCTTGTAGACTTAGTATTACAGTCCTGATGGAATGTGACCACCATACATGCGGCATCGCCGACGCGACCAGTATTTGTATGCTGGCTACCTAATAGCAGGTGGTTCTAAGGTACAAAAATACATTTCTCGAACATGCATAATACTATAACACAACAGACGGAAGACAAAATTTCTCCAGCAACTTAGTTCTATCTATAGTCGTTAGATAAGTTTAAACAAGAAAATAAAATTCAATATTTATCACAATATTTCTATTACCTATGTAAAACAATGATAAAAATAATATTATATAATATAATTTACAATCATGAATGAATTGATATTATATATATTTTTCTCAAACAACTTAATTAATAAATAAGCTCTCGCATTGCACCTGGCAAAGTGTAAAAACGCATAAACTAATTTTAACAATATTTGGTTGTCTATTTATTTCCCTAAATTAACACTTAAAATGTCTCTTTATATAATTTCTCATAATTTATTTTAATTGAATAATTTAGGTGACTTGATTTTTACGTAAAATTCTGCAACAAGATTTGTCAAATTATTTATATAAAATGCAGAACTACACTTCAAATTACCTGTTCCACTCTCACTACCAGATGAAATATTTGTTCTGCCAGCCTGTGTCACTATTTCTTTGTTGTGGAATGTAAAATATCGTTGTTGCATTTTTGCACCCAAAATAGACAGAACTTGCCAATTTACTCCATCTATGTCACAGACTGTTGTAGATATATTTATTCCAGCTTGAAAGCACTGATTTAAGATCTGAAATTAAAAATCAAATATAGTTTACTGCTGTTGAGATTGTTTAGTCAACATTTTTAGATATTTAAAGAAAATAAAACATCATATAAAGTATTATAAACTACCTCTTTCATTAGTACAGCAAGTCTATTTGAAGTTGAAAATGCACTGGAGAAATAGTGGGTACCATAGTACCATGATCATCAGGATCACCCTTCAATAAAATCATCTTTTGGGTTTTACATTTCTTGGAAACATTAGTGAAATCACCTGGAAAGCTAGTATACTACTCTTTGGCAGGAAACAAATATTTCGCCCACAATCCCACAATGTACAGCTGAAACCAAAAAATATTATTATTAAATACGAATATTATCAAAGTAGTTCCAGTGGTTTACTAACCAATAATCTGTTAAAATAATGGTTATGAGAAATAACCTTTATAAGTTGGATAAAGAGTTAACTCTTTAAGGTTAGAACTTGAAGTGAATAAATACGTACCGCAAAAAGTTCTTTACTGCAGACTGCGGGTTTCGGAAAAAATAAATAATTTAATGTTGTCTACGGCCGGTGAGAAAACACTTCCTTCTATTTTCTATTTCTTTATCCGCCATTGGCGGATAAAGAAAACCGCCATTGCACAGCACGGTTTTTACGAGTCACATTCTCGTATTTCACTGCGGATCGCTGTCTAATACTTTGCACAACACAAAACAGACGAAATAAATCTTAATTCGACTCCTAAGCAAGCAAAATCGTAGAAAAGGAGATACAATCCAAACAAAAACTACAAGCAGCCTTGAACCCCTTCATCATCATCATCATCATTACAGCCCTTCACAAGTCCACTGCTGAACATAGGCCTCCCCCAAAGAATGCCACAAAGCACGGTCCTGAGCTACCTGCATCCATCGACTTCCTGCATATCTTACCAGGTCGTCACTCCATCTAGTGGGGGGACGCCCTACACTTCGCCTGCCGGTACGAGGCTGCCACTCGAGAACCTTTATTCCCCATCGGTTGTCGGTTCTTCGAGCTATATGGCCGGCCCATTGCCACTTCAGCTTACTAATCCGTTGGGCTATGTCGGTCACTCTGGTTCTACTGCGGATATCCTCATTTCTGAGTTTATCACGCAGAGAAACTCCGAGCATAGCCCTCTCCATAGCTCGCTGAGCGACCTTGAGCTTCCTCATCCGGCCAGCAGTGAAGGACCACGTCTCAGTTCCATATGTCATCACTGGCAACACGCACTGGGTGTACAGTCTCGTTTTCAAGTTTTGAGGTATAGGTAGGTTGAACCCCTTGAACGACAATAATTGTTATTTGGTTTTAGTGCTACCAGAAACGAATATAATTTTCTACTCATTAAAAATCAAAACAAAAAAAAAGATTTTTTTTCCTTTTCTGTCAATGATATGTTAATATAACGCAAAAAAATGTGGAAGAGATAGTAATCTTCATATGAAAAATTTAAAATTTGAGAGTTTCTAATTCATCTTTAGCAAAATATTACTAATTGTTACACAGGACATTTATCTGACAAATGGCAATAATGAAATTTAGCCCCCGTAGGCATTTCATTCCGCCCATATAAAGTTGGTTGGGCCTGGTTTGGTGTCAGTCGCCTTCGTGAGTGGACATTGTTTCGGTTATTTGCAGCGGCTCAAAAAGATCGCTGTACAAACACACAATATTCGAAAACATTTCTTAAATACATGATTATAATAATGAGAGATTTTCTTATTACAATATTTTAAAAGCACAGAATAAATAATAGTAGTACGTACTAAAAGAAAGTAGTATGAATTTTTTCATCATGGTTGTCATTTTCATGGTTTTCGAGGGTGTTGAAGCTGATAGTGCTGTAGAAATGTAAATCCAACATGTCGGCTGCAATAAGTATCAATTTTTTCATCATGGATGTCATTTTCATGGTTTTCGAGGGTGATGAAGCCGACAGTGCTGTCGAAATGTAAATCTAAGGTGGCGGCTGCAATAGGTATCAGTTTTTTCATCATGGGTGTTATTTTCATGTGTTTCGAGGGTGTTGAAGCCGATAGTGCTGTTGAAATGTAAATCTTAGATAGCGGCTGCAATAGGTATCAATTTTTTCATCATGGGTGTCATTTTCAAGGTTTTCGAGGGTGTTGAAGCCGATATTTCCGTAGAAATGTAAATCCATGGTGGCGGCTGCAATAGGTATCAATTATTTCATCATATTTAAATTGTATTTGTAAGCTAGTAATTAAATTCGATTGATTGATCACTACAGAACTAAAATGTAAAAAAAAAAACAATATCAAAAACATTTAAAGGATGGAAAGGAACCCTATGGATTCAATGGAGCGTAGGTAATTATGTCTTCAACAAGGCTTAGTTTCTGTACTGTCCATATTTACTCTACTCTCGTTAGGTGTTCCGGCTACCGCACGCATGTTAATTTCACGGATTCTAGATAAACCTAAATCAACGTTAAGTATAACTTGTTATTCTGATAAACCGCAACATGGCGATCACGCATCTTTAAACATTAAATTTCAAAACATTTTTGACGTAAAAGACGACTCGACACGATGATGAATCCGGTAACTGAAGAAAAACAATCAGTAGTAAGAGGAAATGCTTGCCGAGAGACTTGAAAATTTGGTATTGAATGCCGTAAGCGCTAGGCGTGCCGGTATGTTCTACTAGAGCCTAAAAATTAAGATTCCAACGCTTTTTCGCATGAAACGTATCTAGGAATCATATTGTACATATAAGTGATATAAAAAGCAAGTTGTCAGAATGATATATGATTGTTGAACTGATTAATATTTTTTTTAAATCGACTAATTGCTATTTTTATATAAAAAGGGGTTTTAGTGGCCTATGGTGTGAATTTATCAAGTCCACATGGTATCGTAAACACGATAACTTTTGAAAATATCAATTGTTCAACTCAATCTATTTTTAAAACTCTTCATCTGTCATGTGGGAAGCCATGGAATGTAAATGGTGAAATTTTGTTTTGTTTAGTTATTTTTTTTTCGCCAAAGAAATGGCGAAATTTTCGGTGTTTTAAGCAGCCTTGTACTAAAATATTTTACTAAGTAGACAGTGTCTCACTCCGTCATTCCCACAGAACATACATATTATATAACTGGTCATTCCGGCCTCGGCCGCCGTCGTGAGTGGATACCGTATCGCTTGATTGCAGCGAAAAAGATCGCCGTAGAAATACGAAATATTCCAAAAACCAAATTTTATACATACTTGACCAAGGTAAGATTTTAATTATTATTTTTATAATCACAGATTTTATTACAATATTTTGTTTCAATAAAAGCACGCAGGATTAATATATAAATATATGTATTTATAAGTCTTGGACTTTATAGACCTGAAAGTGTACTTCGGTATCTGCTAATGGAACTCCTCGGCGAGGAGAACTAGATATGCCGAGTTTGGGCTCGTTTTGTTAGTTATGATGAGATTTTATCTTCGGACGTGATAGATGGACTTGAAAGTGTACTTTGACGACTGCTCCTGGAACTCCTTCACGAGGAGAACTGGATATGCCGAGTTTGGGCTAGTTTTGTTAGTTATGATGACACTTTACCTACAGACTAGGTAGAGTGACTTGAAAGTATACTTTGATCACTGCTACTGGAATTCTTCGACGAATAAAACTACAAATTACAATTTTTTTTTAATTTTTTCACTCTCATATGAGTTTGGGCTCGTTTTGTTAGTTATGATAAGACCTTACCTCTGGTCTTGATAGAGTGACTTGAAAGTGTACTATGAGGACTGCTACTGGAACTCCTCGACGATGAGAACTAGATATGCCGAGTTTGGGCTAGTTTTGGTAGTTATGATGACACTTTACCTCCAGACTAGGTAGAGTGGCTTGAAAGTATACTTTGATCACTGCTACTGGAATTCTTCGACGAATAAAACTACAAATTACAATTTTTTTTTCACTCTCATATGAGCTATATGTGCCGTGCACATTTGGATTTTCCAAACTTTTTTTTAAATTGTAGTTCGACATAAAATTATCGGAAAATTGGAAGTATAATAAGGTAATTAGTGAAAACATGTGTTAATTTAAACAATTTTAAAAAAATCCGTATTATCATGTTATACATAATTTTTTTAATGTGCTTAGGGCATGCGTAATTGGATTTACCAATTTTATCGTTTACTTTACTATAGAATAAAGCTTCGCATCGCCGGTGCATATGTGTTCCTGGATGTGCCTTCACTGGGTATGGTTTACAATGGGACCGTGAGCTGAGCGTCTACGTCAAATTCCACTCCATATGGCAGAACAGTGTCAGTGAGAGAAAACTTTGATTTATGACGTGAAAATGTCTTACTTCGCACACCAATATGTTTAAAAAGTTAGCTTTAATCATCAGTTATTCTCAAGAAACTATATAACGATACGCGCAATATTTTTATATTGTAAACTAACTCTAAGATAGAGGAGAAAATCATAATGTCGGGGAACGTTTAAAAAAAATAGGTGAAATTAGTGAATAAAAAAATTTAAAGGTGATGTGAATAGCTTGTTTCTAATCATATTTTCTGATTATAAGTATTAGTACCGATGATTCTATAGGTTGAGATACTTATTAATATAAAAAAAAAGTCAAAAAGAAAAAATCTGATGTGTACATTACTTAAAACTCCGGAGTCGTGGAGCAGTATTGCGGTGGTCTTGATATTTAAGAAAGGATCACGCTATTAAAGTTCCGAAGCACTGCGGTATACATAGAAAGATCCAAACTACCATACGGTGCATTTGCTGCTCCATGGTCCGGTCACCTTGCCTGGCGGAGATTGCCCCTTTTTCTTCAACGATCAAAGCATCATAGGCCACATAACTTCAGCGAATTGTACATAAAACTGAAGAGTACAATCTATTACTTTGTTTGCGTCAAAAATTGGGCGATGCTATAGTCCTTTTAGTGCATAGATTACCCCTTAAGTAAGTAGGGGATAATCTGTGTTTTAGTGTTAAATCGATTTTGGATATATCGATGTATTTGTACGTTGGAGATATGATGATTTTCCGAGTAAAGAACTAGAGAACGAAACCTATTCTACTGCAGAGAGGGTTATAACAGAGTGACGTTGTATCCTCAAAACTCTTCACTGCTGCATTGGAAGATGTTTTCAAGCTACAAGACAGGAAAAGATAAGGTATATATTTTAATGATTCTTACCGACGGTATAGTCCTTATAGCAAAATTGCTAGGGGCCTCAGAACGGATCCAGCCCAGCTGGGAAGTCTCATGTATCTTAAAACTTGAAATTGAAAATAGTGTGTTTCTATTGAAGACATTTGCATCTGAGATGTGGTCCTTCACTGATGGCCTTATGAGGAAGTTCAAGATCGTTCAGCGAGCCAAGGAGAGGACAATGCTCGAAGTTTCTTCTGTTATACTTCGTAATGAGAATATCCACAGTAAAACCAGAGTATCGAACATAGGCCAATGGATTGGTGAACTTTAGTGGTAGTAGGCCATATAGCTCGAAGAAC
The DNA here is from genome assembly GCA_963668995.1 of Parnassius mnemosyne. NCBI lineage: Eukaryota > Metazoa > Arthropoda > Insecta > Lepidoptera > Papilionidae > Parnassius > Parnassius mnemosyne. The sequence continues at coordinate 35,469,890 of CAVLGL010000079.1, read as the reverse complement.
TGACAAGCGATAGAGAAGATAGTTTCTCAAGTGGCAGCGTCGTACCGGTTAGCGAAGTTTAGGGCGGCCTCTCTAAGTTTCGCTAGCCGATAAGAGATGCAGGAAATCAATGGATGCAAATGGCTCAGGATTGTGTTGCGAACTTTTAATGATGCTGATGATTATGATGCTGATGAAGTCAAGGATTGATTACTATACACAAGTGTGTGGGTTTGCATATGTACATAAGTACGTACGTGTATTTTGCAATTTATGACATATAAAATCAAATATTAAACACATATTTTCATATATTATATTGAATACAACAAATTTGGTCCTAACACATGGTAAAACTTTCAATAATATACAATATTTACTTCCAAAATATATATATATATATATATATACGTGGTAGAGCCATGCTGCAGCTATATTATGGTTGTAGCACGAATGGGTCGGCTCGACCGGAGAAGGACCACGCTCTCACAGAAAACCAGCGTAAAATAGCAGCTTAACGCTGCTGTGTTTCGTATGGTGAATGTAGAGGACCGGAGACCCTTTTTACTGGCAAAGAGGCATTCCATCTTAGTCCTTACGGGTGACAACACATCTGCATCTTGAGTCTTTATTAAGGACAAATGTAGATGTCTATGGGTCACAGTAACCACTTACCATCAGGTGGACTGTGTGCTCGTTTGTCACCCGATCCTATAAAAAAAAATGTGCATCTTAATAATTGCATGTGTGCTGAAATAGAACACCACAATCTCCTGTTATGTTAGAAAATAAACACCTGTTGTTTTCTTTTTTCAGAAATAAACGTCTTAACATTAAATATTTTAAATCAACCAGAACCATATACAACATGTAACAAAAACTATGTGGTTCCCGTTAAGTGCACTCAGAACACTCTGCATGGTCCGGGGTGTGATAGGACTGTCAAAGACCCCGCTAAGGACAACCACATGATTTTTGTAACATGTTGTATATTCTTAGAGTAGTAGTTTCAATTCGTTACTAGTGCAAATGTTAAAGTCAACTTTTAAACGTTAATAAACGTTGAAGAGGTCTTGTGTAATGAAATCAACGCTCCGTCCCCCTCGTGCTCTAATCCAGAGTCCGAAACCTTTCAGCTTGAGTTACAAAACCATTGTCAGTGCCTAGAAGGCTGCAATGAAGTGGACGATATGAATGATAAGCTCCTGAAAATTGTCCATGCGGTCGAAGCTAAGTTCTGTAAGGGTGCGTACAGATTAAGTAACATGTTGTGTAACTTTTGTTTCATAACACGTTCACATTATGTAATATTGTTTTTCTACGTTGCAACATATAACAATATTGTACACATTAGAAGAGCAATGCAATATAACAATGTTATATGACATTGTCGTTTGTCTTTCTACCGTTTGAGTTATATAATTTTTGTGTCACGTTATAAAACACGTATTATAACATTCTGCCTCCACATTACTGAAACAACAAAAAACAACGTTTTATAACATGTTATGTTATATGATGTATATGCACCGTAAGACCCGCCGCAGAAGAACACAAAAACTCTCCGATCACACTCTTAAACTGGCTGTTAGACAGGAAATGAAGCTGCTGTCTTCATCACATTTGACAGCATACAGGCAACAGAGCAAACAGATCTCCAAATGCATGCAGCTGGACTTACGCAAGTTTAATATAGCTTGTATTGAAGAAGCGATCGAGCGTAACCAAGGCTCCAAAGTTTTTGCCAGAGATCTGTCTGCCAGAAAGAGTCATGTGTCAAAGCTGACAACCGAGTTTGGCATCGTTACAGAGGCACCTGAGATTTTGAGTGAGATCTATAGGTTCTATGGGCAACAGTACACGTCATCGTTGGAGCCACACGCAATATTGAGTAACGATCCAAGAACGAGTCTTATCCGACACTATTCCGAAGATATTCCGGACGTCAGTCTGAGCGAGATTAGAATGGCTCTCCAGCACCTTAAAAGCAACAAGGCCCAAGTGAGAATGGAATTACAGCGGAGCTTCTGAAAGTGGGTAAAAACCGGTACTTGAAGTCCTTCAGAAGCTCTATAATTCCGTCCTCCACACGGTGGCACTACTCTGGAGGCGTGGATCGGTGGTCTTGTTCTTCAAGAAAGGCGACAACGCTCTCTTGGAAAACCATAGACAGATTTCCCTTCTGAGCCGCGTCTACGTGCTGTTTTCGAGAGTCATTGCGAATTGTCTTACACGCAGACTCGACGACTTCCGGCCTTCCGAACAAGCCGGTTTCCGAAAAGGCTTTAGTACCATAGACCACACACACCCCATTCGGCATATTGTACAGAAGACAGAAGAGTACAATCTGACACTCTGCCTTGCATATGTGAACTATGAGAAAGCCTTTGATTCCGTCCAAATTTATGAAAACAGTATAGCATAGAATAGAATAATTTTTATTCAATATATAAAACAGGAATATTTATTGAAAGTAATATTTTACTTTTACTATTGTACTATTCTAGTGAAATAAATCAAATTAGAAAAAAAGAAAGAAAGAAAAACATTTATTCACTGGTTCTTTACATATGTGAATAAATAATTTAAAATTAAAAATTTTGTACAACCGACTTCAATCTAAATTATTAAGAATAACTCAAAAATTATTGAACAGACCTTGATCACTTATACAGCACCAGCTTTAAAAAAAAAAAAATATCGAAATCGGTTCACCCAGAAAAAAGTTATGAGGTAACACACATAAAAGAAAACATACAGTGGAACTGAGTACTGTCTCCTTTTTGACGTCGGTAGAAAAGATAGTTAAACATACATGGTAGTTTAGAACTCCAAGTGATATGAAGTATATTGAGCTCATATGCAAAAAGCTAGTAAATATAAAAAATAAAATAATTATTAATTTAATACTTTATAACTTAATGACACAATTGTTGATTTTCGTAATAATTGGAATTTATTCCATTATAAAAATATTTTTATTTTATCAATCATTATACGAAATTAGTAATATTAACCCACAGTACGATATTTATGGTGTGGTAGTTTTTCTAACGCCGTTAAAAATTTTCATAATAATAATAATAATATAATAATATATCATTTATTCGCTTAAACATGGTACATCAGAGGTGACACATAGTTGCATATTATACATAGTCCACATGTTTACCACATCTGGCATGCGAAAATTATTATTTAAATGAAAATAATTAATTAAGTACATAGATTAAATTAAACCAAATAAATATAAATTAAAAAAGTTAAAATTACAATAATAATTCAAGCAAAGAAGTTATTTATGAATTATTAAATTAAATTAAACTAAATTAAAATTACAATCATCATGTCAATCATAATAAATATCAAAAATTAAAATTTCAAAAAAGTATACAAATTATTACACAAAAATAAAGTCTAAAATAATATAGTAAAGTCAAATTTAGGCAACAAGATTTTATTTATTTAAAAATTGTTTTATATCATAAACACATTTTAATAGAAGCCAGCTTTTGAGTTTAGTTTTAAATTTACTAGTTTCTTTCTCTTCTTTAATGCTTACCGGAAGTTTATTGTAAATCTTTACACTCATCGCGTAACAGCCATTATGATAAAAGGCAGTTTTAGGTATACGTTCTAAAACTAGTCTACTAGATTTTCGTGTGTTACGTAAATATACCTCAGATGCTTTTTTGTACATATGTAAATTTTTTTTTACATGAACACTTGCTTCAAATATGTACATGCTTGGTAAAGTTAGTATGTTAAAATCCTTAAATAAGGGCTTACACGAATCATACCATTTCGCCCCAGTTAAGGCTCTCACACACTTTTTTTGAGCTATAAAAGCTCTTTTTGAATAAGAGCTATTACCCCAAATTAACAATCCGTATCTTAGGATTGTTGCAACATACCCATGATATGCAATGAGTGCGGTTTGGCGTGACGATGTTCTTCTTAACCTATTCAAAACATATACAAATCTATTAATTTTATTACAAATTTCGTCAATATGAGCCATCCAATTACAATTACTATCTAGTTTTAATCCTAGAAATTTCTTCTGTTCGTTTTCTTGCACTTTGTCATTATTATACCTTATGTCAAGGTCTAGTTTCTTTCTACTATTACTATAAAATTGAACATAACAGGTTTTGGCGATATTGACCTTTAAATTATTATCATGTAACCATGAAATGACATCATTTATTGCGCATTTAATGTCATTTTCGTAATAATGTTTATTTCCATGATTATTTTTTATGATCAAAGATATGTCATCCGCAAATAAAATGCATGGGAATGGAGTTGAATCCGGTAAATCATTTACATAAATTACAAACAAAAGAGGCCCAAGAACGCTTCCCTGAGGAACTCCAGTATACTTAAGAATTAGTTGCGATCTAAATTTTGTCAAAATATTATTTTTGTTAGGGCTTATAACTTCCACACACTGTTTTCTTGATGATAAGTATGATTTTATCCACTGCAATGTCAGTCCTCTTATCCCATACTTTTCTAGCTTACGTAATAAGGTGTTATGGCAAACAAAGTCAAATGCTTTTGACATATCAAAAAATACACTTGTTACATTTACCTTATCATCTATTGCATCGGTAAATCTTTTTAGTAAATCAAAACATGCCATCATGGTTGATTGATTTTGCTGAAAACCATACTGTTCTTTTTTTATAAAATTATGTTCATTAAAGTAATGACTAAGTCTACTGTGCATAGCTTTTTCAAAAATTTTGGAGAAAACTGACAAAATAGTTATTGGACGATAATTGTTCATATCTTTCTTATCGCCTTGCTTAAATAAAGGTTTGACCAGGGATAGTTTTAATGACTCTGGAAAAACACCTACTTCGAATGATAAATTTATCAAATATGAAAGTACAGGCGATAGTTCATCCTTGCAGTATTTAATGACTTTCGTATTTACACCATCATGTCCTTCACTTTTGGAATTTTTTAAATTAACTATTAATGCCTTTGTCTCCTCCAGAGTAATTGGACGTAAAAACATAATATATAGAACAAAAGAAAGAGACGAGAAATAGATTATAACAAATAACAGAAACTTGTTTGTTGTTAGACATACATACTTTAGCGAGAAAACAGAACTTTTTGAATTTTTAATTACTACTTGAAAAACTTAATGAATCTGTTTTGTAGAAATAAGCTGAAGCACTGTCAGCGGGAATACTCATCGAAATACTCAGTTGAAAACTCACCAAATTCTACTGCTTTTCATGTGATCCTACTTCACAAGGGTAGAAGATAATGCTACAGAGACATTCGTTTTAGTAACATTGTTACAAAGCATACAAATTGGAAATAAATAGACAAATTAGTAATGTCCTCCAATTCGAATTGCGGTCACCTTCTCAACGGAGACTAGTTATCTGCGTAATGTAGGATGATAGTGTTCAAGTGTATGCGCAAGTATAGGTGCACTGTCTAATACCTTACTCTTAAAATTCAATTAAACGGCATTCGAACACGACCGGAAAGAGATCAGCCACAAGAATACGGCTTTACGTGCTTTATGGAACCCTGTCCTGAGTCATGGGAGTGAAACACTACCAACTTTCTTACTCTGGGCTGCAACTAAGAATTTATTGACAGAAAACCCAGTAAACGTTGTTTTTGACCATTGGACTAAATAGGCTAATTGCATGACAAAGAAACAATATAATTTATACCAAAAAGGCCTTTTGTGAGTTATGTGACGGTGAAATTAGATTCTAACGCATTATGTGTCGTAATCGGTACAATATTTAATTTTTAAAAATAAACCAAAGTATACAACCATTTACGTATATTTCATCTTCATTAGTCCGTAAAAGTCTACTGCTGGACATAGGCTTCTCTCGCCTGGTGGGCGGTTGACGATCGCACTAGATATTTTGTATTTTAAATGCTACTTTTACATCCAAGAGAATTTTATGTAGTTTTTTATTGCAATAAAATATAAGGCTTAAGCAACATTATGTCCGGTATTAAGGGATTATTGTACGCACATCAATTAACACAACATCACAGGCTCAATGTAAACCTTAGAACAGAGATGTAGCATGAAATCTAACGCAACGTTAGAGTTGTCCTTTGTACATGAAATGTATAGTTTGTGATAATACCAGTAGACAATTTTTTAAAGACTTATCGGCTTTGTATTATTTGTCAGATGTTTAAAATAAAACAATAATAATTATGAAATATTATTATTTTGAATTAGAGAATTTAAATAAAAGACCTTTTTCCCTGCGAAAGAAACTCTAAAATATATGACAATTAAGTAAGTAGCTATGTGTCACCTGTCTTAAGTATGGAAATAGAATATTGAAATTTATGTGGTAATGGTCTAAATTCGCCTCCGCCTCCGCAATGGTGGAACTTCCATCAAAAATCGTACCCTCCGCCTTCGCATTCGCTTCTGTTACATTTTTATAAGCATTATTCATCCTGATAACTTTAACTAGGGCATCTTAATCATGGCCCTAAGTCGACTCCTTTTTACGGAGACCACGGGACGAAGGAGAGAGAGGGGTGACAGACTCTTACCCTTTTTAAAATATTTTAAGGTAATTTTGCATTAAATTATTATAAGAATGATAAATTTTAGTGAACACGCTTGTTTAAAAAATATTTTATTCTTTATATTTGACCAGATCTCCTTTAGTTATTTTGAAGAGTACTTCTACGAAGTAGAAATTTAACGATATCTATCACTCAACGTTTTCTATCAAAAAATTTAAGAAACATATTTAGGCATAAAAATTCTCTTCGCCGAAAGATATCTTTCATTTTTGGCTAAAACTTTATATAACCATAGCGAAAAAAACCTGGAGCGTTAAAATATTATAGCAATTAAAAATACAAGAAACAGATAAAGAAACAGAAGTTTTTTGTTCATTATAGCCAATGAATCGAGCTGATCGGAAAGGACTTGGTCGTTGACGATTCGAACCGCTAAGCGCTGGATGCGGTCAAGTGGAAGAAGCTGGCACTGGGGAGCCCCAGCCAAGATATGGGAACAGTATCCCATGTGAGGCCGTACCTGCGCCTTTTAAATTTACAGGCGTTTTGCCAGCATGAAATACCGTCCCGCTCTGCTGAGTACGTCAAACTTTTTAGAGGCCAAATCGACCTTCTTTTCCAAGTGACCACGAAATTGGATGTCACTCGATATGTTGACGACGAGGATTCCAATACTGGTTGAGGCAACATGGGGAGTGCCTTGAAACTGAAGAGATACAACAAAGGGGTTCTTTTTAGCGGTAAATGCGCAAACTTCTGTCTTGCAAGGATTAAACTGGACTAGATTTAGTCGCCCGCAATCCGAGACTTTGGTCAGCAAAGACTCGAATTCAGACACAAGTTTGTTTCGGTACTCGGCGACGTTTTCCCGAGAAATAATGGTACGGCCGGTGTATAGAGCATCACCAGTGCTGTCATCCGCATAGCCATGAATTTTACCGGTTTGCAACATACCACTGATATGCAGAAGAAACTGCGTTGGTGATAGCACGCAGCCTTGTAGAACATCAGCGTTAATAGGCTTGAAGTCGTTGAAGAACAAGACCACCGCACTTCTGCTCCACGCCTCCGGTGTAATGCCACCATGGAGGATGGAATTAAAGAGCTTCTGAAGGACTTTAAGTACCGTTTTTCTACCTGCTTTCAGAAGCTCTGCTGTAATTCCATCCTTAACAGGGGCCTTGCCGTTTATAAGGTGCTAGAGAGCCATTATAATCTCGTTCAGACTGACGTCCGGGATATCATCGGAATAGTGTCAGATAAGACTTGCTATTGGATCGTTACTCACAGTTGCGTGTAGCTCCAACGATGACGTGTACAGCTGCCCATAGAGCCTCTCAATCTCACTCAAAATCTCAGGTGTCTCGGAAACGATGCTGCCACATTCGGTCTTCAGCTTCCACAGTTGGCACTTTCTGGCAAACAGAACTCTGGCAAAGACTTTGGAGCCCTGGTTCTTCTCAATCGCTTCTTCAATACGAGCATTATTAAAGTTGCGTAAGTCCCGCCGCATGAGTTTGGAGATCTGTTTGTTCAGTTTCCTGTATGCTATCAAATTTGCTAAAAACTACAACTTTATTTTCTGTCTAACAGTCATGAGATTAAGAGTGTGATTGGAGAGTTTTTGTGTTCTTCTGCGGCGGGTCTTAAAAAGTTAACTACGATGGCATGGACAGTTTTCGCGAGCTTATCATTTATATAGTCCACTGCATTTCAATTTTATAGGCACAGAAAACGATTTTGTAACTCGAGCTGAAAGGTTTAAGGACTTTGGATTAGAGCACGACGGAGACAGAGCGTTGACTTCATTAGACGTGACCTCTCCAACTTAACGGTAGGGTTCAGTGTGCCTCTAACCATTCCGTGATCACTACCAGTTTTCACTCTCGCGATCACTGAGACATCACTGAACATTTGTCGTCTGGTGGGAAGTCAATCACATTTTTGTCGAACCGTCGGGGCTCGACCGGGTCCAGTTCCTGTGGGGCCGCTTCTGGAAGAATGAGCTCATTATAGAGAGTCCCTCTTTCTCCATGAAGTCGGCCAACTACTTATGCCTTGGGTTCCTATGCCCTATTCGATATTCCCTACTTTCAGATGACCGTTCTCTCTTGTGCCTAGTTTTGTGTTGAAATCTCCCATTAACACCGTATAGTGTTTACCTGTTTTGGAGGAATGCATGGCTCTAGAGATATCCTCATACATTTCGTCCACCTCCTTATCGGGATGTGCCAAGTTTGTTGCGTAAACCTTCAGTGAAAACCGTTTGGTGATTCTGAGTATAAGGTACGCAACCCTCGTCAACACACTCCCAGTCTTTACAACGTCGTTAACGAGAGACTTGTCAACGATAAATCCGACGCCTCCTTGGGACAGATGGTCTCCCTCTCGGTGATATAACAATATACCGGATTCGAGGATTACCGTGTCCTTCCCCTCTCTTCGGACTTCGAATAATCGTATAATATTCCAGCGCAACTTGTTTATCTCTTCTTCTAGCTCTAGGATCTTCCTCAGGTGCGTAGTCCTCAGGGTGCGTGCGTTATAAGTTACCAGATCAAGTCGTCGTAGGTGCTTTCCAAACCTCCACCGGAGATCATTTGCACTCCCTTCCCCGCCGTTACCATAGTCGCCACCGTAGACAGGAATAGCGGGGTCACCAGGGACTGCGGGCCGTTTATTTATGTTATTGCTCATGAGGGGTATATTGCCATAGTTACCACGCTTGGCGGACGGGTTGACAACCGCAGTTTTTTATTGCTTTTTGCTGTTATCAGAAAGATGCTGCTGCCCATCTTCTGCCTCAAACAAGACCTAGCTTTTCTCTAAGTTATCTTAGTCAATTCAATAACTGTTATTGTGAAAATCATTATAGGTATGCTTAAAGAATATTGAGGTACTTACTGAAGACTAAGTTTGTGAAATTTGGCGGCTGGAATTAATCCGAACGATTCCCCAGAACTCTCCCCGTGGTAAATTCGAAAGAAAATGCAAGGGGATGCAACATCTCTTCGCAGCGCCAATGAATCGAGCCGATCGGAAAGGACTTGGTCGTTGACGATTCGAACCGCTCAGCGCTGGATGCGGTCAAGTGGAAGAAGCTAGCACTGGGGAGCCCCAGCCAAGATATAGGAACAGTATCCCATGTGAGGCCGTACTTGCGCCTTGTAAATTTTTCTTCTGCCTCAACCAAGACCTAGCTTTTCTCTAAGTTATCTTAGTCAATTCAATAATTGTTATTGTGAAAATCATTATAGGTATGCTAAAAGAATATTGAGGTACTTACTAAAGACTAAAAATTATTGCTTAAAATATTACAGAGGAAATGTAAATTTGGTTGATTTTGTTGATGCAGATTGTAGCGGTGACGGTGCGGAGTGGAAATCATAAATTTGAAACACTTGTCCACCGATTCATATTCAATCTTGTTAAAAACCACCTATCTCCCTGCCAACATGGTTTTATGCCTAAGAACACTACTAATACTAATATGTTCAGTTATATTTCCAATCTTATTGATTCGGTTGACAAAAACCTTCAAATAGATGTAATATATACTGATTTCTCTAAGGCATTTAATAGGGTGGACCATAATATACTTGTTAAAAACCTCGAATATTTTGGCATTTCTAATACATTTTATGCTGGTGCAAATCTTACCTCTCCAATCGAAATGCCAGAGTAGTAATTTAAAACGAGTGTTCGGATTCTTTCAATGCTATTTTTGGTGTTCCGTAGGGATCAAATTTGGGGCCTTTATTGTTTATTTTGTTTTTTAACGATATAGTAAATGTATTTAAAAATTGTCAGTTTTATTTCGCAGACAATTTAAAAATAGTTAAAGTTATATATCAAGAATCTGATGTAATAGACCTACAAGCGAATCTTGATAGAGTTGTAAAATAGTGTGAAACAAATCGAATGCTGCTCAATCCGGGCAAATGTAGTTTTATAAAACTCACAAGAAAAAAATTTCATTGATGAGTTCTTACTACATTTTGGGTAAATAACTAAAGAAAATTAATTCCAGTAGAGACCTGGGCGTAATATTTGATAGCAAATTAAAATTAGATAAATATATAAATACTATAGTGACTGCTTTTTTCAGGTTGCTCCGCTTTGTTCTTCTAAAGATTTTAAAAAGGTAACAACTATACTTCAACTGTACAACAACTTGGTCCGTAGCAAACTTGAATATTGTTGTCAAATATGGTCTCCCGCTTACAAAAACCACATTGAAAGAATCAAACGTATTCAAAAAAGACTTATTAAACACCTAATCTTTCCTTTTAAAGCGTCAAGTCATAGTGAGTGCTACAAAGAGAAACTCGATTACTTTAGGATGAAACCACTGGTAGTTCGTAGATCTCTTCTTGAGTTAAAATTTCTTCGTAAACTTTTCAATGGTAAAATTGATGACAGTGAGCAGTTGAGTAAATTTAATATTAATGTACCTCGGAGACCTCCTCGCAACCCATGTCCTTTCTTTAAGACTGATAGCACTCGAACAAAATTTGGACAGAATTCTCCAATAACACATATATCAGGTGTATACAATGTATGTGTAAAAAACATAGCAACACTAGACATTGGTTATGACGGGCTCACACTTTTTGTAAAAAAATGTAATGGTAGTTTAGAAAATTAATTAGTCACTAACTTTATGATAAACTTAACTTTTATTTATGTTACAAAAACTATTATCTATCTTTTGTTCGATAAACTTATTTTTGTTCCAACTACCATTAAAGAAAGTATCTCTGTCCAGTACTGAAGCTTGTAGCTTTATCTGAGGCAACTTGATAAGCTGTATATTTAAGAAACTTAATATATGAACTCACTTATAAGAAATATTTAATAAAGATATTTTGTAATAACCAAAGTGCATTAAAGATAGCAACAAATCATCGGACACATAATAGGTCATAACATATATATGTACGCTTTCATTATATAAAAGATGTTATTAAAAATAAAATAGTTGATATTTGAAATATTTAAAGAAAAGAGATGCCTGCTGACTTGGTAACGATAGGGTTAATTTCATGTAAACATTAAACATTTCTAAAATGTTAGGAATTTTAACAAATTAAAACTATGTGTTATTTTGTTAAGTGAGAGTATAAACACATTATTTATAATCTGTACTATTTTACTGTTTGTAAGTTGGCACCGCCAGTAATACTTTTGTGCTATATTTGGTAGAACTGTTTTCCTAAATAAACGTTAATTCTTGGTCAATTCCTAAAATATCTTATTTATTTATAAGAAATGTCTTAGAACGCAAAGCAGCACGGACTTTTTTTTGTTTATACGGGGTTACGAACGTTTATACGAAGTTGCTTGCACTCATAAAATTAACGTAAAAAAGGAAATTATTCTTCAAATATTTAACTCATATACGGATACGTTTTGCAAATAACTTAGGTGCAATTAGAAGTGAAACGGTCGTCCACTAACTGATGTTGTCTGGATGCTTTCCAACTGCAACTCTCAAGAGACTTGGTTATGCATTTAATTTGACACTTTACTGTATAAATTAGGAACTGGTAGGTTCATGTTGCTTTATAATTGATAAACGACTTTAATTATTTATTGACAAGTATTTGCAGAGTATTTTACTTATACATAAAATCGGTGGCTCCATGGCGCAGCGGCTTAGCATTGAGTTGCGGAGCTAAAGGTCACGGGTTCGAATCCCACGCGGAAAAGTTTTTGTATGACCTACAAATAATTTTTCCGGGTCTGGTCTGGTCTGTCTGTCCTTATGCAATTTATTTTGTAAACTCACTCTAAGATAGAGGAGAAAATCATAGTGTGAGGGTTACCGTTTTAAAAAAATGTATATAGCTTGTTTTTAATCATATATTCTAATTATAAGTAATATTTACTCTAACTAAAAATAATTCTACAGTTGTTGGTATGGTACTTATAAGTATAGAAAAATTTAAGAGAATAAAACTGATGTTTACATTACTTCAAACTCCGGAGTCGTGGAACAGTGGTGCGGTGGTCTTGAAATTCAAGAAAGTTGAATGTTCGAAGTTTCTCAGCTATACTTCGTAATGAGAATATCCACAGTAAAACCAGAGTATTATTATTCGTATAACGAATAAGGACGTTCTTAAAACCTTGCAGTGTCTAGACGTTAATAAAGCTAGTGGACCAGATGGTATACCAGCTATAGTCCTAAAGGCTTGTGCACCTGAGTTGTCTCCTGTTTTGACACGCTTGTTCCGCCTCTCATTTAGTACTGCAATAGTGCCAAAATCCAGGAAGCTGGCCAACGTGCAACCTGTTATAAAAAAAGGCAGCCGCGCCGACCCGAATCTCAATTACCTCCATACTCTGCACGATTATATGCGTATATTGAATTTTTTTTTTTATAGGAGAGGGGGCAAACGAGCATGCGGCTCACCTGATGGTAAGTGACTACCGCCGCCCATGAACAACTGCAACACCAGGGGAATCGCAGATGCGTTGCCGGCCTTTTAAAAAGGAGTACGCTCTTTTCTTGAAGGTCCCTAAGTCGTATCGGTCCGGAAAAATCGCTGATGGTAATCGATTCCACAAGGAGGTCGTGCGAGGAAGAAAACATCTTCTAAATCGCACAGTGGTGGACCGCCAATCATCCAGACGGTGTAGATGGTATCGGGAGTTCTGCCGCGATGTGCGTTCATGAAATTTGGCGGCTGGGATTAATCCGAACAATTCCTCAGAGCACTCCCCATGGTAGATGCGAAAGAAAATGCAAAGGGATGCAACATCTCTTCGCAGTGCCAATGAATCGAGCCGATCGGAAAGGGCTCGGTCGTCGACAATTCGAGCTGCTCTGCGTTGGATGCGGTCAAGTGGAAGGAGCTGGCACTGGGGAGCCCCTGCCCAGAGATGGGAACAGTATTCCATGTGAGGCCGAACTTGCGCCTTGTAAAGTAGCAGGCGGTGTGCCGGCATGAAATACTGTCCCGCTCTGCTGAGCACGCCAAGCTTTTTAGAGGCCAATTTGGCCTTCCCTTCCAAGTGACCACGAAACTGCACGTCACTCGATATGTCGACTCCGAGGATACCGATACTGGCTGAGGCAAGAAGGGGAGTGCCTTGAAACTGAGGAGATACGACAAAGGGGTTCTTTTTAGCGGTAAACGCGCAAACTTGTGTCTTCTGAGGATTAAATTGGACTAGATTTAGTCGCCCCCAATCCGAGACTTTGTTCAGCAAAGACTCGACTTCAGACACAAGTTTGTTCCGGTACTCAGCGCCGTTTTCCCGAGAAATATTGGCACGGCCGGTGTATATAGCATCACCAGTGCTGTCATCCGCATAGCAATGAATGTTATCAGTTAGCAACATATCATTGATATACAGAAGAAACAGCGTTGGTGATAGCACACAGCCTTGTGGAACACCAGCGTTAATAGGCTTGTAGTCAGAGCATGCACCGTCTACAACGACCTTGATGCTCCGATCTACAAGGAAGCTGGTGATCCAATTGCACAATTTCTCGGGAAGCCCATAGGAAGGGAGCTTCGAAAGAAGCGCTTTGTGCCAAACCCGATCGAAGGCCTTTGCAATGTCCAGACTAACGGCCAACGCCTCCCCCTTGGACTCTACTGCCTCCGCCCATCTATGGGTCAGGTAGACTAGAAGATCACCAGCTGATCGACCCCGACGAAAACCGTATTGGCGGTCACTAATCAGCTGGTGATCCTCAAGGTACCGGATGAGCTGGCAGTTAATAATGGATTCCATTATTTTGGAGAACAAGGAGGTGATCGCGATAGGCCTATAGTTGGATGGGTCTGAGCGGTCGCCTTTTTTAGGGATCGGGTGGACAAAAGCTGTCTTCCATGAATTCGGGACTACGCCTTGGGTGTAGGAGTACCGGAAAAGACGCGTTAGGACCGGTGCCAACTCCGGAGCACACGTAATCAGCACAATTGGGGGGATTCCGTCAGGCCCACTCGACTTCTGGATGTCCAGGGAGAGCAGTGCTTTGCGAACCGAGCGCTGTGAGAACAGCACATCCGGCATGGAGCACTCACACCGCGGGATGGTCGGCGGTGTTTTCCCCCCGTCATCAAGAGTCGAGTTGGACGCAAAAAGGGAGCCTAAAAGGTCGGCTTTGTCTTTTGCGGCTTGGGCCAGTGAGTCGTGTTCTCTGTGCAGAGATGGTAGTGATGGCTTACAGAAATTCCCTTGGACAGCCTTGGCGAGAGACCAGAATGCACGGGTTCCCGAAGGAAGGCGAACTAGTTTCTCGCCAATTCTGTCTATGTGCTCTGACTTTGCCTTGGCAATAACTCTTTTGAAGGACCTGGAGGCGAAGTTATACTTCTTTTTAAGTGTGCTGGTATTTACATCCCGAGTCGTCGAAGCCGCAGCCCAGGCTTGATAACACTCCTGCTTACTGCGTAATGCAGTCTTACAGGAGCGACCAAACCAAGACTGAGATCTGCCTCCGATGGGTACCACAGATGATGGAATAAATAGTTCCATTCCCTGTAGCACCACATCAGTGACAGAGTCAGCAACAGCGCTGGGATCATCCGGCGATAAGCAAACCCGCCCCCATGGGTAGGATGCAAAGAAGGACCGCATCCCGTCCCAATCCGCCGACCTGTAATGCCAAACACGGCGGTAACCTGCAGAACGCAACCGCGAAGGGAGCGTGAGTGGCACCACACTCCGGATCAGACAATGGTCCGAAGAGCCGAGAGGGGCATCGACGGAAACCAGATATCCGTCCGGATGAGAGGTCAGCAGAAGGTCCAACAGGGAAGGTGTATGATCATCCACATCTGGAATCCGCGTAGGCGAAGTAACCAGTTGTGTCAGACCATATGCCAAGGCAAAGTCATAAACAGATCTCCCCGCATGATCGGTTAGACGTGAACCGAGCCATTCGGCATGGTGGGCGTTAAAATCGCCAAGGATCACGATCTCTGCGGATGGAACCTGTTGTAGCAAGAAATCTGTAGCCATTTGGACGTGGTCGATGAGTCGGTCTGTTTCGGCATTACCGCTATGGGACCTATAGAGGCACCCGTAGACGCGCGGATGGTCGTCGCTGTCTACGCGTAGCCAAAGGATGGACAGGTCCGAACCTTCAAGACTGCCGAGGCGTCGAGAACAGATGTCCTCTCTGACATACACGCAAACTCCAGCCCGAGGCACAAAGGAATGCTCCAATTTGTACCCCGGGTAGGAGAGATACGAAATATCAGCCGGAGTGGAAACCTGCGTCTCGGTCAGAAAGAGCAAGGCCGGCTTCGCCGTCTCGAGATGGTAGTGGACGGCGTTTAGGTTAGAGTGAAGTCCCCTGATGTTGCAGAAATTCACGGATAGCGTGGCAGGGGTCGCCTTGGTGTTCTTGCTCAGTTTGCCCCTAGCAGTAATGCTTTTGAGCGGAATTTTGCCCCCCCCCCCTCCAGAATACGCGGGGCAGCCTGAGCACCCACGCTCAGGATCGGAATAACATGGTCGTGGGTGCTCAGCGAGGGATTCTCCAGGGGTGCTGGTACCCTCCTGGGGTAGTTCTTCGTGAAATTCCGCTACCATGTTGATGGGGGGGGGGGGGGGGAATTGGGCCTCCGGCCACCTGCACTCACCAGACGAAACGCAGAAGCAAAGCTTCTACTTCACGCCGGTATTCTGTGAGGTCGTGGTACCAACCCGGCTCGAGCCGGCCCATACATGCAACAGCAAAAACTGCTGCGTGGCTCTACCACCGTAAATGCCCGCTTAATGGCATATCTAGAACAGAATGATCTCCTTAGTGACCGACAATATGGGTTACGCCGAAATCGGTCAGCTGGGGACGTTCTAGCGTATGCCACACACGTATGGGGCGAGGCATTCGAGAACAGTGGGGAAGCACTTGCTCATTCCCTTGATGTCTCGAAGGCCTTTGACAGAGTTTGGCACACTAGCCTTTAGGCTAAGCTTCCAGCGTACGGCTTATCCCCTGGTCTGATTGAATGGGTAAAGGACTTCCTGAGTGAACGATCTCTCCGGGTCGTCGTCGTTGGCTGCTCATGCGATTCTATGGCGACTAACGCCGGTGTTCCTCAGGGGTCCGTTCTCTCCGCAACTCTCTTCCTGCTGCATATTAATGATCTGTTTATGCCCGGTATCTATGGGTATGCAGACGATAGCACAGTTGTTGAGAGATACCAACCAAGTCCTCGGGTTAGTCGGGATCAAATCCAGTCAGAAAGAGAAGCTATTGTAGAGCGTGTGAATCTCACACTACAGGCAGTCTCCGATTGGGGCGATACCAATCATGTGAAGTTCAACGCCTCCAAAACACAAGCGTGTCTCTTCACTGAAAAAAGGAGCCAGCTCACCTTGGCTCCTTCTTTCCGAAATGTATCACTGAAATATACTGACCGCCTGCAGATGTTAGGGTTTTAAATATCCTCAAATTTGAATTTCAATCAAATATTAAAATATTTGATTATACAAAATTCTGGTCTCTCGCCAAGGCTGTCCAAGGGAATTTCTGTAAGCCATCACTACCATCTCTGCACAGGGAACACGACTCACTGGCCCAAGCCGCAAAAGACAAAGCCGACCTTTTAGGCTCCCTTTTTGCGTCCAACTCGACTCTTGATGATGGGAAAAACACACCGCCGACTATCCCGCGGTGTGGTACTCCATGCCGGATGTGCTATTCTCACAGCTCTTGGTTCACAAAGCACTCCTCTCCCTGGACATCCAGTGTGTGGGGCTGGAGTGGGCCTGACGGAATCCCCCGAATTGTGCTGAGGACGTGTGCTCCGGAGTTGGCACCGGTCCTAACGCGTCTTTTCCGGTACTCCTACCCCCAAGGCGTAGTCCCGAATTCATGGAAGACAGCTTTTGTCCACCCGAGCCCTAAAATAGGCGACCGCTCAGACCCGTCCAACTACAGTCCTATCGCCATCACCTCCTTGTTCTCCAAAATAATGGAATCGATAATAAATTTTTATTGAATACTAAAAATATTACAGAATAGAATAATTTTTATTCAATATAAATTACAAGGATATTTATTGAATGTGATCTTTTAATTTTACCACTATACTAATGTAGTGAAATAAAACAAAATAGAAAGAAAGAAAGAAAGAAAAACATATATTCACTGGTACTAAACACATATGAATAAAAATAAATAGTTAAACATAGGGTGATTTAGGAATGCAAGTGTTGGGATGTGTATCGAGCCAATGAAAATTTTATCTCAGCGTAGTGGTGCAATAAGCAAGTAAAAATAAAATATAATTAGTTTTAAATTTTAACACTATAATGTCATAACACAGATGTTGATTTTCTCAGTAATTGAATTTTACGAGTATTACATGCCTTATAGATATGATAAATAAATTTTCGCCTCTATCGCTGATGTTAATAGATAGTATAGTTTTGGCTTCCAATATTTCATCTAATAATAGCGCCATCTACTTCTAAATAAACTAAAATGGTAAGTCACTGATAAAATTAAATAATAGAGTAATACTGAAAATAATTTGTAAATAATTGAAAATTCATTCGTGGCATCGTTTGATATGTAATTGATAAACAGATAAAATTTGTAAATGACATAGGAGAGACAATAATTCTTTTCTCTCTATCAAAGACAAAAAATATGAACGTAATAAAATGTTAAGTATTTAGATTACTAGATTTTCTTTTGACTCTTTTCAAGCAAGAACATAAGGAAAATAAAAGTTTTTTAGTTTTATTACTAGATTAATGGAAGAGTATATTATTTTGTCCAAGTTTTGCAATGGTGACTAAAAAATGGTTTACTATTTCATGTCTCTCACCTTCTCTTCGCTATCCATTTACTACTGTGTAGAGACGCCTCTCATTGTAGGAAGTATCCATCTTAATCGCCAGATATATTGGTGATTGCAGCATCAAATGTATCGATCTTATATAAATTAAGGATAAAATCTATGTGGTAATTGACAAAAGTAATATAACGTGGCAGTAATATAATATTCATGGAATTTTCCGTTTTCCTTACGCATTTAATCATCATCAGCTCAACACATACAGCACAGCCAACGAACCACACATACACCAACACATACAATTCAAACAGCCAAAACCAATCTAACTTGTTTCGGACACAGCCGCAAAGTAATTATCCTGACTGTTTTCTACAGGATACATTTCGGAGAGTAAGCGCAGCAATCCTATAATTTTACTCCTTCCTCTTCCTTTCACCAACGTACAACCAGAAGTTTGGTCAGTTTCCATCCTTTCACAGTCGACTTTTAACGCATTAAAATCAAATGGTTTGTTTCATAGTTCGTTGAAAAAGTTGCGAGCATCGACTTTTCAGCCGATTTCAATGTGGTTGTCTTCATGGCAAGAGTATATATTATAATAGAGAATAGGCTTTTGTTAGGTCAGTGCGGTTTACCATCTTCGGCTTCACCACCACTTACCATCAGGTGGGATAATCGTTAAGCACTGGCTTAGAATAGAAAAAGAAAACTATTCATTAATTCATTCATTACTGCCCTTCACAAGTCCACTGCTGAACTGCCTATGTTCTTGTCAATCTATGTAAAATAGCTATGAGTTTGTTAATCCTCCAAAGAATGCCACAAAGCAAGGCCCTAAGCCAAATGCAACCATCTGCTTCCTGCATGTCTTACAAGGTCGTCACTTCATCTAGTTGGGGACCGCCCCACATTTCTCCTACCGGTATTTGGTTGCCACTCAAGAACCCACCAGTTGTTGGTTCTACGAGCTATATGGCCAGCCCATTGCCACTTCAGCTTACTAATGCGTTGGGTTATGTCGGTTACTCTGGTTCTACTGCGGATATCCTCATTTCTAATTTTATCATGAAGAAAAACCGCGAGCATAGTCCTCTCCATAGCTCGCTGAGCGACCTTGAGCTTCCTCATACGGCCAGCAAAAGTCCCGTCAAAATTAGCTGGAACAAACAGACAGACAGATAGACAACATTTTTAAAATTTTGTATTTGTTATAAGTACCGTGTGTACTTTTTATATGCTTATAGTAAAAAGCTGTTAGTTTGACATTAAAAACAGACACTTAATTTTTATTTATCTGTATAGATTAAAAATGCAGACGTAGTGATATCTTTTAAAGAATAAGGGTAAAGCTGTGGCCCAAAGTTAAGATTAAGAATGAAAATGTAAATTCGTTGTCACCCCTGAGGACTGAGATGGAATGCCTCATTTCGAAACACTCATACGAAACACAGCAGCATTAAGCTGCTAATTTACGCTGGTATTCTGTGAGAGCGTGGTCCTTCCCCGGTCGAGCTGACCCATTCGTGTTGGGTAGCAGCATTAAACGTGCTAAAGTCTGATACTGCAATTGTCAATCTGCCAAGCGTGACGACTAAGGTAAATTTTATTGAATTAAGTCTATTCTTCAACTAAATTCTATAATTTTGTCTATGTCTGTCTGACAGGAGGTCTTGACGATTTTAATATTAAAATACTATTTTATTAAGATGTACCCTAAGTTTAGTTTTCCGTATATTAGAGTGAACAACACGTCCATTTGATAATAAATGGCATGTTCATTTGAAGGCTGAAAAGCGTACAAAATTAACCTTCCTTTCCATTTTATAACCCAGTGGTTGCAATACCCCTTGGTTATGGAAATAGGTGTGAGGATGCTAATAACCCTGGTTGGACTCCTATGCTAATTCTGTCGTATTAATCAGCCTTTAAGCTGTTTAGTGGCGTCATAAAGGGATTTACTACCCATATTATTCCGTGGGTATCGTAAGAGGCGAAAGAGACAAATGAAACAGGAGATGGTCAGCAGCATTTTTGTGATATCAATTAAAAATAATGAATTACTCTCGAAATGTCAAGGTCTAACTAGGACATAGAACTGCTGCTATGAGGCTGGTACCAATTGAGACCATTTCATAGTTAATGAAGTAATTAAGGGGGATTATTATTGTTTGGAAATCTATAAGAAATTTATGGCTCATTTAAATTTATGCAACAAAGAACAGCAGTCAATATCACGTAACGGGAATTAAGGGAAGTTATTAACTTTCCTTAATAAAGCGGATCTTGGAAGAGGACGTTAATTCAACAAACAATGGAACCCAAATTAACGCGGCTCCTTCATAATTTATTAGACCTGTGCTCCTTTATATATTTATAGAAATATGGTGATCAAGTAAAAAGGTAGGCATAAATAATTTGCGTTAAAGTGACGAAATACATAATTAAGTAAGCTATTTTAAAACCTATAATTTTCTGTTTCGTTGAATACGTTCGTGTTGTAATTTTATCATCAATATTTTTCTATATAAAGAATAGGGGGCAAACCTGATGGTAAGTGAATACCGCCGCTCATGAACAAACGCAACACCAGGTGTAAGCTCTTTTCTAAAAGGTCCCTAATTCGTATCGGTTCGGAAAAATCGCCGGTGATAAACAATTCCACAGAGAAGTTGTACGAGGAAGAAAACTCCAAGTAAAACGCACAGTCGTGGACTGAAATTTGGCGGCTCGAATTAATCCGAACAATTCCTCAGAGCACTTCACGTGGTAAATTCGATAGAGAATGCAAAGAGATGCAACGTCCCTACGCAGTGCCAGTGTATCGAGCCGATCAGAAAGAACTCGGTCATCTACGATTCGAATCGCTCTGCGCTGGATGAGGTAAAGTGGAAGGAGCGGGCACTGGGGTACCAGGCCCACATATGAGAACAGTATTCCATGCGAGGCCGAACTTGCGCTTTGTAAAGTTGCAAGTGATGTGCCGGCATGAAATACTGTATCACTCTACTGAGCACGCCAAGCATTTTAGAGGCCAATTTGGCCTTCCCTTCCAAGTGACCACGAAACTGCATTCGATATGTCGACGCCGAGGATTCCGATGCTAGCTGAGACAGTAAGGGGAGTGCCTTGAAACTGGGGAGATACGACAAAGGGGTTCTTTTCAGCGGTAAATGCGCAAACTTGTGTCTTCTGGGGATTGAACTGGACTACATTTCATCATTACAGCCCTCCACAAGTCCACTGCTGAACATAGGCCTCCCCCAAAGAATGCCACAAAGCACGGTCCTGAGCCACCTGCATCCGTCGACTTCCTGCATATCTTACCAGGTCGTCACTCCATCTAGTGGGGGGACGCCCTACACTTCGCCTGCCGGTACGAGGCTGCCACTCGAAAACCTTTCTTCCCCATCGGTTGTCGGTTCTTCGAGCTATATGGCCGGCCCATTGCCACTTCAGCTTACTAATCCGTTGGGCTATGTCGGTCACTCTGGTTCTACTGCGGATATCCTCATTTCTGAGTTTATCACGCAGAGAAACTCCGAGCATAGCCCTCTCCATAGCTCTCTGAGCAACCTAGAGCATCCTCATCCGGCCAGCAGTGAAGGACCACGTCTCAGTTCCGTATGTCATCACTGGCAACACGCACTGGGTGTACACTCTTGTTTTCAAGTTTTGAGGTATACCTGACGAGAAGATGTGCCGTAATTTCCCGAACGCTGCCCAACCGAGTTGAATCCGTCGATTGACCTCTCGGTCGAAGTTGGACTTACCTAGTCGGACTATTTGTCCCAGGTAAACATACTCGTCAACAACTTCGAGCTTAGTGTTCCCAACAACTACCGGCATAGGTGTGACATGGACATTAAACATGATCTTTGTTTTGACCATGTTCATCTTAAGACCTATCCGTTGGGAAACACTATTGAGGTCACTGAGCATAGTGCTTAGGTCCTCCAGCGATTCTGCCATAAGGACTATATCGTCGGCAAATCGAAGGTGAGTGATGTACTCGCCTCACCATTGAACTCGCCATTGATACCTTATCCTTTCCAGTCCAGAAGCTTGAAAACATCTTCCAATGCAGCAGTAAAGAGTTTCGGGGATATGACGTCACCCTGTCTTACACCTCTCTGCAATTGGATAAGTTTCGTACTCTGGTTCTGTACTCGGATAGCCATCGTAGCCCTACTGTACAAGCACTTCAACACTTCGATATACCGACAGTCAACTTGGCATCGCTGAAGGGACTGCAGCACCGCCCAAATTTCGACGGAATCAAAGGCTTTCTCATAGTCCACATACGCCAGACATAGTGGCAAATTGTACTCCTCGGACTTCTGTACAATTTGCCGAAGGGTATGTATGTGGTCTATGGTGCTAAAGCCTTTTCGGAAACCGGCTTGTTCGGGAGGCTGGAAGTCGTTAAGTCTGCGCGCGAGACGATTCGTAATGACTCTCGAAAACAGCACGTAGACGCGGCTCAGAAGGGAAATCGGTCTGTAGTTCTTCAAGAGAGCGTTGTCGCCTTTCTTGAAGAACAAGACCACCGCACTTCTGCTCCACGCCTCCGGTGTAATGCCACCATGGAGGACGGAATTAAAGAGCTTCTGAAGGACTTCAAGTACCGGTTTTCCACCCGCTTTCAGAAGCTTCGCTGTAATTCCATCCTCGCCTGGGGCCTTGTCGTTTTTAAGGTGCTGGAGAGTCATTCAAATCTCGCTCAGACTGACCTCCGGGATATCATCGGAATAATGTCGGATAAGACTCGCTCTTGGATCGTTACTCACACTTGCGTGCGGCTCCAACGATGACGTGTACCTGCTGCCCATAGCTGCCCATAGAACCTCTCAATCTCACTCAAAATCTCATGTGCCCCGGAAACGATGCTGCCACATTCGGTCTTCAGCTTTGACAGTTGGCTATTTCTGGCAGACAGATCTCTGGCAAAGACTTTGGAGCCTTGGTTCCGCTCGATCGCTTCTTCAATACGAGCTGTATTGAAGTTGCGTAAGTCCCGCCGCATGCATTTGGAGATTTGTCTGTTCAGTTGCCTGTATGCTGTCAAATATGTTGAAGAATGTAACTTCATCTCCCGTCTAACAGCCATGAGATTAAGAGTGTGATCGGAGAGTTTTTGTGTTCTTCTGCGGTGGGTCTTGCAGAACTTAGCTCCGACCGCATGGACAGTTTCCACGAGCTTGTCATTCAAATTCTACTACATTTAGTCGCCCCCAATCCGAGACATTGTTCAGCAAGTTAAAATCATGCAGATGCGAAGAATGTATTGAACATCATTGTATAATGCTCTAAATGCTTACATGGAAATATTTAAGCATTTTCTATGTAAGCACTTAGAGCATTATATATTAAATAAGAAAAGCAATTTCAGTTAAGTTTTGAGTAATAACTGTGTAGTGGTGGTGTAAGAACACTACCCTTTAACATGCTGTAACAGACGACAAGGGTAAACTGAACCAGCAGATGTGTAGTATCATCTTGCTGGTAACAGATGAATAAAAAAAATGATGTTGCCATTCCGCTTGATAATCGTGTCAACTATGATAAATATCCCACCTATGAGTCAGTCCATGGGGATGCCTAGGTTCAGTCCACCTGAATGAATCAATGAAAAGTCCTCTTCTACTATTTATTTCGGAAGGCTGTATTGTTACTGGTTTGATTAACTAACACTACAAAAACGTTATTATTTCTTATAATTACGCGAACATCACACATTTAAATAAAACTAGTTTTACGGATTTTATTTTAATATTAATATAAAAAGTAAAGTAAAGTAAAGTTGCAGCCTGTTAACGTCCCACTGCTGGGCACAGGCCTCCTCTCATTTCTGAGCGGGTTTTATGGCAAGGAAATGTCCGCCGCGCTGCCCCAATGCGTGTTAGTGAAATTCACATGTCTTCGAAATATTTTTTTTTTATTTCTCAGACATGCAGGTTTCCTCACGATGTTTTCCTTCACCGCCAAGCACTTAGTAAATCAGCACTTAAAATTGCAATTAACAATTTTATTGGTGCCGGCGGGGATCAAACCCTGGTTGCTCGAGTTCTGTGAAGCTTACAGCGAGCGCTAAGTATCTGAGCTACCACAGCTCAATATTAATATAATATTTGTTATATATTAAATCTAATGTAGTGACGGGGGCGATACTGTACATATTTACAGGCTGCAGACTTGTTCACATAGTTATTTAATGCGGATTTTTATTGATCTTTTGTTTTTCCTATATAAGAGAGACCACATTCACAATCAAGCTTGTACACTCCTGCGTCTTGCAGAGGGATATTACACTTGACAGTAAACCTGACTAATCTTCTTTGGCGGTTTGAAGTATATTTTAATGGAAGAATGTTTCAAGATGTAGCCAATCTTGTCAGTGACACCTATGACATATGGCAGTACAGCAGGCACTCGCTCGACTGTGGCCGGCTTCACTTGTCCACTGTAACGTAGGCGCGGAACCCAAAGCTTATTGTCGTGCAAAACTTGCTTGACGTGTTGGAGCTCGGAGGCCAGTTGTTTACTGTCACAGATCCCTCGTGCTCTCTAAAACAAAGATTTACCCACGATAGCTTACTGTGAAAGATGGTGATTAGAATCACCGTTTAAATATCTATCTGTATGGGTTTTTTTCTATACACAGTGTGGCTTAAGGGGTTATCGAGATTCCGAATTAGTAACACATCTAGAAAATCTAACAAATTGTTTGCCTCTAACTTCATTGTGAAATGAATTTCAAAATTTGGAGTTCAGATGGTCTAACAATGCAGTTACTTTATCTAAAGGTAGAATTGTGAAAGTGTCGTAACGTAATACTAGTAAAATCTTGGATTTACGGGAAAAGTAACTAGGGCTTTCTCCTCAAAGTCTTCCATGAATATATCGGCGACAATGAGAGACACATATGAACACATCGCCACACCTAAGTAGATGGTGTGGCGATGTGTTCATAGATTGTAGAACTCTTTCTTTCACAATAGGTAGCCAGATGTAATAATGAGTATGAGTAATATTACATATTTTACGGGGTGTTTTCCTGCAGCCTTCTAGTAACAATATTAAATTTATTTACATAACATAATATACAATATTTTATTATAAACAATATTAAAAACTAAAATAAAAAACTAGTAATTTAATTATCATGCAGTCCTAGTTACAATTGAGACGAAGTTTTCAACAGGTAAGCATGTGAACAGAGACTGCACCTTAAAAGTAACCATAGTTTCATTGTCTGCCGGATGTAGGTCTTTAATCTTGCCGACAAAATGATGGGAATTCTTTGTATGTGCTATTGTATGTTCCCTGAGCGGTGAAAGTATTTTCGCTAAGTGTTGAGCCAGTCTGTAAGTTGGTGAATCGATTTGGCACACCTTCTTAAGGCTGACATCCAGAACTTTGCGGTCTCGAGTACGCCATATGCTTATGCTTTTCAGTACGAATGCACTCGGCGTTGAACCATAGGCGATCTTTACCACCAATACGCACGTTAGCAAAGGGAATGAAATACTCAATCACATGACGTATCACATTGGTTAAGCCATCCGTGCAGCTAGACGGCTCTTCAGGCGAGAAGCTGACATTTATTCGTTGACTTATATCGACACTCACCGACACACACCGTAGAGATCGTAATTAAGTGGAAAATATAATGACACAGATTTCACCAGGCAGTGGTCAGAAATTACCAAGGGTGAGGTAACCTGAACATCGTACCTGTCTGGATCGGTTGTCAGTAGAAAGTCGAGGCAGTTGGCTGTATACCCATCCACGCTAGGTACCCTAGTCGCTTGTTGTACCAGCTAAGAGAGCCTCAGCGACAAGGCAAAAATTCCACGCCTCTCTCCCAAGGGTCGTTCTAATGACAGCCACAGGAATTGGAACAGCCAGTACTAATGACAGGCACTAAAGTCCCCCAGAAAAGGCAACTGTGCATTAGGGTATCAATTTAGAGCCACATCAAATACTTCAATAAGATATTCAAATAGCCTAATTGTCTCCTGATCACCGCTGTGCGATCAGTAGTCACAAGAGTAAATAATTTTATCCATTCCTGTGTCCATCAATACCTAGATCGTAGAGAAAGTGGAGTCATCAAAGTGACGGAGACGCTTACAGCAGATGTCGTTGCGAACATAAACACAGAATCCGCACTAATGGAAATTATACTCCAATGTATACCCAGGGTAGCCAAGGTACGCAGAATCTAGAGGACATCTTATCTGCGTCTCAGTTAAGAAGAGTAAGTGTAGCTTGTTAGTCTCATGGCTCTAGTGGCCTGCATTGAGATTAAAGTGCAGGCCTCGGATGTTTGTGAGGTACACTTTGATGGAGAGGGAATGCAACCGCTGTACAAACTTACTCTTCTTTTCCCTTTTTTTCATATATGGTGGAGTTAATGTGTTGAGAGTATGGCAGTTGGACGAGGCGTCACACATATAATCTAGGGATGCAAACATAGTCAGAGCATCGATGGTACCTACAATGTAGATCGCGGGGACGCCCGAAACCCCATGGAAATCACCACCAGGCCCTTTCCTCCGGTCGCTGACTGTTATGTTGGAGTTATCCCATGATTTATCATAAGATGGCGAAGCAGCCTTTCTTGAGTGGCCAGCCACTAATAAAACAAAAAAACACCCTTTAATTGGGCCCCCAACTATCTATGGTCAGCCAGCGGTGCAACCGTTCTTCGGATCTCGCTAACATCCCTAAATAGGCACTTGACACTTAGAAACGGCCACATCGCAACCGGTTTTTATGCGCAACGCAATTGTCCAGGTCCATTCTACCTAAGAAATAGGTTTCACCTTGCATCATACCGGAACACGACTTGCGTCATTGACGGGATGTCTTTGGCAGATGGGTGGTAAATAACCATCGGCCGGGCCTCTCACTAGTAGACAACCAACCTACCACTAGTATGTAGTGCTGCTCGTTTAGCACTACCCAAAGGATACGTGTAGTGAATCAGGATTCAAGTAATTCCTACGGGTGCAAGCAACTTCATCCCCCAAAAACTTGTCTGATTTAAGATACCTTGCGCGATAGATAAGATAAGAGCGCTTCCTCGAATGTCCTGTTTGGTGGATATTTTGACACACGCAGGAATGAAATTATGGTCTTGGCATCTCTTCAAGAAATCTAAGGCTTTTAGATACCTTGCGCGCTTAATCATGAGACCTTCTCATTGGTGAATTCTATTTACAATTACCAGTCCGTACTGGTTTACATAATTTTTTTTTATATTTACGCGAACACTATAAATTTAAATAAAAATAGTTTTACGGATTTTATCCCGTATATTAACTTATTTTATATTCCGACGTTTTGAGCACTTTACAGCACCCATGGTCACGGGGAGAACTGAGGTGTTTGACTTCCCAATGTCGTTGTTAACCACGGGTACCTCCAGATTAAAATTATTAATTTTTATCCAAAATAAGTTAATATGCGCGATAAAATCCATAAAACTAGTTTTATTTAAACTATAAAAACTTGTTAGTGAACTTAAATTCTTCTTCTTATAACCCAGTTTAAGACAATATTCCTATAAATTTCAACTTTGTTTTGGGAGCGCTTTCACGAAGTTAACATTTAAAGCGAAATTTCAATATAATTCAAAATCAAAATGTGCCTATCTATACGTGATTTGAACAAGTTCAAATTTATTGAAGCGTATTTACGTTGTGTCTCTTTGTCGTAGATTGTTTAAAAATTTCCGTTGAATCCAAGTAAATATTTGTGTACCATGAAAACTCTTGACTTGACAATTTTTTTCTTTTAGAAGAGGGGGTAAACCGAAATGTGATTCACCTAATGGAATGCGTAGACCACAGCCCGTGAGCAAACTGCAATAACAAGAGAATTGCAAGTGCGTTGCCAGGCTTTAAAGTTTTTTACTGGTAAATGTGTCATATTTTACATAATTTCGGTCACGGCAGCCAGTTTCAGGTCCTTTTTAGAGTGTGAGCGTGTGCGCAAGGACTTTCTATTTTCTTATTCTCATAGTCTGAAAATACAGCAATCTGACACGGCTGGAGAGAAATCAGACAAATGACCGATGACTTTACCTGGTTTTTGAGACATGGAGACGAAACACCGCTACCATTCTGACTCCCGGCTGCTACTGAGAAAATCACAATAATTGATATTGGTCTGAACCAACGAACTAGTCAAAGTCTCGGTTTAATAAGTGCCTGGCTGGATGTTATCTACTTAATGATTCTTGTCTTTGGCGTGTACTGAAAATAATTATTTTCGCTTTGTGATTTCCACAGCTAACCTGCTATAAGTTTATGTTTTGTAAATATAAATTAATTTGGAACTAAATAATCAATTTTATTTTTGTCCATCAGGGACGGCTTGTTCGCAACAGTCACTCGGTAGAGAATTGGCTGAGTGTTTGACGGCAGCACTTTTGGCTTCGGGTTTATTCCTGTACGAAGGAAGTATTTGTATGGTCTACAAATATTTTTTATAGGTTAGGGTGATAGTATATGTACAATTTATGTAAATAATACGTCATTATGATACAGGAAATTCTCTGAGAGTAACGAATTTTTCATGTAAAATATAGCTTAATTAAATAAATTAGTTTTAGTCTGTTCAGCAATGCGTTACAGAAGTTTCTATACAGTTTATAAGTTATATACTTATTCGTTAATATAATTATTCGTTATCGATAGTTTGTCATTATATCGCATTTTACGATAATTATACGTAGATAAATTATAGACGATATTTACGACATGGTTTAATTTAGTAACAAGACCAGAGTCTAATTCTCATTTTTTTTACTTATTTGCTCATATCAAAATATCATTGAATATAATATAAAGTCCATCTTTTAACAAGTTAATTTTTAGAGCAGTAAATAGCTAAAATATGATTAGATGAGAAATAAAGTGTTATCTACAGTTATAAAGTATAATAAGATTTTTTAGCAATTAATTTAAAAAAAGAATTTAAAACTATTAAACTTTAAAACTAATATTGCCTGTGCAGGACTGGATTATAGTGCATTAGTGTGGACGCTAGTACAAGTGCTCTCCCTATTCTCTCATAATCATAATCCAATGGGATGGCAATCCGGCATAATGGAGAGAGATCATGAGCAATACCAGCGACTTTTTATGTTTTCTGTGCACGGCCGTGTAACACCGTCTTTCTAATTCTAGGCTGCTACTGATAATTTCTTGACAGAAAAACCCAATAACTGATTTTGGCCCGACCTAGGATTCAAACATGGGATCACGTGACCCCTTGTTCTCTCTCTGTCAGTCTGTCTCTCTCTCCCTCTCTTCCTCTCTCTCTCTCTCTCTCTCTCTCTCTCAAACTCAGCAGAGAGCATTACAAGTTAACGAAATGATTAAATACTTCTTGTGCCTCGAGGTAGACGGACCATAAATAAACTAGCGTTGATTATTTGCTTTCATATAGAAGGGTGGTCTGATGTGGTGGTGATACGATGTGATTATTACGAAATGATACATAACAGACATAACATACTTTTTTTTTTCAGGTATACAATAATAATCAAGTTTATTTGAAAAGCATAAAAAATAACAGCAAAGTTCACGGAATAGCAGCATAAACGTTCATAATAAAGCGCACGTGTTCAATGTGGATCTCTTTCAGTAGGAATAGCATCCATAATGCCAATATCTAATGCTACGGACAATGCAAACAGTGTGTGACAATACGAAATGAATTACACCGAAAACAGTGCCAGGAGCACTCGAGTTTGTTATTTAAATTGCGCCCTCTCTCCAGACTCAGAAGCCCAAAACCGCCCCTCAAGCATCTTCAACCTTCGCTGCTGAGTTTTCATTAGTCTACAGTTTCATTATCAATATAAATGTTGACGAAGTCACCTCTCTTTTTTTTTTTTTTTTGCGGATGGAAAATCATCTAATGACGCCTTTCGCTGTGGGTGGAGCGGAAGGGAGTGTCAGACTTTTACTGACTAAAAACCATCCGTGTTCCTTCAGTGCCCTTACGTTCCGGAGCCGCGGTATCTCTTTCGAACAGCCCGCAGCCCCGGCAGGCGTCGGCCCTTGCGGGCCCCTTCACGCTGCTGACAGCTCTTTGAGGCGCGCGTGGAACAAAACGCGCCGTCGACACGGCCTGTCGTCGTTAGACGGACGGACGGCGAGCTACCCATTGCTCGCCGTCCACAGGCCCGCGCCTACGGTGGTCGGGGGCCACGACGTAGCCCCCGACGCCCGGGGCGTCTCCCGCGGCGGCCGGGAAGGAAAGCTGTTGCTCTTTCCTTCTCCCGCTCCGCCACCTCCTTCGCTAGCATCACTGCTTCGCAGAAGGTGGTGACGGCATCCCATTCCGTCTCGCTCCGGACCATGGCTTCGACCAGAGCCGGACGCGAGAGGTCGCCGCCGCCTATCGCCGCTACGAGGACACGGCGGTGCTCCGCCCAAGCAGAGCACACCTCCACGGTGTGCTCCACCGTGTCCTCCGGTCGATCCTCGCAGTGGGAGCACCCGGGCGTTTCCTCCCGCCCGATTCGGTGCAGGAACCTCCCGAACACACCGTGTCCGGTGAGGACCTGCGTCAGGCGGAAGGTGAGGACGCCGTGGCGTCTCTCAAGCCACTCCTCAAAGAGGGGTCTTATCGCCGCTATAGTGGCGTGCCCAGCACGGGGTTGCGACAGTCGCTCTCTCCATGTCGCCATGAGATCATGCCGGAAGTCTGTCCGCTGTGCGACAACTTGCCGCGGCAGCGGGGTTTCCCCCCGGCATAGTGCTGCCGCGCGCCATTCGTGCAGGCGCGCGAGGACTATCGCCTCCAGATCCCATGGCGGCAATCCGGCAAGGAGGCTCGCCGCCTCGCGGGAGATCGTGCGGTAGCCGCGAACCATCTTTACGGCAACCACCCTTTGGGGCGCGTTTAGGTGGTGGACGGCAAGCCGCGCCAAACCACGCGCCCACACCGGGGCCCCGTAAAGGGCCATGGACCTCACGATCCCCGCGTAGAGCCTCCGGCAGGAGGCGTTTGGCCCCCCCAGGTTCGGCAGGAGTCGCCTGAAGGCAGCCCCGGTCCGTTCCAGTTTGGGAGCCAAACGTCGGAAGTGCTCAACGAAGTTCCATCGGCCGTCGAGGACGAGTCCTAGGTACTTCAACGTCGACTCGACGCCGATGGATACCCCTCCTACCATCACTGAGGATCCCGGTGGTGGCCTGTTCCGAGGACCATGGAAGTGCATGGCCTCGGACTTGTGCAGAGCCACCTCGAGACCCAGTTGCCGGATCCTCTCAACGACTATCGCAACCCCGCGTGTCATAGTTTCCGCCGCCGCCTCGTACGACCCCCCTTGTGCCAGTACCAGCGTGTCGTCAGCGTAGCAAACTACGCTGACGCCGGTAGGGAGGTCGGCGCGCAGCACCCAGTCGTAACCGATGTTCCACAGGGGCGGCCCCAGAACCGAACCCTGTGGGACACCGCACGACATCTCTCGCCGGTTCCACTCTCCGTTTCGACCGGGGTAGATGACGGCCCTGTCCGTCAGATAGTCCCCGACTATACGACGGAGATAGGTCGGCACCCGGTGATACCGGAGTGCCTCCCTAATGCAGCTCCAGGGCATGGAGTTGAAGGCGTTGGCGATGTCGAGAGACACCGCCAAGACAACCCCCCCCCTGGCCACTGCATCCCCCGTCGTGAGGGCTCTCACGCGCATGATGGCGTCCACCGTAGGCGAAGTCACCTCTCTGGCCCGCAAACTTCGCGAGGCCAAGACCAACAAAGATAAGCTCAGTGCCTCCATTGAGCATGTCAATCTTATTGACGCGATTGGCTCCTTCCAATGTGCCTAAGCTGACTTTTATATACCAGAATGATAGTACAACATGCAAGTAGAACTAAACCTAGGTCCTTCACTGTCGCTTTCTTTAACAAAAGGCAAACAACCATACGGCAAACGGCATCAGTGATCAAAAGGAAGAAATCGTGTACGTTTCACGCTTCATTATGATGTTCGACATAATCCTAGTGCAAGAGACTTTCTTGAAACTTAGTGGGCGGGATCCCAAAATAGCAAATTATACCTTAGTTACAAATTATAGTTTGACCGGACCTAAAGGCGGCACCTTGATCTACTACAAAAGGTCCCTGCACTGTGGACCGATAGATATTCCGCCGCTTGCTAACTTAGTAGTATCGGATTGTAGGATAGCACTTACGGGCCATGTGCCTATCATAATTGCATCGACATATAAACAACTGCTAAAACATATAATAGAAGCAGCCAACTCAGCTTTACTTGATCTATTAGCCCCAGCGTATTAATAGCGCGAGACCTAAAGATTAATAAACACCTTAGTTGAAATTCTAACGTTAATAATCGAAATGGAAACGTTTTATGCATCCTCGCGGAGAGATTAAACTTCGACTTTATCGCTCCTTTGGATCCAACTAGCCATTCTTTTTCTATAAACTAACTACTGGACACCTTTGATAACTCGATCGGAATTTTCATAGAATTAACATCGGACTACAGTCCGGTCGTATTACAACTGGGCCGGTCATCAGCTGAGTCCGTCAGACCAAAACTATCGTCGACTGGCGTAAACTTGAGGTCAAACTGGAGTCTACGAACTCCCAGGATTTTAAACACCATACCAGACAAGAAAGTCTCGCCAGAAGAAGCCAATAGGGCAATTAGCGCCCTATCGACTCACCTTACTTAAGCGATCGAAGAATGCTCCCGTAAGGTTCATGTGTTGAATGATCAGAACACGAAGCTTCCAGCAGATCTTCGACAACTAATTAGAGTGAACAAAACCGCGCAAAAATCTTAAGACCGTAATCGCACGGAAGATAACAAAGAGATTAAACAAGCCATCTTATTTAGAAACGATAAAAAGAAAACCTCTCAATCTTCTCAAGACGCCTTTTGGAAGCTGACTAGAGCTCTAAATTCGGAGATTTTTTTATAGAATAAGAGTGACAAACGAGCACAGAGTCCACCTGATGCTAAGTGGTTGCTGTGACTCATAGAAATCTACATCTATCTTCGTTTGCGAATTAAATGCAGATGCGTTGTCAGCCATGAGTACTAAGATAGAATGCCTCTTTTCCAGTAAAAAGGGTCTCCGGTTCTCGACACTCACCATACGAAACAGCAGCACTGATCTGCTATTTTACGCTGGTATTCTGTGAGAGCGTGGTCCTTCCCCGGTCGAGCCGACCCATTCGTGCTACAACTATACTATTAACATAGTTGGAGCATGGCTCTACCACGCATAAATAATTTCCTCCCATGCCGCCTCTCGTGAGGCAAGACCAACCTGATCTCGCCTCAAAAAAGCGGCCAAGTGCGAGTTCCGTAGCAGCAAGTAACATAATATAAAAGTTCTTGTAGTTCGTTGTAACTTTGATTGATGTTTTAATAATAGTGTATTTTTTATTTTTATATTTGAGTTGATTGAATGAAAGGTAAATTGCGGTTTACGATTTATGACGTATTAAAAAAAAACTACTTACTAGATCTCGTTGAAGCTAATTTTCGGTGGAAGTTTACATGGTAATGTACATGATGTATTTTTTTAGTTTTTTCATTCTGTTATTTTAGAACTTACAGGGGGGGTTACACACATTTTACCACTTTGGAAGTGTCTCTCGCGCAAACTATTCATTTTAGAAAAATAATGATATTAGAAACCTCAATATCAT
This sequence comes from Parnassius mnemosyne, assembly GCA_963668995.1. Taxonomy (NCBI): domain Eukaryota; kingdom Metazoa; phylum Arthropoda; class Insecta; order Lepidoptera; family Papilionidae; genus Parnassius; species Parnassius mnemosyne. The sequence continues at coordinate 35,435,883 of CAVLGL010000079.1, read as the reverse complement.
TTTTGAAGACCTATCCATAGATATCCCACACGAATGGTTTTGAATAAAAAAATTTTTTTTGAGTTTCAGTTCTAAGTATGGGGTACCCCCAAAATTTATTGTATTTTTTTTCTATTTTTGTGTGAAAATCTTAATGCGGTTTACAGAATATATCTACAGACCAAGTTTCAACAGCATAGTTCTTATAGTTTCGGAAAAAAGAGGCTGTGACATACGGACGGACAGACAGAGAGACATGACGAATCCATAAGGGTTCCGTGTTTTGCCATTTGCCTATGGAACCCTAAAAAGAAGAATGTCTAGCCGAAAGTCTAGAGAGCCAGTGTACCCCGTCCAGGTACCAACAGATCTTGCTCAACTACTGGAAATAGAAGTGGAAGTTGAACGTAGGTGTGCATTACCACCAGCGAGCGAATCACTCGACACGCTATGACTTTTGACAAAGACACTGTTACCATAAAAAGCCTTAAGAATAAATCAGCCCCTGGACCAGTCGGCATCAGCAACAAGGTGATTAAATCTCTTGTGGCACCACTAATTTACCTCCTCGTAGAAATCTTACACGCGCTTTTCTCAGTCTGCTCCTTCCCGGATATCTGGAATGAATCAGACTTAATCCAAAAACCAAGGAAACTGCAAAATCGACCCACTAGCTACAGGCCCATCAATCTACTAAATATATTGGGTAAATAATACGAGCGCATCATTCTTAAGTGTCTCACTAACTTCACTGTAATTACCAGACTTCTCTCCGACGAGCAGCTTAGCTTAAGAACCGAGACTCATGCACTCACCAAATTAAACACCTAAGAGGATACATTTAGGCTTGAATCACCACCCGACAAAGAAAAGGTATCGAAACACCAGAGCGCTCTTTTTCGATGTCGCAAAGGCATTTGATAAGGTCTGGCAGGACTCTTTCCTTTACAAGCTGTATTAACTTAACGTGCCGGATAAAGTCGTGCACATCATCCGGGCCTTACTTCAAATCGCTCTTTGCGCTGTCGAGAAGAGGGAACGCGTTCCACGAAACTTTTTCTAAAGACCGGGGTCCCACAAGGCTCCATCCTGTCTCCACTCCTATTTTCACTCTTCACGAGTGATATCCCTAAGGACCCATTGGTAAACACTGCTCTCTTCGCCGACGATACGGCACTCTTTATATCGGATTATAATTCGAACAGTCTTATTTTGAAACTCCAAAAAGCTATCAATCCTTTAAGCAAATAGTTTCGCCTATGGAGAATCGAAGTGAATACCAAAAAAAAATAGGAATACTTAACAATACTTTCAACGGAGTTCAACACCAAAAAAGATTCGAGAACTAAAAGCAAAATTAGATATCATTCCCTTATACGGCCGACCCATCACTTGGGAAGATTCAGCCAAATATCTGGGAGTCATGTTTGAACCACGCCTCGCTAATTCCTTGGCCATCTCCGTTCTCTTGTTAACAGGAATAGTAAGTTGTACTTGTTATGTTTTTGTTGTAAGGACCCGTCTATATTAACTACTTTCATCCAAAAAGCCACCGGAGCACGGTGGAATAATATTAGGTCCTTACATATGAAATTGGTGTTTTGTACGGGAGGAATACAAAGTCAATTTTTTTGTAAAATATATTTAATTGATCAAAGTATGCACCGTTGTTATCTATGCACTTTTGCCATCTCATAGGTAGTTCATTATCCCTTTACTAAAAAAAAAACATAGGGTCGAGGATTTATAAACTCTATGAAGGCGATTTGGACTGCTGGATCGAAGTTGAATTTTTTCCTTGTAAGAAGTTATGTGATCAATAGCTATATGATTTCCACGTGTTAGGACAATGCTGCAGCTATATTATGGTTGTATCATGAATGATTTGACTCGACCGGGGAAGGACCACGCTCTCACAGAATACTACCATGAATTACCAGCTCATTGCTGCTTTGTTTCATCTGGGGAGTGTAGGGATCCGGAGATCATTTCTACTGAAAAAAGGCATTCCGTCTTAGTTGTCAGGGGTGTCGACGCATCTACATTTTGATTCTTAATCGAGGGTAGATTAAATATCTATGGGCTACAGCATCCACTTACCATTAGGTGGACTGTGTGCTCGTTTGTCACTCTTATCATATAAAAAAATTATATGGAATGCTCACGTTTTCAGATTTTTATATTTTTATATCCGAAGTATTAACAAAAATCTCTTTTTCACTCCTATTTTTTCATGTACTGGTAGTATTTTGCAATGACGGAAAAGACCATTAGGATTTTTTTTATATTTATCTTTTATTTTGAGAGAGGTGATACATTTAAGGATGCGCAACTGTGGATCGTATATTTTTTCAAGGTGGGTTTAATAAGTGCGTCCGTAACTGCTCAACCCAATTGAATTTAATGATTAGATTAATGACAATAATATCATCATCATCATCATCATCATTACAGCCCTTCACAAGTCCACTGCTGAACATAGGCCTCCCCCAAAGAATGCCACAAAGCACGGTCCTGAGCGACCTGCATCCATCGACTTCCTGCATATCTTACCAGGTCGTCACTCCATGAATAAATAAATAAATAAATAAATAATGGATATCCGCAGTAGAACTAGAGTGACCGACATAGCCCAACGGATTAGTAAGCTGAAGTGGCAATGGGCCGGCCATATAGCTCGAAGAACCGACAACCGATGGGGAAGAAAGGTTCTCGAGTGGCAGCCTGGTACCGGCAGGCGAAGTGTAGGGCGATCCCCACTAGATAGAGTGACGACAATAATATATATATATATATATATATATATATATATATATATATATATATATATATATTGTCATTTATCGAATTTAAAGCGTTTAAATATATATAAATATATATATATATATATACGCTTGGCAGGCGGGTTGGCAAGAGCAGTTTTATGTTATTTTCACTTGTTACCAACAACACGCTGTTGCCTCTTTCCTGTTTAATTTTCCTTTGTCATCTCTTACGACGCCCTCGGTATAACATTCTCCTATGCCACCACTACAGGGCGATTTAATAGAAAATTGCTCAAAGCTAATGTTGCTTATAATACTGTTTGTTATTTATGATATCCATACGAATCTGTTCAGCCTGTCCATTGTCTATAATTCTATTTTAACAATTTCAATACAACATTGTTGTTATGTAGCAGAGCGTGAAGACGGTTCACGCAAAGCCCTACTAGTTTTCAGGTCACTTACTTGTAGTTTGTATTGAGCCGTTACGAAAGAGAGACAAGGACTAAGCGCAATTTTTAGAGTACGCGGGCATCCTGGGTGCGACCTTCGTCGGCACCAACGAAATTGTAAATTGTAATTTTAAACTTTGTTTTATAGTGTGTGACGGTAAAGGAAAATACAAGTACAATATCCCAAGGATAAGAAAAGTCCGCAAATGAACACTAAAATAGCGTGGGGGACATTCCATTATACTTTCAGAAATAAAAAGGGGCCTGTATCCAGTTGTGGGCCGTAATAAACGCTATTACTCTACTGCCAAAGCTCTAAAATCAAATTAGTGTCCTTATATGAAATGAAAATTATATACATAACTAAACCTGGAACGTCGTGAAAATCATTGATTAAGGTCATGTTCAAAAAATCATATAGATTCCTTACTATACTCAGTAGTTTGTTAATGTTAGAAGGTTGTACATTTTAAATTTGTACTATTTTCAATGACTGCAAAAGTAATAAAAGACAAGGCATCTTTGATTTAAATTATGACTTAATTCAATTTAACGTCACCAATTTAAAAGACCGGCTTGTTATTTATACAAGGAGTCAACAAAGTGTTAAATATTTTTTCATTAATCTTTTATGAGCTCAAAAAGACACAGTCACAGAATGGCTCTTTAAACTTTAGTATGACAAGGTCAAGTATTATTCCATTATGCATTATAGCCTTTAAACGTTTTCTGCCAAATATAGACCTCCCCATATATTGTGCCATTATTAGAAGTAGCTGAATTATTTTTTTATACATACTTGTGCTCACTGCACGCACAAATATATATTCACTTAAAAGGATGCCCAACTCTCATACCTACGTAATGTTTGATATTTTTAAGGAAATGGACCTTTTTTAAATTATTATTTTAAAATAAACTTATACTACATACGTACTTTTTAAGATATACAAGCAAGGATTTTCAGAGCAGTGAAACCTAAACAGTAAAGAATTTAAAAAGACATCAGTATGTTGGAATCATTGTACGTATTTTACTGTACTATGTCGTGAGATGAGAAGAAATAATACTGGAAATGAGAAAAGATATTACATAATATAAACGGTCATAGATAAGAGACACATAACCCTCTCTGAAGATTACTTCATTCACCTTTCAAAACACAACTTTACATTTTAAACCAAGATATATAAGTAAACCTTAAGCAATTGCTGCATTTTATTTTAAGTGAATTAGATTGATCGCAGTGGTAATAAAAAGTCTAGAGAGATCTAAACATTTGCTCTGCATATAAAAAGGTTCTGTACGAAAATAACTTGTTTTACATGTAAAAGGTATTTGTGTCTATGTCCTATTATTACCTCACCAAGATTGGAAAAAATGCATATTATAATTAACATTATGAAAATATTTATCTATATGTAGGTTTATATATATATATATATATATATATATATATATATATATATATATATATATATATATATATATATATATATATATATAAATTATATAATAGAAAAGAAATATCCCAAACTACTTAACTGATTTCAATGAAATTTTCACACTGTGTGCAGTTAGGTCCAAATTGAGAGATAAGATAGTTTTTATCTTGATGAGTGACACAGTGTGTGCGCGTGTGTGCGCGTGTGTGCGTGTGTGTGCGCATGTGTGCGCGTGTGTGCACGTGTGTGCGCGTGTGTGCGCGTGTGTGCGCGTGTGTGCACGTGTGTGCGAGTGTGTGCGCGTGTGTGCGCGTGTGTGTGCGTGTGAGCGCGCGTGTGTGCGCGTGTTTGCGCGTGTGTGCGCGTGTTTGCGCATGTGTGCGCGTGTGTGCGCGTGTGTGCGCGTGCGTGAGTGCGTGTGTGTGAGCAAGTGTGCGCGTGTGTGCGCGTGTGTGCGCGTATGAGCGCGCGTGTGCGCGCGTGTGCGAGCGTGTGCGTGCGTGTGCGTGCGAGTGCGTGCGTGCGTGCGCGTGCGCATGCGCGTGTGCATGCGTGTGCGTGTGCATGTGCGTGTGCGTGTGCGTGTGCGTGTGCATGTTCGTACGTGTGCGTGCGTGCGTGCGTGCGTGCGTACGTTCGTGCCTGTGTGCGTGCGTGCGTGCGTGCGTACGTGCGTGCGTGCGTGTGTGCGTGCGTGCGTTCGTGCGTGCGTGCGTGCGTGCCTGATGCGTGCGTGCGTGCGTGCGTGAGGGCGTGCGTGCGTGCGTGCGTGCTTGCGCGCGTGCGTGCGTGCGTGCGTGCGGGCGTGTGTGTGTGTGTGTGTGTGTGTGTGTGTGTGTGTGTGTGTGTGTGTGTGTGTGTGTGTGTGTGTGTGTGTTTATAATGCAAATATAATACCTATGAAGCATTTTTAGAAATCTTATGTACAGCAGTGGACTTTTTATAGGCTATAACGGTTACGGTTATCTTTATAATATAAAAGGTTATGTAATGGAGCCGTTATTCCAAACTTTGACATATATCCATTTTTGAAGGTTGTAGTGTAATAAATATATGTGTCTGATATACGTATTGAATTATTATTTACGTATGCATGTTCGTAACTAAATTTTGAAAAAAAAAATTTTCGGGACCGATAGTACTGAGATCCGATTTAAGACCAACCTTCAAGAGAAGAGCCTACTACTCTTTTTAGAAAGCTGGCAGCAAGCATTTTTATATGAAAAAATGTGTTTTTGTTTTAAATATTTTATAAGAGGCAAAACAGCATGCAGCTCACCTGATGAAAAGGGCCCAAGAGCAAGAGCAATATCAAAGAAATTGCAGATGTGTTGCCTGCCTTTTTAAAAAGATTACGCTCATTTCTTGAAGGTTCTTAAGTGGTATCGGTCCGGAAAATTCGCTGGTGGTAGTCGATTCCACAAAGAAGTTGTGCCAGTACTTCAGACTGTGATTAGACTTAGATGCTTAGTTATGAAATTAGATCCTGATTAATATCTCGTTAAAATTGGTCCAGCAGTTAGTGTTATAAGTAAAATAACTGAATAATAATAATTGGAAAAAAGTTAATCATTTAGTTTGCTATTTTTCTTTTTATATTCCTGGTCTCTTGTTTATTGTCAGTTCTTAGTGAGAAACTTACATTATAAATTTCCCAAGTGGCATCCATTTTTTAAGATTATTACTGTATAAAAGTTAAGAAAAATTAACATTTACCAAAAGTGACTTAACGTGATTTAATATTTTGTTTATGCACCTTCAAACTTGAATTTATTAAACCAATGACAATGCACGCTTGACCAATTTTCACAACAACGACTTCTTACCAATTCATGAAATGTTGGCAGTGAAGAACAAAATATCGGCAACTTCGTTTTTAGGCGTATGTGGGAGCATCTTCCTGTTTTCGACGTAGCAATTCGATCAGCTCGAATTCAGAACTGTCTGTTACTAATTTCATTTAAGTAAACTAATAATAAGTTATGACCGATAGACTATGTAGTCATCCAATTAAATTAAAACGATTTAATATATTTAAATTATGCGCATTAGATAATTTTAAATAACAGACAGAATATTAAACTTGAAGTAAAAAGTTTTTTTTTTTCTTTGATATGTCTATTAAGTGAATTGTAAATATTAATAAAATGAAAAATAGTTTAAAATTAGGAATTATTAATATTTTATTATAATTTGATACCCCGTTAAAATATAATTTTCGTGATATAGCTCATTTGATTAAATAAAAAGTCTAAAATATACTTCAGTCTCACGAATTTGAACGAAATTATAACGCACAGCTGTTGATGCCATTAGCAGTTCCGCATATTGTTCGAAAAATGGGGAATCATTAGTCTTCTATTCTACTTTGGTCTTATATTTGTTACGTACAAAAGTATCTTGTATATAGACTTCATTTTTTTTCATATTCTTATATAAGCAAAAGGCACTGATATTTATTTATCAACCAATAAAATTACTAATCCTAGCTGACTTTGAATTCTTAAGTTCCTAACTAAGCAAAACCCAAGAAGATAATCCCTAATCCCTTGGGTGTCGTAAGATATGAGAAATGCCAAGAAGATATATAGCATCGCTTTTACGCCAAGCGTAAACTGGCGAAGGAAAACTGCCAATGGACAGTATATTTAAATACTTGAGACATCTGGTACTGCAATCGTCAATCCGTCTACACCAACACAGTTAGCCTACCACTACCTAGCAAGGTATAATATAAATGGCGGCAATAAGAGTCATGATTTATACTTACTGATCAGTCTACGATATGTATACTGTGGTAAAATAATAATAATACTATTCACACAGCGACGATTTAACGACAGATAAAGAAGAAAGCGCGGGAAAATTTTTCTCGAGTGGTGGCTAACCACCAAATGTAAAAAAAGACGGGAAAAGTTCTCAAGTGGTCAAGGCAAGTGACGCTTTTCTAGATGGAATGATGATCTAATGTAACATGCAGCAAGTTCATGGATGTTGGTGTATCTGAACCGTGCTTAGTGGTAACCTATGTGGAAGACTTATGTTCAGCAGCGGACAAGTATAATGAGTTATAATGATGAAGACGAAAATGACTTGTATACTGTGGAATTCAACGAAAGTTTTTAAGGTAACGTATTTTATAATGCTTTGTTTTTATTACAAAATATTAAAAAAAGTCACAATTTAACTGTAATGGAGCTATTTTTATAATTATCGTCTAAAAGTTATATGTTTATGTAATATCTATTTTTTTACTATCTACATATTATGTTTAGGTTCTAAAGGAATTTATTTTTAATTTACATTTTCCGGAATCATTTGCTGCTCTTCCTTATAACAAGGCAGATAAACTCAAAGCCCGTACATTTCACGTTTAAATCTGCATTTGGACAGAATCCACTGTTAATCGGATCAATTAAGATTCGCTATCGGGACCGGACTGGGCGATTTAATAAATTTTTACTTTAGGGACGCTTAAATGAACACAAATATTATCTAATTATTTCAGGATAGCAATTAAATATTTGTAATTCTTATGACAACTAGTTTTTGAAAACAAAACTTAGTTAGGATTGGTAAAATCTACCTAAGTTTATCTCATAACATTATAATTTGACGATATATAAAATTAAAATAAAACGTTTTGTTTGTTGCCGTCAAAATTAAAATTTTATTTATCAGTTAGTTATTTGTTAAAGTGAGACCAGAAAACTACTTTAAAATAAAAAAGTTACACACATACACACTCACTAAGCTTTTCTCGTGTATCGTGGGTGCATTTAACGTAATAAGAAATTGCATCCAGACCAAAAAAAATATTTGTAGGCCACACAAGTACATATTCAACTGCTGCGCCACCGCTCATCAAGGTTGTAGCATTTTTAACTTGTTTGAACCTCTGTAAATCTTCTGAAATTAAATTATTGCGAAAAAGCAAAATAATTTTAAAAATATGAATCATAATAATTGGTTTGCAAGAAACATACGAGTAACAATGATACGAACTGTTTAAACGTGTACTTTTCTGAAATTTTATAATATAACCGAGTAAATGTTATTCGTAAATCAAATGCACAGGGCTCTGCCCCTACCCACGAAAATTTCTTTTCTCGCGGGTAGGTGCACAAAGAGTAAAAACATATTTTTTGGGTCTTATTTTAATAAATAATTAATATAGTCTGAAAGAAGATGTAGTGACAAAAATTGAGAAAGTTATGCTAAGATGGTTTGGCTATGTCGAGAGAATGAATGAAGAACGATTGACGAAAAAGGTGTATAAGACGAGTGTGAATGAAATTGTTGGAAAGGGTAGACCTACGCGGACATTCAAAGACCAAATCAGGGACGTCTTAAAAAAGGCCAGGTCAAGAGTACCCTAAACCGTAGAGCATGTATGAAGGGAATAATGAAAGTGGACGAAGCGAAACAAGTATGTAAGGATCGTAGCAAGTGGAAAGAAGTGGTCTCTGCCTACCCCTACGGGAAAGAGGCGTAATTATATGTATGTATTTACTATTTACTCTTTACAATATTTTTCAATAAAATCCATTAAAATTTACTGATCTTAAATCTTGGCTATTATCCCATAGCAAATACATTAATTTACACCACATCTGCTGCAAATACTATTCTTCAGTACTATACTTCAACACTGTATTATGGCTGGAAGACGAAATCTTGTAAAAACTAATCAGAAATTTGACGTAAATACTTAAAAAAAATGTAAGATTACATGTGCTCGTTTCAAGCCAGGTTGGAAAGTTCTCAACCTACTATCACTTCTCTCACCAATGATTTTATCATGTTCAAAGAAATTGATTATCATGTTCAGTCTTGCGCTTGCATCCAGCCATAACGCACGCGTCATTACAGAGTGTAATTATCAGTTCAAACGACAAATTGGTCGTTGTGTCGTAATGTCGGATACGTTGAAATGTTCCGTGTGTAATATCGTCATTGAAATATTGTTATGTTACATTGAGAACAAAATATCAATGATGGATGAGGAATCAATGCTGTTTTTGTGTTCTTCGGCGTTTACCAGTGCAGAGATTTAAAAATGGAAATCGTTGTTTTTTGATGCTATACCATCGGATAAGCGAAAAATACAACGTAAGCGAGAGGGAAAGGAAAAACGTGATCTGCAGGATATTATTCAGCTTTTTAAAACTACAGAACCTGATCTGATTCCTGTCTTTGTTGTAAGGGAGTTAGAAAAGTTACCACCAATAACCGTTGATTATTTTGACTGTACAAAATTACTAAAGGATATTGCAAAATTACGGTTCAATATAGACTGAATAAAGTTGACGTACACTCCGCTTGAGTAGCATAAAGAGCTTGTAAATAAAGTGTTGGCAATGAAGGACATTCATCCGCCGAGTATGTGTAATGTGAACACGAAACTGAGTGCTTGGTGCCTAAATAGTGGACCAATAGGTATGTTCGCTATACATGACTCCCCTTTAGATGGGTCTAATGAGATGAAGAACACAAATACAATATTGTCACTTATACCAGACGACATTCGGATCCAATATAAAAACGCGTTCCGGGTGCTGATGGGGCTGTCCTGTCGCTGCAGCGCATCAGCGATGTTTGCTCAAGCTCATGTAGATTTTTTTAACGCAACTATGCGTAAAAGAGCTGCATCTCTGGTGCGCAGGGTTAGGGCCAGCCCCAACGGTATTCTAAAATGTTAAGTGACAGAGTATACTGTCCCTATCTGCAACACTGTTGTAGGATGCATTTGCCCAGCAACTAATTATAAATATATAATAATAATAATAATTTTAATGTATTTATCCAATGTTAATATAAAAATAGAGTATATAATTAAAATTTTAAAATAATCATAATTATGAAAAAGTTAATGCTATAATGAGTCCTAGATACTTGAAATTAAATAAATAAATAATGAAAAATAAAGAGATTCTGAAGACTGCCCTGGAGATATTAAAAAAGCAAGTTCAGTCCCTTTCGCTATTGACTGATGATATTGACAAAAGGAGCGGGTCAAAGTTTTTTTTTATTCCGGGTACATGAAGAGTCTGATTCAGAAAAAAGCATTAACACTGTTGTAAATCTAGTGACATTAAAATTAAAAATACAATAACACTATGTACTATAGTCAAAATCTTACGGTTATTCAGATAGTGGAATAACTGGAAACTAATTTTATGTTAGTGAAAACATAACTTATTTCTCAAATGACAATCTCACCAGCATGAGTTAAAATAATATGTTAACAGACGGACGAGGTTCTTACGACCGACTAACAGCGTGATGAATGCGGCCACACCTTTGAAGTAATGCTTACCAACTTAGGCACTGATGGCCATTGGTCATAGTAACTGAATCTATACCTAGGCCAACAAGAACTTTGACATAAAGTTAAAGAAATAGAATAGAATTTAAATGCGTTTGTAATTTTACCCTACAAAAACCAAACAAATAGAGGCAAACGGGTATGCGGTTCACCTGATGGGAAGTGACTACCGCGGACCATGAACAACCGCAATACCAGGAGAATTTCAAATGCGTTGCCGGCCTTTTAGAAATGAGTAAGTTCATTACAATTGCGATTTGGCAGTGCAATAAATGCGAGCAATTTTCGGGATTAAACGGATACGGAAGACGTATAACGGATCTGTGAACAACGTGCCTCAAGTGTGAAGATATTTGAGCGACAGTGCTGCGGGCGGTGAGGGTAGAATATCGAAAGATATTATTTAAGACGTTCCACCTGCTACGCCACGTGATATAACACCTGATGCAATTTTCTACTGCATTTTTTGCCAGATCGGAGACAATATTAGTTTACCACTGTTGTAGTACTATAACAATTTTTTACACAATAGGATTTCTTCTATATCATGAAGGCAGATTACATGCGTAAATTGCAGAAAGACAAACATCCAGACCCAATTATATAAAGACCATACAAATACTTATTTCTTGTGGGATTCGAACACATATCCCTTAGTGCTAAACCTTATTTGCCACAGTTAACCACATGTTTGTATATTATGTAAAAAGGAAAGAAAATCTTAAATAATAGTAATCTACATCTTAAGCGACCTCTGCAAATCCACTTTTGATTATGACTCTTTTTAAATTGTAGGGCTATAAAATTAAACTGATAAGAGTGACTAACGAGTACACAGTCCTCTTCAAGCTACGTGGATGCTGTGGCCAATAGGTCTACACCAGTTTTCAATTTATAATCAAAATGCAGATGCATGGTCTCTGGGGATCTAAGGACTAATATAGGATGCCTCGTTTCCAGTAAAAATGGTTTCCGGTTCTCTGCACTCACGATACGAAACACATCAGAATTAATCTGCTATTTCGCGCTGGTATTTTTTTTAGAGCGCGGTCCTTGCTCGGTCGAATCAAACCTTTCGTATTATAACAATAACATAGCCGAAGCGTGGCTTTACCACGAGAATAGAATAGAATAGAATAATTTTTTATTCAATATAGATGACATGTGTAATTCTTATTGAAAGTCATTTTTTATTTTACCACTGATTTGAAAAAAAAACTCTGTCCTGGGAAGAACCAGCAAGAAACCCAGCGGGACTTTTTTAAAGCAAATTTTACAATAAAGGTTGTACAAACTATATAAGTACAAAATTTATTTTAGAAACAGCTTGGAAGCGATCACCTCATTCCCAGGGGTTATTATCAACCATGTATTCATTTATACTATAATAACCCTTTTCATACAGTTTCAACTTAACAAAACATTTAAACTTGCTAATAGAGAGAGCCTGTACACTTTCCGGGACCTTGTTGTAATAGCGTATACATTGCCCCAAGAATGAATTACTGACTCTGTGGAGTCGAGAAACTGGTATCACTAGCTTGTGTTTGTTCCTAGTGTTTACAGAATCTATATCACTTTTTTTTAATAAAACTACCTTTGTTTTTGTGAACATACATTAAATTTTCGTAAATATACTGAGAGGCCAAAATTAATATATTTATTTCTTTAAATTTATCTCTAAGAGGCTCTCTCGGTTTTAGGTTGTAAATAGCTCTAATGGCCCTCTTCTGTAAAACAAAAATAGTTTCTGAATCAGCCGCATTTCCCCATAGCAAAATCCCATAAGACATTATGCTATGGAAATAACTGAAATAAACTAATCTAATAGGTTGTTCGGAAAGTCATTTCGTTTTTTTTTGTGGAAATAAAGGACAGTTTTCGTATAACAAACAAATACTTTATTAAATTATATATTGACCATTCTGGTCCAACACCTTTTGCCATCTTTCTGGTAGTAGCATAATTCAACGCTCATAAAATTTTTGGTATTTGCGGGCAAAAAACTGATCGAGGAGGTTTTTGACCTCCTCATTTGAGGTGAAGGTTTTACCATCTAAAAAATTTTGAAGTGACCGGAACAAATAATAATCTGATGGTGCCAGGTCTGAAGAATATGGTGGGTGTAGCATTGCATCCCATTCAAGCTGTAAAAAAAAGCTTTTGGCGAGTGACCAAACTTGTGTGAGGTCTCACGTTGTCTTGGTGAAATTCTACACCTTTCCTGTTGATTAGTTCTGACCTTTTCTGTTGAAGTGCATCATTCAGTTTGTCCAGCTGATGACAGTAGACTTCCGAATTAATCGTTGTGTTATCCGGTAAAAGCTCAAAAAAAAACGATTTCTTTAAAATCCCACCAAACAGACAGCATCACCTTTTTTTGGTGAATATCGGCTTTGGAAATGGTTTTAGCCGGTTCATATTTTTTGCTCCATGACCTCTTGCGTTTGACGTTGTTGTATACAACCCATTTTTCGTCCCCAGTGATGATGCGCTTCAAAAACGGATAATTTTCGTGACGTTTGAGAAGTGAATCGCAGACGTCAATGCGGCGACACAGATTTCTCTCTGTGTACATCGAGCTTCGAGGATAATCCCAGGCCTTTCAAGTGGTCATAAACTGATGAATTTGATAAATTTAACCTTAATCCGATCTCACGTGTTGTTATTCGCCGGTTCACATCAACTAATGCCTTTATCGCGTCTTTATCAGCTTCAATCCTCTGTCGGGAAAAAACGAAATGACTTTCCGAACAACCCAATAGCTGTCTCGACACTAGTGAGACCTCTAATCTTTTTAGCATAGGCTGCAGAACTTAGTCTGCTTGCTAGTTTGGATATATGGGGCCCCACTGAAGCTTTGCGTCGAGAGTGATGAGAGAAAAACAGTGGATTCAACAGGGCTCATTTCTTCCCTATTTAAAAACACATTGGTACTCAGATTTTTAACATTCGTTGTTGTAAATTTAATACATTTAGTTTTATTTCCGTTTAAATGTAGATTATTGACGTTAAATCAATGCACTAATTTTAATATAGCATTATACACTTCGTCACATTTAAATGATTGACGTTCAAGTTTAAAAATCAAGGAAGTATCATCAGCAAATAATACTATATCATGATTATCCTCTACAAGAGAAGGTAAGTCATTAACATACACTAGAAATAGGAATGGGCGGAGAATCGAGCCCTGAGGGACACCCATTAGTACAGGTGAGCCGGAAGAACTTTTAACATTGATAATAACTTTCTGCATTCTATTACTTAAATATGAAATAATAAGTTTAAGCGCTATGTTCTTGACACCATAGTACTGTAGCTTCCTGATTAATGTCTCATGGTGAACGCAGTCGAAGGCCTTGGAAAGGTCACAAAATATACCCAAAGCATCCTCTGAATTTATCCATGCACAAAAAATATGTTTAATAAGCTCAACTCCAGCGTCAGTTGTCGAGCGACCCCTTGTAAAACCGAATTAATTTCTATGTAGCAATTTATTAATATAAAAGAAACTTAACATCTGATCTAAAATTATTTTTTCAAAAATTTTTCTAATGAGTGGTAGTACAGAAATTGGTCTAAAATTGGCGGGATCTAATGTAATACCAGATTTAAATAAAGGTATGATTTTACTATGTTTCATTAAATCAGGAAACACACCAGATTCGACGCTTGTATTAAATATAGTGCCTAGATAAGGTGCTATTATATCTATTATAGATAAAATAACTTTAACGGAAATTCCCCATAAATCTGCCGTTTTCTTAACATCAATAGTTTTAAAATATTTAACGATATCTTTTGGCAGTACTCTATGGAATTTAAAAGTATTTAAACAAGCCTTTACATTTTGTTTTAGCAATGATTCGGCGACAGTAGGAGAAGAGTTTAATGATTTAGTTGTCAAAAAAGGGACATCAGTAAAATGTTTCTCAAAGGCCATAGCAACTTCTTGATCAGATCGGATTAAATTATTGTTAATATTCAATTGAAAATCCGAGTTGCGCGGTTTCACCTTGCCCGTTTTACTATTTATTATTCTCCAGGTCATTTTAATTTTGTTAGATGCAGTTCTAATTTTGTTGCTTAAATGTAAAGCCTTAGCTGTGGGGCACACTTTTCTAAATATTTTGGAATATGTTTTTACATAATCTCTAAATATAACACTTCTATTATATGATCTCTCATTATAAAGCTCGTATAAATTTCGCCTACTCTTATAAATTCCTACTGTCGCCCATTCAATAAATGATTTACGACTGTTAGAAGAGGAAGTATGAGAAGTAAATATCCTACTAAATTCAAAAGTTATAATTTTAAATAACGTACCATACGAATAATTAGCACTGTTTTTAAATGAAAGTGATGGAAGTCTTTTTATTATATTACTTCTAAACCTCTCCAAGCGATGTTCATTCATTGGAACAAACACAACTTTCTTATTTTTCTGTTTCTTGTGTATGTAAAGCAATGATAACAACTGTCCACAGTGATCTGAACTTAAATTTTGAATAATTGATTTATGCAAGGGCTTAACATCTGTAAAAATATTATCTATACAGGTCGCACTAGGCCCAGCAATACGTGTTGGTTCTAAGAATAAATTAACAAGATTATACGATTTAAACAATGAGCTAAACTTAATACTAATGGAAGAAGTTTCAAGGAGATTGATGTTAAAGTCTCCACATATTAAAACATACTTGTTCTGTTTACTAAGTTTGAGCAAAACTTCTTCCACAATCCTTTCAAAATTGTCATAAGTAGCACATGGGGTCTGTAAACACTTACAAAAATGAGGTGCTCGAGCTCGATACAAGCCATTTCTACAGTTCGCTCAACAGAGAGGCTCACTATATCCTTACGTTCTTTATATAATAATGATTTATCTGCTAGTATTAAGAAGCCACCACGTAAACCTTTTTCTCTATTGAAGAAACTAACCACCTGGTGATTTCTGAAATTAAACATGAAATTATAATCTTATAGCCAATGTTCAGTAATACAAAGGATATGTATGTTGTTACCTATTTAAAAACAATTCAACTTCTAATTCTTTGCCCATTATGCCTTGTATATTTTGATGCACCAGGTGTAAACAATTTTTATTACTTATTTGTTGGCTGCATTCAAAGTTAATTAAACTCTTATTATTGCTAGAGATTGCCTATATTGTCGTATTTACTAATTTAAATTAGTTGGAACTGATTCCAAATTAATTGTCAAATAATTATCCTGCCCAATAAAAGCAGTCTTGGTAGCCAAAAACTTGGCTGAATTAAAAAGTAAATAATAAGATAGCACATTTGCTATCAGTCTTAAATTATATTTGGATAGGTAATACCTATCTTTTGTCCAAAACTTTTTTATTAATTTAGTTATATCAACTAAATGAAATTTGTCATTATTATAATTACAATTATAATAATGACAAATTTCATTTAGTTTTTCTTTTTTATTATCGTAGTTTTTAATATTGTAGATAAAATTAAGTATTATGTAAAATATTACAATTATATGTCAAATTTCAATTATTGTTACATACAAAATTATTCATTAATTTGTATATTTAAATTATGTCTTAGATTATTTTCCTGTGGCAATCCCTGTATGTAAGGCAGTGTGAAGAAGAAAATTTTGTGTACACCTAAGTTATTAAGTTGCTCAATAAATCTTAATAACTGTTTGTTGTTTACACTGCCTATTCTACCAACAAAAATTATTATTGTACTATTTGGACAAAATTTAGTAACTATAATTTTATTTAGGATGTCACTAAAAGATGCTCCAGGCATGCAGCAATTTGTAATTTTTTGTCCCTTTAAAGAGTAATTTAAAGTTATTCCTAGATTTTTTCCTATGTCATCGCTATACACAATTATATTATTTTTGTTAATATTTAAGACATTTTTATTTTAAGCTCCTCTGCTATGGCACTGTCATATAATTTTGGTGGTGTTATAATATTATCAGCACACACCGACTCTAAAGAAGCTGGTATTGAATGCTGACACTCACATTGATGTTTAACTAAGGAGTCAAAACGCTCCTCATTGTATTTACATGTCTTTACCAGATTATCTATAGCCAGTATGTGTTCTTTTATTTCGTTTTGGGCTGATTTATATTTATTGGATACAGTTTGAAGGGAATTTGTAAGAGATAATATTTCTGATTTAAGGCACTCTACGTCAGTCTCATAACATTTTCTTATGTTATCCACCTCATTTGAATACAACTAAAGTTCATATATCAATGCTTGCTTTTGTTTACATAAATTAACATAATTTTTGATATTAATCTTATTTTTTATTAATTTTTGTACTTTTCTTATGTATTTATTAACTTTTATATACTTCTTCAATTTGGTTTTACTGCAATTAATCCTCACTGAGTTTCCTGAAGTAAACAAAAGAAAGAAAAACAATATATTTGACTGGTGACGACTCTTCCGTCACCAGTGAAATATATTGTTGCAGATTGCTGTAAAATTCTTGAAGTATATCATTGCACAAGCTCAGAGAACAGGCTTTGAGTCTGGGAGGTGTTAAGATTATCTATATATGTTTTAAATTGTATTATTTGCTAATGAGCAAATAATACAATTTATATTTAAAACATATATATATATATTTTCTACTGTGGTAGAGCCACGTGGGGGCTTTTGCTGTCGCACGGATGGGCCGGCTCGAACCGGGGTGGTACCACGACCTCACAGAATACCAGCGTGAAGGTTTACGTCTGCGTTTCGCTTGGTGAGTACAGGTGGCCGGAGGCCCTTTTTACTGGAAATGAGGCATTCCATCTTAGTCCTCACGGGTGACAACGCATCTGCATTTTGATTTGTAATAGAGGATAGATGTAGATGTCTATGGGCCGCAGCAACCACATAGCATCAGGTGGACTGTGTGCTCGTTTGTCACCCTTATCCTATAAAAAAAATTAGCCTCATTCGACTGTAACTTCAATGCAGCAATGAACCTGAGAGCTTCCTCATATTCCTTGCTGCATCGGTCAAACTCATTAACCATTCCCTGTAGCTGATCTCTTTCTTTTATAACACTTGTTTATTCTATATCTAACTTAACCATATCACATTTATATTGTGGGTTTTTGGCAATTATGCTAACTATTTCTTTTTCATTATCATCCCTTTCCTTAAACAACAGTTCATACTGCTCCCTGGACGCCTTAAGTTCTTGGAGCGCAAGCTGGAGTTGGTTCTCCATCTGGCGCGTCTTGGCATTGCGAGTATTCATTTTACTATTTATTATAAATAATAAAAGAGAACAAAGATCGAAAGCAGAAGGAGCAGAGTAAGCTAATATCGAGTTGTTGTTGTTTTTTTTTATTTTTTATTTACAAGTCTCAAATCAAATTAGTAATAGAATAGATCTTTAAAATTGTAAAAGGAATGATATTAAATAAGAATTACAATAATTTAAAACAATGTTCGTAACCTGTCACCTTTTTGTTTCAACACCAAAATGTTGTTATAACATTTATGTACCGACTTTCATAAATATTAAATACAAAGCGGCAGTAATTATTAACTATAACATAAAATTGAGATGGATATAATGAATTTACAATATTTAAATTATTAAAATTTATCGGGACCAATTACTTTTACAACATATCACCAGGGTTGCCACAGCAAAAAAAAAGTAAACGTAAAATAATGTTACGCAAGTAACACTACTTCTCATAACTAGAATTGAAACTGGTTATTTTAGAGCGTGAATGTCGTTTTTATTCATACATTAGGGCCTCGTTCGTTAATTACTGTGATTGGCACTTAAAGAAAAATGTTTTCCATTTCCGCCTTACTGAGGTCTCGGTAGCTCAGACTAAACACCTGAGTTCCTACTCATCGTCAACATTGAACAACGACAAAAAAAAATATTGACAAATCCGTAGCACAGTGGTTGTTGCGCTATAGTGCAGCGGGATCAAATCCCGCACGGATCAACCGTTCGTATGGTTTACAAGTAATTGTTGCGAGTTTAGATGTTTTGCCTTGTGCAATATTTGTATTTAAACAACCTACATAATACAGGAAATAATCTTACTGTGGAGATAATAATATTTTGGCAAAACAAGAAAAAATGTTGCTTTACCACATGCTCGACGATTATGAGAAATATATTGGAGCAGCGCTGCGGACTTACTGTTCTATAATCCTCTCATAAATAAAATCTAAACCCAGTAGTTTTACCTATCTATGCTATATAATTTTATTTTACTTTACCTCTTATATAATTGTAATAATATCATCCAGACCGAATTTCAATCAAGGCCGCAAGTCCTAACGGAAACTTGCCATATGCTCTGGACAGGATTAAAGTGCACGAGTTTGTATGCAAGCACATGTACACCATCTATTGTGTCACTTTCATAGTCCAATGGGTTAGCAATCCAACATGACCGAACAAAGATCAGACGCAGGAACAACGGCTCATGTCTCCGGGCTACTTTCTGAAAATACTTAACGGAAAAACCCAGTACTTACCAGTAACTGATTTTGGCCTGACAAACACAGCACTTCGAAACCAGGACCATATTATGCAAACAAACACATCAAAACACATTATTGTATACACATTCCTATACACATCATTTTATACTATACATATAAAGCAATTACGATAATATAGCATTGTTAGAAGTTTCAAATAAACGAACAGAAATTTCTGAGAAAGTGAACTGTTACTTCCACACAAATTGAGCTGTTAAATTAATTAATGATTCTGCCACAACTCCTTGCAACTCGTTACGTGGAGCTATAAATAACGTGGCGAATGCTTTTCGCTATTTTTCTTCTTCCCTAAACTTTTTATTGGTTTCACTGAAGTTTTGCTTTTAAGATTTTCAAGATTTTTTTTTTAGAAATTTTAATCATTTATTTCCTTACAACATCAATATTGCTTTTGCTTTCATCATAAAATGCTTAATGCAGCATTACAATACGCTAAAATACACCGGTTTGTATCCTAACGAAAGCAATAAAATTATTAATTACGATTTATGTGCTGACCGTAAAAATATGCAGTATCGTCCCGTGGGTCACATAAGAGGCGACAGAAGGAAACTAAAACAGAAGAAGGGCATCAGCATCTTTCTGATAATAACTAAAAATATTAAAAAGTGCAGTTGGCAACCCGCCTGCCAAGCGTGGCATCTATAACAAAATCCTTCCTATGAGGCAATCTATAGGGCGGACCTTTGTAAAGCAGTCAACTTTTGTTGGCTGTTGTAATAGCATGGATGAGACATCGTAAATCTAAGAAATAAAAAAAATTCGAAGACATGTGAAGTCCATCCATGCCCTTGAACGGAAAAGCTGACTTATTGCACCGTAACCTCACGGAAATGTGAGGATGCCCTAATGTGGGACGTATTTAGTCTGTAAATTTATGTATATTGCAAGAAATAATATAGTAAAACGCTATGAACTTAACTCAGAAGGAAAATAATGTTTATACACAGACACTGGAGTGGAGTGCATTTATAAAAAAAAATAGTTTCTGTATAAAACTAAATTATACACTTGCCCATTTTCAATATGTCACTGCAGCATAAATTTCTTTTCTCACTCTTTATTCATTCATTCTTTTCACATATCCAAAGCATCAAATATATGAACTACGTGCACAATTGTTGGCAACATCGCGGCAATAGTGTGAAGTTGCTGCGTAATGTTAAAATGTTGGCCACAACACGGTAGGCGAGTGAAGTTGCTGACTCTGGGGAAGCAAGAAATAAGACGAGAAGAAACACTTTCGCTTCGGCGGCCGAACGTGCTAGTAGCCTTAAGTCTCGTAAAGAACATAATCATTGTATAGTAATTACGCTATTAAATATTTGTATCACGTAGAGTCAGTGTCTAATTATCTACCTCAGTATAATATAAAGTTTATATCAGAAGTGGGATTAGAAACAATAAAAAAATTGGTAGGAAAAGAAAATATGGCATAAACGCAAGCACAGGAAAACACGTGTAAGATCATCATCCAGCAGCAGCAGTGGCTCGAAAACACCACCGCTGTCTCCCCAGACCCGAAAGAGAATGAAGGTTTAAAATGAAAACTCCACCGAAACTGTAAGTACAAGCCACACAGCGCTTCATAGTATGATACCTGAATTTGATCCGTTAAATGATTATATTGTAACATGGCTTAATGTAATAGAATCTTTTGCGTCAACTTTCTCTTGGTACGATAGTACAATCCGTTATCAAGCATTAAATAAGCTCAAAGGTTCGGCTAAAGTTTGGTACGAATCGCTATTACGTAGTGATAATTCCTGGACAACTTGGGCGTGGAAAGAATGGAAGGAAAAATTTTTAGTAACGTTCAGGGTAAAAAGAAATATCATAGAATTATTACGCATGGAATATTAGTACGCGCACCGAAATTGAAGCAAGTAAAACTAACGCGAAACCGCGTTAGTTGACTCAGCGACGCGTCAGTGCGCAACGTCACGTCTTACGGAGAAGAGCTCGCGAAGAATTGTAAAAATTACCGTTTGTGTTGTAAACTATTGTCACAACGGTGATGATAAACATAAAAGAGGTGATGGTATTACAATTCACATATAAATTTATACATTTAATTGATTATAAGTACGTAAAACTAAAAAAATACTTACCTAAGCTCTCATAATACAAATGTTGCTATTTGTGGGGAAAAAATCACAATTTTCTTTTAAAGATATTTATTTTCTATTTTTGTTTAAAACGTTTAATCGCAACGCTCTGTGTAAAACTCAAATGTTTATATATATACCTACTTCTCTAAGTGTTAACATTATATTAACAATGGGTGCCTATTTAAAACTAATACGGAGTGATCAGCTAATCGCGATTCGTCGACGCCATTTTAACGCAACTATTTTATTTTAATTGCTTTGTTTATTGACTAAGGCTAAGTTTTAGAGTATAGAATAAAAACTTTTTTATTTACAACATCAAGAGATTATTAATAAGAACGCCTTTACTAACCAGATGTCACTTTACACCCAAATATTAACCAGATGTTACGTTAGACCCAAATATAGCCTATTTTAACCGACTCCCAAAAAGAAAGGTTATCAATATGCATGTACACTGATTTCTAAGCTTGATCAATTCATATATACATGCTGAAATTTTAGTGGTTCTTGTCCCGCAGCCAAATTATACTGTCTCGATAGTAGAGTCAATTTATTAAATTAAAAAATATAACAATTAAAAAGGGCAGATTTACAATAGTAATACCTCACAAGCTAGTCGGGCATCCAGACTAGTTTATGTCGTATCACTACGCTTGAGAGTTCATGTTATGAACATTTATTAGTGGCCCTTCACTGTGTAGGAAGCGCGCGGTAGCGCGTGCGATAAACGTAACACAACATTACATCCAGTGAATTTTTTTTTCAGACTTTATTATTGTAATTCGGTATAAGCTAGCCTGCACGCCCGACCTACTTGCAAGATATTGCTATTGGTTTGTGATCGCATTTGAGTTTTGTTTTTCTCGATTGTAAATCTGCCATTTTTCCATCCTATCCTAATTTTTATTTTAATAAATCTATTGTACTACTAAGGCAAAATCATTTTACTTCGGGAAAACAACCATTAAAATTTCAGCGTTTATATTGGATCAATCTGTGTGTATATCCTTTCAAATAAAAAAAATCTAAATAAGTTTAGAAATTGTAGAATTCTGAGGTAAAAAACATTAAAAAAAATACACCGAATTGATAACCTCCTCCCTTTTTGAAGTCGGTTAAAATTAAACATTACACGATATGCTTATTATATTCGAGCAAATTAATTGTGTTTAATAATATTCTTAAATTTCGTTAACGTCTGCATTTTTTTACCATTAATATATGTATAATAAAGTTATATTAGTACCATCATTATCGTGTTTCTTTTATTCCATTTTATATTCTCATACAATACATCTTCGTTCGTAATACGTAATCCTTATTATATCGATTTTTTAAAATTAATAATAAAATAGTGATTTGCACAATTTGATTGCAAACGCCAGAAACTGGTATCACTGAATGGCGTGTATGTGTGCGTGTGACGAGCGTAGGCACATTCGACTCGCGCCCACTAACATAATGACCTTGCATCATTTTAACGCTCGTATTTTGTACTAGACTGCGTTTTTATACGTAATAATTCTATGATAAATATGTTCGGGTTACTAAAAGAGATAATTGAGCGACGCCCTTTCGAAAATCAGTCTCTATACAATTTCTTTTGCGAACAAAAAGCAAAAATTTAGAATTTGTGCTTAAACTTTACGGACTACGATATTATATCAATTATCTTAGGAAATATTGGCGCCAATAATATCATAGCGTCAGTTGAAGCAAGTACATTTTAAAACATGTGAAAACCTAGGAGGATTTTTACACGGAAGAATTTTCAAATCAAAATTAGTAAAGCAACCGTCTAGCTTAAATAACATTCGTGATAATAGTCCTAAAATAACAATCCATATACTTAGCTCAACATCTAATTTACCGTTGTTAACTAATCTACCCGCACGATCTACAAATCAAAATAATATTGACCCGCCACAAGGTCGCAAGAAATTAGAATGTTTTAACTGTGGCGGTAATCATAAAAGAGTTCAATGTTCGATAAAATGTGAATTTTGCGGAAAAAGGGGCCACACAGAAGATATGTTTCCATAAAAAAAATACGAAAAATATTAATAGCGACAAATTTAACCAACAAGAAACAAAGTATAATAATAAATGAATTTGTTAGCGATGTGTTCATAGATACCGGTAGCAGCTGTTCCTTGATATCATCTCGTTTAGTAAAACAATTTAACCTCCAAAGGTTCCCTTTAAAACCGCATGTGATATTGCAAGGGTTTTCCAAAGATAGTGTAAAAGCAGTAATGGAAATGGTTCGTGTAAATACTAAATTAGATTCCGTTAAAATTAATAATGTGGAAATGTACATTCTCAGTAAACTCTCAGGATGTGATATATTAATAGGATGCATGTGACTGAAGGGTCCGACCTAATGTATTCAAGAATAGGTGAAAACCTTACGTTCGAATATGCGAAAAACGTCGAAAGCACTTGCAATATCACGGATGAGTTAAGGCTTGATTTTGACACAGACTCTCATTACGATGAAATAGTAAGGTTATTTTCAAAGTACCGTCAATGCATAGCCTCAAATATAAATCTAATAGGTAGGGTTCTTGCGCATGAAATGGAGATAAATTTACTCCTTAGTAAGCCCGTGCAATTTAGGCCGTATAGAGCATCGTAACAAGTCCGAAACAAAGAAATTATAAGATCTTTAGTTAACGAACTTTTAGAAAACTGTATAATTCGCGAAAGCAATTCTGCATATGCAAGTCCAGCCCTGCTAGTAAATAAAAAGAACGGCGAGAAAACATTAAACCTCGACTATCGCGCGCTGAATAAAATCACAATCAAAGATAAATGTCCGATGCCCTGCATCGAAGATTTAATCGATCAACTTCAGAGGTGTAGCTTTTTTACCAGTTTGGACTTCGAAAGTGGGTATTATCAAATAAAAATGAAAGAAGATTCGGTTCATAAGACTGCTTTCATTACTGAAGATGGGCACTTCGAATTTCTAAGGCTCCCCTTCGGTTTATCTGGAGCTCCATCATGTTTTTAGCGGATGATCAAGTGAGTCTTGGGAAATCTTAGATTTGAAAAAACTATTTTATATCTAGACGACATTTTAATCGTAAGTCAAACAGAGGTAGAGAACTTGGTACTTCTCGAAAAGGTGTTCTAAAATTTTCAAAGAAAACGGCCTAACGCTTAACTTAAAAAAATGTCATTTCTTAAAGACAGATATAGAATTTTTGGGTTACCGAATAAATTCTGAGGGCATAAAACCTAGTGAAGGTAAAGTAAATGCAGTGAAAGACTTTTCCACTCCTAAATTGGTTCACCAGGTGCGACAATTTCTAGGCCTCATTAGTTATTTTCGGAAATTCATAAAACATTGTGCAATCTTGTCCAGTCCTCTCACCAAACTGTTAAAGAAGAATGTCCCCTGGGTCTGGAAAACTGAACATGATCGTGCTTTTATGACCTTAAAAGATGCACTAATTTCGGATAACATACTTACGTTATTCGACTCTATCAAAGATTGCCTTTTATATACTGACCCAAGCAGGGACGGAATTGCTGGTATTTTAATGCAGGTTTCAGACTCTGTAGAGAAGCCCATTCATTACTAAAGTCGTCAAACCACAGACGATGAAAAAAAGTATCATTCAATTCGAACTCGAATTATTAGCGGTCGTTCATTCACTAAATAAATTTAGGTATTAATTATTAGGAAGTCATTTTCGCATTATTACGGATTGCAGTGCAGGTCGTTTTGCTTTAAATAAAAAGGAGATAATACCACGAATTGCTAGATGGGTCTTGGCGACTCAAGAATTTTCTTACGATATTATCCATAGAAAGGGTTATCGCATGCAACACGTAGATGCATTAAGTAGGAACCCTTTACAATCTGGAAGTAAGTCTGAAGCTGACATAATTATGTCTATCACGGATGCAGATTCGCTACTCTCTGTTCAGCTTCAGGATTCGCGGATAACTGATATCAAAAAGTCCTTAGATTCTGGTGAAGCGCATAAATATAAAGATATATTTAACAAATATGAACTATTAGGTAACAAAGTGTATCGCCGGACAAGCCAAGATAGACGTTGGGTAGTACCAAAAGCATGCATATGGCAGGTATTAAAATACAATCATGATGACCTCGGTCATTTTTCTGTCAACAAAACAGTTGAGAGAATTTTTCATCGATACTGGTTCTCCCGGATGAGACACATAATAAAAAAATATATAAATAATTGTATAAAGTGCATTTATTATAAAAACAAAGGCGGGCAAAAGGAAGGAGAACTATATCCATTACCAAAATACGCCCAGCCATTCCATACGTTACATTTAGATTACTTAGGTCCTTTTGTAGAAACTCAGGACAATAATAAATACTTATTAGTTACAGCAGACGCGTTCACTAAATTCGTATTCATATCGGCTGTGACTAACACCGTCAGTAGCAATGTGATCCAAGAACTCGAAAACATATCGAAAATATTCGTTAAGCCGCGAAGATTAATAACGGATGCTGGTTCAGCATTTACCTCAAAAATATTTAAAATTATTGTTTTAACAAAAATATTAGGTTACACACTGTGACTACAGGTATGCCTAGGTCTAATGGTCAAGTCGAGAGAATTAACGGGACTATTTTAGAAGCCATGAAAACAATGGGAGCAGATTTAAATGAAGATTGTTGGGATAAATGTATCATACCCTTACAACAAGTCATTAATAGCACGTTTCATAAAACTACAAAAGCTGTCCATAGCGAAGTATTTTTCGGTTATAGGTTGCGAACTGATAGTAATAATTTAATGCCTGAGCTTGAAAATGTTGACGGTTGTACAACGGATGTAAAAAAGTTGCGTAAATATGTAGACAAAAACATACGGACTAATGCTAACTCCCAAAAGAAAAACTTTCAAATCAAACGTACAAAAGCTAAGCAGTATAATGAAGGAGATCTGGTACTGCTAAAAATTCAAAGTATGAAAAAAAACAACCTTTAAAGGCCCTTTTCAAATTAAAAAATGCCTTGGTTAAGACAGGTATGAAGTCCAAGATATGAGAGGTAGCGAAAGATCTTTGAACCTATAAAGGAGTTGCCGCTGCGGAAAATTTAAAACCATGGATTAAAATTCATGATTGGCATGCTGAATAAATAAATGCTGAATAATGAGAACAAGAGGCGTATTGGCAAGGTAAAGATATACATTTTATATACTGAAACATTGTTTAAAATAATTATGAAAAATATTATTTAAAATAATTATTAAATGTTCTTTCATATATTATCTTTTATACGCGTGCAGTAAATTGCAATTATCTAAAAGACTAACCCAGTCACTGCCTAGTACGACATAAGTGAACTGGCAGTCATTTTCCTAGGACCAAAGGAATGAACTGAAAACAGTCACACGAATTAAAGGGCGTGAACTGATAAAGTTAGTCTTGTAGGAAGCCTCAAACAAAAAGTGTTTTGAATTAAACTATCAAAGCTCTGTTTTTCTTAAGAGAAAACAGCAATTTGGGTAATATAACAATACGTCATATTTTTAATGTTTAAATATGTGTGTTTCAGCAAAACGAGGTGTGTGTGCGCCTGAGGGCAGGCACAATGCAGGAGGGCCGTGTTGGCAACATCGCGGCAATAGTGTGAAGTTGCTGCGTAATGTTAAAATGTTGGCCACAACACGGTAGGCGAGTGAAGTTGCTGACACTGGGGAAGCAAGAAATAAACCGAGAAGAAACACTTTCGCTTCAGCGGCCGAACGTGCCTCAAGTCTCGTAAATAACATAATCATTGTATAATACTTACGCTATTAAATATTTTTATTACGTACAGTCAGTGTCTAATTATCTACCTCAGTATAATATAAACTTTACACAATTACATGTTTATTTTGTTATATATATCGGTATCTGTCTGTGTTTATGTTTTAAACTTTAAGGGTACTTGATGGATATGATTTTTACTCTTATCACTATTACTTTAAAAACGTATATGCAAGCATATGGGAAAAACATGATGTGTAATTTATGTTTTTACTAACTACATACAACTGATTTTAATAAGACCCTAATTCAATGCATGAGTAATGGAGCAATTTGAGAAATATGAATTATATTTCAATTTTTAACATTGAAAACATTTATGTAAATTTTTATAGTTCCTGTGATACGTATTTGTATTATATTCAAAAGACAAACGTCTTGCGAATTGCTTGAAAACATTTATTCAGTCTAAAATAACAATAAATTTAAACTATAAAGTACTTGTATCTTATCTTTAGAATCTTAACACTATAAATGTTTTTCGTGCGGCGAAC
Organism: Parnassius mnemosyne; assembly: GCA_963668995.1. Classification (NCBI taxonomy): domain Eukaryota; kingdom Metazoa; phylum Arthropoda; class Insecta; order Lepidoptera; family Papilionidae; genus Parnassius; species Parnassius mnemosyne. The sequence goes on along the minus strand of CAVLGL010000079.1, from coordinate 35,407,953 downwards.
TAGAAAAATTTCACGGTTGAATGCTCCATTCTTTAACGTGGGATTACCCTAAGTAATTACAGGACCGTTTATTTACTTTACAAGATTATCTTTTAAAAGTGTTTCTAACATATTGCTGCTTTTGGAAATAAAATTACGTATTAAAACACGTTACGGCTTCTTGCATTTTGAAGAAATAAATATATTTATAATATTAAATACATTATTTTAATTTATTAGATAAACATTATAAATAATCTTATTAAAAGTTCTTAAAACCAAATAGCTATGCATGGACATATTATACATATATTTACAACATTTTGTGTTACACGCTATGCATATATGTAAAATAGGATTTTTAAGATAAAACTTTATTCATATTAAAAAATATTTTAGTTAAATTTATTTAATTTTTAATAAATTTAAAAATATTTTTTTTAAATTTTTTAATAATACTTTCGTTTTATTTGTCACGACCGTTTCATATTCATTTCTTATTTATAAATGCGAAATATTGGTGTATTACATACCGAACTTGCATCGGAATAGAGAAATTTTGTTCGAGCGAAATTTAAATTTGACGCGTTTATTGCTCTTAAGGTGGAAAAGGAGTCTGTTGAGGTTTGTACCATGCGTATAACATTTTTTCTGTTGATTTGAAAGCGGTCTCTTAAAAGAAATAAACTATAGGGTACTCGCATACATACCAGTATTACGATTAATGTGATTAATTTATTTATGATATACATTACGTATTTTCATAATTACGATAATTTCGGTCAATTGGGTTCATGTACAATAATTATACGTCCTTGGTACGATATTCAGCTCTCTTCAAGTTGCTAACGCTAGAACGCAGTTCAAATCGAGCGCTCTTTACGGAAGCGTCGTTCTAATGCCATGAATATTTGTCATCCACCGTCTCTGTTGGCGAGGATGACGACGTATATTTCTCTTTATGACAATGATATAAATAGCTTTACTAAATTTGCATTTTTTTTGCCGTGGCAACCCCGGTGACAAATAGTTAAATAATTTGCTCCCGAATAATTTCGTAAAAATAAGTATTGTAATTGATAATTTCCACCTCAAATTTAAGTTATAGTTGTTAATTAGGAACAAATTGTATTGTGTGATAAATAAAAGTGGTAATATTTTCTTCGTTTTAAGAGAGAACGTAATGAAGAAAATTGGTCATCTTTTAAAGCAGCCAGGAATAGGTGCAATCAAATGGTACGGGCAGCTAAACGCCGATATTTCCATAATTGTATTAACAACTCTTCTCCCGCCGAAGTGTGGAAATTTCTTAGATCTTCTGGTCTTTGCAGGCCAGCTACATTGGATTGTGGTCCTTCTCTATCACTTGATGAAATCAACCAACATTTCGCTTCTGTAACAGCAATGGACCCTACAATTCGCTCTCAAACTGTGGCTTCCATTGCTTCTGTGCAAATTCCTAATATACCTACCTTTAATTTCTCTCCTGTTTCGCAGGATGATGTCAAAAAGTCTATTTTAGCAATTCAGTCCAAGGCGGTGGGTTATGATGAGATTAGTAGACAAATGGTAGTATTTATACTAGAGCACCTTCTTCCGGCAATTTCCCATGTTATAAATTTTTCCCTTGATTCAGGTCAGTACCCTAATCTTTGGAAAAGGGCTTTTATAAAGCCCCTTCCAAAAGTTCCTTCTCCCATACTTCCCAATCATTTTCGCCCTTTATCAATTCTACCCTTTCTTTCCAAAATTTTAGAATCCTGTGTTTACAAGCAAATTTCTACATTCATTTCGAAACACAACCTACTGAGTATATATCAGTCTGGGTTTCGCCCTGGTCATAGTACCAGTACTGCTTTAATTAACGTCACAGACGATATTAGAAACGGTATGGAAGAAAAAAAATAACAGTACTGGTACTAGTTGATTTCTCAAATGCTTTCAACACTTTTCAACACTTTCATCCTTATATCCATACTGTCTCATCTAAATTTAGGCCCTACAGCATTGGAATGGTTTGCATCTTATCTTCGCGGTCGACAGCAGTCAGTCTGTGTGGGGCAAATAACCTCAGCTTGGGCTGATGTGGAAGCTGGTGTACCGCAAGGCGGTATTCTTTCTCCTATAATTTTTTCTATTTTTATAAACTTTATTACCTCCATCTTCGATATGCTCGTACCATCTGTGCATTGGCATCGATGACCTTCAGCTATACGTGCAAGCTGAAATTGGGGATATCCATAATGGGATTAAAAAATTAAATAACAACTTATAAGCTATCAAGGATTGGTCTACTCGTTATGGAGTATTGGTCAATCCTTCAAAATGCCAAGCTATACTGGTGGGTAGCTCAAGGATGCTAGCCAAGATTAATCTTGCAGACATACCCTCTATCTACTACAATGGGATTAAAATACCGTTCAGTAAGTCTGTAAAAAATCTTGGCCTACACATTGACGGCACGCTCAATTGGAGAACTCAGGTTACTGAAATCAGTCGTAAAGTCACTGCTACGTTACGTACTCTGTATCGTTTAAAACATTTTCTCCCCACAAAGTTTAAGATCATGCTTGTCCAATCATTCATATTACCCATAATTGATTATGCAGATGTGTGTTACCCGGATCTGTTCCAGGATCTTCTGAACAAGCTGGAACGCCTTCTCAATAACTGTATAAGATTTATTTTCGGGCTTCGTAAGTATGACCATATTTCGCAATATAGATCTAAGCTTAATTGGCTTACAATCCGGCAGAGGCGTATTTCCAGAATATTACTTGTTCTTTTTCCATATTAAATGACCCATTTTCGCCTTCTTATCTTAAGAGTAAATTTCACTATCTCTCCTCATCTCATGATAGGGTTCTACGTTCATCTTCTAACAACAAAATATGTATTCCAGTTCACTTCACCGAGTTCTATGGTAACTCCTTTACAGTTCAGGCTGCACGCCTTTGGAACTCCTTGCCTGACGACATCAGAAAAGCTCCCAATAAGGTTGCTTTTAAAAAGTTAGTGCGTAATCATCTGTTAAAGACAACGCTTCTTAGATGAATCATCCATGTCATTTATATTTTAGACGTATATATTTATAGTTATTTATATGTATTTTTTGTATATGTATGTTGGTATGAATATATGTATGCTTATGTATGTACGTATATATTTGTATACATGTATAAATACGATATATTTTTATAGTTTATTTATTGTATATATTAGTAAAATGTATATATAACGTAATTACTTATACATTTCTATTTTGTTTTTATTCTATATTGCTACACCTACTTCAAATTCTCACCACTCCATGGGTTGACTGGTAGAGAATGCCACAAGGCATTAAGTCCGCCCTTTGTATTCTTTTAGATTAAGGAATGCAATAAAGAATAAATAAATAAATAAATAAATAATATATCTTAAATTTTGTTGTTTTCGGATTTCATTTTGAATTGCTTTATTGATAATGTGGCAGGTGGAAGGAAAAAGGGAGATCTCCCGCTGGGCAAGGTGTTCTGCCCGGGGAGCGGCCAGCGCTCCGATTGGTAGTTCGGAGCTATTCTATATATGCTGCTTTAATTTCGGAACTTTGATAGCGCGATTTATGCTTCGATGTGTTTCGCTTGTGGCGCGACGACAGCGCCGCCACAATAATTTAATTTGATATCTGTAATTAGAGTCCCACAATTGGATATTTGCTTACTCTGTGCCCTTGAGTTTCCATCTTTGTTTTCTTTTGCTATTTAAAATACATAGTAAAACGAATGCAACGCCAAAAAGTGCTAGATGGAGAACCAACTTCATCTTGCGCTCCAAGAACTGAGGACGTCCAGGTAGCAGTGTGAGCTGTTAATTAAAGAAAGGGATGATAACGAAAAGGAAATAATAAGTATAATTTCAAAAAACCCACATTTGAAAAGTAATATGGTTAAGATACATAGAGACTATACAGATATTTTAAAGGAAAGGGATCAGCTCCAGAGGACAGTCGATGAGTTTGACCGATGCAGCAAAGATTATGAAGAATCCCTCAGATTAATTGCTACATTGAAATTACAATTAACTAAAGCTAATGAGCAGATTTCACAACTTAAACAATACATTGATAACTTGCAAGCATTTCAAACTCGGAGTCTGTTAGATGAGCTGGTAGAATGTAAATCTCATAAAACGTTGCAACCCTCCACAACAATAGATTTGACTAAAGATTCTTTCACATCAAAAACAGCAGAAAGAATTACACGCAGCAGAAGGAAATTAAGAAAATATGAAAGAATCAATAAATATATTAAAAAAGTGCAAAAATTAGTTAAAACTAAAATTAATATTAAAAATTATACAAATGTATGTAAGGAAAAGCAACAGTTAATTAGTAAAATTAAATTATATTCAATTGAGGTGGAAAACATGAAAAATTGTTATGAGACTGAAATAGAGTGTCTTAATTCAGAAATTTTATCACTTCAAACTTCATTACAAATTATGTCCAATAAATATAAATAAGCAAAGAATGAGATAAAAGAACACATACTGGCCATGGATAATCTGATAAAGTCATGTAAATATAACGAGGAACGTTTTGACTCTTTATTAATACCAAAATGAATATCAGAGCTCAATGCCAGGTTCTTTAGGGACAGTGTGTGTTAATAATATGACAAGCCGTAATACTTCATTTTCTTTACCTACACTCTATGAAAGTACCATAACAAAGCAGATAAATTTAAAAAGTAATTCATATAATGAAAAAAATAATGTAATTGTGTATAGTGATGACATAGGCCAAAACTTGGGTATATCATTGAATAACTGAATAATTGATAAATATTTACTGCATGCCTGGAGCATCATTCAGTGAAATTATGAATAAAATTATAATATATGAATAAATTTAACCCTAATAGTATATTAATAATTTTTGTTGGGAGAAGAGGCAATACGAATAAGAATCAATTATTAAAATATATTGAATATCTCAATAATATAAATGTGGTTAAAGTTATCTTGTTTACATTGCTTTACATAGAGGGGTGGCCACAGAAAAATAAACTAAGATATAATATAAATTTAATGTTGCATAACTTGACATGTAACAATAACTTAAATTTGACATTTAATTGTAAGAATAATAATGATAAATTTCATTTTATTGATATTAATAATTTAACTAAGAAGTTTTTGACGAGAGATAGGTATCACCTATTAAAGTTTAATTTGAGACTGGTAGTAAATACGCTACCTTATTATTTATATTTTAACCTAGCCAAATTATTGGCTACCTTAACATCTGCTTTTATTGAGCAGAAAAATAATTTTACAAATGATTTGGAATTAGTTCTAAGTAATTTAAATTAGATAATAAGACAATAGAGGTAATCTCTAGCAAAGATAATTTAAATACCTTAGAATACATTTCCACAATACTTAACTGTGTAATTTCACAAAATAACAATAATAAAAACTGTATTAACCTGGTGCATCAAAATATACAAGGTATGTTAGGCAAAGAACTAGAAATTGAATTATTTTAAATAGTATACCTTATTCATATTTTATGTATTACTGAACATTGGTTGAAAGATTACAACTACATATTTATTTTCAGTAACCTCCAGGTGGTCAGTTCGTTCCCAACAGATACTAAATTACGGGGTGGCTCCTTAATATTAGCTAATAAATCTCCTGGAAACTTCTTCCATTAGTATTAAATTTTGCTCTTTTTTCAAATCCTATAATCTTGATAATTTATTCTTTGAAGCTACACGTATTGCAGGGTGTAGTGCAACTTGTATTGATAATATTTTTACAGGTGTTGTACCAATCAACAAATCAATAATTCAAAAACTGAGTTCAGATCACTGTGTACACCTGGTTTCATTACCTTATATGCACAAAAAACAGGAAATTGAGAAAGTTGTGTTTGTTCCTATTAATGCAAAACGCCTGGAGAGATTTAGAAGTAATATGGTAAAATATCTTCCATCGCTTTCTTATAAGAACAATGCAGACCATTTATATGGAGAATTATTTACCCTTATAAGCAATGAATTAAAAATAAAAACATTTACTTCTCAAACATTCTCCAGAAACAGTCGCAAGGCATTTAATGAGTGGGCGACAGTAGGAATTCATAAAAGCAGACGAAGGTCATATGAACTTTACCATGAAAGATCATATAATTCTTCCGATCCTTTTAAAGAATATGTAAAAAAATATTCTAAAATGTTTAAAAGAGTTTGCTCCACAGCCAAATCGTTACATATTAGCAAAAAAATTAAGACGGCTAAGAATAAAATTAAAATGACGTGGAGTATAATTAATAGCGAAACCGGTAAAGACAAACCTCGTAACTCAAACTATCAATTAAAAATTAACAATTTATTGACTAATTCAAATCAAGAAGTCGCAGCGGTGTTTGAAAAATATTTTACTGATATTCCTATCTTGACAACAGAGTAATTGAATACTTCTCCAACTGTCGCCGAGTCATTACTCAAACAGAATGATAATACCTGTTTAAAAGAATTTAGATTTGAAAAAGTGTTACCGCAAGATATTGTAAAATACTTCAAAACCATTGATGTAAAGAAAACCGCAGATTTGTGGGGGATTTCCGTTACAGTTGTTGCGTCCATAATAGATTTCATTGCACTTCATCTTGCTATTATACTTAATACTATAGCTAATATAATATCGATTGTGGTTTCTTTCCTGATTTAATGAAGTATAGTAAAGTGATACCTTTCTTTAAATCTGGTAGTAAATTGGACCCCGCTAATTTGAGACCTATTTCTGTACTTCCAACTCTCACTAACATTTTAGAAAAAATAATTTTGTATCAATTGTTAATTTTTTTATACAAATAAATTACTTCATAAAAACAAATTGGGTTTTACAAGGGGTCGCTCGACGTCTGACACCGGTGTTGAGCTTATGAAATATATTTTTAATGCCTGGGAGAATTCACATGATGCCTTAGGTATTTTTTGTGATCTTTCCAAGGCTATTGATTGTGTTCATCATGAGATATTAATCAGGAAACTACAACACTACGGTGTAAAAAATTTGGCACTTAGACATATTACTTCATATTTAAGTAACAGAACTCAAAAAGTCGTGATTAATGGTAAAAATTCCTACGGATCGGTAGCATCAATGGGCGTTCCTCAGGGCTCGATTCTTGGCCCATTCCTGTTTTCAATCTATATTAATGATTTACCTTATCTTGTAGGTGTAATCACGACATAGTATTATTTGCTGACCTGATACCTCTTTAATTTTCAAACTCAAACGGCAGTTAATTAATTATAACGATGTAAATAATGCTCTATCGAAATTAGTATATTGATGTAATGCCAAAAATATGCTCTTAAACGGCAATAAGACAAACTGTATTAAATTTACAATACCTAATGTAAAAAATTCGAATACCAATGTGCTGTTAAGTGGGGAGGAGTTGAGTCTTGTGGATACCACTGTTCTCCTCGGTATTACTATTGGCGCGAAACTACAATGGGGCCCTAAATTAGCAAGCAGACTTAGTTCTACAGCAAATGCTGTAAGAAAGATTAGAAGTCTCACAGATGTTGAGACAGCTAAATTAGTGTGTTTTAGTTACTTTCATAGCGTAATATCTTATGGAATTTTGTTATGGGGTAATGCGACTGATATTGAAACTATATTTGTTTTGCAAAATAGAGCCGTTCGGGCGATTTATAACCTAAATTGTAAAGAGCCCCTCAGACAAAAATTTAAAGAAATAAGCATATTAACTTTGCCATTGCAATATATTTATGAAAATGTAATTTATGTTCATAAAAACATAAATAGCTTTAATAAGAATAAGGATGTGCATACTTTAAACACTAGGATCAAACATATGCTTGTAATACCAGTTACTAGACTCCACAGAATCAGTAATTCATTTATGGGTCAATGTATACGCTTTTTTAACAAAATCCCAAAGCATAATCAAAGTTAAATAAAGTGATCATAAAGAGAAAGAACAAAAACACACTTGTAACTTAACGTAAACTTGTTTATTGACAAAAAAGTTGTATTATTAACACAAAAAGTGTCAATAAACAAGTTTAAAAGTTTTATTGCACTCTTCGTTACGCCTTGCCTTTTGACTAACGCAGTCAGGGCACCATTGACTTTGTTCCCGGCAGCGACACGCCTGTCCACATCTAAATCACATCTTCCATCCCGGCTAAAAGCACTCCCCAAGTATACAATTTCATTTACTTGTTCTAGACATTCCTGATTTACCCATATTTCACACTTCGTTCTCTCTTCGTCCCTTTCAAATACCAGAACCTTAGTTTTATTAGCATTCAAACGGAGACCTTTAATTTCACATTCCTCTTTCATACACGTGATAAATGCCTGTAGTTCTGCCTCTGATGGTGTAATAAGCACTGCATCATCAGCATACAGCAGACAATTTACATTTATGTCACCCAATTTCACACCCAAACAGCTATCTTTCAGCTTCTGTAAACAGCTGTCGAGATACAGTATGAACAGCCAGGAAGACATGACACAACCCTGCTTTACGCCTGTTTGGACGTTAAACATGGGTGACAGGTCATGCCCTACCCGCACACAGGCTTTACAGTCACAGTAAAGAGACTGCACAGCCCTTAGCAATCGACCATCCACACCATACCCCGGCAACAGTTCCCACATTTTCTTCCTTACAACCTTATCGAATGCTTTCTCAAGATCCACAAAAGCACAGAAAATCTTCTGGTTAGCAGCCAGAAGCTTTTCCGTGATCATGCGGAGAGAAAACATTTGATCCGTACATCCTCTTCCAGGTCTAAATCCGCATTGTGCCTCCCATAGAAATCATTCCGATTTCTCTTGCATCCTACGTGTCAAAACCTTCGAGTAAACTTTACTTGCTAAACTGGTAAAGCTGATCGCCCGATAGCACCCGCAGTCAAAATGTAAACCTTTACCTTTATATAAAGGCACAATGACTGCGGATCGCCAATCATCCGGGACATCCCCCGTCCGTCAGCACAAATTGCACAGCAGATGAAAGCTGTCCCAGGCGCGAGGCCCACCATACTTGACCATTTCAGCAGTAACTCTGTCTAGTCCCACAGCTTTACCACATTTCAAACTTCGAATCGCACGTTCAATCTCTTTCATTCTGATGTCCTCAGTGTCATCGAGGTCCGGGTCTGGGGTACCAGTCACGGCGTCATCCCCGGATCCCTCACTAAGATCATCACACGTATACATTTCTCTATAAAATTCGCTCCATCGCTGCATGACGTCCGATTTTTCTGAGGGGACGTCATTAGTTCTCGAAAGCACTTTGTTCATTCTTAAGGCCGTCGCACCACTTCGGGTCCTTCCAACCTCTTTCCAGAAGAGTTTGGAGTTCTCCTTAAAGTTGTGCGACAACTTTTCGTCTGCTTCCATTCTACACCTTTCACGCACTTCCTCAATCAGTGCTTTCGTGTGAACTTTCTGCAGCCTATATCTTTCTTTCATCTTCTCTCTCATATCCTTATCATTACTAGAGGCCAAATAGTCTAACCATGCTTTCTTCTTCTTCTTTATAGCTTCTTTCACTTCATCATTCCACCATGCATCTCTTCTTTTACTACTGCCTCTTTTTATTGTTCCACACACTTCTTCCGCTGCACTTACCATTTCATCCCTAAGGTTCTGCCATGTTCTTTCTACACATTCTTTTCTGCCATCGATGGTGTCAAGCTTTTCGGCTACCCTCGCATGATATTTGTCCCTAGTATCCGCTTCCTGAAGCTTCCAGCTTCGGATGCGACAGACCGACTGTGGTTCTCTTACTGCCATCCGGTAGCGCCAACCCGCGAACAGACCCCTAAATCTAGTAATCACTAGATAGTGATCCGTTCCCAGGTCAGCACCCCTGAACACTGGCGTATCCATCACCTGTTTTCGCAGTCGGTCATCCACCAGGAACAAATCGATCATACTTCTCTCATTCTTTCGTTCTCTAGTATACATATGGATTTTCTTGTGATTAAATATAGTGTTTGTCACAAGAAGACCCTTTTCCTTGCACACCGCCAGTATAAGCTTGCCAGCATCATTAACCCTTTTATCGCCAAACTTTCCAAGTACCGACTCGTACCCTGGTCGAGCGGTACCAACGCATCCATTCAAATCACCTCATACAACAATTCTTTCGTTTCCCCTAGCCAAATCTAGAACTTCTCATACATTCTCCCAAAACTCCTCCAGCTCAGCCCTGGACGACGAAGCTACCGGCGCATAAACATCCAAAAGGAATAACTTCGTCAGTCCCAATTTAAAGCGAACCCAGAGAAGTCTTGAGTTCACAACCTTATATTCAGTCATAACATCGACCAACCGAAAAGACAGCAGCACCCCTACTCCTTGGCAGGCGTTCTCGCTCTCCGGGACACCGGACCATAGAGCTAACGCCCCGCCAGGGAGCTCTTCAGTACCACTGCCCTTCCGTTTGGTCTCCAACATACACACGACATCTAATTCTCTTTTTTTCATTATTTCGATCAACTCATTCGTCTTATCTCTCATGCCTCCTCTAACATTCCACGTGCAAACTCTGCACTCTGTCCTCCACCTTCCGCCATGTCGGGCTGTGCGTGACGGGTGGCGGTCCCCAACGGGGACGAGCTGGTGTGCGTCGCCTTGGGGGGACGCCCTAACCCTCGTGGGTGCGCAGCTAAATAGAATTGCAGCCCTGAAAAGGGCTGGCAGGGGTCGCGACGAGCACGCTTCTACAATGACCCCCAATGACAGGTGTAATGAGAAATCTATTAAAAATGTTCGGAAAAATGCCTTTCTTAAAACACAATTTAACAATGACTATAGAAATTGGGGCTATGATGTATTTTATCAGCTAAAGGAACTTATTTGATATAGAGTCCCAGCCAGTAGCATTATCATTTTTAAGATTTATGATTAACTAAATGACAAACTTTGTGAAGAACTCAATATCGATTTCCTCTGGTGGGAGCAGGGCCATCGAGTTCCTGTTATGGGATATTTTATAATCATTTGTGCTGTCTCGGGAAGTGCTTTAATATTGTGAAATGATATTGTCCGTGTAGTAGTTTGCCGACGTTTTTTAAATATCCATTATCATCCGTAATAACACCATAGGGATTAACCTGAATATTTAGCAGATAATCTGCAGAGGCTTTCTGTTTATTAGAACTAGTTATGGAATTAATAGCTGTCGACGTTTCTTTATTGGTTCTAGCATACTTCATTAGTCGGAAAAGTTTCTTCGTATTTTTTGTTAATTTTGTTCAATAACTTGCTGCTCTATCTTGTAGAATGTAACAAAATCCCGTTTCTATAGAAATCATGAGATTTTTGATCAAACAAATGCAACAAGTAGTTTTGACATTATTCTCTTGATGTTAACCTAACACTATCCAAATAATTTTGAAGGGACCGAAAGAGACGAAAATCTGGTGCAAGGTTTGGACTATATGGTGGATGAATAAACACTTCCCAACCAATCTCTCTCAATTTTTGATGAGTGGCCAAAGATGTGTGTGGTCTGGCGTTATCATGATGAAAGACCACTATTTTTCTATTGATCAAATCCGGCCGTTATTTTTTCAATTTCTTTGTTTAAGTCTCATTAGTTGTCAGCAATAGAGATCTGAATCGATGGTTTTGCCCGGCAGTAAAAGCTCATAATAAATGATGCCCTCCCAATCCCACCATACGCACAGCATCATCTTATTGCGTGTTACTCCGGGTTTTGCTACAGTCTATGATATAGCTTAATTATCCTTTGACCATGATATTTTTTACATGTTATTGCCTTAGATAATCCACCTTTTATCACCATTACCACTATACGTGGTAGAGCCATGTTGCAGCTATATTAGTAGTATAGTTGTAGCACGAATGGGTCGGCTCCACCGGGGAAGGACCACGCTCTCACAGAATACCAGCGTAAAATAGCAGCTTAATGCTGCTGTGTTTCGTATGGTGAGTGTAGAGAACAGGTAACCCTATTTACTTGAAAAGAGGCATTCCATCTTAGTCCTCACGGCTGACAACGTCATCCGCATTTTGATTTGCAAATGATGATAGATGAATATGTCTATGGGCTACAGCAATCACTTACCATCAGGTGGACTATGTGCTCGTTTGTTATCCTTCTTATCCTATAAAAAAAACAGTGATTCCATCTTTAAAAAAATGTTTCAGTTTCATTACGTTGCAATAGAGAATCCCGAATGAGTACACGATTCATTAGGGTTTTTTTTTTCAGTGAGCTCTTGTGGTACCCAATTATCAAGTTTTTTTTTATAGCCTGACTTTTTCAAATGTATCCAAACTATTTCGTGGTCAATTAGGCTATGTTTTAACTACCAATATGCCAATCTTGTTCCAATTTTTTAAAAATGGCAGCGAATTTATCCGTATGATGGCAACCAAAGCGAGCTGCATCTTTGACATTAAAGTTCCAGGACTGAAAATGCTTGAACCAATTTTGTGCTACTCCTACTGAGATTGTCCATTAAGGTTACCAATTTTTTTCGCGGTTTGAGTCGCATTTTTTCCTTTTTTGTAATAAAACTTCTGAATGTATCGAATTTCTTCCTTACATTTACTAATTTTGGCAGACAGAAAAACAATTGAAAATGGCGGGAAAATGTTTTTAACTTTTTATATTTATTTTTCTTACAAATAGTACAACCAAAGAGATTTTCTTCAATTTTATACAAACAAAATACGAAGAAACTTTTTCCTCGACCTATTAATAGAAATGTTTCGTAAGTTCGTTTTTGTGTGCTCAGCAATGCGTTACAGAAGTTTCTATAAAGTTTATAAGTTATATCAAGTATTTGGATCTTCCTTCAGATTTTTATGTAATTTGTCCAGGTGGCGGTGGCAGCAGATATATTGGAGTAATGCTGGGGTTATCCATGGCTTTAGGATTTTTATGCCCAGATAAAGCAATACTTGTGGTGTTAGATTTTATTGTAGTCGATAACTTATCGACAAAGAGAGTTGCAGCCTCTACTGCGTCAGCTGAAAGAGAAATATGTTGGTCCTAATTATTTTATATTTGCCGCAAAGTCTGTTTTTGTAAATTGATTGCGCTTTAATTACTTCGGCTTATGGGATAGAGCCACAGGAGAACTGAATCATGGTCTGTTACTATTAATAAAAGATGAAAATGCTAACAAATACAGGCAATATTTCTGATAAGTTCTTGCTCAAGTTTGAAGGACTTTGAAAGTAGTTTTAAATTCTTTTTTTAAATTAATTGCTAAAAATCTGATTATACTTTATAACTATAGATAATACTTTATTTCTCATCTAATCATATTTTAGCTATTTACTGCTCTAAAAATTAGCTTGTTAAAAGATGGACTTGATATTATATTCAATGATATTTTAATATGAGCAAATAAGTAAAAAAAAATGAGAATTAGACTCTGATCTTGTTACTAAATTAAACCATTTATAATATGTCGTAAAGCTCGTCTATAATTTCATTTCATCATCATTACAGCCCTTCACAAGTCCACTGCTGAAGATAGGCCTCCGCTAAAGAATGCCACAAAGCACGGTCCTGAGCCACCTGCATCCATCGACTTCCTGCATATCTTACCAGGTCGTCACTCCATCTAGTGGGGGGATGCCCTACACTTCGCCTGCCGGTACGAGGCTGCCACTCGAGAACCTTTCTTCCCCATCGGTTGTCGGTTCTTCGAGCTATATGGCCGGCCCATTGCCACTTCATCTTACTAATCCATTGGGCTATGTCAGTCACTCAGGTTCTACTGCGGATATCCTCATTTCTGAGTTTATCACGCAGAGAAACTCCGAGCATAGCCCTCTCCATAGCTCGCTGCGCGACCTTGAGCTTCCTCATCCGGCCAGCAGTGAAGGACCACGTCTCAGTTCCGTATGTCATCACTGGCAACACGCACTGGGTGTACAGTCTCGTTTTCAAATTTTGAGGTATACCTGACGAGAAGATGTGCCGTAATTTCCCAAACGCTGCCCAACCGAGTTGAATCCGTCGATTAACCTCTCGGTCGAAGTTGGACTTACCTAGTATTTGACCCATGTAAACATACTCGTCAACAACTTTGAGCTTAGTGTTCCCAACAACTACCGGCATAGGTGTGACATTGACATTAAACATGATTTTGTTTTGTCCATGTTCATCTTAAGACATATACGTTGAGAAACACTAATGAGGTCATTGAGCATAGTGCTTAGGTCCGCCAGCGATTCTGCCATAAGGACTATACCGTCGGCAAATCGAAGGTGAGTGATGTACTCGCCATTGATGTTGATACCGTATCTTTCCAGTCCAGAAGCTTGAAAACATCTTCCAATGCAGCGGTGAAGAGTTTCGGGGATATGACGTCACCCTGTCTTACACCTCTCTGCAATTGGATAGGTTTCGTACTCTGGTTCTGTACTCGGATAGCCATCGTAGCCCTACTGTACAAGCACTTCAACACTTCGATATACCGACAGTCAACTTGGCATCGCCGAAGGGACTGCAGCACCGCCCAAATTTCGACGGAATCAAAGGCTTTCTCATAGTCCACATACGCCAGACATAGTGGCAAAGTGTACTCCTCGGACTTCTGTACAATTTGCCGAAGGGTATGTATGTGGTCTATGGTGCTAAAGCCCTTTCGGAAACCGGCCTGTTCGGGAGGCTGGAAGTCGTCAAGTCTGCGCGCGAGACGATTCGTAATGACTCTCGAAAACAGCACGTAGACGCGGCTCAGAAGGGAAATCGGGCTGTAGTTCTTCAAGAAGGCGTTGTCGCTTTTCTTGAAGAACAAGACCACCGCACTTCTGCTCCACGCCTCCGGTGTAATGCCACCATGGAGGACGGAATTAAAGAGCTTCTGAAGGACTTCAAGTACCGGTTTTCCACCCGTTTTCAGAAGCTCCGCTGTAATTCCATCCTCGCCTAGGGCCTTACCGTTTTTAAGGTGCTGGAGAGCCATTCTAATCTCGCTCAGACTGACGTCAGGGATATCATCGGAATAAAGTCGTATAAGACTCGCTCTTGGATCGTTACTCACACTTGCGTGCGGCTCCAACGATGACGTATACAGCTGCCCATAGAACCTCTCAATCTCACTCAAAATCTCAGGTGACCGGAAACGATGCTGCCACATTTGGTCTTCAGCTTTGACAGTTGGCTCTTTCTGGCCGACAGATCTCTGGCAAAGACTTTGGAGCCTTGGTTCCGCTCGAACGCTTCTTCAATACGAGCTTTATTGAAGTTGCGTAAGTCCCGCCGCATGTATTTAGAGATCTGTCTGTTCAGTTGCCTGTATGCTGTCAAATCTGTTAAAGAATGTAGCTTCATCTCCCGTCTAACAGCCATGAGATTAAGAGTGTGATCGGAGAGTTTTTGTGTTCTTCTGCAGAACTTAGCTCCGACCGCATGGACAGTTTCCACGAGCTTGTCATTCAAACCGTCCACTTCATTGCAGTCTTCTAGGCACTGAAAACGGTTTTGTAACCCGAGCTGAAAGGTTTCGGGACTTTGGATTAGAGCACGAGGGGGACGGAGCGTTGACTTCATTAGACGAGACCTCTCCAACTTAACGTTTAGGTTCAGTGTGCCTCTAACCATTTGGTGATCGTTGCCGGTTTTCACCCTCGCCGGTTTTCGCCCTTTCATCACTGAACAGTTGTCGTCTGGTCGTCATAATGAAGTCAATCTCATTTTTTGTCGAACCGTCGGGGCTCGACCAGGTGAACTTCCTGTCGGGCCGCTTCTGGAAGAAAGAGTTCATCATAAAGAGTCCCTCTTTCTCCATGAAGTCGGCCAGCTGCTGGCCCCTTGGGTTCCGTTGCCCTATTCCAAATTTCCCCACTTTCAGCTCACCGTTCTCTCTTGTGCCTATTTTTGCTTTGAAGTCTCCCATTAACCCCGTATATTGGGTTTTGGAGGAATGCATGGCTCTAGAGATATCCTCATACATTTCCTCCACCTCCTGATCGGGGTAAGCCGATGTTGGTGCGTAAACCTGTATGACCTTCAGCGAATACCGTTTGGTGATTCTGAGTATAAGGTACGCAACCCTCGTCGACACACTTTCAATCTTTACATTGTTGTTAACAAGAGACATAAGACAACAAGAGATGTTAACAAGAGACGATAAATCCGACACCTCCTTGGGACAAATGGTCGCCCTCCCAGTAATAGAGCAAGTTTCCGGATTCGAGGATTACCGTGTCCTCCCCCTTTCCTCGGACTTCGGCTAATCCTATAATATGCCAGCGTAACTTGTCTATCTCTTCTTCCAGCTCCACAATCTTCTTGTCAGTCCTCAGCGTGCGTGCGTTATATGTTGCCATGTCGATTCGTTTTAGGTGGCAACCGAACCTCCACCGGAGATTCTTTGTTCCCCCTGCCCTGCCGTTACCATGGTCGCCACCGTAGCGAGGAATAGCGGGGCCGCCGGGGACTAGGGGCCGTTTCTTTCTTAATCTCATCATAGGGAAGTATATTGCCATAGTTGCCACGCTTGGCGAGCGGGTTGGCAAGCACACTTTTTTATTATATTTTTGCCGTTACCAGGAAGATGCTGCTGCCCATCTCCTGCCTGTTTCCCTTTGTCGCCTTTTACGACACCCACGGGAAGATATGAGGTAGTGGATATCCTTAACCGCCACTACACGGCCCATATATATATAGTCTATAATTTATTCACGTATATTTAACGTAAAATGCGATATAATGACAAACTATCGATAACGAATAATGACAAACTAATTTATTTAATTAAGCTATATTTTAAATTAAATATTCGTTACTCTCAGAGAATTTCCTGTATCATAATGACGTATTATTTACATAAATTGTACATATACTATCACCCTAACCTATAAAAAATATTTGTAGGCTATACAAATACTTCCTTCGTACAGAAATAAACCCGAAGCCAAAAGTGCTGCCGTCAAACACTCAGCCAATTCTCTACCGAGTGACTGTTGCGAACAAGCCGTCCCAGATGGACAAAAATAATATTGATTATTCAGTTCCAAAATTAATTTTTATTTACAAAACATAAACTTATAGCAGGTTAGCTGTGGAAATCACAAAGCGAAAGTAATTATTTTCAGTACACGCCAAAGACAAGAATCATTAAGTAGATAAGATCTAGCCAGGCACTTATTAAACCGAGACTTTGACTAGTTCGTTTTTTCAGACCAATATCAATTATTGTGTTTTTCTCAGTAGCAGCCGGGAGTCAGAATGATAGCGGTGTTTCGTCTCCATGTCTCAAGAACCAGGTAAAGCCATCGGTCATTTGTCTGATTTCTCTCCAGCCGTGTCAGATTGCTGTCTTTTCAGACTATGATAATAAGAAAACAAAAAGTCTTTGCGCACACACTCACACTCTAAAAAGGACCTGAAACTGGCCGCCGTGACCGGAATTACGTAAAATATGACACATTTACCGGTAAAAAACTTTAGCAACGCACTTGCAATTCTCTTGGTATTGCAGTTTGTTCACGGGCTCTGGTCTAGGCATTCCATTAGGTGAATCACATTTATCCCCTATGTATAAGCAAACATCGTCAAGTCAAGAGTTTTCATGGTAAACAAATATTTACTTGATACGGGATTCAACGGAAATTTTAAAACGATATACGACAAAGAGACACTTAACGTAATTTCGCTTCAATAAATTTAAACTTGTTCAAATCATGTATAGAAAGTTAGGCACATTTCGGTTTTGAATTATATCGAAATTTCACTTTAAATGCTAACTTCGTCAAAGCGCTCCCAAAACAAAGTTGAAATTTATAGGAATATTGTCTTAAACTGGGTTATAAGAAGAAGAATTTAAAAGCTTTTACAAAAATTTACTTCGCAAATATCCGCGTTATAAAATAAAATGATGTGTCTTACCTAGTATGAAGAAGCACCTCCCGCCCTCCCTCAATTGCGTGCACTAACCCCGTCACCACTAATCCCAGCACCGCTACTTCCAACACCACTACACTAGGCAAGACACACCACTGACGATAATACGACACGTGTTTCGCCTCTACACGAGGCATCCTCAGGTGATATAGACTCTACGGTGGCTAACCGCTAAGTGAGCGGCGAGCCAAAACAAGTGCCTTTTATACAAACCGATGATGCAACCGCTCTCTACCTAACGAGCGAGCGATTGCGTCATGCGATAAAACATGCGACCAATCACCGCTGGACTTACGCAGCCGTTTGTAAAATTAAAAACAAACCGCCGCGCAACGCCCACATTATTAGTGAGCAGGCTTGAAGATATTTAAGAGAGGTGAGTTAGTAACATTTGTTTGTTCATTCAGCAATGCAACGGTATTATTATTACTTTTTAATATCTCTAACTGTTCCAGCACACACAGACGCAGCCCTTTATTACACGTATGTAAGACTTTAAAGGAGTGGTCGTTGGCTAGGTTGTGTCCAGTGTCCAAAAGATGTTTGGCAAAATGGGATTTATCGGGATTGCAATTCCTGTACGCGGCGAAATGCTCTTTATAACGTGTCTCAAAATTGCGACCAGTCTGACCCACGTAAACGGCGTGGCATTCGTCACAAACAAGTTTGTAAACACCTGACTTTTGACGAATATCTAACTTATCTTTACTATTACAGATATTTCTAAGAGAATTGTTTGTTTTGAACGCCACATGAATGCCGTTTTGTCGAAGAGTATTAGCTACTTTTTCAGATATGGGGCCTAAGTAGGTCAAACTGCTCACATATCGATGAACACTTTGAGGTTGAACCGCGTACAGAGAGTTGCGAATAACATGCTTTTGTTTCTTTTTAATTAAATTGTTAATGAGATTTTTCGAAAAACCGTTAGAGACCGCTATTTGATAAATTATATTAAGTTCTTTTAAATAATTTTCTTTACTTAATGGGACAGTGAACAAACGGTTAATGTAACAATAAAAAGCGGCTACTTTATGTTGCCATGGATGACATGATGACGCGGGGATGACCGTGTCGGTGTGAGTTGGCTTTCGATAAATTTGGAAAACATGTGACGATTCTTTTCTTGTTATTGTTAAGTCAAGAAAATTAAGGGAACAATCTTGTTCCAATTCAAGTTTAAATTTAATTTTGTCATGGACTCTATTTATTTTATTGAGGAAAACATCCAGTTGTCTCCTTGTGCCAGTCCAGCAAATAATTATGTCGTCTACATATCGATAGTAATATAAGATATTTTGATTGACAACTATATGTTGTTTTTCGAAATTATCCATGAAAATGTCCGCCATAAGGGGACTTAGAGGGGACCCCATAGCTAACCCTTCTTTTTGTAGATAGAAACGGTTATTAAACCGGAAATAGTTTTGTTTCATACAGAGAGAGGTTAAGTTAAGAAGATCATTTGTTTCCCCGGGATGTAGACGACGTTTTTCAAAGAGATCTGCGAGTATACGCAAACAGTCAGGGGATGGGACATTTGTGAAAAGACTATCAACGTCTAAAGATAACAATATGGATTTAGGAGGAATACGAATATCTTTAATTTTGGAAATGAGATCTAAGCCATTTTTTAGGCTGTAAGTGGGGTTAAATCCAGATTTCTCTCGAAGGAGGAAGTTTAATTTTTTAGCAAGGAAATAAGCTGGTGCAACTGGTGGTGGTGAGTCTGACCCAACCAAAAAGTTTACTTCGGATATTAAGTTATGTATACAACAGTCGTCATATGTTTTTCCCGATCACAACTTGTCTCGGAGCAATCTTGTTCCAATGAATCCTCAAGCACCCATTTTATATGGGTTACCAAAAATACATAAAGAACATGTTCCTATTCGTCCAGTTGTCTCATATATTGGTGCACCAGCTTATTTCCTTGCTAAAAAATTAAACTTCCTCCTTCGAGAGAAATCTGGATTCAACCCCACTTACAGCCTAAAAAATGGCTTAGATCTCATTTCCAAAATTAAAGATATTCGTATTCCTCCTAAATCCATATTGTTATCTTTAGACGTTGATAGTCTTTTCACAAATGTCCCATCCCCTGACTGTTTGCGTATACTCGCAGATCTCTTTGAAAAACGTCGTCTACATCCCGGGGAAACAAATGATCTTCTTAACTTAACCTCTCTCTGTATGAAACAAAACTATTTCCGGTTTAATAACCGTTTCTATCTACAAAAAGAAGGGTTAGCTATGGGGTCCCCTCTAAGTCCCCTTATGGCGGACATTTTCATGGATAATTTCGAAAAACAACATATAGTTGTCAATCAAAATATCTTATATTACTATCGATATGTAGACGACATAATTATTTGCTGGACTGGCACAAGGAGACAACTGGATGTTTTCCTCAATAAAATAAATAGAGTCCATGACAAAATTAAATTTAAACTTGAATTGGAACAAGATTGTTCCCTTAATTTTCTTGACTTAACAATAACAAGAAAAGAATCGTCACATGTTTTCCAAATTTATCGAAAGCCAACTCACACCGACACGGTCATCCCCGCGTCATCATGTCATCCATGGCAACATAAAGTAGCCGCTTTTTATTGTTACATTAACCGTTTGTTCACTGTCCCATTAAGTAAAGAAAATTATTTAAAAGAACTTAATATAATTTATCAAATAGCGGTCTCTAACGGTTTTTCAAAAAATCTCATTAACAATTTAATTAAAAAGAAACAAAAGCATGTTATTCGCAACTCTCTGTACGCGGTTCAACCTCAAAGTGTTCATCGATATGTGAGCAGTTTGACCTACTTAGGCCCCGTATCTGAAAAAGTAGCTAATACTCTTCGATAAAACGGCGTTCATGTGGCGTTCAAAACAAACAATTCTCTTAGAAATATCTGTAATAGTAAAGATAAGTTAGATATTCGTCAAAAGTCAGGTGTTTACAAACTTGTTTGTGACGAATGCCACGCCGTTTACGTGGGTCAGACTGGTCGCAATTTTGAGACACGTTATAAAGAGCATTTCGCCGCGTGCAGGAATTGCAATCCCGATAAATCCCATTTTGCCAAACATCTTTTGGACACTGGACACAACCTAGCCAACGACCACTCCTTTAAAGTCTTACATACGTGTAATAAAGGGCTGCGTCTGTGTGTGCTGGAACAGTTAGAGATATTAAAAAGTAATAATAATACCGTTGCATTGCTGAATGAACAAACAAATGTTACTAACTCACCTCTCTTAAATATCTTCAAGCCTGCTCACTAATAATGTGGGCGTTGCGCGGCGGTTTGTTTTTAATTTTACAAACGGCTGCGTAAGTCCAGCGGTGATTGGTCGCATGTTTTATCGCATGACGCAATCGCTCGCTCGTTAGGTAGAGAGCGGTTGCATCATCGGTTTGTATAAAAGGCACTTGTTTTGGCTCGCCGCTCACTTAGCGGTTAGCCACCGTAGAGTCTATATCACCTGAGGATGCCTCGTGTAGAGGCGAAACACGTGTCGTATTATCGTCAGTGGTGTGTCTTGCCTAGTTTAGTGGTGTTGGAAGTAGCGGTGCTGGGATTAGTGGTGACGGGGTTAGTGCACGCAATTGAGGGAGGGCGGGAGGTGCTTCTTCATACTAGGTAAGACACATCATTTTATTTTATAACGCGGATATTTGCGAAGTAAATTTTTGTAAAAGCTTTTATATAATGGATTTCCGCAAAGTAACGCCTGATTCTATTAATTAGAAGAATTTAAGTTCACTAACAAGTTTTTATAGTTTAAATAAAACTAGTTTTATGGATTTTATCGCGCATATTAACTTATTTTAGATAAAAATTAATAATTTTTATCTGGAGGTACTCGTGGTTAACAACGACATTGGGACGTCAAACACCTCAGTTCTCCCCGTGACCATGGGTGCTGTAAAGTGCTCGAAACGTCGGAATATAAAATAAGTTAAAATACGGGAAAATAAGTTAAAATAAGTTAAAAGTTAAATATACGGGATAAAATCCGTAAAACTATTTTTATTTAAATTTATAGTGTTCGCGTAAATATAAAAATAACATTATGTAAACCAGTACGGATTGGTAATTGTAAATAGAATTCACCAATGAGAAGGTCTCATGACAAAGCGCGCAAGGTATCTAAAAGCCTTAGATTTCTTGAAGAGATGCCAAGACCATAATCTCATTCCTGCGTGTGTCAAAATATCCACCAAACAGGACATTCGAGGAAGCACTCTTATTTTATCTATAAGGTATCTTAAATCAGACAAGTTTTTGGGGGATGAAGCTGCTTGCACCCGAAGGAATTACTTGAATCCTGATTCACTACACGTATCCTTTGGGTAGTGCTAAACGAGCAGCACTACCTACTAGTGGTAGGTTGGTTATCTACTAGTGAGAGGCCCGGCTGATGGTTATTTACCACCCATCTGGCAAAGGCATCCCCTCAAATGACGCAAGTCGTGTTCCGGTATGATGCAAAGTGAAACCTATTTCTTAGGTAAAATGGACCTGGACAATTGCGTTGCGCATAAAAACCGGTTACGATGTGGCCGTTTCTAAGTGTCAAGTGCCTATTTAGGGAAGTTAGCGAGATCCGAAGAACGGTTGCACCGCTGGCTGACCATAGATAGTTGGGGGCCCAATTAAAGGGCCAGCCACTCAAGAGAGGCTGCTCCGCCATCTTATGATAAATCATGGGATAGCTCCAACATAATAGTCAGCGACCGGAGGAAGGGGCCTGGTGGTGATTTCCAGGGGTGTTCGGGCGTCCCCGCGATCTACATTCTAGGTACCATCGATGCTCTGACTATGTTTGCATCCCTAGATTATGTGTGACGCCTCGTCCAACTGCCATACTCTCAACATATTAACTCCACCATATATGAAAAAAAGGGAAAAGAAGAGTAAGTTTGTACAGCGGTTGCATTCCCTCTCCATCAAAGTGTACCTCACAAACATCCGAGGCCTGCACTTTAATCTCAATGCAGTCCACTAGAGCCATGAGACTAACAAGCTGCACTTACTCTTCTTAACTGAGACGCAGATAAGATGTCCTCTAGATGCTGCGTACCTTGGCTACCTTGGGTATACATTGGAGTATAATTTCCATTAGTGCGCCGAATTCTGTGTTTACGTTCGCAACGACATCTGCTGTAAGTGTCTCCGTCACTTTGATAACTCCACTTTCTCTACGATCTAGGTATTGATGGACACAGAAATGGATAAAATTATTTACTCATGTGACTACCAATCGCCAGCGGTGATCAGGAGACAATTGGGCTATTTGAATATCTTATTGAAGTATCTGATGTGGCTCTAAATTGATACCCTAATGCACAGTTGCTTTTTCTGGGGGGCTTTAGTGCCTGTAATTAGTACTGGCTGTTCCTGTTCCTGTGGCCGTCATTAGACCGACACTTGCGTGAGAGGCGTGGAATTTTGCCTTGTCGCTGAGGCTCTCTCAGCTGGTACAACAAGCGACTAGGGTACCTAGCGTGGATGGGTATAGGTACAGCCAACTGCCTCGACCTTCTACTGACAACCGATCCAGACAGGTACGATGTTCAGGTTACCTCACCCTTGGTAACTTCTGACCACTGCCTAGTGAAATCTGTGTCATTATATTTTCCGCTTAATTACGATCCTTACGGTGTGTGTCGGTGAGTGTCGATATAAGTCAACGAATAAAGGTCTGCTTCTCGCCTGAAGATCCGTCTAGTTGCACGGATGGCTTAACCAATGTGATACGACATGTGATGGACTATTTCATTCCCTTTGCTATCGTGCGCATTGGTGGTAATGATCGTCAATGGTTCAACGCCGAGTGCATTCGTACTGAAAAGCATAAGCATATGGCGTACTCGAGACCGCAAAGCTCTGGATGTCAGCCTTAAGAATGTGTGCCAAATCCAACCAAACTGTGTGTGACAAATTCACCAACTTACAGACTGGCTCAACACTTAGCGAAAATACTTTCACCGCTCAGGGAACATACAAGAGCACATACAAAGGATTCCCATCATTGTGTCAGCAAGATTAAAGACCTACATCCGGTAGACAATGAAACTATGGTCACTTTTGATGTGCAGTCTCTGTTCACATGCTTACCTGTTGAAGACTTCATCTCAATTGTAACTAGGACTGCATGATAATTAAATTACTAGTTTTTTATTTTAGTTTTTAATATTGTTTTCAATAAAATATTGTATATTATGGTATGTAAATAAATTTAATATTGTTACTAGAAGGCTGCAGGAAAACAGTCGGTAGAATATGCAATATTACTCATACTCATTATTACATCTGGCTACCTATTGTGAAAGAAAGAGTTCTACAAGCAAGTAGATGGTGTGGCGATGTGTTCATATGTGTCTCTCATTGTCGCCGATATATTCATGGAAGACTTTGAGGAGAAAGCCCTATTTACTTTTCCCGCAAATCCAAGATTTTACTAGCATAACGTTACGACACTTTCACAATTCTACCTTTAGATAAAGTAACTGCATTGTTAGACCATCTGAACTCCAAATTTTGAAATTCATTTAACAATGGAGTTAGAGGTAAACAATTCTTTAGATTTTCTAGATGTGTTACTAATTCGGAATCACGATAACCCCTTGAGCCACACAGTGTATAGAAAAAAGACCCATACAGATAGATATTTAAACGGTGATTTAATCACCATCTTTCACAGTTAGCTACCGTGGGTAAATCTTGGTTTTAGAGAGCACGAGGGATCTGTGACAGTAAACACCGAGCCGCCGAGCTTCAACACGTCAAGCAAGTTTTACACAACAATAAGCTTTGGGTCCCGCGCCTGTTACAGTGGACGAGTGAAGCTTTCCACAGTTGAGCGAGTGCCTGCTGTACTGCCATATGTTATAGGTGTCACTGACAAGATTGGCTATATCTTGAAACATTCTTCCATTAAAATATACTTCAAACCGCCAAAGAAGATTAGTCAGTTTTTACTGTCAAGTGTAATGTCCCTCTGCAAGATGCAGGGGTGTACAAGCTTGATTGTGAATGTGGTCTCTCTTATATAGGAAAAACAAAAGATCAATAAAAATCCGCATTAAAGAACTATGTGAAGAAGTCTGCAGCCTGTAAACTTGTACAGTATCGCCCCCGTCACTACATTAGATTTGATAGATCACAAATATTATATTAATATTGAGCCGTGGTAGCTCAGATAGTTAGCGCTCGCTGTAAGCTTCACAGAACTCGAGCAACCTGGGTTTGATCCCCGCCGGCACCAATGAAATTGTTAATTGCAATTTTAAGTGCTAATTTACCAAGTACTTGGCGGTGAAGAAAAACATCGTGAGGAAACCTGCATGTCTGAGAAATAAAAAAAAATATTTTGAAGACATGTGAATTTCACCAACACGTATTGGGGCAGCGCGGCGGATATTTCCTTGCCATAAAACCCTCTCAGAAATGAGAGGAGGCCTGTGCCCAGCAGTGGGACGTAAACAGGCTGCAACTTTACTTTACTTTTTATATTAATATTAAAGTAAATTCCGTAAAACTAGTTTTATTTAAATGTGTGGTGTTCGCGTAATTATAAGAAATAATAACGTTTTTGTAGTGTTAGTTAATCAAACCAGTAACAATACAGCCTTCCGAAATAAATAGTAGAAGAAGACTTTTCATTGATTCATTCAGGTGGACTGAACCTAGGCATCCCCATGGACTGACTCATAGGTGGGATATATGTCATAGTTGACACGATTATCAAGCGGATTGGCAACAGCAGTTTTTTATTTTTATTCAGCTGTTACCAGCAAGATGATACTATACACATCTGCTGGTTCAGTTTACCCTTGTCGGCTCTTACAGCATGTTAAAGGGTAGTGTTCTTACACCACCACTACACAGTTATTAATCAAAACTTAACTGAAATTGCTTTTATTATTTAATATATAATGCTCTAAGTGCTTACATAGAAAATGCTTAAATATTTCCATGTAAGTATTTAGAGCATTATACAATGATGTTCAATACATTCTTCGCATCTGCTTGATTTTAACTTCCTGAACAATGTCTCGGATTGGGGGTGACTAAATGTAGTCCAGTTCAATCCCCAGAAGACATTTGCATTGCCGCATTACGCATTTACCGCTAAAAAGAACCCGCTTTATCGTATCTCTTCAGTTTCAAGGCACTCCCCTTACTGTCTCAGCTAGCATCGGAATCCTCGGCGTCAACATATCGAATGCAGTTTCGTGGTCGCTTGGAAGGGAAGGTCAAATTGGCCTCTAAAATGTTTGGCGTGCTCAGCAGAGTGAGACAGTATTTCATGCCGGCACATCACTTGCAACTTTACAAAGCGCAAGTTCAGCCTCACATGGAATACTGTTCTCATCTATGGGCCGGGCACCCCAGTGCCAGCTCCTTTCATTTTACCTCATCCAGCGCAGAGCGATTCGAATCGTCGACGACCGAGTTCGTTCTAATCGGCTCGATACACTGGCACTGCGTAGGGACGTTGCATCTCTTTGCATTCTCTATCGAATTTACCACGTGAAGTGCTCTGAGGAATTGTTCGGATTAATTCCAGCCGCCAAATTTCAGTCCACGACTGTGCGTTTTACTTGGAGTTTTCTTCCTCGTATAACTTCTCTGTGGAATTGTTTACCACCGGTGCTTTTTCCGAACCGATACGAATTAGGGACCTTTTAGAAAAGAGCTTACACCTGGTGTTGCGTTTGTTCATGGGCGGCGGTATTCACTTACCATCAG
Organism: Parnassius mnemosyne; assembly: GCA_963668995.1. Lineage (NCBI taxonomy): Eukaryota > Metazoa > Arthropoda > Insecta > Lepidoptera > Papilionidae > Parnassius > Parnassius mnemosyne. The sequence continues at coordinate 35,381,271 of CAVLGL010000079.1, read as the reverse complement.
GTGAGCCGCATGCTCGTTTGCCCCCTATTCTTTACATAGAATAATATTGATGATAAATTTACAACACGAACGTATTCAACGAAACAGAAAATATTAGGTTTTAAAATAGCTAACTTAATTATGTATTTCGTCACTTTAAAGCAAATTATTTATGCCTACCTTTTTACTTGATCACAATATTTCTATAAATATATAAAGGAGCACAGGTCTAATAAATTATCAAGGAGCCGCGTTAATTTGGGTTCCATTGTTTGTTGAATTAACGTCCTCTTCCAAGATCCGCTTTATTAAGGAAACTTAATAACTTCCCTTAATTCCCGTTACGCGATAGTGACTGCTGTTCATTGTTGTATAAATTTAAATGAGCCATAAATTTCTTATGGATTTCCAAACAATAATAAGCCTTCTTAATTATTTTATTAACTAGGAAATGGTCTCAATTGGTACCAGCCTCATAGCAGCAGTTCTATGTCCTAGTTTGATCTTGACATTTCGAGAGTAATGCATTACCTAATAAATAATTTCAAAATTACATCACTTTTGTTTAATCAACAACTTTGAATGTATGTCCTAAAGGTTTTTTTTTAAATCAATTATGACAGCCTATTAAAAATCCGTTACTGAAGATAGGCTTCTCTAAACAATGGAATACTATTCATTATTTTGATTTGATATCACAAAAATGCTGCTGACCATCTCCTGTTTCATTTGTCTCTTTCGCCTCCTACGATACCCACGGGATAATATGGGTAGTGAATTCCTTTATGACGCCACTAAACAGCTTAAAGGCTGATTAATACGACAGAATTAGCATAGGAGTCCAACCAGGGTTATTAGCATTCTCACACCTATTTTCGTAACCAAGGGGTTTTGCAACCACTGGGTTATAAAATGGAAAGGAAGGATAATTATAGAGGGTTAATTTTGTACGTTTTTCAGCCTTCAAATGAACATGCCATTTATTATCAAATGGACGTGTTGTTCACTCTAATATACGGAAAACTAAACATAGGGTACATTTTAATAAAATAGTATTTTAATATTAAAATCGTCAGACAGACATAGACAAAAATATTGAATTTAGTTGAAGAATAGACTTAATTCCATTATATAGTAAAATCTTCTTTTTCTATGTAATTGGCCCACAAATGTCTATTTAAAATTTACCTTAGTCGTCACGCTTGGCAGATTGACAATTGCAGTATCAGACTTTAGCACGTTTAATGCTGCTACCCAACACGAATGGGTCGGCTCGACCGGGGAAGGACCACGCTCTCACAGAATACCAGCGTAAAATATAAGCTTAATGGTTCTGTGTTTCGTATGGTGAGTGTAGAGAACCGAAGACCCTTTTTACTGGAAACCGAGGCATTCCATCTTAGTCCTCACGGGTGACAACGCATCTGCATTTTGATTCGTAATTGAGGATAAATGTAGATGTCTATGGGCCACCTAGTTACCTACTTAGTGACTTAGCAGCCAGCCTCCGCAGAGTCTACTTCACCTGAAGATGCCTCATGTAGAGAAGAAACACGTGTCGTATTTTCGAGAGTGGTGTGTCGTGCCTAGTGTGGTGGTGCTGGGGGTGGTAGTGCTGGGATTAACGGCGACGGGTATAGTGTGCGTGATTGAGGGAGGATGGGAGGTCCCCTTAAAACTGGGCAGGACACATAATTATCTTTTTTTACGCGGAATTAAGCAAATTAGTTTATAACAACCCCATTACCTTGAGGGCTTCAAATTCTTATTCAAGAATTAAGACTTTATAGTTATGAAGTCGCTAAATGATTAATACCACTCGCCGTTCTAACAATTGTTTGAACCCAACTGTCTAATTTTTTATTAACAAAGTGTTTTGAAGTGAATATATGTATGTTATCCATAAAATTAATTTATAATGTAGAAACACGTTACAGCTGTAGTAAGGCTAAAGCACGAACCGGACGGTTTGAACAGGTAAGGACTAGGCTATCACACAATACCTACCAGCCTAAAATAGCAATATCACCTCTATGCTATATATCATCAAGGAGCAGGTTTAAACATGTTTAAGAGAGGCGAGTTGGAAACATTTGTATGTTCATTCAGCAGTGCAACATTACCGTTCCACTCTAACTGTTCCAGCACACACAGTCGTAGCCCTTTATTACAAGTATGTAAGACTTTAAAGGAGTGGTCATTGGCTAGGATGTGTCCAGTGTCTAAGAGATGTTTAGACAGAATGGTGATTGATCGCATGAAGTAATCGCTTGCTACGTAATTGGAGAGCGGTTGCGTTAGCAAGTAGTATAAATAGCAGTAGTTTTGACTCGCCGCTCACTTAGCGGCCAGCCGTCGCAGAGTCTACTTCACCTGAGGATGCCTCGTGTAGAGGCGAAACACGTGTCGTATTTTCGGGAGTGGTGTGTCGTGCCTAGTGTGGTGGTGCTGGGGTTGGTAGTGCTAGGGTTGACGGCGACGGGTATAGTCCGCGTGATAGAGGGAGGGTGGGGGGTCTCCTTAAGACTGGAAAGGACACATCATTTTCTTTCTTTACGCGGAATTAAGCAAATTAGTTTATAACAACCCCATTATAATGGATCTCCGCAAAGTAACGCCTGATTCTATCAATTAATATTAAAACATATAAATAAAAATGTAATAAAGAGAATTGTAAAACAACTTCCCGTGTAGTGGCGGGTAAGAAAACTCACAACCCCATATCTTCCCGTGGGTGTCGTAAGAGTCGACAGAGGGAAACTAAGGCAGACGATGGGCAGCAGCATCTTTCTGAAAACAGAAAAAAAAAACAAAAAAACTGCGGTTGCCAACCCGCTCGCCAAGCGTGGCAACTGTGGCAATATACGCCCATGAAAGTAACGAAGAGATGGCCCCCAGTCCCCGGCTGTTATTGGGAGATTTCAACACAAAACAAGGCATAAGAGAGAACAGTGAGCTGAAAGTAGCGAATATCGGAATAGAGCATAGGAACCCAAGGGGCCAGCAGCTGGCAAACTTCATGGAGAAAGAGAGACTCTTTATAATGAACTCATTCTTCCAGAAGCGGTCCCACAGGAAGTGGACCTGGTCGAAACCCCGACGGTTCGACAAATAATGAGATTGACTTCATTATGACGACCAGACGACTACTGTTTAGTGATTTCTTAGTGATCGCGAGGGTAAAAACCGGCAGCGATCACCGAATAGTGAGAGACACACTGAACCTAGACGTTAAGTTGGAGAGATCACGTCTAATGAAGTCAACGCTCCGTCCCCCTCGTGCTCTAATCCTAAGTCCCGAAAACTTTTAGATCGATCTACGAAACCGTTGTCAGTGCGGAGAAAATTGCGATGCAGTGGATGATATGAATGTCAAGCTCGTAGAAACTGTCCATGTGGTCGGAGCTAAGTTTTGCAAGACCTGCCGCAGAAGAACACAAAAACTCTCCGATTATACTCTCTCTATATCTCATGACTGTTAGACGGGATATGAATTATATGAAGCTGCAGTCTTCAGTAGATTTGACAGCATAGGCAACTGAACAGACAGATTTCCAAATGCATGCAGTGGGACTTACGCAACTTTAATACTGCTCATATTGAAGAACCGATCGAGCGGAACCTGAGCTCCAAAGATTTTGTTAGAGATCTGTCTGCCAAAAAGAGCCAACTGCCGAATCTAAATACCAAGTGTGGCAGCGTCGCTTCCCAGACAGCTGAGATTGAGTGAGATTGAGATGTTCTATGGAGAGCTGTATACATCAACGTTGAAGCCACACGCAAGTGTGAGAAACGATCCAAGAGCGAGTCTTGTCCGACACAATTCCGATGATATCCCGGACGTCAGTCTGAGCGAGCTTAAAATGGCTCTCCAGCTCCTTAAAAACGGCAAAGCCCTGGTTGAGGATGGAATGACAGCGGAGCTTCTAATAGTGGGTGGAAAACTGGTACTTGAAGTCCTTTAGAAGCTCTTTAATTCCGTCCTCCATGGTGGCATTTCACCGTAGGCGTGGAGCAGAAGTGCGTTAGTCTTGTTCTTCAAGACAGATGACTTTGCTCTCTTGAAGAACTACAGACGAATTTCCCTTCTGAGCCGCGTCTACGTGCTGTTCTCGAGACTCTAGTGCGCAGACTTGACGACTTCTAGCTTCCCGAACAAGCCGGTTTCCGAAAAGGCTTTAGCACCATAGACCACATACACACTCTTTGGAAAATTGTACTGAAGTTCGAGGACTACAATTTTCCACTATGTCTGGCGTATGTGGACTATGAGAAGGCCTTTGATTCTGTCGAAATTTGGGCGGAGCCGCAGTCCCTTCAGTGGTGCCAAGTTAACTGTCGGTATATCGAAGTGCTGACGTGCTTGTACAGTAGGGCTACGATGGCTATCCTAGTACAGAACCAGAGTACGAAACCTATCCAATTGCAGAGAGGTGTAAAACAGGCTGACGTTATATCCCCGAAACTCTTTACTTCTGCATTGGAAGACGTTTTCAAGCTTCTGGACTGGAAAGGATACGGTATTAACATCAATGGCGAGTACATCACTCACCTTCGATTTGCCGACGATATAGTACTTATGGCAGAATCGCTGGAGGACCTAAGCACTATGCTCAATGACCTCAATTGTGTTTCCCAACGGATAAGTCTTAAGATGAACATGGACAAAACAAAGATCATGTTCAATGTCCATGTCACACACCTATGATGGTCGTTGTTGGGAGCACTAAGCTCGAAGTTGTGGACGAGTATGTTTATCTGGGACAAATACTCCGACTAGGTAAGTCCAACTTCGACCGAGAGGTCAATCGACGGATTCAACTCGGCTGGGCAGCGTTCGGGAAGCTACGACACATTTTATCGTGAGACATACCTCAAAATCTTAAGCCGAAATTGTACAACCAGTGCGTGTTGCCAGTGATGACTTACGAATCTGAGACGTGGTCCTTCACTGCTGGCCGGATGAGGAAGTCGCTCAGCGAGCTATGGAGATGGCTATGCTCGGAGTTTCTCTGCGTGATAAACTTAGAAATGAGGATATCTGCAGTAGAACCAGAGTGACTGACATAGCCCAACGGATTAGTAAGCTGAAGTGGCAATGGGCCGGCCATATATAGCTCGAAGAACCGATAACCGATGGGGAAAAAATGTTATCGAGTGGCGGCCTTGTACCGGCGGACGAAGTGTAAGGCGTCCCCCCACTAGATGGAGTGACGACCTGGTAAGATATGCAGTAAGTCGATGGATGCAGGTGGCTCAGGACCGTGCTTTGTGGCATTTTTTGGGAGAGGCCTATGTTCAGCAGTGGACTTGTGAAGGGCTGTAATGATGATGTAAAACAACTACTTTATTACAATAACATACGTACACATTACACATATCTATATTGTTACAAGTGATTCGAGTATCTTTTTCTAAAAAGCAGGTAATGGATCAATAAATATATTTAATTATGTTAAACTTAAGTGTGATATTCCATAAAAATTTGTTGATTTAAGAAGACTTAAATTGATTCAAGTTTACATATATGAATTATTAAAATACACCTGCCTGAAAAGGTCAGCAACAACTGGGTTCATTAAGCACGCGAGTAAATTGCTCTGCAACATGAATGTCGCTTGTTACGGCTTGTGAAATTACGTTAGTTCCAGCTTGTCATTGTTATTATTAACAAACATAAAATTTCTTCAAGTGGCAAATGCTGTTCCTTTATTATATCACGTTTACGTGGTAGATTCATAATGCAGCTATTATAGTAGTATAGTTACATCACGAATGGGTCAGCTCGAACGGGGAAGTAATACGATCTCACAGAATAGCAGCGTAATATAGCACTTCAATTTTGCTGTGTTTTGTATGGTGAGTGTAGAAAACCGGCGACCATTTTTACTTGAAATGAGGCATTTCATCTCAGTCCTCAGGGGTGACAACGAATTTACATTTTCATTCTTAATCGTGACTTTGGGCCACAGCTTTACCCTTATTCTTTAAAAAGTAAATTAAGTGTTAGTTATGTTAGTTAATAATTAAGTGTCTGTTTGTAATGTTAAATTAACAGCTTTTTACTACAAGCATATAAAAATTCCTTAGGTTATTATAACAAATACAAAATTTAAAAAATGTTGTCTATCTGTCTGTCTGTTTGTTTCAGCTAATTTTGACGGGACTTTTGTTGGCTGTATGAGGAAGCTCAAGGTCGCTTAGCGAGCTATGGAGAGGACTATGCTCGGGGTTTTTCTTCATGATAAAATTAGAAATAGGAGTAACCGACATAACCCAATGCATTAGTAAGCTGAAGTGGCAATGAGTTGGCCATATAGCTCGAAGAACCGACAACTGGTGGGTTCTTGAGTGGCAACCAAATACCGGTAGAAGAAATGTGGGGCGGTCCCTTACTAGATGAAGTTACGACCTTGTAAGACATGCAGGAAGCAGATGGTTGCATTTGGCTCAGGGCCTTGCTTTGTGGCATTCTTTGGAGGAGGCCTATGTTCAGCAGTGGACTTGTGAAGGGCAGTAATGAATGAATTAATGAATTGTTTTCTTTTGCTATTCTAAGCCAGTCCTTAACCATTATCCCACCTGATGGTAAGTGGTGGTGAAGCCGAAGATGGTAAACCGCACTGACCTAACAAAAGCCTCTATAATATATACTCTTGCCATGAAGACAGCGACATTGAAATCGGCTGGAAAGACGATGCTCGCAACTTTTTCAACGAACTATGAAACAAACCATTTGGTTTTAATGCGTTATAAATCGACTGTGAAAGGAGACTGACCAAACTTCTGGTTGTACGTTGGTGAAAGGAAGAGGAAGAAATAAAGTTATAGGATTGCTGCGCTTACTCTCCGAAATGTATCCTGTAGAAAACAGTCAGGGTGATTACTTTGCGGCTATGTCCGAAACAAGTTAGATTGGTTTTGGCTGTTTGAATTGTATCTGTTGGTGTATGTGTGGTTCGTTGGCTTTGCTGTATGTGTTGAACTGATGATGATTAAATGCGTAAGGAAAACGGAAAATTCCATGAATATTATATTACTGCCACGTTATATTACTTTTGTCAATTACCATATACGAGTAGGTTTTATCCTTAATTTATATAAGATCGATATATTTGATGCTGCAATCACCAATCTATCTGGCGATTAAGACGGATACTTCCTACAATGAGCGGCGTCTCTACACAGTAGTAAAAGGATAGCGAAGAGAAGTTGAGAGACATGAAATAGTAAACCATTTTTTAGTCACCATTTCAAGACTTATATACAAAATAATATACTCTTCCATTAATCTAGTAATAAAACTAAAAAAACTTTTATTTTCCTTATGGTCTTGCTTGAAAAGAGTCAAAAGAAAATCTGGTAATCTAAATACTTAACATTTTATTACGTCCACATTTTTTCTCTTTCTAGAGAGAAAATAATTATTTTCTCTACTATGTCATTTACAAATTTTATCTGTTTATCAATTACATATCCAACGATGCCACGAATGAATTTTCAATTATTTACAAATTATTTTCAGTAGTACTCTATTATTTAATTTTATCAGTGACTTACCATTTTAGTTTATTTAGAAGTAGATGCCGCTATTATTAGATGAAATATTGGAAGCCAAAACTATACTATCTATTAACATCAGCGATAGAGGCGAAAATTTATTTATCATATCTATAAGGCATGGAATACTCGTAAAATTCAATTACTGAGAAAATCAACTTCTGTGTTATCACATTATAGTGTTAAAATTTAAAAATAATTATATTTTTATTTTTACTTGCTTATTGCACCACTACGCTGAGATAAAATTTTCATTGGCTCGATACACATCCCAACACTTGCAGTCGTAAATCACCCTATGTTTAACTATCTATTTTTATTTATATGTGCTTAGTACCAGTGAATAAACGTCTTTCTTTCTATCTATTTTGTTTTATTTCACTAGATTAGTATAGTGGTAAAATTAAAAGATCACATTCAATAAATATGCTTGTAATTTATATTGAATAAAAATTATTCTATTCTATAATATTTTTAGTATTCAATAAAAATTTATTATCGATTCCATTATTTTGGAGAACAATGAGGTGATGGCGATAGGACTGTAGTTGGACGGGTCTGAGCGGTCGCCTATTTTAGAGATCGGGTGGACAAAAGCTGTCTTCCATGAATTCGGGACTACGCCTTGGGAGTAGGAGTACCGGAAAAGACGCGTTAGGACCGGTGCCAACTCCGGAGCACACGTCCTCAGCACAATTCGGGGGATTCCGTCAGGCCCACTCCAGCCCCACACACCACAGGACTTCTGGATGTCCAGGGAGAGGAGTGCTTTGCGAACCAAGAGCTGTGAGAATAGCACATCCGGCATGGAGTACTCACACCGCGGGATGGTCGGCGGTGTGTTCCCCCCATCATCAAGAGTCGAGTTGGACGCAAAAAGGGAGCCTAAAAGGTCGGCTTTGTCTTTTGCGGCTTGGGCCAGTGAGTCGTGTTCTCTGTGCAGAGATGGTAGTGATGGCTTACAGAAATTCCCTTGGACAGCCTTGGCGAGAGACCAGAATTTTGTATAATCAAATATTTTAATATATGATTGAAATTCAAATTTGAGGATATTTCAAACCCTAACATCTGCAGGCGGTTGGTATATTTCAGTGATACATTTCGGAAAGAAGGGGCCAAGATGAGCTGACTCCTTTTTTCAGTGAAGAGACACGCTTGTGTTTTGGAGGCATTGAACTTCACATGATTGGCATCGCCCCAATCAGAGACTGCCTGTAGTGTGAGATTCACACGCTCTACAATAGCTTCTCTTTCTGACTGGATTTGATCCCGACTAGCCCGAGGACTTGGTTGGTACCTCTCAACAACTGTGCTATCGTCTGCATACCCATAGATACCGGGCATAAGCAGATCATTAATATGCAGCAAGAAGAGAGTTGCGGAGAGAACGGACCCCTGAGGAACACCGGCGTTAGTCGCCATAGGATCGCATGAGCAGCCAACGACGACGATCCAGAGAGACCGTTCACTCAGGAAGTCTTTTACCCATTCAATCAGACCAGGGGATAAGCCGTACGCTGGAAGCTTAGCCTAAAGGCTAGTGTGCCAAACTCTGTCAAAGGCCTTCGAGACATCAAGGGAAACAGCAAGTGCTTCCCCACTGTTCTCGAGTGCCTCGCCCCATACGTGTGTGGCGTACGCTAGAAGATCCCCAGCTGACCGATTTCGGCGAAACCCATATTGCCGGTCACTAAGGAGATTATTCTGTTCTAGGTATGCCATTAAGCGGGCATTCAATATACGCTCCATAATCTTGCAGAGTATGGAGGTAATTGAGATTCGGGTCGGCGCGGCTGCCTTTTTTTGGAACAGGCTGCACGTTGGCCAGCTTCCAGGATTTTGGCACTATTGCAGTACTAAATGAGAGGCGGAACAAGCGTGTCAACACAGGAGACAACTCAGGTGCACAAGCCTTTAGGACTATAGCTGGTATACCATCTGGTCCACTAGCTTTATTCACGTCTAGACACTGCAAGGTTTTAAGAACGTCCTTATTCGTTATACGAATAATAATACTCTGGTTTTACTGTGGATATTCTCATTACGAAGTATAGCAGAGAAACTTCGAACATTCAACTTTCTTGAATATCAAGTCCACCGCACTACTGTTCCACGATTCCGGAGTTTGAAGTAATGTAAACATCAGTTTTATTCTTTTTAATTTTTTCTATACTAATAAGTACCATACAAACAACTGTAGAAGCGTCGGTACCAATACTTATAATTAGAATATATGATTAAAAACAAGTTATTTACATTTTGATTTCTTATATTTACGCGAACACTACACATTTTAAATTAAAACAAATTTTACGGATTTTATCGCGTATATTAATCTATTTTTATATTCCCGACATTTCGGGTGCTTTCCAGCACCCGTGGTCACGGGGGACTGAGGTGTTTGACGTCCTGCTGTTATAGTTAGCCCGGCTACCTTCAGTTTTTTAATATTAATTTTTGGTCCGATTTACGCAGAATGAGCTTACGGTATCTTGAAGTCTAGCAGTGGTATACTTGGGTTTGGATTTGATTTTATTAATTATGGGATCCCAAGCAGATGGCAGCACCCATACATCTTCTCTATTGAAATTAGGATGTTTTTTAATTTCAATAGCCTCGCGTATCATCCTTGGGGGGAATCGGTGTTCTTTTGCGAGGATTTGTGGTCTATAAAATCTAATGTAATTGCGGGGACGATCTTGAACATGTTCACAAACTGCAGACTTCCCGATACGTCGGTGCTTCACGTCAGCTATATGTTCTTTAACGCGGGTTTTAATAGATCTTTTTGTATGTCCTATGTACGAAAGACCACATTCACAATCCAGTTTGTACACTCCTGGATCTTGTAGAGGGATATGACACTTGACGGATGGTAAAAATTGACCAATCTTCTTCAGCGGCTTGAAGTATGTTTTAATGGAAGCTCGCTTCAAGATGTAGCCAACCTTGTCTGTGACTCCTCTGACATAGGGTAGTACAGCAGGCACACGCTCGACTGTGGCTGGCTTCACTCGGTCACTGTGACGTAGGCGCGGGACCCGAAGCTTGTTGTCTAGCAGTACTTGCTCGACGTGCTGAAGCTCGGCGGCCAGATGTTTTCTGTCACAGATCCCTCGTGCTCTCTGAAACAAAGATTTTCCCACGGTAGCTAACTGTGAAGGATGATGGTGAGATTCACCATTTAGATATCGGTTGGTATGGGTATTTTTTCTGTACACAGTATGACCAATAGTGTTATCAGGATTTCGGATGAATAAAACATCTAGGAAAGCTAAAGTATTGTTTGCCTCTAACTCCATTGTGAATTGTATTTTAGGGTTTATGGAATTAAGGTGGTTTAAAAATGCAGTTACTTTGTCAGATGGTAAAATTGTGAAAGTATCGTCTACGTACCGCTTGTAGAATCTTGGATTTACAGGAGCAGTAAGAAGGGCTTTCTCCTCAAAGTCCTCCATGAATATGTCGGCGACTACGGGAGATACAGGTGAGGCCATTGCCACTCCATTATTACATTTTTTTAAAACGGTAACCATCACACTATGATTTTCTCCTGTATCTTAGAGTGAGTTTACAAAATAAATTGCATAAGGACAAACATCCAGACCCGGAAAAATTATTTGTAGGTCATACAAAAACTTTTCCGCGTGGGATTCGAACCCGCGGCCCTTAGCTCCGCAACTCAATGCTAAGCCGCTGCGCCATGGAGCCGCCGATTTTATGTATAAGTAAAATACTCTGCAAATACTTGTCAATAAATAATTAAAGTCATTTATCAATTATAAAGCTACATGAACCTACGAGTTCCTATATTTATACAGTCAAGTGTCAAATTAAATGCATAACCAAGTCTCTTGAGAGTTGCAGTTGGAAAGCATCCAGACAACATCAGTTAGTGGACGACCGTTTCACTTCTAATTGCACCTAAGTTATTTGCAAGACGTATCAGTATATGAGTTATATATTTGAAGAATAATTTCCTTTTTTACGTTAATTTTGTGAGCGCAAGCAACTTCGTATAAACGTTCGTAACCCCGTATAAACAAAAAAAAATTCCGTGCTGCTTTGCGTTCTAAGACATTTCTTAGAAATAAAGAAGATATTTTAGGAATTGACCAAGAATTGACGTTTATTTAGGAAAACAGTTCTACCAAATATAGCACAAAAGTATTACTGGCGGTGCCAACATACAAACCCTAAAATAGTACATAAATAATGATTTTATACTCTCACTTAACAAAATAACACATAGTTTTAATTTGTTAAAATTCCTAACATTTTAGAAATGTTTAATGTTTACATGAAATTAACCCTTTCGTTAACAAGTCAGCAGGCATCTCTTTTGTTTAAATATTTCAAATATCAACTATTTTATTTTTAATAACATCTTTTATATAATGAAAGCGTACATATATATGTTATGACCTATTATGTGTCCGATGATTTGTTGCTATCTTTAATGCACTTTGGTTATTACAAAATATCTTTATTAAATATTTCTTATCAGTGAGTTCATATATTAAGTTTCTTAAATATACAGCTTATCGAGTTGCCTCAGATAAAGCTACAAGCTTCAGTACGGGACAGAGATACTATCTTCTGTTTTTGGCTTTGCCATAAAATTACAGAACTACACATGGTCAAACAGTAACCAGTATATTTATTTATTTGTATGGATCTCCAACAGTTGTATATATTAAATTACTTCTAACACATGCCTAACATCTACAAATTACTATGTACTACCAATTATAAGAGAACATATCATTCTAAAACAATAGCAGTGTTTATAATTTGCCTATTTTAATGGTAGTTGCAACAAAAATAAGTTTAACGAACAAAAGATAGATAATAGTTTTTGTAACATAAATAAAAGTTAAGTTTATCATAAAGTTAGTGACTAATTAATTTTCTAAACTATCATTACATTTTTTTACAAAAAGTGTGAGCCCGTCGTAACCAATGCCTAGGGTTGCTATGTTTTTTACACATACATTGTATACACGTGATATATGTGATATTGGAGGATTCTGTCCAAATTTTGTTCGAGTGCTATCAGTCTTAAAGAAAGGACATGGGTTGCGAGGAGGTCTCCGAGGTACATTAATATTAAATTTACTCAACAGCTCACTGTTACCAATTTTACCATTGAAAAGTTTACGAAGAAATTTTAACTCAAGAAGAGATCTACGAACTACCAGTGGTTTCATCCTAAAGTAATCGAGTTTCTCTTTGTAGCACTCACTATGACTTGACGCTTTAAAAGGAAAGATTAGGTGTTTAATAAGTCTTTTTTGAATACGTTCGATTCTTTCAATGTGGTTTTTGTAAGCGGGAGACCATACTTGACAACAATATTCAAGTTTGCTACGGACCAAGTTGTTGTACAGTTGAAGTATAGTTGTTATCTTTTTAAAATCTTTAGAAGAACAAAGCGGAGCAACCTGGAAAAAGCAGTAACTATAGTATTAATATGTTTCTATCAAATATTACGCCCAGGTCTCTACTGGAATTAGTTTCCTTCAGTTTTTTACCCAAAATGTTGTAAGAACTCATTAATGAATTTTTTTTTCTTGTGAGTTTTATAAAACTACATTTTCCCGGATTGAGCAGCATTCGATTTGTTTCACACTATTTTACAACTCTATCAAGATTGGCTTGTAGGTCTATTTATTTATTTATTTAACAATTTATGTACACACAAAATAATGTTACAATGAAGAAAAAAAAGATATTTTGTACAATGGCACTGCTTATTTCATATTAAATCTATTACATCAGATTCTTGCTATATAACTTTAGCTATTTTAAAATTGTCTGCGAAATAAACCTGACAATTTTTAAATACATTTACTATATCATTAATAAACAAAATAAAGAATAAACGCCCCAAATTTGATCCCTACGGAACACCAAAAATAGCATTAAAAGAATCCGACCACTAGCTTTCAATTACTACTCCGTTCGACAAAAATGCGATTGACTTCCCACCAGACAACAAATGTTAAGTGATGTCTCAGTGATCACGAGAGTGAAAACTGGTAGTGATCACGGAATGTTTAGAGGCACACTGAACCTTAACGTTAAGTTGGAGATGTCACGTCTAATGAAGTCAACGCTCCGTCCCCGTCGTACTCTAATCCAAAATCCTAAAACCTTTCAGCTCGAGTTACAAAATCGTTTTCAGTGCCCAGAAAATTGAAATGCAGTGGATGATATAAATGATAAGCTCGTGAAAACTGTCCATGCGATCGTAGTTAACTTTTTAAGATCCGCCGCAGAAGAACACAAAAACTCTCCAATCACGCTCTTAATCTCATGACTGTTAGATAGAAAATGAAGTTGTAGTTTTTAGCAGATTTGATAGCATACAGGAACCTGAACAAACAGATCTCCAAACTCATGCGGCGGGACTTACGCAACTTTAATAATGCTCGTATAGAAGAAGCGTTCTAGAAGAACCAGGGCTCCAAAGTCTTTGCCAGAGTTCTGTTTGCCAGAAAGTGCCAACTGTCGAAGCTGAAGACCGAATATGGCAGCATCGTTTCCGAGACACCTGAGATTTTGAGTGAGATTGAGAGGCTCTATGGGCAGCTGTACACGTCATCGTTGGAGCTACACGCAAGTGTGAGTAACGATCCAATAGCAAGTCTTATCCGACACTATTCCGATGATATCCCGGTAGTCAGTGTGAGCGAGATTAGAATGGCTCTCTAGCACCTTATAAACGGCAAGGCCCCAGGCGAGGATGGAATTACAGCAGAGCTTCTGAAAGCGGGTAGAAAAACGGTACTTAAAGTCCTTCAGAAGCTCTTTGATTCCCTCCTCCATGGTGGCATTACACCGGAGGCATGGAGCAGAAGTGCGGTGGTCTTGTTCTTCAACGACTGCAAGCCAATTAACGCTGATGTTCTACAAGGCTGCGTGCTATCACCAACGCTGTTTCTTCTGCATATCAATGGTATGTTGCAAACCGGTAAAATTCATGGCTATGCGGATGACAGCACTGGTGATGCTCTATACACCGGCCGTACCATTATTTCTGAGGAAAACGTCGCTGAGTACCGAAACAAACTTGTGTCTGAATTCGAGTCTTTGCTGACCAAAGTCTCGGATTGGGGGCGACTAAATCTAGTCCAGTTTAATCCTCACAAGACAGAAGTTTGCGCATTTACCGCTAAAAAGAACCCCTTTGTCGTATCTTTTCAGTTTCAAGGCACTCCCCATGTTGCCTCAGCTAGTATTGGAATCCTCGTCGTCAACATATGGAGTGACATCCAGTTTCGTGGTCATTTAGAAAAGAAGGTTAAATTGGCCTCTAAAAAGTTTGACGTACTCAGCAGAGCGGGACGGTATTTCATGCTGGCACAACGCCTGTAAATTTACAAGGCGCAGTACTGCCTCACATGGAATACTGTTCTCATCTCTGGGCAGGGGCTCCCCAGTGCCAGCTTCTTCCACTTGACCGCATCCAGCGCAGAGCGGTTCGAATTGTCAACGACCAAGTCCTTTCTGATCAGCTCGATTTATTGGCGCTGCGAAGAGATGTTACATCCCTTTGCATTTTCTTTCGAATTTACCACGGGGCGAGCTCTGGGGAATCGTTCGGATTAATCCCAGCCGCCAAATTTCACAAACGCACATCGCGGCAGAACTCCCGATACCATCCACACCATTTGGATTATTGGCAGTCCACTGTATGATTTAGAAGATATTTTCTTCCTCGTACAACTTCCCTGTGGAATCGATTACCACCAGCGATTTATCCGGACCGATATGACTTAGAGAACTTCAAGAAAAGCGTACTCGTTTCTAAAAGGCCGTCAACGCATCTGCAATTCCCCTTGTTCCCCTGGTGTTGTAGTTGTTCTTGGGCGGCGGTAGTCACTTATCATCAGGTGAGCCATATGTTCGTTTGCCCCCTCTGCTATAAAAAAAAAACTTCATCAAACAACGTTTTTTTATAGTAAAATTAATATTAATTATAGAGTAAAATAGTATAAAGCTGGTTATTATAATATGAAGGAATTTATTGATGATAAAAACCCATGGAAATGAGGTGTCGCTACAAAGCTATTTCTAATTTATTTATGTCGTTAATTGGCGTAACATATAATATGATTGTAAGCTGTTTCTATTTTTGTCCAAAAAAGTCCCGCTGGGTTTCTTGCTAGGTCTTCCCAGAATATAGGATATTTTCTCAACCAGTGATTAATTAAACAAAAGAGTGACTTTCAATAAGTATTTATTTATAATCTATATTAAAAAAAAACTTCTGTATCTTTATCTGTTTCTTGTATTTTTAATTGCTAGAATATTTTATGTGCTCCAGGTTTTTTCGCTATGGTTATATAAAATTTTAGCCAAAACTGAAAGATATCTTTCGGCGAAGAAAATTTTTCTGCCTAAATATGTTTCTTAAATTTTACGATAGAAAACGTTGAGTGATAGACATCGTTAAATTTCTACTTCGTAGAAGTACTCTTCAAAATAACTAAAGGAGATCTGGTCAAATATAAAGAATAAAATATTTTTTAAACAAGCGTGTTCACTAAAATTTATCATTCTTATAATAATTTAATGCAATATTATCTTAAAATATTTTAAAAAGGGTAAGAGTCTGTCACCCCTCTCTCTCCTTCGTCCCGTGGTCTCCGTAAAAAGGAGTCGACTTAGGGCCATGATTAAGATGCCCTAGTTAAAGTTATCAGGATGAATAATGCTTATAAAATGTAACAGAAGCGAATGCGAAGGCGGAGGGTACGATTTTTGATGGAAATTCCACCATTGCGGAGGCGGAGGCGAGGTACCGTGCCGAGGTTCCGAATTTAGACCATTACCACATAAATTTCAATATTCTTTTTTCATACTTAAGACAGGTGACACATAGCTACTTAGTTAATTGTCACATATTTTAGAGTTTCTTTCGCAGGGAAAAAGGTGGTGGCCTATTATTTAAATTCTCTAATTTAAAATTATAATATTTCATAATTATTATTGTTTTATTTTAAATATCTGACAAATAATACAAAGCCGATAAGTCTTTAAAATATTTTCTACTGGTATTATCACAAACTATACATTTCATGTACAAAAGACAACTAGCTTTAGATTCCATGCTACATCTCTATTCTAAGGTTTACATTGAGCCTGTGATGTTGTGTTAATTGATGTGCGTACAATAATCCCTTAATACCGGACATAATGTTACTTAAGCCTTACATTTTATTGCAATAAAGAACTACGTAAAATTCTCTTGGTTGTAAAAGTAGCATTTAAAATACAAAATATCTAGTGCGATCGTCAACCGCCCACCAGGCGAGAGAAGCCTATGTCCAGCAGTGAACTTTTACGGACTAATGAAGATGAAATATACGTAAATGGTTGTATACTTTGGTTTGTTTTTAAAAATGAAGTATTGTACCGATTACGACACATAATGCGTTAGAATCTAATTTCACCGTCACATAACTCACAAAAGGACTTTTTGGTATTAATTATATTGCTTCTTTGTCATGCAATTAGCCTATTTAGTCCAATGGTCAAAAACAATGTTTACTGGGTTTTCTGTCAATAAATTCTTAGTTGCAACCCAGACTAAGCAAGTTGGTGGTGTTTCACTCCCATGACTCAGGACAGGGTTCCATAAAACACGTAAAGCTGTATTCCTGTGGCTGATCTCTCTCCGGTCGTGTTGGATTGCCGTTTAATTGAATTTTGAGAGTAAGGTATTAGACAGTGCACCTGTACTGGCGCATACACTTGGACACTATTATCCTACACTACGCAGATAACTAGTCTCCGTTGAGAAGGTGACCGCAATTCGAATTGGAGGACATTATTAATTTGTCTATTTATTTCAAACTTGTATGTTTTGTAATAATGTCACTAAAACGAATGTCTCTGTAGCATTATCTTCTACCCTGGTGAAGTAGGATCACATGAAAAACAATAGAATTTGGTGAGTTTTCCAATGAGTATTTCGATGAGTATTCCCGCTGACAGTGCTTCAGCTTATTTCTACAAAACAGATTCATTAAGTTTTTCAAGTAGTAATTAAAAATTCAAAAAGTTCTGTTTTCTCGCTAAAGTATGTATATCTAACAACAAACAAGTTTCTGTTATTTGTTATATATATCTATTTCTCGTCTCTTTCTTTTGTTCTATATATTATGAAAATTTTTAACGGCGTTAGAGAAAACACCACACCATAAATATCGTAGTGTGAGTTAATATTACTAATTTCGTATAATGATTGATAAAATAAAAATTATTTTATAATGGAATAAATTCCAATTATTACGAAAATCAACAATTGTGTCATTACGTTATAAAGTATTAAATTAATAATAATTTTATTTTTATAATTACTAGCTTTTTGCATATGAGCTCAATACACTTCATATAACTTGGAGTCCTAAACTACCATGTATGTTTAACTATCTTTTCTACCGACGTCAAAAAGGAGACAGTACTCGGTTCGACTGTATGTTTTATTTTATGTGTGTTACCTCATAACTTTTTTCTGGGTGAACCGATTTCGATATTTTTTTTATTTTAAAGCTGGTGCTGTATAAGTGATCAAGATCTGACCAATAGTTTTTGAGTTATTCTTAATAATTTAAATTGAAGTCGGTTGTACAAAATTTTTAATTTTAAATTATTTATTTACATGTGTATAGTACCAGTGAATAAATCTTTTTCTTTCTTTCTTTTTTCTTTTCTTATTTGATTTATTTCACTAGAATAGTACAATAGTAAAAGTAAAATATTACTTTCAATAAATATTCCTGTTTTTTATATTGAATAAAAATTATTCTATTTTATTCTATACTGTTTTCAGTATTGAATAAATCTTTCAATAAATTTTGACGGAATCAAAGGCTTTCTCATAGTTCACATATGCAAGGCAGAGTGTCAGATTGTACTCTTCTGTCTTCTGTACAATATGCCGAATGGTGTGTGTGTGGTCTATGGTACTAAAGCCTTTTCGAAAACCGGCTTGTTCGGAAGGCCGGAAGTCGTCGAGTCTGCGTGTAAGACGATTCGCAATGACTCTCGAAAACAGCACGTAAACGCGGCTCAGAAGGGAAATCGGTCTATAGTTTTTCAAGAGAGCGTTGTCGCCTTTCTTGAAGAACAAGACCACCGCTCCACGCCTCCAGAGTAGTGCCACCGTGGAGGACGGAATTATAGAGCTTCTGAAGGACTTCAAGTACCGGTTTTTACCCACTTTCAGAAGCTCCGCTGTAATTCCATCCTCACCTGGGCCTTGTTGTTTTTAAGGTGCTGGAGAGCCATTCTAATCTCGCTCAGACTGACGTCCGGAATATCTTCGGAATAGCGTCGAATAAGACTCGCTCTTGGATCGTTACTCACTATTGCGTGTGGCTCCAACGATGACGTGTACAGTTGCCCATAGAACCTATAGATCTCACTCAAAATCTCAGGTGTCTCTGAAACGATGCTGCCAAACTCGGTTGTCAGCTTTGGCACATGGCTCTTTCTGGCAGACAGATCTCTGGTAAAGACTTTGGAGCATTGGTTACGCTCGATCGCTTCTTCAATACAAGTTATATTAAACTTGCGTAAGTCCAGCCGCATGGAGATCTGTTTGTTCAGTTGCCTGTATGCTGTTAAATCTGATGAAGACAGCAGCTTCATTTCCTGTCTAACAGCCAGTTTAAGAGTGTGATCGGAGAGTTTTTGTGTTCTTCTGCGTCGGGTCTTGCGATCCGTACACATTATATATCATAACATGTTATAAAACGTTGTTATATAACTTGTTTCAGTAATGTGGAGGCAGAATATTATAAAACGTGTTTTATAACGTGACACAAAAATTATATAACTCAAACGGCAGAACGACAAACGACAATGCCATACGACTATGTCATATAACATTATTATATTGCATTGTTCTTCTAATGTGCACAGCATTGTTATATGTTGCAACGTTGAAAAACAATATTACATAATGTGGACGTGTTATAAAACAAAAGTTACACAACATGTTACTTAATCTGTACGCACCCTTACAGAACTTAGCTCCGACCGCATGGAGAGTTTTCAGGAGGTTATCATTCATATCGTCCACTTCATTGCAGCCTTCTAGTCACTGACAATGGTTTTGTAACTCAAACTGAAAGGTTTCGGACTCTGGACTAGAGCACGAGGGGGACGGAGCGTTGATTTCATTACACAAGACCTCTTCAACTTAACGTTTATTAAGGTTTAAAAGCTGACTTTAACATTTGCACTAGTAACGAATTGAAACTACTACTCTAAGAATATACAACATATAACAAAAACCATGTGGTTGTTCTTAGCGGGGTCTTTGACAATCCTCTCACACCCCGGACAATGCAGAGTGTTCTGAGTGCACTTAACGGGAACCACATAGTTTTTGTTACATGTTGTATATGGTTCTGGTTGATTTAATATATTTAATGTTAAGACGTTTATTTCTGAAAAAAGAAAACAACAGGTGTTTATTTTCTAACATAACAGGAGATTGTAGTATTCTATTTCAGCACACATGCAATTATTAAGACGCATATAATATCTTGGAAGTAAATATTGTATATTATTGAAATTTATACCATGTATCATGACCAAATTTGTTGTATTCAATATAATATATGTAAAAATATGATTAATATTTGATTTTATATATCATAAATTGCAAAATACCCGTACGTACTTATGTACATATGCAAACCCACACACTTGTGTATAGTAATCAATCCTTGACTTCATCAGCATCATAATCATCAGCATCATTAAAAGTTCGCAACACAATCCTGAGCCATTTGCATCCATTGATTTCCTGCATCTCTTATTGGCAAGCGAAGTTTAGGGAGGGGTACGATGCTGCCACTTGAGAGCCTATCTTCTCTATCGCCTGTCAGTTCTTCGAGCTATATGGCCTACTACCACTAAAGTCACCAATCCATTGCCGTATGTCGGATACTCTGGTTTTAATGTGGATATTCTCATTACGAAGTATAACAGAAGAAACTCCGAGCATTGTCCTCTTCTTGGCTCGCTGAACGACCTTGAACTTCCTCATAAGGCCAGCAGTGAAGGACCACATCTCAGATGCACATATCTTCAATAGAAACACACTATTGTTTTCAAGTTTTAAGATACATGAGACTTCTCAGCCAGGCTGGATCCGTTCTGATGCCCCTAGCGATTTTGCTATAAGGACTATACCGTCAGTAAGAATCATTAAAATATATACCTTATCTTTTCCTGTCTTGTAGCTTGAAAACATCTTCCAATGCAGCAGTGAAGAGTTTTGAGGATACAACGTCACTCTGTTATAACCCTCTCTGCAGTAGAATAGGTTTCGTTCTCTAGTTCTTTACTCGGAAAATCATCATATCTCCAACGTACAAATACATCGATATATCCAAAATCGATTTAACACTAAAACACAGATTACCCCCTACTTACTTAGGGGGTAATCTATGCACTAAAAGGACTATAGCATCGCCCAATTTTTGACGCAAACAAAGTAATAGATTGTACTCTTCAGTTTTATGTACAATTCGCTGAAGTTATGTGGCCTATGATGCTTTGATCGTTGAAGAAAAGGGGGCAATCTCCGCCAGGCAAGGTGACCGGACCATGGAGCAGCAAATGCACCGTATGGTAGTTTGGATCTTTCTATGTATACCGCAGTGCTTCGGAACTTTAATAGCGTGATCCTTTCTTAAATATCAAGACCACCGCAATACTGCTCCACGACTCCGGAGTTTTAAGTAATGTACACATCAGATTTTTTCTTTTTGACTTTTTTTTTATATTAATAAGTATCTCAACCTATAGAATCATTGGTACCAATACTTATAATCAGAAAATATGATTAGAAACAAGCTATTCACATCACCTTTAAATTTTTTTATTCACTAATTTCACCTATTTTTTTTAAACGTTCCCCGACATTATGATTTTCTCCTCTATCTTAGAGTTAGTTTACAATATAAAAATATTGCGCGTATCGTTATATAGTTTCTTGAGAATAACTGATGATTAAAGCTAACTTTTTAAACATATTGGTGTGCGAAGTAAGACATTTTCACGTCAAAAATCAAAGTTTTCTCTCACTGACACTGTTCTGCCATATGGAGTGAAATTTGACGTAGACGCTCAGCTCACGGTCGCATTGTAAACCATACCCAGTGAAGGCACATCCAGGAACACATATGCACCGGCGATGCGAAGCTTAATTCTGTAGTAAAGTAAACGATAAAATTGGTAAATCAAATTACGCATGCCCTAAGCACATTAAAAAAAATTACATATAACATGATTATACGGAATTTTTTAAAGTTGTTTAAATTAACACATGTTTTCACTAATTACCTTATTATACTTCCAATTTTCCGATAATTTTATGTCGAACTACAATTTAAAAAAAAGTTTGGAAAATCCAAATGTGCACGGCACATATAGCTCATATGAGAGTGAAAAAAAAATTGTAATTTGTAGTTTTATTCGTCGAAGAATTCCAGTAGCAGTGATCAAAGTATACTTTCAAGCCACTCTACCTAGTCTGGAGGTAAAGTGTCATCATAACTAACAAAACTAGCCCAAACTCGGCATATCTAGTTCTCATCGTCGAGGAGTTCCAGTAGCAGTCCTCATAGTACACTTTCAAGTCACTCTATCAAGACCAGAGGTAAGGTCTTATCATAACTAACAAAACGAGCCCAAACTCATATGAGAGTGAAAAAATTAAAAAAAAAATTGTAATTTGTAGTTTTATTCGTCGAAGAATTCCAGTAGCAGTGATCAAAGTATACTTTCAAGTCACTCTACCTAGTCTGGAGGTAAAGTGTCATCATAACTAACAAAACTAGCCCAAACTCGGCATATCCAGTTCTCCTCGTGAAGGAGTTCCAGGAGCAGTCGTCAAAGTACACTTTCAAGTCCATCTATCACGTCCGAAGATAAAATCTCATCATAACTAACAAAACGAGCCCAAACTCGGCACATCTAGTTCTCCTCGCCGAGGAGTTCCATTAGCAGATACCGAAGTACACTTTCAGGTCTATAAAGTCCAAGACTTATAAATACATATATTTATATATTAATCCTGCGTGCTTTTATTGAAACAAAATATTGTAATAAAATCTGTGATTATAAAAATAATAATAAAATCTTAACTTGGTCAAGTATGTATAAAATTTGGTTTTTGGAATATTTCGTATTTCTACGGCGATCTTTTTCGCTGCAATCAAGCGATACGGTATCCACTCACGACGGCGGCCGAGGCCGGAATGACCAGTTATATAATATGTATGTTCTGTGGGAATGACGGAGTGAGACACTGTCTACTTAGTAAAATATTTTAGTACAAGGCTGCTTAAAACACCGAAAATTTCGCCATTTCTTTGGCGAAAAAAAAATAACTAAACAAAACAAAATTTCACCATTTACATTCCATGGCTTCCCACATGACAGATGAAGAGTTTTAAAAATAGATTGAGTTGAACAATTGATATTTTCAAAAGTTATCGTGTTTACGATACCATGTGGACTTGATAAATTCACACCATAGGCCACTAAATCCCCTTTTTATATAAAAATAGCAATTAGTCGATTTAAAAAAAATATTAATCAGTTCAACAATCATATATATTTCTGACAATTTGCTTTTTACATACATATACATAACATACATAAACACTCACGCCTGTCACCCAGAGGGGTAGGCAGAGACTACGGACTTCCATTTGGCGCGATCCTGACACACCTCTCTCGCCTCTTTCACATCCATATATCTACGCATACACGCTCGTCGGTTAAGGGTACTCCTAATCTGGCCCATTTTCAATGTATCGCCGATCTGGTCGATAAACCTTCGTCTAGGGCGTCCCTTCCCGACCCTGCCGTTCACTTCTGCAACATAAATTTGCTTTGTCACTCTTTCCTCGTTCATTCTTTCTACGTGACCAAACCACCGAAGCATTCCTTTCTTAATCCTTGTCACAACGTCATCTTGCAAACCACACTTTTCTCTTATTACACTATTTCTCACCCTGTCATTCAGATTCAGCCCTAGCATACTCCTTAAGGAACGCATTTCTACAGCATTTATTCTACTCTCATGCTTCTTCTGCCAGACCCAACTTTCACTACCATACATTAAAGTGGGTACTAACACAGCATTATGAATTGCCATACGTGCCTTAGTTGACACATTCTGACTCCTCACAATAGCGTGTAGAGCCCCATTCACTCTATTTCCTGCGTTCACTCGTCGTTCTATATCCTTATCATATCTACCATCCCTGCTAAATAAACATCCTAAATATACAAACTTATCCACTTGCTCAATCAACTCCCCTTCTATTCTTATTTTACATAAAGTTTTACTTTCTTCTCTTTCAAAAACCATCACTTTCGTCTTACTTGCGTTCACTTTCATACCCCTTTCTTTCAATGAACAATTCATTAAAGTAACCATCATTTGCAACTCGGCCGCCGACGATGCAAATATGACTTGATCATCGGCGTACAAAAGGCATTTGACGGTTGACTCACCCATTCTCAACCCACATTCTTCAACTTTCAAAGTTTGCAAACAACTGTTCATAAATAGGTTAAACAGCCACGGGGAAGCCACACATCCCTGTCTGACACCTTTATGAATGCCAAACCAGTCCGAGTAGACCCCGTTGATCCTTACACAAGCACTAGAGTCCCTATAAAGAGACCTTAATGCCTGTATCAAGCCAGCGCTCAACCCAAATGAGTTCAGTGTTTGCCATAACACGTTCCTGTCCACTCTGTCATAAGCCTTTTCCAAGTCCAAGAACGCACAAAAAACTTTCTGGTTTTTAGCCAAAAACTTCTCCGCTATCATGCGCATGGAAAAGACTTGATCCGTACACCCCATCCCCTTTCTAAATCCAGCTTGCACATCCCAAATTTTTCCATCAGTTTCTTCCATAACTCTTTCAATTAACACCTTAGCATACAGTTTACCCACAATGCTAAGCAAGCTGATACCACGGTAGTTTTTACAGTCCTGCTGCGACCCCTTTCCCTTATATATTGGGACTATAACGGCTTTGCACCAGTCTTCCGGTACCCGTTTCAGTTCCCAACATAAATTAAACAAGGTGTGCAGCAGGCCTGCAACCACACCCTCAGCCGCCCTTAGCATTTCGAGTGATACTCTATCATATCCGGCTGCCTTACCTGCTTTCATGCTTTTCATTGCTTTCATTATTTCATCTACACTTATCTCCCTACCTCTCTCCACTTCTTCCGGAATTTCTATTTCACTTATTTCAGACGACTCTTCACTCTTAAACACGCTTTCAAAGTATTCCTTCCATCTCTTTAAATTCGAAACTTCATCATTCAGCATGCAGCCATTCTCGTCTCGTATAGCATTCATTCTAGGCTGTTTTGAAATTCCCCTGGCAGTTCTTACGAGCTTCCAGAACATTTTAATATTTTCCTGGAAGTTATCAGATATCCTTCTATCATTTTTATCTATCCTTTCTTGCTTTTTCCTTTCAACAACTTCTTTTACTCTCTTATTTATACGTCTAAAGTTTGCCTTTTTTCTTTCAATCTCATCATTCATACCGCCAGAATTACCAGCTTTAGTTGCTAGTAAATCTAGCCATGCTCTCTTCTTTGCTTCAACTTCCATCCGTACCTCATCATCCCACCACAACGTATTACTTTTCCTTTCATTCGTTCTCTTACTTACACCGCATACTTCGGTGGCTGCATCCACCAGAACTCTCTTAATATTATTCCATACATTCTTCAATTCTAAATCATTCATACATAATTCATTCAACCCACTTATATTTTCCCTCAGTCTGCATTTATACTTCTCTTTCACACCTTCATCTTGTAACCTCTCTATTCTTATACGCTGTAACGCAGTGGTAGACACCGATGTCCGATGCCGCCAACGTCTGAATAGACCATTAATTCGGCATAAGACCAAGTAATGATCCGTCCCTACGTTGGACCCCCGGTAAACCCTTGTATCTACCACTGCGCTCCTCATTCTTTCATCCACAATTATAAAATCTATCATGCTTCTATCATCCCCTCTTTCCCATGTATACATGTGAATCTTCTTCCATGGCGAAAGAAAGTGTTCGCCACAAAAAGATTCTTTTCCACACATACGGTGAGGAGGTCTTCACCATTCTCATTTATTCTTTCATCGCCAAACGTTCCTAATATCCTTTCATAACCAGACCTCTTCACCCCCACCCTTCCATTAAAATCTCCTAACATAATAATATTTTCATTTTCCTTACATTTCATCAACACCAGCCTTACTTTGCTTTTTATATCACTTATATGTACAATATGATTGCTAGATACGTTTCATGCGAAAAAACGTTGGAATCTTAATTTTTAGGCTCTAGTAGAACATACCGGTACGCCTAGCGCTTACGGCATTCAATACCAAATTTTCAAGTCTCTCGGCAAGCATTTCCTCTTACTACTGAATGTTTTTCTTCAGTTACCGGATTCATCATCGTGTCGAGTCGTCTTTTACGTCAAAAATGTTTTGAAATTTAATGTTTAAAGATGATCGCCATGTTGCGGTTTATCAGAATAACAAGTTATACTTAACGTTGATTTAGGTTTATCTAGAATCCGTGAAATTAACATGCGTGCGGTAGCCGGAACACCTAACCAGAGTATAAATATGGACAGTACAGAAACTAAGCCTTGTTGAAGACATAATTACCTACGCTCCATTGAATCCATAGGGTTCCTTTCCATCCTTTTAATGTTTTTGATATTGTTTTTTTTTTACATTTTAGTTCTGTAGTGATCAATCAATCGAATTTAATTACTAGCTTACAAATACAATTTAAATATGACGAAAAAATTGATACCTATTGCAGCCGCCACCATGGATTTACATTTCTACGGAAATATCGGCTTCAACACCCTCGAAAACCTTGAAAATGACACCCATGATGAAAAAATTGATACCTATTGCAGCCGCTATCTAAGATTTACATTTCAACAGCACTATCGGCTTCAACACCCTCGAAACACATGAAAATAACACCCATGATGAAAAAACTCATACCTATTGCAGCCGCCACCTTAGATTTACATTTCTACAGCACTGTCGGCTTCATCACCCTCGAAAACCATGAAAATGACATCCATGATGAAAAAATTGATACTTATTGCAGCCGACATGTTGGATTTACATTTCTACAGCACTATCAGCTTCAACACCCTCGAAAACCATGAAAATGACAACCATGATGAAAAAATTCATACTACTCTTACTTTTAGTACGTACTACTATTATTTATTCTGTGCTTTTAAAATATTGTAATAAGAAAATCTCTCATTATTATTATAATCATGTATTTAAGAAATGTGGTTATTCGAATATTGTGTGTTTGTACAGCGATCTTTTTGAGCCGCTGCAAATAACCGAAACAATGTCCACTTACGACGGCGACTGACACCAAACCAGGCCCAACCAACTTTATATGGGCGGAATGAAATGCCTACGGGGGCTAAATTTCATTATTGCCATTTGTCAGATAAATGTCCTGTGTAACAATTAGTAATATTTTGCTAAAGATGAATTAGAAACTCTCAAATTTTAAATTTTTCATATGAAGATTACTATCTCTTCCACATTTTTTTGCGTTATATTGACATATCATTGACAGAAAAGGAAAAAAAAACTTTTTTTTTGTTTTATTTTTAATGAGTAGAAAATTATATTCGTTTCTGGTAGCACTAAAACCAAATAACAATTATTGTCGTTCAAGGGGTTCAACCTACCTATACTTCAAAACTTGAAAACAAGACTGTACACCCAGTGCGTGTTGCCAGTGATGACATATGGAACTGAGACGTGGTCCTTCACTGCTGGCCGGATGAGGAAGCTCAAGGTCGCTCAGCGAGCTATGGAGAGGGCTATGCTCGGAGTTTCTCTGCGTGATAAACTCAGAAATGAGGATATCCGCAGTAGAACCAGAGTGACCGACATAGCCCAACGGATTAGTAAGCTGAAGTGGCAATGGGCCGGCCATATAGCTCGAAGAACCGACAACCGATGGGGAAGAAAGGTTCTCGAGTGGCAGCCTCGTACCGGCAGGCGAAGTGTAGGGCGTCCCCCCACTAGATGGAGTGACGACCTGGTAAGATATGCAGGAAGTCGATGGATGCAGGTGGCTCAGGACCGTGCTTTGTGGCATTCTTTGGGGGAGGCCTGTGTTCAGCAGTGGACTTGTGAAGGGCTGTAATGATGATGATGATGATGAAGGGGTTCAAGGTTGCTTGTAGTTTTTGTTTGGATTGTATCTCCTTTTCTACGATTTTGCTTGCTTAGGAGTCGAATTAAGATTTATTTCGTCTGTTTTGTGTTGTGCAAAGTATTAGACAGCGATCCGCAGTGAAATACGAGAATGTGACTCGTAAAAACCGTGCTGTGCAATGGCGGTTTTCTTTATCCGCCAATGGCGGATAAAGAAATAGAAAATAGAAGGAAGTGTTTTCTCACCGGCCGTAGACAACATTAAATTATTTATTTTTTCCGAAACCCGCAGTCTGCAGTAAAGAACTTTTTGCGGTACGTATTTATTCACTTCAAGTTCTAACCTTAAAGAGTTAACTCTTTATCCAACTTATAAAGGTTATTTCTCATAACCATTATTTTAACAGATTATTGGTTAGTAAACCACTGGAACTACTTTGATAATATTCGTATTTAATAATAATATTTTTTGGTTTCAGCTGTACATTGTGGGATTGTGGGCGAAATATTTGTTTCCTGCCAAAGAGTAGTATACTAGCTTTCCAGGTGATTTCACTAATGTTTCCAAGAAATGTACAACCCAAAAGATGATTTTATTGAAGGGTGATCCTGATGATCATGGTACTATGGTACCCACTATTTCTCCAGTGCATTTTCAACTTCAAATAGACTTGCTGTACTAATGAAAGAGGTAGTTTATAATACTTTATGTGATGTTTTATTTTCTTTTAATATTTAAAAATGTTGACTAAACAATCTCAACAGCAGTAAACTATATTTGATTTTTAATTTCAGATCTTAAATCAGTGCTTTCAAGCTGGAATAAATATATCTAAAACAGTCTGTGACATAGATGGAGTAAATTGGCAAGTTCTGTCTATTTTGGGTGCAAAAATGCAACAACGATATTTTACATTCCACAACAAAGAAATAGTGACACTTTTTGATACACCACATTTGTTAAAGCGTTTTTGAAATTTATTTATAGGATATGACATTCAGTGCAGAACAAATATTTCATCTGGTAGTGAGAGTGAAACAGGTAATTTGAAGTGTAGTTCTGCATTTTATATAAATTATTTGACAAATCTTGTTGCAGAATTTTACGTAAAAATCAATTCACCTAAATTATTCAATTAAAATAAATTATGAGAAATTATATAAAGAGACATTTTAAGTGTTAATTTAGGGAAATAAATAGACAACCAAATATTATTAAAATTAGTTTATGAGTTTTTACACTTTGCCAGGTGCAATGCAAGAGCTTATTTATTAATTAAGTTGTTTGAGAAAAATATATATAATATCAATTCATTCATGATTGTAAATTATATTATATAATATTATTTTTATCATTGTTTTACATAGGTAATAGAAATATTGCGATAAATATTGAATTTTAATTTCTTGTTTAAACTTATCTAACGACTATAGATAAAACTAAGTTGCTGGAGAAATTTTGTCTTCCGTCTGTTGTGTTATAGTATTATGCATGTTCGAGAAATGTATTTTTGTACCTTAGAACCACCTGCTATTAGGTAGCCAGCATATAAATACTGGTCGCGTCGGCGATGCCGCATGTATAGTGGTCACATTCCATCAGGACTGTAATACTAAGTCTACAAGACAGACATTGTAGGCTTATTATTACGGTCCTGATAACACCCTTTGGGTCCAGACTTATAAAAAGAAAAGTTATGCGAAAAGGTGGTACATGCTTTCATATCTTTTTCTCATATAGGTAATTAGAATAGAATAGAATAGAATAGAATGATTTTTATTCAATATGGATTATTACATAATACTTATTGAAAGTCATTATTTTATTTACCACTGGTTCGGAAAATACCTCTGTCCTGGGAAGAACCTGCAAGAAACCCAGCGGGACTTTTTTTTTATAACAATAATTTTGTTTATACAATTTTAAATGAATTTCCATAGAACCAGCATGGTGGCGATCACCTTGATATTATAATAACCCTTTTTGTACAGTTTTTCTTTAATAAAAATTTTAAACTTGTTTATTGACAAATTTTGAACATGTTCTGGGATTTTGTTGTAAAAGCGTATACATTGCCCCATAAATGAATTACTAATTCTGTGGAGTAATTAGTGGGTAGATCATGTTGTGGAAGGGAAATTACTTGTCATTTCTATAATTTATACCTAAAACACCAGTTTTGTAAAGTACTTTTTTTAAGGTATGTATATTTTTTAATTTTAATTTGTATGTTGAATAAATAAATAGAAAACTGTAATATATTGTTCTTTTATTCAGCACTGGGATATGCATCCCAAAAAAATACCTCAAATAAAACCCAAAAAAAAGAGCAACGTTCAAATTTTCCCGCCACAAAAATATTGCAGGTGGGCCGACTATAGATGGAGCTAGTGGGTATATTCATTTTATTTTATATGAAGTTGGCATTCTTCTCCCTAGGAGTAATTGTGTTCTGTGCACCAAACTAACTGAGTGACGCAGTCTCTATTTAGTAATCATTTATTCATACAAGGCTGCCGAATACACCGAAAATTTCAATTTCCGAAAAAAAAAATTGTAGTTATAATAA
Organism: Parnassius mnemosyne; assembly: GCA_963668995.1. Classification (NCBI taxonomy): domain Eukaryota; kingdom Metazoa; phylum Arthropoda; class Insecta; order Lepidoptera; family Papilionidae; genus Parnassius; species Parnassius mnemosyne. The sequence goes on along the minus strand of CAVLGL010000079.1, from coordinate 35,350,869 downwards.
TTTTAAATTAACAAAATTAAATTACAATTTAAATTCAATGGCTTCCCACATGATAAATGAAGAGTTTTAAAAATATATTGAGTTGAACAATTGATATTTTCAAAAGTTATCGTGTTTACGAAGCCTTGCGCACTTGATAAATCCACACAGTAAGCCACTAAACCCGCTTTTTTATATAAAAATAGCAACTAATCGATTTAAAAAAATATTAATAAGTTCAACTATCATTTATCTTTCTGACAATGTGCTGTTTATATCACTTATATGTACAATATGATTGCTAGATACGATTTCATGCGACAAAACGTTGGAATCTTAATGTTTTAGGACCAAGTAGTACATACCGACGCGCTTAGCGCTTACGACATGCAAGAAATTACATAAGGACAAATATCCACAGACTCAACAATTGTTTGTAAGTCATACAAATACTTCTTCCGTGCGGGATTCGAATCCGCGGCCCTTAGCGCCGCAACTCAATGCTAAGCCACTGTGCCACGGAGCCGCCGATTTTTATGTATAAGAAAAACAAATATTTGGCAATAAAGAATTAAAGTCATCATCATATCATCAATAATAAACCTACCTGAACCTACCTGTTCCTATATTTATAGATAGTGGTACGACCATTTCACTTCTAATTGCAAGTTATTTGCAATGCGTATCCACTTCAAACAAAACAATTTCAACAAAATAAAAAAAATATATACTGCTAAAATATAGATGATATATTTTTTGAAGTCTGTTCATTACAATCGTGAAAAAATTTAAGAACTGAATCGTGGGATTGTTTTAATTTTAAAAATATATAAATTGACAACAAAACTTGCATATTTAGATTAGTACTCTTATTACGGGTACCCCAAATATTATGCAACCGAAGAACACCTTTATTATCTTTTGAATAACAACCAAAATACAGATGTAAAGGTCTCCGTTTCTCATCACACGCTACATGAAACACAGAAACAATATGCTGCTTTGAATATTTTAAAACGGTATTTCGTGCGAGTATGGTCCTTCCTCAGTCAAACCGACTAATTCCATAAAGTGGCATAATACATTTTTAGTGAGGCCTCTATCACGTATTTTTATTAGTAACTAAAAGTCTGTAATGTTATTATCATTGTAATAATATACTTTAATAATATTATTGTCTTTTTAAAAACTTAACTCTTAAGCATATTATACCTAATTTAAAGTATAACGATATCAAATTTATTAGCTAAGATCACCTCGAAATTCCTGCGACCCACGATTCTACACTAACACTGTTACATCTAAACCCTGTTGGGTTTCACTACACCAATATACATATGACATAGTCAATAAGTGTTTTGCCTCATCATCCGAATAAATATACTCTACATTGACTAACCGCTAAATCTACGTTCTCTAAACTTTAACAAATGATTTTAAGAGCAAAGTTGAATAAAACGGTTGTTTTATTTTCGTATATGAATTTAAAGAAGTTGAAGTAAAAAACACAAATCGATGAAAAGTATTATTTTGCGAATATAAGTATAATTTGTAGTACTCGACAAAAAATTTATTCAGTTATTGCCACATTCAATATGGCGGTAAGTAGGCTCAGCATAATAATTTGCTTGCGTTTGGAAATTATATCAGAATTTCATGTAATAATATTAAAAGTTAAATATCGACTATATTAAAGAAAGAAAGAAAGAAAATAAGTTTATTTAGTAACACATTTTAGAAGTTTGCTAACCATAATAACATATTAAGATAAACGGTTACTAAAAAGGCACCCAACTCAGCATAGTCTTGGTACTAACAAAGTACTTCGACACTGATCTTCCGTGGGTACCGATAACATTTAACAAAAACAAAACTTAACAATATTCATTATTATACAATGTTTAGTCAATATGCAAATACAGTATATTTAAATCATATACACGATTACACTAATAATAATAAGTAATAAAACATACATAAGTACTTATAATAAATTAATATAATATAAATAACAATTACTTAAATAAGATTAAAAGGAAACGAATAAACGGAATAGCAAAGTATGTAAGACACAGTAAATAATTTTCAATAAATTGACTTTTGAATATTGAGTAAGTATTTTTTGTAGTTATATTTAAACAAACCGATTGAAGAATATTAAATGTATCACAGAATATTACTAAAATATTTGTAGCTCTCTTATAAATGATTTTATCCAGTTATAAGCAATCGCTACAGTGTCAACATAAGAATGTATGTACCTATAGTTCTCATTCTTCATGCTACTTTTGAAGAGTGTATTTGTAATGAAACATTGGTAATAAAATTGTGTTTTTACGCTGATATTATATTATATAATAGATATACTTATATCACCACCACAAGTTATTATATTATTATCTATCATGCATGTTTATTAGTCATGTGGATTGTGGATGTACGACTTTTAATTTTCAGTTTAATTTTTTCGCTATGGGTAGTATAATATAACTTGGAATCGATTTCTTAAAAAACGATTTAAAAATTACAATAAATAAAGGTTATGATATGTCATTTTACCTGTTATAATTTTTACTGTCTAGTAGTGGTGTAAGAATATCTACTACCCCATATCATCCCGTGGGTGTCGTTAGAGGCGACAGATGGAAACAAATTAGGAGATACGCAGGAGCGTTTTTCTAATAAAAAAACTGCGTTTGCCAACTTGCTTGCCAAGCGTGGCAACTATAGCAAATATCCGTCCTATGAGGCAATCTATGGGAGAGTATAATAAAGACAAATTGTTAGTTTGATCTATTAATGGGTTGATTTCCCAGGATAATACCAGCCATAGTGCAATGCAATAAAACGTCTCCTTTCATTAAAATTTCCTCCTAATGTATAATTTAATTATTTGATTCAATTTTGAATTCTTATTTTGCCAACTCATTCAATTTCTTTGCAAATCTTTCCATTTGACAACACTGAACAACCTTTCTAATCAACAGCTCTCACTCAAAGAAAACCAATCACTATAACTCATTTACAATTCAAATGATGTACAAGTGGGCTTCATCTAGTCCATAGTGAATGAGAACGAAGCGACATTTTGTAGTATGACTTCCATATAAGAGTCCGTTTAGTTCTTCGATTTTTTCCTTTTTATTCATTTAAAAGTGAAATAGATTTTGGTCGTTAATATCGCTATTATAAAAGTTGTGTATACTAGCATCATAATATGCGTGAAAGATTAAATTATAATTTAACACAAGAGTAACAACGTGAATTAAATAATATCCTTGTTAAAATGTATGTGTATAAATCGCTGATCCTGATACCGTTGAAAAAATAAGACACGCTAATCAATCAATCAAAATATTTTTGTTTAGTCATATATTACACATAGATCCAAACCAACAGTGGATAAACGAAGCTCACCCTAGGAACGTACAATATTATTAAACATTAACTTTCCTTTCACCTTCAATCAAGTTAATGTTTTATAATTATTATTTATCTACGATTTACAAAATAACTGTACTAATAAGGAAATAATAATAGTATTATTTCAATAGTAATAAGTAAATGCATCACAGGTTCTTTTAAATGTAAGCAGAAGAATTGTTGTGAATTTAAGTAAGTAAATGTAGCAACCGTGTGGTTGCCGTATAGTGGCGGTTAAGAATATCCACTACCCCATATCTTCCCGTGGGTGTCGTAAAAGGCGACAAAGGGAAACAGGCAGGAGATGGGCAGCAGCATCTTCCTGATAACAGCAAAAGTACAATAAAAAAAACTGCGGTTGTCAACCCGCTCGCCAAGCGTGGCAACTATTGCAAATACCCCCCAATGAAGAGAGCAACAAAGAGACGGCCCCAGTCCCCGGCGACGCCGCTATTCCTGGCTACGGTGGCGACCATGGTAACGGCGGGGCGGGGGGTGCTAAGAATCTCCGGTGGAGGTTCGGTTGCCACCTAAAACGACTCGACCTGGCAACATATAACGCACGAACCCTGAGATCTGACGAGAAGATCGTGGAGCTTGAAGAAGAGACAGACAAGTTACGCTGGCATATTATAGGATTATCCGAGGTCCGAAGAGAGGGGGACGACGCGGTAATCCTAGATTCCGGCAACTTGTTCTATCAACGGGAGGGTGACCATCTGTCCCAAGAAGGTGTCGGATTTATCGTCCACAAGTCTCTCGTTAACAACATTATAAAGATTGAGGGAATGTCGACGAGGGTTGCGTACCTTATACTCAAAATTACCAAAAGGTATTCGCTGAAGGTCATACAGGTTTACGCACCAACCTCGGCACACCCCGATCAGGAGGTGGAGGAAATGTATGAGGATATCTCTAGAGCCATGCATTCCTCCAAAATCCAATATACGGTGTTAATGGGAGACTTCAATGCAAAACTAGGCACAAGAGAGAACGGTGAGCTGAAAGTAGGGACTTTTGGAATAGGGCAACGGAACCCAAGGGGCCAGCAGCTGGCCGACTTCATGGAGAAAGAGGGACTCTTTATGATGAACTCTTTCTTTCAGAAGCGGCCACACAGGAAGTGGATCTGGTCGAGCCCCGACGGTTTGACAAAAAATGAGATTGACTTTGTTATGACGACCAGACGACAACTGTTCAGTGATGTCTCCGTAATCGCAAGGGTGAAAACTGGTAGCGATCACCGAATGGTTAGAGGCACACTGAACCTAAACGTGAAGTTGGAGAGATATTGTCTAATGAAGTCAACTCTTCGTACCCCTCGTGCTCTATTCCAAATTCCCGAAACCTTTCAGCTCGAATTACAAAACCGTTTTCAGTGCCTAGAAGACTGCAATGAAGTAGACGATATGAATGACAAGCTCGTGGAAACTGTCCATGCGGTTGGAGCTAAGTTCTGCAAGACCCGCCGCAGAAGAACACAAAAACTCTCCGATCACACTCTTAATCTCATGGCTGTTAGACGGGAGACGAAGCTACACTATTCAACAGATTTGACAGCATACAGGCAACTGAACAGATAGATGTCCAAATGCATGCAGCGGGACTTGCGGAACTTCAATACAGCTTGTATTGAAGAAACGATCGAGCGGAACCAAGGCTCCAAAGTTTTTGGAAGAGATCTGTCTGCCAGAAAGAGCCAACTGTCGAACCTGAAGACCAAGTGTGGCAGCGTCGTTGGTACACCTGAGATTTTGAGTGAGATTAAGAGGCTCTATGGACAGCTGTAAACGTCATCATTGGAGCCACATGCAAGTGTGAGTAACGATCCAAGAGCGAGTCTTATCTAACACTATTCCGAAGATATCCCGGACGTCAGTCTGAGCGAGATTAGAATGGCTCTCCAGCACCATAAAAAAGGCAAGGCCCCAGGCGAGGATGGAATTACAGCGGAGCTTCTATAAGCGGGTGGAAAACCGGTACTTGAAGTCCTTCAGAAGCTCTTTAATTCCGTCCTCCATGGTGGCATTACACCGGAGGCGTGGAGCAGAAGTGTGATGGTCTTGTTCTTCAAGAAAGGTGACAACCCTCTCTTGAAGAACTACAGACCGATTTCCCTTCTGAGCCACGTATACGTGCTGTTTTCGAAAGTCATTACGAATCGTCTCACGCGCAGACCGAACAAGTCGGTTTCCGAAAGGGCTTTAGCACCATAGACCACATACATACTCTTCGGCAAATTGTACAGAAGTCCGAAGAGTACAATTTGCCACTATGTCTGACGTATATGTACTATGAGAAAGCCTTTGATTCCGTCGAAATTTGGGCGGTATTGCAGTCCCTTCAGCGGTACCAAGTTAACTGTCAGTATATCGAAGTGCTGAAGTGTTTGTACAGTAGAGCTGCAATGGCTATCCGAGTACAGAATCAGAGTACGAAATCTTTCTAACTCCAGAGAGGTGTAAGACAGGGTGACGTTATATACCCGAAACTCTTCACCGCTGCATTGGAAGACGTTTTCAAGCTACTGGACTGGAAAGAATGCAGTATTAACATTAATGGAGAGTACATCTCTCACCTTCGATTTGCCGACGATATAGTCCTTATGGCAGAATCGCTGGAGGACCTAAGCATTATGCTCAATGACCTTAATAGTGTCCGCCAACGAATAGGTCTTAAGATGAACATGGACAAAACAAAAATTATGTTTAATGTCCATGTCACACCTATGCCAGTAGTTGTTGACGAGTATGTTTACCTGGGACAAATAGTTCGAATAGGTAAGTCCAACTTCGACCGAGAGGTCAATCGACGGATTCAACTGGGCTGGGCAGCGTTCGGGAAACTACGACACATCCTCTCGTTAGATATACCTCAAAACCTTTAAACGAAATTTTACAACCAGTGCGTATTGCCAGTGATGACTTACGGATCTGAGACGTGGTCCTTCACTGTTGGCCGTATGAGAAATCTCAAGGTCGCTCAGCGAGCTATGAAGAGGGCAATGCTCGGGGTGTCTCTGCGTGATAAACGTAGAAATGAGGATATCCGCAGTAGAACCAGAGTAACCGACATAGCCCAACGGATTAGTAAGCTGAAGTGGCAGTGGGCCGGCCATATAGCTCGAAGAACCGACAACCGATGGGGAAGAAAGTTTCTCGAGTGGCAGCCTCGTACCAGTAGGCGAAGTGTAGGGCGACCCCCCCACTAGATGGAGTGACGATCAGGTGTGATATGCAGTAAGTCGATGGATGCAGGTGGCTCAGGACCGTGCTTTGTGGCATTCCTTGGGGGAGGCCTATGATCAGCAGTGGACTTGTGAAAGGCTGTAATGATGATGAATGATGAACCGTGTGGTGACGGCATAAGAGAATCCACTGCCATATGTCGCCCCGTGGGTGGGCGACATAGGGAGTTGAAACAGACGGACAGCAACATTTTTCTGATAACAACTAAAAATAAAAAATAAAAACCAAGCCAGTCGTGACAACTGTGAGGCAATCTATGGGAGACGCCTGTGTTCAGTAATGGATTTTTGATGGACTATAATGCATTAATGAAAATCAACTAGAAATTGATATTTAATACTTAAATTTATATTTATTATTATTTAATACATTTTATAATTACTGTTGCATACTTATATGTGATTCTTATAAGAGTTTTAAAGTAGTCTGGTAATTATTACTCTCAAGATTTTATAATAATAATTAATAATAAATCTCAAGATTTAATAAAAATTACCGCGGTATAAGCCTTCTCTGCGTCGTCGGTAAATTGTATGCGAAAGTGTTGATTGAAAGGGTTGTGAATGAAACAGATGAAAAAGTATGGGATGCACAAGCGGGATTTAGAAAGGGATTGGGATGTACGGATCAGGTCTTTGCCTTGCGGTGCATAGCCGAAAAATGTTTGGCTGAAAACAAGAAGGTTTATTGCGCGTTCGTGGACCTAGAAAAGGCCTATGATAGAGTGGTGAGGAATGAATTGTGGTCTGCACAATCCTTGAACGGTGTGAGCAGTTTCCTCGTACGAGTATTGCAATCTCTTTTTAGAGATTCTAGTGCTTGTGTAAGGATAAACGGGGCATACACCGAATGGTTTAATATCGAAAAAGGTGTTAGACAGGGATGTGTAGCGTCACCGTGGCTGTTTAATCTGTTCATGGACAATTGCTTGAACGATATAAAAGAGAATGAAAGCGGTTTGAGAATGAATGAGTTACTTGTCAAATGTTTTCTCTATGCTGATGTTCAAGTATTACTTGCATCTTCGGCCAAAGAGTTGCGGGAGATGGTAACTACTATGAGTGGAGCTTTTGTTAGGAAAGAAATGAAGATGAATGTAAGGAAGACGAAAATGATGGTGTTTGAAAGAGATGAGGCAGTGACAGACTGCAATATCTTGATTGGAGATGAACAAATTGAACAGGTGAAAGAATTTGTGTATCTGGGTTCAAAGTTTACAAGAGATGGAAAGTGTGAAGGTGATATCGAAAGAAGAGTAAATGCAGGAAACATGGTGAATGGAGCTTTGCACTCCTTTATGAGCAGTCGGAAGGTGTCTAACAAGGCTCGTTTGGCTGTGCATGAGGGGTTGTTGGTTACGACACTCATGTACGGAAGTGAAAGTTGGGTATGGCAGAAGAAACACGAAAGCATAATAAATGCAGTTGAGATGAGAGCGTTAAGAAGTATGATAGGAGTTAAACTGAGTGACAGGATAAGAAATAGTGAGATAAGGAAACGGTGTGGTCTGAAAGAAAATGTAGTGACAAAAATTGAGAAAGGTATGCCGAAATGTTGAGAGAATGAATGACGAACGATTGACGAAAAAAGTGTATAAGGCGAGTGTGAATGAAAGTGCTGGAAGGGGTAGACCTAGGCGGACATTTCTAGACCAAATCAGGGACGCCTTGAAAAAAGGCCAGGTCAAGAGCACACTAAACCGTAGAGCATGTATGAAGAGATTAATGAAAGTGGACGAAGCGAAACAAGTATGTAAGCAAGTGGAAAGAAGTGGTCTCTGTCTACCCCTACGGGAAAGAGGCGTGATTATATGTTTGTATGTAAGATTTAATAAATAATTAATCTAACGAACGAAACTTAAATTTAACAAAATTTCTAGAGATTGTTTAACTCTTGGTCCGACAACGCTGAAACTTTATTAAGTAGCGTCAATTACAGTTACTTCTTAAATGGATTACCTCGCGCAGATATGTACAGATAAATTTGAGAGTAACAGACCCTCTTTAGTGAAGGTTCTCGTTCAATTAAATTGGGTAAATCATAACTTTCTTAAACTTACTGTTTTTAAAACTTCAACACATGAGAAGTTTATCTATTTTACTGCTTTTTATTGCATGCCTTTAGCGCGAAGTGCGCAGTTATGTTCAGCTAGGGCCTAAAATTAAGATTCCAACATTTTTTTTGTATGAAATCGTATCTAGCAATCATACATATAGATGAAATACAAAGCACATTGTTATAAAGATAAATTATTGTTTAACTTATTAATATTTTATGATATTATCTGATAAAAATATCTATTAAAACCTTTGAGTCCAAAAAGAGTTCAAATTTCACCAATATTGTTGTTTTTTTATCCAATACGCCCACTTTTATATTTATCTATATACGTGTCGGTTCTCGTTCAATTAAATTGGGTAAATCATAACTTTCTTAAACTTACTGTTTTTAAAACTTCAACACATGAGAAGTTTATCTATTTTACTGCTTTTTATTGCATGCCTTTAGCGCGAAGTGCGCAGTTATGTTCAGCTAGGGCCTAAAATTAAGATTCCAACATTTTTTTTGTATGAAATCGTATCTAGCAATCATACATATAGATGAAATACAAAGCACATTGTTATAAAGATAAATTATTGTTTAACTTATTAATATTTTATGATATTATCTGATAAAAATATCTATTAAAACCTTTGAGTCCAAAAAGAGTTCAAATTTCACCAATATTGTTGTTTTTTTATCCAATACGCCCACTTTTATATTTATCTATATACGTGTCGGTTCTCGTTCAATTAAATTGGGTAAATCATAACTTTCTTAAACTTACTGTTTTTAAAACTTCAACACATGAGAAGTTTATCTATTTTACTGCTTTTTATTGCATGCCTTTAGCGCGAAGTGCGCAGTTATGTTCAGCTAGGGCCTAAAATTAAGATTCCAACATTTTTTTTGTATGAAATCGTATCTAGCAATCATACATATAGATGAAATACAAAGCACATTGTTATAAAGATAAATTATTGTTTAACTTATTAATATTTTATGATATTATCTGATAAAAATATCTATTAAAACCTTTGAGTCCAAAAAGAGTTCAAATTTCACCAATATTGTTGTTTTTTTATCCAATACGCCCACTTTTATATTTATCTATATACATGTCGGTGCGTATATGAAGTGGCGGTTGGATCGAGTGTGTTAGAGGTTGCGTTATTCTAGCGGAGCGTTTACCTATGGTGGTTGGGTAGAATTGAGGGTATATCGAGAATCCTCCACTTGTTTGTGCAGTAAAAGGTTCAGTGTAGGTGCCGAGCGCGAGAGATTTCGCTTAAGACATTCAACGAGTGAAGTCATTCTACGAGTACTAAGATAGTGTCGTGATTCTATCCGTTGTGGTGGTTCTTCTGGTGCAGAAAACGAGGATGGTGTTGCTGAGTTTCTGTCTCGTGTTACGTTGAGAGGGGTGTTGTTGCTACCAGTTATTATACTCGTACCAGTTTCTTAGAGCCAGTTGTCCGGTCCACGTTGTCATATGAGATTATGACCGGTTGAAGGGAAGCTGTGACTCTCCGAGTTAGGTGTCGTCATATGAAATGATGGGTGGAGAGCCAGTAGTCCGGTCCACGTTGACATATGAGATAATAACTGGTCGAAAAGACGCTGTCGCTCTCTGAGCTAGCTAGTCGAGAGCTAGGTTGTCCGATCTATGTAATCATAGGAGATGATGGCTGGTCGAAAATATACCTTAGACAGTGTTGGTTTGCATGTGGTCAAACGCAATCGCCTTGCGTGTGTGTGTGTGCGGGTCCCTAAGTGTCCAAAGATAGATAGACCTATTTATGTCAGGACAGAAGAGCAGAAAAATTGGTATTTATTATGATTTCATGAAGATACACGCCCGAGAACGGTTATGTGTCAGGATTGGCCGTGTCTGTGCGCATATGAAGTGCTGGTTGGATCGAGTGTGCGAGAAGTTTCATCACTCTAGTGGAGCGTTTATCCATGGTGGTGGGGTAGAATTGAGGGTGTATCGAGAAACCTCCACTCATTTGTGCAATATACATTTCATTATAGGTTCAGTATAGGTGCGATTTCGCTTAAGTCATTTTACGAATGGTTCTGTCCATTTTGGTGTTTATTCCAGTGCAGACAAGCAGGATAGTATAGTTGAGCGGCTCCCTCGTGTTACATTAAGATGGGTGGAGTTGCTGTTGGTTTGCATACTTCAGTGTTATCATGTAACTACGTCCCTCACGTTACACTGGTGTGTGATCGCGGCGGGGACGTTTTACGGTGTGGTCGAACTGGAACTGATCTATACTGAATGTCTTGTGCGTTAGGCTGTATTATTACTGATAATAATAATAATAATAACACCCCCACGGGAGTGAACCTTGTCGCGGTGTGGGGAGGGGGCTTAAAGAGAACAGACACTAGTACTAGATCTGGAGATCTTGATCTAAAGCCCCAGGCGAGAGATACTAAAATTTTAATTTCAATAACATCTGGGCCAATACTCTCTCTGAACCAATAATTCCCAACACTCCCTAATGGAGCACAGTAAAAAGATGTTTAATTTACGACCGCTGCCAGGAGGTCACCGGGGCGCACCTGGAGCCGGTGCTGGGTGCTACAAATCGCAGGACACCTTTGGCAAGGTGCTGAATCAGTTGAACAAGCAGGCTTTCGGCGTTGATGCTACAGCTGAATATTAAGGCGAAGATACCACATCAACAATATCATCTATCGCTTCCAATTCCTCCGAGTACTTGACATGTGGAACATCCACCTTGCCTTCACCAAATAGGACAGATAATGTTGTGCAAGATATCATTAATGATTCTGAGCTTGCACCCACTAACGGAGTTTCTAAAACGTGCAAGCGATGGACATCTGAAATGAATGTATTTATACTGCGCACTTCCCTTCAGCTAACTTTACATGATACTGACACCAAAACCTACCTTGAACCACTATATCAGAAAGGAGACTGATACGCTTTCATACATTCTTGGGCCCAGATTGTAAAAAGATGAAAGTGGTGTCAAATAATAGCTTATATATTATCAAAACATCACTGAAAATTCTGCGGCCTTTGGCAATCTGAGAGCAGAATTATAAGAGATTTAGTAAAAGTGAGGTTATGCAACAAGTTGGCAAAAACCAGTTGGCAAAAAACAGTTGATTTTTTAAGTGCGTTTGCTATTTTGTCGATTGTGGGTCTAGTATATTATACCAACTAGTCGCTATGCGACAATTCACACAGCGATCCATTGAGTCACTATCTAATAGATAAAATCCAGGCCGTAAAATCTACAATAATGAGCCAAAGTCAAACGAGTCAACAAGATTATCGGTGTTCAGTATGTTAGCGGTATGCAAGCGTTGTACAAATAAAGTAAGATCAGAAGTTCGTAGAAAGAAACCAGTGGTCAAGCAATATAAACCATTAAAACAAAGGGAAACACTTAAAACACACACGTACTAAACGATACAAGATGAGTGAGATAGATTGAGTTGAGTCAGGCAGGAGCTGTCACTATCATCACAGACTAAAAATACAGTTGACAAAAACAAGTAATGAAATTGAACTGTAAACGTGAATCGATTTTAAGATTTATTTTTATTATGTTAATATTGTATTTTTTAAACTGTTGACACTATGTTAATATACTGTAAAGTATCTATTTACTTTGATTGAATCAATCATCTGATGTAAGTTGTTTTTATGTTTAATTGTTAAATCTCATTCACATTAATCGACTAAAGTAATCGATTTCCTATTTTATTCGTGACATAAACTTATTTTCAAGATTTCTCGTCTTCCAGATTGTTAATTGGGCAAATATTTTATTATTTTGTAATAGAAAAATATATCGCTTTTTAAACCATATTTCAACTTCTTATAATTGGGCCCAGAAATCCCCGTCTCCTTTATAGATAAATACCCAAATATGCTAGTTAACCGTCATAAAGTAGGATACCAACGTAGAGCTATAGTCCGCAATAAACTGATATCACGAAGAACCATAGAACAGATTTATAAAGAAGTTAGAGAAGAGTTAAATCATCATGCTAGATTCCCAAACACACATGAAATACAAAAAAAGTTTTAGAAACACCTAACAGCAACGACGAACAAAAATGAGACTAATAAGATTGTATTACGAGAAAACTGAACTAAATGTGAATGGAACTGCTTATAGACAACAATAACATGGAGCTTTCATTAATGCTTTCCCAACACTTGCTCATGTAAATGAACAGCAAATAGCCGAGAAAAGAAGAGCGATAGTAAATAATGAATATCTTATAGACGACAAATTGAATGAAATAAAACAACAAGTGGCTATAGAACTATCAACAAAGCTGAATAAGTTAAATGAATATAATACAATGCCTTATACAGTTCAATAAAATACTCAAGACAACCACTAACAATACTGATACTCCTTTTATAAACAGCACTGAAGACTCTTTGCCTAATTAATCACAACCTGAAAGAGATTCTCTAATAGATGAAACGATTCAGCAACTATTCTTACATATTAAAAACACTGACCCCACAAGCAGGGTCTACATCCCTAAACAAAAACCATCTAAAAGAACTAGCAATAATAGTACATTATCTTAATTAAAAAAAACTCTTCCCGTAACTGTGAATACTGAAACGTTCTTCATTATTTTAAGGCGGCTAGAAAAACGAGTAGATGAGTTACAAGTAAAAATCGGCAGAGTAACACAATACATCAACGGAAACAAAACTAAATATCAAGAAAGATATAAAAATATAATACAACAGCACAGAATTCATTCAGTACATAAGGAATAAAACAAACAGCTCACACACACACACATTTGATACACTTAAACAAAAACTTGCCGTCATCTCTGGTCATTTATGTAGATACAAAGCATGCGCATTTAGAAAACAACAAAATAATCAATTCTACAACAATGAAAAGAAATTTTACCGAACCGTAAAACAAGCAACAGCTAACATACAACAAAGAAACTCCCTTAAGTTTCTTTGTTGTAGGTTAGCCTATAGGTTACCTAGGTGAGAGTCCTAATCCAGAGGATATGCGAAAGTTTTAGGCAGGAATCTGGGAAAGGCCTATTGAACATAATACTCATGGTAACTGGATGCAAACCAAAACTGTAAATAGCAATGTAAATATTCAAGAAATGCCTTTTGAGTATATCCCAATAGACACATTAATTTAAAAAAGTTATTAATAAGTTCCATAATTAGAAAGCGCCCGGGTCAGATTTTATACATAATTACTGGTATAAAAAATTTACAAGCATTCATAAATGAATTTATAGTAAACCCTATAATAATGCCAGCTTACATTACACTCGTAATTACGTACATGATATTAAAAGATCACAATGATCTTAGTAACCCTGCAAAATATCGACCTATAACATGATTGCTAACTATATATAAAATTCTTACATAATGCGTATCTGAACTTATTTATAAACACATTAATGATAAAAATATACTAGCTGAACAACAATAAGGGTGTCGAAAATTCAGTCAAGTTAAGAAAGATAAGACCGAGTTATTTACCATGTACATCGATTACAAACGAACTTATGACTAGTGTCCCCCACTCTTGGCTAATAGAAGGCTTAAAGATATACAAAATATATCCTAAACTAATTAAAATTTTAACATCAATGACGAATCTCTGGACAACATAATTAATACTCACGACCCCGACTAAAACGATAGAGACCAATCCAATTAAAATACATAGAGGAATATTTCGGGTGATGCACTAAGCCTGTTGTGGTTTTGTCTTGCTCTAAATCTTCCGTCTGTATGTTAAATTCATCTATAGCAGGTTACCCCCTACATTATAATTTTAGCAACAACGTACATATAAATATTATATATCTTCTTTACATGGATGACATAAAACTTTACGTTGATAGAGAAAATCAATTATATCAATTAGATAACCTTATAGAACAATTCACAAATGACATACAAATGGAATTAGGAATAGATAAGTGCAAAATAAACTCGATCATAGCAGGTTATAACTATCAACATCATTTTACTTTGAAAACTGGAGATAAGATAGAACCACAAGATGAACAGGAGGCATATACGTATCTATGTAGGTTACAACCAGTAACGACAAATACACTACAATATACTAAAGAAAAATTAAAAAAAACAGTTTCGACATCAAATCAACACAATACTAAAGACACAATTAAACGCACGAAACACGATAAAGCGCATCAATAATTTTGCTATACCAATACTCACTTATTCCTTCGACATAATAAACTGGATAAAGTCTGAATTAAAAGCTCTAAAACGCATAATAAACACAACACTGACAAAATTTCGCTAATATAATCCAAGGTCATGCTTGCAGATACTGACTTAGCCAAGAAAAGAAGGCGGTAGGGGAATAATCGATAACACAAACTTACAAAACAAGCAAATTGCAACCCTCAGACAATACGTCTTCAATAAATCAGAATCTTCCACACTCTACAAGGCCATAATAGAAAATGGTAATAAATTAACACCCTTGAAGTAGAAAGAAAACACTACATAAAATTCCGAAAAACTGACCGACGACAAAACAAAACTCACCGAATAGGCTGATAAGTCTCTAGATGAAAGACTTCGACATGATATCAGTCAACATAATGTCGACGAAGAAGCTTCGAATGCGTTTTTTTATATAGGATAGGGTGACAAACGAGCACACAGTCCACCTGGTAGTAAGTGGTAGCTTTGGCCCATAGACATCTACATCTATCCTCGTTTGCGAACCAAAATGCAAATGCTAGTTTCGTGGTCACTTGGAAGAGAAGGTCAAATTGGCCTCTAAAAAGCTTGGCGTGCTCAGCAGATCGGGACAGTATTTCATGCCAGCTCAACGCCTGCAACTTTACAAGGCGCAGGTTCGACCTCACATGGAATACTGTTCCCATCTCTGGGCTGGGGCTCCCCAGGGCCAGCTCCTTTCACTTGACCGCATCCAGCGCAGAGCGGCTCGAATCGTCGACAATCGAGTCCTTACCGATCGGCTCGACTCATTGGCACTGCGAAGAGATGTTGCATCTCTTTGCATTTTCTTTCGCATTTACCATGGGGAGTGCTCTGAGGAATTGTTCGGATTAATCCCAGCCGCCAAATTTCACGAACGCACATCGCGGCAGAACTCCCGATACCATCCACACCATCTGGATGATTGGCGGTCCACCACTGTGCGATTTAGAAGGTGTTTTCTTCCTCGCACAACTTCCTTGTGGAATGTGGTAAACTACCACCAGCGATTTTTCCGGACCGATACGAATTAGGGACCTTCAAGAAAAGAGCCTACTCCTTTTTAAAAGGCCGGCAACGCATCTGCAATTCCCCTGGTGTTGCGGTTGTTCATGGGCGGCGGTAATCACTTACCATCAGGTGAGCCGCATGCTCGTTTGCCCCTCTCCTATAAAAAAAAATGCGTTGTCACCCGTGAGTACTAAGATGGAATGCCTCGTTTCCAGTAAAAAGGGTCTCCGGTTCTCCACACTGACCACATGATACACAGCAGTGTTAAGCTGCTATTTTACGCTGGTATTCTGTGAGAGCGTGGTCCTTCCCCGGTCGAGCCGACCAATTCGTGCTACAACTATGCTACTAATATAGCTGCAGCACGACTCTACTACGTTTAAAACGTGCAGTTGATTCGTGGCGAACTTTTTCCAGAGACTGAAAGATTTATGATTGCTATACGGGATCAAGTAATGAAGACCAGAAACTACCAAAAACATATTATAAAAAACTTAGTTTCTAATAAGTGCAGAAAATGTGACAGTTGTCCAGAAAGTATTCAACACATTACAAGTGCGTGTAAAGCAATAGCCCAAACAGATTACAAACACAGGCATCATCAAGTTGCAAATATTATTTACCAAAAACTTACAAACCAACAGAACCAAATAAAGTCCATTAACCCTATTTTTTTAATTTTTTAGTCCATATTGATTATTTTATAATACTTATTGAAAGTCATTTTTATTTACCACTGGTTCGGAAAATACCTCTGTCCTGGAAGGAACCAGCAAGAAACCCAGTGGGACTTTTTTTAAATCATAATTTCACTTAAGAATACTTTTGTTTATACAATTTTAAATGAATTTTCATAGAAACACCATGGTAGCGACTACCTTATTCCCAGGGGTTATTTTAATTCTCGTATTCCTACATATTATAATTACCTTTTTTGTACAGTTTTTCTTTAATAAAACTTTTAAACTTGTTTATTAACAAATTTTGAACATGTTCTGGGATTTTGTTGTAAAAATGTGTACATTGCCCCATAAATGAATTACTAAATCTATGGAGTCTAGTAACTGACATTACAAACTTATGTTTGTTCCTAGTGTTTAAGGTATGAACATCGTTATTTTTATTAAAGTTATTTATGTTTTTATGTACATACATTACATTTTCATAAATATATTGCGATGCCAAAGTTAATATGTTTATTTGTTTTATTATTTCTCAGAGAGACTCTTTACATTGTGGTAAATTATTGATGATAAATTGCCCGTAAGGCTCTCTTTTGCAAAACAAATATAGCTTCAATATCAGTCGCATTACACCATTGCTAAATTTCATAAGACATTACGCAATGAAAGTAACTAAAATACACTAATCTAGCTGTCTTGACATCTGTGAAACTTCTAATATTTCTTACAGCATATGCTGCAGAACTAAGTCTGCCTGCTAATTTTGAAACATAGGGGCCCCATTGAAGTTTCGCGTCAATAGTAATACCATGAAAATCAGTGGTATCCACAAGACTCAACTCCTCCCCATTTAAGAGCACATTGGTATTCGAATGTTTTATATTAGGTATTGTAAATTTAATACATTTTGTCTTATTGCCGTTTAAGTGCAAATTCTTGGCGTTAAACCAATGTACTAATGTCAATGGAGCATTATTGTTTGAGTTTGAAAATTATAGAGGCATCGTCAGCGAATAATATCGTGATTATCCCCTACAAGATAAGATAAGTCATAAATATATATTAAGAACAGGAATGGGCCAATAATCGAGCCCTGAGGAACGCCCATTGATACTACCGATCCGTAAGGACCTTTACCATTGATCACAACTTTTTGAGTTCTGTTACTTATATATGAAGTAATAACTCTAAGCGTCAAATTTTTCACACCGTTATGTTGTAGTTTTCTGATTAATGTCTCATGACGAACATAATCGAAAGCCTTGGAAAGGTCACAGAAAATACTTACGACATCTTGTGAATTCTCCCAGGCATTAAAAATGTACTATTTCATAAGCTCAACACCGGCATCGGACGTCGAGCGACCACTTGTAAAACCAAATTAGTTTTTATGAAGTAATTTATTTCTATTAACAAAAATTAACAATTGATCATATCGCCAATGTTTTCTGTTATTATAGGTTTGCATGGACCCATATGTGTAATATTGCTTTTCTTAGATAACTGACATAACTGACATACCCTTGATTGATTTTTACTATCTTTTGTTAAGACTTTCCAAAAGAATCTGTCTCTCACATATTTAATTACCTTATATAGGGTCCTCGATGACCCATTTCGATTTGTACTTGATTTATAATATCTTGTCTCAATGCTTTAGGTAAATATATTTCTTCTTTTAAATTCGTTTTGTAATATAATACCACATTTTTCAAACTATACCGTTTTAATTTATTGTTTTGTTGTATTGTGGAAGTATTTAATGTCTTTAACTTTTCGATAATAGCCAACGACTATTACAATCTTGTAATTGCTATACTGATAAGGATTATAATTTTTCTATCAACTCATTATTTTGTTCGCTCTATTATTTTTATCCTCTTTTATTTAATCGCCATCAGGAGGATAACGTCATCATCATCATTATCATCATTACAGCCCTTCACAAGTCCACTGCTGAACATAGGCCTCCCCCAACGAATGCCAAAAAGCACGGTCCTGAGCCACCTGCATCCATCGACTTCCTGCATGTCTTACCAGGTCGTGTAGTGTTATGCTACTTACATATCATTTTACATTATTTTAAATTCATTTTTCCATTCTGTTTCGATTTTATGCATTTACCTCAAAACTGGATATTTTACATCACCTTTATTTCCATAGGATCCTGTAACGATTTTAAACCATAAGAACACAATAACAAATCATTTCTACTTCGTATTTTCACATTATCAGCACTTTTAAATTGGTGTCAATGGAGTCTACCTTTTTTCGATCTTTTAGCTAGTTTTTCGTAACTCTACAATCTCGGGCTTTGTGTGGGCAACTGCGCTACCTTTTTTCCTATATCAATAATATCTCATTTTCCACTTAAATCTTACCGTTTTCTTATTATAAACCTAAAACAAAAATTTGACATGTTTTGATATTGTTATTTATTTCGTTTCCATAGTAATTATATTCAAATTTGCTACCGATCTGTTGTTCCTATTTCGATAATTACACATAAATACTCTTTTCTCTTGACCATTTACAAAAAAATTTGCGTTTAATTTAAATATTTTTTCCGTTCTCTCTAGAAAGGTATAAAAGCCGAACAATCGGTGAAGAAAGGCAGTCTCGCTTCAGTTCGCGAATTGGAAGTATCTCCTAAAGGCCTTATCCCGGGGCCGCACTGCTCCGGGATCCTGCAAGCCTCCACCTACACGTGAAGTCTTCGGCGAAGCCTTCTTCAAGCGCGGAGCCGCACCACTCCGGGCGCTACGACTGCTTACTCCAGGCGCCGAGTGCACCTACCGCCGGCGCTACCTTTGGGCGCTGCAACTGCTGGCTCCAAGCGTTCAGCGCACCTACTCCAGGCGCTACGTGCGCCGGCTCCGGACGCTGCGTGTGTTGGCTCCAGGCGCTGCGTGCCGTCGCTGCTAAGAAACCTACCTCTACAAGAGCAACCGGCGTGTGCTGGCTCCAGGTGCTGCGTGCCGTCGCTGCTAAGAAACCTACCTCTACAAGCGCAACGTGTGTCGCTTCGACTCTTAGGCTCCACTACAACTCTATATTCCCCTATTCTCCTACCTTTATTTTTTTTGTTATCTAATTGTATTCTCACTTCATTCATCATCATCCTCATTTCATTTTTTTTTATAAAATTGTAAATACCTTTTTAAAATTTAAATATATTGTTTTCTGGCTCTACTTTTGTTGTTTTGTTGTACTTAGGTTAGGTTCAATTTTTTTTAATTGTCGCTTCACGACATTTTTTTTTCGACAATCGGAAGTATCGGGTACTAGGGAACAATACCTTCAGTACAAGTGAGATGTGAACAAGTTTACTCACATTAGTACTGTTGGGGACATGAGAAGTCTTAAATTTGTTACCCTTGATAATGGTACATAGAGGTCACATCCTTCATTGGATCATAGTGTGAACTTAGTTTTCCTCAGTGACAATTGTTGGAGTCCTTTTAAAATGACTTAAACGTAGACCTCAAGGTTGTGCGCACAACCCAAGGTACAGTTTTACCTTGACAATTTAGTATGATACAAAAAAAAGTTTATGTACCAATAAAATGAAATGAATGTTATGAAAAAGTAATATAATACCCAAGTAAATTGGGGGGCCCATATTTATAAAGTACCCGCGTGATAAATATCACGAAATAAAATATAAATGAAGTGAATTAATACTCCGATTCCCGGTATCTAATTAATAAATAAATATATAAGGGAAGAGAATACTCAAAGAAATAAAGCTAGCTAAACATCAAAAACATTAAGAAAGAAAAGAAAGTACGTACAAGAATTATTAAATAAATAAATAAGGCCTGACAACCGAAAACAAAGGAAATGAGATTAGTTTTAACATGAAAAGAACTAACATGCAAGGACATGAGAATCATTAAAATGAGGTAATAAGGGGATCCCCGACCAAACCTAAAAGTGAGATATGTAGTTATTTTGCATTTCTATATTAGAGCTATTAATGCTACCCAAAATCCTACTCATAAGTTACACATGTACCTAGTAACTATATTATCGATCCACATAACCACACGTAAAAAAAAATATTAATCAAACATAATAAACACATTTTCACGTACATACTTAATTATTTTACCATATTTTATATGAATTTACAAGATTTTTTCATATTTAAATTGATTTATATTTTACACTAGCTGTTCCCCGCGACTTCGTTCGCGTATTAGGGTTTTTATGTTTCTGCGCGGAACCCTGATTCTTTTTCTAAAATAAAAGTAGCCTAAGTTACTCCTTATAAAATCAGCTATCTGCCAGTGAAAGTCCCGTCAAAATCGGTCCAGCCGTTTCGGAGATTACCCGAAACAAACAGACAGACAGACAGACAAAAATTTTAAAAATTGTATTTTAGTTATAGGTATCGTATTTACTTTCATATGCATTTAGTAAAAAACTGTAATTTTGACATTACAAACAGACACTTCAATTTTATTTATTTGTATAGATATAGATTAAAAAAAATGTTTATTTATGTAAAATTTGTACAATTTTAAACTAAAATTCGGTAATCCAAAGTGTATTAATTTGCTATTTATTATAAGTTTTTTTTTATTTTGTACAATGAAACCAAAAATTATATGATTATATACTTAAAAAAAAACTTTTCTTTTCCAAAATTTAATAACATTTTATTAACATACAACATATATTATCTAATACAGACTTATATATGTGTAATAGTCTATCTTTTTTACAAATTTGTGTTTCAAATAAGATAAACATGTTCCTTAGAAGTCATGAAATCTTAAAAAAAAGTAATATGTAATACGTTTCCGACTATTAATGATAAAAATAACACATATTACTTGATAATGTAAAAGTATTATAACAATGCAATGTAATCTTAACTATGTAAATAAAAACGTGTTTAATACTATAAATTTTAGATATTTTTAAGTGTATTTATAATAAAACATTTTGTAAGTTATGTTGAAATTAGGTATCATCATACGATGTAATCGCAAACCTTCCCATAAACGTACTTTGGAATTGAAAACAAAAGTGTCACAAATCGCTGACGCGACTGGGATTGCAATTTGTATTTTGATCTGGTAGTTGTTATGATAATGAAAATGATTACATTGCCTAACATAGACTTCTTTATTCTGTATATCTTAAAATGAAATGTAATATTGTCGTTTTTATATTTATTGAACCTTCAAATCATATGTTTGTATCTTTATAAGGCATTATATTTTGAAAAAAAAGTAAAGTATTAATATTTAAATAATTTGTATGGATCATGAAAGAAATGTTTCATTAAATATAAAGGTATAAATAAATGAAATATATAACTATAAAATTATAAGTATAAATGTGAATAAATATATAAAGGAAGGCTACTATTTAATGTGAATGTCTACATAAATGACTTAATAAGTAACCGAATAACTCAGTATCAAAGTGTGTTACAGTGATGTGTCGACCAAAATAATATACGTTCGCGAATGTACACCTGATTTTGTCAAACATAATGCATCAACAATGTATCAATGCATTAAGCCTTAAACATACATAATGTGACTACGGAATTATTATGTACTCGTACATAGGGGGTTTGGCCAGCCACCCTACCCAAGCCAAGATAATTATTATATATGCATAATTATAATATAAGACTTTATTTAACATTGAGTTTTACTATATAAAAAAAAATTATGTTATTTTTATATATTTTTTTCGGTATTTTTCATATAATACTTCCGTTCACCGCGAAACTTAGTATTATAATACCAATTGTAAACATTTTAATCTAAATATTATTTTAACTATGCTTTACCCATGTTTACATTTTATAAATTAGAATACTTAGGGATATAATTATTGTGTAATTTTAAATGTTAGTATTATATAAAAAAAAGAAATGCACGTATTCATTTCTTTTTTTTTCTTTGGGAAGGAAGGTGTAGTATCTACATAGTATCTATACGTATGTTTGGGTATAATATAAGATTCCGCTCAAAAACATAACTGCTCGGGGCAAATTGAGCAAGAATACCAAGGCGACCCCTGCCACGCTATCCGTGAATTTCTGCAACATCAGGGGATTTCACTCTAACCTAAACGCCGTCCACTACCATCTCGAGACGGCGAAGCTGGCCTTGCTCTTTCTGACCGAGACGCAGGTATCCTCTCCGGCTGATATTTCGTATCTCTCCTACCCTGGGTACAAATTGTAGCATTCCTTTGTGCCTCGGGCTGGAGTTTGCGTGTATGTAAGAGAGGACATCTGTTCTCGACGCCTCGGCAGTCTTGAAGGTTCGGACCTGTCCATCCTTTGGCTACTCGTAGACAGCGACGACTATCCGCGCGTCTACGGGTGCCTCTATAGGTCCCATAGCGGTAATGCCGAAACAGCCCGACTCATCGACCATGTCCAAATGGCTACAGATTCCTTGCTACAACAGGTTCCAGCCGCAGAGATCGTGATCCTTGGCGATTTTAATGCCCACCATGCCCAATGGCTCGGTTCACGTTTAACCGGTCATGCGGAGAGATCTGTTTATAACTTTGCCTTGACATATGGTCTGACACAACTGGTTACTTCGCCTACGCGGATTCCAGATGTGGAGGATCATACACCTTCCCTGTTGGACCTTCTGCTGACTTCTCATCCGGACGGATATCAGGTTTCCGTCGATGCCCCTCTCGGCTCTTCGGACCATTGTCTGATCCGGAGTATGGTGCCACTCACGCTCCCTTCGCGGTTGCGTTCTGCAGTTTGCTGCCGTGTTTGGCATTATAGGTCGGCGGATTGGGACGGAATGCGGTCTTTCTTTGCATCCTACCCATGGGGGCGGGTTTGATTCTCGCCGGATGATCCCAGCGCTGTTGCCGACTCTGTCACTGATGTGGTGCTACATGGAATGGCACTATTTATTCCATCATCTGTGGTACCCATCGGAGGCAGATCTCAGCCTTGGTTTGGTCGCACCTGTAAGACTGCATTACGCAGTAAGCAGGAGTGTTATCAAGCCTGGGCTGCGGCTTCGGCGACTCGGGATGTAAACACCAGCACACTTAAAAAGAAGTATAACTTCGCCTCCAGGTCCTTCAAAGTCAGAGCACATAGGCAGAATTGGCGAGAGACTAGTTCGCCTTCCTTCGGAAACCCGTGCATTCTGGTCTCTCGCCAAGGCCGTCCAAGGGAATTTCTGTAAGCCATCACTACCATCTCTGCACAGGGAGGATGACTCACTGGCCCAAGACGCAAAAGACAAAGCCGACCTTTTAGACTCCCTTTTTGCGTCCAACTCGACTCTTGATGACGGGGGGAAAACAACGCCGACCATGCCGCGGTGTGAGTGCTCCATGCTGGATGTGCTGTTCTTACAGCGCTCGGTTCGCAAAGCACTGCTCTTCCTGGACATCCAGAAGTCGAGTGGGCCTGACGGAATCCCCCCAATTGTGCTGAGGACGTGTGCTCCGAAGTTGGCACCGGTTTTAACGCGTCTTTTCCGGTACTTCTACTCCCAAGGCGTAGTCCCGAATTCATGGAAGACAGCTTTTGTCCACCCGATCCCTAAAAAAGGCGACAGCTCAGACCCATCCAACTATAGGCCTATCGCGATCACCTCCTTGTTCTCCAAAGTAATGGAATCCATTATAAGCTGCCAGCTCATGAGGTACCTTTAGGATCACCAGCTGATTAGTGATCGCCAATACGGTTTTCGTCGGGGTCGATCAGCTGGTGATTTTCTGGTCTACCTGACCCATACATGGGCGGAGGCAGTAGAGTCCAAGGGGGAGGCGTTGACCGTTAGTCTGAACATTGCGAAGGCCTTCGATCGGGTTTGGCACAAAGCGCTTCTTTCGAAGCTCCCTTCCTATGGGCTTACCGAGAAATTGTGCAATTGGATCACCAGCTTCCTTGCAGATCGGAGCATCAAGGTCGTTGTAGACGGTGCATGCTCTGACTACAAGCCTATTAACGCTGGTGTTCCACAAGGCTGTGTGCTATCACCAACGCTGTTTCTTCTGCATATCAATGATATGTTGCTAACTGGTAACATTCATTGCTATGCGGATGACAGCACTGGTGATGCTCTATACACCGGCCGTGCTAATATTTCTCGGGAAAACGTCGCCGAGTACCGGAACAAACTTGTGTCTGAAGTCGAGTCTTTGCTGAACAAAGTCTCGAATTGGGGGCGACTAAATCTAGTCCAGTTTTTTTTCTTTTTTTTTTCTTTTAAAAAACGTTACCCCCACACTAGGATTTTCTCCTGTGTCGTGGAGGCAGTTTACAAACATAAATTGCACAAGGCCAAACATCCAGACCCGGAACAATTATTTGTAGGCCATACAAATACTTGTTCCGTGCGGGATTCGAACCCGCGGCCCCCAGCGCAACAACTGATTGCTAAGCCACTGCGCCACGGAGCCGTCAAGCCAGTGCCAGCTCCTTCCACTTGACCGCATCCAACGCAGAGCGGCTCGACGACCGAGCTCTTTCTGATCGGCTCGATTCATTGGCACTGCGAAGAGATGTTGCATCCCTTTGCATTTTCTTTCGCATTTACCATGGGGAGTGCTCTGAGGAATTGTTCGGATTAATCCCAGCCGCCAAATTTCACGAACGCACATCGCGGCAGAACTCCCGATACCATCCACACCATCTGGATGATTGGCGGTCCACCACTGTGCGATTTAGAAGATGTTTTCTTTCTCGCACGACTTCCTTGTGGAATCAATTACCATCAGCGATTTTTCCGGACCGATACGACTTAGGGACCTCCAAGAAAAGAGCGTACTCCTTTTTAAAAGGCCGGCAACGCATCTGCAATTCCCTCCCTGGTGTTGCAGTTGTTCATGGGCGGCGGTAGTCACTTACCATTAGGTGAGCCGCATGCTCGTTTGCCCCCTCTCCTATAAAAAAAAGTAAATATGACTTCCTGAATGTTTACATTTATCTAAAATATAATAAGTTCGTTTGAAAACGTATTGTGTTCAATTCATGCTATTTGAAGCAATTTTTGAACGCATTTGTGAGGTAAATATTATGGTGGTTGTAGCAAGTTTACAGATGATATTGTTGTGAAATAAAATAAACATGGAAAGTATTAAATAGTTTTAAACAAAGTTCTGATATTAAATTATTTTTATTAGTTTCGGGAATATTATGAGTTTTATTTAGATTTAGCCAAAGTGTCTACGTAAGTAACATCCCACACTGGGGCTTTACCTCCCTACCAAGGGACCAAATCATATTGTCGGGTCTCCTGCTATCGTCTCTAAATATACCACAAGGCTCAAAAACCGACGAAACATTTTAATAGACAAGAACCCTACGGATGACATCGTTCTAAGAACCATGCCGTGAAAACTTACCATCACTTTTCTAAAATGAATGTACGTGGAGCCCAAACTAGTCGACACTGCTACCACAGGGGTACTGATGGGGTTGACAAATCGCAGCTCCTAGTCGGAATCCTAGAGCGAAGCGCAAGCTTTCATGATAAGGCGTGAAACCAATGACTAGACTCCTTAGTCGAAACAGCTAGAAGGCGTTAATCTTGGTCACTCTGGAAATTATGAAACAAATCTTTCTGCACGCTCCGTACCAACGGAGCCTCCGTAGAAAAGCACAGGTCTACTTTATTATATAAAATTATGTTACATAAGTCACTGGCACAATGCACGGAAGCAAGGAAAGCAGGCAATGCAACGCTCGAAAGATTTCTCACATTAATACCACCGAATTTTATAGGTAAAGTAGCTTGACTACAGGCTGTTGAATCTCAAGTTAAATTTAGAATTTATCTATACCTATTTTAAGATTATAATCAATATCTCTCAAAATATCCGAACATTACCAGACTGAACTCGAGCGGGGTAAGCATATAAATCAAGGTACAAGGAGACAAAATTTTAAAATAGTAAGAGCAATGTGGTGGTTTAACTTTAAATAAAAACTGATTAAATTTTAATTTTTAAATCAGGTTTAATACTATCGAAATATAACGGGGCACTTAGCAGGTATAGCGATTCTGTATTGACAGTTTTTGTTCCTGGAGAAATATAAATGAAATTATGAATTAAAGTATCTATGTTAGAACAAGATACATTATTGATTATATATAATTATAAAAAGTATTTCACATTTATTGCTATTTGGTTCAAGACCAATATTTTTTAAATTTCGAAAAATTTGAGTAAGATCACTGAGGACGACATCTGCTCTACCTCCCATCTCACCCAGTGCTTCTTCCATCTGCTCTACCACCCCATCCTCCCATACCAGTGTACCGTCGTCCAGGTACCTGACATTCAGCTTGGATTTCAAATTTGTAATAATGGGTTGAATAAATTCCAAAACTGAAAAGTGCTGGACCTAGTGGGCCACCTTGCAGAACACATAATGCAGCAGAATCGATAATATGGTATTTGTAGAACAAGTTAGTATTTTTACTATAACATTATCAAACGTAATAATAAATTTCGAGGGTATTGGTAGCCACTTTCAGCAGGGTAACCTTATCGATAGATTGAAAAGCATTTCTAGGTCAACCTTCACAAGAACATCTGCATCAGAGTTTGTTAAAAATATACGCACTGAATGTACCGCCACCTCACAGCCACATCTATTGCCGAATGCTGGATGAGTAGGCTGAAATTTTGTCTTCAGTTTTTTTTAAGTTAAGTGTCGAAATGTGGAATTAACGCCAATAGGACTAAAACTGTTATACTTTTTTTTAAGGCACATAATCTTGTCCCGTATAAGAACGGAATGAAATTTTGATAAACATTACCAGAAAGCATAAAATTAGATAATTTTGTAATGTCATTAAGAAGTACTCCACCGGCGTCACCGGCAGAAGCGCTTACAAGATTAACATTGACAATTTTCTTTTAAAAAACTATATGTTTTTTTAAATACCTTGAACGCTTTTATAATATGTACACATTTATTTAAATACGCCTTCTCATCAATAGATCCAGCTTTACGAAAACCTATCAATGTGACTTGTTTAAAATTCAATTTTTTTTAAATAAATTCGTTCTTAAGCATGCTATTACAATTTTTTTCATAACGATCCGAGGGATTCCGATCGATTAGTGTCACTGTGCCGTTTTACACCATTAGTTAGAAAAAAACTGCAAAAGTTGTTGGCAATACTAAATATTTGCGAACGGTGCGTATGGCGCGTATGGTGCCATTATATGTGCGTCCACCTTTGTTTATATTTTTTTTAACAATATTTTCAATAGCTGATCCAAATTTGCTTACAACTACTGTATTTTCAAAAGATCTGAAAATACCATGTATTATTTTAGGTAAAATATTTAAAATTTCTGAAACATGCTGATTTCCTCACAGTGTTTCCGGGGTGTTTAGTTCTCCTACGTTACCACTTCGTTATTCTTCGTTTCAGCCCATAAAAGTCCACTGCTGGAATTTTGACCTCTCATGTTACCTCAACATTCATCACTGCACACATGTTTTGAATTTAACCATATTTATTTTATTTCCCGCATATATTATCAAAAATAACATTAATATATTATATATATTATATATAATATATTATATACTATGGTGTATCAGTATATATTTCAGCTTATGCTTTTATATTAAAGGCTAGTTATCACGTCGATTACTTTTATTTTTTTATACTTTTAAAATAAGAATATACTTTAAACATAGACTTGGCCTATCACCCGTTTTCAGCTTGACGTCGATTTCAGGGACAGCCTGTATAACTTTTAAACCTTCACAGACAAATAGTTCAACTTTTAACTAAATATGTTTAAGAAAGGTCTCTTGAAAACGTTTTTATTGGGGTTTCTTTTATCTTTCGATGTACTAATTCTCTTTTTATAAGTGGCGTTGAGGTTGGCGTCAGATGCCGTTGATCGTTAATAGCCAGTACTGCTTTCCAAACCTAGCCTGTTAATGGATATTAAAAGTTATATAAAGACATATTAAACTTCAATGCGTGACGAGGCTTACTAATTTTTTGAAGGTTTTGTTAAATTGAAGGTTCATAGACGTGTAATTAAAAAAAATTATGCTCAATAAACTAAGAAAATAAAAGTAATTTAAACATCGTTAAGCGATGTTAACCGTATACTGTGGGGTGTCTGAATTTGTTTTCATAATGCCTTAAATTGGATAGTTGGGAAACTCTACATTGAGTTTCCGTGTACTATCTGTTACAGTAAACAGTATATCTTATTCAGTAAAATCAATTCGATAAAATACTTAAAGTTGCTGTCCCTTGTTGTGAAAAGAATTAGAGGGAAAATTGTCTCTTCTATTAACTGACTTATGTGCTATTATTCTGTGGAAATTAAGCAATTTCTTAGATGAGCTTTTATTTGTAAAGAAACTCCTATCATATAAGAAAGAAACCGTGAAAGTCCTCTTATTAAAAACATATTTTTAAAAAGAAAATGGTATTTACATAGTGATACATATAATTAAGAAATATTCATAATTATAATTATAATCTTTACTTCAGACTTAATTGTGTTCTTTACGACTTACACAAATATGTTATAATCTAATCTTAGAAATTTATTTTAGTAATAAGATAAATATAAAAAAATGTATTATTGAATAAAAAAAAGTTACAATTTCAGGACCTTGTCACCTTCTGTTGTGCATAACATGCAATGCAATCTAATGTCTCATTAAAGGGCTATTCACCCTATTTGAAAAACAGGGAGTTGGTCGAGCAAGTCGATGAGTTTGTGTATTTGTGATGTATATTTAGCAGGGATTAAAGATATGATAAGAATACAGAACGACGAGTGAACGCAGGAAATTGTGTTTGGGGCTCCACACTCTATTGTGGGAAGTTAGTATGTTTCCAAAAAGGTACGTATGGCAATTCACAATGTATGGTAGTGAAAGTTGGGTGTGGCAGAAGAAGCAAGAGAGTAAAATAAATGCTGTAGAAATGAGGTCATTAAGGCGTGTGTTAGGGATGAATCTGAATGACAGGGTGAGAACGTGTTTAATAAGAGAAGAGTGTGGTTTTCAAGATGATATTATGACCAGGATTAAGAAAGAGATGCTTCGGTGGTTTAGTCATGTAGAAAGAGTGAATGAGGAAAGAGTGACAAAGCAAATTTATGTTGCAGAGGTGAACGGCAGAGTCGGGAAAGGACGCCCTAGGCGAAAGTTTATCGACCAAATTGGCGATATATTGAAAATGGGCCAAATTAAGAGTACCTTTAACCGACGAGCGTGTAAGCGTAGCTATATGGATATGGAGGAAGCGAGAGAGATGTGTCAGGATCGTGCCAAAGGAAGTCCATAGTCTCTACCTACCCTCCTCTGGGTGACAGGCGTGAGTGTTTATCTTTATGTTCAAACAGTTAAACAAACAGGAAAGTTTTTCAAAAA
Organism: Parnassius mnemosyne; assembly: GCA_963668995.1. Taxonomy (NCBI): domain Eukaryota; kingdom Metazoa; phylum Arthropoda; class Insecta; order Lepidoptera; family Papilionidae; genus Parnassius; species Parnassius mnemosyne. Next base: position 35,320,830 of record CAVLGL010000079.1, on the reverse strand, counting down.
ACTTTCCTTAGGAAGTTACCACTCGCAAGCAACCTAGCGAGCTATAAAAAGAGTGGGGGGGATAACTTATTTTCCAACGATACTGTCGTAACTACGAGTATACTACGTATAATACGGAGCGTATGTGGCTGCTTTTACCACTAGCAGGTTGGGCTGTGTCTCGGCGCCGTTTTAGTAGCGCTAAGACATTTCCTTGAAGTATTCAGAGATTGACGGAAGTTCGCAATCCCTGTGCAGCTCACCAAGATAATATATCACCCATTTTGTCCTGTAAGCGTCGTAAGAATATATTATAGAAATTATAGAACTCTCCCAATACAGTCGTATCTATTTATTCGATCCCCGCCAGCATCAATGAAATTGTTAATAGCAAATTTAAGTGCTGTTTACCACGTGCTTGGTGGAGAACGGAAACATCGTGAGGAAACCAGTGTATTAAGAAATAAGAAGAAAATATTTCGAACGCACATTGGGCAGCGTGACGGACACTTCCTTGCCCTAAAAACCCCCCTCAGAAATGAGACTGACCCAGCAATGGGACGTATATAGGCTGTAACCTTAAGAGCCATGCTGCAGCTACATAAGTAATATTTCTGTAGCACAAATGGGTTGGCTTGACTGGGGAAGAACCACGCTCACACAGTATACCAGCGTAAAATAGCAGCTTAATGTTGCTATGTTTCATATGGTGAGTTTAGAGAACCGGAGATTCTTTTTAATAGAAACGAGGCACTTCATCTCAGTCCTCAACGCATCTGCATTTTATTTCTTAGTTGAGGATAAATGTAGATGTCTATGGGCCACAGCATCTTTTTACCATCAGGACTATGAGTATATTTTTTTAAAAAGATATAAGGCAAACGTCCAGCCTAAGTTACTACTCCATTTGTATTCCTAATAATAAAAAAAAATATTGCTAGATCAAACAAAAGTTAACTACCAACATGACATGCAATGACGTGTAAATATCACACGTTTACACATCAACTACGGTAATGACGTCGCGTAAACGACACGTTTGCAAGAAGCTATTTCTACGTCATTTGCAATATCAGGTTTATTTGCGTCATGTACAAAAATAAAGAAAGAAAGAAAATAATTTTATTTTAAGTATAAATATTAATACTAAATATCTTATGTAATTACTTGGTATTCCTCTGTTTTTATTTTTATAGAGAATAAGCATGAAAAACGATATATATATATATATATTTGCGGGCGCGCGCGCACACGTGTGTGTGTGTGTGTGTGTGTGTGTGTTTGTGTTATTTGAGTATTGACATGACATGGAATATAGATATATGACATTTCATAGCGACTTTTCAAGGAGAGATTCAATTTCGTCATAACTAAGTGGTTGTAAATACTTTTTTACTGCATTTTTACATTTAAAATGGGTAATAGCGTAAATTCCTACATGTTTATTAATTTTGTTGTATAATTCTGCTGCGCGTTTACTATACTGAACTCTAGCAAAAAAAGTGTGAGTATTTGTAACTTGTGCTACTAATTCTTTTCTCCTTTTTTGTAAATATTTGGATTAAAAGATAGGGGTTCGGGCCCAATGGCCTATGGATGGTTCTAAATTAATTACAAACAAGCAAATACAACTAACCGATTTCCGGAGGTAGGGTTGACCACAGGGTGCCAGTCAGGTGCCCGATATAATCGGACAGAAGATCCCCAGGCGCTGCTTCTCTCCAAATGTGAGATGCCTCCAGGGAGGCGTTCACCAATTGAAAACTTCTGTTTTCACTTCACTGTATTAGTTTATCAACTTTATTGTCATAAATCTTATCTACCATATGACCAGTTACTCAGTAGATACAAACTTCTAACCCTCGAATCTAGACGTAAGCAATTAGAGGCTATGACACTGTTCCATATAGTAAGATGCAAGTTTGACTGTATTGAGTTAAATAATGTGTTATGTTATGCGGTCCCCAGAACTGTCCATAGACGACAGGTGCGTGCGGGTAAACTTTTTGCCGTAAGTGCCTGTCGATCCAATACCGGTATAGGTTCACCAATTCGACGTATGGTTGCCACATATAATGAGACCTTCGAGCATATAGATATTTTCACATGCTCAACGGAAAGGTTTCGTGGTTTTTTATATAAGACACTTTTCAAATAATAATTTGTCACCTCAGTCACATTATAATATCACTGCTGACCATACTTTGACACTTATATAATACGTTCTGTACAGCTGCAGGTCTCCTAGCGTCTTAATCATCTATCTCAAGAGGTAATCTGTGAACAGCACTGTGGGCTGCATTATTGCGTATATTAATGTTACTTTACTATCTGTATGTAATATATATAATGTAGCTGTTAGCTGTTCCACTTTGAATAAATAAAATAAAATAAAACTTCAAAGTAAACCAACTCAACGTTCATCGAAATTAAAAACAAGTGACACACGACACAAGTAATGAACAGTCGTTCAAAGTTCAATATATTATACCCAATAATGTACACTAAATACCCAGAATAACGTTATAGTCGCAGGATATATTAATATTAATATAAAAACAAAATCTGTAGAACTTCCTATTGAGTTTAAAAACAGGACAAACTACCTAAATATGCTTTCAACACATAGTATACTACCTGGGCATTGTTTACCCACCAGAGAAAAAAATTGTTTGGATCATTTAATGTTAAAAATTAATAAAAAGAAAGTATCATCTTTTATAGCAATTATACAAACATCTATCGCAGATCTTTTTACTACATTTTTGTCATTTTCTAAGTTAGAGAGCAATATAAGAATAAATAAAACAAAGACTTCTATAGATATTGAAAAAACTCTTAAACATCTAAGTGACCAAAATTTGCAAGAATTACTATTTTGTGAGGATCCAAATTTATTAACAAGTCAACTTGTACAACAAATAACTGATTCATTGAAAACGAGAACTGAAATTAGAGTTATTCCTAGCAACAAACGTGTCATAAAACCTTGGATAGCAACTGGTAATTTACGCTGCATAAAAATCGAAATAATTTACAAAAACTAGCAAGAAAAGACCCATACGATGAAATATTTAAGATTACGTATGAAAGGTATAGTAATTACTGTAACAATCTTTTAAAACATTCAAAGCGTAAATATGAACGAGAATTACTTGCAAAATCGGTTTCAACTAATAAATTACTTTGAAAGAATATTAAAAACATAACATACTGTAATAAATCTAAGGATCAAAATACAGATTTATTAAATATAAAATCATCACCATTGCAATCAATCAACTTTATTAATGAATACTTTGCCAATATTGGTAAAAAATTAGCACAGCAATTAAATTCATGTGGCCATAACATACAACATCATAACTTACCTACACAGTCTAATTCCTTTGTACTATTAAATACCGACACAGGTGAAGTGGAGAGCATATTAATGAATTTAAAGACTGATAGTGCCCCCGGCTGAGATGGAATCTCCACTTAATTCTTAAAGTATGCTAAGAACGAAATGATACCAATTTTAACCCACCTAACTAACCTATGTTTTGAAAAAGGCGTTTTCCCAGAGAAACTAAAAAAATCTTCTATTGTACCAATATTCAAGGGAGGGGACAGAGACAACATCAGTAATTATAGGCCCATATCAATATTACCAGCTATATCAAAAATACTTAAAAATATAATTAATATTCGACTTCTTAAATACTTAAAAACTTTTAATATATTATCTCCTTATCAGTTTTGTTTTAGGCATGGCAAATCTAGTGAGAATGCAGTTGCTCGTATGACTTCATTGGTGGTTAATGACTTAGATAAAGGACAAAAATGCTTAACGTGTATTTAGATCTCATGAAAGCGTTTGACACTGTTTCTGTCCCCCTACTCTTATATAAACTGAAAAAAGTCGGAATAAGAGGTACTGCCCTTAAACTTTTTAGAGACTACCTCTCCAATAGAAATCAACATATAAACGTTGACCAGTTCATAAGTGACGACGCGACTATATCATATGGTGTGCCACAGGGCAGTATATTGAGGACTTCCTTGTTTCTGCTTTACATTAACGATTTATGCAACTTAAAAATAGAAAACACACAAATAATTTCGTATGTTGATGACACAACAGTTGTCTTTAAAGGTAAATCATGGCAAGAAGTTCATGAAAGAGCAGAATTTGGGATGTCCCAGGTAGCAAAATGGTTAAATCTGAATTTACTTACCCTTAACGCAGCAAAAACTAATTATATCAGTTTCAGTATATCCAAACGCACGCAACCCTCGGAAGATTTCAATATTAGAATTCATATATGTAACAACCTTTGGCCTTTAATAATAACTGTCCATTTATAAATAAAAGAACATATACACAATATTTAGGTGTAATAATAGACCATAAATTGTCATGGTATTCTCACATAGAACATATATCTAACAGAATTGCTAAATTAATTTGGATATTTCGTACCTTCAACTGTTCAGTGATGTCTCAGTGATTGCGAGGGTGAAAATCGGCAGCGATCACCGAATCGTTAGAGGCACACTGAACCTAAACGTTAAGTTGGAGAGGTCTCGTCTAATGAAGTCAACGCTCCGTCCTCCTCGTGCTCTAATCCAAAGTCCCGAAACCTTTCAGCTCGAGTTGCAAAACCGTTTTCAGTGCCTAGAAGACTGCAATGAAGTGGACGATTTGAATGACAAGCTCGTGGAAACTGTCCATGCGGTCGGAGCTAAGTTCTGCAAGACCCGCCGCAGAAGAACACAAAAACTCTCCGATCACACTCTTAATCTCATGGCTGTTAGACGGGAGATGAAGCTACATTCTTCAACAGATTTAACAGCATACAGGCAACTAAACAGACAGATTTCCAAATGCATGCGGCGGGACTTACGCAACTTCAATACAGCTCGTATTGAAGAAGCGATCGAGCGGAACCAAGGCTCCAAAGTCTTTGCCAGAGATCTGTCTGCCAGAAAGCGCCAACTGTCAAAGCTGAAGACAGAATGTGGCAGCATCGTTTCCGGGGCACCTGAGATTTTGAGTGAGATTGAGAGGTTCTATGGGCAGCTGTACACGTCATCGTTGGAGCCGCACGCAAGTGTGAGTAACGATCAAAGAGCGAGTCTTATCCGACATTATTCCGATGATATCCCGGACGTCAGTCTGAGCGAGATTAGAATGGCTCTCCAGCACCTTAAAATCGGCAAGGCCCCAGGCGAGGATGGAATTACAGCGGAGCTTCTGAAAGCGGGTGGAAAACCGGTACTTGAAGTCCTTCAGAAGCTCTTTGATTTCGTCCTCCATGGTGGCATTACACCGGAGGCGTGGAGCGGAAGTGCGGTGGTCTTGTTTTTCAAGAAAGGCGACAAAGCTCTTTTGAAGAACTACAGACCGATTTCCCTTCTGAGCCGCGTCTACGTGCTGTTTTCGAGAGTCATTACGAATCGTCTCGCGCGCAGACTTGACGACTTCCAGCCTCCCGAACAAGCCGGTTTCCGAAAAGGCTTTAGCACCATAGACCACATACATACCCTTCGGCAAGTTGTACAGAAGTCCAAGGAGTACAATTTGCCACTAAGTCTGGCGTATGTGGACTATGAGAAAGCCTTTGATTCCGTCGAAATTTGGGCGGTGCTGCAGTCCCTTCAGCGATGCCAAGTTGACTGTCGGTATATCGAAGTGTTGAAGTGCTTGTACAGTAGGGCTACGATGGCTATCCGAGTACAGAACCAGAGTACGAAACCTATCCAATTGCAGAGAGGTGTAAGACAGGGTGACGTCATATCCCCGAAACTCTTCACCGCTGCATTGGAAGACGTTTTCAAGCTTCTGGACTGGAAAGGATACGGTATCAACATCAATGGCGAGTACATCACTCACCTTCGATTTGCCGACAATATAGTCCTTATGGCAGAATCGCTGGAGGACCTAAGCACTATGCTCAATGACCTCAATAGTGTTTCCCAACGGATAGGTCTTAAGATGAACATGGACAAAACAAAGATCATGTTTAATGTCCATGTCACACCTATGCCGGTAGTTGTTGGGAACACTAAGCTCGAAGTTTTTGACGAGTATGTTTACCTGGGACAAATAGTCCGATTAGGTAAGTCCAACTTCGACCGAGAGGTCAATCGACGGATTCAACTCGGTTGGGCAGCGTTCGGGAAATTACGGCACATCTTCTCGTCAGGTATACCTCAAAACTTGAAAACGAGACTGTACACCCAGTGCGTGTTGCCAGTGATGACACACGGAACTGAGACGTGGTCCTTCACTACTGGCCAGATGAGGAAGCTCAAGGTCGCTCAGCGAGCTATGGAGAGGGCTATGCTCGGAGTTTCTCTGCGTGATAAACTCAGAAATGAGGATATCCGCAGTAGAACTAGAGTGACCGACATAGCCCAACGGATTAGTAAGCTGAAGTGGCAATGGGCCGGCCATATAGCTCGAAGAACCGACAACCGATGGGGAAGAAAGGTTCTCGAGTGGCATCCTCGTACCGGCAGGCGAAGTGTAGGGCGTCCCCCCACTAGATGGAGTGACGACCTGGTGAGATATGCAGGAAGTCGATGGATGCAGGTGGCTCAGGACCGTGCTTTGTGGCATTCCTTGGGGGAGGCCTATGTTCAGCAGTGGACTTGTGAAGGGCTGTAATGATGATGATGATGATGATGATTTCGTACCTTAAGACATGCGGTGTCAAGAAAAGCGTACACAGAACTTACGCAAAATAAATTATTATACAATATATACACAGCTTTGGTACAATCCATTATAGGGTACTGTAGATATACATTTGTAAAAATTTATCCACTTGGAACGTGCGCAACGATGTCTAATTAAAAATATGTATTTTAAAAACAGAAGATATACTACTACAAGTCTATACCATGAAACACAGTTATTATCAGTACGAAAAATGTATGTACTGCACACAATATTAAAGAAACATAAGTCCCTATCTTTTAATCCAAATACTTTACAAAAGAGGAGAAAAGAATTAGTAGCACAAGTTACAAATACTCACACTTTTTTTGCTAGAGTTCAGTTTAGTAAGCGCGCAGCAGAATTATACAACAAAATTAATGAACATGTAGGAATTTCCACTATTACCCATTACCCATTTTAAATGTAATAATGCAGTAAAAAAAGTATTTACAACCACTTAGTTATGACGAAATTGAATCTCTCCTTGAAAAGTCGCTATGAAATGTCATATATCTATATTCTGTCATGTTAATACTCAAATAATTATAGCACAAACACACACAAACACACACACACACACACACACACACACACACACACACACAAACACACACAGCACACAAGCATGCACGTTTTTTATATTAGTTATCTAAAAGTATTTAATAAGATTTTGTTTGTGAAGTTGTGGAAGAGCGGACGTCCTACTACAGGCGCTCCGTGCTTAAAGGGAGGCTCTAGCCACTTATTTATGTTAAAATACCTTGTGAAGTAAATAAAGAATTGTTATTATAATATTGTACTAAATGAAAAAGAACACGCAACGAACTAACTTTTCTTTTGTGTTTGGTAACTAGATATTTAAATTTGTAATTCTGCCATCGTTGTGTGTATGTAGTTACTGTTTTAAAGTGTTATTTCTATTCAAGTGAATTCTATTGTATTTTTTTTGTGAATAAATTCTTAAATTATACTTGTGAAGGAATATAAAAATATTTAGTCGTTATATGTATAATCGTTGGTAGTATGTTAGTAGTCATGTAGTCGTGTATCATTTTATAGAATTGGGTGACAAAATAGCACACTTTTCAATTTAAGATAAGTGGATACTGTGGCTCATAGACATCTACATCCGTTCTCGCTTAAGAATCAAAATGCAAATGCACTGTCTTCCCAGAGGATTAAAATGTAATGCCTTATAATTTAATGTAATGTAATGCCAGTAAAAGGGTTTTTGTTGCTCAACTTTCACCATTCGAAACACAGCAGCAATATGTTGCTATTTTACGTTGATATTCTGTGAAAGCCTTGTCTTTATAATATTATACAGCGGCTCTACCGTGTATATATATGTATAAAATATTTCTATATATCTTTAGCCTGCAACTTTATTGTATTAATTTCTAATTCTTTCTCTTCTTTTAAGTCGTAAATTCTACTTTTAGGGTTCCGTTTGTCAAAAGGAAAAAAAGGAACCCTTATAGGATCACTTTGTTGTACGTCTGTCTGTCTGTCAAGCCCTTTTTCTCAGGAACGCGGGGCAGTATCAAGCTGAAATTCATATCAAATACTAAGTCTACTCTCAAGTCTGTACTCAATCAAAATATACAGCCGTTTATGCCGAAAATTTTTTTTTCCTTTGACATCGTCTACATATAGCTCACAATTATTGCCGTACTGTATCTGAAAATAAAACTAAATAACGAAAAATGACCGCAATAAACTAACATTTTACCCAAAATAGAAATACCTAAGACATAACGATTTCAACTTAATATTTTTATCCGACAGCGTTTTTGATGACTGTGCTACAGAATCAATTTAACTAGGCAGGGATGAATTGTATTCCCGTTCCGACAGCGAATCTTAATTGATCTGATTAAGATTGAACATTGATCGAATGTCGGCGTGAATATCCTTTTCATCTTTTCTTTCGATACTTTTATTTTATATGATGATATCTTAAAATCTTACATTCGCATTGGATAGAATAAATTTAATTTTAGTTTATATTTGCGATTCTTGTCTCTTGGTAGTATTTCTTTGTTCATTTTGATATAAATTAAAAAAAAATCATATATTCCTTTACAATACAAAATAACAATCTCAGTTAGGTTAACATTTTACTATTTTCTTTTTTTATTTAATTTATTTGGTTTATGAAATAGAGTTTTTTTTTTTGAAATGTTAGTAATTGTATTATAGTAGTATATAAATAATAATCAATATTATTTATATACATATTCTGCCGACACTGGCTTAAAAATTAAAATTACATATTTAATTGATTATCAGCAAGCTGAAGTGGGTCCGATAGCCAATCGGGAAGAAAGGTTCTCGTATGGCAGCCTCGCGATTACCGATGTAAGCAAAGTGTAAGCCGTTTCCCTACTAGATGGAGTGACGACCTAGTAAGACATGCAGGATGTTTATTGATGCAGGTGTCTCGGAGGCGTGTTTTGAGGTATTCTTTGGGGAAACTTATGTTCAGCAATGGACTTGTGAGAGTTTATAATGATGATATTGAATAAAATGTAATTACTTTAAAGTAAGTGGCGTAACCCGCTGGTGAACGAAAGATTTTCTGATGACCAATTGATGGCAGAAGTTATATACGCGGTAGAGTCACTCTGCAGCTTTATTAAGTATTTAGTACAAATTCGTTGGCTTGACTGGAGGAGGACCATGCATGACCAATGCCGTCGTGAAACAGGAGCATATGGTGAGTGTATAGAAATGTATACTCTTTTCATTGGAAACGAGGCATTTCATCTTTATCCTTAGGGGTGACAAAACAACTGCATTTTGATCTTTTATAGAGGATAAATGTAGGTCTCTAAGGGCCACAGCATCTACTTTCCATCAGGTAGACTTATTGCTCGTTTGTCACCCTTATACTATAAAGTAAAAATAAACTATTTAAATAAAAAAATCGCTACTAAGTATAGGCCAAAGTAGATTTTTTATAGAAGAAGGGGAAAACGAGCATGCTGCTGACCTGATGGTAAGTGACTAATGCCGCCCATGAACAACCGAAACACCAGGGTAACCAGGGGAATCGCAGACGCGTTGCCGGTCTTTTAGAAAGGTGTAAGCTCAGGTGCAAAGGAATGCAACATCCCTACGCAACGCCAGTGAATTTAGCCGATCCAAAAGAACTCGGTCGTCGACGATTCGAACCGCTCTGCGCTGGATGCGGTCAAGTAGAAGGAGCTGGCATTGGGGTACCACGGCCCAGAGATGACAACTGTATTATATGTCAGGCAGAACTTGCGCATTGTAAAGTTGCAAGCGATGTGCCGGCATGAAATACTGTCTCGCTCTGCTGAGCACCCCAAGCTTTTTAGAGGCCAATTCAGCCTTCCCTTCCCAGTGACCACGTAACTGCACACTATACGATATATCGACGCTGAGGATTACGATGCTAGCTGAGGCAGCAAGGGGAGTGCCTTGTAACTGAGGAAATGCGACTACGGGGTTCTTTTTAGCGGTAAACGCACAAACTTGGCTCTTCTGGAGATTGAACTGGACTAGATATAGTCGCTCCCAATCCGAGACTTAGTAAAGAGACGATGCGCCACCTTGCTAAGGTTCACATATTGTATTGTGTAAAGATAGATCAACTTTCTTCAGAATTCATGTACCAGTCGTAGGATTTTTTTGACTTTCTAAACTTAAAACATTGCAGGAAGGATTTTCAGACGTATTAGTTGTCTCAATAAGTTATTAATAATGTATAAGTTATAATGCACTAATAAGTGTAAAGAATATAAAACTTTAGTGTAGTTATAAAAGGAAACATGTTTTTATTCCATCTATTAATTTTTGATATTTATTTTTATTTTGTGTAAATCTTTGGAAATGGACATACTCGTAAGACAGCCAAATACAACTTTATATTAAAAAAATCTTATTTTTATTCATATCAATTATTTCTAGATGCTCACGTTCACTTAATAGCATCTAAGGTTTCCATGATAATTGTATTAAATTCAGATCTTTATTTTGTTCACAAAATTTATCATAAATCTGTGAAACACGATAAAAATCTCGTTAGTATAATTTAAAAATAATTTATTATATTTCAAATAACTGCATGTTTTTGTAAAATATTAAATAAGTGATTTTATAAATCTAGCAAACTTCTGTCTAGTGGCGCTTTTTAGGGATATTCTAGAGTCATTGATTTTATTTTAAATAAATAACCTTTCATTCTTCTTGAAAAAATAAGAAACTCATTTTTTATGTGATTGAGCCATAAGAAATTGTTCCGTTATCGCAGAGATTCAGTCATCATGGCTGACAACGCATCAGCATTTAATTTCTTAATTGAGGTTAAATGTAGATGTCTATGAGCCATAGCATCCACTTGCCATCAGGTGGACTTTTTTCTCGTTAATCACCCTTATTCTTAAATAAATATTCAGGCCTGGAATAATTATTTTAGGACATACAATCTCGAAATTTTTTTTCTTTATTTTTTATAGAATATGGGTGACAAACGAGCACACAGTCCACCTGATGGTAAGTGGTTGCTGCGATTCATAGACATCTACATCTATCCTCTATTACAAATCAAAATGCAGATGCGTTTTCATCCCTGAGGAGTAAGATGGAATGCCTCATTTCGAGTAAAAAGGGTCTCCGGTTCTCTCACTCACCAGCGTTAAGCTGCTATTTTACGCTGGTATTCTGTGAGAGCGTGGTCTTTCCCTGGTCGAGCCGACCCATTCGTGCTACAACTATACTACTAATATAGCTGTAGTATGGCTCTACCACGTATACCTTTACTAATATTCCCTGTAAGCACTCCTGACAAGCGTAAAATGCTTATGTTAGAAGTGGTTCACGACAGTAGTCAAATGGTGGATTCAAACCCACGACCTTTAGAATTTGCGATCTGAGCCCTGTCATTCGGCTACTGTCGCTTGAAATTGTATGTAACTTACTGCGTATTGGCGGAGTGCAGCATCATCTTCCTGATAACTACTTAAAAAAAAAAAAGTGGTTGCCAACCCGCCTGCTTAGCGTTGCAACTATGGCAAATATTTTACCTTTGATGCAGGCCTATGTTCAGCAGTGGATTTTGATAGACTTTATATAATTTATTCTAATTTTTTTTCAAACGGTACTTACTTTAATTCAAGTCTATGTGCTAACAAATAAATACACTATGAAGTTCTGTTTCTGATATAAAATAATTAATCTACCAATTAATTAGAGTAAGTTAATTAAAATATAAAATCGTATATTAGCTGAAAACAATCAGCAAATTTTTCGTATCATCGAATGATGAATTAAAAAAATTGCATTTACATAATTGATGATTATACAGAAAACGGCGGAATGTAAAAACTCAATACTCAACACTCCTGTGATTCCCCTGGTGTTGCAGTTGTTCATGGGCTGCAGGGTCACTTTCCATCAGGTGAACTGCATACTTGTTTGTCCCAAATTCAATAAAAAAAATACATATCATATAAACACATAATTTAGTTTTGCGTCTCTTATAAGTGACCTCTGTTCTGCAGGGTCATTTTGAGTGCTGTTATACATAGTAAGGTACTCATAACGAGTATTCATAACAATTAATTACTATAAGAAATGAATGAATAGTTCACAACACATAAATCTTTATATTTTAGGTTTTGTGAATCTATATATATACGAAAAACTTAACTTTTTAGGGTTCCGTACCTCAAAAGGAAAAAAATGTCTGTCTGTCAAGACCCTTTTACTCAAGAGCGCGTGGAGGTATCAAGCTGAAATTCATATCAAATACTCAAATCTACTGTCCCTTAGAGCTGTGAAAAAATCAAACTTCTAAGCCAATGCAATCAAAACATACAGCCGTTTATGCCGCAAATTTTCGACATTCGTAAGGGAATCAAAACCTACACGGTACTTCCCGTGAACTCAGAATCTTAAAATTTGGTACGAAGCAACGTATTATAGCACAGATAAAGGAAAAATTGCGAATAGCATAAATTTTTAGTTACATCGAATAATAAAAATATTTTTAATAATTTTAACTTATATACCTACGGATTTGTTCGGAACCCTCGGTGCGCGAGTCCGACTCGCACTTGGCCGGTTTTTTTTTATAAAACAAATAGTTGATAAAATAAATGGTCTTTCCTTATTTTAAATCTAAATAACGCCATATTAATAGACCCTATCCAGGCGTAGACGCGCGGGTTGCTATTATACAATATAACGTAAAAAAGGCGACATTTCACGAGCTATTCATTTATGCGAACAGAGCTGCTATAAAAATGTGGGCCTCTTGAATAAACAAAAATTGTCATAATACAGAACAAGCGGGTATCATTATGAATTTATAATTGCAGTGGACTGCTTGCGGCGTACGAAATCACTTTGAATGCAACGTGACACAAAGTCTGACAAAAGCCTGTTTAATTACTACTTACCTGCCATTGTGAGGCAGAGGCCTATTTCCCCACTCACAATTTATCATTTAGCGTTAATTGAATTAAAAATTATGTGTGTTAATCCAAGTTTTTGCTTCGGCTAGTCAAGTAACAATGTATTTATTTCGACCTGATATATAATCGAATAAATGATTAAGCTTTCTGTTTTATAAACACGTTTAGTAATATACACTTTTTTTTTTAAAGAAACAAAATTAAAAAAGAAACAAAAACAAAATTTTGTATATTACTTAACGTGTATTTGTATGTTTCTTTGTATTTTTAGCAAAGAAAGGTTTTATAATATGGTGTCCCCCATTAGATCTATCTACTATCTAAGAAGGTTTTTGGCATTTTGCCCGTAGATATTGTAAGAGACGTACAATGGGAAATGGAAGAAAGACATTTGACGAAGGGAACACACCGCCTACCATCCCGTAGTGTGAGTGCTCCATGCCGAATGTGCGGTTTACACAGCGCTCGGTTCGCAAAGCACTCCTCTCCTTGGACGTCAGCAAGTCGCAGGTTCTCCTGCATATCAATGATTATTGCAAACTGGTAACACTCATTGCTATGCAGACGACAGCACTGGTAATGCCTTATATACCGGCCGTGCAAATATTTCTCGGGAAAACGTTGCCGAGTACCGGGACAAATTTGTGTCTGAAGCTGAGTATTTGCTGAACAAAGTTTCGGATTGGGGGCGACTAAGTCGAGTCCAGTTCAATCCCCAGAATACACAAATTTTGCGTTATAGCTAAAAAGAACCCATTTGTCGTATTTCCTCAATATAAAAGCACTTCCCTTGAAGCCTCAGCTAGTATTGGAATCCTCGGCGTCGACTTATCGAATAGTGTGCTGTTTCGTGGTCACTTGGAAGGGAAGGCTAAACTGGCCTTTAAAAAGCTTGGCGTGCTCAGCAGTGCGAGACAGTATTTCATGCTGGCATATCCCTTGCAAATATACAAAGCGCAAGTTTGGCCTCACATGGAATACTGTTCTCATCTTAGGACTGGGCACCCCAGTGCTAGCTCCTTCCACTTGAGTGCATCCAGCGTAGCGTTTCGAATCGTCAACGAACGAGTTCTTTCTGATCGGCTCGATTCACTAGCATTGCTTAGGGATGTTGCATCCCTTTGCATTTGCTATCGCATCTACCACGAAGAGTGCTCTGAGGAATTATTCGGATTAAATCCAGCCGCCGAATTTCACAAACGGACATCGCATCTCACATGCCATACTCACCATCTGGATGCTTGACAGTCCACCACTGTACGTTTTACTAGGAGTTTTCTTCCTCGTACAACTTCTCTGTGGAATTGTATACCACCGGCGATTTTCCTGACCGAAATGACTTAAGGACCTTCAAGAAAATAGATTAATCCGTTCTAAAAAGCCGGCAACGCACCTGCAATTCCCCTGGTGTTGCTGTTTCTCATGGGTGGTGGTCACTAACCATCAGGTGAGCCGCATGCTCGTTTGCCCCTTCTTCTATAAAAAATAACCGGCTAACTGCGAGTCGGACACGCGCACCGAGGGTTCCAAACAAATCCGTAGGTATATAAGTTTAAAATTATTAAAAATATTTTATTATATGATGTAACTAAAAATTTATGCTATTCGCAATTTTTCCTTTATCTGTGCTATAATACGTTGCTTTGTACCAAATTTTAAGATTGTGAGTTCACGGAAAGTACCTTTGCGAATATCAAAAATTTGTGACATAAATCTTTCTGATTGCGTTGGTTTAGAAGTTTTATTTTTTCACAGCTCCAAGGGACAGTAGATTTGAGTATTTGATATGAATTTCAGCTTGATACCTCCACGCGTTCCTGAGAAAAAGTGTCTTGACAGACAGACATACAGACGGACAACAAAGTGATCCTATAAGGTTTCCGTTTTTTCCTTTTGAGGTACCGAACCCTAAAAAGATTATTAAGTAAGGTCGTTGAAGTCTTTCAACAAGCATTGGGTCTGGCGTGGGCAGCATACTGTATTAATACTTTACTTTTTATAATTAGACAAATACATTCTTTAATTTTACGTAAATCCATCTTAATCGATAATGTTAAATTGATTCTATCGTGCGCATACAGTCCCTTATCATCTATAATTTATTATATTAATGACGATAATATCAAGTATAACTCGAAGCTGTTTCCTAACGCCATTATAATTATTATTAATAACCCTCTTTACACCGACAATACTCCAGTAATTATAAAATAATTATGAGTTAAAGGACGAAATCATGCCTGTACATAATGATTAAGGGATGAGCCTTAACTTGTAATTTGTTTTATAATGAAAGCCTACCTAAATATTAATTACATTTAATATAAATAGTAAGTACAGGTAATACTGTAAATGTCTTCATAATGAGAATTTCGAAAATCTCTTCTTTATCCCAAATGAAATGCTTTTTATTTATTTCAAGTCTATCTGCCTCCTCGTGCGATAAAGATAACGCGGTGCTTTCTTCGTTCTCTCATTCCTACACGTAATCAAACCATGGATTGGCACGGTCGGTTAAGGAGCACGCTCTCACAGAATACCAGTTTAAAATAGCAGCTTAATGTTTTCAGTAGCATGAATAAATGTTTCGTGCGGTGAGTGCAGAGAATCGGAGACTCTTTTTACTGGAAATGTGGCAATCCATCCTAGTCTTTATGGGTAAAAATGCATCTGCCTTTTTATTTTTAATTAAGGAGACATGCAGATGTTCATAGGCCACAGCATTCACTTACCGTCAGGTGAATTGCGTGCTCATTTGACACCATTATTCTATAAAAAATTGTTATATTCATCTAAGCACCTCGTTTTTGTTATTGTAGAGTAAGAGTCGCGCCAACGCCACGCATACTCTCATAAATGTGGGTTCTACTTAGAAAACAGAATCTTCTTCTTTATTAGCCTATAAATCCCACAGAGAGTAATAGACATACATACACACAGGTACAGCAGCGAAAAGGTACAAGTACGGTATGTACTTGTACCACTTCGCCTTAATAGTTTGTGATGAATTCGATTGTTTGGGAAACGAACAAACCAACCAATTCATTACAAAACTACCAAAATCATTTTCTTCGGATCTTAAGTATGCAATATTTGTTTACGTCATCATATAAATAATTAAAAAAATTATAAATAATAAAAAAATGGCAGGTGGATTAAAGGAATTTTTTTTGTTTTAAGACTTCCTATACAATAATTTATAGAAAAATTCACCAACCAAGAATTGATCAAATAAGTGATGAGAATCGTCTATGTCCCAGAAGCACGTACAAAATCATAAAAATCATTTTAAGGAACAAAATGCCATGAATGCATTAAATAAGTAGCTTGCTGCAAAATAGGAAGAGAAATTACACCAGGGTTTTCCAAAAAATACCCTGAAATAGGAAATTTTGTGTTGCCACGTAGAACCATTCTAGAAATCCAGCTACTTCTCTACGCAAGAATTAAATATATTTATTGTATTTTGAAATAAAATAAATGATAATAAACTGATCTATATTGTTTTCCTTTATATAAAAAAAAATATTGTGTAATTCCTTCGCCTTAAGAGCACGTAATTGTATAATAGTATAATAGTCAATTGTATAATATGTAGGCATTCACCAAAATTTAATTTTCACTTATTTAGTTAAATCTGATATATCATTATTTTTTGTATAGCTTGAAAACCTACCACTGCTTCACTCATAATGAAAAAAAAAAACTGCTGAATAAAAAAAAACTTTTGAACTTGAATCGTCATTTGGTTAAAAGCATTTACGAGATTATCATTAAATTTTAAATTAGTTTATCAGGCCAACTTTATTATTGTTATTAGTATTATATATATATATATATATATATATATATAGACATCTACATCTATCCCCGTTTGCGAATCAAAATGCAGATGCGTTGTATGCTGCAGCATGGCTCTACCACGTACGATAGGCAGAGAGGTTTGAGAGTGTAACTACACTGTAAAGAGCCTTATATTTTTTTTGCATTTGGATCTAAATTCGTAAATAAACCTTTAGAACTTTATAATTAACATCAATAATAGTGGTGTAAGAGAAAAAGTTTAAAGTAGTTTAAAATGTATATTTTTATAATTTAAATTGATATTGGGGTAACCAACTGGTTCACATTTTTAATATATGTCATGAGCACAACCCAAATTACAATCCCAAAAATGAAATTTTTATTAGCAATCTATATTTCTTATTTACCAGGATATGGAATTTTCTGACTGAGGCATTAAGGCTTTAACTAGCCTGAATGACCTTGACGAAACGGCGATCGCAGAGATTTTAGCCGATGTCAACACCGTCTAGCAACTACGTTTTGTATTACTTATAAAAGTGCAAAGATTAATAGACTGCAGAGATGACAATTATATAAGTGACATACTGCCCGTTATGCTTGCGCATCACTGAGAATTATGTCGCGGTTACGCTTCTTCAATTACATTGCACGGTGCGGTGCTGTAGCTTTGTCCGGTAGGCATCACGAGCTATCAAGTGTTCAAGTTTCAAGTACGTAAGAATTTTTATTATATATATTAAATCGTATTTATTTGTGTCGTATTAAAAATATGTCGTCAAAGCGTTCGCTGTAAATTTTCCCGGGTTTGATCCCCGACAGCACGAATGAAATTTGTGATTGCAATTTTCGTCAACACGCATTGGGGAAGCACGGCGGGCATTTCCTTGCCCTAAAACCCTCTCAGAAATAAAAAAGAGTCCTGTGCCCAGTTAAAAATTTTATCCCATGGCTAAATGATTGACTTGTATAGCCTATTACTTTACTTTGTAGCAATATTTATATTCGTTTCAGATATAGAAGGGTACCTTATGCTGACAAAAATATCATGTGGAGGCGACAAAAACGTAAAACATCTTAGTACCTAGATAAAACGTTCGAAAGATTGTCAGTCACGTCATACGCCACATTTTCTATAGAGCGTAGAACATTGCAGATGGGGCAAAATAAAAAATAATCCAATATATTATGGGAACTATTTATTAATAATATATACATTTATAGGTATTTATAATAAAATAATGAACAAGCTGCAAGGTTCAACTAATAATGTTTTTTGTAAACACAATCGTAAAATTCCTGTTTTAATTTTTACTAATGGTTAATTGATGAAACGTAGTCAAGATCACTTCATATAAAATATATTTAATTAAAATTGACACGTGACCTATTTGGCCTTCTACTTACAACTCGGCGGAAATTTGAAAAGAAGATTTTGTCTTTTCACACAAGTATTGATTACTACTGGCGTGGTTTCGAAAAGCGTGATTAAGTGTCAGCGGTATATAATCAATTAAATACTTAACTTTATTGAAATTTATTTATCTTCTTAAAAACTGACGCCATCTCACTATTTTATTATTTGTTTTTTTTTGTACGCATAAGGATAAATTAGACTAAGTTAGATTAACTTGGATAAGTTTATATGTTTTTTAATTTTATCACAAAATTTCCGCAATAAATGATTACCTTTTCTACAGTGATTCTCTCCTCTTAGTTTCGACGTGACTGTAGGATGTTATAGTGAGTCACCGTCAGTTACTAAGCGGCCATAAATCATTATATGTATGTATAGACATACATATATACATTTTTTAATTTTAATATTTATGTTTTTTGAATTTTGATTGATATTTTGAAACCTGGTAAAATTACTTTTTTCCATACCAATTGATAGGCCTGAGTATAATGCCAGTTATGCTCTTTGGCTGAAGTTATTTTTTATTTTATGCTCAATTGCAGACAAAACAATATTGATTGCGCATTTCTAAAACAAAATTTTATCTCTTCTCCTTCTAATAATAGCTCCTGCACCTAACACGGCGGAATAGTTATTATTATCTATAAGACCATTTGGGAAAACAGTTTTTGTTAACAGTTATGAGTGTAACATTTTATCAGCTGCTTTGTTTATAGTGCCTTGAGCAACACTTTGCCGGTTTCTGTACAGAAAATAATGCTGGCTTTGCAAATACGGATGGCCGCTACCATTGAATATAATTCCCGCTATGTTACACTTATTTACATAGAAACTTTAATTATCATTTGCATAAAATTCTAAATAGCACGTTTTACACATGAAAGTAAACTTTTAGATCAGTCCATTTTGTTTTTCACTAATTAAGTAAAAAGAAAAACAAACCAATAGGGCCGGGAATTAAAATTTCTTGCAACTTTTTATAGAACAGCATGACCTTATCACAATATAAAAGTCAATCATTTAGCCATGTGATAAAACTTTTAAGTGTGCCAGTGAAACATTAATGATGATATTCGGGTATGATATACTGGAAATAGTCTTTTAAATATTTTGTAGTACAATTGATAATCTTCAGTATGATTGACCATGTATATGACTTTTATAAGTCTATGTTATTTTTGATGAAAATTATTATTGCAGATAAAAGCCCTTTCACATTTATTTTAGTCTCGAATTAAATTAATCAAAATGAAAATAATAACATTGGCTTTTTATAACTGATCTTTAAATGTAAAACACTGACTTGAAATTATATAATTATTGGAATTTTTTTAATTCATTGAACTTTTTTAAGATTTTGTTAAAACTCTACTGGTAAATATATATATATATATATATATATATATATATATATATATATATATATATTATAGTTCTTGATGAAAATAATGTATGTGCGTTACATCGCATCCCATCAAGAATTTCTAATGTAATTCTTGGTATAAAGCTAAGACGTGATAATAACTGTAAACAATAGAATAACAAAATAATGAAAACATTTACATTTACATACAAAACATTTACAAAAATACTTGCTTTATAACCTTATAAATATTATTTGACCGTAATAAAATAAAACAAGGTAGTCTTGGGCATGAAAGTAAAATAAATATTTTCGATTATTTTTGCAATATCTAACAGCCGGATCAGCGGGCGATTCTGATCCATCTAAAGATGCTAAATTTCAGCAAGCACTGTCAAATTCAATAGGAGTGACAGAAAAACGGTTCTTGATATAGAAAGGTAAATAAATTATTTAACCTATAAAGTAAAATCACTTTATTACAAATCAAAATAGCCCAATAGCTTTATTAACATGAGACATAATTGTAGGAGTGCTTACAATACTTAACATTATTTTACTGAAATCTCAGAAAGTTTTTTTTAATAGAATAAGGGTGACAAACGAGCACACAGTTCACCTGATGGTAAGTGGTTGCTATGGCCCATACACATCTACATCTATCCTCGATTACGTATCAAAATGTAGATGCGTTGTCACCCGTGAGGACTAAGATGTAATGCCTCGTATCCAGTAAAAAGGTCCTCCGGTTATCTACACTCACCATACGAAGCACAGCAGGGTTAAACTGCTATTTTACATGTTATTCCGTGAGAGCGTGGCCCTTCCCCGGTCGAGCCGACCCATTCGTGCTACAACTATACCTAATAAATATAGCTGTAGCATGGCTATACCACGTAAAAAAAAAATTGACGTTGAAAATTTATGTATTTTTAGAAGCAACTTTGCAATTATTTTCTATTGAGTTAATTTTTGTGGAATCGTGTTTTGCAAACCGCCACCTGAAATACGTACAATTTTTTTCGATAATGACGTGAAATTACAAAACCATCCCCATGCAATTCAATGTGGCTCTATTCAGCCTCTTAATATGAACATACCTCGGATTTCAGAGATAATGGAAGATATAATATTATATTATTACTGTTCCGTGTGAGGCAACCTTTATACTTATATACATATTCTCATCATATTTTTATGGTTGGTTAGAAAAATTATATCTAAATGCAAACTTTCACTTATTTTTTTTATTTTTACTATTTAATTTTTTTTTTACTATTTTTACCCAGCAAGTAGTAAAGCAACTACAATCCCATCGGTAAGTGGTTATGTAGTCTAAGATGGTGAATTTCACTGACTTAACAAAAACCTATTCACTCTTGCCTAATAGTACTAGGTAAGTATTATTTGCGACCTATTTGCGTGTGTGTGTGTGTGTGTTTGTGTGTGTGTGTGTTTGTGCGCGTGCGTGCTTGCGCGCGTGTGCGCGTGTGTGTGTGTGTGTGTGTGTGTATGTGTGAAGAAAAGCGTATGAGAATACGTGAAGAGGAATAAAGGTTGAGTACTAATTCTCTTACCTGTACGAGGTTGCCACTCGAGGACCTTTCTTCCTATTTTTTATATGTTTTCCAAGTTATATAGCTAGCCCATTGCCATTTCACTGTAATATTCCGTTGAGCTATGTCAGTTACTCTGGTTCTAATGCAAATTCCTTCATTTCTAACTTTATCACGTAGGGAAACCCCTCTCCAATTTAAAATTTTTACATTTTTTAGATGATAGTTTGTCTAACAAAAAAAAAAAAACCATAAACCCAAGAATGTCTTTATATAGTTATTTATACTTAGGTAAGCACCATTATTTTATTTATTTAAATTGTTTGATTTAATTTGATAACAGTGTACCTAAATGTAAGTATCTGTATCTTTATTTCTCTCTCCAATAATATTTTATAAAGTCATACTTATAAAAACAGCGTTTTATTGTAATACATAATTATAAAATTCATTATCAACTAATTAATAAAAATATGTAACAATAAAATTACATAGGTATTAAAAACTATCGCAATCTAAGTAACGAGAGCATGTTCGTCGTTCCACATCTAAATTATATAAAAATGCATTTTTCAATTTCACTAATCAACGTCGCCGCAAAAATTTCTTCTTCTTTGGGCACTTTAAAAATTCATTTATTTAGAAAATAATATTTACAGTTACCAGTGTACAGATATTAACTAAATTAAGTATTTCTAGTCATAAAAATATTTATAATTGAGTATAAACTTTTAAAAAACTAATATATATTTGAACGAAGTCGCTCCAACACCGACGTGCGGTCCACCCTCGACGATGTCCGAAAACGGACTGTGACAGAGCTTACATGGCGACGGAGCATGCGCGCTCGCGTAAATATATTCAATTTCAGGGAAAAATGGTATATTCTCTTATAAAACGGGTAATAAAAATAAAACTCTCAATTAAAAATATTAATATTTTTAAGACCTTTTTTTTAGTGTAAGAACTATTTAAAAAGCTTGTGCCGTTTTGGAGAAATTTTGCAAAATATGACAAAGATAGGTACTCTTTGGGGATTTTTTTTCTAATAAGGGGTTGACAAAAATACAATTTTGTTAAATTAAAAACATTTACCAAATCTTCTTCTGTTACCCTGTATTTTTTCTTTGTGGATTAAATGAACAGTTATTGAGATTTTTTTACTTAAATATCCTAGATTTAGGCATTTCAACCACTGTTAAGGCCTTAACATATTTTAGGGGTACGAAGTACGCTAACGCATATAGGTACACCATATATATATATGTACGAAATGTCTTGACGTATGGCCTCTAAATCCTCCTTACCGATATTATTCCTAAACAGACAATCCTCAACACTACAGATAATTTTTTCCTTCGAGATTTTTGCGGTGTTATAGCAAAATTCAAGCCTTTCGACAATACTTTTATTGTAGGTTCGTCAAGTGTTTTTTTTTTGACAAATTATAGACCGTGCGTTGTTTATTGTTTGCGTCTGTGGTCAACGGTTATTGCGTTTCGTTTCTACGATGACATGGATGTTTGGCATTTGATTTGATAGTTATTTTTGGTATTTTTCTATTTGTTTGTCTTTGCATTCATTATATTTTGACATTTCGCGTTTGTTTAATCTTTCAATGCAATTATTAAAATTAAATGTTGCTAATACTGTCTTTAACTCACTGGACAATTTGTCCAGTGTCCAGTGAGTTAAAGACAGTGTTAAAGACAGTATTAACAACAAAATTTACGCAGAATGAGCTTACAGTATCTTGAAGTAAATACATACATACATACGTAAACACTCACGCCTGTCACCCAGAGGGGTAGGCAGAGATTATGGACTTCCATTTGGCACGATCCTGACACACCTCTCTCGCTTCCTCCACATCCATATACCTACGCATACACGCTCGTCGGTTAAAGGTACTCTTGATTTGGCCCATTTTTAATATATCGCCAATTTGTTCGATAAACTTTCGCCTAGAGCGACCCTTCCCGACTATGCCGTTCACCTCTGCAACATAAATTTGCTTTGTCACTCTTTCCTCATTCATTCTTTCTACATGGCCAAACCACCGAAGCATTCCTTTCTTAATCCTGGTCACAACATCATCTTGCAAACCACGCTCTTCTCTTATTAAACAATTTCTCACTCTGTCATTCAGCTTCATCCCTAACATACTCCTTAATGACCGCATATCTACATCATTTATTTTACTCTCATGCTTCTTCTGCCACACCCAACTTTCACTACCATACATTAAAGTAGGTACTAACACAGCATTGTGAATTGCCATACGTGCCTTTTTGGACACATTCTGACTTTTCACAATAGAGTGTAGAGCCCCATTCACTCTATTTCCTGCATTCACTCGTCTTTCTATATCCTTATCATATCTACCATCCCTGCTAAACACACATCCTAAATATACAAACTCATCTACTTGCTCTACCAACTCCCCTTCTATTCTTATTTCACATATCGTTTTACTTTCTTCTGTTTCAAAAACCATAACTTTCGTCTTACTTGCGTTCACTTTCATTCCCCTTTCTTTTAATGTCCTGTTCATTAATGTAACCATCATTTGCAACTCGGCTGCCGACCACGCAAGTATGACTTGATCAACGGCGTTCAAAAGGCATTTGACGGTTAACTCACCCATTCTTAACCCGCATTCTTCTACTTTCAAATTTTCCAAACAACTGTCTATAAATATGTTGAACAACTACGGGGAAGCCACACAGCCCTGTCTGACACCTTTATGGATGTCAAACCAGTCCGAATATGCCCCGTTGATCCTGACACAAGCACTAGAGTCCCTATATAGAGACTTCAATGCCTGTATCAGACCAGCGGTCAACCGAAATGAGTTCAGTGTTAGCCATAACACATCCCTGTCCACTCTGTCATAAGCCATCTCCAAGTCCATGAACGCACAAAAAACTTTTTGGTTTTTGGCCAAAAACTTCTCGGCGATTATGCGCATGGAAAAGACCTGATCCGTACATCCCATTCCCTTTCTAAATCCCGCTTGCACATCCCAAATTTTTCCGTCAGTTTCTTTCATAACTCTTTCAATTAGTACCTTAGCATACAGTTTTCCCACAATGCTAAGAAGGCTGATACCACGGTAGTTTTTACAGTCCTGCTGTGATCCTTTTCCCTTATATATTATCCTATTGTGAGGCAGTGTTTGAGTAATACTAGATATTCATTATTTGGAGGACTTTGAGGAGAAAGCCCTTCTTACTGCTCCTGTAAATCCAAGATTCTACAAGCGGTACGTAGACGATACTTTCACAATTTTACCATCTGACAAAGTAACTGCATTTTTAAACCACCTTAATTCCATAAACCATAAAAAACAATTCACAATGGAGTTAGAGGCAAACAATACTTTAGCTTTCCTAGATGTTTTAGTCATCCGAAATCCTGATTACACTATTGGTCGTACTGTGTACAGAAAAAATACCCATACCAACCGATATTTAAATGGTGAATCTCACCATCATCTTTCACAGTTAGCTACCGTGGGAAAATCTTTGTTTCAGAGAGCACGAGGGATCTGTGACAGAAAACATCTGGCCGCCGAGCTTCAGCATGTCGAGCAAGTACTGCAAGGCAAGAAGCTTCGGGTCCCGCGCCTACGTCACAGTGACCGAGTGAAGCCAGCAACAGTCGAGCGTGTGCCTGCTGTACTACCCTATGTCAGGGGAGTCACAGACAAGGTTGGCTACATCTTGAAGCGAGCTTCCATTAAAACATACTTCAAGCCGCTGATGAAGTTTGGTCAATTTTTACCATCCGTCAAGTGTCATATCCCTCTACAAGATGCAGGAGTGTACAAGCTGGATTGTGAATGTGGTCTCTCGTACATAGGACAAACAAAAAGATCTATTAAAACCAGCGTTAAAGAAGCTGACGTGAAGCACCGACGTATCGGGAAGTCTGCAGTTTGTGAACATGTTCAAGATCGTCCCCGCCATTACATTAGATTTGATAGACCACAAATCCTCGCAAAAGAACACCGAGTCCTCCCAAGGATGATTCGCGAGGCTATTGAAATTAAAAAACATCCTAATTTCAATAGAGAAGATGGATGGGTGCTGCCATCTGCTTGGGATCCCATAATTAATAAAATCTAATCCAAACCCAAGTATACCACTGCTAGACTTCAAGATACTGTAAGCTCATTCTGCGTAAATCGAACCAAAAATTAATATTAAAAAACTGAAGGTAGCCGGGCTAATAATGACAGCAGAATGTCAAACACCTCAGTCCACCGTGACCACGTGTGCTGGAAAGCACCCGAAACGTCGCGAATATAAAAATAAGTTAATATACGCGATAGGGTCCGTAAAATTAGTTTTATTTAAAATTTTAATGATGTTAGATATCTTGCGCGCTTGGTTATAATATCTTCTAATCGGCGAATTTTATTTGCAATTACCAGTCCGTACTGGTTAACATAATGATTTCTTATAATTACGCGAACACTACACATTTAAATAAAACTAATTTTACGAATTTTATCGCGTATATTAACTTATTTTATATTCCCGACGTTTCGGGTGCTTTCCGTCACCCGTGGTCATGGGGCACTGAGGTTTTTGACGTCCTGATGTTATAGTTAGCCCGGCTACCTTCAGTTTATTAATATTAATTTTTGGTTCGATTTACGCAGAATGAGCTTACAGTATCTTGAAGTCTAGCAGTGGTATACTTCCCCGCCATTACATTAGATTTGATAGACCACAAATCTTCGCAAAAGAACACTGATTCCTAGGATGATTTGCGAGGCTATGGAAATTAAAAAAACATCCTAATTTCAATAGAGAAGATGGATGGGTGCTGCCATCTGTTTGGGACCCCATAATATAACAAGAAATAACAAATGAAATCGAAAATTTTCAAATCAAACCCAGAGATAATACACATAAATTGTAACCCTAAATTAAAATAACTAAATATAGAAATACCCGAAGTTAATGCTAAATTTATGATAGATACCGGGAGTTCTAGATCTTTCGTAAGTCCTTTTAAAACAAACGAATATTTTGCAAATTTTAAACGTTACGAACCATTTGAAGTTATCAGTATTGACGCATCTAGTTTACACGATTAAGTAATAATTTTACCGTTATTTCCGACTTTAAATAGTGATCAGATACATTAGTTTTATATATACGATATAGACTGCCGTTATGATGGACTTATCGGAAGTGATCTCCTTAAACAACTAGATTCCAAAATTGATATGAAAAACCAAATATTACAAACAAATTTAGCAAACATAACCATAATTTATAATCCGACTAACGAAATTAAAATAACTCAATAATGACATACAATCATAGCATACACTGTGTCACAGGCTTAACACCTTTTGAAGTTTTATTAGGACATACAGACTCACGACATGCATTTGACATAGATTTTGAAAAACAGTATTTACAACAGTTAGTTAAAGAACACGCAAAGCGTACTAAATATCTCTATAAACATCTAACAGAACAGAGAAACGGAATTTAAGATAGAACCCGGAAACACTATTTATGCAAAAGGTACTAATAAAAGGTGTAGTAAAGATAAGCCACGTTTTCAGAAGGCCGTAACCGACACCATTAGCAGAAATATTATTCCCGTAAACATTAAAGGACGTGATAGTAAAGTTCCTCAAAAAAATGTAAAACGCCCTTCACAGGCACCTCCTGCTCGTCCTGGTAGTAGCCATGATGACAAGCCTCCAGGCCCTTCAACTTCAGGAACTAAATAGCAATCCTGGAATACTGCCCGTGAAGCAAGGAACTGCCGTCATCAGTAATGATAAATGGATCTTTGCCAAAATAATAGACCTCAAACCATTCATAGAGGATGTAAAGGTCAATGTACTAAGGTAATTCCGAATTAAATAAGATAGTTAATAATTTAAATAAGAATTTTTCATATAAATTTATAGGTGTTAATACACAAGTAGAATATTTAATATTAAGTATTTAACTATTAAAAATCTTGAACAAATAACCCCTTCTTTTAGAACGAAACGCAATATACTTAACCCACTAGGTTCATTAATTAAGATAGTGACTGGAAATCTCGATAATAATGATTCCGTTAGATACGATATATTAATTACAGAAGTAAAAGTCAAACAAAATAGTAATGACAACAGAATGACGTTGATCACAGAAATAATACAATCTCTGACAAATTCTACATTAAAATTAAATGAAAATCTAATAAAAATTAATAAAGACATTATAACATTATCACATGACTTAGAAGTAGTCGAAAGAGAACACTCTAATCATATTGAGACACGGATTATAGGTACATACAACCTATTACTTCATAACTTTGAGGCTATCTTTATAAAACTGAACGAGATAGAAACTACTTTAGCTTTGAGTATTTTAGGAATCTTACATCAGTCTGTAATAGAGTCTATGAGATTGTTATTTTTACTTGAAAAAATTGGCAGATTAGCGAATCTATTATACACTCCTACATTAGAAAATTTAGTTAAAATAGAGCGAACTATAATGGTAAAAGCTTATTTAAAAGCAAAAAAAACATAACTTATCTTTTGGAAATACCTCTCGTCACTAAGGATACTTATATTTATTATAAGCTCTATCCCTTACCTGTACTATCCCATAATCGTACCACTGTAATTTTCCCAAAATCCCGTACCTTTTAGTGAAAGGGTCGAAGATTAGACTACTTGCTCATCCCTGTCAGGAAGCCGATGAATACAGTTACCTCTATCCTGAGGATGACACATACCAACTAATTAAGGACGATTGCATCACAGAACTGATGACTTATGCTGAAAATATATCCTCATGCATCTAAATTCCAGTCATTTTGGAAGCTGTAAGGGTGCAGCTTATACAACCAAACAGATGGATTATCTACACCAAGGAGTCTACTTTACTCTCCGAGATTTGTAGTAATGAAATAACAAGGTGGAAAATTCATGGCACATTTATCTTAACATTGGACGATAACTGTGCAGCCAAAATCAATGATATAAACCTAACAAGTAACCCTGTGGAAATTGAAAGCATCTCACCCCCTATGTTACCTATGATTAACCTACCTGCAATAAACTCATCCCTCGAGATGTCATCCCCGGTGCAGCTGAACCTAGAAGGTATAGATCTTACGGACCTCAAATTTCTGTCAGTTGCATTAAGAAAAGTGCAATTAAAAACAGTGAAAGTGAAAAGGCAACTGTGGTGATTAACAGTGTTAGCCTATGGACCATTTTATTGTATGGGCTATTATTCATAATTGTAACCTGTGTCTTAGTTCATAAGTATCATTTAAACTTGTTTAATTTTTGTATCCGAAGTTCTCCTGTAAACGAGAACTTCGAACTTGAGGAGGAAGGTGTTACGGGTGGCGAGACCCACCAAGATGTCCGCATCAGCAGAATATTCTGATTTTAGACCACAGGCGTGTGCTGAGTGAACAAACGGAAACTTCCGAGCTCCTGTGTGGGCTCTCATGCAGTAGTTTTTAAGCATAGAATATTAAGTTAGTCTTAAGCGATTTCTTGTAGCGATTAAACATTTTTAATTAATAAAATTAGTATTTTTAAAACGTCCTCCGGCCCCTACATAACATGACTACCTGGTCAAAGTGTATTTTGATAATACATAGTTAAGTTTATCTATGATTACAATCATTAGTTATAATATCTAAGATAATGAAATCCATTACAAATTTGACTTTTTTTATATAGGAGAGGCGGCAAATCAGCACGCGGCTCACCTGATGGTAAGTGACTACCGCCGCCCATGAACAACTGCAACATCAGGGGAACCAGGGGAATTGCAGATTTGTTGCCGGCCTTTTAAAAAGGAGTAGGCTCTTTTCTTGAAGGTCCCTAAGTCGAAACGGTCTGGATAAATCGATGATGGTAATCGATTCTACAAGGAAGTTGCGCTAGGAAGAAAACATCTTCTAAATCGCACAGTGGTGGACCGCCAATCATTCAGATAGTTTGGATGGTATCAGGAGTTCTGCCGCGATGTGCGTTCGTGAAATTTGGCGGCTGGGATTAATCCTAACAAAATTCCTTAGAGTACTTCCCGTGGTAAATGCGAAAGAAAATGCAAAGGGATGTAACATCTCTTCGCAGTGCCAATGAATCGAGCCGATTGGAAAAAACTCGGTGATCGATGACTCGCACCGCTCTGCGCTGGATGCGGTCAAGTGGAAGGAGCTGGCACTTGGGCGCCCCTGCCCAGAGATAGGAACATCATTCCATGTGGGGCCGAACCGGCGCCTTGTAAAGTTGCAGGCAATGTGCCGGTATGAAATACTGTCCCGCTCTGCTGAGCACGCCAAGCTGTTTAGAGGCCAATTTTGCCTTCTCTTCCAAGTGACCACGAAACTACACGTCACTCGATATGTCGACGCCGAGGATTCCGATACCAGCTGAGACAAAAAGGGCAGTGCCTTGAAACAGAGGAGATACGACAACTTGTGTCTTTTGAGGATTAAACTGGACAAGATTTAGTCGCCCCCAATCCGAGACTTCGTTCAGCAAAGACACGACTTCAGACACAAGTTTGTTCCGGTACTCGTCAACGTTTTCCCGAGAAATATTGGCACGGCCGGAGTATAGAGCATCACCAGTGCTGTCATACGCATAGCAATGAATGATACCAGTTTGCAACATATCATTGATATGCAGAAGAAACAATTTTGGCGATAGCACACAACCTTGTGGAACACCAGCGTTAATAGGCTTGTAGTCGGAGAATGCACCGTCAACAACGACCTTGATGCTCCGATCTACAAGGACGCTGGTGATCCAATTGCACAATTTTTCGGGAAGCCCATAGGAAAGTAGCTTCGAAAGAATCGCTTTGTGCCAAACCCGATCGAAGGCCTTAGCAATGTCCAAACTAACGGCCAACGCCTCCCCCTTGGATTCTACTGCCTCCGTCCATCTATGAGTCAGGTAGACCAGAAGATCATCAGCTGATCGACCCATACGAAAACCGTATTGGCGGTCACTAATCAGCTGGTGATCCTCAAGGTACCCCATGAGCTGGCAGTTAATAATGGATTCCATTATTTTGGAGAACAAGAAGGTGATGGCGATAGGCCTGTAGTTGGACGGGTCTAAGCGGTTGCCTTTTTTAGAGATCGGGTGGACAAAAGCTGTCTTCTATGATTTCGGGACTACGCCTAGGGAGTAGGAGTACCGGAAAAGACGCGTTAAAACCGGTGCCAACTCCGGAGAACACGTCTTCAGCACGATTGGGGGGATTCCGTCAGGTCTACTCGACTTCTGGATGTCCAGGGAGAGGAGTGCTTTGCGAACCGAGCGCTGTGAGAACCGCACATCCGGCATGGAGCACTCACACCGCGGGATGGTCGGCGGTGTGTTTCCCTCGTCAACAAGAGTCGGAGCCTAAAAGGTCGGCTTTGTCTTTTGCGTCTTGGGCCAGTGAGTCGTCCTCCCTGTGCAGAGATAGTAGTGATGGCTTACAGAAATTCCCTTGGACAGCCTTGGCGAGAGACCAGAATGCACGGGTTCCCGAAGGAAGGCTTACACGTGATAGAGCCAAGCTGCAGCTATATTATTGGTATAGTTGCAGCACGAATGGGTTGGCTCGACCGGGGAAAGACCACGCTCTCACAGAATACCAGTGTAAAATAGCAGCTTAACGCTGTTGTGTTTCGTATGGTGAGTGTAGAGAACTGCAGACCGTTTTTACTGGAAACGAGGCACTCCATCTTAGTCCTCATAGGTGACAACGCATATGCAATTTGATTCGTAATCGAGGATAAATGTAGATTTCTATGGGCCACAGCAACCACTTATTATCAGGTGGACTGTGTGCTCGTATGTCACCCATATACTATAAAAAAGGCGAACTAGTTTCTCGCCAATTCTGCCTATGTGCTCTGACTTTTCCTTGGCAATAACTCTTTTGAAGGACCTGGAGGCGAAGTCATACTTCTTTTTGAGCATGCTGGTGTTTACATCCCGAGTCGCCGAAGCCGCAGCCCAGGCTTGATAACACTCCTGCTTACTGCGTAATGCAGTCTTACAGGAGCGACCAAACCAAGGCTGAGACCTGCCTCCGATGGGTACCACAGATAATGGAATAAATAGTTCCATTTCCTGTAGCACCACACCACACAGCACACCACTTCTAATGAATATTATTCAATCATCTCATAGAACAAAGTTAATATTTTATAAGAGATTAACTCAGAACGTCTTATCCGCAACGTGATGACGATGCAAGAGGACTCAAAATATTACTTAACATGATATATTGGTCAGTGAGACACTTTCTAGTCGATAGGACCCCTTTCTGCCTACGAATCCGTCTAGGTAGGTACCATGCTCTTACCTATTTCTGCCGCCAAACAGCGGTTCATTTTGATTCCCAGAAATGACAATGCACCTGTAGGTTTCTTTATTTGACGTTGATTGTTGGTGGCTGCAGGCTCCAGTAGCTACTTAACATTTAGTGGGTTGAGTTTGTGACATCAGTTTTATAAAAAAGAAGACCCTGAATATAGTCTGTTTCGAGCAGTAAACTTGAAAGAAAACTCTACTCCTTATTAAAACATCTGCAAAACCCTCGTGTACATACCATCTTGTCAAGCGGCTTGAAGCTTCGGAACCACTGTACTGTTAATTTATATCTGCTTCTCAAACAGCTTAATTCTTACGTTTAGGTAGATAACTTCAAGGCATTTTGTCGTAAGCACGACTGAAGCAATGCCTTTTGTAAACTCTGGCAAAACGCGCCTAAAGTAAAAAATTACATAGGGTAAGCACGTAATAATTGTTAATAATCAAATATGCTTGACACAAGCAAAAATCTATGTGCTTAGTGATGTGTAGGTTATAACGCATTCGATTATACTCGTAATCCGCAGATGTTATGCACTTGTAAATTGTTTTGTTTGGAACTACTACTTACCAATCTTGAGTCAATTGTTAGTAGGTTATATTACATATACATAATACATACATAAACACTCACGCCTGTCACCCAGAGGGGTAGGCAGAGACTACGGACTTCCATTTGGCGCGATCCTGACACACCTCTCTCGCCTCTTTCACATCCATATATCTACGCATACACGCTCGTCGGTTAAGGGTACTTTTATTTAGGTTATATTACTTTACAGTTTATTGGGGGATCAAACCTGCAACGGCGTATCCTAACGCTTAAACACTGCTCTACCAATGCATAATAAATACACCAATATAATGTTATTTCCAAGCGAATTCACTAGAGTTTAACAAATATCATACTCTGTAATTTTAAACAGCAAATAATATATACTTTAATTTAAAGCTACAATTATTTTAATTTAAATTAGTATAAAGAAACAAGCAAAAAGGTACACCCTCTAGAGATACTAACCCGTAAATTAAGCCACAGTGTCAGAATACTACGGGACCACATGGCAATTTTTCAACGAAAACTTTTAAAAGGTTTCAGGCATTTGTAAAGTCTCTCGCCAAAATAGTGTGATAAAAGGGCTTGTTCTAATGAATACTGTCTATCTTTGGATACTTAAAATGGAAATTAGGGGCAACGGGTAATATAAATGAAATACTTATTAATATTTTGCAAATATTTTTTGTTATAAAATAAAGCATTAGAACAGATTACACGCATTAGAAGTGAAACCTTCAGAAATCTTAACTTTGAGAGAACGAGACCAATGTAGAATATCAGGAGTAGAATAATTGTATGGTTTATTTATTATACAATTGTTACTAAGCTTAAAAAATATATCACATTTTGGTCGTCATAATTTATATGTGTACCCAACGTAATTTCGTTTAATTACAAACTCATGAACATGCGAAATTTTAGTTTATTTAAGGACAGGAATGGCAGCAAACCTAATAGGTAGTTGAATATGTGTAATTTATCTATCTATTTATTATCTATCTATACTATTATAAAACTCTAACACTACGATTTCTGTACATTGATTTTTTTTTAAACTTGAATTGGGGTATTTTATGTGATCGATAAAAATGCCAAAACAATATTTTTGGAAACGTTTGTTTGTTTGTCTGAACACGCATCACCCAAAAACCTGTTAACCGATTTAGATGGGACTTTTAATATCCTGTTGCGTAGATATTGAACCGTTGGAATAATAATAATTCATCACGCTACTTGGCATAGGAGCTGTGCACTAGGCATATATCTTCCTTTGCAGCTTACAAAACGGTTTAAGATTTATAATATTGTGAGATTGAAAAAATACATTACCCGATTTTGAATTGTTTTTATATTATTCCTATCCATTATTATCTGAATATTTTAGTTTTATTTTCAGTGTACTGTTTCAGTTATTTTACCTTATGAGTTATTACTTTAATTTTACCTAGATTGCGCTATAGGTAATTTAAAGCTAGATATGATTTTATTATACGCGAGTTATGAGATATGACACATCTATAACAGATGGCGCTTTCAACGCAATGTTGTCAATAGACCAGTTAATGTTTTCTTTTATAGGATAGGTAGACAAACGAGCACACAGTCCACCTGATGGTAAGTCGTTGCTGCGGCCCATAGACATCTACATTTATCCTCAATAAAGAATCAAAATGCAGATGCGTCGTCACCCGTGAGTACTAAGATGGAATGCCTCTTTTCCAATAAAATGAGTCTCCGGTTCTCTACAGTCTACACTCACCATAAGAAACACCAGTGTCAAGCTGCTATTTTACGCTGGTATTCTGTGAGAGCGTGGTCCTTCTCCAGTCGAGCCTACCCATTCGTGCTACAACTATACTACTAATATAGCTGCAGCATGGCTCTACCACGAATAAAATGTAATTTATGTAATTTTCGTACTTTTATCTGACAAAGGCGATGCAAAGAATTGGGTTGTTTCTTACTCCTCATGTTTATATTACTCCCAGGTGAAATAACTCATATACCAATGACAGAGTGCGAGTGAGAGGTGAATAGAGGCAACACCATTTTCTATCTTATTCATTAACCGCACGAATAGTACAAGCGTATAATTTGCCAAATTCTTTTATTGGTTCAATCGTGTGTCCGTCCATTTGTTCGTTTGTTGGCCCGTCTATTTGTTCGTTCGTAAGTATGTCTGATTGAATGACTAACTGAATGTTTCTATCCAGATTAGTGTCTTTCTAGATACTCGTGACATTTAATAGTAGAAATAAATTCGATTCGCGCGCATCACCGTTCGCATCACCTGTGCCTAACGTACAAGCGCTCCCCGTGTACGAGAAGTCTAGCAGTGTATGTGCGAGCTAATCGGCCAGATTGACGACAGCACTATGCAGCGTTAGCGCTATTGTGTATTTGGCACAGAGTAATATTTGTTATAGAGGTGACTGCGTGCTGTGCTATAGCAATATGATAGATAACCTTAACAACACATTCTGTGAATCTGTGGAAAGGATCAGTCAAGTGACAGCGAGGGACCGCTCAGATCTGGTGACATGAGCGTAGACGAAAACCTTGAAAAGGTGTCACCTTCACCTTTTGTGACATTACGTAAAGCGGCCTTAAGTTCTACAGATCTAAACTTCAGAAGTGAACTCAAATTTTTCCAGAATAAAATCGATGGAAAACTACTTCTCACGACAGGATGAAAAGATCCCCAAAAGGGTAATAGAATACTGAGGATGTTAAAACCTCAAAAGGAGTTATGAGTGACATCTTCGACGACTTAAATAAGAAAATTGAGGATGTTGACCATCGACTTAGCTACCTGGAAAAAAATCAATATCTATCTCCCCAGAGTCAGATAATATTCAACTCGTCGAGCTTCAGGCAAGGCTGGATTACATGGAGCAAATATTAAGAAGTTGTAATGCCGAAATCAGTAATCTTCCGGAAAGGCGTGGCGAGAATTTGTTAAATGTAGTGCAGAATATAGCCAGTATTATAAAACAGTCTGTTACTTCGCAAGATATTGTGGCCGTTCATCGCGTACAACAACTAAATCCAACTAGGTCACGAATGAAGAATATAATTGTCAGATTATTTCGTCAAACAATGCGTGTTAATTTTATATCTGCAGCACATTAAAAAAATATTATATCTGAACAACTAAAAATTGAACGGATGTCTCACAAGATCATCAACGAGCATCTAACGTTAACTAATAAAAAGCTATTTCGTCGAGCAAGAGATGCATTCAGACAACATGGATATAGATTCATCTGGATCAAACAGGGAAAAATCCTTGTTCGGGCAAAAGACACCGCCCCTGCCTTTACTATTTACTAAAATTTAACCAATTAATGTTTCTGAAATGTAGTCCACGGTTTTATATTGTTACTACTTTAATGTTGGTTTGTCTGATCGGAAAGGCTAATATTTGTCAACTTTATACACACTATAGTGAGATTAGGTGCTTAGTGTTTACTCTCTTTGATTTTTTGAGGCGAGCGTTTTCAAGCGTGCATTACTCTGTGACTTCGCACGTATTCTAGTGTTTTACCGTACCGTATAGTAATATTCGCTACCTGAAACGCTATCAAGAATTATTGAAGATAAAATTTGGTTTTTATTGTTTTTATAGTTTTATGCGACACTCTGTAATACATTCTGTATTCAATACTACAATGATGTGTGTAAAAGAACATTTAATTACAGATTTGATGGTTATGTATGATGTAAATGTTAACAATTACTTATATGTTTTTTATTTTATGTGAATAATAAATTAACTATTTACTATCAAAACTACAGTGGTTTACGGACCAAACTTAATACTTTATACAATTATTTTTATATAATTTTTTCAGAGTGTTTTGATAGTATAGTGTTGAATAAAATGTGGTTAATACCTAATATTTTTTGATTGCAAGTTAGTAGTTTACCGTTATTTAGTATTTCGGTGTGACAAAGGCCGGGAGGCCTGTGGTAAATCGGACGCGGGTGGTGTTTTAATGGCGTTACGTCATGGATTAACTGCCATTCGTTGCGTAATCGGGCCGCCACCAACGTCTGATGATAGAACATACATTATGTTGTATTGTGCCCCCCAATATTGACCATGTATTTTTAAGATTCGAAACATCTGTGCACCATGAATGTAGCGATTTTTCCGGACCGATACGACTTAAAGACCTTCAAGAAAAGACCGTACTCCTTTTTTATAAGGCGCAATTCCCCTGATTCCCCTGGTATTGCAGTTGTTCATGGGCGGCGGTAGTCACTTACCATCAGGTGAGCCGCATATTTGTTTGACTCCTCTTCTAAAAAAATTGTAGTTTGTGGCGTCTACATACCGCCGGACCAAAACATGAACACATATGAATTATTATTTTATACCTTTCATTATTAATTCCCTTCTAGTTCGGTTAATGTTTTTTTTATTTAAGGGTATTTCAACCTACCACACTTGGAATGGGTTTTAATGATAAGTACGTAATTATGCGAGATCCGCTACGTCGCTTTACACCTAACTACAAACTACTTTCTAACTTTTTGTCATTTTTTAATGCGAAACAATATAATGTATTTAAAACTACTATAGATCGCATTCTTGACCTCTTTATAAGTAACACTGATACTTGCAACTGGTTCCTATGGTTCAAGTAGATAATTACTACCCACCTTTTATAGCACATATATTTTAAACGTGCAATAAAAACCAATGATTCGTTGTGCAGATCCTAAGTATAAATTTATTGAAGCTAATTATGTTGATATTAATAGTGAAATAAATTGTACTAATTGGGCCAATATACTGTACGGACTCTCATTGGAATCGGCTGTATTCTTATTTTATGAGGAGATAAATAAAATTATTTGAAAACATGTACCCTTACGTCCTACCAAATCAAAAGAATTTCCTATATGGTTCTTACATAAAGGAAATTCTTTTGATTGTATTATTCATGTTTTTAAAAACAAAGAGAAAGCGTGGATTAGATGGAAGAAGTACGATAATAAATCGGATTATGGGATTTTCGTAGTATTTCGTAAAATATATAAATCATTACGTAAAAAATGTTATAGCACTTATATTAATGCAATCGAAACTGGTATGAGGAGTTAAAATTGTTTTGGTCATTTGTGAAAAAATATATAATAATTCTCAGTTTAACAACCCGCAGGAAATATGCAACATGTTTTCAAGATATTTTGGATCTGTATATGTGAAAAGTGATGCTGCATTAGTCGACCTTGACTCCTTGCCATGTTCTTCTACTAATAGCGTCATTCTTAGTGATATATCAAAATCAAAAATCAAAAATCAAAAATCTTTTATTGCGTTTCAAAAGGTAGTAACAAACAAGTGGCAAGGGCCCCTGTACTGGGTTGGTAAAACCTGTGTTATGGGGTACCCCGCTCTTCCAACAGACAAATTTTAACAATTTGAAACATAGGATATTACATATTATATTAGTGCTTTAACAAGTAAATTTTAGATACTTAAGAAAGAATGAAAGTGTATGTATGTGTGTGTGTGTATGTGTGTGTGTGTGTGTGTGTGTGTGTGTGTGTGTGTGTGTGTGTGTGTGTGTGTGTGTGTGTGTGTATGTGTGTGTGTGTGTGTGTGTGTATGTGTGTGTGTGTGTGCGTGCGTGTGTGTTTAGCAAATAAGCAGTTCTGTTTCTTCATAATTGAGGCTAAGCAGAGTTGTTGTTAACAAATTTTTCAATTTAACACAAGTGAGGGGATACATATTTAGCCTACTATTTAATTTATTATATAGATATTTTGATTTACAGGCAAATTGTTTTTTCTTAAATTTGGTTTTACAATATGGAATATTGAAAACAGGTAGAATTCTACGTTTTAGTGTCTGAAGGGCAGTGTATGGTAAAGTGCTGTGTATTCGTATAACACTCTTTAAAATGTACATTTGGCGGGTTGTTAAGATTTTGTAAGATTCGTGTAGTTCGTGAGTTGAGAAACGGATTGGTTTAAAGAACATCACCTTCAGTAATGCTCTCTGAGCCCTTTCAAGAGTTATTAAATAGGACTTAGCTGCTCCACCCCATGCTGTAATGCAGTAGCTTAAGACAGATTGGGCTAGAGCTTTATACGTACATATAAGAATTTTATTATCTGC
The DNA here is from genome assembly GCA_963668995.1 of Parnassius mnemosyne. NCBI lineage: Eukaryota > Metazoa > Arthropoda > Insecta > Lepidoptera > Papilionidae > Parnassius > Parnassius mnemosyne. Next base: position 35,282,486 of record CAVLGL010000079.1, on the reverse strand, counting down.
GACATGTCTGAGCCTTCTAAAAACCCACATAAGCTTTCTTATCTTGTCAATGGTACACTCAATTTGTTTGTTCCATATAAGATGCTGGTCGATAGTGATATCCTTCTCGATAGATAGTATAATCAGAACACTTAAATCCTTATATGTTGCTAAGGGCTCAGGACCTGATGGTCTTCCGCCGTTCTTATTTAAGCATACCGCAGACTCCATAAGCTTTCTTCTCATTCATATCTTCAACCGTAGTCTACGCGAGGGATACGTACCAAATGTTTAGAAAGCAGCAAATATTACCCCTGTCTTCAAGGGCGGATCAAAAATGTTGTTTCTAACTACCGCCAGATCTCGCTTCTGTCCACCTTGTCGAAGGTCTTGGAAAGGTAAATTTATAACTGTATGTATCCTAGTAGTAAGTTTACACAATATCATAATTCCGGGACAGCATGGCTTTGCCAAAAACTTGTTTTACTTGCTAACTTTATTTTTGATATTATAGACGAGTGTCTTCAAATTGACTCAATTTATACAGATTTTTGCAAGACTTTTGATAAGGTGAACCACAAAATTCTCCTTCGAAAAATTGCTTATTTGCTTGCGTGGAAATTTATTGCATTTTCGTCGTAAATCATAAACAGGATACAAATGGTGGTCATTATTGGATTCTCGTCCGATGAAATATATGTATCGTCCGGTGTGCCACAGGGCTCACTAATGGGTCCTCTTCTGTTTTTAATCTTTATAAACGATATATCGACTTGTTTCAAAAATTCCCCTTTCTTACACTATGCTGATGACCTAAAAATTTTCGTATTATAAAAAATATTGGATGACTTAATTAGAACACTTCAAGATGACATGGGTTGTCTTCCTATTTTCTTGAAAATAAACTAATTCTTAGCCTACCTAAATGTAAATCTATCACGTTCACTAAAAAAAGTAATATTACTAAATTCACATATTCTTTTTGTAATAATCCTCTTAAAACGTCTCGCTTATTAAAGACCTTGGCGTGTTCTTTGATTCTAAACTTCATTTTGGTTACCACATTAACCAAATTATCAATAAAGTTTTTGAACTTCACGATTTTGTTATGAAAACTTGTAAGGCATTTAAAATATCTGGCACTTATCTACTGCTTTATAAATATCTTATAAGACCTCAATTGAAATATGCCACACAAGTTTGAAATCTCTTTTACCAAAGGTATCGTGATTTACTAGAATCGCTTCAAAGTAAATATCTACGCTCTGTAAACTATAGATGTCACCGTTCTTGGTCCTGTTATGATAACTTCTTGCATAATTACTCTTTAATAGCTTTTAGTAATAGGCGATTACTGCTTGTATGTATTGTATGTACCTTCGTGTACCAAGTTGCTCGCAAAGAGTTGATACGAAACTCTCACGTGCATCGTTTGTTTTTTCTTAATCTGTGTAAAACAAATGCGGGAAAGAGTGCACCTTTGCGTCGCGTAATGGAACTGTATGACAACAGTTTCTCCAATGTAGACTTATTGACCATGTTACTGCCTCATCTTAGAAAAGTTATAAAACTTGTATTGAATGACTTGTCATTTTTCTTTTTCTTTTCTTCTAATGTTTTAACATTAATCAAAATGGTTTTTTTTATTCAAATAATACATGTAACATACATGATTTTGCTGTTAAAGGCTAGGTATGCATTTTTGCCTCTTGTTTTATTTTGTGTTATATGTGCCTTTTAGCCTTTTAATTACTACGGTATTTTTGTGGATAACGGCGTTGGTTGTGTAATTAGCTCATCTGTTTATATAAGATTTGAATTGTAATTTTATTATACAAATGTTTGTTGTACTTAATAAAAAAAAATAAAAAAATATCATATTAAAAATACTAATTCCACGCGAAAGACGTCGTGGGCACTGCTAGTACCTACATATATTTTAAATTATTGCTGTTTCTATGGCTAAGACTAACAAATAGGTACACAAAATGTTAGTTAGTTAGACAGGCGTGTGTGCTGGGCACACGAACCTGTCTAAATAACGTGGTAATTATGAAAAATCGTTCCTACGTAGACCCACTTCCGGCAGTAGACAGAAAGGTTTTATGAATCAAGAAGATGAAGGTGCATATATATCAAGATGCAAAAATTTGATTTTCACAAACAAAACTTTAATTATTTTCTATTATTAAATGCAAAATATAAACTCCATCGCTGCATGTACTCGTAGTACAACAGAAACGCGAGGAGTGTTTAATAACTGTCACTATGAATAACGCTCCATCGCAGTTCCATCGCAATTGCGCGGTAATTCACTTAACTGATCCAGATCTGAGCATGAAATATAAGAAATAATAATTATTTTATAAGCATGTTTTAACAGTAGTGAAGTATAAAGAATCTAAGTGTGGCAAATATTTATTTTATCCTTAACGGTAAGATTAAAAAGACTCTACGAGATGAATATTTTCAGAGTTAAAAAGCCCGAACTACTAGAAGTGGATAATGTAGAAATCATAAATGCGAAACAAGAAAGAAGAAGGAAAATCCAATTCCAGGCATATTTCCTGGCTTCTTGTCATGAGTTATAATAATCTCATGATAATAAAACAAAGCTTCTCGATAATATCAAAAAAATGTGTACAATATGTTAGTAATAAAAAATCGTAAAAACAATTTCGTTAAGAGTTTCAGGAATTTTTTATAGGATAGGCTGGCAAACGAGCAAACAGTCCGCCTGATGGTAAGTGGTTGCTGTGACCCATAAACATCCACATCTATCCTCAATATAGAATCAAAATGCAGATGCGTTGTCACCCGCGAGAACTAAGATGGAATGCCTCTTTTCCAGTAAAAACAGTCCCCGGTTCTCAACACCTACCATACGAATCACAGCAGTGTTAAGCTGTTATTTTACGCTGGTATTCTGTGAGAGCGTGGTACAATATAGCTGCAGCATGGCTCTACAACGTCTAATCTAAATGTATGGTATTTTGTAACAGATTGTTTATAGCTTATTATAAACGAAGTCGCGAATAAAATTAGGAAATAAAATAATAACAATAATGTCCCCAAGACCGAAATTTGGTAACGGCGGCCTTCCTTAACGGGGGCTAGCTATCAGCGTAGATCAGAATTATGGTGTTCAAGTGTATGCGCGAGAATGGTTGCGTTCTATATTCGCTCACTCTCATAGTCAAATGGGACGGTAAACCGACACGGCCCGAGGGAGATCATTCGTAGGACCAACGGCTTTACATGCTTTCCGAGGCACGGGGGTGAGACACTGCCAACTTTCTGACTCTTGGCAGTTACTAATAATTTCTAGACGTAAAAACTCAATAACTGATTTTTTTGGCCCGACCCGGAATTCGAACCCAGAACTTCATTATCCACAGTCGAGTTTACAACCACTTTTCCAACGAGGCAGTTATCAGGTAAATAATAATAACGTTCATTGTATGGTAAATAAAAGTGCGTCCCGATGCGATGCTGGGCACAGACCTCCTTTTATTTTTTAAAGAATAATGGTTAAGTAAGGTTAGATGTTATTGAATATATTAAAAAGTAAGGAACGGCACTGATCATTTATTGATATGGTTTAAAAATTATTGTTACGGGTCTGGCCGTTTATCCATGTGCAAGTTATTAAATGTAAAACATCTCCACGATACAGGAGCAAATGTTACTATCAGGGTAATTTATTAAGGAATGAAAATATAAATAAATTGTAAGTAAAGCTCCCAAAAATTGAATAAATATTCTCGCTTAATACCTTAATACACAACAACTTATCAATGTAATTAATTTTCAGTTTTCTTATTTGGACGTTATTGTAAAAGTGACCGGTATTTACATAATTTCTAAACCAGCGTAATGCTCTGAGTCTTTAAAATAACCCTGTATATATATGTATATATATGTATATATATATATATATATATATATATATATATATATATATATATATGTATATATATATATATATATATATATATATATATATATATATATATATATATATATATATATATATATATATATATATATACACTTATTTTGCAATAACCCGAAGGTTCAGAATGAATAAACTCAAACATTCCGTCCTTTTTATATTTTAAATTCAAAAAAATACGTGGTAATGCATTATTTTAACTGATTTTCATTCATAAAAATATCTAACGCCTACTAAATAGTAGTAAAATTTCTACGCACGCACACATTCGTAGTGTTCGATCCGTCGGCATAAACATTGTGGATTGAATCGTACGATAAATTGCCCATAAATCACATTCAATTTGGGATAATTCCAAATTAGCGTTAGTCTTATTTACTCGTATTTTCAAAAATTGCAGTAACCATTAATAAGTAATCATTATTTATATATTTGAACTTAAGTTGAAAATTTGGCTACTCTTTAAAAATAAACCTTTAAAATATATAATAAAATGAAGTATATTTATTTCGACGACGTAAGAAATATTCGTTTTTGAAGGTCATTTTCTTCAAATCGCCTACCATTTCAAAATGAACTTGCTCTGACCTGAGAAGAGGTGTAAGAAACGCCGCAGGTATTAAATATTAAAGTATAATATACAGAATGGAAAACGACAACAGATTCCACTGTTGCCGTTTTCCCATCTGTTGAAAAAGTAAAACGAAGACATATTTGGAGCTTATCAGCGTGTAGCAAACCCGAGCAGACCAGACACAAGCGGCACCTGTTTACAAGTACGGCGCATGTGGCAGCCATCGTCATGTTCGACCATATTAAAGAAAACTGGCATACTCTGCAGAGGGAACAATAGCTCCTAATAGGTAAAAATGAAATACTGTGATATATCGATTATAGATAAGTACTCCAAACATTTCGGTTGACACCTCTTAGGACACCCACGGTAAGAAATGGGGTGATGAATTCTCATACGCTATTCCCATATATTAAATCACTAAATTTGTCTGTTACAGACCATATGAAGTTTGATATTGTAACGAACCCCCCCCCCCCATCTTTTTTCTATTTTACTATATATACACTTATTCTTGTATTTCTTTAGAATCTATATCTGTAAGATATATAAATATATCTTATTTACGTGACCAGTATAACTTGATCTTTCTAAAGGTTTAAATATAGGCCGTTTAATAAATTTATGGCGTGATCGTCTTAGTTAGGACCCATTTTTACATTGTGTTTGTATAGTAACTTAGTTCTTTTAGGTGTATCTTGGAAGAATGAATATTCACGAGAGCAATCGAAAGCTGTTGGTAGAGTCTTATAAGCTAGAGAACCCCGTTCACGAAGACAGAGCTCAAAAAGGTTAAGAACAATAAATTGTCCCTATTCCACTTGTATCTGGTTCACAACAGTCAATTCCTTATTAATTAATCCCTTCCCGCTTGGAAAAGGCTCACAATATTTATATCAAATACCAGTTACAAGGGCTTCGCTCTCCCACATTTAAAAAAAATGTGGAGGAGGTACACGGCCCCACACACGCCGCGCACGGTGAGCGCCAACCATTTTAATGCACTCCCCCCGAAGGGTACGCAAAGTTGGGAACTGGACCGTAGTCCACAGCAAAATAACTGGCGAACCAGTAAAAGAGGACTTGGCCCCTTGATAGTGCGTAAGCACAAACATCGACCGAAGTCGCGCATGTCAATGCGTGTAAACGCCATACAGAATACGATCAAATCCAGTCACAGTGAATGTACGTCACACGGATTAGGCAACAATAGGCACACTGACCATAAAAAGCCTTCCGTGAGCGCCACCACCTGCCAGACCGCCGTTCCTGCAGACGTGATGTAAGTGTAAGGCATCACCACCAATTGCATGGTCAGCACGGCCAATTGGCCGCAGAGCGTGTCATGAGTCTACCGCTCACCTCAAGGGAATGGGGTCCCACGTTGCGCGGCTTTCGGCCGCAGCCTTGAGAGCCTCCTCAGATTCTCCCTCCAGCTACCACCCGCATGAGGTCAACACATATGCTCCACCAACCAATACAATGGCAGATATAGCCAATAGGCAGTTATAAGATAATATTAATAATTCGCCATCAGAAAGGGTTTGTGTCACTGACGTTGAGTATATGCATTTTTCGATCATGTTTGTCTCACCCACCAACAAGTTGCCTTCAATCTCTCAAAGGTGGGAACTTTATAGAGATATATTATTAAGTTGTTATATAAAACATCATGGAGGGCAGACAGTCTGCAGCCCCGCAATGAAGGGACCCGACTTGGGCAAAGCTACTTAGGTTGTGAGTCAAACCAAGACGCAGAGAGCGCCATTGAGAATAGCGACCCGCCAAACAACCGTCGTAGAGACGCAATGCTACAGAATGCAACAAGTATCAATACGACTATCGTCGGGCTTACACCATCCCAAGGTCCCCCATACAGTCCCAGCAGACATCACCACCCGCATACCTCCATCGACCAGAACCACAAGATGCATCGAATCAGGTGCAGCACACCCGCAGATCCATCACAAGACACAATACTGCAAGTAGCAGTAAGCATCAATGCAACTATCATACGGATGGCGCCCCCTCACAACACACCCACATGATCCCTATCGACTTTGGTAACAAAATTTGATAATGTTGTTAACTAAAAATACCACTAACGTATCATAGTAGTACGGTACTAAGACGTCAGTAGCCAAAACTCCACGTATCATAGCGCTATTGCACTAAGACATGAAGTTGAGTATGCTTGCTGCACTTAAAAGTACTACCAAACACACTCACCCTAACCCGAAAGATAGCCGACGTATCATAACGCTATGCGCTAAGACGCCGCCCACAACCGGTAGGGGTGTGCGATGTCCACGGGCAAGTCGTATTGCTACAACAAACCCGCTTACCACCGGCACTAAGATGATATGTCTAGGACACATCGGTTAGTGAGTCCAAGTTTACCTCGGTCTCAGAGGCTGCGAAGCAACCTACACGCCACTATAATAATCCTTTTCAAGTCCCATTTCTTTCAATATAATGCTTTTACATATTTGAGACCTTCCACATATTTGCTTTATTTCATAGACCATACTACTGTATGTCTTATTCATATGGGACTTCAAGTCATAACTCTGCTATCATAATGCTTATGCATCATAGAGACCTTCTATATTAATGCTTTGGTTCGTCAGACCTTACTATGTTAAGTCCCTAATATAGGACTAGTCATTGTGCAACCTTAGTACTAGCAGTCGGTCAGCCGACCACCCCATATATATGTACAACCTTGGGTATGTGTCTCCGACAACGCCCCAATATAAGGAAACATTACAAGAACACGTTCATTAACTTAGAAATTTTTCAATTATTACACGAACACCTTCATCAACTTAGAAAATTTTAATCCATTTTTTCTATTATATTACAAATGTTATTTATCTTTGTTATTGCAATATAATCGCCTTGTATTTATATGATTTGATACATTTTTAACATTTTAAGCAGGTTTTTAATAAATTTAGAGATTTTTAGAGACATTTTATGCGTTTACTAATATATATAATATTCAATATTCCAAATGGATATTTTTGAACTCTATGCTTATTATTTGCATTTTATTGTTAAATTATAATTTCTAAGACATTTTTAAATGTCTGTATAATGAATTTAATTATTATTTATTAATAATAATTATGAGGCGTCACAATCCACCCCCAAATTTTATGTTAATGATCCACATAGTGGAGTTGTTAATATAAAATTTTAGATTTTGAGAGCATATACACTACACTCAAATAATTGTTTGTATATCTGTTCTTTCCTCTTTTAATCTGTTACAATACGGCATATGTTATCAAATCCCCCTGCCCCAGAGAATGGCCGCCACCAACACCCCTTCAACCACAATTATCACAATGTGATAACACCATAATTCAAGTTATTGTATATCGTGTTGTTAATAAAGTTTGCAGTCAATTGTCGATTTCTTATTTTATTAATTTATCTTTAAATCTTTGAAACATTATTTCGATAGTGTCACACTTTATGTGCATACAATCCAGTTGGATATTTGTTGAGGTCAGTTCGATACCACATAGGATAAATGTGTTTGAGCCATTCGCCCTGACCCAACTCCCATATTTATTTAATAAAAATGATTACAAAATTATCTTGCGATCTATATTTACAACTCTTCATTATATATTAATAACGTTCTACTATCATATAACAAATCTCTTGCTCATAACTTTAATAATTTTAGACCTTTAACTTAAACAATTATTTCCATGGGCCACCCACAAAACCCTTTTATGTTACAATATTTATTTAATTACTCTAATTTATACAAAAAGAAATTATTATTTAAAATATTTTAATAAGTGAATAGCATTGAAAATTCCTCTAATTTCGTTTGTCTCTGGATTTGCTAAGGTATATACATTGTCAAATGGTACGGCTGCTATTACATAAGGTCCTTCATATGCCAAATTGAACTTACTCATAACTTTATTATCAGCGTCTGATCTACTAGATCTTGAAATTTTTACTAAGTCACCAATATTATATTTTATTAATCTATTTCGCTTATCAAATTTTGTGTTTCTTATTCGACTTGCCTCTTTTAAATTTTTACGCACTTGTTGTCTAATCTGTTCGACATTATTTACTTTTGGAAATTACTTTGTCAAAAGACATCTCATTAGACTCACCATAAAGAATCTCACAAGGCGTGAAGCCTGTACTATTTTGATAAGAATTATTATACAATTCTTCTAATTTCGGCAATATTAACGCCCAATCTTTGTGGTTAGTATGACAAAGCGTCCTAAATAATCTGCTTAACTCTTTATTTACTCGCTCTGTTGTATTTGGTCTAGGATTTCTAACTGTGGTATATATTGGCTTTATATTTAATTCACTCATTGATTGTTTCCAGTGATTACTTACGAACTGTTTTCCATTATCTGTCATTATTGCCTTGGGCTTTATAATCTCAACAAAATGCTTTACTTTTGTTACAACAGACTTTGCTGTTGACTGTTTTAAAGGATATAATTTGATAAATTTACTGAATGAATCTTGAATGACAAATATGAAAGTGTACCCAAAGGTACCTGATACAAGTGGTCCATATAAGTCTGCCATGACTATATCGCCAATGTTTTCTGTTATTATAGATTTGCAGGGACCCACATATGTTATATTGCTTTTCTTAGATAACTGACATAAATGACAAGCCCTTAATTGGTTTTTAATATCTTTTGTTAAACTTTCCAAAAGAATCTGTCTCTCACATATTTAATTACCTTATAGGGTCCTTGATGACCCATTTCGACATGCACTTGATTTATAATATCTTGTCTCAATGCTTTAGGTAAATATATTACTTCTTGTAAATTCGTTTTGTAATATAATACATCATTTTTCAAACTATATCTTTTAAATTTATTGTTTTGTTTTATTATGGAAGTATTTAATGTCTTTAACTTTTCAATAATAGCCAACGACTCTGAATCTTGTAATTGATATACTGTTAAAGATTTTAATTTTTCTATCAACTCAATATTCGGTTCGCTCTCTGTGTAAGCAATTTCTAAACTATTATTTTTATCCTCTTGTATTAAATCGCCATCAGGAGGGTAACGTGATAGCACATCTGCAACAATATTACGTCTACCCGATATATGCTGTACTTCATAATTAAATTGTTCTATATACAAAATCCATCGGGTTACTCTACCATTGAATAACTTCATATTATTAATAAACAATAATGCTTTATGATCAGTTAGTATTATTACTTTACTGCCCCGCAAATATGTTTCAAATTTCTTTAGGCAGCTTATTACAGCATAAAACTCTTGTTCAGTAACAGACCAATTTAATTCGGGGCCTTTTAAGGCTTTACTATAATAGCCTAAAATTCTCATTTCATTATTATCATCTATCTGATATAGTACTCCGGCCATACCCACACCGGAACAATCTGTTTGTAAATAATACGGCTTATTAAAGTCTGGATGATGCAATTGTATTGTATTAATAAATTGTTGTTTTATAAAATCAAATGCCTTCTGTTCTTTACCGCTCCATTGGAACTTTCGTCCCTTTTTAAGTAATTCACAGAGCGGTATTATGCTCTCGCTGTAATTTGGTATAAACCTTCTATAAAAATTGCATAGACCTAAAAAGGCCCTTAATTGTTTAATCTTTTTAGGTGCTGGAAACTCTTGGATCGCTCGAATCTTATCGGGATCTGTCTTTATGCCTTCTGTTGAAATTATAAAACCCAGCATTTTAATTTCTTTACAAATAAATTCACATTTCTGCAAGTTACACGTTAAGCCAGCTTTGTTCAATTTACTTAAAACAATATCAATGTGCTCCAAATGTTTATCTAACGTTCCTGTTGTAATAATGGCTAGATCATCTAAATAGTTCACACAAAATTCTTGGACTTCTGGTCCTAATATTAAATTCATGGCTCTGCTAAAGCTTCCTACTGATGTTTTTAATCCTTGCGGCAAAACATTATATACATATGACTTTCCATTGAATGTGAATCCAGTATATTTTCTACCATCTTTATTTATCGGAATTTGAAAATATGCATTATTTAAGTCAATGGTAGTGATATAATTCGCTCCGTGAAATGAATTCAAAACATCTAATTGTATAGGTGGTTTCTCTGTTTCTGCAACCATTTTCTTATTTATGCTTCTGGCATCAAGCAGAACTCTAATTGAGCCGTCTTTTTTAAGAGTGAATGTCAATGGACTACTGTAAGGCGTTGATGTCCTTGTAATGATACCAGCTTGTTCCATTTCATTTAACTTTTCTTCCATTTTCGATCTATATGCATATGGAATGGGATAGGACCTAGTAACTATAGGTTCATCATCGATCATTTCAATTTTATGCTCATAGCAATTGGCTCTTCCCAATTTGCTCGAAAACATATTCTTATGCTTTTCCAAAACCTTATTAAGTTTTGCCCTTTCAGAGACCTCCAATGTAGATCCTATTTTTATATTTATTAAGGGATCATCGGTACATTGTTTGATGCAGTTATTATGTAATACAGATTTATTATTATATTTGAAAGGTATAAAGTAGTCTTTGTTTTTCACTTTAAATTCTATTCCAACAGTAGTATTTCTCAAATCAATCAATATTTTATTTCTCTTGAGCCAGTTGAAGCCTAATATTAAAGGTCTTATTAAATTACCTACAATTAAAGTTTGTGTTTCAAAGACTACTTCATCTATCTTTATAGGCAATATGATCATCTGTTGTATTTTTGTGCTGCGCTGCCCAGCAGCACCTTTTATTTGCATTGCTTTAACTGGCATTATTGATATTTTACGATTATTTTCTTTAATTTGTAAATATAAACTTTCTGAAATGCATGTAACATCGCTCCCAGTGTCGAGGAGCGCGTCTATTTCTTTGTCAAATATTGAAACTTTAATTTCAGATTTCATATTCCCTATAAATTCCCTTTGATATTTATCTTCGTCTTCCTCGAAGACGGTTTGCACGAATAACTCCGTTATGGGCAAGTCCGACCTGGCTTTTAAGGTGTTTAATATGCTATTTACATTGTCGTTATAACCAAGGCCTTCTCTGTTAAAATTTGCTTTTAAAGTAATAGGTTTTCGCAACCCTCTATTGTTTTTACCCAATGTTTGACCAGGTCGCCAACCCAGTTTTAATAACATATTTAATGCTTTGTTCCCTTTTACATTGTAAGGGGTCGAATCGGGAACTAGTTCGACCTCTACAGCTCTAAATTTGGCTCACGGGCCGTAACATCAGGTTGGTCATTAGTGAAATGTATTTCATGTACTTCATTAACCTTCTTTTTTCCCTCTTCGGGTTTACGCCATGTTTTGTATGATTGTTGTATTTCTTTATGTTTTTGCTCCGTATTATTATTAAACTTCCTCCTTTTCTCATTATAGTAAGGTTCACGACCTTCATCTTGTTTGTCGATGTCATCTAAGTTTCTTAAGAAATCTGTCGTGTCTATTATTGTCTCAATTTTAGCTATTCTCCATAATTGCTGCACAGTTTTAGGATAATGTCTGATGACATCAGTTACTAATTGTTTTTCAGGTATCGGATATGATAATGTTTGTGCCTTCTCAACCACATAAAGAAAATAACTAACCATGGTGGGGTATGTATTTCTATTCCATTTATTTTGGGGTATGTATTTCTATTCCATTTATTTAGCACAAGGAATCTCCTTACTTTATTTTGTTCTTCTTCACCCCAAAACACTCTCAGGAAGTCAGCTTTAAAATCATCAAAAGTTGTCCAACGCACATTATTAATGCGAGCCCAATACTTGGCTTCACCTACTAAGCACTCTTGTGCTATCGAAATTTCGAGACCATTAGATGGAACGTTCTTTAAATAATTGGTGAGATCTTCCAAAAATGATACTGGATGAGTATTTCCATTTCCAAATTTCGGCTTTTCTATTGTTACATTATGTATATTATATACAATATTTTGTCTAGGATCATTTACATGAGAGGTGCTCGCCCCGGACACCTCTCCTTGATTTATTTTAATTTGGTAATCTTTCGTTTGGTTAATAAATTTTTCCTCAAGATCCTTTATTTTAACCTCAAAGGTTTTCACTGCATTCTTAATTAATTTCTGAAGCATTTTCATCTCATCTTTAGGCTTAGCCTTAATTGAGGTTGATTTTTTCTTATTTTTAGCCATTTGTAATTTTTATTACCACTTGTTTTTTTTTTTTTTTTTTTTTTACTTTTTGTGTCCTTCACTTACTTTAATTAAGTTTTCCACTTATTTCACTTTATCATATATAGTATTGCAGTTTTTTTTTTTTTTTTTTTTTTTTTTTTTACACCTGTTGTGTCCTTCACTTAGTCTAATTGAGTCTTTCCACTTATTTCACTTTTTATTATTTCGCTCCGTTATGCACACACCTCCTATATTATTACTCCATTTTAATATATAAGCCCCACCCCCAGACTCTCAACCACCCCCAGCAAACACCACTCTCCAAGACACCTCTCCATTTCACGGACAACAAATTGTAGGCATATAGCCTACCTCATAATTTTATATTACCGGCCTCCTATTTAAAATTTAACCTCTATCCTGGTCACGGCACCAAATTGTAACGAACCCCCCCCCCATCTTTTTTCTATTTTACTATATATACACTTATTCTTGTATTTCTTTAGAATCTATATCTGTAAGATATATAAATATATCTTATTTACGTGACCAGTATAACTTGATCTTTCTAAAGGTTTAAATATAGGCCGTTTAATAAATTTATGGCGTGATCGTCTTAGTTAGGACCCATTTTTACATTGTGTTTGTATAGTAACTTAGTTCTTTTAGGTGTATCTTGGAAGAATGAATATTCACGAGAGCAATCGAAAGCTGTTGGTAGAGTCTTATAAGCTAGAGAACCCCGTTCACGAAGACAGAGCTCAAAAAGGTTAAGAACAATAAATTGTCCCTATTCCACTTGTATCTGGTTCACAACAGTCAATTCCTTATTAATTAATCCCTTCCCGCTTGGAAAAGGCTCACAATATTTATATCAAATACCAGTTACAAGGGCTTCGCTCTCCCACATTTAAAAAAAATGTGGAGGAGGTACACGGCCCCACACACGCCGCGCACGGTGAGCGCCAACCATTTTAATGCACTCCCCCCGAAGGGTACGCAAAGTTGGGAACTGGACCGTAGTCCACAGCAAAATAACTGGCGAACCAGTAAAAGAGGACTTGGCCCCTTGATAGTGCGTAAGCACAAACATCGACCGAAGTCGCGCATGTCAATGCGTGTAAACGCCATACAGAATACGATCAAATCCAGTCACAGTGAATGTACGTCACACGGATTAGGCAACAATAGGCACACTGACCATAAAAAGCCTTCCGTGAGCGCCACCACCTGCCAGACCGCCGTTCCTGCAGACGTGATGTAAGTGTAAGGCATCACCACCAATTGCATGGTCAGCACGGCCAATTGGCCGCAGAGCGTGTCATGAGTCTACCGCTCACCTCAAGGGAATGGGGTCCCACGTTGCGCGGCTTTCGGCCGCAGCCTTGAGAGCCTCCTCAGATTCTCCCTCCAGCTACCACCCGCATGAGGTCAACACATATGCTCCACCAACCAATACAATGGCAGATATAGCCAATAGGCAGTTATAAGATAATATTAATAATTCGCCATCAGAAAGGTTTTGTGTCACTGACGTTGAGTATATGCATTTTTCGATCATGTTTGTCTCACCCACCAACAAGTTGCCTTCAATCTCTCAAAGGTGGGAACTTTATAGAGATATATTATTAAGTTGTTATATAAAACATCATGGAGGGCAGACAGTCTGCAGCCCCGCAATGAAGGGACCCGACTTGGGCAAAGCTACTTAGGTTGTGAGTCAAACCAAGACGCAGAGAGCGCCATTGAGAATAGCGACCCGCCAAACAACCGTCGTAGAGACGCAATGCTACAGAATGCAACAAGTATCAATACGACTATCGTCGGGCTTACACCATCCCAAGGTCCCCCATACAGTCCCAGCAGACATCACCACCCGCATACCTCCATCGACCAGAACCACAAGATGCATCGAATCAGGTGCAGCACACCCGCAGATCCATCACAAGACACAATACTGCAAGTAGCAGTAAGCATCAATGCAACTATCATACGGATGGCGCCCCCTCACAACACACCCACATGATCCCTATCGACTTTGGTAACAAAATTTGATAATGTTGTTAACTAAAAATACCACTAACGTATCATAGTAGTACGGTACTAAGACGTCAGTAGCCAAAACTCCACGTATCATAGCGCTATTGCACTAAGACATGAAGTTGAGTATGCTTGCTGCACTTAAAAGTACTACCAAACACACTCACCCTAACCCGAAAGATAGCCGACGTATCATAACGCTATGCGCTAAGACGCCGCCCACAACCGGTAGGGGTGTGCGATGTCCACGGGCAAGTCGTATTGCTACAACAAACCCGCTTACCACCGGCACTAAGATGATATGTCTAGGACACATCGGTTAGTGAGTCCAAGTTTACCTCGGTCTCAGAGGCTGCGAAGCAACCTACACGCCACTATAATAATCCTTTTCAAGTCCCATTTCTTTCAATATAATGCTTTTACATATTTGAGACCTTCCACATATTTGCTTTATTTCATAGACCATACTACTGTATGTCTTATTCATATGGGACTTCAAGTCATAACTCTGCTATCATAATGCTTATGCATCATAGAGACCTTCTATATTAATGCTTTGGTTCGTCAGACCTTACTATGTTAAGTCCCTAATATAGGACTAGTCATTGTGCAACCTTAGTACTAGCAGTCGGTCAGCCGACCACCCCATATATATGTACAACCTTGGGTATGTGTCTCCGACAACGCCCCAATATAAGGAAACATTACAAGAACACGTTCATTAACTTAGAAATTTTCCAATTATTACACGAACACCTTCATCAACTTAGAAAATTTTAATCCATTTTTTCTATTATATTACAAATGTTATTTATCTTTGTTATTGCAATATAATCGCCTTGTATTTATATGATTTGATACATTTTTAACATTTTAAGCAGGTTTTTAATAAATTTAGAGATTTTTAGAGACATTTTATGCGTTTACTAATATATATAATATTCAATATTCCAAATGGATATTTTTGAACTCTATGCTTATTATTTGCATTTTATTGTTAAATTATAATTTCTAAGACATTTTTAAATGTCTGTATAATGAATTTAATTATTATTTATTAATAATAATTATGAGGCGTCACAATATCTTTTATTCAAGTATATTCAAATTAATTTCGGTTCAGTTTAAAACAACATTCATGAATTTGAAAACATTGCTGTCGCGAGTGATACATCAGCGAGTATTAAAATATCCGATGTAATGTCAAACAGCTAGAAAATAGTCTGGAAAGCAAATAAACCATATAAAAAATTATAATGAAAGCGGATTTAATTTATATAATATTTTTTTAGGCCAACATACACTGCGTCAGTGATATTCACGTTGATAGATGTTTTTTTTTTGGATAATGGTGAGAAACGAGCACACATTCTACCTGATACTAAGTGGATCCTATCGCCCATGGAATACACACTTTCCAGTAAAAATGGTCTTCGGTTCACTACACTCACCATATGAATCACAGCAGCGTTAAGCTGTTATTCTGTGTGAACGTGGTCCTTCCCAGGTCAAGGGAACCCATCCGTGATACAACTATAATATAGCTGCAGCATAACTCTACTACGAACGAAAGATAATAAACACTATGGCTATCAAAGACAAGAAAATGACGTGAATGATGATCAAGAAAGAGGTGGCCAAATCGAGAAGAATGGAAGGAGAAGATAAGAATTGACACAAAATCAGCCAAAACTGAACAAGTAAATGGATATGTGAGAGATATATCTGTGGAACAAAATAACAAATAGGTTAGAAAAAAATACTTTTTTTTATAACTTGATGTAATATGTAAAGAAAGTAGTCATTCAACTGCTTCTAAAAGCTCCTTTTTTGAGAGGATATTTTTTGGTGAAGAGTCCATGAAACTGCTCTAGTGCGTATTGATTTTCGTCAAACATCTTTCAAAAAAGTATTTTATTTATCAGTAATGTATATTTTCTTCCAAGGTTTCCCCATCGAAATATTTTTTCATCAAACATGCGATAAAATTTACCATTAACAATTATAGCCCCTTGCTCATGAGCACCTTAGCGCTATATCTTATTGACAATAATATTTAAACATATAAAAATTTTTAATAAGAATCAAACAGTCTGTAGTTAACAGAAGTTTCGAACAGTCAGTATTTTTTGTCTGTGAAAATAGAACTCTTCGAATTTATGAAAAAACTAATCAAACGCACGAACACAGAAACGCAGACGGAAAACAGCCTGAAAGACTTCCCCAAAATAAACTACCGTACGGCAGACTGTCGTACGTCAGAGTTCCTGCAGAAATTAGAGCTTGGGACGATCGAATGTTCTCAGCTATACTTCACAGCTGACTAGACTTTTTACGAACTCAATACAGAGTTCGTAAAAAGTCTATCGCGTATTTTATTACGCTTTGCGAACGTTGACAAAACTACGAGAAAAAACAACGGTTAAAAGTCCTTTCTAGGTAAACTTTTAATATCCATCTAACCGGATCCTATGTATTGTCCATTTGGAATTAAAAAAAGGAATACAATAGTGCACAAAACTCTCGATTCTGATTTCTAATGGAACATTTTATATTATACTAACATGTTTCCTTTTATTTAATTTTTTGAAGACATTGAATTTAAATCTTTATTCTAATTAAGTGGCTAACCGCTAAGTGTAAGTAACTAAGCTAAGTTACTTACACTTAGCGGTTAGCCACCGTAGAGTCTATATCACCTGAGGATGCCTCGTGTGAGAGGCGAAACACGTGTCGTATTATCGTCAGTGGTGTGTCTTGCCTAGTGTAGTGGTGTTGGGAGTAGCGGTGCTGGGATTAGTGGTGACAGGGATAGTGCACGCAATTGAGGGAGGGCGGGAGGTGCTCTTCGTACTAGGTAAGACACATCATTTTATTTTATAACGCGGATATTTGCGAAGTAAATTTTTGTAAAAGCTTTTATATAATGGATTTCCGCAAAGTAATGTCTGAATCTATTAATTATAATAATTATATCTCAATCCAATTTTAATCTTATCCGTCATTTATTAAAAATGTAAATTTGCAGCCAATATATACTGTCAGGCGTAGGCCTCCTCTCATTTTTGAGAGTTATACCCTCTTACTCAAACAATACTCAATACATTACGCCGTTAAGTCTCATGTTGTCTCTATCACTATATGTCGAAGTGAAAGTGACACCACGAGATTTAAAAGCGTTTTAAAATTGAGTAGCGTTTGAGTATTTTGGCAATAATCTTATAGAGTCTTCACATGCGTTCATTACATTACATTTAAAGTCAGCTGATGAACATAGACCTCCCCAATAGATTGGAATCCCTCAAAGTAGGGATTTCATCATAGTTGCCACGCTTGGCAGGCGGATTGGCAACTGTAGTTTTTTTAAGTATTTTCGCTTGTAATCAGGAAGATGTTGCTGCCCATCTCCTGTTTCAGTTGCCCTATGTCACCTCTTACAACACTCACGGGATGATATGGGGTATTGGATATTCTTAAAATGCCACTACATAAGAGATCACACACATTGTCTTAGATAAATTTTAAAACTCAAACATGTAGCTTTCCTCAAGATGATTGTCCTTACCGCGGAGTTTTAGTAAATCAGCACTTAAAGTTTCAATTCACAATTTTATTGGTGCTGGCGGAGTTCGAAGTCTGGTTGCTCGGTTACTATAAAATTTATAGCGAACACTTCCGGAGGTTCCACGGCCATTATTATTATACCTCCGCACATTTACATTATTCGAGAGCAGATAAACTTGTCGAACACAAAATAAAGTTATGGCCATTATTACAGCTCCACACACTCGATTACATGCAATTCATGACTGTTCTTTACGAATATAATGTAACATTTCTGTGATATGGAGTTTGTTAACGACGGCGTCCTTTAAAATAATTTTAGGTCAAAGAATTGTGCAAACGTTTGACGATATATATATTCTAGGAATAAGTAATTTATATATTATGTTTATGAGGTTGTCTTGCTAAATACAATTTAACTATAAAATATAATGTTATAGCAATGTGTTATCTTTAGTAAAAGAATAGAATATACAAATTACGGAATGGTTAGTAGTGATGTTATTTTCTCAGGAATGATAGGAGGCCTATGCTTGGAAGTAGGACGTACAATAGACGACAAACAATAGCTCTTATTTCTGTTTCTACATCATCATCATCATCATTACAACCCTTCACAAGTCCACTGCTGAACATAGGCCGACCCCAAGGAATGCCATAGGTTTCATACTCTGGTTCTGTATTTGGATAGCCATCGTAGTACTATACAAGCACTTCAGCACTTCGGTATAATGACAGTCAACTTGGCACCGCTGAAAGGACTGCAGCACCGCCCAAATTTCGACGGAATCAAAGGCTTTCTCAGAGTCCACATACGTTAGACATAGTAGCAAATGGTACTCCTCGGACTTCTGCACAATTTGCCGAAGTGTATGTATGTGGTCTATTGTGCTAAAGCCTTTTCGGAAACCGGCTTGTGGGGAGGCTGGAATTCGTCAAGTCTGCGCGCGAGACGATTCGTAATGACTCTTTAAAACAGCACGTAAACACGGCTCAGAAGGGAAATCAATCTGTAGTCCTTCAAGAAAGGTGACAACGCTTAACGCGAATAAGACCACCGCACTTCTGCTCTATGCCTCCGGTGTAATGCCACCATGGAGGACGGAATTATAGAAGTTTTCCACCCGCCTTCAGAAGCTCCGCTGTAATTTCATCATCGGCTGGGGCCTTGCTGTTTTTAAGGTGCTGGAGAGCCATTTTAATCTCGCTCAGACTAACATCCGTGATATCATCGGAATAGCGTCGGATAAGACTCGCTCTTGGATCGTTTTTCGACAGCCCCTAAACAATTCCTTCAGGAACTTCTAATACATGTAATTCATTTATGTGACAATAATATAAGACATTTATTATATTTAGGTGGTAAGACTATTTTTTGCGCAGAAGTACTTCCCTCTTAATTATTTCTGGCGCCAAATAGTAGTGCTTACAAAAGTAGTGTTTGTTTAAAGTTAACTTCAGCAGTTCATGGATTGCAGCAGCCACATACCATCAAGTGAACTGTAAACTTAAAAAATAAATAAAAAAATTATCATTTAACGGATACTAGCCATTTGCGCAGGACAGGATTCACTCTTATAGTCTGATGGGACTGCAAACCAACACGACCGGAGAGAGTTCTGATGCAGCACCAACGGTTTTACGTGTTTTCCGCGACACGTGGTTAAAATACTAGTAACTTCATGACTCCTGGATGATATTGAGAATTTCTTGGCAGAATTACTCATTAACTGATTTTTATTGACTAGACCTTAGACTCGAACCCGGGACCTTGATCATCAGTCACATTTCCACAACTGGACTAACGAGGCAGTCCAACTCCTATATTTTTTTATATAATTTAATACAGAAATTTATTAAATATCGTGAAATAATTAATATTAATAATAAATTGACTTGTTTTTGTTGTGACTATTATTTGAATTGACTTTTTGACTTTTTAAATGCTTTGGAATGCAATGGAAGATGTCGTGATCAACTGTGTTGATCACGACATCTTCCTCTCCATTCTGACTCATCTTAGATTTTCAGCCTCAGCCTTGGAGTGGATCTCATCCTATCTTCGCGGCCGCAAACAGTCCGTACGCCTTGGAGAACAGTTCTCTGGCTGGGCTGACATCGAATCTGGTGTGCCTACTATACTTTCTCCTATAATGTTTTCTTTATTCATTAATTCCATATCTTCTGTTATCAAGTGTTCGCACCATCTATATGCAGATGATCTTCAACTATACGTACAATCTAGTATCGATGACATCAATAACGTCATAAGACTGATGAACGATGATCTTGATGCTATCCGAGTTTGGTTATACAGGCATGGTATCTCGGTAAATCCGTTGAAATGCAAAGCAATGATTGTAGGTAGTTCAAGGATGCTGGCCAGGATTGACTATAGAAACCTTGAACCTGTGGTTTACAATAGTATATCAATCCCTTTCAATGAATCAATAGTTCATCTTGGCTTGCATATAGATCAAATTATCAAATTATGTGAAATGGAGTTTGCAAATTTCTGAAATAAGCCGTAAAGTTGCTGTTGCCTTACGTTCCCTGTATCGTCTGAAAAAGATCTAACCCTTCAAAACGTATGTAGGTTAATTCCCTCATTCTTCTTATTATTGATTATGCTGATGGGTGCTATCCGGATTTGTCGCAAAATCTTCTCAATAATTTGGAGCGCCTACTCAATAGTTGTATACGATTTGTTTTTAATTTACGTAAATAAGACCATATCTCTGCCTATCGTTCTAAGCTTAAATGGCTCACTATACGTCAAAGGCGTTACTCCAGAATTTTATTGACACTTTTTCCCATCTGAAATGATGCTAATTCTCCGCCATATCTTAAAGAAAACTTCAACTTTCTGTACTCTATATCCGGCCGTGAATCACGTCCTTCTAACGCACTTAAAGTTAGTATTCCAGAACATAGAACAAAATGTTTTAATTCTTCCTTCACAGTTCAGGCTATTCTCCTCTGGAACGCTTTACCCGCTTATGTCAAGGAAGTAAGGAATAAGCTTTTGTTTAAAAGATTGGTACGACAACGTTATTTAGAGGTAAAGAACAATTAATTGCCTTCCCCGTTTTATATATATATATATATATATATATATATATATATATATATATATATATATATATTTTTTAATATATTATATGTGTATTTATAATTTATATATATATATATATATATATATATATATATATATATATATGTGTGTGTGTGTGTGTGTGTGTGTGTGTTTACATATGTGTGTTGTTTATGTATACTGTATTTATATAATGCAATTAGGTAGTTTTGTATTGTGTAATCTATTTATTATAGCTGAACTGTTTTTATTTATAACTTATGTTTTATTACTCTCCTTAACTTGCACCTGCCAATATCTTTATTTATTTTTATTTTATCTATACCCAAGAAAGTAGGTGGATAACAGGTAATTATAAATAAGAATAATTTTAGAATTTTTTTACGTTTATACGTATCACTGAAGCTATATTATGGTTGTAGCAAGAATTGGTTGGCTCGACCGGGGTAGGAAGGACCACACTCTCACAGAATACGAGTATAAAATAGCTGCTTAATGCCTAGTATTTCATATGGTGAGGGAGGAGAACCGGAGGACTTTTTGAAAATGAGGCATTCTATCTTAGATTTTAGAGGTGAAAACGCATCTGAATTTTAATTTTTAATTGAATATTAACGCAAATATAAGGGCTGCCGCATTCACTTAAAATCAGGTGGATTGTGTTTGTTTTTAACTCTTATTCTATATAAAAATATGCGATATATGACTTAATAACATAATTTTTAATTACCGATATTTCTTTTATATAAATGATTTCAATGTACACGAATGGAATATGATAAATGTAACCTTAATGATCGGATTTAAGCCTAACATACAAAGTTTTATTTTATTCCATTATTTTGACCGATTGCTGTACTAAAGCCCGCCCATATGCACTGGGGCAGTGTGGCAGACTCTTTTAGATTATTAGACTATTTCTTTATAAATATTTTAGAATTGGGAGAAGTCTCATGCTCAGCTGTGGAATGTATATATACTTTATTTTTAATAAACTCTGTTCAAAAAAAATTAATATCAAATTAAGGCAATGGCTACAGATGCCGTGTGGCGGCTGTAAAACAAAATCTATTATTACGTTTCGCCCCTGAAAAGTATATAGGAAAAGTTAGAAAGAATTTTGGTTTTCAAAGGATGACGATGTAAACATCTTGTGTACCGTTACCGTTAGAGCCTATTAAAATCGACTAAGGCCTCACCATAGACTGTCTCATAGGAGGGACATTTGCCATAGTTTCCACGCTTGGCAGGCGGGTTGGCAACCACAATTATTTTTATTTGTTATTAAGACAACTCTGCTGTCCATCTCCTGGTTTGTTTTCCTCTGTCGTCTCTTACGGTACCGAAGAGGACGATATGGGACAGTGGATAATCATACACCGCCTGGACATAAAATATCCACAGTAGCGATGGACGGCATCACCAAAAGAGTGAAATACGTGATACTGCAATTGTTAATCGGCCTGTCAAGCGTGATAATTAAGGTCAGTCTTCCCTACAACGGAAGAGGTTCTTGTCTACTATTGGACCTTTAGCAACTGATGATGAATATCGTAAAGAAGAAAAGGCTTACAATATTTTCACGCAGTTGAGCCACACTGCAGCTATATTATGATTGCAGCACGAATAGGTTGGCTTGATCGTGGAAGTACTTGAAGTAAGTCTTACAGAATGCCGGCGTAGTAGTATGGTGACTTAATTCTGCTGTGTGATTTGTACTGAGAGTGTAGAGAACAGAAGACTGTTATTGGAACCGAGGCGTTCAATCTTAGTCCTCGGATGTATCTGCATTTTGATTCTTAATCGAGCATAGATGTAGATGTCTATGGACATCCGCATCCACTAACCATCAGGTGGACTGTATGCTCATTAGTTACCTATCTTCTCTAAATAATAATTTATATGACTATCCATCGGTGATTAAATTACTGCTTAGGAGTTTTGAATAATCAAAGAGAGTTCATAGTAAGCGTTACCTTTAGATGTCGAAGGCGTAAGAGGATCTTTATTTTCGTCCCTTGGGTATCGTCAGAGATGACTAAGGGAAATATCATAAAAATCTTATGGATTCAAATAAAGGCAGGGCACGGACCGCGAACTCGAAAGGTCGTGGGTTCAAACCCGCCATTCGACTACTGTCGTGAACCACTTCTAACACAAGCATTTTAAGCTTACCAGAAGTGGTTAAAGGGAATATTAGTAATGTTTAATAGCATTACTAGTATTTTATTAAATTAAAAAAAATATATTCCCAGACTCTTAAATTCATAAATCAAAATTCATCTGTTACTTTGCTAAAAATTGGTATTTCTGTTTAAGTTTTCTTTTTAGATAGTGTAATACATTGCCCCTCGTATTTCTCTATACTCTTATAGTTGTAAGTTCATAAACAAAACATAAAATCATCTCTTACTTTGCTGAAAATTGGTATTTTCTGTTCATATTTTCTTTTTATATAGCGTAATTAATTGCCTCCTGTGATGTCCTGTAGTTTTTCATATAATTTTCACAGTTAAACTATTAATTTTCATATAACTCGTATAGTTCGTTTTCTTCCATTAAATACTCAAACTTCGTTATCTTCCATTAAATACTCCGACTAGCCACAGATGGCAGCGTCAAAAATTCCAGATGTCTGGTACATACTACGATAGTTATTCCACCAGGCAAGTTAATGCAAATCATCTCTGCAACGAAAAATAAATTTATATAGTACATGTTTAAGCTGAAGGTTTTTCCTTCGGCTTTTTTTAAATGGTATGTCCAAAATTGATGAGGTATATCAAATCATATTAGATATTTATTCTGTCCTTTTTAAAACACATATTTGGTTCATCAAATTAAATCTACTCTGAAACTTTCTTGCCCTTAATATAATAATAAATTGTCAAAATTTTAACAAAGTACCAAGAAATAATTGATCTAGATAATTAAATAAACTAAAACAACACGCACTTATCTTTAACTGTTATGTATCTAGTGAAAAAATAATGGAGAATGTTAATTAGGTCATTAAATGAAATTATTGTTTTGTCATTCGCCTGCAAATTTCAGATCATTCAGGAAGTGAGTGAAAACGGAATTAAAATACTTCATTGCATAAATATTTACAAAAAGTGACACCATTTATACCAGCTTAACTTAACTGATATGAAATTCAAACCAGATATTATAATTCTAACTGAATGCCAACTTAATAAAATGAAACCTATACCTGTTGTTCAAAATTACTCTGGGTTTCAAACGTCTAAAAATAAATGTTAAAGAAGACGATACTATTATATATACATATATATATATATTTATACTATATTCTAATTTACATGACCAAGCATCTTGCTGAGAAATGAACGCTAATTATAATATAATTCTAGGTATTTATCGATCTCCTTCAATTAATAATGCAGATACTTTGATAGACTCCCTTATTTTATATTTAGAATCAATAAAAAGATATAATAATATAACACTAACAGGCGATGTTAATAAAAATCTTATACCTTACCAAAACGAATCAAGATACTGTGACGCCTCATAATTATTATTAACTAGCTGTGCCCGCGGCGTAGCTCGCGTATACAGGTTTTACATAAAGAATTTGTCGTTTAGGTAAGAGAATATTAAACGATTTATTTCATTACTGTATCAATAAGTGGTAACTAAATAAATCATTATCATCAAAGTTCTAAGTCGTTTATGATAGAGCTTCTGTGTAAACGACGTTAGAAGTAGGCTTAGCTGGGGTGTACACAAAAAGGTTACGGGGGCTACTAACGCGGGAAAAAGCAACATAGAGTTAGCCATGTGCAAAACAGTCAGTACTGAGGTACACTCCTACAACGCGTAAAGTTTGACCTTGCGCTTTATTTACGGTCATCGCATAACACACGCTCACTGTAACTGGGAACTGAACGCGCTTAAAACTGAAAGGAAAGTTACTTCTTAATAGAGGGTTTTTGGGCAGTGCTGCCAGATAAAAAATAAACTCATTCAGCTCTAGGACAACACAAAAAGCGCTAGATTTCGCGATAAATTAACTACAAACAAAGTTTGTGTTTTTTTTATATAATCATAATAAATAAAACAACATTAAGTTTTTTTCTGGCAATATTTTTTTGATGTATCAATACTTCGTAGGACAGTACAGTACTAACTACTGTCAACAGTAGTTAGTACTGTACTAACAATAAAAATGTCATTAATTGTTTTAAAGTGCAATGTATTTCGCAACTTAGTTTCAGATGTCAGCATCTGATTGCGGTTGCTACACAGTTTCTTTGTGTTATAACTTCTAAGTAACTTTTAACTTAGCTGTGCTCTAAGCAACTGACTGAAACTGAATAAAGCAAAATAAATGCGTTGCCAAAACCATGAACGAAAACTTTAATAAAGGGGATTTCCCCGCTTGTAGTCGTCGGTAAAAAAATCAAGTTGATCATCCTAAAGGGGAAGCCAGGAGATCTAGTTTGGGCTCGTCTCCCATGCTCTTTGTTTTGTGGAAAAAATATGTTTGAAAAAGATAAACTGCAATGTACTATTTGTGGGAAAAAATAATAAATGTCATTATTATTATTATCGGTATTGTGGACTAACAGTACTGCTATAAAAGAGTTAATAACCCGCTAGTCGCTAAAATATTGAAATGTGTGCTAAATACACCAAAAAGCGCTGGATTAAGCTAGGTGCTAAAATTTCGAAATGCGCACTATACATTCCAAAAAAGCGCTAAATCTAGTTCCCAAAGCGCTAAAATGGCAGTACTGATTTTGCGTATATTATAAATACAATATCACGACATTTCGTTGCAAAATTTTTGTTTTTGGTCGGGTTCCGTTGCATGGCTACGATGGATACAAATTTCTTCAGTAAGTCTCAATACGATTCATCGGCGAAAAATCTCAACACAGCAATTCAGAAAAGTTTGTAATTTGTACAACTCCATCTATTACGCGTCCTTTGTGTGAGAAAACATCCTTTTTAAATCTCTTTTTGTGTTTTAAGTATAAATATATTAATTATTATGGAACGTTTTTTTTTACACACAAATCTTTTTATTACTATTTCTGAGATTTTATGGCGCCATTGAACAAATTCGAACCTACATTTCAAAATAATAATCATTACTTTCGATAGAATTAACCAATTTTAATAAAACAAAGATTAAATGTAACTCGAAGATACGCTTTATGATTTTCTTAACGATTTCTTTGAAAATAAAAGATGTTTACTTTTGACGTGATGCGTTCATATAATAACAGACAAATAGACAGACAGACAATTCTAAAAATTATAAAATGTTCTTATTTAATTATTTTCAGTTCATCATAATGATTTTAGCCACCAAAATATATATACAATGTACAAAAAGAGACACAACATGTTATCATCATTTTTATTATATGTATATATTTAAAGAGAGATGGCGCTGCTAACATCAATTCTAAAAATAAAAGAGATTAATTGACGCGATTGATACATTATATAAAACGCAAGAGAACTTATAAATCAGTGCCTGCACAGTAAGCAAAAAATAAAGTTTGACTCTCGCCAAAACCAACGCAGTTGTTAATAGATCTTTTAAAATTTGATTTACCACATAGAGTACTCGGCGGTAAAGAATAAATTGAGTTTGTCAACACGCAGTAGGGCAGCGAGTAATATAATAAAGATTAGCAGTAAATATGAAAACTCATCTACAGAAAAAACCACATTGCAATTGCATTACATTTTCACAACACCACCATCTATCGAAGAAATGGGTTAACTATTGTGCTTCAGATTTAGTTAATAAGGTTAATATATTTTTGTATAATATATTTAATACGTTCTTTAATACTTTTGTTTACTGCGTTTTAGATATACATAATTATATCATTATTTTACATAATTTAACTATGATTTATGATATGATATTAGTTTAAAATGCACTTGATGACTCAAACAAAGCCACCGTTGAGCAAATTCGTACCTATACTTCCCTACCCATACTTCAGAATATTTATCATAACTTTTGATGGAATGAACTGATTTTAATGAAATAAAGACTAAATGTAACCCGAAGATACACTTTATAATTTCCTTAACAATTCTTATGATATAAATTAGTACTTTATACGTGATACGTTAACAAATAAACAGACAGACAGACAGACAGACAGACAGACAGAAAATTCTAAAAATGGTAGAAATGTATTTAATTACTTATTTTTAGTACCCCTCAATCACTTTTATTACAAAAATATAAAATGTACAGACATCTGCTATTTACAGTTTTATTATATGTATAGATAAATAATAATTAAATTCATTATACAGACATTTAAAAATGTCATAGAAATTATAATTTAAACAATAAAATGTAAATAATAAGCATAAAGTTCAAAAATATCCATTTGGAATATTGAATATTATATATATTAGTAAACGCATAAAATGTCTCTAAAAATCTCTAAATTTATTAAAAACCTGCTTAAAATGTTAAAAATGTATTAAATCATATAAATACAAGGCGATTATATTGCAATAACAAAGATAAATAACATTTGTAATATAATAGAAAAAATGGATTAAAATTTTCTAAGTTGATGAAGGTGTTCGTGTAATAATTGGAAAATTTCTAAGTTAATGAACGTGTTCTTGTAATGTTCCCTTATATTGGGGCGTTGTCGGAGACACATACCCAAGGTTGTACATATATATGGGTGGTCGGCTGACCGACTGCTAGTACTAAGGTTGCACAATGACTAGTCCTATATTAGGGACTTAACATAGTAAGGTCTGACGAACCAAAGCATTAATATAGAAGGTCTCTATGATGCATAAGCATTATGATAGCAGAGTTATGACTTGAAGTCCCATATGAATAAGACATACAGTAGTATGGTCTATGAAATAAAGCAAATATGTGGAAGGTCTCAAATATGTAAAAGCATTATATTGAAAGAAATGGGACTTGAAAAGGATTATTATAGTGGCGTGTAGGTTGCTTCGCAGCCTGTGAGACCGAGGTAAACTTGGACTCACTAACCGATGTGTCCTAGACATATCATCTTAGTGCCGGTGGTAAGCGGGTTTGTTGTAGCAATACGACTTGCCCGTGGACATCGCACACCCCTACCGGTTGTGGGCGGCGTCTTAGCGCATAGCGTTATGATACGTCGGCTATCTTTCGGATTAGGGTGAGTGTGTTTGGTAGTACTTTTAAGTGCAGCAAGCATACTCAACTTCATGTCTTAGTGCAATAGCGCTATGATACGTGGAGTTTTGGCTACTGACGTCTTAGTACGGTACTACTATGATACGTTGGTGGTATTTTTAGTTAACAACATTATCAAATTTTGTTACTAAAGTCGATAAGGATCATGTGGGTGTGTTGTGAGGGGGCCCCATCCGTATGATAGTTGCATTGATGCTTACTGCTACTTGCAGTATTGTGTCTTGTGATGGATCTGCGGGTGTGCTGCACCTGATTCGATGCATCTTGTGGTTCTGGTCGATGGAGGTATGCGGGTGGTGATGTCTGCTGGGACTGTATGGGGGACCTTGGGATGGTGTAAGCCCGACGATAGTCGTATTGATGCTTGTTGCATTCTGTAGCATTACGTCTCTACGATGGTTGTTCGGCGGGTCGCTATTCTCAATGGCGCTCTCTGCGTCTTGGTTTGACTCACAACCTAAGTAGCTTTGCCCAAGTCGGGTCCCTTCATTGCGGGGCTGCAGACTGTCTGCCCTCCATGATGTTTTATATAACAACTTAATAATATATCTCTATAAAGTTCCCACCTTTGAGAGATTGAAGGCAACTTGTTGGTGGGTGAGACAAACATTATCGAAAAATGCATATACTCAACGTCAGTGACACAAACCCTTTCTGATGGCGAATTATTAATATTATTTTATAACTGCCTATTGGCTATATCTGCCATTGTATTGGTTGGTGGAGCATATGTGTTGACCTCATGCGGGTGGTAGCTGGAGGGAGAATCTGAGGAGGCTCTCAAGGCTGCGGCCGAAAGCCGCGCAACGTGAGACCCCATTCCCTTGAGGTGAGCGGTAGACTCATGACACGCTCTGCGGCCAATTGGCCGTGCTGACCATGCAATTGGTGGTGATGTCTTACATTTACATCACGTCTGCAGGAAGGGCGGTCTGGCAGGTGGTGGCGCTCACGGAAGGCTTTTTATGGTCAGTGTGCCGATTGTTGCCTAACCCGTGTGACGTACATTTCACTGTGGCTGGATTTGATCGTATTCTGTATGGCGTTTACACGTATTGACATGCGCGACTTCGGTCGATGTTTGTGCTTACGCACTATCAAGGGGCCAAGTCCTCTTTTACTGGTTCGCCAGTTATTTTGCTGTGGACTACGGTCCAGTTCCCAACTTTGCGTACCCTTCGGGGGGAGCGCATTAAAATGGTTGGCGCTCACCGTGCGCGGCGTGTGTGGGGCCGTGTACCTCCTCCACTTTTTTTTAAAATGTGGGAGAGCGAAGCCCTTGTAACTGTTATTTGATATAAATATTGTGAGCCTTTTCCAAGCGGGAAGGGATTAATTAATAAGGAATTGACTGTTGTGAACCAGATACAAGTGGAATAGGGACAATTTATTGTTCTTAACCTTTTTGAGCTCTTCTACGTGAATTCGTGAACGGGGTTCTTTAGCTTATAAGACTCTACTAACAGCTTTCGATTGCTCTCGTGAATATTCATTCTTCCAAGATACACCTAAAAGAACTTAGTTACTTTACAAACACAACGTAAAAAAAGGTCCTAACTAAGACGATCACGCCATAAATTTATTAAACGGCCT
The DNA here is from genome assembly GCA_963668995.1 of Parnassius mnemosyne. Taxonomy (NCBI): domain Eukaryota; kingdom Metazoa; phylum Arthropoda; class Insecta; order Lepidoptera; family Papilionidae; genus Parnassius; species Parnassius mnemosyne. Next base: position 35,252,311 of record CAVLGL010000079.1, on the reverse strand, counting down.
ATATTTAAACCTTTAGAAAGATCAAGTTATACTGGTCACGTAAATTAGATATATTTATATAACTTACAGATATAGATTCTAAAGAAATACAAGTATAAGTGGATATATAGTAGAAAAGAAAAAAGATGGGGAGGGGGTTCGTTACAATACGAATGGAACAACCGTCAAAAGTACCTAGCTGTGCTAACTTCTCATGGTATTGTTCCAGGTCATTTTCTTCCTACGAGAGTAACGAGATGTCTGGATCATGCCATGATTAAACTGAACAAGAGCAAATTATCTGCAAATATTGCTGTATTGAATATTACTATAACTGATTACTATTCAATATTTCTTTGTCTATCTAAAGTAAAGTTAAAAATGACGAGTAAAAAAACAAAAACAACTACGGATTTTGGTAAGGCTCTTGAAACTATAAAAACGAAATATTTAAATGAACTATTACTTTTAAATGATCTAGACATTGTATTAGAAATGTTGATTAATATAATATCAGTCTTTTCAAGAAACAACTATTACTAGAAGCACGCAAAATAACTAACGAACTGTAAAATCATGGATTACACCTGGCATTTTGAGGTGCATTAGAACTCGAAATAACCTGTAAAATCAGTTGAGAAATGAACCATACAATATTATCTTTAAAATAAGCTACAAAAGACACAGAAACTTTTGTACTAAATTCATTAAAAAAACTCAAACGTCCTTATGAAAGAAAACAATTATCCTCCTCAATTAAAAATAGTAAAGATCTTTAGTGCAATATTAACAATTTAGCAAGATTTAAGAAAACAAGTACAGACTGCACAAAACTTTTAGAAGTTCTTCCTTTCACGATGCAGTTAATTTGGCCAATGATTTTTTTTACTATTGGTAGAAATTTAGCAGAAAATATTTTCATCTAAATCACAACTATAATGATTTTTGGATAAGAATAAAAGTAACCTAACATCATTTGTATCATTAGAAAGAGATTTAAAAGAAGTACATGATACACTCATGAATCTTAAAACCAAAAGTGCACCGGGTTGGGATTGTATCCCAACGAGTGTTCTCATATTTGTTGGGATTGAGGTTACTCCTGTCATTGCCCATCTTGCAAACCTCTGTTTTAATCATGGTGTCTTACCAGAACTATTAAAGAAATCAAACTTAACACCAGTTTATAATCATCATCATCATCATCATCATTACAGCCTTTCATTAGTCCACTGCTGAAAATAGGCCTCCCCCAAGGAATGCCACAAAGCACGGTCCTAAGCCACCTGCATCCATCGACTACCTGCATGTTTTACCAGGTCGTAACTCCATCTCGTGGGGGGTCGCCCTACACTTCGCCTACCGGTACGAGGCTGCCACTCAAGAACCTTTCTTCCCCATCGGTTGTCGGTTCTTGGAGCTATATGGCCGGCCCACTGCCACTTCAGCTTACTAATCCGTTGCGCTACGTCGGTTACTCTGGTTCTACTGCGGATATCCTCATTTCTAAGTATAACACGCAGAGAAACCCCGAGCATAGCCCTCTCCATAGCTCGCTGAGCGACCTTGAGCTTCCTCATACGGCCAGCAGTGAAGAACCACGTCTCAGATCCGTAAGTCATCACTGGCAACACGCACTGGTTGTACAATTTCGTTTTAAGGTTTTGAGGTACGTCTGACGAGAAGATGTGTCGTATTGAATAAAACTATTTTTACGGATTTTATCGCGTTTAATTACCTTATTTTATATTCCCGATGTTTGTGATTGACGTCCTGATGTCAGTGTTAAACTGTACCTTCAGTTTTTTTAATTAATAATTTTGGTCCGATCTACGCAGAATGAACTAACTGTGTCTTGAAGTCTTGCAGTGGTATGCTTGGGTTTAGTTTTAATTTTATGAATTACAGGATCCCAAGCAGGTGGTAGTACCCAGCCTTCCTCTCTATTGAAATTTGGATGTATTTAATTTCAATAGCCTCACGTATCATCCTTGGCAGGAATCGATGTTCTTTCGCGAGAATTTGTGGTTTATCAAATCTAATGGCGGGGGCCGTCTAGAATATGATCACAAACTGCAGACTTCCCGGAACGTTGGTGCTTCACGTCAGTTATGTGTTCTTTTACGCGGGTTTTTATTGATCTTTTTGTTTGCCCTATATATGAGAGACCACACTCACAATTAAACTTGTACACTCCTGCATCTTGTAGAGGAATATTGCACTTGACGGATGGTAAGAACTGACTAATCTTTTTCGGCGGCTTGAAGAATGGTCTACTAGAAGCTCGTTTCAAGATGTATCCAATCTTGTCTGTGACACCTCTGACATACGGTAGCCACCCTAGTTGTAGAAGTACGGTACTAGCCTCCCTCTTTATTGAAATTAGGATGCTTTTTATTTTCAATAGACTCACGTATCATTCTTGGCAGAAAACGATGTTCTTTCGCGAGAATGTGTGTGGTCTATCAAATCTAATGTAATGGCGGGGGCCGTCTAGGATATGATCACAAACATGAACGTTACTGGAAGTCTGCACTTTTGTAGACTGATTTCTTTTTAAATTGAGATGAAGAATAGTGGGTTAAATATAAACTTTACTATCAGAGTTCGTATTCACGGAAAACTTAACGCCAGGTTATGTTTGATGAGTATTGAGTTATATATTTTTAATCAACTTCCTTTCATGCAATATTAATAATTGAAGCTACTGTTCTCACCAAGTTTCAAAGCTATATCATTCAACCTCACTGCACGGTTTGAAATGAAAGTTTAATAATTAACTGCAAACCTGGCACTATTAGAACAAGGAAGGGAATAGCTACTGTTAGGTCAGACGGAAGATATTTTCTATTTGGAGCGTGCTCTCGTTTGTAGTGGGAAATTGAAGGATTAAAAGAATTAATATGTTCTACAATTTTAGTGTCGCCCAACTTTTTTGGATTAGGATTGGTTCCTCGCTTATCAACTGGAATGTTGTTTGTTATGGTGCGTAAGGCGTTTCTTACAGATTTATCATTTTTTCGACTGTAACCCAGTGTTTCTATAAAAAATACTTTGCAAACATTCACTTTTACCCCTGTTTCATTTGTCAGAAAATATAATATGCTTACGTTTCTTGGCAGTTTTTTGCTTTCTTTAACGGTTTTTCTCTTAGAATCTTCTTTGGATGTGTTATTTATTATGAAATACTGTTGCTCTTTCCAAGACATGTTTCTAAAGTGATGGTTTAGATTTTGTCGTGCTTCTTCTGTAAACTGGGTATGACATTTTTTTTACATCCATCATTACACCCTGGCTTAAGTTTATATTTAGATTTCATATCTTTCAGTTTTTTAATTTGTTTTCTCTGCGCCGGTGATTCATCATACTTCTTACGTTTTCTGATAGTCCCCTTTTTTGTGAAATTTTGTGGTGTATCTTCGTCGCTTGAGACTTCAGGTGACTCAGGAACAGTGACCTTAATTGACGGTGATTGGGGGATGGTATTTGTAGAAGAATCTGAATCTTCTGAACATTTTGACGGATCTAAACTTGAGAGTAAATAATTTTTATCAAAAACTGAATCATCTGAATCAAAATCCAGGATACTGTCTGAAATGTTATGAAGATCCGCATCATTCAAAGAGTTATTTTCGTTCGTAGTAGATAAAGGCAGCTCATAATAATTAGTATTCAATATTTTATAATATAATATTAATTTGTTTCAACAAATAAAAAAAATAAAAAAAAGATCAATTTATTTCAGACTGCGTCCATACAAGTAATATTGACATTATAATAAATTTAATTTCATCTAATTTAATTTTATATAATTCTATCTAATATTTTTAATTTAATTTAATCTTATTCAATTTAAATCAATTCAATATAACTTAATTCGATTTTTTAATATATTAATTACTTGAATAAAATTAATCTATAGTTTAATTCATGTATCTGCCACCCTCTGGGGCACCGGGCACATGCATTTGTAACCAGTGTCACAGAAGGGGGCTGTCAGGCTTATCGCTGAGCACGTTCAGGATGGTGTTGGCGCTCCCCCGCGTACGGAGCATCAGTGAGGCGATGCGGCGTCGCAGCACGGCGTGGAAGCCGTCAGTGTGCGCGTGCGCAAACATCGCAGACGCACTACAGCAGCGCGGGAGCGCCACCAGCACCCTGAATGCGTTATTATATTGTACTCGGAGAGCGTTAATGGCCCGCTGCGTGTAGTTGACCCACAGATTGCAAGTGTATAGAGTTTAATAAACAAAACACTATATAATATATAAGTTGATGAAGGTGTTCGTGTAATAATTGGAAAATTTCTAAGTTAATGAACGTGTTCTTGTAATGTTCCCTTATATTGGGGCGTTGTCGGAGACACATACCCAAGGTTGTACATATATATGGGTGGTCGGCTGACCGACTGCTAGTACTAAGGTTGCACAATGACTAGTCCTATATTAGGGACTTAACATAGTAAGGTCTGACGAACCAAAGCATTAATATAGAAGGTCTCTATGATGCATAAGCATTATGATAGCAGAGTTATGACTTGAAGTCCCATATGAATAAGACATACAGTAGTATGGTCTATGAAATAAAGCAAATATGTGGAAGGTCTCAAATATGTAAAAGCATTATATTGAAAGAAATGGGACTTGAAAAGGATTATTATAGTGGCGTGTAGGTTGCTTCGCAGCCTGTGAGACCGAGGTAAACTTGGACTCACTATCCGATGTGTCCTAGACATATCATCTTAGTGCCGGTGGTAAGCGGGTTTGTTGTAGCAATACGACTTGCCCGTGGACATCGCACACCCCTACCGGTTGTGGGCGGCGTCTTAGCGCATAGCGTTATGATACGTCGGCTATCTTTCGGATTAGGGTGAGTGTGTTTGGTAGTACTTTTAAGTGCAGCAAGCATACTCAACTTCATGTCTTAGTGCAATAGCGCTATGATACGTGGAGTTTTGGCTACTGACGTCTTAGTACGGTACTACTATGATACGTTGGTGGTATTTTTAGTTAACAACATTATCAAATTTTGTTACCAAAGTCGATAAGGATCATGTGGGTGTGTTGTGAGGGGGCCCCATCCGTATGATAGTTGCATTGATGCTTACTGCTACTTGCAGTATTGTGTCTTGTGATGGATCTGCGGGTGTGCTGCACCTGATTCGATGCATCTTGTGGTTCTGGTCGATGGAGGTATATGCGGGTGGTGATGTCTGCTGGGACTGTATGGGGGACCTTGGGATGGTGTAAACCCGACGATAGTCGTTTTGATGCTTGTTGCATTCTGTAGCATTACGTCTCTACGATGGTTGTTCGGCGGGTCGCTATTCTCAATGGCGCTCTCTGCGTCTTGGTTTGACTCACAACCTAAGTAGCTTTGCCCAAGTCGGGTCCCTTCATTGCGGGGCTGCAGACTGTCTGCCCTCCATGATGTTTTATATAACAACTTAATAATATATCTCTATATAGTTCCCACCTTTGAGAGATTGAAGGCAACTTGTTGGTGGGTGAGACAAACATTATCGAAAAATGCATATACTCAACGTCAGTGACACAAACCCTTTCTGATGGCGAATTATTAATATTATCTTATAACTGCCTATTGGCTATATCTGCCATTGTATTGGTTGGTGGAGCATATGTGTTGACCTCATGCGGGTGGTAGCTGGAGGGAGAATCTGAGGAGGCTCTCAAGGCTGCGGCCGAAAGCCGCGCAACTTGGGACCCCATTCCCTTGAGGTGAGCGGTAGACTCATGACACGCTCTGCGGCCAATTGACCGTGCTGACCATGCAATTGGTGGTGATGTCTTACATTTACATCACGTCTGCAGGAACGGCGGTCTGGCAGGTGGTGGCGCTCACGGAAGGCTTTTTATGGTCAGTGTGCCGATTGTTGCCTAACCCGTGTGACGTACATTTCACTGTGGCTGGATTTGATCGTATTCTGTATGGCGTTTACACGCATTGACATGCGCGACTTCGGTCGATGTTTGTGCTTACGCACTATCAAGGGGCCAAGTCCTCTTTTACTGGTTCGCCAGTTATTTTGCTGTGGACTACGGTCCAGTTCCCAACTTTGCGTACCCTTCGGGGGGAGCGCATTAAAATGGTTGGTGCTCACAGTGCGCGGCGTGTGTGGGGCCGTGTACCTCCTCCACTTTTTTTTAAAATGTGGGAGAGCGAAGCCCTTGTAACTGTTATTTGATATAAATATTGTGAGCCTTTTCCAAGCGGGAAGGGATTAATTAATAAGGAATTGACTGTTGTGAACCAGATACAAGTGGAATAGGGACAATTTATTGTTCTTAACCTTTTTGAGCTCTTCTACGTGAATTCGTGAACGGGGTTCTTTAGCTTATAAGACTCTACTAACAGCTTTCGATTGCTCTCGTGAATATTCATTCTTCCAAGATACACCTAAAAGAACTAAGTTACTATACAAACACAACGTAAAAAAGGGTCCTAACTAAGACGATCACGCCATAAATTTATTAAACGGCCTATGTTTAAACCTTTAGAAAGATCAAGTTATACTGGTCACGTAAATTAGATATATTTATATAACTTACAGATATAGATTCTAAAGAAATACAAGTATAAGTGGATATATAGTAGAAAAGAAAAAAGATGGGGAGGGGGTTCGTTACAATACGAATGGAACAACCGTCAAAAGTACCTAGCTGTGCTAACTTCTCATGGTATTGTTCCAGGTCATTTTCTTCCTACGAGAGTAACGAGATGTCTGGATCATGCCATGATTAAACTGAACAAGAGCAAATTATCTGCAAATATTGCTGTATTGAATATTACTATAACTGATTACTATTCAATATTTCTTTGTCTATCTAAAGTAAAGTTAAAAATGACGAGTAAAAAAACAAAAACAACTACGGATTTTGGTAAGGCTCTTGAAACTATAAAAACGAAATATTTAAATGAACTATTACTTTTAAATGATCTAGACATTGTATTAGAAATGTTGATTAATATAATATCAGTCTTTTCAAGAAACAACTATTACTAGAAGCATGCAAAATAACTAACGAACTGTAAAATCATGGATTACACCTGGCATTTTGAGGTGCATTAGAACTCGAAATAACCTGTAAAATCAGTTGAGAAATGAACCATACAATATTATCTTTAAAATAAGCTACAAAAGACACAGAAACTTTTGTACTAAATTAATTAAAAAAAACTCAAACGTCCTTATGAAAGAAAACAATTATCCTCCTCAATTAAAAATAGTAAAGATCTTTAGTGTAATATTAACAATTTAGCAAGATTTAAGAAAACAAGTACAGACTGCACAAAACTTTTAGAAGTTCTTCCTTTCACGATGCAGTTAATTTGGCCAATGATTTTTTTTTACTATTGGTAGAAATTTAGCAGAAAATATTTTCATCTAAATCACAACTATAATGATTTTTGGATAAGAATAAAAGTAACCTAACATCATTTGTATCATTAGAAAGAAATTTAAAAGAAGTACATGATACACTCATGAATCTTAAAACCAAAAGTGCACCGGGAGGGGATTGTATCCCAACGAGTGTTCTCATATTTGTTGGGATTGAGGTTACTCCTGTCATTGCCCATCTTGCAAACCTCTGTTTTAATCATGGTGTCTTACCAGAACTATTAAAGAAATCAAACTTAACACCAGTTTATAATCATCATCATCATCATTACAGCCTTTCATTAGTCCACTGCTGAAAATAGGCCTCCCCCAAGGAATGCCACAAAGCACGGTCCTAAGCCACCTGCATCCATCGACTACCTGCATGTTTTACCAGGTCGTAACTCCATCTCGTGGGGGGTCGCCCTACACTTCGCCTACCGGTACGAGGCTGCCACTCAAGAACCTTTCTTCCCCATCGGTTGTCGGTTCTTGGAGCTATATGGCCGGCCCACTGCCACTTCAGCTTACTAATCCGTTGCGCTACGTCGGTTACTCTGGTTCTACTGCGGATATCCTCATTTCTAAGTATAACACGCAGAGAAACCCCGAGCATAGCCCTCTCCATAGCTCGCTGAGCGACCTTGAGCTTCCTCATACGGCCAGCAGTGAAGAACCACGTCTCAGATCCGTAAGTCATCACTGGCAACACGCACTGGATGTACAATTTCGTTTTAAGGTTTTGAGGTACGTCTGACGAGAAGATGTGTCGTATTGAATAAAACTATTTTTACGGATTTTATCGCGTTTAATTACCTTATTTTATATTCCCGATGTTTGTGATTGACGTCCTGATGTCAGTGTTAAACTGTACCTTCAGTTTTTTTAATTAATAATTTTGGTCCGATCTACGCAGAATGAACTAACTGTGTCTTGAAGTCTTGCAGTGGTATGCTTGGGTTTAGTTTTAATTTTATGAATTACAGGATCCCAAGCAGGTGGTAGTACCCAGCCTTCCTCTCTATTGAAATTTGGATGTATTTAATTTCAATAGCCTCACGTATCATCCTTGGCAGGAATCGATGTTCTTTCGCGAGAATTTGTGGTTTATCAAATCTAATGGCGGGGGCCGTCTAGAATATGATCACAAACTGCAGACTTCCCGGAACGTTGGTGCTTCACGTCAGTTATGTGTTCTTTTACGCGGGTTTTTATTGATCTTTTTGTTTGCCCTATATATGAGAGACCACACTCACAATTAAACTTGTACACTCCTGCATCTTGTAGAGGAATATTGCACTTGACGGATGGTAAGAACTGACTAATCTTTTTCGGCGGCTTGAAGAATGGTCTACTAGAAGCTCGTTTCAAGATGTATCCAATCTTGTCTGTGACACCTCTGACATACGGTAGCCACCCTAGTTGTAGAAGTACGGTACTAGCCTCCCTCTTTATTGAAATTAGGATGCTTTTTATTTTCAATAGACTCACGTATCATTCTTGGCAGAAAACGATGTTCTTTCGCGAGAATGTGTGTGGTCTATCAAATCTAATGTAATGGCGGGGGCCGTCTAGGATATGATCACAAACATGAACGTTACTGGAAGTCTGCACTTTTTTAGACTGATTTCTTTTTAAATTGAGATGAAGAATAGTGGGTTAAATATAAACTTTACTATCAGAGTTCGTATTCACGGAAAACTTAACGCCAGGTTATGTTTGATGAGTATTGAGTTATATATTTTTAATCAACTTCCTTTCATGCAATATTAATAATTGAAGCTACTGTTCTCACCAAGTTTCAAAGCTATATCATTCAACCTCACTGCACGGTTTGAAATGAAAGTTTAATAATTAACTGCAAACCTGGCACTATTAGAACAAGGAAGGGAATAGCTACTGTTAGGTCAGACGGAAGATATTTTCTATTTGGAGCGTGCTCTCGTTTGTAGTGGGAAATTGAAGGATTAAAAGAATTAATATGTTCTACAATTTTAGTGTCGCCCAACTTTTTTGGATTAGGATTGGTTCCTCGCTTATCAACTGGAATGTTGTTTGTTATGGTGCGTAAGGCGTTTCTTACAGATTTATCATTTTTTCGACTGTAACCCAGTGTTTCTATAAAAAATACTTTGCAAACATTCACTTTTACCCCTGTTTCATTTGTCAGAAAATATAATATGCTTACGTTTCTTGGCAGTTTTCTGTTTTCTTTAACGGTTTTTCTCTTAGAATCTTCTTTGGATGTGTTATTTATTATGAAATACTGTTGCTCTTTCCAAGACATGTTTCTAAAGTGATGGTTTAGATTTTGTCGTGCTTCTTCTGTAAACTGGGTATGACATTTTTTTTACATCCATCATTACACCCTGGCTTAAGTTTATATTTAGATTTCATATCTTTCAGTTTTTTAATTTGTTTTCTCTGCGCCGGTGATTCATCATACTTCTTACGTTTTCTGATAGTCCCCTTTTTTGTGAAATTTTGTGGCGTATCTTCGTCGCTTGAGACTTCAGGTGACTCAGGAACAGTGACCTTAATTGACGGTGATTGGGGGATGGTATTTGTAGAAGAATCTGAATCTTCTGAACATTTTGACGGATCTAAACTTGAGGGTAAATAATTTTTATCAAAAACTGAATCATCTGAATCAAAATCCAGGATGCTGTCTAAAATGTTATGAAGATCCGCATCATTCAAAGAGTTATTTTCGTTCGTAGTAGATAAAGGCAGCTCATAATAATTAGTATTCAGGTTTGACTCCTGGGAAGAACTGGTTGATCGCACCATCGAAATTATTTTTGAGCATCGATTATGTCGCATTTTGTCACACTGAAACAAATAAAAAAAAAAAGCTCAATTTATTTCAGACTGCGTCCATACAAGTAATATTGACATTATAATAAATTTAATTTCATCTAATTTAATTTTATATAATTCTATCTAATATTTTTAATTTAATTTAATCTTATTCAATTTAAATCAATTCAATATAACTTAATTCGATTTTTTAATATATTAATTACTTGAATAAAATTAATCTATAGTTTAATTCATGTATCTGCCACCCTCTGGGGCACCGGGCACATGCATTTGTAACCAGTGCCACAGAAGGGGGCTGTCAGGCTTATCGCTGAGCACGTTCAGGATGGTGTTGGCGCTCCCCCGCGTACGGAGCATCAGTGAGGCGATGCGGCGTCGCAGCACGGCGTGGAAGCCGTCAGTGTGCGCGTGCGCAAACATCGCAGACGCACTACAGCAGCGCGGGAGCGCCACCAGCACCCTGAATGCGTTATTATATTGTACTCGGAGAGCGTTAATGGCCCGCTGCGTGTAGTTGACCCACAGATTGCAAGTGTATAGAGTTTAATAAACAAAACACTATATAATATATAAGTTGATGAAGGTGTTCGTGTAATAATTGGAAAATTTCTAAGTTACTGAACGTGTTCTTGTAATGTTCCCTTATATTGGGGCGTTGTCGGAGACACATACCCAAGGCTGTACATATATATGGGTGGTCGGCTGACCGACTGCTAGTACTAAGGTTGCACAATGACTAGTCCTATATTAGGGACTTAACATAGTAAGGTCTGACGAACCAAAGCATTAATATAGAAGGTCTCTATGATGCATAAGCATTATGATAGCAGAGTTATGACTTGAAGTCCCATATGAATAAGACATACAGTAGTATGGTCTATGAAATAAAGCAAATATGTGGAAGGTCTCAAATATGTAAAAGCATTATATTGAAAGAAATGGGACTTAAAAAGTATTATTATAGTGGCGTGTAGGTTGCTTCGCAGCCTGTGAGACCGAGGTAAACTTGGACTCACTAACCGATGTGTCCTAGACATATCATCTTAGTGCCGGTGGTAAGCGGGTTTGTTGTAGCAATACGACTTGCCCGTGGACATCGCACACCCCTACCGGTTGTGGGCGGCGTCTTAGCGCATAGCGTTATGATACGTCGGCTATCTTTCGGATTAGGGTGAGTGTGTTTGGTAGTACTTTTAAGTGCAGCAAGCATACTCAACTTCATGTCTTAGTGCAATAGCGCTATGATACGTGGAGTTTTGGCTACTGACGTCTTAGTACGGTACTACTATGATACGTTGGTGGTATTTTTAGTTAACAACATTATCAAATTTTGTTACCAAAGTCGATAAGGATCATGTGGGTGTGTTGTGAGGGGGCCCCATCCGTATGATAGTTGCATTGATGCTTACTGCTACTTGCAGTATTGTGTCTTGTGATGGATCTGCGGGTGTGCTGCACCTGATTCGATGCATCTTGTGGTTCTGGTCGATGGAGGTATGCGGGTGGTGATGTCTGCTGGGACTGTATGGGGGACCTTGGGATGGTGTAAGCCCGACGATAGTCGTATTGATGCTTGTTGCATTCTGTAGCATTACGTCTCTACGATGGTTGTTCGGCGGGTCGCTATTCTCAATGGTGCTCTCTGCGTCTTGGTTTGACTCACAACCTAAGTAGCTTTGCCCAAGTCGGGTCCCTTCATTGCGGGGCTGCAGACTGTCTGCCCTCCATGATGTTTTATATAACAACTTAATAATATATCTCTATAAAGTTCCCACCTTTGAGAGATTGAAGGCAACTTGTTGGTGGGTGAGACAAACATTATCGAAAAATGCATATACTCAACGTCAGTGACACAAACCCTTTCTGATGGCGAATTATTAATATTATCTTATAACTGCCTATTGGCTATATCTGCCATTGTATTGGTTGGTGGAGCATATGTGTTGACCTCATGCGGGTGGTAGCTGGAGGGAGAATCTGAGGAGGCTCTCAAGGCTGCGGCCGAAAGCCGCGCAACGTGGGACCCCATTCCCTTGAGGTGAGCGGTAGAATCATGACACGCTCTGCGGCCAATTGGCCGTGCTGACCATGCAATTGGTGGTGATGTCTTACATTTACATCACGTCTGCAGGAACGGCGGTCTGGCAGGTGGTGGCGCTCACGGAAGGCTTTTTATGGTCAGTGTGCCGATTGTTGCCTAACCCGTGTGACGTACATTTCACTGTGGCTGGATTTGATCGTATTCTGTATGGCGTTTACACACATTGACATGCGCGACTTCGGTCGATGTTTGTGCTTACGCACTATCAAGGGGCCAAGTCCTCTTTTACTGGTTCGCCAGTTATTTTGCTGTGGACTACGGTCCAGTTCCCAACTTTGCGTAGCCTTCGGGGGGAGCGCATTAAAATGGTTGGCGCTCACCGTGCGCGGCGTGTGTGGGGCCGTGTACCTCCTCCACTTTTTTTTAAAATGTGGGAGAGCGAAGCCCTTGTAACTGTTATTTGATATAAATATTGTGAGCCTTTTCCAAGCGGGAAGGGATTAATTAATAAGGAATTGACTGTTGTGAACCAGATACAAGTGGAATAGGGACAATTTATTGTTCTTAACCTTTTTGAGCTCTTCTACGTGAATTCGTGAACGGGGTTCTTTAGCTTATAAGACTCTACTAACAGCTTTCGATTGCTCTCGTGAATATTCATTCTTCCAAGATACACCTAAAAGAACTAAGTTACTTTACAAACACAACGTAAAAAAGGGTCCTAACTAAGACGATCACGCCATAAATTTATTAAACGGCCTATATTTAAACCTTTAGAAAGATCAAGTTATACTGGTCACGTAAATTAGATATATTTATATAACTTACAGATATAGATTCTAAAGAAATACAAGTATAAGTGGATATATAGTAGAAAAGAAAAAAGATGGGGGGGGGGGGGTTCGTTACAATACGAATGGAACAACCGTCAAAAGTACCTAGCTGTGCTAACTTCTCATGGTATTGTTCCAGGTCATTTTCTTCCTACGAGAGTAACGAGATGTCTGGATCATGCCATGATTAAACTGAACAAGAGCAAATTATCTGCAAATATTGCTGTATTGAATATTACTATAACTGATTACTATTCAATATTTCTTTGTCTATCTAAAGTAAAGTTAAAAATGACGAGTAAAAAAACAAAAACAACTACGGATTTTGGTAAGGCTCTTGAAACTATAAAAACGAAATATTTAAATGAACTATTACTTTTAAATGATCTAGACATTGTATTAGAAATGTTGATTAATATAATATCATCTTTTCAAGAAACAACTATTACTAGAAGCACGCAAAATAACTAACGAACTGTAAAATCATGGATTACACCTGGCATTTTGAGGTGCATTAGAACTCGAAATAACCTGTAAAATCAGTTGAGAAATGAACCATACAATATTATCTTTAAAATAAGCTACAAAAGACACAGAAACTTTTGTACTAAATTAATTAAAAAAACTCAAACGTCCTTATGAAAGAAAACAATTATCCTCCTCAATTAAAAATAGTAAAGATCTTTAGTGCAATATTAACAATTTAGCAAGATTTAAGAAAACAAGTACAGACTGCACAAAACTTTTAGAAGTTCTTCCTTTCACGATGCAGTTAATTTGGCCAATGATTTTTTTTACTATTGGTAGAAATTTAGCAGAAAATATTTTCATCTAAATCACAACTATAATGATTTTTGGATAAGAATAAAAGTAACCTAACATCATTTGTATCATTAGAAAGAGATTTAAAAGAAGTACATGATACACTCATGAATCTTAAAACCAAAAGTGCACCGGGTTGGGATTGTATCCCAACGAGTGTTCTCATATTTGTTGGGATTGAGGTTACTCCTGTCATTGCCCATCTTGCAAACCTCTGTTTTAATCATGGTGTCTTACCAGAACTATTAAAGAAATCAAACTTAACACCAGTTTATAATCATCATCATCATCATCATCATTACAGCCTTTCATTAGTCCACTGCTGAAAATAGGCCTCCCCCAAGGAATGCCACAAAGCACGGTCCTAAGCCACCTGCATCCATCGACTACCTGCATGTTTTACCAGGTCGTAACTCCATCTCGTGGGGGGTCGCCCTACACTTCGCCTACCGGTACGAGGCTGCCACTCAAGAACCTTTCTTCCCCATCGGTTGTCGGTTCTTGGAGCTATATGGCCGGCCCACTGCCACTTCAGCTTACTAATCCGTTGCGCTACGTCGGTTACTCTGGTTCTACTGCGGATATCCTCATTTCTAAGTATAACACGCAGAGAAACCCCGAGCATAGCCCTCTCCATAGCTCGCTGAGCGACCTTGAGCTTCCTCATACGGCCAGCAGTGAAGAACCACGTCTCAGATCCGTAAGTCATCACTGGCAACACGCACTGGTTGTACAATTTCGTTTTAAGGTTTTGAGGTACGTCTGACGAGAAGATGTGTCGTATTGAATAAAACTATTTTTACGGATTTTATCGCGTTTAATTACCTTATTTTATATTCCCGATGTTTGTGATTGACGTCCTGATGTCAGTGTTAAACTGTACCTTCAGTTTTTTTAATTAATAATTTTGGTCCGATCTACGCAGAATGAACTAACTGTGTCTTGAAGTCTTGCAGTGGTATGCTTGGGTTTAGTTTTAATTTTATGAATTACAGGATCCCAAGCAGGTGGTAGTACCCAGCCTTCCTCTCTATTGAAATTTGGATGTATTTAATTTCAATAGCCTCACGTATCATCCTTGGCAGGAATCGATGTTCTTTCGCGAGAATTTGTGGTTTATCAAATCTAATGGCGGGGGCCGTCTAGAATATGATCACAAACTGCAGACTTCCCGGAACGTTGGTGCTTCACGTCAGTTATGTGTTCTTTTACGCGGGTTTTTATTGATCTTTTTGTTTGCCCTATATATGAGAGACCACACTCACAATTAAACTTGTACACTCCTGCATCTTGTAGAGGAATATTGCACTTGACGGATGGTAAGAACTGACTAATCTTTTTCGGCGGCTTGAAGAATGGTCTACTAGAAGCTCGTTTCAAGATGTATCCAATCTTGTCTGTGACACCTCTGACATACGGTAGCCACCCTAGTTGTAGAAGTACGGTACTAGCCTCCCTCTTTATTGAAATTAGGATGCTTTTTATTTTCAATAGACTCACGTATCATTCTTGGCAGAAAACGATGTTCTTTCGCGAGAATGTGTGTGGTCTATCAAATCTAATGTAATGGCGGGGGCCGTCTAGGATATGATCACAAACATGAACGTTACTGGAAGTCTGCACTTTTGTAGACTGATTTCTTTTTAAATTGAGATGAAGAATAGTGGGTTAAATATAAACTTTACTATCAGAGTTCGTATTCACGGAAAACTTAACGCCAGGTTATGTTTGATGAGTATTGAATTATATATTTTTAATCAACTTCCTTTCATGCAATATTAATAATTGAAGCTACTGTTCTCACCAAGTTTCAAAGCTATATCATTCAACCTCACTGCACGGTTTGAAATGAAAGTTTAATAATTAACTGCAAACCTGGCACTATTAGAACAAGGAAGGGAATAGCTACTGTTAGGTCAGACGGAAGATATTTTCTATTTGGAGCGTGCTCTCGTTTGTAGTGGGAAATTGAAGGATTAAAAGAATTAATATGTTCTACAATTTTAGTGTCGCCCAACTTTTTTGGATTAGGATTGGTTCCTCGCTTATCAACTGGAATGTTGTTTGTTATGGTGCGTAAGGCGTTTCTTACAGATTTATCATTTTTTCGACTGTAACCCAGTGTTTCTATAAAAAATACTTTGCAAACATTCACTTTTACCCCTGTTTCATTTGTCAGAAAATATAATATGCTTACGTTTCTTGGCAGTTTTCTGTTTTCTTTAACGGTTTTTCTCTTAGAATCTTCTTTGGATGTGTTATTTATTATGAAATACTGTTGCTCTTTCCAAGACATGTTTCTAAAGTGATGGTTTAGATTTTGTCGTGCTTCTTCTGTAAACTGGGTATGACATTTTTTTACATCCATCATTACACCCTGGCTTAAGTTTATATTTAGATTTCATATCTTTCAGTTTTTTAATTTGTTTTCTCTGCGCCGGTGATTCATCATACTTCTTACGTTTTCTGATAGTCCCCTTTTTTGTGAAATTTTGTGGCGTATCTTCGTCGCTTGAGACTTCAGGTGACTCAGGAACAGTGACCTTAATTGACGGTGATTGGGGGATGGTATTTGTAGAAGAATCTGAATCTTCTGAACATTTTGACGGATCTAAACTTGAGGGTAAATAATTTTTATCAAAAACTGAATCATCTGAATCAAAATCCAGGATGCTGTCTAAAATGTTATGAAGATCCGCATCATTCAAAGAGTTATTTTCGTTCGTAGTAGATAAAGGCAGCTCATAATAATTAGTATTCAGGTTTGACTCCTGGGAAGAACTGGTTGATCGCACCATCGAAATTATTTTTGAGCATCGATTATGTCGCATTTTGTCACACTGAAACAAATAAAAAAAAAAAGCTCAATTTATTTCAGACTGCGTCCATACAAGTAATATTGACATTATAATAAATTTAATTTCATCTAATTTAATTTTATATAATTCTATCTAATATTTTTAATTTAATTTAATCTTATTCAATTTAAATCAATTCAATATAACTTAATTCGATTTTTTAATATATTAATTACTTGAATAAAATTAATCTATAGTTTAATTCATGTATCTGCCACCCTCTGGGGCACCGGGCACATGCATTTGTAACCAGTGCCACAGAAGGGGGCTGTCAGGCTTATCGCTGAGCACGTTCAGGATGGTGTTGGCGCTCCCCCGCGTACGGAGCATCAGTGAGGCGATGCGGCGTCGCAGCACGGCGTGGAAGCCGTCAGTGTGCGCGTGCGCAAACATCGCAGACGCACTACAGCAGCGCGGGAGCGCCACCAGCACCCTGAATGCGTTATTATATTGTACTCGGAGAGCGTTAATGGCCCGCTGCGTGTAGTTGACCCACAGATTGCAAGTGTATAGAGTTTAATAAACAAAACACTATATAATATATAAGTTGATGAAGGTGTTCGTGTAATAATTGGAAAATTTCTAAGTTACTGAACGTGTTCTTGTAATGTTCCCTTATATTGGGGCGTTGTCGGAGACACATACCCAAGGCTGTACATATATATGGGTGGTCGGCTGACCGACTGCTAGTACTAAGGTTGCACAATGACTAGTCCTATATTAGGGACTTAACATAGTAAGGTCTGACGAACCAAAGCATTAATATAGAAGGTCTCTATGATGCATAAGCATTATGATAGCAGAGTTATGACTTGAAGTCCCATATGAATAAGACATACAGTAGTATGGTCTATGAAATAAAGCAAATATGTGGAAGGTCTCAAATATGTAAAAGCATTATATTGAAAGAAATGGGACTTGAAAAGGATTATTATAGTGGCGTGTAGGTTGCTTCGCAGCCTGTGAGACCGAGGTAAACTTGGACTCACTAACCGATGTGTCCTAGACATATCATCTTAGTGCCGGTGGTAAGCGGGTTTGTTGTAGCAATACGACTTGCCCGTGGACATCGCACACCCCTACCGGTTGTGGGCGGCGTCTTAGTGCATAGCGTTATGATACGTCGGCTATCTTTCGGATTAGGGTGAGTGTGTTTGGTAGTACTTTTAAGTGCAGCAAGCATACTCAACTTCATGTCTTAGTGCAATAGCGCTATGATACGTGGATTTTTGGCTACTGACGTCTTAGTACGGTACTACTATGATACGTTGGTGGTATTTTTAGTTAACAACATTATCAAATTTTGTTACTAAAGTCGATAAGGATCATGTGGGTGTGTTGTGAGGGGGCCCCATCCGTATGATAGTTGCATTGATGCTTACTGCTACTTGCAGTATTGTGTCTTGTGATGGATCTGCGGGTGTGCTGCACCTGATTCGATGCATCTTGTGGTTCTGGTCGATGGAGGTATGCGGGTGGTGATGTCTGCTGGGACTGTATGGGGGACCTTGGGATGGTGTAAGCCCGACGATAGTCGTATTGATGCTTGTTGCATTCTGTAGCATTACGTCTCTACGATGGTTGTTCGGCGGGTCGCTATTCTCAATGGCGCTCTCTGCGTCTTGGTTTGACTCACAACCTAAGTAGCTTTGCCCAAGTCGGGTCCCTTCATTGCGGGGCTGCAGACTGTCTGCCCTCCATGATGTTTTATATAACAACTTAATAATATATCTCTATAAAGTTCCCACCTTTGAGAGATTGAAGGCAACTTGTTGGTGGGTGAGACAAACATTATCGAAAAATGCATATACTCAACGTCAGTGACACAAACCCTTTCTGATGGCGAATTATTAATATTATCTTATAACTGCCTATTGGCTATATCTGCCTTTGTATTGGTTGGTGGAGCATATGTGTTGACCTCATGCGGGTAGTAGCTGGAGGGAGAATCTGAGGAGGCTCTCAAGGCTGCGGCCGAAAGCCGCGCAACGTGAGACCCCATTCCCTTGAGGTGAGCGGTAGACTCATGACACGCTCTGCGGCCAATTGGCCGTGCTGACCATGCAATTGGTGGTGATGTCTTACATTTACATCACGTCTGCAGGAAGGGCGGTCTGGCAGGTGGTGGCGCTCACGGAAGGCTTTTTATGGTCAGTGTGCCGATTGTTGCCTAACCCGTGTGACGTACATTTCACTGTGGCTGGATTTGATCGTATTCTGTATGGCGTTTACACGCATTGACATGCGCGACTTCGGTCGATGTTTGTGCTTACGCACTATCAAGGGGCCAAGTCCTCTTTTACTGGTTCGCCAGTTATTTTGCTGTGGACTACGGTCCAGTTCCCAACTTTGCGTACCCTTCGGGGGGAGCGCATTAAAATGGTTGGCGCTCACCGTGCGCGGCGTGTGTGGGGCCGTGTACCTCCTCCACTTTTTTTTAAAATGTGGGAGAGCGAAGCCCTTGTAACTGTTATTTGATATAAATATTGTGAGCCTTTTCCAAGCGGGAAGGGATTAATTAATAAGGAATTGACTGTTGTGAACCAGATACAAGTGGAATAGGGACAATTTATTGTTCTTAACCTTTTTGAGCTCTTCTACGTGAATTCGTGAACGGGGTTCTTTAGCTTATAAGACTCTACTAACAGCTTTCGATTGCTCTCGTGAATATTCATTCTTCCAAGATACACCTAAAAGAAATAAGTTACTATACAAACACAACGTAAAAAAGGGTCCTAACTAAGACGATCACGCCATAAATTTATTAAACGGCCTATATTTAAACCTTTAGAAAGATCAAGTTATACTGGTCACGTAAATTAGATATATTTATATAACTTACAGATATAGATTCTAAAGAAATACAAGTATAAGTGGATATATAGTAGAAAAGAAAAAAGATGGGGGGGGGGTTCGTTACAATACGAATGGAACAACCGTCAAAAGTACCTAGCTGTGCTAACTTCTCATGGTATTGTTCCAGGTCATTTTCTTCCTACGAGAGTAACGAGATGTCTGGATCATGCCATGATTAAACTGAACAAGAGCAAATTATCTGCAAATATTGCTGTATTGAATATTACTATAACTGATTACTATTCAATATTTCTTTGTCTATCTAATGTAAAGTTAAAAATGACGAGTAAAAAAACAAAAACAACTACGGATTTTGGTAAGGCTCTTGAAACTATAAAAACGAAATATTTAAATGAACTATTACTTTTAAATGATCTAGACATTGTATTAGAAATGTTGATTAATATAATATCAGTCTTTTCAAGAAACAACTATTACTAGAAGCACGCAAAATAACTAACGAACTGTAAAATCATGGATTACACCTGGCATTTTGAAGTGCATTAGAACTCGAAATAACCTGTAAAATCAGTTGAGAAATGAACCATACAATATTATCTTTAAAATAAGCTACAAAAGACACAGAAACTTTTGTACTAAATTAATTAAAAAAACTCAAACGTCCTTATGAAAGAAAACAATTATCCTCCTCAATTAAAAATAGTAAAGATATTTAGTGCAATATTAACAATTTAGCAAGATTTAAGAAAACAAGTACAGACTGCACAAAACTTTTAGAAGTTCTTCCTTTCACGATGCAGTTAATTTGGCCAATGATTTTTTTTACTATTGGTAGAAATTTAGCAGAAAATATTTTCATCTAAATCACAACTATAATGATTTTTGGATAAGAATAAAAGTAACCTAACATCATTTGTATCATTAGAAAGAGATTTAAAAGAAGTACATGATACACTCATGAATCTTAAAACCAAAAGTGCACCGGGTTGGGATTGTATCCCAACGAGTGTTCTCATATTTGTTGGGATTGAGGTTACTCCTGTCATTGCCCATCTTGCAAACCTCTGTTTCAATCATGGTGTCTTACCAGAACTATTAAAGAAATCAAACTTAACACCAGTTTATAATCATCATCATCATCATCATCATTACAGCCTTTCATTAGTCCACTGCTGAAAATAGGCCTCCCCCAAGGAATGCCACAAAGCACGGTCCTAAGCCACCTGCATCCATCGACTACCTGCATGTTTTACCAGGTCGTAACTCCATCTCGTGGGGAGTCGCCCTACACTTCGCCTACCGGTACGAGGCTGCCACTCAAGAACCTTTCTTCTCCATCGGTTGTCGGTTCTTGGAGCTATATGGCCGGCCCACTGCCACTTCAGCTTACTAATCCGTTGCGCTACGTCGGTTACTCTGGTTCTACTGCGGATATCCTCATTTCTAAGTATAACACGCAGAGAAACCCCGAGCATAGCCCTCTCCATAGCTCGCTGAGCGACCTTGAGCTTCCTCATACGGCCAGCAGTGAAGAACCACGTCTCAGATCCGTAAGTCATCACTGGCAACACGCACTGGTTGTACAATTTCGTTTTAAGGTTTTGAGGTACGTCTGACGAGAAGATGTGTCGTATTGAATAAAACTATTTTTACGGATTTTATCGCGTTTAATTACCTTATTTTATATTCCCGATGTTTGTGATTGACGTCCTGATGTCAGTGTTAAACTGTACCTTCAGTTTTTTTAATTAATAATTTTGGTCCGATCTACGCAGAATGAACTAACTGTGTCTTGAAGTCTTGCAGTGGGTATGCTTGGGTTTAGTTTTAATTTTATGAATTACAGGATCCCAAGCAGGTCGTAGTACCCAGCCTTCCTCTCTATTGAAATTTGGATGTATTTAATTTCAATAGCCTCACGTATCATCCTTGGCAGGAATCGATGTTCTTTCGCGAGAATTTGTGGTTTATCAAATCTAATGGCGGGGGCCGTCTAGAATATGATCACAAACTGCAGACTTCCCGGAACGTTGGTGCTTCACGTCAGTTATGTGTTCTTTTACGCGGGTTTTTATTGATCTTTTTGTTTGCCCTATATATGAGAGACCACACTCACAATTAAACTTGTACACTCCTGCATCTTGTAGAGGAATATTGCACTTGACGGATGGTAAGAACTGACTAATCTTTTTCGGCGGCTTGAAGAATGGTCTACTAGAAGCTCGTTTCAAGATGTATCCAATCTTGTCTGTGACACCTCTGACATACGGTAGCCACCCTTAGTTGTAGAAGTACGGTACTAGCCTCCCTCTTTATTGAAATTAGGATGCTTTTTATTTTCAATAGACTCACGTATCATTCTTGCCAGAAAACGATGTTCTTTCGCGAGAATGTGTGTGGTCTATCAAATCTAATGTAATGGCGGGGGCCGTCTAGGATATGATCACAAACATGAACGTTACTGGAAGTCTGCACTTTTGTAGACTGATTTCTTTTTAAATTGAGATGAAGAATAGTGGGTTAAATATAAACTTTACTATCAGAGTTCGTATTCACGGAAAACTTAACGCCAGGTTATGTTTGATGAGTATTGAGTTATATATTTTTAATCAACTTCC
The DNA here is from genome assembly GCA_963668995.1 of Parnassius mnemosyne. Lineage (NCBI taxonomy): Eukaryota > Metazoa > Arthropoda > Insecta > Lepidoptera > Papilionidae > Parnassius > Parnassius mnemosyne. The sequence continues at coordinate 35,230,121 of CAVLGL010000079.1, read as the reverse complement.
TTTCATGCAATATTAATAATTGAAGCTACTGTTCTCACCAAGTTTCAAAGCTATATCATTCAACCTCACTGCACGGTTTGAAATGAAAGTTTAATAATTAACTGCAAACCTGGCACTATTAGAACAAGGAAGGGAATAGCTACTGTTAGGTCAGACGGAAGATATTTTCTATTTGGAGCGTGCTCTCGTTTGTAGTGGGAAATTGAAGGATTAAAAGAATTAATATGTTCTACAATTTTAGTGTCGCCCAACTTTTTTGGATTAGGATTGGTTCCTCGCTTATCAACTGGAATGTTGTTTGTTATGGTGCGTAAGGCGTTTCTTACAGATTTATCATTTTTTCGACTGTAACCCAGTGTTTCTATAAAAAATACTTTGCAAAAATTCACTTTTACCCCTGTTTCATTTGTCAGAAAATATAATATGCTTACGTTTCTTGGCAGTTTTCTGTTTTCTTTAACGGTTTTTCTCTTAGAATCTTCTTTGGATGTGTTATTTATTATGAAATACTGTTGCTCTTTCCAAGACATGTTTCTAAAGTGATGGTTTAGATTTTGTCGTGCTTCTTCTGTAAACTGGGTATGACATTTTTTTTACATCCATCATTACACCCTGGCTTAAGTTTATATTTAGATTTCATATCTTTCAGTTTTTTAATTTGTTTTCTCTGCGCCGGTGATTCATCATACTTCTTACGTTTTCTGATAGTCCCCTTTTTTGTGAAATTTTGTGGCGTATCTTCGTCGCTTGAGACTTCAGGTGACTCAGGAACAGTGACCTTAATTGACGGTGATTGGGGGATGGTATTTGTAGAAGAATCTGAATCTTCTGAACATTTTGACGGATCTAAACTTGAGGGTAAATAATTTTTATCAAAAACTGAATCATCTGAATCAAAATCCAGGATGCTGTCTAAAATGTTATGAAGATCCGCATCATTCAAAGAGTTATTTTCGTTCGTAGTAGATAAAGGCAGCTCATAATAATTAGTATTCAGGTTTGACTCCTGGGAAGAACTGGTTGATCGCACCATCGAAATTATTTTTGAGCATCGATTATGTCGCATTTTGTCACACTGAAACAAATAAAAAAAAAAAGCTCAATTTATTTCAGACTGCGTCCATACAAGTAATATTGACATTATAATAAATTTAATTTCATCTAATTTAATTTTATATAATTCTATCTAATATTTTTAATTTAATTTAATCTTATTCAATTTAAATCAATTCAATATAACTTAATTCGATTTTTTAATATATTAATTACTTGAATAAAATTAATCTATAGTTTAATTCATGTATCTGCCACCCTCTGGGGCACCGGGCACATGCATTTGTAACCAGTGCCACAGAAGGGGGCTGTCAGGCTTATCGCTGAGCACGTTCAGGATGGTGTTGGCGCTCCCCCGCGTACGGAGCATCAGTGAGGCGATGCGGCGTCGCAGCACGGCGTGGAAGCCGTCAGTGTGCGCGTGCGCAAACATCGCAGACGCACTACAGCAGCGCGGGAGCGCCACCAGCACCCTGAATGCGTTATTATATTGTACTCGGAGAGCGTTAATGGCCCGCTGCGTGTAGTTGACCCACAGATTGCAAGTGTATAGAGTTTAATAAACAAAACACTATATAATATATATGTTGATGAAGGTGTTCGTGTAATAATTGGAAAATTTCTAAGTTACTGAACGTGTTCTTGTAATGTTCCCTTATATTGGGGCGTTGTCGGAGACACATACCCAAGGCTGTACATATATATGGGTGGTCGGCTGACCGACTGCTAGTACTAAGGTTGCACAATGACTAGTCCTATATTAGGGACTTAACATAGTAAGGTCTGACGAACCAAAGCATTAATATAGAAGGTCTCTATGATACATAAGCATTATGATAGCAGAGTTATGACTTGAAGTCCCATATGAATAAGACATACAGTAGTATGGTCTATGAAATAAAGCAAATATGTGGAAGGTCTCAAATATGTAAAAGCATTATATTGAAAGAAATGGGACTTGAAAAGGATTATTATAGTGGCGTGTAGGTTGCTTCGCAGCCTGTGAGACCGAGGTAAACTTGGACTCACTAACCGATGTGTCCTAGACATATCATCTTAGTGCCGGTGGTAAGCGGGTTTGTTGTAGCAATACGACTTGCCCGTGGACATCGCACACCCCTACCGGTTGTGGGCGGCGTCTTAGCGCATAGCGTTATGATACGTCGGCTATCTTTCGGATTAGGGTGAGTGTGTTTGGTAGTACTTTTAAGTGCAGCAAGCATACTCAACTTCATGTCTTAGTGCAATAGCGCTATGATACGTGGAGTTTTGGCTACTGACGTCTTAGTACGGTACTACTATGATACGTTGGTGGTATTTTTAGTTAACAACATTATCAAATTTTGTTACCAAAGTCGATAAGGATCATGTGGGTGTGTTGTGAGGGGGCCCCATCCGTATGATAGTTGCATTGATGCTTACTGCTACTTGCAGTATTGTGTCTTGTGATGGATCTGCGGATGTGCTGCACCTGATTCGATGCATCTTGTGGTTCTGGTCGATGGAGGTATGCGGGTGGTGATGTCTGCTGGGACTGTATGGGGGACCTTGGGATGGTGTAAGCCCGACGATAGTCGTATTGATGCTTGTTGCATTCTGTAGCATTACGTCTCTACGATGGTTGTTCGGCGGGTCGCTATTCTCAATGGCGCTCTCTGCGTCTTGGTTTGACTCACAACCTAAGTAGCTTTGCCCAAGTCGGGTCCCTTCATTGCGGGGCTGCAGACTGTCTGCCCTCCATGATGTTTTATATAACAACTTAATAATATATCTCTATAAAGTTCCCACCTTTGAGAGATTGAAGGCAACTTGTTGGTGGGTGAGACAAACATTATCGAAAAATGCATATACTCAACGTCAGTGACACAAACCCTTTCTGATGGCGAATTATTAATATTATCTTATAACTGCCTATTGGCTATATCTGCCTTTGTATTGGTTGGTGGAGCATATGTGTTGACATCATGCGGGTGGTAGCTGGAGGGAGAATCTGAGGAGGCTCTCAAGGCTGCGGCCGAAAGCCGCGCAACGTGAGACCCCATTCCCTTGAGGTGAGCGGTAGACTCATGACACGCTCTGCGGCCAATTGGCCGTGCTGACCATGCAATTGGTGGTGATGTCTTACATTTACATCACGTCTGCAGGAAGGGCGGTCTGGCAGGTGGTGGCGCTCACGGAAGGCTTTTTATGGTCAGTGTGCCGATTGTTGCCTAACCCGTGTGACGTACATTTCACTGTGGCTGGATTTGATCGTATTCTGTATGGCGTTTACACGCATTGACATGCGCGACTTCGGTCGATGTTTGTGCTTACGCACTATCAAGGGGCCAAGTCCTCTTTTACTGGTTCGCCAGTTATTTTGCTGTGGACTACGGTCCAGTTCCCAACTTTGCGTACCCTTCGGGGGGAGCGCATTAAAATGGTTGGCGCTCACCGTGCGCGGCGTGTGTGGGGCCGTGTACCTCCTCCACTTTTTTTTAAAATGTGGGAGAGCGAAGCCCTTGTAACTGTTATTTGATATAGATATTGTGAGCCTTTTCCAAGCGGGAAGGGATTAATTAATAAGGAATTGACTGTTGTGAACCAGATACAAGTGGAATAGGGACAATTTATTGTTCTTAACCTTTTTGAGCTCTTCTACGTGAATTCGTGAACGGGGTTCTTTAGCTTATAAGACTCTACTAACAGCTTTCGATTGCTCTCGTGAATATTCATTCTTCCAAGATACACCTAAAAGAACTAAGTTACTATACAAACACAACGTAAAAAAGTGTCCTAATTAAGACGATCACGCCATAAATTTATTAAACGGCCTATATTTAAACCTTTAGAAAGATCAAGTTATACTGGTCACGTAAATTAGATATATTTATATAACTTACAGATATAGATTCTAAAGAAATACAAGTATAAGTGGATATATAGTAGAAAAGAAAAAAGATGGGGAGGGGGTTCGTTACAATACGAATGGAACAACCGTCAAAAGTACCTAGCTGTGCTAACTTCTCATGGTATTGTTCCAGGTCATTTTCTTCCTACGAGAGTAACGAGATGTCTGGATCATGCCATGATTAAACTGAACAAGAGCAAATTATCTGCAAATATTGCTGTATTGAATATTACTATAACTGATTACTATTCAATATTTCTTTGTCTATCTAAAGTAAAGTTAAAAATGACGAGTAAAAAAACAAAAACAACTACGGATTTTGGTAAGGCTCTTGAAACTATAAAAACGAAATATTTAAATGAACTATTACTTTTAAATGATCTAGACATTGTATTAGAAATGTTGATTAATATAATATCAGTCTTTTCAAGAAACAACTATTACTAGAAGCATGCAAAATAACTAACGAACTGTAAAATCATGGATTACACCTGGCATTTTGAGGTGCATTAGAACTCGAAATAACCTGTAAAATCAGTTGAGAAATGAACCATACAATATTATCTTTAAAATAAGCTACAAAAGACACAGAAACTTTTGTACTAAATTAATTAAAAAAAACTCAAACGTCCTTATGAAAGAAAACAATTATCCTCCTCAATTAAAAATAGTAAAGATCTTTAGTGCAATATTAACAATTTAGCAAGATTTAAGAAAACAAGTACAGACTGCACAAAACTTTTAGAAGTTCTTCCTTTCACGATGCAGTTAATTTGGCCAATGATTTTTTTTACTATTGGTAGAAATTTAGAAGAAAATATTTTCATCTAAATCACAACTATAATGATTTTTGGATAAGAATAAAAGTAACCTAACATCATTTGTATCATTAGAAAGAAATTTAAAAGAAGTACATGATACACTCATGAATCTTAAAACCAAAAGTGCACCGGGTTGGGATTGTATCCCAACGAGTGTTCTCATATTTGTTGGGATTGAGGTTACTCCTGTCATTGCCCATCTTGCAAACCTCTGTTTTAATCATGGTGTCTTACCAGAACTATTAAAGAAATCAAACTTAACACCAGTTTATAATCATCATCATCATCATCATCATTACAGCCTTTCATTAGTCCACTGCTGAAAATAGGCCGCCCCCAAGGAATGCCACAAAGCACGGTCCTAAGCCACCTGCATCCATCGACTACCTGGATGTTTTACCAGGTCGTAACTCCATCTCGTGGGGAGTCGCCCTACACTTCGCCTACCGGTACGAGGCTGCCACTCAAGAACCTTTCTTCTCCATCGGTTGTCGGTTCTTGGAGCTATATGGCCGGCCCACTGCCACTTCAGCTTACTAATCCGTTGCGCTACGTCGGTTACTCTGGTTCTACTGCGGATATCCTCATTTCTAAGTTTAACACGCAGAGAAACCCCGAGCATAGCCCTCTCCATAGCTCGCTGAGCGACCTTGAGCTTCCTCATACGGCCAGCAGTGAAGAACCACGTCTCAGATCCGTAAGTCATCACTGGCAACACGCACTGGTTGTACAATTTCGTTTTAAGGTTTTGAGGTACGTCTGACGAGAAGATGTGTCGTATTGAATAAAACTATTTTTACGGATTTTATCGCGTTTAATTACCTTATTTTATATTCCCGATGTTTGTGATTGACGTCCTGATGTCAGTGTTAAACTGTACCTTTAGTTTTTTTAATTAATAATTTTGGTCCGATCTACGCAGAATGAACTAACTGTGTCTTGAAGTCTTGCAGTGGTATGCTTGGGTTTAGTTTTAATTTTATGAATTACAGGATCCCAAGCAGGTGGTAGTACCCAGCCTTCCTCTCTATTGAAATTTGGATGTATTTAATTTCAATAGCCTCACGTATCATCCTTGGCAGGAATCGATGTTCTTTCGCGAGAATTTGTGGTTTATCAAATCTAATGGCGGGGGCCGTCTAGAATATGATCACAAACTGCAGACTTCCCGGAACGTTGGTGCTTCACGTCAGTTATGTGTTCTTTTACGCAGGTTTTTATTGATCTTTTTGTTTGCCCTATATATGAGAGACCACACTCACAATTAAACTTGTACACTCCTGCATCTTGTAGAGGAATATTGCACTTGACGGATGGTAAGAACTGACTAATCTTTTTCGGCGGCTTGAAGAATGGTCTACTAGAAGCTCGTTTCAAGATGTATCCAATCTTGTCTGTGACACCTCTGACATACGGTAGCCACCTTAGTTGTAGAAGTACGGTACTAGCCTCCCTCTTTATTGAAATTAGGATGCTTTTTATTTTCAATAGACTCACGTATCATTCTTGGCAGAAAACGATGTTCTTTCGCGAGAATGTGTGTGGTCTATCAAATCTAATGTAATGGCGGGGGCCGTCTAGGATATGATTACAAACATGAACGTTACTGGAAGTCTGCACTTTTTTAGACTGATTTCTTTTTAAATTGAGATGAAGAATAGTGGGTTAAATATAAACTTTACTATCAGAGTTCGTATTCACGGAAAACTTAACGCCAGGTTATGTTTGATGAGTATTGAGTTATATATTTTTAATCAACTTCCTTTCATGCAATATTAATAATTGAAGCTACTGTTCTCACCAAGTTTCAAAGCTATATCATTCAACCTCACTGCACGGTTTGAAATGAAAGTTTAATAATTAACTGCAAACCTGGCACTATTAGAACAAGGAAGGGAATAGCTACTGTTAGGTCAGACGGAAGATATTTTCTATTTGGAGCGTGCTCTCGTTTGTAGTGGGAAATTGAAGGATTAAAAGAATTAATATGTTCTACAATTTTAGTGTCGCCCAACTTTTTTGGATTAGGATTGGTTCCTCGCTTATCAACTGGAATGTTGTTTGTTATGGTGCGTAAGGCTTTTCTTACAGATTTATCATTTTTTCGACTGTAACCCAGTGTTTCTATAAAAAATACTTTGCAAACATTCACTTTTACCCCTGTTTCATTTGTCAGAAAATATAATATGCTTACGTTTCTTGGCAGTTTTCTGTTTTCTTTAACGGTTTTTCTCTTAGAATCTTCTTTGGATGTGTTATTTATTATGAAATACTGTTGCTCTTTCCAAGACATGTTTCTAAAGTGATGGTTTAGATTTTGTCGTGCTTCTTCTGTAAACTGGGTATGACATTTTTTTTACATCCATCATTACACCCTGGCTTAAGTTTATATTTAGATTTCATATCTTTCAGTTTTTTAATTTGTTTTCTCTGCGCCGGTGATTCATCATACTTCTTACGTTTTCTGATAGTCCCCTTTTTTGTGAAATTTTGTGGCGTATCTTCGTCGCTTGAGACTTCAGGTGACTCAGGAACAGTGACCTTAATTGACGGTGATTGGGGGATGGTATTTGTAGAAGAATCTGAATCTTCTGAACATTTTGACGGATCTAAACTTGAGGGTAAATAATTTTTATCAAAAACTGAATCATCTGAATCAAAATCTAGGATGCTGTCTGAAATGTTATGAAGATCCGCATCATTCAAAGAGTTATTTTCGTTCGTAGTAGATAAAGGCAGCTCATAATAATTAGTATTCAGGTTTGACTCCTGGGAAGAACTGGTTGATCGCACCATCGAAATTATTTTTGAGCATCGATTATGTCGCATTTTGTCACACTGAAACAAATAAAAAAAATAAAAAAAAGATCAATTTATTTCAGACTGCGTCCATACAAGTAATATTGACATTATAATAAATTTAATTTCATCTAATTTAATTTTATATAATTCTATCTAATATTTTTAATTTAATTTAATCTTATTCAATTTAAATCAAATCAATATAACTTAATTCGATTTTTTAATATATTAATTACTTGAATAAAATTAATCTATAGTTTAATTCATGTATCTGCCACCCTCTGGGGCACCGGGCACATGCATTTGTAACCAGTGCCACAGAAGGGGGCTGTCAGGCTTATCGCTGAGCACGTTCAGGATGGTGTTGGCGCTCCCCCGCGTACGGAGCATCAGTGAGGCGATGCGGCGTCGCAGCACGGCGTGGAAGCCGTCAGTGTGCGCGTGCGCAAACATCGCAGACGCACTACAGCAGCGCGGGAGCGCCACCAGCACCCTGAATGCGTTATTATATTGTACTCGGAGAGCGTTAATGGCCCGCTGCGTGTAGTTGACCCACAGATTGCAAGTGTATAGAGTTTAATAAACAAAACACTATATAATATATATGTTGATGAAGGTGTTCGTGTAATAATTGGAAAATTTCTAAGTTACTGAACGTGTTCTTGTAATGTTCCCTTATATTGGGGCGTTGTCGGAGACACATACCCAAGGTTGTACATATATATGGGTGGTCGGCTGACCGACTGCTAGTACTAAGGTTGCACAATGACTAGTCCTATATTAGGGACTTAACATAGTAAGGTCTGACGAACCAAAGCATTAATATAGAAGGTCTCTATGATGCATAAGCATTATGATAGCAGAGTTATGACTTGAAGTCCCATATGAATAAGACATACAGTAGTATGGTCTATGAAATAAAGCAAATATGTGGAAGGTCTCAAATATGTAAAAGCATTATATTGAAAGAAATGGGACTTGAAAAGGATTATTATAGTGGCGTGTAGGTTGCTTCGCAGCCTGTGAGACCGAGGTAAACTTGGACTCACTAACCGATGTGTCCTAGACATATCATCTTAGTGCCGGTGGTAAGCGGGTTTGTTGTAGCAATACGACTTGCCCGTGGACATCGCACACCCCTACCGGTTGTGGGCGGCGTCTTAGTGCATAGCGTTATGATACGTCGGCTATCTTTCGGATTAGGGTGAGTGTGTTTGGTAGTACTTTTAAGTGCAGCAAGCATACTCAACTTCATGTCTTAGTGCAATAGCGCTATGATACGTGGAGTTTTGGCTACTGACGTCTTAGTACGGTACTACTATGATACGTTGGTGGTATTTTTAGTTAACAACATTATCAAATTTTGTTACCAAAGTCGATAAGGATCATGTGGGTGTGTTGTGAGGGGGCCCCATCCGTATGATAGTTGCATTGATGCTTACTGCTACTTGCAGTATTGTGTCTTGTGATGGATCTGCGGGTGTGCTGCACCTGATTCGATGCATCTTGTGGTTCTGGTCGATGGAGGTATATGCGGGTGGTGATGTCTGCTGGGACTGTATGGGGGACCTTGGGATGGTGTAAACCCGACGATAGTCGTTTTGATGCTTGTTGCATTCTGTAGCATTACGTCTCTACGATGGTTGTTCGGCGGGTCGCTATTCTCAATGGCGCTCTCTGCGTCTTGGTTTGACTCACAACCTAAGTAGCTTTGCCCAAGTCGGGTCCCTTCATTGCGGGGCTGCAGACTGTCTGCCCTCCATGATGTTTTATATAACAACTTAATAATATATCTCTATATAGTTCCCACCTTTGAGAGATTTAAGGCAACTTGTTGGTGGGTGAGACAAACATTATCGAAAAATGCATATACTCAACGTCAGTGACACAAACCCTTTCTGATGGCGAATTATTAATATTATCTTATAACTGCCTATTGGCTATATCTGCCATTGTATTGGTTGGTGGAGCATATGTGTTGACCTCATGCGGGTGGTAGCTGGAGGGAGAATCTGAGGAGGCTCTCAAGGCTGCGGCCGAAAGCCGCGCAACTTGGGACCCCATTCCCTTGAGGTGAGCGGTAGACTCATGACACGCTCTGCGGCCAATTGGCCGTGCTGACCATGCAATTGGTGGTGATGTCTTACATTTACATCACGTCTGCAGGAACGGCGGTCTGGCAGGTGGTGGCGCTCACGGAAGGCTTTTTATGGTCAGTGTGCCGATTGTTGCCTAACCCGTGTGACGTACATTTCACTGTGGCTGGATTTGATCGTATTCTGTATGGCGTTTACACGCATTGACATGCGCGACTTCGGTCGATGTTTGTGCTTACGCACTATCAAGGGGCCAAGTCCTCTTTTACTGGTTCGCCAGTTATTTTGCTGTGGACTACGGTCCAGTTCCCAACTTTGCGTACCCTTCGGGGGGAGCGCATTAAAATGGTTGGCGCTCACCGTGCGCGGCGTGTGTGGGGCCGTGTACCTCCTCCACTTTTTTTTTAAATGTGGGAGAGCGAAGCCCTTGTAACTGTTATTTGATATAAATATTGTGAGCCTTTTCCAAGCGGGAAGGGATTAATTAATAAGGAATTGACTGTTGTGAACCAGATACAAATGGAATAGGGACAATTTATTGTTCTTAAACTTTTTGAGCTCTTCTACGTGAATTCGTGAACGGGGTTCTTTAGCTTATAAGACTCTACTAACAGCTTTCGATTGCTCTCGTGAATATTCATTCTTCCAAGATACACCTAAAGAAATAAGTTACTATACAAACACAACGTAAAAAAGGGTCCTAACTAAGACGATCACGCCATAAATTTATTAAACGGCCTATATTTAAACCTTTAGAAAGTTCAAGTTATACTGGTCACGTAAATTAGATATATTTATATAACTTACAGATATAGATTTTAAAGAAATACAAGTATAAGTGGATATATAGTAGAAAAGAAAAAAGATGGGGGGGGGGTTCGTTACAATACGAATGGAACAACCGTCAAAAGTACCTAGCTGTGCTAACTTCTCATGGTATTGTTCCAGGTCATTTTCTTCCTACGAGAGTAACGAGATGTCTGGATCATGCCATGATTAAACTGAACAAGAGCAAATTATCTGCAAATATTGCTGTATTGAATATTACTATAACTGATTACTATTCAATATTTCTTTGTCTATCTAAAGTAAAGTTAAAAATGACGAGTAAAAAAACAAAAACAACTACGGAATTTGGTAAGGCTCTTGAAACTATAAAAACGAAATATTTAAATGAACTATTACTTTTAAATGATCTAGACATTGTATTAGAAATGTTGATTAATATAATATCAGTCTTTTCAAGAAACAACTATTACTAGAAGCACGCAAAATAACTAACGAACTGTAAAATCATGGATTACACCTGGCATTTTGAGGTGCATTAGAACTCGAAATAACCTGTAAAATCAGTTGAGAAATGAACCATACAATATTATCTTTAAAATAAGCTACAAAAGACACAGAAACTTTTGTACTAAATTAATTAAAAAAACTCAAACGTCCTTATGAAAGAAAACAATTATCCTCCTCAATTAAAAATAGTAAAGATCTTTAGTGCAATATTAACAATTTAGCAAGATTTAAGAAAACAAGTACAGACTGCACAAAACTTTTAGAAGTTCTTCCTTTCACGATGCAGTTAATTTGGCCAATGATTTTTTTTACTATTGGTAGAAATTTAGCAGAAAATATTTTCATCTAAATCACAACTATAATGATTTTTGGATAAGAATAAAAGTAACCTAACATCATTTGTATCATTAGAAAGAGATTTAAAAGAAGTACATGATACACTCATGAATCTTAAAACCAAAAGTGCACCGGGTTGGGATTGTATCCCAACGAGTGTTCTCATATTTGTTGGGATTGAGGTTACTCCTGTCATTGCCCATCTTGCAAACCTCTGTTTTAATCATGGTGTCTTACCAGAACTATTAAAGAAATCAAACTTAACACCAGTTTATAATCATCATCATCATCATTACAGCCTTTCATTAGTCCACTGCTGAAAATAGGCCTCCCCCAAGGAATGCCACAAAGCACGGTCCTAAGCCACCTGCATCCATCGACTACCTGCATGTTTTACCAGGTCGTAACTCCATCTCGTGTGGAGTCGCCCTACACTTCGCCTACCGGTACGAGGCTGCCACTCAAGAACCTTTCTTCTCCATCGGTTGTCGGTTCTTGGAGCTATATGGCCGGCCCACTGCCACTTCAGCTTACTAATCCGTTGCGCTACGTCGGTTACTCTGGTTCTACTGCGGATATCCTCATTTCTAAGTATAACACGCAGAGAAACCCCGAGCATAGCCCTCTCCATAGCTCGCTGAGCGACCTTGAGCTTCCTCATACGGCCAGCAGTGAAGAACCACGTCTCAGATCCGTAAGTCATCACTGGCAACACGCACTGGTTGTACAATTTCGTTTTAAGGTTTTGAGGTACGTCTGACGAGAAGATGTGTCGTATTGAATAAAACTATTTTTACGGATTTTATCGCGTTTAATTACCTTATTTTATATTCCCGATATTTGTGATTGACGTCCTGATGTCAGTGTTAAACTGTACCTTCAGTTTTTTTAATTAATAATTTTGGTCCGATCTACGCAGAATGAACTAACTGTGTCTTGAAGTCTTGCAGTGGTATGCTTGGGTTTAGTTTTAATTTTATGAATTACAGGATCCCAAGCAGGTGGTAGTACCCAGCCTTCCTCTCTATTGAAATTTGGATGTATTTAATTTCAATAGCCTCACGTATCATCCTTGGCAGGAATCGATGTTCTTTCGCGAGAATTTGTGGTTTATCAAATCTAATGGCGGGGGCCGTCTAGAATATGATCACAAACTGCAGACTTCCCGGAACGTTGGTGCTTCACGTCAGTTATGTGTTCTTTTACGCGGGTTTTTATTGATCTTTTTATTTGCCCTATATATGAGAGACCACACTCACAATCAAACTTGTACACTCCTGCATCTTGTAGAGGAATATTGCACTTGACGGATGGTAAGAACTGACTAATCTTTTTCGGCGGCTTGAAGAATGGTCTACTGGAAGCTCGTTTCAAGATGTATCCAATCTTGTCTGTGACACCTCTGACATACGGTAGCCACCCTAGTTGTAGAAGTACGGTACTAGCCTCCCTCTTTATTGAAATTAGGATGCTTTTTATTTTCAATAGACTCACGTATCATTCTTGGCAGATAACGATGTTCTTTCGCGAGAATGTGTGTGGTCTATCAAATCTAATGTAATGGCGGGGGCCGTCTAGGATATGATCACAAACATGAACGTTACTGGAAGTCTGCACTTTTGTAGACTGATTTCTTTTTAAATTGAGATGAAGAATAGTGGGTTAAATATAAACTTTACTATCAGAGTTCGTATTCACGGAAAACTTAACGCCAGGTTATGTTTGATGAGTATTGAGTTATATATTTTTAATCAACTTCCTTTCATGCAATATTAATAATTGAAGCTACTGTTCTCACCAAGTTTCAAAGCTATATCATTCAACCTCACTGCACGGTTTGAAATGAAAGTTTAATAATTAACTGCAAACCTGGCACTATTAGAACAAGGAAGGGAATAGCTACTGTTAGGTCAGACGGAAGATATTTTCTATTTGGAGCGTGCTCTCGTTTGTAGTGGGAAATTGAAGGATTAAAAGAATTAATATGTTCTACAATTTTAGTGTCGCCCAACTTTTTTGGATTAGGATTGGTTCCTCGCTTATCAACTGGAATGTTGTTTGTTATGGTGCGTAAGGCGTTTCTTACAGATTTATCATTTTTTCGACTGTAACCCAGTGTTTCTATAAAAAATACTTTGCAAACATTCACTTTTACCCCTGTTTCATTTGTCAGAAAATATAATATGCTTACGTTTCTTGGCAGTTTTCTGTTTTCTTTAACGGTTTTTCTCTTAGAATCTTCTTTGGATGTGTTATTTATTATGAAATACTGTTGCTCTTTCCAAGACATGTTTCTAAAGTGATGGTTTAGATTTTGTCGTGCTTCTTCTGTAAACTGGGTATGACATTTTTTTTACATCCATTATTACACCCTGGCTTAAGTTTATATTTAGATTTCATATCTTTCAGTTTTTTAATTTGTTTTCTCTGCGCCGGTGATTCATCATACTTCTTACGTTTTCTGATAGTCCCCTTTTTTGTGAAATTTTGTGGCGTATCTTCGTCGCTTGAGACTTCAGGTGACTCAGGAACAGTGACCTTAATTGACGGTGATTGGGGGATGGTATTTGTAGAAGAATCTGAATCTTCTGAACATTTTGACGGATCTAAACTTGAGGGTAAATAATTTTTATCAAAAACTGAATCATCTGAATCAAAATCTAGGATGCTGTCTGAAATGTTATGAAGATCCGCATCATTCAAAGAGTTATTTTCGTTCGTAGTAGATAAAGGCAGCTCATAATAATTAGTATTCAGGTTTGACTCCTGGGAAGAACTGGTTGATCGCACCATCGAAATTATTTTTGAGCATCGATTATGTCGCATTTTGTCACACTGAAACAAATAAAAAAAATAAAAAAAAGATCAATTTATTTCAGACTGCGTCCATACAAGTAATATTGACATTATAATAAATTTAATTTCATCTAATTTAATTTTATATAATTCTATCTAATATTTTTAATTTAATTTAATCTTATTCAATTTAAATCAATTCAATATAACTTAATTCGATTTTTTAATATATTAATTACTTGAATAAAATTAATCTATAGTTTAATTCATGTATCTGCCACCCTCTGGGGCACCGGGCACATGCATTTGTAACCAGTGCCACAGAAGGGGGCTGTCAGGCTTATCGCTGAGCACGTTCAGGATGGTGTTGGCGCTCCCCCGCGTACGGAGCATCAGTGAGGCGATGCGGCGTCGCAGCACGGCGTGGAAGCCGTCAGTGTGCGCGTGCGCAAACATCGCAGACGCACTACAGCAGCGCGGGAGCGCCACCAGCACCCTGAATGCGTTATTATATTGTACTCGGAGAGCGTTAATGGCCCGCTGCGTGTAGTTGACCCACAGATTGCAAGTGTATAGAGTTTAATAAACAAAATACTTAGAAAAAATCACCGGCGCAGAAAAAATAAATGAAAAAACTGAAAGATATTATCGGAATACAAACTTTCATATACTATACAAAAAACTCATTATGGTAATAATAAAACAAGGTATAAATGTATAAACTACAAACTTCTTCATTGTGATAGTTTGTACTCAACGGTGTAAACAAATTCGAATAAAAGCGTTTAGCTAGATTAAGGTGTTGTTTTCTAACCGATATATTTAATATTGAAATATTTAGCATAAAAGTAGGTATATTTATTTGTGTCACCTGTTAGGTTTGCAGTTTTTTCAATCTTAAATTACTCATGCGTACGCTTAAATATACACAAATTATAATTCCAGGAAGTTTGACTTACGATTTTTCCGTAGTTATAGCTCGAAGAGCCGCGCCCGCGTGTTGTCACTCTGTCTGCCTGGAGCCTGGACGCAACTGAAGCGCAATATACCAACCGAGAGCCCCACTTCACCCCGCACAACTAGCAATACTAAGTAGGAAAGGCACTACTGCCACTTGCGCCTGCCCATTTTTCGTAATACTACGCTAAAAAGGCACATCTACGCAGAACATTCTTTTCTTCTTATGACCATGCAGAAGTATCTTTTCATTTTATGATGAATTAAATATTTTGTAAATAAATAAGACGCTTCTATTAAAATGCATTTTTTCAACTTAGTGGACTTCAGAAACGTCTTTTCTATTTAGTATTTTATATTTGATTCATATCGCAGATGCGTCTTATTTAACAGTAAGATTTATAGGGTTCCGTTTAATTTATGCGAAATATAAAAATACTGGTGGATGCCATTTTTTTACTGATTTAGAACATTTATGTAACTCCATTTCGAAAAAAATGTTAGATACGTCTTTTTTCCTTATGGCGGCAGTATTATTCATCATCATTACAGCCTTTCATAAGTCCACTGCTGAACATAGGCCTCCCCCAAGGAATGCCACAAAGCACGGTCCTGAGCCACCTGCATCCATCGACTTCCTGCATGTCTTACCAGGTCGTCACTCCATCTTGTGGGGGAACCTTTCTTCCCTGTCGGTTGTCGGTTCTTCGAGCTATATGGCCGGCCCACTGCCACTTCATCTTACTAATCCGTTGGGATATGTCAGTCACTCTGGTTCTACTGCAGATATAATCATTTCTAAGTTTATCACGCAGAGAAACTCCGATCATAGCCCTCTCCATAGCTCGCTGAGCGACCTTGAGCTTCCTCATACGGCCAGCAGTGAAGGACCACGTCCCAGATCCGTAAGGCATCACTGGCAACACGCAATGGTTGTTTGTTCGTTTCATGTTTTGAGGAATGTCTGACGAGAAGATGGGTCGTAGTTTCCCGAACGCTGCCCAGCCGAGTTCAATCCGTCGATTGACCTCTCGGTCGAAGATGGACTTTTTGTCCGGACGGACTATTTGTCCCAGGTAAACATACTTGTCAACAACTTCGAGCGTAGTGCTCCCAACAACTACCGGCATAGGTGTGACATGGAAATTGAACATGATCTTTGTTTTGTCCATGTTCATCTTAAGTCAATCTGAAAACCTATCCGTTGGGAGACTACTGTTGAGGTCATTGAGCATGGTGCTTAGATCCTCCAGCGATTCTGCCATAAGGACTATATCGTCGGCAAATCGAAGGTGAGTGATGTACTCGCCATTAATGTTAATACCGTATCCTTTCCAGTCCAGAAGCTTTAAAACGTCTTCCAATGCAGCGGTGAAGAGTTTCGGGGATATAACGTCACCCTGTCTTACACCTCTCTGCAATTGGATAGGTTTCGTACTCTGGTTCTGTACTCGGATAGCCATCGTGGCCTAACTGTATAAGCACTTCAGCACTTCGATATACCGACAGTCAACTTAGCACCGCTGAAGGGACTCCAGCACCGCCCAAATTTCGACAGAATCAAAGGCCACTTCTCAGAGTCCACATACGCCAGGCAAAGTGGCAAATTGTACTCCTCGGACTTCTGTATAACTTGCCGAAGGGTATGTATGTGGTCTATGGTGCTAAAGCCCTTTCGGAAACCAGCTTGTTCGGGAGGCTGGAAGTCGTTATGTCTGCACGCGAGACGATTCGTAATGACTCACGAAAACAGCACGTAGACGCGGCTCAGAAGGGAAATCGGTCTGTAGTTCTTCAAGAGAGCGTTGTCACCTTTCTTGAAGAACAAGACCACCGCACTTCTGCTCCACGCCCCCGGTGTAACGCCGCCATGGAGAACGGAATTAAAGAGCCTATGAAGGACTTCAAGTACTGGTTTTCCACCCGCTTTCAGAAGCTCCGCTGTAATTGCATCCTCGCCTGGGGCCTTGCCGTTTTTAAGATGCTGGAGAGCCATTCTAATCTCACTCAGACTGACGTTCGGGATATCTTCCGAATAGTGTCGGATAAGACTCGCTCTTGGATCGTCACTCACACTTGCGTGTGGCTCCAACGATGACTTGTACAGCTGTCCATAGAAGCTCTTAATATCACTCAAAATCTCAGGTGCCCCGGAAACGATGATACCACACTCGGTCCTCAGCTTTGACAGTTGGCGCTTTCTGGCAGACAGATCTCTGACAAAGACTTTGGAGCCTTGGTTCCGCTCGATCGCTTCTTCAATACGAGCTGTATTGAAGTTGCGTAAGTCCCGCCGCATGCATTTGGAGATCTGTCTGTTCAGTTGCCTGTATGCTGTCAAATCTGGTGAAGAATGTAGCTTCATCTCCCGTCTAACAGCCATGAGATTAAGAGTGTGATCGGAGAGTTTTTGTGTTCTTCTGCGGCGGGTTTTACAGAACTTAGCTCCGACCGCAAGGACAGTTTCCACGAGCTTGTCATTCATTGCAGTTTTTGATTTTGTAACTCGAGCTGAAAGGTTTCAGGACTTTGGAACAGAGCACGAGGGGGACGGAGCATTGACTTCATTAGACGAGACCTCTCCAACTTAACGTTTAGGTTCAGTGTGCCTCTAACCATTCGGTGATCGCTACCAGTTTTCACCCTCGCGATCACGGAGACATCACTGAACAGTTGTCGTCTGGTCGTCATAATGAAGTCAATCTCATTTTTTCTGGAACCGTCGGGGCTCGACCATGTCCACTTTCTGTGGGGTCGATTCTGGAAGAAAGAGTTCATCATAAAGAGTCCCTCTTTCTCCATTAAGTCGGCCAGCTGCTGGCCCCTTGGGTTCCGTTGCCGTATTCCAAATTTCCCTACTTTCAGCTCACCGTTCTCTCATGTGCCTAGTTTTGCATTGAAGTCTCCCATTAACACCGTATATTGGGTTTTGGAGGAATGCATGGCTTTAGAGATATCCTCATACATTTCCTCCACCTCCTCATCGGGGTGTGCCGAGGTTGGTGTGAAACCTGTATGACCTTCAGCGAATACCGTTTGGTGATTCTGAGTATAAGGTACGCAACCCTCGTCGACACACTCCCGATCATTACAACGTTGTTAACGAGAGACTTGTGGACGATAAATCCGACACCTCCTTGGGACAGATGGTCGCCCTCCCGGTGATAGAGCAAGTTGCCGGATTCGAGGATTACCGTGTCCTCCCCCTTTCTTCGGACTTCGGATAATCCTATAATATGCCAGTGCAACTTGTCTATCTCTTCTTCCAGCTCCACGATCTTCTCGTCAGTCCTCAGGGTGCGTGCGTTGTACGTTGCCAGGTCGAGTAGTCTAAGGTGGCAACCGAACCTCCACCGGAGATTCTTAGCACCCCCTGCCCCGCCGTTACCATGGTCGCCACCGTAGCCAGAAATAGCGGGGCCGCCGGGGACTGGGGGCCGTCTGTTTGTTGCTTTATTCATTGGGGGGGTATTTGCAATAGTTGCCACGCTTGGCGAGCGGGTTGGCAATCGCAGTTTTTTTTTATTGTAATTTTGGCTATTTTCAGGAAGATGCTGCTGCCCATCTCCTGCCTGTTTCCCTTTGTCGCCTTTTACGACACCCACGGGAGGATAAGGGGTAGTGGATATTCTTGACCGCTACTACACGGCAACTTGCTCTAATCATTGGGGGGTATTTGCCATAGTTGCCACGCTTAGCGAGCGGGTTTGCAACCGCAGTTTTTTTTATTGTACTTTTGCTGTTATCAGGAAGATGCTGCTGCCCATCTCCTGCCTGTTTCCCTTTGTCGCCTTTTACGAAATCCACGGGAAGATATGGGGTAGTGGATATTCTTGACTGCCACTATACGGGGTACATTAATATTATTAATAAATAATAATTTAATTTACTATGAAGACATAATATCATGAATTATGTTCATAATGACGGGTGGGCCAGAAAGGAGTACGATTTTTAAAACACTCTTGCGTTTGAAGCTTTAGAGACGGGACTGCGCGGGTGGTGGGGTTAAATAGGTCGTTTCTCGGTCATTTAGTCGCGATGGATCACTTCACGGGAACGCAACGTGCATTCTGCGTTAAAAATTATTATAAAAATAACGATTCGTGCGCTATTGTTCGGCGTTTATTTCGACGTGAGTTTGGATTACATGACCTAAATCAGTGTCCGAAGGAAAGCGTGATTTGATCGTGGGTCAGAAAGTTCGAAGCTACTGGTTCGACTCTCAAACAGAAGCCTGCGGGACGCCCAAGGTCAATAAGAACGGAAGACACAATTGAACAAGTTAGAGCTTCAGTTCAATGTAATCCTGCTCTATCGACTCGAAAGCGTTCAGCCGAACTTGTGGTGTCCAGAACATCTTTGCGCGGCATTTTGTTGAAAGATCTGAAATTGCATCCGTATAAAATTCAACTTTTGCAGGAATTACAGCCAAATGATCCAATTTTAAGGAGAGCCTACGATGTTTCATCGTGAGTGCCCCATGCAGGATGTGCTATTTACACACTGCTCGGTGCGCAAAGCACTCTTCTCCCTGGACCTTAATATATCGAGTGGGCCCGATGGAGTCAATCTTATTGTGCTCAGGAGTTGGAACCGGTTTCAATGCGTCTTTTCCGTTACTCCTACTTCCTAGGCATAGTCCTGAATTCATTATGCTGTATGTGTGATTATGGAATATATATCCCTACAATAGGCTACCGCTCAGACCCGTCTAACTACAGGCCTTCATCTCCATCATTTCTTTATTGTCCAAAATTCTCTCTCTTCTGCTTCTGTAAAACGTCGCCGAGTACCGGAAAAACTTGTGTCTGAAGACAAGTCTTTGCTGAACAAAGTCTCAGATTATGGGCGACTAAATCTAGTCTAGTTGAATACTTTACTACTAAAAAGAATCCCTTTGTCGTATCTCCTCAGTTTTAATGCACTGCCCTTGTTGTCTCAGCCAGTATCGGAATCCTCGGCGTCAATATATCGAGTGAAGTTCAGTTTCGTGATCACTTGGAAGAGAAGGCCGAATTGGCCTCTAAAATGCTTGGCGTGCTCAGAAGAGCGGGACAGTATTTCATGCCGGCACACCGCCTACAAATTCACAAGGCGCAGGTTCGGCCTCACATGGATTACTGTTTTCATCTCTGAGTTCGGACTCCCCAGTGCCAACTCCGTCCACTTAACCGCATCCAGCGCAGAGCGGCTCGATTCACTGGCGCAGCGAGGAGATGTTGCATCCCTTTGCATTTTTTTTCACATTTACCACGGGAAATGCTCAGAGGAATTTTTCGGGTTAATCCCAGCCGCCAAATTTAACGAACGCACATCTCTATTTTTCCGGACCGATACGACTTAGGGACCTTCAATAAAAGTGATAACTCCTTTTTGAAATTCCGGTACCGCAACTGCAATTCCCTTGGTGTTGCAGTTATTCTTAGGCGGCGGTAGTCACTTACCATCAGGTGAACCGTATGCTCGTTTGCCCCATCTCCTATAAAAAATATCCTCAGGCGTGACAACGCACCTGCATTTTGATTCTTAATCAAGGATAGATGTAGATGTCTATGACCCATCCCAGCATCTACGTACCGTCAACTGGATTGTGTACTCGCTTGTTACCTTCATTCTATAAAAAATACAATTTATGAACTTGTAAGGACACAGTAGTTACATACATTTTACTGAAATGACACTGAACTTGTGTCCGGAGTGCGCTCGTACGCGAACGCCAGTCGTTCCCCTTCATGCCCACGCTAGGCCGCCACAAAATAAGAAATATTATTGTATCGCCAATACCAGTATCTTTATCTGTGAAATTGTGGATTTCGAATAGAAACATCAGTGATATTTGTGACTTTTATTACTGAACCCGATGGACACCTTCTGCACCTTTTGGGAGTCATAATACGAGACTGTTAGGCTTTAATAACTAATACCAACGCGCGAGTAAATTGCCATGAATAACACTCGTACAAAATATTTAGATCACTAAATTATATCCTTTGGGTAATGGTAAAACTCAAATCCCAAACTAGTGACGAGTAAAAGCGTCAAAAGTGCGAGACGTCTGATATTGAGATTGCCAGTCGTATGCTGTATGTGTGATTATGGAATATATAATATATTGGACTACGGGAGATTTGCAACCCACATATAGGTTAAAAACCTATTTTCACTTAAGTTGTTAAGTAGTTTTGAAAATGTTTAATGCCTTGTACTGATTAAATTGATATGAGAGTAATTAAAATAAATGATTTGTAGTAAAAATGTGAAATAACTATATCTATATTTCGGTAATAAAGACCCCAGAGTTTCTTATCGGTCTAAAAATATGTAAATACTACTTATTAAATACTACAAACTAGCGACACTCCTACCTCCTGGCTACCTCCAAGGACGATTTATTTTATCAAAGTTAATTTTTTTAAAGTCTTCAAGTTTTTTTGATAAAATATAGCCTAGATCACTCAGGCAAGCTATTGCGAAGATTACCCCGGACAGACTGACGACAGACAGGCAAAATTTTTGAAAATGGTATTCATGTCTTAATAGCATAACGTACTTAGGTCAACGGTGGCTAACCGCTAAGAGCTGAGAGCTAAGAACTCTTAGCGGTTAGCTACCGTAGACTCTATATCACCTGAGGATGCCTCGTGTAGAGGCGAAACAGGTGTCGTATTATCGTCAGTGGTGTATCTTGCCTAGTGTAGGTAGTGGTGTTGGGAGTAGCGGTGCTGGGATTAGTGGTGACGGGGATAGTGCACACAATTGAGAGAGGGCGGGAGGTGCTCTTCATACTAGGTAAGACACATCATTTTATTTTATAACGCGGATATTTGCGAAGTAAATTTTTCTAAAAGCTTTTATAAGTATTAAATATCAATTTTAGTAGATTTTTATTAATGCATTATAGTCCACCAAAAATCCATTAGTGAACATAGGCATCTCCCATAGATTGCCTCACAGTTATCATGACTGACTTGGTGTTTTTTTTATTATTTTAAGTTGTTATCAAAAAAATGTTGCTGTCCATCTCATGTTTCATTTTCCTATGTCGCCTCATACGACACCCATGGGACAATATGGGGCAGTGGATTCTCTTATGCCGTCACCACACGGCTGCTACATTTTAATTACTTACATTAACTACAATTACCGTTACTATTGTTCACCTTTAAAAGGAGCTTTCCTGCGTTTACTTATTACTATTTAAATAATGCTACCATCAATTGTTTTTGTTAATTTATTCATTTTTTTAAAGTTTTTCATGCTAATTTTTACAGGTATTTTGTAAGTAGTGGATGAAAAACATTACCTTCATTATAAGGAAGGCAAAAGTAGCTTATGACTAAACAAAAATATTTTGATTGATTGATTGGCTTGTTTTATTTTTTCTCTTTATATTCAAAACGGTGTCAGGATCAGAGATTTATAGATACAAGATCTATGCAGGTTTTCTAAGTAAATTTTGACAAGGATTTTATTTAATTCACTTTGTTACTCTTGTGTCAAATTATAATTTAACCTTTCACACATATGATGCTACTATACGCAACATTTATAATAGCGA
The DNA here is from genome assembly GCA_963668995.1 of Parnassius mnemosyne. NCBI lineage: Eukaryota > Metazoa > Arthropoda > Insecta > Lepidoptera > Papilionidae > Parnassius > Parnassius mnemosyne. Next base: position 35,207,513 of record CAVLGL010000079.1, on the reverse strand, counting down.
TATTAAAAACCAAAATCTATTTCACCTTTCAAATGTATGAAAACGGGCAAATAGAAGAACTAAGCGAACTCTTATATGAAAGTCATACTTGAAAATGTCGCTTCGTTCTCATTCACTATGGACTAGATGAAGCCCACTAGTACATCATTTGAATTGTAAACGAATCGTAGTGATTGATTTTCTTTGAGTGAGAGCTGTTGATTAGAAAGGTTGTTCAGTGTTGTCAAATGGAAATTTTTGCAAAGAAATTATTGAGTTAACAAAATAAAAATTTTAAATTGAATCACATTATTAAATTAAACATTAGAAGGTAATTTAAATTAAAGGAGACGTTTTATTTTTGAATTGCATTATGGCTACAACGTTCTACCCTGAGAAATCAACCTATTGATAGATTCAACTCGCAATTTGTTTATATTATACGAGTATTATATTTCCAATGCACGAAATAAAAAATTAAAATGTTTTACTTCTGTTGAAAGAATTATACCTAATGATTTCTTATATTTACGCGAACATTGAATAAAACTACTTTTACGGATTTAATCGCGTTTAATTTACTTATTTTATATTCCCGACGTTTCGGTTGCTTTTCAGCACCATGGTCACGGGGACTGAGGTGATTGACGTCCCGATGTCAGAGTTAACCCGGAGTACCTTCAGCTTTTTTTAATTATTAATTTTGGTCCGATCTACGCAGAATGAACTTACTGTGTCGTAAAGTCTTGCAGTGGTATGCTTGGGTTTAGTTTTAATTTTATGAATTACAGGATCCCAAGCAGGTCGTAGTACCCAGCCTCCCTCTCTATTGAAATTAGGATGTTTTTAATTTCAATAGTCTCACGTATCATCCTTGGTAGGAATCGATGTTTTTTCGCGAGAATTTATGGTTAGCTAATGTAGAGTCTATTTCTTTGGATGATGAGGCAAAACACTTATCGATTGTGTCATGTGTATATTAGTGTAGTGAAATCCAACAGAGTTAAGAGGTGACAGTGGTAGTGTGGAATTGTGGGTCACGGGTGTTTCGTAGTGATCTTACTTACTTACTTATCTTCACGCACAATCCCTGACGGGGTAGCCAGAGAGAACAGATCACCAAGTGTCACGATCCTTACAAACCTCTTTCGCTTCTTTCAGATTCATTATCTTCTTCATGCATGCACGTCTAGGTAAGTCAATGGTGCCCTGACTGCGTTAGTCAAAAGGCAAGACGTAGCGAAGAGTGCACGCCTTGCAATACATAACGCAGTATTGGTACCGACATTGTTATATGGCAGCGAAACCTGGGTATGCCAGAAGAAGCATAAAAGTAAGTTGAATGCAGTGGAGATGCGATCTCTTCGTAAAATGTGCGGCGTTACTATGGCCGACTGAAAGCGAAACGAAGAGATTCGCAATATGGCAGGTTTGAAAGATGACCTTATCACAAAAATTGATAAGGGCGTGCTTTGGTAGTTCGGGCACGCTGAGCGAATGTGTGAAGACCGAATGTTGAAGAAAATATATAGCGCGAAAGTTAATATTAAAAGGTGTCGAGGTAGACCGAGACTAACTTTCGAAGACCATGTGAGCAAATTGCTCGGAGAGGGTAGGGTCAAGAGTACTCGTAGTGATCTTAGCTAATAAATTTTTATATCGTTAGTTTAAATTAGGTATAATATATTTAAGAGTTAAGTTTTAAGATAAAAGAGAATAGTATTATTAAGGTATATTTGTACAATGATAATAATATTACAGATTTTTAGTTATAAAAAAAATACGTGGTAGAGGCCACACTAAAACTGCATTATGCCACTTTATGGAATGAGTCGATACATCTGAGGAAGGAACATACTCGCACGAAATGACGTTTTAATATTTTCAAAGCAGCATATTGTTTCTGTATTTCGTATAGCGAGTGATGAGGACCGGAGACCTTTACATCTCCATTTTGGTTGCTAATCTAAAGTAGATAAAGGTTTTTTTTTATAGGATAAGGGTGACAAAGGAGCACACAGTCCACCTGATGGTAAGTGGTTGCTGCGGCCCATAGACATCTACATCTATCCTCTGTTACAAATCAAAATGTAGATGCGTTGTCACACGTGAGGACTAAGATAGAATGCCTCATTTCCAGTAAAAAGGGCCTCCGGCCACCTGCACTCACCAAGCGAAACGCAGAGCTAAACCTCTACTTCACGCTGGTTTTCTGTGAGGTCGTCGTACTACCCCGGTTCGAGCCGGCCCATCCGTGCGACAGCAAAAGCTGCCGCGTGGCTCTACCACTGTAAAAGGTGTTCTCCAGTTAAATAATATTTGGGATATCCTTAATAAGCGTCCCGGCTATGACTACTAATCTAAATATACATCTTTTGTTGTCAATTTATATATTTTTAAAATGAAAACAATTCCACGATTTAGTTCTTAAATTTTTTCGCGATTGTAATGAACAAATTTCAAAAAATATATCATCTAGATTTTGAGCAGTATATATTTTTTTATTTTGTTTAAAGATGCATTTAAAAATTCCAAAAAAATGTACTACCGCTATAAAGTTTCAGTTAATACTACTGACAACATAGCCACTTTGATATTTATTTGGTTAAAGTTGACAAAAAATTACTTTGCGTACATCCGCGCGATAAAATAAAATAATGTGTATTACCTAGTTTGAAGAGCACCTCCCGCCCTCCCTCAATTGCTGCTAAGACTTAGCGGTTAGCCACCGTAGAGTCTATATCACCTGAAGATGCCTCGTGTAGAGGCGAAACACTTGTCGTATTGTCGTCAGTGGTGTGTTTTTCCTAGTGTAGTGGTGTTGGGAGTAGTGGTGCTGGGATTAGTGGTGACGGGGATAGTGTGCATGCATTGAGGGAGGGCGGAAGGTGCTATTCAAACTAGGTAAGACACATCATTTTGTTATATCGCGCGGATGTACGCAAAGAATTTTTTTGTTAACTTTAATATAATGGACTTCCGCAAAGTAACGTCTGATTCTATTAATTATTTATTTGGTTATCCAAACGTATGATGAACATTATAACCATTGGTTTATTATTTTTCCTTTGTTTTTGTGTCTAATGATTAAGGTGATTTTGTACTGTAACTTTAACTCAGGATTTTTCATTCTGATAACTTTAACTGGGGCATTTTAATCATGGCCCTAAATCGACTCTTTTTTACTGAGACCACGGAACGAAGGAGAGAGAGGCGTGACAGACTCTTACTCTTTTTAAAATAATTTTAGGTAACATTGCATTAAATTATTATAAAAATGAAAAATTTTAGTGAACACGATTGTTTAAAACAATATTTAATCCCGTATATTTGATCAAACATCCTCAAGTAATTTTGTAGAGTACGTCTACGTACTACAAATTTAACGATGTCTATCACTCAACGTCTTTTTAGCGTAAAACTTAAGAAACATATTTTTAGGCGGAAAAATTTTCTTCGCCGAAAGATATCTTTAATTTTTGGTTAAAATGTTAGATAATCATAGTGAGATAAACTGGAGCATTTAAATATTTTAGCAATTAAAAATACAAAAAAAAAAACAGAGAAATAAATAGAAACTTTTTTGTTCAATATAGATTATAAATAAATACTTATTGAAAGTCACTCTTTTGTTTAATTTATGACTGGTTGAGAAAAAAAACCTATATATCGGTAAGAGGAAGCAAGAAACCCAACGGGATTTTTTTTAAATGTTTATAATCATATTATATGTTACACACTACTCGTATTAGTAACATAAAATAAATTACAAATATCTTTGTAGCGATCACCTCATTCCCATGGGTTATTATCATCCATAAATTCCTTCATATTATAATAACCATCTTTATACTATTTTAATTTTTAATTAACATCAATTTTACTATAAAAAACTTTGTTTCGTGAAGTAAAATTATTATTAATAATAAGGAATTCTCTTTCTGTTTTTGAATGATATTGATATGTTAACACGTTTACAAAATGCATGCATATCGTCTTAAAGTTACAACCTATAAACGCATCACTACTGGAAACGGGTATTGTTTCATTTATAAGAGGAGGAGAAAGTTATGGAGCAATTAGTTCCAGTGCGTTGGCGAACTTCACATGTTCAAAAAAATTTATTCTCAGACATGCAGGTTTCCCAATGATTTTTCCGTCATTGATAAGCACGTGGTAAGCTAGTACTTAAAATAACAATTAACAATGACATTGTGTTAATTGCAATTTTAAGTCGTAATTTGCCACGCGGTGTTGTCCGTACACGAAGTCGGTTTGCTCCCGGTTGTACCCAATGTACGCTTTAATACTAAGATTTTACGTGACTACACGAAATAATATAAGTGTGAAATATCACCGGAAGCAAAAACTTTAAAAATCGTGTTTTTGTTATAAGTATTGTATATAATTTCATGTGCATATAATAAAAAGCAGTTATTTCGACATTACAAACAGACACTTCAATTTTATTTATTTGTATAAATTTTGTGACAACCTCTAGCATACACGCTGGACGCTTAAATACCTACGCGGGCGGCGTCATCGCCGCACATCAAAGGCATTGGACAACTGTAGGGCCTTAAAACTGTGGTGTAATCACCGTGAAAATATATACTAGATTAAAAACTTGTATAGGTCAGAAGCATTTCCAGTGTATCTAATAAGATGAGGGTACATATCATTTCTTTGATTGCTAATGCCTCTGACAAGTTTAGCAATAAGAATAAATCTTTAATTATTCTTTTTCAATAAATCATGAATGCTCCACTGTTAAAAGAGTCTATCTATAATGTGAAGGATTTGGATAAAACTATAGACATACGGTACTTGCATACGGGGGTGGAAGGGGTGGGGGGAGAGGGTGCGTTCAAGAACAAGAAAGATACCATAATAAATGATCTCTTATTAAAATTCGTTTTATTTTAACAGTACCTGTTAGGGCAGATAACAAATAAAATAGGTCAGGTTCAACTTATGTCAAAGAACCGAATTGATTGACCCCGACTCTACCTGGTACAAGTCTGTCCTACCCCTAGAGTGTTTTTATAGACCTAGAGGCGCGTAGGGGGAGCAGCCTCCGCCTGCTGAAACAAATCGCTGCGGAGGCGTGGAGGGATGCCCGCGATTTGTTATGCAAAGGCATACAGGCTGCTCTTCCCGCAGCGACGGAGAAGTTGCAGTCTCAAAATAGATACAGAAATCCCTCTTAATTAATCCCCTATTTTTTTCTGATGAAGGGGATTTTTTTTTGAACAAGGAAGGGAATAGCTAACGATACTCGCTAAACTTACCTATTATACTCTTATACTCGTACTTTAGTTCATAATCGCACATTAGAATTTTATAAAATTTTATGTAATATGTAAGTAGCTCCATGTTTGTAACTCATGAAATGGCGAGGATTTAACGTAGGTGTATAGTACATGTGTGATATAGAAAAGAAAATAAGCAAAAATGACCTTTGCTTGTAATTACACAAAGTAATGCCTAAATTAAACTGCATAATATTATGTCACTGACCTCCATATAAACAAGTTAGCTGAACTGGCTATACCATACAAAATGCTTCTGCCGATTTGTAGCGCCCTCGTTGTCCGTACCACGAACAGGTCGGCTCGACCGGGGAAGGACCACGCTCTCACAGTATACCAACAGAATACTAACGTAAAATAACAGCTTTATGCAGCTGTTTCATATTATGAGTGTAAAATACCGGAGACCCTTTTCACTGGAAAGGAGGCATTCCATCTTAGTCTACACGGGTGACAACGCATTAGCATTTTGATTCGTAATCGAGGATATATGTAGATGTCTATGGGCCATGGCAACTACTTACCATCATGTGGACTGTGTGCTCCTTTGTCACCCTCATCCTAAAAAAAATTGTTAACTATAACTTACAGCTTACTTTCTACTCGATTTACATATAAAACTTCAAGCAATTCTTAGCAGTGGTAGAGCCACGCGGCAGCTTTTGCTGTCGCACAGATGGGCCGGCTCGAACCGGGGTGGTATCTCGACCTCAAAGAATACCAGCGTGAAGTAAAGGTTTGCCTCTGCGTTGCGCTTGGTGAGTGCAGGTGGCTGGGGGCTCAAACGTATTTTAATAAAAAAACTTTAGTACCTATTAGAAATGTCGCTGATCTGAGATTGTAGGTTACTTATTCACGAATATTTGTCTGTCAAGAATTTAACTATTTTATAAGTAGGCTTTGACGTAATAGAATCCACTACCCCTTATCATTCCGTAGGTCTCGTAAGAGTCGACGGAAAATATTAATTAATTTATTTATTTATGCCTTCTTTGCACACAGACGCGTAATAAAGGCGGAGATAAAGCCACAGAACGTTCATAGCCAGTTTAAATAAAATAAATTTTGGGACATGTGCGTATTAGGAATGTATGGAGAAGCTGTCCAAATCAAAATTAATCATTTGATGTTTGTAACCGTGGTCGAGAATAAAGGTCAAATATTGGCAGGAGTACACGATATTATATAATAGACAAATACAAGAACTTGTAAAAAAGGGAAATTTCCAATTTCTTCTTAAATTTTGTGATTTATTCATTCAAAAGTTTATACAAATAAAAAATTGGCTTTCGTTGTGGAATTACGGAGAATTTAATTCACTTTTCAAACCCTACTCTCAAATGAAGCTCGAACAGAATTTAATTTAGCCGAAACACACTGCAAATGTGAAAAATTTTGAGAGACAGAGCTGTTGTTAGATTTATGTGCAGAGGAAATCTAAAAAGCGTCATTACAAGTGAGTATTAACTCGAATCAACCAAATGGTGGTTCATTATAAAGACATTTAAAAATATCATAGATTTATTATTTTAAACAAATAAAATGCGTTAATAAGCATAAATTTCAAATAAATTAATTTCGAAAAATAAGCATTTCGAACAATATAATACATAAAATAATTCATAATATTATGTCTCCTGTATTATTTTAAAGACTTAATTTTTCTATACAATAATTTCCTATATTATAATATTGCAAAATTTTACTAATTCTATAAATTAGCTTAATTATTAAGTGGTAGAGTCACGCTGCATCTTTATTATGATTGTAGCACGAATGGATCGCCTCGATCGTGGAAGGACCAACCTCTCACAAAATACCAGCGTAAAATAGCCGCTAATCGTGTTTCGAATGGTGAGTTTAGAGAAATGGAAACCATTTTTTACTGGAAACGAGTCACTCGAATTTCATCCTTGCAATCTACTGCCTCCGCTCATACTCATAGACGGGTGGAGGCAGTAGACTCCAAGGGGGTTAATTTGGACATTGCGGGTTTGGCACAAAGCGCTTCTTTTAAAGCTCCCATCCTATATGCCTCCCGAGAAATTGTGCAATTGGATCACCAGGTTTGTTGCCGATCAAAGCATCAAGGTCATTGTAGACGGTGTATGCTCCGATTACAAGCCTATTAATGTTGGTCTTCCCACTAGGCTACGTGCTATCGCCAACAATGTTTCATCGTGAGTGCCCCATGCAGGATGTGCTATTTATACAGTGCTCGGTGCGCAAAGCACTCTTCTCCCTGGGCCTTAATATATCGAGTGGGCCTGATGGAGTCACTCCTATTGTGCTCAGGAGTTGGAACCTGTTTCAACGCGTCTTTTCCGTTACTCTTACTTCCTAGGCATAGTCCTGAATTCATGGAATGATCTAAAAAAAAGGCTACCGCTCAGACCCGTCAAACTACAGGCCTTCATCTCCATCATCTCTTTATTGTCCAAAATTCTCTCTCTTCTGCTTCTGTAAAACGTCGACGAGTACCGGAAAAACTTGTGTCTGAAGACAAGTCTTTGCTGAACAAAGTCTCAGATTGTGGGCGACTAAATCTAGTCCAGTTTAATCCTCCGAAGACAAAAGTTTGCGCGTTTACTACTAAAAAGAACCACTTTGTCGTATCTCCTCAGTTTTAATGCAATGCCCTTGTTGCCTCAGCCAGTATCGGAATCCTCGGCGTCAATATATCGAGTAACATGCAGTTTCGTGATCACTTGAAAGATAAGGCCGAATTGGCTTCTAAAAAGCTTGGCGTGCTCAGAAGAGCGGGGCAGTATTTCATGCCGGCACATCGCCTGCAACTTTACAAGGCACAGGTTCGGCCTCACATGGAATACTGTTCTCATCTCTGGGCTGAGGCTCCCCGGTGCCAGCTCCTTCTACTTGACCGCATCCAACGCAGAGCGGTTCCAATCGTTGACGACTGAGTCTTTTCCGATCGGCTCGATTCACTGGCGCTGCGGAGAGATGTTGCATCCCTTTGCATTTTCATTCGCATTTACCACGGGGAATGCTCAGAGGAATTGTTCGGGTTAATTCCAGCCGCCAAATTTCACGAACGCACATCACGATTTTTCCGGACCGATACGACTTAGGGACCTGCAATAAAAGTAATAACTCCTTTTTAAAAGGCCGATACCGCAACTGCAATTCCCTTGGTGTTGCAGTTGTTCTTAGGCGGCGGTAGTCACTTACCATCAGGTGAACCGTAAGCTCGTTTGCCCCATCTCCTATAAAAAATATCCTCAGGCGTGACAACGCACCTGCATTTTGATTCTTAATCAAGGATAGATGTAGATGTCTATGACCCATTCCAGCATCTACGTACCGTCAAGTGGATTGTGTACTCGCTCTTTATCTTCATTCTATAAAAATACAATTTATGAACTTGTAGGGACACAGTAGTTACATACATTTTACTGAATTGACACTGAGCTCGTGTCCAGAGTGCGCTTGGCGGTGAACGCCAGTCGTTCCTCTTCACTGCCCACGCTAGGCCGCCACAAAATAAGAAACATTATTGTATCGCCAATACTACAGAAATTAATCTCCATCTGTGAAATTGTGGATTTCGAATAGAAAACATCAGTGATATTTGTGACTTTTATTACTGAACCCGATGGACACCTACTGCACCTTTTGAGAGTCATAATACGAGACTGTTAGGCTTTAATTACTAGTACCAACGTGCACGTAAATTGCTATGGATAACACTCGTACAAAATATTTGGATCACTCAATTATCTCCTTTGGGTAATAGTAAAACAAAAATCCCAAACTAGTGACGAGTAAAAGCGTAAAGTGCGAGACTTCTGATATTGAGTATACTCTTCACATTATTTATGAATTATTATATTGAACAGTGTTTCCAAAACTCTGAAGCACACCTATTTGCTGATGACCTTAAAGCTATTAAAATGATAAGGAATCAGGGGGCATCTTACTGTTTCAAAGTGATCTGGATAGGCAGATTGATGTGACCGAAACAAAATGTCTTTAAATATAAAAAAATGCAAGCATATCAGATTCACCAGAAACAGAGGGATCGTCAATTCTAGATATAGTATATGTAATGAATTGCTTGAAGAAGTTCATGTTATTAAAGACATAGGCATTCAGATGGATCCAAAACTTAAATTTGATTTACATATAAATGACTGTGTATTAAAAGCATCAAAGTTGCTTGGGTTTGTGCTAAGGGAGAGTGGGAATTTTAAAAAACCAGCCACAAAAATAATATTGTACAACTCATTAGTAAGGAGTCACCTGGAGTATTGCAGTGTAGTTTGGTCACCCACTTACAGAATACATATAGACCGCACTGAAAAAGTACAAAAAAGGTTTTTGTGGCACTTGACTCGTAGCTGTAATATGGCCAGGATGCTCAAGTCATGTGAGGAAAGACTGTCTCATTTTAAGATCCCATCATTGGAAACGAGTAGAAAAATTATGGATTTATTGTTTTTAAATAAATTAGTGACTGGATTTTTGGACTGTCCCGATCTTCTTAGTAAGATAAATTTTAATGTACCGCATCGGTTGCCTAGATCCTGTAATAGCAAATTATTTGTTGCACCTCAAGGTTGAACTAATTTAAGATCACATTGTTCCTTAACAAGAATGTTTGCATTATATAAAGAATACCAAAGCAGAATAGATCTAATCTCAACCTCGATGGCTGGCATCAAAAAAATAGTTATCGGCGATTTAGGATATGTTCCAATGGAAGTTTCTACATTATTTATTAAAATTTAAATTTTATTACAGTTAAATTGTACCTATGTACTGTTGTAATATCAACGTAAAGTCTTTTTTTTTATACATGTGGTGCCCTCCTGTAAGTAATGGGACATTTAGTTTTAATAATTGTGATGTCATTCCATATGTATGTAACAGTGTTGTGAGAGCCTAATAAAATAAATAAATAAATAAAACTCAATATATTAAAAAAAAACTGCGGTTTCTAACGCGCTTGTCAAGCGTGGCAGCTATAGCAAATTCCTTGCTATGAGGCAATCTATATCGGGGCCTATGTACATCAGTGGACTTTTATAGGCTGTTATGGTTATGGATTTAAGAGCTGATTTACCACGTGTTGGGAAAACATCGTCAGCATGGTAAACCTGCATGTCTGAAAAATAAAAATATGTTGAAGACATGTGAAGCCTATCAACGTCCTTGAACGGAAAAGCTGACATATTGCACCTTAACCTCTCCCATATATGAGGATGCTCAACTATGGGACTAATTTAGTCTGTAAATTTACGTATAATGCATAAATAGCATAGTAAAACGCTATAAATGTAAACGCACATTGACTAAGCATCGTTGCATCGTTGGCGTAGTGCCTAAGCAATGAGTTATTGTGCTGGGGCCGCGGGTTCGAATCCCGCACGGAACAATGTATTTGTATAGGCCTACAAATAATTGTTTCGGGTCTTGATGTTTGTCCTCGTACAATTTATGTTTGCCTCCATGGTACATGAGAAAATCCTAGTTTTTTAAATAAAAAAAAATTAAAGAAAAATTACTGTCTCAGAATGAAGGTATTATTTATACAATTACAAACAAACTGATTCAGAAGACGAAGAGGTATTGATGCACCTGATTTAACTCTCTCCATACATATTTATGAATACTACGAGGTATACCTTCGTTGCCTACTAAAATATCTATATTTTGTAAAGTTTTCATTACTTATACAAAATCTAATCTAATCTAAAATATGACTTTGGTATACACAAAGACAGGCAATTTTGCAACCCGACACTGGAGTGGAGTGCATTTACATCGAAATAGATATGGAGACAGTAATGTTCACCCATCTCGCAAGAAATTTCAAGCTTAGGTAACAATATATGTTTTATTTTACTCACTTTTTTATAGAAAATAGTTGTAATAAGAGAAAATAAATAGGTCCTTAAACGTATCAATAAAGAAAAATCCACGCCTGTCACATTGTAGGGTAGACAGAGCCTACGAACTTTTATTTGACACGATCTTGACACTCCTCTCTTACTCTTTTCACATCCATATGTCTACTTATATCTTATGCTTGTTAGTTTAGGGTACTCTTAATTTAGACCATTAATCTAATTTAAAAAAAAACTATGAGTTCCAATTATACACATGATTTTATAATAAACATACGACTAAATAACAGTTTCTGTAAAAAAAAAAAAAACTAAATTATAGACTTGCCGAAATTCAATAAGTGCGTTGGGGTAAGATCGGTGATGGGGCAAGACCGTAGGATTCAAATTCCCGGCGAATTATGCTATATTTTTAAATGCTAACAATATGCTACACGACGCCATTTCATCCTGCCCCGACCCTCAGTTCGCGCCAGTCACTCCGGCAAGTGGGACCTGTGCTGTGCGGCATTTTATAAAACAATGTAATTTTTGTATTATTTTTGTTCATCCAATCTTTCCCTATCACTTTTATTTACGATTTTTAGCGAGAATATGGCTTCTTTTGTTATTATTTGTGTGGATACTAATTTTATGAAGTTATAGCTAAATAAAGCTGGTCCATGCAGGGCTAAGATCGCTGTGGGCCGAGATCCGATGTTTCCTCTCGTGAGTGAAGATCGGATGAATATTATCCGATCTTTGCCCGTTACAAATATGGCAGTGGTTGTTAAACTTTCATTGGTCGTGTATATTTTTTCGGAGATTACTCAAGTGACTATGGGACTCAGTATCGTTAGCAAGTCTGTATATTTAAAAGTAATAAAATAATACGATGGTTTTAATACTTTTAAGTACACATTAAAATACATTTTTTTTATAGGATAAGGGTGACAAAGGAGCACACAGTCCACCTGATGTTAAGTGACTGCTGCGGCCCATAGACATCTATATCTTCCTCAACTCCTGTATTATCCCAGGGTATTTCGCCAGTCCTTACTGTTATTTTTTTTCCCTATATAAAATCAAATCCGATCTTTCCCTTATATTGAGTAATTCCATCTTATGTCATAACAAAGTTTGAGAAACATAAAATTACAATTTCTTTATATCAGGGATAAGATCGGATGCCAAGAAACAAAAAAAGAGAAAATCGTTTGGAACATTTATGTTTCTAGTAATTTATAGATCATATTGAAATATGTTTTTGAGCGTTAAAGATAGGACAAATCTCTTTTAAAAACTTTGTTCTCTAAGCAGTAGAAGTGGTTATAAATTTAAGTCCGGTCTTACCCATTAATGGCCAATTTTTCATTATGCATATAAAAAAGTATGTCTAGGTTTGGCACACTTTTAAAGCAGAAACCGTTGAGTTTACACAAGCAAAAGATTCTCAAAGCTAAAATTTGTTTAACGATTAACGGTTTGCTCCATGTTTCAGAAATCTGACGTATAGGTATGTCGAGAAATTAAAGTTTTTGGCAGACTCTTCCAACTATTCGAAAATCCGTCCGGTATTACCCCAACGCACCTTATGTTACTTCTGCAGGATAAATTTATTTTTTCAGTTTTTATTCATTCATTCTTTCCACATCTTCATACCACCAAATATAGGAACTACATACATAATAACATGTTTATTTTGCTATCTATCTGCGTCTGTATGTGTTTACGTTTTAAACTTTAAGCATACTTAATGGATGTGGACGATTGATGATTTTTTACTATCATCAGAATTTCTTTAAAAACTTATATGCATGCATATCGGAAAAAAGTTATGTAAAGATCGCAGACAAAAGTTTTGTCCTGAACTATAACATGTATCTTAATTCCAATCATAGATCAAAAACATGATATGCAATTTATGTTTTTACTAGCTACATAAAACTAATTTTAATTAGACCCTAATTCGATGCATTAGTAATGGAGAAAATTGAGAAATGTTGATTATTTTTCAATCTCCAAGATTAATTAAAACAATTTTTAAGAAAACATTTATGTGAATTTTCATAGTTTCTGTGTTACATATTTTTAGAATATTCAAACGATAAGCTCATTACTTGAACGCATTTATTCAACCTACAATACATAAATAAAGTACTTGTAACTTTTTTTCAGAATCTTAGCACTATAAATTATTTTCGTGTGGCGAACTGGAAAAATTTCAAGGTTGAGTGCTCCATTCTATATAAGGTGGGATAACCCTAAACGTTTATTTAATTTAGACGATTATCTTTTAAGAGTTTCTATCATTTTTCTGCTTTTGGAAATAAAATAACATATTACATGCTTACAACACGTTACGGCTTCTTGCACTCTGAAGAATTACAAATATTTATAATAATAAAAACATTATTTTAATTCATTCGATAAACATAATTAATAATCTTATTAAAAGTTCTTAAAACCAAATACCTATGCATCGAAATATTACATATTTACGAATTTTAGTGTTCTACGCTATGCATGCATATAAAATAGAATTGTTAAGATGAAAGTTTATACAGTACAGTACAGCTCTCCCGATAAACTCTTAGGAGTGACTGCTTGGTTGCGCCGATTTGTCCGCAATTCGAGAGACCCGTCCAACCGAATCTCTGATTTCGTTTTGTCCCCTAGTGAGCGTCGTGAAGCTTTGATGCATTGGACCCGTATGGTCCAAGCGGAGCATTTTGAGGCCGTGATTTAAAACTTGAAGCGTGGCTCCGTGGCTCAAGGGCGCTCTGGCCCGTCTGAACCTCTTTTTGGACGACGCTGGGATGCTGCGCGTTGGTGGACGTTTGAGAAATTCCCAACTGCCGTACGGGTCTCGACACCCGTTACTGCTCCCCAAGGACGGCGCCTTTGTCCGGTTGCTGGTAACCCACTATCATATTAAGAACGCCCACGCTGGGTGTAACGCTCTTTCGGCTATTCTGCAGCAGGAGTTTTGGATTTTGGCTGGCCGTCGCACCATTCGGAGCGTCATCTTTAAGTGCATATCTTGTTATAAACTGAAGGCCACCATATCGCAGCCTATGATGGGTGACTTACCACCCGACCGCGTCAGGGCCATCCGACGATTCGCTGGAGTCGGAACAGACTTTGCTGGCCCCTTCCTCGTCAAGTCCTCTAATCTTCGTAACGCGCGTTCACATATGGCCTATCCTTGCGTCTTCGTGTGCCTCTCCACTGAGGCCGTTCACTTAGAACTTGTAAGTGCCTCAGCACGGAAGCCTTCTTGGCCACGCTGGGCCGTTTCGTATCGCGGCGCGGTTTGCCGGACCTGATCCGGTCTGATTGCGCAACGAATTATAAGGGCACTGATAGATATTTGAAAGAGGTCGTCGAATTTCCGTCCAGTCACCGGACTTATTTAGGTAATGCGATGTCAAAAAGGGGCATCCAGTGGAAATTCGACCTTCCGGCTTGTTCCCACTGGGGCGGTATTTTTCAGGCAGTGGTTAAGGTTGTAAAAACGCATCTCCGTCGCGATATTGGCGAAACTATTTTGACATTTAAGGAGCTCGCCACTGTATTCTGTAAAATTGAGGCGGTACTCAACTCTCGGCCCCTCTGTTCCCTCTCGTCCGATCCAAATGATTTGGAGGTTCTAACCCCAGGACACTTCCTGATTGGCCAGCCGCTTAACTCTCTGCCCGAGTACCCCTTCAGGGAAACGAACTCTTCGCGGTTGAGCAGGTTTGACCTGCTGCAACAGATGACTCAGAGTTTTTGGCACCGATGTTCTCTGGAGTACCTTCATCTTTTGCAGCAGCGCATTAAGTGGTCTGACAAGACGGATCCTCCTCGGGTTGGAGATCTCGTGTTGGTTAAAGAACCCAACGCTCTGCCTTTGTATTGGTGCCGTGGGCGCATTGTTAAGTTGTCGTATGGATCGGATGGGGTGCCTAGGGTGGCTGAGGTTTTGGTCGGAGATTCGGTCTTGCAACGTGCCGTCGCGACCTTGTCCCGTTTGCCAATCTACTCGCGGACATAATTCGTTATGTCCGGGGCAGGGGTTTGTTTAGGCAAAACATTAACCATTTGAAATTGTATTATTAACGCACTCTAATAGCCTAGCATCGTATCAATGTCACATCCCCCCCGCGCTGACATTCCATTCGAGCGGTGTCGACGGGACACGTCGAGGCAATTCATTATAAAAATCGGTCGATCGTAGCGGACGTTTTTGTTTTTTTCTGGTAAATTTGCCGCGTCGCGAATGGAGGTGAACTTTGTCCCACTGTCGTTGTACGCGCCACGTGTTGGTTTTTGACTATGATCAACGGATTTAGTTCCTTTTTTGTGAAGTTAGTTGAATGTGAATAGTGCCTAGTGCCTTGAAGAGGGAAATTGCCACCGGGGACGCCGCAGGAGAATACTGCCTCCGGGGAAGCATCGTGCCATCTGGTTCAGGCCACCTACACACAGACACTCACAAACCACTCACATGCACTACACCTTCAGCCTGACAGATCCAGGTTACCAGTCTCCACTCCCGAAGCAGTTAAGTACCGTATTAGTTAAATACTCTCTATTCGGCTAGCCTTCCCTTTAAAGATTAGTAGGATAGAACATTCCACCAGGCCATTCGGCCTGTCCTTAATTGTTCAACTAGCCTACAGCTCTGGGCCCCTGTGGGGTCGTACTTGTCGGGACAGTTAGGGGCGTGTACATTTTTGTTAAAATTATTCAATTTACGATTAAATAAAAAAATCAGATTTAATTTTCATAAATCAAAGATAGATAAAGTCAGTCTTCTACTCATTTGTCAGAGAGTTCTGGAGCAACTAGTCCGCTGCGCTGCTGTAATGCGTGTTGGCAGACTTTACACATGTCATAGAAATATTTTACTTAAACATGCAGGATCCCTCACTATGTTTTTTTTTTTCAGCGCCGAGCAAGTGATAAATCAGTATTTAAAATTTCAATTAAATATTTCACTCTGAAATTAACGGCGAACGCTTAGCTTCTTAGCTATTATAGCTCCAACATAACAAAAAACCATACATAAAGAGTTTTATTTTTTATTCTGAACGTAAAATATTGTTTCATTAAGGTTTTTTTTAGTTCAGTTTAGGTTTGGATTCACAGGGGTAGAATTTTCGTGAGAAAGTCAGAAACCAGCGACTATAAATATATAAGAGACCTCGAAACTTTAGTCTTAGTTAGGCACCTTTAGTTATAGTTGTTTTATTTTTGTATGCAATGGTTTATTATTCTCTTAAATTCACACGGTTAAAGATATGCTACCATAATGTCAGAGGTATTAGAACAAAATTAAAAGATGTTTATTGTCAGATAGCTTGTTGCGATTACGATGTGATTGTATTTACGGAAACATGGCTTTTGAATGGCATATATGACTCAGAGATCACAGATGACCTATATGTTCTGTACAGGCGTGACAGAAGTAAAAGTATTTTCAATAGCAAAGACAGTGGTGGCGGTGTTTTGATAGGTATTTCTAAAAATACAAATCGTATAGAGTCCTAGATTATGAAAGCTCTTGTGATGATTTTTGGGTTAAATTGCTTTTGCCGACATGCATGAGTCATAATCAAAATTGGATTTACAGAGGCCGCTTAAGACGTAGATTATTATTATTTACGATTTTCTTTCCTTTTTTACATAATATACAAACATGTTACAGGCTATGGGTTCTAATTCCACAAGAAATAAGTTTTTGTATGGTTTTTATATAATTGTTACTAGTCTGGATGTTTGCCTTTGTGCAACTTATGCATCTAATCTGCCTCCATGATACAGGAGAAACCCTTTGTGTAATACATTGTTATAGTACTACAAGTCTACAGTGGTAAATTAATATTGTCTCTGATCTGGCAAAAAAAGCAGTAGAAAATTGCATCAGTGGTTAATGTTATATTACATAATCTGGATATGGGTGGAACGTTTTAAATAATATCTTTCAATATTTCTCCCTCACCGCCCGCAGCACTGTCGCTCAAATGTCTTCACACTTGAGGCACGTCGTTCACAAATCCGTTATACGTCTTCCGTATCTGTTAACTCCCGAAAATTGCTCGCATTTATTGCAACGCCAAATCGCAATTTTAATGAACTTACTCCTTTTTAAAAGGCGGGCAACGCAACTGGTGTTGCAAATGTTCATGGGCGGCGGTAGTCACTTCCCATCAGGCAAGCCGCATGCTCGTTCGGGGCATGCTACATGGGATCAAACTAGAAAGCGAAGGTACTTACCTGTATCAGGAGCTAACTTCGCTCCAAGGCTTGGGCTGGCCGTGATTGTGTGTAATGGTAGATAGCGAGTTATGTACAGTGATGTGTTAATGTGTGGGGCCTTGGCAAGCATAGGCGACCAGCATCGGCCGAGTTCCAGGCTGCTTAAAAATGCTGCATCGCTCCAAACTGCTTCAGCGCCGGACCACTTCTTTCTTTACTGTCACTATTCAGTCTCTTAGCTTCATTGTACATTTAACTAACTTCAATTCGCCTAATTCCACACTCATCGCATAGTTGAACACGTGATACCCGACACAGCAACGGACAGTAGTTCAAAGTTCACTAAGCTATGTCCCGGATTCACTTATCACAAATTATAAATTCGACACAGAATAACACGTCGCACATGATTCAAAATACGCCTCGTTGACACGCAAATTAATTTAACTAGGCAACCAAAACACAAAAGGGCACTAACGCGACGACCCAAATATAACGATATCCTGCCAATTAACCTGGAGAAGCTCTCAAACAAGGAATGCGCGGCTCTAATCCTAGATCGTATATCTTCTCGACGCGCGTACACTATTCCGCACTCTCGCACGAGTTAAATATCGCACAATTCACCTATCTACGTAACCAAGAAGCACGTACTTCATCTAGCTATCTAGATCCACGACGGGCTGCGAATTTAGGTAAGAGGGCCTGACGGTCTCCCCGCCTCGTGGCTGGCGGGACACCGACGCTTCGCCCACGCGTCGTCGAGCGACTGACTGCAAGCCGCGCACGGCTCCCCACCTCGGTGCTTATGTCACCTAAATACCATCGGGTGAGGCGCCAGCTCGAACGCAATTGGGTGTCTTTCAAACATAACCAAATTTGGGCATAAACAATAGTTGTCATAAGGTATAATTAATGTATGAACATTACTATTATTACTATTGCGCAAGTGGGGTAGTTTCTTATGATTTTGTAATATTTTTTTTAATTGTTTTATACGAGTAGGATAGGGTGAAAAACGAGCACACATTTCACCTGATGGTAAGCGGTTGCTGTGGCCCATAGACATGTACAGTTATCCTCGTTAGCGAATCAAAATGCAGATGCGTTGTCCCCCGTGAGGACTAAGATTGAATGTCTCTTTTCCAGTTAAAAGGGTCTCCGGTTCTCTATACTCACCATAAGAAACACAGCAGCGTTTAGCTGCTATTTTACGCTGGTATTCTGTGAGCGTGTGGTACTTCCCCGGTCGAGCCGACCCATTTGTGCTACAACTATACTACAAATATAGCTGCAGCATGGCTCTACCACGTAATGATTTATTAACAAGAAAAAAAAATGATAAGAGTAGTAAGTATTAGGCTAGTTTAATAAATCATTTTTTTTGTTTTATCTCCGAACATATAAAACTTAGAGATTGTCAAAACATGTAGATTTTGTACAGCAATAGTTTCACTTCCACATATTTGTCAAGCATTCACGTGTTTGAAAAATGTCTCGTGCCAATGCATATTATTTTTGATGCCTTTGTCAAGCATTACGATAAATTCAATTTTATTTGACGTGTTTTGCAATCAACATCAAACTGTTTGATCGAAAGCGTAAGGTTTTATCTGTAGTACGTAATGTTATTTAGTTAAGGCCGTCTCGTAGTATGGTGTGTAGGTATAAAAATGTTAAAATCTCACTGAAGGCAATTGTTGAGCGAATTTATTATTCTAAAATTCACCGTACGTTGTTTGTGCTAGAATTTTAGAACAAATAACGTGCATCAAACCTCAAACATGTCCCAGCGGGCACTGAAAGTGACGGGCGCGAGCGCATAAACTATTCGATTTTATTTTCAAACTGAACAAAAACGTTATAAGCCCTTTGAATTTGATTTACGAATAAATTTTACTCGATTAAATCAAAAAAATTTCAGAAAAGTACACGTTTAAATAGTTAGTGTCATTGTTATGTTTTTTGCAAGCCAATTATAATGATTCATATTTTTAAAATTATTTTGTTATTTCGCAATAATTTAATTTCAGAAGATTAAGAGAGATTCAAACAAGTAAAAAAATACTACAACATCGCCTTAATGAACGGTGGCGTAGCAGTTGAACATGTTCTTGTGTGGCCTACAACCTTACAAATAATTTTTTCTGGGTCTGGATGCAATTTATATACCACGTAAAATGCATCCACGATACAGGAGAAAATTTTAGTGTGTGTGTGTGTGTTTATTTCAAAGTATTTTTCTGGTCTCTTAACAAATAACTAATTGATAAATAAAATTTTAGTTTTTACGGCAACAAATAAAAGGTTTATTTTTATTTTATGTATATCGTTGAATCAAATTATAATATTAATTGATGAACTTAGGTAGATTTTACCAATTGTAACTAAATTTTGTTTTCAAAAACAAGTTATTATAGCAATTATCAATATTTAATTGCTATACTGAAATAATTAGTACATTTTTTTGTTCATTTAAGCGCCTCTAAAGTAAAACGTAATTAAATCGCCCAGTCCAGTCCCGATAGCGAATCTTAATTGATCCGATTAACATCGGATACTGTCCAAATGCAGATTTATACGTGAAATGTACGAGCTTCAAGCTCAGCTGCTTTGTTATAAGGAAAAGCAAAAAACGATTCCGGAAAATGTAAATTAAAAATAAATTCGTTTAGAACTTAAAAATAATATTTAGATAGTTAGAAAAAAATAGATATTATATAACATATCATTTTTTAGACGATAATAATAAATATAGCTCCATTCCAGGTAAATTATGACTATTTTTAACATAATGTAATAAAAATAAAATATTACAGTATGCGTTCACTTAAAAATTGAGTTTGAATTCATCAGTATACAAGATATTTTCGTCTTCATCATTATAACTCATTATACTTGTCCACTGCTGAACATAGGTCTTCCACATAGGTTACCACTAAGCACAGTTCAGAGCCACCAACTTCCATGAACTTGCTGCACGTTTCATTAGATAGTTATTCCATCTAGAAAAGCGTCACTTGCCTTGAGGTGACCACTTGAGAAATTTTCTCGTCTTTTTTACATTTGGTCGTTAGCCACCACTCGAGAAAATATCTAATTCCCGCGCTTTCTTATTTATCGGTCGTTAATTCATAGAGCTATGTGAATAGTATAGTTTATACCACAGTATACATATCGTATACTAATCAGTACATATAAATCATGAATCTTACTGCCACCACTTATATTATACTTCGCTAGGTGGTAGTAGGCTAACTAGGTTGGTACCACCCTCCAGCATACAGTGCTCTCATTACTATGTTCTGGTTTTAAGGGTACTAGAACCGGTATAAATACATTAACGGCCCATGTGACCCCTTAGTTCACAATGGTAAAGATGCCTTTAAATGATAAAAATACCTAGGGAAATGCCTCTAAAAAGCAACTATAAATTAATTAATACATAGATCAGTGACAGTGATTCACATTTCTCATCAAATAAACAATGAAACTCCACACAGAGTTTGAGATTTTTTTTATAGAGTAGAGGGCAAACGAGCATGCGGTTAACGTGATGGTAAGTGACTACCGACGCGCCGATAGGAAAGGACTCGGTCGTCGACGATTTGAGCCGCTCTGCGTTGGATGCGGTCAAGCGAAAGGAGCTAGCACTGGGGAGCCCCTGCCCAGAGATGGGAACAGTATTCCATGTGAGGCCTAACATGCGCCGTGTAAAGTTGCAGGCCGTGTGCCGGCATGAAATACTGTCCCGCTCTAGCAGAGCTTTTTAGAGGTTAATTTGGCTTTGTCTTCCAAGTGAGCACGAAACTTCACGTCACTCGACATGTCGCCTCCGAGGATTCCGATACTGGCTGAGGCAAGAAAGGGAGTGCCTTGAAACTAAGGAGATACGACAAAGGGGTTCTTTTTAGCGGTAAACGCGCAAACTTGTGTCTTCTGAGGATAAAACTGGACTAGACTTAGTCGCCCCCAATCCGAGAATTTTTTCAGCAAAGACTCGACTTCAGACACAAGTTTGTTCCGTTACTCGGCGTCGTTTTACCGAGAAATATTGGCACGGCCGGTGCATAGCAATGAATGTTACCAGTTAGCAACATATCATTGATATGCAGAAGAAACAACGTTGGTGATAGCACACAGCACTATGGAACACAAGAGTTAATAGGCTTGTAGTCGGAGCATGCACCATCTGCAACGACCTTGATGCTCTGATCTGCAAGGAAGCTGGTGATCCAAATGCACAATTTCTCGGGAGGCCCATAGGAAGGGAGCTTCAAAAGAAGCGCTTTGTGCCGAATCCGATCGAAGGCCTTCGCAATGTCCAAACTAACGGCCAACGCCTCCCCCTTGGACTCTACTGCCTCCGCCCATCTTTGAGTCAGGTAGACCAGAAGATCACCAGCTGATCGACCCCGACGAAAACCGTATTGGCGGTCACTAATCAGGTGATCCTCAAGGTACCGCATGAGCTGGCAGTTGATAATGGATTCCATTATTTTGGGGAACAAGGAGGTGATGGCGATAGGCCTGTAGGCTTTTCTTATCGATCGGGTGGACAAAAGCTGTCTTCCATGATTTCGGGACTATGCCTAGGAAATAGGAGTACCAGAAAGTATACGTTAGGACCGGTGCCAACTCCGGAGCACACTTCCTCAGCACAATTGTGGGGATCCCGTCAGGCCCACTCGACTTCTGGATGTCCAGGGAGAGGAGTGCTTTGCGCACCGAGCGCTGTGAGAACCGCACATTCGGCATGGAGCACTCACACCGCGGGATGGATGGCGGTGTTTTCCTCCGTCATCAAGAGTCGAGTTGGATTCAAAAAGGGAGCCTAAAAAGTCGGCTTTGTCTTTTGCGGCTGGGGCTATTGAGTCGTCCTCCCTGTGCAGAGATGGTAGTGATGGCTTACAGAAATTCCCTTGGACAGCCTTGGCGAGAGACCAGAATGCACGGGTTCCCGAAGGAAGGCGAACTAGTTTCTCGCCAATTCTGCCTATGTGCTCTGACTTTGCCTTGGCAATAACTCTTTTGAAGGACCTGCAGGCGAAGTTATACTTCTTTTTAAGTATGCTGGTGTTTACATCCCGAGTCGCCGAAGCCGCAGCCCAGTCTTGATAAGACTCCCGCTTACTGCGTAATGCAGTCTTACAGGAGCGATCAAATCAAGGCTGAGATCTACCACCGATGGGTACCACAAATGATGGAATAAATAGTTCTGTAGCACCACATCAGTGACAGATTCAGCAACAGCGCTGCGATCATCCGGCTAAAAGCAAGCCCGCCTGCAAAGAAAGACCGCATTCCGTCCCAATCTGCCAACCTGTAATGCCAAACATAGCGGCAACCTACAGAACGCAACTGCGAGGGGAGCGTGAGTGACACCACACTCCGGATCAGACAATGGTTCGAAAAGCCGAGAGAGGCATCGACGGAAACCTGATATCCATCTGGATGAGAGGTCAGCAGAAGGTCCAACAGGGAAGGTGTATGATCCTGCACATCTGGAATCCGCGTACGGGATATAACCAGAGACCATATGGTCTAACACAGCTGGTTATAAATATTTGGGTTTTTCAGACGCACTGGATGTTGATGCAGTCGCCAGTGTAGATGTAGGGCTGCTATAGTTCTAGAACAATTTAGTTATTTTATGTTATTTTTGCATCATAGGAAATGTATGAATTAAACTAAATAAACAATGCTGGAAATATTAATAAACAATTTTGAATTTTGAGGGTGGGATACTTAATGTCAACAGTCAAAATATCAACATAAAAATATCAACACGCGCAATCAGTAATTTAATTTTTAAACAAATCAAAACAATAAACAGATTTATTGCAAAAAGGATATTACTGTATAATGTTTGTTATCCCGCAGATGTAGTGAAGGTATTTAATTTCAACCTGCGCCATTTGTGTTCAAAATTTATAAAGCAGTCACCTTTAAAATGTCTGGAACAAATACGGTGGTGCCTTTTCCACTCCCAATTGCGACTTGCAATAGCTCGATCCATTTTAGTCTTAAATTGATGTCCGTAGGAAAACTGTAATTTAATCGTAACCTATCGATAACTCATACTAGATATATATTATCCAACACTATTGCCAAAATTTGGCATATACCAGCTTGGCATATGCCAAGGCAAAGTTATAAACAGATCTCCCCACATGATCGGTTAAACGTGAACCGAGATATTCGGCGTGGTGGATACAGATCTCCCCACAATATCGGTTAAACGCGAACCAAGCCATTCGGCGTGGTGAGCGTTAAAATCGCCAAGAATCACGATCTCTGCGGATGGGACCTGTTGTAGCAAGAAATCTGCAGCCATTTGGACGTGGTCGATGAGTTGGTCTGTTTCGGCATTACTGCTATGGGACCTATAAAGGCACCCGTAGACGCGCGGATGGTCGTCACTGTCTACGCGTAGCCAAAGGATGGACAGGTCCGAACCTTCAAGACTGCCGAGGCGTCGAGAACAGATGTCCTCTTTGACATATACGCAAACTTCAGCCCGAGGCACAAAGGATTGCTCCCATTTGTACCCCGGGTAGGAGAGATACGAAGTATCAGCCGGAGAGGACACCTGCGTCTCGGTCAGAAAGAGAAAGGTCGGCTTGACCATCTCGAGATGGTAGTGGACGGCGTTTAGGTTCGAGTGAAGTCCCCTTATGTTACAGAAATTCACGGATAGCGTGGCAGGGGTCGCCTTGGTATTGTTGCTCAGTTTGCCCCGAACAGTTATGTTTTTGAGCGGAATTTTGCCCCTCCCCCCCAGAATACGAGGGGCAGCCTGAGCACCCACGCTTAGGAGTGGAATAAGATGGTCGTGGATGCTCAATGAGGGATTCTCCAGGTGTGCTGGTACCCTCCTGGAGGTGGGTAGTCTTTGGTGTAATTCCACTACCATGTTGATGGTGGGGGGTGGGGGGTGGGGGAGAATTGGGCCTCCGGCCACCTGCACAGACGAAATGCAAAAGCAGAGCTTCTTCTTCACGCCAGTATTCTGTGAGGTCGTGGTACCAACCCGGCTCGAGCCAGCCCAAACGTGCAACAGCAAAATCTGCCGCGTGGCTCCACCACCTTTAAAAAAAACGTGTAAACTATGTTTGATAATACTCTGTATTAACAAATAACATTAGAATACTTGTTTGCTTGTTTTCTTATAATGATTCGAATAAATGATAACGACAACGTTGTTGAGTTTCTTCGCCCTCGCAAAACACTACGCCACTGCAAAATAGTCTGGCTCTATATATTGAGGATGTTTTTTGTAACTCTTTCTTTCATCAGCCATTAAAAGTCCACTGCCGGACATGAGTTTCTCTCTTTAAAGATATGATTTGCCTTAATTGTCATGCTTAGTGTCGGATTGACGATCGAAGTACCGGATGTCTCAAATATTTAGATATACTGCCCATTGGAGGTTGGCCAGTTTGCCTTCGCCAGTTTACACATGGCGTAAAAGAGATGCTGTATCACCATTTAACGACATTCATA
This sequence comes from Parnassius mnemosyne, assembly GCA_963668995.1. Classification (NCBI taxonomy): domain Eukaryota; kingdom Metazoa; phylum Arthropoda; class Insecta; order Lepidoptera; family Papilionidae; genus Parnassius; species Parnassius mnemosyne. The sequence continues at coordinate 35,182,624 of CAVLGL010000079.1, read as the reverse complement.
AGATCTTTTTGGCATTTCTCATAGATTATTTTCTTGGGTTTTCGTAAGTAGGTGCTTAAGAATTCAAATTCAGCTAAAATTAATCATTTTATTGGTTGTTAAATAAATATCAGTGGCCTGTGCTCATATAAGAATGTGAAAAAAAAATGTAGTTAGTATGCGAGATACGTTAGTTCGTAACAAATATAAGACCAGAGTAGAATAAATAGACTAATGATTCCCCATTTTTCGCTGCAATGTGCGGAACTACTAATGACATCGACAGATGTGCGTTGTAATTTTGTTCAGATTCGTGAGAAATTATGTAATCTCATCCGAACTCAATAACGATTGAAGTATATTTTATTCTAGACGTTTTATTTAATCAAATGAGCTATAGGATGAAAATTATATTTTATCGGGGTGTCAAATTATAATAAAATATTAATAATGAATCATTTTAAACTTTTTTCACTAATATTTTTGGTACATTTTTATTATAATTTATTTACAATCCACTTAATAGAGTTATAGACTATGAGTTTCTGAGCTATGCTATTGTTGTATGCTATGTTAACTAGCTATGTTATATTATGATTTCACGTCAAAGTTTAACTTTTAACTTATTTCCTTCAAGTCTGATATTCTGTCCATTATTTAAACAATGATAAACTAATTTATCTTACGCAAATGAATTAAATATGCAGTTAAATTAAATCATTTTAATTTGATTGGATGACTACATGTTCTATCATTCAACTACTGTAAGTTGTAATGTGTGGTAATAGTTTTAAATATTTCGTCTTAAAACTTTCGTGATCACTTGGAAAAGAGGGCCGATTTGGCCTCTAAAAAGCTTGGCGTGCTCAGAAGAGCGGGACAGTATTTCATGCCGGCACATCGCCTGCAACTTTACAAGGCACAGGTTCGGCCTCACATGGAATACTGTTCTCATCTCTGGGCTGGGGCTCCTCAGTGCCAGCTCCTTCTACTTGACCGCATCCAACGCAGAGCGGTTCCAATCATTGACGACTGAGTCCTTTCCGATCGGCTCGATTCACTGGCGCTGCGGAGAGATGTTGCATCCCTTTGCATTTTCTTTCGCATTTACCACGGGGAATGCTAAGAGGAATTGTTCGGGTCAATCCCAGGCGCCAAATTTCTCGAATCCACATCACGATTTTTCCGGACCGATACGACTTAGGGATCTTCAATAAAAGTGATAACTCATTTTTAAAAGGCCGGTACAGCAACTGCAATTCCCTTGGTGTTGTAGTTGTTCGTAGGCGGCGATAGTCACTTACCATCAGGTGAGTCGTTTGCTCGTTTACCCATCTCCTATAAAAAATGTCTTCAGGGGTGACAACGCACCTGCATTTTGATTCTTAATCAAGGATAGATGTAGATGTCTATAACCCAGCATCTACGTACCGTCAAGTGGATGTTTGCTTGCTCGAGATTGCAAGTCGTATGCTGTATGTAGTGATTATGGAATATATATTTGACTACGGGAGATGCACAACAAACATGTAGGTTGAAAACCTATTTTCAATCAAGTTGTTTTGAATATTTAATGCCTTGTACTGAGTGAAAATAATTAAAATAAATGATTTCTTTTAAAAATATGTAATATCTATATCTATATTTTTAGAATATTTAGAATATTTTTTATGCAATATACATTACATGAGTAATTCTTATTGAAAGTCATTTTTGACTTAACGACTGGTTCGATAAAAAAACCCTCTGTCCTAGGAAGAGCCAGCAGGGAACCCAGCGGGACTTTTGTTTTTTAAATATGGTAAGTATCACTATGTTTCGCCTTAGAAGGCATATAAATATTTGGTTAACATGATTATGCATTACTAATATAAATATTGATTAACATCACAATTTCAATAATAATTAGTATGTTTAAGAATAATTGCATAAATTATTGTTTTTATTATCTATTACTTAATTCTTAATAAAATAATGATAAAATATAACAAATAAATCGGACATTAATTGTAGGTGCTAAAAACTATTCATTTTGTCATCAAAATATTCGTTAATTGAGTAGTATGATTTTCTATTAAAAAATCCGAAAGCAATTTCTTAAATTTGTCTATGTTATCTGTCTCTTTGATGTTTTTTGGGAGTTTATTAAACATTTTAGGAGCCATACCCAGGGAACTTTTTGAATAAAGCGCTGTTTTGTGAGATTTAATACGCAATGTGTTTCTGTGACGTTTACTATTAGTGGTTTCAAATATGCTAAAATGTTTCCTAACAAACATTGCTACTTCGAATATATATAAAGATGACAGGGTTAGTATGTTAAGGTCAATGAAAGGCGATTTGCAACTATCGGTAGCCTGCAACCTGCATGCTGCTCGTAAGCATTTCTTTTGTGCTTTTAAAACTAATTCGCGTCCTGTGGAGTTTCCCCAAAATATTATACCATATGTCAATGTTGAAGAGACGTATGCATGGTAGGCGGTTATGACTGTTTCACTATTTGTTATTTTTAAAAGGTTATGTAGTGCATAGTGGTATTGATTTATCTTTTTTATCATGGGTTAAATATGTTTTCTCCATGTCATTTTTTCGTCTAGCCAAAGTCCCAGAAATTTCAACAACAATTTCACATACAATTTTGGGTATATAATATTTGGGGGTATCCTAAGTAAGAGTACCGGCTATGACTACTTGCCTAAATATACACCTTTTGCTATCAATTTATACACTTTTAATATTAAAATAATTCCACGATTCAGTTCTTAAAATTTGAACAGACCTCAAATAATATATCATCTAGATTTTTAGCAGTATATTTTTTTTTATTTTGTTTAAAGATGCATTTAAAATTTCAAAAAAAATGTACTAGCACTATAAAGTTTCAGTTAATACTACTGACAACATAGCAACTTTGATATTTATTTTGTTATCCAAACGTATGATGAACATTATAACCATTGGTTTATTAATTTAACCTTAGTATTTATTTTTTTAAGGACAGGGGGCAAAAGAGCATGCAGGTCACCCGATGGTAAGTGACCACCGACGCCGCCGATCGGAAAGGACTCGGTCGTCGACGATTCGAGCCGCTCTGCGTTGGATGCGGTCAAGTGAAAAGAGCTGGTACTGGGGAGCCCCTGCCCAGAGATGGGAACAGTATTCCATGTGAGGCCTAACATGCGCCTTGTAAAGTTGCAGGCGGTGTGCCGGCATGAAATACTGTCCCACTCTGCTAAGCACGTCAAGCTTTTTAGAGGTCAATTTGGCCTTCTGTTCCAAGTGACCACGAAACTGCACGTCACTCGATATGTCAACACCGAGGATTCCGATACTGGCTGAGGCAAGAATGGGAGTGCCTTGAAACTGAGGAGTTACGACAAAGGGGTTCTTTTTAGCGGTAAACGTGCAAACTTGTGTCTTCTGAGGATTAAACTGGACTAGATTTAGTCGCCCCCAATCCGAGACTATGTTCAGTAAAGACTGACTTCAGACACAAGTTTGTTCCGGTACTCGGCGACGTTTTCCCGAGAAATTTTGGCACGGCCGGTATATAGAGCATCACCGCTGTCATCCGCATAGCAATGAATGTTATCAGTTTTCAACATATCATTAATATGCAGAAGAAACAGCGTTCGTGATATCACACAGCCTTGTGGAACACCAGCGTTAATAGGCTTGTAGTCGGATCTTGCACCGTCTACAACGACCTTGATACTCCGATCTGCAAGGAAGCTCGTGATCCAATTGCACAATTTCTCGGGAAGCCTATAGGAAAGAAGCTTCGAAAGAATCACTTTGTGCCAAACCCGATCGAAGCCCTTAGCAATGTCCTAATTAACGGCCAATGCCTCCCCCTTGGAATCTACTGCCTCCGCCCATCTATGAGTCAGGTAGATTAGAAGATCAACAGCTGATCGACCCCGACGAAAACCGTATTGGCGGTCACTAATCAGCTGGTGATCCTCACGGTACCGCATGAGCTGGCAGTTAATAATGGATTCTATTATTTTGGAGAACAAGGAGGTGATGCCGATAGTCCTGTAGTTGGACGGGTCTAAGTGGTCGCCTTTTTTAGGGATCGAGTAGACAAAAGCTGTATTCCATGATTTCGTGATTACGCCTAGGGACTCGGAGTACCGGAAAAGACGCGATAGAACCGGTACCAACTCGGAAGCACCGTACTCCGCACAATTGGGGGGATTCTGTCAGGCCCACTTGACTTGTGGATGTCCAGGGAGAGGAGTGCTTTGCGCACCGAGCATTGTGAGAACCGCACATTCGGCATGAAGCACTCACACCGCGGGATGGTCGGCAGTATATTCTCCCCGTCATCAAGAGTCGAGTTGGACGCAAAAAGGGAGCCTAAAAGGTCGGTTTTGTCTTTTGTGGCATGGGCCAGTTATTTGTCCACCCTGTGCGGAGATGGTAGTGATGGCTTACAGAAATTCCCTTGGACAGTCTTAGCGAGAGACCATAATGCACGGGTTCCCGAAGGAAGGCAAACTAGTTTCTCGCCAATGCTGCCCATGTGCTCTGAAGTTGCCTTGGCAAAAACTCTTTTAAAGGACCTGGAGGCGAAGTCATACTTCTTTTTAAGTATGCTGGTGTTTACATCCCGAGTCGCCAAAGCTGCAGCTAACACTCCTGCTTACTGCGTAATGCAGTCTTACAGGAGCGACCAAACCAAGGCTGAGATCTGCCTCCGATGGGTACCACAGATGGTGGAATAAATAGTTCCATTCCCTGTAGCACCACATCACAAACCCGCCCCCATGGGTAGGATGCAAACAAAGACCGCATTCCGTCCCAATCCGCCGACCTGTAATGCCAAACATGGCGGCAACATGCAGACCGCAAACGGACTGACCACACTGCGGATCAGACAATGGTCCGAAGAGCCGAGAGGCGCATCGACGGAAACCTTATATCCGTCTGGATGAGAGGTCAGCACCAGGTCCAACAGGGAATGTGTATGATCCTGCATATCTGGAATCCGCGTTTGCGAAGTAACCAGTTGAGTCCGACCATATGCTAAGGCAAAGTCTTAATCAGATTTCCCACCATGATCAGTTAAACGTGATTCGAGCCATTCGGCGTGGTGGGCGTTAAAATCGCCAAGGATCACGATCTAATGATTAAGGTAATTTTAATTTTAACTGTAAGTCTGGATTTTTCATCCTGATAACTTTAACTAGGGCATTTTAATCCTGGCCGTAAGTCGACTACTTTTTACTGAGACCACGGAAAGAAGGAGAGAGAGGGGTGACAGACTCTTACTCTTTTTAAAATAATTAAAGTTAACATTGCATTAAACTATTATAAAAACGACAAATTTAGTGAACACGCTTGTTTTAAAAATATTTTATGTCTTATATTATTTGAACCGATATCCTGTAGTAATTTTGTAGAGTACCTCTACGTAAAAGAAATTTAACGATGTCTATCAATCATCATCATCATCATCATCATTACAGCCCTTCACAAGTCCACTGCTGAACATAGGCCTCCCCCAAAGAATGCCACAAAGCACGGTCCTGAGCCACCTGCATCCATCGACTTCCTGCATGACTTACCAGGTCGTTACTCCATCTCGTGGGGGGACGCCCTACACTTCGCCTACCGGTACGAGGCTGCCACTCGAGAACCTTTCTTCCCCATCGGTTGTCGGTTCTTCGAGCTATATGGCCGGCCCATTGCCACTTCAGCTTACTAATCCGTTGGGCTATGTCGGTTACTCTGGTTCTACTGCGGATATCCTCATTCTTAAGTTTATCACGCAGAGAAACTCCGAGCATAGCCCTCTCCATAGCTCGCTGAGCGACCTTGAGCTTCCTCATACGGCCAGCAGTGAAGGACCACGTCTCAGTTCCGTAAGTCATCACTGGAAACACGCACTGGTTGTACAATTTCGTTTTCAGGTTTTGAGGTATGTCTGACGAGAAGATGTGTCGTAGCTTCCCGAACGCTGCCCAGCCGAGTTGAATCCGTCGATTGACCTCTCGGTTGAAGTTGGACTTACCTAGTCGGACTATTTGTCCCAGGTAAACATACTCGTCAACAACTTCGAGCTTAGTGCTCCCAAAAACTACCGGCATAGGTGAGACATGGACATTAAACATGATCTTTGTTTTGTCCATGTTCATCTTAAGACCTATCCGTTGGGAAACACTATTGAGGTCATTGAGCATAGTGCTAAGGCCCTCCAGCGATTCTGCCATAAGGACTATATCGTCGGCAAATCGAAGGTGAGTGATGTACTCGCCATTGATGTTGATACCGTATCCTTTCCAGTCCAGAAGCTTGAAAACGTCTTCCAATGCAGCGGTGAAGAGTTTCGGGGATATGATGTCACCCTGTCTTACACCTCTCTGCAATTGGATAGGTTTCGTACTCTTGTTCTGTACTCGGATAGCCATCGTAGCCCTACTGTACAAGCACTTCAACACTTCGATATACCGACAGTCAACTTAGCACCGCTGAAGGGACTGCAGCACCGCCCAAATTTCGACGGAATCAAAGGCTTTCTCATAGTCCACATACGCCAGACATAGTGACAAATTGTTCTCTTCGGACTTCTGTACAACTTGCCGAGGGGTATGTATGTGGTCTATGGTGCTAAAGCCTTTTCGGAAACCGGCTTGTTCGGGAGGCTGGAAGTCGTCAAGTCTGCGCGCGAGACGATTCGTAATGACTCTCGAAAACAGCACGTAGACGCGGCTCAGAACGGAAATCGGTCTGTAGTTCTTCAAGAGAGCGTTATCACCTTTCTTGAAGAACAAGACCACCGCACTTCTGCTCCACGCCTCCGGTGTAATGCCACCATGGAGGACAGAATTAAAGAGCTTCTGAAGGACTTCAAGTACCGGTCTTCCACCCGCTTTGAGAAGCTCCGCTGTAATTCCATCCTCGCCTGGGGCCTTACCGTTTTAAAGGTGCTGGAGAGCCATTCTAATCTCGCTCAGACTAACGTCCGGAATATCTTCGGAATAGTGTCGGATGACACTCACTCTTGGATCGTTACTCACACTTGCGTGTGGCTCCAACGATGACGTGTACAGCTGCCCATAGAACCTCTCAATCTCACTCAAAATCTCAGGTATCCCGGAAACGATGCTGCCACATTCCGTCTTCAGCTTTGACAGTTGGCTCTTTCTGGCAGACAGATCTCTGGCAAAGACTTTGGAGCCTTGGTTCCGCTCGTGCGCATCTTCAATACGAGCTGTATTGAAGTTGCGTAAGTCCCGCCGCATTCATTTGGAGATCTGTCTGTTCAGATGCCTGTATGCTGTCAAGTCTGTTGAAGAATGTAGCTTCATCTCCCGTCTAACAGCCATGAGATTAAGAGTGTGATCGGAGAGTTTTTGTGTTCTTCTGCGGCGGGTCTTGCAGAACTTAGCTCCGACCGCATGGACAGTTTCCACGAGCTTGTCATTCATATCGTCCACTTCATTGCAATCTTCTAGGCACTGAAAACGGTTTTGTAACTCGAGCTGAAAGGCTTCAGGACTTTGAAACAGAGCACGAGGGGGACGGAGCGTTGACTTCATTAGACGAGACCTCTCCAATTTAACGTTTAGGTTCAGTGTGCCTCTAACCATTCGGTGATCGCTACCAGTTTTCACCCTCGCGATCACGGAGACATCACTGAACAGTTGTCGTCTGGTCGTCATAATGAAATCAATCTCAATTTTTGTCGAATCGTCGGGGCTCGACCAGGTCCACTTCCTGTGGGGCCGCTTCTGGAAGAAAGAGTTCATCATAAAGAGTTCATCATAAAGAGTCCCTCTTTCTCCATGAAGTCGGCCAGCTGCTGGCCCCTTGGGTTCCGTTGCCCTATTCAATATTTCCCTACTTTCAGCTCACCGTTCTCTCTTGTGCCTAGTTTTGCATTGAAGTTTCCCATTAACACCGTATATTGGGTTTTGGAGGAATGCATGACTCAAGAGATATCCTCATACATTTCCTCCACCTCCCCATCGGGGTGTGCCGAGGTTGGTGCGTAAACCTGTATGACCTTCAGCGAATACCGTTTCGTGATTCTGAGTATAAGGTACGCAACCCTCGTCGACACACTCCCGATATTTACAACGTTGTTAACGAGAGTCTTGTGGACGATAAGTCCAACACCTCCTTGGGCAGATGGTCGCCCTCCCGGTGATAGAGCAAGTTGCCGGATTCGAGGATTACCGTGTCCTCCCCCTCTCTTCGGACTTCGGATAATCCTATAATATGCCAGCGCAACTTGTCTATCTCTTCTTCCAGCTCCACGGTCTTCTCGTCAGTCCTCAGGGTGCGTGCGTTTTACGTTGCCAGGCCGAGTCGTCTAAGGTGGCAACCGAAGCTCCACCGGAGATTCTTAGCACCCCCTGCCCCGCCGTTACCATGGTCGCCACCGTAGCCAGGAATAGCGGGGCCGCCGGGGACTGGGGGCCGTATGTTTGTTTCTTTTGTCATTGGGGTGTATTTGCCATAGTTGCCACGCTTGGCGAGCGGGTTGGAAACCGCAGTTTTTTTATTGTAATTTTGGCTATTATCAGGAAGATGCTGCTGCCCATCTCCTGCCTGTTTCCCTTTGTCGCCTTTTACGACACCCACGGGAGGATATGGGGTAGTGGATATTCTTGACCGCCACTACACGGCAATCTATCAAGTCTATCACTCAACGTATTTTTATCGTAAAATTTAAGAAACATATTTTTAGCGGAAAAATTTTCATCGCTGAAAGATATCTTTAATTTTTGGTTAAAATGTTAGATAATCATAGTGAGAAAAACTGGAGCATTTAAATATTTTAGCAATAAAAAATACAAAAAACAGAAATAAACACAAACTTTTTTGTTCAATATAGATTATAAATAAATACTTACTGAATGTCACTCTTTTGTTTAATTTATCACAGGTTGAGAAAAAAAAACCTTTATCTCGGTAAGAAGTAGCAAGAAAACCAGCGGGTCTTTTTAAAAAAAAACTGCTTACAATCATATTATATGTTACACCTTTAACAACATAAAATAAAATAGAAATAGCTTTGTAGCGATCACCTTATTCCCATAGGTTATTATCATCCATAAATTCCTTCATATTATAATAACCGTCTTAATACTATTTTACTTTATTAATAATACTAATTTTGCTACAAACAACTTTGTTTGATGAAGTAAAATTATTATTAATAATAAATAACTCTATTTCTGTTTCTGAACGATATTGCTATGATAACACGTTTACAAAATGCATGCATACCGTCTTGAAAGTTACAACCTATAATCGCCTCACTACTGGAAACGGGTATTGTTTCATTTCTAAGAGGAGGAGAAAGTTATGGAGCAATTAGTTCTAGTGCGTTGGCGAACTTCACATGTCAAAAAATTTATTCTCAGACATGCAGGTTTCCCAATGATTTTACCGTCATTGTTAAGTACGTGGTAAATTAGTAATTAAAATAACAATTAACAATGACATTGTGTTATTTGCAACTTTAAGTCGTAATTTGCCACGTGATGTTGTCCGTAAACGAAGTCGGTTTGCTCCCGGTTGTAACCAATGTACGCTTTGCTACTAAGATGTTACGTGATTGCACGAAAGGGTTCGCTCAAACGAGGAAGGACCACAATTGCACAGAATATCAGAATGAAAAGGCATACTAGCTACAAGTCGTATATAGGCCACAGCATCCACACACCACTGAGAAGACTGACGGACGTCTATATAGATAAGGATTTCTACTTTTAAGTAAAAGAATAAAAAAATAGCTTTTTACAATACGCCTATTTGCTCTTTGTATTGTGACAGACTATTTAAGTTAATGTCAGTGATATGTATGATATCACGTTCTTGTACGATCTCAAAAGGTTTATTGTTAAATAAATTCTCCTCTCATGTATCACATAAGGGTTAGGCATGCTTTTATAGTGTGTTGGCGGATTTCTAATGTTCTTAAAATATCTTCTTTATTTCTAAGAAATATCTTAGAATGCAATTATATTGCGCTCACAGAATTAACGTAAAACAGAAAATCATTCTTCAACCATATAATTCATATACGGATACGTTTTGCAAATAACTTAGGTACAATTAGAAGCGAAACGGTCGTCCACTAACTGATGTGGTCTGGATGCTTTCCAACTGCAACTGTCAAGAGACTTGGTTATGCATTTAATTGGACACTTTACTGTATAAATATGGGAACAGGTAGTTTTATTATTGATAAATGACTTTAGTTCTTTATTGACAAGTATTTGTAGAGTATTTTACTTATATATAAAAATCGGCGGTTCCGTGGCGCAGTGGCTAAGCATTGAGTTGCGGCGTTAAGAGTCGCGGGTTCGAATCCCGCACTAAACAACTATTTGTATGATCTACAAATAATTGTTCCATGTCTGGATGTTTGTCCCTGTGAAATGTATTTTGTAAACTCACTCTAAGATAGAGGAGAAAATCATAAGGTCGGGAAAGGTTTTAAAAAAAATATAGGTGAAATGAGTGAATAAAAAATTTAAAAGGTAATGTGAATAGCTTGTTTCTAATCACATTTTCTAATTATAAGTATTAGTACCGATGCTTCTACAGGTCCCGGTACTTATAAATATAAAAAAAAAACAGATATATACATTAATTAAAACTCCGGAGTCGTGGAACAGTAGTGCGGTGATCTTGATATTCAAGAAAGGTGACTTCGCTATAATGAAGATCTACAGTACAATTTCCTTTCGAGTGAGTTGATAACATATAGTCTAGCATATTGACATTTTGAATATTAGCTTCCAAAACAAGGTAGTTTTCAAAAAAAAAAATCCGAACACTGTGGCGGCGATGTCTTCGCGCCACAAGCAAAACGTATCGTACTCTTAATCACTTTATCAAACTTCCGAAGTACTGCGGTATATATAGAAAGATCCAAACTACCATATGGATCATTTGCCGCTCCCTGGTCCGATCACCTAGTCTGGCGGAGATTGCCCTTTTTCCTTCTACGATCAAAGTATCATAGGCTACATACCTTCGGCGAATTGTTCATAAGACTGAGGAGTACAATCTATTACTTTGATTGCGTCGAAAATTGGCCGGTGCTACAATTCTTTTGGAGCTAAATCGATTGTGGGTATACCGAAGTATTTGTACGTTGGAGATATGATGGTTTTCCGAGTACAGAACCAGAGTACGAAACCTATTCAACTGCAGAGAGGTTTCAAACAGAGCGACGTTGTATCCTGAAAACCCTTCACTGCTGCATTGTAAGATGTTTTCAAGCTACTAGCTAGTTAAAGTCAGCTTTTTTACACAACATTTGATAATTTTTATTGAATACTGAAAACAGTATAGAATAGAATAATTTTTATTCAATATAGAATGCGGGAATATTTATGGAAAGTAATATTTATTTATTTATTTATTTTACCACTTACAACTATCATCACAGGTGTATTACCTAATACAATAGTGCAGTTACAAACTAAGAAACTAGACAAACATAAATAGGTATATTATGCACAACTTAAAGATATTTTACAATAAGCGGCCTTTGTGAATTCGTTCAGAGTACAGCTGAACAAATCAGTATGTTGTGAGACCATGTTAAGTGCACGAAGCGCGCGCGTCAAAGGTGCGTGCTCTAGCAAGTTGGTGCGCGCTTGCGGCACCAACAAGAGCGGCGGCCGCCGCCGTCTTCCTACGTACTCATTAGGGACACACAGCTCAGCTATCTGTAAAATACCTGGGTTATGTGTTTTACCACGGATCTCTTTTAGTAAGTAAGTGGCGAGAGCAACTTCCCTTCTTATTTCTAGTTTATAATAGCCTATCATGCCTAGTATAAATAAAGTAGGGTACAAAAGTGGATAACCCGGGTACACACCATACTGTTTTAAATACATAAATCTCACAAATTTGTTCTGAATACGTTCTAGCATTAATTTATATTTGACTTCATGTGGTGACCAAACAACAGCATTGCATTCTAAATGACTTTTTACGAGTGCCTCGTATAATGCTCTCAGAGCACAGATGTTTGTGAATCTGTTGGCTAGCCGTAAGACCATCCCTAGGTTGCGGTATGCTTTTTTACAAACATTAGTAACGTGTTTTCGAAATTGTATGTCGGTAGTGAATCGCACACCTAAATCATTAACCTCAAAAACTCGTTGCAGAGGGGTTCCATCCATATAGTATTGATGATGACTCGGGTTATGTGCACGGCTGAATGATAGAATAGAACATTTCTCCGCGTTGAAATATAATTTATTTTCCAAACTCCACTCTACGACTTTTGTTATATACTGCTGTAGCATGTCATGATCCGCCCGCTGCTTTATTTTTAAAACTAAAAATCTTTAACCACTGTACTAGTGAAATAAAACAAAATAGAAAAAAAGAAAGAAAGAAAGATATTTATTCACCGGTACTATACACATCATAATATGAGTAAATAATTAAAAATTAAAAATTTTGTACATTCGACTTCAATTTAAATTATTAAGAATAACTCAAAAACTATTAGTCAGACCTTGAATAAAATTATATGGGACTACATTAGAAGCACCAGCTTTCAAATTAAAAAAAAATCATCGAAATTGGTTCATCGAGAAAAAAGTTATGAGGTAACTTACATAAAAAAAGAAAAAAAAACATAGTCGAATTGCGTACCGTCTCCTTTTTTAAGTTTTTTTTTTTTTTTATATAGGAGAGGGGGCAAACGAGCATGCGGCTCACCTGATGGTAAGTGACTACCGCCGCCCATGAACAACTGCAACACCAGGGGAATCGCAGATGCGTTGCCGGCCTTTTAAAAAGGAGTACGCTCTTTTCTTGAAGGTCCCTAAGTCGTATCGGTCCGGAAAAATCGCTGATGGTAATCGATTCCACAAGGAGGTCGTGCGAGGAAGAAAACATCTTCTAAATCGCACAGTGGTGGACCGCCAATCATCCAGATGGTGTGGATGGTATCGGGAGTTCTGCCGCGATGTGCGTTCGTGAAATTTGGCGGCTGGGATTAATCCGAACAATTCCTCAGAGCACTCCCCATGGTGGATGCGAAAGAAAATGCAAAGGGATGCAACATCTCTTTGCAGTGCCAATGAATCAAGCCGATCAGAAAGGGCTCGGTCGTCGACAATTCGAGCCGCTCTGCGTTGGATGCGGTCAAGTGGAAGGAGCTGGCACTGGGGAGCCCCTGCCCAGAGATGGGAACAGTATTCCATGTGAGGCCGAACTTGCGCCTTGTAAAGTAGCAGGCGGTGTGCCGGCATGAAATACTGTCCCGCTCTGCTGAGCACGCCAAGCTTTTTAGAGGCCAATTTGGCCTTCCCTTCCAAGTGACCACGAAACTGCACGTCACTCGATATGTCGACTCCGAGGATACCGATACTGGCTGAGGCAAGAAGGGGAGTGCCTTGAAACTGAGGAGATACGACAAAGGGGTTCTTTTTAGCGGTAAACGCGCAAACTTGTGTCTTAGAAAGTCGTTAGAAAAGATAGTTAAACATAGGGTGGTTAAGACTGCAAGTGATGGGATGTGTATTGTGAGCCAATGAAAAGGTTATCTCAGCGTAGTGATGCAAAAAGCTAGTAAAAATAAAAGAAATAAAATTATTATTAAAGTTTTAATGCTTTATAACGTGATGACACAATTGTTCATTTTCGCAATAATTGGAATTTATTCCATTATCAAAATATTTTTGTTTTTGCAATCATTATACCAAATTAGTAATATTAACTCACATTACGATATTATGGTGTGGTGATTTCTCTAACGCCGATAAAAAAATTCATAATACATAGAAGAACATAAGAAAGACACTTGAAGTCGATTTATATAACAAATAATAGAAACTTGTTTGTTGTTAGGTATACTTCAGCGAGAAAACAGAGTTTTTTGAATTTTTAATTGGTACTTGAAAAACTTAATGAATCTGTTTTTTAGAAATAAATTGTAGCACTGGCAGCTTGAATATAGTTTGAAATCTCTGGGATTTCTATTGTTTTTCGTGTGATTCTTCTTCAAAAGCTTAGAAAATAATGCTACAAAGACGTTCGTTTTGGTGGCATTATTACAACATATGCAAGTTTAAAATAAATAGATATATTAGTAATGTCCTCCAGTTCGAATTACAGTTACCATCTCAACGGAGATATAGTATAGGATTATAGTATCCAAGTGTATGCGCAAGAACTGGTGCACTATCTATTCTCTTACTATCAAAATCCAATGGAACGGCAATCCGACACGACCGGAGAGAAACCAGGCACAGGAATACGACTTTACGTGCTTTATGGAACCCTGTCCCGAACCACGGGAGTGAAACACCGCCAACTTCCTGACTCTGGGCTGCAACTAAGAATTCATTGACAGAAAACCCCAATAACCGTTATTTTTGACCATTAGACTTCGTAGACCAATTGCATGACAAAGAAACAATAAAATAATTCATATCAAAAAGTCCTTCTGTGAGTTACGTGACGGTGAAATTAGATCCTAATGCAATATGTTTCGTAATCGGTCCAGTTACTTAATTTTTAAAAACAAACAAAAGTATACAACCTTTTGCGTATAAACTGCTGGACATAGGCTTCTATGGCTTGGTGGTTGGTTGACGATCGATATTATATAACAAGAGAATATTACGTAGTTTGTTATTGCAATAAACTGTAAGCCTTAACTAACATGATGTCTGGTATTAAGGGATTATTATTCGCACATCAGTTAGCCTAACATCACAGGCTCAATGTAAACCTAAGAACAAAAATGTAGCATGAAATCTAACGCCACGTTAGAGTTGTCCTTTGTACATGAAATGTATAGTTTGTGATAATACCAATAGAACAATTTTTAAACACCTATTTTCTTCGTATTATTTGTCAGATATTTGAAATAAAGCAATATTAATTATGAAATAGTATTAATTTGAATTAGCGAATTTAAATAAAAGGCCACCACCCATCGAGTTATATGTACTACGTACTAGAGAAGCAATTCCGAACATTGACTATGTTCAACTGAACTATAGTGCAATCCATACAAACTAAATATTGCGTAAATTGAAGTTTTGTGAATTCCATAAAATAATTATTATTACATTTTATTTAGAAATATGTTTGTTTAGATTAAATTAAGATATTTTATATTAAATTCTTATATTTATTTTATATTAATATCTTATTTTATATTAAAGTCTTCGCGCATGCGCGACTACTACTGGACCCGCGCATGCGCGAAGACATAGGAGTAGGACACAATTTTTGTTTGGAATGGCTTCTCTAGTACGTAGTACATATAACTCAATGCCACCACCTTTTTCCCTACAAAAGAAACTCCAAAATATATGACAATTAAGTATGTAGCTAAGTGTCACCTGTCTTAAGTATGAAAATTGATTTTATTGGAATTTATATGGTGATGGTATAAATTAGTGTTGTAACGGAACCTCGCCTCCACCTCCGCAATGGTGGAACTTCCGCGGAAAATCATACCTCTGCCTTCGCATTCGCTTCTGTAACATTTTTGCGAAGTTGTTAAGGAGGTTTATTTACAATGATATACAATGCGAGGGTAGCGATACTAGGCGAAATGCGAAATCAGGCCGTCATGCTGAAAAATAGCATTGAAGATGAAGACGAAACGGAAAATGAGAGCACGGTTACCAAAAGTAACCTCATGATATGGACATCACTAAATAATGAATATAACAAAGATAACCAACTCCAACTTAACGAATATCATTTATTATGGTGGAGATATAACAATAATTAATCAAAGCATGAAATTTTGTATAGATGCTAATGGAAAGTTCCTTCAAAAGACTTAATAATATAATATTAACCATAAAACTTAACACGTAATTTTATTGTATTCGTGTTAATATAAGAAATCATAATTGTAATGTTTTATGTTAATTGTTAAGAAAAGACATGAATTGGGTGTATTGGAGTGTGAAGAATTATTATAACGGCCGTAGCTTTACTATATGTTTCATCATTACAGCCTTTCATAAGTCCACTGCTGAACATAGGCCTCCCACAAGGAATTCCACAAAGCACGGTCCTGAGCCACCTGCATTTTTTTATAGAAGAGGAGGCAAACGAGCATGCGGCTCACCTGATTGTAAGTGACTACCGCCGCCCATGAACAACTGCAACACCAGGGAGGGAATTGCAGATGCGTTGCTGGCCTTTAAATGCATCCATCGACTTCCTGCATGTCTTACCAGGTTGTCACTCCATCTCGTGGGGGGTCGCCATACACTTCCCCTACCGGTACGAGGCTGCCACTCAAGAACCTTTCTTTCCCATCGGTTGTCGGTTCTTCGAGCTATATAGCCGGACCACTGCCACTTCAGCTTACTAATCCGTTGGGCTATGTCGGTCACTCTGGTTCTACTGCGGATATCTAAGTTTACCACGCAGAGAAACTCCGAGCATAGCCCTCTCCATAGCTCGCTGAGCGACCTTGAGCTTCCTCATACGGCCAGCAGTGAAGGACCACGTCACAGATCCGTAAGTCATTACTGGCAACAATATAAAAAAAAGATATTTACAGATTTATATAAAAAAATGATGTATGAGGATGAAGATGGGTAATGTGAATTACAATTATTTCTAAAAAAAAAAGATAATAAAAATGATGGGTATTGAAGCTGAGGCCGTAGATCCAAGAGGTACACCGCTTTTGGTGGTGTTCTTCGCTGCCCACAGATTATACGCAGGCTGTGCTGGTGGTAGGCCCACAGCGCCTGGAAGGAACGAGCACGCACAGCGTAGGTGAAGGCGTGGGTGTGTCTAGGCGACGACTTCAGGTGAATGCAGAGGTTTGCAAGATCCGGCGTCTTCAGGCAAGACAGAGGCTTGCAGGATCCCAGCGACTTCAGACAGGACAGAGGCCTGCAGGATCTGGCGACTTCAGGCAGGACAGAGGCTTGTAGGATCCGGCGAATTCAGGTAGGACAGAGGCTTGCAGGATCCGGCGACTTCAGGCAGGACAGAGGCTAGCAGGATCGGGCGACTTCAGGCAGGACAGAGGCTAGCAGGATCCGGCGACTTCAGGCAGGGAAGAGGCTTGCAGGGTCCTGGAGACTTCAGACAGGACAGAGGCTTGCAGGATCCTAGAGACTTCAGGCAGGACAGAGGCTTGCAGTATCCCGGGGCAGTGCGGCCCCGGGATAAGGCCTTTAGGAGATTCTTCGAGTTTGAGAACCGAAGCGAGACTGAGTTTCTTGACCGATTGTTCGGCTTTTATCCCTTTTTAGAGAAAACGGAAAATTATTTAAATTGAAAGCAATTTTTTTGTAAATGGCCAAGAGGAAAGAGTATTTATGTGGAATTATCGAAGTAGAAACAACAGACCGGTAGCGAATTTGAATAAAAATTGCCATGACAACCAGATAAACAACGATGTCAAAACATGTCAAATTTTGGTTTTAGGCTCGTAATAGAGAAATGGCAAGATTTAAGTGAAAAATGAGATATTATTGCTATAGGAAAAAAGGTAGCGCACCAGCGCGCACAAAGTCCGAAATTGCAGAGTTACGGAGAACTAAATAAAAGATCGAAAAAGGTAGACTCCATCGATACCGTTTTAAAAAGTGCTGATAGCGTGAAAATACGAAGTAAAAATGATTTGTTAATGTGTTCTTATGGTTTAAAAAGGATCCTATGGAAATAAAGGTGATACAAAATATCCAGTTTTGAGGTGAATGCAGAAAATTAAAACAGAATGGAAAAATGAATTTAAAATAGTGTAAAATGATATGTAAGTGGCATAACACTACAATTTGTCACGCTTGGCGAGCGGGTTGGCAACCGCAGGTTTTTTTTATTGTAATTTCGGCTGCTATCAGGAAGATGCTGCTGCCCATCTCCTGCATGTTTCCCTTTGTCGCCTTTTACGACACCCACGGGAAGAAATGGGGTAGTGGATATTCTTGACCGCCACTACACGGCGACTATGTGTTTAAGTTTATCTAATATGTAATACAGAGGCGGTATCAATGTGAATTATTAATAGTACTTTTGGTTCTAATCACACGCAACAAATTTTGCGGATGGGGGCTAGGCCAGTAAAAGTGTAAGATTTTTGCGTCACGAACCCCTTTCTATAGTGCGAGTGAGATAGAATAATATCTATCTCCCTTGCACTTTTCCTTATCTTGCCATGAAAGAAATATTATTTTAAATGACGCTTCATTTTAATAGATGCTAGTTATTCATTTATTTGCATTTGTTAATCTATACAAATAAATAAAATTTAAGTGTCTGTTTGTAATGTTTAAATAACAGCTTTGTACTATATGCATATGAAAGTATAAACGGTACTAATATTAAAAAGTCTGTCTGTCTATTTGTTACGGCTAATCTACGAAACGGCTGGACCGATTTAGACAGAACTTTCACTGGCAGATAGCTGATGTTATAAGGAGTATCTAAGGATACTTTTATTTTAGAAAAAGAATCAGGGTTCCATGCAAGAAAATTAAAACCCTTGAAATTGTAGTAAATTCCACGCGGAAGAAGTCGCGAGGGACAGCTAGTCAATAATATAATACGTTTATGAGTAATAATATACTACGAAAGGAACTTCGTTCCAACCGAGTGTTTCACGACACTTCATCATCATCATCATCATTATTACAGCCTTTCACAAGTCCACTGCTGAACATAGGCCTCCCCCAAAGAATGCCACAAAGCACGGTTCTGAGCCACCTGCATCCATCGACTTCCTGCCTATCTTAACAGGTCGTCACTCCATCCAGTGAGGGGACGCCCTACACTTCGCCTGCCGGTACGAGGCTGCCACTCGATAACCTTTCTTCCCCATCGGTTTTTGGTTCTTCGAGCTATATGGCCGGCCCATTGCCACTTCAGTTTACTAATCCGTTGGGCTATGTCAGTCACTCTGGTTCTACTGCGGATATCCTCATTTCTGAGTTTATCACGCAGAGAAACTCCGAGCATAGCCCTCACCATAGCTCGCTGAGCGACCTTGAGCTTTCTCATCCGGCCAGCAGTGAAGGACCACGTCTCAGTTCCGTATGTAATCACTGGCCACACGCACTGGGTGTACAGTCCCGTTTTCAAGTTTTGAGGTATACCTGACGAGAAGATGTGCCCTAATTTCCCGAACGCTGCCCAACCGAGTTGAATCCGTTGATTGACCTCTCGGTCGAAGTTGGACTTATCTAGTCGGACCATTTGTCCCAGGTAAACATACTCGTCAACAACTTCGAGCTTAGTGTTCCAAACAACTACCGGCATAGGTGTGACATGGACATTAAACATGATCTTTGTTTTGTCCATGTTCATCTTAAGACCTATCCGTTGGGAAACACTATTGAGGTCATTGAGCATAGTGCTTTGGTCCTCCAGCGATTCTGCCATAAGGACTATATCGTCGGCAAATCGAAGGTGAGTGATGTACTCGCCCTTGATGTTGACACTGTATCCTTTCCAGTCCAGAAGCTTGAAAACATCTTCCAATGCAGCGGTAAAGAGTTTCGGGGATATGTCGTCACCCTGTCTTACACCTCTCTGCAATTGGATAGGTTTCGTACTCTGGTTCTGCACTCGGATAGTCATCGTAGCCCTACTGTACAAGCACTTCAACACTTCGATATACAGACAGTCAACTTGGCATCGCTTAAGGGACTGCAGCACCGCCCAAATTTCGACGGAATTAAAGGCTTTCTCATAGTCCACATATGCCAGACATAGTGGCAAATTGTACTCCTCGGACTTCTGTACAATTTGCCCTAGGGTATGTATCCCTAGGGTCTATGGTGCTAAAGCCTTTCCGGAAACCGGCTTGTTCGGGAGGCTGGAAGTCGTCAAGTCTGCGCGCGAGACGATTCGTAATGACTCTCGAAAACAGCACGTAGACGCGGCTCAGAAGGGAAATCGGTCTGTAGTTCTTTAAGAGAGCGTTGTCGCCTTTCTTGAAGAACAAGAACACCGCACTTCTGCTCCACGCCTCCTGTAATGCTGGATGCCGGAGGACGGAATTAAAGAGCTTCTGAAGGACTTCAAGTACCGGTTTCTCACCCGCTTTGAGAAGCTCCGCTGTAATTCCATCCTCGCCTGGGGCCTTGCCGTTTTAAAGGTGCTGGAGAGCCATTCTAATCTCGCTCAGAATGACGTCCGGGATATCATCGGAATAATGTCGGATAAGACTCGCTCTTGGATCGTTACTCACACTTGCGTGCGGCTCCAACGATGACGTGTACAGCTGCCCATAGAACCTCTCAATCTCACTCAAAATCTCAGGTGCCCCGGAAACGATGCTGCCACATTCGGTCTTCAGCTTCGACAGTTGGCTCTTTCTGGCAGACAGATCTTCTTCAATACGAGCTGTATTGAAGTTGCGTAAGTCCCGCCGCATGCATTTGGAGATCTGTCTGTTCAGTTGCCTGTATTAAATCTGTTGAAGAATGTAGCTTCATCTCCTGTCTAACAGCCATGAGATTAAGAGTGTGATCGAAGAGTTTTTGTGTTCTTCTGCGACGGGTCTTGCAGAACTTAGCTCCGACCGCATGGACAGTTTCCACGAGCTTGTCATTCAAATCGTCCACTCCATTGCAGTCTTCTAGGCACTGAAAACGGTTTTGTAACTCGAGCTGAAAGGTTTCGGGACTTTGGATTAGAGCACGAGGGGGACGGAGCGTTGACTTCATTAAACTTAACGTTTAGGTTCAGTGTGCCTCTAACCATTCGGTGATTGCTGCCGGTTTTCTCCCTCGCGATCACTGAGACATCATTGAACAGTTGTCGTCTGGTCGTCATAATGAAATCAATCTCATTTTTTGTCGAACCGTCGGGGCTCGACCAGGTCCACTTCCTGTGGGGCCGCTTCTGGAAGAAATATTTCATCATAAAGAGTCCCTCTTTCTCCATGAAGTCGGCCAGCTGTTGGCCCCTTGGGTTCCGTTGCCCTATTCCAAATTTCCCCACTTTCAGCTCACCGTTCTCTCTTGTTCCTAGTTTTGCATTGAAGTCTCCCATTAACACCGTATATTAGGTTTTGGAGGAGTGCATGGCTCTAGAGATATCCTAATACATTTCCTCCACCTCCTGATCGGAGTGTGTCGAGGTTGGTGCGTAAACCTGTATGACCTTCAGCGAATACCGTTTGGTGATTCTGAGTATAAGGTACGCAACCCTCGTCGACACACTCTCAATCTTTACAACGTTGTTAACGAGAGACTTGTGGACGATAAATCCGACACCTCCTTGGGACAGATGGTCGCCCTCCCGGTAATAGAACAAGTTGCCGGATTCGAGGATTAACGTGTCCTCCCCCTCTCTTCGGACTTCGGATAATCCTATAATATGCCAGCGTTACTTGTTACTCTTCTGCCAGCCCCACAATCTTCTCGTCAGTCCTCAGGGTGCGTGCGTTGTATGTTGCCAGGTCGAGGCGTCGTAGGTGGCAACCGAACCTCCACCGGAGATTCTTAGCACGACACTTATACATGTTTTTTTATTATATTAATAGGCTAGCACATAATTAGCTACATTAGTTCTTTATACACATTGGAACATTTATATTAACCGTGTAGTGGAGTTTGAGGAAACTGTAATAGGAGACGAGCAGCAGCATTTTCATGATAACAACTCAAAATAATAAAAACCAGCGATTGCCAACCAGCCTAATATAATAAGGCAGCCTATGTGGAGGCCTATGTTCAGTAGTGTACTTTCAAAGACTGTAATGGTCATGGATGTTGGAATATTGATCACTTTGCTTATATAAAGTCACTGCACTATTACATAAATCATATTATAGTAGATAGAATCAGATTTTTGATGCATATAAAATCTATATTATTATTAATACTCATTGTTTGTCAGTTATTTCTCAATTCAATTTTTTAAAACTGTTCACTGAGGGTGTGTAAACAACGTACTGAGCTAAATCTCTAAAGTACACGATTGTTCAGGCAGGGCTACTCAATTTTGGCGTGTAACAGGTAAGAAATAAATTTTGGTATGACAGGAAAATCATACTTTACAGATTTTATTCTTTACCGATGAAATCACGCGTCGATCGAAGCGTCATTCGCGGTTTTGAGCAGACAAGCACGGGACGCGATCTGCAGAAGCAGAAAGGGTGATAATCGGCAAACCCTCTGCCGGTGGCGTATGTTTTTATGCTTAAACTCTTCTCTGTAGACAGTCAATGTCTTGTACTAAATATGAGTACCAAAACCTAATGGCAAAATCAAGTAATATCACTAAAAAAAGCATCAAAATCAATACCGGATCGGAAAACAAGAACATCGCAAAGAAGAACCGATAAGAAACTTTTAATATCTTTTTTTAAGTGCCATTTTACAATTTAATTTAAAGTATTATGTTCTAATGTATAATTATGTGCAAATTAAGAGTTATTTCTACACATTACGGTCCATATTATATGGATTTACTTTACAGTAGGCATTTTTACAACAGTTTTTTTTATTAGTTGACTTACTTTATTTTTAGTGTTTGTATCACATTTCCCTATAACTTTTTCTGTATTTATTCGTCATCAAAATGCTTATTTATTGGATTACCTTGTTTCTAAAATTTATATAGTAATAACAATAATACTTGTACACTCAGACGTCCGTCGTCACCATCATTTGTACAAATACTTGTTCCGTTCAGGATTTGAACCCGCGGCCCTCAGCACTGCAGCTCATTGCTAAGCCACTGCGCGACGTAGCCGTCATTATAGGAAATTGAGAAAAAATATTTTGATATTGCGAAATTTACATTTTTTTTACAGAATAGGTGTGACAAACGAGCACACAGTCCACTTTATAGTAAGTGAATGCTGTGACCCATAGACATACAATTATCCTCGATTAAGAATCCAAATGCAGATGCGTTGTCACACTGAGGAATAAGATGAAATGTCTCGTTTCCAGTAAAAAGGGTCTCCGCTTCTCTACATTCACCATACGAAATACAGCAACATTAAGCTGCTATTTTACGCTAATATTCTATGAGAGCGTGGTTCTACCCCGGTATAGCCAACCCATTCATGCTACAATCATAACATAGCTGCAACTTGGCTCTACCACGTATAAAAGGCAAGATTTATGTACATAATAAATCATTTTTCAAGTAGATATTTATTGCAAAATAAGTCAAGCCGTGGAGTAATTCCCACTTGATATGGTGTGGATTGGTTACTAATAGGAAACAGCTGTATAATTCTGCTATTTAATGTTGATAAAAATTAATATAATTAAGTTAAACATACTCATCAATAGGTTTTTATTCATTTTTAGTCTAGGCCACACTATCGATTGAAGCGATCAACTGCATGACATATTATTAAGTTTATTACTTTTATTAGTGCATAACTAACATTTTGTATAATATTTCAACAGTGGAAAACACTTATAAAACTGTGAGAGCAGAAGAGTTATTTTAATCTCCCAACTTTGTTAATTATGACCTTAGGTTGCCCGAATTCATTAAGATGCCAGCGGTGAGTGGTAGAGAATAGCACAAGTTTTAATTAGGGCGGAATTAAGGAATTCTGAAAATCAAAAAATGTGGCTACCGGAAATTTAAATAAAAAGTAATATTTAAATTTACAATTTTAAAATAAAAATATTACAAATGCATTTCCGGAATAGAATTACAAACAGAATTTAGACCACTATTGTTGCAATTCTAATTTCTTCGTAAATTATACATTATGGAGGCTATTACAAATTCACTGCTGAACATAGGCCCGAATCAAACACAACACGATTCAACGCGGTAGAGCCACGCTGCAGCTATATTATTTTTGCAGCACGAACGGGTTGGCTTGACTGGGAAAGACCTCGATCTCACAGAATACCAGCGTAAAATACTAGCTTAATGCTTCTGTATTTCGTATCGTAAGTGTAGAGAAGCACAGACTATTTTTCTGGTATCTAGGCATTCGATCTTCCTCCTTAGTCCTCAGGGATGATAACGATTCTTTCTTTTATCTTTCATTTCTTTTATGCTTTTTACCTTTTACTAGAGGGTAGAAATATATGTCTATTGGCTAAAGCGTTCACTTACCATCAGATATGGTCAATAGGGTCCCCATGCTTCATAATTTTGAACTTAATTTTTCTACTTGTTACTTGCACTGATAAGCTTCAAATTATTAATCGTTTTTTTTGAGTACATCATATAAGAAAAGTTGCAGTTATATCTGTATTTTTATTTCCAAGTGCGATATAATATTGAGTTTCTTACACCGTTTCTCGTCCTGTCACAAGAATCTCATTTCAAAAGGTAGTAGTTTTGAAATAAAAGTCATTTAAGTAACGAAATTTTATTTTCTAACATCTTAGAGATAAATTTAATTTATTTTATTTCATCAAGATATATAAGATAGATACCTGCGTCCACCGACTTTCTTCATTTCCAACAGGTTGTCACTCCATGCAGTGACGATTTATAATATTATAAATATAATTGTTATTTCTTTTTAATGAGTTATCATTGTTAATAAACTTAATTTAATCGAAATCTTTTAACAAAATATATTTTGTGAATTTACTAACACAACATTATTTAAACATTGAAGAAACTTTTTTGTTATTGGGAAATTAGTGAAAGAAATAATCGTGTATTATTAAAATCGCTCGGAATTTTTAATACAAGATCCTCTAACAATCCTTTAAAATGTTTTTTAAATAAATGAAATTCTTCAAATAGTTTTCTAATCAGTATTTAAAAAAATATCAAAACCGTTGTATAAATGTAAAAAAAATATGTATACTCAAATTCTTATCATTAGCAAATCACAGAAGCACAACTTAGTAAGATAAGTATGATTGACAAGTAATGGGGGCTTTGTAATCCGACAGATAAAATTTGGAAATGGCGTAGGAGAGACAATAATTCTTTTCTTTCTAACAAATGGAAAAAATAAGGACGTAATAAAATGTTAAGTATTTAGCTTACCAAGTTTTCATTTGACTTTTTTCAAGCAAGATAATAAGGATAATTTAAAATTAAAAATTTTGTACAGCCGACTTCAATATAAGTTATTAATAATAACTCAAATAACTCAAAAACTATTAGTCTGACCTTGATCAAATTCATTTGGGACCACACGAGAAGTATCAGCTTTCATATTAAAAAACAATCATCGAAATAGATCCACCCAGTAAATAGTTATGAGGTAACACACATACAAAAAAAAACATACCCGTTGAATTGAGTACAGTCTCCTTTTTGGAAGTCGGCAGAAAATGTAACTTATTTAGTTTTATTACTAGAGTAATAGAAGAAATTATTATTTTTCCAAACTTGCAGTGGTGACTAAAAATGGTTTATTATTTCATGTCTCTCACCTTCTCTTCCCTATCCTTTTACTACTGTGCAGAGACGCTTCTTAATGTAGGAAGGATTCACCTTAATTGCCAGATAGATTGTTGATAGCAGCATCAGACTTATCGATCTCTCGTTTGAATCAACAAATTTTAAGGATAAAATCTATGTGGTGATTGTTAAAAGGAATATAATGTGGGAGTTTTTTTTTTATAGGAGAGGTGGCAAACAAGCATGCGGCGCACCTGATGGTAAGTGACTACTGCCTCCAATGAACAACTGCAACACCAGGGTAACCAGGGGAATCGCAGATGCGTTGCTGGCCTTTTAAAAAGGAGTAGGCTCTTTTCTTGAAGGTTTCTTTTATTGTAATGTTCATGGATTTGGTTGTTTTACTTACGTTTTTAATCCTTATCAGCTCAACACATACATCACAGCGCGATTACAATGCAACCAGTCAAAATAAATCTCACTTGTTTCAGACACAGAAGTAAAGTAGCCAGCCCAACTGTTTTCTGCAGGATACATTCGGAGAGTATGCGCAATAATTGTATAACTTTATTCCTTTCTCTTCCTTTCACCAATGGACAATCAGAAGTTTGGTCAGTCTCCACCCATTCATTGTCGACTTATAACGCATTTGAACCAAATGGTTTGTTTCATCGTTCGTTGAATAAGTTGCCAGCATCGTCCTTCCAGCCGATTATAATGTGGCTGTCGTCATGGAAAGAGTATATATTATAAAAGAGAATAGGTTTTTGTTAAGTCAGTGCGCTTTACCATCTTCGGCTGAACCACCGCTCACCATCAGGAGGAATAGTCGCTAAGCACTGGCTTAGAATGGTAAAAGAAAACATTTAATTAATACCATTCATTACTGCCCTTCACAAGTCCACTGCTGAACATAGGCCTCCCCCAAAGAATGCCACAAAGTACGGCCCTGAGCCAAATGCAACCATCGGCTTCCTGCATGTCTCACCAGGTCATCACTCCATCTAGTGAGGAGCCATCCCACACTTCTCCTACCGGTACTAGGCTGCCACTTGAGTACCTTCCTCCCCCACCGGTTTTTGGTTCTTCGAGCTATATGGCCGGCCCATCGCCACTTCAGCTAACTCATTCGTTGGGTTATGTCGGTTACTCTGGTTCTACTGCAGATATCCTCATTTCTAAGTTTATCACCAAGAAAAACCCCGAGCGAAGCTCTCTAGACAGCTCGCTGAGCGACCTTGAGCTTCCTTATACGGCCAGCAAAAGTCCCGTCAAATTTGGTCCAGCCATTTCGGAGATTAGCTGGAACAAACAAACAGACAGGAACAAACAAACAGACATCTGTCTGTTTGTTTGTTCCAGACAAAAATTTAAAATATGTGTATTTGTTATAAGTACCGTATACACTTTCATATGCTTGTAGTAAAAATCTGTTGATTTGACATAACAAGCAGACACTTCATTTTTATTGATTTGTATATATTTGGTTGTTATATATAATATAATATAAGTAATTGCCATTTAACGCCCTCACAAGATGAATTCACTGTTTTAAAAAATTATAAACCGAATATGTCATATTGTAAGAGAAAACTTTCAAATGCAAGAAATGATAAGATTAGGTTATATTCATTTTATTTCTTAAGTAATATTGTGTGTGGTGATAACTTTGTATGTCTTTGTGCTACTATAATTATGTTAAAATCAAATACATTATATATTAATACCCCTAATGGCTAGCAATAAAGGGTTCAAAGTTGGTTTGTACAATGCAGGTTCTCTCGGAACAAAAAGTGAAGAGTTTATTACATTAATGAATAAGTTATCGGTTGATATCATGGCCATAAACGAAACATGGCTGAGAGCTGGAGAGGATGAACACGCACCAGTGATTCCGCAATATAAATTCCGGCATACTCCACGTCCAACAATTGTAAAGTCAGGGCGAGGTGGCGGTGTGGGATTCTACATTAAAGAAGGAATTAATACACATACCTATATACACCCTGTCGATCCAAAACATAACATGGTTGAGCAAATGTGGCTAACATCCACTATAAGTGGTAAAAAAGTGGCGTTAGGTACAGCTTATAGGCCCCCCTGGCTCGATGTAAATCTATTTCTAGATGCACTAACTGACACAATAACTTGCATGTCTTCCTTTGACCACATCATTATATTAGGCGATTTTAATATTAACTTGTTGCTTAACAATCATCATAACACAAAAAAATTACACTCTTTTTTGAATACACTCAGTCTTACGCAACTTGTAAACTCGCCAACACATTTTACCGAGTTAAGCTCATCCCTGATCGACATTATCTGTACAGACCTGAGCGCACGTCATGTCACCGTGGAGGCAACAGGGACACTACATGGGCATGCTATGGTGTTTTGCGAGTTCGACGTATACCGAGATAAACCAACCCACAAATGTATTTATATGCGGCCAATAAAAGACATTTACTATGATAATTTAAAAAAAGATCTGAATTCTATTCGTTGGGACTTAATAGCACAATTACCTGACGTAAATCATATTCTACATACATTTAACAGATCTGTCCTCTGTGTCTTTGATACTCATGCACCGTATAAGAAATGCGTATTCAAATCTCGACCCTACCCATGGATGACACCTAACCTGAAGTTCATGATATCTTTAAAAAATAAAGCCTTGTCTGATTTCCGTAAAACTAAAGACGTTACAAAAAAGGAATATTTTAAAACTTTAAATTCATTAGTAAATAAGACAATATATTTCGAAAAAGTTGCTTACTTTAATAATAATATCAATAGCCAAAAAAGTCGACCAAAACATCTATGGAAAAGTCTTAAATCTATTATATTACCTTTAAAAAAACCTAAAGAGCTGCCCTTACATTTCACTGACGCTGAAAAAATTAACGACCATTTCCTAAATATTCCCGGTAGTTCAAAGGTTAATCTGTCTCAATTAACTTACTTTGAATTTAATAAATATTGTCAAAACAGTTTTAGCTTAGAACCAACTAGTGCAGAAGCCGTCTTTAAGGTAATCAAGAGTTTACATTCCAATGCTCAAGGATACGACGAAATAACACTGAATATGCTGCTTTTAACATGCTCTGACACATTGGATGTTATTACAGCCTTAATAAATACATCTTTCGCGACTTCTCAGTTTCCTGAACTATGGAAGATAGCTGTAGTTCGACCAATTCCTAAAAATAGTAATCCATTAGATATCAAGGATTTAAGACCTATAAGCATTTTGCCGTGTCTTTCCAAGGTTATAGAAAAAATTGTATGCCGCCAGATAACAGATTACATCGAAAAACACGACATATTGCCACAGACACAATCTGGGTTCAGAAAAGGTCGAGGAACTGTATCCGCTTTACTAGATGTAACAGACAATATTCTACAAGCACAGGATCAGGGATTGTGCACGTTACTTGTATTATTAGATTTCTCACGAGCATTCGAATCAATTAATATTTCTCTGCTTTTATCAAAATTAAGCTACTATGGATTTGACATTAAAACGGTTAAATGGTTTAGCAGTTATCTCACTAACAGATTACAGGTTGTTGAATTAAAAAAACCTGACGGCTCACCGACACGCTCAAAGCTTGCGACGATTAACAGGGGAGTACCACAAGGATCAATTCTAGGCCCAATATTATTCATCCTATACTCTGCGGATATCACTAAACATATATGGAAATGCAAATTCCACATCTATGCTGATGATATTCAAGTTTATATATCTTTTAAAGCGGAAAACATGAACACAGCCATAATAGAATTAAATGAGGATTTACAGCGAATCGCCACATGGGCTGAGAACAATAGTCTTGTTCTTAATCCGGCTAAAACTAAGTACTTGTTGATAGGCCACAAAAAAGGACTAAATACAATTCAAACCCAGTCGACTGCACTAGCTCCAATGCTTCTTGGCATATCAATTGAGCGCGTGTACGAAGCTCGGAATCTGGGTCTGAACATGGATGCAGGGTTGCGATTCGAGAATCATGTGGCAGATTGCGTGCGAGCTTGTTTTTACAGATTGAAGACACTCTACAAAATTAGACCGTACCTCAGTGTCGAACTACGTGAACAGCTAGTAGAAACGCTCGTGCTCTCGAGGCTGAACTATGCAGACACTGTTTATGGGCCCAGACTGCTAGCTCGTACACAGCGACTAGTACAAAGGGTTCAAAACGCCTGTGCTAGGTTTTGTTATAAAATTCCTACGCGTAGTCATTTAACACCGTTTCTTAATAAACATTACGTATTGAAGATGAAATCTAGACGCAAACTCCACCTGGCATGCCTTCTCTTTGGTGTCGTGAATTATAAAAATCCACCATACTTACACGACAAACTAGCTTTGGTCGCGCGAAACAGACAAGGTAACAACAGACTGTGTTCTCAACAATTATCTGTGCAGCGTCACAGAACAGCAGCTTTCAGGGGTAGTTTTAGATATGCGGCTACAAAATGTTGGAATAATATTCCACCTCCAATCAGGAGTTTAAAAAATCTCCACCAGTTCAAAATCAAGCTAAAAAAATTTCTTATTGATGCACAAATACAACATGGCAATA
The DNA here is from genome assembly GCA_963668995.1 of Parnassius mnemosyne. Lineage (NCBI taxonomy): Eukaryota > Metazoa > Arthropoda > Insecta > Lepidoptera > Papilionidae > Parnassius > Parnassius mnemosyne. The sequence continues at coordinate 35,152,766 of CAVLGL010000079.1, read as the reverse complement.
TCAACCGAGAAAGCTCCTTCCTATAACGCATTGTACGGTTATTAACAAAATTGTGTGTATATTTTTCTCATTTTTGTTTATTATTACTATTACTAATCCATTTTAATTGATAATTGATAGTTGTTGTTACCACACACAATTATGTATAAGGTTATATTTAATGTCTTATATTGTACTTCTTTTTTTTTTTGCTGCTTTTTGCTTTATTTTAAATTTTGTGTTATAATTATATAGAAGGTTTAGGCTTTTTTCGTTTTATCGAAGGACTAAACTACACGTAACAGCTGTGCTACGTTCGTGACGCCAATGAATAGGTTTCTTGGCTGAAAATCAGCGCTGTGTGAGGCCATACTCACACAACACATGCTGAGCCAACCCCTTTTCGGCACAATGCGACCTTTTTTATATATATCAATATGTGCTTTTACTTTCATGTGTATGAACTGCCTGTGCTGAATAAATGTTTTTTCTATTCTATTCTATTCTATTCTATTAGAATAAGGGTGACAAATGAGCACACAGTCCGTCTGATGGTTAGAGCACACTGTGATCCGAAGTCACGATTAAGAATGAAAATGCAAATTCGTTGTCACCCCCGAGAACCGAGATGGAATACCTCATTTCTAGCAAAAATGGTTGCTGGTTCATACACTCACCATACGAAACACAGCAACATTGAGCTGCTATTATACGCTGGTATTCTGTGAGAGCGTAGTCCTGCCCCAGTCGAGCCGACCCATTCGTGCTACAACTATACTACTACTATAGCTGCAGAATGGCTCTACCACGTTAACTTGATATAATAAAGGTACAGCAATTGCCACTAGAGGAAATGTTATGTTTGTTAATTATAACAATGACAAGCTAGCATTAACGTAATTTCACAAGCGGGTAACGAGCGACGTTCATGTTGCAGAGCAATTTACTTGCGTGCTTAATGAACCCAGTTGTTGCTGACTTTTTCAGGTGTATTTTAGGTATTCATGTTATATAATTCGGAAATATGAATATCACAAATAGGTGTAATATTCCTGCTATTTAGAAAACGATACTGAAATCGTTTGTAACAGTATATAGGTGTAAGTATGTAAATGAAATTAGGTAAGTATTTTATAATTTAAACCTATGTTTTTTTATTTTTTATTAATATTGCTGTCAAATTGTTAAATTGATTGTTAAGTTAATTGTTGTGCATACATACATGGAGCAATTTTGTAATGACTACACTTTTTGAATATCGTTTTAATATTATGTTTGCGTGTATAATAAATAAATTGCTTTTTATGTTGTTTGGTTTATTAGCATCCTTATTACTACACAAGTGGTAAAATTAAACATTTTGTACAACCGACTTCAATATGAATAAAATGAGTACATCATCAATGTAGTCAAATTCAAATAAATACGCATTATTAATGATAACTCAAAAACTACTGGTCAGATCTTGATCAAACGTATATAGAACCACATGAGAAGCACCAGTTTTTAATTAAAAAAAACAATCATCAAAATCGGATCACGTAAAAAAAAAGGTGTGATGTAACACACATAAACAAAACAACCAAATTGAGTACCTCTTCCTTTTTTGAAGCCGGTTAAAAAGAAATGTGGGGTGTAGGAGGAAACTATGCTAATTTGAACCTCAAATACCAGTCTCATTAAATTTAAATGAATCTAATTTTCACGTCTAACATAAAAAAATCGCTGTAACCTCACATATCGGAAGCTATAGGATTTTTTCATATTTTCCAACTCTTACGACACCCACTGGACGAAGTGGGGAGATGGAGTCTTTTAAGTTGCAACCACGAGGCAATAACAGTTTAATTATCATATATTGTAGATACCTCGTAAGCTGTCCATTGTTTTTAAATCTTTACCACTAAGAAGGATCTATACTCTATAGTTATCGTCAACGACGTACAGTGATATTATACTGCTATTTTAGGCTGGTAGGTATTGTGTAAAAGCGTAGACCTTACTCGTTCGAGCCGACCGATTCATGCCATAGCCATACTAAAGCTGTAACGTGTTTCTACCTTTTAGAATTAGTTTTATGGATGACAAACAAATAATCACTTCAAAACACGTTGTTAATGAAATATTAGGCATTTGGGTTCAAGCAATTATAATAACGGTGAGTGGTATAAATCATTTAGCGACTTCACAACTACAAAGGCTTTATTCTTGAATAAGAATTTGAAGCCCTCAAAGTATAACTTAAGAATAATAAAATGTAAGCATAGGATTAAAAATTGGAAAAGACAATGGACAGAATAAATTCACATCTCACTCTGTAAACACGAAGTTTATATATAGTTTTAAGTCGTAGTTTGTATTTAGTTTTAAAAAGCTCTCGGCAGCTCCCGCAACTTGACTGGCGCAGCCGGTAGGATCACCGGAAAAGCGTGCCACCGTTCGTGAATATCGCGTATACAATTTTACCCATTTTCGCGCATCGGCGGACGATCCATACAGCGTGGTGATTCAGCGAACCAAAACAAATTTGTCGAGAATAAGGAGCCGTGAAGCTGATGATGGGCACGGCGGGCTGGTGAGTACGATACTTCACCTCCTTCATATCCCTTAGTAAACTTGGAATTAGACATTTTCCATTTTGACTGTTATTTGGGTTTCAAATAATAATCTTACGTAGATTTTATAAAGTATTAAGTGCAATAAATAACTATTACTTAAATAAAACGTAAATTAATATTAATTTAATTGTAATACGTACATAATATTAAGTCCCATATATTATAGAGTTATACAGTATATTATATTAAGTATTATACATTATATTAAGTTCTTATTGTGTCTACATGTGTTTGTTAATTTAAAGATTACTCGACACGTTAATACATAATAGATTAGTACTTATACTCGAAATTTTCCTTACAACATTTGTGGAACTGGTAGAGTTATAATAAATATTTTTTTAATGTATATATATATATATATATATATATATATATATATATATATATAAAGATGTATATGTATGTATATAAATTAATAAAAATGTCGGAAATTAAACTTATCCCCAATGAATTAACTAAAATAATACTAACATTTAGCGGCGATAAGCGCCATTTAAATTTATTTTTGCGTAAATGTGAATATATAATAAATAACTTTAAATCGTCCAATCTAACAGTGGTAGAGCCACGCGGCAGCTTTTGCTGTCGCACAAATGGGCCGTCTTGAACCGGGGTAGTACCACGACCTCACAGAAAACCAGCGTGAAGTAGAGGTTTACCTCTGCGTTTCGCTTGGTGAGTGCAGGTGGCCGGAGGCCCTTTTTACTAGAAATGAGGCATTCCATCTTAGTCCTCACGGGTGACAACGCATCTATATTTTGATTTGTAACAGAGGATAGATGTAAATGTCTATGGGCCGCAGCAACCACTTACCATCAGGTGGACTGTGTGCTCGTTTGTCACCCTTATCCCATAAAAAAATATGCAAAATGAATATATAAAGCAAATCATTTATAGTCGTCTAACGGGCGAGGCTGCGTCGCTTATCAGTGAACGGAAAGATATAGAGACGTGGGCCGAATTCAAGGAATTGTTTTTAACTCACTTCGGCTACCCACGTAGCGAGGAATGTTGAGCCATAGAATTAGAAACTTTAAAGAAACACCAAAATGAAAATTATACAGATTTTTGTAGTCGTATACAATCCGGTAAATCAGTGCTATTATCGAAGGTTAATCAAATTGGTGATAAAAACTTAAAAATAAGTAAAAATGTTATTTATAATAACACCGCTCTGCAGGTTTTCTTATATAATTTATCCGAAAATATGGTGCTCATTGTTAGGTTGAAAACACCCAGTACACTAGAAGAAGCACTAAGTATAGTTCTAGAAGAAGTAAACTTCTATGACCAATATCAGATGCGTAGTAAAATGTTACAGTCTAGCCATACGTCTAAGCCACAATCTCGTAGTACACTAGTGCAACAACCATCGTTTAATTTTGCAATGCCAACACAGCCTACAGGTTCTGTTTCTGTTTCTGTTTCTGATGATTCCGTTACCACAAAATAAGCCTCAACAGCAAATGAGTTTCCCTAAGCAATATCACCCACCTCAGTTTGGATACCGACCTAATTTTGGATACCGACCAAACTTTGGATTTAGACCCCCGGGCTATAGCCCCATGCAACCAATGTTACCACAACAGTTTGGTAACTCTCAGCGTTTTAATTATCCTAATAATAATAATGTGCCCAATAAGCCGGTTTCTAATGATACTGATGTTTCTATGAGAACTGCCCCTGCAAAGCCTTTTCAACCAGGTTTCCGCCTAAACGATTAAGAAATTTGTCCATCATACTATCCCTACGAATTTCCTCAAAATTACATGTATGAGGAAACATACGACAATTATTATGAAGATGAATCCATACAAGAAAATTCTATAATAGAGGCCGAAGAAAACAATGATTCAAAGGATAATGACATGTCTGCAAAGACTAAAAATTTTCAAGTAAAATCCTCCGAATTGCGACATAAATCTAAAACTACCGTACATATATATACCAGAAATAGATGCTAATTTTATGATAGACACAGGAAGCACCCGTTCTTTTATAAGCCCCGATAAAGCACATCAATGCTACCTTAATTATATAACAAATGAACCCTTTGAAGTTATAAGCACTCATGCATCTAGCAAACATGATCAGATAATTAAAATTCCACTATTTTCTATATTTCAAAGTAATGACGAACACAAATTTAATCTTTATAATGTCGATTTACGTTATGATGGGTTAATTGGGAATGATTTATTAGAGCAGTTGGAGGCTGTAATAGATTTAAAGAAACAAGTACTTACCACAAATTCTTCTAGAATACCTATAATACACAATAGCTTAGAATATGTTGTAATACTTCCACCTCGTTCTGAAGTTAGAGCAAAATTACCTGCTAACATGTTTTATGTAGAAAAATTAAATTATACCCGATACTATGATGGAGTGCGCATGCCTTCTGCATTGGTAAAATGTGAGAATGGCTATGCCACTACAATTTACAATATACGTTGGATCAACAAATGAAACTATCAATCAAGAAACCTTTTGAAATTTGTGAATGTGTGGATGATAAATCGTATCTCAATTTTATAGATTACTCTGATCTAGAAATGGACCAGTTATTGCTTGAAAATTTAAACAAGTTACGACTAAACCATATGAATGAAGAGGAAAGACATAGCATTCGTAAACTATGTGAGGAATACAAGGATATATTTTATTGTGAACCGATACCTTTGAGTTTTAGTAATCAGGTTAAACACTTCATTCGGACTAAAAACGAGGACCCTATATTCACAAAACCTTACAGACAAGCCCCCGTACAAGTAACAGAGATAAACAAGCAGGTCGATAAACTTCTATTAGATAATGTATTTCAGGAATCTTTCTCCCCATGGAATTCTCCCATACATCTTGTTCCAAAAAAGACTGATGCTTCGGGCGAAGTTAAATACAGAATGGTCATAGATTACAGAAGGCTAAATGAAATTACAATTGATGATAAGTACCCCCTTCCAAATATCGCAGACCTTTTCGATAAGCTAGGTAAAAGCACACTCAGTACTTTTCGACACTCGACCTGGCCAGCGGCTATCACCAAATTGAACTTAATGAAGACGACCGACAGAAAACTGCCTTTAACACCCAAAATGGACACTATGAGTTCCTGAGGATGCCATTTGGATTAAAGACAGCCCCCGCCACCTTTCAAAGGCCTTTGAATAACTCTTAAGAGGTTTGCAAGGAATCCATTGCCTTGTGCACCTTGACGACGTTATTATTTTTCCCACTAGTCTACAAGAACACATGGAGAAACTCCGTACAGTTTTTAACCGACTTCGAAAGACTAACATGAAAATACAATTAGATAAAGCTGAATTTTTCCGAAAAGTATTTTTATATCTTGGACACACCATAACTAAAAATGGACTGCGACCAAACGATGACAAGATTAAAGTAATACAGAATTATCCTCATCCTAAGACAACCACCGAAATCAAAAGTTTCCTTGGACTGGTTGGATATTATAGAAAATTTATAAAGGACTTTGCAAAAAGCACGCACCCCTTAACGTCGTGTTTAAAGAAAAGGATTAAGATAATTGTAGACCAAAATTATATAGATACTTTTCATAAATGTAAAGAAATATTGATCAGTGTTCCACTATTACAATATATCGACTAAACCGTAGATATTAACTACCGACGCTTCGAATGAAGCTCTTGGTGCAGTATTGTCACAAGGACCAATAAGGTCAAATAAGCCTATTGTATATGCCAGCCGCACACTTAGTGACACCGAGTTACGATACAGTACAATAGATCGGGAACTTTTAGCCATCACTGGGGCTGTAAAGCATTTTAGGCCCTACTTGTAAGGACATAAATTTCAAATTTATACAGATCATTGCTTGGATCTATTTTCTTAAAGAGCCTAACAGAAAACTAACACACTGGCGTTTGCGTCTTCAAAATACCAATGCTGATGCCTTGTCTCGCATAAAACTTAATGCTTTAGACGACGCATCAATGGATGTTAATGTGGACGACGATACTTACTTACTTACATATCTTCACGCACAATCCCTGACGGGTTAGCTAGAGAGAACAGATTGCCAAGTGTCACGATCCTTACATACCTCTTTCGCTTCTTTCAGATTCATTATCTTCTTCATACATGCACGTTTAGGTATCCGAGTAATCTTGACCCTCCCCTCTTCGAGCAATTTGCTCACATGGTCTTCGAAAGTTAGTCTTGGTCTACCTTGACACCTTTTAATATTTACTTTCGCGCTATATATTTTCTTCACCATTCGGTCTTCACTCATTCGCTCAACGTGCCCAAACCATCGAAGCACGCCCTTATCAATTTTTGTGATAAGGTCATCTTACAAACCTGCCATATTGCGAATCTCTTCGTTTCGCTTTCGGTCGGCCATGGTAACGCCGCACATTTTACGAAGAGATCTCCACTGCATTCAAATTACTTTTATGCTCCTTCTGGCATACCCAGGTTTCGCTGCCATATAACAAAGTCCGTACCAACACTGCGTTATGTATTACAAGGTGTGCACTCTTCACTACGCCTTGCCTTTTGACTAACACAGTCAGGACACCATTGACTTTGTTCCCGGCAGCGACACGCCTGTCCACATCTAAATCACATCTTCCATCCCGGCTGAAAACACTCCCCAAGTATACAATTTCATTTACCTGTTCTAGACATTCCTGATTTACCCATATTTCACACTTTGTTCTCTCTTCGTCCCTTTCAAATACCAGAACCTTAGTTTTATTAGCATTCAAACGGAGATCTTTAATTTCACATTTCTCTTTCATACACGTGACTAATGCCTGCAGTTCTGCCTCTGATGGTGCAATAAGCACTGCATCATCAGCATACAGCCGACAATTTACTTTAATGTCACCTAATTTCACACCCAAACTTCAAAATCTTTCAAACAGCTGTCTATACAGTATGAACAGCCAGGAAGACATGACACAACCCTGTTTTACGCCCGTTTGAACGCTAAACATGGGTGAGAGGTCATGCCCTACCCGCACACAGGCTTTATAGTCACAGTAAAGTGACTGCACAGCCCTTAAAAATCGACCATCCACACCATACCCCGGCAACAGTTCCCACATTTTATTCCTTACAACCTTATCAAATGCTTTCTCAAGTTCCACAAAAGCACAAAAAATCTTCTGGTTGGCAGCCAGAAGCTTCTCCGTGATCATGCGGAGAGAAAACATTTGATCCGTGCATCCTCTTCCAGGTCTAAATCCGCATTGTGCCTCCCATAGAAATCTTTCAGATTTCTCTTGCATCCTACGTGTCAAAACCTTCGAGTAAACTTCACTTGCTAAACTGGTCAAGCTGATCGCCCGATAGCACCCGCAGTCAAAATGTGAACCTTTACCTTTATATAAAGGTACAATGACTGCGGATCTCCAATCATCCGGGACATCCCCCGTCCGCCAGCACAAATTGCACAGCAGATTAAAGCTGTCCCAGACGCCAGGCCCACCATACTTGACCATTTCAGCAGTAACTCTGTCTAGTCCCGCAGCCTTACCACATTTCAAATTTCGAATCGCACGTTCAATCTCTTTCATACTGATGACTTCAGTATCATGGAGGTCCGGGTCTGGCGTACCAGTCACGGCGTCACCGCCGTATCCCTCACTAAGATCCTCACACGCATACATTTCTCTATAAAATTCGCTCCATCGCTGCATGACGTCAGATTTTTTTGAGAGGAAAATCGGACGTCTCGAAAGCACTTTGTTCATTTTCAAGGCCGTCGCACCACTTTGGGTCCTTCCAACCCCTTTCCAGAAGAGTTTGGAGTTCTCCTTAAAGTTGTGCGACAACCTTTCGTCTGCTTCCATTCTACACCTTTCATGCACTTCCTCTATCAATGTTTTTGTATGAACTTTCTGCAGCTTATATCTTTCTTTCATATTCTCTCTCATATCCTTATCATTACTAGAAGCCAAGTAGTCTAACCATGATTTCTTCTTCTTCTTTAGAGCTTCTTTCACTTCATCGTTCCAACATGCATCTCTTCTTTTACTACTACCTCTTTTTATCGTTCCACACACTTCTTCCGCTGCACTTACCATTCCATCCCTAAAGTTCTGCCATGTTCTTTCCACACATTCTTTTCTGCCATCGATGGTGTCAAGCTTTTCAGCTACCCTCGCATGATATTTGTCCCTAGTATCCGCTTCCTGAAGTTTCCAGCTTCGAATGCGACAGACCGACTGTGGTTCTGTTACTGCCGTCCGGTAGCGCCAACCCGCGAACAGACCCCTAAATCTAGTAATCACTAGATAGTGATCCGTTCCCAGGTCAGAACCCCTGAACACTCGCGTATCCATCACCTGTTTTCGCAGTCGGTCATCCACCAGATCGATCACCACAAATCGATCATACTTCTCTCATTCTTTCTTTCTGTAGTATACATATGGATTTTCTTGTGAATAAACATAGTGTTTATCACAAGAATACCCTTTTGCTTGCATACAACTAGTATAAGCTTGCCAGCATCATTAACACTTTTATCGCCAAACTTTCCAAGCACCAACTCGTACCCTGGTCGAGCGGTTCCAACCCATTCAACCCAATCACCACATACAACAATTCTTTCGTTTCCCCTAACCAAATCTAGAACTTCTCTTACATTCTCCCAAAACTCCTCCAGCTCAGCCTTGGACGACGAAGCTACCGGCGCATAAACAGCCAAAAGGAATAACTTCATCAGTCCAAATTTAAAGCGAAACGACGATGACATACAAAAAGTAATACGCCAACTGAAAGAACTTGAAAAATACAGACCTTAGCCTCAACCAGAGACAGTGATAACTTTAGACTCAGACTCGAGTGTGACGGATCATATAAAATTGTTCGAAGAAAATTACCCTGTCCCATCTGTAACTAGCAGTAGTAGAAAAGACACGATACACTCAGATATTGAACCTGTGTCAACAGCAATTCCAATTTTGAGCAAGGCAATAGACACCAAACCAAATCAAATCCTAGTATTTTCTTCATTTCAAAATAAACTACAAGTCTGAAATCTACCTAGAGAGAAACAAGAAGTACTAGAAGTATTTCTCCAACTAGAAAACGAAGAATTAATGAAACAATTTTTAAAAGAAGATATAAAATTTAAGAGTTGATACTTTATTTATTTCGAGAACGCTGAGAATTGGAAATTATTTGCCAAAGTTATTATAGAACTCTTTAAGAAGGATGCAGTACAATTCATTGAATTTACACAACGCGTAGTATATGTGAGGGATGAAAAAGAACAAAAAGCTGTCATTCTCAAACACCATGAAGGAAAAACATATCATCGCGTTGTGAAAGAAACTATGATAAGAATACGCAGAAACTATCATTGTGAAAATATGCAAAACAATGTAGCTGCCGTTATAAATGCTTGTGAACCTTGCGGATTAATGAAGTACGATAGAAAACTAATAAAACCTATACTACAACTCACATCAACTCAGGATGCGCCTTTTCAGGAACTATTTATAGAGAGAGAAGAAGTTTTATTTAACCGTTGTGGATGCTTTTAGCAAATTAGGACAGACCTTAGAGATTACAAGTCGACAAACCGCTGAAGTAGTGCGAGCATTAATTAAATATTTTTCAAATAATTAATAGAATCAGGCGTTACTTTGCGGAAATCCATTATATAAAAGCTTTTACAAAAATTTACTTCGCAAATATCCGCGTTATAAAATTAAATGATGTGTCTTACCTAGTACGAAGAGCATCTCCCGCCCTCCCTCAATTGCGTGCACTATCCCCGTCACCACTAATCCCAGCACCGCTACTCCCAACACCACTACACTAGGCAAGACACACCACTGACGATAATACGACACGTGTTTTGCCTCTACACGAGGCATCCTCAGGTGATATAGACTCTACGGTGGCTAACCGCTAAGTGAGCGGCGAGCCAAAACAAGTGCCTTTTATACAAACCGATGATGCAACCGCTCTCTACCTAAGGAGCGAGCGACTGCGTTATGCGATAAAACATGCGACCAATCACCGCTGGACTTACGCAGCCGTTTGTGAAATTAAAAACAAACCGCCGCGCAACGCCCACCCTCCAACCACGCAACCAATCGCCGATCACCGTGAGGGTGACAAACGACCATATTGCGAGGCTCTCTATTATTAGAGAGCAGGCTTGAAGATATTTAAGAGAGGTGAGTTTTGACAACATTTGATTGTTCATTCAGCAATGCAACGGTATTATTATTACTTTTTAATATCTCTAACTGTTCCAGCACACACACTTTATTACGCGTATGTAAGACTTTAAAGGAGTGGTCGTTGGCTAGGTTGTGTCCAGTGTCCAAAAGATGTTTGGCAAAATGGGATTTATCGGGATTGCAATTCCTGTACGCGGCTAAATGCTCTTTATAACGTGTCTCGAAATTTACATAAATACATGAACGCTGAGTATGTAGTAATTTAAGTAGACTGTAAGCATAGGATTCAGAATTGTAAAAAACAATGGTCAAAATAAATTCACATCTCACTCTGTGAACACGTAGTTTATATTTAGTTTTAAGTCGTAGTTTGTATTTAGTTAAAAAAAAGCTCTCGGTAGCTCCCGCAACTTGACTAGCTTGACACTGCTATGTTTCATATGGTGAGTGTAGAGAACCGGAGACCCTTTTTACTGGAAAAGAGGCACTCCATCTTAGTCCTCACGGGTAACGACGCATCTTCATTTTCATTCTTTATTGAGTATAAATGTAGATGTCTATAGGTGACAGCAACGACTTACCATCAGGTGGACTGTGTGCTCGTTTGTTACCCTTATTCTATAAAAAAAAATATACTTAATCTTAAATAAAAAGGAATAGTAATCAAAGCATGTTCTTTAATAAAATTGCAAAAAGGAATAAAAAAACTCACAATTAAAGTTAGTAAATGTGTTGCAAACTACAGTAGAGCAGTTCTACAAGAAGCAACTGTTCATAAGTATGATACATGTAGCGGTGATGTACTTTAAGATGTAAGATACGGCAGCGACCAATCTCATCCCGTTGTCATTGTCCATGTGATACAATAGTTGGTGGCAGGGGTTAAAACGGCTCCAAGAATACCAATATAAAACCAGTTTTTAGCGGTTCTGATAATAAAACTAGAATCAAAGTATAAACCGAAAATAAACAAGAATCGAATACTGCAATAAGATTCGTTATGGAGATTTCACACTATTTTTATCAACTGACTTCAAAAAGGAGGAGTTTTGCAATTCTTCGGAATCTTTTTTTATGTGTGTTCACCGATTACTCAAAGAAGCCTGAACCGACTTGGAAATTATTTTTTGTTTCAAAGGGTCTTCCCAGGTGGTCTCATTTAAATTTTATCGAAATCTATGGAGCGGTTTTAAAAATATCAACTATAAATTATATTTATATTGAAGTCGGTTGTTTAAAATTTTACCACTTGTTTTTAAAATACAGTTTAGCCAATTAAGTTAAAACAAATTAAGTAGTCACATTTTTGCTAGCCGGTTTTAAGATACAGTAAAATATTATGTTACGTTTAGTAATTCTGTTTTATGAATAAACTAGGTCTTCCCCGCGAGTTCGCCCCCGTGGAATTCTTTTGCGGAACCCTAAAAGAAAAGTTGTCTAAAATAGTCCTTATAACATCAGCTATCTGCCAGTGAAAGTTCAATCTAAATCGATTTACAGGTTTTTGCGGGATGCCAATGTGAACAACGTTAAAATAGCTCGCTGATGATAAATTTTTTTCAAACTTACTTAACCTTTATAGTTATATTTTGGACAATTTACACAAAACCTTTATTAATTGTAGCTAATGTGTTATTCTGATGTATGAGCTATAACACTGTAAAGTTTAAGTAAAATCCATTCAGCAGTTTGTGATTGAAAGGTTAACAAACATCCATGCATCTTCAGAAACTTTTACATTTATAATATGGGTCGGACTAGTAAGAAGAAGGATATCTGCATTAAGTTTGATTGTATGATGAAAACACACCTGTATCTTTGCATACGCCACCGTATAAGAAAAAAAATGTTTCCGTAAGCCTCAATCTGTCCGCCCGCTGTTAGGAATATGTGTTTTACCCGTAAACAAAATGAGGTGCTTGATTTCAATGAGTGAAGCTCATAAAATGATATTCAAATGAATCGTCATCATAATTAATACAGCCTTTCACTAGTTCACTGCTTATAATCCAAGGAAGTCCACAAGCACGATTTCACGACATCTATTACTAGGTGTTCACACCATCTAGTGGGGAGCCGATTCTAATCTGTTTACGGTTAATTCGTTTACAGAAATATTTGTGTGTAATTTTAATATGAAGTTATATTAAAAAATATACAATGAAATTTGTAAAATAATTTTTGAGTTTTGACTTACGATAAAATATTTCCCTTAAAGGATATAAAAGCCTGACAAATTTTTAATTAAACATTTTCGCTCTAGAGAACACCTTAATAAACAATGGCCTATCAGTCTAATTAATTTTCAGTTTACTGTTTAGAAACGTGATATTTAATAAAATATTTTGTGTAATGTAAGGCTTAATCAAAGGTGTGAAGTTTTTACTTGGTTATGTGGTAGCAGCGCAAAGGAATCAATTACCCCATTTCGTCCCGTTGGTGTCGTTAGAAGAGACTATGGAATATGGGTTTGTACAACCTACTTAATAAGTATATTGTATTATGTTAATGTGGTAAAATGTTCCGCTGGGTTTCTGCCTGGTTCTTCCAAGGACAGAAGTTTTTTTTCCGAACCAGTTGTAAAATTACTTTCATTAAGAATCATTTATAATCCATATTGAATACGAAATTATTCTATACTATTCTATTTACATTGTACAGCCATCACTTTTTAGCCGACTTTGAAAAAGGAGGAGGCTACAATTCGACTGTACCTACATTTTACGCGATATCTTAGGCAATTGTGAACAGTGTGGCGGCACTGTCGTCGCGCCACAAGCGAAACACATCGAAGCCTAAATCGCGCTAACAAAGTTCCGGAGTTAAAGCAGTATATATAGAATAGCTCCGAACTACCACTCGGAGCGTTGGCCGCTCCCCGGGCAGAACACCTTGCCCAGCGGGAGATCTCCCCTTTTCGTTCCATCCGATACAGTGGTGACCAACCGACGCGATATGAACACACATCCAACAAACCTTCGGAAACTACACCTTCATACTTTCATCGTCCTCAAGTACCCCATAAATTCGCTCCGAGCAGATATTGTCTGCAGTCTTCACATTATGCAAGCCATCTAGCTTTACAAAAGTTCATCGCAGCACTGGAATAATAATGCTTCCTTCCTTCAAGCTACTCTCTGCGCTACATCGTTTGGCACGGCTCTGAGCCTTACTGTTCGCCTCTGCTTCAAGGCACTCTCGCAGATTACTTGCCTTCTTCTCGACTCACCGCTGACTACAAGGCAATCCCTGGCACTTGCTCCGGCTCATCGTTCTCACCGGCATCACTTGCAAGTGTATAGTACGACATGCATTACACACCGGCATATCGTTCGCACCGGCGTCACTTGCCCTTACGCACACAGCATGCATTCACCAACGGCTTTAAGGATGCACCGGCAATCGGACTGCACTATCGACGTCCAGTCTGAGCAGAGGGGTGATGTGGCGGCACTGTCGTCGCGCCACAAGCGAAACACATCGAAGCCGAAATCGCGCTAACAAAGTTCCGAAGTTAAAGCAGTATATAGAATAGCTTCGAACTACCACTCGGAGCGTTGGCCGTTCCCCGGGCAGAACACCTTGCGCGGCGGGAGATCTCCCCTTTTCCTTCCACCCGCCACAACAGATTTTGATGATTCTTTTTTTATTATATAAGTTATACTTTAAGTGAGGATCCATTAAAACATTGAGAAATAATTTTACCCCTAAGGGTGGCAAAATAAGGGATCATCATCATCATCATCATTACAGCCCTTCACAAGTCTACTGCTGAACATAGGCCTCCCCCAAGGAATGCCACAAAGCACGGTCCTGAGCCACCTGCATCCATCGACTTCCTGCATGTCTCACCAGGTCGTCACTCCATCTAGTCGGGGGTCACTCTACACTTCGCCTACTGGTACGAGGCTGCCACTCGAGAACTTTTCTTCCTCATCGGTTGTCGGTTCTTCGAGCTATATGTCTGGCCCACTGCCACTTCATCTTACTAATCCGTTGGGCTATGTCGGTAACTCTGATTCTAATGCGGATATCCTCATTTCTAAGTTTACCACGCAGAGAAACTCCGAGCATAGTCCTCTCCATAGCTCGCTGAGCGACCTTGAGCTTCCTCATACGGCCAGCAGTGAAGGACCACGTCTCCGATCCGTAAGTCATCACTGGCAACACGCACTGTTTGTACAATTTCGTTTTAAGGTTTTGAGGAATGTCTGACGAGAAGATGTGTCGTAGTTTCCCGAACGCTGCCCAGCCGAGTTGAATTCGTCGATTGACCTCTCGGTCGAAGTTGGACTTACTTAGTCGGACTATTTGTCCCAGGTAAACATACTCGTCAACAACTTCGAGCTTAGTGCTCCCAACAACTACCGGCATAGGTGTGACATGGACGTTAAAGATTTTTGTTTTGTCCATGTTCATCTTTAGACCTGTCCGTTAGGAGACACTATTGAGGTCATTGAGCATAGAGTGAACAATTATTTGTAGGCCATACAAATACTTGATCCGTGCTGGATTCGAACCCGCGGCTTCCAGCACAGCAACTCATTGCTAAGCCACTGCATCACGGAGCGGATATTCATTAGTCCACCCAAACTGATAATTTTTTTAAGAAAAAGTAAAAACCGACATTAAAAAATAAAAGGAATAAAATTATTTATATTCTGAAGTAGGTGCTATGATAATATAGTGTATAGAATGTGAAATCCCCAAAATATTATTTTATTCCGGACGTAACACCCAGACCGACACCGATTAAAAAAGTTGGAAAGTTGGGAAGCAGCATTAAATGTGCTAGTCTGATACTGTAATTGTCAATCTGCCAAGCGTGACGAATAAGTTAAATTCTCCAATAGACTTTTGCGGGCCGATTAAAAAGAATAAAAGGGCTTTTACTATACAATGGAATTAAGTCTATTCTTCAACTAAATTTTTATTCGATATTTCCGTCCATGTTGACTTACAGGAGGTCTTTCTTTTTTCTCTTTATTTGGATCACCAACAGACGATACACAATACTAACAAAAATATAACTTAACAATGCGACTACATGCTATGTGTTCATCTTCTTACAGGTATCCACAACTTACATAAATAGCGAAGTGATTTTTTGAAAAAAATAGAAAACAGATAGTTATATGATAATAAATATACATGGAAAACCAGATTTGATATAGCTACAGTTTGTGGATTTCATGCTTACATTCTATATATAATATTGATATTAAATTAAATCTACTAATTTTATAACACATTTCTGAAATGTTTATGGATCAAATACTTAAATCTAGACAAAGGTGTATACATTATATCTATTTCTTTTTTCTTAAGATATACATTATATCTATTTCTTAACGATTTTTCGATAGGTCTTAACGATTTTGTAATATTAATATACTCTTTCATTAAAATGTATCCTAAGTTTAGTTTTCTATGTATGTTAGAGTGAACAACAAGTTCACTACACAATAAATGGTATGTTCATTTGAAGGCTGAAAAACGTACGAAATTAACCCTCTGTAATTATACTGGCTATCCTACCTTTCCATTTTACACCCTAGTGGTTGCAATACCCCTTGATTATGGAAATAGGTGTGAGGATGCTAATAACCCAGGTCGGGCTCCTATGCTAATTATGTTGTATTAATCAGCCTTTAAGCTGTTTAAGGGCGGTATAAAGGGATTCACTATCCATATTATCCCGTGGGTACCATAAGAGGCGAAAGAGGGAAATGAAGCAGGCGGGCCAGCAGCATTTTTCTGATAACAATTCAGATAGATTCTTAATTCTTTATCAACTTAGCTGACGGATAATCACTTCTAACATTTGAATAAAAAGAAATTTTTTGGGGGAAATTTTTTGCGACTTACCTGTATGCGCAGTACCAGGTGTACCCAGATGGGCCAGGCAAACAGTTAAATACCTGCTAATGGAGTGGACTGATACTTTTCAAAGAAATTTCATGATGCATCAAACACTTCATGAGAAAATGCGTCATTAGCTCTCGGACCATTACTTCTACCTTATTTTGTGGTTTTCTTTTTAAATTATAGGATAACTTCCTTTATACTATTATGTTGATAATGGAGTTTGTTGTATTAAAGATAAGTATTATAATTTACTTTAATTGTACATGGTAGAGCCATGTTTTAGCTATATTATGGTTGTAGCACGCTCTCAAAGAATACCAGTATAAAATACTGCCTTAATGTTGCTATGTTTCATGGGGTAAGTGTAGATAACTGGAGAATCTTTTTACTGGATATGAGGCATTCCATCTTAGTCCTCAGGGGTGACAACGCATCTGCATATAGATTCTTAATCGAGGACAAATGTAGATATCTATGGGCAGTATACCTACTGTATCCATTTACCATCAGGTAGACTGTGCGCTTTTGTCACCTGTTATTATATAAAAAATATAAATATCATTTGCAAAAATGTTAAGAGGTTTTTTTAACACTTACGAAAAGTTATCTCAATCTTTTAATCAACTATGCACTGTGCTTATATTATCAAAAGAAAAATATTACTATATTTAATTTCATCTTCGTTTACATAAATCAACTCCAGTACCACTAAGTAAGAGCCCAAGACTGGGGGGTCAACAGGGCGATGAATCAAATAGAAGAATAATTACCTTTTTGGTTTTAATATGATAGTGATAAATCAAAATAAGATGGTATGTGGCTACTGACTAAGTGGTGACTTATAAGGCGACCAATGAGTTGTGACCCCTAGGGACTAAAGATGGGATAGGTTACAGCTTGTAACGTGGCAGAGCTATGCTGCAGCTATATTAATTGTATAGTTGTATCACGAATGGGTCAGCTCCACCGGGGAAGGGCCACGCTCTTACAGAATCCCAGCGTAAATAGCAGTTTAATGCTGCTGTGTTTCGTATGGTGAGTGTAGAGAACCGGTGACCATATTTACTGGAAAAGCGGCATTACATCTTAGTCCTCACGATTGTCAAGGCATCTGCATTTTGATTCGCAAACGAGGATAGATGAAGATGTCTATGAGCTACAGCAACCGCTTACCACCAGGTAGACTAAGTACTCGCTTGTGACCCTTATCCTATAAAAAAAATTATACTGACTTTCTAGCTCTTCAAATCAGGACATATAACTGCTGCTATGAGGATGGTTCCAATTCAGACTGTTTCCTTGTTAATAAGTTAATTAAGGCAATCGCCTGTTATTTTTTGAAAATCTATTAGAAATTTATGGCTAATTTAAATTTATGCAACAGCGAATATCAGTCACTATCGCGGAACGGGAATTAAAGGTTGTTATTAACTTTCCTTAATAAAGTGGATCTTGAAAGAGGACGTTAATCCAACAAACAATGGAACCCGAATTAACGCGGCTCCTTCATAATTTATTAGACCTGTGCTTATATATTTATAGAAATATTGTGATAAAGTAAAAGGTAGGAATAAGTAATTTGCTTTAAAGTGACGAAATATATAATTAATTAAGTTAGCTATTTTCAAACCTATTATTTTCTTTTCCGTTGAAGACTTTCGTATTGTAAATCTACCATCAATAAATGTTAAAATCATGCAGATGCGAAGAATGTATTGAAAATCATTGTATAATGCTCTAAGTGCTTACATAGAAAATATTTAAGTGGGTAATAAGAAAACCAATTTCAGTTAGGTTATGATTAATAACCGTGTAGTGGTGGTGTAAGAACATCCACACCCTTTCTCATCGTGTGGGAGTCGTAAAGGCGACGCCGGTAAACTGAACCAAGAGATGTGTAGGAGCATCTTGCTGATAACAGCCAAATAAAAATAAAAAAACTACGGTTACCGTCCCGCTTGATAATCGTGTCAACTATGATAAATACCTGCCTATGAATACCCACCCACGAGTCAATCCATGGAGGCGCCTATGTTCAGCCCATGTGAATTAATGAATGAAAAGTCTAACTCTTTTTACATTTATTTCGGAAGGCTGTAATGTTACTAGTTTGATTAATTAACACTACAAAAACTTGTTAGTGAACTTAAATTCTTCTTTTTATAACCCCGTTCAAGACGGCTCCGTGGCGCAGTGGCTTAGCAATGAGTTGCAACACTAAGGGCCGCGGGTTCGAATCCCGCACTTAACAATTATTTGTATGGCCTAGAAATATTGTTGTTCCGGGTCTGGATGTTTGTCCTTGTGAAATTCATCTATGTTTACTGCTCCCACGATACGTGGAGGTAACGTTTAAAAAAGAAAAGATAAATTCCTATAAATTTCAACTTTATTTTGAATAGCATATAAAGTGAAATTTCAATATAATTCAAAACTGAAATGTGCGTAACACTCTATACGTGATTTGAACAAGTTAAAATTTATTGAAGCGCAATTACGTTGTCTCTTTGTCGAACACCTTTTTAAAAATTAAAATTTATGTTGAATCCCATTTCAAGTAAATATTTGTATACCATAAAAATTCTTGACTTGACGATTTTTTTTATAGAAGAGGGGATAAAAGAGCATGCACTTCACCTAATTGAATGTGTAGACCGCAGACCGTGAACAAACTACTATACCAAGCGAATTTTAGGTGCGTTTCTGGGCTTTTGTTTACTGGTAAATGTGTCATATTTTACTCCCGTTTGAATTTCGATCACGGCGGTCAGTTTTAGGACCTTTTTAGAGTGCGAGTGTGTGTGCAAAAACCCTATATTCTCATAGTCCGAAGGGACAGCAATCTGACATGGCTGGAGAGTGATCAGGCAAAAGATCGGCGGCTTTACCTGCTTCCTGTGACATGGGGACGAAACACCGCTAACTTTCTAACTCTTGGCTGCTACTAAGATAAAGACAATAATTGATTTTGTTCTGGACCAACGAAGTAGTTAAATTCTCGGTTTAATAAGGGTCTAGGGCCTGCTCTTATCTACTTTACAATTCCTGTCTTTAGCGTGTACTGAACATAAACATTTTTGCTTTGTGGTTTCCATAGCTGATCTGCTATAAGTTTGTAAATTTAAATTAACTTTGGAACTGAATAGTCAATATTATTTTCGTCCACCAGGGACGGCTTGTTCCCAACAGTCACTCGTTAGAGAATTGACTGAGTGTTTGAAGGCATCATTGCTTCGGGTCGATTCCTGCACGGACGAAGTATTTGGATGGCCTACAAATAATTGTTTACGGTCAGCGTGCTATAATATTATAGTCTGTGTGCAATTGATGTAAATAAATCGCCATTATGATACAGGATATGCGATGAGAATAACGATTTTTTAAATCTAAAATAGCTTACTAAATTAAATTAGTTTCTTATTATTATACGCATTTTACGGTAATTATACGTAGATAAATTATAGACGAGCTTTACTCCTATTTTATAAATGGTTTAATTTAGTAACAAGATCAGATTCTAATTCTCAACTTTTACTTATTTGCTCATCTCAAAACCTCATTTAATATAATATCAAGTCCCTCTTCATAAGACCATTATCAGTCAAGAACACATAAATTTATAACAAGATAAGTTTCGGAGCAGTAAATATGTTTTTATCTACAGTTATGAAATATGTATACTAAGACTTATGTAACAAATAATTTACACATGAATTTAAAACTACTTTCGAAGTCCTTCAAACTTGAACAAGAAATTATCGGAAATATTGTCTGTTTTTATTAGCATTTTCGTTTCTCTTTTATTAACATTGTTGAATATAAAAGTATAAAATGAAAATGAGTTTATTACGATTATTCCATAACACGCACATTTACGTAGTAGAGCCATGATGCAGCTATATTATGGTTGTAGCATGAATGGGTCGGCTCGACCGGGGAAGGACCACGCTCTCACCAAAATACCAGCGTAAAATAACAGCTAATTGCTGCTGCGTTTCGTATGGTGAGTGTAGAGAACGGGACACCCTTTTTAGATGTAGATGTCTTTAAGTCACAGTTTCCACTCACCATCAGGTAGATTATGTGCTTGTTTGTCATCTTTATTATTTAAAAAAACGCACTTGTGGGTCTTTGATGGAAGCTCACTGCCATGTAACAGGTTTTCCATGAGTTGCAATGGTCATTCACCAGGTGAACCGATGGTTTGTTTATCCCTTTAATGACATTAAAATGATTTTAAAGGTGCTTCAAATGAAGATCACACAATAATGAACCATAATGTATCTAGATATGTTTAGTTACGTGAGTATATCTGGACGCGTATAGTGCATTGACTGCCTCTGTGGATATCGATAGTCATAATAAGTGCAAAAAAGAACTTTATATTATTAATAAAATTTTCTTTTTTATTGTCTTTCTCATTGTCTCTCTCTTTCTACTTTCCTATTCTCTCGTAAGAGGTGATAATGGATATTGCCTGAAAAATCGCATTGAAATTATAGATGGCGTTATGACCATCATGAATAGATCAGATGTAAAATACCCGATCGGTGACGGACAGCAGCGTCAAAGGTGCGAGACGTCTGACACTGCTAACATCTATCCGCTTGCCATGCGTGTCAAAGCAAATACTCTCTACAACAAGATCATGCCTTTTTCGAGACGATAAAGAATAAGAACAACTGGACCCCTTTGATTTAAGTGAAATTACACCTCGTAAAATGATGTGAAAGAATGGTAATCAAAATTTTTAGTGATTTTTGAAGTTCCTTAGTGATATTTATTAAAGCAGTTGATAATGATATATATTTATTTCTATATCCTTTTTTTCAAGTTTCTAATTACAGTATAAGTGTTTTATCAGTCTAAGACAATTTTTGATCCAATGAACTGACGTCACACCTCAATGGTTACGACGTTTTTTTACCAAAGCATAACCTGTATAGCACAAAATGTAATTGTTGGTAATAAAATTGCAAGGTGTAATGCAATGTTAGAACGAGAAAACATTAAGGCTAAAATATAAGTTACAATTAACAAGGTTTGATTGCATTTTTCAATGAAAAAAAAAAAGTTTATGTAGAGAATATTTATAAGGTTTGGTGTTCAGGAAGTAGATTCTCGAGTTGTAATGAATAACGTGACTGTAAAAATGCACTACACTATACACAATTACTAATAGCAAACGTGAAAATTAAGGATACTTTCAATAATTGTAAAGCAATGAATAAGGTTGACCTCTTTTGACCTCTCGGACGAAGTCCAACTTCGACCGAGAGGTCAATCGACGGATTCAACTCGGCTGGGCAGCGTTCGGGAAGCTACCACACATCTTCTCATCAGACATACCTCAAAACCTTAAAACGAGATTGTACAATCAGTGCGTGTTGCCAGTGATGACTTACGGATCTGAGACGTGGTCCTTCACTGCTGGCCGTATGAGGAAGCTCAAGGTCGCTCAGCGAGCTATGGTGAGGGCTATGCTCGGAGTTTCTCTGCGTGATAAACTTAGGAATGAGGATATCCGCAGTAGAACCAGAGTAACCGACATAACCCAACGGATTAGTAAGCTGAAGTGGCAGTGGGGCGGCCATATAGCTCGAAGAACCGACAACCGATGGGGAAGAAAGGTTCTTGAGTGGCAGCCTCGTACCGATAGGCGAAGTGTAGGACGAGATGGAGTGACGACCTGGTAAGACATGCAGGAAGTCGATGGATGCAGGTGGCTCAGGACCTTGCATTGTTGCATTCCTTGGAGGATGCCTATGTTCAGCAGTGGACTTATGAAAGGCTGTAATGATGATGTTGAATGAAGAATAAGGTTGTTAGCGTTGTCCTTAATAAATAGAGATATATAAATGTGAAATAAAATATAAAACAGTGATCAAAAATAAAAGATATAAACCGTGGATTACAAATTAACTAATTTTAATGACTAAAAAAAAGGATGAACTTTTAAAAGATTAAAATCTGCTCCTCAAAATATAAAGATATAGAAATAAGTTAAATTAACGTATTAAGCTAGCTAATAATAACTATAAAAAAGAGTAGATTATTAAGTGCGGAAATGAGCTGAGAAAAAAATGGTTGTATATTAATCAATGGATAGGAAAAAAAGTAAATGTGGATGATTTTGTATTACAACATTTTATCAGTAATAATGATACGATTTGTACAGGTTTTACTAAAACATTTACACAAGAAATACATACAATGAAGCATAAATGTAAAATGATTTTTTGGATAGAAGTAAATATGTTATTGAAAGCTTGGTAAATATAAGATATAGAAAAACGACTCCATGCCAAATTGTAAAAATAATTAATGAGTTGTCGTGTGAAATAGCTCCAAAATAGGTGTTAATGGCATAAGTCCAAGATTTAAAATATGTCAAAGATCAAATTAGTCCTGTAATCGCTAATTTTGTCAATTTATGTGTAGAAAAAGGTATTTATCCACATAGGCTTAAAAAGGCAAAAACTTAACCTATTTATAAACAAGGAAGCCATAAAAATTATGAAAATTACAAGCCTATTGCTATACTTTCTGTCATAAACAAGATAGTCGAATAAGTAATTGTTTAACAAATAACAGATTTCTTAGAGGATAATTTTATATTAGGAGATCATCGGCATGGATTTCGAAAAAATAGGGGTACAGCTACAGCCATAACTAACTTTATAAACTATATAAATGAAAGGAAACATGTAGTAGGCATATTTATTGATTAAAAAAAAAGATTTTGACACGTAAGAACATAATCTCTTGTTGAAATCAATGGATGAATGTGGTACAGGAGGTCCTATAAACAATTGGATATGTAATTATTTGCAAAATAGGAAAATAGTGACAGTTATTAAAATGTATCTGGAAAATAAGAAAATGTAAATTCACGTGTACCTATTGGATCCGTATATGGACCAGTAGGTTATATAATGCACGTCTACAGATTATGTAACGTAATTGAATAATGTGCTGTTTTCATGTATGCGGATAACATGTGTATCCTTTATGCTGACAAAAATCAAGATGAAATAGAGAAAAAGATACAAAGTGATTTTAACAACATAACTAAGTGGTCTCGTGATAATGGATTTATTATTAACACAGCAAAAACTAAAGGAATGCATATGTCATCACTGCATAATATTAATAAAACCGGCCAAGTGCGAGTCGGACTCGCGCACCGAGGGTTCAGAACAAATCCGTAGGTATATAAGTTTAAAATTATTAAAAATATTTTTATTATATGATGTAACTAAAAATATATGCTTTTAGCAATTTTCCTTTATCTGTGCTATAATACGTTACTTCGTACCAACTTTCAAGATTCTTAGTTCACGGGTAATTCCTATAGGTTTTGATTCCCTTGCGAATGTCGAAAATTTGCGGCAAAAACGGCTGTATCTTTTGATTGCGTTGGCTTAGAAGTTTGATTTTTTCACAGCTCCAAGGGACAGTAAACTTGAGTATTTTATGTGAATTTCAGCTTGATACCTCTACGTGTTCTTGAGAAAAGGGTCTTGACAGATAGACAGACGGGCTACAAAAGTGATCCTATAAGGGTTCCGTTTTTTCCTTTTGAGGTACGGAACCCTAAAAATGCAAAAGAATATATGATAGTGGGTCACACATACCAACATATACAAGAAAGTATGCTTAATTGTTAATGTGCAATTATAGAATTTGTAAAACCTTTCAAATATCTAGGCCTCACAATAGATAGAAATATGAACTGGGGTAGCCATATAAAACAGTTGTGTAATAAATTAAGTGAATTCCATTTCTTGAAGTAAGTAACATCTAAAGCCGTGCTGTACGTTGTTTATTACGCACTAGTAGAATCAACGTTGCAATATGGATTAGTAGCATAGGATGGAAGGACTTTTAAAACATATATAGATAAGCTATTTCAAATTAAATTTATGAAAATATTGGCTAACCCAAAAGCTAAAATTAAATTTAGGGATAATTATGAGCAGCTATTCCAGGAGTGTAATTTAATACCGATTCACGAGCAATTTAAAATATAATTTGTGACATGTGATAAGTTTTATTCAATCTTCAATGTAGCGCATTGAGTTACTTTATGCCCATAAATAAGAACACGCGCAGACCGCGTAAAGTAATAACATTGCAATATAAATGTGCTAATTATTATGGCAAAAGAACGTTCCAACGCTTAATATCGAAAATTTACAACAATTTACCGGAAGAATACCTTACACATAAAACAAAACACAGTTTAAAAATAAGATAAAAAGTTCATACTAATAAATAGTAAAATTTGGCATTAGTATCGTGATGATCCATTATACAACAATGTTATAAGCCGTAGTTATTATTTATGGGTGTGTGCCTGTGTATGTATAAGTGTATTTGTATATGTAAATATCGATACTATTGATTTTTTATATTTGAGAGTGTGTATTAGGCTTTTTTTGCATGTTAGGAAGTAAGAGAGCATTTTTGGCAGACTGTAAAACTTTAATAGTGTAAATCTAAATAAATATGTCAAATAAATTAAAAAAATGTAATTTATTTTAATTTTTAATGAAAAACAATATGGATTTTCTAAAATGACAACCACTTACATGTACGCAATGTTAAGAAAACATAAAATCTTTAATACAGGGCAAAAAAAGACCCAAAAAACCTCGGCTGAGAGGTTTCTACCTAAAATATGTAAATGATAAATTCTTGTAAGTAACCTGGTTTTGAGGTAGTATTATCCATTGTAAAAATATCCTTTTCAAAGATTACCGTTATTACTCTTACTGACATATCTACCCTGCAGCAGTAAATATAAAGTAATATAAGGAAGAGCTTGCACTGTTGTACTACGCTCATCCTAAATGGTATCGATATTTATATCTAACTAGCTGACCAGGCAGACGTTGTTCTGCACTTTCCGACGACCCTTCTTATGAAAAAAATCCTTAAATTCGCAATAAAAAATTATTGAAGGTCACACTTATCGGGATAAAAAATATCCTGTGTATCAATTTGGACTAAACTGCACACAGTGTACAAAATTTCACTGAAATCAGTGCAATAGTTTAGAAGTTCATCGCGGACAAACAATGTGACACGTAATTTTTATATATAAAGATTATGATACTATTTTTATTTTTTATTTTATTGTTGTGATTTAACTAATACAATAGATGTATGTAAATATCACATGTATGCTGCCGATGTTCAACTGTACCTCTATTTTAAATAAATAGGTTGTTTAACGTATTGTAGAAAGTTCAAAACCAATTTTAATCTGTATCCAGCTACAACAAATTGTATAATATGAATCTCTAATTACTATAAAATAATATCAGGAAATATTTGTGATCAAGTTCTACAAGGCAAAAACGTTTAGCAATTCGAATAGGCTTGTAACCTGGGACATAAAATGTATGGTCAGATGCATTTTGAAAACTATGTACTTATACGAATTTTGCACGTGCTTGTTTTAAAGGTTAAGATCCCTTAACAAAAACAGGTAGATCTTAGTTTTTATTTGAGAGTCAGTCTAAGTGAATTCTTCATTTCATATGAAGCAAAGCTTTAACAACAAGGAAAAGGAAGAAGTAGTGCGATAAGTATGTAGGTAGGTAATCAATAAGAAACATGAAAGCAGATAAGGTCGCTGGATAAGATAAAGTACCATTCGAAATGCTCCAGCACTAGCATAACTATAGAGGGAATGGTGGTAAGCCTGTTTTTTATTAATTTTTATTCTAATGGTATAGGGGTAACAGACAAGTACACAATGCACCTGATAGTAGATAAGTGGATGCTGTGGCTAATATTATCAACATCTATCTTCGATTAAGAATCAAAGGAGATGAGTTGTCACCCCTGAGAATTATGATAGAAAGCCTCGTTTGTAGTAGAAAGTAGTTCTACACTCACCATACAAAACACAACCGTATTAAACTGCTATTTTGTGCTGGTATTCTGTGAGGTATCCTGCTGTACATTTTCTTTAAAATATACTGAAAACTTAAGCGAGTACCAGAATTCCGGTCTAAATTGGTAAAAAATGAAGCAGTATAGTTATGCAGGTAAAGCGCCGTGGAATCAGTTGGAAAAACTGACTATATATAGAATATTTAGTATAAGTGTTTAGCAGAGATGGTTAACATGGCAAAAAATATATAAAACGAAGAGTAAAAGTAAAAGCGTTTTTAACAGTGGTAGAGCCACGCGGCAGCTTTTGCTGTCGCACGGATGGGCCGGCTCGGACTGGGGTGGTACCACGACCTCACAGAAAACCAGCGTGAAGTAGAGGTTTACCTCTGCGTTTCGCTTGGTGAGTGCAGGTGGCCGGAGGCCCTTTTTACTGGAAATGAGGCATTTTATCTTAGTCCTCACGGGTGACAACGCATCGACATTTTGATTTGTAATAGATGATAGATGTAGATGTCTATGGGCCACAGCAACCACTTACCATCAGGTGGACTGTGTGCTCGTTTGTCACCCTTATCCTATAAAAAAATGGCACAGAGTAAAAAAGGGTCTTCAAGCACCAACCCTTTGGAAAGTCTGTAATCTTTTACCATGTTCAAGATTGTTAAGATTGGTCCTTTCCGTATATATGGCTCCTGTTAGCCCCCGAAATATCGGGAATCAAAAATAAGTAAAATACCCATGCCGGCCCATGCCGCAAAGAAAAAAGTCAATCTGCCAGGCTCTCTTTTTGCTTCCAACTCGATTTTCGATGACGGGGGGAACACACCGCCGACCATCCCGCGGTGTGAGTGCTCCATGCAGGAAGTGCTGTTTACACTGCGCTCGATGGGCAAAGTATTCTTCTCCCTGGACGTCAACAAGTAGAGTGGGCCTGATGGAGTTCCACCTATTGTGCTGAAGACATGTGCTCCAGAGTTGACCGGTATTAACGCGTCTTTTTCGGTACTCCTACTTCCTAGGCGTAGTCACAAACTCATGGAAGACAGCTTTGGTGTACCCGATCCTTAAAAAAGTGAACGCTCAGATCCCGCCAACTACAGGCCTATCGCTATCATCTCTTTGTTCCCCAAAGTAATGGAAACGATAATTAACTGTCAGCTTATGCGATACCTTGAGGATCACCAGCTGATTAGTGACCGTCAGTACGCACAAGTATGGGGCCAGCAGTAGCGGCAAAAGAAGCACGAGAGTATAAAATAAAAGAAACGCGTCCAATATAGAAAGAAAGCTCTCCTTATTTGAACTCGTTTAAAAATGATAACAAGTCTTAGAAAAATCAAGTAATACCAGCAATATTTTCTATTGAAATGTTATAATATTTCTTTATTTTAGCGATTCTTCTGTATATAAAGTATTGTGCTTCAGGGTACGTATTTACCTCTAAGGATGTAAAAATAGGTAATGAAGTATGGACTAATTAGGTAAAATTCTAGAAATATAGATAGAATATATCTGACTGTCATTCGAATTTTGTTTATATATTTATTTATTATTTATTGCATTTCTTAAAACAAAAGAATACAAAGAGCGGACTTAATGTCTTAAGGCATTCTCCACCTGTCAACCATTGGAGTGGTGAGAATTTGACGTAGGTGCGGCAATATAAAATAAAATAACATTACACAAAATGATAATTAAATACATAATACATACGTATGGCAATCAACATGCCTTCTATTTGCGGATGACCTAAAATTGGTGTCAATAGTTAGGGACTCAGCTGACTGTAACAAACTACAGGCGGACATTGACAGAGTAGTACAATGGAGTCATAGGAATAAGTTATTTTTTAACACTTCCAAATGATCAGTCATGTCGTTCACACATTCACGCCAGCCTCACACATACAAATATAATATAGACGAAGTAGCCTTGCAGCGCGTAACAGAAGTAAAAGACCTTGGTGTGCACTTCACTTCGAAACTCAATTTTAGGGAACACATTCTTAAGATTTGCAAGAAGGCGTATAAAAATTTAGGATTTGTGTTACGTCAGTCGCGGGAATTTACAAATCTCTGTGTGGTCCGGGCCTTATATGAAGCACTAGTGAAAAGTCACCTAGAGTGTAATGGATTTGTATGGAGCCCGCATGAAGCTAAATACAAATTGATGGAGGAACGGATACAAAATAAGTTTATTCGATTTCTTTATTTAAAACTAAATGGAGTGTATCCGTTCTACCCATTAATGTACCCAACATTATTTGTTCTAGGCATGGTGGGGTATAACAAACTGGAGGTTAGGAGGGACTTAAGTTTGGCAACATATATGTTTAAATTGCTGCGTGGAAAAGTGTATAACGAGGCGATATTGCGAATGACTAAGTTGTGTGTGCCGGATAGGTACGTGTGGCGCCGGAAGCGGCCTCCGCTGTTCGCGGTACCGCGCGCACGCACCAAACTTCTAAAGGAGGCCCCACTGACCCGAGTGCTGCACACTCTAAATAAAGTAGCTCAGGATTTAGATTTATTCTGTTGTTCCTTGGGTGAATTCACAAAAGAGACATTATATATATTGTGTTATAATAGTAGATAAGTTGTGTTCTGTCCTTGTTAAATTAGATAGTTTATGTGCCTACACTGTCGCATTAGGTACGCCTGTAAAGACAGAGGTAGAAATAAATAAATAAATAAATACATTTTACTTATGAATAAACTATAAATATATGACGTATACATATATATATACAAATATATGACAGTTATATAGAAATATATACATATAAATATACATATTTAAATAAATATATAATTAGTACATACAAATAACTATGAATATATGCGTCTGTTTAGCAATACATATTAAATGGATTCTTTGTGGTGGCATTTAATACCAGTTATTTTTACGAACAAAATAATCAGTATTTAATACCATCAAAAAGAAAGTTATGCCATTGTGTCCAACAAAGTTTACAATTTAACCCGATTGTTGGAAGTTTACTCAACGTGGTATGAATATTTCATTGGAATATTCACAGTGTTTCTGTAATTACTTCATTGTGAGAGAAATGTTATATTTTTAAGTAAATTGAAATAGGATGAGCATTTTACCCATCTTGTTACAAAAAATAGTTCCTAATTACTTTCAGGCTTAAACTGGATAATTTTTCTAAAAAGAAGTCCCGTGGAAAAAAATTCCCTAAAACTTACCTAAAATGTAAACGTAGGGAATGTGACAGCAAATTATAAATTCGCGAAGACTGTAGCATCACGTCTAAAGGACATTTTTCGTGACAAACGCTTAGACCTAAGACTATCAATGAAGCACATTTTGGAACCGTATCCATTTTATTACATAAAGTAGTTTATGTCTCTTAAAAATAAGGCCCGTGTTCAATATTCGAATTAAAGTAGAGACAAATTAAAATAATAAATCAATTGGTTACAAGGTAAGCAGAGACACCTTTTACTCTTAGCTCTGTCTTAATTTTTCTTAGTATATAAATCAAATGCTCCGAACAGATATCAAAACATTCGTAGCGAATTTTCCTTTAAACGTATTCTTTAGTGCTAAAATCGCCATCTCTGTCCAGAATCAATCTGGAAAACCAACACCCGTGTGTGTTATTGGTATGATTTGCCCATTCATAAACTTTGGTAAGGTAGCCCAAAAAAAATAGCATTATATTATTGTTGTTACAAAGGTCGTTTCTGAAATGGAATAACTAATATTTTAATAAGGTTTACTTTATTTTATATAAGTATTATGTACATAAACTTATAAATCAGTACAGTCGAATTTCAGATTTGTAGAATTAAAGTCTGCCAGGAAAATGTCTATACCATACCAACAGATAGCCATGGTGAAATCATAAAGGTTTCTAAAGACGGAAAAAGGTGATATATTATGTTAAATCGATTATATAACAACAAAAATTGTCTAAATTAAACAAGAAAAATATTAATACCTTTAGTGTGCATTTTGATAGAATTTATTTTGAAGAGAATATAGCCTATATAGACATATATATTTGAGCACCTAACAATATATTTCATCCATTCGTTCCGAGGGTGTCGGAAGAGGCGTATAAGGTAAATGTCAGAAAAATCTTATGGCTACCGTTAGATGATGGAATAAACATCTCGTTAACGCTAAGGAGAAGCATTAAGTAGCGAGACGAATACGGCGATCACCAATACGCCTGCCAAACGTGGCAATCAAGGCAAATTCTCCACCTATAGGCAAATAACTGTGTGGATTTTTATGAGCTGATAAGAAAATAAAAAGATAAATAAATATCAAGATAACAAAAAAAGTCCTTAATTTAATTTAACTATTAGCGAAGTAATTACGTCTTTTTATAATTTGTTATGTAAATCCTTGGAATATTCATATGGAAAATATAAGGTGTATGTGCATAGGGGAAGTGTTAAGAGAGTTCTAATTGGCAAGGTTTAGGCATCTTGTCTAGACTGCGCTTATGAAGCTAAAATCTAATGGAAATACAGTGCAATTATCTAAAAGATGGTTCCATAAAAAGGACCAGGGAAAGATCAAGGCCATTATCATAGATACGAAAAATATTATACTATAATATAATAAAGCGGAAGAGGTAACAAGGTAATTTCTGTAACTACCCGTTCGATTTAAAAATTATTTTGTGTATGACAGCCAGATTCATAAGGAATAGGACAGGCTATTTAGCATTACGCTACACTACTCAGCTAGCTTTAAATATTGTATACAAGTCAGAAGAAAATATATAGGTAAATCCACTTGTGCATGCCTTAAGCGTATTAAAAAAATTACCTATAACATGATTGTAGTCAATGTTTAAAGTAGTTTAATTACACAAAAGTTTTCACTAAACACTATAATTATTACTTCACTTCAAATTTTCCGATAATTTTATGTCAAATTTCAATTTAAAAACAAAGCTTGGAAAATCCAAACATGCAGGACACGTAATGCTCATATGATCATGAAAAAATTAAAAGGCCAAATTCATCAAACAAAATATTGTGATAAAAATCTGTGATTATAAAAAATAATAATCATCTTAATCTTATCTTGGTCAAATATGAATCAAATTTGGTTTTAGGAATATTTTGTATTTCTACGGCGATCTTTTGACACAATGGCGGCCGAGGCCTGAATGACGAATGACGCAGTGAAACAGTGTATTTAGTAAAATAAATTAATACAAGGCTCACAAACCAAGGAACATTTCGGCATTTCTTAGCCAAAAAAATTTATTGTAACTAAACAAAATAAAATTAAACTGCTATTCTTCTGCTAGGCTTCCCATATGAAAGATGAAGAGTTTTAAAAATAGATTGAGTTGAACAATTGATATTTTCAAAAATTATCGTGTTTACAGCACGATGCGAACTTGATAAATCCATACCATAAGCCACTAAAACACCTTTTTATGTAAAAATAGCAATTAATCGATTTAAAATAAATATTAATAAGTCCAAGGATCATTTATCTTTCTGACAATGTGATTTTTATAGCATTTATATGTATAATTTGATTGCTAGATACGATTTCATGCGTCAAAACGTTGAAATCTTAAATTTAGGCCCTAGCAGAACATATCTGCGCGCTTCGCGATTAAGGCATGCAAAACACTCCCGAAATGATTTATCCACGTGTGCTGGCGTAATGGTAATTAGTGATATGTAAATACAAAGTTTTACAAAAATATAGATCTTTACTCCATCTAAATAAAATACGCGATACCATATGCCTTAATCATATGCCACAAAAATATATTTTGTGGCAAAAAATATTGAAAATGAGAACGTTGATATATGAGCATTATTATTCAGCATGTCATATTAATCCTTACGAACGAAAGTTACTTCATCATCAAGACAATTTTATGAAAATAAACTTTGCTCGTAGTTTAAGAAATAATGAATAATTAACAAAACATGGATCGACGCGAACGATGAATATATCCTATCCGCCGATTAGAACGGGAAGAAACCAGCAGTGAACACTTCTGTGAGCGAGGTGTCAGTCATGTTGCGTGCAGTGTTCAACTTCTAAAACCATCAGAAAACCACTAACAAAAAGCAACGTATAACAGTGGTAGAGCCACGCGGCAGCTTTTGCTGTCGCACGGATGGGCCGGCTCGAACCGGGATGGTACCACGACCTCACAGAAAACCAGCGTGAAGTAGCGGTTTACCTCTGCGTTTCGCTTGGTGAGTGCAGGTGGCCGGAGGCCCTTTTTTACTGGAAATGAGGCATTCCATCTTAGTCCTCAAGGGTGACGACGCATCTGCATTTTGATTTTTTATTGAGGAAAGATGTAGATGTCTATGGGTCACAGCATCCACTTACCATCAGGTGGACTGTGTGCTCGTTTGTCACGCTATCCTCTATGAAAAGGCGGCGGACTTGCTCTAAAAACCTTCTCAGGAATGAGAGGAACCCTGTGCCCAGCAGTGGGACATGTATAGGCTGTGACTTTAACTTTTAACAAAACATTAAATTTTTATATTAATACTCGTAATCAACAAATCAACATACAATTAATGATTTCTTATTTACGCAAACACTACACATTCAAATACAACTATTTTTAAGGATTTTATCGCGTAAATTAACCTATTTTTATATTCCCGACGTTCGGCATTTTACAGCACCCATGGTCACTGAGGTGTATGATGTCCCAATGTCAATGTTAACCACGGCTACCTCCGGATTAAAAATTATAAATTTTTGTTTGGCATACGTAGGTATTATCGATTTTACGTCTGGATTTAACTTTTCGGAGTGTTTCTTTATGAGGTCACTAGTTGTTTTAAGTGTGTTATTTGTTGGGTCGTTTTTAACCATTTTATAAGTACTTGCATCCGACAAAAGCTCTTGTATTTTAGAATTAATTTATCGGACGTATCCATGACTACCGTAGCATTTCCCTTATCTGCGCGGAGAACCGTGAGTTTTGGTTTATTGCGTAGGTAATTAAACGCTTTTACATTCGTCTTTAGGTAGACTCGGTTTTGGCGCTGAACTTCGAAGTAACATAGACGAAATGTCTTGACGTATCGCTTCCAAGTCTTCCTTTCGCATATTGTTTTTAAATAAACAGTCCTCGATAGTGTAGATAATTTCCTCGTACGGTCATTTTTTCGGTATCATAGCGAAATTAAGGCCTTTCAATAATACTCTAATTGTTGCATCATCCAGAATTTGTTTTGACAGATTATAGAGCGCGTTTAATTTATGATCCGCGTTTGTATTCAACGGTTGCGTTTTATTGTCACGTTGACACAGATGTTTAACATTTAATTTGGTCGTTATCTTCTTCTTAATAACTGGCTTTACGGCTCTGGGATCTAGCCCTTCTGAGCCTGAAGTTACAATATATTATAATAATTATCCTTCATAATATACTGCTTCACAATTGATGCGTCACATTGTGCAGCCCTTGGGAGATTTTGACGATGGGAGAACTTGAGCCAGCAGACAGCTGACGGTTGGCGATGGTATCTCAAGGCGCCTAAGCAGACAGACACCTTATTTTGAGAATCACATCACCATCAGACCACTTGTTTCACAGTTTCCACTAATAGTTCACATTCGGAGACACTTAATACACCAAATCGCACCACTTTTACATATCAAAGTCCACTTCAAACCATTATTTAAACAATAATACAGGAGCAGCAAACCGCCGCCGGTTATGTTCCCGCCAAAAACCCTTTGGTTAAGGAGATGTCTCCATACTTCCTTGGGCCCAAGTGTTAACAAGATGAAAGTAGAACCATTTGAAAGCGTATATATAAAAAATTCATAGCTGAAAATCTGGCAAGATTTGTCAATCTAGGAGCTGAGTAATTGTAGAATAAGTAAAAGTGCGATTATCTATTACCTACAATGTAACAGATGATTTTTCACTGTTATTACATTCTAACAGGCTATTTTTCACTATAATTACTTAAAGATGTAAAAACAGGATCAGTATAAAATCACCAAAAAAGCTGTGGTTAATAATAAAAGGAAATGTTGGAACGATTAACGAAAGGTGAAAAAACAACAACTCAGTGAAGTAAATATTAGGGTTATCGATCTGAGATCGATTACTTGAATTGTTGTTGTTGTCTTTATGGTAATCGATATATTGCCATAAAGAATACACCACAATCAATTTTCTAACTTATTTCTTATTTTATGGTTTATTCGAAACCTAGATTGTAAAAAGAGCTATTTTTTTGTATTTTACTTAAGAAAAATATAGCCAATTTTTTAAAGTATAAATCAATTAGTTAACTTCAGGCCCAAAAATCCCATTCTCCTTTTAATATTTTACTATATGTTTGTTTTTGCATTCAATGTATTTATTATTTTCTCGTTTATTTAACGTTTCGATGCAAACATTATAATCCAATTTTTTTATAGGATAGAGTTACAAACGAGCACACAGTCCACCTGATGATAAGTGGTTACTGTGACCCATAGACATCTACATCTATCCTCAATAAAAATTCAAATGCAGATGCGTCGTCACCCGTGAGGACTAAGATGGAATGCCTCTTGTCCAGTAAGAAGGGTCTCCGGTTCTCTACACTCACCATACGAAACACAGCAGCGTTAAGCTGTTATTTTACTCTGGTATTCTGTGAGAGCGTGGTACTTAATATTTCGTTAAAACCGCCATTAACTTACTGAATGATGTGTCTATGGATTTGTTTATGTTATGTAGATCGGAGCGTTTTTGTCGGATTACCGTTCGTAACAGCTTTTTACTTGCATAATTTTAGATCTAAGCGCTTCCTCGAATGTACTTTTTAGTGGATATTTTGACACACGTAGGAATGAGATTATGGTCTCGGGATCTCTTCAAGAAATTTAAGGCTCTAAGATATCTTGCGTGCTTGGTCACGAGATCTTCTAATCGGCGAATTTTATTAGCAATTACCAGTCCGTACTGGTTTACATAATGATTTCTTATATTTACGCGAACACTACACATTTAAATAAAACTATTTTTTAGGATTTTATCGCGTATTTGAACTTATTTCATATTCCCGACGTTTCGAGCACTTTACAGCACCCATGGTTACGGCTGAGGTGTATGATATCCTAATGTTAACCACGGCTAATTCCAGATTAAAAATTATTATTTATGTTCCGATCTACGCAGTATGAACTTTGTAGTGTTATGTTACTTACATATCATTTTACACTATTTTAAATTCATTTTTTTCTATTCTGTTTCGATTTTCTGCATTCACCTCAAAACTGGATATTTTACATCACCTTTATTTCCATAGGATCCTGTAACGATTTTAAACCATAAGAACACAATAACAAATCATTTCTACTTCGTATTTTCACACTATCAGCACTTTTAAATTGGTGTCAATGGAGTCTACCTTTTTCAATCTTTTATTTAGTTTTCGTAACTCTGCAATTTCGGGATTTGTGCGCGCAGGTGCGCTACCTTTTTTCCTGTATCAATAATATCTCATTTTTCACTTAAATCTTGCCGTTTTTCTATTACGAGCCTAAAACCAAAATTTGACATGTTTTGACATCGTTGTTTATCTGGTTGTCCTGACAATTATATTCAAATTTGCTACCGGTCTGTTGTTTCTACTTCGATAATTCCACATAAATACTCTTTCCTCTTGGCCATTTACAAAAAATTTGCGTTTAATTTAAATAATTTTTCCGTTCTCTCTAGAAAGGTATAAAAGCCGAACAATCGGTGAAGAAATTCAGTCTCGCTTCAGTTCTCGAATTCGAAGCATCTCCTAAATGCCTTATCCCGGGGCCGCACTGCCCCGGGATCCTGCAAGCCTCTGTCCTGCCTGAAGCCGCTGGACCCTGCAAACCTCTGCTCTGCCTGAAGTCGCCGGATCCTACAAACCTCTGCTCTGCCTGAAGTCGCCGGATCCTACAAGCCTTTGCTCTGCCTGAAGTCGCCGGGATCCTACAAGTCTCTGCTCTGCCTGAAGTCGCCGGATCCTGCAAACCTCTGTCCCGCCTGAAGTCACCGGATCCTGCAGCCCTCTGTCCTTCCTGAAGTCGCTGAGGATCCTGCAAGCCCCTGTCTTGCCTGAAATCGCCGGATCTTGCAAACCACCGCATTCACCTGAGGTCGTCGCCTAGAGACACCCACGCCTTCTCACCTACGCCGTGCGTGCTCGGTCCAGGCGCTGAGAGCACTTGCTGTACACCTTGGACCTTCGGGCTCAGCTTCGACACTAATCTCTTTTTTTATTACCTTTTTTTAAATAATTTGTAAATCACGACATCCATCCTCATCTTCATACTCCATTTTGTTATATTAAATTGTAAATATCTTTTAAATCTTAAATATATTATTTGTTTTTGTTCTATTTTTGTTGTTTTGCTGTTACTAGGTTAGGTTCTTTTTTGTTCTTAATTGTCGCTTCACGATAACTTACAGTATCTTGAAGTCTTGCAGTTGTATGCTTGGGTTGAGATTTAATTCCATTACTTATGGGATCCCAAGCCAAAAGAGAAGATGGCTGGTTGCTACCATCTGGTAGCACCCAGGCATCTTCTCTATTGAAATTAGAATGTTCTTTGATTTCAATAGCCTCGCGAATCATCCTTGGAAGGAATCGGTGTTCTTTAGCGAGGATTTATGGTCTATCCAATCTAATGTAGTGACGGGGCGATCCTGTACGTGTTCGCAGACTACAGACTTCGCGGAAAGTCGATTCTTCACAGCTATGTGTTTTTAACGCGGGTTTGTTATGGATCATTTAGTTTGTCCTATACAAGAGAGACCTCATTTACAATCAAGCTTGTACACTCCTGCATATTGCAGAGGGACATTAAACTTGACTGATGGTAAAAACTGACTAATCTTCTTCGGCGGCTTGAAGTATGTTTTAATGGAAGCACGCTTCAAGATGTAGCTAATCTTGTCAGTGACACCTCTGACATATGGCAATACGGCCGCCCGGCTTCACTCGTTCACTGTGATATAGGCGCGGGATCCGAAGCTTATTGTCATGCAAAACTTGCTTTACGTGTTGGAGCTCGGCGGTCAGGTGTTTACTGTCACAGATCAATCGTGCTCTCTGAAACAAAGATATACCCACGGTAGCTAACTGTGAAGGATGGTGGTGAGAATCACCGTTTAAATATCTATCTGTATGGGTCTTTTTTCTATACACAGTGTAGCTCAAGGTGTTATCAGAATTCCGAATAACTAACACAACTAGAAAAACTAAAGAACTGTTTGCCTCTAACTCCAATGTAAACTGAATTTTAGAATTTAGAGATGGTTTAAAAATGCTGTTACTTTATCTAAAGGTAGAATTGTGAAAGTGTCATCTACGTACCGTTGTATATTCTTGGGTTTACGGGAGAAGTAAGCAGGGCTTACTCCTCAAAGTTTTTCATGAATATATCGGCGTAAATGAAAATATTAATAATAAAGACCTAATGATTTCTTATATTTACGCGAACACTACACATTTAAATTAAACTAATTTTACGGATTTTATCGCGTATATTAACTTATTTTATATTATAAAAATAAGTTAATATACGTGATAAATTCCGTAAAATTAGTATAAATACATTTTGATACGTGTAAGTTGCTTAATGGTTGAGTGATCATCTTTCCACTAATTAAAACTGAAATCTACTGAACCACTAGAAAAAACCACCCGCAACTGAAAGCAATATTCGTCCACTAAAATGCGAAACCACCAAAGTTTCAGTGGAAAATCCACTAAGTCGGCAAAACTGGTTGCGCTGTTCAGACGCATGATATACGTGGGGGACAGCTAGTATGTCATAAAAGTTTATTACGATTTACATTTTATATTTCTACATATTTCTGTATAATAAAAATTAAAAATTAAAACGTTTTCATGGTGGAGTATTTCAAAAATGGTAGAAATGTAACAATTTTTTTCATATTTCTATTTAATAAAGTTTTAAACTTAAAAGGAAATATTTTACAAACTGGTTTATTAAACGCAGAATTGAAGTAAGAAATTTACAATTTTGTAGAATTGTAATACAGTTCTGGTAGCTCTCACATAGTTCTGATAGTTTTTTACGTGTTAGAGTTACGCTGCAGTTATATTATGTTTGTAGCATGAATGGGTCGGCTCGAGCGGAGAGGGATCACTCTCTCACAGAATACCGACGTAAAGTAGCAGCTTTATTCTACTGTATTTCGTATGGTGAGTGTAGAGAAGTAAGTGTTCTTCAATCGTAAAACATAATATGCAAATAATATATATATATATATCTAACGATCATTCTACCCAGCAGTTAATATAACGTTATAGAATGCGATTACATTTTTCAACATATTAATCTTAGTAAGCATTATGTTTCAACAATCAATGTTTTCACGTCGTTAGGTTTCATACTAAATGTATATGGACCGCAAAATGTGGTGCCTAGTATGTAATGTTTACCGGTGTGTACATGATTTTCCATTCACATTTAGTAGATTTTCATATTAACAATTCTGGTATACAGTATAAATAGCATATACATATATACAAAACTACGGCGAAATATATAGCTGTGTACAGAATATATTATAACACAAGTTAATAAAATTGTTACGGACATACCTCATTCAAAGGAAGTGGAATAGCTTGCCAGCATCGATCCGATTACAAAATAATTACTTTTTATATCATTTGTATGTATAATATGATCACTAGATATGATTTCATGCGACAAAACGTTGGAATCTTAATTTTTAGGTCCTACAAGAATATATCTGCCCGCTTCGCACTTAAAGCATGCAATACAAGTTTGCTTAATTAATAGTGTTATTTACCACTAGTTCGGAAAAAAAACCTTTGTCCTGGGAAAAACCAGCAAGAAACCTTGCAGGACTTATTAAAAAAAAGGAAATAACGGCTTACAATCACATACGTTACATAATTAACAACATAAAACAAATTAGTAATAACTTGGTAGCAATCACCTCATTCCCAGGGGTTATTGTCATCTATGAACTCCTCATTATTATAATAACCCTTTTCATACAAACTTTGTTCAATAAAGATTTTGAAATTTTGGGGGGGTTAAATTTTGTACATTGTATAAAATTTTGTTGTACAAGCATATACATCGCTCCAAGAATGAATTACTGACTCTGTGGAGTCGAGCAACTGTTACTACTAGCTTGTATCTGTTCCCAGCATTTACGGAAGGAATATCACGTATTTTCTTAAAACTATTTTTATGTTTGTGTACATGTACATATAGACCACGTATAAAACGTTTATATTAAAATAAATTAAACAAACATAATAACAGAAAGTTGAAAATTCGAAAGTAACACACAGACACAACACTATGCTGTAGGACACATTTTCTTTTCTGGATTCGTCTGGTAAATTCGGTTCGTAGGTTAACCACCTATTTACACTTACTACTTATTACTTATATTACTTAGGAAATAACAGAACAGGACCTTTTACTTAGAAAAGGACAGAATAAGTTCTATTGCCAAATAGCAGGTTGCCGGTCTGAAAAATAAAGATAGTCAGTACAAATACAGGCTTTAAGACATTCCCATCTTATCCAAAGACAAAGCGTCTGTAACAATATTTGTTTGAAGTTGATTGAAGATGTCCATAGACTACAATAGCAACTTATCATCAGAGGATTGAAGATTCCATAATATCGAGGGAGCTATACTACAAACATGAAGAACAAGACGAAAGTCATAATATATGTACGTTAATTAGGATATAAGATTTTTTTTATTTAGATTAACTTATAATTATATTTTTGTCGCTTGGGAGGTGTACTGTACACCCCACGACAATATATATTAGTATAAAGTATAGAATAAGAGAGAATTCTTACTAAAGTCCTAGATAGATTAACATACCTCTCATTGACACCATCCTACACATTTCAGTTCATTTGTCCCTTGAGATTTATCAATTAAGCACTATAATTAATTAATAATTATTGTGTAGATTGCAATGTACAAAGAGAGGAATTAAAATTTAATTATAATATTTATTTTCATAATGGCATTTTTATAATGTCCTCAAAGAAAAATATGCATGTAACATACATATATTATATATAATAATGTATATTTTACATTGTTACATGTTGTTTATCTCAGAACCCTAATTCTTTTTTCAAATATAAGTAGCATAAGTTACTCCTTAGAACATAAGCTATCTGCCAGTGAAAGTGCCGTCGAAATCGGTCCAGCCGTTTCAGAGATTAGCAGACAGGACCGGAACAAACAGACAGGCAGACAAAATTTTTAAAAATTGTGATTTGGTTATTAGCACCGTATATAGATTAATATGCATTTAGTAAAAAGCTGTTATTTTAACATTACACACAGACACTTAAATTTTTTTTATTTGTATAGATGTAGTGTAAATCACGTGATAAACATAAACTTGAAAGTTATATGATGTTTAGCAAGGATAGATGGGCAAAATTACCTAAATTGGTGCTCACAAATCGTTGTGTTTATGTACCTTGCCACTTTGTTACCATTTTTAACGTGGTAAAACCATGCTACAGGTATATTACTGGTATAGCTGTAGCACGAATGGATCGGCTCGACCGGGATGAGACCACGCTCTCACAGAATACTAGCGTAAAACAACAGCTTAACGCTGCTGTGTTTCGTATGGTGAAGGTAGAGAACCGAAGCCCCCTTTTTAATGGAAACGAGGCATTCCATCTTAGTCTTTACGGGTGACAACGCATCACATTTCGATTCGTAATCGAGGATAGATGTAGATGTCTATGGGCCACATCAATCACTTACTATCAGGTAGACTGTGTGCTCGTTTGTCACACTTATCCTATAAAAATAGAACAAAGTTGTCGGTTCTTCAAGCTATATGGCTGGCCCATTGCCACTTCAGCTTATTAATACTTTGGGCTATGTTGGTTAATCTCGTTTTACTTCGGATAGCCTCGTTGTTTACTTAAGGAGCTATACCTAATTATAGTTAATGCTTCTCATGCCAACGAGTTTGATTTTTATAGATAATAAATATGGATGTAGGAAATTAAATTTCTCACCGTCGAACTATTGGCTGGTGGTGGTTGGGACTGAGCTCGAGTTGCTTGAGTTCTGTATGATTGAGGTAGAGCGTTTATCCCCTATGTTCTTACTATATTATAGTGTTTGTGCAAAAAAAAAAAAATTTCGACCATGCAGACTTATTTTAAATCAACGTATTTAGTACATTAAAACAATATTCATACTTTAAACCTTATTATTTTACGCCTGGCGTGAATGAAATCATTATACCGCCATCTTTCAGAAACCATAAGAGCTTTCAATTACTTAGTTTCCATAGACATCACTTACATTCTGTGACATCTGATTCTGTTCCATAAAATAAAGTTAAATAATTTAAATCTTCTAACAGACTATACTGAACTAAAAAATCTTAAGCAAAAATATTTTACATTCAGAGTAAAAAATAAAACTGATTTTGTATAGTTTCTGTGTTATGTTAGATTGTATATTAGAGCTATGATAGCTAGAGGCTAAGCGTTCGCCGTAATTTCAGAGTGAAATATTTAATTGCAATTTTAAATACTGATTTATCAGTTGCTCGACGTTGAAGAAAAACATAGTCAGGGATCCTGCAGGTTTATGGAACATATTTCGATGACATGTGTGAAGTCAGCCAACACGCATTGCAGCAGCGCAGTGGACTAGTTGCTCCATAACCCTCTGAAAAATGAGTGGAGGACTGACTTTATTTATCCCTGATTTATTTAAATTAAATATGTTTTTTTTAATTAATTTAAAATAAAATAATTTAAAAAAAAGCTATTTTACATGCATGCATAGCGTATAACACTAAATGTCGTAAATATGTATTATGTAGATGCATATGTATTTGGTTTTAAGAACTTTTAATAAGATTATTTATTATTTTTATCGATTAAATTAAAGTAATGTTTTGTTATTATAAATATTTTTATTTCTTCATAATGCAAGAAGCCGTAACGTGTTCTAAGCGTCCTATATGTAATTTTATTTCCAAAAGCAGAAAAAATATTGGAAACACTTTTAAAAGATAATCATGAAAAGTAAATAAACGCTTAGAATCATCCCACATTATAAAGAATGGTGCACTCAACCGTGAAATTTTTCTAGTTCCCCACACGAAAAACATTTATAGTGTTAAGATTCTGAAAGTACGTTATCGTTTAAATTTATTGTTATTGTAGGTTGAATAAGTATTTTCAAGTAATTTGCATAATACTAAATATGTATCACAGGAACTATAAAAATTAATAAATGTTCTTTTTAAATTGTTAAAAATTGAAAAATAATTAACATTTCTCGATTTGCTCCATTACTCATTGTCGCTTGAACATAATACAAATATGTATCACAGGAACTATAAAAATTTAATAAATGTTTTTTTTAAATTGTTAAAAATTTAAAAATAATTAACATTTCTCGATTTGCTCAATTACTCATGAATTGAATTAGGGTCGTTTTAGAACCTACTTATTTTCTCTTATTATAACTGCTTTTTATAAAATAGTAAGTAAAATCGAACTTATATTGTTATCTAAGCTTGAAATTTCTTGCGAGCTGGGTGAACATTACTATCTCCGTAGCTATTTCGATGTAAATGCACTCCACTCCAGTGTCGGGTTGAAAATTGCCTGTCTTTGTGTATACCAAAGTCATATTGTAGATTAGATTAGATTTTGTATAAGTAATAAAAACTTTACAAACGATAGATATTTTAGTATGCAACAAAATTTTAGTATATACCTCGAAGCATTCATAAATATGTATGGAGAGAGTTAAATCAGGTGCATCAATACCTTTTTGTCTTCTTGTAGTGCCCTGTAGACTCCCCATTACCTCCGACAATATACATTTATAAAATTAGTATTAAGTATAGGATAGATTGACAGTATAATTAAAGTTCTTGTACAAGCAACACGTCTCCTTCATTCAGCACCTTCCGAGTTCCGACCTTACATGGCGACCCTGCCAGGCGGTGCGCTGCGACAATGCACGCGCACCGCCGCGGCCTATTACTTACAAGAAAAAAAAAATATTATAAGAAATCTAAATTAAATTATGAAAAAAATATTAACGGCAATACCGGACGTGACGAATAATAATAAGAATATAAGAAAAGGACTGATATTACTATTTTTTTAAAGAAATTACAGAAAGTATTTAATAAACTAATGAAGATCAACTTAAAAAGATAAACTTTATGAAAATTTCAAAGGTAATATGAAGAATAAAATACTTAATATTGATAATTATGAGAAGTATAATGAAGAAAGGAACAGCAGTTGTACCCTAGCAAGCTTAGCCCAGAAGAATGTGAAATTTGAGTCAGAAAGTACAAGAAGATATTAAGAGGTAACTTCGCACCTTTGTGATTTTATCTCCATCTAAAACTTTATTTATCATTTTGTGATTGTTTTTATGTTCTTTTTGCTATTATATTTTATGAATTTGAGTATTAAATATTCTATATTTAATACACCTATGTTTAAATTGAAAGTAATTATCAGATAATTTACGATTCAATAGATTTTTTAATATTTTATTACTGTATCTGAAAAAATAATCAAAAAGCAATAATTATAAATTAAGTTATGTATGCACTTCTGTGGCATGTTTTATTAAGGTACAAGAC
This sequence comes from Parnassius mnemosyne, assembly GCA_963668995.1. Lineage (NCBI taxonomy): Eukaryota > Metazoa > Arthropoda > Insecta > Lepidoptera > Papilionidae > Parnassius > Parnassius mnemosyne. The sequence goes on along the minus strand of CAVLGL010000079.1, from coordinate 35,108,540 downwards.
GATTTATATTCACTTTTTTTTCAGTTATTGCCTTATATTATTTTATAACTGTGTCGTGCAAAAATTAATGAAATAATGTGATTTATTACATTTTTACGTCCTTACATTTACTATAGTTCATCATAAATTAATTTTTTTTTTCATACCTTTTATTCAGTAATTGATTTGCAAAAAAAATTATGAAATAATACGAAAGATAAAAATTTTACGTACTTAATTTCACCAAATTTAGGGTTAAAATAACATTGTGATACATTTCGTTGTTTATTCTGTAGTCTTTTAATATAAAATTATACAATTCATTCAACAAACAAATTCTACACATTCAACACCATATTTTTTATTATGTTTTAGTCTATATAAAATAAAAAAAACACATAATGCATTTAATATTAAATTTACGTTATTTACAAGTAACTTGAAAATATTTGTCACATTTTATAATATTTCTACTATATTCAAAAAACAACAATATATTAAGCTACATTTTAGGATGATCAGGTTCGGATTAAAAGCAAATATATTTTAAATCTAACCCAAATTTATTTCTGTAGTAATTTTTATCTAAATGTATATAATTTTGAAGGATTAAAAAAAAATCGCTACTAATAAAAGTCATAAGTATTTTTCTTCTTTTCTAAAGGTATGAAAACCTTGAAACGATTTTAAGGTTATAAATAAATAAATATATATTCTTTAATAAATAACCTGAAAGTTAATATAACCTACTTAAAAATGAAAATCATTCTTCTCTTTGTTTAAATAAATTAATGTTTTGTTTATATAAACTGGGTAGCCGTTATAGTGACGACGACTTATGTTCCCATTATTATTTCTTTGTTCTTTTGGCTCATTTTATAGTTAAAATAACACTTTTTCTTTTAACGACCACAAACTAATCTAGATAAGTTAAATTCAATTTCAATTCAAAATTCAAATGTAACAATCTTTACACAGTGAATATAATAAGTATGCTAAACTTTTCTTATGAATGATATATCTATAAATATGACATGTTATGCAATGAGCTTATCTTAAAACAGTAGAGAGCAACATGCGATATATGAACAGGTGCATAAAAATAAATCATAACAACATTCTAATAAAGACGAAAATAATAATATCAAAAAATAAATAAGAAATGACCTGTAAACACGTGGATAATAATAAATATAAATAATAATAACGTGTAACATAAATATGAAAATAATGAAATACTGTAAAATAAAATAAAAATAATTAAGAGGTTTAATAATAATGTTCCCTACCAGTTAAAAACGGCAAAAAAAAAATAGACTGACAAAAATGTTATCCAATTTGTACAAAATTAGAATGTATGTAATTAAAAGATATGAGGAATGGAAGAAAAGAATGTTCGAAAGTGTGAATACGAATGATCGAGTTGCTAAGTTTCCTCAATATTGGACTGATCACCCAAATATTGATGAATGCTTAAACTCTTGGTATGGAACTCATTATGAGCGAGAATAGTGCAAATTAGTATATGGAAGTGGAGCATGCAAGTGAATAAAAATACCCGATACACCCAAACAGATATTAAGATGTAAAAAAAAAAAAAACACGGTCATGTATTAATAAAGAAGCAAAAGGGTTTATTAAGAGAATAGAAATAAAACATATTATAATGACCTTGATAAATAAATCATGGAGAGATACGGGAACGTCCATCACTGGTAAAGCATATAGTCCTAGAGCAGGGTATGTTTCCATGATTGGATGATAAAATCGGAAGTAACGGGTACTAGGGAACAATACCTTCAGTACAAATGAGATGTGAACGAGTTTACTCATATTAGTACTGTTGGGGACCAGAGAAGTCTTAAATTTGTTACCCTTAATAATGGTACATAGAGGTCACATCCTTCATTGGATCATAGTGTGAACTTAGTTTTCCTCCGTGACAATTGTTGGAGTCCTTTTAAAATGACTTAAAAGTTGACCTCAAGGTTGTGCGCACAACCCAAGGTACAGTTCTACCTTGAGATAGTATGATAAAAAAAAGTTTATGTACCAATAAAATGAAATGAATGTTATGAAAATGTAATATAATACCCAAGTAAATGGGGGGCTCATATTTATAAAGTACCCGCGTGATAAATATCACGAAATAAAATATAAATAAAGTTAATTAATACTCCGATTCCCGATATCTAATTAATAAATAAATATATAAGTGAATTGAATTACGAAAATAAATTAAGCTAGCTAAAAGGTCAAAAGAATAAATTATTATGAAAGGAAAGAAAGTATGTACATACAAGAATTATAAAAGAAAATATAAATACATATATGTATAACTTAAGGCCTAATAATTTAAACAAAGTAAATAGGAGTAGTCGTACTGGTATGAAATTAAGTACAATGAAATGAGAAAATTTTAAATCATAAAAGGACATGACAAAAAATAAAATGTGTTACATACAAGGTATTAAGGGGATCCCCGACCAAATCTATAAAGTGAGATGGGTAGTTATTTGCATTTCTTTACTAGGATGCTACCCAAAATGCTACCTACTAGTTGCACATGTAGTTGCATATAGGATCGATCCACATAACTGCATGTATAATTAAATAAATACCTAATATAATACACGTGATATAATCATATAACAAATAATATATTTTATCCATAATCGCAATAATTAAGAGTATAGGACTTAAAATAAAATAAAATCATAATATAAATTATTATTGCAATAGGTACATATTATACACGTAGTAATAATAATTACGTTATAAAAATAATGAATAGTTATAAAAGATTGTTTCGTATTATATAAAATCAATTAATCAAAGTTCAAAATTCAACAAAAAAAAAATAGGGAAGATGTTGAAATAAATTAGAGATACGAACGTAATCAGAGTAGAGTATAAATATTATATTTATACAATAAAGTACAGTGCATGGCGCACATTTCAGCCAACTAACAATTATATAACACTCACAAATTAAACATGTTGTAATTATAGACACACAACCACATGTACACAAAAACATCAATAATTAAATATGAAAAAAAAAAAACATTTTCGCGCATATATTTCGCGTATATTTTATATGAATTTACAAGATTTTTTTCCTTAAAATAATAATTTAACCTTGAATTTTATATTTTATGTTATGTTTTTTTTGTTTATGTAAAAGTTGAACAATTTTAAATTAAATTTGGTTAATATATTGTTTTAAAATCAAGTCGAAACAGTATCGATCCGCTATTACTTATATAAGTTTCATAATGTAATATTTTTTTTCTTTTATAGACAATAAAACCAAATATTATGTTATTATATACCAAAAATACTATACAAACATATATTTTTGCTATACAAACTTATATTTGTGTAATAACCTATGTTTTCATAAATCTATATTTCAAATGAGATAAACACATTTCTTAGGAGTCATGTAATCTTAAAAAGGTATTAATGCGTTTACGACTTTTAATGATAAATAACATTTATAATAATAAATACTTGGTAATGTATGTAAATTTATTACGACACAATGCAATGTAAAATATTTAATACGTAAATTAAAAAGTGTTTAATACCACAATTTTCATATACATTTTAAGTGTATTCATAATAAAACATTTTGAAAGTTATGGTAAAATTTTGTAATAAAGAATATCTGATAAAGAAGTTAAATAAATACCTAATAGTTAACTAAATGTAAAAATAAAAAATAAATCAAGCTAAACTATTGAACCGAGTAAGCAAAACGTGTCCTTCCCATTGACACATTTCCTTATATCTCTATATCACATGTTTTTTTTCCTATAGTAAATTTTATTTAAATGTAAGATTCAATTTGAAAAGAGTTAAAGCAATTAAGCATTAATTATAAGGGTTAGCTTTTCTTTTCTTTTATAAAAGCAAGGACCTTAAATTTATGTAATAACGTACTTAAAAACTAAAAGTGTTCTTTTGAATGTTTAAAATTTTAATGTTTTGTTGCGTAAAGTTGATATGTGTTACAGTGATTATTCAATTATTTTCTGTAAACGATATGGTAAATATCATACTCCCAGAAATTGTAATTAATAACGCATTTTTTGATGGATGTAAAATTAAAGTAACTATCTAAAATTATGTATAAATAAGAATCATAAAAATAAATCTATTATTTTACACGTATCCATATATGTATGTAATAATAACATCATACGATGTAATCGCAAACTTTCCCATAAACGTACTTTGGAATTGAAAACAAAAGTGTCACAAATCGCTTACGCAGCTGGGATCGCAATTTGTATTTTGATCTGTCTTTTGTTATGTGATTATGTTATTGTTATTGAAAATGATTACGTTGCTTTGACTTCTTTATTCTGTTCATCTTAATATGAAATGTAATAATTTGTTTTCGGTTTCATGTTAAAACTTTTAAATCGTAAAATATTAAACTATTATAATTTATTAAATTCTTGGAAAATAGTACGTATTTGTTTAGACCATGAAAATATTTACTTCGCTTAATACGATTTTGAAACTCATTTTGTTATGTAGACAATTAAGTAATTAATTTAAAATTTGTTGCACCCATATTGTGAGCCTCGATTCTTAAAAATATGTATATGTAAAGGAAATAATTCTTCTCTCAAATGACATATAATTTTTATGACTAAGTTAAGTTACTCGTACGTAACTATTTTTATTAACTGAAATAAGAATCATAGAAAGGACTATATACATTGGCCATGTTCTTAATGATGTATACGCGAGCTGTGTACGTGAAAGAAAAGACACAATTATTTGATGAATATTATTATTAATGATATTTAATGCCATGCAGTAAAATGAAAAATAAATAATAGTTACCGAAGAATAAAGTAAATATATAAAGTTAATAAAAAAGTGAATTAAATAAAAGTATCTTGAAATGTAAAACAAAATATAAGAAAATATTTTTTAGAGTTTATAAAAAAAAAAAATGTAATCATTAATTTTTTTTTATTTTTTGGTCGGTGGGAGGTGTAGTGCCCTGTAGACTCCCCTTTACCTCCGACAATATACATTTATAAAATTAGTATTAAGTATAGGATAGATTGACAGTATAATTAAAGTTCTTGTACAAGCAACACGTCTCCTTCATTCAGCACCTTCCGAGTTCCGACCTTATTCAGTTTGTTTGTACGTGTATAAACATTACCTTCCTTCTGAGACAGTATTTTTTCTTTAAACTGGCCTATGCGTTTACGTTTATAGCGTTTTACTATATTATGTATTGTATTATACGTAAATATACAGATTAAATACGTCCCATAGTTGGGCATCCTCCTATTTGGGAGAGGTTTCTGTTCAAGGACGTTGATGGACGTCACATGTCTTTGATATATTTTTATTTCTCAGACATACAGGTTTACGATGCTCACTATGTTTTCCCAACACGTGGTAAATCAGCTTCTAAATTCATAACCATAACAGCCTATAAAATTCCACTGCTGTACCTAAGCCCCCCATATAGATTACCTCATAGCAAGGATTTTGCTATAGTTACCATGCTCGACAGGCGGGTTAGCAACCGCATTTTTTAAATATTTTGAGTTATTATCAGAAAGATGCTGCTGCTCATCTTCTGTTTTAGTTTCCCTCTGTCGCTTCTTATGTGACCTACGGTACGATACTGCATAATTTTACATGGTCAGCACATAAATCGCAATAAATAATTTTATTGCTATCGGGGGGGTTTGGAATCGGTGGATTTTAGCGTAGTGTAATGTTGCGAACGAAAGCGTTATTTGTAGTTGTAATGGAATAACTGATTAAAACTTCTGAAAAAAAAATCATGAAAACCTTGAAAGCAAAATTTCAGCAAAAGCCATAAAAAGTTTGGGGAAGAAGAAAAATTACAAAAAGCGTTCGCCACGTTATTTATAGCTCCACTCCAAGGAGTTGTGGCGGAATCATTAATTAATTCAACAGCTCAATTTGTATGGAGGTAACAGTTCACTTTCTCAGAATTTTCCGTTGGTATAATTGAAACTTCTAACAATGCTATTTTGTCCTGTTTTCGAAGTTCGGGTCGGACCAAAATCAGTAACAAGTAAGTACTGGGTTTTCCCGTCAAGTATTTTGAGTAGCAGCCCGGGTTCATGAGCCGTTGTTCCTGCATCTGAATTTTTGTTCAGTTATGTTGGATTGCCGATCCATTGGATTATGAGAGTGAGGGAATAGATAGTGCACATGTGCTGGCACACAAACTCGTGTACTTTAATCCTGTCCTGAGCATATCACAAGTTTCCGTTAAGACTTGCAGTCGTCGTCGAAATTCACTATGGACTTTATTATTACAATGATGTTAGGAGTAAAGTAAAATAACATTATCAAGCATGGATATATAAAACTACTGGGCTTAGATTTTATTTATAAGAGGATAATGGAGCAGTAAGTCCGCAGTGCTGCTGCTATATATTTTTCATAATCGTCGCGCATGTAGTAAAGCAGCATTTTTTCTTGTTTTGCCAAAATATTGTTACCTCCACATAAAGACTATTTTTTGTATTCTGAAGGTTGTTAACATACAAATATTACACAAGGGCAAACATCCAAACTCGCAACAATTACTTCTAAGCCATACGATCAGTTGCTCCGTGCGGGATTTTATCCCGCTGTACTACAGCGCAACAACCGCTGCGCTACGGAGAAGTCAATATTTTTTTTGTCGTTGTTCAATGTTGACTATGAGTACGATCTCGGGCGTTTAGTCAGAAAGGTGGGAATAGAAAATATTTTTCTTTAAGTGTCAATCAAACTTATAACTAACGAGGCTCTCATGTATGAATAATAACGTCATTCACGCTCTAAAATATCCAGTTTCAATTCTAATAATGGGAAGCATTGTTCCTTGCGACACACTTTGGTAGAGTCACGCTTCGGCTATGTTATTGTTATAATACGAAAGGGTTGACTCGACCGGGCAAGGACCGCACTCTAAAAATACCACCGTAAAACAGCAGATAAATGCTGATGTGTTTCAAATCGTGAGAGTAGAGAACCGGAAACCCTTTTTACTGGAAACGAGGCATCCTATCATAGCCTGCATTTAGTTTATAAATTGAATATGGGTGTAGACCTATGGGCCACAGCATTCTATTAGTTTGAAGAGGACTGTGTGCTCGTTAGTTAAATTTAACAAACTCGCTATCAATTAATTTTGTAGCCCTACCATTTAAAAAAAAAACATTATCAAAAGTTGATTTACAGAGGCCGTTTAAGATATAGATTATTATTATTTACGATTTTCTTTCCTTCTTACATATATAAACATGTGGTAACTATGGCAAATTAGGCTTAGCATTAAAGGCTATCGGTTAGCTAAGTTTTTGTATGGCCTTTATGTAACTGTTACTGGTCTGGATGTTTATCCTTGTGCAATTTATACATGTAATCTACCTCCACGATACAGAAGAAATCATATTATGTAATACATTGTTATGGTACTATAATTTTACAGAGGTAAATTAATATCTTTCGATATTCCTCCCTCACCGCCCGCAGCACTGTCGCTCAAATGTCTTCACACTTGAGGCACGTCGTTCACAGATCCGTTATACGTCTTACGTATCCGTTAACTCCCGAAAATTGTTCGCATTTATTGCAACGCCAAATCGCAATTTTAATGAACTTACTCCTTTCTAAAAGACTGGCAATGCACCTGTTATTCTCCTGGTGTTGCGGTAGTTTATGTGCGGCGGTAGTCACTTCCCATCAGGTGAGCCGCACGCTCGTTTGTCTCCTCGTCTATATAAAAAAACCATTGGGTTTTGTAGGGTCAAATTTCGAACGCATTAATATTCTATAAATATTTAATCTGTATATTTCTTTTACTTTTGTAAAAGTCCTTGTTGGCTTAGTTATATACTCAGTTACTATGACCAATGACCATCAATGCCTAAGCTGGTAAGCATTACTTCAAAAATGTGGCAACATTCATCACGCTATTAGTCAGTCGCAAGAATCTCGAGCGTCAGTTAAGATATTACATAAATTATTTATATAAAATTATTTTCCAGAAATTCCACTATCTGACTATGCCACAGAATAATTCTGACTGTTTCATATTGTGTTTGTATGTTGCTGTCAATACAAGACAAATATAGTTGTTATAAGGTATAATTCATGTATGAACATTATTATTATTACTATTGAGCATGGCCAAGTTTCTTATGATTTTGTATAATTTTTTTTAATTTTTTTTATAGGATAGGGTGACAAACGAGCACACCGTCCACCTGATGGTAAGTGGCTGCTGTGGCCCATAGACCATATAGTTACCCTCGTTTGCGAATCAAAATGCAGATGCGTTGTCAGCCGTGAGGACTAAGATGGAATGTCTCTTTTTCAGTAAAAAGTGTCTCCGGTTCTCTACACTCACCATATGAAATACAGCAGTGTTAAGCTGCTATTTTACGCTGGTATTCTGTGAGAGCGTGGTCCTTCCCCGGTCGAGATGACCCATTCGTGCTACAACTATACTACTAATATAGCTGCAGCATGGTTCTACCACGTAATGATTTATTAATAAAAAAAATGATAAGAGTAGTAAGTATTAGGCTAGTTTCATAAACTAATTTTTTTTAATTTTATCTCCGAACATACAAAACTTAGAGATTATCAAAACATGTAGATTTTGTACAGCATTAGTTCCACTCCCACATATTTGTCAAGCATTCACGTGTTTCAAAAATGTCTCGTGCCAATGCATATTATTTATGATGCCTTTGTCAAGCATTACGATAAATTCAGTTTTGTTTGACGTGTCTTGCAATCGACATCAAACTGTTTGATCGAGGTTTGAACACGTAAAGTTTTGACTGTAGTACATAATGTTATTTAGTTAAGTCCGTCTCGTAGTATGGTGTGTAGGTTGGGTTAAAATCTCACTCAAGGCAATTATTGAGCGAATTTATTATTCCAAATTTCACCGTACGTTGTTTGTGCTAGAATTTTAGAACAAATAACGTTCATCAAACCTCAAACATGTCTCAGTGACGGGCACGACCGCATAAACTATTCGATTGTGTTTTCAACCTGATCAAAAAAGTTATAAGCCATTTGCATTTGATTTACGAATAAATTTTACTCGGTTATATTATTAAATTTCGGAAATGTAGACGTTTAAATAGTTAGAGTCATTGTTATTGTGACGCCTCATAATTATTATTAATAAATAATAATTAAATTCATAATACAGACATTTAAAAATGTCTTAGAAATTATAATTTAAACAATAAAATGCAAATAATAAGCATAAAGTTCAAAAATATCCATTTGGAATATTGAATATTATAATAAAGTTTTTAATAAATGAAATTTATTAAAAACCTGCTTAAAATGTTCAAAATGTATCAAATCATATAAATACAAGGCGATTATATTGCAATAACAAAGATAAATAACATTTGTAATATAATAGAAAGTTGATGAAGGTGTTCGTGTAATAATTGGAAAATTTCTAAGTTAATGAACGTGTTCTTGTAATTATTTTATTTATTTATTTTACAACAACAAAAATACATATTATACACAGTTCATAAGTACAGTGCAACATAAACCTATATAAGATTTTTCTGCACACTGCAGTTCGCCGTCTTTTGAGCGTAAACATTTTAATATTATTTAGAGTAAGAAGGTAGTTCGCTCGCTTCTATAACAATAACGTGAGGATGAGTTGTAGTATACAGGTTGTTCAGAGGAAAAAATATTTTTATATTTTTGAAATATAAATATAGTAATTATATTACAATTAGTATACATATATAATAGTATATAGTATACAAATAGTATATAGTATTAGTTTTAGTTATATTAGTTATATTAGTTAGTAGTATAGTAGTTATGTTAGTTATTATATTAGTTGCTTCATAAAGTACGTTTTTAATTTGTTTTTAATATTTTTAGGATTGATATCTTCCTTTAAGGTTTTAGGTAGTTTATTAATTAATTTAGGAATAATGATCTTATTTTGATGATCTCCATATATATTTTGTGTTTTAGCTATAATTAATTTAGGGTTATATATACTTCTAAGCTGGTGTTTATACATTGGTAGGACTTGCAATTTTGTATTAAAGAACTGTTCAACAAGTAAGGTAAGTTTTAGTTTTTCTTCAATAGGCAGAATACCGCAAAATTTAAATAATTTGTTGTAGTTATCCTTATATTGTTGATTGATTTTAGGTGGGACAATTGTTTTGATGATTCTAAGCTGTAATTCATGGATATTATAAAGATGCGATTTACAGGTTCTACCATAGCTACTTAAACCGTAATGTATTATCGATTCGGCCAGAGCCTTGTAAAGGGATAACAGTATAGGATAGGGAACTTTATATTTAATTATAGAAAATTTGGCAAGTATGGCCCTTAACTTATCACGCACTTTATTAATATGGTGCGTCCATTTAAATCGACTGTCTATTATGAGTCCAAGGTAAGGTTGTTGTTCTACTATATCGATATGATTACAATTACAAGTATGGTTAGACATGTTATTATGAATGTTCCCTTATATCGGGGCGTTGTCGGAGACACATACCCAAGGTTGTACATATATATGGGGTGGTCGACTGACCGACTGCTAGTACTAAGGTTGCACAATGACTAGTCCTATATTAGGGACTTAACATAGTAAGGTCTGACGAACCAAAGCATTAATATAGAAGGTCTCTATGATGCATAAGCATTATGATAGCAGAGTTATGACTTGAAGTCCCATATGAATAAGACATACAGTAGTATGGTCTATGAAATAAAGCAAATATGTGGAAGGTCTCAAATATGTAAAAGCATTATATTGAAAGAAATGGGACTTGAAAAGGATTATTATAGTGGCGTGTAAGTTGCTTCGCAGCCTCTGAGACCGAGGTAAACTTGGACTCACTAACCGATGTGTCCTAGACATATCATCTTAGTGCCGGTGGTAAGCGGGTTTGTTGTAGCAATACGACCTGCCCGTGGACATCGCACACCCCTACCGGTTGTGGGCGGCGTCTTAGCGCATAGCGTTATGATACGTCGGCTATCTTTCGGATTAGGGTGAGTGTGTTTGGTAGTACTTTTAAGTGCAGCAAGCATACTCAACTTCATGTCTTAGTGCAATAGCGCTATGATACGTGGAGTATTGGCTACTGACGTCTTAGTACCGTGCTACTATTATACGTTGGTGGTATTTTTAGTTAACAACATTATCAAATTTTGTTACCAAAGTCGATAGGGATCATGTGGGTGTGTTGTGAGGGGGCGCCATCCGTATGATAGTTGCATTGATGCTTACTGCTACTTGCAGTATTGTGTCTTGTGATGGATCTGCGGGTGTGCTGCACCTGATTCGATGCATCTTGTGGTTCTGGTCGATGGAGGTATGCGGGTGGTGATGTCTGCTGGGACTGTATGGGGGACCTTGGGATGGTGTAAGCCCGACGATAGTCGTATTGATGCTTGTTGCATTCTGTAGCATTGCGTCTCTACGATGGTTGTTTGGCGGGTCGCTATTCTCATTGGCGCTCTCTGCGTCTTGGTTTGACTCACAACCTAAGTAGCTTTGCCCAAGTCGGGTCCCTTCATTGCGGGGCTGCAGACTGTCTGCCCTCCATGATGTTTTATAACAACTTAATATTATATCTCGGTCGATGTTTGTGCTTACGCACTATCAAGGGGCCAAGTCCTCTTTTATTGGTTCGCCAGTTATTTTGCTGTGGACTACGGTCTAGATCCCAACTTTGCGTACTTTGCGGGGGGAGCGCATTAAAATGGTTGGCGCTCACCGTGCGCGGCGTGTGTGGGGCCGTGTACCTCCTCCACATTTTTTTTAAAATGTGGGAGAGCGAAGCCCTTGTAACTGGCATTTGATATAAATATTGTGAGCCTTTTCCAAGCGGGAAGGGATTAATTAAGAAGGAATTGACTGTTGTGAACCAGATACAAGTGGAATAGGGACAATTTATTGTTTTTAACCTTTTTGAGCTCTGTCTTCGTGAACGGGGTTCTTTAGCTTATAAGACTCTACCAACGGCTTTCGATTGCTCTCGTGAATATTCATTCTTCCAAGATACACCTAAAAGAACTAAGTTACTATACAAACACAACGTAAAAAAGGGTCCTAACTAAGTCGATCACACCATAAATTTATTAAACGGCCTATATTTAAACCTTTAGAAAGATCAAGTTATACTGGTCACGTAAATTAGATATATTTATATATCTTACAGATATAGATTCTAAAGAAATACAAGTATAAGTGGATATATAGTAGAAAAGAAAAAAGATGTGGGGGGGGGGGTTCGTTACATTATGTTTTCTTGCAAGCCAATTATTATGATTCATATTTTTAAAATTATTTTGTTATTTTGCAATAATTAAATTTCAGAAGATTTACAGAGGTTCAAACAAATTAAAAAATACTACAATATCGACTCAATGAATGGTGGCGCAGCAGTTGAACATGTACTTTTGTGGCCTACCACCTAACAAATAAATTTTCTGGATCTGGATGCAATTTATGTATCACGTAAATTGCTTCCACGATACAGGAGAAAATTTTAGTGTTTGTGTGATTGTGTGTAACATTTTTATTTCAAAGTATTTTACTGGTTTCCGGACACGTTAACAAATAACTAATTTATGAATGAAATTAAAATTTTTACGGCAAAAAATAAAAGGTTTTTTTTTAATTTTATGTATGTCGTTGAATTAAATTATAATATCAATAGATGAACTTAGGTAGATTTTACCAATTATAACTTAAATTTGTTTTCAAAAACAAGTTACTATAGGAATTATAAATATTTAATTGCTATCCTGAAATAATTAGTACATTTTTGTGTTCATTTAAGCGCCTCTAAAGTAAAACGTAATTAAATCGCCCAGTCCAGTCCCGATAGCGAATCTTAATTGATCCGATTAACAGCGGATACTGCGCAAATGCATATTTATACGTGAAATGTACGAGCTTTAAGCTTAGCTGCTTTGTTATAAGGAAAAGCAGCAAATGATTCCGGAAAAAAAAAATTCCTTTTGAATCTAAAAATAATATATAGATAGTAAAAAAAAAATATATAATATAAATTATTATTTTTTAGACGATAATAATAAATAAAGCTCCATTTTATGTAAATTATGACTATTTTTTAACAATACTTGATAAAAAGAAAGTATTATAAAATGCGTTATATTAAAATTTTATTTGAATTCCTCGGTATACAATTCATTTTCTTCTTCATCATTATAACTAATTATAGTTGTCCACTGCTGAACATAGGTATTCCACATAGGTTACCACTAAGCACAGTTCAGAGCCACCAACATCTATGAACATGCTCCATAATTCATTAGATCGTCATTCCATCTAGAAAAGCGTCGCTTGCCTTGAGGGGACCACTTGAGAACTTTTCCCGTCTTTTTTTACATTTGGTCGTGAGCTAGCACTCGCGAAAATACTTCCCACGCTTTCTTCTTTATTGGTCGGTAATTCGTCGAGCTACGTGAATAGTATAGCTTATACCACAGTATAAATATCGTACACTGATCAGTACATATAAATCAGGAATTCTATTGCCGCCACATATATTATACCTGGCTAGGTGGTGGTAGGCTAACTGGGTTGGTACCACCCTCCAGCTTACAGTGCTCCCATTACTATGTTCCGGTTTAAGAGTACTAGAGCCGGTATCATTACAGGCTATAAGGCCCCTTTGTTCACAATGGTGAAGATGTCTTTAAAAGATAAAAATACCCAAGGAAATTCTCCTAAGAAGCAAAAGAAGCTATAAATTATTTAAAACATAGATTAGTGACAGTGATTCACATTTCCTATTAAAATAAACAATGAAACTCCACACAGAGTTCAACATTTCCAGCGTTTAAACTATGTATTCACAAATAACATTAGAATACTTGTTTGCTTATGCTGTTTCGATAATGACAACGTTGTTGAGTTTCCTCGCCCTCGCAAAACACTACGCCACTGCAAAATACTCTGGCTCTATATATTGAGTATGTTTTTTGTAACCCTTTTTTATCAGCCATCAAAAGTCCACTGCTGGACTGGATGGGTTTCTATTTTTGAAGAGAGGATTTGCCTTAATTGTATCGCTTGGTGTCGGATTGCTGATCGCAGTACCGGATGTCTCAAATATTTAGATATACTGCCCATTGGATGTTGGACAGTTTATCGTCGTCAGTTTACACATGGCGTAAAAGAGATGCTATATCGTCGTTTAACGACATTCATAATGTCTTTTTGGCATTTCTCATAGATTATCTTCTTGAGTTTTCGTAGATAGGTACTTAAGAATTCAAATTCAGCTAAAATTAATAATTTTATTGGTTGTTAAATAAATATCAGTGGCCTGTGCTCATATAAAAAAGTGAAAGAAAAATGTAGTTAGTATGCGTGATACGTTTGTACGTAACAAAGTAGAATAAGTAGACTAATGATTCCCCATTTTTCGCTGCAATGTGCGTAACTGCTAATGACGTCGACATATGTGCGTTGTAATTTTGTTCAGATTCGTGAGATATTATGTAATTTCATCTGAACTCAATAACTATTGAAGTATATTTTATTTATTAATTATTACAGACTTTTTATTTAATCAAATGAGCTATAGAATGAAAATTATATTTTACTGGGGTGTCAAATTATAATAAAATATTAATAATGAATCATTCTAAACTTGTTTTCATATTTATTTTTGGTACATTTTTATTATAATTTATTTACAATCCACTTAATATACTGTAAGTTTCAGAGCTTTGCTATGATTTCACGTCAAATTTTAGTTTTCAACTTGTTTACTTAAGTCTGATAGTCTGTCTGTTATTTAAAAAATGATGAACTAAATTATTTAATGTGAACAAATTAAATGCAGTTAAATGAAATCGTTTTAATTTGATTGGAAGACTACATGATCTATCAGTCATAACTCATAACTACTGCACTTTGCAATGTGTGGTGATAGTTTGAAATAATTGGGGATAATAACATAAATTATTATTAGTTTCCTAATAACAGACATTATTATTATGTCGATTTAGTTCTGCATTTGAGCTGATCGGATTTCTGCGTCGAAAACAGGAAGATGTTCCCACATACTCCTAAAAACAAAGTTTTCGAATTGGTAAGAAGTCGTTGTTGTGAAAATTGGTCCTTGTTATTGGTTTATTAAATTCAAGTTTGAAGGTGTATTAAGCAAAATATTGAATGAAGTTAAATCGCTTGCAGATTATAAGTGTTTTTTAATTAATTTTTTTACAGTAATAATCTTAAAAAATGGGTGCAACTTGGGAGAAAAAACTACTATATAGCGTAAGTAATAAAAATATACTAATATATAACCGATTAAAACCACTAGCTGCATCCATAACATACATAGTACAGCTACTAAGACTAGGTATAAGACCCTCGAAATAGCGTTTAGGCTGTTTAGCAAATTGTCCCCATTTTAAGACACACGCTTCGGCTATGCTATTATTATAATATGAAAGGGTGGACTCGAACAGACAAGGACCGCGCTTTAAAAAAATCTAGCGTAAAATAGCAGATTAACGCTGATGTGTTTCGTTTCGTGAGAGTAGAGAACCGGAAACCCTTTTTACTGGAAACGAGGCATCCTATCTTAGTCCTTAGGTCCTCAGAGACTATGCATCTGCATTTTGATTATAAATTGAAAATGGTTGTATAACTATGGGGCACAGCATCCACTTAGCTTGAAGTGACTGTGTGCTCATTAGTCACATTAATTCTATTAACAAACTCACTATCAGTTTAATTTTGTAGCCCTACCATTTGAAAAGAGTCATAATCAAAAGTGGATTTACAGAGGCCGCTTACGATGTAAATTATTTGTATTTGCGATTTTCTTTCCTTTTTATATAATATACAAACATGTGGTTAACTATAGCAAATTAGGCTTAGCTTGACAGGGTAAGCCTAATTTGCTATAGGTTCTAATTCCACAAGAAATACGTTTTTGTATGGCCTTTATATAATTGTTACTGGTCTGGCTGTTTGCCTTTGTGCAATTTATGCATGTGATCTGCCTCCATGATACAGGAGAAATCCTTTGTGTAATACATTGTTATGGCACTACAGTTTTACAGTGGTAAATTAATATTGTCTCCGATCTGGCAAAAAAATACATCAGAAGATTGCATCAGTGGTGATAAATTACATAATCTGGATACGGGTGGAACTACTTAAATAATATCTTTCGATATTCCAACCTCACCGCCCGCAGCACTGTCGCTCAAATGTATTCACACTTGAGGCACGTCGTTCACAGATCCGTTATACGTCTTCCGTATCCGTTAACTCCCCAAAATTGCTCGAATTTATCGCACTGGCAAATCGCAATTGTAACGAACTTACTCCTTTCTAAAAGGCCGCCAACACACCTGCAATTCTCCTGGTGTTGGGTTTGTTCATGGGCGGTGGTAGTCATTTCCCATCAGGTGAGCCGCATGATCGTTTGCCCCGTGTATACATAAAAAAAAAAACATTGGTTTTGTAGGGTAAAATTTGAAACGCATTAAAATTCTATCAACATTTAATTTTTATGTTTATTTTCCTTTTTGTAAAAGTTCTTGTTAGCTTAGGGTATAAACTCAGTTACTATGACAAATGACCATCAATGCCTAAGCTGGTAAGCATTACTTCAAAGGTGTGGCCGCACTCATCACGCTATTAGTCGGTCGCAAGAATCTCGTCCGTCAGTTAACATATTAAACCTCTATCTGGTGATATTGCCTTTTGAGAAATAATGTATGTTTTCACTTACATAAAATTAGTTTCAAGTTATTCCACTATCTGTCTGTGCCACAGAATTATTCTGACAGTTTCTTATTGTGTTTGTATGTAGCTGTGAATACACGACGAACATAGTTGTTATAAGGTATAATAATTCATGTATAAACATTGTTATTATTACTTTTGAGCGTCGGCAAGTTTCTTATGATTTTATATATTTTTTTAAATGTTTTATTAACAAGTTGAAAAAAATTTAAGAATAGTAAGTATCAGGCTGGTTTCATAAACCATTTATCTCCGGACATAGAAAACTTAGAGATTGTAATACGAACACGGAAAAACGATTTAAATCAAACGCGCAAATTTATTTGAAGTCAAAACATGTAGATTTTGTACAGCATTAGTTCCACTTCCACATATTTGTCAAGCATTCACGTGTTTAAAAATGTCTCGTGCCAATGCATATTATTTTTGATGCCTTTCTCAAGCATTACGATAAATTCAGTTTTGTTTGACTTATCTTCTATCGAACACGTAAGGTTTCGACTGTAGTACGTAATGTTATATAGTTAAGGCCGTCTCGTAGTATGGTGTGTAGATATAAAAATGTCAAAATAATAAATTCGGGTAAATTTGAATTTATTATTCCTAATTTCACCGTACGTTGTTTATGGTAGAATTTTAGAACAAATAACGTTCATCAAACCTCAAACATCTCTCATTGGGCACTGAACGTGACGGGCACGAGCGCATGACCTATTCGATTGTATTTTTCAACCTGATCAAAAAAGTTATAAGCCCTTTGCAAATTTACGAATAAATTTTACTCGGTTATATTATTAAATTTCAGAAAAGTACACGATTAAATAGTAAGTGTCACTGTAATATCATTTGCAAGCTAATTATTATGATCCATATTTTTAAAATTATTTTATTATTTTGCAATAATTAAATTTTAGAAAATTTACAGAGGTTCAAACAAGTTAAAAAATACTACAATATCGCTTCAATAAATGGTGGTGCAGCAGTTGAACATGTATTTGTGTGGCCTACAACCTTACAAATAATTTTACTGGATCTGGATGCAATTTATGTAAATTGATTAAATATATAAATTGCATCCACGATACAGGAGAAATTTTTAGTGCGTGCGTGCGTGCGTGCGTGCGTGCGTGCGTACGTGCGTGAGTGCGTGCGTGCGTGCGTGCGTGCGTGCGTGCGTGCGTGAGTGAGTGAGTGCGTACGTGAGTGCGTGCATGCGTGCGTGCATGCGTGCGTGCGTGAGTGCGTGCGTGCGTGCGTGCGTGCGTGCGTGCGTGCGTGAGTGCATACGTGCATACGTGCGTGCGCGTGCGTGCGGGCGTGCGTGCGTGCGTGCGTGCGCGCATGCGTGTGTGTGTGTGTGTGTGTGAAACATTTTTATTTCAAAGTATTTTTCTCATCTCCGGACACGTTAACAAATAACTAATTGTTAAATGAAATTTTAATTTTTACGGCAACAAATAAAAGTTTCATTTTTATTTTATGTATGTCGTTGAATCAAATTATAATATTAATAGATGAACTTAGGAAGATTTCACCAATTGTAACTTAATTTTGTTCTCAAAAACAAGTTATTATAAGAACTATAAATATTTAATTGCTGTCCTGAAATAATAGGTATATTTTTGTGTTCAATTAAGCGCCCCTAAAGTAAAACGTAATTAAATCGCCCAGTTCAATCCCGATAGCGAATCTTAATTGATCCGATTAACAGCGGATACTGTCCAAATGCAAATTTAGTCGTGAAATGTACGGGCTTTCAGGTTATCTGCCTTGTTATAAGGAAAAGCAGCAACATACATGAACATGCTGCATGTTTCATTGGATCGTCATTCCATCTAGAAAAGCGTCGCTTGCCTTGAGGTGACCACTTGAGAAAATTTCCCGTATTTTTTCACCTTTGGTCGTTAGAGAAAATACTTCCCGCGCTTTCTTCTTTATCGGTCGTTAATTCGTCGAGCTACGTGAATAGTATAGCTTATACCACAGTATACATATCGTACACTGATCAGTTCATATAAATCAGGAATTTTATTGCCGCCACATATATTATATCTGGCTAGGCGGTGATACGCTAACTGAGTTGGTACCACCCTCCAGCTTACAGTGTTCTCATTAGTATGTTCCCGTTTTAAGAGCCGGTATCATTACAGGCTTTGAGGCCCTTAGTTCACAATGGCGAAGATGCCTTTAAATGATAAAAATACCTAGGGAAAAAAAAGAAGCTATAAATTAATTTAATATAATAGATTAGTGACAGTGATTCACATTTCCTATCAAATAAACAATGAAACTCCACACAGAGTTCAACATTTCCAGCGTTTAAACTATGTATTCACAAATAACATTAGAATACTTGTTTGCTTATGCTGTTTCGATAGTGACAAAGTTGTTGAGATTCTTCGCCCTCGCAAAACACTACATCGCTGCAAAATACTCTGGCTTTATATATTGAGCATGTTTTTTGTAACCATTTTTTTTTTCATCAGCCATTAAAGAGAGGATTTGCCTTAATTGTCGGTTGGTGTCGGTTTGACGATCGACGAAAAATATCCTTGACTGTGCCCGGTCCATCAGCACAATATCAGGCTTATTCGCAAGAATAGTCCTGTCCGTGATGATGGCCCGGTCCCTGTAGAGCCTGGCGCGGTCATTTTCGAGCACGGCTTCCGGCAAGTAATTATAATATGGCAGTTTCCGATCCACGAGACCGTATTTCAGAGCGAGCTCCTGGTGTAGAATCCTGGCTACTAGGTTGTGTCTGTGCAAATACTCAGAGTTAGAAAGCGCCGAACAACCGGAGATGACATGCCTAAGTGACTCACCGGGATGGCGACAAGCTCGACAGATGTCGACGGCGCCATCCTTTAGGATGTATTTCCGATAGTTGTTGGTCTTAATAACCTGATCCTGTATCGCACAGACAAAACCCTCGGTTTACCCAAAGAGGTCACCAAAACGTAGCCAGTGGAGGGAGGCGACTGTGTCTACGCAAGCCTCATGTAGAGCCTTGTAGAACCTCCCGTGGAGCTCCTTCTCCTTCCATACGGTCTCCCGATCGGAAATGCTCTGTACTGCCGGGTCTTGCCATTGCTCGTTGGCTAAGGATAGAGGGGTAAGTCCTTTATTATTATTATTATGTTATTATTATTATTATTATTCCGCTTTAGCTCTACTCGCTCTGTTCTCTCTCTCTCTCTCTCTCTCTCTCTCTCTCTCTCTCTCTCTCTCTCTCTCTCTCTTCGAACTTGCTACGTCAAAAACAGGAAGATGTTCCTACATACGCCTAAAAACAAAGTTACTGACCTTTTGTTTTTGACTGTCGGCATTTCATGAATTGGTAAGGATTCAATTTTGAAGGTGCATAAGCAAAATATTAAAGCAAGTTAAATCGCTTGGGGATTATAAATGTTTTTTTATTAATTTTTATACAGTAATAATCTTAAAATATGGGTGCAACTTGAGAGATTTCTAATGTAAGTTTCTCACTAAGAACTGGCAACACACAAGAGACCTGGAATATAAAAAAGAAAAGTGGCAAAATAAATGATTAATTTTTTCCTATTATTATTATTATTTGGGGCATCTATATAGTTTACTCATCTGGTTGGGCTGTATAAATATATAATTGTAAATGAAAATGATAAACATACATAAATATCAACAAAATAGAATAAATGCATAAAAAATACATAAATAAATAAAAACCCAACCAGATGGAAGCCCTCGGCAGGGGAGACCAAACGGCCGAGGGTTAGGGGGAAAGGGAAAGAAACCGGCGGACGATGCGGGCGGTATCGAGGAGCACCGCCTTCTGCATTTGAGCTTGGAGCGGTCCGCCACGAGTCCCAGTCGCCTCAGATGACCCGAGAGGCTGACTGGGATTAACCCGTTCGCAGAAACGACTACAGGTATAATTTCGGCCGGCAGTCCACCCCACATGTCGGTTACCTCGTAAGCCAGGACCAGATATTTTGTTCGCTTATCGGTTTCGGTTTTCACGAGGTTCTCGTCATACGGAATGGTAATGTCGACCAAAAATATCCTTGACTGTGCCCGGTCCATCAGCACAATATCAGGCTTATTCGCAAGAATGGTCCTGTCTGTGATGATGGCCCGGTCCTAGTAGAGCCTGGCGCGGTCATTTTCGAGCACGGCTTCCGGCATGTACTTATAATAAGGCAGTTTCCGATCCACGAGATCGTATTTCAGAGCGAGCTCCTGGTGTAGAATCCTGGCTACTAGGTTGTGCCTATGCAAGTACTCAGAGTTAGAAAGCGCCGAACAACCGGAGATGACATGCCTAAGTGATTCACCGGGATGGCGACAAGCTCGACAAATGTCGACGGTGCCATCCCTTAGGATGTATCTCCGATAGTTGTTGGTCTTAATAACTTGATCCTGTATTGCACAGACAAAACCCTCGGTTTCCCCGAAGAGGTCACCAAAACGTAGCCAGTGGATGGAGGCGACTGTGTCTACGAAAGGCTCATGTAGAGCCTTGTAGAACCTCCCGTGGAGCTCCTTCTCCTTCCATACGGTCTCTCGGTTGGAAATGCTCTGTACTGCCGGGACTTGCCATTGCTCGTTGGCTAAGGATAGAGGGGTAAGTCCTTTATCACAAAAAATAACGTGCCTATAGAATGGATCATCCGCTCTCGCCAGAAAATAATTACGGAGGCTGCACACTTCACGATTATGCAGGGTAAGCGCGCTTAAAAAGCCGCGCCTACCATGCTTCGGCGGCAAGTACAGCCTCATTACCGACGATTTTGGATGATGCATTCTGTGGGACGTCATTATAATGCGGACTTTTCTGTCCAGAGCATTCAGTTCGGTCTTAGTCCACCTGAGCATGCCAAAGGTATACATGAGAACAGGCATGATCCAACCGTTATAAGCGTGTGTCTTATTAACGCCCGACAAAAGACTGTTAAGCATTTTTGTCAAGCGTGCACGTGCATTATTAGTATTATTATTATTATTAATATTATTCATTTATTTTACCCATAACACAATCTGCTGTTCCAGTTTTAACGAGATATTAATCAGGTTCTAATTTGATAATTGAGCGTAAGTGGTAGAGCCATGCTGCAGCTACATTAGTAGTATAGTTGTAGCACGAATGGGTCGGCTCGACCGGGGTGGTACCACGACCTCACAGAAAACAAGCGTGAAGTAGAGGTTTACCTCTGCGTTTCGCTTGGTGAGTGCAGGTGGCCGGAGGCTCTTTTTACTGGAAATGAGGCATTTCATCTTAGTTCTCACGGGTGACAACGCATCTACATTTTGATTTCTAATAGAGGATAGATGTCTACGGGCCGCAGCAACCACTTACCATCAGGTGGACTGTGTGCTCGTTTGTCACCCTTATCCTATAAAAAAAATTTAAGGGCAAAACAACTTCAATAGATTTCCCTCAATTTTATTTTAAGACATTAAGCAATTTTCAACTAATTTTATAAGATTTATTTTTAACTAACATGTTTTTTCTTTTTACTGAATTTTTTTTCACACATTCCATATTTTTGAAACAAGAATTTTACTCCATGGTGTATTTTTAATTCTTTCCCTTGTTGCCATTAAAAGAACCAAAGTATCTGCATTTATATGCATGCGGTTCTCTGATATAAAATAAAAAAAAGGAAATAAAATGCATTAAATGATAAACAAAAGTTGCCGAAATAAATCCGAAAATTAAATGTGGTGCAATGAAAATATTTAAAAAAAGGTCATTCGATATTCATAAGCAACCTAACAAAAATGTTAAGATTAGGATATTGGTTTTCAAAATCCCCGCATTTTCCCCGCATCATACCAATCACCATAAAACCCCCAACCAACTTTAAATTCCCAACGCTGTTCGCAACGCTCACGCGAGGTGACACGAGTCGGCCGGGCGGCGACAGCGCCTGTGTGAAAGGGAAGAATAAAGTGGATGGCATAATACCTAACGCATTGTTTCGTACCGAGCTAGATAAAAGAGTTTGGCTTACGCGCGGATATTGACCCTAGTCAGCTGATTTTATGATTTATTTATTATAAATTTCACAGCTGGTTTAATGTTTAAGTAATTTCATGATTTTTTTAATGAAATTATCATTTTATTTAGCTGTACCGACATGATGGAGCGTGAATAAAGCTAATAAAACGTTGCAAAACGATAATTTTTTTTCCTCAGGATCGATTTTATTTCTCACCCATCATCAAAGGTATAGTTAGTACTATCGTCTGTCTTCCTTTTGGGGAGCGTTTCACAACAGCCGGTATAATTTTCCTTTCATATAGAAAAAACGTCAAAAGTAGAGTAACGGCCTTTATTACGGCCCACAGCTGGGCACTGCACCTTCTTTTATATCTGAGGTTTATAGATTGTCCCCCACGCTGCTTCAGTGTTCGTTTGCGGATTTTTCTTCTCTTTGATATATTGTAGGTACTCGTATTTTCGATCATCGTCACACATTATAAATCAAAATTTAAAATTACAATTTCAATTTCATTGGTGCCGGCAGAAAACGAACCCGAGTTCTATAAAAAATTGCGCTTAGTCCTTCAACTATCATGGCTCATTTCTTAGTACGAGTAAATGTCCTGAAAACTAGCACCTAAGGCTTTGCATAAACTGTCTCAACAGTCTTGTTTTGAAATTTTACAATACAATTATATACAATGGACAGGCTAAAAATATTCCTACGGATATCATAAACAACGTTGTATAGAATTCAGCTATTTTTTATTAAGATCGTCCTGTAGTAGATCACAAAAGAAAATGAAACTGAAAATTACAAAATTCGGCGTTTTCTAACCAGCCTTCCAAGCGAATAAAATATAAATTCAAATATTCCCCTTTGGCCTGGTCTATGTGGCAACCTCTCATAGATTGCCACATAGGCCATATAGTCCATCATATAGAAAATAATACAGGAGATGGGCAGCAGCATCTTCGTGTTAATAACTTAAAAGAATTTAAAAAACTGCGATTGCTAACTAAGTGCGACAACTATGGTAAATTTAAAATAATCTATGCTGTACTGACCCAGGCAGACTCAAAAATGAGCCGTTGCACCAGATTTATATTGATATATATTTTAGGAAAGCTGTACATAAGAATGATTTGTTAAGTTAAAATGTTAATTATAATTTTGAAGACAGTAACTACGTAACTTTGTTAATTTGACATTATTGTTCGACCCCCGACACATAAAGAACAATAACACAGACCAAACTCTCTTTAAAATGTGTGTATTTAAAAAAAATGTTTGCATTTATATTTTACCTGTTTATTATCTTTATATGTCGGTGCAATCTATTATTTGATTGAAATTTTTTCTGCAAAAATATGTCGTAATCTCCCGAACTCTGCCCAGCCGGGTTGGATACGTCGATAGGATTCTCGATTGATTAATGACTGATGTCTTATTTCATCGTAATCTTCCGATACAATAACACACGTATACCAAAATTATTCGAAATTGCTTGCAGTTGTATGTAGTTCAGCCACGCTGCAGCACGAATGGAGAGGCTCGCCGGGGAAATATCACGCCCGCACTGAACACCAACGTGAAATGGCAGCATACCTAATGTGTGTCCAGACCGTAGACCCTTTCAACGAAATTCCATCTCAATCTTTAAGGGTAACATCGCATATCGTCCATCAAATATAGAGAGTCCAAATATTTAAATCCAAATTTGCCTTTACAACACAAGTTCCTATGGTGAAATTTCATTGGGCTAGTGAGCGTAAATACGACGGCTGTTCATAAGGTTCCGGGTGAGAATCCCGAGGCGAGCCAAAGTAAGTGATTGGGTTTTTGTCAACAAGTTCCCAGTAACAGCTGAGAGTCGGAAAGTTGGCGGTGTTTCACTACCATGCCTCAGATAGCACATAAATCCGTAGATCATGCGTCTGATTTCTTCCCGATCATGTCGGATTGCTGCCCCATCAGATTATAAGAGTCAGGAAATAGAGAATGCATCTATGTGCACACTCTCATGCAGTATAGTCATGTCCTCCTCAGATACCTAGTTTCCATTGAGACTGAAAGCGGTGTCTAAAATACGATCTTGAATATATTACTATGGGAGACTTTGTTACATAAAGCAGCATAAAACTCTGCTTTGTGCTCGTTTGTCAGTCTCACTTCTTTATAAAATTTGTCTCTGGAATGTGGTAGACTGTAAGTTCGGTATTCTCAATGGTGTACTAAAAAAATAACTTACCTACAATTCCAAAAATGAATAAAATATGTTAAATTACATATTAAGTCCCCCTTTGTCACAAAATATACAATGTATAGACACCCCCAGTTTACATTTTTACTGCTTGTATAGATTCAAACATCACGCTGTATAAACACATCAACAGAATCTAAGGATATTTTATATTTCATTAACTATCTAAAACTCTATGAATAATTTTCTGATATAGTAAATGGAATAATCATAGGTTATTTTAACGTTTTTAATAAAAAATCATACAGGCAAAAAAGAGCGAACGCGAAGCCCCCAAAAAAGCAGCTGAGCCTAACTCGGCCCCCTCGTTCCCTACCGCCATTCCGGGAAAAAAGCCTTCCCCCGTGAAGCGCACTCTAGCCCCCAAGCCTGTGACCAAGCCAGCAGCAAATAGATCCCCTGTTGAACGTAGGTTAAAACCGTCGCCGCTCATAATCATGCAAGACAAAACAAAATGGAGCAACCTATCATACTAGTTGGAATCCATCAAAATCTATTATTGCCCAAAGGTGCAAAACCGCGTAGGAGGGCGCGCCATGTATTCTGGTGCACCTTAGCTGAGAAGGAGATGAGGGAGGAGTAGTCCTTTCCGGAGGAGAGGCCGCCATGGGGTGGCCAGCGCTGATGTGGCCGCGGATGTGTGCGAAAGCGTTCCCGTGGCCTTGCCAATATGCAACGAAGGTGGAACACCATGGGGTTTTAGTCGGTCTGAGTCCGACATAACCCGTCCTTGCCCCCGCGAGGTGGGTATGCGTAGGCCCCATGTAAAAATAAGGACTAGGTGCGTCAAGTGCCTAGGCGATCACCGTACCACTGACTGCCCCCGCACGCCCGAGACGGTTGAACCCTCGAGCTTCGTCAATTGCCGAGAAGAGGGACACCCAGCAAATTATCGCGGGTGTTCCAAAGCGCCGCGAAGGAAGCAGCGCAGAGATAAAAGCCGTTCCGGACGCGCGGGTCAAGCCAATGTGTCACGCACTCGGCTGCCTGCTCCCAAGCCCGTACTGTCTTCGGTGCCCTTTTCCGAGCCTCAAATCGTCACTAAGCCCACCCCAGAGTGGAACCCTAGGAGCGGCCGAGCAAGGTGCTAGCCCTCCCGCACCCTTCACTCCTAAACCCAATGCTTGGGTGAAACCACCGGTACTCGTCACCTCACGGCCAGTTTCGTCTTCCCTAGCCCCAAAATCGAAGCCCTTCCCACAAGGCTCATCTTCTTTCGCCGCTGACATCTCTTTAGTCTTCAGATTCATCAGCAACATTAACGTTTCTACATTATCCTCTTTTGCCTGCAAACTACGCGGAGCCACTACCCCAAAAGATAAGACGCATTTGCAGTGCGCCTAAATACCTCAATTAAAAATCAAAATGGCAGTACAACCATTTGGTATTTAGTTCTACCACGCTCTCTAACTGTCGCGTTCTTTACCGCGAACGGCCTTAGAGATCAAACAGACGAGATCGCGCTCTTCCTGCGTAAACAAGATGTAGACGTCATGCTGGTGCAAGAGATCTTCTTGAAGGCTAGCCATCGCGAACCTTAGATCGCAAATTACACCATAATTAGAAATGATAGGTTGACCAGCCCTAGAGGCGGCAACTTGATCTACGAAAACAGGTCCTTGCACTGCGCAACGATCGACGCCCTTGCGTTAACCAACATAGATGTCTCTATATGTAAGGTAGCTCTCTCTAGCCTTCCGCCACTCATCATCGCATCGGCGTATCTACTGCCTCTCAAACACATAATTAAATCAGACTTTGTAGAATTACTCAATCTAGGCTCCCAATGATATAATAGCTGGAGATTTCAACAGGAAGCATTCCTCCTGGAACTCGCGTACAAGCAATCCCAATGGTATGGTTTTGCTCGATTTCACGCAGCGACTAAACTTCGATGTTATCGCGCCTGAGACTCCAACTCGCTACCCATTCGCAACCAGTCACCAACCGGACGTCCTTGACGTAGACGTATATCATCGATTGAAATAATATTAGAACTTGACTCGGACCATAGACCAGTTCTAATGCAGCTGAGCCAGCCCGCAGGTGAGGTCCTTCAGACCAAATCTGTAGCGGGTAAAAGGAAAAGGGGAGATCTCCCGCCGGGCAAGGTATTCCGCCCGGGGAGCGGTCAACGCTCCGATTGCTAGTTCGGAGCTATTCTATATATGCTGCTTTAACTTCGGAACTTTGTTGGTGCGATTTAGGCTTCGATGTGTTTCGCTTGTGGTGCGATGACAGCGCCGCCACATCATCGCCCTGCTCATACCGGAGGTTGGTAGTGCAGTCTAGATGTCGATGAATTGCAAGTGCCAGGCAATTGCCTTGTAAGTCTGCGGTGAGTCAAGAAGAAGGCAAGTAATCTGCGAGAGTGCCGTGAAGCAGAGGCGAGCAGTAATGCTCAGAGCCGTGCCGAATACTGTAGCGCAGAGAGTAGCTTGGAGGAACAGGATCCATTATTATTCCAGTGCTGCGATGAACCTTTATATAGCTAGATGACTTGTAGAATGTGAAGACTGCAGATAATATCTGCTCGGGAGCGAATGAATGGAGTTCTTGAGGACGATGACGAAGGTTGTTGGTTGCGTGTTCATATCACGTCGGGTGTTCACCACTGTAGACGTTGAAAGGAAAAGGGGAGATCTCCCGCCGGGCAAGGTGTGCTGCCCGTGAGCGGCCAACGCTCCGAGTTATAGTTCGGAGCTATTCTATATATGCTGCTTTAACTTCGGAACTTTGTTAGTGAGATTTAGGCTGGGATGTGTTTCGCTTGTGGTGCGACGACAGCGCCGCCACAAAACCATCGTAGACTGGCGAACTGAAAAATCAAGGTCAACTACCTCCCAACACTTAGACAAGATCCCTGACAAGATAGACTCGTCAGAGAAAGCCAATGAAGCGATTAGCGCCCTATCGGTCCATCTCAACTCTACAGGTGAAGAATGTTCTCGTAGGGTTCGTGTGTCAATGTCAATCGACACATGAAGATTTCGAGTGATATACGATAGCCGATTAGAGCGTAGAACGCGGCCCTAAGACAATAATATGATCACTACCGTACCACAGACAACAAATTCCAACTGCGCAACCTCCAAAGCGAGGTGAAACAGTGCATCAAAGAGTTTAGACATGATAAGTGAGATAATCCTCTGACATCGAGCCATCATAAACTGCCTTCTGGTAGTTGATCCGAGCTCGTTGATTTTAAACAGCTCAACAGTTTAAAAAGCCATCTCTGGCACGATGGCTTGCTTTACAAGCTGTTTAAACTGAACGTGCCTAATAGGCTCACCCACATCATCAGAGCCTTTCTTGCAAATCGTCATTTTCTCTATTGAATAAAGGCTACTAGCTCTACAAAAAGTCCCCTTAAGACTGGAGTTCCACAGGGCTCCGTTCTCTCCCCACTTCTCTTCACACACTTCACGAGTGACATACCGAAGGACACAGTAGTGAATACTGCTCTTTTTTCCGATGACACGGCACTATAAAATAATCCTGACAGATATGCTCCAATCAACAATCAACTGGGCGATTGGTTCCGCTGCCCACTATTGACCGTCAAAAGAAAAATCCCAAGAAATCTATAGGTACAATCACCCTGTACGGCCGTTAGATCCCCTGGCAATCAACGGCTAAATACCTTGGAGTCACATTTGACATTCGCGAAACACGTTCGCAATGTTCGCAATCGTGCCAAAATCGTCACTAGTCGCCTCCACCCACTAGTTAACAGAAAGAGCAAACTATCATTAAGGCACATGCTCCATCTGTACAGAGAATGCGTAAGACCTATCACGTCTTATGTAAGCGTAGTTTTTGCACATGCGGCCCATAGACTCTTGTACGACCTCCAAGTCGTCCAAATGTCTCGGCGCTATTTCGAGAGGGTCGAGACACATCCAAACCCGCTAGTGGTAAACGCAGCCACATGCGCTCCGACACCTATCGTTACGGAAAGCCTCCCGAGGCCCCGTAACGTTCTAACAGAACTCCCCGTTCCGGTATCTAGCGGAATAGCGACGACCGAAATGTCGCCGGCCAGTCACACATAAACACTACACACTCACCAAGTGCTAAAAACATTGTTAGGACTACAACGGGTAGGACTCAGGGAGTCCGCAGACTCAAACCCCTCCACACGGAGTACACACCGTACACTCGCGTCCCTGGGCGGTTCTCACCACCCAGAACATCGAAAAATACGAGTTAGCCGTCGGATCCGCTACCCCCTGTTCTGACAGCCGTTAGATAACTTATCCACGTGCACTATTAGCTGTCCTAGGAGTTATCGTTATGCAAGTAACGACGCAGAATATTAAAATATTCTTTTTTAGAGCCCTGTTTTTTTTTTTATAGGGGAGGGGGCAAACGAGCATGCGGCTCACCTGATGGTAAGTGACTACCGCCGCCCATGAACAACTGCACCACCAGGGGAATCGCAAATGCGTTGCCGGCCTTTTAAAAAGGAGTACGCTCTTTTCTTGAAGGTCCCTAAGTCGTATCGGTCCGGAAAAATCGCTGATGGTAATCGATTCCACAAGGAGGTCGTGCGAGGAAGAAAACATCTTCTAAATCGCACAGTGGTGGACGGCCAATCATCCAGATGGTGTGGATGGTATCGGGAGTTCTGCCGCGATGTGCGTTCGTGAAATTTGGCGGCTGGGATTAATCCGAACAATTCCTCAGAGCACTCCCCATGGTAGATGCGAAAGAAAATGCAAAGGGATGCAACATCTCTTCGCAGTGCCAATGAATCGAGCCGATCGGAAAGGGCTCGGTCGTCGACAATTCGAGCCGCTCTGCGTTGAATGCGGTCAAGTGGAAGGAGCTGGCACTGGGGAGCCCCTGCCTAGAGATGGGAACAGTATTCCATGTGAGGCCGAACTTGCGCCTTGTAAAGTAGCAGGCGGTGTGCCGGCATGAAATACTGTCCCGCTCTGCTGAGCACGCCAAGCTTTTTAGAGGCCAATTTGGCCTTCCCTTCCAAGTGACCACGAAACTGCACGTCACTCGATATGTCGACTCCGAGGATACCGATACTGGCTGAGGCAAGAAGAGGAGTGCCTTGAAACTGAGGAGATACGACAAACGGGTTCTTTTTAGCAGTAAACGCGCAAACTTGTGTCTTCTGAGGATTAAATTGGACTAGATTTAGTCGCCCCCAATCCGAGACTTTGTTAAGCAAAGACTCGACTTCAGACACAAGTTTGTCCCGGTACTCAGCGACGTTTTCCCGAGAAATATTGGCACGGCCGGTGTATAGAGCATCACCAGTGCTGTCATCCGCATAGCAATGAATGTTACCAGTTAGCAACATATCATTGATATGCAGAAGAAACAGCGTTGGTGATAGCACACAGCCTTGTGGAACACCAGCGTTAATAGGCTTGTAGTCAGAGCATGCACCGTCTACAACGACCTTGATGCTCCGATCTGCAAGGAAGCTGGTGATCCAATTGCACAATTTCTCGGGAAGCCCATAGGAAGGGAGCTTCGAAAGAAGCGCTTTGTGCCAAACCCGATCGAAGGCCTTCGCAATGTCCAGACTAACGGCCAACGCCTCCCCCTTGGACTCTACTGCCTCCGCCCATCTATGGGTCAGGTAGACCAGAAGATCACCAGCTGATCGACCCCGACGAAAACCGTATTGGCGGTCACTAATCAGCTGGTGATCCTCAAGGTACCGGATGAGCTGGCAGTTAATAATGGATTCCATTATTTTGGAGAACAAGGAGGTGATCGCGATAGGCCTATAGTTGGATGTGTCTGAGCGGTCGCCTTTTTTAGGGATCGGGTGGACAAAAGCTGTCTTCCATGAATTCGGGACTACGCCTTGGGAGTAGGAGTACCGGAAAAGACGCGTTAGGACCGGTGCCAACTCCAGAGCACACGTCCTCAGCACAATTGGGGGGATTCCGTCAGGCCCACTCGACTTCTGGATGTCCAGGGAGAGCAGTGCTTTGCGAACCGAGCGCTGTGAGAACAGCACATCCGGCATGGAGCACTCACACCACGGGATGGTCGGCGGTGTTTTCCCCCCGTCATCAAGAGTCGAGTTGAACGCAAAAAGGGAGCCTAAAAGGTCGGCTTTGTCTTTTGCGTCATGGGCCAGTGAGTCATCCTCCCTGTGCAGAGATGGTAGTGATGGCTTACAGAAATTCCCTTGGACAGCCTTGGCGAGAGACCAGAATGGACGGGTTCCCGAAGGAAGGCGAACTAGTTTCTCGCCAATTCTCCCTATGTGCTCTGACTTTGCCTTGGCAATAACTCTTTTGAAGGACCTGGAGGCGAAGTTATACTTCTTTTTAAGTGTGCTGGTATTTACATCCCGAGTCGCCGAAGCCGCAGCCCAGGCTTGATAACACTCCTGCTTACTGCGTAATGCAGTCTTACAGGAGCGACCAAACCAAGGCGGAGATCTGCCTCCGATGGGTACCACAGATGATGGAATAAGTAGTTCCATTCCCTGTAGCACCACATCAGTGACAGAGTCAGCAACAGCGCTGGGATCATCCGGCGAGAAGCAAACCCGCCCCCATGGGTAGGATGCAAAGAAGGACCGCATTCCGTCCCAATCCGCCGACCTGTAATGCCAAACACGGCGGCAACCTGCAGAACGCAACCGCGAAGGGTGCGTGAGTGGCACCACACTCCGGATCAGACAATGGTCCGAAGAGCCGAGAGGGGCATCGACGGAAACCTGATATCCGTCCGGATGAGAGGTCAGCAGAAGGTCCAACAGGGAAGGTCTATGATCCTCCACATCTAGAATCCGCGTAGGCGAAGTAACCAGTTGTGTCAGACCATATGCCAAGGCAAAGTCATAAACAGATCTCCCCGCCTGATCGGTTAGACGTAAAGGATCACGATCTCTGCGGATGGGACCTGTTGTAGCAAGAAATCTGTAGCCATTTGGACGTGGTCGATGAGTCGGTCTGTTTCGGCATTACCGCTATGAGACCTATAGAGGCACCCGTAGACGCGCGGATGGTCGTCGCTGTCTACGCGTAGCCAAAGGATGGACAGGTCCGAACCTTCAAGACTGCCGAGGTGTCGAGAACAGATGTCCTCTCTGACATACACGCAAACTCCAGCCCGAGGCACAAAGGAATGCTCCAATTTGTACCCCGGGTAGGAGAGATACGAAATATCAGCCGGAGAGGAAACCTGCGTCTCGGTCAGAAAGAGCAAGGCCGGCTTCGCCGTCTCGAGATGGTAGTGGACGGCGTTTAGGTTAGAGTGAAGTCCGCTGATGTTGCAGAAATTCACGGATAGCGTGGCAGGGGTCGCCTTGGTGTTCTTGCTCAGTTTGCCCCTAGCAGTAATGCTTTTGAGCGGAATTTTGCCCCCCCCAGAATACGCGGGGCAGCCTGAGCACCCACGCTCAGGATCGGAATAACATGATCGTGGATGCTCAGCGAGGGATTCTCCAGGGGTGCTGGTACCCTCCTGGGGTAGTTCTTCGTGTAATTCCGCTACCATATTAATGGGGGGGGGGGGGGGGAATTGGGCCTATCGTTAGGCCTGTCCGATGAAGTTGTAAAAGCCAAAAGACTAACAGCACCAACATCATCAGAAACCAGTATATGAGGAATCAGTCGGTAATTTTACGACTCTCATGTCGTTGTTATGCCCGTTGGGCTAAAACATTACCTCTACACTGAGATTCTGCCTAAATAAGAGAAGTTATGTGGTTCTATTTGTGTAGTAGTTCTTCTAGTGTAAGCAAGGAAGATCGTGTTGCTGATAGGCTGTCCTGTGTTACAATAAGATGAGTAGTGTTGCTGTTGCCTTGCATATTTTCGTGTTATCATGTATTTATATCCTTCTCGTTACACCAATGTGTGATTGTGACTGGTACATATTACGGTTGCTCGAACTATATTTTCTCTATATGTGTAGTGCTGTACGCTGTCTTATTCCTAATAATGATTAATTTCGTAAGCAAGAGAGCAAGTTGCTGATGAATGCGCTTTTCTAATACGACATTTTACGCATTGGCTCACTATCTTTTTCGTGGTGGGTCGAAGTCGTTTCACCCAGTAGTGCTGTCGAACCACGTTGATGGTAGGTTCAGTTCCACAGTGATGCTTGCTACGATGCATCCAGTTGGTACCTCCATGTCTCCTGTGACTCTATTCATGGCGACTATGCGACTTCGTAGAGCGACGATTCCATCTTTCAATTCTATTTGGAGCGATCGTAGGCAGCTGTCATGGGCGACCTTTTTTGAAAGAGTCTCCTTGGATGACACGTACTAGGAACTTTACGGCCTCTCTGGTGAATTCGGCCTCTAGTGTGACGTATATTTTGACATCTGTATTTTTCACTTGACTGGGAGGTTGTACGAGGTAATGCGGATTATTTGTCCTTTTTTTTCCTTCCGTCGGGATCTTGTTCTTTATTTCTTCTAGTCCTCTTGTAGAATCTCTCGATGTTGCGGAGCACGACGCAATTCTGTGATGGTCAAGGACCTTTCCTTGTCGGTAAGTTTAGAAGACGTAGATATTGATTCCGTTTTGTTGTTAAAAGGCATCTTGACATCTCTTTTCTTCCAGAGGTTAGAAGAGGAGAACATAGAGAATACCTCTATGTGCCCATATTCAAACTTTCCGAGCTGCTGTTTAGTGTGTTCTCAGCCCTTTTGTTTTCAGCCTTCCTCTCTGGATTGGACTGTGCTCTTCTCGGGTTGATGGTGAGAGATTCTTAAGACAAGTATTATTTTGGTTGCTCCTCTATCTTCTCCTTGCTCGTTGCGATCAGCTGTTTGATTGTGTGGATGTTTGCAACGTGTATCTAGTTCCTCCATCCTAGTTCGATGAGCGAAGCGATCGGCTGGTGCGGTGGACCTCTGCGGACTTGAATGACTAACAGAAGCCTCTAATTATCCTGTCCTATCAGAATCGTCGGTTTACCAGAGTCATACGTCAGCTGCTACTTTAGGTCTTCTAAGTGATTGCACTTTGCTATGTCTGCTGCACACACAGTCTGTGGTCCCAAGTTCAGGCTTATGACCGTGCGTGCTCTGAACAGCACTTTTCTTCTGTGGAGACTCTTCAACGTAACTTTGACTCTTCAGGAGCACGGTGAATCGAGAGTAGTGTTCCCGATAGCGGTGGTTTTGAAGGGGTCCAAGCGCCCTGTAGCTCCAATCTGTTCGGCGAACTCTTCATCTATTAAAGAGACTGTTGACCTATCGTCTAGCAGAGTATGTGCGTTTACTGCTACCGACGGTCCAATTACTCGTAATAGAATTATTTTTAGGTAGGCTTTGACACAGCGAATGTTGTTGAGTTGGCTACGGTTTCTTATGGTTCCTTTTCTATAACCTTTGTCTTCTCCTTTTCATCACAGTGGAGAAGTCGATTTTGTGTTGTGGTGGATCCGTCTATTCTACATTTTAATGGTCTTGCATCTGTGTATTTGATGTCTGTAGCTTAAGCAGCGGAAACATAAATTATATTATTTACTAGTAGCTGTTCTATATACTGGACGGCGGTTGCTCTGCGCTTCGTTGATTATTTCTGAAGGTGCGAGTGCACTGCAAAAGCGAGCTTGCTCGATGATATAATCGCTGAATTAGCCGACGGTTGTTTTGGCGTCATATTTTTCGGTGTAGATTCTGTACCACTGGGTGCGTAGAGAGTTTGGCAGCTTATCGGTTAGGTATCGTAGTAGCTCTGCGTTGATGAGGTAATGATGTATCTTCATTGCTCGAAGTGTGACAACGCCTCCCCTGACTTAGCTCGCGAATGAGCAGATGTCTCTAGATGCTTCTGTAAAACGTGTAAATCCTCCTTACTTCTCGGTATCTGCTTGTGCAATTGAATCAGCTCTCGCATGATCTCAGCTCTCTTAGCATGTCCGATGAGTTCTGAGCTGACTTTGTTGTTTACAGTTGAACTGGGGCATCTGTAAACAACTTTGAATATGCTTACTTCAGTTGTTTTACTAAGTCATTATGTTGTAAGTTGTTACAGTTACCAATACACAGTTTCATATTAAACGAAGTTATCAAATCACGACTCAACAGAACTGGACGTTTTATATCTGTTTTTATAATATAAAAACGAATAATTTCAGTACGATTTTCATAGGTCACCGGTAATAAATCATAGCCCAAGGAAATATTTTAAGGGCGTTATAACAATTTAAAATAAACTTACTATGGTTTAATGAATAATCATTGTGAAAATAGGATTGATAAACATTCTCCGTAAAACAGATACAGCACTGCCACTCTCTATTTCACATAAAATTCGCTAAGACGCTATCGACACGACCGCTCTCATCGGTGTACCATTCAAACAACCAATACTACAAAAATGAAATACCTTAACTAAATCATTGTCTTCCATCTCCAAATAATTGATGCTCTGAAATTTATATGCCCTTTTTATAACACTTTTGACAAAAATAATTCGCATATCGACATTTATCTTTAGTTTGGTTCTCATATCCACAAACCAAACAAGATATGTTTTTTCTGTAGTTTGACGAACAGAATTTTCTTAGGCTCGTAAAACGAAAAAGGGTTGTGCTGTCGCTGATGATATGGATAGTCCCTCATCTTACAATGACCTTTGAACTGCAACTCGAGCACATCGTAGGCTTTGTGCTAATTCAGAAGCTTTGTTGAAATTCAAACTATCGATGTCTTCACTAAAAAGCTTTCGTGTTTCCTTGGCATTAGCCAATCCTAGCACAAACTTGTCTCTTAATGCCGTCTCAAGTTCTATATTAAAATCACAAAACTGTGTGAGATGACGAACCCGGGCCTCTGATTCAGTTAATTCTTCGTCTGGTCTTTGTTCCGCTTTATATAACACATATCTTTCCGCAAATATACATTTCTGTGAGGAAAAGTTGTTGTCAATCTTTTCAATATGAGTCTTATAAACTAAGTCTTCTAGTTTTAACAAAAAAATCTTATAAATTCAAATTATTAAAAATCAGTGTTTCCACCTCTTACATTAATTATACATCGACATCGATTGTTCATACTTAATATTAAATTATCAATATCTTGCTGCTGTATGAGGTCCCATGTTATTTGCAATTGTTCGTAAAGTTGTTGTTCCGTCGTCAAATTTGGCGGAAAATCTCTCAAAATTTTTTGTTGTAACATGTCCCAGGCATGCTCGATAGGATTTAAGTCGGGTGACTGTGCAAACTAATGCAAAACATGAATATCGTGGTCTTAGAGAGCGGCCGACACCAGCCACGCCGTATGGGAGGCAAGGTGGGAGCATTATCGTGCATGAGTAGAAATTGCTGGCCTTTTTGGATTATTTGTGGGACAATAACAGGATCTACTACCTTCTTGTGGTATTTTTGTGCAGTTATGCTGTCTTGGATTTAAACGAGCTGGGTTCATCCACCAAGAAGAATTCCTGCCCACACCATGATTGTCCCGCCTTGGTATGAGTGGACCTGCTAAGGGCCCCTCTTGGTGAAAGAACGATTAGCCTTATTTGCCAAGATTGTAGTTTGCTTGAAGTCAAATATCGATATTAACAAAAGTCACAGGCCTATGACGCAATTTCCTATTGCCAGTTTGGGTATTTTAAGTCTGACGTAAACGATATGGTATAACTGACATCTATATATATATATACTTAGTGATATTTTCCATGTTGCCTCTTACAGAACCAACATGACGAAATAGTGTGTTTCTGACGTCGCCATCACAGTACGGCGCAACAAAAAATATATAAAAATTATTAATTTTATTAGTCATACTCGATAATGAACGTCTTTTGATTCACATGTTGGATTCTAATTAGATATTTTTACAAACCTTTAGAGTGATTTCGCATATCGAAATTTGAAATAAGGATTATACAAAATGTTATTTTTACATAACCTCTGCAGGCGGTGTGCTTTGGTGATTGAAGGTCAATGCTTGGGTGATCTACTGATAATAGAAAATCAATCTAAAGGCTAGCTTAAAATCTAATTTCACTTAAAGGTGATGAGGGACTGAATTATTAGAGGAAGAGTTTCGATTAGTGCTCACATACCTACCTGCCTACATAACTCAGCCTTTATAATTCAAACCTTCAAAGAACCTACTGGAAAGCGAGCTCCTAAAAATATCTATAAATCTATTTGTTTTCTTTTTTATCAGCCTAAAAGGTTCTTGTTGAACTTGAAGATATACCACAGGAGAGCCTCTATTTTCTATAGGAAGGTTTCTATACTAATCCCTTCAGGACTGGTAATTACAGTTTGGCCTTTCCTATAACCGACTCTACTAAAAAACCACGGAGAGGAATGGGGTTATGGATTTTCTTATGACAACGCCTCACTAAACATGCACATTTTCTAAAGTATTCTGTTGAACATCATTGTTTATCATTTTCTATGTTGTAAGACTAAAAAAATGACTGCAATTTTATATAAAACTGGTATATGTAATTGGGAACTAAACGGTACAATATTAGCAAGTTGAAAATTTTATTATTTGACCGCCCACACGTAGTGTCGGTGCAAAGTTCGTTGGCTGTTAATTAAAATGAAATATTAATTACCATTGTCATTACTAAGTTACTATTAGGGGTATTAAATCTGATTATTTAATCGGCCAATGTCGATCACAAAGCTTTTCAATTGTGGAACCGTAATGCAAGTTAGTTACTGCACTTTTCTCTTGTTATTAGATACCAAGTTAAGGCTCCATAACACCACTAATTTTTAAGGTAACAGACTTGTATCCAAAGTTGGTTGGTACATATTCCGGCGGATGGGAATTAATCTTGAGGCCTTATTTAAAAGGAGACGGATTCGAACTCTAGAAATTTACGGGCGTTATTCTTATCCTAACTATTAGACTATTATCACTTTTATTTTTTATTTATCTCCTTCATCATATGTATAATATATGACATTTTATATTAGTAATACTGAATCTGTGCTGATTTTTATAAATTATAATTTTTAAATAACAAACTCAATTGCTACTGGCACTAT
This sequence comes from Parnassius mnemosyne, assembly GCA_963668995.1. Lineage (NCBI taxonomy): Eukaryota > Metazoa > Arthropoda > Insecta > Lepidoptera > Papilionidae > Parnassius > Parnassius mnemosyne. The sequence continues at coordinate 35,070,520 of CAVLGL010000079.1, read as the reverse complement.
TATCGTTGTAATTTATTTTGTATTGTCACACAATATTGGCGTTGCCCGTAGCATTAGATATTGGCATTGTGGCTGCTATTGCTACTGGAATAGGTCCAAATTGAACAGGCGTGCTATATTATAAGCGTTCATTCTACGATACGGTCAATATAATTTTGTTAGTTTTATCTGCCAATATTTTTAATGCTACCATTTAAAGTTGATACTTAAAAACAAATGCGTAAAGGTATTTTAAACATACGCCTTGTTATGTCATTTCATAATTATCAAAACGCATCACGTCACAATAGATAATCAAATGAACAATGTTTTTATTCAAACGTTACCCCACACTAGGATTTTTTCCTGTATCGTGGAGGCAGTTTACAAACATAAATTGCACGAGGACAAACATCCAGAAACGGAACAATTATTTGTAGGCCATACAAATACTTGTTCCGTGCGGGATTCGAACCCGCGGCCCAGGCACAACAACTCCTTGCTAAGCCACTGCGCCACTGAGCCGTCAAGGTTATTGAACTGCTGAACATAGGTCTCACTCAAAAGGGGGATGATATGTCATAGCGGCAACGCTAGGTATGCGGATTGGAAACCGCAGTTTGTTACTTTTTAAGTTGTTATCAGAAAGACAATGCTGCCCATATTCTGCTTCAGTTTGTCTCTGTAGCCACATACGACACCCATGGGATGATATGGGATAGTGGATATTCTGACGCCGTCAATACACAATATAATATATTTAATTATCTTAAGCATGATTTGCTGATCTTGCCTGGGAATTGATACTGTTACGAGCTTGGAGTTCGAGACAATTAAAAATTGCGGAGTGAATTACCAAAATTGACACTTTAATTACAAATCACTAATTACAACTTAAAACCACACTAATAACAAAACACAATTGTACTACTGATCACTTTAGTTCACAGTTATATCACTTCGAAGTAATCGCTTCTATCGCCAATTTAACACTGACCGGGCCGTGATCTATACCGGCTTTACATAGGGCCTCAGATAATTTCCAGAACCTTCTACTGTAGAAACATCTAGAATGTTCGAGTACATACCGGTCCCGATTGACAAGGTGTCGATAGTTCTAGAAAGTTCTTCCATGGAAACTTTTAGAAAGATCTTGACTCTCCTAGTTCTGCTACTCGATACTAGATGGCGCTAGTGGTATCTAGTGTCGCCATGTACCAGGCATTAATTATGGCGTACAACGCTGCCCCCTCCTAAGACATGCTCGTCCCGAGCATTATTGGCCACATAAAACCGCACCAGTCGATCCACATGGAAGATTTTAGGGGTACCTCTTGCACTTTTCTGTATCCGACGGCTTACATCCTTGATCCTTGTTACAAAACGGTACGGTCCGTCCCATTTAGCTTGAAGCTTAAGAAATTTTCCTTTGCTGTGAACTGGATTGTGCAACCAATCTAGTGAAACTTCGTCGAACCCTTTTTTATTCATTTTGCAGTCATACCGTGCTTTCATCTTCAGACATTTGCTGGCCCGATTGTCTGATTTGCCCATGAATGTCATTCATTTTGTTCCGCAAGTCATTTGCATAATCGGCTATACTGCGTAGGGCATCAGGTGGTAATCCAGTGATCAGTTCTGCAGGCAGCCGTGATTCTCTTCCAAAATTTGTAAAAGCTGGTGTCACTGATGTACTCGTGAACAGCGCTTCGATATGACAACAAAAACGGTTGCATGTGCTTGTCCCAGTTTCGTTGCCGATTTTCCACAACTTTTGCTAGGTACCTCTCCAATGTCTGATTAAATCGTTCTACCATTCCATCAGATTGTGGGTGAAAAGAAGTTGTTCTTGTTTTATGAGTAACCCACCCATAACTCGGCAAGTTTCCTGGAATATTTGAGACTCAAAATTCCTTCCTTGATCGCTGTAAATCTTTAAAGGTATTCCAAAACGACAGGAGACTTCATGAACTAGTTTATCTGCAATTCTTGACGTTTCTTGATTTGGAATGGCGAAGACTTCTGGCCACTTTGTGAAGTAATCCATCACAACCATGCAATAATTGTTACGACTTTCACTTTTCGGAAACGGCTCCGCAACGTCAAGGTCAATCCTCTCATATGGTGCACCAACATTGTATAATTTCATTTCACCTCTACTACGAGTCTGATGTCCCTTTAGAGCAGCACAACTTGTACATTTGCGACACCAATGTTACGACAGTGGACCCAGTAAAACCGTTCTTTTATCTTCAGTAGAGTTCATTTAACTCCCAGATGGCCTCCTGAATAACCAATTGGTACATCTGTAGAACATCCTGTACTTTAGCTTTAGGGACATTCAATTGCAAATGGCAGCTGTCTCCTCGACCATTTTCCTATTTACGGCACATGACTCCATCCTCAATCAGCAAGCTGTCCCATTGGGCCCAATAGCTTTTCGTGGTGAAACTCATCGCTGAGACATCACTCTACTTGACCTTAGTAGCACTGGATTTCACCCATTCCATAATCTGCTTGATTTTTCTTACTTAATATAAGCCAGTGCATGACCATAATTCCACCGGTGGCAAGTAGTGATGCAGCCTTAGATGGTAAATCGCACTGTCTTATCCTAACAAAAGCCACTCTTGCCTTGAAGACGCCAAGATTGTATTCGGACGGAAAGATAGTCGGCGGAAAATTATTCCACTCCTTTGTTGTACGCATTACAAAAGACGAAGCAAACCGTCTGGTTCTACTGCGTGGAATATCAACAACAAAGGGATGAAGACCCGCCGACCGTCTGGTTATACTATGGTGGAAAGGAGAGGGAGGAATTAAAGCGTGTAATTTCTGCGCACACTCACCGAAATGCATCCTATAGAATACCGAGAGACTGGCTACTCTGCGCCTATGCTCGAGTGTGACAAGATTATAATCAAGGCCACAAATGAGAAAAAAACTTTTCTGTTAGCCAATTTTAATCATAGTACAAATTAAATAAGGTTAATGTAGGATTGTTTTTGAACATGTAACAATGAATAATTAAAGTTTTAAGTTTGATAATAACGGCGGTACCATATGCCAATAGTGTTTATAGATTATATGTAGATTGTTTAATTGCGTACAAATGGTCACTTTATCTATATACGTTTATAAAAGAAATTGTATATTCAAATAGCCAAAAGTAATCTCATATTTGTATAATATAGAATTCTAGTATAGAGATATACAGAAACAGTAAATTTGTAACACAACACTGGAATGCAGTGCTAGTAATTCCATAACAGTAGCCGAGACATTGAAATTGTTATGGAGCTAGAAATCGTCGCCCAAATCACAAGAAATTGCTAGGGTAGCCCACATTTTTCCTTTCTTTTTTCACTTTTATTTTTACATTGGTAACTTAAAATATTTAAAGAATATATTTTACCTATGTATCAAACATTGAAGTATACTAAAAGATAGCATTTGAGAAGTCGATGGATGCGCTCGCAGAATTTTTTTCAGCGGGACTAGTAAAGGGTTGCTAAGATGACGATGATGACAATGAAGATTATAATTTAATGAGTATGTGATGATGATGATCAAATTTATTGCACATAAAATACATTTAATATTATATAGATCAAGACACAAGAAACCGATAATCAATGAGAAAAAAGCCTCGAATTAATGAATTTTAGCCTCGTTTCGATAGGCAGAATAAAGGGTGGCCTCCCACTGAATCAAGTGATGTGGTAAGAGATGCAAATAAGACAATGTATCCAGATGGCTCGGGACTGTAGTATTTCTTAGGGGAGGCCAACTTACAGCAGTAGAATTGTGATTGGCTTATATTCAGAAACACAGTTTTGTTAGGGTATCGAATACGTGGTTTGCAACTGTCCATAAAATATAATTAATAGAATCAGGCGTTACTTTGCGGAAATCCATTATATTAAGGCATTGCTTTAATTGTGCATAAAATATAAATATTGGAATTCAAATTTCAGAATTAACATGAGTGCGAATTTAAAAATCAATTTTCATAACACAATAGCCTTATTAGTCTAAAGGAGCTGAATGTAAATATGAAAGAATGTATATAAGTATGATAAGTATAAAAAAATCTTGCATGTAAGATTCTTACAGTTAGTGCCAACCGCCGCCCATGAACAACTACAACAACAGGGGATCCCAGGTGCGATGCCGGCCTTTTAAAAAAAGAGAAAGCTCTTTTATTTAAGGTCCATAAGTCGTATCGATCCCTAAGTCGTGTTTCATAGAAACTGCGTATAATTTGCATGACCTAATTCCTCACTCCTCATTTCAGAACCCTTTCCATTTCCAGGCCGCCACTCCTTTGTTATCGACATACCACGCATTCGAACCAAACAGTTTGATTCGTCGTTCATAATGTGTACAGCAAAGGAATAATTTGCAAGCATATTTATTGCCAACCGTGCCGTGTAGTGGCGGTTAACAATATCCACTATCCCATATCTTCCCGTAGGTGTCATAAAAGGTGACAGACGGCAACAGGCAGAAGAAAGTCAGCAGCATGTTTCTGATAACAGTAACAGTACAATAAAAAACTGCGGTTGCAAGCCCGCTCGCCAAGCGTGGGAACTATGGTACGAGTAAATATCTACCCATGAGCCTGAAGAGTACAATTTGCCACTACTGAAAAGTACAATCTGCCACTTTACTTATAATAAGCATATCTTTAGTAAGCGTGAATATAATTTTTTTTCTTTTCTTTTTTATTTTACTACAATACTAAATGACCTTCACACTAGGATTTTCTCCTGTATCGCGGGGACAGTTTAGGTACATAGATTTCACGAGGACAAACATCCAAACCCAGAACAATTATTTGTAGGCCATACAAATACTTGTTCCGTGCGGGATTCGAACCCGCGGCCCTCAGCGCTGCAACTCATTGCTAAGCCATTGCGCCAAGGAGCCGTCGAACTTCTGTTAAGCTAAGAGAGTGTACGTAACCATCTTCGGCTTCATCACCATCTAACCATCAGATTCGATGATAATCAAGCTAATCGTTTCAAAAAATCTCCGCAACATACGCTCTTTGCTGATTTTACCGGACTGTCCCTGAAGGAAGCTAATGTTTGTCACAATCGCAATACTGTTTCCTATACACAATAAATGGGATTCAATTTCGTTATTTTTAATAATATATAACGGTACGATTTCAATTTACGAGGTGATTGTGACACCTTTCCTGCTAGTAGTCTGTGTAGATACCACCCTCTTCACTATTTTTGTTAAGAGAGTAGTAATTAATATTGCATGTACTGCTGTATTCCGGTCCGAAGGATATAAAGGGCCACAGCATGATTAGTCTGTGAATTCCATCTTAGCTCTCAGAAGTGACAACCCATCTGTAGCCTTCTTTGTTTAAAACTAGCTGCAGTAGCACCTTACCAGCAGGTGGATAGTGAGTACGTTTATCACTTCAATTTCACAAAAAATCATTTTTGTAAGTTGATACCAGTTTTTTTTTTCTATATACAGAAATTATTTTAAAGCACTTTTGAACTGAAGAAAGAGTCTTTAAGGAAACTAAGCGTTCATCAAATATAAAAAAAACACCATAAGTAATTATTTTAAGACATAATTACGTAAAAAAGTGAGTAAAGTTTAAACATAAAGTCAACAAACAACGAAACATAATATAGTGGTAGATCCAACCATATATAAAAGTAATTCGTACACACAAAAACTGTCAGAACTTTTTACTCCAACTTTGAAAGTCTATTACACAATTTCGGATGTAAAATATATCGAGGCAGTCACTCGTCTCTAATACTTTCTTGCGTTCTCTATTGGTGAAACACGGTACATCGAGGGGCAATGCGTGACAACAAAGCTATTCGTTATAAACATTGAAAGTTTTCCATGTTTGTAACTTTTTTCCTTTTAATGTTTCTGAAGGGGATCACCCTCGGTTGATTATATGGTTTTGTGAACTTGAGTAATGTTTTACAGATATTACAATATATTACAGATGTATAGATAGAAAATTATTTATTGCACTCAAAAAAATTGGTACAAAGGTGAACTTAATGCCGAAAAAGCATTATATGTCAACTACTACTTTTGGTAGTGTAGTGAGAGATAAGGGTAGAGCCACAACGGAAAAAACTTAATTACACATGTTTATGCCCAAATTTAGTCATGTTGAACGCCATCCAATTGCGTTCGAGCTGTCGCGTCACCCGATAGTATGTAGGTGAGATAAACGCCGTCAGGCGGGCTCGACGCGTGGGCGAGGAGGAGAGAGTTATTCGCTGGCTGCGAAGCGGTGAAGCCGCGTATCTAGGTCATCGCGGCCGAAGACACGCGACCGTGTAGGGTCCAGATAGTTAGATTTAGGCATGTACTTCGCCACGTGGATATGTGAATTTTGCAATATTTAACTTGTTCGGGTGATGTGGAATAGTGCATGCGCGCGTCGTGTAGTAATACGGTCTAGGATTCGAACCGCGCATTCCTTGGTCGAGAGCGGCTCCCGGTTGATTGTATGGAAATCATTATAATTGTGCCGTCGCGTTAAGTGCCCCTTTCTGTGTGTTGTTTGGTTCGTTAGTTTACGTGTCAACGAGGCGTATTTTGAATTCTTTTCCCAACGTGGTGTTTTGGTGACGAATAAAGGAACTTAGTTGTGTTTAACGCTGAACCGTATAACTCATTAAGAGATCGCTTTAGTTCCCTATTTGTAATTTGTGATAAGTGAATCCGGGACATTGAATGTCGGATTTCGAACTACTGTCCTTACTGTGTCGGGTGTCACGTGTTCGATTCTGCGATGAAGGTGGAATTAGGCGAGTTTAAGTTAGTTAAATGTACAATGAAGCTGATAGACGGAAATAGTGACAATGAAGAAAGAGATGGTCCAGCGTTGGAGCCTGCTGGAGCGATGCAGCATTGTGGGGCAGCCTGGAACTCGGCAGCTTCTGGTCGCCTAAGTTGGTCAAGGTCTCAGACACTTACACATCACTAAACACTATTTGCCATTCATCTAACACCCACTCAAGGCCTGACTGAGCCTTGGTGCGAAGTAAGCTTCTGATACTGGTACGTACTATGTATTTCTAGCATTCTCCCATATAGTTTATTATGATAGGACATTTCTATATAGCCATTCGGGCTCGAACCCGCAGCTGCCCATTGAACTTTCCGCTCATGGGCCCCGGAAATTGAACCTTTACATGGGCAGGTTCGGTCCGTAACAACACATATTATTTAAAAATTATATAACTATATATAACTATGTATAGGGCCACGGAACCCATGGGGCTAGCAGCTGGCCGACTTCATGGCGAAAGAATGACTCTTTATGATGAACACTTTCTTCCAAAAACGGCGCCACCGAAAATGGACCTGGTCGAGCCCCGACGTTTCGGCAAAAAACGAGATTGACTTCATTATGACGACCAGATGACATCTGTTCAGTGATGTCGCCGTGATCGCGAGGTTGAAAACTGGTAGCGATCACCGGATAGTTATAGGCACACTGAACCTAAACGTTAAGTTGGAGAGGTCTCGTCTAATGAAGTCAACGCTCCGTCCCCTTCGTGCTCTATTCCAAAGTCCCAAAACCTTTCAGCTCGAGTTACAAAACCGTTTTCAGTGCCTAGAAGACTGCAATGAAGTGGACGATATGAATGACAAGCTCGTGGAAACTGTCCATGCGGTCGGAGCTAAGTTCTGCAAGACCCGCTGCAGAAGAACACAAAAACTCTCCAATCACACTATTCATCTCATGGCTGTTAGACGGGAGGTGGAGCTACATTCTTCAACAGATTTGACAGCATACAGGTAACTGAACAGACAGATCTTCAAATGCATGCGGCGGGACTTACGCAACTTCAATACAGCTTGTATTGAAGAAGCGATCGAGCGGAACCAAGGCTCCAAAGTCTTTGCCAGAGATATGTTTGCCAGAAAGAGCCAAGTGTCAAAGCTGAAGACCGAGTGTGACAGCATCTTTTCCGGGACAGCTGAGATTTTGAGAGAGATTGAGAGGTTCTATGGGCAGCTGTACATGTCATCGTTGGAGCTACACGCAAATGTGCGTAACGATCTAAGAGCGAGTCTTATCCGACACTATACCGAAGATATCCCGGACGTCAGTCTGAGCGAGATTAGAATGGCACCATAAAAACGGAAAGTCCCCGGGCGAGGATGGAATTACAGCGGAGCTTCTGAAAGCGGGTGGAAAACCGGTACTTGAAGTCCTTCAGAAGCTCTTTAATTCCGTCTTTCATGGTGGCACTACTCCGGAGGCGTGGAGCAGAATTGCGGTGTACTTGTTCTTCAAGAAAGGCGACAACTCTCTCTTGAAGAACTATAGACCGGTTTCCCTTCTGAGCCGCGTCTACGTGCTGTTTTCGAAAATCATTACGAATCATCTCGCACGCAGAATTGACGACTTCCAGCCTCCCGAACAAGCCGGTTTCCGAAAAGGCTTTAGTACTATGGACCACATTTTTTATAGGATAAGGGTGATAAACAAGCTCAAAGTCCACCTGATGGTAAGTGGTTGCTGTGGCCCATAGACATCTACATCTATCTTCGATTAAGAATCAAAATTTAGATGCGTTATCACCCGTGAGGACTAAGATGGAATGCCTCGTTTCCAGTGAAAAGGGTCTCCGGTCATCTACACTCACCATACGAAACACAGCAGCGTTAAGCTGCTCTTTTACGCTGGTATTCTGGGAGAGCGTGGTCCTTCCCCAATCGAGCCAACCCATTCGTGCTAAAACCATAATATAGCTGCGGCATGGCTCTACCACATACAAACCTTTCGGCAAATTGTACACAAGACAGAGGAGTATAATCTACCACTTTGCCTTGCGTATGTGGACTATGAGAAAGCCTTTGATTCCGTCTAAATTTGGGTGGTGCTGCAGTCCCTTCAGCGGTGACAAGTCGACTGTCGGTATATCAAAATGCTAAAGTGTTTGTACATTAGAGCATCGATAACTATCCGTGTACAGAATCAGAGTACGAAACGTGGACGTTATATCCCCGATACTCTTCACCGCTGCATTGGAAGACGTTTTCAAGCTGCTGTACTGAAAAGGATGCGGTAATAATATGAATGGCGCGTACATCACTTACCTTCGATTTGCCGACGATATAGTTATTATGCCAGAATCGCCGGAGGACCTAAGCACTATGCTCATTGACTTCAATAGTGTCTCCCAACGAATAGGTCTTAAGATGTACAAGGACAAAACAAAAATCATGTTTAACGTCCATGTCACATCTATGCCGGTAGTTGTTGGGAGCACTAAGCTCGAAGTTTTTGACGAGTATGTTTACGAGTACGAGGATTCAATTCGGCTGGGCAGCGTTCGGGAAACTACGACACATCTTCTCGTTAGACATACCTCAAAACCTTAAAACGAAATTGTACAACCAGTGCGTGTTGCCAGTGATGACTTACGGATCTGAGACGTGGTCCTTCACTGCTGGTCATATGAGGAAGCCCAAGGTCGCTCAGCGAGCTATGGGGAGGCCTATGCTTGGGGTTTCTCTGCGTGATAAACTTAGAAATGAGGATATCCTCAGTAGAACCAGAGTGACTGACATGCCCAACGGGTTAGTAAGCTGAAGTCGCAGAGAGCCGGCCATATAGCTCGAAAAAACGACAAACGATGGGGAAGAAAGGTTCTCGAGTGGCAGCCTCGTACCGGTAGGCGAAGTGTAGGGCGACCCCCCACGAGATGGAGTAACGACCTGTTAAGACTTGCAGGTTGTCGATGGATGCAGGTGGCTCAGGACCGTGCATTGTGGCATTCCTTTGAAGAGGCCTATGTTCAACAGTGGACTTATGAAAGTAGACAGTAGACAATGTAATGATGATGATGACGATGACATATACACACTTATACACATATACTTATATCGACGTTTGGAAGGCAATAATTATCAAGCGACTATTTGGGCGATATTGACTTGCATACATCATTGAACCTGCAAAAAATTCTACTTCGATATGTTATACTATCGTACCGCTAGCAAGAGTTTTATTGTCGCTTGGTAACTTAAAAAATCACATTTTCACAGTTTTCGGCGACCAAGGGACTAAAATGTTACTGATTTATGAATAATTTTCACACGGTAGGTATTCGATTTTAACTTTATACACTTAGTAATTTTTGCTTTGACATAAAGTAATGCGGTTAATTTTTTTTGCGGTTTAAATAAAGTATTGTTTGCCTTACAGTATCTACGATATAAACATCACTTAAGAATTTTTTCCGGATTAATTTTTTTTTGTCCCGTTATTTAAGACTTTTTATTACTTAGAATTACACACATTTAGAATTTTTACATAAATGCAATTTATTTATAGATACGATACTCAAAAATACGTAATACAGTAGTATTTTTCCTGTCTTAAATGGCACCTATTACAAAACGATAAAATATATCCCATATTTTGTCGTTTGGTAATATCTTACATGCCGTTTTTTTACTTACATTACTATTTCTGATTTAAAATTTGTATAAAAATGACCTTACCCCTATTGCATGTACTTTGTTTCGTCACTTATCGCATTGTAAAGAAGATTTTGAGTGGCTGTTGGCACATGAGTAAAAAAACTGTACAGAGGCAAAGCTTCTAAGGAGCTGTCAAAATGTTTACCAATTTTGGTAGGGTTGGTACAGGAGGATAAAACTAAATAAACAAAACGTTTATCAGCATTTTAATAGATAATTAATATATAAAATTTTTTACAAACTACGTATTCTAAATATTTTTATAATTATTGTTCTTCAAGAATTTGTTGTGGCTTTTAATTAAATGGTAAATTCTAAATTTAATGTAAAGTTTGTTTTTTAAATAATCTATTGGAAAGTAATAGCATTTCATAACAAATATTAACTCTTACACACGTTTTCTTATTTCACTACCAATATTTACAATGTTGCTTTCGAGGTCAAAATTTATCTGAAAATTTAAAAAAAAACCCGATTGAGCACCATCTTTATTAAAATCCTTGTAATGGCTGAAAAAAGAATTTTTAAGTTGTTCAGACCTATTAACGTCCAGCTTTATTTTTTCACATTTGTGGTGTTCGAGACAACACTTTCTATACAAATATCCCAACACATAGACTAACCAATTTTTTTTCTGGTAAATCAAATAGGTAATCATTTGTACCTACTGTTAACACAGGAGCAGTAACATCGTTAGGTTGCGGTTATGTTGTATTAAAATACGACAATCGGCTGGTTTCATAAGTAACATATTGAAATCGTATTCAAAATTAGTATTTTGGGGTTTTCCTAAGATATTCTTAATAAACATCTTATTGAAGGCACTACTAACTAGTCGAAATTTTGAAGGCAATCTTGATTGAGACGTCCCGTAAATATAAATTAATTTAATTTCTTCTGATTTTAATTTTTTATGAAGTTTTATTAAAGATTGAATAGACAATTGGGATCCGTGTATGAAATTCATGCTATTTGTTACGTCCTTCTGCCTATCACTTTTTATTGATTTTAGGTTCCAGGAAAATGCTAGCATTTCTTCTAAAAATTCAAATTGATAACTACCGCATAAAAAAGTTCTTTTATATTTATTAGGAGATCGCAGTGTACTTTAGTATAAGAAATCAAACAAATTAATTTTATTTAAAAATCAGTGATAGCTTTTGCGGCAACCTCGATAAGATTTAAATCTACGTAGGTATTAGCAAACCATTTTTACACTTTTTTTATATTTCATTGATATGAATTATTGTTTAATAAACAAATTTTTACACTTATTATTTTTTACATAACCCTAAGTTTGAGCACTGCCTGAGCCGGTTGAAAGCAGTTTCTCACGCACACACGCGCCTCAAGCTTGTAGTATACACAGCGCGGTTGTATGAAGCTTTGCCTCTGTACGGTACGGTTTTTTTATAGGATAGGGTGACAAACAAGCACACAGTCCACCTGATGGTAAGTGACGAGGGCGCCGCGTCACTCAAGTTACTGTTCGACTCGACCCAGCCGCCGGTAGCAACCAACTGCCTGCAATCCCCGGACGCGGCCCGCTGGCAACATAACTCCCGTTAACCGCCCACACGACTAACCGGTTATGAACGTGCCGTATCGAGCCGAACGCCCTCTGGCGTCAAATATTGAAACCAGCGTTTGGGCGCGAACAGTAGGTAAGTAGTGTAATAAGTAGGTAGGTAGGTAGTTGTACAAAACATAACCACTTCTTGGCAGTTAGGTAAAATGGTGAACTTTCAATGCATTCTTTAGCAGTCAACCTTGAAGCATGGATAAAACTTCTTATTCTTATTATCAGAGACACTTAACAGACTATACTTTTGTAACTATTTCAGAATCATTTTCTGATGACAAAGGCATGAAAACCTCGCCACATTGATTACAAAACGATTTACAGTTTTATCAATGGCATTATCCAGTTCATTTAATTTGTTTTCTTTTTTTATGACGTGGTTAATGCAATTTTTCCACTTTATATGCACAATATTGTATAGCCCTTCTTCATATAATGTTTTGACGTCTGCCATTTTAAAAGTGGTATTGTTTCGGTTTAGCTTTGTTATCGCTGAATGAACGCTTTCTTCACCCCACCCCGTACCATGAAACACGCTTAACGCATAAAGATACGTAATCGATAATGAAATGTATGGAATCAATACCTGTCGTTTTGTTCGGTGCTAACATAGTACTTTAGGTCAATATACGTTTTTCCGCCTGTCCTGGAAACATACTATAGATAAAGTGACTATTTGTAAGTAAGCAAACAATCTACATATAAACTATATACACTATTGGCGTGTGGTGGCGCCGTAATTTTCGTAGGTGCAGTAAAATGCGACATGAGGACAGGAAACAGAAGAAGTTTTGAATTAGGACTTAAAAAACTAAATGATTTGTTTTATAGAACACCACCCACGGGTCGATATGGCGTAGTGGATACTCTTACGCGTCATTGCATAAGCCTTCGTAATATTTTATAAAATATGGAGATAATTTTGCTTTAACCAGGATATCAGACGATAAACGCCATGCAGATCAGGTAGTCAAGTACGAGTTGGTTATTGTTACATAATGGTGACAAAACTTGGCTTCATCATTATAAACCTGAGTGCAAACAGGACTCTATGCAGTGGCACAAAAAGGTACACCACCACCCAAGAAATTTAAGGTGGCAAAATCGGCTGGCAAAAAATTTTAAGTGATGAATAAGTGAAGGAAGCAGTTTCGACGTATTTTTAGACAAAGACAAATCATTTTTTTTATGAGGTTATACATAAGATAATTATTAAAAGTTCCGAAAAATGTATGTATGGGTAGCAGGTTATATTATATATTGAAAAGGAAAAATTAATTTGGATTTTTATTTCCACTCTTTACCTCCCATTCCGCGAACTTAAAAACTCACCCTCGTATATGATACATGTTAATAATTATAACTGGTGACAGGAAGTTCAAAACCAGATTTACTGAATATCAAATGTACTGCGATCACCAAACCGCCTGACAACCGTGACATTTATGGTAAACTAGCTGCTCCCAGTGAATTCGACCGCGTGGATTTATTTTGCGCGGAACTCTTACAGATTTTGAACCGCACGACAATGATATTATATTTCTGTGTTTTGTTCTCGATATATATTTTACCATGTAGTTTCCTTTATTTTACTGCTAGTTAACACGCGTTTGTTCAGTTTTTTTTTTTTTTTTTGTGATGTCCACACTCTGGACCTGGTAACCCTGTAACTTATCTAGCAATGTCATTCCTTTTTTTCGCGCGCTAAGATTAACACGCAATTAAATTACATCGGGAAAAATAGCGATCAGTTTCAAAAAGAATAATGCCGAAAAGGCGAAAAGGGGATATAGAACGTGATTTACAAAGATATTATAGAAAAATCAGGAAACTAGAAGAAAAACAACGTAGCCGGTGTCCGACAACCCCATCGGAATGCGACAGTTTTGTCGAAACTCAAGGTAAGCTACAAAATTAAGCAAAATTTTTACTCGGGGTGTGTACGAGATGCACACACGAGCATTATTAGGCCCGGGGAATGTCCGCGAGACATTACGAAGGCATTGTGCAAGCGCATACTGTACGCGATACCGTACGCGTTATGCTCCTATTTACATGTAATTTACATCTTTACAGATGACGAAATAATAGAAGTGAGGGGGGGGACACCACAGTCTCCAGAATCAGCCGCAGAATCGAATACTGTCGAATTACCTCACCATCATGGTGATACTGTAACTTGTAATGAGGTAGGACCCAACACTACTGAGGTTGCCGAAACGACAGAGCAGCACATGCCTTGCAATGTGGATAAGGAGGCAGAGGTATTAGATCCTGAGGTGCTCCTCATTTTGGGCGACCCAATTGTGGAAAAGCAAAAATTTGGCCCAGATATAAGTGACAACTTGGCATCACGCTGGACACCTATTCTTAGGAAAGGCCTCAACAAAGAGGATAAAGAAAGTATAACAAAGCTGTACCAAATTCCAGCAAACTGTGAACTGCTCCTAGCCCCCACATTAAACCCAGAAATTGCCACAGCCATTACAGAAATGGCGAAAAACCGCGATAAAAAGATCGAGTTTTTTCAGCAGCAACTAGGTATAGGCCTGACAGCCCTCGGTAGGGCCATGTCACTTGTGCTGAAAGATAAGGGAGAAAAAATGCAAATAATAAAAAACTTAAATGACGCAGCGAGGATACTTACAGATCTTCACTTTAACGAGACTCAAACTAGAAAGAAGTTAATAACACCTACATTAGATAAAAGCTTTCTAAATGTAATTAAGGATGTTGACCATGATGAATTCCTATATGGTAGAAACCTATCCGAAAAAATTAAAGCTGTAAAAATTATAGAAAAATCTAGTCAATCTATAAAAAAGACTGACTATAATATGAACAAAAATGTGTACTCACAAACCTCTCAGCATAAAAGTAACAAACAGGGAAACTTCAGTGGCCCACCCCGAACTCAACAACGGTTTGCTCCAGCAACACGGAGCACAGCACGGGGTGGGTACAAGAAGCCAATGCTGCCAATCCGCCGGACAGGGGCAACTGCTTTGCCTCTTCAGTCAAAGGACGTCAAATCCCGTGTGCAGAAATAAAGGTATGTCATGCAGGTAGACTAAAACACTTTGTCTCTTGTTGGGAAAACATCACTGACAACCAGCAGATTCTTAATTGGGTGAGGGGTTACAAAATCCCTTTCTCTACACAAGTAATACAAAAAACAATACCATCTCAGTTTAAACCAACAAGTGATGCGGAACAACAGCAAATGAGCAATGAAGTGGAAAAACTTATTAAAATAGGAGCAATATCCTTATGTCAGCCATCTAAGCATCAGTTCTTATCTAATATCTTTTTAAGAAAGAAACCCAGCGGAGAAATGAGATTTATCCTCAACTTAAAACAATTAAATAAATTTATCTCTGTACCCCACTTTAAAATGGAAGACTACAGAACGGTAATTGGATTGCTGACAAAAGGTGCATTTTGTGCAACAATAGACTTAAAAGAGGCTTATCTTTTAGTACCAATTGACAACAGTCAAAGACAGTTTTTAAGATTTATTTATAATAATAAGTATTATGAATTTAATGCACTACCCTATGGCCTATGCTCAGCACCATGTGTCTTTACAAAAATAATGAAAGTGGTGGTCACACATCTGCGCTCAAGGGGGCTTAATTCCGTAATATATTTGGACGATATACTTTGTATTGGGTCAAATTATATTAGCTGCCTCAAAAATGTCCAAGAAACAACAAAACTCTTGGAATGTCTAGGACTTATTATTAATAAAGAAAAAAGTGCTTTAGAGCCCAAACAAAAATTCAAATATCTTGGATTCCAATTTAATTCCACTAACATGACCATCTCTCTACCAAACGATAAAAGGGTTATTGTATCATCACTTGTTAATAAATTTATAAAAATTAAACACTGTACTATTAGAGAGCTATCAAAATTGATAGGAACTTTAACAGCAGTCTGCCCAGCAATAGAATATGGATGGTTATATACAAAAATTCTGGAACGCCAAAAATATCTAACCTTAATACAAAACAATAGTAATTATGATGCTACAATAACCCTCCCATCCATAATTAAAGAAGACCTTAGCTGGTGGTCATTAAAAATAAGTAATACATGTAAGCACATTAGGAAAAATCAGTACACAAAAGAAATCTATACAGATGCAAGTAGAACAGGCTGGGGCTATGTATGTGGCAAAGAAAAAGTCAATGGACTATGGAAAATAAGTGAACAAGAGTATCATATTAATTACTTAGAATTAAAAGCAGTCTTTCTTGGTTTAAAATTATTTGCAAAATACGAGAAAAATTGTGAGATTTTATTGAGAGTAGATAATACAACTGCAATATCTTATGTCAATAGGATGGGAGGCATACAATTCCCACACCTTAACCAACTAGCCAGAAATATTTGGCAATGGTGTGAAGAACGGCATATAAAACTTACAGCATCATACATAAGTTCTAAAGAAAATACAGAAGCAGATTTTGAATCAAGAAAGACCAATATTGATACCGAATGGGAATTATGTGAAAAAGCATACAATATAATAACTAAGGAGCTAGGAATGCCAGAAATAGATTTATTTGCATCTAGACAAAACGCTAAGTGCAGTAAATATATATCATGGAAACAAGACCCAGAGGCATGAAATATAGATGCCTTTACCATCAACTGGGGAAACCTGTACTTTTATGCATTCCCACCCTTTAGCCTTATATTGAAATGCTTACAAAAAATAAAGAATGATAAGGCCATAGGAATAGTTGTTATCCCCTGGTGGCCTTCACAACCCTGGTTCCCACTCGCCCAAAGTTTACTAATATCTGACTGGATAATATTCAAACCACACAAAAAGTTATTACTTTCTCCTTTCAGGATTACTCACCCACTGTATCAACAACTTACATTGGTTGCAGGGAAACTCTCCGGCAAGCACTAACTAATAAATCTGTGCCTAAGGCTGCACTTGACATTATGATTAACTCATTATCTAAGAATACTCTCGATCAGTACAGCGTTACATACAAAATATGGTGGCCATTCTGTATAGAAAATAGAATACCACCATATGAGGCATCTGTACCCATGGTAATGTCTTTCTTAACAAATTGTTTCCTAAGCGGATCATCATATGGTACACTTAATGCACACAGGTCAGCATTGTCCTTAATATTGAATTTAAAAAATAATAATGATGACAGAATAAAAAGACTATTTAAAGGTTTCTATCGAGAAAGACCTCCACTACCCAAATATACATCAACATGGAACCCATCCAAAGTTTTAAACTACATAAGTAAATGGTACCCAAACAACTTACTAACATTAGAAAAAATTGTGAAAAAAGTGACCACTCTTCTGGCCATTTGTACAGCACATAGAGCTCAAACCATCTCATTCATTAAATTATCTAATATAGTTCACTCAAGCGAAGGGATTTATGTAAATATAACAGACATCATAAAAACTTCCAGTTTGAGAACGCAACAACCTAGAATGTTTCTCCCATACTTTGTTGAGGACCAATCCATCTGCCCAGCTAAAGCACTAGAAGAATATATAAAAATTACACATGAGATCAGAGGTGACATAGACTACTTGTTGATAACATTTAAAAAGCCTTATAAACAGGCTACTGCTCAAACCATCAGTCGATGGATTAAAAGCGTATTGTGTGAGAGTGGTATAGATACAAAAGAATTTAAGGCTCACAGCACGAGACACGCCTCTACATCTAATGCAAAAAATTTAGGCGTATCATTAGATATCATTGGAAAAACTGCTGGATGGTCCAAGTCTTCTGAGAATTTTGCAAAATTCTACAACAGGCCAATTGAAGAGGATAATAACTTTGCCAATTACATTCTTTCAGCTAAGTAAAGCTAATGCACACTTAGTACATTAATATAAGTCTGTAAACAAATAGACACAAACACTTACTTTAATAAAATTAATTAAGGTAACACAGTCTAATTAATCTTAAAAAATGATTATGCTATTACTATGTGATAATTTCATTTAATTATTATATTACTTTGTAATAGATACATAATAATGAATAATAAATAGTCTTCATAACTCTACTGGTCTCCGAATATCTACATGGTAAAATATATATCGAGAACAAAACACAGAAATATAATAAGAGATTAAAGGAACTTACCAAGTGAAGTTCAATCCTTATTATATGATGTTTTTTTTTTTTTTTTTTTTTTTTATAGAATAGGGGGCAAACGAGCATGCGGCTCACCTGATGTTAAGTGACTACCGCCGCCCATGAACAACCGCAACACCAGGGGAATTGCAGATGCGTTGCCGGCCTTTTAGAAAGGTGTAAGCTCTTTTCTTGAAGGTTCCTAAGTCGTATCGGTTCGGAAAATTCGCTGGTGGTAATTGATTCCACAAAGAAGTTGTGCGAGGGAGAAAACTTCTTCTAAATCGCACAGTGGTGGACCGCCAATCATCCAGATGGTATGGATGGTAACGCGAGTTTTGTCGCGACGTGCGATGGTGAAATTGAGCGGCTGGAATTAGTCCGAACAATTCCTCAGAGCACTCCCCGTGATAGATGCGATAAAATACGCAAAGAGATGCAACATCTCTACGCAGTGCCAGTGTATCGAGCCGATCGGAAAGAACTCGGTCGTCGACGATTCGAATCGCTCTGCGCTGGATGCGGTCAAGTGGAAGGAGCTGGCACTGGGGTGCCCCGGCCCAGAGATGAGAACAGTATTCCATGTGGGGCCGAACTTGCGCTTTGTAAAGTTGCAAGCGATGTGCCGGCATGAAATACTGTCTCGCTCTGCTGAGCACGCCAAGCTTTTTAGAGGCCAATTTGGCCTTCCCTTCCAAGTGACCACGAAACTGCACGCTATTCGATATGTCGACGCCAAGGATTCCGATACTGGCTGAGGCAGCAAGGGGAGTGCCTTGAAACTGAGGAGATACGACAAAGGGGTTCTTTTTAGCGGTAAACGCGCAAACTTGTGTCTTCTGGGGATTGAACTGGACTAGATTTAGTCGGCCCCAATCCGAGACTTTGTTAAGCAAAGACTCGACTTCAGACACAAGTTTGTCCCGGTACTCGACGACGTTTTCCCGAGAAGTATTGGCACGGCCGGTATATAAGGCATCCCCAGTGCTGTCGTCTGCATAGCAATGAATGCTACCAGTTAGCAACATATCATTGATATGCAGGAGAAACAGCGTTGGTGATAGCACGCAGCCTTGTGGAACACCAGCGTTGATAGGCTTGTAATCAGAGCATGCACCGTCTACTACGACCTTGATGCTCCGATCAGCAAGGAAACTGGTGATCCATTTGCACAATTTCTCGGGAAGCCCATAGGAAGGAAGCTTCGAAAGAAGCGCCTTGTGCCAGACCCGATCGAAGGCCTTCGCTATGTCCAAACTAACGGCCAATGCCTCCCCCTTGGACTCTACTGCCTCCGCCCATCTATGAGTTAAGTAAACTATATAGTGTTTTGTTCGAAGATATATACACCCACCCTACCCTATTCTATGTATCCCACACATGTAGAGTTATGAAAATATATCTCTAAAACTAATGACATTGCTAGATAAGTTACAGGGTTACCAGGTTCAGAGTGTGGACATCACAAAAAAAAAAAAAACTGAACAAACGCGTGTTAACTAGCAGTAAAATAAAGGAAACTACATGGTAAAATATATATCTTCGAACAAAACACATCATATAATAAGGATTGAACTTCACTTGGTAAGTTCCTTTAATCTCTTATTATAAAGGACCTCTTTTTTATATATAATATCTTTGCCGCACGACAAAATAGCTCGCTGGGGACAGATTTTTTTCCGACTTACTTAACATTTTTCGCTATATTTTGGCCAATTTGTACAATACCTTTTTGAATTTTAATCTGTGTTATTCTGATGTATGATCTTTATATATATATATATATATATATATATATATATATATATATATATATATATATATATAATATACTTAATATGTATATCAAGTTTCATTAAAATCCGTTTAGAAGTTTTTGCGTGAAAGAGTAACAAACATCCGTACATCCTCACAAACTTTCACGCTTATAATATTAGTAGGAAGTATGAATGTTACGTGTTTAGCACTAAGCTATTACGGGCTCATATATACTCTATATTATGTAAATAACGTTAAGGAATCATTTTGTACCCCTTTTAAACCTTTTGCGTGCACGAAGGAGTATGAGATTTTTTGATGGAATTGTTAAAGGATATATAGAGAAGCAGTGCAGAAAGCTAACATTTATACATAATATAATTATGTTACAAAAATACATTTAAATAAATAATTTAAAGCATTCGTTGTCTAAGTTCATCATGACAATGTCAATAATCTGTGGTTGATCAGTCACATAAAGTAAAGATTGTCGCCAAAGAACCTAACAAATAATAACTTCTTATTTTTGTGTGATATCAAATTTTGTTTTTCATTAGTCTGTGGAGTGTATGCCAGGACAATAAAACGTAAGAGATTTAAATATATATGAGTTTACTACTACTACTTAAATGTCTTTGATAAAACGTTTATTTTATATTTTGTATAATATGAGATATCTTGTGTTTTAATGTGCGGTAGAAAGTGAAATACAGCTTTCTCTATTTTTTTTATTAACTAATAACTAAACCGACATGATATTGTGCAAAAATTGACATAATTAACTTATTAATGTCATGCTAATTACATAATATAATAATTAAAGGCTTAAATTTGAAAAATGGAAAAGGAAAGAAAAGTACCTACTTAATATAATTCATGGAAACAACAACTCATGAGATGATCTTAATTTTGTTAGAAAAAATGTTTTTATTTTATGTTTAAAAATGGTAAAAAAATGGAGAAAAATCTGAAGATCAACTAATTTAGATATTTCATTAAAAGTTTTTAAATTTTATTGGTTGGAGCTAATCATCCGACGTTTGTTCTACAATACTTAGTTTTAAAATAAGTAATGGTTTTTCAAATTCTAGAATTTGGTTTAGGAATAACATAATTATTATGATATTTTGCCGAAAAAAAATTCCGACTTAATTTTATTGTTAACGATTTTGTGTAATAACAATTAGTGATCTTCGATCATTTAGTGAAGTGTTTTCATAATTATCTAGTATTTCTTTGTAAGTTAATTGCCTATTATTATTATTGTTTGTACTTTTTTTATATAGGATAGGGTGACAAACGGGCACACAGTCCACCTGATGGCAAGTGCTTGCTGTGGCCCATAGACATCTACATTCATCCACGCTTGCGAATCAAAATGCAGATGTGTGGTCAGCCGGATGAGGATTAAGATGGAATGCCTCTTTTCCAGTAAAAAGGGCCTCCGGTTCTCTATACTCACCATACGAAACACAGCAGCATTAAGCTGCTATTTTACGCTGGTATTCTGTGAGAGGGTGGTTTTTCCCCGGTCGAGCCGACCCATTCGTGCTACAACTGTACTACTAATATAGCTGCAGCATGGCTCTACCACCTAACTACCTACTTACTACGTACTTCAGGATTTTTTTGCATTCGTTCTGATCTATATTTATTTAAATATATGGATTTATTGGAGGCTAAAGAACAGTATTCAATATTAATGAGGAATAAAAAGTCAAAGTAATCACCTTAGCTCTTTTTTATATAAGTTGTTTTTTACCAGTTATATTTATCATAAAAATTTCAATGAATTTTCATAACTTCTTTCATATACAGTGAAACATAATTTACAATAAAAACTCCAAAATAAATTGGATGGATATTTTAATTAAAGATTATATATATATATATATATATATATATATATATATATATATATATATATATATATATATTTTAATTAATATATCAATATCTTTAAATAAAATATATATATAATTATATATACATATATATATATATATATATATATATATATATATATATATATATATATATATATATAGATCTGCCTAAGCGAGAAGATTTGCTCCACTGTGGACCTGTTTGGACTCACTGATGACTGACACACTGATACTCTCCTAAGCTGGATTCTACATATGGCTTTAGTTTATTAAAAAGCATATTGGCAAAAACTTTATAACCCGTAGGGGTCATTGTAGAAGCGTGCTCGTCGCGACCCCTGCCAGCCCTTTTCAGGGCTGCAATTCTACTCAGCTGCGCACACATGCCAACGAGGGTTAGGGTGTCCCCCCAAGGCGACGCACACCAGCTCGTCCCCGTTGGTGTGGAATGCAGCGCGCAAAGCGGTGATGGGGACCGCCACCCGTCACGCACAGCCCGACACGGCGGAAGGTGGAGGACAGAGTGCAGAGTTGGCACGTGGAATGTTAGAGGAGGCATGAGAGATAAAAAAAATGAGTTGATCGAAATAATGAAAGAAAGAGAATTAGATGTCGTGTGTATGTCGGAGACCAAACGGAAGGGCAGTGGTACTAAAGAGCTCCCTGGCGGGGCGTTAGCTCTATGGTCCGGAGTCCCGGAGAGCGAGAACGCCTGCCAGGGAGTGGGGGTGCTGCTGTCTTCTCGGTTGGTCGATGTTATGACTGAATATAAGTTTGTGAACTCAAGACTTCTCTGGGTTCGCTTTAAATTGGGACTGACGAAGTTATTCCTTTTGGCTGTTTATGCGCCGGTAGCTTCGTCGTCCAGGGCTGAGCTGGAGGAGTTTTGGGAGAATGTAAGAGAAGTTCTAGATTTGGCTAGGGGAAACGAAAGAATTGTTGTATGTGGTGATTTGAATGGATGGGTTGGTACCGCTCGACCAGGGTACGAGTTGGTACTTGGAAAGTTTGGCGATAAAAGGGTTAATGATGCTGGCAAGCTTATACTGGCGGTATGCAAGGAAAAGGGTCTTCTTGTGACAAACACTATGTTTAATCACAAGAAAATCCATATGTATACAAGAGAAAGAAAGAATGAGAGAAGTATGATCGATTTGTTCCTGGTGGATGACCGACTACGAAAACAGGTTATTTCAGGGGTGCTGACCTGGGAACGGATCACTATCTAGTGATTACTAGATTTAGGGGTCTGTTCGCGGGTTGGCGCTACCGGACGGCAGTGACAGAACCACAGTCGGTCTGTCGCATCCGGAGCTGGAAGCTTCAGGAAGCGGATACTAGGGACAAATATCATGCGAGGGTAGCCGAAAAGCTTGACACCATCGATGGCAGAAACGAATGTGTAGAAAGAACATGGCAGAAACTTAGGGATGGAATGGTAAGTGCAGCGAAAGAAGTGTGTGGAACATTAAAAGAGGCAGTAGTAAAAGAAGAGATGCATGGTGGAATGATGAAGTGAAAGAAGCTGTAAAGAAGAAGAAGAAAGCATGGTTAGACTACTTGGCCTCTAGTAATGATAAGGATATGAGAGAGAAGATGAAAGAAAGATATAAGCTGCAGAAAGTTCACACGAAAGCATTGATTGAGGAAGTGCGTGAAAGGTGTAGAATGGAAGCGGACGAAAGGTTGTCGCACAACTTTAAGGAGAACTCCAAACTCTTCTGGAAAGAGGTTGGAAGGACCCGAAGTGGTGCGACGGCCTTAAGAATGAACAAAGTGCTTTCGAGAACTAATGACGTCCTCTCAGAAAAATCGGACGTCATGCAGCGATGGAGCGAATTTTATAGAGAAATGTATGCGTGTGATGATCTTAGTGAGGGATCCGGGGATAACGCCGTGACTGGTACGCCAGACCCGGACCTCGATGACACTGAGGTCATCAGTATGAAAGAGATTGAACGTGCGATTCGAAGTTTGAAATGTGGTAAGGCTGCGGGACTAGACAGAGTTACTGCTGAAATGGTCAAGTATGGTGGGCCTCGCGTCTGGGACAGCTTTCATCTGCTGTGCAATTTGTGCTGGCGGACGGGGGATGTCCCGGATGATTGGCGATCCGCAGTCATTGTGCCTTTATATAAAGGTAAAGGTTCACATTTTGACTGCGGGTGCAATCGGGCGATCAGCTTGACCAGTTTAGCAAGTAAAGTTTACTCGAAGGTTTTGACACGTAGGATGCAAGACAAATCGGAAAGATTTCTATGGGAGGCACAATGCCGATTTAGACCTGGAAGAGGATGCACGGACTAAATGTTTTCTCTCCGCATGATCACGGAAAAGCTTCTGGCTGCTAACCAGAAGATTTTCTGTGCTTTTGTGGATCTTGAGAAAGCATTTGATAAGGTTGTAAGGAAGAAAATGTGGGAACTGTTGCCGGGGTATGGTGTGGATGGTCGATTTCTAAGGGCTGTGCAGTCTCTTTACTGTGACTGTAAAGCCTGTGTGCGGGTAGGGCATGACCTGTCACCCATGTTTAGCGTCCAAACGGGCGTAAAACAGGGTTGTGTCATGTCTTCCTGGCTGTTCATACTGTATCTCGACAGCTGTTTACAAAAGCTGAAAGATAGCTGTTTGGGTGTGAAATTGGGTGACATTAAAGTAAATTGTCTGCTGTATGCTGATGATGCAGTGCTTATTGCACCATCAGAGGCAGAACTGCAGGCATTAGTCACGTGTATGAAAGAGGAATGTGAAATTAAAGGTCTCCGTTTGAATGCTAATAAAACTAAGGTTCTGGTATTTGAAAGGGACGAAGAGAGAACGAAGTATGAAATATGGGTAAATCAGGAAAGTCTAGAACAAGTAAATGAAATTTTATACTTGGGGAGTGCTTTTAGCCGGGATGGAAGATGTGATTTAGATGTGGACAGGCGTGTCGCTGCCGGGAACAAAGTCAATGGTGCCCTGACTGCGTTAGTCAAAAGGCAAGGCGTAGTGAAGAGTGCACGCCTTGCAATACATAATGCAGTTTTGGTAACGACTTTGTTATATGGCAGCGAAACCTGGGTATGCCAGAAGAAGCATAAAAGCAAGTTGAATGCAGTGGAGATGCGATCTCTTCGTAAAATGTGCGGCGTTACCATGGCCGACCGAAAGCGAAACGAAGAGATTCGCAATATGGCAGGTTTGAAAGATGACCTTATCACAAAAATTGATAAGGGCGTGCTTAGGTGGTTTGGGCACGTTAAGCGAATGAGTGAAGACCGAATGGTGAAGAAAATATATAGCGCGAAAGTTAATATTAAAAGGTGTCGAGGTAGACCGAGACTAACTTTCGAAGACCATGTGAGCAAATTGCTCGAAGAGGGTAGGGTCAAGAGTACTCGGATACCTAGACGTGCATGTATGAAGAAGATAATGAATCTGAAAGAAGCGAAAGAGGTATGTAAGGATCGTGACACTTGGCGATCTGTTCTCTCTGGCTACCCCGTCAGGGATTGTGCGTGAAGATAAGTAAGTAAGTAAATTATAACCCGTGTTCAAGAGAGATATGCCTCGGTAATTATTGCAAACCAATATGTCGCCTTTCTTATGTAGGGGACAGATAACAGATGTATTCCAATCATCAGGCATTTTTTCATTGTTCCAAATTTGGAGCACCAGGTGGTGAAACTCTTTCTTGAAACCAGTTCCGGCATACTTTATAAGCTCGCCTTAGATATCGTCCATTCCCGGAGATTTGTTATTTTTAATGGATTAAATGGCTCGTATAGTATCTTCTATAGTGGGGTACAAAGATTCATCAGTCTCTTGATCCTTTAGTAGAGCTTCAGGTACTGTTACAGAAAGTGGAGTAGTTTGCACTGAACTGTTAAGGAGTTCACGAAAGTATTCAGCCATCTTTGAACGATCTCATCTTTATCATTAAGTAGCTGTCCATTCTTACTTCTACACGCCGCGGTCCTGGGTTTGAATTATTTCCGTCCCCTATTCCCTTGGTTGTAGAAGTTTCTAGTTTCCTTTTGTGTGTAACTAGATGCAATCTCACGCAGGTGTTGTTCTTCGTTGTTGCTTTTGTTGTTATAATTATATATATATATATATATATATATATATATATATATATATATATATATATATATAATTATAATCTTTAATTAAAATATCCGTCCAATTTATTTTGGAGTTTTCATTGTAAATTATGTTTCAATGTATATGAAAGAAGTTATTAAAATTCATTGAAATTATTAGGATTAATATAACTGGTAAAAAACAACTTATATAAAAAAGAGCTAAGGTGATTACTTTGACTTTTTATTCCTCATTAATCTCGAATACTGTTCTTTAGCCTCCAATAAATCACATGGACTGGATATTTCACCAAATGCCCAGGTCGATCACGATCTGCTGAATTCAACGATCAGGCCACGACATAACAGGCTGTACGATCATGATCATCATCATCATCATTACAGCCTTTGATCATTATATGATCTAAAATTATAACCCATCAAAAATCGATTGCTGAAGAAAGGCCTCTTCAATTATAATATGTTGAATGTTACATAATAATAATATATACACATACAGCAAAGAAAATAAGTAAAAAAATTTTACAAAATTATGAATAAATATAATTTCTTAAAATTGCTAAACATATTTATGACATAAAATGTGTTATGATAAAAAAAAAACTCAATACCTTTTTAAAAACGCCGCTGATCCGAGATTGTAGGTTATTTTCACAAACATTTGTCTGTGAAGTATTTTACTTATTGTAAAGTAGGCATGCGGCATAAGAGAATCCACCGCCCCATTTCATTCCGTAGGAGTCGTAAGAGGCTATGGAGGAATATATATTTATTTATGTTTTGCACACAAACGCGTACAAGAAGGCGGACTTAAAAACGCCACAGGACATTCTTTGCCAGTTTAAATGACATAAATTACAAGATATGTGCCATATGTGTGAGGAATTTATGTAGAAGCGGTGCGAATCAAAATTTTGAAGTTTCGATTATTTACAATTTGTGGCCGTGGTCGAAAAGAAATGCCAAAGATGAGCAGGAGCAGGAAAAAAATATAAGTTCTGGTGAAAAAAGGGAGATGTAAACAGGGATTTTAAATTTTTTCTTAAATTTTGTTACTTAATAATTCAAACGTTTATGCAAATACAATTTTAGTTTTCGTTGTGAAATGACGGGAAATTTAATTCACTTTTCAAACCGTAAAAGTATTGAACAGAATTTAATTTAGCCGAAACACACTGCAAATGTGGAACATTTTGAGAGACAGAGCTGTTGTTAGATTTCTGCGCAGAGCAAATTTAAAAGGCATCACACAAAGGGAGCGTTAACGCGAATGAACTACATGGGAAAATGAAAAACCAAAGTTTGTTTACTGTCCTTACTGAAAAAGGCGAGCAGTTCAATTTAAAAATGATAAAATTAATTGCTCTGTGTTGCAGTGCAAATTAAGCTAGACATTCTTTTTAATGTCTTGTCTACTGCTTGGTAATTTACGACTTTCGGTTGACATTAAAGCCAATAAAATGTGTATGTTTATAGTGTTGTATGACATTTATAAATTTTTTGTGACTAGTTACGGTATCAGCGTAAAATTTTAATAAATAATTCGGTAAACAAATATAACAATAAGAGTTTGGAATGAAATCTTGGATATAGAGTTTTTATTGTAAATTATGTTTCATTGTATATAAAAGAATGTAGCTGCAGCATGGCTCTACCACCTAATTACCTACTTACTACGTACTTCAGGATGTTTTTGCATTCGTTCTGATCTATATTTATTTGAATATATGGATTTATTGGAGGCTAAAGAACAGTATTCGAGATTAATGAGGAATAAAAAGTCAAAGTAATCACCTTAGCTCTTTTTTATATAAGTTGTTTTTTACCAGTTATATTAAGATTATAATTATATATATATATATATATATATATATATATATAATTATAATCTTTAATTAAAATATCCGTCCAATTTATTTTGGAGTTTTCATTGTAAATTATGTTTCAATGTATATGAAAGAAGTTATTAAAATTCATTGAAATTATTAGGATTAATATAACTGGTAAAAAACAACTTATATAAAAAAGAGCTAAGGTGATTACTTTGACTTTTTATTCCTCATTAATCTCGAATACTGTTCTTTAGCCTCCAATAAATCCATATATTCAAATAAATATAGATCAGAACGAATGCAAAAACATCCTGAAGTACGTAGTAAGTAGGTAGTTAGGTGGTAGAGCCATGCTGCAGCTACATTCTTTTATATACAATGAAACATAATTTACAATAAAAACTCTATATCCAAGATTTCATTCCAAACTCTTATTGTTATATTTGTTTACCGAATTATTTATTAAAATTTTACGCTGATACCGTAACTAGTCACAAAAAATTTATAAATGTCATACAACACTATAAACATACACATTTTATTGGCTTTAATGTCAACCGAAAGTCGTAAATTACCAAGCAGTAGACAAGACATTAAAAAGAATGTCTAGTTTAATTTGCACTGCAACACAGAGCAATTAATTTTATCATTTTTAAATTGAACTGCTCGCCTTTTTCAGTAAGGACAGTAAACAAACTTTGGTTTTTCATTTTCCCATGTAGTTCATTCGCGTTAACGCTCCCTTTGTGTGATGCCTTTTAAATTTGCTCTGCGCAGAAATCTAACAACAGCTCTGTCTCTCAAAATGTTCCACATTTGCAGTGTGTTTCGGCTAAATTAAATTCTGTTCAATACTTTTACGGTTTGAAAAGTGAATTAAATTTCCCGTCATTTCACAACGAAAACTAAAATTGTATTTGCATAAACGTTTGAATTATTAAGTAACAAAATTTAAGAAAAAATTTAAAATCCCTGTTTACATCTCCCTTTTTTCACCAGAACTTATATTTTTTTCCTGCTCCTGCTCATCTTTGGCATTTCTTTTCGACCACGGCCACAAATTGTAAATAATCGAAACTTCAAAATTTTGATTCGCACCGCTTCTACATAAATTCCTCACACATATGGCACATATCTTGTAATTTATGTCATTTAAACTGGCAAAGAATGTCCTGTGGCGTTTTTAAGTCCGCCTTCTTGTACGCGTTTGTGTGCAAAACATAAATAAATATATATTCCTCCATAGCCTCTTACGACTCCTACGGAATGAAATGGGGCGGTGGATTCTCTTATGCCGCATGCCTACTTTACAATAAGTAAAATACTTGACAGACAAATGTTTGTGAAAATAACCTACAATCTCGGATCAGCGGCGTTTTTAAAAAGGTATTGAGTTTTTTTTTATCATAACACATTTTATGTCATAAATATGTTTAGCAATTTTAAGAAATTATATTTATTCATAATTTTGTAAAATTTTTTTACTTATTTTCTTTGCTGTATGTGTATATATTATTATTATGTAACATTCAACATATTATAATTGAAGAGGCCTTTCTTCAGCAATCGATTTTTGATGGGTTATAATCTTAGATCATATAATGATCAAAGGCTGTAATGATGATGATGATGATCATGATCGTACAGCCTGTTATGTCGTGGCCTGATCGTTGAATTCAGCAGATCGTGATCGACCTGGGCATTTGGTGAAATGTCGTCTTTTTATGATTTGGTTAATTATTTACCCACCATATCACGATATTGTTAATAGAAAATCGTGCTATTTGTCGATATACCCAGGTAAACAATTCGTCAGTCATGAAACTACTAGTCGTATAGTAGTTCCATTCCGTTTTGTTTACAAGCGAGCAAAATAGCGATATCACAAAATACATTAGAATGCAAAAGCACCTAACTATTAATATTAGTGGCAGTAGGTTAAGGTGCGACAGGAGTGGCCCTTGGGCCACCCCAAAGCCGCCTATATGCATTTCTATATCATATTATAAAATAAACACAAATTGCTATGACAGATAAATCATCGATATGCCCAAGCATGGTTGGGCCAATTGTCAAACGTATAATATTGAGTAATTTTTCGGGTGTTAGATGGCCAACCATTAAAAGGCGACGTTTCACGAAAAGCCCAGGTCGATCACGATCTGACCAATTCAACATCGAACGACAACATATATACTTAAATAAAATGTAAAATACAGTGGACCCCCGGTAATCCGGCCCCTGTCTAATCCGGCACCCCCTGTAATCCGATATGGTCTATTATTTATTGTTAGATATTTTTTGAAAATCTTCGCAAGCGACAGCACAAGATGCAATTAATGCCTTTGAGCTGGGTTTCCAATGGATTGAAGAGAATGGTGCATCTTACAACGAACTTCTACTTTAAGAAGACTGAGATACAAACCTTTAATCTCGCGTTTCAACAATGTTAAACAAAAGAAATTGATGAATATTTTCACGCTTCTGAAATTGATTGATTCATAATTTTTGATTATTTTAGTATGTACATTTGTTTGTACACAATTGTTTCCTAATGTAAAGTTATTGCATATTTTTTGTAAGTTCTATGGCATTAATGACGTTATTTTATAATAAAATGTTAGCTCCCTATGGAGTTGTTTAATTTACTAGTGGTAGTAAGTAGTGGTAAGTAGTGGTAGGAAGTGTAATTTGTACTGAAAAGTACATATATAACATATAGAATGTTATTATTGGATCTGGAATTTATCGGATTACAAGGTACTCTTTTATAAAAAAAAATCCGGACTATAGGGGGTCTTAGGCGGTACTCGGATTATCCGACAAATTCGATAGTCCGACACTGCCCTGCAAAATGTTTGTTGGATTACCGGGGGTTCACTGTAGTAAGAGGCAATCTATAACCAATATATTTAAATGGTTAAACGAACTTACCTTAAGTGAAGTTCAACCATAATTATACGAAGCTCCTTGTCCGAGACGTTCTTTACAATATGTAGTACGCGGTATTTTATACCAGTTCATCACAGTAATATCCAAGCTCCTAAAAAAATTTGGAACGGCAGAACGTATGCACATCACTATCTCCATCCGTCCATCAAATGCAATGTCATTATGTTTAAAGCAAGGAATTAGATGAGCAACCCTCAAGCAGGGAGGGCTGGGTGGGAATAACGTCTCGGACAAGGAGCTTCGTATAATTATGGTTGAACTTCACTTAAGGTAAGTTCGTTTAACCATTTAATTATACTCTCTCCTTGTCCGAGACGTTCTTTACAATATGTAGATGTTTGAAGACAGGGTTGCGAATTATCTGCCGACTTCCAAAAAGGAGCCGGTACTCAATTCGACTGTATGTTTTTTTTTTTCGTTTTTTTTTTTATGTGTGTTACCTCAGAACTTTTTTCTGGGTGAACCGATTTCGATGATTCTTTTTTTATTTGAAAGCTGGTACTTCTCGGGTGGTCCCATATGAATTTGATCAAGGTCAGACCAATAGTTTTTAAGTTATTCTTAAATAACTTATATTGAAGTCGGCTGTACAAAATTTTTAATTTTAAATTATAATACCAATGAACGGAAAAATTTTGCAATTTTCCTTATTTTATAAAGGAAAAATTGATGGTATTATATGTATATTACGTATTTGATTTAATAACTTATAATAAATTATCCTTATATTATAACATCTCGTTATACATGTAAGGCCATTTTGATAGCAGCAGAAGTGGCCCGTAGAAGAACTATGATTGAGAGAAAACACAATAAGCTGGAATATCTGTTTCAGTTCAACTTAAGTAAATTTTAATTTATCATGTTATAACTTGAGAAATGCTTTTCTAAATGGGTTTTTGTGAGTTAATGTTAAATTTATTCATATCTTGTGTTATGCTTTCTATTAAATATTCACAGGAAAGGCTTAAGCTTCTCTCATTAATTTTTTCCCACGCAATCGCTGTTGAAGTGAAATTCTACCTTATATCTTAACTATACTTCTGAACTACACTTGGAATAAATGTTATATTTATGAAGGACAATATTTAATAAATTTTATGACCTGTGAATCATCACAGCTAAGCTGTTTACTAGTTTTGTAAAATCAAATCTTTATTGCAATATTTTGATGTTAGTAACCTAAACTAACTTATTATTAAATTTATGTTTATAACAAAAGCCTAACTAAAAAACCACAAAGCCCAGGAATTACATTACACTTACTGCAAAATTAATATTATAGAGAAATAATAATTTTATAATTTATATTATAATATTTAAGTATGTATTTGGAGTGCCATACATTTACAAATGCTTTACTAATAGTAACTATGATATGCGTGAGATGCCCATGAGGTGATAATAACCTGAATATAACATGATAATAACAATAGTAGTGTATGATTCTCTGTCAAGTGGTGTTAATAATTTGTTATTTTATTCAAATGAAAAATCTGAATCTTTAATTTAACATGCCTTTGCACTTGATTCACATTTACTGCCCTTGTGGACAAACAAAAATAAACTTAATTTTTTGACAGCATATTAACAAAATAGCAATTAGTGGAAATGCATAGAATAATCACCCCCAACCTAATATAACTACCATGGTCTCTGAGTCATACCTACAGAAAACGATTGTTCTGTATTATAGTTTTATTATTTCTCAGTGCTAATTGATCAATTTTTAGTTTTGACACCACTTTATGATATTGTTGAATACACTTGAGAGACTTCCTATGACTATTCTTTGTTTACTTGGCTCAATTTCAGATCTATATACAATTTCCAATATTTTTAATCAATTGATAGAATTGAATCCTCAATAATTAATGAAAGAGAACCCTCTCTATCTTGCCAATGTATGAAACAGTGGTTTTATCAACTCTGAGTGAATTTGTACACCATAAGTAGTATTTATTTGTAGTAAGTATTATTCATAATATCTCTATTATTGTTTTGTTTTAAAGATTTTGTATTGTGGTCTACAATTTTCAATTTTTTTTATAGGATAAACTGTCCGCCAGAAAGATCCAACTGTCAAAGCTGAAGACCGAATGTGGCAGCATCGTTTCCGGGGCACCTGAAATTTTGTGTGAGATTGAGAGGTTCTATGGGCAGCTGTACACGTCATCGTTGGAGCCGCACGCAAGTGTGAGTAACGATCCAAGAGCGAGTCTTATCCGATATTATTCCGATGATATCCCGGACGTCAGTCTGAGCGAGGTTAGAATGGCTCTACAGCACCTTAAAAACGGCAAGGCCCCAGGCGAGGATGGACTTACAGCGGAGCTTCTGAAAGCGGGTGGAAAACCGGTACTTGAAGTCCTTCAGAAGCTCTGTAATTCCGTCCTCCATGGTGGCATTACACCGGAGGCGTGGAGCAGAAGTGCGGTTGAATTTTGTAAGTTTTATATTTTCCTAAATAGATATTTTATGTACCGCTATAAACCATTTATGCATTTTGCACCTCATTATTTTATTTGCCGTGTAGTGGCGGTCAAGAATATCCACTACCCCATATCCTCCCGTGGGTGTCGTAAAAGGCGACAAAGGGAAACAGGCAGGAGATGGGCAGCAGCATCTTCCTGATAATAGCCAAATTACAATAAAAAAAAAACTGCGGTTGCCAACCCGCTCGCCAAGCGTGGCAACTATGGCAAATACCCCCCTATGAATGACAGTAACAAAGAAACGGCCCCCAGTCCCCGGCGGCCCCGCTATTCCTGGCTACGGTGGCAGCCATGGTAACGGCGGGGCAGGGGGTGCTAAGAATCTCCGGTGGAGGTTCGGTTGCCACCTTAGACGACTCGACCTGGCAACGTACAACGCACGCACCCTGAGGACTGACGAGAAGATTGTGGAGCTGGAAGAAGAGATAGACAAGTTGCGCTGGCATATTATAGGATTATCCGAAGTCCGAAGAGAGGGGGAGGACACGGTAATCCTCGAATCCGGCAACTTGCTCTATCACCGGGAGGGCGACCATCTGTCCCAAGGAGGTGTCGGATTTATCGTCCACAAGTCTCTCGTTAACAACGTTGTAAAGATCGGGAGTGTGTCGACGAGGGTTGCGTACCTTATACTCAGAATCACCAAACGGTATTCGCTGAAGGTCATACAGGTTTACGCACCAACCTCGGCACACCCCGATGAGGAGGTGGAGGAAATGTATGAGGATATCTCTAGAGCCATGCATTCCTCTAAAACCCAATATACGGTGTTAATGGGAGACTTCAATGCAAAACTAGGCACAAGAGAGAACGGTGAGCTGAAAGTAGGGAAATTTGGAATAGTGCAACGGAACCCAAGGGGCCAGCAGCTGGCCGACTTCATGGAGAAAGAGGGACTCTTTATGATGAACTCTTTCTTCCAGAAGCGGCCCCACAGGAAGTGGACCTGGTCGAGCCCCGACGGTTCCACAAAAAATGAGATTGACTTCATTATGACGACCAGACGACAACTGTTCAGTGATGTCTCCGTGATCACGAGGGTGAAAACTGGTAGCGATCACCGAATGGTTAGAGGCACACTGAACCTAAACGTTAAGTTGGAGAGGTCTCGTCTAATGAAGTCAACGCTCCGTCCCCCTCGTGCTCTATTCCAAAGTCCCGAAACCTTTCAGCTCGAGTTACAAAACCGTTTTCAGTGCCTGGAAGACTGCAATGAAGTGGACGATATGAATGACAAGCTCGTGGAAACTGTCCATGCGGTCGGAGCTAAGTTCTGCAAGACCCGCCGCAGAAGAACACAAAAACTCTCCGATCACACTCTTAATCTCATGGCTGTTAGACGGGAGATGAAGCTACATTCTTCAACAGACTTGACAGCATACAGGCATCTGAACAGACAGATCTCCAAATGCATGCGGCGGGACTTACGCAACTTCAATACAGCTCGTATTGAAGAAGCGATCGAGCGGAACCAAGGCTCCAAAGTCTTTGCCAGAGATCTGTCTGCCAGAAAGAGCCAACTGTCAAAGCTGAAGACAGAATGTGGCAGCATCGTTTCCGGGACACCTGAGATTTTGAGTGAGATTGAGAGGTTCTATGGGCAGCTGTACACATCATCGTTGGAGCCACACGCAAGTGTGAGTAACGATCCAAGAGCGAGTCTCATCCGACACTATTCCGAAGATATCCCGGATGTCAGTCTGAGCGAGATTAGAATGGCTCTCCAGCACCTTAAAAACGG
This sequence comes from Parnassius mnemosyne, assembly GCA_963668995.1. NCBI lineage: Eukaryota > Metazoa > Arthropoda > Insecta > Lepidoptera > Papilionidae > Parnassius > Parnassius mnemosyne. Next base: position 35,035,562 of record CAVLGL010000079.1, on the reverse strand, counting down.
TAAGGCTCCAGGCGAGGATGGAATTACAGCGGAGCTTCTGAAAGCGGGTGGAAGATCGGTACTTGAAGTCCTTCAGAAGCTCTTTAATTCCGTCCTGCATGGTGGCATTACACCGGAGGCATGGAGCAGAAGTGCGGTGGTCTTGTTCTTCAAGAAAGGTGACAACGCTCTCTTGAAGAACTACAGACCGATTTCCCTTCTGAGCCGCGTCTACGTGCTGTTTTCGAGAGTCATTACGAATCGTCTCGCGCGCAGACTTGACGACTTCCAGCCTCCCGAACAAGCCGGTTTCCGAAAAGGCTTTAGCACCATAGACCACATACATACCCTTCGGCAAGTTGTACAGAAGTCCGAAGAGTACAATTTGCCACTATGTCTGGCGTATGTGGACTATGAGAAAGCCTTTGATTCCGTCGAAATTTGGGCGGTGCTGCAGTCCCTTCAGCGGTGCCAAGTTGACTGTCGGTATATCGAAGTGTTGAAGTGCTTGTACAGTAGGGCTACGATGGCTATCCGAGTACAGAACCAGAGTACGAAACCTATCCAATTGCAGAGAGGTGTAAGACAGGGTGACGTCATATCCCCGAAACTCTTCACCGCTGCATTGGAAGACGTTTTCAAGCTTCTGGACTGGAAAGGATACGGTATCAACATCAATGGCGAGTACATCACTCACCTTCGATTTGCCGACGATATAGTCCTTATGGCAGAATCGCTGGAGGACCTAAGCACTATGCTCAATGACCTCAATAGTGTTTCCCAACGGATAGGTCTTAAGATGAACATGGACAAAACAAAGATCATGTTTAATGTCCATGTCACACCTATGCCGGTAGTTGTTGGGAGCACTAAGCTCGAAGTTGTTGACGAGTATGTTTACCTGGGACAAATAGTCCGACTAGGTAAGTCCAACTTCGACCGAGAGGTCAATAGACGGATTCAACTCGGCTGGGCAGCGTTCGGGAAGCTACGACACATCTTCTCGTCAGACATACCTCAAAACCTTAAAACGAAATTGTACAACCAGTGCGTGTTGCCAGTGATGACTTACGGAACTGAGACGTGGTCCTTCACTGCTGGCCGTATGAGGAAGCTCAAGGTCGCTCAGCGAGCTATGGAGAGGGCTATGCTCGGAGTTTCTCTGCGTGATAAACTTAGGAATGAGGATATCCGCAGTAGAACTAGAGTGACCGACATAGCCCAACGGATTAGTAAGCTGAAGTGGCAGTGGGCCGGCCATATAGCTCGAAGAACCGACAACCGATGGGGAAGAAAGGTTCTCGAGTGGCAGCCTCGTACCGGTAGGCGAAGTGTAGGGCGTCCCCCCACGAGATGGAGTGACGACCTGGTAAGACATGCAGGAAGTCGATGGATGCAGGTGGCTCAGGACCGTGCTTTGTGGCATTCTTTGGGGGAGGCCTATGTTCAGCAGTGGACTTGTGAAGGGCTGTAATGATGATGATGATGATATTTTATTTAAAACCTAATGATGCTAAACACTGCCTTCTTCCTTGTAACTTAGTTTATACTTAGCTACATAATACAGCTCGAATTCAACAATGTCCCTTTGTTAAAATTTATTTCAATAATCATGGTATGGCTAGAATATGCCAAACAGTAGAAAGTTGCTCAATAGACTAAGTTTTGAAAATTTACAATAAAACGAAGGTTATGAAAAATTTAAAGGCTATATCTTGCCTTTTTATTACTTTTTTAATAATGTAAGAAATTTATTGTAATTCCATCTGAAGGTGGATGATATAATTAAAATAATGGCTTATTTTGTATAATCTTTCAAGCTATTTAAACCTGTCACCCCTTGATATTCAATATCAAGGCAAACGGTTCACATATCAAGTCTTTTCTTACTTCCATGTCATATTATCCATTCCTTCGTTGCAGCCTATAAAAGTCCACTGCGGAACATAGCCGCCCCCCCCCCGTCCACACAGAAGGTCATATTATGTATTTTTTTAAAGTGTCTACATAATAACATAATAATAAACTGTCTTTAAATTTTAACATGTATAGATCTATAAATCTCATAATTTGTTTGGGAATTACAATTTTAAGAACTAGTAACCTGACTCTTACCTTGAGCAACAGGGTAGTTTCGTCCCAGAATTCAGTTATTCTTTCTTACTTGTTTTGCTAATTTTTAAGGATCCTCAGTTTTACATAACCTTAAGAAAACCATTTTTCTGATAAAATAATGAAAATTTTAGTACATCAGGGTACATAACTTCGGGACCTGCTGTCCCTTTTAGATGTTTGGTATGTTGGAATATAATTTGCTATCTTGATGTCCAGTGATCACGTGGTCTCTTATGTTGACAATTTTTGGACTTCTTTTTAACGAACCCCCCTGAGATTTTCTGATATTTTTACATCTGTAATTTGTAACACTTTTTTATTATGTTGTACTCATAATAGTAGTCCTCTTTGTAATAAAATTTATACCATTATTTATTTTATTATAAATCCCAGTAAAGCATAATGTTTTACTTTCAAGTGGTATGGCTTTATATGTCTATTCAAACGTGTCTACCCTCTAAGTGGTAGCTCTAAGGTCTGAATAGTTAACCATGTCTATTCTCTAAGTGATAGCTCTAATGGTTTAAAGCCTGCAGTCATGTTTTCCGAGGCCTACACCATCTTAATGTCTTTCCTCTAATGGTAGCGCTTTATATATAAATACAATCCTGTCTACCCTCTAAGTGATAGCTCTAAGGTCTGAATAGTTAACCATGTCTATCCTCTAAGTGATAGCTCTAATGGGTTTAAGCCTGCAGTCAGGTTTTCCGAGGCCTACACCATGTCTTTCCTCTAATAGTAGCGCTTTATATATCAATTCAAGCCTTTCTACCCTCTAAGTAATAGCTCTAAGGTCTGAATAGTTAACCATGTCTATCCTTTAAGTGATAGCTTTAATGGTTTTAAGCCTGCAGTCATGTCTTCCAAGGCATAGTCCATCTTAATGTCTTTCCTCTAATGATAACGCTTTATATGTCAGTTCAAAACCTGTCTACCCTCTTAAGTGATAGCTCTAAGGTATGAATAGTTAACCATGTCTAACTTTATAAGTGATAGCTCTAATGGTCTGAGTAATTAATACCATGTATATCCTCTAAGTGGTAACTCTAATGGTCTATATGTAGCGTTCTATATAACTTATGCTAGATATTCTTTGCAATAGTTTTAAGTCTTCAGTAATTTGCCTGCCTAATGTCTACCAGAAAATCCTGTCCCAAGATGTTGATGGCATTTTAGCCTGAGTATTTTTCTTTCTTATTTTATTACATATATTCTTATTTTATTATATATATGAACAAATATATTATTCATATGAATAATTTAAATATCATAAGTAATAGTTCTAACGGTCTGTTTGTAGCATATATATAACTCATGTTAGATATTTTCCCCAGCAGTTTTAAGCGCATTGTGATTGCTTTTGTATCTCAGTATTGCATAATATCTAGTCCAATAAGATGGTGAGAGTGTACCGGAGTATTTTCCTTTCTCTATTTTCCCAACACTGTACCAAATCACCTGCATATCTAAGGTGGGAACAATTCTTCCCAATGACTGTGATAAATCGCAACTGCCCAACTAAATGCTCAAAGACGAATTGAACACGAAGTAAGAAGAACATATTTAATATATCACTTCAATTTCTCAACGTATCTCTAGTATATATCTCAACCTTCATTTATTGGTTGGATACCTATTTATTATTCCCATTGTTACGGCCCACAGCTGCCCCTGCAAAGGTCACCTTGGCTAGGGCCCATAGTAGCCTCTTCGACGGAAAGCCGTGGGTACGGGCCCAAATGGCTATATGGAAAATGTCCTATCATACGACACTATAGGGAGAAAGCTAGAAAAATAAATAGTACGTACCTGCATCCGAATCTTAGACCGCCCCAAAGCTCGGTCAGGCCGTAGTTAGAGTATATGCATGCAAGTGGTGTTTAGTGGTGTGTATATGAGGTTGACCTGGCCCAGCTGAGGTGACCTGTCAGCGCGACGGTTTCCATGCTGCCCCACAATGCTGCATCACTCCAGCAGGCGTCCACCATGGACAGTTTCCTTCTTCATTGTCACTATTTCAGTCTATTAAATTTATTGTACATTTATCTAAGTTCAACTCGACCAATTCAACGTTCATCGCAGAATCGAACACGTGATACCCGACACATTAACGGACAGTAGTTCAAAGTTTAACATTCAATGTCCCCGATTCATTTATCACCAAATTACAAATAGGGAACTAACGCGATCTCTTCATGAGTCACACTGTTCAACGTTATAAACACAACTAAGTTCCTTCGTTCGATATTAAACACCACGCCGCAATAAGAATTCAAAATTAACCTAGCTGACACGCAAATTAATTTCAAAGAAGTTACTTTAATCAGTCATACACAATACAAGCCTCTTATCAAGAACTTAAAACCTAGACACCTAAACCAAGGCGGATTTCACAAAACCCCAATTACGTAGCGAAGTAACACGCACTAAATCTAGCAATCTAGACCGTACACCGGTCGCACGAAACTTCTGCAGCGATAACCGAGATATGCGGATTAACCGTATCGCTGCCAGCGAGCTACTGTTAACTACTGTCTTCAGCTCCCGCGTTGAGCGACTGCACGCGGCACGTGGCCGCCTCCCCCCGCCGTTGGCAAAACCACACCTCGACACCATCGGGTGACGCGCCAGCTCGAACGCGATTGGATGGCGTTCAAAATTACCAATTTTGGGCATAAACACCCATATTATACGAGTGACGGATGAGGTTATGTTATTACAGCTTAATATTAGATTTCCGTTGATATTTAATCATGCTTGTTATTAAATGATTCGATACACAGTGAATCTGATTTTATTAATAGAAACTTTAAATTATTACACGTCCTACCTTCAAAACAAGATGATTCTTGTTTACCTTTAATCAGTTTGCTCCATTTTGAATATCTCCTTTTTCCAAAGTATAACCCAATATTACCACGCAGGCATGTATAACACAGTTGTGGTAGGTTTTGGATACAAAACATGTAATATTACACTAAACATATTTGATTTTTATTACAAAATTTATAAAAACACACGTGACGGCTGGCACAAAAAACGTAATGACATTGCATTTGACGGACGGATGGAGATAGTGATGTGCATACGTTCTGCCGTTCCAAATTTTTTTTGGGAGCTTGGATATTACTGTGATGAACTGGTATAAAATACCGCGTACTACATATTGTAAAGAACGTCTCGGACAAGGAGAGAGTATGAATATATATAGAAACACTATATATAATGAAATAAGTTAATATATCGGAATGTGTTAACATAACTATGAATTTCTGTCGAAAGTTTGTTTATAACTTTAACATAACAAACTTCCTAAGAATCCATCTGCCGATAAGTGTCCAGATCTAACCAACTTAAAATGTAGAAGACTGAAAAGTCACCCTTAAAAGAAGTCCTTGGCTAGAAATGGATCCCTCCAGTAGTAAGTAGGGTTTGCCTTAATCATCACGCTTCGTTGGGGGATTGACGATCGAAGTGTCACACGTCTCGATCCTTAGAGGCTGATGTCCGTTGGCAGTCTTTTATATCTTGATTAAACCTTTTTTTTAATTAAATTAAAGTAATACGAACGAACTTACACCTGACGGTTAGTGTCTACTAACTTCAAAAAAAGAAAGCTACAGATGCGTTTCCACTTCTGAGGAATGTCTTCTAATTATACTGACTCTCTATAATCTTCAGACTGGAGTACAGCAGTACAAGCACTGCTATTTAGCGACAAAAATAGGTAAGATGGTGGTACCTACTCAGATGAAATCTAAGGCAGAAAAAGAGTTTGCCACGTAGTAAAAGTGGTTATACCTCCAACCATCGGAAGCTATAAAATTTCTGTCATTTCCCATAGTCACCTCCTACGACAAACAAGAGACGAAAGGTACGAAATAGGGTTCATAACCCCTATGTATACTCAAATAGTGTACCTTACACCCAGTAATTATACTAGCTCATCATTCTTGTCGAAACAAAACAAACTAGCGTCAGAATAGGTAATATACGTGAATTGTGACGAAAAATGAATTTTCAAAACTCAAACATTCTGTCTCTTTTTATCTTTTAAATCAAAATGTGTGGTAATGCATTATTTTAACCGATTATCTATGTAGTTGCAGATGTCTGTACATTTTATATTTTTGTTTGGGAAAAAAATGATTGAGATGTACTAAAAAAAGTAATAAAATACATTTCTGTCATAAACAATAAAACACAATACTCCACAGAATATTAAAAGAGAAATATAAAAAGTTAATAGTGCTCATTCAGTTAATCTGTCAGTAATTATTTGTCGGCAACATTTTAAAATTCTTTAGTGATAATCTGTCCTTTGTGTAACTAATTGATCCCAAACTGTTAAGTGTTTGACATTGGCAGTATGAACATAACGTACATAAATTTAAGCTCTCTCCACTTCTTCTCCATATAATCTTTATGTATGCCAGTAATCTTCTGAAAGCGGGTGGAAAACTGGTACTTGAAGTACTTCAGAAGCTGTTTGATTCCGTCCTCCATGGTGGGACTACTCCGGAGGCGTGGAGCAGAAGTACAGTGGACTTGTTCTTCAAAAGAGGCGACAACGCTCTCTTGAAGAATTACAGACCGATTTCCCTTCTAAACAGCGTCTACGTGCTGTTTTCGAGAGTCATTACGAATCGTTTCGCACGTAGACTCGATGATTTCCAGCCTCCCAAATAAGACGATTTCCGAAAAGGCTTTCGTACTCCCTTCAGCAAATTATACAGAAAACAGAGGAGTATAATCTGCCCCTTTGCCTTGCGTATGTGGACTATGAGAAATCCTTTGATTCCGTCGAAATTTGGGCGGTGCTGGAGTCCCTTCAGCGGTGCTAAGTTGACTGTCGGTACATCGAAGTGCTAAAGTGTTTGTACAGTAGAGCTACGATGGCTATCCGAGTACAGAATCAGAGTACGAAACCTATCCAACTGCAGAGAGGTGTAAGACAGGGTGACGTTGTATCCCCGAAACTCTTCACCACTGCATCGGAAGACGTTTTCAAGCTGCTGGACCGGAAAGGATGCGGTATTAACATCAATGGCGAGTATTTTACCCACCTTCGATTTGCCGACGATATAGTCCTTATGGCAGAATCGCTTAAAGACCTAAGTACTATGCTCAATGACCTCAATAATGTCTCCCAACGGATAGGTCTTAAGATGAACATAGACAAACAAAGATCATGTTTAATGTCCATGTCACACCTATGCCGGTTGTGGTTAGGAGCACTAAGCTCGAAGTTGTTGACGAGTATGTTTATCTGAGACAAATAGTCCGATTAGGTAAGTCCAACTATCACCGAGAGGTCAATCGATGGATTTAACTCGGCCTGGCAGCGTTCGTGAAATGAGGCACATCTTCTCGTCAGGTATACCTAAAAACTTGAAAACGATACTGTACAACCAGTGCGTGTTGCCAATGATAACCTATGGAACTGAGACGTGGTCTTTCACTGCCGGCTATATAAGGAAACTCAAGATTGTTCAGTGAGCTGTGGGGAGGGCGTAATAAACTAAGAATTAATAATATCTGCGTTAGAACCAGAGTAACCGACATAGCCCAACGGATTAGTAAGCTTAAGTGGCAATGGGGCGGCCATATAGCATGAAGAACTGACAATCGATGGGGAAAAAAGGTTCTAGAGTGGCAGTCCTGTATCGTTAGACAAAGTGTAGGGCGACCCACCACTAGATGGAGTGACGACCTGGTAAGATATGCAGGCAGTCAATGCATGCAAGTGGCTCAGTACCGTGCTTTGTGGCATAACTTGGGGGAGGCCTATGTTCAGCAGTGGACTTGTGAATGGCTGTAATGATGATAATGATCATGAAGTCCACTCAATCAACTTAGCTACTTATAAATAACATGTATGTTACACTGTGTACAGTGTTCTTTTATAGAATGCGTACCGTCAAATATTTAAATCTTATTTATTATCGCCACAAAAATCTAGGCACAGGCAATCTAGCACACACAGCTTTTGTAATGTTAGAACTTGTAATTAGCAGTAATATTAAACGTCAATAAACCAATGTACTAATTTTAATATACCATTATTCACTTCGTCACTTTTTAATTACCTATTGACATTTATGTTTAAAAATCAAGGATGTATCATTGGAAAATAATACTATATGATGATTATCTCCGACAAGGGGAGGTAAGTCATTAATTAATACACTAGGAATAGGAATGAGCTGAGAATTGAGCCTTGAGAAACACCGTTTAATACAGGTGAACAGGTTAAATATGAAATAATAAGTTTGGGCGCTGTGTTCTTGACACTATAGTACTGAATCTTACTGATTAATATCTCATGGTGAACACAGTCAGAGGCCTCGCAAAGGTCAAAAATATACATAAAGCATCCTCTGAATTCTCCCATACACAAAAAGTATGATTATTAAGCTCAACATCGGCGTCAGCTGTCGAGCGACCCCTTGTAAAACCAAATTGATTTTTATGAAACAATTTATTGATATTAAAAAAGACAAATTCTGATCTATGATTAATTTAAAAAGTTTTTCTAAATTTTGGTAATTCAGAAATTGGTCTAAAATTGGCGGGGTCTAATGTCTTACCAGATTTAAATAAGGGTATAATGTTTTGACCCCGAACTTAAGTAAAGTATCTTATCAGTAAGTAACAAGTTAGGTAATACCTATAAAAATGGACACCAAGTTAGGTACTCAAAAAAAAATTAATAATTGAAATTAATTTATTTATTTACTCTTTATTGTACACCAAAAAAAAAAACGAGCACAGTTATATCTAAAGAATATGTACAACAGGCAGTCTTATCACTCTGAAAGTGATCTCTTCCAGACATCTTTAGTGTAGAGAACTGATACAAACAATAGTTAAAAATAGAGGGGGGCGTACAAAATAAAAATAAAAATCTGAAAATACATATAAATAAAGATAAGTGAAGATTATGTATGATATCATTTAATAGATTAAATGAAAAGAGTACGAAAAAGGAAAAGTAATTTATCTAATAGCGTTCTAAGTAATACGATTTGACAAGACTTTTGAAAGGATGAAGAGATTGAGCACGACGAATGTGAAGAGGTTTATGTATTTGAATGTTATTAAAATTTATTATTTAGATGTTTCAGATAGTTAATAATAGTAGTGAGGTATTTGAAACTAAAAAAACAAAAACTTATTTCAACAACCACTAACATTATTTTAAAAAGATTACACTATTTTTAAAACCTGTAACATTTTTTAGTCCATAAAATGTAGGATTAATAATTAAACATTTTGTACAACTGACTTCAATATAAATTATTAAGAATAACTCAAGAACTAATCATCAAACCTTGATCAAATTTTTATGTTACCACGTGTGAAGCACCAGCTTTTAAATATTTTATATTCAAGAATCATCGAAATCGGTTTACCCAGATAAAAGTTATGAGGTACACACAAAAAAAGTTGAATTGAGTACCTCCTCCTGTTTGAAGTCGGTGGAAAATACAATTTAAAATATCATTACAGAACCTTTATTCTGGATTCAAACTTAACAAACCAGGACATTTAACTTTTTCTAAATTTATGACATTATCACGATCAAATATATTCTTAATCCAAGTCTCTTTATCATCATCATTATACTAATTAATTTTACTATTCCTTTCTATCTATCTTACTTTTTCCTTTCTGTGTGAGTAAGGTTGTGCACTCATAAAGGAGGTAGAATCAATAAAACTTGAACTTAGTCATCGCAAATGATGGTAATTTCTTTACCAATATATCGTAATCATGTCTTTTGAATCCTTGTACATCTGAAATAGACAAAGATTTTGTGATATTTTTGGTACTAGATGATCGTTCATTACTAAACAACATTCACAGGGGTTGTCTGTAATATCCTTTTCACATTCAATTTCTAGACGAATATCAACAGGTCGTGACTTTAAATTTGCATTCTGTTGTGAACTATCAATTTTTATTACAAAGTTTTTAACAGTGGTAGAGCTAAGCGGTAGCTTTTGCTGTCGCACGGATGGGCCAGCTCGAACCGGGGTGGTACCACAACCTCACAGAATACCAGCGTGAAGTAGAGGTTTACCTCTGCGTTGCGCTTGGTGAGTGCAGGTGGCCGGAGGCCCAATTCCCCCCCCCCTCCCCCCATCAACATGGTAGTGGAATTAAATAAAAGACTACCCCAGGAGGGTACCAGCACCCCTGGAGAATCCCTCGCTGAGCATCCACGACCAAACTACTTCACTCCTGAGCGTTGGTGCTCAGGCTGCCCCGCGTATTCTGGGAGGGGGGGCCAAATTCCGCTCGCGACTAATGCTGCTCGGGGCAAGCGGAGCAATACAGCCAAGGCGACCCCTGTCACGCTATCCGTGAATTTTTGCAACATCAGGGGACTTCATTCCAACCTTAACGCTGTCCATTAGCATCTAGAGACGGCGAAGCCGGCCTTGCTCTTTTTAACCGAGACTCAGGAGTCCTCTTCGGCTGATACTTCATATCTCTCCTACTCGGGGTACAAATTGGAACACTCCTTTATGCCCCGGGCTGGAGTTTGCGTATACGTCAAAGAGGACATCTATTTTCGACGCCTTGACAGTCTTGAAGGTACGTACCTGTCCATCCTATGGCTGCGCGTAGACAACGACGACCATCCCCGCGTCTACGGGTGCCTCTATAGGTCCCATAGCGGTAATGCCGACACAGACCGACTCATCGACCACGTCCAAATGGCTGCAGACTCCGTGCTACAACAGGTCCCATCCATAGAGATCGTGATGCTCGGTGATTTTAACGCCCACCACGCTGAATGGCTTGGTTCCCGTTTAACCGATCATGCGGGTAGATCTGTCTATGATTTTGCTTTGGCATATGGTCTAACACAACTGGTTACTTCGCCTACGCGGATCCCAGATGTGGAAGACCATGTTCCTTCCCTGTTGGACCTTCTGGTGACCTCTCTTCCGGACGGATATCAGGTCTCCGTCGATGCCCATCTGGGCTCTTCGGACCATTATCTGATCCGGAGTACGGTGCCACTCATGCTCCAATCACAGTTGCGATCAGCAGCTTGCCGCCGTGTTTGGCACTATAGGTCAGCTGATTGGGACGGGATGCGGTCTTTTTTTGCATCGTACCCTTGGGGGCGGGTTTGCTTCTCGCCGGATGATCCCAGCGTTGTTGCCGATTCTGTTGCTGATGTGGTGCTTCAGGGTATGGAACTTTTTTTCCATCCTCTGTGGTGCCCATCGGAGGCAGATCCCAGCCATGGTTTGGTCGCTCCTGTAAAATAGCATCACGCTATAAGCAGGAGTGCTACCGGGCCTGGGCTGACGCATCAACGTCTCGGGATGTAAACACCAGCGCACTTAAAATGAAGTATAATTCCGCCTCCAGGTCCTTCAAAAGCGTCATTGCCATGGCAAGGTCTGAGTACATCGGCAGAATTGACGAGAAGCTAGTTCACCTTCTTTCGGGAACCCGTGCATTCTGGTCTGTCACCAAGGCTGTCCAAGGGAACTTCTGTCAGACATCTCTTTAATCTCTGCATAGGGAGGACGACTCACTGGCCCATGCCGCAAAGGAGAAAGCCGATCTGTTGAGCTCTCTTTTTGCGTCCAACTCGACTCTAGATGACGGGGGGAACACACTCCCCTTGCTACCTCAGCTAGTATAGGAATCCTTGGCGTCGACATATCGAATAGTGTGCAGTTTCGTGATTACTTGGAAGGGAAGGCCAAATTGGCCTCTAAAAAGCTTGGCGTGCTCAGCAGAGCGAGACAGTACTTCATGCCGGCACATCGATTGCAACTTTACAAAGCGCAAGTTCGGCCCCACATGGAATACTGTTCTCATCTCTGGGCCGGGGCACCCCAGTGCCAGCTCCTTCCACTTGACCGCATCCAGCGCAGAGCGGTTCGAATCGTCGACGACTGAGTTCATTCTGATCGGCTCGATACACTGGCACTGCGTAGAGATGTTGCATCTCTTTGCGTATTTTATCGCATCTATCACGGGGAGTGCTCTGAGGAATTGTTCGGACTAATTCCAGCCGCTCAATTTCACCATCGCACGTCGCGACAAAACTCGCGTTACCATCCATACCATCTGGATGATTGGCGGTGGACCGCTGTGCGATTTAGAAGAAGTTTTCTCCCTCGCACAACTTCCTTGTGGAATCAATTACCACCAGCGAATTTTCCGGACCGATACGACTTAGGAACCTTCAAGAAAAGAGCTTACACCTTTCTAATAGGCCGGCAACGCATCTGCAATTCCCCTGGTGTTGCGGTTGTTCATGGGTGGCGGTAGTCACTTACCATCAGGTGAGCCGCATGCCCGTTTGCCCCCTCTTCTATAAAAAAAATCACAAACAACGTACTTTTAAATGTTTAAAGACCAAGCAATGGATCTATAGGAAGATTATAGAACTTATTTTCATCAAACTTCAAATTAAGAATTTTGAACGGATAATAGTAAGTACATAATGCAACATGTATCAAATTACAATGATCGAAAATGCCACTTTCTTTAACCTTATTGCTTTTTTCTATTAGTTTTTCATCCAAATATAACATAACGTGGTTTCTCTAATTATGATGTTGTTTTGACAGACTATGTATTTTAAGTAGACTGTGGTAACAATGGATGATCATATAGATCCCAATTTTTCACCGATTGTCACTGAAATCTATCATTTTGCTTCGCCTTCTAGGAAGCAATCTATGGGCAAACAGCCTTTGCGCAATAGTGTATTTTTGACAAAATGGAATAGAATAGAATCATTTTGATTCAATATACATTATAGTACATAATACATGAATCTAATGTATTTTGACGGATTTTAGAAGTCATTGAAATATTTTGAATATTTTTTTAGATTTTTCCTCGAAATTTACCTTTCTCAACGTCAGGATTATATTAAATCGGCACATAGCTAAAACAAGTCCTGTAGTATAAACAGGTCTAGGGGCGCTGCAGTGCCCCAGCGAAGTCGAGCAAAAAAGCGGCACGGCCGTACCATCCTTTTCTCGAAGCAGTTCAGGCCATTTTCGAAACCCTATTACTTCGTTGTGGGTAAAACTAGAAGTCTGAATTTTCACCAACAATGTAATAAACTCAGTATATTTTAAATTTCATCAAATTTGAACCATAAGTTTAAGAATTATAACTAGTCAAAGTTTCTTAATGTTGTCACTCACTGACTGACCAACCATCAAAACTCTAAGGCACTTCTAGCAAACATAGAAGCTTCATATTTGGAATACAATTATTGTTTAATATTAATTAAGGAAAAATTAAAATATTTTGTAATTTCGATCCAGTTTTCGAGATGCACCAACTGCATAAATTACTTTATAATCCCATATAAATATATGGGATTACAAAGTTACATTTGCAGAGAATGAATCAGTGTACCTATATATGTATAATATAATGGAATAATAGGTGTAGATAGGTACTTAGATATAACTATCTACAAAAAGAAATGAGATGCCATCAAAAACATAACTTGTAAAAGAAGCCAAGTCTCGCAACTCAGTTCTTCTACAGTAAAAAGTTGTGAGATCCATGTAATACCAAGTCGATTAATTTATTCAGTCCCTAATTAAGGGTCCTTCTGTCTTAAATAATTACGTAATTAGCTAACCTAACAAAATTTTATAGTGACAGTATCAATATCAAAAATATTTTATGTTTTAAATAAATAGATTGACTTGGCAATCGCACTAAACAATCTAATTTTATATAATATGTATTACTTGAGAGATACATTGTGTTTTCATGCGATGGCCAAGTCAATCTATTTATTTAAAATATAAAAGATTTGATACTGTCACTATAAGATTTTGTTAGGTTAGCTATTTAAGTAATAATTTAAGACAGAAGGACCCTTAAGTAGGAACTAAATAAATTAACCAACTTGGTATTACATGGATCTCACAAATTTTTACGGTAGAAGAACTGAGTTTCGAGACTTGGCTTCATTTACAAGTTATGTTTTTGATGGCATTAACGTTTTCTTGACGTTAGTTTTAACACGGGTTGCTCAAGTACTACCAAAATGCTGGCGCCCAGTCCCTGAGAACAAATTACTTTATAAATGCTTTGCAACTGATTATTCATACAAATAATCACAAAGACATTGCATCTAGGCAACTTTTTTTTTTACTTCGAAACAATAGTTTTAGAGAACCTTTTGAATTTTTCTACGTGGTAAAGCCAAGCTGCAGCTATATTTATAATACAGTTGGAGCACGAATGGGTCGGCACGTCCGGGGAAGGACCACGCTCTCACAGAATAACAGCGTAAAATAGCAGCTTAATGCTGCTGTGTTTCGTATGGTGAGTGTAGAGAACTGGGGACCCTTTTTACTGGAAAAAAGGCATTTCATCTTAGGCCTCAAGACTGACAACGCATCTGAATTTTGATTCGCAAACGACCGATGTAGATGTCTATAGGCCACAGCAATCACTTACCACCCTATTTCTATAAAAAAAACATTAGTAACGCGCGGGAATGCTAAATACAGTGCTAATGTATTTTTAATTGCAACTATTAGTACTTCTTTGCATCTTAGTGGTTTCAAATTTTAATATCAAGAATTTACTGTAAAAACCTTATTTAAGTACTAGCAACTCGTCCTGGATTCGCTTGGGTTGATTAATTAATGTAATGTCATATTGATTAAAATAACCGTAATATATCTTATATTTTATCAGTTTTTCGAATTTACAAAACACTCTAAATTTTTCGGATAAAATAGTATAGTTCACTCCTGGCATTTTTCTATATATTTTCGGGAAGTTGCAATTGGTTCAGTCATTCTAGAGATTACCCAGAACGAAAAGACAGACCGCAAATTTTTGAAAATGGTTATCCATGTCTTAATGACACGCAAATAATTCCTTAAACTCAATAAAGGGAGTTATTTCGATATTATTGACAAACACTTTTCTGGTTCAAAGTTTGGGGAGGCTAGTTTTGTTACTTATATTTGATTCTTTATAGAAACATTTAAAATAACTTACTTGTTCGTACGTACTAGGTAACTGTCCGATTAATTAATATTCAAACAAAAATAAATAAAAAAATAAATTACACTGACAGACGGAAGAATCAACAATAAACAAAGAATAATCAATTAAATTTTGAAATGAATGTAATCAAATAATTAAAAATAATGTTTGTTTGTTCGTATTTTATGTGCTGCCATATTATAGATCGGGGGAAAAATTTCTTCGTATTTTATTAGCATAAAATTGAATAAAAATCTCTTTGGTTGTACTATTTGTATCTGGCTGGTTTTAAAAAAAATACATTATATTATGTATTTTTTTTAAAACCAGTCAGATGCAAAGACATTAAGAAAAAGAAAAAGTAAAAATCAATCACGCCATTTTTCAATTGTTGTCCTGTCCGCCAAAATGAGTGAATCTAACAAAGGAATTCGATACATTCTCAAGTTTTAGACGAAATATAAAAAAAAATTACATGTGCGACATAGTGTGAGTTAGAATAGCACAAAGTTGGTTCAAGCGTCTTCAGCCCCTGAATTTTGATGTCAAAGATGCAGATCGCATTGGCCGCCCTCATACCGATAAAGTCGATGGCATTTTTGAAAAAGTGGAGCAAGATTGGCATGTTAATAGTTAAAACATAGTAAAAGAATTGAAATTTGACTGTCAAATAGTTTTGACCCATTTGAAAAAGTCGGGCTATACAAAAAATATCGATATTTGAGTACCACACGAGCACTGAAAGAAACCTAATAACTCGTGTACTCATTTGCAGTTCTCTATTGAAACGTAATGAAATCGAATCTTTTTTTGAAAAAAAACTATCTCTGGTGATGAAAAGTGAATCACCTACAACAAGAAAGTGAGCAAGATCATGGTCAAAGAGCATCCAAGCTCCACATATCACCATAAGCACCCTCAAAATTTCACCTATTTCGTCTTCAGTATACTTATAGGCATAGTACACTTTTTTATAGGATAGGGTGATAAACGAGCACACAGTCCACCTGATGGTAAATGGTTCCTGTGACCCATATATATCTACATCTAGACCCAATAAAGACTCAAAATGCAGATGCGTTGTCACCCGTGAGGACTAAGATGGAATGCCCCTTTTCTTACTAGACCCTTTTTACTAAAAGGGTCTCCAGATGTCTACACTCACTATACGAAACACAGTAGTATTAAGCTAATATTTTACGCTGGTATTCTGTGAGAGCGTGATCCTTCTCCGATTAAGCCGACCCATTCGTGCTACAACTATCTTACTAATATAGCTGCACCATGGCTCTACCACGTTTAACTTACAGTAGGTGGCGCGTGTATTGTATCGACAATATTATTTGAAAGTAATATATCATCATCATTATCATTCCTAATTTAACAATATAAGTCTTCTAAATTTAAAATAATACTTGCACAATTATTTCTTCTGCGACAGCAACGCGCCAGGTACCAGCTAGTTGATACTAAAACAAATTGTAATTATCATTCTATAAACCTCGCTTGTGTATTAATTAGGGATGGATCAATGCTTATTAAGAATTTGCGTTATTCGACTGCTTTTTAATTATTTATCATGAACAATATTAAATACCAATTATATTTTCAATTAGCATAATATGCAATATTTACGTAAGTGTCCATCTGGACCTTCTTATTTGTTTTTATTATTCTGTGTAAGAGAGAATAGACCTGTAGGAGCTCAAATTCTAGTTAGGAATTGGTTTCAGCTATACTATACCGTCCATAGTTCTTAGAAAAAGCATCTGCATTTTGATTATTAATCGAGGATAGATTTAGATATCTATGAGCCACAGCATCCACTTACCATCAAGTGAACTGTATGCTCGTTTGTCACTTTTATTATATAAAATAAAATAAGAGGTTGACTTCTACATACAACTGCCACAAAGCAGCAGTGTGTGCACTCCTGTGTTCTAATTCGAAAGATTTAGTGACCCTAAATAATGTAAGGCTTGAAGGCATTAAATTTTAGTCCTCAGTAGTGCTAAAGTTACAGGGTAAGATTTATACGTGGTAGAGTCATGCTGCAGCTATATTAGTAGTGTATTAGCAGCACGAATGGGTTGGCTCGACCGGGGAAGTACCACGATCTCACAGAATACCAGCGTAAAATGGCAGTTTGACACTGCAGTGTTTCGTATGGTGAGTGTAAAGAACCGGAAACCCATTTTACTGGAAAAGAGGCATTCCATCTTAGTCCTCACGGGTAACGGCGCATCTGCTTTTTGATTCTTTATTGAGGATAGATGTAGATGTCTATGGGTCACAGTAACCACTTAACATCAGGAAGACAGTATGCTCGTTTGTCACCCTATCCTATAAAAAAGGTGTCCTTGGGCTGCAGTAGCCAACTTAATACTTACTTATTAGGTGGGTTGTTAGGTCGCTAAACAAATTTAATACCTTTTTTTAACTTCACATTTAAAAAAAGGTATTAAATTTGTTTTTAAGTTCGTGATGATATAAGTTACTTTTTAGGTTAACAATACTAATATTAAATTAGTATAAATAAAAAGAAAAAGAACATAATGAAGAAAAAAACCGTCATGATTTCTTCAAGCGAATTCTGGGGAACATTGCCTTTAAAAATATATTAGTTTTTAAATAGATCTCTTCAGTTTATGAATTGCTATTTATAGTTTATTTCTTACGTTTTCTCATATCAAAATCATATTTGTTAAAATACAGTCCTTCCTTAAACCGAACATTTTCTTAAAATATAATTGTTTAAAAGATTATTTAATATATTAATTCTGTTATTCAATTTAATTCCAATGTTATTAAATTTAAAATAATTTTCCATGTAAAAAGTGGTAACTACATTTATGATAATTAAACTGTTAGAATTTTAGAAAGTGATTTTATAAAAAATTCCTTTGAGCATTTTATCATCCGAAGCTTTCGGCTTTGATCATGGAGATGGCTTCAGTTTAGTGTGGTGAAAATGAATTTTATTTTACTCTAAGCTTTTCAGTATCAAACTTTATAAAATATTCAATTAGAAGTCAAATTTTGTACACCATTTTCTTAAATAGAATGTGGGTGACAATCGAGCATACAATTCACCTGATGGTAAGTGGATGCTGTGACCTATAGACATCTACATTTATCCTCGATTAAGAATCAAAGTGTAGATGCGTTGTAACCCCTGAAGACTAAGATAGAATGTCTCATTTCCAGTGAAAAGGGTCTCCGGTTCTCTACACTCACCATATGAAACACAGCAGTATTAAGCTCCTATTTTACGCTGGTATTCTGTGAGAGTATGGTCCTAACCTGGTCGAGCCAACCCATCCGTGCTACAACCATAATATAGCTTCACCGTGGCTCTACCACATTAACAAATATAATTATGTTAATAAACATTATAATTAAAGTGGACTTTTCAAATTTAAATGAAACGGTTAGATTTAGTATATAAGTTAGGAAAAGTTAGATAAGTATTTGTGCTTAAGATAATTATTTCTGCACAAAGTATATGTCATGACTCAATTTTGAAAATGATAAAATTAGATAAGAATGGAAGATTTATTATTTTTATCAACCATATAAATTAATTTCCTTTATCAACTTGCCCTTGTAATATTATATCTTTAAGATACATCTTCATAGTCCTAGAATCAACAAAACAATGGCAGTGTAATATATTAAAAATTAATAACAATTAACTTGCATAATTGGTTTCATGCCAAAAACTAAAAAAAAAAAACTTTAAAAAGTCAAGAGAAAGATGTAAGACATTGAGTGCATAATTTTTTTTAACATATTAGAGTTCAATTATTTCGTAGAAATGGGGAATATATCGTTCAAATCTCTCCAAATCGAAATTCTGTAGAATAACGAGAGGCTGGTTGACTTAAACAAAATCGATATTTCACCAATAAGAACCATTGAATGAGGTATCTTGTAAATAAGTAAGACAGAAGTCATTTCATTACTGAGTCACGCATTTCTCAAAACTTAAAACAAGAGTGTACAACCAGTGATGACATATGGATCTGAGATGTGGTCCTTCACTACTGGCTATGTGGGAAAGCTAAGTCCAATCAGCGAGCTTTTAGCTCGTTTAACAAATTTATGTTGTAAAAAAGCGACAATTAAAAAACATATTAACGCCTAAGCCACGCAGTTAATGTAAAACGGCTAAATGAAACACGTACACTATAAAACATCTACATATCACGTACTAGTGTAAAATGATATAAGCGCACCCTCTCCGCAATAAAGAAAATCCACGTTCTATTGTAGTTTATGGTTCGGTCGGAACCGAATACCTATATTCGTTAGTTTGCGCAATTTTTATCTTCTTTCAATCCCTATAGGTAAGACTTTTAATTCTTTGCTCAATTAAAGATTTAGTTAATTAAAATTGCGGGAGAATTATTTTTTTAAATAAAATGCCATTTAACGGTCGATAGGAACTATGTATACTTTTCCGAAGATATCCCGGACGTCAGTCTGAGCGAGATTAGAATGGCTCTCCAGCATCTTAAAAACGGCAAGCCCCAGGCGAGGATGGAAATACAGCGGAGCTTTTGAAAGCGGGTGCAAAACTGGTACTTGAAGTCCTTCAGAAGCTCTTTAATTCCGTCTTCCATGATGGCATTACACCGGAGGCGTGGAGCAGAAGTGCGGTGGTCTTGTTCTTCAAGAAAGGTGATAACGCTCTCTTGAAGAACTACAGACCGATTTCCCTTCTGAGCTGCGTCTACGTGCTGTTTTCGAGAGTCATTACGAATCGTCTCGCGCGCAGACTTGACGACTTCCGGCCTCTCGAACAAGCCGGTTTCCGAAAGGGCTTTAGCACCATAGACCACATACATACCCTTCGGCAAGTTGTACAGAAGTCCGAGGAGTACAATTTGCCACTATGCCTGGCGTATGTGGACTATGAGAAAGCCTTTGATTCCATCGAAATTAGGGCGGTGCTGCAGTCCCTTCAGCGATGCCAAGTTGACTGTCGGTATATCGAAGTGCTGAAGTGCTTGTACAGTAGGGCTACGATGGCTATACGAGTACAGAACCAGAGTACGAAACCTATAAAATTGCAGAGAGATGTAAGACAGGGTGACATCATATCCCCGAAACTCTTCACCGCTGCATTGCAAGACATTTTCAAGCTTCTGGACTGGAAAGGATACGGTATCAACACCAATGGCGAGTACGTCACTCACCTTCGATTTGCCGACGATATAGTTCTTATGGCAGAATCGCTGGAGGACCTAAGCACTATGCTCAATGAGCTCAATAGTGCTTCCCAACGGATAGGTCTTAAGATGAACATGGACAAACAAAGATCATGTTCATTGTCCATGTCACACCTATGCCGGTAGTTATTGGGAGCACTAAGCTCGAAGTTGTTGACGAGTATGTTTACCTAGGACAAATAGTCCGACTAGGTAAGTCCAACTTCGACCGAGAGGTCAATCGACGGATTCAACTCGGCTGGGCAGCGTTCGGGAAACTTCGACACATCTTCTCGTCAGACATTCCTCAAAGCCTTAAAACGAAATTGTACAACTAGTGCGTGTTGCCAGTGATGACTTACGGATCTGAGACTTGGTCCTTCATTGCTGGCCGTATGAGGAAGCTCAAGGTCGCTCAGCGAGCTATGGAGAGGGCTATGCTCGGGGTTTCTCTGCGTGATAAACTTAGAAATGAGTATATCCGCAGTAGAACCAGAGTAACCGACATAGCCCATCGGATTAGTAAGCTGAAGTGGCAGTGGGCTGGCCATATAGCTCGAAGAACCGACAACCGATGGGGAAGAAAGGTTCTGGAGTGGCAGCCTCGTACCGGTAGGCGAAGTGTAGGGCGACCACCCACTAGATGGAGTGACGACCTGGTAAGACATGCAGGAAGTCTATGGATGCAGGTGGCTCAGGACCGTGCTTTGTGGCATTCCTTGGGGGAGGCCTATGTTCAGCAGTGGACTTATGAAAGGCTGTAATGATGTAATGATGATGAGGAACTATGTAATAAGAACACCGCCATCTATCGGATGCATCTTCCTAACATTTCCGATATTCACCTATTATGAAAGTCACGGAAAAAATGATGGATTTTTATTTTTTTTATGTTTTATAGCCCAAATTACTCCATACTCCATTTCTTTTATTTTTCTCTGTGCAGCTAATTAATCATATTATCTTCTGAAACAATCAGTTTTTCTGCTTCTCCAGTAGTTTGATGACGAATCTTGGCAAGCCCTGTAAATATTTTGCTTCTTTATTTGACACTTTAACTCTACAAGATTAAACCATTTGAATCATTTGGGTATGACATGTGTTAGTAACAAAACTGAGCCTTTCAATGACACCAAGTTATCTAATCAGTCAACGGATCGACGATTCATGTTATTTATATTTGAAATAAATTTAATTATCCATGTTGAAATAAGAAATTGTAACACACTAAGGACTTTTCGTATGCTGTAGTTTTTATCCGATTCTAAATTACTAGTTGTTAGACTGCTTTTCTGCCTAAAACTTCGTCTGGGCCATCAGGTAGATTGTTTAGTTTGTCTCTTTAATAATAATAATAATACATTTATTTACTGAAAAAAAACCATATTGATACAACAAAATTGAAGCTCTGACTCCCGAACTAGTAATAACTGTGTATGGGAATTCAGTTCCTTCCCATATCCACAAAGTTACAATTACAAAATGACTAGTCACAAACTAGAAAAAGGTAAGAAAATAAAGAACATTTTGCAAATAAAAGAAGACTAAACACAAAACATAAATATGCATAAATATGTGTGTTCTATATGATGCACATACTCTCTCTCTCTCTCTCTCTGCGCGCGCGCGCGCGCGCGCGCGTGTGTGTGTGTGTGTGTGTGTGTGTGTGTGTGTGTGTGTGTGTGTGTGTGTGTGTGTGTGTGTGTGTGTGTGTGTGTGTGTGTGTGTGTGTGTGTGTGTTTGTGTGTGTGTGTTTGTGTGTGTGTGTGTGTGTGTGTGTGTGTGTGTGTGTGTGTGTGTGTGTGTGTGTGTGTGTAAGCCGTTCCTTTAATTCAAAACTACAAGTGAGTAGCGGCTGAGTTGCTCTGATTGGTCAATGGCCAGGCATATCAAATGCTTGTTCTTGCACCCCTTACCCTGTCAGATGTACTAAAGTTACATAATATATCTTGCAACAATCACGTAACAATATTTATAATGACCAGACACTGTGTAATAAATATGAAATAAATGATAAAGTTTAAAAAATAATTAATTGCACGGAGCACACGATTCGTACTGCCAGAGCATTTTACTTGAATATAATGCCCTCAGTAAACTCTTAGTCCGTAATATATTATCCAATTTACTTATAAAAGTACAAATAAAATGTTACAGTCTATATACGTCCCACTTCTGGGCACAGACCTTATCTCATTGTGTAAGGGTTTTAGGGCAAACAAGTGTCTACCGCGCTGCCCCAATGCGTATTGTCGGACTTCAAATGTTTACGAAATAACTTTTTTTTATATTTGATATATGCTAATTTTCTACACCGGTGAGCATGAGGTAGCTTGGTACTTAAAATTGCCGTAAACATAGGTGCTGGCGAGAATCTAACCCGCGCTGCTCACGTACTGTGAAATTTACAGCGAAGGTTTAGCTCCTGAGCTACCTGTGCTCTTATTTTCTTTATAATAATAATAAATACAGTAAAAAACAATTTAATTAATTTTAAATATTTAGTATCCATAGTTACAAACAAAATATAAAAATAATAATAGAGGTGCCAGAGATCTCGTATTCTTAGTTTATACCAGACGTAAAATGATGTCCCCGGTGATAGAATGCAGTGCAACTTTCGCGAACGATAATATGCTTGCAAAGCGTGTGGATTATGACAAATACTATCTAAAATGTGAAAGGCACATGTTCAGAAGGGGAGTCCTACGAGCTGATTAAGGAGAAAGAGTGGAAGTAAGATGGTAACTGCCATTTTACTGCCTTCAAATGTCTTTTAACAAAAATAATTTTTTGTAAAGTAAGAGAGCTCTAAGCTCTTCTTTAAGAATAGTTTGTCAATAGTTAAAAAACTATTTAGTTGTATTAGTTAGTTTTTTCACTTGTAAAGTATGCTAAAATTTATTTTTATTTCCTTAAAATACGTGTAGTGCAAAGATACCTATTCAGAAAGCACACCACACCTATCAATAGTCGGTTAACTTCACTCGGACTGTGATATTTCATGGTTATTTCGCAGGTCGTATAACCCGAATAGGGTATGCAATCTTGTTAATTGATTTACCAGCGCGTATTGACGCTGGTAAATCGTTAACATAGCGTGCTAAAATATTCAACAATTAAAGCTTCTGAGACTTGATTAACCACATCTTAGATTCATGTGTTATCACAGGCATCGCGCACTGGTTGTTTATTTTTTTTTAATTTGATTTCAAAGTTTTGAGATGTTCGTGTGTCGTAATCTCCCGAACGCTACGCAGTTGAGTTAGTCCGTTGATTAACCCTTTGTTTGAAGTTGGAATTCCTAATTGTATAATTTGTCCTAGATAAACACACTCGTCAACAACTTCGAGCGTAGTGCTTCCATCACATAACAGCATAGACGTGACATCGACGTTTCATATGACCTCTGTGTTGTCCATGTTCATGTAAAGACCTTTGCCTTGCGAGACACTATTAAGGTCATTGTACATAATGCTTAGATTCTCTAGCGATTCTACCATAGTGATTTTATCGCCAGCAAATTGAAAGTGAGTTATTCGCGCTCAAAGTCACCTATGTTAGCATATCGTGGCGACATAAAGCAAATATTTCAAGCGATGCCAACTAATGCATTCTTTAAAAAGCCTATGTTCAGCTGTGGATCTAATAAGACCGTTGATGACTTATATAGTCATACAAATAGTATTTTTATAAATATGTTAAAATTAATTATCTATGATCTACATATAAAATAATGATAATGTTTCTTACATAGTTCCAAATTCACTTCAGACTAGAAACACCACTTTTGTGATTTATTTTTATTTTTTATTCTGTTGTTTGTTCATTAGTTAAAGCTTATTTTCAATGAATTTGATAATATTTTTACCTCTTAAACGTTTTCTTTGATCAGTCGGAAGGCATTCAATGTATGGGCGACAGTAGGAGTCCATAAGACCAGTTTAAGGTTATATGAACTTTACCATGAAATGTTATATAACCCCAGCATCGAATTTAGGAATTATGTGAAAAATATTCAAAAATATTTAAAGACGTGTGCTCCACAGCCAAGTGTTTGAATTTGAGCAAAAACATTAAAACACACGTTCTAAGAAAATTAAAATGACGTGGAGTATAATTAATAGTGAAATTTGTAACGACAACTCTCGCAATTCAAATTACCGGTTACCTTTTTTCGAATCAGATCAGGATGTTGCGATGGTTTTTGAGAAATATTTTATTGATATTCCGATCTTAACCACTAATTCACTAAATTCTTCTTCTACCGTCGCCGAATCATTACTTAAACAAAATGTAAATACCTTTACAAAGAATTTCACATTACATAAAGTATCATCAAAAGATATTGTAGAATATTTTCAAACTATTGATATAAATAAAACTGCAGATTTGTGCGGGATTCCCATTAAAGTTATTGCGTCTATAATCGATATAATCGCGCCCCAACTACCTATTATTTTTAATACTAATACCGAATATGGTGTGCTTCGTGATTTAATGAAGCATAGTAAAATAATACCTTTATTCAAATCTGGTAGTACATTAGACACCGCCAATTTTAGACCTATTTCTGTAGTACCAAAACATAGTAAGATTTTTAAAAAGGTTATTCTTGATCAAATGTTAAATTTCTTTAATATAAATAATCTAATTCATAAAAATTAATTGGGTTTCACAAGGGGTCGCTCAAAAACTGATGCTGGTGTTGAGTTTATTAAATATATTATTTTCAATGCATGGGAGAATTCACAGGATGCTTTGGGTATATTCTGTGACTTATCCAAAGACTTCGATTGTGTACACCTTGAAACATTAATCAGGAAACAACAACACTAAGGTGTAAGGAGTAATGCTCTTAAGTTTCATATTTAAGTAACAGAACGCAAAAAGTAGACATTAATAGTATGAGCTGTTTCGGCTCGATAGTACAAATGGGTTAGTCTCGAGGCTCAACTCTTGGCCCCTTTTCTGTTTTTTGTACATATTAATGACTTATTTTACATAGTAGGGGATAACCACAATATAGTTTTTATTTGCTGAGACATTTTTTTTATAATAAAGTTATTGTTTGTTGATGCTGGAGTTATATAACATTTCATGGTACAGTTCACATAAACTTTATCGGCTCTTATGGACTCCTACTGTCGCCCATTCATTGAATGCCTTCCGACTGTTCAAAGAGAATGTTTAAGAAGTAAAAATATTATCAAATTCATGGAAAATAAACTTTAACAATATTCCATACAAAAAATTAGGATCATTTTGTTATGAAAGTGATGGAAGTTTCTTCACCATGTTACGTGTAAACTTCTGCATGCGACAAACAAACACAATTTTCTCATCTACTGTCTTTTTGTGAACACAAGGTAACGAAACTAACTGCCCACAGTGATCAGAACTCAATTTTTGAATTATACATTTATGCAACGGCTTCACATTTGTAAAATTGTTATCTATACATGTTGCAATATATTCAGTAATAAGCGTTGGCTTTAAAAATAAACTAAAAAGACCATATAATTTAAACAACGATCTAAATTTAATATTGGTGGAGGAAGTTTCTAGGAAATTGATATTAATTCTTCACAAATTACAACAGATTTATTTTGTTTATTAAGCTTAACAAAAATTCCTCCATAAACAATATAGAACATGGGAATCTGTAGACGCTGACAACAATGAGGTGCTCAAACTCAACACATGCCATTTCTACAGTTCGCTCAACAGAGAGGCTCACAATATCTTTACGTTCTTTACATGATAACAATTTACTAGCTAATATTAAGGAGCCACCTCTTAAATGTAAATGTTACTTGTATGGACTCAGTCTGAAATAAATTGATTTTATTTTTATTTTTATTTTATTAAAACCGTTTCTCTATTGAAAGAACTGACGACCTCGTGGTTAAGAATGTTATGATATAATTTAGATTACAATTTTTAAAGGTAATAACAAAATTTAAATCGTATGGCATTCACAATTTTGTATTTCAACTGAGTTTTAAACCAAATCCTGCGATAGCATTAACTCGGACTAACTGGCTACAAAGTAGTAGAGTTAATTTTATAACATGTAA
This sequence comes from Parnassius mnemosyne, assembly GCA_963668995.1. Classification (NCBI taxonomy): domain Eukaryota; kingdom Metazoa; phylum Arthropoda; class Insecta; order Lepidoptera; family Papilionidae; genus Parnassius; species Parnassius mnemosyne. The sequence goes on along the minus strand of CAVLGL010000079.1, from coordinate 35,009,158 downwards.
TATTTCAGCCTTTACACTACGAGTACTCACCATCACGAAAATGCATGAACTCAGAACGTCAATATTATAAAATAATTTAAAATTAGTTCGCAAATACAGAGAAAAACCGAAACAGAAGACTGGAAGCAGTAAGAAAATAATAAAAAACTGCGGTTGCCAACCCGCCTGCCATGCTAATATCTCTCCTAAGGGACAACCTATAGGGAAGGTCTGTGTTCAGGAGTAAACTTTGAAAAAACTGTAAGCCCATGTCCATAATATAGTCAGAAGACTTTGACGTAATTTGCGTTTCGAATATATTTCCAATTTGCTAAAAAGGATTAATTCAAATCGGGCCATCCGTTTCCAAGAAATTGGTGAATAAACATAAAAACATACGGGTCGTATATAGAAACTTCTCGCGTTTTTTTAAATCGGTTATAAACAAACGAACAAATGTTAGCAAAGTATACACTGATTAAACAAATGAATTCTGCTTAATATTCGGAGTAAGGTTTTGTGCGTTAACTCAAATACATGTTGTACCAATATGTAACCAACACCTTTGTTTAAATACTCCTTAAAATAAAAGTCATATTTTATTAGACATTCGCTAACAAACGAATAAAGTTTGCATTTTAATTAGTTAACTTCGTAAAAGGAGGATGTAAACAATTCTACTTACAAATAAAAAATACATACATTTTTATTTTTTATTTTTTTATCCTATGCAATATCTTAGTCAATTGTGAACCGAATTTGATGATTTTATTTTATTATGTAGGTTATACTTCACGTGATTTGACGTTGGAGATCATGATATTCTTTAGTCCATTTTGAAGGGTTAATACAAGAAAAGGCCGACTATAAACAATTAAAGTAATATTTTTGTATATTCTGAAATCCAGGCTTAATTCTTCTATATTCTTAAGATCGACTTCAGAACGTTAAATTTTCATATCATTTTTTAAGTTGTTTGAAGTTGGATTTTATTTTTTCAAAGTTATTTTTGTGTAATGCTGACATTTGGAAATTAGTTTCTAAATCTTCGGCAAAGTTGTCGTGAATTTTAAGCTTACCAGAAGTGGTTAAAGGAAATATTAGTAATGTTTAACAGCATGACCAGTATTTAAAAAAAAATTGGCAAACACGGCTACTGGATGAATGCATATACTAACAGCAGGGCTTTTGTCATCAAGCACGGACTCTCAGCTGGATTTGGGATGGTACACATAATACAACCTCACGCTCGCATTGATGTGATTCGGTTTTAGGTTTATGTAAAGGAGTGTATGTCAGTGACTGTCAGTTAAGCAGGCAATAATACAAAATGTATAGCCTATAACGAACCTATTATAATTTTTATTTTTTATATATGATTAGGAATGAGGGTAAAATAATAAAAGAAAATAAGAAATATTGAAGGAAGGAAAGAACTATAATCTCCCACCTGTTTTAGCAGTATAAAGTATCACGCAGTCGACTAAGAGGGATCTGTCAGTCTGTAATTCTACTAGTCTCATATCGTTATTATTCCCGTTGGGCATTACCTCCACACGGAGATACGGTGTAGTAGTTCTTCTAGTGTAAGCAAGGAAGATCGTGTTGCTGAGAGGCTGCCCGGTATTACATCAAGAGGAGTAGTGTAGCTGTTGCTTTGCACACTTTGGTGTTATCATGTAATTATGTCCTTCATGTTACACTAATGTGTGATTGTGTCTGGTACATATTACGGTTGGTCGAACTGTATTTGCTCTATACTGAATGTGTAGTGCTGTACGCTGTCTTATTCCTGATAATGATCAATTGCGGAAGCAAGAGAGCAAGTTGTACATCCGCTCTCACACTTTTATTATTTTTAACAATCAACCTTGAGAGTAAATTCTAATACGAGAACATTATTTTATTTAAATACTTTTAAGAATAATTTTTAACATCAGAAGTGGAATAGTTTCTAATATCAGAAGTGGGATAAAGTCCCTGTTACTGTCCACGTATAAACTTTGAATATTGTGAGGGTTATTACGTTGGTGAAAGAATACGACGCGCCTCGCGTCTTGTTTTTATGTTCAATTTCTTAAACTAAGTTTGTTGTCATATTTACGACATGGACGAATCATTAAAGTGTAGAGTGAGAGTATACAAGTGAAATGTTTTAAGCCAAAAGTTAGATCCTTTTGTTTAATTTTTAATACGTTCTTGAAATACTTGAGAGTAATTAAATTTGATGTCCTATTTACGATATGGACGTACCAGTAAAGTGTAAAGTAAAAGCTTAAAGTCAAATGTTTTGAGCAATAAGTTAAACCTCTTTGTTCGACTTGTCGATTAATATTAGAGGTACCCGCAAGTACTTTTGTTATTCCTTAACGTATTCAAATATGTTAACAAATGTTGAAAGAAATGTTGAAAAGAGGTTTTAACTAAATGTGTTAGTTTGCATCCAGTGAAAACTTAACTTTTTCGAGTTTTGTTGTAATTGTTGACAGTCTAGTTTTGATGTTTTGTGAAATGATATGAAAATACGTACATAGCCTACGAAATAATGTAGCCCATACTAATGTTAGAAATGTTTAAGCGATATATCAAACAAAGGATTAACTTTAACGTGCTATGAATTGAAAAAATAAATAGCCTGTTTGTATTCTAATGTGTTGATAAGTGTTACAGTTTACTCCAAATGGTAGAAGGCTAATTGGACATGGTCAGGTGCGTGGCCGAGCTTTGGTAAGGTTGAGGCTACACCGCTACTAACTGCTGTTTCTTGGCGGATCTCACGTCGGAACGGCCGTGCGCCGCCGAGGGCTTAGGGAACTTGACCCGGGGTGAGTAACATTTATTTAATAATTTATTTATTTTAAATTTATGTAAAGGCAAGTCAAGCATTGGATCAGGTATTTTGTTGGAAAATCGAATGCGTTTTCCTGAGCAACCTTTTGAATCGACAGGGGATACAAAAGGGTCCGTACGGAGTTACCAAAGTGTTACCAAGTGATTAGTAAGAGCTAAGGTTATTATCTGGAGCTAGACGCACGACTATCCAAGCCACATCCCAGTATATCTGCCCTGGAAAGGCGAATGTTGTCCCGAGAGTGGTGCTGCATTTTTTTGAAAGTGTGTTCCGACTGAATCCTTTTAATGTGTTTTCCTTTGTGTGTTACAGTAGCACGTGTGATGTGATTACATGTGCGCGAGTGTGAGGCGTGTGTGCCTTGCTCTTTGGAGCTGGACTGCTGGGTGCAGCTGTAACATGGCCTGGTTTTGGCGGACGCGTGTGCTGCACGTGTGGCGAGTGCCATCCCAGAGCGCGTGCATGCTGTACATGGCGGTACTGTGGGAAGCCTTGTTTTGTGAACATGCATCAGGCACTCTCCTGGCAGGCGCTGACCTGAGGCGCTGTGAGAGTGGCGCCGTGTGCGCGAGCGCAGTGTGCGCGGAAGTCTTGTTTTTTTGAACATGCATCAATCGCTGTTCTGGCAGTCGCTGTCCTGGTTCACGTCTTTAACGTGGGAACTTGCAAGTTCAAGTACGAGTATGTAAGAGATACTTCGTATGGAGATGTATGCATACTTGTAAAAGCGAAGTTCTTTATTGTAGTCTGCGGTATGAGAGCGTATTTCTGTTTGAGGGCCTCGTATGCGTGATGGATGAGAGAATAGGCAACGGTGTATGTTGTCTTGATAATTAACAACTTGTTTTTCACGCAGATCACGATGACTACAACCCCGACGATGCTTGTGAGATCTCGGGTGCTGCTCCCGTGGACGCTTGAAGTACGTGACGTGGCGCAGTGTCTCGCTGTGCGAGTATGGCACGCCCTGTGCTGTTGTTTTGGCCACTTGCGCTTGCGTTATGGTGGCTACCTATAGAATGTGCTGTGTCCATAGTATCGTGTGGCGCTTGCCGTTCTACGTGTAGCAGCGCGAGCGCGGCGACGCCGCGCAGCTGCCACGCTGGGTGCATCGCAGTCTGTTACTGGCGCACAGCCTGACCTACGCCTTTACATGCAGCTTCCTTTTTGCAATGTGTATAGAGGTTTGTGAGTACCATGCACACAGTTACGGTTTAGCGTTTCTTATGACAATGTGTGGTGAATCTTAGAAGTCTGGAATTCTATGGTTCGCAATACATTTATCTTCATTTCTTTTAATTTTTAATTTTGCAAAGCAGATTATTTATGTTTCATGCACCTGGAACGTTTTACATTTATTCTAATCTTGAATTACTTTAGTCATCTATTTTGTGAAATCAGTGTTGGATGTACTTGAGTGCACGCTTGTGCATCTAACGTAATTATTTCCATGTCTTTTACTTGGACTGTTGTGTACTTAAATTTTTACATTAAAACTACTTGGAGTAAAATCCAATATGAAAAAGGTTTCAGGTACTAATTAACGCTAACTTTGTATGTCAACAGCCACTGAGAGGTATTCAAACTTGATGCCTATGCCTACAGTTTTGAAGTCTGTGTGATATGCTAACTGTGTGCCTATGTTAACAGCCACTGAGGGGTATGCAAACTTTGTGCCTATCCCTACAATATTGAAGCCGAGATAGCTCGCTAGTGCGAGTGCGCCGAGACAGCTCGCTAGTGCGAGTGCGCTGAGACAGCTCGCTGCAGAGTGCTGCGCGAGTGCTGAGCATACCGGAATCGTTCGCTGGAGCGCGTTTAGCTGGTTGGCCTGCGTCTTCAGTGTATCTGTGATACGATCTGTGCTATGTGCACAGTGTTCCTCGGAGAAGACTTGTGTTATCTGTAGCGTGAGTTAAGCTCTAGTAGGAAGCTTTGTATACTAAAAACTGATTTGGACAGATCTTTCCACTTCTGCAAAAACGTATTTCATGGTCAGAAAAGGCCGACACGGTAAAGTTACATTAAAGCCGGTAACGTTACACTAGGCTTCACACGTGGACGTGTGAAATGTCAGGAAAGGCCGTGTTAGGAATGAGGGTAAAATAATAAAAGAAAATGAGAAATATTGAAGGTGGAACTATAATCTCCCACTTGCTTTAGCGGTATAAAGCATCACGCAGTCGAGTAAGAGGGATCAGTCAGACTGTAATTCTACTAGTCTCATATCGTTATTATGCCCGTTGGGCTAAAACATTACCTCCACACGGAGATACGGTGTAGTAGTTCTTCTAGTGTAAGCAAGGAAGATCGTGTTGCTGAGAGGCTGCCCGGTATTACATCAAGAGGAGTAGTGTAGCTGTTGCTTTGCACACTTTGGTGTTATCATGTAATTATGTCCTTCACGTTACACGAATGTGTGATTGTGTCTGGTACATATTACGGTTGGTCGAACTGTATGTGCTCTATACTGAATGTGTAGTGCTGTACGCTGTCTTATTCCTGATAATGATCAATTGCGTAAGCAAGAGAGCAAGTTGTACATCTGCTCTCACACTTTTATTATTTTTAACAATCAACCTTGAGAGTAAATTCTAATACGAGAACATTATTTTATTTAAATACTTTTGAGAATAAAAATTAACATCACAAGTGGAATAGTTTCTAATAATATTATATATTATCTTAATAAAAAGAAATATAATTTCTATTTATTATATATTTTTTATTTAATTATTTTTGTAAGTGTCTATAAGATGTAGTAACCATTATTAAGAGGAATGTTAATTTGTTTGTCAATGTTATTATTGGCCAAATACTCATACGCTACTCAATTTAAAGATATCGTAAGGTCTCGTGGTGTCACAGTCACTTTGACTTAAAGTGATAGAGATAACACGTGACTTAACGGTGTCTTAAAATTGAGTAACATTTTAGTATTTGTGCATATATATATGTCATAATCATTAGGCTGTAATGATAACCATTCTACTGCTAATCACCTATCAAAAATCCACTGCCGATCGTAGGCCTCTCCTCCTTCATAGTTTACATCATTTGCCATAATTCCAACGCTTGGTAAGCGGGACGGCAACCGCAGTTTGTTATGTATATCAGTTGTTATCGGAAAGATGCTGTAGCCCATCTTTTGCTTCTGTTTCTCTCTGTCGCTTCTTTAGAGGCTAATGGGATTCTATAGGCTAATAGGTATTCTATCACCGCACTACCGCATACAACAAGTTATTGTTTATAAAAAAATATGTATATTACAAGTTGTGTAACTTGAATTCAGAGTTGAACGTTATCTTATTTATGAAAAGGTCACTCCTTCCAATTTTAAATATATTTTAGAAATATTATAATTGAGTAGAATATTTCCAAATTATTATTATAATCCTTGATTATGTTGTACTTCGTCCTTGTCCAGGTTGTCCAGGTTTAGTGTCGGTTTAACGTACTTCACGTGACTGACTTACGATTTTGGGCAATTATACAAGGGCATTCACCATTACTTGATGTGTTTGTTGGTTACTTTCTTATATCCCGTGCAATATTGTTTTTATGGACGCTTGACGCGGAGTCAACGAAATAGTTTCAGTACAAAACAAACTTTCTGACGTAAAATATATTTCCAGGTTGGAAAAATAGATAAAATTGAATAATTGGAAAATTACAGGGCTGTGCATGAAAATTACATTTGGAAATATGAAGTAGAAATAGTAATGTCTCTTCATCTAAGAAGAAGCAACAATATACTCTTGAAAATCAGACTCACAGGCGGATAGTAAACCACAGGATTTTTTTTTAATTCTGTTATTAGGAAGATACTGCTGCCAATCTCCTGAGTTAAAAGGTTTCGGGACTTTGGATTAGAGCACGAGGGGGACGAAGCGTTGACTTCATTAGACGAGACTTCTCCAACTTAACCTTTGGATTAAGAGTACATCGTTCTCTCTTGTGCGTAGTTTTGTGTTAAAGTCTCCCATTAATACCATATAGTGAGTTTTGGAGGAATGCATGGCTCTAGACATATCCTCATACATTTCTTTTTTTCAATGATTCGAAGAATACCATGTCCTTCCCCTCTCTTCGGAAGACGAGAGGGGAAGGACATGGTATTATAATCCTTTAATATTCTAGTGCAACTTGTATATCTCTTTTTCCAGTTCCAAGATCTTTTCAACAGTCCTCAGAGCGCGTGCGTTATATGTTTCCAGGTTGAGTGGTCTTAGGTTGCACCGAACCTCCACCGAAGATTTTTTGCACCCTTTGTTCCGCCGTTACCATTTTCGCCACTGTAGACAGGAATAGCGGGGCCGCCGGGGACTGGGGGCCGTCTCTTCGTAACTTTCATCATGGGGGGTATATTGCCATAGTTTCCACGCTCGGCGAGCGATTTAGCAACCGCAGTTTTTTTGTTGTTATTTTTGCAGTTATCAGTAAGATGCTGCTAACCATCTTCTGCCTTAGTTTCTCTCTGTCGCCTTTTACAACACCCACGGGAAGATATGGGGCAGTGGGTATTATTACCCGCTACTACACGGGGCGGGTATGACACATTTAATACACCATTTAATAATATTTTCTATTATTTATTTCTATTATTATATAATTTTTTAATACTTTCCAGGTAAAGTGGGTAAAGGTTTATTTTGGTTAAGTCTGTACTCCGATAGCACTCACATCTACTTCAAAATTCAAGAGTGAGAGTATTGCTTGAAAGTCATCAAAATTGCAGTGTATGCTTCTAATATTTTCCGAGATTACTGTTAAATCATTTTTGTAATTATATAGGAATTGGCCATATTAGTTCCGTCTATGTCTTTCTAAATTTGAGATCTGTTATCCATCATGAGATTCGGTGTATATTATGCGATAATATGTTATAATTCATAGGTGATGAATTGATTTATATATAAATTTATTAGTTTTTATGTAGTGACATTGGAATCTGTTTGTTCTGGGATCAATATAATAAATGTGTGCGTGAGAGATTGAATGCTTGTGTGTTTGATATTTCGGATGTTAGTGTGATGTGTATGTGAGAGTAATAGTTTCTTTGTTACATTAATAAAATCTATGCAATATTTTACCATATGATTTATAAAACTAAAGAAGATAGAACAAAATCTTAATATAATATAGAAAGGGCCACATGCAATTGATGAGATCGAGTCTAGTCATTTTTCACTTAATGGTTGTTGGATTTGAGCTTAATTTGTTATAAATACTGTCTTTGAATTCTCATATTTTTGCACGTAAACCTTTCCATATGCAGTCCAACAAAATTTATAAGAGTGTATCTTAGCCATATTATGTGCAAGGAAGAGAGACGAGTAGCGTTAGCAGTTATTTTTTCCGAAACAAAAAAGGAGTATCTGCAGCAGTGTGCAGACCCAGATTTTTGGCACAAAGCTTGGTTTTAGTTTTTGTATTGAAAATTTTACACATTTTCAAGAAAAAATATTTTTTAGTATTATCGAGGAGGTCTGTCTTTCTGTCTGTCTGTCTTTCCTTGGACTCTGTAAATATCTTTGATGTCAGCTTTCGCGATTGGATACCCAATGGTGTTTGACAAATTTATAACCATATCTATGAGGTTTTGCTTCGCTTCCAAGGTCTTCCTTGATATATTTTTAATTTCCAAATTTGTCTTCTAAAATGATTTTTTTTAAAACTTTAGTGTGGGGGACACTAGGATTTTCTACTGTATCGCGGAGGCAGTTTACAAACATAAATTGCACGAGGACAAACATCCAGACGCGGAACAATTAATTGTAGGCCATAAAAAATACTTGTTCTGTGCGGGATTCGAACCCGCGGCTCCCAGCGCTACTCATTGCTAAGCCACTGCGCCACGGAGCCGTTATATATTTTCGATCTTATTTTATCTGCGCTTCTAAATTTTCTATTTGTTTTTGAAACTCCTTATTCTGCTCAGCCAGAAAAGAGATTGAGCTTTCAATATTCTCATTTGTTTTTTGTATTTTTTGAGCATATTCGCATTGTTTTGGAATTCTAGATTTTGAGTATTTATTAAGGTAATGATTTCTTATATTTACGCGAACACTACACATTGAATAAAACTATTTTTACGGATTTTATCGCGTTTAATTTACTTATTTTATATTCCCGACGTTTCGGTTGCTTTCCAGCAACCGTGGTCACGGGGGACTGAGGTGATTGACGTCCCGATGTCAAAGTTAACCCGGAGTACCTTCAGCTTTTTAATTATTAATTTTGGTCCGATCTACGCAGAATGAACTAACTGTGTCTCGAAGTCTTACAGTGGTATGCTTGGGTTTAGTTTTAATTTTATGAATTACAGGATCCCAAGCAGGTGGTAGTACCCAGCCTCCCTCTCTATTGAAATTAGGATGTTTTTTAATTTCAATAGCCTCACGTATCATCCTTGGCAGGAATCGATGTTCTTTCGCGAGGACTTGTGGTTTATCAAATCTAATGTAATGACGGGGGCCGTCTAGGATATGATCACAAACTGCAGACTTCCCGGAACGTTGGTGCTTCACGTCAGCTATGTGTTCTTTTACGCGGGTTTTTATTGATCGTTTTGTTTGCCCTATATATGAGAGACCACACTCACAATCAAGCTTGTATACTCCTGCATCTTGTAGAGGAATATTGCACTTGACGGATGGTAAGAACTGACTAATCTTCTTCGGCGGCTTGAAGAATGTTCTAATAGAAGCTCGCTTCAAGATGTAGCCAATCTTGTCTGTGACACCTCTGACATATGGTAGTACAGCAGGCACACGCTCGACTGTGGCCGGCTTCACTCGGTCACTGTGACGTAGGCGCGGAACCCGAAGCTTGTTGTCGTGCAGAACCTGCTTGACGTGCTGAAGCTCGGCGGCCAGGTGTTTGCTGTCACAGATCCCTCGTGCTCTCTGAAACAAAGATTTGCCCACGGTAGCTAACTGTGAAGGGTGATGGTGGGATTCACCGTTTAAGTATCGGTTTGTATGGGTCTTTTTTCTATACACAGTGTGACCTACGGTGTTATTAGGATTTCGAATGACTAACACATCTAGGAAAGCTAAAGAATTATTTGCCTCTAACTCCATAGTAAATTGAATTTTAGAGTTTATGGAATTAAGATGTTCTAAAAATGCAGTTACTTTGTCTGATGGTAAAATTGTGAAAGTATCGTCTACGTACCGCTTGTAGAAACTTGGAGTTACTGGTGCAGTAAGCAGGGCTTTCTCCTCAAAGTCCTCCATGAAAATATCGGCGACAATGGGAGATACCGGTGAGCCCATCGCAACACCATCTACTTGCTTGTAAAACTGTTCCTTCCACAATAGGTAGCCAGATGTAAGGCAATGTCTGAGTAATACTGCATATTCTGCTGGCATGTTGTTTTCCTCTAGTTTCCTAGTTATAATTGAGATGCAGTCTTCAACAGGTAGGCATGTGAATAGAGACTGAACATCAAAACTGACCATAGTTTATATATGTTAATAGCTTTCCTAGATGTGTTAGTCATTCGAAATCCTAATAACACCGTAGGTCACACTGTGTATAGAAAAAAGACCCATACAAACCGATACTTAAACGGTGAATCCCACCATCACCCTTCACAGTTAGCTACCGTGGGCAAATCTTTGTTTCAGAGAGCACGAGGGATCTGTGACAGCAAACACCTGGCCGCCGAGCTTCAGCACGTCAAGCAGGTTCTGCACGACAACAAGCTTCGGGTTCCGCGCCTACGTCACAGTGACCGAGTGAAGCCGGCCACAGTCGAGCGTGTGCCTGCTGTACTACCATATGTCAGAGGTGTCACAGACAAGATTGGCTACATCTTGAAGCGAGCTTCTATTAGAACATTCTTCAAGCCGCCGAAGAAGATTAGTCAGTTCTTACCATCCGTCAAGTGCAATATTCCTCTACAAGATGCAGGAGTATACAAGCTTGATTGTGAGTGTGGTCTCTCATATATAGGGCAAACAAAACGATCAATAAAAACCCGCGTAAAAGAACACATAGCTGACGTGAAGCACCAACGTTCCGGGAAGTCTGCAGTTTGTGATCATATCCTAGACGGCCCCCGTCATTACATTAGATTTGATAAACCACAAGTCCTCGCGAAAGAACATCGATTCCTGCCAAGGATGATACGTGAGGCTATTGAAATTAAAAAACATCCTAATTTCAATAGAGAGGGAGGCTGGGTACTACCACCTGCTTGGGATCCTGTAATTCATAAAATTAAAACTAAACCCAAGCATACCACTGTAAGACTTCAAGACACAGTTAGTTCATTCTGCGTAGATCGGACCAAAATTAATAATTAAAAAGCTGAAGGTACTCCGGGTTAACTTTGACATCGGGACGTCAATCACCTCAGTCCCCCGTGACCACGGTTGCTGGAAAGCAACCGAAACGTCGGGAATATAAAATAAGTAAATTAAACGCGATAAAATCCGTAAAAATAGTTTTATTCAATTTATTAAGGTATTCAAAATAGTAGTCATTTCATCTCTCGGTAAAGAAAGGTTTGCAGCATTATCATCACTCCTTTTTATCTTGTTTCTGGTTGATATAAAATTTGTTGGAGTAGTATTGTGTTGCGAGGGTACTTCAAATTCTGAGTCAAATAATGAATTGTTCATGTTGGCCATTATGTACTAGGAGATGTTAGGTTGAGAGGAGCTCACTTGGTACCGTGGTAAGTAAAGATGGCGCCGATCTTGATGGTTTGATAGTTGGAAGTGCTAATCAAAAATTTCAGCAAAAATTTGAAGGCGAATCAGTAAATATTATTTATTATAATATAAATTAGTAAATATGAAAACTTCGTAGTAAACAAAACAATGACGCTTATTTTGTGGTAAAGGTTAGTCCGTAGTGGGAGGTGCTAATTAACAAGATGAGACCAAATAAAGCAAAATGTCTGCCGAACTTAAGTCACTTGTGTTTCTTAAAGAGTACTAGGCAAACCAAGAAATAAAAAAGTAATTTCACTCACGGTTTGAAAAGATACTTTGTTCTTTCGCACTCACACACATCTTCGTTCTTTTGCACTTGATTTAAACAATTTTATATAAAATTGAAAAATTGGATGTTTCTAGACAAACACGTTTTGGTAAAAAATTACTTCGCGTACATCCGCTCGACAAAATAAAATGAATCACTTAGCAGTCAGCCACCGCAGAGTCTAGATTACCTGAAGATGCCTCGTGTAGAGGCAAAACACGTGTCGCATTGTCGTCGGTGGTGTATCTTTCCTAGTGTAGTGGTGTTGGGAGTAGTTGTGCTGGGATTAGTGGTGACGGTGATAGTGCAAGCAATTGAGGGAGGGCGGGAGGTGCTCTTCAAACTAGGCAAGACACATCATTTTATTTTGTCGAGCGGATGTACGCAAAGTAATTTTTTACCAACTTTAATATAATGGACTTCCCCAAAGTAACGCCTGACTCTAATAATTAGACAAGTTTAAACTTTAATAAGTTCGGAGGGGAAGAGAAAATCACTTAATTGGATTATTGGGCTGATTGATGATGTAAAGAATAACATTTCTTGATACCAACACATCTTCACACAATCCACCTATGGGAAGTAAACGCCGTTTACCATACTCTTCATCTATCCTCGATTAAGAATTAAAGTGATGTAGGTGCCTATAGACCACAGCGACTACTAATACTATCTACTTTCTATCAGGAAAACTGTACTTATTTGGGGCCCTAACTTCCTAACTTCTATTAAAAACACGACTGTAAATTAACAAACCCGTATAACTTATTCTTTAAAGTTTTTCAAATTTTTATAAATTTCTTCAAGTTGACTTAAATTAGATATTAGTTTTCATTAATTAGATAGACATAAGCTTAACATAAATTAATAGAAGTAATTCAAAATGGCAACTATATTTTCCACGTTTCAAGTTCTAAATTATATTCAAAGTATCAAATCTCTAACTCATTAGGAAGTAAGCTTGAAATCGATTACTAAATTACCGAACAGACAAACAAATAAAAAGACAGACAATAAAGTGAGTTTAGCATTAATGAGTTTAGCATAGCGTTGCCATCTTATTCTGAGCTATATTTACAGTCGCTTTCTCATAGAAAAATTAGTAAGAATCATGTTGTAATATTTGTACCCAACAGTCAAGCTAGCGAGTTAATAAAACGTGAAAAAAGAAAGCAGTAGAACAACGCAGCAACAAACGTAAATATTTACCTACTACGAGTAGCTATTCCCCGCGATTTCACTCGTGGAATTTATTACGATACGCGCGGAACTTTAATTATTTACTACAATAAAATAGCTTAAGTTATTTATTATAACATCAGCTATCTGACAGTGAAAATCCTGTCAAAATCGGTCCAGCCGTTGCGGAGATTATTCGGAACAAATAGACAGACAGAGGGACGGACATAAAGACAAACATTTTAAAAATTGCTTTTTTGCTATAAGTACCGTATATACTTTCATATGAGTTTAGTAAAAAGCCGTTATTTGGACATTACAAACAGACACTTCAATACTATTTATTTGTATAGATGTAGATTATATTATTCTCTCTTATTTTTGTTCTGAAAGTAAACAAGAAATTTAATATTAACATCTATACTCGTAACGCGATACGTTTCAAATAAAGTTTCTGCAAATAATTATAAGTTTCCTACATACAAACTTTACTTAAAACAAACAAAGTTTGTCTGTTCGAGAAGTGAGATAATAAGGGAAATTCAAATGCTTTCCCTGATAATGCCGGCAGTTGCATGTAGCCTCAATTCAAATAATTTTCCATATAATAATTTTTGAATTTTTTTTATAGGATAGGGTGACAAACGAGCACACAGTCCACCTGATGGTAAGTGGTTACTGTGACCGATAGACATCTATCCTCAATAAACACTCAAGATGCAGATGCGTTGTCACCCGTGAGGACTAAGATGGAATGCCTCTTTTCCAGTAAAAAGGGTCTCCGGTTGTCTACACTCACCATACGAAACACAGCAGTGTTAAGCTGCTATTTGACGCTGGTATTCTGTGAGAGCGTGGTCCTTCCCCGGTCGAGCCTGGGTCGGCTCTAACTTTTCTTATATTTTGTTTTTTTATTAAATGGAAAATAAAAGAATTTGTATAATATATCAATCACATGTAATAATCTTTCGCTACCTGAGTACCCTGTAAACAATATTTACACTGTACAATGCTTCATTGTACGCTTTTTTTTTGGGTTTAAATATATTAATAATTTATTTGTCTAATATGTATACTATATATACATAAATTGTCGTTTGTCACCCATAGCTCCGTAGCCTCTGCCTAGCGACTACGGAATTCCATTAGGTACGATCTCGACACATCTCTTTATGTGTACCGTATGTAATAAATTGATATCGGCGTCCTGTGTGAACGTAATCATTAATAAAATTTACGACACATAATTAATGTTGTGGTTAAAGGTGTAAAACTGCGATTGTTAATCCAAATGCCACGAGTTTGTTTTTTGCGCCCAGAATCAATTGAAAAGGGCTACCCACCGGAAAGCGAAGAAGGGAGGTGGTGAATGTTCTAAGCATACCCCGACAGCCGGTTGTCCTGGTTATGTGGGACTCACTGCGACTTACCTAACCTAGCCTAAGTGCTTACCCACTAAACACCACCTGTGAGACTGGCATTGGCTTTTGAGGCCTTTCTGCCGAATCGGAAGCGACCTTCTTTAGGGAAAAGAGGGCGCTGGCGGCGACAAGCCACTGAGGGGGAGCCTAACTAAGGCAAGTTAAGATGAGTCGGCCTGAGACGCCAGGAGACAGTTCATGTCGGCCGAAAGCTTGTTTGGCGGGTCCGAGAGAGAGTTTCTCGGTCTTCGGACTCGATAGCGAGAGGGAAGTGGTGCTGCATAGGAAGCTGCCTAACGAGTGAAGTGATTAAAGTGAGACTCCGAGGTTTTGAAGAAGTTCTCAGAGAGTGTTTTCAGAAATTGCTGGACTGTGGGGAGCTCTAAGTCTCGATGTAGGTCGGCGTTACGGACGTACCAGGGTGCGTTCGTAGCTCGACGACAGAAGTGTCTTTATACTATTTGGAGTTCGTTAATGATTTTGGGTTTAGCGTGGGCAAATATGGGTTGCGCGTAAGTCATGACTGGTCGTATACAGACCTTATAAAGGGTTCGCTTGTTGCGAAGGGACATTTTAATGTGTCGACCCAGCATACTGTTGAGCCTACTCAGGTAAAAACGTGCGTTTCGGGTTACTCTTTTGACATGGGGCGCGAAGGTGAGCCTCGTGTCAAGGGTGACACCTAAATATTTAGCGGTCGTATGCCAAAGAACAGAGGTCCCTAGCATACGGATTGGTGGAATGGTAGGGAGGTGGCGTCATTTATGATCGAAGTGAACGGTGGAGCTCTTCTCCAGGTTCACATTTGCGGTCAGGTCTGTCGTTACGAAGAAGAGAAAACTTTTGAATGGAAAGGTCTTTGATGTCCTTAGTTTTAAGATTAGTTTCCTGGAGGAGGAAGAGGTCGGCTTCGCGATCTTGAAAAAAGGGCTTAAGCTCGGGGAGGTTATATGGCAACCCACCAATATTAAAGGACACAAGCGATAAACCCTCAGGCTTAATACGACCGTGGGACTTTGGGAGAGCAGTGTGCTCTGTCATTATATAAATATGACTCTAAAATAATTAATTTATCTTAAATTAAATTAATTCAAGTTACAGGGAACACAAAAGGTTGTGATGCTCTGTAAGAGCAAGGAGACGATCCTAAGTGGACTGAGCAACGCGCAGTTTGCGTACTAGGACGGCAATCTCCCCAATGTTGATGCTCCGAATAGCGGAATACACCGTATGCAGGTCATCAACCAAAGAAGGTTGTGCCTGTTATGGGGCGGAGGAAGTCCGTGGGTGGTCGGCATTTTGGGACCCCAGGGAGAAACTGGAGGCTGCGAAGACTGAGAGAAGCCCAGATTGGGCATATGAGGGCCCTGAGGGGCCTTGGGAGACCCTGATAGGGCCCAGAAGAGCCCCTGAAGGAACTGGGAAAAGCCCTGATTGGGCATTCTTGAAGGGAGGGCTGGGAATGACCTGTCATTGACCGGCGGTGGAGCTTGTCTGCTAGGACGAGGGTGAGGTGAGCGAGGGCAGCCACTGTAATTTGCCGGATGGCCTGACTGCTGGCACAAGACGCACGTGGGTGGTAATTCAGCGTTTTGTGGCCGAGGACACTCTTTTCAGTTATGCGGATCTAGGCACTTAATGCACCTGGGCGGGGCAGAGCAGTTGGCCGCCGCACGCCCATAAAGTTGGCAGCGTTGGCACTGCGCCGGGAAAGCGCGCCGGGAAACCGCGCCTATGTGGGGACTCAACCATACTCTCGACAGGCCGCACACGGTGCGTACCTGCCAAAAATGGCTGTTGCTCCCGGCACGTTCGTCAGGCTGTACATCTTGTGTAGAGCCTCTACTGGGAATCCTTGGGACTTAAGGTCCTCTAAGATGTCCTTGTTAGCGAGTTCAAATGGAACATTGCGGATTACAGCCTTGACTTTATGCTCTTCCCGAAGAGCGTACGTGTGGTAGTACACACGCTCAGCTGTGAATAGTCTGGTAAGGCGACGGAAGTCATCGATTGACTGCGGAGTGATCTTAATGGTCTCACCGAGGTTGGTGGCCTAATCGTACTTGATACCTGCGTCGTAGCAGGTTTTGGAGAGGCGCATGAATTGCGCCTTCTCTCTGAGAAAGACAGGGGGCGGTACCTGTTTTATGGCGAGGGTGGGGGCGCAGCGAGAAGCTGGCTTTGACGGTGGGGGATGTCGAAAGACATTAGGGAGGCCGCTGCAGCGGCGGGGGCTGCGGGGTCTGAGACGGTAGCGGGAGCTGCGGGGGTTGAGGCAGCGGCGAGGGCTGCGGGGTTGGAGGCAGCGGCGGGGGCTGCAGGGGTAAGGTTGGCAGCGGCAGGGGCTACCGGGACGGGAGGCATGTGATTTTTTACAACGCGTTTACGGCCGAGCCTAGATGTCACTTTCGTGAAGGAGTTTTCTCCAGTCATTGTTCCGTCGGTGGTCCTCTTCCGGTAGGACGAGGTCACCGACGCGGAATTCGGGCACTCCATGGAGTCGGAGTTGGGGGACACGGGCGAGTTGGTCTGCGGGGCAGCCGTAGGGACCGCCGAGCAGGACGCGACGGGAGCCAGGGGGGACATGCCTAAGGGGCACAGGAAGCCAAGATTGCGGCGAGAGCCGGCACGTCCAGATGGTTCAGGGCCGCGACGTTTGACCCTATATGGTATTGTGCGGACATGTTGGTGGGGGGAACGTTCTAAGTAAGACAGCAAGGAGGGGATCCCTGTTCTCAAAAGAACAGGGGCCTGTTCTGAAAAGGACAAGTGACGTATCCAAGAAACAGTAATATACAAAAAAATAAATAAACGAAACAAAACAAAAAAAGTAACAATAAAAAAGTAACAGATAAAAAGAATACAAACCTTCACGCCAGGAGAAGGAGGGGCAAGAATGGTAAGTAAAAGGTGAAAGACTCACCAACGGCAACTGCCTTGCGAGCGTGAGCAGGAGAGCCGAGGCGTGAGAGCGAGAGGGTACCCAACGTATGGGGACGAGAGCGTGGTCAACTTACACGTCCGCTCGAGAGCGGCGGCACAAGCGGAATGTATGCGACGAGGCAAATCCTTCTTACATATAGATACTAGGCATGAGAATTTTTGCGGGTCGATAAAAATATATAATATATGCAGAGAGCGAGACTCTGTCACATATAAAAAATATATATTACTATAATCTAAAAAAATACTATAAAAATCTCAATAATTGAGCATCGGTTTCGTATTGATTTTCGCTTTGCTGCTGTAACTACTCTATAACCATCCTTGAATCTCTGACAATTAGAACTTGTCATAATCATTCATCATCATCATCATTACAGCCCTTCACAAGTCCACTGCTGAACATAGGCCTTCCCCAAGGAATGCCACAAAGCACGGTCTGAGCCACCTGTATCCATCGACTTCCTGCATATCTTACCAGGTCGTCACTCCATCTAGTGGGGGAACGCCCTACACTTCGCCTGCCGGTACGAGGCTGCCACTCAAAAACCTTGCTTCCCCATCGGTTGTCGGTTCTTCGAGCTATATGACCGGCCCATTGCCACTTCAGCTTACTAATCCGTTGGGCTATGTCGGTCACTCTGGTTCTACTGCGGATATCCTCATTTCTAAGTTTACCACGCAGAGAAACTCCGAGCATAGCCCTCTCCATAGCTCGCTGAGCGACCTTGAGCTTCCTCATACGGCCAGCAGTGAAAGACCACGTCCGTAAGTCATGACTGACCACACGCACTGGTGGTATAATCTCGTTTTAAGGTTTTGAGGAATGTCTGATGTGTCGTAGTTTCCCGAACGCTGCCCAGCCGAGTTGAATCCGTCGATTGACCTCTCGGTCGAAGTTGGACTTACCTAGTCAGACTATTTGTCCCAGGTAAACATACTCGTCAACAACTTCGAGCTTGGATTGGATACCCAATGGTGTTTGACAAATTTATAACCATATCTATGAGGTTTTGCTTCGCTTCCAAGGTCTTCCTTGATATATTTTTAATTTCCAAATTTGTCTTCTAAAATGATTTTTTTTTTAAAACTTTAGTGTGGGGGACTCTAGGATTTTCTACTGTATCGCGGAGGCAGTTTACAAACATAAATTGCACGAGGACAAACATCCAGACGCGGAACAATTAATTGTAGGCCATAAAAAATACTTGTTCTGTGCGGTATTCGAACCCGCGGCTCCCAGCGCTACTCATTGCTAAGCCACTGCGCCACGGAGCCGTTATATATTTTCGATCTTATTTTATCTGCGCTTCTAAATTTTCTATTTGTTTTTGAAACTCCTTATTCTGCTCAGCCAGAAAAGAGATTGAGCTTTCAATATTCTCATTTGTTTTTTGTATTTTTTGAGCATATTCGCATTGTTTTGGAATTCTAGATTTTGAGTATTTATTAAGGTATTCAAAATAGTAGTCATTTCATCTCTCGGTAAAGAAAGGTTTGCAGCATTATCATCACTCCTTTTTATCTTGTTTCTGGTTGATATAAAATTTGTTGGAGTAGTATTGTGTTGCGAGGGTACTTCAAATTCTGAGTCAAATAATGAATTGTTCATGTTGGCCATTATGTACTAGGAGATGTTAGGTTGAGAGGAGCTCACTTGGTACCGTGGTAAGTAAAGATGGCGCCGATCTTGATGGTTTGATAGTTGGAAGTGCTAATCAAAAATTTCAGCAAAAATTTGAAGGCGAATCAGTAAATATTATTTATTATAATATAAATTAGTAAATATGAAAACTTCGTAGTAAAAAAAACAATGACGCCCTCTCCATAGCTTGCTGAGCAACCTTGAGCTTCCCCATCCAGCCAGCAGTGAAGGACCACGTCTCAGTTCCATATGTTATCACTGACATCACGCATTGATTGTACAGTCTCGTTTTCAAGTTTTGAGTTATACCTGACGAGAAGATGTGCCGTAATTTCCCGAACGCTGCCCAATCGAGTTGAATCCGTGGATTGACCTCTCGGTCAAAGTTGGACTTACCTAGTCGGACTATTTGTCCCAGGTAAATATACTCGTCAACAACTTCGAGCTAAGTGCTCCCAACAACTACCGGCATAGGTGTGACACGGACATTAAACATGATCCTTGTTTTGTAAATGTTCATCTTAAGACCTATCCGTTGGGAAGCACTATTGAGGTCATTGAGCATTGTGCTTAGGTCCTCCAGCGGTTCTACCATAAGGACTATATCATCGGCAAATCGAAGGTGAGTGATGTACTCGCCATTGGTGTTGATACCGTATCCTTTCCAGTCCAGAAGCTTGAAATAGTTTTCCAATGCAGCGGTGAAGAGTTTCGGGGATATGACGTCACCCTGTCTTACACCTCTCTACAATTGGATAGGTTTCGTACTCTGGTTCTGTACTAGGATAGCCATGGTAGACACACTCCCAATCTTTACAACGTTGTTAACGAGAGACTTGTGGACGGTAAATCCGACACCTCATTGTGACAGATGGCCGCCCTCCCGGTGATAGAACAAGTTGCCGGATTCGAGGATTACCGTTGCCTCCCCCTCTCTTTGGACCTCAGATTATGCTATGATATTTCAGCGCAACTTGCCTATCTCTTCCTCCAGCTCCAGGATCTTCTCATCAGTCCTAAGGGTGCGTGCGTTATAAGTTGCCAGGTCAACTTCATTATCAAAATAAAATTGCATAATTTAAATTTTAATACCTCAACAGATGCCAATACAAATTTGCAAGCTAATACATGTTGTTGCTAAATTTTAATTTTTTTTTATTTGTAAAACATGAGCAACCCGGGATCAACTTCCATTGGTGCTGATTAAATCGTTGATTGTAATTGTAAGTTCTGATTGACCACGTGCTCGGCAGTGAAGGAAAACACCGTAAGGAAACCTGTATGTCTAATAAATAAAAAATATATCGAAGACATGTGAAGCCCTCCAACACGCATATCAGAATTAAGAGGTCTTTGCTCAGCTGTGGGACGTATAATGGCTGTAATTTCACTTTACTTTACTAAACCTATATTTTGACTTCAGATGAAAAATAAGTTTAACTTATTGAAGTAAGTAGCTAAATAGAGTTCCACACATCAAAGATAAATTCATTGTGCGTGAGTGCTTGGTATGTACCTACGTCGATTCTATTTTCTATTATATAGCGACCCTTAATTAGCTTAAGAGATTATAATATGTGTGAAGAGTTAAGCTTGCGAAAAATACAAAAATAAATAAAATGTTATTTTCTTAGAAAAACAGTTATTTAATTGTTGTTTGTAATTATATATTAGTCGCTAATTAAAATGTCAATTAACCAGTTTTGTACGTTTCATGGTAGGTGGTGGGTGGGTTTTTGTTATTTAACTATTATAAGAAAGATGCTGCTGCCCATCTCCTGATTTAGTTTCCTTCTGTTGCCTCTAACGACATCCACGGGATGATATGGGGTAGGGAATACGACTATATTTACAGCGCTATAACACGGTAAATAATTATATGTAAGGTTAATATCTACGTGTACAATAATATAATACTAAAGGTAAGGGCGTATGAATTACGTAGTAACTTACCTTATCTGTGGTATGAGTGACACCAAGTATTAATAATGACTGCATGCCTGACCAGTGGGGCAAAACTTCAACGGATCTGAGACGTGTTCATTCAACGCTTTAACTCACAAAGCAAAGTTACTTTAAAATCGATTGCGAAATTTAAACCGAACAATCGAATAGACAAACAAAGCTAGACAAGAAAGTGAGTTTAATATTGCATTGCCATCTAATTCTGAACTATATTGAAAGTTTCAAGTCTCTAGCTTACCACAGATCGTGGAGTTAGTTAATAATCGATCGCAAATTTTGTATTATACAGACAAACAGAGCCAGCGCTCTTGGTACAATACCACGGCGATAACGATTTCTTATATTTACGCGAACTCTACACATTGAACAAAACGGTTACGGAAAATGTTTACGAATTTTATCGTATTTCATTTACTTATTTTAATTTAGTCCCTCCCATCAGACCAAGGTTGTTGTAAAGCACCCGAAACGTCGGGAATTAAAATAAGTAAATTAAACGCGATAAAAACCGTAAACATAGTATTATTAAATTTTTACTTCTAGTTATTTTATTATAGATTTTAATATTGTATATATTTCAATGCAGTGTAAAACGTGGAAACATACCTGTTGTAAACATTGTTTTTAATAGAATAGATTTTGTGGTAGCACAGATGGTTAGCACTCGCTGTAAATTTAACAGTACGTGGGAGATCCGGGTTCGATTCTCGCCGGCACCAATGAAATGGTTAAGTGCAATTTCAAGTGATCATTTTCCACGTGCTCGGCGGTGAAGGAAAGCATCACGAGGAAAGTTTTTATTTACTTATTTTGTAAAAACTATGATTTTTAATTGATGCCAAGAGCTTGTGCAGGACAGGAAAAAGTGGCATGTCCTCGTGTCGGAGGCCAAAACTCACTTCGAGGTCACTCCGATACAAGGGTGAGTAAGTAAGTGATTGATCATTTTTAAAATATATTAGTAAGCCATGTAGATTTAAAAAAGTCCTTTAAATTGTAAATTTGTCTAGGATTTAGCCAGTCTCATTTGCAGACATAACGTAACATGTTGCAGAAGCTCCACAATTCACAAGACTAACGACGGGCAATTTGCACTTAATTGGTTTCAGAGACATTAGGAGAATTAATCACTTGAAATTTTGTGGAACGTATGTGGTTGGATAATGATACAATCTAATCATTATTGGTTCGCGTAGCGTCCCGAACTGCTTACGTGTGTGAATTTTAGCACCACGGATTAACTGTTATTTGAAAAAGACTGGATTTTTAAAATAAATATGGCCGGTCTCATTGTAGTTTGAATGTATTAATATAATATTCCTATGCTTCATCGAAATTTCTTCAGTAGCTTCGGCGTGATTGAAAATACAAACATGATATTTAAACATGCGATTGTATATATAAATAGTGGGATAATCAGCAATATATACATATTATTATAGACTTTAAATTTTACTATTTTATGATTAGATGTTAAATGTTGTCGGTCATAGACAAGTTATTACAATTAATAAATCTACGTTGATTAAAAAAATATTGAACAATGGTGACAAACGAGCACACCGTCCAACTGATGGTAAGTGGATGCTGTGATCCATAGACATCTATATTAATCCTAGATTAAAAATCAAAATCCAGATGCATTGTCAACCTTCAGAACTAATATGGAATGCCTTGTTTCCAGTAAACGGTTTTCCGGTTCTCTACACTCACCATACGAAACACAGCAGCATTAAGCTGCTATTTTACGCTGATATTCTGTGTGATGAATAATTCTTTTAATTGTCAAAATTTTGATTAATAAACTCTTTCTTTCTATCCGTCTCTTGCTCTCTCTCTGTCTCTCTCTCTCTCTCTCTCTCTCTCTCTCTGTCTCTCACTCTCAGACTTGCGTTTAATTTGTGGTTTAAGAAGAGTCTTTATCACGAAGTAACTTTACTCCATTAGTCGCGGTGTCACAGTCTTCGGTAAATTTGACAGTTGCTGTGAAATTTCATACGTTACATTTTAATTCGCATATTTCCCTGGACTACTTACATAAAACAGATTTTAGTTTAACCCTGAGACTAAACAACTCCTTTTTGCAATAATATGTTTAAGGTGTCTGACGTAATAACGAGTCTGACAGTGTCTTCCAACCTCGTACGTTATACCAAAATTGTCAGATTTGTGCTTTGTACGAGTACGTTTGTGAATCTTGTTATTCCCTTTACGATTAAGATGTTTTGCTTCAAAGTTAAAACTGCAACTCTATGTTAGTCACCCTAAAGCAAATGTGTCTATTGTAATTTGGGTTACGTATTATTTAAATCTCGCTTATATTTTAAGTGATCTGAAATATCACGCGTTTGCTTTTCCAAATAATCAAAGTAGTTAGAAGCTGTAGACATCTTACCACTGGGTACTGTTCTCCTCTCATTTCTGAGAGAGTTATGCAGCACTAAGTCCGTCGAGCTGCCTATTTAAAATATTGAAAGAAAATATTGTGAGGAAACGTGCGCGATTGAGAAAATAAAAAAAAATCGTTGACGGCAATAAAATAAGAAAATTCATCGAGGAAATCTGATTTACTCTAAATTCTACATGTTAAAGTCCCTTGCTGAAAATAAGCTTTCCTCATAGATTGGGGGGGGGGGGGGGGGGCTATTTTGTTATATTTGCTGCGCTTGGTTGGCAACCGTAGTTTTTTTAACTTTTAGTCGTTCTTAGGAAGACGATGCCACCCATTTCCTAATTTGTTACCTCCACATTCATATGAAATAACAAACCCCCAACTACATCCCAATCACGTAGTCTTTCATACATAAACTCTCGTCTAAAAAAAATAAACTCTTACACAATTTATCTATCACTCATCATATTTTCTACTTTATAGATTTGAGCGATTTTTTCCAAGTACTATATGTTTGTTTATATGTTTCTTACCTTGTACATTATTTATACTTAACTTTGCTTGTAACTGTATCAAAGTTCTGGAACCATGTAAGAGAAGTTGACGTAGTATTATAATCAGGGAACTTATTATTAGATAATTTTATGTATTACTCTTTATAAATAATTGTCATTTAGTGAAATCAGAGCAAGCAAGCATTTTTAAGCATTACTTGATTTGACGTTGATTTTATGAGTTTGTATTTAGTAGTTTTATTAATAGTTTTATTAATGATATTACTCCGAATATACTTCCAAGCCCCAATGTAACAAGTCAGTATAATTCGATGCGGGAACTATCTCTAAATTAAGGATACCTTATCGGAGGGTCTTGGGTGCAAGATTTATTATCAAGCCCAGCCATGAATGCTTTAATATTTATCTAAGTGACTTAATATTCATGACTGTTGCAAAGGTAACACATAATTGCCTAAATATAAGTCTCAGTCATGTTACCTTAGAACTAACCCATGTTCATTGACCTTAATAGTGTTTCCCAACGCCTATCTGTCTTAAGATGAACAAGGACAAGGTAAAAGTTACGTCGATTTCAAATCATTTTGGAAGTTTTTGTCGTAGTGCTCACGCTCAAAATTGTAGAAACATGTAGGTACTCGTGTTTACTTCGAACAAATTTTCGATTAATTAAATTCAACTTCAACTGAGAGGATCATATATATAATATAAGTGATGGATCCATCGTCAATCGATCCATCACTTATCTTCTCTTCACGTTACCTTAATACTTGAAAACGACAGTGTACAACTAGTGCATGTTCCCAGTAAAATATGGATCTGCTACGTGATTTTTTATAGCTGGCCGTATGAAGAAGCTTAAGGTTGTTAAGCATGCTATGGAGAAGGCTATGCTCGAAGTTTCACTGCGCAATACACTTCGTAATGAGGATATTCACAGTAGAACCAGAGGTCGATTCCTCTGGTTCTACAATAAATAAACTGAAGTAAAGCAGACGGAGAAAAAAGAAGACGTCTCAAGTGGTAGTCTAGTACCAGCAAGCGAAGTATAGGGCAGTTTCCCACTAGATAGTGATGATCTGGTAGAATGTCGATGGATGCAAGTGGCTGAGGACTATGCTCTGAAGCAATAAGTTCTTGGTGGAGGCCTATGTTCTAAAATAGATTTGTGATGGGCTGTAATCATTTTTTCTTTTTTTATAGTATATGGTGACAAACGAGCACACAGTCCACATGATGGTAAGTGGTTGCTGCGGCCCACAGACATCTACATTTATCCTCGATTACGAATCAAAATGCAGATGCGTTGTCACCCGTGAGGACTAAGATGGAATGACTCTTTTCCAGTAAAAAGGGTCTCCGGTTCTCTACACTCACCATAGGAAACACAGCAGTGTTCAGCTGCTATTATACGCTGGTATTCTGTGAGAGCGTTGTCCTACCCCGGTCGAGCCGATCAATTCGTGCTACAACTATACTACTAATATAGCTGCAGCTTGACTCTAACACGTATAAAATGATAATAGAGAATTAAAATTTTTAATAAATTAAATAAATTTTGTAAGTAGTTTGTACAATCTTACTTATTGTTAATTTACTTTTAAAAAGTCCCGCTGGGTTTCTTGCTGGTTCTTCCCAGGACAGAGGTTTATCCAAACCAGTGGTAACAGTAAAAAATGACTATCAATAAGAATCACATGTAATCTATATTGATTAAAAAAAACTATTTTCTATAAATTATTCTTTTATGAATAATTTTTTTTATTTTCTGCTCTGAAAAGTGAATAGCTTCTTAATATGACTTAATACTTAAATGACTACTGTTTCGCTTAGGTATTACATCTGTTTGTGTCTACCGCCCAAACAATCTCAAGAAATCATTATTTTTGATATGTAAGTTTATTTTCACTTAATAAAAAATATAAGCTTACAACATTCTAGCATTATCATATATTGCTTAATTTTCTCCAAGCCATCAAACAATAAAGTAACAAGTTAACATTTCACGTCAAGTGTAATTCAGTGAGGAATTTAGATATACTGAGATAAATCACTTTCTTAGATTTCAATTTAGGATGAGGATAATTTACCGAGGCGTTTCTTCTGAATGTGTTGAATTGGAGGATTTTCAAAATATTCACTGTCGCTAACATGGTTACAACATAAAATCGACTGAACATTTCGCGTTTTAGCAACTTTAAATATTACACCTTTTATGCGTTGCTAGTTGGTATACGTTTAATTACGTTTTACTGTTTTATATATACCTTTTAAGTTTGTTATGAGTATGTACCGATTTTTCGGAAACTGCTGTAACGATTTTGATAATTTTTCTTTTAGTAAATAGGTTATTATTTTGGGTTCAATAAAATTTAAATATTTTTTTTATTATTAAATTTTACCTGCTTAAGAGTATCTGCTTTTAAAAGCGTTTAAAATAATATGATTGAATGGTAGAGAATGCGAAAAGGTAATAAGTCTGCCAATTGTACTTTATGTACAATAAATATTTTAAATAATAATGAAAAAAAAAGGGGATAATGTTCTAACATTTATTTTAATTTGGGCTACATCCGAGTTGTAACATTGAA
This sequence comes from Parnassius mnemosyne, assembly GCA_963668995.1. Classification (NCBI taxonomy): domain Eukaryota; kingdom Metazoa; phylum Arthropoda; class Insecta; order Lepidoptera; family Papilionidae; genus Parnassius; species Parnassius mnemosyne. The sequence continues at coordinate 34,982,680 of CAVLGL010000079.1, read as the reverse complement.
CTTGTAATATTCATTAACATTTATTAAAGGGTAATATAATTAAACTTGAGAAATTAAAAGTAAAACAGACTTCAAAAACAAAAGATAGAGAAGAATAAAATATTTTCACATAACTTTTGAATTCAGGGTTTTGATTCTTAGATACACTATATCTTATCACACACTTTAGAAGCCATTATGTATGAATTTATTAAATTTTTTTGTTATTTTTAAGTCGGTTTAATATTCTTAAGTATAATTATAAAATTATATTCTTTTCTTATATATTGTATGCGGTACAGTTACATCTTATAAGTGTGTAGTATACGTTACTACATAGTAGAGCCAAGGTGAAGCTGTATGATACGAGTAGCTGCAGTCCGTACGGCCGACGCATTCTCGACCCCATTTTTGTTTATATCAGTGGGCTCGAATCGCAAAATTCAGTAAAATTCAGGCTCGCACAAAATACCAACGTAAATGGTAGAATAATGCTGATGTGATTCTGAAAATCTATCTTAATAACGTATCTGCATTTTATTTCTTTATTGAAGATATATGTATATACAGCCATAGTGTATAATCAGGTGATAGTGCTACTATAAAGTATAAAGACAATACACTCTCAAGACGAAAGTGAATTAAATAATATTGTTACGAGCTCGGGGTTCGAGACAATTAAAAACTGCCGATTGAATTACCAAAATTGACACTATAATTACACTACACTAATTACAATCTAAAACCACACTAATAATAAAACACAATCACTTTTTACAAGACATTAATAGTGGCGCACAACAATATACTGTCATATTTTGCAAATTGTGTAATAGCGGTAAAAGAATAGAATATCAATCACCCGATATCATCTCATGGGTATCGTAAAAGGTGACAGAAGGAAACTGAAGCAGTGCGGAAACAGCATCTTCGTAATAACAACTTAAAATACGATTGATATTATTGCAGATTCTGAAAGGAAAGTTCTTTACACTTTTGCGGAAAGTAAGTAGAGCCATGCTACAGCTATATTAATAGTGTAGTTGTAGCACGAATGGCTCGGCTCGACCGGGGTAGGACCACGCTCTCACAGAATACCAGCGTAAAATAGCAGCTTAATGCTGTTGTGTTTCGTTTGGTGAGTGTAGAGAACCGGAGCCCCTTTTTACTAAAAAAGAGGCATTCCATCGTAGTCCTCACGACTAGCAACGCATCTGCATTTTATTCGCGAACGAGGATATATGTAGATATCTATGGACCACAGCAACCACTTACCATCAGGTGGACTGTGTGCTCGCTTGCCACCCTTATCATATAAAAAAAATGTTATATGATTTTTCCGACGATTTTTTTTTATTTCTATTATTATAGTGCTTTGAAAATTAGTTGATTAAGAATTTAATTGATTATTTCATATATATACATATTTTTCAAAGCATGTACTATTTTTGTTAAACCATGTCTTAATTGTCATGCTTATCAGGCGTATTAATGATTGTAGCACCAGACAAATCGCACTTTTGACGCCACTGCTTGTCATGAGTCTGGGTCTTTACGTCTGATGTAAATGTGATGACTAGACAGTCACTTATTGGAAGCCATAAGATTTCTCTGACATTTCTGATAGGAAGGAGATGATAAATTCTTACGCTGCCACAACACATCTATACATGCCTATAACAGAATCGTATACCTTGCGTATCTGTACAGTAGTTGATGGGATAAGGGATAAATGATATAATGCATTTATTGCATTTTCAAAATTTGTAATGTATGTCGGTTTGTTTCGCTACGCATCACTTTAAAAGGACATGTGGTGTAATTATGCAAATTTAACATTTTAAAAATTTACTTCCTTGCGTTCAACAATAAGTACAACAAAGGAGTATTTATCCAGCACATATTGTACCTAAATTTCCATAAATTTATTTTATATTTATGCGATTGGCGTATAGTCGCCGCATTTGGCGCTCTATATTTTAAGGTATATAATATAGCTTAATTGCAACTATCGTAGCCATGGCTAAAAATTTTTTTGTTTGAATTTGTAAATATTTGAATCTCGCACATTTGTGTCAAAATATCAGGAAAATTGAAGACGTTTTAGGCTTATGCAATAAAGACGACTAACTGATGGACGTAAGGCTTTAACTAGCCTGAATGACCATGACGAAACGGCGATCGCAGAGATTTTAGCCGATGTCAACACCGTCTAGCAACTACGTTCTGTATTACTTATAAAAGTGCAAAGATTAATAGACTGCAGAGATGACAATTATATAAGTAACATACTGCCTGTTATACTTGCGCATCACTGAGAATTATGTCGCGGTTACGGATCTTCAATTACATTGTGCTGTAGCTTTGTCCGGTAGGCGTCACGAGCTATCAAGTGTTCAAGTTTCAAGTACGTAAGAGTTTTTTATTATATATGTTAAATCGTATTTATTTGTATCGTATTAATAGATCTGGGTCAAAGCGTTCGCTGTAAATTTTCCTGGGTTTGATCCCCGACAGCAAGAATGAAATTTGTAATTGCAATTTTCGTCAACACGCATTGGGGAAGCACGGCGGGAATTTCCTTCCCCTACAACCCTCTCAGAAATAAAAAAAAGTGTCCTGTGCCCAGTAGAGGGACTTGTTTAGCCTATTACTTTACTTTGTAGCAATATTCATATTCGTTTCAGATATAGAAGGGTACCTTATGCTAACAAAAATATCATGTGGAGGCGACGAAAACATAAAACATCTTTGTACCTAGATAAAACGTTCGAAAGATTGTCAGTCATGTCATACGCCACATTTTCTATAGAGCGTAGAACATTGCAGATAGGGCAAAATAAAAAATAATCCAAAATATTATGGGAACTATTTATTAATAATATATACATTTATAGGTATTTATAATAAACATAATGAACAAGCTGCAAGGTTCAACTAATAATATTTTTTGTAAACACAATCGTAAAATTCCTGTTTTAATTTTTACCAATGGTTAATTGATGAAACGTAGTCAAGATCACTTCATATAAAATATATTTAATTAAAATTGACACATGACCTATTTGGCCTTCTACTTACAACTCGGCGGAAATTTGAAAAGAATATTTTGTCTTTTCACACAAGTATTGTTTACAACTGGCGTGGTTTCGAAAAGCGTGATTAAGTGTCAGCGGTATATAATCAATTAAATACTGAACTTTTTTGAAATTTATTTTTTTGTTTATTTTTGTTGTCTTCTTAAAAACTGACGCCATCTCACTATTTTATTATTTGTTTTTTTTTTGTAACGCATAAGGATAAGTTAGACTAAGTTAGATTAACTTGGATAAGTTTATAATTTTTTTAATTTTATCACAAAATTTCCGTAATAAATTATTACCTTTTCTACAGTGATTCTCTCCTCTTAGTTTCGGTGTGACTGTAGGATGTTATACTGAGCCACCGTCAGTTACTAAGCGGCCATAAATCATTATATGTATGTATAGACATACATATATACATTTTTTGATTTTAATATTTATGTTTTTTTTGAATTTTGATTGGATTTTTGAAACCTGTTAAAATTATTTTTTTCCATGCCAATTGATGGGCCAGAGTATAATGCCAGTTATGCTCTTTGGCTGAAGTTATTTTTTATTTTATGCTCAATTGCAGACAAAACAATATTGATTGCGCATTTCTAAAACAAAATTTTACCTCTTCTCCTTCTAATAATAGCTCCTGCACCTAACACGGCGAAATATATATTATTATCTATAAGACTATTTGCGGAAACAGTTTTTGTTAACAGTTATGAGTGTAACATTTTATCAGCTGCTTTGTCATAGTGCCTTGAGCAACACTTTGCCGGTTTCTGTACAGAAAATGATGCTGGCTTTACAAATATGGATGGCCGCTACCACTGAATATAATACCCGCTATGTTACACTTATTTACATAGAAACTTTAATTATCATTTGCATTAAATTCTAAATAGCACTTTTACACAAGAAAGTAAACTTTTAGATCAGTCCATCTTGTTTTTCTCTAATTAAGTGAAAAGTAAAACAAACCAATAGGTCCGTGATTTAAAATTTATTGCAACTTTTTATAGAAAAGCATGACCTTAACATAATATAGTCAATCATTTAGTCAATTATTTAGCCATGGGATAAAACTTTTAAGTGTGCCAGTCAAACATTAATGATGATATTCGGGTCATTATACTGGAAATAGTCTTTTAAATATTTTTTAGTATCTAAATCTAATCTTCAGTATGATTGACCGTGTATATGACTTTTATAAGTCTATGTTATTTTTGATGAAAATTATTATTGCAGATAAAAGCCCTTTCACATTTATTTTAGTCTCGAATTAAATTAATCCAAATGAAAATAAGAACTTTGGCACGTTATAACTGATCTTTAAATGTAAAACACTGACTTGAAATTATATAATTATTAGCAGTTTTTAATTCATTAAACTTTTTTAAGATTGTATTGGATCTCTACTGGTAAAAAAAAAACAAATATATATATATATATATATACATTATAGTTCTTGATGAAAATAAAGTATGCGCGTTACATCGTATCCCATCAAGAATTTCTAATGTAATCCTTGGTGTAAAGCTAAGATGTGAAAATAACTGTAAACAATAGAATAACAAAATAATGTAAACATTTGTAAATACTTGCTTTATAACCTTATAAACATTATTTGACCGTAATAAAATAAAACAAAGTAGTCTTCGGCATGAAAGTAAAAATAAATATTTTCGATTATTTTTGCAATATCTAACAGCCGGATCAGCGCGCGATTCTGATCCATCTAAAGATGCTAAATTTCAGCAAACACTGTCAAATTCAATAGGAGTGACAGAAAAAAACGGTTCTTGATATAAAAGGGTAAATAAATTATTTAACCTATAAAATAAATTCACTTTATTAAAAATCAAAATATCCCAATAGCTTTATTAACATGAGACACATAATTGTACGAGTGCTTACAATACTTAACATTATTTTACTGAAATCTCAGAAAGTTTTTTTTAATAGAATAAGGATGACAAACGAGCACACAGTCCACCTGATGGTAAGTGGTAGCTACGGCCCATAGACATCTACATCTATTCTCGATTACGTATCAAAATGTAGATGCGTTGTCACCCGTGAGGAATAAGATGTAATGCCTCGTTTCCAGTAAAAAGGTTCTCCGGTTCTCTACACTCACCATACGAAACACAGCAGGCTTAAACTGCTATTTTACATGGTATTCTGTGAGAGCGTGGCCCTTCCCTGGTCGAGACGACCCATTCGTGCTACAACTATACCAACTACTAATATAACTGCAGCATGGCTCTACCACGTAAGAAAAAATTGACGTTGAAAATTTAAGTATTTTCAGAAGCAACTTTGCAATTATTTTCTATTGAGTGAACTTTTGTGGAATCGTAATTTACAAACCGCCACCTGAAATACGTACAATTTTTTTCGATAACGACGTGAAATTACAAAATGATCCCTACGCATATCAATGTGGCTCCATTCAGCCTCTTAAAATGCACATACATCGGGATTGAGAGATTTTAAAAGTTTTCATGCGTAGATAATGGAAGAAATAATATTATATTATTACTGTCCCGTGTGAGGCAACCTTTATACTTATATACATATTCTTATCATATTTTTATGGTTGGTTAGAAAAGTTATATCTAAATGCAAACTTTCACAGGGTAATTTTTTAATACTATTTTTACCCAGCAAGTAGTAAAGCAACTACAATCAAATTATGTAGCCTAAGATGGTGAATTGCACTGACCTAACAAAAACCTATTCACTCTTGCCTAATACTCGTAGTACTAGGTAATTATTATTTGCGACCTATTTGTGACCTATTTGTGTGTGTGTGTGTGTGTGTGTGTATGTGTGTGTTTGTGTGGGTGTGTGTGTGTGTGTGTGTGTGTGTGTGTGTGTGTGTGTGTGTGTGTGTGTGTGTTTGTGTGTGTATGTGTTAAGAAAAGCGTATAAGAATACGTGAAGAAGAATAAAGGTTGAGTACTACTTCGCTTACCTATACGAGGTTGCCACTCGAGAACCTTTCTTCCTATTTTTTATCGGTTTTCCAAGTTATATAGCTAGCCCATTGCCATTTCACTTTAATATTCCGTTTAATGTCAGTTACTCTGGTTCAACTGCGAATATCTTCATTTCTAACTTTATCACATAGAGAAACCCCTCTCCAATTTAAAATTTTTACATTTTTAGATGATAGTTTGTGTAACATAAAAAAAACCATGAACCCAAGAATGTCTTTATATAGTTATTTATACTTAGGGAAGCACCATTTTTATTATTTCTTTAAATTGTTTGATTTAATTTGATAACAGTGTACCTAAATGTAAGTATCTGTATCTTTATTTCCCTCCCCAACAATATTTTATAAAGTCATACTCATAAAAACAGCGTTTTATTGTAATACATAATTATAAAATTCAGTATCAACTAATTAATAAAAATATGCAACAACAAAATTACATAGGTATTAAAAACTATCGAAATCTAAGTAACGAGAGAATGTTCGTCGTTCCACATCTAAATTATATAAATTTGCATTTTTCAATTTCACTAACAAACGTCGCCGCGAAAATTTCTTCTTCTTTGGGCACTTTAAAAATTCATTTATTTAGAAAATAATATTTACAGTTACCAGTGTACAGATATTAACTAAATTAAGTATTTCTAGGCATAAAAATATTTATAATTGAGTATAAACTTATAAAAAACTAATATATATTTGAACGAAGTCGCTCCAACACCGACGTGCGGTCCACCCTCGACGATGTCCGAAAACGGACATCGTGTGAGTGCTTACACGGCGACGGAGCATGCGCGCTCGCGTAAATGTAATAAATTTCAGGGAAAAATGATATATTCTCTTATAAAACGGGTAATAAAAATAAAACTCTCAATTAAAAATATTAATATTTATAAGACATTTTTTTTATTGTAAGAACTATTTAAAAAGCTTGTGCCGTTTTGGAGAAATTTTGCAAAATATGACAAAGATAGGTACTCTTTGGGAATTTTTTTTCTAATAAGGGGTTGACGAAAATACAATTTTGTTAAATTAAAAACATTTACCAAATCCTCTTCTGTTACCCTGTATTTTTTCTTTGTGGATTAAATGAACAGTTATTGAGATTTTTTTACATAAATATCCTAGATTTAGGCATTTCAACCACTGTTAAGGCCTCAATATCGGTTTCGGATGTAGATAGTCACTAGCTTCCATTATTTTTAGGAGTGACTTGTTATGTTTAAAAACCTTTTCCCAGAATAATAACGGGTTTTGTAGCACTTGGCCTATTACATTAAGCCATCTATTTGATGTCATTTGGTGCCATCTTTAGCCTCATTTTCACTTACCATAAAGTGAAATAGTATTCAAGCATTGGATAAAATATTTAAAAAAGTTTAAAGTTCGTAGTATACAGAAATAAAATAAAATATACCTCTTTTAAAAAGATCTTTCCCTAAGGGATTTATACATAGTATATGCTGCTGCAGTAGTGCTTTGGCGCTAAAATTTAGCGGAACCCTGATAGTAATCTTGATTTTGCATGTTTTTCGATTTAATTGTAGCTATATTTATAAATTCAAACCAAACATTTACTCATTAAGATAAAATAATTTAATGTTACAAAAACACATTGCAAATGTGTCACGCATTTGGAGAGAGCGGTCCTTAGCTTTCAACATACAGCAAAACTAAGAGTCACATCACAAAGGAAGCGTTAATGCAGATGAACTTCATCAGAAAATGGAATATACAAAGAATTCCTCCGTTTGTGCAACATACGGTTTGTTTGACGATGCCCTGACACATTTTGGCACAGCTTTAGTTAATGAAATAAACTGTCATTAGCAACGTTTCCTTATACTTGCTTAATGTATATTTTAGTATTATGACTTAATATACGAGGGGAGTTAGTGTTTACTACCCGATTGACTTGTTTATCCTGTGATATCTCAAAGGTGGATGAACTGATCTGGCCTAAACTTGGTGTTTATAGTTGTATTAAGTCACCATGTAGTGACAGTTAAAATAGATCCTTCTCCGATTTCAGACCCGTTCATTCCACGAACTTTTTGACCCGCCCTAACAATAAGATTATCATGAACTTCAATTCAAAACATGTATGTTTTACATATGTAAAAATGTTAATAAACAATTACTAAAACTTTATTATAACAAAACTAATATATAATTAATAGAATCAGGCGTTACTTTGCGGAAATCCATTATATAAAAGCTTTTACAAAAATTTACTTCGCAAATATCCGCGTTATAAAATAAAATGATGTGTCTTACCTAGTATGAAGAAGCACCTCCCGCCCTCCCTTTGCACACGCAATTGAGGGAGGGCGGGAGGTGCTTCTTCATACTAGGTAAGACACATCATTTTATTTTATAACGCGGATATTTGCGAAGTAAATTTTTGTAAAAGCTTTTATAAAACTAATATATGTTGTTTGCACAATATTATAGGATACACGAAACAAATAAAAAAGAAAAAGAAAATGTCGCGTGTAGGAGTGATAAAAGTAAGTGTGGTAAATGTGGTGAGAGAAATTGGAGAGTATGTGACAGGTAAACTTGGTGCTCTACCGAAGCGTATGTTAATAATCGTTATTTTTTTTTTGGTAATTTTAATTTAATAATTTAATTTGAAACTCTTAATATGCTCAATTTTAATGTTAAAGTATTATATTAATATGTATGTTGAAACGCGTCTTCGTCTTTGATTGAGCGAACTATATACACAAAGGGCGCTTAAATTGTTGCATTTTACATTGGCAGTTTACATTGGAAGTGCTACGTATTATCAACGTTCTCGTATCCCATCTCGTAGAACAGTATCAGATAATTTCAGCACTTCACCTTCTACGATCTGTTTTTACAATGTATACTTTGCTCTGTTTTTATTTCAAAACTTCATATAAAATAAATTAAATTGCAAAAATTATTATTAAAATTCAAAATTACTTTCAAGTAATTATTTTTAGACGGGAAATGAAGCCGCAGTCTACAGCAGACTTCACAGTATACAGACAACTGAATAGACAGATCTCCAAATGCATACGGTGAGACTTACGCAACTTCAGTACAGCTCGTATTGAAGAAGCGATCTAGTGGAACCAGAGCTTCAAAGTCTTTGACAGAGATATGTCTGCCAGAAAGAGTAACCTGTAAAAACCTGTGTAAACCGAGTGTGGCATCATTGTTTCCGGGACACCTAAGAGTTTGAGTAAGATTGAGAGGTTCTATGGGCTGAACATATCATGCAAGTGTTATTAACGATCCACGAGTAAGTCTTATCCGACACTATTCCGATGATTTCCCGAACATCAGTCTGAGTGAGATTAGAATGGCTCTCCAGAACCTTAAAAACGGCAAGGCCCCAGGCGAGGATAAAATTAAAGCGGAGCTTCTGAAAGCGGGAGGAAAACTGTTACTTGAATTTCTTTAGAAGCTGTTTATTTTCGTCTTCCATGGTGCAACTACTCCAGAGACGTGGAGCAGAAGTTTGGCGGTCTTGTTTTAAAAGAAAGGCGACAACGTTCTCTTGAAGAACTACAGACCGTTTTCTCTTTCTGAGCCGCGTCTACGTGGTCCTTTCGAGAGCCGTTACGAATCCTCTTGTATCCAAACTCGAGCACTTCTAGCCTGCTGAACAAAACGGTTTCCGAAAAGGCTTTATTACCATAGACCATATACATACCTTTGGCAAATTGTACAGAAGAGCAAAGAGTACAATCTAACTACTATATGTGGACTATATGAAAGCCTTTAATTCAGACGAAATTAAGGCGGTGCTACAGTCCCTTCAGCGGTGCCAAGTTTACTGTCGGTATATCGAAGTGCTGAAGTGTTTGTACAGTAAGGCTATTGTGGTGGCGTTGTCGTCGCGCCACAAGCGAAACACATTGAAGCCTAAATCGCGCTAACAAAGTTCCAAACTTAAAGCAGTATATATAGAATAGCTTCGAACTACCACTCGGAGCGTTGGCTGCTCCCCGGGGAGAACACTTTGTCCGGCGGGAGATCTCCCCTTTTCCTTCTACCCGCCACAGCTACGATGGCTTTTTCTAAACGCGTTAATAAAAGAGTTACTTTAACTTTCCCAAAAATTTCTAATTCTTCAGGACATGTAATTGATTATATTGGTGTTTTTCAATTGAATACAAATTATGCTTAGATAAATACCAGATTTTATGTACGGATTTTTTATATTTTTTTTAATTGTTATGAATGTCGTGGGATACTCATTCCAATTTACCTGTCCGGTAGTTGTGGTATAGTATACGGGTATGCGACCCCGGCTTCCTTAGCTATTACTGTCCTATTCCGTGCCCTCCTGGACGGTAATATCCTACGTTTCCTATTTCCTACCCTAACTTACCTAACTCTTCCTTTTCACAACACTTCTCCTTCCCCTTTTCCTAATCCTACCCTCCGCGTCAATCCAACGTCTGCCGCGCGGATGGATGCGTGGCCAGGGGCAAGCTTAGTTGTTAGCGTGCCACACTGCCCTGGGATCGGGCGACCCCAGAATTAGAATAGCCTTACCCTGGCATGTGGGGCTCTGCTGGGGGGACAAACCTTTCCCTCGCTATTCGTGGGAACGCAATGTATAATCGTAAAAATAATTTAGTTAACCAAAATGGCGGCGATATGGTTCGCCACCTATCACGTCTCGTTTCTCGCGGGGCGAAAAGTTGCCCACGGAGAGCCGCTTTGCTACGTTGAATGTAAGAGAAGGAATGGATGGTAAGATAGATGAAGTATGTCAGATGATGGATGAACGATGAATTGATATTCTGTGCGTGAACGAAACCAATAGTAAAGGATGTGACACCACGGTTCATGGCCCCTACACGGCATACTGGTCGGGAGTCCCTAAACCAGCCGAGGTTGTCAGCGAGTTGGTGTGATTCTTTCATCACGAATGGTTGAATGTGTGATGGAGCATGAATATGTAAGCCCAAGACTCCTCTGGATTAGGTTAAAAGTCGGACTCACTTGCTTGTTTATCCTTGGGGTCTATGCACCGACGGATCTGCGTGGAGGTGGGTCATTAAAATCACAACAAGAGAGAGAGGAATTTTGAGATAGCATGAGAGAGGTCTTGAATAAATGCGGAAAGAATGAACGGATCGTGATGTTAGGGGACTTTAATGGATGGGTTGGTGTAAAGTGTGATGGGTATGAAGGAGTTCTGGGTACGTTTGTGTACGAGAGAGTGAATGACAATGGAAGAAGCCTGCTAGAAGTATGCTTAGAATGGAATTTGTGCGTTGCCAACACAATGTTTGATCACAAAAAGATCCATTTTTATACAAGAGATGAGGGTGAGTCTAGAAATATGATTGATTTTGTAATTGTGGATGAAATACTGAGGAAGAAAGTGCTAGACACTCAAGCATACCGAAGTGTAGGCCTCGATACGGACCACTTCCTGGTCATAACCCGAATGCGTGGCCTCTTTAACGGTGGCAAAACCGAGGGGCCGAGCCTACGAGTGCTCTGGACAGAGTAAAAGTAAGAAAATCTACAAGAAAAAGAAAAGAAAGATGAATATGTAGAGAAACTGAAAGAAAGTTTTAAAGACATAGAAGAGATAGGTGTGATTGAAGATTTGTGGGAGACACTTAAGAAAGGGGTCGTGAATGAATGGAAGAAAGAATTATAACGTGTGGATGGATAATGATGAACATAGGGTTGTGGAAGAAAAGAAGAAAGCGTGGTTGGATTGGTTAGCAAAAAAAGCTAACCAAAAAGTTCAAAAGGCAACGAATGACGAGATAAAGGAAGTAAGAACGAAGTATATAAAAGATTGAAAACAGCAACGAAAGAAGTTGTGTCTAGAAAGAAAGAAAATAGAAAGGATGATTTCTATAGGAGGCTCACTGAAGATTTCCTGTCAAACATTAAGTTTTTTAGAAATCCATTAAAACAGCGAGAGGAAGAACGTCTACCTCGGAGCTGAGTACAATCAGGAGTCAAGATGGCAGCATTATAAAAGGAGAAGAATGTGTGTTAAAGAGATGGAAAAAGTATTTTGAAAGTTTGTTTGAAAGAGAGAAAGTGCAGGTACAGCATCCGGCACCTTCCATAAAAACTAATATAAATGTTGATGAAAGTCAGATTAGCATGGATAGGCTGGTTGGCGCATTACAACAACTCCAAGGTATTTGGCACACCAAAAGACATTGTAGTTGATTATGATGGTGCTTTACTATCGCACTATAAAGGGTACTGTCAAGAATATGGGACTGAACTACATCAGGGTGCCGGTTATACAAGTAGAGGAAATGGCCAAGTGGAAAGAGTAATAAGAATAATGAAGAATGGCCTGACAGTCAAAAGCATACTTAGTAAAAGCGTTGAAAAGTATGAGAGTAGGTAAGGCTGCAGGTTATGACAGGATTACCGTCGAGATGCTGAGGGCTAGACATAGTAGCTAGTCAGCTGTACCGCCTTTTCAATTTGTGCTGGCGAAATGGGCAAGTACCAGGAGACTAGTTCAAAGCCGTAATCGTGCCTTTGTATAAGGGAAAAGGGTCACGGCAAGACTGCATAAATTACGACGGTATAAGCATTCTCAGCGTCGTCGGTAAATTGTATGTGAATGTGTTGATTTAAAGGGTTGTGAATGAAACAGAGGAAAAAGTATGGGATGCACAAGCGGGATTTAGAAAGGGAATGGGATGTACGGATCAGGTCTTTTCCTTGCGGTGCATAGCCGAAAAATGTTTGGCTAAAAACAAGAAGGTTTATTGCGCGTTCGTGGACCTAGAAAAGGCCTATGATAGAGTGGTGAGGAATGAATTGTGGTCAGCACTGTCCGTGAACGGTGTGAGCAGTATCCTTATACGAGCACTGCAATGATTTTATAGGGATTCTAGTGCTTGCGTAAGGATAAACGGGGCATACACTGAATGGCTTAATATCGAAAAAGGTGTTAGACAGGGATGTGTAGCGTCACCATGGCTGTTTAATCTGTTCATGGACAATTGTTTGACAGATTTAAAAGAGAATGAAAGCGGGTAGAGAATGAATGAGTTACTCGTCAAATGTTTTCTCTGTGCTGATGAGCAAGTATTACTTGCGTCTTCGGCCGAGGAGTTGCAGGAGATGGTAACTACTATGAGTGGAGCTTTTGTTAGGAAGGGAATGAAGATGAATGTAAGTAAGACGAAAGTGATGGTGTTTGAAAGAGATGAGGCAGTGACAGACTGCAATATCGTGATTGGAGATGAACAAATTGAACAGGTGAAGGAGTTTGTGTATCTGGGTTCAAAATTTACAAGAGATAGAAAAAGAAATCATATACAAAAAAAATGGTCGTAATAGTTTGTCGGCAATTTCATTGCCTACAGACCGCGTGACCTGGAAACCATCTTAAAACTAGCCTGTTGTTACTTACCAGGACATTTAGACAGTTCACGTTGTCTCCAACTAGCTACGAGTTCACCAAGTTTGAACTCAGCGTTAGCAGTGCTACTTGACTATCAGAGTTTATAATATTGTGGAATGTGTCCAAAAAGACAATTCACAATGCTGTGTTAGTCCCTACTTTAATATATGGTTGTGACTGCCTCGTTGGTGTAGTGGTTGTAGTAGAGCGACTGCTGATCATGAGGTCCCGGGTTCGAATCCCGGGTTAGGCCAAAAAAAATCAGTTATTGAGTTTTTCCGTCAAGAAAACCTCAGTAGCTGCCCGGAGTCAGGAAGTTGGCGGTCTCTTACCCCCGTGCCTCGGAAAGCACGTAAAGCCGTTGGTCCTGCGCCTGATTTCTCTCCGGTCGTGTCGGTTTACCGTCCCATCGGACTATGAGAGTGAGGGAATAGAGAGTGCACCTGTGCTTGCGCATACACTTGAGCACTATAATCTTGTCCTGCGCAGATGGTTAGTCTCAACGGCCAGACATCATATGGTGATAACCTATGGAACTGAAACGTGGTCCTTCACTGCTGGCCATATGAGGAAGCTCAAGGTCACTCAGCGAGCTACAGAGAAGACTATTTTCGGGATTTTTCTGCGTGATGAACTTAGAAATAAGGATATCCGCAGTAGAACCAGAGTTACCGATATAACCCAAAGGATTAGTAAGCTGAAGTTGCAATGGGGCAGCCATATAGCTCGAAGAACTGACAATCGATGGGGAGAAAGGTTCTCGAGTGGCAGCCTCGTACTGGCGTGTGAAGTGTAGGGCGTCCCGTCACTAGATGGACTGACGACTTGGTAAGACTTGCAGGAAGTCAATGGATGCAGGTAGCTCAGGGCCGTGCTTTGTGGCATTCCTTGGGGGAGGACTATGTTCAACAGTGGACTTGTGAAGGGCTGTAATGATGATGATGATGATGATGATGATGATGATGAAATTTGGGTGTGTCAGAAGAAGCACGAGAGTAGAATAAACGCTGTGGAAATGCGGTCATTAAGGAGTATGTTAGGGCTTAATTAAAATGACAGTGTGAGAAATTGTGTAATAAGAGAAGAGTGTGGTTTGCAAGATAGTTTCGTGACCAGGATTAAGAAAGGAATGCTTGGTTATTTGGTCACGTAGAAACAATGAATGAAGAAAGAGTGACAAAGCAAATTTGTGTTGCAAAGGTGAGAGCAGAGTCAGGAAAGTACGTCCTTTGGAATGTGTAACATTCGTATAAATATAAACAGGCTTATATCATGTTTGAGTTACAAAGAACTGGGTCAAGTGTATGCATTTATGTTGGTTTTTACGCTTCAGTAAATGAAACGGCAGATAGGCAGTAACATCTTCCTGATAAGAAGTCAACATAAAAGGTAAAAAAGAAACTGTAGTTGCTAAAACGCCTTCCAAGGGTGGATTTTAGGTCAAATATCCTTCCTTTGATAAAAATCCCCCAATGAGGTAATCTAGGGGAGAGTCCTATGTTCAGCAATGGACATTGGATAAGATGTAATAATAAATGGCTTAAATGCTTTTTGTTTTAAAATGGTACTTAATTATATTTTTGTACTTCTTATAAGCCAGTGCTTGACTAAGATTACAACTGGTGGTAAGTGATGATGAAGCCCTAGATAGTCCATCACACTGTCGTAGTTACACTTAACTATAGTCTATTGACTCTCGCCTTGATGACATCCAGATTGTGATCGGATGACGATTGGCAAACTTTTCTATGTCTTTATAAATCAAATTACTACATATTTATTAACCAAATTACTTTAGAAAATGTTACTTTACCTTCGTGATTTCTTATAATTATTTACTCGAATACTACACAATGAATAAAATAAATTCTACAGATTTTAGCGCGTTAAATAATATCCAACGTTTCGAGTGCTTTTCTGCAACTATATTTGTAGTCTGTGAAATTAGTTTTATTCAATGTAATACCGCTTAAAAAACAGAGAAAAATAGAATATAATTATAAATAAATGTAATTGTAAAAGTAATAAAATTAGAAAATATATATAAAGTAACTTAAAATAAACAAATTTTTACAGATTTTATGAAATAATAAATCTTGGTTTATAAATAATACTCATTTTTGTTGAGTTATCTATACAAAATCTGTTATAATATTCAGCTGATTTGATATAATGATTTCTTATATTTACGCGAAGACTACACATTAAATGAAACTAATTTTTACGAATTTTATCGCGTTTGATTAAATTATTGAATTCCCGACATTTTGGGTGCTTTACTGCACCCATGGTCACGGGGGGGGGGGGTCTGGGGTGTTGACCCGATGTCATAGTTAGCCCGGCTATCTTCAGTTTTTGAATATTAATATTTGATCCGATCTACGCAGAATGAGCTTACAGTATCTTGAAGTCTTGCAGTATCCTTGGGTTTGGATTAATTTTATTAATTATAGGATCCGAAGTAAATGGCAGCACCCATCCATCTTCTCTATTGAAATTAGTTTTAGTAGTAAATTTCAATAGCCTCGCGAATTATCTTTGGTAGGAATAGGTGTTCTTTTGAGAGGACTTGTGGTCTATCAAATCTAATGTAATCGCGGGGACGATCTTAAACGTGCTTACAGTCAGCTAAATATCGATATCCTTGGGGATGGTGTTGCCCATCCCCTGTTTCTATTTCAATCGATCGACATTGCAACACTAACTGCATGATAAGGGGTAGTCAATCCTCTTATGCCTCTACTTAACATAGTCAGTGTTAAACACGGTACTTGTTTAACACTGACTATGTCTGAGAAATCGATTATTGTCCACTGACCGTATATAAGGCAAGTTATTGTGAATACGTAGGATGTAAATCGTACGTAAAATAAGTGACATTTATTGAATATGATGTATGTATGTATGTTATAGGGCATAACTTTTTACCTAAGCAAAATTACCTTTTTAATAAATTAGGCAGCGGTGGTCTAATAAATTATGAAAGAGCCTCGTTAATTCGGGGTACATTGTTTGTAGGATTAACGTCCTTTTTTCAGGGTTCTCTTTCATAGAGAAATCAAAAAGCTACAATACATATAAATGACTCTAATATACTATATTTATTGATCGCTTAGTGTTACTCTCAAACGTCCAACAGTGTATTGCAGTGTTATAATCGGGGAAAAAGTTTATTTGTATATTATATACAAATTAAACATTTTTTAAAGTTTAATTACATTTAATCATAATATATATATATATATATATATATATATATATATATATATATATATATATATATATATATATGTGCCATTTTGTTCGATAACTTGCGATCTTGTAGGTAGTGACATAAACCCATTGCTGTAGAAGTCTTGGTATTATTTGACAAAAAAAAATTCAACAAGTAGTTTAGACAGTCCTCTCTTGAAGTTAAAATTTTTGAATTGCACTATGGCTACAACGAACTACCCTGGGAATCCCATAAACAGAATTTTGACTAACAATTTGTTTATGTTATACGAGTAGGGTAATTACAATACGCGAAATAAAGAAATGAAAACTTTTGTAGTAAGAATTATATCGTTACCGTTACAGCCTATAAATTTCACTGCTGAACACTACCTAGAGAATTCTGAAGAAACCGAAACTGGTGAAAATCTGAGGACTCAACATTCGATGCCATGGCACGAAAAGGGCACAACTTTTACGCACATAGCGCATGTTGTGATGGCAGCTCTAATAAAAATAAACTTTGCAATTTCATAAAATTCACCCTAACTTAAGTACTAAGTAACACGGACTAAGGAAATATTCTTATAAAAAATTAAAAAAGACCTTTGATGAGGACCTCTAAAGCGCATTTTCTGACTATTTTGAGGAGATAGCAAAAAATTTAACAGCATAAAATAATATATGTTAATTGCTGATCTGAAAAATGGATCAGCGTCCAATATTAAAATGGAAAAATTTATTTCATAGTTCTTGGCAACCATTCTAGGAACTTATTTACCTCTGCCCGTACATCGTATTCTATTAGTTTTTTTTTATTTGACATGTTGTTAAAACACGTTTATCATTAACATAATTATATACATAGGCCTCCCCCAAAGTCTGAGCCACCTTTATCTAACGACTTCCTATATATCTTAATCAGGTCGTCAATCCATCTAGTGGTAAGTGGCCCTACACTTTGCTACTGGAGAACCTCCGGAACCACCGAATATCCTCTTTACAAAGTCTATCATGCAGAGAAACTCTTATCTATACATATAAATAAAATTGAAGTGTCTGTATGTAACATTGAAATAACAGGAATCTATTAAGCTCAAGGGGCTATTTGCGTGTTATTAAAATATAAAAAAAACCATGTTTAAAATTTATGTCTGTCCAGACTAGACTCCGGTATGGCTTAACCGATTGTGATGAAACTTTATGAATAGATACGAGTAGAAAGCAATGCCAAGAAGGATCAAGGCTATAGTTTATCAAAAAAATTTAAGTTTTTTAAAAAACATTGATTAACAAATGATCTTTGATTATCCTAAATTTAATAACAGAAGATACTACTAATTTCAATTGATCCTATACAGAAGAAGCCGGGGCGGCTTGGTAGTATCTTATATGCAACTTTTGTTGTATTGTATTTTGTATTTTTCACTATATCGTTTTATTGTTTTATTTGAAGATATATAAATTCTTCCCAACGTAAATTTTAACGTGAAAACTTTGTACATGTTGCTGACTAGAATTCAGCTTGCTTGTTTAGCTGTTGAAATAAATCTTTTCTTAGTATCTGTATTTATTCGCCAGCGGTTTATTCGTATTTACGACGTGATATTGTTTCTCGTTGAAAATATTACTTCAAATTTACACCGATATTTCTTCCTAGTTAATGGTAGCTTGGTTTTGGTGCCAAAAGTTTTTATAATCGAATGGAATTATTGTATTTTCTAGTTTTTCAAATGTAAACCAGTAATAACCGAAATTATTGTATTATTTTTACGTTAATAATACCATAGTTTTCGCTCGAAAATTATTTAAAATTAAATGAAATTATTGTTTCCTAGTTTTTCATAGAAAATGGATTAATCTTCATCTTAAGCTCGTAGAAATCCACTAATAGATATCACAGAGTAATAATTACATACTACTGTAATTATATACTTCAAGTTGGATATAGACATCTTCTAGGATTTGCCTTAATCATCACGCTTGGCAGGCGGATTGTCGATCACAGAGCATCACAACTTTAACGCTGCTGCTCGTTGCAGCTCTGAATATGTTACGCTCTGTATATATAACTTTTTTCTTACATTTTCCATAGCCGCCGCTTGCGACACCCATGGGAATAAATGGGCTGATGGATTTTCTTATGCCTTATGTTATATCATTATGTGCCTATGCATAAAAAACATTTTAGTACTACACGTGGGAGAGCCATGGTGCATGCATGTAGCATGAATGGTTCTGCTGGTCTGGGGCTATATTATTCTGCAACTATATTAGTAGCACAGTTGTATCACAAATGGGTCGGCTCGACCGGGTAGGACCACGCTCACACAGAATACCAGTGTAAAGTAGCAGCTTAATGTTGCTGTGTTTCGTGTGGTGAGTGTATAGAGCCGGAGACCCTTTTTTACTGGAAACGGGTACTCTGTCTTAGTCCTCAGCAGCGACAATGCATCTGCATATTTATTCTTCATTGAGGTTTGACCTAGATGTATGATTCACGATTGTCACCCATAAACTATAAAAATTATATTCCACAATGGAAGTAAAAATAAGAAGAGCCAGTTACAAATAGGAAAAAGGGTTTATAACTTTTGCATCTGCAATTTGCTGAGCATTCCGTGAATTAAAATGAATTCAAGTTTTAAATATATGCCAGATATTTCACCAACTTTTAACTAGAAAATTAAATTGAATTTAACATCTTTTTTTTATAGGAGAAGGGGCAAACGAGCATGCGGCTTACCTGATGGTAAGTAAATTAAAATAATCTAATTAATTAAAGTTCAAAAAGTCTTTTACTTGAATTCTTGATGGTCAATTACGAGTACTTTGTATATGTGGTTGACTGAGTGACAAATAAAACAAAATTTACCCTGTGGTGATGATTTAAGAGAATCCATCATCTCATTTTATCCCGTGGGTGTCATATGCATATGTATAGAAAATGCCAAAAACATGTTATCTCTTCCGGCAGATAGCAGTATAACCAACTCGTTTACGGCAGGCTTAAAATGCCCTGACCGATGACGGACAGCAGCGTCAAAAGTGAAAATGGTCTGGAACTGTGATCATCAACCGGCCAATCAAATGTGGCTAATTCTTCTTAGTAGTAGAGTTTACGTTTAAGAGCCTTGTTATAGCTTTATTGTGGCTCTAGCACGAATGGGTCAGCTTGATTGGAAGGACCACACTCTCAAAGAATACCAGCGTAAAATAACAGCTTAATGCTGCTGTGTTCCGTATGGTGAGTGTAGAGAACTGGAGAAAGTTTTAAGTGGAAGTGAGGCATGATATCTTAGTCCTCATGAGCGACAATAAATCTGCATTTTGAGTGTACCCGAGGATAAATGTAGTTAGGTGATTTACAGTTACGATTGTCAATAGTTAAAAAAATCTGTATCTAGCAGTGGGTCTTAAAGGATGTTAAGATAGCTTTATCAAGGTCTGCAATTGTTATTTTTTTTTAGCATAGCGTGACATACGAGCACACATGCACGATGGTAATTGGATACTGTGGCCCATAGACATCTACATTTATCCTCAACTAGAATCAAAATGCAGATGCGTTGTCACCCTTAAGACTAAGATGGAATGCTTCTTTTCCAGTAAAAAGGATCTCCGGTTCTCTACACTCACCATAATAAACACAGCAACATTCAGCTGCTATTTTACGCTGGTATTTTGTGAGATTGTGATCCTACCATTGTTGAGCCGACTCATTCGTGCTACGGCCATAATATAACTGCAGCGTGGCTCTACGACGTAAAAAACCAGCCAATCTAGCTACTAAGCATAATTTAGTATTAAATTTAAGTTTTAAATAACTACTTTACACGGTACGAGTAGCCATACTGCAGCGTATTATGGCTGCAGAACGAACGGAAGGCGGCGTGAGTGTACAAGTTAAATAAAGCCCTCTATAAAGTTTATCTAAATAAAAATAGTTAAAGTTAAATATTAGCCATATATTTAGTTGAATTAGTTGAAGTGAAATCTTAATTACAAGTGAAAGTGTAATTCAAAAAAAATATAATAATAACAGCTAAAACAACAATAAACAATAAGTGATAAAGTGACTTAAACATCAAATCAAGATAAGAATTATTAAAGGGCTTTTAACTCTAAAAATGCTTAAAAGCTTTGTAAATCACTTACGGACAATAGTTTATAGTGAATAAAATAATTTGCCAGTGCGTAAAAATATCAAAAATCTTTTGAAAAGTGTGTGTACTTATCTTCACGCACAATCCCTGACGGGGTAGCCAGAGAGAACAGATCGCCAAGTGTCACGATCCTTACATACCTCTTTCGCTTCTTTCAGATTCATTATCTTCTTCATACATGCACGTCTAGGTATCCCTCTAGGTATACCCTCTTCAAGCAATTTGCTCACATGGTCTTCGAAAGTTAGTCGCGGTCTACCTCGACACCTTTTAATATTTACTTTCGCGCTATATATTTTCTTCACCATTCGGTCTTCACTCATTCGCTCAACGTGCCCAAACCATCGAAGCACGCCCTTATCAATTTTTGTGATAAGGTCTTTTTTCAAACCTGCCATATTGCGAATCTCTTCGTTTCGCTTTCGGTCGGCCATGGTAACGCCGCACATTTTACGAAGAGATCGCATCTCCACTGCATTCAACTTACTTTTATGCTTCTTCTGGCATACCCAGGTTTTGCTGCCATATAACTAAGTCGGTACCAATACTGCGTTATGTATTGCAAGGCGTGCACTCTTCAGTACGCCTTGCATTTTGACTAACGCAGTCAGGGCCATTGACTTTGTTTCCGGCAGCGACACGCCTGTCCACATCTAAATCACATCTTCCATCCCGGCTGAAAGCACTCACCAAGTATACAATTTCATTTACCTGTTCTAGACATTCCTGATTTACCCATATTTCACATTTCGTTCTCTCTTCGTCCCTTTCAAATACCAGAACCTTAGTTTTATTAGCATTCAAACGGAGACCTTTAATTTCACATTCCTCTTTCATACACGTGACTAATGCCTGCAGTTCTGCCTCTGATGGTGCAATAAGCACTGCATCATCAGCATACAGCAGACAATTTACTTTAATGTCACCCAATTTCACACCCAAACAGCTATCTTTCAGCTTCTGTAAACAGCTGTCGAGATACAGTATGAACAGCCAGGAAGACATGACACAACCCTGTTTTACGCCCGTTTGGACGCTAAACATGGGTGACAGGTCATGCCCTATCCGCACACAGGCTTTACAGTCACAGTAATGTGCCTGCACAGCCCTTAGAAATCGATCATCCACACCATACCCCTGCAACAGTTCCCACATTTTCTTCATTACAACCTTATCAAATGCTTTCTCAAGATCACAAAAGCACAGAAAATCTTCTGGTTAGCAGCCAGAAGCTTTTCCGTGATCATGCGGAGAGAAAACATTTGATCCGTGTATCCTCTTCCAGGTCTAAATCCTCATTGTGCCTCCCATAGAAATCTTTCCGATTTCTCTTGCATCCTACGTGTCAAAACTTTCGAGTAAACTTTACTTGCTAAACTGGTCAAGCTGATCGCTCGATAGCACCCGCAGTCAAAATGTGAACCTTTACCTTTATATAAAAGCACAATGACTGCGGATCGCCAATCATCCGGGACATCCCCCGTCCGCCAGCACAAATTGCACAGCAGATGAAAGCTGTCCCAAATGCGAGGCCCACCATACTTGACCATTTTAGCAGTAACTCTGTCTAGTCCCGCAGCCTTACCACATTTCAATCTCTTTCATACTGATGACCTCAGTGTCATCGATGTTCGGGTCTGGCGTACCAGTCACGGCGTCACCCCCGGATCCCTCACTAAGATCACCACACGCATACATTTCTCTATAAAATTCGCTCCATCGCTGCATGACGTCCGATTTTTCTGAAAGGACGTCATTGGTTCTCGAAAGCACTTTGTTCATTCTAAGGCCATCGCACCACTTCGGGTCTTTCCAACCTCTTTCCAGAAGAGTTTGGAGTTCTCCTAAAATTGTGTGACTACCTTTTCTCCGCTTCCATTCTACACCTTTCACGCACTTCCTCAATCAATGTTTTCGTATGAACTTTCTGCAGCTTATATCTTTCTTTCATCTTCTCTCTCGTATCAGTATCATTACTAGAGGCCAAGTAGTCTAACCATGCTTTCTTCTTCTTCTTTAGAGCTTCATTCACTTCATTATTCCACCATGCATCTCTTCTTTTACTACTACCTCTTTTTATCGTTCTACACACTTCTTCCGCTGCACTTACCATTCCATCCCTAAGGTTCTGTCATGTTATTTCCACACATTCTTTTCTGCCATCGATGGTGTTAAGCTTTTTGGCTACCCTCGCATGATATTTGTCCCTAGAATCCGCTTCCTGAAGCTTCCAGCTTCGGATGCGACAGACCGACTGTGGTTCTGTCACTGCCGTCCGGTAGCGCCAACCCGCGAACAGACCCCTAAATCTAGTAATCACTAGATAGTGATCCGTTCCCAGGTCAGCACCCCTGAACACTCGCGTATCCATCACCTGTTTTCGCAGTCGGTCATTCACCAGGAATAAATCGATCATACTTCTCTCATTCTTTCTTTCTCTAGTATACATATGGATTTTCTTGTGATTAAACATAGTGTTTGTCACAAGAAGACCCTTTTCCTTGCATACAGCCAGTATAAGCTTGCCAACATCATTAACCCTTTTATCGCCAAACTTTCCAAGCATCGACTCGTACCCTGGTCGAGCGGTACCAACCCATCCATTCAAATCACCACATACAACAATTCCTTCGTTTCCCCTAACCAAATCTAGAACTTCTCTTAGATTCTCCCAAAACTCCTCCAGCTCAGCCTGGACGACGAAGCTACCGGTGCATAAACAGCCAAAAGGAATAACTTCGTCAGTCCTAATTTAAAGCGAACTCAGAAAAGTGTGTGTGGAAAATATAAATCATTACAAAATTAAAAAACCGATTAACTCATTCTTATAGGAAAATTATTGTACGACATCTATCGACGAGTTGCTAAACTAACACAGTTGATCGATATTGTAATATTAATATAGTACTGCGAATAGTCGAAAGAGGGCACTGAATAACATTGTTATACAGAAAGATAATAAAGAGTTGTAAAGACTTTGAAATGGATTACCAGAATGTTACCTTTCGCACTCAAAAGACCAAAAAATTAAATGAATCACTAAACATGTCATTTATAATGAGGTGATCGCTACCAAGCTATTTCTAATTTGTTGTGTTGTTAATTTGTGTAACATACATGATTGTAAGCTGTTATTTAAAAAAAAAGTCCCGCTGGGTTTCTTGCTGGTTCTTCCCAGGACAGAGGTTTTTTTTTCGAACCAGTGGTAATCATACAAAAGAGTGACTTTCAATAAGTATTAATTATAATCTATATTGAATAAAAAAGTTTCTGTTTCTGTTTCTGTTTCTATATTGACCAACTCAGATTATCTGGTAAGAAGCTTACCAGATTTATCCACTGCACACTTATATAACGAGGACTGTGAGTGCTACAAAGAGCAAATATTAAAATTACAGAATCAACAGATAGCGCATGCTGAAATAGATAATTTAAACTCGGAAAACAGCAATCTTAAACAGCAAATTAATGAATATATACGGAAAATTCTGCAGTTAAAACAAATCTGTGCAGGTTCGCCAAAAGTTAAAAAAATCACTCTAATAACGAAGAAAATACAAAAAAATCTACAAGAAAATAATTTGAGCAGGAGTATTGGAGATCTTGGACTAAAAACAGATGGGCGACACCAGTAACATACGCATACAACAACGAGATAATATATCAGTGTCTGAAGTGGTACCAGAAACTGAAAATGCACCAGGATGTGGCGTTGACACACAAGAAATGTCAATATATAACTCCAGCCACAATCAACCACAAGATGGTACTAAAATATTAGTAAATATTAATGTACAAAACAATCGAAGAATATTCACTAAAACTAAAAATTTTGAGGGATACAAATAAATTCGAAAAATACAAAATATATTCCTTTATAAAACCGTTTGCTAAGTGTAATGAGTCATTGAAACCATGCTATAATTTGGACATATCAGAAAAAGATTCGGTAATATTATGTATTGGTGAAAATGATGCAGACCCAAACCAAATTCATTTTCACTAAAAGAATAGTTTAGAATTGTTGACCAAATGCAATGTCATAATACTAAGCGTTAATAGAAATACATACCTAAATGAAAAAAAATTAAATACACTATGATTTCTTATATTTACGCGAACACTACACATTTTTAAATAAAACTAATTTTACGGATTTTATCGCGTATATTAACTTATTTTATATTCCCGACGTTTCGGGCACTTTTCAGCACCCATGGTCACGGGGTGGACTGAGGTGTATGACGTCCCAATGTCATAGTTAACCACGGCTACCTTCAGATTACACTTCTAAAATTTACATGTCACACTTACTGCCCTTTTTTCGGGTATATCTAATTCGTAATTCAACTACTACATGTAAAATATTTAAAAATAAGATTTTTTTATGAGTAAGCCACGGGAATTAAAATTAGAAGCAGATAAAAAAATAAAGTAAGACTACTTCATCCAAATATAGCAGGTATTTTAAACAAAATTGACACCATTGAACTATGTCTAATTGAAATTTCCAAATATAACTATCCAATACAGATTTTATGCATTAGTGAAACTTTTTAAAAAAAACATCTTACTATTAAGAGATATACAATGGGCAGTTACTATTCTAGGAAAATACAAAAGCGTGGTGGTACGTGCATTCTAACATAGCCAATAGAAGTATGTAAAGAATGCTCTTGTGATAATATATTTGAATGTTCCGGTATAGAAATCCCCAGTTTAAATACTAGTAATAATATGTTTATATAGAACACCTACATCTAACATTAATTCATTTTTTAATAAATTTGAAATACAGTTACATAAATTAAGATTCAAAATTATAAATAAAAAAATCATATTAATAGGAGATTTAAACACAATAATAAAAATACAATTACCTTAATAAATATCCTCTCAAGTTTAATTTAACTTTACATATCAACGAGCCAACACGACAAAATAGCTATATAGATCTCACAGCAAGTAATCACGAAGAGGCATATGGTACAGTACACCGGCTTTATCTATCTGATCACGAATCCGCGCAAGTGTTAGAATTTCCAGGAAAGTGTGAAAAAATGTCACAATATTGGCACGTTAAAAAAAGAGATTTCAGTGATGAAAATATAGAAAAATTTCTATATTACATATCACAATTATCTTGGCATGAAGTTTACGCGGAATCAGATTTAAGTAAATCATTTAGTATTTTTCATCAAGAACTTTCATTGTATTATGAGTTATGTTTTCCTTACTATAAATCTAAAATAACTTCAAACAGTCGATCTCCTGCATGGATCACTAAAGGCCTGAGAAAAGCCAGTGCCATTAAAAGGCAGTTAAGGTTTTCATATTATAAATTTAAGAAACAAGATACACTTGAAAAATATAATATTTATGGGATAATATTAAATAAATGCATAATATGATCAAAAAAAATATAAATAGAAAACATATTAAGCGAGCAAAAAATTAAGGAAAAGCCACATGGAATATAATAAAAGATAAAAATAATAGTATCAACTTAATCAACAGCGTGAAATCAATACAAAACTACGGAAATATTATTCACAATCCTACGCAAATAGCAACTTTTTTTAATTACTTTTTTATTAATATTAGTAATGGAACAATTTACATGCGCCAAACGAACAATATCAAAAATATCAATAGATGTTAATGATAAATCAATATTCTTGATACCTACTTCAGAGCTTGAAATCATAAATATAAATAAATAATTAAATAATACCAAAGCTGTGGGGTATGACTCTATATCTACAGAAATAATTATGTGTCATGTCATTGCCCCCATTCTTAACCATATAATCACAAATTCCTTGATTCAAGGAATATTTCCAGACAAATTAAAGCACTGTATTATTAAACTATTGTACAAGAAAGGTGATAGAAAGGAACCTAATTACTATCGTCCTATTACATTTGTACCTATTATATCAAAAATGTTTGAAAGAGTTTTTTACAAGAGGATAATTGAATTCCTTAATAAACATAATATTATTAAAAAAGAACAGAATGGTTTTCAATACAATAAATCAACTTCTTGAGCAGGATTTTCTTTTATAAAAAATATAACTGGATACATTGATGAGAAAATTCCGGTGATAGCCATATTCTTTGATATGAGTCAGGCTTTTGATTTTGTAGATCATGAGATTTTGCTCACCAAATGCGAAAAATATGGCAGCTTTAGAGCTTTTAGTGTAGCTTTTAACTGGATAAAAAGTTTTCTAATCAATAGTAAGCAATATGTTGAAATTACTACTTTAAATGACAGTCATGAATGCAGTGTACACAGATCTTCATTCAGGGTCAATAAACATGGAGTTCCACAAGGGAGCGTATTAGGCCCCTTATTATTGTTATTGTACATTAATGACATACCAGATTCAATAAATTGTCAAAGTATTGTATTCGCAGACATACATCTCACGAAATAAAAATAAGTAAAGAGGTACAATCAGGAGGAATAAAAGTAAACGCCCTGATAATAACATTAACATAAAAGTAGAAAATGACAGTATGGAAGAAGCTGACGGTATAAAATTCTTGCATATAACTTTGGACAGATCTTGTAATTGGATACAACATGTAAATGATACTTGTCTCAAACTAAGCAGATTTGCATATGCCCTTAGAAAGCTTCGGACCGTATCAGATGAAAAGACTGGCAGGTATAGCATATAAAGGCTATATATAATCAATCTTTAGATATGGGTTAATAATATGGAGGAATTCGACTGATGTTGGTCAAGCATTCATTGCACAAAAAAAATGCTTAAGAGCTATTTCTGAAGCAAGTCCACTTGACTCCTGTAAACCTCTATTTAAAAACTTAATTTACTAACCTGCATGTATGTTCTTGAGGTATCAGTCTTTGTAAGGAAGTATAATGACTTTTTTAAATTCAAAGGGGATCATGTTATTAAATACACACCAAGAGATCCAATAAAAATAATGATTCCATTTTGTAGAACAGCTTTAAATAAACGGAATGTTTATCATATGTGCATATCAGTTTTAATAAACTGCCTAAGAATCTACGGGAACTTCCATTTAAATATTTTAAAATTAAGTTAAGAAAATGGCTAGTGGATAAGTGTTTTTATACGATATAAGAGTTCATGCAACATAAAAATAGTGTATATGATTATTTATAAATTATATAAAATGTTATATAATAATAATATTAATAAATATGATAAATGATAACATAACTTGACATTTTTGTAAGTAATTTCATTGTTTTATAAAATTATAAATTTTTGCATGCCTATTAAAGGCAGAATATAGCTTGAACTATGCACCACTGTTAAATCTGGTACCACCTGTATTCTGTGCAAATAAATGTTTCTTTCTTTGTTTCTTTCGAATGGTTTGTTTCGACCGGTGAAGGACCATGCATGCACATAATAACAAATTTAAATCGCAGCATAGTGGTTCTGTGTTTTGAATGGTGAGTGACAAGAAACGGAGATCTTTGTAATGGGGCATTTGGACTTCAGGAGTGCCTACGCACCTACGTTAGGATTCTTAATTAACCCTTCCAGTACTGCGCCCGCTATAACAGAAAACGGCTTTGTACCGGGGGCTCCTGACGTCATATCGGCGCGCGGCACTTGTTTCAACATTTATGTTTTTTACGACTGTTTGTTTATGTTATTAGAGGTTTGAGTTACAGTTCTACAAAGCTGATAAGATTTTCGATATGGAAAAACAATAACAATAACATTTGGTGTTCATTTAGTTTTGTACAGGTCTTTGTTTCTAACGGATCTTGAAAAAGTGTATTTACTGCCAAAAGTTTGGTTTTATGAATGAAACGGCGTAAGTTTTTATTTTATTTTTATGTTTTCACAATCAATACAAAAAGATCTTCCTCAAATACAACAAAATTATGCATGTAACCATTATAATAATTCTACTTTTTCACTCGCAAACATTTGCTAAAAATTTGACCATATACAGTTTGCGCGCGCTTTGTAACCTCATTTTCAAAACCTTTTTGTGAAAATATCATAAAGTCTTCCTTACTTTTTCTGATAAAATCATATAGGTATAACATTTAGGAATAATATATTTTTATGAATATACATGTAAAAAACTATAAATTAAAAGGCTATATATCTCAGGAGGTAGATTTTATTTAAAATATTGACCGTTATAAATTGTTCGCGTAGAGATGTTTTGTTTTTAACTTTTTTATCAATTTAAACACAAAAATTTACCGTTGTCGTAACTAAAATCATTCAAAAACTTTATCTAGTAAAGATTATTAACATTTATTACCAGTTTTTGAAAGAAAAACCAAGAAAAATCGCAAACACAAAATGAAAACAATTACGCAACTAACAGCACCAACAACGCGAAAGAGAATGCCTATTATTTTTTTATTTTGTCTATGTAACCGAGTGAGTTTAACACTTGAGAATAATCTTTAGTTTGTTCAAAATTGAACGAAATTGTTTAAAATTGAAAATATACTGTCTTTCTATACTTATTAAGACGAAAATAGCAGCGTGGTATAACTGCATGAAATCATGCCCGCGGTACTCAACGGTCATGTAATAGATGCATGAATTTATGCCTGCGGTACTGGAAGGGTTAAGGATAAATGTAAGCGCATGAGGGCCTTTCTTACCATCAGATGGAATGTGTGCTCGTTTGCTACCCCTCTTTTATTCATTTGTAGCTAGTAAGCCTACCCTAATTCCACTTATACACATAGTCATCCCCAGTAAATTGACTCTTAGCTGCCGCGTTTGGGTGGCATTGTTTGTTATTTTGATTTGTTTGTATAATAAATGTGACCAAGGAGCATACAGTCAGTCCGATGGTAAGTGCATGCAATGCCCCATAGACATCATCGATCAAGAATAAAAATGGAGATGCTTTATCACCGCCGAGGGTCTCCGGTTCTACACTAATCATTCGAAACACTGCAGCACCATTTTGCTGTTTCATGCTGGAATTCTGTGAAAACGTGGTACTTCCCTGGCAGAGCTAACTCACTAGTGCTGCAATCATAACATAGCTGCAGCGTGGTTCTACCTCGTATGAAGTTCATTTCCCTCTGTAGCTCCTTACGTCACCCACAGGATGACAACTACGCACTACAATATAAAATACTGCATGAATATGAAGGTAATTGAAAGGAATTACCTTCATCTTCATGCAGTGCTCAAAGGAGCAAGGGCTGTAACCAGACGAGTGCAGGCGAGGGGATTATTACGAGTTGGTGCCTGATAACTAATCAATGGGTCTGTGAGATTCTTTAAAGAATATAGCTACTGGTACTCGAATTTCAACAGTATAGTTTATTGATGTGATATAATATACATCATGAACTTGACTATTGGTTACAATTACTATATCATTAGTATTTACTATTACATTTCTAAACCCAATAAATCCAATTAAATAAAAATAGCAGTCTACAATTTATATAATGTGTTTATTTGGTACAAGTATAAATTTAATTACTGAAATATTCAAAAACTGAAATAATAAATATAATTTACTATGTACTGAATACAAGTACCCGAAATATGCGAAAGGAAAAACTTGAAATACCCAAGAATGCAAGCACTGCTATGCCTGTGTATATAAAGTGCCTAATGATTTCGCTATAGAATTTTGCTTGGTCGTATTTTTTGTGTGATTCGAATAATTGGAACAATCTAGCATAAAGCAACATGGGTCGCCATCTAGCAATCTATGCAATCTAGCTCCAAACTGACTTCAACTTTTTATTGACTGTTATTTTTTGAGCATCTTAATACTATTTCTCGTGAGAGCGTGTGCATTTACATGTATGCGTGCGCATTTGTGTGTTCGTGTACATTTTTGAAAGAATAAGGGTGACAAACGAGCACACAGTCTATCTGATAATAAGTGAATGCTGTGGTCCAAAGTATCTACATCTATCTGCGATTAAGAATTAAGATTTAGATGCGTTGTCATCTCTGCGGACTGGGATGGAATGCCTCGTTACTAGTAATAAAGGTCTCCCGGTTATCTACACTCACGGCACGAAGCACAAGATTATTCTGCTCTTTCACGCTGATATTCTGTTAAGGCGTGGTAAAGCCTAGTCAGAGCGACCCATTCGTGCTGCAATCATAATATTGTTGTATCGTGGCTCTACCGTTTAAAAAAACTTCCATATTCATTTGCCGTAAATATTATATAATTGAAAAGTAAAAGTTGTAGCCTAAGAAAGTTCCTCAACTCATTTCTGAGAAAATTATCAGTGAGTTCGCCGCGCTGCTCTAAAGGATACAGGCGGACTACACATTTTTCCTACTTATTTTCTTACATTATACACTTTTGCTTGTTTACATTATATGTTTACATTATATCTTCTTGATTTATAGTTCTGTAAATAGTGTTCTATTCGTATAGAATTGGCATTTTGTATTATTACCTTCATCATCATAATCACTCTTTTTACCTATTCACTGCTGAACAAAGGCCTCCGTCAAGAAATGGCACAAAGCATAATCCTGAGCCACTTCCTGCATCCCATAACAGAACGTCACTCGATCTAGTAGAGTGGGGTGTTACTTCAGTTTTCTGTTTGTTGCCTCATATGATTGTATTTTTTGCATTATTAATTTTTAAGACTGGTAGGAAAATATATGTATTATTCAAAAAAAAAAAAAAAGAATAGTCCGTATTTTTCCCTACATAAAATTGAAAATCCTGACAAGAACAAAATTAATGTGCCTTAATCTACAAAACCAAGCGCATTATACTTCTCTCCCCGTTAGAATACTTGTTTGAATAAGTATTTGGGCAGAGTGCCAGAAAGAAATAAGAATGTAAGATAAAATTTGGATACATACACGTCTGTAAAGTGAGACTCCTAAGACTTGACTACTCGGATAACGTTCCAGCCAAAAAATATGACTTTCTTTGGGTGAAATATGGCTTTCCAATCGATATATTTTTATAAAGGTGTACATTACATACGTAATACTATATATTCACCTATTCAGTCACAAATCCAAAATCAAATTAGACGCCTTTTACGAAATAGGCAAGTAACATAGTTAACATATTCTTTTTTAA
Organism: Parnassius mnemosyne; assembly: GCA_963668995.1. Classification (NCBI taxonomy): domain Eukaryota; kingdom Metazoa; phylum Arthropoda; class Insecta; order Lepidoptera; family Papilionidae; genus Parnassius; species Parnassius mnemosyne. The sequence goes on along the minus strand of CAVLGL010000079.1, from coordinate 34,950,781 downwards.
TCGATTAATTTTCATTACATTCATTTTCATTTTATCAATTTTTAAAAACAATTGAAAGAGAACATCGATTAAGCGTGTGAATATCTCACTGCAGACAGTCTACGAATGGAGCGATGTAAATCTTATGAGGATCGACGCTTGCAAAATACAAGTGTGTCTCTTCAAAAAGGACAGCTCTTACAAAAAGGAGCCAGCTCACATTAGCTCATTCTTACCATAAAGTATTATTGGAATACCTTTCTTCTTTCAATTTTTGAGGGTTGAGATTTCATAAAACTTGCATTTGGGCGGTTCATTAAGTCCAAAACCACAACCGCTGCAAGGAAGTTTGGTGTCCTTACAAAAGTGCGGCGGTACTTCACGGGGTCACCTGCTTACTCTGTGTGTAATGAAATGAAATGTAGGTATTTATTTTTTCGAGGTAAAAGTATAAAATTTAATTTGTCAATTGGTTTTTTTTTCAAATCCACTACCGTTTTTAAATAGTTTCTTCTGATCTGATATGAAACGGTGAAAAAAAGTTCGCTCTGCCCCTTTTTTGTCATTTTTTTAAAGTAAATATTAGATAGCATAGTACTTATACATTGAATGTTGAACAATTGAAACCCAACGGTAATTGAAACATGTTCTGTGATGTACTCAAAAATAGATGTAAAAATTTGGAGCTCAACATTGCATAGCGAACCCGTGTAGTTTAGCCTCCACAATATGACTCATGTGGCAGCTATCGTACTCTACGACCAAAAGAAAGTGGATAACCCACCACACGACGCCACCGCAAGCAGAGATCTTTGAGTGAGCATGACATACTCAAGTCCGTCAAACACAGAGATGATTTTGACGTCGTAGAACAGCATTATAGCGGCAACACAAACAAGTTGGCCGAATGAACGTGTAATACATAGTTAATAGAGTGGTAGAAGTCATTCCAGATACCTAGGAGAAGGAGTCCTAGGCAGAAAAAAGGTTCTACCACCTAGTTTATATATAAACACACATCTATAATATAGTAATAACAAGTATGCTACCATAGTTAATTAATAAACCTATGTATATAACTTAGTGTTGAACTGGAATGATACCACTCCATGCTCTTATGTAATTCATTTACTTTGGTTGGAAAAAATTTAATCTAATTTTCAGTACAGGAACAAGTGTCAAAAAAAATTGGAAAAAAAACAAATTTCGACATTAACTGGTTGATAACATACTCGTTGTCTAATAATTACATAGAGATAAGGTAGCCATTTTCTTTACTCATTATCCACAATAAACATTTTTTATACGTTGTATAACTCTACCCAATCATTTCCGACTTATATCCATCCTTCCCTTCTTATCCAAGGTCCTTGGGGCCTGTGTCCACAAGCAACTTTCGCAGTTTATCTCCTGTCATAACTTACTAAGTCCCTTGCAGTCTGGCTTTAGGCCCGGTCATAGCACCGTTTCCGCACTCCTGAAAGCAACTGGTGATATTAGGGCAGGCATAGAGGATACTAAAGTCACTGTGTTGGTTTTAGTTGACTTCTCGAACGCCTTTAATACCATCAGTCATGACCTTCTAATTTCCATCCTTTCCCTTTCAATGGTCTCACCCGAAGCACTGGATTGGTTTTCATCATATCTTCGAGGTCGCCAGCAGTCGGTTCGCATCGATGAGCTATCATCTAGCTGGCTTGACTTACATGCTGGTGTTCCTTAAGGTGGCATATTATCTCCTTTGTTGTTTTCTATATTTATTAATCTCATTACCCAAGACCTTCAGTCTGCGTATCATCTATATGCCGATGACTTGCAACTGTACACACAAGCGAGTATTGACAATATTTCTACAGCGGTGGACATAATTAACAGGGACCTTGAGTATATTAAGAACTGGTCTGACAGGTTTGGCCTAATGGTCAACCCTTCGAAGTGTCAGGCCATAATAATTGGTAGCCGTCGGATGATTCATAGATTGAAAACGGTAGCTTTACCTCCTATCTTTTTTAATAGTACTGAGATCCAACTGTGTTCTACTGTGAAGGATCTAGGTTTATTAATTGATTCTACCTTGAGTTGGAAAGACCAAGCAACGACCGTTAGCCAGAAAGTTACCGGTACCCTGCGTTCTCTCTATCGCCTAAAAAATTTTCTGCCATCTGCAATCAAAGCAATGCTTGTGCAAAGCTTAATTTTTCCCCTAATCGACTATGGTGATGTGTATTATTTCGACCTGAATGCAGATCTTCTCAATAAATATGACCGTCTTCTGAATAACTGCATTAGATTCATTTTCAATCTTCGAAAGTATGACCATGTATCCACGTATCGATCTCAATTAAAATGGTTACCTATTCGTCAACGCCGTAGTTTGCGTGCACTCACTACCCTTTATTCTATCCTGATGTCTCCAACTTCCTGTTCCTACTTATCTCCTTACTTTCAGTTGCTTAGCGCTAGTCATGAGAGAAACCTCCGCTCTACGAACAACCTTCTTCTCCTATGTCCCTCCCATAGCTCTGGACTTGTTCATTCTTCTTTCCACATTCAATCTATTCTCCTTTGGAACGCACTACCTCTCGAAATCAGGACGGCTAGCAATCGTTACGCGTTCAAGATGAAGGTTCGGGAATACTTAACTAATAAATTGGCAGATTCATCATAGTAATAGTTTATAATATATATTTTATATATAAATATATATATATTTTATTTGATTATGTCTATAATTGTATATCTTCATGAGTTTACATACATCTGACGTTTTAATATGTACTTAAGTAATATACATTTTTATTATCTTATTATTTTTATTATAATTTATTTTATAAGTGTATATATATATATATATATATATATATATATATATATATATATATATATATATTATATATTATATTTTATTATCATTTATATCTTATGTTTTTTATTTAGATGTGCTACAATTTTTTTTGTTATTTTAGTTTAGTATTAACATATTACCTTTTTATTACACCTCATTCATTATATCTCTGCATCATCCCAAGGTAGACTGGTAGAGAATGCCTTAGGCATTAAGTCCGCCTATATACCACATGTGTATATGAAGTTTTAAATAAATAAATAATGGTCAACGGCTTAAACCATCTATGCCGTTTAATATATTTAAGTGTACGTTTGTGAGAAATGGGCTTTACAGTTTTTTCAGACCGAATCCGCTGTTTTAAACTACTAACATGACGGGTACAATAACTTTTATCATTTGGCAAAACAGGCTTGACGTTGGATTTATGTAACTTCTACAAACATATTTCAACGCTATTTTGACGTTTAAAATGTTTTCTTTCTTTCTATCTTATTCGCATTATATTCAATATTGTAATATATTTACAAATATATTTTCAGTGTTTGTCAAGCATGAAAATATGAAAATCATAATCATTATTTTACTTCCATACCACGGTGGAGAGAAAAATGAATAGAAATAAAATGCTAAAAGTACAATACTATTTTCAAATGGAACGTTCTATATTATTCAGCATATCGGTTAAAGTAAAATATTTTATTAAAAAGAAATAAGGAAAGAAAGGATTAAGAAGAAATTGTTACCTGGGGTTCATCCAATATTTTTAAAGACAGAATTGAGAATGAAGTCAAAGTAACCAACGTGAATAAGTAATCAATTATTCCCGAAATATTCACGCAGGAAAATAGATGTTGCTTGCCACTGTATTACGTTAATCAAAGATGTAAGGACCGATCTCACAGTATAGCTCACCTCTTCCCTATATCGAATTTTATTTTAAGCTTGTTTACTCTAAGAAGAGATTGATATTTTGAGACATTTCGTACCTTAAATATCCATTCAATTTCGATATTAATACATAATATATATATTTTATTTTACCATATATGTATACTATAAAGGCCATAAAGACTGCGATAAAACCGAAGATCAGTTAATTACGATGAAATAAGTTCGAAAACACCCGGCTCACTCAAACAAAACTCACTATCCCTCTTTTTCGCCTCACACACAAATTTTATTTTTTGTTTTAATCATGTTATACCTATTTACGTTTTATATTATATGAAGTTTTGAATAAGCTTCTGAATGAAATGAAATTCATAAAATGAAAGTCCACTGTAGTCTATAACATAGTATCTGCTAATAATTTTTTTTTATTATTATTTTATAAGTTCTTTTTGTTGATGGCTTATACTGGGAGTAGTTTCAGCCTTTTAATCTATGGGATAAAAAATTGTTTCTTACGAAAGAAATACCTTAGCCGTGCTGAAATATACCTTTTATCAAAGAGTAGAAAGCAAGAAAAGTAGAATTTCTCGTGAATTCTTTTCTTTTGGTTTTCCTTATGGAGGCTAACATTTTGCGCGGCTAATTAAATAACAAAGAGAGTAACTTCGAAAGTTTAAAGGCTTTATGAAATTTCTCATGTTCTGGATTCAATATTCTTAAACAAGGAGCTTTTGAAGTCTTCCGAGGACGGCTGTTTTTCGTCGCAACTTATTGCATAATATTTTTAAGGTCACGGTTTCTTACAAGAGGTACAAGTTAAAAGAGCTTCCAGAGCATGTTATTTAATGTAACTAATTTCAAAACATTTTTATGTAAAAGGTTCCTTTTGAAAAGATGGTGAAAGAAAAATTTTGCAGTAAAAATTTAATTTCAGGACCTAAGAAAGAAAACCACAAGATATTTCTCTTGTATTGTGGAGGCGTTTTGTATACTTAAAATTCACATGGATAAGCATCCAAACCCGAAACAATTATTTGGAGATTTTATATGGAACTTAAACCTTATTATTATATTGTTGAGACGTTATGTTTAGGATGTAAGTTTGGCTTACAATATAATATTCTTTAATGTATTCCAAGGAGAGATAAATAACACAAAAAAGAAATAAACACATATTGACAGGAAAAACAAAAGGCAGTCACACTGTTACATATCAATCTCTTCCATACCACTCAAAGAAACAATGAAATAAAAATATGCGAAAGATTAACGGATAGGATGCACTTAAAATATAAAAGATACCAGCTTGTGTACTAAAACACAACATACTTTAGATAGATCACTGACCATACATAAAAGGAGGAAGAGACAGGGTGGGGTTAGTGAGAAAAATAGTGTTCCAGTTATAAAATATGATAGTGACGAAAATTAAATATCATCATTATCATCAACATTCATTACAGTCCAACTTAAAAATCCGGACCGTGTTGTTGGCATTCTTTGTGTGAGGCCTAGTGAGCGCACAGCGCTCAAGCATACGTACTTTAATGCAAGGTCAACCGTGAATATCTGTGAATACTACTTTGAATTCTAAATATATACTAGCTGTCCAGGCAGACGTTGTTTTGCCCTTTTTGACGACCCTTCATATTAAAAAATCCTTTAATAAGTAATAAAAAAATATTGAGTGTCACTTATCAGGATAAAAACTATCCTATCTCTCAAATTGGACCAAACTGCACAGAGTGTGCAAAATTTCATTGAAATCAGTTCAGTAGTTTAGGAGTCCATCGCGGACAAACAACGTGACACGTAATTTTTATATATAAAGATAATAATAAATTGATGAGATGAGAACTATGTTCAGCTGTGAACTTGTAAAGGGTTGTGATAATGGTATGTGATGTGTGAATCGTGAGAAGTAAAATGTTGTTTTTATTAAACTTATCCGAACAAAAATAATGAAAATGTGTGTAAAATGCTTAGCAGGACTAAGGTATCTTGTTATGGTATTAAGGCTCATTTTCATAGTAACGATATCCAGATCTACCATCTGCTTGCGACGTTAGTGAATACAACATCCTTTTTCAACGTGACGATGTCGTAAGAGACAAATAAATAATGCCAGGAAGTTCTTTTGGTTATAGATAACCATGTGGTCTGAGGCGGGGGCCATCGTCAAAGCTGTGGGATGTCTGGTATTGCGACCATCAATATGTATACCAAGTGTAACGATTTTGGCGTATCCTTTCTACAACAAGGGATACCCATGTGCAGCAGTGGACTTTTAAGAGCTGATGAAGAAGTAGAACAATATAGATGATATTTATAATATAGCTGTGCGAATTTATCATCTAAGGACTATCCTAATCAGGACTTGTCATTATAATCATAATCACTATCACAACTATCAACATCATCATCATCATAAATTCAGTCTATCAAAGTCCCCTGCTGAATATAAGATTATTTCATAGAATGTCTCACATATGTCACAGTTGCCACGCTTTGTAGGCGCCTTGACAACCGCAGTTATCAGTATTTTATTATTTTGAGTTGATATCAGGAAGATCCTGCTGCCAATCACCTGATTCATTTCGTTTTTACTTTTTATTTAATAACCTCTCTGTAGCCTTACTGAATTCCTAGGTACATATACGTACAAAGTCGCATCATTATCTACGTCTGTGGTGTTGTGCTATTACTATTTGTGCCACACTAAATTAAATCACGCGTCTGAGCTGCGTGACATGACATTACACCTAGTTAAAGCATTTTAAATAGCATGTAGGGAAAAATGGCAAAATTAATGAAGTTATTTTATCAATCGGAATACGTACGTTATAGAGCAAAGTTAAATTTTATCCACTCTCCTATACACTACACACTTTTCATGTATCGTGTACTGTTTTAACACGATTAGGGACACTTTTTGTACCGCGGAGTGGTGATGTTCACCCTAGTGTGGGATGTACGTAGATATGTCAATAGATAAAAATACTCTATTAAATTTTCCAATTTTTTTAGCTAAAATGATTGAACTAACCTCACTTATAGAAAAGTTCATAAGCCAGTCAAATTAGCGAGCAACAGTGAGCGACAATAAGCTGAATTTTTGTATATACATTCAATTTGTTGTTCTAAAATTTGTCTCAAAAGTACGTGTTTGCGTAGTAAATTATCCAAGGTCAAAGGTAAAAAACAAAACATGTTTTCGCGATTATCTCGGTTTCTATTGCCCCAATGATATTAACATCTATACATATAATTAAAATGTAAAAAGCAGACGTCTGTACATTTTGTATTTTTGTAATAACAGTGAATAAGAGGTACTAAAAATAAGTAACTAAATACATTTCTACCATTTTTAGAATTTTCTCTCGGTCTGTCTGTCAGTCTGATTGTTTGTTAACGTATCACTTATAAAGTACTAATTTATAACATAACTATCGTTAAGGAAATTATTAAGTGTATCTTCGCGTAACATTTAGTCTTTATTTCATTAAAATCAGTTCATTCCATCAAAAGCTATGACAAATATGCTGAAGTATGGGTACTAAGGTATAGGTACGAATTTGCTCAATAATGGCGTTGGATGAGTCGTCAAGTACATTTTAAATTAATATCATATTATAAATCATAATTAAATGATGTAAAATAATGTTCTATAATGATATAATTATATCTAAAACGCAGTAAACAAAAGTATTACATAAAGAACGTAATAAATATATACAAAAATATATTAACCTTATTATCTAAATCGAAAGTTCAATAGTTAACCAATTTCATCGATAGATGGTGGTGTTGCACAGATGTGATACAAAAAGGCAGGTTAAGGTTCTTTCCTGTAGGTGAGTTTCATATTTGCTTCTAATCTTTATATTACACGCTGCCCTACTGCGTGTTGACAATCTTTATTTAGTTTTAACCGCCGAGTACTCTATGTGGTAAATCAAATTGCAAAAGAGCTATTAACAATTTCGTTTTTCGGCGAGGATCAAACTTTCTTTTTTGCTTACTATATAGGCACTGATTCATAATTTCTCTTATGTTTTTTATTGTATCAATAGCGTCAATTAATCTCTTATTTATAGAATTGATGTTAACAGCGCCATCTGTCTTTAAATCTATACTTATAATAGTGTCTGTTTCTGTACATTGTATAGTATAGTATATTAATTAAAAAAAGTTGAACTGAGTATTCGAACTGCGCGGACGTGTGCATTATATTTAACAAATGTATTAAAACATTTTACTAATAACGTTAATCTTAAGCAACTGAAAGTGATACTTATTAACTAATAACCTGTGAAGTGAATTCGGCAAACCAAAGTTTATTTTACACACGACTTATTAACTCTGTGATGAAATCATAAATCTCACGAAGCTCCCTTCACCTCCTCGGGTAAAGAAGATAGCTGCGATTTTTCGACCCGCTCGCACTACAGCTAAGTTCATAATTGCATTGTTTCTAACTGTCTACACCTACTAACTGGTTACAAGGATGTCTACACAACGAACATCGCGCAGCGAGATTCTCGCAAGCGGAAGCGGAGGCGGGGATTCCACGTCGAATTTATCGAATTTTGAAGATGATGAAAAATATATAGATATTCGTCCTAGAAAACGAAAAGAGCGTCCAATGGAATATGAATTTAAAAAAGACCTAGCTGAGTTTCGTGAAGAAATAACAAATTTTTTTAAAGAGTTCTCTGTCTCCCAAAATGAAACTCTGTCGCATATTCGTCAAGAGGTTACAGAAATAACGAACGAAATTAAAAGTATCAAAGAAACTACTGAAAAATTAAACTCAAAATACGAAACACTACAACAGGAAATTGAAAATATTAAATTAGAAAATCAATTACTTCAAAATAAATTAAATCAATCTGAACCAAGTATTACTCCTGTGGATGAACCGAAAACCAACCGAAAATCGCTTTCGCCTATTCAAGAAGACCTTATGCTGGAACTCAGAGACCGATGCCAGCGGGAGAAAAATATTGTACTTGTGGGTATAAATGAAATTTGCGACAAAAATTACCTGGCAAGACGTAAACATGACGATTACGAAGCGTTTAAAATTATTTCCTCGTTATTTGAACAATGCCCTAAACCTATAAAAACAATGCGCCTGGGTAAATACAACCCGGCAAAAAGTCGACCGCTTAAAATATTTTTTGACACGACTTCCACACCTAAACAATTACTGCGAAATAAAGCAAAGTTGACTAGTAACATACGATTATATGCTGACCAAACTCCATCTCAGATACACTTTTTAAAACTTCTTTCTGAAGAGTTAAAAAGGCGAAAAGAAAACGGTGAAAATGGCCTTATAATTAAATACATTCAAGGAGTACCTAAAATAGTCAAGTCAAAAAACGATTAAAACGCACTATTCGAGATTCGGTTATAAAATATCCTATTACTACGGACAACAATTACATCACGCACCACTTACTCCAAAAGTACCAAGATCTACCTGTTACAAGCACAAATTCTTTAAAAATTTTCTATGCTAATTTACGAAGTATTAAAAAACCAGGAAAGTTCGAGGAAATTCAATGTATACTTCAAGCAGTACCTATGTCACTTCATATACTTATTTTTACCGAGACCTGGCTTACATCAGAGCAGGATGCTTGTCAATATCATTTGACTAATTACACGCATATTTACAATTTTAGAAAAGTAAACAAGGGGGGTGGAGTATCTATATACATTCACAATAGTATTAAATATGACTTGACAGAAGAGCTAACAGAGAGTGGAAATCATTATTTATGGATATATATAAACAAATTTGCACTTAATATAGGTGGGATATATAAACCCGGTGAGTCAAACGTAAATAAATTTTTGGACATATACTCCAACCAACTAGAGACCCGTAAAAGAGCAATAGTTTTAGGTGATTTTAATTTGGACCTCTTAAATACTAATAACAATATCATTAACTACTTGAGAACGATAGAAGAATCTGGTTACGAAATATTAAACAAAGTGGAGAAGGAATACTGTACACGTGAGACAGCTACAACCCATACTATATTAGACCACGTATGTACAAATTTAAACAATAATATGTTTTCACTCTCTATCCTTGAATCGTCCTTATCTGACCACAAACAAATATTTGTGGAAGTATGTAAATATAAGCCAGAAACGCTGCAACGGGTCCATTATACTGCCCTGGACTATAATGGCCTGATAAAAAGATGCACAGAAACCCAGCATATAAATAAGAACTGTGACTACAACTATCTTGAAAACTACATAATGGAACAAATTGAACAAAATAAAATGACAAAAACTAAAATACTAAACTTACCACAGAAGGACTGGATTAACAAAAGCATAATCGAAGGTATAGAAAGACGCAATATTTATTGGAATAGCTTAAAAAAAGATAGTGAAAATGAAGACATATTAAATAGATACAATTCAGAAAAGAAAAGCGTGAGTAAAATGATTAGAGAATCTAGAGAAGTATATTACTGTAATGAATTCACTAAATGTAAAAATAAACCTAAAAAGATGTGGGACCTGATCAATACGTTAGCTGTAAACAAAATTAAGAATGGTTGTGCAGTGCCTAAGCTCTCCACCATCTCCGGTATTATATCTGATGGATGCAAGGTTTGTGAAACTTTTAATAACTATTTTTTGACTATTGGTACAGAATTAGCAAATAATATACATCCAAAATACCATACAAGCTCAGTTCATACCTTAATGTATAAAAATACTTACCAACATAATATAACTTTAAGTGAATTAGAACCTTGTAGTGTCAAAGAAGTGTTAAAAATTATTAATAATATTAATAACCATACAAGTACGGGTATTGATGGAATAAGTCCAAAGGCCCTTAAATGCATTAAAAATGTCATTGCCACTGACCTCACAAATTGCATTAATAAATGCCTATCAAATGGTTTATTTCCTGACAGCCTAAAAATTGCGAAAGTCAGCCCAATCCATAAATCCGGACCAAAAACTGATCCTAGTAATTACAGACCCATATCGGTGCTCCCTGTTATTTCTAAAGTCTTTGAAAAAGTAATATATAAAAGACTTAATGAGTATTTTAACGCCAAAAACTTTTTCATTGAACAACAATATGGTTTTAGATCAAAATCTAACACACTGTCAGCAGCAATTGATGTAGTTACAAAAATAAAGACAAACATTGATCGAAAACATGTCTGCTTAGGAATATTCATAGACTTAAAAAAGGCTTTTGATACGGTAAGCCACTCAAAACTATTACAAAAGCTAAATAATATAGGAATAACAGGTACAGCACTAGATATGTTGGCCTCTTATCTCGCTAACCGCCAACAGATTGTACAAATATCTAACTACAAAAGTGGTCCTCAACAAATTACCTGTGGCATTCCACAAGGCTCAATATTAGGCCCTTTGCTATTTCTTACATACATAAACAACATAGTAAATTTAAACCTGTCAGGTCACTTATCACTCTACGCAGATGACACTTGTCTTTTTTACTTTGCACATTCAATTCATGAAATTATATCACAAGCACAAAAGGACTTAGATATATTAAATGAGTGGTTTTCATACAATCTTCTCACAATTAATGTGACCAAAACATCATTTATGGTTTTCTGTGCTAAAAATAAAAAAATACCTACCTACACACCACTTAAGATTAATAATATTACTCTTAAAAGATCTAAAAAAGAAAAGTACCTAGGTCTATTATTAGATGACAAACTGATATGGGACTCTCATATAGACAAAATAGCATCAAAATTAGCATCACTTACGGGAGCATTGCGAAAGGTATCAAACTGTATTCCATACAAAATCAAATCTACTGTTTATAACGCCCTAGCCAAGCCACACCTGGAGTACCTTATAGAGATATGGGGTTCTGCTGCACAAACGCACATAAGTAAGTTACAACGAGCACAAAGTAAACTAATAAAAACACTATTTCATTACAACTACCTAACCCCGACTAAGGAGCTATACAGAAAAACTAAATTCTTAAACATTAAACAATTATATACATATAACACATGCCTTATTATAAAAAAAATAATATCTAAAAACATACATTCAACAATTACATTCACACCAAAGTGTGAATTTCTTACACATAATCTTAGAAACAAAAACAAACTTCAAATCTGGCAGCCTCGGACGAGATCTTATGGCAATAAAAATATTATGTGTGAGGGTGTACTTTTGTATAATAATCTACCGGATACTATAAAAGATTGTAATAATATTAAGCATTTTAAGAATAAACTAAAATCATATATTGTAGATAAAATTTCATAACTGCATATCTTCAATTTTGATCATATCTGTAATTGCATTAATACAATATTCATATTTTTTAAAACATTACGATATAATACATACATATGTTTGCATTAAGTAAGAAAAAGAATAACAAATTAATTAAGGATATACATACAAGAATAAAACATAATAGAATTATATAATGCATGCTACCGTGTAAATACTGGTAATATTATTTTGTATGTATACTTAATCTCTGTAAAAGTGAACAATGTGTTCTTTAAGAGAAATAAATGTCTTTAACCCGAATTTGTGACTAAAATCATTATGGGGACTGAAAATCATTAAATAAGTACATTTTTATAATTTTTAGAATTGTACTGTCTGACGGTTTGTCTGTTTGTTTATGGACGCATGACGTTTTGAGCAAACATCTTTTTTCAATGAAATCCTCAAGAAAATCATAAAGCGTATTAACGAATTCATTTAATCTTTGTTTAATTAAAATTGGTTAATTCTATCGAAAGATATGATTATTATTTTGAAATGTAAGTTCTAATTTGTTTAACGGCGCCATAAAATCTCAGAAATACTAATAAAAAGATTCGTGTGTAAAAAAAAACGTTCTATTATAATATATTTATACTTAAAACACAGTAAAAAAAAATGTTTTCTTTAAATTAAAATAAAATGTTTTTTCACAAAGAACGTAATAGATGGCGTTGTACAAATTATAACCTTTTCTGAATTGCGGTGTTAAGATTTTTCGCCGGTGAATCGTATTGAGACTCACTGAAGAAATTTATGTCCATGAGCCCGATAAAGCTGCAAGAGCCGTGTAGGTTAAAAACATCATAAACATCATTAGAAACAAAAACCAGAAAACAGATACGTACGCCAAAGTTATGCAACAAAACTCGAGCTTGACTAAAAGTAGCAAAATTGCAATAAAATGTCGTAATATTGTTTTATACCCAGAATCCCTCTAATACCAAATAACTTACCTTTCAGTTTTAATATAGGAGTGATCGATGTTGCAGAAACATCGATGACGACATCGATGATGACATCGATGTTGGCATCGATAGCTCAACATCGATGTTCGATGTTTAGCCTACTCAAAACATCGATGTTGACCATTATCGATGTTTTTTTTTTATATGTATAGATACTTACACATTGTTTCAAAATTATGTGGGTATACACAGCAAGGGAAAAGTAACAATTAACTTGAATATCAATTTACGTAGAATAGTTATTATGCGACAACCGACAACGACTCTACAAAATAAAGCGAAAGCAGTGACCATTGTGACATTACAGATGACACTTGACAATTAAGTTTGACACACCATAATGACATTTTTTATGTTAACGATGCGTTCAGGAATTCTGAATTATTCAAAATTTTTAATATTTAGAGCAGATGCAAGATTTAGTTGATATTAATTTCGCGGGTTCGCATTGTTTGCATGTTCCCAATTATCGATTATGGGTTCATTGACGTCGATGTTTCGATGTTCGAAATGTGTCAACATCGATGTTAAAACATCGAATTTTTAATTTTTAAAATCGATGATCATCGAATATTCCTATGTTAAGCGTGTTTTCCACTCAGCGTGTGTTATGCGACGATCGTAAATAAAGCGCAAGGTCAAACTTTACGCGTTGCAGCAGTGGACCTCAGTACTGATTGTAATGCACATGGCCAACTATATGTTGCTTTTTCCCGCGTTAGTAGTCCCCGTAACCTTTTTCTGTATGCCCGGCTAAGTCTACTTCTAACGTCGTTTACACAGAAGCTCTATCATAAACGACTTAGAAGTTTGAGCATATCATATTATTGATAATTCATACAGTAATGATTTAAATCGTTTAATATTCTCTTACCCTAAACACCAAATGCTTATAGTAAAACGCGAGCTACGCCGCGGGCACAGCTAGTCCGTAATAAAAATTTTAGAGCATATAATTTGCAATTATTAAGAAGAATTAATAAAATATTAATAAATTGTTGTAACGGTTTAGCACATGAATGAATGTTTCAATTTCAATTTGTCGCAAATTTTATGCTCTACAATTTTTATAATTCATGTTAACATCACTGAAACAATAGAAGTCGGTGGATACAGGTGGATCAACACCGTGCTGTGAGGCGTTCTTTTAAAAAGGCCTATTGTGACGATGCGTTATTATTATTAATAATAATATTAATTAAACTTACAATGAGGACATTTAAAATATCATAGATATAAATATTTTGAACAATTGAAATGCGCTAATAAGCATAAAATTCAAATACATCTTTTTGGTTTGACTCACACCTAAGTAGCTTTGCCCAAGTCGGGTCCCTTCATTACAGGGCTGAGACTTTCTGATCTCCATGGTATTTTATATGACAACATAATAATATATCTCTGCAAATTTCCCACTTTTGAATGATTGAAGGCAATTTGTTGGTGGGTGAGACAAGCATGATCGAAAAATGCATCTACTCAACGTCAGTGACACAAATCCTTTCTGATGGCGAATTATTACTATTATCTTGTAACAGCCTTTTAGCTATATTTGTCGTTGCATTAGTTGTTGGAGAATATGTGTCGACCTCAAGCGAGTGGTAACTAGAGGGAGAATCTGAGGAAGCTCTCAAGGTTACGGCCAAAAGCCGCGCAACGTGGGACCCCATTCCTTGGTGGTAAGCGGTAGACTCATGACACGCTGTGTAGTTAGTAGCCATGCTGATCATGCAACTGGCAGGTGGTGGCGCTCACGGAGGATTTTTATGGCCATTATGCCTATTATTCGACGTGTTGCCTAAACCGTGTGACGTACATTAACTGTGGCTGGATTTGGTCGTATTTTGTATGGCGTTTACACGCATTGAAATGCGCTACAATGATCAATGTTTGTACTAACGCACTAAGGGGCCAAGCCCTCTTTTACTGGTACACCAGTTATTTTGCTGTAGACTACGGTCCAGTTGCCAACTTAACGTCCCCTTCGGGGGGAGTGTGTTGGTTGGCTGGCGCTTATCGCTCAGTTTACTCTACACAAAATCCAAATATTGCCGCTAATTGTCTTGTCCAGTCCTTACAAAAAGTTTTAGACGCTAATACTAAGAAGATTGATTTACCTAGTCGTAAAAAGATTATAAAGCCATGGATTATTCCAGGACTCTTACGTTGTATGAAGCATAGTGATAATTTACACAAAAAATGAAAAAAGAGCCGGGTAATGAAGTACTTAAGTTAACGTTTACGAGATACAGAAATTATTGCAACAAACTTCTGAAAAAGGTCAAGAATGAATATGAAAAAAATGAAATAAGAAATGCATGTGCAAATAATAGAAAACTTTGGGAGGTAATAAATAGAATAACCAACAGAAATGCCGCAAAAGCATCTTCCACTCAACTATTATCAGTATGTACCACACCAAAGGAATCAGTTAATAATGTTAATACGTATTTCGCTAATATTGGTAGACAACTGGCCGAAATAATTCTTGAGAACTCTGAATTGAATCTTTCTCCTACTAATAATAGCTTAGTCCATTCCGTGGTTCTTTTGCCTAGTGATGAAGCTGAAATTGCATCTGTAATAAATATACTTAGAAGTGACGGTGCAATTGGCTGGGATAAAATATCTGGTGATTTCCTAAAACAAAATAAAACATTTATTGTACCTCCTCTTACCCACGTATGTAACCTGGCCCTCACTTATGGTATATTCCCAATAGCTTTTAAAAAATCCCTCATTCATCCTGTTTACAAAAATGGAGACAGAGACTGTGTAAGCAACTATAGACCAATATCTATATTACCATCATTATCTAAAATACTAGAACGCCTGATGAGTAATAGGTTGAAAATTTTTCTTGAAAAGAACCCCATACTTTCTCCAAATCAATTTGGTTTTCGTTCTTGTAAATCAACAGCTGATGCCGTTCGTGAACTAATTGAATTTATTGTACTAAACCTTGAGAAAAAAAAGAAAACAATAGGAATTTTTTTAGATTTTGTCAAAGCCTTTGACATGGTCTCTGTCCCCATATTGTTGCATAAAATGGAGAAGCTTGATATAAGGGGTGTACCGTTGCAGCTTTTCAAAGATTACCTTACAGATAGAACACAGTCCGTAAAAATTGATAAACACGTTAGTGATGAGCTCCCCATCTGCTATGGTGTTCCCCAGGGAAGTATTCTTGGCCCTACCCTGTTTCTTCTTTACATTAATGATCTCTGCAAACTCAAACTAGTGAACGGAAAAATAGTAACTTTTGCAGATGATACAGCCCTACTATTTACTGGTGATTCATGGCCAGATGTGTTTAACTTCGCTCACATTGGCTTAAATAGAGTGTCCAAATGGCTTCGCGATAATGTGTTAACGCTCAACGTGGAAAAAACAAAATACTTGTCCTTCTCTAAACATAATAATGTATATGCAACCTGCACAGACCATGTTATTACTGCTCATTCTTGCAATTTTCCTAATGGCCTAACATGTTCCTGCACACCTCTGCAAAAAGTAAATTCAATTAAATAGCTTGGTATTTTGTTGGACGATAAGCTAACTTTTCATGAGCATATACATACACTTTCAAATAGGGTACGGAAATTAACATATATATTTAAAAAACTCCGTTGCGTAGCAGATTCTAATACTATTAAATATGTCTATTTTGCTCTATGCCAATCTTTAATAATATATTGTATTACGTGCTGGGGTGGAGCTACCAAATCATCACTTCTCCCACTTGAAAGATCGCAAAGGTTAATCTTAAAGGTAAGTAACTCTCTTCCCTTTAAATTTACAACCAGTCAACTTTATAAAATCTCCAAAGTTCTTACAGTCCGGCAATTGTTTATTATATACACGGTACTAAAAAAACATGCTCAATTAAAATATGATCAAAATGATTCACAGCACACGAGACGCAAAGACCGGGTATGTACCTCTCATTATGACCATTGTACCTACTTTTCTAGGAGATTTTTTGCTATCTTGGCGGATACCTGTATAATAAAGTTAACAAGGAACTTAATATCCACGCCCTACCTAAAACAAAAGCAAAAAAATGTGTCCATGAATGGTTACTGAAAAGGGACTATAAATATACATAAGATCTCTTTACAACACTTGTGTAAATGTTGTAATTTTCGCATTCACATACACACACACAAACACACACACACACACACACACACACACACACACAAAACACAAATATCCATCAAATTAAATTTATTAAATATTTACTTATAATAATACTTACCTAAATGAATTATATGAATTATAACGTATTATAACGTATCGTGGTTATTAAAATATGTATTCTAAGATTACATACTTTTGTATTGAGACCTGTTGACCTGAAATACAGGTTCGTCGCCTAGTTTGGGCATCAGTCTCTCACATTACTTTGTGCCTTTTCTTTTTTGTCAAAAATCGATCTTGTTAATTTAATGTGATGAGAAAATAAATTATATTATTATTATTATTATTATGGCCATTGTGCCTATTATTCGACGTGTTGCCTAAACCGTGTGACGTACATTAACTGTGGCTGGGTTTGGTCGTATTCTGTATGGCGTTTACACGCATTGAAATGCGCGACTATGATCAATGTTTGTACTAACGCACTAAGGGGCCAAGCCCTCTTTTACTGGTACACCAGTTATTTTGCTGTAGACTACGGTCCAGTTGCCAACTTAACGTCCCCTTCGGGGGGAATGTGTTGGTTGGCTGGCGCTTACCGCACACGGCGTGTACAGAGCCGTGTGCCTCCTCAACATTTTTTAAAAATATGGGAGAGCGAAGCCCCTCTATCTGGTAATTTATTTAAATATTGTAAGCCTTTTCCAAGCGAGAAGGGATTAATTCATAAGGAATTGACTAATGTGAACCTAATACAAGTGGGATAGGGACGATTTAATGTTCTTAATCTTATTGAGTTCTGTCGTCGTGAACGGGGTTCTTTAGCTTAAAATAATTGTAAGACATTAGCAACGGCTTTTAACTGCTCTAGTGTATATATGTTCTTCCAAGAGACACCTAAAAGAACTAAGTTACGAAACAAACACAACGTAAATAAGGGTTTAAGACGATCATGCAATACATTTATTAAACGGCTTATAACTAAATATTTATAAAGATTCTTGAGAAAGGTCACGTAAGTTTTATATATTTTATAGACACACTCTTCTTTATATATTTTATATTTCATAGATTTCATTTATAGACAAGGTAGAAACAGTGGTAGAGCCATGCGGCAGCTTTAGCTGTCGCACGGATGGGCCGGCTCGAACCGGGGTGGTACCACGACCTCACAGAAGACCAGCGTGAAGTAGAGGTTTACCTCTGCGTTTCGCTTGGTGAGTGCAGGTGGCCGGAGGCCCTTTTTATTGGAAATGAGGCATTCCATCTTAGTCCTCACGGGTGACAACGCATCTGCATTTTGATTTGTAATAGAGGATAGATGTAGATGTCTATGGGCCGCAGCAACCACTTACCATCAGGTGGACTGTGTGCTCGTTTGTCACCCTTATCCTATAAAAAAAAGAGAAGAATAGGGTATATAGGCCTATGTTTAGCAGTGGAATTGTGACGGGCTGTAATGATGATAATGAAGATTGAAAGAAAAGCTATTTATTAGACTTAGCGCAGTGGCTACGTCAAAAAAAGTTTTAATAAGAAGTAAAAACCTACTTATAATAATTTTATATATATTAGTGCATAAAAGCTTCTGTAGTGGGTGCTAAGACATAGTGTAGCTAAGGCCTAAAGTTGGAGCCAAGCAAATGTATGTAGTAATTTACTCGTATAATGAAAAAATAAATAGAAATAATTTTATGCTCTTTAGTTTTTGAAGACGATTTTTAATTTAAATTTTTACGCTTTTCATTGGACTAAGGAATATCACAAGCTCAATTAGCAACTAGAATGTCATCCAAATAATTACAAAATCTTAATTTCCTACTGTTTACAGTAAGGAGTGTACTTTTCTTTAAAGACAGAACAACTGATTGAACTGACTTAAACAATCATTGAAATTGGTTCAGCCGTTATCGAGAAATAGGTGAATACCTCTCGAATATAGAAACTATTCCTTTTTTGAATTTTGCTCAAGAACTATTTGTATTGTATACAAATAATATGTATAGGTTTGTGGATGTATCTTTAAAATATCCGCCTACCCGAAAAACTAGATAAATTAATAGAGAAAGTATTTGATAAATGAATTCATTCAGTTGCGCGATGTTGTCGAAAGTATAAAACATAAAAACACTTTATTATCGTGTTCTGAACTTTTAACCGAATAATCTTACAAAGTTTGCAACTTATCACCCACATCCTACAATCTATAATCAACAAATCTATAATACCACTTAACTGCAAACATGATCATTTTACAAATATCTCAAGAATCTCTTAATATAATAAATAAGCCGTGAATTCAGAACAACAAAAGCAATTCATACCAATAACTTTAAGAGTTGTGAAGGAAAAGTAAAATAACATTAACTCTTAAATAACATTTTTCTTAATAGCATTTATTTTTATTATATCGACCGACACATAATTCATTTGCTTTTGAATTTATTATTCTGAGCTCCATACTTATTTTCTTATATAGAAGGGGCAAACGAACGTGCGGCTCCCCAGAAGAACCGCCGCTATCTTAATATCTTCTTCTTTATCATCGATAGTTCATATAAGTCCATTTTTAGACAAATCCTAGGCAGGGCCTACCAACGTGAGAGAATTTACCATATTCTTTACGTCTGGCATATTGTTACGTCTCTTACTGTCAACGGTTCTTGTTTCGCCGGTTTGCGTATTTTACGTTTGGCCTAAAGAAGATGACAATCAGCAGACAACTATCAGAAATCATAAGAGCATTATTCTTCTTTTCTTTTTTATTTTAATTGCCCATAGTCGTCTCTTACGGAATCCACAGGACAAAATTCTCTTAAGCCTTAACTACACGGTTCCCTTATGTAACTGTTATTCTTGGTAGGTGAATTAGCGATAAGTGATAGTTATTTTACCATCTGTCGGAAACTATAAGATTTCCCGGATTTTTTTATAGAATAAGGTATATTATTAGATTCTTACTACAACCATGGGATCAGAGAGATTGAAAGCACTTCGCATATGTGCAATGGCGGGGAGAACATATTAAATTGTTGCGCAGACATAGGAATAGGATGCAAGCGATACGATTTCTCACATAATTCAATCCCTCAAAAAAAGGAAGGTATTATTTTATTAACATTTTACGCCGCCAAAATTATCATCAATGTAAGCCTTTTTTACTAGTGCACTGCTGGAAAAAAAAACATTTCTAAATGTGTACCAGTATGTTTACGTTTATTGTTGAAAAGAAGAGGAAAAAGTACGCATAGCCGTTACAACCGCGCCGCCATTGTGAAACCTTGTGTGGTTATAAGAGTAAAGTTATAAGTAAGTTCAACTGTATAAAAAGTCTTAATTGTTTACAAAATAAGATTTATAATATTCCAATGTTTATCTGCTATTAAAGTTATTAGATTTTCGAAGTATGAGGCCATTTGAAATTCACACAACATATTAAAAAGTTTTCGGTTGGAAGGGAATGAAAATGAGGCTGTTAACGTTGTGTGGAAATATACTTTAATACTGTAAAATTCAGTTTAAAAATTATATAAAACTGATGGTAGCTTATATAAAAGCGATAATAAACATATATTATACGCTATGACGCCCATTTATCAAGTGGGAAAAGTAAAGAATAGTTCAAAAAAATTATTAAAGTTGTGGAAACAAGAAAAATAAGAAAAATTACTAAAAAAAAATAATTCTGCCATTTATAGTTTATAATATAAAGCAGCAATTGAAAAACAACTGAACGTAAACCCAATTGTGTAATAATTTATGACTATATAGCGACTTTGTAATCGTAAATAGTGCTCCGGAATATTTTCCCTGTGGCGCTAAAGTAGTTGTCGGGTTCTCAAACATGCTTTGATCTTCGCAGCATTTTTACTTCGTTCTTTTACGTTTTACGTTCTTTTATACAAAGTGAGTATTATCATCATCATCATCATCATCATCATCATTACAGCCTTTCATAAGTCCACTGCTTAACAAAGGCCTCCCCCAAGGAATGCCACAAAGCACGATCCTGAGCCACTTGCATCCATCGACTTCCTGCATGTATTACCAGGTCGTCACTCCATCTCGTGGGGGGTCGCCCTACACTTCGCCTACCGGTACGAGGCTGTCACTCAAGAACCTTTCTTTCTCATCGGTTGTCGGTTCTTCGAGATATATGGCCGGCCCAGTGCCACTTCAACTTACTAATCCATTGGGTTATGTCGGTCGCTCTGGTTCTACTGCGGATATCCTCATTTCTAAGTTTATCGCGCAGAGAATGCGGTGCAGTTTTTTATAGAATAAGGAGAGAAAATGAGCACGCAAGTCACCTGATGGTAAGTTGATAAAATATTAATAATGTACTAAAATTGAATAACATTACCAGTAAATAGGATCTCCGGTTGTCTACACTCACCATACGAAACACAACAATTAAATATTAAGCTGTTTTACGCTTGTATTCTGTGAGAATTATGCTTAGGGTAAAAATTAGGAGCTGAAGCTTTCCTCCAAAATCCCACTGCTTTCATTATATGTATAGGAATATTTTGTACACAAAAAAAATTGGCATATTTAGAAACTAACTCTGATTCAAATAGCTATTTGTGAATTTACTTTATACAAGATGTTATAGAATAAGCATAAAATTTTCACGTTCAATAAAAATTTGGTATAGCACACCAAATGGTTTCGGCAAATGCAATTATGATCCATAAGAGCAGCATAAACTCGTCCAGTTTTGATAAATGTATTTAAATGCGCATATTATACTGCGTTATTCACTTCCCATTTTGCTTCTATCCAAAACTTTGCCGCAGAGACACATTCGTTTTGCATATTTTGTGCGTTCCACAATCATTTTGTGTGTGTTATATGAGTAGAAACATAACAAAGTATACAAATAGTTTTATTTATTTAGCATATAAACTCTTACATACCTTACCTAGAGGGGTAGGCAGGGATTACGGAGAGAACACCTCTTTCGATTATTTCACTTCCATATATCGTCGCACACAAACAAGCTCGTCGAAAGTGCTCTTGATATGGTTCATATTTAATATTTTGCCGATTTGGTCGATGAACTTCGATAAACCGCGACCGACCTTTGAAGCAGGACTACTCACTTCCGATTCATAAATTTGCATTGTCAATTTCTGTTTATTCAATCTTTCTGCTTGTCCAAACCATCGAAGCATTCTTTTTTAATCTTTTTATATAGTTTTTTACTCATTATAAGGCAACACTAGACCACTATCTCACTTGAGGGTAATGGTGGTGAGGTAGACAAAACCATTACCATAACCATAACGTTACTTAACTAACAAAAGCATATTCACTTTTGTCTTGAATTATTACAATGTTAAAATCTTAAAGTTCTTAAAAAATTCTAAATAAAAATATTAGTTACTAATTTAGCGTGCTGTAAAAATTGCATCAGAACCACGTAAGAAATGTCAGTCGTTCATGGAGCAATTCACACGAATATATTATAATAAAATTCCTTATGATATTTTAAAACTTCCCAAAAGAAAATTCAAAAATCACATTAACAAGTGTCCAATGTTCATGCTCCAATATGTAGCTACATACTTAGTTCTTAAGGTAATATTTTTTTATAGAATAAGGGTGTCTAACGAACACACAGTCCACCTGATGGTAAGTGATTACTGTGGCCTAACATCTACATCTATCTTCGTTTGCGAATTAAAATGCAGATGCATTGTCAGCCGTGAGGACTAAGATAGAATGTCTCTTTTTCAGTAAAAAGGGTCTCCAGTTCTCTACACTCACCATACGAAACACAGCTGCTATTTTACGCTGGTATTATGTGGGAGCGTGGTCCTTCCCAGGTTGAGCCGACCCATTCGTGCTACAACTATACTATTAATATAGCTGCAGCATGGATCTACTGCGTATAAAATTGTAATTGTCATTGAACTCATTAGAAATTACAAATGTTTAGTAGACTGCTTTAATTTTGTGATTTTCGGAGCTACAGCTTAGTATGTGGCAGACTTGGGTATGTTATCTTTGCTTAAGCTAAGATCTACTCTGCTTGCGACGGCGTCGTGTGATGAGTTGTCCATTATCGAGGTAGAGGAGGGCGATGGCTGCCATGAAATACGTCATACTTGACTCGTTTCGTTCGTTTACCATAGGCAATAATTCTAGGGCCATTTGTATCATTTTGTACAAGGACAGCACCAAGTCCGACTGGGCTAGCATCTGCTATCATCTGTCTTGCATCTCTGACGGCATAATACCTTAAAATCTGTATTTCCGTGAGCATCCGTTTGAGTTTTTGGAATGCTTTATTTTGTTCCTCAGACAATTGTTTTTCCAAGCTCTCCCTTTTGCTTATCTTCTGTCTTAGCAGGTGCTTCAGAAGTTCTGTCATGGCGGCCAAGTTAGGTACCCATTTATTTATGTAGTTTAAGAGTCCTAAAAAACTTTGCACAGGTGATGCTTATTGAGGTTGGTTTGTTCGGGCTAAATATGCAATGTTGAGCTCCAAATTAAGGTTCTTTTTTTGAATCATCTTAGAACATATTTTAGTTGCCAATGTTTAAATTTTATTTCCTTTGTCGAAGAAATAAATAGCTATATTTAATAAAAGCTTTTAGAAAAATTTACTTCGCAAATATCCGCGTTATAAAATAAAATGATGTGTCTTTCCTAGTATGAAGAGCACCTCCCGCTTTCCCTTAATTGCGTGCACTATCCCCGTCACCACTAATCCCAGCACCGCTACTCCCAACACCACTTCACTAGGCAAGACACACCACTGACAACAATACGACACGTGTTTCGACTCTACACGAGGCATCCTCAGGTAATATAGACTCTACGGTGGCTAACCGCTAAGAACATAATAAGA
Organism: Parnassius mnemosyne; assembly: GCA_963668995.1. Classification (NCBI taxonomy): domain Eukaryota; kingdom Metazoa; phylum Arthropoda; class Insecta; order Lepidoptera; family Papilionidae; genus Parnassius; species Parnassius mnemosyne. Next base: position 34,926,759 of record CAVLGL010000079.1, on the reverse strand, counting down.
AGTAAATTTTTCTAAAAGCTTTTATATAATGGATTTCCGCAAAGTAACGCCTGATTCTTATTGATTTTATTATTACAACAATTTATTTAATTTCATTTCTTATTTCAAGTTTTTATGATCGTAATACCAACGTAAAACCTACTGACGGTACGAAAAGTGAGACCTCTATGGATAAGAAATAGTTATATCCAATCCAATAAATCCGATCACTAGTGCAGAAATAATTTTATTTTGATACGAGGTCTTTTCAACTATTTTGTAAAGTTATCTTCTAGTTAAAGTCAAAGTTTCAGCCTATATACGCTCCACTGCGGGGCACAGGCCTCCTATTACTTTTTAAAGGGTTTTAAGGCTTGACAATGTTCTTCGCGCTACCCCAATGCGTGTTGGAGAACTTACATGTATTTGGTTTTTTTTTTATTTCTCGGAGATACTGATTTCTTCACGATGTTTTACTTCACCGCCAAGCATGTGGTAAATCAGCACTTAGTGTTGCTATGAACAAATTCATAGGTGTCGGCGGGGATAGAACCCGTGTTTCTCGCGTACTGTAAATTTTATAGCGAGCGCTTAGCCCCCGAACTACCACGGCTCTTCTAGTAGTTCAGTAAGATTATAATTATTTTTATAGATTTTGTTAAAAAGCAAAATAAGCGGAGATCTTTTGTTTAACAGTAGTAACTAACTTTACTACATGTTTAAACAAATATAAATTTCAGTTGAGATTTGAATAAAGGACCACCAGCTCTCCGGACAAGTACGATGACATACAACAAAGCCGGTGATAAAAAATTATATTAACGTTATGAACCGGCTGCCAAGCCTTCGTCAAATTGATGAATAATTTTACGCCATCGACTGCACTCAGACATTTAAATTCGTTGTTTTGAATACTTTTAAATAAATGTGACGGCACCTGCACCGTTGTAGATGCGGTGGCGTCGGTCTAGCAAGACAGAATTCTTGTAAACGATACGTGTACCGCACACCTGCGGCATCGCACCTGCGTTACCGCCCGTCCTGCTTGTATAAAACGGACTGAGCGGCCGCCGTTAAAACAGTCTTGGCTCTGACGTGGAACGGTACACTTGTCGTATTCCGTTACTAGTTTATCCTCGACTCATTGGATAATTAATTCGTGTAAACGAATTAATTATTATTCCTAACTACAAAATTAGTCTCTGTACTATACCCACTATACTTCCGACATCAGAAGTGGGATAAAGTCCCCATTTTTGCCCACGTACAATCTTTGAATAGTATGAGAATTATTACATTTGTAAAGGCTATAATGCATTTCACATTGATGGATCTCTTTTAATGTTAAATACCGTAATAAAATTTGCTGTCCTACTTACGATATTGTCGTATCATTAAAGTGTAGAGAAAAGATAAAGTGAAATTATTTAAGCCAAAAGATAAATCCTTTTGTTCGATTTGTATTAAAAGTACCCTCAAGTATTTTCATTATTTCTGACGTACCTAAATATGTTAACAAATGAAATAAATGTTGGAGATATTCTGTATGAGTTATAGTTTGCATTCAGTGGAAGTTTAACTTGCTCAAGTAATGTTATAATTTGATACACGAGGTGTGATTTACATGGCCTAGTTTTAAAGTTCAAAATGTTTAAACGATGTACCGAAAAAAAGAACATGATTACTTTAACGTGCTATGACTTAAAAACACTAAGTAGTATTTTTGTGATCTAATGTGATGATAAGTGTTACAGTTTACTCCGAGCATTACGTAGTCGACAAACTTGGAATGGTTTAGTGGAAAGCGTGGAGCTGTAGCGCTCGCTTTTGAGTATGCTGTCGGCTTATGACGCCGCGGACTTATTATTTGTCGCTGCTACTGATCACCATTAGATACATGAGGAAAGTAAATTTATCCTAAACATTGGCTCAGAAACTATTTTGTAAGAATGAGTGTTTACATTTTTAATTGGTTGCGAAAAATGCCGGAAAACCGAAGTATAACTGATGAAAGTGAAATAGAGCCAATTGGTTCTGACATTGAAGAGAGTATTTAAGTTTACATGAGGATCGGACCATACCAGAGGTTGTCGTGTAGCCGCAGCTTAGTATTTAGTGCCCTAGAAAGGCGAATGGTGTACCAAGAGTAGTACTGCATTTCTTGAAATCAAGTTCCGACTGAGTATTTTTAATGTTTTCTTTTATGTGTTACAGTAGCGCGTGTGATGTGATTACAAGTGCGTGAGTGTGTGCCTTGCTGGTCGTAACGGACTGCCAGGTCCAGCTGTAACATGGCCTGGTTTCAGCAGATGCGTATGCGCGTATACGCAGGCGCCATCCCGGAGCGCGCGTATGCTGTATATGGCGATGCCTCGGAAGTCGTGTACTCTGTATGCGTGGGAGTCACACTGTGTGCGCGGAAGTCGTATGCTGTGTGCACGGTAATGTTTTCTGAACATGTATTAGGCTCTGTCCTGGCAGGCGCTGTCCTGGTTCACGTTTTTAATGTGGTTCACGTAGTTAACGTGGGATCTCGCAAGTTCAAATAAGAGTATGTGTCAGATACTTCGTATGAAGACCTATGTTTACTTGTGAAAGCGAAGTGCTTTATTATAGTCCAAGGTATGAGAACGAATTTCTGTTTTAGGGCCTCGTATGTGTGATAGATGAGAGAACAGGCAACTCTGTATGTTGTCCTTATAGTTAACAATTTGTTTTTCACGCAGATCATGATGACTACAACCCCGACGATGCTTGTAAACCCTCAGGTGCTCCTGCTGCTCTCGTTTTGTTGTAATTTGATAGTTCATGCGAAACATGATTATCATCAGTTATATTTTGAAATTCAAAACGTTTAAGGGTTGTACTACAATAAAGGATTAACTTTAACACGCTATGGATTGAAAATAATAAGTGACATTTTTGTGTTCTAATGTGTTGATCAGTGTTGCAGTTTGCTCCGAATATTGTGTTGCTGACAAGATTGGGGTTTGATGTCGACAGATTCGTAGAAGTCTCTCTACAACAATGATCAATGAGGAAGTTGTTGTGACGGCTAATCGAACATGGTCAGGTACGGCCGAGCGCTAGTAAGATTGAGCCTACACCGCTACAGTCTGTAACTTATCGGCAGATCTTACGGCAAGACAATTCAAGCGGCCGCCGAACACATGGTCCTTTGGTGCTGTAAATGAACGTCTGAGGCTTGGTCGGCATTCGTAGATTATGCGCAGTTGCCTCCTTCCCTTTGAAATATGTGATGGTATTTGTCTCTACACATAGTTTCCCTTTTTTGCAATATTTTCAAATGGCATACAGTTGCCGTTTCTTAAGAGAATCTTGGAATTCCATGGTTTGCAATACATTTATCTCCATTTCTCTTAATTTTTAATTTTGCAAAGCAGTGCGACGATTCGCTAGCGCCATTACGGCGCGACGGCTCGCTAGCGCGAATGTGGCACGAACGCAGCAGAACGGAAAGTTGGAGTGCGTTTGCCTGGAGGTGGCCATATCGGCGCGTCCATGACTTAAATGAAGTCTGGGATGGTCGACCGTTGTAATATTTAACAAGAGTTAATATCTGTTAGCAGGTGGTGATACCTGATAGACCGTATGCTGTTCACTGTCAACCGCACGAGGACGTGCGACAGTCAGAGATAGCCGTGTCTGTGCATCTAGAAAATACTAGAGACGTTGCAACACTCTAGCGAAGTAATTATTCTAGTGCAGGAAAGGAACATGAAGGGAGGGAGGCTGGTCTGTGCTGCACTGGGATATGTGTCGTGTTGCTATTGGTTTACATACTTGGGTGATATCGTGTCACTACGTCCCTCACGATACACTTTTGTGTGATTGTGACGGGGACATGTTTGCGGTATGATTGGTCTGTAACTGTTCTATACTGAATTGAAAAAAAAAGAGAGTAAGAAAAAAAAATGTGGTTCTTACTATCATTGCAGGGCGTTTGCCGGTCCAATGATAAAGCTACAGGGAATAGTGATTCCGGACTAGCATAAATAGTACTGAAAAAAAAGAGATTAAGAAAAAAGAATAGTTTTTACAATCATTGCAGGGCTTTGTGCCGGTCCAGTGATATAGCTATAGGGAATAGTGATTCCGGACTAGCGAAAACAGTACTTGAAAAAAAAAAAGAGAAAATAGAAAAAGCTACAGACTAATCATTCCGATCTAGCATAAAGTTGATAAAAGTTTTGTAGGGCTTAGTGCCGGAACAAACCTGATTATCACCAGAGTCTGAAGGGTCAGTATAGACCGGACCAGACGCTGTTTTGTCAGGATAATGAAATGAAAACGATGTTTTACAGATTACAGTTGTTACAGATAACTAAAATTGTAATGGAGTGCGTGCGAGGACGCACGCATGTCAGTATGGCCGTGACGGCACCTGCACCGTTGTAGATGCGGTGGCGTCGGTCTAGCAAGACAGAATTCTTGTAAACGATACGTGTACCGCACACCTGCGGCATCGCACCTGCGTTACCGCCCGTCCTGCTTGTATAAAACGGACTGAGCGGCCGCCGTTAAAACAGTCTTGGCTCTGACGTGGAACGGTACACTTGTCGTATTCCGTTACTAGTTTATCCTCGACTCATTGGATAATTAATTCGTGTAAACGAATTAATTATTATTCCTTACTACAAAATTAGTCTCTGTACTATACCCACTATACTTCCGACAAATGCTTTGCCTCTATTGATTTGTTGTAAAACTGATCATATTTTACACAAAATTCGGAAAATTCCCAGGTTGGCTCCATCGTGCTGGTTAGCGAACAGACGAGAGGATCCGATGGCTATCTCAGGGGAGTTCGGGCGTCCCCGTAGTCTCCAGATCAAGTTCCCATGGGCGCAGTAGCTCTGATAGTATCGTTTGGTTGCTAATGTAACGCCTCGTTCAACTGCTATACTCCATTTTTATTCACTCATTATTCGCAATATGTATCGTAAAAAGAAAAGTATGGATAAACAGCGGTTGCATGTCCTCTTACTAAAAGTGCACCTCACTAATATTCGAGGATTGCACTCTAATCTCAGTGCAGTCCATCACCACCTTCAAACTGAGAACCCGCACCTACTTTTCTTGCGGAGACTCTTGCAGAGATTGGACGTCCATTGAATGCGGCGTACCTTGACTATCCTGGATTCTCCATGGAGCACAAATTCCATCTACGTGCCGGAGTCTGTGTGTACGTCCGCAATGACATCTGCTTCCAGCGTCTCCGTCACCTTGAAGACCCCACTTTTTTGACTATCTGGGTGATGGTAGATACAGGTATTCATAAATCCTCCATACTTGTGTCTATCGTTCGCACAGCGGTGACCAGGAGAAAACACGATTATTTGATTACCTTAGTGAGGCTGCTGATGTGGCCCTAAATCGGTATCCTTCTGCCCAACTGGTCTTTCTGGGGGACTTTAACGCCTGTCACCAAGACTGGCTGTTCCCATATAAGAAGACCAACAATTCTGGAAGAAAAGCGTGGAATTTCGCTATGACGCTAGGTCTCTCTCAGCTAGTAAATGAAGCGACTAGGGTACCCAATGTAGACGGTCACACAGTCAATTGATTGGAACTTCTGCTGCCTACTGACCCAGATAGGTATGAAGTACAGGTTATCTCCCCCTTGGGTATATCTGACCACTGTCTGGTGAAATTTGTATCGTCATATTCTCCCTCTGATTACGAGACCCAAGCTGTGCGACGAATATGACGGTATAAGTCAGCTGATTGGGATGAGATGCGACATTTTTTTGCATCCTATCTTTGGCGGGAGGTCTGTTTCTCTTTTGCGGGTCCATCGAGTTGCACGGATGCGATAAACAATGTGTTGCATCAAGCTATGGAGTACTTCATCTCCTGCTCTGAGCCTATCACGGGTAGCAAAGCTCGCCCATGGTTTAACGTTGAATGCGCCCAAGCTGAAAAGCGCAATCATTTAGCGTACCTATCCTGGGTTGACGCTCAAAACTCCAATTATTAGCTCCAAGAAGAGAACTTACAACCAGGCCACCAAGTCCTACAAAAAAGCATCACGGAAAGATAGTCTCGATCGTATTAAACATATTGGCGCAAAACTCTCTGCCAGACGATCCGGCACCAACAAGAAACCCAGCGGGACTTTTTTTTAAATAAATTTTACAATACAAACTGATTACAAACTTATTACAAAATTTATTTTAGAAAGTGTTTGGAAGCGACAACCTCATACCCAGGGGTTATTATCAAACATGTATTCATTTATACTATAATAACCCTTTTTTTTAAATCGATGTTTCACTTCTGGTTCTAATATCGCTTTTTTTATGAGAGATGTTGCATCCCTACCGCCATAACAATATTCTCAGCCAGTATCGGAATCCTCGGAGTCAACATATCCTGTGACGTGCAGTTTCGTGGTCACTTGGAAGAGAAGGCCAAATTGGCCTCTAAAAAGCTTGGCGTGTTCAGCAGAGCGGGACAGTATTTCATGCCGGCACACCGCCTGCAACTTTATAAGGCGCAGGTTCAGCCTCACATGGAATACTGTTCCCATCTCTGGGCAGGGGCTCCCCAGTGCCAGCTCCTTCCATTTGACCGCATCCAGCGCAGAGCAGCTCGAATCGTCGACGACCGAGTCCTTTCCGATCGGCTCGATTTATTGGCACTGCGAAGAGATGTTGCAACCCTTTGCATTTTCTTTCGCATCTACCACGGGGAGTGCTCTGAGGAATTGTTCGGATTAATCCCAGCCGCCAAATTTCACGAACGCATATCGCGGCAGAACTCCCGATATCATTCACACCATCTGAATGATTGGCGGTCCACCACTGTGCGATTTAGAAGATGTTTTCTTCCTCGCACGACTTCCTTGTGGAATCGATTACCATCAGCGATTTTTCCGGACCGATACGACTTAGGGACTTTCAAGAAAAGAGCGTACTCCTTTTTAAAAGGCCGGCAACGCATCTGACTTTCCCTCCCTGATGTTGCAGTTCTTCATGGGCGGCAGTAGTCACTTACGGTTGAGTGGTAGGTGAGCCGTATGCTTGTTTGCCCCCTCTCCTATAAAAAAAGGTATCTATCTGCTTAGACGCCTGGAGATAATGTTGCCAACTATCTGCTGGCTCAAGTTGCCGTCGAAATCGCCAAAGGGCTGCGCAATGTGACACATCAACATATTGTAAAGCAGTGTGTTATAAAGGATTATAATTATTTAATGCTGGGATAAATGAAAACATGGCTTAAAAGACAAGCATTCAAGTCAACAGTCTTTAAAAAGATACAAAATTCCACCGAAATTAATAAAATCTTTTGTGGAATCGGAAAAGTGCGCAAGCAAAAATTTTAGATATTGAAAAGTATGAAATAATTGATATATAGAATTAATTTTCGTGTTATATGGAAACAATTGATAAACGAAATGATAAATCACTGTATAAAGTGTTGACGTTTCGTTAATAATTAAATATATGAATTTAAAAATTTGGTAAGGTTATGTTGACATCTGATTCGAGAATATATATGTAGGAAGTATAGTGGGTATAGTACAGAGACTGATTTTGTAGTTAGGAATAATAATTAATTCGTTTACACGAATTAATTATCCAACGAGTCGAGGATTTACTAGTAACGGAATACGACAATCGCACCGTTCCACGTCAGAGCCAAGACTGTCTTAAGGGCGCCCCGCTCCGTCCGTTTTATACAAGCAGGACGGGTGGCAACGCAGGTGCAATGCCGCAGGTGTGCGGTACACGTGTCGTTTACAAGAATTCTGTCTAGCTAGACCGACGCCACCGCACCTACAACGGTGCAGGTGTCGTCACAGCCATACTGACATGCGTGCGTCCTCGCACGCGCTCCATCACAATTTTAGTTACCTGTAGACAAAAAAACATCGTTCGACTATCCTGACATAACAGCGTCTGGTCCGGTCTATATTGACCCTTCAGACTTGGGTGACAGTCAGTTTTGTTCCGGCAGTAAGCCCTACAAAACTTTAATCATCTTTATGTTAGATCGGAATGATTAGTCTGTAGCTTTTTCTATTTTCTCTTTTTTTTTTCAAGTTCTGTCCTCGCTAGTCCGGAATCACTATTCCCTATAGCTATGTCACTGGACCGGCACAAAGCCCTGCAATGATTGTAAGAACTATTCTTTTTTCTTTACCTTTTTTTTTCAGTACTATTTATGCTAGTCCGGAATCACTATTCCCTGTAGCTATATCATTGGACCGGCAAACGCCCTGCAATGATAGTAAGAACCACATTTTTTTTTCTTACTCTCTTTTTTTTTCAATTCAGTATAGAACAGTTACAGACCAACCATACCGCAAACATGTCCCCGTCACAATCACACAAAAGTGTATCGCGAGGGACGTAGTGACACGATAACACCTAAGTATGTAAACCAACAGCAACTCTACACATATCCCAGTGCAGCACAGACCAGCCTCCCTGCAACTTCATGTTCCTTTCCTGCACTAGAATAATTACTTTGTTAGAGTGTTGCAATGTCTCTAGTATTTTCTAGATGCACAGACACGGCTACCTCTGACTGTCGCACGTCCTCGTGCGGTTGACAGTGAACAGCATACGGTCTATCAGTTATCACCACCTGCTAACAGATATTAACTCTTGTTAAATATTACAACGGTCGACCATCCCAGACTTCATTTAAGTCATGGACGCGCCGATATGGCTACCTCCAGGCAAACGCACTCCAACTTTCCGTTCTGCTGCGTTCGTGCCACATTTGTGCTAGCGAGCCGTCGCGCCGTACTGGCGCTAGCAAATCGTCGCACTGCTTTGCAAAATTAAAAATTAAGAGAAATGGAGATAAATGCATTGAGAACCATGGAATTCCGAGATTCTCTTAAGAAACGGCAACTGTATGCCATTTGAAAACATTGCAAAAAACGGAAACTATGTGTAGAGACAAATACTACAACATATTTCAAAGGGAAGGAGGCAACCGCGCAAAATCTACGAAAGCCGTCCAAGCCCTAGACGTCCATTTACAGCGCCAAAGCACCATTCGTTCGGCGACCGCTTGACTTGCCTTGCCGTAAGATCAGCCGATAAGTTAGAGACTGTAGCGGTGTAGGCTCAATTTTACTAGCGCTCGGCCGTACCTGACCATGTTCGATTAGACGTCACAACATCTTCCTCATTCATTGATGTAGAGATTTCTACAAATCTCTCGACATCAAACCCCAATCTTGTCGACCACACAGTATTCGGAGCAAACTGCAACACTGATCAACACATTAGAACACAAAAATTTTACTTATTATTTTCAATTCCTAGCATGTTAAAGTTAATCCTTTATTTTGGTACATCGCTTAAACGTTTTGAATTTCAAAATATTACAGATGATAATCATGTTTCGCATGAACTATCAAATTACAACAAAACTTGAATAAGTTAATTTTTCATTCAATGCAAACGATGACTCGTCTAGAAAGCTTCCGACATTTCTTCCATTCGTTAACATATTTAGGTACGTCAGAAATAATGAAAATACTTGAGGGTACTTTTAATACCAATCGAACAAAAGGATTTATTTTTTGGCTTAAATAATTTCACTTTATCTTTTCTCTACAATTTAATGATACGACAATATCGTAAGTAGGACAGCAAATTTCATTGCGGTATTTAACATAAAAAGAGATCCATCAATGCGAAATGAATTATAACCTTTACAAATGTAATAATACTCATACTATTCGAAGATTATATGTGGGCAATAAGGGGGACTTTATCCCACTTTTAATGTAGGAAGTATAGTGGGTATAGTACAGAGACTGATTTTGTAGTTAGGAATAATAATTAATTCGTTTACACGAATTAATTATCCAACGAGTCGAGGATAAACTAGTAACGGAATACGACAAGCGCGCCGTTCCACGTCAGAGCCAAGACTGTCTTAACGGCGCCCGCTCCGTCCGTTTTATACAAGCAGGACGGGTGGCAACGCAGGTGCAATGCCGCAGGTGTGCGGTACACGTATAGTTTACAAGAATTCTGTCTAGCTAGACCGACGCCACCGCACCTACAACGGTGCAGGTGCCGTCATATACACTGTAGTCTCACGCGTATATGTTTACATACTTATACATATATTGAACGTGTACTTGGCGTGAGACACTACAGTGTCTCCGGATGAAAATGATAGGATTTTACTTCAAGGTTGAAGGTAAATACCTCATAATATAATATACAATACTCGAGTTATGATTTGCTCCTTTAATTGTGTTGCAAAGAGCAAAGTTTACGCTTGTTACAAAGTTGCTATCCCATTTTTCAAATTTTAATCTAATTTTAATCGGTGCAATAATAAGCTGCTTTTTTATAGGATAGGGTGACAAACGAGCACATAGTCCATCTGATAGTAAGTGGTTGCTGTGGCCCATAGACATCAACATCTCTCCTCGCTTGCGAATCAAAATGCAGATGCGTTGTCACTAAGATGGAATGCCTCTTTTCCAGTAGACAGGGTCTCCGGTTCTCTAAACTCACCATACGAAACACAGCAGTTTTAAACTGGTATTTTACGCTGGTATTCTGTGAGAGCGTGGTCCTTCCCCGGTCGAGCCGACCCATTCGTGCTACAACTTCTACTAATATAGCTGCAACATGGCTCTACCACGTGGTGGGATTATACGTATAATATACTAAAATCAATTATGCTATAGACAAAAGAAAAGCCTATCAAAGTCATTCATTCGTTTTTAATAACTAATAAGTTATCATCATAATTTTATCTCTTTCAGAATGACAAAAAATATTTTTATATTCAATGTAATTGTAGACTTATTTCAGATCCCTGAGGTCTTAATTGTCTGGAAGAAAATATTGAAAAATTCCCCTCCTTGCGTACCCAACCAGGCCAGCATGTTCATGCGTTGTTTCAAGTGTTGTAACGCACGATCGTGTTTTACGAAGGAAGGCAAAATCAAAACCATCAAAATAATTGTTTATCTAAATTTATCAACATTATTTTTGTTATTTCATTATTATAGTACAGCAATTTATCTCTAATGTTCCCTCGGTTTTAAAGCCTTGTGGAATGTTTAGAGACGATGGCAGGAAACCCGACGGTATGAAATTTGTCCCTTGGGAGAGAGGTAAAGCCCTAGTGTGGGATGCTACTTGCGTAGATACTATGGCGGCCTCTCATCTCAGGGGTCTCTCGTTTAGAGCCGGGGTGGCGTCAGAAGTAGTTAAACCGAGTAAGTGGCGCAAATGTGAGTTTCTGAGAGATGACTACATATTTGTGCCATTTGCTGTAGAGACTGTCGGTCCTTGGGGTCCACGTGCGGTGAAGTTTCTAAAGGAACTCCATCCGCGAATAAAATCCATCTTCCGGCTGGTGATAAGAGGGCTAGTCCTTTTCTCGCTCAAAGGCTAAGTATAGCTATTCAGCGGAGAAACGCAGCCAGCGTTCTTGGTGCGATACCGCGGGGAGTAGGATTGTATGATAATTAAGTTATTAAGAAAAGGTGCTTTGAAAACAAAGTTTGATTTTCAATAAAATATATGTAAATAAAAAAATCATAACGGATATATAATGTAGTTTTAAACATTTATAATTTAATTAACATTGATAATTTTTAATAAATATTTTTTAAACACCTTGAACGCTTTTATAATATGTACACATTTATTTAAAAAACGCTAAGCACGCCTTCTCATCAATAGACCCAGCTCAACGAAAACCAATCAATGTGACTCATTTAAAATTCAAATAATGTACAAGTGAAACTCATCTATTCCATAATAAATGACGTCGCAGCGGCATGCAGATATCATTTATTTTGGCAGATTTATTTCACTCACTTGCTTTTGACCTATAATTTATTTAATAACTTATTTATTTTTAATCTTTATTGCATTTACTATAAGGTAGGATAAAAAGAGTTTAATGCCTATAGGCATTTCCAACCAGTCACCATCTCACACACTCATTTGTGAGTTTGTTCATGGTACTCATAAGAAGATTTTTTTGTATTGGTTGTCTCATGGTTTTTCCTGGTTTTCTCACACTAGGACTTTCTCCTGTACCGTAGATGCAGTTTATTGTTGTTTTATTTGTCTTGTATTTAGTGTTCCCTGCCAATATTTCCTTGGTTTCTATTTGTCACAGAAGTTTTTCTCAGAAATTATTTCACGTTCGACATACGAGTACGTATAACATGCAGTTATATACGCAGAATTTTCGACATAAGGGGTTAGCTCCTCTCTCCTAGGGAGAAGTCCACCCCGAGGAGGAGCTGTCATGGCGCGGCCGGCACAGGTAAAAAAAAGGCGAAGTGTGAAAACGTTCCCGTGGACCTGCCAAACATCGGCGAAGGTCCAACACCATAGGTTTTAGTCGGTGTGAGTCCGACATAACCCGTCATTGCCCCCGCGAGACATTTCCCAAAGTAAAAAAGGCGGTAAAGTTAGAAGTTAAAAATTTTTGAAATAAGCATCTTCATAGTAGAATTTTAATTATATTTTTTTTAACATTGATTCATATATTTGTTGCAAACTTTGCTATCAACTGCTGTATTTCCAAATGTATCTTTTAGGATAAATCTGAAAATATCATGTAATTATTTTAGGTAAAGTAAAAGTAAGGTTTACGCCCAAATATTGGTACACGTCCAACTGCTAGGAGCCATAGGGCCATTCTCATTTCTAAGAGGGCTTTGAGAGCAGGAAGGTGTCCGCCGCCGCTGCTCAAATGAAAGTTGGCAGAATTTTTTTGTCCTTAAAATATTTAAAAATTCTGCCGATTTCTTTACGAAGTTTCCCTTGATAGACCTGCGCGCAGTAAACCATCAGTTAAAGTTACAATTAACAATTTTATTGGTGACGGAGGAGATCCAACTAGTTATTGCTTTTATATTGTAAGAGGTGAGCGCTTTATTAACATCTCCTGAGCTGTCATAGATCAATGTAAGTGAAAGTATATTTCAATCAATAACTTTAGGACATGTTTAGCAAAAAATGCACAACAAATTATTACCTTATTTCAAAATTACAAATTTTAAATCATATGCGTTATTTTCAAAATTTTAAGGAATTGAAGTATATCAACCTTTAATAGTTTTCACTGACAATCGTGTTTTTGTAATACTGATTTATGATTTATAATTTTTTGTTTAATCTTCTTTTCTGTGTTCGAAAAATTAAATAAATATGGTTAAACGCAATAGGTGTGTGCAGTGGCGAATGTCGTGATAACAGGAGATGTTCCAAGTCGAGCAGTGGACTGTTACTGGCTGAACCGAAAAGTAACAAAGTGGCAATGTAGGTGAACCCAACTTCCCATTGCATCATAAACTTGTTATAGGAGGCAACTAAAGGAAATGGAAAGTCAATCAGTTTGTATCTATACGAAATATTGTAGTATAGCCAAATTTGCAAATGAAAGCAGCATCCAAGACGCGAAACTTCTGATACTGAGATCAAAATCCTCGTGTTAAATAAAGGTGGCGGTTATGAAAAAACAAATACTCAATACTATGGAGAAGGTCCATGTCAAGCAGGTAACTGTTATCAAGGTGATTGAACGAATACAGCATTGTTTTAATTTATAATAAAGCATGATCAATATTATTACTTGGTAAAAAATTAAGTTATTATGTATTGTTATGTCATAGGCAAAAATTTGGGCATGACGTTAAATAGCTGTTGAAAGGACATATGTTTAGTAATTATTGTGTGCTAATAGCATGCATCCTTTAGTCATATTATAATGAATAAAGTATTCTAGAAAGTTAATTATATATACCCTAATAGCACATTAATAATTCTTGTTGGGATAAGAGACAGTGTAAACAAAACTCAATGATTAAAATATATTGATTGTCTAAATACTTTTTTTATAGGATAAGGGTGACAAACGAGTACACAGTCCACCTTATGGTAAGTGGTTGCTGTGGCCCATAGACATCTACATTTATCCTCGATAACGAATCAAAATGCAGATGCGTTGTCACCCGTGAGGACTAAGATGGAATGCCTTGTTTCCAGTAAAAACGGTCTCCGGTTATCTACACTCACCATACGAAACACAGCAGCATTAAGCTGCTATTTACGCTGGTGAGCGTGGTACTTCCCCGGTCGAGCCGACCCATTCGTGTTACAACTATACCAGAAATATAGCTGCAGCATGGCTCTACCACGTACTAATACTTTAAATGTACATAAAATTATTTTGTTAACATTTCCTTACATACAGGTTTGGACACAGGAAAATAAAATAAGATACAATTTAAATTTATTAATGAAATTTTAATTTATTAGTGAATACTTTTCATTTAATATTAATTTAAACTTGATATTTAATTGTTTTAATTATAATAATACAATTAATTTAATATATTTCAACAATTTAATTAAAAATTGACTATAGATAGTTATAACTTATCCAGATATAATTTAAGACAGATAGCAAATCTGCTATCTTATTGTTTACATATTAACTCACCCAACGTCTTGGCTACACAAATATCTGCTTCTATTGAGCACCATATTGACTTAATAATAATATGTAATTTCGACTCAGTTCCAAGTAATTTAAATTAGAAAATGAGACAATAGAGGTAATCTCTAGTGGTTTTAATAATTTAAATATTTTAGAAAATAATTGAGTTCTGATTACTGTGAACAGTTAGTTTTGTTTTTTTGTTTATGTTCACAAAAAGCAAGTAGATACGAAAATTTTGCTTGTTCCAGTAAATGCATGCCACTTGGAGAAGTTTAGAAGTAACATAGTGAAGAAACTTCCATCACTTTTATACCAGAATGATCCAAATGTTTTGTATGGAACAATGTTTAAGCTTATTTGCAATTAATTTGATATTTTTATTTCTAAACCATTCTCCTTGAACATACGGAAGGTATTCAATGAATGGGTGACAGTAAGAGTCCATAAGATCAGACAAAGATTATATGAACTTTACCATTAAAGGTCATATAATCCTAGCGTCGAATTCAGGGAATATGTAAAAAAATATTAAAAAATATTTTTTTTATTATCTATCATTCAATAATATTTAAAGGAGTGTGCTCTACAGCAGTCTTTGCATTTGAGTAAAAAAATTAAGACCGCTTCTAATAAAATTAAAATGACATAGAGTATAATTAATAGTGAAACGGATAAGGCCAACTCTTGCAATTCAAACTACCGGTTAAGTTTTAACAACAAATTAACAGAATCAGATCACGATTTTGCAATGCTTTTTGAGAAATATTTTACTGATATTCCGATCTTAACCACTAAGTCACTGAATTCTTTTACTGCCGTCGCCGAATCACTTTTTAAACAAAATGTAAATGCAAAATCCAAAGAAATTTACATTTCATAAAATATAATCAAAACATATTGTAAAATATTTTAAAACTATTGATATTAAGAAAACTGCACATCTGTGGGGAATTTTTGTTAAAGTTATTGCGTCTTTAATAGATATAATTGCGCCTCAACTAGCAATTTTTAATACTAGTATGAAATACCATATAACTGTATACCAGATTCCAATTTCCTGATTTAATGAAGCATAATAAAGTAATATCTTTATTTAAATCTGGTAGTACATTAGACCCCGCCAATTTCAGACCAATTTCTGTACTGCCAACGCTTAGTAAAATTTTTGAAAAAATTATTCTTGATCAAATGTTAATTTTTTTAAATGTAAATAATTTACTTCATAAAAATCAATTCGGTTTCACAAGGGGTCGCTCGAAAACTGATACTGGTGTTGAGATGATTAAATATATTTTCAATGCATGGGAGAATTCACACGATGCTTGGGGTATATTCTTTTTTTTATTTATTATAAGCCAGTGATTGACCACAATCCCACCCACGATAAGTGGTGATGTAGTCTTAGATGGTAAATCGCACTGTGTTATCGTAACAAAAGCCTATTCACTCTTGCCTCGAAGACGCCTAGATTATATTCGGATGGAAAGATAGACGCCGGCAAATTATTCCACTCTTTTTCTGTACGCATTACAAAAGACGAACAAACCGTTTGGTTCTTGGTCGGAGAAAATTCAATCCAATGAAGGCGGTCGGTGTACTCCAAGGACATATTCCGGAAAGTAGGTCCCAAGGTGAGCGGGCTCCTTTTAGCAGTAAAAAGACATGCTTATGTATTGGAGGCGTTAAATCTCACGATATTGGCGTCACCCCTGTAGTGTTATGCTACTTACTTATCATTTTACATTATTTTAAATTCATTTTTCCATTCCGTTTCGATTTTCTGTATTCACTTCAAAACTGGATATTTTACATCACCGTTATTTCCATAGGATCCTGTAACGATTTTAAACCATAAGAACACAATAACAAATCATTTCTACTTCGTATTTTCACATTATCAGCACTTTTAAATTAGTGTCAATGGAGTCTACCTTTTTTCGATCTTTTAGTTAGTTTTCCGTAACTCTACAATCTCGGGCTTTGTGTAGGCAGTTGCGCTACTTTTTTTCCTATATCAATAATATCTCATTTTCCACTTAAATCTTGCCGTTTTCTTATTATAAGCCTAAAACCAAAATTTGACATGTTTGGACATTGTTGTTTATTTGATTTCCATAGCATTTATATTCAAATTTGCTACCGGTCTGTTGTTCCTATTTCGATAATTCCACATAAATACTCTTTTCTCTTGACCATTTACAAAAAATTTGCGTTTAATTTAAATAATTTTTCCGTTCTCTCTAGAAAGGTATAAAAGCCGAAAAATCGGTGAAGAAAGGCAGTCTTGCTTCAGGTCTCGAATTGGAAGCATCTTCTAAAGGCCTTATCCCGGGGCCGCATTGCCCCGGGATCCTGCAAGCCTCCACCTACACGTGAAGTCTTCGGCGAAGCCTTCTTCAAGCGCGGAGCCGCACCACTCCGGAATCCTACAAACCTCCATCTACCTCGGAAGTCGTCGGCAGTCTACTTCAAGCGCGGGGGCCACACTACTCCGGGCGCTACGACTGCTTACTCCAGGCGCCGAGTGCACCTACCGCCGGCGCTACCTTTGGGCGCTGCAACTGCTGACTCTAAGCGTTGAGCGCACCTACTCCAGGCGCTACGTGCGCCGGCTCCGGACGCTGCGTGTGCTGGCTCCAGGCGCTGTGTGCCGTCGCTGCTAAGAAACCTACCTCTACAAGCGCAACCGGCGTGTGCTGGCTTCAGGCGCTGCGTGCCGTCGCTGCTAAGAAACCTATCTCTACAATCGCAACGTGTGTCGCTTCGACTTTTAGGCTCCACTACAACTCTATATTCCCCTATTCTCCTACCTTTATTTTTTTGTAATCTAATTGTACTCTCACTTCATTCATCATCATCCTCATTTCATTTTTTTATAAAATTGTAAATACCTTTTAAAATTTTAAATATATTGTTTTCTGGCTCTACTTTTGTTGTTTTGTTGTACTTAGGTTAGGTTTTATTTTTTTTAATTGTCGCTTCACGACACCCCATTCGGAGACTGCCTGTAGTGTGAGACTCACACGCTCAACCATGGCCTCTCTTTCTGACTGGATTTGATCCCGACTGGCCCGGGCACTTGGTTGGTATTTCTCCATAACCGTGCTGTTGTCTGCATCACTACTCATAGGTACCGGGAATGAACAAATCATTTATATGCAGCAGGAAGGAAGTTGCGGGAAAAACGGACCCCTGAGGAACACCGGCATTAGTCGCCACAGTCCCGGATGAGCAGCCAGCGACGACGACCCGGAGAGACCGTTCACTCAAAAAGTCTTTCACCCAGGCAATCAGGCCAGGGGATAAGCCGTACGCTGAAATCTTGTCCTGAAGACGTGCGTGCCAAGCCCTATCAAAGTCCTTCGAAACATCGAGGGAAACAGCAAGTGCTTCCAACTGAATCACTGTTCTCGAGGGTTTTATCCTATATGTGAGTGGCGTACACTAGAAGGTTCCCAGTTGATGGATTTCGGCGAAACCCACACTGGCGATCACTGAGGAGATCATTTTGCCCTAGGTATGCCATGAGGTGGGCGTTCAATATACGCTCCATAATCTTACAGAGTATGGAGGTGATTGAAATTGGCCGATAGTTGGCAGGTTTGGTACGGCTACCTTTTTAAGCACAGGCTGCACATTGGCCAGCTTCCAAGATTTAGGCAATATTCCAGTCCTGAATAAGAGGCGGAACATGCGTGTCAACACAAGAGAAAACTCAGGTGCACAACCTTTAGAACTATAGCTGGTATACCATCAGTTCCACTTGCTTTGTTCACGTCTAGACTTCGCAAGGTTTTAAGAACCTCCTTGTTGGTGATACCAACCTCTGATATAGAGGTACCGCAGTGAGGTAATTGAGATGGTATGCTGTTACTACTGTCCAGATACGAATTGCAAGCAAAAAGAGAAGCAAATAAGTCCGTTTTCTCCTTAGGCGCATGTGATAATGAGCCATCTGGTTTTACCAGCGGAGGCAGTGTAGACCGACAGAAGTTTGTCTCGACCGCTTTGGCGAGAGACCAAAAAGCTCTACTGCCAGATGGTTTTACAGAGAGCTTTGTGCCGATGCGCTTAATGCGGTCGAAACTGGCTTGGCGTAATGCCTTTTTGCAGGACTTGGCGGCTTGATTAAAAGCTCTCTTTTTAAGGCTAACATCCGGAATCGACCAGGATAAGTACGCCATATGCTTGTGTTTTTCAGCACGAGCGCACTCGGCGTTAAACAATAGGCGAGCTTTACCACCAATGGGTACGTCAGCAAAGGGGATGAAATACTCCATCCTTTGACGTATCACATTGGTTATGGCATCCGCACAGCTCGACGGGTCTTCAGAGGAGAAGCAGATCTGCCCTCAAGAACTACATGCAAAGAAATGCCGCATTTCATTCCAATCTGCTGACTTGTATCGCCACATTCCTCGCACTTCGTGGAAATCGTAGTTAGGTGGGGAATAAAACGAAACAAATTTCACCAGACAGTGGTGATTCTGTGACCTATCCAAAGCCTTCGATTGTGTTCAGGTTGAATCATTAATCAGGAATCTACGACACTAAGGTGTAAGAAGCAATGCTCTTAAATTAATTGTTTCATATTTAATTAACAGAATGCAAATAGCTGTCATTAATAGTATGAATACTATCGGGACAATTCTCGTCCCCTTTCTGTTTCTTGTATATATTCGTGAATTATCTTACATAGTAGTGGTAACCATAATATAGTATTATTTGCTGATAACACTTCATTAATTTTTAAATTAAAACGAATATGATTAAAATATGACGAAGTAAATAATACTATATCTAAATTAGAAAATTGAATTAATGTTAATAACTTGCATTGAAATCGCACTAAAACGAAATTTATGAAATTCATGATTCCAAATGTCAAACATTTAAATAATAATTTCATATTAAATAGGGAGGAAATTAGTCTTGTCGATACCAACATTAGTCGACGCGACACTTCAATGAAGCCCCCATATATCAAAATTTACAAGCAATTTCTTCTGTAAAAAAAATTTGAAATCTTATAAGTGTGGAAACTAGACTTGCTTACTGTAGCTATTTTCATAGCATAATGTCGTATGGTATTTTGATGTGGGGACTCGCGACTGACACTGTAATTATATTTATTTTACAGAAGATTGCTCGTATGGCCCATACGAGCAATCTATGATTTAAAACCTAAAGAGTCGCTCCGACAAAAATTTAAGGAAATTAACATATTAACTTTGGCCTCTCAATACATTTATGAAAATGTAATGTACGTACACAAAAACAAAAGTAGTTACAAAAAAATAAGTGATATTCATTCTGTTAATACTAGGAACAGATACGAGCTAGCAGTATCAGTTAGTCGACTCCACCGTTTCAGTAATTCATTCTTGGGGTGATGTATACAAAATTCCAGAAAATTTACAAAATTTGACTTGCTTAAAGTTTAAGAATCTTATTAAACAAAATTTATATAAAAAGGGTTATTATAATATTAAGGAATTTATGGATGATTATAAGGGAATGAGGTGATCACTCCCAAGCTATTTCTAATTTGTTTTGTGTGGTTAACTATGTAACATACACAATTGTTAGCTGTTATTTAAAAAAAAATCTCACTGGGTTTCTTGCTGGTTCTTCCCAGGACAGAGGTATTTTTTTTGAACTAGTGGTAATTGAAGAAAAGAGTGACTTTCATTAAGTATTATTTATAAATTATATTGAATAAAAAAGATTCTGTTTCTATTTCTGTTTCTGTTCCATTCAGCATTATAACCCGAGGTTTTACGAGTATATGATAATTGTACTTTTTAGAATTTTTATGGATGTATGTATTAAATATTGAATTGTGTATATCACAGTCAAAACTAATAACCGGTCGAAACTACTTTAGACTGCGAAAATCTGGCAAAAATGGTTTTGACTGATTTTTGTAGTCAGAAATGGTTCAAACCAACGTTCTTAGTCAAAGGTGGTGTTGTCTGGTTTAACCTTCAGACGATCGATCAAAACTCGCAATATCAGTAACAGTGGCCACCCTAAAGCCGCATACAAAATAATGATATAAAATATCTATATAATGTACGTGGTATATTGAACTTTTGACATTGGTCCTTTGGGAGAGAGGTAAAGCCCTAGTGTGGTATGCTACTTACGTAGAAATTTTGGCGGACTCTCATCTCAGAGATACTTCGTTTAGAGCCGGGGCGGCATCAGAGGCAGCTGAACTGAGTAAGTGGCGCAAATATGAGACTCTGAGAGATGTAGTCATTATCTTTGAGAGATAGGTATTATTTGTGCCATTTGCTGTGGAGACTATCGGTCCGTGGGGTCCACGTGGGGTGAAGTTCCTAAAGGAACTCCATCCGCGGCTGGTCGTTTCTTCTGGTGATAAGAGGGCTGGTTCTTTTCTCGCTCAAAGGCCAAGTATAATCATTCAGCGGGGAAATGCAGTCAGCGTTCTTGGCACGATACCGCGGGGAGTAGGACTATAATTGTGATAATTAAATTACAGGTTTTAGTTTTTTTTTATTATATTCTTTTAATATTGTATATAATTAGGCAATATATATTAGTTTAATATATTAATTATTTGATATTGTAATACGACTTTAAAAAAGTATCTCAGGTTCTTTTCGATTTTTCTCTAAGAGGAACACGGAATATTGGATATTTTGTCATTCATAAGAAAAGCTTTAAGCAGTCCCAAATTAAATTACTTTTTTTAATTGACTTCGAATATAATGTATTTTATTATGTAAACCATTTAACTTTAATTAAAAAACAATATAGGTAATTAATATTAATTTTATGAACCCGAATAAAATTTTAATCCTACACTTTAAGGCCGTAAACATATAAAATAAAATTGGTTTTACATGATACATTCATAAGAATTAGTTGGAATAAACACTAATTTTCCACTCCAGTGTTAGAATGAAACAAAATTAACTAAGTAGTTCTGCTTTGAAGAAAATCCCATAAAATCAAATGACCTTTGAAGAAGGTGGATGATATAAATTTAATTTCTACTGGAAATTTACTGCAAACTATAATTTTGGAGCAAATTAATATTTTACGAATGGCACCATTAACAGTTTTAATGTACATGATTTGTTTATTTAATTAAGTTATTACAGTACTTATATTAAATAAAGCGATAGAGTGCCTGTCGCACAAAATATGACAGCCAACAGCTTAAAGACAAAATTTTCATATAATGTTTCTCCTTGTGTTGTAGTGCCAGGAATTTCCTCCTCTAGTTTATAGTTAAACTATGGAGATAAACAAACGGCCGTATTGACAACAGCAGTGATATCATTTGCAGTAACGGTTTAAAAAAAACTTCATGCATGTGAACCCCACCAATCGTTAGTTTCTCTATCAAAAGACACAATTTTTTCATTAGTGCTGTTAATACTTTTCTGCTGCACATTTTTACTTGTATTGAGCGCTTGTATTCTAATTATACTACAATATTACTTTACCTCATATACTAATGCCGGTGTTCCTCAGGGGTCCGTTCTCTCCGCAACTCTCTTCCTACTGCATATTAATGATCTGCTTATGCCCGGTATCTATGGGTATGCAGACGATAGCACAGTTGTTGAGAGATACCAACCAAGTCCTCGGGTCAGTCGGGATCAAATGCAGTCCGAAAGAGAAGCTATGGTAAAGCGTGTGAATCTCACACTACAGGCAGTCTCTGATTAGAGCGATGCCAATCTTGTGAAGTTCAACGCCTCCAAAACACAATCGTGTCTCTTCACTGCAAAAAGGAGCCAGCTCACCTTGGCTCCTTCTTTCCGAAATGTATCACTGAAATATACCAACCACCTGCAGTTGTTAGGGTGGTTTGAAATATCCTCAAATTTGAACTTCGCGTTGTTCATTGAGTCTTTCCATCCGATTACAGTGTGATTGTCTTCAAGGCAAGAGTGAATAGGCTTTTGTTAAGTCAGTGCGCTTCACCATCTTAGGCTACATCACCACTTACCACCAGGTGGGATCGTAGATAAGCGCTGGCTTAGTAGAATATAAAAAAAATATTTTGTTTCGCTAAAAGAATGCAGGATTTATACGTCTTGGACTTTATGGTGACTTGAAGGTGTACTTTGATATCTGCTACCGAAACTCTTCGACGAGTGGAACTAAGTGTGCTCATTATGTCAGTTAGGATGAGACCTTACCCCGACTTGAAGGTGTACTTCGGTGAATGCTACTGGAACACCTCCAAGAGTAGTAATAGTAATGGGTGTGCTGAGTTTGTCTCGTTTTGGTTGTTATGATAAGGCCTTACATCTGACCAGTGGTGGATAACCTTAAGGCAAACTAGGCACGTGCCCTAGAGGTGCAAGGCAATAAGGCGCGCGGAAGTTTTTAAACGAAAAATAAAATCGGCGTATTTGGTTACTCCTAAATCGCTCTTACTCTCTCATCACATTTTTAATTTATGCCCACCTGTTACTAGTACTTGTATCCTAATTATTTTGCAATTACTAAACTACATAATAAATTATAATATAGTTTATTTGCAAAATGAGTAGATATAATATGACTCCTAGTGGGGCGCCGATGAGGTGCTACAATAGCCTAGGGCGCAGTCGACATTTAATCCCCCTCTGCCTCCGGACTTGATAGAGTGACCTGAAAGTGTATTTCGATGAATGCTACTCTAACCCCTTGAAGAGTAGAACTAGGTGTACCGAGTTTGGCCTCGTTTTGTTAGTTATGATGAGATCTTACCTCCGGACTTGAAAGAGTAATCTGAAGGAGTACTTCGATGACAGCTACTGAAACTACTCGACGAGAAGTAATAGGTGTGTCGAAGTAATAGGGCTCGTTTTGTTAGTTATGATGATACCTTACCTCCGGACTTCATAAAGTAACTTAAAGGTGGACTTTGATGACTGCCACTGGATCTGAATGCCACAATCTACAAGGAGAACTAGATGTGCCGAGTTTGAGCTCGTTTTCTTAGTTATGAATTGACCTTACCTCCGGACTTGACGGAGTGACTTGAAAGTGTACTTCGGTGACTGCTACTGGAACTTTTCCACGAATAGAGCTACAATTTACATTTTTTATATCATAATATGAGCAATATGAGTCGTGCACATTTGGATCTTCCAAACTTTTTTTTTATTGAAGGTAGACATCAAATTATCGAAAAATTGGAAGTATAGTAATAATTTTTTAGTGAAAACTTGTGTGTATTCAAACTAATCTAAATAATTAGGAATCATGCACCAATATTTTTTTTATATTTATCTACTTACTAGAATTTTTTGGATTCGATTCTAACATAATTGTATAAGTTGTAACTAATACAATTATGGAGGTGTAGACTGAAGTAAAGAGAATAATAATTATTATAAATATGTCCAAATTATATGTATCACTAGATAAATACCAAAATATTTTCTTTCAAAATATTTTCAACAAGCCTTTCACGGTTTCTTATGTAATACGTGTTTCTTTACAAAGAAAAGCTCAAGTAAGGAATTTCCACAGAATTATAGTACATAAACGAGTTAATAGTAGAGTAAGTTTTCCCTTTAACAGCTTTTCACAAAGGACAACAACTTTATGTATGTTACTGAACAATTAGAAACACTGCTTACTGTAACAGATAGTACACGGAAACTCAAGGTAGAGTTTCGCAACTATCCAGTTTAAAGTATAATGAAAACAAATTCAAACACCCACAATATAAGGTTAACATTGCTTGACGATGTATGAATTACTTTTGTTTTCTTAGTTTATTGAGCCTTTAATTAAAAAAATTGTCTTCATTAAACACCTATAAACATACAATTAGTAAGTATGATTGAGTGAAGTCCATAAGAAATATTTGTAAAATATTTAATATCATTGACGCCCATCAGTGATCATCATAAAGTCCACAAAGCAGTACGGACGATACGCGAGCGTCCTCAACTTCACTTATTAAAGGAGAAGAAGTACAATTAATGATAAAAATCCATCAATCCATCTTATTTCTCGATGTTATGATTAAAACGTTTATCAAGCACAATTTTTTTAAACATCTACGAGAAGAGTTAAAAGATCTTTTTGTCAAAACCAACAATTTCTTTACAATTACAATCATCATCATCATCATCATTACAGCCCTTCACAAGTCCACTGCTGAACATAGGCCTCCCCCAAAGAATGCCACAAAGCACGGTCCTGAGCCACCTGCATCCATCGACTTCCTGCATGTCTTACCAGGTCGTCACTCCATCTCGTAAGGGGACGCCCTACACTTCGCCTACCGGTACGAGGCTGCCACTCGAGAACCTTTCTTTCCCATCGGTTGTCGGTTCTTCGAGCTATATGGCCGGCCCACTTCCACTTCAGCTTACTAATCCGTTGGGCTATGTCGGTCACTCTGGTTCTACTGCGGATATCCTCATTCCTAAGTTTATCACGCAGAGAAACTCCGAGCATAGCCCTCTCCATAGCTCGCTG
Source organism: Parnassius mnemosyne (assembly GCA_963668995.1). Classification (NCBI taxonomy): domain Eukaryota; kingdom Metazoa; phylum Arthropoda; class Insecta; order Lepidoptera; family Papilionidae; genus Parnassius; species Parnassius mnemosyne. Next base: position 34,901,832 of record CAVLGL010000079.1, on the reverse strand, counting down.
AGCGACCTTGAGCTTCCTCATACGGCCAGCAGTGAAGGACCACGTCTCAGTTCCGTAAGTCATCACTGGCAACACGCACAGGTTGTACAATTTCGTTTTAAGGCTTTGAGGTATGTCTGACGAGAAGATGTGTCGTAGCTTCCCGAACGCTGCCCAGCCGAGTTGAATCCGTCGATTGACCTCTCGGTCGAAGTTGGACTTACCTAGTCGGACTATTTGTCCCAGGTAAACGTACTCGTCAACAACTTCGAGCTTAGTGCTCCCAACAACTACCGGCATAGGTGTGACATGGACATTAAACATGATCTTTGTTTTGTCCATGTTCATCTTAAGACCTATCCGTTGGGAAACACTATTGAGGTCATTGAGCATAGTGCTTAGGTCCTCCAGCGATTCTGCCATAAGGACTATATCGTCGGCAAATCGAAGGTGAGTGATGTACTCGCCATTGATGTTGATACCGTATCCTTTCCAGTCCAGAAGCTTGAAAACATCTTCCAATGCAGCGGTGAAGAGTTTCGGGGATATGACGTCACCCTGTCTTACACCTCTCTGCAATTGGATAGGTTTCGTACTCTGGTTCTGTACTCGGATAGCCATCGTAGCCCTGTACAGTAGCACTTCAACACTTCGATATACCGACAGTCAACTTGGCACCGCTGAAGGGACTGCAGCACCGCCCAAATTTCGACGGAATCAAAGGCTTTCTCATAGTCTACATACGCCAGACATAGTGGCAAATTTTACTCTTCGGACTTCTGTACAACTTGCCGAAGGGTATGTATGTGGTCTATGGTGCTAAAGCCCTTTCGGAAACCAGCTTGTTCGGGAGGCTGGAAGTCGTCAAGTCTGCGCGCGAGACGATTCGTAATGACTCTCGAAAACAGCACGTAGACGCGGCTCAGAAGGGAAATCGGTCTGTAGTTCTTCAAGAGAGCGTTGTCACCTTTCTTGAAGAACAAGACCACCGCACTTCTGCTCCACGCCTCCGGTGTAATGCCACCATGGAGGACGGAATTAAAGAGCTTCTGAAGGACTTCAAGTACCGGTCTTCCACTACTTTCAGAAGCTCCGCTGTAATTCCATCCTCGCCTGGGGCCTTACCGTTTTTAAGGTGCTGGAGAGCCATTCTAATCTCGCTCAGACTGACATCCGGGATATCTTCGGAATAGTGTCGGCTATATATAATAAGACTCGCTCTTGGATCGTTACTCACACTTGTATGTGGCTCCAACGATGATGTGTACAGCTGCCCATAGAACCTCTCAATCTCACTCAAAATCTCAGGTGTCCCGGAAACGATGCTGCCACATTCTGTCTTCAGCTTTGACAGTTGGCTCTTTCTGGCAGACAGATCTCTGGTGTAAGGACGAGGGAAATGAAACACTTGAATGTTGAAGTAAGACTGTCTGTAATTACGTTATTGTTAAGTTTATATATTATATTATACCCAAACATACGTATAGATACTATGTAAATACTACACCTTCCTTCCCAAAGAAAAAAAGAAATGAATACGTGCATTTCTTTTTTTTTTTAATATAAAACTAACATAATTTTTTTTATATAGTACAAGCCAATGTTTAATAAAGTCTAATATTATAATTATGTATATATAATAATTGTCTTGGCTTGGGTAGGGTGGCTGGCCAAACCCCCTATGTATGAGTACATAATAATTCCGTAGTCACATTATGTATGTTTAAGGCTTAATGCATTTTTGCATTGTTGATGCATTATGTTTGACAAAATCAGGTGTACATTCGCGAACGTATATTATTTTGGTCGACACATCACTGTAACACACTTTGATACTGAGTTATTCAGTTACTTATTAAGTCATTTATCTAGACATTTATTTATTTATTTATTTTATTAGGCTCTCACAACAATGAGTACACTGTTACATACATATGGAATGGCATCACAATTATTAAAACTAAATGTCCCATTACTTATAGGAGGGCACCACATGCATAAAAAAGAGACTTTACGTTGATTGTACAACAGTACATAGGTACAATTTAACTCCAATAAAATTTTAATTTAAATTAATAATGAAGAAACTTCCATTACAACTTAGCCTTAATCGAGGTTGAGAATAGATCTATTCTGCTTTGGTATTCTTTATATAATGCAAACATTCTTGTTAAGGAACAATGTGATCTTAAATTAGTTCGACCTTGAGGTGCAACAAATAATTTGCTATTACAGGATCTAGGCAACCGATGCGGTACATTAAAATTTATCTTACTAAGAAGATCGGGACAGTCCAAAAATCCAGTCACCAATTTCTTTAAGAACAATAAATCAATAATTTTCTTTCTCGTTTCCAATGATGGGATCTTAAAATGAGACAGTCTTTCTTCATATGACTTGAGCGTCCTGGTCATATTACAGCTACGAGTCAAGTGCCACAGAAACCTTTTTTGTACTTTTTCAATGTGGTCTATATGTATTCTGTAACTGGGTGTCCAAACTACACTGCAATACTCCAAGTGACTCCTTACTAATGAGTTGTACAATATTATTTTTGTGGCTGGTTTTTTAAAATTCCCACTCTCCCTTAGCACAAACCCAAGCATCTTTGATGCTTTTAGTACACAGTCATTTATATGTAAATCAAATTTAAGTTTTGGATCCATCTGAATGCCTAGTCTTTAATTACATGAACTTCTTCAAGCAGTTCATTATATATACTATATCTAGAATTGACGATCCCTCTGTTTCTGGTGAATCTGATATGCTTGCATTTTTTTATATTTAAAGACATTTTGTTTCGGTCACACCAATCTGCAAGCCTATCCAGATCACTTTGAAACAGCAATATGTCGTCCTGATTCCTGATCATTTTAATAGCTTTAAGGTCATCAGCAAATAAGTGTGCTTCAGAGTTTTGGAAACACTGTTCAATATCATTCATAAATAATGTGAAGAGATAGGGCCCCAAATGGGATCCTTGCGGGATTCCAGACGATGCAGCATAAGGACTTGAGCAAATACCGTTCAATACAACTTTCATCTTTCTATCAGTCAGATATGATGCAAACCACCCTAGCAGAGGTCCTGTAACTCCATATAATTGTAGTTTTTCCAACAATATACTATGATTTACTGTATCAAAAGCTTTGCTGAAGTCTGTATATACCGCATCCACCTGTACGCGAGAATCAACGGCCCCAACAAGTGATTCAACATATGATACTAAGTTAGAAGCCGTAGATCTCCCCTTCATAAATCCATGTTGGTTGTTCGACAAATACTGTTTCAGATGCCAAGACAAAATAGGACAAATCAGAGCCTCAAAAACCTTTGCAAGAACAGACAAAATAGCTATTGGCCTATAGTTAGATACAATTGATTTATCATTACATTTAAATACGGGGACAATATTAGAATCCTTCCAAACCGATGGGAAAACTCCTGCCTGTAAAGATTTGTTATATATTAACATTAAAGGGAGTGATATCTCATTAGCCGTTTTGCAAACAAAAATGGGTGGAATTAGATCAGGGCCTGCTCCTTTATTTATATTAAGTTTATGCAACACTTCCTTAATTTGTGTTTCTGTTAAAGTTACAGTATTTAATGGAGTTATATTTTGTCGATCGACAGACCCTGGATGTGTTGAGGGGACGATGTTAAAAGAATTATCATAGACACTGGAGAAATGGGAAGCAAAGTAATCGCTGATGGTTTCAATATTTTCAGACACTTCAACTCCATTCGACATAGCACGAGGATAATTGCTAGAGCCACCTCTTTTCTGTTTGATATAGCTCCAAAAAAGTTTAGGATTAGTAACAATCTTATTTTCAAGGGACGCTGTATATGAATTAAAACAAGCAACTGACATTCTGCTACACCGTTTTTTAAGTAGATTTAATGAGATCACATCCATCGGGTTATTATATTTTTTAACTCTCAACCTCAATCGATTCTTTTCATTCAATCTTTTTATTAGTTGTTTTGAGAACCAATATGGATACTTATTATTTTTTACGATCTTTCGTGGTACATGTTTGTGTATTAGTTCACGTATTATATAGTAGAATTTCTCAACCATGGCATCGACTGAGACGCATGAGGAGAATTCCCAATGCCACTCAATTTCTTGAAGCGCTGTGCAAATTGAATTATAATCAGCTTTAAAATAATTTAATTTTGTATGAGTGGTAATTGGTATATTAACGACTTTCTTAGAAAAGGTAAGCGAAACTTGTACAGGTGGATGGTGAAGATCAATTTTGGATAGCACGTGGCTGGGCTTGCTTATGTTAATATTATCCATATTCGATAACACCAGATCGAGGATTCTCTTATTATGATTTAACAAGTCATTATGTTGCCTAAGGTCGTTTAACGTTATGAAATCCCACAATGATTGTTCAACTTTAGAATTAGCACATAGGCGTGAATTAACTATACTGTCATTATTGTAAATCCAGTTGATAGTGTTTATATTAAAATCACCTAGAATTAGACATTCCGCCACCTCTTCCAATACTCTGTTAGCGTTACTAATGAAATGATCCAATATATTAACCTTAATTGGAGAAGGCAAATAAACTCCACATATTGAAATCTCCTGAATCCCGTTGCATGACGGCAAAAGCAATTTGACCCATAGATCATCACAAGAGCTTTCATAATCTAGGACTCTATACGATTTGTATTTTCTAGAAATACCTATCAAAACACCGCCGCCACTGTCTTTGCTATTGAAAATACTTTTACTTCTGTCACGCCTATACAGAACATATCGGTCATCTGTGATCTCTGAGTCATATATGCCATTCAAAAGCCATGTTTCCGTAAATACAATCACATCGTAATCGCAACAAGCTATCTGACAATAAACATCTTTCAATTTTGTTCTAATACCTCTGACATTTTGGTAGTATATCTTTAACCGTGTGAATTTAAGAGAATAATAAACCATTGCATACAAAAATAAAACAACTATAACTAAAGGTGCCTAACTAAGACTATCTAAAGTTTCGAGGTCTCTAATATATTTATAGTCGCTGGTTTCTGACTTTCTCATGAAAATTCTACCCCTGCGAACCCAAACAAACTTATAGTTCAATTCTTTTGCTTTCTTTCGGGCTGCAGCATGTAAATATTTATTCGTCGGAGATAAGTGCTCGACAACATAGACATTCTCCTTGGCACCTCCTATGCCAAGTAGATTACTATTTAATTTCTCATTTGGATTAGCTTTGTTATACATAATTGAAGCTGCCAGAAAAGTATCTCGAGTGCATGGAGAGTTGAACTGAACAACGATAGACTTCGGGCGTTTGCTATTTGTGTCGCGTTTTGCAATTCTAGTAACATGATGTATTTGGTTCTCGCTTATATCACAGGATATCACTTTACTGAGATTAATGACAGTGGACACTAAATTCTCGCCTTTGTGTTCTGGTAAACATTGGATTTCCACATTGTTAGCTCTCGCCTGTTGTTCCATGGAATTAATTCTCGTACTTAAATCCTGCACGGTGGATTTAAGATGGCTATTTTCCTTCCTGAGTTCTGTCAGAGTATTAAACTTTTCCGTTAAATCTGTCTTGAAGCTTTCATATTTATCATTCAAAAATGACATTGACTCCTTCACTTGCGATATATCTTCTTTTATTGATTTTAATTCGATATTAACAAAACTGGCTATAGTATCATTAAGATGTTTTAAAAGATCCTTAATTTCCGATTTCACAATTTCCCGAACTTCAACTACTGTGATAGGGGTAAGCGGTTGGACATTTACCACTGTACCTCCTCTTCGGCGATTGACAATTTCATCACGAATTTGTTTAGATTTCAAATTAGGCCGTATTGGGGTATTATCGGCATTTTCGTTCCTAGGTTGACAGTCGGGACACATCCAGTTAGTTATATCTGTTAATGAAGCAGATCCAAACGTAGATTGAATACAAGATTCGTGGTAATGCTGATAGCATTTTGAACATATAAGCGACTCTTCATTATCAATCACCGATATACAAGCATTGCATTTCTTCATGTTTGTAGATTTACAAGAAAAAATAAATAATAAAATATAGATGCACACTAGTAAATGCCCTTATACTGCCGTAGCACAGGCGAGCCGAGCCACTTCAATGGTTTGGTACAGTAATAACGGCCCCTGTAACTGAGCGTGAGCGCTGTTGTTGGCTAAAAGGTATTAAGCGCCGGGGAACACTCGTCGCTTACGCGTAGTGGTCAAACACTGGATATTAAAGAACTTGACGGTGTATTTACAAACACTATATGAGCTTGGTTATTTCTGTATACTAATTTTGGTGTTTTATGCACTAAGTTTTCCCAAATCTATTGCACTTAATGGTCACTGTTGTCGTATTTATGAATTGTTGTTTAAATTACGGCACAAAAACACATATGTACAAAGTTATGAATTTAAATTTGCGGAGCGCACTGACAGCAAATCAACGCAATGAATCTCGCGACGCGATTGGACATTCACATTAAATAGTACCCTTCCTTTATATATTTATTCACATTTATACTTATAATTTTATAGTTATATATTTCATTTATTTATACCTTTATATTTAATGAAACATTTCTTTCATGATCCATACAAATTATTTAAATATTAATACTTTACTTTTTTTTTCAAAAAATAATGCCTTATAAAGTTACAAACATATTATGATATGAAGGTTCAATAAATATAAAACCGACAATATTACATTTCATTTTAAGATACACATAACAAAGAAGTCTATGTTAAGCAATGTAATCATTTTCATTATCAAACAACTACCAGATCAAAATACAAATTGCAATCCCAGTCGCGTCAGCGATTTGTGACACTTTTGTTTTCAATTCCAAAGTACGTTTATGGGAAAGTTTGCGATGACATCGTATGATGATACCTAATTTCAACATAACTTACAAAATGTTTTATTATAAATACATTTAAAAATATCTAAAATTTCTAGTATTAAACACGTTTTCATTTACATAGTTAAGATTACATTGCATTGTTATAATACTTTTACATTATCAAGTAATATGTGTTATTTTTATCATTAATAGTCGGAAACGTATTACATATTACTTTTTTTAAGATTTCATGACTTCTAAGGAACATGTTTATCTTATTTGAAACACAAATTTGTAAAAAAGATAGGCTATTACACATATATAAGTCTGTATTAGAAAATATATGTTGTATGTTAATAAAATGTTATTAACATTAGAAAAAAAAAGTTTTTTTTAAAGTATATAATCATATAATTTTTGGTATCATTGTAGAAAATAAAAAAAAACTTATAATAAATAGCAAATTAATACCCTTTGGATTACCGAATTTTAGTTTAAAATTGTACAAATTTTACATAAATAAACATTTTTTTTAATGTAAAACTAATGGTTATTATAAATATAAATCAATTTAAATATGAAAAAATCTTGTAAAATCATATAAAATATGGTAAAATAATTAAGTATGTACGTAAAAATGTGTCTATAATTTTTGATTAATATTTTTTGTTTACGTGTGGCTATGTGGATCGATAATATAGTTACTGGGTACATGTGTAACTTGTGAGTAGGATTTTGGGTAGCATTAATAGATCTAATACAGAAATGCAAAATAACTACATATCTCACTTTTAGGATTGGTCGGGGATCCCCTTATTACCTCATTTTAATTATTCTCATGTCCTTGCATGTTAGTTATTTTCATGCTAACACTAATCTAATTTCCTTTGTTTTCGGTTGTCAGGCCTTATTTATTTATTTCATAATTCTTGTACGTACTTTCTTTTCTTTTTTTAATATTTTTGACGTTTAGCTAGCTTTATTTCTTTGAGTATTCTCTTTCCTTATATATTTATTTATTAATTAGATACCGGGAATCGGAGTATTAATTCACTTCATTTATATTTTATTTCGTGATTTTCATCACGCGGGTACTTTATAAATATGGGCCCCCCATTTACTTGGGTATTATATTACTTTTTCATAACATTCATTTCATTTTATTGGTACATAAACTTTTTTCTATCATACTATATCAAGGTAAAACTGTACCTTGGGTTGTGCGCACAACCTTGAGGTCTACGTTTAAGTCATTTTAAAAGGACTCCAAAAATTGTCACTGGGGAAAACTAAGTTCACACTATGATCCAATGAAGGATGTGACCTCTATGTACCATTATCAAGGGTAACAAATTTAAGACTTCTCATGTCCCCAACAGTACTAATGTGAGTAAACTTGTTCACATCTCACTTGTACTGAAGGTATTGTTCCCTAGTACCCGATACTTCCGATTTTTTCATCCAATCATGGAAGCATACCCTGCTCGAGGACTATATGCTATACCAGTAATGGACGTTCCCGTATCTCTCCATTATTTGTTCGTCAAGGTCAACGTGTTTTATTTTGATTTATTTCTTTACATTGATAGTATTTTATTAATCATTATTTAATTGTACCATAATATACTTTCACGTACATGGCTCGCGTACATACATACATGATAAAGAATATGGACACTATTCCTATACAATACATAATATATTTTCATTGCGTCATTAAAACTCATTACGTCGTTAATCGCATACGAACAACCTTAAAAAAATTACTCGGTTATTAGGTTTTCCAAACTCTCAGCTGATCAGGCCGATTGTATGTGGATATGCTAATCTCCGATAATTTTCTTTACTTGCCTTACTCTCACAACTACACTCTATTAATATTTTTCATTTATAATTCCATATTTATTAGTTATATTATATTAGCCTTTAATATAGTAGCCATAAATTAACTCACGTCTTTACACATTTATTAAATGAGTCTCTTATATGGTCTCTTGTAGTATTTAGGTACATCATTTTCAGTTAGGGAATGAGGCTCACAATGATCACAACAAAATTAAAATAAATGAATTGAAGAAATTATTTTCTCATGTATACAAATAAGTTAAATAATTCAAACTTTATCATTTTCCCAGGAAATAATGAATTATAAAAATTAAAAGTTTTTGATTTAAAAGTTCAATAAATATAAAATCGAAGTTAAAAAAATTATTGCATTTCATATTCAAATTAAACAAAGAAATAATAATGGGAACATAAGTCGTCGTCACTATAACGGCTACCAAGTTTATATAAACAAAACATTAATTTATTTAAACACTGAGAAGAACAATTTTCATTTTTAAGTAGGTTATATTAACTTTCAGGTTATTTATTAAAGAATATATATTTATTTATTTATAACTTTAAAATTGTTTCAAGGTACCTTTAGGGAAGAAGAAAAATAATTATGACTTTTATTAATAGCGATTTTTTTAAATCCTTCAAGATTATATACATTTAAATAAAATTACTACAGAAATAAATTTGGGTTAGATTTAAAAATATATTTGCTTTTAATCCGAACCTGGTCATCCTAAAATGTAGCTTAATATATTGTTTTTTTTTTTTTAATATAGTAGAAATATTATAAAATGTGACAAATATTTTCAAGTTACTTGTAAATAACGTAAATTTAATATTAAATGCATTATGTGCTTTTTTATTTTATATAGTCTAAAACATAATAAAAAATATGGTGTTGAATGTGTAGAATTAGTTTGTTGAATGAATTGTATAATTTTATATTAAAAGACTACAGAAAAAAAAACAACGAAATGTATCACAATGTTATTTTAACCATAAATCTGGTGAAATTAAGTACGTAAAATTTTTATCTTTCGTATTATTTCATAATTTTTTTTTTTGCAAATCAATTACTGAATAAAAGTGAATATAAAATCGTCTAGTCTAGTGCCTTAATACAAATGCCACTAAAGCACTTACGCAAGTAAATTTATAATCATTGTAATATGATTTTTTTTTAAACAATAATAAAATAAGAAATAAATCGTTAATATAAAATATCTAATAATTAATTTCAATTTAAGCATATATGAAATAGAGAATATTTAGTACATAACTTTTTTTTTATAATATTTAAAACTTTTTAAAGAAATCTTATAAAGAAATGACAAAAGTAGACTATTGCGATGTTACCTCAAATTTTTTTTCTTTGTTCTTTTTGGCTCATATTTCGTATTCTTCTAGATGAAGCTTGCAAAAGTACAACTGTTACTTTCCTTTTAAAACTAATCTGCCGTTTCTTGAATTTTGAACTTTGGTCATCATATTAAAAAATCGCCATTTTATTTCCTCATTCTTCGTTAGTTGTCTTCATAGTACTATATATTATATATTTTAAATTTTCAGTCAGCTTCTATAAAATTCTTATTGTGTTATTGTGGCTTCTTCTCGAATTTATATTTATTTATGTTTCGTCACGTCCGGTGTTGTATTCATTGCGTTGTAATATTACTTTATTGTCAATTATTTTACTCAAGTCTTCTTAATTTAGCAATATTTATTCCCATTTTTTTTAAATAGGCCCGGCGGTGCGCTTGCATTACCGCAGCGCACCGCCTGGCAGGGTCGCCATGTAAGGACGAGGGAAATGAAACACTTGAGTGTTGAAGTAAGACTGTCTGTAATTACGTTATTGTTAAGTTTATATATTATATTATACCCAAACATACGTATAGATACTATGTAGATACTACACTGGCAAAGACTTTGGAGCCTTGGTTCCGCTCGATCGCTTCTTCAATACAAGCTGTATTGAAGTCGCGTAAATCCCGCCGCATGCATTTGGAGATCTGTCTGTCCAGATGCCTGTATGCTGTCAAGTCTGTTGAAGAAAGTAGCTTCATCTCCCGTTTAACAGCCATGAGATTAAGAGTGTGATCGGAGAGTTTTTGTGTTCTTCTGCGGCGGGTCTTGCAGAACTTAGCTCCGACCGCATGGACAGTTTCCACGAGCTTGTCATTCATATCGTCCACTTCATTGCAGTCTTCCAGGCACTGAAAACGGTTTTGTAACTCGAGCTGAAAGGTTTCGGGACTTTGGAACAGAGCACGAGGGGGACGGAGCGTTGACTTCATTAGACGAGACCTCTCCAACTTAACGTTTAGGTTCAGTGTGCCTCTAACCATTCGGTGATCGCTACCAGTTTTCACCCTCGCGATCACGGAGACATCACTGAACAGTTGTCGTCTGGTCGTCATAATGAAGTCAATCTCATTTTTTGTGGAACCGTCGGGACTCGACCAGGTCCACTTCCTGTGGGGCCGCTTCTGGAAGAAAGAGTTCATCATAAAGAGTCCCTCTTTCTCCATGAAGTCGGCCAGCTGCTGGCCCCTTGGGTTCCGTTGCCCTATTCCAAATTTCCCTACTTTCAGCTCACCGTTCTCTCTTGTGCCTAGTTTTGCATTGAAGTCTCCCATTAACACCGTATATTGGGTTTTGGAGGAATGCATGGCTCTAGAGATATCCTCATACATTTCCTCCCCCTCCTCATCGGGGTGTGCCGAGGTTGGTGCGTAAACCTGTATGACCTTCAGCGCAACCCTCGTCGACACACTCCCAATCTTTACAACGTTGTTAACGAGAGACTTGTGGACGATAAATCCGACACCTCCTTGGGACAGATGGTCGCCCTCCCGGTGATAGAGCAAGTTGCCGGATTCGAGGATTACCGTGTCCTCCCCCTCTCTTCGGACTTCGGATAATCCTATAATATGCCAGCGCAACTTGTCTATCTCTTCTTCCAGCTCCACGATCTTCTCGTCAGTCCTCAGGGTGCGTGCGTTGTACGTTGCCAGGTCGAGTCGTCTAAGGTGGCAACCGAACCTCCACCGGAGATTCTTAGCACCCCCACAATTACAATAAAAGGTAAAATTAATAGAAGGGGTAACTATTGCGTGACCAACAATAGAAAAGAACTGCAGATAAAATTAAGAGGTTATATGTTCTCTTACAAGATACCATGGCTTATGATGCCCGTGGCAGCCAACCTTCCCATGATCGAATAATATATGTTATTAAACGTTGTTAAATGTGTGAATGGAAGAAAATGTAAATTTATGAATTCATTCATTCATCATTTATAACGTTTTATCAAAAGTCCACTGCTAAACAAACTTCTCTTCCATAGATTGCATCATCATATTTGCCTTTATTTCTATGCTTTGCAGCGGATTGACAACTACATTCTTTATTAATTTAAGTTGCTTGTTAGTAGTCAAATGCCTCTGCCCATATGCTGTTTCAGTTATCCTCTGCCACTTTTAACGACACGCATAGGATGATATAGTATACTGAATTGTTTTACTGTTGCCCAGGTTACGTTTAGCTTATTCGGTAAGCTTTTTACTAAGGGTTTTATGATGCACCATGCAGCACTTGCGTTGCAGACGAGACTCATTAAGTAATGATGTTAGCGGTTACTCATCGGTCCACGAATCTAGTTTGAATTTTCCCTATCTCATTAATAGACGAATGCTTATGAAGTATTTAAGGGATGACCAATAATTCTCTTTGAACATGATCTTTTTCGCACGTTCTTGTCGTAGGTGTTCACTTTTTCATCACCAGTGATCAATCATTTCAAAAATGGTTCAGTTTCATTACGTTTCAATAGAGAATCGCAAATACTTTAAACGATTCATTGGGTTTCTTTCAGTGAGCTCGTGTGGTACTCAAATATCGAGCTTTTTGTATAGCCAGACTTTATAAAATGGGTCAAAACTTTTTTACGGTCTATCCTCATACTACTGACACTGCATTAGGTCCTTAAACGTCACAATTTTTTTTTCGCGGTTTGACTCGCAATTTTCCTTTTTTGTAATAAAATTTACTCATTTTGGCTATCTGGAGTTTTCGCCATAATCAAAATACCTCGATATGTGAAAAACAGTAATTAACGTTAAAGTATCGTTAAAGGTGAGACACAATTGGTACTGCGATTTGCCTGCTAACGACTAAAACAAGTCAAACCTAGAACAGGAGAGGGCCGTACTCAGCTGTGCTCTTTTGTTTGTTTTGTTTGGTTTGGTTGATGGCGAAAAAGAAGTAACATGCTGCCTCAACGCACGACTGCAACTAGATTCGTGAAGCAGATTATTGGCATATTTATTTAATTAATAATTAATTGTTTATTCTTGATGTTTTTTTCTTAATTTACAATTCTATTCTACTAGGACCTATCTCTTAACTAAGAAAATATATAGCGCGAAAGTTAATATTAAAAGGTGTCGAGGTAGACCGAGACTAACTTTCGAAGACCATGTGAGCAAATTGCTCGAAGAGGGTAGGGTCAAAAGCACTCGGATACTTCGACGTGCATGCATGAAGAAGATAATGAATCTGAAAGAAGCGAAAGAGGTTTGTAAGGATCGTGACACTTGGCGATCTGTTCTCTCTGGCTACCCCGTCAGGGATTGTGCGTGAAGATAAGATAAGAAGATACAATTCTAAATTAACCGTTATTTCAGAATATTATGTTGAAGGGTTTTGCTACGTCAAAAAATACGGAGTCCGTGAAGGTTAGATTTCTAATTTACTAAATACATCAGAATTTCTAATTGAATTCAACAATCATATTTTAAATTCATATCGTTAACAATATCATTCAAAGTCAGATTACTAGTATGATGTGAAATATTATTACGTGGTAGAATCATTCTGCAGCTGTATTATGGTTGTAGCACGAATGGGTTGGCTCGACCGGGGAAGGACCACGCTCACGCAATACCAGCATGAAATAGCAGCTTAATGCCGCTGTGTGTCGTACGGTGAGTGTAGAGAACCGGAGACAATTATTACTAGAAACGAGGCATTACATTTTTGTCCTCAGGGGTGACAACGTATATATTCATTTTGATTCTTAATCAAGAGTCATCTACTCTATGTCCACGGGCTACAGCATCTATTTACCATCAGGACGGTGTGCTGGGTTACTTTTACTTTATAAAAAATATAAGGCTAACGTCCAGCCTAAGTTACTACTGCATTTGCATACCTACATATATAAAGAAAAAAAATTGCCAGAGCAAAAATAAGTTAACTACCAACATTCGTTTAGTAAATTCTTTAGTATTTATTTTACAATACTTTAGAATATATTACACTTTCTTTAAAAAATATTCAGCTACGATTAGATCATACAAATGAAGAAGAACGGAAAGCTGTTACTAAAGTATGCTATAAATACAGTGACAAATTTTGTAGTGAGAAAATTCCTCTATCTTTTACAAATCAGTTAAAACATAATATTGGAACTATATACTATACTAAGACTTCGCTAAACTTACACAACCGATTAGAAGTGCTTGAAAAAGAAATACAAAGTTGAAATTACAAAAGAATATATAGAATATATAGCATTTAAAAGATGTAAAGAGCTTTATACAAACGCCCCACTTTTACAATATCCTGACTTCTCTCGACCGTTTGTGCTCACCACAAATGCGTCAAATTTACTCTCAGTGCAGTTTTATTGCAGGGACCTACCGGTAGTGATAAGGCTTTGCAAGTCGTACGTTGAACGATGCTGAAACGAAATATAGCACAATAGAAAAAGAACTTTTGGCAATCGTTTGGCTAGTCAAATATTTTTGCCCTTACTTATATGGAAAAAAAATTACAACTTACTCCGATCATCGCCCTTTAGCCTAGTTAAATTCTATTAATGTAACGAATAACAAACTAAATATTTATTACCATATATCATTATAATGATAATGATATATGGAAAAAATTACAACTTACTCCAATCATCACCCATTAGCCTAGTTATATTCTATTAATGAAACGAATAACAAACTAAATAGATGGAAGCTTCGCTTATCTGAATTTGATTACGAAATAGTATATAAAAACGGAAAACAGAATTATAATGCTGATGCTTTATCCACTTAACCGTACACCGCGCGCGAGTGATTTTCGCGCGAGATAGACGGTTAAGTCCACCCCGCGCGAGCATCAAGGATGATAAATGATGTTATGTCATTCAATCAATCAATTCATTCTTCGACAGATCTCACGCCTTTTGAAGTAGTATTAGGACACACCGAACCCAATAGTACATTTGCCTTAAATTTTGATAAGCAATTCACACAGAATTTAGTAAAGGATCACGGTAAAAGGACCAAATATTTATATGAATATCTTTCAAATAAAACAATGGACAAAAAGTTAACGCTGAGAGAAAAACACTAATTGCAGTTTGATATAGACGTAGGTGATACTGTGTTCATAAAAGGTGTTAATACTAGACGGGCAAAAATAAACTGCGTTACCAAAAGGCTCATGTCACTGGTGCTATAAAAAGAAATTTAGTTCCCGTTGAAACCAATAAACATATTCCTATATAACTCGTGTTCCTATAAGGGACATAAAACGTCCTTCGCAGATTATTTCTACTAGTAATCCAAACGATGGGAATCCAGGCTCTTCTTCAGCTTCGCATTGGCAAAAATCCGAGATTGTTACCTTTTGACGAAGGTCAAGCATTCGTTTATTATGATAATTGGGTAGTAAAAAAGATTGTTGATTTAAATTTAATTTACTATGAATTAGAATCAAGTATGCATAGATATGCGTTGCTTAAATCATTTGATTTAGATTTTACTACCGTTCAATATCAAACCGATTATACTATGAATATTGCCATCGACAAATTTAAACAATTAATTCCTTCAATTCGAACCAAAAGAGGTTTCCTCAATTTAATAGGCTCTTTGGTAAAAGCCATCACAGGTAACTTAGATACTAATGATGCTCATAGATATAAAAGTTTAATAAATAAGCTACATACGGAACAAAACGTGATTAAAAATGAAATGACAATATTTTTTTGACAAATGATTAGCAAACTCATTCACCTTTATAACATCTTCTTTGATAATTTACACCATTTTGAAATTTTATAAATTAGTTCCCTTACCTGTATTACATAATGGCCAGACGACTCTCATCCTACCTTAATTAAAATCCGTACCTACTTGTGAAAGGATTGGAAGCAACACCGCTCTCTCAGTCATACCACGTGGTCGACGAACGTTTGTGTGTCATGATAACGACATAAAACTCTTCATGGATGATAACTGTGTCGTAGAAATCATGCAGTTTTATATAAATATCTCAAGTTGCCACCCAATCCCTGTCACCCTTGAAAATGTGAAGATCTATCTCAACAAACAAATCGATGGATATTTTACTCAAACACTGAAGCAGCCATGACTAAATTCTGTGACAATGAAGTGAGCCAAGAGATTCTACTAGGAACTATCTCTTAACTATTACTGATAACTGCAAGGTGAAAATCAAAGGATACGAACTGAAAAGACATCAGACTCAAGGTAAAGAAATCACTAACCTAAAACTGCCAGTAATAAACTTAAAAAAGATAATGCTCAGTCCAGCAAGTACTTTGAAGTAGCCTATGAATATAGATGGAAATAATATGGCAGACGTACAGTTCCTGAATCTATTACTGCAGAAAAGTATGGGAGAAATTAATGAAAATGAGTTAAGTGAAAATGAATAAAAGTGTTACTACTAAAAATGTTAGTTTAGTCAAAATTGTAATTATAGTTAATATATTCATTAATTAAAGTATTATTTTTAAACATAAATTAAATGAAATCTGTATCTCGAAATGAATGAGATAATCCCGAAGGTAATCCCTCCTCAATCCGTCCCTGGCTCAATATTCCAAACAGCCACATCAGCATATGGGTGATTTGAGTCGAGTGATAATTCTAAGTAATGTAAGACGAACAACTCGCACACCTACCCGGTGGCGATATGGTAATTGTACAAGATTTATTTAATTAATATTTTTATTAATTCATTCTGTAAATAATCATCTTCGAAAGAACATTAAATCATTTTATACTTTAAATTGTGGTTTTAAAAAGCCTGCCGGGGTTCATCGCAATGTAGGCAGAGAAGACATTGTTTTGTCGAGAAAATTTTGTTTTATATATAGAGTAAGCGTGAAAAACGAAATACATATATATAAGAAAAAAGAAATACTTATATTGTACTAAATAAAAAGAAAACGCAACGAACTAGATTTTTTTGTATTTGGGAACTATATGTTTAAATTTAGACATAAAGACATAAAGACATTTATTCCGACACTTCATATTACAATGACAAATTAATAAACAAAATTAATACGAATAAGAATAAAATAATAATAAAAAAAAAATTAAAACACAAGAAAATGAATAAACAAAAAATAGAGGATATAACAACAATTCATGACTTAATAATCGAAACAGATGAAGTGGCGGAAGGGAAATTTATTACTCTACCATCGTTGTGAGTGTGTACTTACTGTTTTGAATTGTTATTTCTCTTCAAGTGAATTCTATTGTAATTCTTTTGAGAGATAGATTCTTGATCCATAGTTGTGAAGGTTCTTAATTATAACGAAAATAAAGAAAAAGAAATATTTATGTATTTTTATATGTATAACCCATGGTTGTAAGTTGGTAGTCATGTAAGGTAAAAATATAACTCATAAGACCTTGAATATATTTATATCAGAAATTAAAATTTAACACAAATAACACATTCCCTGTCCTATAACATCGACTACTCGTATATATGGCTAACAGTTACCTTACTGTATCTGAAAACGAACGAAAGAACAAAAAATTGACACGTTAAAGTAACATTTTACCCAAAATAGAAATACCCAAAACAGACTGATTTCAACATAATAATTTTATCCGATAGCGTTTTTGATGAATGTACTACGGAATCAATTTAACTAGGCAGGAATGAATTGTATACCCGTTCCGAAAGCGAATCTTAATTGATCCGTTTAAGATTGGACATTGATCGAATGTCGAGACGGCGTAAATATCCTTTTTATCTTTTCTTACGATACTTTTATTTTATAGAATATCTTTCGTGATGATATCTTATATTTACATTAGATAGAATAAATTTATTTGTAGTTCATATTTGCGTTTCTTGTCTCTTCGTAGAATTTCTTCATTCATATGATAGAAAATTGAAAAACATTCATACATACCTTTACAAAACGAAATAATAATATTAGTAAGGGCGAAACTGTATGAATGAGTACAATTTACATTTACTGTGAAATAGAATTTATTTTTTCTCGAAATGTTCACAATGAAATTATTACAAGATTGTAACAAAATTTATTTGTATACATATGCTGCTAATACTGACCTGAAATATTAAAAATATTGATTTGAATTAAAAATAAATAGTTCATCAGCTTAAATTGTAACCAGGTCAGGAACCGGAAGCGAGCCAAAATATGTAGCTCGAAGAACTGACAAACTGATGAGTAAGAAAGGTTCTCGAGTAGCAGCCTCGGAGCGGGAGGCGAATTCTAGGGCAGTTCCCTAGATCAGTCTCAGTCAGTAGAGGCAGTCATCTAGATGGAGTGACTTCCTGGTAAGACGTGCAGGAAGCCGATCGGTGCTGTTGACTCAGGAACGTGTTTTGTGGCTTTCGTTGCGGAAGTTTATGTTCAGCATTAGACTTTTGAATGGCTATAACAACGAATGAATTGGAAGTGAATTACTGACTTTAGCTAAGTGATTGATATACCAGAAGTAACTACATATGTTCAGCACCACTGCTGAACATAGTTTTTGTTAAATATCATCATCATTACAAACCCTCACAAGTGTTGACTTGAAAGGGGCAGAAATATAATTATTTTAAAGTAAATGGTGTAACCCGCTATAAAACGAAAGAGATTCTAGTGACCGATTGATGGCAGAAGATAATCGTAAAATGTATCAGCTTTGATATATTAGGTTTTGGTAATTAAAGACCTCAGTAAAAGAACTTGCGCTTACATAGACTCACATACGTTATGAACATGGTTTTCTTAAGAGTGGACGTTTTCTTTTACTTATCGAATAAAATATAAGTTTTGATTACTTACTTACTTACTTACTTATCTTCACGCACAATCCCTGACGGGGTAGCCAGAGAGAACAGATCGCCAAGTGTCACGATCCTTACATATCTCTTTCGCTTCTTTCAGATTCATTATCTTCTTCATACATGCACGTCTAGGTATCCGAGTACTCTTGACCCTACCCTCTTCGAGCAATTTGCTCACATGGTCTTCGAAAGTTAGTCTCGGTCTACCTCGACACCTTTTAATATTAACTTTCGCGCTATATATTTTCTTAACCATTCGGTCTTCACTCATTCGCTCAACGTGCCCAAACCACCGAAGCACGCCCTTATCAATTTTTGTGATAAGGTCATCTTTCAAACCTGCCATATTGCGAATCTCTTTGTTTCGCTTTCGGTCGGCCATAGTAACGCCGCACATTTTACGAAGAGATCGCATCTCCACTGCATTCAACTTACTTTTATGCTTCTTCTGGCATACCCAGGTTTCGCTGCCATATAACAAAGTCGGTACCAACACTGCGTTATGTATTGCAAGGCGTGCACTCTTCGCTACGCCTTGCCTTTTGACTAACGCAGTCAGGGCACCATTGACTTTGTTCCCGGCAGCGACACGCCTGTCCACATCTAAATCACATCTTCCATCCCGGCTAAAAGCACTCCCCAAGTATACAATTTCATTTACCTGTTCTAGACATTCCTGATTTACCCATATTTCACACTTCGTTCTCTCTTCGTCCCTTTCAAATACCAGAACCTTAGTTTTATTAGCATTCAAACGGAGACCTTTAATTTCACATTCCTCTTTCATACACGTGACTAATGCCTGCAGTTCTGCCTCTGATGGTGCAATAAGCACTGCATCATCAGCATACAGCAGACAATTTACTTTTATGTCACCCAATTTCACACCCAAACAGCTATCTTTCAGCTTTTGTAAACAGCTGTCGAGATACAGTATGAACAGCCAGGAAGACATGACACAACCCTGTTTTACGCCCGTTTGGACGCTAAACATGGGTGACAGGTCATGCCCTACCCGCACACAGGCTTTACAGTCACAGTAAAGAGACTGCACAGCCCTTAGCAATCGGCCATCCACACCATACCCCGGCAACAGTTCCCACATTTTCTTCCTTACAACCTTATCAAATGCTTTCTCAAGATCCACAAAAGCACAGAAAATCTTCTGGTTAACAGCCAGAAGCTTTTCCGTGATCATACGGAGAGAAAACATTTGATCCGTGCATCCTCTTCCAGGTCTAAATCCGCATTGTGCCTCCCATAGAAATCTTTCCGATTTCTCTTGCATTCTACGTGTCAAAACCTTCGAGTAAACTTTACTTGCTAAACTGGTCAAGCTGATCGCCCGATAGCACCCGCAGTCAAAATGTGAACCTTTACCTTTATATAAAGGCACAATGACTGCGGATCGCCAATCATCCGGGACATCCCCCGTCCGCCAGCACAAATTACACAGCAGATGAAAGCTGTCCCAGACGCGAGGCCCACCATACTTGACCATTTCAGCAGTAACTCTGTCTAGTCCCGCAGCCTTACCACATTTCAAACTTCGAATCGCACGTTCAATCTCTTTCATACTGATGACCTCAGTGTCATCGAGGTCCGGGTCTGGCGTGCCAGTCACGGCGTCATCCCCGGATCCCTCACTAAGATCATCACACGCATACATTTCTCTATAAAATTCGCTCCATCGCTGCATGACGTCCGATTTTTCTGAGAGGACGTCATTAGTTCTCGAAAGCACTTTGTTCATTCTTAAGGCCGTCGCACCACTTCGGGTCCTTCCAACCTCTTTCCAGAAGAGTTTGGAGTTCTCCTTAAAGTTGTGCGACAACCTTTCATCCGCTTCCATTCTACACCTTTCACGCACTTCCTCAATCAATGCTTTCGTGTGAACTTTCTGCAGCTTATATCTTTCTTTCATCTTCTCTCTCATATCCTTATCATTACTAGAGGCCAAGTAGTCTAACCATGCTTTCTTCTTCTTCTTTACAGCTTCTTTCACTTCATCATTCCACCATGCATCTCTTCTTTTACTACTGCCTCTTTTTATTGTTCCACACACTTCTTCCGCTGCACTTACCATTCCATCCCTAAGGTTCTGCCATGTTCTTTCTACACATTCGTTTCTGCCATCGATGGTGTCAAGCTTTTCGGCTACCCTCGCATGATATTTGTCCCTAGTATCCGCTTCCTGAAGCTTCCAGCTTCGGATGCGACAGACCGACTGTGGTTCTGTCACTGTCGTCCGGTAGCGCCAACCCGCGAACAGACCCCTAAATCTAGTAATCACTAGATAGTGATCCGTTCCCAGGTCAGCACCCCTGAACACTCGCGTATCCATAACCTGTTTTCGCAGTCGGTCATCCACCAGGAACAAATCGATCATACTTCTCTCATTCTTTCTTTCTCTAGTATACATATGGATTTTCTTGTGATTAAACATAGTGTTTGTCACAAGAAGACCCTTTTCCTTGCATACCGCCAGTATAAGCTTGCCAGCATCATTAACCCTTTTATCGCCAAACTTTCCAAGTACCGACTCGTACCCTGGTCGAGCGGTACCAACCCATCCATTCAAATCACCACATACAACAATCCTTTCGTTTCCCCTAGCCAAATCTAGAACTTCTCTTACATTCTCCCAAAACTCCTCCAGCTCAGCTCTGGACGACGAAGCCACCGGCGCATAAACAGCCAAAAGGAATAACTTCGTCAGTCCCAATTTAAAGCGAACCGAGAGAAGTCTTGAGTTCACAAACTTATATTCAGTCATAACATCGACCAACCGAGAAGACAGCAGCACCCCCACTCCCTGGCAGGCGTTCTCGCTCTCCGGGACTCCGGACCATAGAGCTAACGCCCCGCCAGGGAGCTCTTCAGTACCACTGCCCTTCCGTTTGGTCTCCGACATACACACGACATCTAATTCTCTTTCTTTCATTATTTCGATCAACTCATTCGTCTTATCTCTCATGCCTCCTCTAACATTCCACGTGCCAACTCTGCACTCCGTCCTCCACCTTCCGCCGTGTCGGGCTGTGCGTGACGGGTGGCGGTCCCCATCGCCGCTTTGCGCGCTGCATTCCACACCAACGGGGACGAGCTGGTGTGCGTCGCCTTGGGGGGACGCCCTAACCCTCGTTGACATGGGTGCGCAGCTGAGTAGAATTGCAGCCCTGAAAAGGGCTGGCAGGGGTCGCGACGAGCACGCTTCTACAATGACCCCCTAAGTTTTGATTACTTTCTCAAAATCACTGCAGAGCTTTGATAGTAATATTGCATTGTATCTTTTTTTCTTTCTTTAAAACACGTTAACTCCACACTAGGATTTTTTCCTGTATCGTGGAGGCAGTTTACAAACACTAATTGCACAAGGACAAACATCCAGACCGGAACAATTATTTGTAGGCCATACAAATACTTGTTCCGTGCGGGATTCAAACTTGCGGCCGTCAGCTCAGCAACTCATTGCTAAGCCACTGCGTCACGGAGCCGTAAAATTTGTTAATTAATATAATTATTATAATTGTTTAAAGAATGACAAGAATTATTGGCCTCGACTAAAAAAGATACTCATACATTTTAATCTATTTCAAAAAAAGAATTTATTCTGAATTCTACTGTATTTTTGGTATGTATGTTTGGTATATTAACGTGGTAGAGCCACGCTGCAGCTATATTATGGTTGTAGCATGAATGGGTTGGCTGGACCGAGGAAGGACCACGCTCTCACAGAATACCAGCGTAAAGGCAGCTTAATGCTACTGTGTTTCGAATGGTGAGTGTAAAGAACGGGAGACCTCTTTTACTGGAAACGGGGCATTTAATCGTAGTCCTCAGGAGTGATGACGCATCTTCATTTTGATTCTTAATCGAAGGTTAATGTAGATGTCTATGGTCCACAGCATCCACTTACCATCATGTGGTCTGTGTGTTAGTTTGTCACCCCATTCTATGAAAAAAAATCATTTTACGCGATGCGATAACTTCGCTAATGGTAAACACATTTTGATAATGCTTTTTTTTAAACGGCTATACCTCATGGTTTGTCCCGATTAAATTTTACGTGGTAAAGCCACGCTGCAGCTATATTATGGTTGTAGCACGAATGGGTCGGCTGGACCGGGGAAAGAATACTTTCTCACAGAATACCAGCGTGAAACAGCAGCTAATGGTAGCGATCACCTCATTGCCATGGTTTATTATCATCTGTAAATTCCTTAATATTATTATAACCAATTTTGCATAAAAATCTTAAAAATAGATTTGTTTAATAAATGTTTTAAACATAGCAGAAGTAAGATTTAGTATATTTGAGGTAAAGTAAGTAAAGGTTGAGAATGAGGGAAGTAGGATTTTTTTATTACATGTGGCATTCCATCTTAGTCCTCAGGGAGTGACAACGCTTCTGTATCTTGTGTCTTAATCGAGGATATATAATATAGTCTATGAGCCACAGCATACATTTAGCATCAATTGGGCTGTGTGCGCGTTTTTCACACTTATACTATGAAATAAAAATTAAAAGTTAAAAAAATCACCACTAAGTTTGCGGAAAGGTAGAGGATAAAATTTTATTGTAACTTTTTACTTTTTATAAGAGATCGTAGTTGTTATCCTTAGGTTGTGATTATTGTTTATTACACTCAAACGTTCAAAATCTTATCTTGAATAAAACCAAGTCGATAGAGTAAAAGTAATAAATTATGTGTAAGTTATTTTAATGTTTTATTTTACGTTTTTTAAAAGCCTAATTTAACAAACTCAACTGCTAATTTAAGCATTTTCCAAATTAATTATTAGTCAAATCACGTCACTAACCAATTAAAACAACCAACATCGTTAAAACAAGGAAACAAACACCCCAAATAACCTATTAGACTACATGGTTGGGTAGAAGTGTATAAATCAGCGGCTGCTGACATGAGTTATTATCAGCGAGTGTGAATTTATGTGGTGCAGTTCCGTGCGTGGGTCATAAGCTTAAGGTAGGGAGGGAGGATATTGCGGAAGAAATATTTGCACTACCTTTTAGTTAATTGCATATTTTTTACAGACTGTAAATGAAATTATGTTTGTAATAGTAGTCTGAAAATAAAAAGTATGGATAAAACGGAAAATATTAAAATGTCGAATACTTTCGTGGAAATTTAAAATTCAAAAGATAATATTCCCTAATGAATAAAATATTTTATTTCAATTATAATGTACATTTTACTTGATTTGAACGGAAATAAATCTTATGAATCCTATCAGAGTTTGTTAAATTTAAAAATAATCTTAGACATTTTTTTTACTGTGGATTGGGAGTAATATTTCTTTATTATCAAAATATTAAAAGTATTTAAAATGTCCATAACATGGATTAGTCAAAGATATTTCTTATAGAATAGGGTGACAGACGAGAACACAGTCTACCTGATGGTAAGTGGTTGATGTGACCCATATCTCGTCTATCCTCAGTTAAGAATCAAAATGCAGATGCGTTGGTACTCGTGAGGAGTAAGATAGAATGCACCTTTTCCAGTAAAAAGGGTCTCCAGTTCTTTACACTCACCATACGAAACACAGCAGTGTTAAACTGCTATTTTACGCTGGCTTCCCCGGTCGAGCCAACCCATTCGTGCTACAACTATACTACTAATATAACTTCAGCATGGCTCTACCACGTATGAAATATATATATATATATATATATATATATATATATATATATATATATATATATATATATTTCATACGTGGTAGACACACATATATATATATATATATATATATATATATATATATATATGTGTGTGTGTGTGTGTGTATTGCAATATATGCAACGCTTGCCAACTATAAGCAAGTGTTAAAAGTAAAAAATTACTTTCAATGAAAATTACTTGTAATATATATTGGATAAAAGTTATTCCATTCCAATCAATTCAATTCCACCCCATTACATTCTATTTTATCCTATCCTATCCTATTCTATCCTATTCCATTTTATTCTATTCAATTCCATCCTATTTAATTTTATGCTATTGTATTGTATTGTATTCTATGAGAATCCATGAGAACTTTCTAGCATTTTCCATAGTACTCGTACGTCTCTTACAATATCTACGGGATAAAATACCGAAAAACACGCTGACCAATACGAGGCAGCCACTAAGTAACTTTCTTTATTCGGCAGTCGAGTATTTAAGGTATATGGTCGGCCCATTGTCACATCAGCTAACTGAACCGTTACCGCCACCTAAATAAATAAAATCGAAATTTCTGTTTGTAATGTCAGAATAACTGTTTTTACTAAATGTATATGAAAGTATATACGGTACTTATAACAAAAATACAATTTTTAAAATTTGTGTCTGTCTCTCTGTCTGTCTGTTTGTTTGTTCCGGCTTATCTCCGAAACGGATGGACCGATTTTGACGGGACTTTCACTGGCAGATAGCTGATATAATATATATACAACATAATCCAAACCCTACATTACACGCGGGCGAATTCGCGAGGTATAGCTAGTTTCAAATATTCTTAGCACTTAATTTATATTCAAATTAGTGATGTATTTTGACACCACGATGCCGAAGTTGCAATGTTTCGAGTAGAGTTACTCAGGGATGCGGGTTCGAATACTGCTCGTATTAAGTGTTTGTATGACCTACAACTAATTGTTTCAGGTTTTTAGTTTGTCTCTGTGCAATTTATGAACCTAAAACGCTTACAATCCAGTTAATAAACGTGTTAATAAAACAGAAGACGTAATAATTTGCACTGAAATTTGAACTAGGAAATATCATGTTCAAATGAATATTAGTTGATTAGCCAAAGCAAAAGCAGCTGTTCAATTAACGCTAAATGATAAATTGTGAGTGGGAAAATAGGCCTCTGCCTGTGGCTGCCAGGTATAAGTAATTAAGCAGGCTTTTGTCAGACTTTGTGTCACGCTGCATTCAAAGTGGCTTCGTACGCCGCAAGCAGCCCACTGAAATGGAATTTATAATGATACCCGGTTGTTTTGTATAATGACAATGTTTGTTTATTCAAGACGCCCACCTTTTCATAGCACCTCAGTTCGCATAAATGAAAAGCTCCTGAAATGTCTACTTTTTTAAACGTTAAATTGTATTTTTTTTTTATAGGATGACGGTGACAAACGAGCTCACAGTCCACCTGATGGTAAGTGGTTGCTGCGGCCCATAGACATCTACATATATCCTCTATTACAAATCAAAATTTAGATGCGTTGTCACCCGTGAGGACTAAGATGGAATGCCTCATTCCCAGTAAAAAGGGCCTCCGGCCACCTGCACTCACCAAGCGAAACGCAGAGGTAAACCTCTACTTCACGCTGGTTTTCTGTGAGGTCGTGGTACCACCCCGGTTCGAGCCGGCCCATCCGTGCGACAGCAAAAGCTGCCGCGTGGCTCTACCACCTGGCTCTATAACCTGCCCCAACTTCACCTGTATATTAATATGACGTTATTTAGATTTAAGGTTATCAAAGAACATTTAGACCCGTATTAATAAACTTTACTAAACGACGAACTCTAGTGAATAATCATTACCATATCAGCATCTCAAGATCGTCGCTAATTAATAAACACATAAAAACAGTATCTCGAAACGCTGTACTTAGGAATACTGTTCTGGGACTTGCACTCAAGTCCACACACTTGAGAGTCGAGTTTCGTTTATTAATCAGTGTGATACTCAGCTGATATCGTAAACCTAAACCGCACCTTGAGATATGTTTATTAATAAGATCATAACATCAAGATTGTACTCAAGTGCGTGTACTTGAGCTGTGTAACGTTTATTAATACTGGCTTTATTTTATCAATTATTCGTACTTATTAAAAAAAGAACTAAGTTTTTCAAATTAAATGTATCCTAGTAATGCTCTCTATCTGTTCATATAGATCAACTGATTTGATAATTGGTAAATTTTTAGATAATGTGTTTTACGTGGTAGAGCCACGCTGCAGCGATATTAATAGTATAGTTGTAGCACGAATGGGTCGGCTCGACCGGGGAAGGACCACGCTCTCACAGAATACCAGCGTCAAATAGCAGTTTAACACTGCTGTGTTTCGTATGGTGAGTGTAGAGAACCGGAGACCCTTTTTACTGGAAAAGAGGCATTCCATCTTAGTCCTCACGAGTGACAACGCATCTGCGTTTTGATTCGCAAACGAAGATAAATGTAGATGTCCATGGGCTACAGCAACCACTTACCATCAGGTGGACTGTGTGCTCGTTTGTAAATCGATCCTATAAAAAAAATCACAATAGGTTCAGCCATACCGAAGATTAGGCTGGATTAGGCAGACAAAATTTTTAGAAATGGTTACCTGAACTTAAGATACGCCAGTTATATTATAGAAAGACACTTCAATTCTATTTATATGTGTAGATTCATAACACCTAAAATATAAAGTTAAGCATTCATTTATTCCTTATAATAATAATCGGTTATGATTATTCGTTATGAGAACGTTCCTAAAACAGCACTCAAAATTACACTGCAGTAGAGCGGTTACTAATAACAATAGACGCAACGATAAGTTATGTGCATAAGGACGGGGAAAAGGTTTCTTAGTAAGTACATTTAATATAATATATGTGTGCCATTTTGTTCGACAACTTATTGCCTTCTTGTAGGTAGTGACAAAATCCCATTGCTGTAGAAATATTTGGATTGTTGATCAAAAAAATTCGGCAAATAGTTTTGACAGTCCTATTTTGATGTTAACTTAACACTACCCAAAGAATTCTGAAACCGTAACAGGTGAAAATTTGAGAGTGTAAGGTTAGGATTACATGGTGAATGCATTAACACTTCACAACCAAGCTCTTTCAATTTTTGCTGCGTGGCCTATGATGTGTGTGATCTGGCGTTATCATCATGAAAGAACACTCCTTTTCGGTTGATCTGTTCCGGCCGCCCTTTTCTCAATTTCTTGCTTGAGTCTTATTAGTTGTTGGCAGTAGAGATCCGAATCGATGGTTTTGCCTGGCGTTAAATGCTCATAATAAACGATGCTCTTTAAATCCCGCCATACATACAGCATCACCTTATTGCGTGTTAATCCGGGTTTCGCTACAGTTTGTGGATCTTGACTACCCCTTGACCATGATCTTTTTCGCACGTTCTTATCTTAGGTGACCACTTTTCATCACCAGTGATCAATATTTTCAAAAATGGTTCGGTTTCATTACGTTTCAATAGAGAATCGCAAATGAGTACACGATTCATTAGATTTCTTTCAGTGAGCTCGTGTGCTACCCATATATCTAGCTTATTTTTATAGCCAAACTTCTTTAATTGACTCAAAACTGTTTTGTGGTCCAATCTAAATTCTTACTTACTTACTTACTTATCTTCACGCACAATCCCTGACGGGGTAGCCAGAGAGAACAGATCGCCAAGTGTCACGATCCTTACAAACCTCTTTCGCTTCTTTCAGATTCATTATCTTCTTCATGCATGCACGTCTAGGTATCCGAGTACTCTTGACCCTACCCTCTTCGAGCAATTTGCTCACATGGTCTTCGAAAGTTAGTCTCGGTCTACCTCGACACCTTTAAATATTAACTTTGGCGCTATATATTTTCTTCACCATTCGGTCTTCACTCATTCGCTCAACGTGCCCAAACCACCGAAGCACGCCCTTATCAATTTTTGTGATAAGGTCATCTTTCTAACCTGCCATATTGCGAATCTCTTCGTTTCGCTTTCGGTCGGCCATGGTAACGCCGCACATTTTACAAAGAGATCGCATCTCCACTGCATTCAACTTACTTTTATGCTTCTTCTGGCATACCCAAGTTTTGCTGCCATATAACAAAGTCGGTACCAACACTGCGTTATGTATTGCAAGGCGTGCACTCTTCACTACGCCTAGCCTTTTGACTAACGCAGTCAGGGCACCATTGACTTTGTTCCCGGCAGCGACACGCCTGTCCACATCTAAATCACATCTTCCATCCCGGCTGAAAGCACTCCCCAAGTATACAATTTCATTTACCTGTTCTAGACATTCCTGATTTACCCATATTTCACACTTCGTTCTCTCTTCGTCCCTTTCAAATACCAGAACCTTAGTTTTATTAGCATTCAAACGGAGACCTTTAATTTCACATTGCTCTTTCATACACGTGACTAATGCCTGCAGTTCTGCCTCTGATGGTGCAATAAGCACTGCATCATCAGCATACAGCAGACAATTTACTTTTATGTCACCCAATTTCACACCCAAACAGCTATCTTTCAGCTTCTGTAAACAGCTGTCGAGATATAGTATGAACAGCCAGGAAGACCTGACACAACCCTGCTTTACGCCCGTTTGGACGTTAAACATGGGTGACAGGTCATGCCCTACCCGCACACAGGCTTTACAGTCACAGTAAAGAGACTGCACAGCCCTTAGCAATCGATCATCCACACCATACCCCGGCAACAGTTCCCACATTTTCTTCCTTACAACCTTATTAACCTGTCGATTTAATTAGAGCTTTTCGCGGGCAGAAAAAATGTATAAGGTCAATGTGTGGAGCACATCAATTAGATAGTTGCATTCCTCTTTTTCGCAAATATAAAATATTGCCACTTCCTGCATTATATATTTACGAAATTTGTGTCTTTGTTCACAAAAATAGAAATTTATTTGAAAAACAAAACGACGTTATAATTAGGACTAATAGAAACATACATAAGTTGTTAGTACCAAAGCAAAGAATACAACTTTACTCAAAAAATGTATATTGCATGGCAATACATGTTTACAACAAATTGCCTGTTTGTTTCAAAAAAATGAACATAGGAATCTTTAAACGTAAATTATACCAATTTCTTTTAAATAAATGTTATTACTCTATAAATGACTTCTTAAAAGATAAATTTGACTTGAATTGTAATTATTGAAATTAATCTCGACTTAATTTATTGATATGTTTTAACTAAAAAATATTATGAATTGATTGACATTTTTGTTCTTATATAGATGCTACTTAGTTTCCTTAAGTTTAGCTGTAAGTATATTTATATTCTATAATAATTCTATAATAATGTCTTGGTATTCTTTTAAATTCTAACATAATCTGTCTGAAAATATTTGTACGCAGGAAACTGCAGAATATTTAGGATCTCAATTATTCTGTAACAACTTAAATGTACCATATTCAAACAAATAAATCTTATCTTATCTTATCTTATCAAATGCTTTCTCAAGATCCACAAAAGCACAGAAAATCTTCTGGTTAGCAGCCAGAAGCTTTTCCGTGATCATGCGGAGAGAAAACATTTGATCCGTGCATCCTCTTCCAGGTCTAAATCCGCATTGTGCCTCCCATAGAAATCTTTCCGATTTCTCTTGCATCCTACGTGTCAAAACCTTCGAGTAAACTTTACTTGCTAAACTGGTCAAGCTGATCGCCCGATAGCACCCGCAGTCAAAATGTGAACCTTTACCTTTATATAAAGGCACAATGACTGCGGATCGTCAATCATCCGGGACATCCCCCGTCCGCCAGCACAAATTGCACAGCAGATGAAAGCTGTCCCAGACGCGAGGCCCACCATACTTGAACATTTCAGCAGTAACTCTGTCTAGTCCAGCAGCTTTACCACATTTCAAACTTCGAATCGCACGTTCAATCTCTTTCATACTGATGACCTCAGTGTCATCGAGGTCCGGGTCTGGCGTACCAGTCACGGAGTCATCCCCGGATCCCTCACTAAGATCATCACACGCATACATTTCTCTATAAAATTCGCTCCATCGCTGCATGACGTCCGATTTTTCTGAGAGGACGTCATTAGTTCTCGAAAGCACTTTGTTCATTCTTAAGGCCGTCGCACCACTTCGGGTCCTTCCAACCTCTTTCCAGAAGAGTTTGGAGTTCTCCTTAAAGTTGTGCGACAACCTTTCGTCTGCTTCCATTCTACACCTTTCACGCACTTCCTCAATCAGTGCTTTCGTGTGAACTTTATGCAGCCTATATCTTTCTTACATCTTCTCTCTCATATCCTTATCATTACTAGAGGCCAAGTAGTCTAACCATGCTTTCTTCTTCTTCTTTACAGCTTCTTTCACTTCATCATTCCACCATGCATCTCTTCTTTTACTACTGCCTCTTTTTATTGTTCCACACACTTCTTCCGCTGCACTTACCATTCCATCCCTAAGGTTCTGCCATGTTCTTTCTACACATTATTTTCTGCCATCGATGGTGTCAAGCTTTTCGGCTACCCTCGCATGATATTTGTCCCTAGTATCCGCTTCCTGAAGCTTCCAGCTTCGGATTCGACAGACCGACTGTGGTTCTTTTACTGCCGTCCGGTAGCGCCAACCCGCGAACAGACCCCTAAATCTAGTAATCACTAGATAGTGATCCGTTCCCAGGTCAGCACCCCTGAACACTCGCGTATCCATCACTTGTTTTCGCAGTCGGTCATCATATATCATACTTCTCTCATTCTTTCGTTCTCTAGTATACATATGGATTTTCTTGTGATTAAACATAGTGTTTGTCACAAGAAGACCCTTTTCCTTGCACACCGCCAGTATAAGCTTGCCAGCATCATTAACCCTTTTATCGCCAAACTTTCCAAGTACCCACTCGTACCCTGGTCGAGCGGTACCAACCCATCCACTCAAATCACCACATACAACAATTCTTTCGTTTCCCCTAGCCAAATCTAGAACTTCTCTTACATTCTCCCAAAACTCCTCCAGCTCAGCCCTGGACGACGAAGCTACCGGCGCATAAACAGCCAAAAGGAATAACTTCGTCAGTCCCAATTTAAAGCGAACCCAGAGAAGTATTGAGTTCACAACCTTATATTCAGTCATAACATCGACCAACCGAGAAGACAGCAGCACCCCCACTCCCTGGCAGGCGTTCTCGCTCTCCGGGACTCCAGACCATAGAGCTAACGCCCTGCCAGGGAGCTCTTCAGTACTACTGCCCTTCCGTTTGGTCTCCGACATACACACGACATCTAATTCTCTTTCTTTCATTATTTCGATCAACTCATTCGTCTTATCTCTCATGCCTCCTCTAACATTCCACGTGCCAACTCTGCACTCTGTCCTCCACCTTCCGCCGTGTCGGGCTGTGCGTGACGGGTGGCGGTCCCCATCGCCGCTTTGCGCGCTGCATTCCACACCAACGGGGACGAGCTGGTGTGCGTCGCCTTGGGGGGACGCCCTAACCCTCGCTGGCATGGGTGCGCAGCTAAGTAGAATTGCAGCCCTGAAAAGGGCTGGCAGGGGTCGCGACGAGCACGCTTCTACAATGACCCCCTTAATCTAAATTCCTCAGATATATTTAAACGACTAATATGCCAATCTTGCTCCACTTTTTCAAAAATGGCATCGACTTTATCCATATAAAGGGGGACCAGAGCGAGCTGCATCTTTGACATCAAAATTACCGGACTGAAAACGCTGAATGAACTTTGTGCTACTCTTACTGATACTGCATTAGGTCCATAAACGTCACAATTTTTTTTCGCGGTTTGAGCCTCACTTTTTGCCGACTTTCAAAAAAGAGACGGTACTCAATTCAACTGTATTTTTTTTGTTTTTTTTTATGTGTGCTACCTCATAACTTTTTACTGGGTAAACCGATTTCAATGATTCTTTTTTATATGAAAGCTAATATTTCTCGTGTATGAATTTGATCAAGGTCAGACTAATAGTTTTTGAGTTATTCTAAATAACTTATATTGAAGTCGGTTGTACAAAATTTTTAATTTTAAATTATTCCTTTTTTTGTAATTAAACTTCAGAATGTATCAAGTTTCTTCATTAGATTCACAAATTTTAGCGGACACAAAAATCACAGCTAAGTGTTTTTTACTTTTCATTTTTCTCTTCTTAATATTCTTTATGTATCATAGACTTAGAATATCCTTACGCCAGTATATTTGTGCAGTGTATTGATATTAAAATCAGCCAGATAGAAACAGTACAACCAAAGAGATTTTTCTTCAATTTTATACAACCAAATACGAAGAAACTTCTTCCCCGACCTAATATGATATGTATTTTTTATAAAATTGAGGGAAAACGAGCATGTGGCTCACCTAATCGAAAGTGTTAATTACCGCCCTACAAACAACTGCAACACCAGAGGTATCGCAGGTGTAAAGATTTTTAACATTCCTCAGCCCTCTTTTGAATAATCATTAATCACGTCAATGCAATTTTGTACGTGGATGCATGTACAATACAACACTTTTTAGGGCGTTACTCACCGGCTACGGTTGTCGGAGAGTTAAGGGACGCGAGGATCAAAATAAAAGTATCCCAGGGCGCCTGTTGTTGGATGATTAGTAAATGAAAATGCTAAGTTACATATACAGACAAAAAGTAGTTTATTTCCTTCTACGGTTCACATATATAGCTCCAAATATCAAGTTTTCACTTTAAAATACCCTACGAACTGAGGTTTTGACTAACCTGGTGGATTACACAATATTACACTGTTTATGGTCAATCCCGCGAAGCAGTGAGGCAAAAGATATCCTCCAGGTGTACGCCGGTCACGGTCTCCTGGCCGCCCAGTCCCAATATAGCCACCCGTTGAAGCTGCCTCGCCTCGTTCACATTGTTGAACTTGATAATGGACCATACTCAAAGTACGGACTAAGGACTAAGGACTAAGGATTAAGGACTAAGGACTAAGGACTAAGGACTAAGGACCCCTATGACAAGGCAAAAGAATCTATGAAACACCGTGTACCGTTAATTAGAGCACATGTGCTTTTAAGAAGACAAAAACATGATGACAGAAACAATGCCCGTAGACATTGTGTTTAAGGGGCCGTACGCCCAAGTAGTCGTCACTTTAAATTCATGTTCCGGCGTTTCGATTACAAAATTATATTTGTGCGTGTCCGATCATTACAACGGCTCGCTCCAAAAAAAACTAGGCCTCCCTTGGGCTACACGCCACCGTCGATCCGTGGTAGGATTTCGAACTAACACGAAAGGTCAATTGCATGCAATTAGCTAGCTCGATTCGTCAATATACGTTTCTAGTTACTTCGGACTAATGACGTTAGATGGCGCTCTGAAGTCTGTTCATCGCATGTAATAACGTAAATATGCTAAAATAATGTACACGAAAATTTTCGTGTTACACATCCCCTTTGCTTGGGTTAAAAAGTTCTTCGTAATGAAGGTACTTTTTCCGAAGATATTTCGTGCCACCTGCAGAACAACGACTGAATACCAAAGACAGTGAAGAAGTTGTAATGCGTATCTAATCTAATCTGGCTAAAAACATTCGCACGGATAGTAAATTCCAAGTCACCCATGCACCAACAACTAACAAGTACCAAGCCATCACTTAATCACTTAATTACGACGTTTAATCTTACACAAGGCTCATTATTACTCTACTTATTACCTAATTTTCATTTCTGTATCTGTATACCTAGTAAAATTATATTCCACTAAACAATTTAACCTCAAAATGTAATTACCTACTTGTGTTGTTAACACAAAAAAAAAACACTACCACAAATTTACCTACTTGTGTTGTAAACCTAATGGCATGCAACTTTATTTACATTTATTCCTACATGTTTTTACAATAATGAAATACAACCGCCTATGAATAATTACGTTCCCGAATCCTACGCGCGAATAGTCTATTACCATTCATGCGGTGCGTGACGTAACATCACGGGACAGAAACGAATACCTACAGTGCACTAAGCCTACACACGATGTTTACGTTTCGACTCGACTTTTCTCTAAGTAGTCGAAAAACGAACGTGTTCTTATTTATTAAGTTGAGTAGTTAAGTGATTTGGAAATCATATTAAGTATTAAGTTAAGTTAAATATCTATCTCGCATTAAGTTAAGTGAATTAATGTTTAATCACATTAAGTTAAAAGAAACAGCTTAAGTAATGCTACGCACTGGCTGGTATGCATTTTCTTATATAATGTCCAGAGTGCGGACATAAAGAACAAATTCTTATCTAACTCGCGCCGATGTTCACAACATAAGATGACCTACTAGTTATGTATCGCTCGTTCATCAATACAATCACAGCTTATTTATCTCAGAAAGTTCACCGGTGGAAATGAATTTTGAAAATGTTTATTATTCTTACATTCTTTCACTCAATCATACTCATCACTCACATTCTACAAAACTATTAGTCATCTTGTTTAAGGATGTCTTTTATGTGAAAATTACCTAGTGTCTTACCTTCCATGCTGGCTAAGGTATACACTAAAGGTGATAATTTCGCTGTTATGACACATTTTTGAAATTTTGGTGCTAGTTTAGCCGTAAATCTCTTTGAGGCATTAGATAGATAATGGGTACGTTTATATACAATCTGACCTACTTTTAACTCAACATGTCGTTTTCTTAAGTTATAGTACTTTTCATTTCTAGAATGAGCATTTTTAATATGCTTTTGTACCTTTTTAAATATGGTGTCTAATTCCGCTAATTTTTTACTGTATGCTTGTGGTTCACCGAGAGTTACTTGTGATCTTTGAACTGGCTGAGGGCTATCTAAGATGTGTAACATTCCATCTATTATGAATTCCCGTCCGTGCACAAGAAAATACGGAGTAAACTTAGTGGTATCATTCACGGCTGAATTAAGTGCGCATTGCAACTGTGGGATGTTCTCGTCCCATCGTTTATGCTCGGTACCTACATAACATGATATACCGTTAACTACGTTCCTAATCGCTCTTTCGGCTTGATTTACCTGTGGGTGATAACGCGGGTTATAATAGATATTCGGTACGTTATATTTATGTAACAGTTGCCTAAACTGATTAGACACATACTGTGGGCCATTGTCAATATAGATAGTCTTACATACGCCATGTACTAGGAACACTTTCTCTTCTATGAACTTAGCGACCGCAGCGCCTGTTGCGATCCGTATAGGATGCAACATGACATACTTGCTAAAATAGTCTGTACATACAATTAAGTGAATATTCCTATTGCGAGAAACGGGAAATGGGCCTAGCAAATCGCAACATATGGCCTCCCAGGGTTTGTTAACCTCCTTCGGGTTTCCCATTAAACCAGGTCTAGCCGTGTTGACGGGTTTGTATTGTTTACATATCTCGCATTTTTTAACATATTCTTTCACATCTCGGTACATGCTGGGCCAGTAATAATTAAGACTAAGACGCTTGTGGGTTTTAAAGACACCCAAATGAGCACTAACTGGTTCATCATGACATTTCTTTAAAATATCTAACCTGTCTTCCTCGGGTACCACTAACTTCCAATTAAACTCATTCGTTAACTCATATTTATTTTTAGAGTACCTAAGCAATCTATCGTCTTTTACCATGAAGTGGGGATATTTGCTAGGGCTGGCCTGACAATCTTCGTATACATGTCTATACCACGCATCACTGGTTGCTGGCGTAGCGATTGCATCAACTTGAATCCTACTTAGTGCGTCTGGAATAACATTTAATTTACCTTTTCTGTGTTCTATTTCGAAATCAAATTGACTCAATCGCATGCTCCACCTGGCTAAGCGACCTAATGGGTTATTTAATTTATAAAACCATAATAACGAGGCGTGGTCGGTTATTATTTTACACTTTGTACCTTCTACATAAGATCTAAATTGCTCTAATGCGTAAATCACGGCCATAAGTTCTCTCTCCGATGTGGAAAAATTAATTTCATTTTTGGCAAGAGACCGACTGCAGTATGCTATGGGATGTTCTACCCCGTCATAAGTCTGGGTTAAGACTCCGCCCACAGCCACTGAGGAAGCGTCACAATGGATAGAAAAAGGCAAATCAAAGTTTGGACATTTAAGTATCGGACCAGACACTAAAGCGG
Source organism: Parnassius mnemosyne (assembly GCA_963668995.1). Lineage (NCBI taxonomy): Eukaryota > Metazoa > Arthropoda > Insecta > Lepidoptera > Papilionidae > Parnassius > Parnassius mnemosyne. The sequence continues at coordinate 34,865,139 of CAVLGL010000079.1, read as the reverse complement.
TTTTTAAGTGGTTAAATGACTCATCTGCCTCCGTAGTCCATTCAAAACGGGCATTTTTGCTAGTTAACTTATTCAACGGTTTACTAATTTTCGAAAAATTGTTAGTGAACCTCCTGTACCAGCCTGCCATGGCTTGAAACCTTTTAACCTCTTTAGCGGAAGTTGGAGTTGGATAATTCAATATAATATCTACCTTTCCCGGATCAGTTCTAAGTCCATGTTTGTCAACTAAATATCCCAAGTACTTAGGTTCTCTACGGCAAAAGATAGACTTATTCATGTTTATAGTCAAGTTTGCGTCCCTGAGTTTTGCGTAGACCTTATGCAAGAGCTGCACATGTTCTGAGAAAGTGCTGGATATTATGATTATGTCGTCTTGGAAACAAAATACTTTGTTGTTAAATTCGGGACCAAATAGCCTATCCATTAATCTCCGCATTATGCTTGACGCGGAAACAAAGCCAAACGACATTACATTGAATCTAAATAACCCCCTACGTGGCACTGTGAACGCGGTCTTATCAGCTGATTGCTCGCTATCATAGGGTATTTGCCAATACGCAGCGGAAAGATCTATTGACGTTAGGTATTTCGCGTCGCGGAGCTGGTCCAATATGCTGCTTATATACGGGAGAGGATACGCATCGGGTTTGGAAACTGCATTTAATTTTCTACAATCTAGACAAAGCCTTAGGTCCCCGTTTGGCTTCTGAACCATTACTACAGGTGAGTTCCAAGCTGACTGTGAAGGTGACACAACTCCCAAACTAAGCATTCTATCCAATTCTTTTTCAAGTGCTAGTTGCTTAACAGGTGATAATGGATAGTACCTTTGCTTAATAGGTTTGCTATCCCCTGTGTCTATGACGTGATGAATTAAATTGGTACGTCCCAAACCTACTTTAACTGTGTTAATTGTATCAAACTGTTGGACTAACTTATCCATGATTTGTTTTTGTTCTATGGATAAAGACTCGTATTCTTCAAGGCCTTTATTAAGAGAAACCGAATTTATGCTATCACATATTGATGACTCCGACTTTCGGTCAAACTGTACTTCGGATACAAGGTCACTCCCTAAGTCAAACACCTGCCAAAAATCAACACCTAGAATTATAGGTGAAGTTATTTGTGCAACAACATAAAAGTTAATCACTCTGAAATTATTGTTAAATTCAATAGGTAAGGACATATACCCTAAGCAATGCAATCTCGTACCATCAGCAGTTCTTACGTAGTGCTCAGTGTCAAACCAGTTGAGTTGAAATCCATGTTCTAAAAAGATCAAATGCGCATTATTTCCAAGAATGCTACAAGTTGCACCCGAATCTAATAAGCCAAAAGCTTGTAAGTTCAATATTTTTAATTTTAAGTATGGTCTTATATCCCTAGTATTTTTTTGAACAGAACTACCCCTTCATTATTGGACGTATAAGACCTATTTTTATTAAAGGTGTTGGATAGTTCCGTGTTAACTAGTTTTTTGAATTGCAATTACTACAATCTGAACGCTTAACACCTTTTAATCCACACTTAAAACACACTAACTCTTTCGAATTGCATTGATTGGTGAAATGAGTGTTTAATCCACACCTAAAGCATTTCCTATCCAATTGCCTCGAAGAGCCAGCTTCATTCAGCACAGAGACTTGTTTACTGTGAGATCGCGGCGTTTGTTTATTTAAGGCCGCTGTAATTTTAAAGTTATTCAAGTTAGGTTCACTAAATTGTTCCGCACGCGACCGCGCAATTTCTAACTGTTTGTAATAAAGTTTAAGTTTGTCTACAGAGGTTATATCATGTAAAGCTAAATCTTTCATGTACTCTGGTCTAATGTTATGCATCAAGATTTCGAGTTGTTGTCTACTCGACAACGGTTGAGTGAGTCGCGAGAACATTCCCTGCATAATGGAAAGATAGACTACTATCGTTTCGTGTCTGGCCTGTGTACGCTGCCTTATTTCATTTAATAGTTTATAGTCTAAATCGGGAATATCAAAATCGTCCCTTAAGCATTTCAATAATTGTGAATATGAGTGGATATTATCCTTATTACTTCTAAACCAACATAAAGCAGAGTTTTCTAAAAGATCAGAAAAAGCTGAAAGTATGCGAGCTTCAGTAATGTTGCGAGCCTCTTTAAGTTCCTCAAGACGTTCAATAAATACACGAACACACGTGGTTCCGTCAAATTTTAAGTTAAATGTATTTAGGTTCAAGGGTTTATCTTTCACATAGATCACGTTACTTTCCACTCTCTGGTTAGACGGCTGTGCCTGGGTTTCCTTGTACTCACCATCCGTGTCGCTATCTTCACCGTCTATGACACTCAAAATGCGAATCAAACGACTACGGCTATCTGACAAATGCGAACTACTTTCAGAGATACGAGCTAGTCTATCCATCAAATAATTTGCACGACGAGACAGTTTAAGAGTCAAATTGCGATCATCTACTTTACCCGCCTGCAGCTGGGATTCCAGAAGTTCGACCTTTGGGGTGCAGATCTCTAGTTCAGAGGCTATACTGGGTGACTGGAGTGGTTCACACTTTATGCTTCCACGGCGTGCGAGTTTGTACACCTGGCGAATCTGCTTCCTCACTGCATCGGTGGTTACATTTTCATCTGTGGAAATACCAATAATGGCGAGTTCATATCTGATTTCATCTTTATGTAATGAGTCTATATACTTGTGGATCGACATTTTGTTAAAATGTACTGACGGTTACAAGAAAGTCTTAAATCGGTTGATATTAAAAATATCTACTTAAAATAGCACAAATATTTTTATTATGTTAAGTTTTAATTCATTTAAGTACATATAAATCACATTCAAGTTAAACTTTCTTTGTTCTCAAGCTTACTTAAATCTACCTACATCAGAAAAAAAAAATGTTAACATTAAATTTCACTAAGTTTTCATATTTAATGGCTTTTTAACAGCTTAAATAGTTACAATTAAGGTTAATTCATCTACTAACATCCAGCAACTTAAGGTTCAACGTTGGGTAGCCACTTTATAACACTTTTTAGGGCGTTACTAACCGGCTACGGTTGTCGGAGAGTTAAGAGACTCGAGGATCAAAATAAAAGTATCCCAGGGCGCCTGTTGTTGGATGATTAGTAAATGAAAATGCTAAGTTACATATACAGACAAAAAGTAGTTTATTTCCTTCTACGGTTCACATATATAGCTCCAAATATCAAGTTTTCACTTTAAAATACCCTACGAACTGAGGTTTTGACTAACCTGGTGGATTACACAATATTACACTGTTTATGGTCAATCCCGCGAAGCAGTGAGGCAAAAGATATCCTCCAGGTGTACGCCGGTCGCGGTCTCCTGGCCGCCCAGTCCCAATATAGCCACCCGTTGAAGCTGCCTCGCCTCGTTCACATTGTTGAACTTGATAATGGACCATACTCAAAGTACGGACTAAGGACTAAGGACTAAGGATTAAGGACTAAGGACTAAGGACTAAGGACTAAGGACCCCTATGACAAGGCAAAAGAATCTATGAAACACCGTGTACCGTTAATTAGAGCACATGTGCTTTTAAGAAGACAAAAACATGATGACAGAAACAATGCCCGTAGACATTGTGTTTAAGGGGCCGTACGCCCAAGTAGTCGTCACTTTAAATTCATGTTCCGGCGTTTCGATTACAAAATTATATTTGTGCGTGTCCGATCATTACAACGGCTCGCTCCAAAAAAAACTAGGCCTCCCTTGGGCTACACGCCACCGTCGATCCGTGGTAGGATTTCGAACTAACACGAAAGGTCAATTGCATGCAATTAGCTAGCTCGATTCGTCAATATACGTTTCTAGTTACTTCGGACTAATGACGTTAGATGGCGCTCTGAAGTCTGTTCATCGCATGTAATAACGTAAATATGCTAAAATAATATACACGAAAATTTTCGTGTTACAAATTGCATTGATTTTATTTTAATTAAAAATAGCAAATTAAGAAATGTAGTTTGAACATGATATACATAATTTATTTTATTTATTTATTTAACAATTTACGTACACAAAAAGTAATGTTACTGTTCAAACCCCAAGCGCTGGTTTCGGGATTTGACGCCGGAGGGCGCTCGGCTCGGTGCCATACTGGTTTTGACATTCGGGCGAGCGGAGTAGGTTTGGCAGAGGTCGCGAGCGCAGAACGTGAGCAGAAGGTAGTTGCTTGAATGCAGTGCTGTCGATCGTACGTCGTGAAGTCGCCTGGGATAACCTCCATTTTTTAGAGTCGCTTTTGTTAGCAAATTGTGCAACGACGAGAAATTGTAGTCTAGAATTAGATGCCGGGTGGACAAATTGTTAGGAAGTTAACATTGATTGCGATAAACGTCTGAATTGTGTGCTGTGCGTGGCTAATTTACCGCAAATTTTGTTATTCTAATTTGATAGCGTATATAAACGCATTTGACAATATTAATTTGCTCGTGCGGCATTTGATATAGTTCTGAAACATTTTCCGTTGTCGGTTGAACGCTGAACTTTTTGACACTAGAGAAGGTGGTGTTAGGTTCTAGTAATAATTGTTGCCACGCGAAACGGCAGTGACCTTTGATCCGAACATTCGGTATTCGTGCTGCGTGTTATGCTTTATAATAAACGGGAGTTAGTCGCGTCTTGAAGTTAGTTAATTGTACGATAAAGTTAATAGACTGACATAGTGAAGAAGAAAGAAATTGACCGTGGGTGACGCCGCTGGAGATTACCATAATTTGGAGCGGTGCCGGAGTCCGGGTAGCTGCCGACTTCAACGGTTCAGTCAGGTTAATCATATCCACACCACAAAAAACACCAATACATAAGCACATACACACCTTCGTCCTGATCGAACCTTTAGACAGATACAGACTCACTCAGATACAAGTAAGTACTATTTATTTGACTAGCCTCCCCATTAAAGCGTAGTAGGATAGAACATTTTCCATATAGCCATTCAGGCTCGAACCCGCGGCTGCCCGTTGAATCTTCCGCTCATGGGCCCCGGGAGATCTGAAGGGCCACCTGTTGGCCGTAACAGTTACAGTGAAAAAAAATAAAGATATTTGGTACAAAGGCACTGCTTATTTCATATTGAAATTTCTTCCAGCAGGCCTGATACTCGACAAATTCAAAGAGAAGCGGATCTAGTGTGCACTCTCATAATAAAATTTAATAATATTAATATACTTTATATAAAGTAAAGATAATAAAAACATATATACATGCAAATGTATTTAGTTATATGTATGTGTGTGTATATATATATATATATATATATATATATATATATATATATATACATTAAATCATAGACATTAAATCACTGGGACGACAAAGAAAGATAGTGATCTTTAACTCGCTTTTTAAACACGGACACTGATTGAGCCTCTCGAATTGCAGCAGGAAGAGAATTCCATAACCTAAGTGAGAATAGGACTTAGCTCTGGAGGAAGGGAAACTTAGGAGGGTTTTTAAATGTGATCTGCAAACTGTATCGGGGGAGTGCGCAAAGTGGAATCGATCACGTAGATACGGTGGTGATGTTGGATTGTATAGTATGTTAAAGAGGAGGCATAGGATTCGGGTATTCCTGCGAAGTCGGATTGGGAGCCACTAGAGCTGTTTGCGATAGTATGAGACGTGGTCATACTTTTTTAGCCCAAAAATATATCGAATACATAAGTTTTGCAAGTGCTCAAGTTTGTTTAATTGCTCCTCAGTCGCATCCAAATAACAGACATCAGCATAATAAAGAATCGGAAAATAAATGTTTGGACAAGAGAAATCTTTTCTGATAACGGCAGAAAATGTTGAAGGTATTTTAAGTAATGAAAAGTTTAATTGATTTTCCTGCTAATTTCTGTGATATATGCATTCCATGTCAACTTGCTATCCATGGTGATGCCCAGATTCTTAACCGTTTCTGAAATGCTAAGTGGAATGCCATTAATTTGCAGAGTTGGCAGTGAAAAAATTCAAGTAAGTTACGAGTAGAGCCTATAATCATTGCTTGTAATTTTTCAGGGTTTATAACAAGTCCATATGATCTAGACCACTCAAAGATTTTATTTAGATCGTTATTTATTTCAAACAATGCTGAATTTGCTTCAGTCACTAGAAAATGACGATACAGCTGCAAATCGTCTGCATAGAGATGGAAGTTTGAAGATATCACCTGGGTGATACAGTTGATAAAGATGGAAAAGAGTAAAGGAGAAAGGACGCCACCTTGAGGTACACCCGTAGCTAGATTGCACTACTTAGATAAAGTTTCATTCGTACGAATACACTGAGAGCGGCCACGGAAGTAGTAATGAAACCATTGAATAGTTGAAGGAGACACATTAATAGAATGAATAATGCTAAGAAGTATATCAAAATCAATAGAATTAAAGGCACTACTAAAATCTAGCAGCACAAGTACCGTTAAATATTTTTCGTCTATACCGCACCGGATATCATCCGTTACCTTGAGGAGAGCAGTAGTTGTACTGTGACCAGGCCGAAAACCGGATTGAAAAGTACTTAATATATTGTTACGGTTAAGACACTTGGCCAATTGTGTGTGGACAATATGTTCAAGCACCTTTGAAAGAAATGGTAAAATGGAAATAGGCCGGTAATGTGTCGCAGATGAAGGATTCGAAACTCTGGGTATAGGAATAATATGAGCTAACTTCCATGGCGACGGAAAGCAACAAGAAGATAAAGAGAAATTAAAGATATGAGTAAGGATAGGGAGGAGAAAGGGAAGAATCAACGTAATCATTTTAGAGCAGATTTTATTATTTCCCATAGCAATAAATGAAATTGCAAGGACGGATCGCATAGTATCATCTTCAGTAAGAGAAGTGAAATTAAATGAGGAATAATGACGAATTGGGCATTTGGATAATTCAAGTAGGGTTCTGGCTTTGGTGAATGATGAAACTATGACAGGAGGGTTGGCAAAATGTTCGTTGAGACTATCGAAGTTAATTTCACTTCCCACACTAGCAGAATATTTTCCGAAACCGACAGATCTCAGAAAACTCCAGGCTTTTACAGTATCGCAACTTGTGAGGGTATAATGAAAATAACGCCTTTTAGCATCTCTACACAAACGATTGCAGCGATTTCGTAGTATTTTAAAGCTGATTAAATTGCGTTCAAGGGGATATCGCTTATACCTTCTTTTAGCTTTATCTATACGCGCCATCAGGTCTTCTATATCAGCTGTGATCCACGGTGCGGTTGTGTCTTATTTTCACACTTTTTACTGGTGCATGGTGATTTTATAAATATAAAATTAGAGAATTGAAGTTATTCACTTTGTCCTCAATGTTAGAACAATCAATAACCGGTGTCCAGTCAATTAAACTAGCATCGCTCCTCAACGTCTCCAAGTTAATGCCCTTATAACCTCTAAGATATCGAAAATGTGACTTGCGCTTAGGGGGACGTACACGGTAAGATAAGTAAATGAGATCGTGATATGAAAATGAGGCACATATTTTTCCGTGGTTAGCAACACTATTTAAAGACGACACGATAATCAGGTCTAGAAGAGATGCAGTACAATTGGGAAAGTGGTGGGTGGCAGATAGAGGCAAGATTTCTAGGTGTTATGGTTGTAAACAAGTTTACACATCGGTTGTAAAATTCTAGGCAATTTATAAGTACGTAAATCATTTTTAATTAAACATGTGTAGAAATCCCCCATCAAGATTACATGGCTATATACAGGACAGAAACTATTAAGAAGACGTGTATCTAATGTATCAAAGTAATTGATATTAAGATTAGGACTTTACAATACTCCAAGGAAAATTTTTGTATGATATAGTGTGATTTCAAGGAACAAATGTTCCGCAGATTCCGAGTAAGTTGATGGAGATACGCTAATAACCCTGTAAGGAATTTCCGAACGTAAATAGATAGCAACACCTCCACCACCTTTGCCTACCCTATCGTTACGAATAAGAACGAAACCAGGTAGTGAATATTGAACAGAAGGGAGGGAAGGCTTAAGAAAAGACTCAGAAATTAGAAGAGCATCTAGAGTACTGTCAATGGATGCGAGAAGGTCAGAATAATGGCAAGGAATACTTTGTGCGTTTATGTGAGCATATTAAGATTGTCAGGATATTGAGAAAAGAGGGTTGAAATACGATCATGCAGGTTAAGATCTACGGAAGGCTCCGAGTCCAGGCTTAAAAAGCTGTTAGATGAAGACGAACATGAGAAAAAGCTATCATTATTATCTGTATCGTTATCTGTATACATATTTAAAAAAAAGGCACAATACAAATAAAAATATTTAAAAAAATATTACAAAAATGTAAAATAATATGTAAGTAAATTAAAAATAAATTATCTTATACTTACACAATACTATATATAGAAAAAAAAACTAACATTAAGGGCAACTCATCTTACTCACTGGCGTGATGGAAGAAATTTATACTTACAACTAACATTAGTAATTAAACAATTAGTGTGATTAAAATAGAAATAAAAAAGAAAATAAAAAGAAAGCTGGCTACAATATACTGTACAAATCAATATATACACATACTATATGATATAAAAGTAACAATACTACTAAAATAATATTATATTTTATAGATAGTACAAACAATGTACTACCTATCTAACTAACTATACTAATATAAATAAAATATTAGTTTTTAAGATTAAGATGATTTTTGTTTCGTGTAATAAAGAATATCTATTATCACTCTCAAAAAAAAATCTGTAACGGAATGTCGCATATAATTTGATAAAATAAAATATAAATAAAAATATCCCACGACATCGACGTTCAACACAAATGAACACATTTGTGTTGAACGTCAATCACAGAATACCTTTATTTTACTTGATGTCAAACGTTCAAGCTGTGAATGTATTCAAAGTAAATACTTATTAAAGTGTAAAGTGATCTTTTGCAAGCAGTGTAATACGATTGATAATGTACTTACAAAGCAAACTATATTGGTTAATTATAGTACAAACAAAAGTTTTGATTACCGACATGAAACATTATACATAATACGGCCAAATATGGGACGTTGTACAAATGTAATATATAACTACACAAAAACAATATTAACGCGGGCGTTTTTTCTTGGAACGTTTGCACTATTCGTCGAAGATTTTTTAGGAGATGCCATCTGAACTGGACGGATATTTAGCTGCGAGCAGTTCTAATTCTGCCATACTTTCAATTTTTCTTTGAGATTTATCGGGAAGACTTATTATTATTTTGCCTTCGGAGACCAACAATGTTTTATGCCAAAATGTTTACGCGCTGAAGTGAATACTTGATGCCTATTCTTGGTCAAAAACTCGGAGATGGTTATACCGGAGCCCTTAAGTTCGGTTTTACTATCCCATATCAACTGCCTGTGTTTGGTATCATAAAACCTAACTAGCACAGGTCGGGTCTTATTTTGTGAGGGGCCCAATCGATGACAGACCTTCAAACAATCTTATTTCACCTCAGGCAACTGCAATTGGCTGGATATTAGTTCATACACTACATCATTGAGATTCTCATTTTGCTTTTCGGGCAGCCCATGAAATAAGAGCACTTTTGTTCTCATAGCCATTTCATGCCTATCAAGCCCAAGGCAGAGTAATTGGATTTGAGTTTCATTGCTGAAAGAGATTGCCAAACAAAGGATTTGAATTCACAAAACTCACGTTCTACTGAAGATGACGAAATCTGTATATGACCATCCATGTTCACTTTTTGCAGCTTCTTTTCGTATTCACACATTCGAGATTCAAACATCTTCTCAAGTTCAGACAGATTATTTGCCAGATGAACATCCATTGTTAACATAAAAAAAGTCTTCCAGATATCTTTTACTTAATAAGAAGTAGTGAGCAGTGGGTATAGGTGAGTCTAGTTGATTTTTACAACATATATATAATCACAATAAACATATAATAATAATTTTAATTAATTTAAAATTGCGCACACTAAATTCGCGTGTTTACGTTGCGAGTACCCGCCGTATTAATTTTATAAAAGAGACAGAAAATTTTGGTAGAGTATTTATTTTGTTAGCACATACACCTGAAATACAGTTAATACACTATAAATAATAAGTAAATAATTAGAATAAATTATGTACAGCCTATTTTAATCCACTGCATTAAAAGTAAGATATTTGCCATATTTGCCACATAAAAACTCTAAATAAACTTAAACGAAAACGAAACTGCAGTTGCTCCCCTGCCAGGCATGGCAACTATGGCAAATATCTTTCCTATCCGGCATACCAAGAGGGACTTTTCCTAACATCCAGATGGTTAAGTTTGCTAGTTTTATAAATTCACTTACTTAAAACTTTACAATACTCGCAACAATAAGTCTTTCGAAATATATTAAATTGCTTTAAATTATATTAAGGAGATCTTTATCGTGAGCACTTATAATAAACTTTGTGAACAAAATAAACATCTCAATAGAAAACAATTATCATAAACTAGACGATTCTAGAAAGGAATGAAATGAATAAATATTTTTTTTTTTATATATATCAAGTTACAATTGGCTGTATTACGATTTTATTTGTTTCTTTTTATGATTACACTAAAGTTTTTTTACATTTCTATGTGTACTATGACTTACTACTACTAAAATATTAATAATCTATTGAGACAAATAATACGCCTGAAAATACTTTCTACAATGTTTCAAGTTTAGAGTGTCAAGAAAATCCTACGACTAGTTTACAAATTCTGAAAAAGTTGATCTATCTTTACCTAATACAATAGGTGAAACTTAGCAAGGTATATGATATACTTAAAGGTATATCACACCTTTTTTACACAGTTTTTTTAGTTGTATTTCTATTGAATTGCAACGTGGTCTTCAAGGCAAGATTAATAGGCTTTTGTTAGGCTAAATCAGTTCGCTTTGCCATCTTCGGTTAATTTGCAAATGTATTCTAATGATCACTTAGTTGCACTCATAAATAACCTGATTTATAGTTAGCTTACGTAAAATATGCTAAAATGAACAGAGTACTGTGGCAATTCAGAGTTATTAATTTACATTGTGTCAGAGGTAAGAGCAATTTAGTGCAAATTGAGAGTCGTTACTCTTGAGAACTGTGCACTAGAATTGCATGATGCAACACTTGTGTACAAACAGGGCCAACAAAACCGCTTTAAATTGCTCCTTGAAAATTAGCAAACGTTATGTATTTATTTTCTTAATTTGAGACGTTTGTTATATCAAGCTCTTCCTAATAATTTGCAATAAGCGATGACCTCGATACAGCACCTGCTGACGCTGCCCACATGTGTCGCAACCCGGACCCAACGTGATCACCGCTGCTAACTCTGCACCCCGATTGATGTTAATCGGGGTGTATCTAGCATCGATCAGACTTAGACTAAGGTTTAATTGTAAAACGAATTTTTATTAAATTTATTAAAATAATTTTGATCTTTTTGGGTCCTCCGGCTGTGGTTACTATATTTGGCGCAGTCGGTAGGATACGCAAGATGTCTTGAGGTAGTTTTGATAGGGTTTTCACACATCGAAATCCCTTCGTAAAAAAAATCGCGACGGTAGCGATCGCGCGTCTTCGAGTATCTTGAAAAAGAACCTGGAGCCCTGCTGGAGGATAAATCAAGAAATCTATCCCAGAGGAACCCGAATGCAGTTTATGAGAAAAACACCAAAATTGTTTTTGTGTTGCTTCCCTTTTTACTTATAATTTAATTTATCTCTTGTTTTACCTCTAAGATTTTTCATCCTAGGCAATCTTGCACACAATAAGGCGGCCCGTAATTACTTAATTTAGATACAAATAGGAATAAAGTGTAGATTTAAATCAATTTTTGAGTGATTCTGAGGAACCACGTTGTCGAGGATCAGCAATAATGACTGATGTTGACGTAATTTTTAAGACCTTACGCCTAGTACCCAAACTCGACGGTAACTCGCACATTTTGCCTCGCTTTACATGTTTGTGTGATCAGATTATAGAGGAATATATAAACCAAATCAAAGGTAACGCATTACCTAAACTATGTCTCGTGAATGGTATCTACACTAATATAATAAAGCGGAAGAGTTTTTTTTGTTTTTTTGATTGTTTAAACGCGATAATCTCTGGAACTACCAGTCCCATTTGAAAAATTCTTTTTGTATATTATAGCCAAATTCATGCAAAATAGTATAAGCTATCTAGTATTAAGCTACATTACTCAGCTAGCCTTAAATATGGATATTTGTTAAGCAAGTCAGAAGAAAAAGCACTCCCGAAATGATTAATCCGCGTACGCTGGTGTTACCGTTAGGGATACGTAAATACAATGTTCTAGAAAAATATAGACCTTTATTCCGTCTAAAAAAGTCCGCGATACCATATATCTATTTCTTATATATAAGTCATAATTTGGTATTTTGTGACAAAAAATATTGAAAATTTAAAAGTCATTTATGAGTGTTATTATTAGGCATGGCCTATTTATCCTTACGAATGAAAGTTACTTCATCATCAAGACAATTTTATGAAGATAAACTTTGTTCTTTATACCATGTTATTTGGACGCAAAGTTTAAGAGATAATGCAAAATTAAAATAATTCAATACTTGACTGGGCGCGCGAACGACGCTTAAACCCTAGCCGTTATAAAATGCTTGAACTAGGTCATGTCTCGCACCTCGGACACGTGATGACGCGGGTGAAACCGCGGGGCACAGCTAGTCTTAAATAAGATTACTGGAACCGCGGCACGAATAATTAATTCAAACAGTATAGCTGAAGATTGGAATAGCATTAAAACAGCTTTGATTAATAATTTTTGTGTACCAGAGAGATAATATCGCCCTTTATAATGATCTCATGATAGCTACACAGCGGAATAGTTCACCTCAAGAATTTTACAACCGATGTGTAAACTTATTTAGCACTATCATGACATATGTCACCGTACACGAAACTGTCGATACTACCAATACTACTATTAAAGCTAAGCGCGACTTTGACAGAAAGGTCACGATGCAGGCCAAGATTTGCGGATTAAAAGAGCCTCTTGGCTCTCGCATACGATGCGTGCATCCTGATAGTGTTGAAAAGGCCCTTGAGTTTGTGCAAGGAGAGTTAAATGTGACATACCATCAGAATCGTAGTGAATCTGCCGCAGATAAGAAATCACAGGTATCACAAGTACCTAAACCTTTGCCCACGGGTCCGATACGCATGACCGCGTATGAACCATTCAATTTCCGTACACACAATTCCTATGCTAATTTTAAATCCTCTTAACAAACAATAGTAGCCTTATAATTTAAATAACGCTCCCATACCATATAGACCCGTAGGTATGCCGACAATAAAAAGAGACAGGTATACAGATAGATAATATTTAAGTGAGCGATAGTGACGTTGCTGAAGCCCTTCAACAAGCATTGGGGCTAGCGCAGGTAGCATTTAGTATTGGGCCTTATATGAGTTGCTACTTCACGTTTCGATGAAGATACTTTGAGATGGGGACTCAGCATCGCGTGACCACAGCTGACCGCCACATCAAGACCACTTCAGATTGAGTCACCGACGACTACGCGCGCTATTACTCTCTAGTCCTCTTCAATTCATATATTGTACATGTACAATTTTGGCTAAATAGTTATTATACAGTCCATTTAGGTCTATTATTTATAAAGATCAACAACAGGAGACTTTTTTAATTACAGAAATATCTTCTCCTTCATTAGCCTATTCATTTCACTGCCAGAAATGTATCTCTCTAGTTGTAGAATCCTCACTAAAACGCAAGAGGTATAAGTATATACTCCTTAATAGTTCGTTATGAAATCGTTTGTTGGTTGGAATAGTTTGTTTGACAAACGAATTCATCACAAAATATCGAATTTGCATGTATTGACTGTACTACATTTGTTAGTAGATATCAGAGACTTTAACACGTTCACTGTTCCGTGACCCACATAGTATGGTTTATTGATATTGTCTTACTGTTGTGCCTGGAAACCGGACAGTGAAAGTATTATATGAAAGTGTTGTCAGTTTTTACACCCTATTATTTATGTGAATTACGTTTGCGAGTATGCAATATTTTCTCACGAAATTCTTTTTTTTTTATAGGATAGGGGTGACAAGCGAGCGCACAGTCCACCTGATGGTAAGTGGTTGCTGTGACCCATAGACATCTACATTTATCCTCGTTTGCGAATCAAAATGCAGATGCGTTGTCACCCGTGAGGACTAAGATGGAATGCCTCTTTTCCATTAAAAAGGATCTCCGGTTCTCTACACTCAGTATACGAAACACAGCAGTGTTAAGCTGCTATTTTACGCTGGTATTCAAAATTCACATTAATAAGAAGTATTAAAATTATAAATGATGGAAACATCATGTGTAAGACAAGCCAAACACAAAACAATCCAGATGGCAGGTGGATTAAAAGCTATAGTGCTGAAAACGTTTTTGCAAGATACAGATCTTTTTTAGATGTCTCGCTTTCGAGTACTTTAAGGCTGCTCCTACTATTTATTTTAAGAAAAATTCACCATTAAAGAATTCATCAAATAAATAATAACAATGGCCTATGTGTCAAAAATACGTACGATATCATAATAATCCTTTTAAGGAACAAAATGCCACGAATATGGCTTTAAATAGGTAGCTTGCTGCAAAATAGGAAGCGAAATTGGCTATATTTTATACCAGCGTTTTCCAATAAATTGCCTGAAGTTGGAAAAGTGCCGTCACGTAGAACCGTTCTAGAAATTTAGCGACTTCTCTAAGCGAGAATTAGAAACATTTATTGTATTTTAAAATAAAATGAATGATTATAAAGTGAGCTACGTTGTTTTTCTTCAAATGAAATAGTTAAGTAATTAAGATTACTTACAGATCTTCCTTATCTTACTTACGAACCGAAGCGAGATGGCATTCGATAGAAGTAAAGTCTCGCACTTTTGACGCTATTTCCAATCTTCGGTTCGTAAATTTGATTACATTCTACATATCTTTCTTTTCTTGTAGCTCTGGAAAACCCACCACTGCTGCATATGAACCTCTCCCTTACCATTACCAATATAGCCTGTAAAAGTCGTCTGTTGAACTCGGCTTCCCCCGTATATTGTCTCATAGGGGGATTTTGCCATAGTTATCACGCTTGGCATATGGGTTAGCAACGTCAATTTTTTGACCTTCAGTTGTTATCAGGAAGACGCTGCTGCTCATCTCCTGGCTTTTTTCCCTTTGTCGCCTTGTACCATACACACGGGATGATATAGGGTAGTGGATATTCTTACACCGTAACTATTCGGAATACCTCGATAAAAAAAAACACTATATTCAGGTCTTATGTGTTTTTGACGTATGTAACGAAAGTTAACTTTATTTTAATTATTTTCCCGAATGTAGAAACTTTTTGAAGCAATTTTAGCCGAAAGCCACAACTAATTTTACTACTACTACTACTTTAAGGCTTTCATTATTTTTAGCCAAGACTCAATAGAATTCACCTGAATTGTAGCCGATTAAACCTAGTTCCACAAGTTGTTTACAGTTGATGTGTGTAACACATATGTTTACAGTTATGACATTATAATATATTTTACTTGCCGTACTCGCAATTATAATTGCTAGTGGTCGTCCAGTGGTGAAAATTCGACAGTAAATCGGTAAATTTTAAGTTAGTATATAATGCAAGCTTTCGTTGATATTTATAATTTTAATATGGTTATTAGTATTATATAGGTATATATGGGCTAACTGCTCACAAACCCCATAGTAAGTGTGGTTACAGCACCTCATAGAGACTTGTTACTTATGACAAAGTAGGCGACAGATTCATTGTTACCTTTGAGGACTAAGATGAAACGCCTCATAGTCTGGTTCTACATTTATTTAAAACGAAACCTAACAGTTGATACACTGTTCGTAAGTGGCAAACAGGCAGAGAGGTTTGAGAGTGTAACTACACTATAAAGAGCCTCATATTTTTTTGTGTGTGGATATAAATTTGAACATGATCCATTAGAATTTCATAATTAATATGAATAATAGTAGTGTAAAATAAAAAATTTAAAGTAGTTTAAAATATATATATTTTTATAATTTAAATTGATGTTGAAGTTATCAAAAGTCTAACATTTTAATACCTGTCATTAGAGCAACCCAAGTTTAATTCCCACAGAAATTATTAAAATTATTATTGGCAATCTATATTTCTGATTTAACATAAGGAAACGGAAGTTTCTGACTGAGCCATTAAAATATTTTAGGGATACGAAGTACGCTAACGCATACTTGTACAGCAACAGACCAGCCTTGTGACACACGTGTTATATAATATTTGGAGATTTAATAAACAAAACAGCTGACAGCTGTTTACAGAAGCTGAAAGATAGTTGTTTGGGTGTGAAATTGGGCGACATAAAAGTAAATTGTCTGCTGTATGCTGATGACGCAGTGCTTATTGCACCATCAGAGGCAGAACTGCAGGCATTAGTCACGTGTATGAAAGAGGAATGTGAAATTAAAGGTCTCCATTTGAATGCTAATAAAACTAAGGTTCTGGTATTTGAAAGGGACGAAGAGAGAACGAAGTGTGAAATATGGGTAAATCAGGAATGTCTAGAACAGGTAAATGAAATTGTATACATGGGGAGTGCTTTTAGCCGGGATGGAAGATGTGATTTAGATGTGGACAGGCGTGTCGCTGCCGGGAACAAAGTCAATGGTGCCCTGACTGCGTTAGTCAAAAGGCAAGGCGTAGCGAAGAGTGCACGCCTTGCAATACATAACGCAGTGTTGGTACCGACTTTGTTATATGGCAGCGAAACCTGGGTATGCCAGAAGAAGCATAAAAGTAAGTTGAATGCAGTGGAGATGCGATCTCTTCGTAAAATGTGCAATATGGCAGGTTTGAAAGATGACCTTATCACAAAAATTGATAAGGGCGTGCTTCGGTGGTTTGGGCACGTTGAGCGAATGAGTGAAGACCGAATGGTGAAGAAAATATATAGCGCGATAGTTAATATTAAAAGGTGTCGAGGTAGACCGAGACTAACTTTCGAAGACCATGTGAGCAAATTGCTCGAAGAGGGTAGGGTCAAAAGTACTCGGATACTTAGACGTGCATGCATGAAGAAGATAATGAATCTGAAAGAAGCGAAAGAGGTTTGTAAGGATCGTGAAACTTGGCGATCTGTTCTTTCTGGCTACCCCGTCAGGGATTGTGCGTGAAGATAAGTAAGTAATAAACAAAAAATTTGTTTGTATAAAAATTTTCTTCTAAAATTTTAAGGTACTTTTAAATATATGTGCCTATTACAGAGTAAGTAAATATAGTCTAAGATAAATGTATATCTGATCTGGTACACACAAGTATAAGGGAAAATGTTTTATACTTTAGAGATCTAACACCCTAATGGAATAGGCTTTTAAGTTATTTTCTAAAGTGACTACCAACCCAAATAAGAAAACGCTGTAAATTTTATAGAGCACCACATGTGCAATTCCTGCCTACGCTAAATTGTTAACTGCAGTTTTATGTGCTGATTTACGCACACGGTGGTGAAAGAAATGTGACCGTCTGGTATTGCAATCGTCTATCCTCGAGGCTAATTCTTGAAAAGGAAATGACATTCCACTAATGGTTGAAGACGCCCGTAACCAACAGTGGACTTACATCTGCCGATGAAGACAAAGAAAAAGAATAAATTGTAGTGGCCGAAATTAGCCAGGAAAGATTATCAGAAATTTCTTAGAAAACTTCATAGTAAATTTCAAAGTTTCATAATAAATTTTAGGTGTCGTTGTGCATGTTTTCATAATATGAAAATGATCTATCTATAATATAAAAATGAATCGCTGAATGTGTTGCTAAGCGCAAATCTCGAGAGCAACTGAACCGATTTCGCTAATTATTTTTTTATAACATTTCTTGAAGTACGAAGATGGTTCTTACGGAGAGAAATATTTAAAAAATTGCCTGAAAAAGTTTAAAAACAACATTTTTCTATATTCCCATAGAAAAGATTCGTAATAATACTTAAAAGTCAATTTGAACTTTAATACCATACCATAAAGTTTAAGTCTTAGTGGAGAGGTTCCGGGAAGGCAAAACAATTGAGTGACGTTATTATCGTATAAATATTAATGTCAATGTTTATACACACCGGCAGATGTACGAGTACAGGCAGGAGTAACTTGGGCTGCTTTTATTTTAGGGTTCCGTGAAAAATAACTCCACACGGGCGAAGTCGCGGGGAACAGCTAGTATATAATAATGAATGCATGGTTAATAGACTTTTTCGCCGATATAAAATGTATTTCATAAATTTTTTTTTTTTTTTATTTCATAAATTATATAACAGTTTGTCTTGCTAAAATTTCTTTTATGTTATAACCTAAGCACTAACTCAGTCCCCTTTTTAATGATATTGATTGCGGTTTTGTACCGTTTCTAGCATGTCACTAGATTCAAGCTCGCGCAGATTCACGTTAACCACATTATATGCCAATAGATTTGCTTCACACGGTAATATTCTCCTATTATCTCAGGTTACTGTGATATTTTGTCAGGTGGAAACTCGCCTTTAGAGCAGCTTTCATTCAATGTTTGAGTCGGGCTTAGGGATTAAATTTGACCATGCTAATAGTATATCCAGCATGTAGAACTTTTTGTTATTTAACTATAACCATTTTCAATGTTACTGACGTGACCACACACACACACATCAGGCAAGCAAAAATAAGCTAAGACAACACAATATACTTTAAAAAACTTATGAGGAACAGAAACATTTCTTCCTAAAGAAGTTAGAACGGGACTTCTATGAAACCGATAAGTAGATCGTAAAAAAAAAAGATAAATATAATTAGGACTAATATAATATGGTAATGATAAATGTATGAATCAATTTATTAAACACCTTGGGTCAGCTTCAAGAACAACAAAGATACGGATGTGTTGTCCTCTAAGGAGGAGAACTGCCTCACGTCCTGTGATTATACTGGCCCTCTAAAAGCTTCTGACTAAACACACCAGTGCCTGGACCCAGTAACTAGCTTCATGAACTCTTAAGAAGAAAAGGAATCCAAACACCAATTTTATTATATTTACGTTTACGTAAGTTCCTTAATCAGATAGTTTTTATATAAAATTGTGCTAGAAAGAATTCAAACACAGATACAGATGTATGTTGATCTTCCTTAAGAAGAATATTATTATTAAATTATTACTTACTTACTTACTTACTTATCTTCACGCACAATCCCTGACGGGGTAGCCAGAGAGAACAGATTGCCAAGTGTCACGATCCTTACATACCTCTTTCGCTTCTTTCAGATTCATTATCTTCTTCATACATGCACGTCTAGGTATCCGAGTACTCTTGACCCTCCCCTCTTCGAGCAATTTGCTCACATGGTCTTCGAAAGTTAGTCTCGGTCTACCTCGACACCTTTTAACATTTACTTTCGCGCTATATATTTTCTTCACAATTCGGTCTTCACTCATTCGCTCAACTTGCCCAAACCATCGAAGCACGCCCTTATCAATTTTTGTGATAAGATCATCTTTCAAACCTGCCATATTGCGAATCTCTTCGTTTCGCTTTCGGTCGGCCATGGTAATGCCTCACATTTTACGAAGAGATCGCATCTCCACTGCATTCAACTTGCTTTTATGCTTCTTCTGGCATACCCAGGTTTCGCTGCCATATAAGAAAGTCGGTACCAACACTGCGTTATGTATTGCAAGGCGTGCACTCTTCACTACGCCTTGCCTTTTGGCTAACGCAGTCAGGGTACCATTGACTTTGTTCCCGGCAGCGACACGCCTGTCCACATCTAAATCACATCTTCCATTCCGGCTAAAAGCACTCCCCAAGTATACAATTTCATTTACCTGTTCTAGACATTCCTGATTTACCCATATTTCACACTTCGTTCTCTCTTCGTCCCTTTCAAATACCAGAACCTTAGTTTTATTAGCATTCAAATGGAGACCTTTAATTTCACATTCCTCTTTCATACACGTGACTAATGCCTGCAGTTCTGCCTCTGATGGTGCAATAAGCACTGCGTCATCAGCATACAGCAAACAATTTACTTTTATGTCACCCAATTTCACACCCAAACAGCTATCTTTCAGCTTCTGTAAACAGCTGTCGAGATACAATATGAACAGCCAGGAACACATGACACAACCCTGTTTTACGCCCGTTTGGACGCTAAACATGGGTGACACCCATGTTTAGCGTCCAAACGGGCGTAAAACATGCCCTACCCGCACACAGGCTTTACAGACACAGTAAAGTGACTGCACAGCCCTTAGCAATCGACCATCCACACCATACCCCGGCAACAGTTCCCACATTTTCTTCCTTACAATCTTACAACCAAAATGGTTTCTCAAGATCCACAAAAGCACAGAAAATCTTCTGGTTAGCAGCCAGAAGCTTCTCCGTGATCATGCGGAGAGAAAACATTTGATCCGTGCATCCTCTTCCAGGTCTAAATCCGCATTGTGCCTCCCATAGAAATCTTTCCGATTTCTCTTGCATCCTACGTGTCAAAACTTTCGAGTAAACTTTACTTGCTAAACTGGTCAAGCTTATCGCCAATCATCCGGGACATCCCCCGTCCGCCAGCACAAATTGCACAGCAGATGAAAGCTGTCACATACGCGAGGCCCACCATACTTGACCATTTTAGCAGTAACTCTGTCTAGTCCCGCAGCCTTACCACATTTCAAACTTCGAATCGCACGTTCAATCTCTTTCATACTGATGACCTCAGTGTTATCGAGGTCCGGGTCTGGCGTACCAGTCACGGCGTCATCCCCGGATCCCACACTAAGATCATCACACGCACACATTTCTCTAAAGATGTAGGCTTCACCCCCGTCCAAGCAAAAAGCGCAAACGCGCAGCCCCAAAAAAGTTAGCCGAGCCTGACTCGGCCCCGTCGTTCCAGTATGTCAAGCTAGTATGTCTCGCTCTCGGCTGCCTGTCTCCTAACCCGCACCATCCACGGTACCAACTTCCTTGCCTCAAATCAACACCAAGCCCACCCCAGCCACCGGGACCATCGAGCAAGGTGCTGGCCCTCCTACACCCACCACGCTAAACCCAGCACCTGGGTGAAACCGCCAAGACTTGTCGCCTCACGGCCATCGCCGCTTCCCGAAGCCCCAACACGAAAGCACTTCCCACAGGGCTCGTCTTCATTTGCAGCTGACGTCTCTCTTGTCTGCGGCTTCATCAGCAACATTAACGTTGCTGAGCTATCTTCCTTGGCTCAGAAACTTTGCGGAGCCAACACACCTCAGGACAAACTCAAGGATTGAGCACATAGTACTATTCTAGGCGATGATGTTTCTAGGCGGTTGTTACACTCCGTCTCTCCACATTGCTTACTTCTTTCTCCTCTTTTGAATGTTTATTAGAAATTTTGTTCCCGTCCTATATCATATACACCATAATCATGGGTGATTTTAATACATGTTTATTTAAAAGTGATAATCGTTGTTAGAAGCTATAATCGATTGCGCAGGCGTATATCGCCTGCGGGCGACCCATTAGATCCTCTGACTGTCGACGAAGTCACAAAAGGGATTAAAAGCCTTAAAAGGAAATCAGCACCCGGCCCCGATTGCATTAGCAACAGGGTACTGAAATCTGTCTCCGCACTGCTCGTTTGCCTCCTAGTTGGCATATTCAACGCTCTTCTTTCCAGCTGCTTCTTGCCGGATGCATGGAATGAGGCAGACGTAATAAGAATCCCGAAATCGGTGATAGCGCGCAACTAAGCCTCTAGTTACATACTAATCAGTCTCCTCAGCACACTGGGGAAAGTTAACGAGCGACTCATATTGAATTGCCTTCGTTAACATGTCTTCACAAACAAACTTCTTCCAGACGAGCAGTTCTGCTTCAGACCCAAACACTCGTGCACCGATCAATTATATCGCCTCACAGAATACAATCCGAAAGTATTCAACCTCCCACAAAGAAGTCGCAGAACCACCATGACCAGTGCCTTCTTCTTCGATGTCGCAAAAGCGTTTGACAAAGTCTGGCACGACGGCTTGCTTTATAAGTTGTATACACACAACGTGCCTGATAGACTCACTCACTTTAACAGAGCCTTTCTTGCCAATCGCCATTTTCACTATCGAATAGAGGGTACTCGCTCTACAAAGTATCCCATCAAGGCTGGAGTCCCATAAGACTCCGTCCTCTCTCCACTACTCTTCACACTTTTCACGAGTGACATCCCGAAGGACCCAGTAGTGAACACTGCAGTTTCCGCCGATGACACGACACTTTTCGTTGCCCATCACAATAAAAAAATCCTAACCAAGAAGCTCCAAATCGGTACGATCACTCTGTACACCGCCAGATCCCTTGGCAAACAAAGGGCAAACATCTAGGAGTCTCATTCGACGAAAGTATGACATTCGCGAAACACATTCGCAATGTCCGCAACCGTGCAAAATTCTTGACTAGTCACCTCCAGCCGCTAGTTAACAGCAAGAGCATATATGTATACGTGGCAGAGCTAATCTGCAGCTATTATTGGTATATATGTAGGACGAATGGGTCGGCTCGACCGGGGAAGGACCACGCTCTCACAGAAAACCAGCATAAAATAGCAGCTTAATGTTTCTGTGTTTCGTATGGTGAATGTAGAGACCCTTTTTACTGGAAACGAGGCATTCCATCTTGGTCCTCACGGGTGACGACTCGCATTTTGATTCGTAATCGAAGATAGATGTAGATATCTATGGGCCACAGCAGCCACTTACCAACAGGTGGACTGTGTGCTCGTTTTTCACCCTTATCTTATAAAAAAAGAGCAAACTGTCCTTAAGACACAAGTTCCATCTATTCAAAGCGTGCATAAGACCTATCATATCTTACGCAAGCGTAGTATTCGCGCACGCGGCCCCTAGACACTCGTACGACCCCAACGTCGTCGAATATAGATTAATTCGCATAGCCACCGGAGCTCGGTGGCACAAGCGAAACCCCGACTTACACAGAGACTGTCAACTTCCGACGATCGCTGATTATTACAAAGAAATGTCTCGGCACTTCTTTGAGAGGGCCAAGACACATACCAGCCCGCTAGTGGTAAACGCAGCCACCTATGCTCCAACTCCGAACGTCATGGATAGCCTCCGGAGGCTCCGTAACGTTCTAATCCAACCTCCTGTTCCGTTAGATGCCGACTACCGAAATGTCGCCGGCCTGTCACATATGAACACTGCACACTCTCCAAGGGTCACTAACACCGTTAGGGCAACAACGGATGGGACGCAGGGAGCCCGCAGACGGGAAACAGCAAAATGCTGCAGAAGTGAGTGGTTAAGTCGGGGCACCCACAGATTTTCGTCGACTAAATAAGCGATAATTATATTGAAAATGGGCCAAATTAATAGCACCCTTAACTGACGTGCATATATGCGTAGATAGTAGATCGTTCCAAATAGAAGACTGTTGCCTTTGCCTGCCCCTCTGTTCATATTGTCTGATCTGATGTAATGGAAGTAAATCTAAAACACCCAAACTTTCTGCATATGGCTTTTATTGTAGATTATTATAATTAACAGAATTTAGATGATGGTTGTCAAGTAAGTAAGGGTACATATGTGATTCTGGAAACTACAAAAAAACTTGCATCTTCATCAAGGGCCCCCTCGTTTATCACGTCATATTCGGGCGATTTGATTGACCGAATATCTGCATCGACGTTGTGTAGGTTAGCAGCCCTTATGCGTTTGCCATGTATGTAGAAAGTAGCGTAAGCACATATCTTAAAAAATATTTTGTTATAATAAAAGAAAACAATGTTTAATTCGTTTCTTTTTGCTATTTGGATACTTGGAAATGTGCTCGTAAAAAGATGTAATTACTTGTTGATAATGCTTTAGCATTTTTCCCTTCGGCAAGTAAATACATATTGCAGCCTCAATTTAATTTACAATACAAACTTCCACGCCTTCAACATAAAAGATGCTCCTTTGCTTTTAATTGAGTATGAAGGGTTCATGCAAGAACTTGTAAGCACCCTCGAAGCTCTGAGGTGCAAATTGTGAGAACACGTTTGGTGTCTAAGTACCCTTGAATCTGGAGTTAAGTTAGCCGGGATCTATCGGGGGGAATTTGTAATTAGATTCCCTCCAAGGGTGGCTTTATCGTTAATTAGATATAGAAGCTTCAGTTTCGGGTTTGCTACTGTTAATTGTAAAATTTAATTACGTAAAAATATTAAAAATACTTAAGTCATCAACGTCAGTTAAATTAAAAATATCTTATCGCTTAATATTGAGTATAATTTTTGTGTTAATTTTGCCGTTAATTCTGAACGCAAATATTAAAGCTCGGAGTGGATCAGAGGCAGGCTTGAGTGGAGAGCGTATTCAGTGTAGCGTACGGCGTGGTGGTGTAACATATGGCATACAACTTCAGACGTGGTAGTGCTATGCTGTTATATTATGATTGTAGCACGAATGAGTAGGTTTGATCGGGGAAGGCCCTCTTTCAGAGAATAACCGCGTAAAATATCAGCTTAGTTCTGTTGTGTTTTGTATGGTTAGTGTAGAGAACTAGATACCCTTTTTGCTAGAAACGAGGCATTCCATCATAATATTCAGAGGTGACAACGCATTTGCATTTTGATTCTAAAGAGATAGTTGATGTAGGTGTGTATAATCTACAATAACAAATCAAAAGGTCTGTGTGATCGTTTGCCACCTTTACTTCTAAAAAAAGACAAAATCGATCGCTACGATTTTGTTTTATAATGTTTCCATTTTACAATGGAAAAATTATGAAACAATAATTTAATTTCCGGTTATGTATTAACGTAGTAGCAATATTCTATAAAAATTAACTCAATCAACTATTTTAAAATAATTTATAAATAAAGATCCCTGGTTGTTCAGGGTATACTCTTCTTGAATTGCATAGTACACGGGAGACCCACGTTTAATCTACTAATTGTTGATTTATATTGGAAAACGTCATGAGGAAACTTCTACGTGTATAAGAAAATAAAATAGATTTCGACAACATTATGTGAGTCTGCAAACACAACGCGGGCGCGTTGGCGAATAGTGTAGTTGGATAAAACTTGCCATAAAATCATTATCAAAAACATAACAAGTTATATTATAAATCAATTGAAGAGCGTTGTACATTTCAATAGCTTTGATTTAGGGAACTGCTGTGAAACTTGGCACCCCGATCATCGTTTGGTTTGAATTCGGACTGTTTTTCACATTTATGTTTTTGATGGGAAAAGTTTTATCTTTTTATTAACCTTAGGTAAGTATTAGTTTTTCTTGCGTATATTATCTCCTTTTTTAACTAAGCTATAAGAATTAAATGCTGACAAATTTATTAATGCAATTAGTTTTAAGTACGTACTTAGAATTAACCGCACCAATAACACTGTCGACACTCTTTTGGCACCAAATGTCGATAGATTCTAGTTTTTAATTTTTTTCGATTGTCTAGGCCTATATTAACCTTGATGTCAAATTTTAACTTTCTAATTCAACTAGAAGTGGCCTAGGGTTTCAATGAGTGAGTCAGTGAGATAGAAAATGGCACTTTTCACTTATGATTCAAGAATTACAGGAAACATATTCATTAAATTGTGAGTATAGGTATATAATGGATGGAATGGAAATATGTAAAACAAGCATGAAAGTAGGTAAGGCAGCCGGATATGATAGAGTATCCCTCGAAATGCTAAGGGCTGGTGCGGGTGTGGTTGCAGGCCTGCTGTACACCTTGTTTAATTTATGTTGGGAACTGAAGCGGGTACCGGAAGACTGGTGCAAAGCCGTTATAGTCCCAATATATAAGGGAAGGGGGTCGCAGCAGGCCTGAAAAAACTATCCTGGTATCAGCTTGCTTATCATTGTGGGTAAACTGTATGCTAAGGTGTTAATTGAAAGAGTTATGGAAGAAACTGATGGAAAAATTTGGGATGCGCAAGCTGGATTTAGAAAGGGGATGGCGTGTACGGATCAAGTCTTTTCCATGCGCATGATAGCGGAGAAGTTTTTGGCCAAAAACCAGAAAGTTTTTTGTGCGTTCATGGACTTGGAAAAGGCTTATGACAGAGTGGACAGGAATGTGTTATGGCAAACACTGAACTCATTTGGGTTGAGCGCAGGCTTGATACAGGCATTAAGGTCTCTTTATAGGGACTCTAGTGCTTGTGTCAGGATCAACGGGGTCTACTCGGACTGGTTTGGCATTCATAAAGGTGTCAGACAGGGATACGTGGCTTCCCCGTGGCTGTTTAACCTATTTATGGACAGTTGTTTGCAAACTTTAAAAGTTGAAGAATGTGGGTTGAGAATGGGTGAGTCAACCGTCAAATGCCTTTTGTACGCCGATGATCAAGTCATATTTGCATCGTCGGCGGCAGAGTTGCAAATGATGGTTACTTTAATGAATTGGTCATTGAAAGAAAGGGGTATGAAAGTGAACGCAAGTAAGACGAAAGTGATGGTTTTTGAAAGAGAAGAAAGTAAAACTTTATGTAAAATAAGAATAGAAGGGGATTGAGCAAGTGGATGAGTTTGTATATTTGGGATGTTTATTTAGCAGGGATGGTAGATATGATAAGGATATAGAACGACAAGTAAACGCAGAAAATAGAGTGAATGGGGCTCTACACGCTATTATGAGGAGTCAGCTTTAATGTATGGTAGTGAAAGTTGGGTCTGGCAGAAGAAGCATGAGAGTAGAATAAATGCTGTAGAAATGCGTTCCTTAAGGAGTATGCTAGGGCTGAATCTGAATGACAGGGTGAGAAATAGTGTGACAAGAGAAAAGTGTGGTTTGCAAGATGACGTTGTGACAAGGATTAAGAAAGGAATGCTTCGGTGGTTTGGTCATGTAGAAAGAATGAACGAGGAAAGAGTGACAAAGCAAATTTATGTTGCAGAAGTGAACGGCAGGGTCGGAAAGGGACGCCCTTGACGAAGGTTTATCGACCAAATCGGCGACACATTAAAAATGGGCCAGATTAGGAGTACCCTTAACCGACGAGCGTGTATGCGTAGATATATGGATGTAAAAGAGGCGAGAGAGGTGTGTCAGGATCGCGTCAAATGGAAGTCCGTAGTCTCTGCCTACCCCTCTGGGTGACAGGCGTGAGTGTTTATGTATGTATGTAAAACAACAAGCAATTACGTCCAATAATATTTAGTAACGAAGGGGTAGAAGTACCTAGCTCGAATTGCTTCGTGGAAATTTACAAACTACCGGTACGTCGCCCTTTTCTTTACCAAACTTGGCTGATACTCTGGCGAGTGTCTTGATAATGTAACGATTCCCTCATCCTCCCCTTTATATCGCCGTCTGCTGCTAGTATTACACGTATTAATATAGATATTAAAAATATTAAATATCTCTATTATATTAATACGTGAATAGAAAACTTTACTTGACGAACTTAAGAATTTGGGATTCATCAAAGTTAAATTTTGCTTGCAGAAATAAACAGCAGAAACTTAAAATTTATATATAATATGTGTTATGAATACATTAAATTAAATAAATATAAAAGACACATAGTAAATGTTCATACTGCCAATGTCTTAGAGTACAAGCATATGTATTTTGTTACTCTAAACCCGATGTCAAAACAACTTTTTTTTAGGATAGGGTGACAAACTTGCACATAGTCACACGAGCAAACAGGCACAAAATGGTTGCTGTGGCCCATAGATATCAACATCTATCATCGTTTACAAAACAAAATGCAGATGCGTTGTCACACGTGAGGACTAAATGGAATGCCTCTTTTCTAGTAAAAAGGGTCTGCGGTTCTCTACACTCACCACATGAAACACAGCAGTGTTAAGCTGCTATTTTACGCTGGTATTCTGTAGGAGCGTGGTCCTTCCCCGGTCGAGCCGACCCACTCGTGATACAACTATATTACAATTTTTTTACGTGGTAAAGCCATGCTGCAGCTATATTAGTAGTATAGTTGTAGCACGAATGGGTCGGCTCGACCGGGGAAGGACCACGCTCTCACAGAAAACCAGCGTTAAATAGCAGCTTAACGGTGCTGTGTTTCGTATGGTGAGTGTAGAGAACCGGAGACCCTTTTTACTGGCAAAGAGGCATTCCATCTTAGTCCTCCTAGTGACAACGCATCTGCATTTTGAGTCTTTATTGAGGATAGATGTAGATATCTATGGGTCTCAGTAACCACTTACCATCAGGTGGACTGTGTGCTCGTTTGTCACACTATCCTATTAAAAAAAACTAATAAGCTGCAGCATGGATCTACCACGTTTAAAACACGTAGTAGTATTAAGGACACTTAATAATCTGTGGTCAAACAGTCGTACAGAGTAGAGATTGTTACAGAACAATTTTAAAATGCTGCCAACAATTAATTAATGTCGGATTGACTGAATGATTTTGTGTGATTTCAAATGTTATATTTTCAATGGTGCTTGGAGTGTATGTTAAAACAAAACAAAAAAGCTTTTTATATATTTCTGTATATGTGTTTTATATACTAATGTGTAGTTAAGTGAAATACGCCTTAAT
Organism: Parnassius mnemosyne; assembly: GCA_963668995.1. Lineage (NCBI taxonomy): Eukaryota > Metazoa > Arthropoda > Insecta > Lepidoptera > Papilionidae > Parnassius > Parnassius mnemosyne. The sequence continues at coordinate 34,836,548 of CAVLGL010000079.1, read as the reverse complement.
TAATACAAAAACCTAAAAATTCAATGAATCACGTTCATATTTCGACACAAGCCAACCAACAGTATATATGTATAAATATACCATCGCGACCAGGCCAGTTAAGAAATTATTTAATGGCGTGACCGTTTTAGCTAGGACCTTAGTTACGTTGTGTTTGTTTACTTACTTAGTTCTTTTAGATATCTCTTAGAAAAATTAATATTAACTAGAGTAATTGGAAGCCCGCTGGTATAGCTCCCAATAATTGTTTTGAATAAAAAACCACTCTCAGGAAGTAAGGGCTTAAGCAGGTAAAAGAACATTAATTTGTCCATTCTCCAGTTCATAGATAACACATTGTATTCATATCACCTACTTTATAAATCTAATAATATAATAATATAGAAATGAAATATATTAATTTCTTCGATGTAAGAAAATACTATTTCGTTTGCATTTCGTTCTACTACCGCTTAAAAATTTGGCTCCGCAGACCGGAGAAGAAACGGCTAAACAAACTCTGCAAGTATATTATTTTGTAAGTTTATATTACATAGCATAGTATATACAGAATGGAAAACGATATCATAACCATCAGTAAGTGAAATATATTTAGGATATATTCAAAAGAGAGTTTTAAAATTAAAAATCGATATCGAACATGGCAGCCTAGGTCGTGTAGGCCGGCAACACGACCTACACGCACGCACGCACGCACGCATAAACGCAGGCACGCACGCACGCACTCATGCACGCACGCACGCACGCACGCACGCACATACACACACACACACACACACACACACACACACACACACACACACACACACACACACACACACACCCACACGCACACACACACACTTTAGGGGTGTTTCCATAGCAGAACCCTCGCTGGCAAAATAAGAAATGATTTTCAACGGAAATCAAAAAAGGAGGCGGTTCTCAATTCATCTTTATTTTTTTATGCGTATTACCTCAGAACTTTTTACTAGGTGAATCATTTTGATGATTTGTTTTTATTTGAAAGCAGGTGCTTTCCGTGTGGTCCATATAAATTTGATTAAGGTCTCACTAGTAGTTTTTAAGATATCCTAATAATGCGTATTAAATTGACTTCGACTACATTGATGATGTTTCCTTTTATTTATATTGAATTCGGTTGTAAAAAAATTAATTTTACTATTTGTTTAATTTTTTTAATATATCTAATAAATTTAATGTGCCAAAACTACTTTAAACCCAAGAGTTGAATTTAGAAGCTTTAGCTGCTTGGAATAAGCAGCGTCAAAAAAGCGAGACCTCAGCTGCGATCGCCTACATCGATCTTCACCTGCTTGGTGTGGCTAAAGTTTAGCAGTTGAGCTTACTGGCTGAAAAGATGAAAAAATATCAAATGTATCGTCCTTCCATCCGAGCTAAGTCTAAAATTCTATTCATTACCATTCACCCATTTCCTACCCCATAGATTACATCGTGATATTTCTATTACTTCTGTCTTAATTTTCCTTTGTCGCCTCTACGGGACAAATATAGGATAGTGAATATACTTATACCGCCACTAAACAGTTATAACGTTCTATATACCTTACTAATTTCACACTGTGCCTAAAGTTTATAGTCAATTGCGTCGAAAGCTAATTGTACGTTTGATTGAGGGAGATAATAAATGAGATGCGGTGGAAAATTGCGACATAATTTTGTTACGTTTATTCACAGCGTAATCAAAGGCGTCATGAATCTTGTTACACGCTTCAAGTTTATTATATAATATTATCATTTCGCTATGTGTTTAATTAAATTATTTAATTTCTAGAATGTTGTTCACTTTCAATTTCCAACTTAATTTTGAAACAATATCTCTCTTCAACTTCTGTAGAATTATACTTATAAATGTTTTTGTATAAAATTAATCATACGTGTTTATTACATGGTATATTAATTAATATTAGATATAATAGTTAAAAAAACGCTTATGTAGTATAGAAATAAGTGTGACAAAGGAGACCACAGTACACCTGATCGTAATTGGGTGTACCTAAATTATTACTATTCTCAATTAATAATCAAAATGCGGACGCGTCGTCACCCAAAACGACCAAGATAAAATGACCCGCTTGTAGTAAAAAGGGTCTCTGATTTTAGTCACTCACCATATGAAACAGCAATATGTTGCTGTGTTTTATTTTGCGCTTGTATTCTGTGCGAGCGTTGTCCTTCATCAGTCTAGCCGACCGATTCGCTATGCGTCCATAATACGCTACAGTGTGGTTCTACCACTCTACACAAATTTTTTGAGTTCCGGACCCGAAGGGTAACCAACGTGACCCTTATACTAAGCTTCCGCTGTCTGTCCGTCTGTTTATCCATTCATCCGTCTATCAGCGGGCTGTATCACATGATCCGTAATAGGTAGACAGTTGAAATTTTCACATAATGTGCATTTCTGTTGCCGCTATAACAACAAATAAAATAACTATTGAAGGTAGCCCCCTACGGCTACGTTTTTTGACCTACATAGTCTTAATTTTTGTACAATGGTACGGAACCATTCATGTGCGAGTCCGGCTTGCTCTTGGCCGGTTTTTTTACTTTACCTTCTGCATTATCATCCGCTCATAATTTCTGGATATCGGCTCCTTCTAAAAATTATCATAAATTGTCCAACCACCGACGACGCTCTCATGCATAAAAAAAGTTTTTTACACTCATACATAAATTACTCGGAGACAAACATCCAGACCCGATACAGTTATTTACAGGCCAAACAAATATCACTGTTACTTTGAGCCCACGACTTGAAGCGCCGCCTTCAAGCGTTTACCACCGCATTACAGAGCCGATGTTGAATATTAATTATTTTCATATTGGCGCATAAAGCCCACGTCTTAACTTACCCATGGGTATAAAGGTCTTCAATTATATTGTATTAAGTCTATTAAGCGGATTAACCGTCGGCCAATATTGGACCTTAATTGATCTCTTAATCTTTATTGAAATTACGCAATTATAGCTGACAAATACATATATCGGCTTATTGTATATAATTTCTATATGGCTATTTACATTGGCTCTTGAAAATAAAAGTTACATTAGTTGACTTCAAATCAACAGCATTTTAATTCCACAGGCCTGTGTAAAAAAGAACTGTGTAGGCCTGACAGGCCTTTTTACATATATATGGCATATATCAGGGCACTCATTATTCGGAAAAAATACCACTCTTTACAGTGGCAAAATAGCTATTTTTGGTGCCAATTTATCAAGTGATCGGCGGTTAAGAAATATTTATCTAGAAGTCATTGGAATAATTGCTCCCTAAACTTCTAAGGAAAGAGTCCTGTGTCCAGCCTACCTGTGCCCAGCTCTGAGCCGTATGAAAGATAATGAGAGAAATATAGTGTGTGTAATGTTTTTTTTTTATAGGATGAGGGTGACAAACGAGCACACAGTCCATCTGATGGTATGTGGTTGCTGCGGCCCATAGACGTCTACATCTATCCTTTATTACAAATCAAAATGCAGATGCGTAGTCACCCGTGAGGACTAAGATGGAATGCCTCATTTCCAGTAAAAAGGGCCTCCGGCCACCTGCACTCACCAAGCGAAACGCAGAGGTAAACCTCTACTTCACGCTGGTATTCTGTGAGGTCGTGGTACCACCCCGGTTCGAGCCGGCCCATCCGTACGACAGCAAAAGCCGCCACGTGGCTCTACCACTGTTAAAATGTATATGGCATTTGTAATGCTAGTTCTCATCAGAGGTCTGTTAATTTTGAGTTCAGCATTTTTGAATAGACTATCCACCATAGTCGGTAGCCACATTTAATGTATTGTATAAAAAATGTTTTATCATAAAGAGAGATGTACATTTTTCTCAAATCTTGTACGGGAAAAATATTCGTGTCGTCTAACCCGCTACTATTTAATAATATGAAAGTGAGGTAATGTTTGCCAATGATAAAAATCATGTGATCAACAATTTTGAGTTAATTAATTAAAAAAATATGTTTTCAAATTATATAAGAGAATATGGCACAAAGCAGTGTAAATTATAAAAAAATATATGATACATTAAATTCGAAAAATTGCTAAACTTTTGTAAAGTATTTAATAGCAGCCTACACCTTCAACCACGTAAACTTGTTGTGTCTGTCGGAAAATGCGTCCTGCTTAGAAACAACTCGTAAACTTTGCGAGTTAGTCCTTCCTAATGAGAAAAATTATAACTTTGTGTCATGAAAGAAGATTCGAAGCCTTAAGTAAATGCTATTATAATAAAGCTCTACTTTTGCCAAGAGGGTCCCTTTTGACGACTTTACTAAAAGGACTGAGGTATGAAGAGATTATTAGATAGAGGGTACTTATCAAATGCTTTAATGTATTATTCTATACAAGCACGGAAATATTTTAGTCTGTATACTTTTCTTTCTTTTATAAAAAAAGATAACAAACGAGCACACAATCTACCTGATGATAAATGGATGCCCATAGACATCCACATTTATCCTCAATTTAAAATTTAAAATAAACTATAAACTTTAGGTACAGTGTGAAATTGTAGATGCGTTGTCATCCCTAAGCACTAAGATAAAATGGCTCGCGTCCAGTAAAAAGGGTCCTTGATGACACTTATCATACTAAACACAGCAGTATTAAGCTGCTATTTTACGCTGGTATTATGTGAGAGCGTGTTCGTACCCTGGTGGAGCCGACCCATTCGTGCTACAACAATAATGTACTCGTATGAGTAGCTGCAGCGTGGCTCTACCACGTAAAAAATCGTTATACTAGTATTATAAGATGACTATAATTGCGTCATATTAGAATACTAGGATGATATTTTATCCAGAATATAACAGGTATATCAAGAATTTCTTATCCAGAGCGTGGTGACGCTGCAATAGAATCAATTAAATATTACTTACCATGATGTTTGGGCCAAGTGAGACATTTTCGGGGTGGTATAACTTTTTACTGCGTGAACCGATTTCGATGATTCTTTTTGTATTTGAAAACTGGTACTTCTCGTGTGGTCACATATGAATTTGATCAAGGTCGGACCAATAGTTTTTGAGTTATTCTTAATAACTTATATTGAAGTCGGCTGTACAAAATTTTTAATTTTAGTAGAACAGCCTATAACCTATTTCTGCTGCCATATAATAGTACGTGCACTGCTGTGTTTGTATTTGAAGGAAATAGAGAAACAGTGTAATTATAGACTGTAAAGTATTCTATCTTAATTCCCAGAAATGACAATGCATCATAGCCTTCTTTATTTTACGTCCATGGGCTGCAGTAGCTCCTTAATTTCAGGTGGATTGCGTGTATTGCATCATTAAAAAAATACCTTAACAGCAGTCTGTTTCGAGTAGTAAACTGGAAACAAACCTCTCATTAAAAGACGGGCAACGCATCTGGAAAGCCCCTGGTGTATATATCAACTGGTAAGCCAGAGGCACGCTTGACACCTCATTTATAAAAATTGATAATATAATTTTCTAACAAATTTATAGAGTATCTAATACAAAAGTAACTAACACTGTATCTAATAATAAAAAAGACATTAAGGGGTTCGAAACGGTCAAGCTGCGTAGAGTTTCGGAAGTACTTTGCTATTAACTTATATCGGCTTTGTTGTGACAGGGTAAGAAAAGTTAAGGTGTTCCAAAGCGACCAAGTAACTTTACGGCAAGCACGTAAATTCGTTTTATTTTCGCAAGCAGCTTAATAGTAAGTGAACCCAAGAAATTTTGTGGAATTCACAACTGAAGCAATGCCGGTTGCGAACTCTGTCAGAACGTAAAATCACATCAAGCACGCAGATGCTTGAGGTAAGCAAACTGCTTCGTATTTACAGATTTACAGATAATAAGTCATTAGATTTTAATCTGCAGAGGTTAGGCACCTGTACACTTTTATTAGTAGGTTATGTTAATAGTTATTTGGGGAATCGAATCTGCAACGTTACATCCTAACCCTTAGTCACTGCTCTACCAATGTTTAATACAAACACCTATATAATGTTATTTGCAATCAACTCCGTTAGAGTTTATTTATTAATACGGAACCAAACATTATATTCTGTAATTTTAATTAGAATATAATACATACTTTTATTTTAAGCGACAATTATTTAAATTTAAATTAGTATAAATAACAAGCAAAAGGGTACAGCCTCTAGAAATTCTAACCCGTAAATTACGCCACGGTGTCAGAATACTACGGGACCACAAGGCAATTTTTCAACGATAACTTTTAAAAGGTTTTAGGTATTTGTAAAGTCTCTCGATAAAATAGTGCGATAAAAGGGCTTGTTAAAATTAATTCTTCTTATTTTTGTATGCTTAAAATGGAAAGTAGCGGCAACGAGCAAACATATTGAAATACTAATATCTATTTTGTAAATATTTTATTTTATTAAATAATAACATGTGAGCAGATTACATGCGGTAGAAATGAAATCTTCAGAAATATAAAATTCGGAAAAATGAGACGAATGCAGAATATCAGGAGTAGGATAATTGTAGAAGTTATTTTCTTTTTTTTATAGTATAGGATGACAAATGAGCACACAGTCCACCTGATGGTAAGTGGTTGCTGTGATTCATAGACATCCACATCTATCCTCAATAAAGAATTAAAAATGCAGATGAGTTGTCACCCGTGAGGACTAAGATGGAATGTTTCTTTTCCAGTAAAAAAGGGCCTCCGGTTCTCTACACTCACCATACGAAACACAGCAGTAACACTGCTGTGATTCTGCTGCTATTTTACGCTGGTATTCTGTAAGAACGTGGTCCATCCTCGGTCGAGCCGATCCATTCGTGCTACAACTATACTACTAATATAGCTGCAGCATGACTCTACCACGTAAAAATATTTTACATTTTGTTTTACATATTATACCGACTACAATTTTTCAATTTCATCATCATACTTTTTCTTACATCGAATTTTCTAATCAACAAATTTCGTCCCTTATCCTTATTCGTCATAGATCACATGCGTAATCTCCATACGTAATAGGAAACGCAGTTAACTATTTTCAATCTCATTTTTTCGTAGACTGAATCCTACAGATGTATATGTATGTCTCTATTTAGTGTCGCTTTTTCGTTTCATCGAATTTCAAGTTACAACGATACTAAAAAAGTTATCACTTAAAAAATAACAAACTTAAAATTCACTTGATGATAAATGGCTATTGTTGTGCATGGACACCGGCAACCAATTTCAACAAAGCTATGCGTTGTCACCTCTGAGGACTAAGAATACCTCAACCCTGTAATTATACTGTAACCATTTTGACCTGAATACAGCAGTGCAGGTACTGGATGTCTGGTGGCAGAAATAGGTAAGCAGGTGATACCTACGCAGACGTAATCCCTGGCAGAAAAGAAGGCCTACCACCTAGAAAATTATTGATTGTTTTTACCCGATATTTATTATTCATCTAGTCTAAAGTTTCATCACCATTTACCACCAGGTGAAATTGTAATCAAGGACTGGTTTAAAATAAGTAAAAAGATATGTAAGTTATTAACTCTATATTGTACACCAAAAAACAAAACAAAAACGTGTACAGTTAAATCTAAAGTAGAATATGTACAACAGGCGGTCTTATCACTCTGAATGTGATCTCTTCCAGACAACCTTAGTGTAGAGAACTGATGCAAACAATAGTTAAAAATAGCGTACAAAATAAAAATAAAATATAAAAATACATATGAATAAAGATAAGTGAAGATTATGTATGTATATATAGCATATAATAGATTAAATGAAAAGAGTACGAAAAAGGAAAAGTAATTTATCTAATATCGTAGTTAGTATGTATCATTGTAATAGGTGTGTATGTATATAGATTATTACAAAAATAAAATGGATGTAAGGATCTAGGCAGTAATAACGGATGATAAAGTTTCTCCAGTGGCAGCCTCGTACCGGTGAGTGAAGAATAAGTGCGGTTGTATGCAACGAGATGGAATGGCGCCAGGTTGTGAAGGAAGTCGATGGATGCAAGTGGCATAGGACAGTGATTTATGGCAATCCTTGGGGGAGGTCTATGTGATTCAGTGGACTTGTTTTGTATTCATTTAAAATGTAACTATACTTTATAAAAATTTCTTATGCATTTTGACTTTTCCTTTATTATTCTAATTAGGCTATTGTTATACCATAAGAGATCGCTTGTGTTACTAATATTAACCTTACATTCAGCAACATATAAGTTTATACACTTGCGTAATTCTCAGGTAAAACAATTAACTGCGCAGTCTACTGAATCCCAAAAGTTCAAAGAAATAGCTCGCACCAATTAAACTTTTTTGAAGATTTTATTATGTTTACATAATAACATTTATGAAAATTAAGCTTAAACGTAATATACCTTATTTTCTATAAGAGGACATGCTTATATGTTTGAGGCGTCAATTAAGAGGCTAGGATGAGCACGATCTTCATTTACTAATGAATTAAAAGAAAGGTTACACAACGCTGAGAAATTACTAAATATCAGATCATAGACATTGTCATAGTGATTTTCTGTATAATTACATTGTTCTAATCCCAGTAGATTAAGCTCTTCCAAAAGTAGAAATTTTAACAGTGTTAGGGCCGGCTCGAACCGGGGTGGTACCACGACCTCACAGAATACCAGCGTGAAGTAGAAGTTTACTTCTACTCTCACCTGGTGAGTGAAGGTGGCCGGAGGCTCAATCCCCCCCCCCCCCCCCCCCTTCATCAACATGGTAGCGGAATTAAAAGGAACACTATCCCAAGAGGGTACAGGCATCCCTAGAGAATTCCTCGCTCAAACTACCCTACTTTTTCTGAGCGTGGATGCTCAGGCTGCCCTGCATACTCTGGAGGGGGGGGGGGGGGTGAAATTCTGCTCATGACGAAACCTGACCAGACACGTCACTCGATATTGCAACCAGACAAGCGGAGCAATAAGACAAAGGCAACCCCTGCCACGCTTTCCGTGAATTTCTGCAATATCAGAGGACTTCATTCAAACCTTAACGCCGCCCACTACCATCTGGAGATGGCAAAGCTGGCCTTGCACTTTCTAACCCCGACACAGGTGTGCTCTCCGGCTGATACTTCGTATCTCTCCTACCCGGGGTACAAATTAGAACATTCCATTGTGCCCCGGGCTGGATTTTACGTGTACGTCAGAGAGGACATCTGTTTTCGACGCCTCGGCAGTTTTTAAGGTACTGACCTGTCCATTCTATGGCTGCTATGCTCCAGAGTACGGTGTCACTCACGCTCCCATCGCAGTTGCGATCTGCAGCTTGCCGCCGTGTTTGGCACTATAGCTCGGCCGATTGGGACGGGATGCGGTCTTTTTTTATATCCTACCCTGGGGGGCGAATTTGTTTCTCGCCGGATGATCCCAATATTGTTGCTGATTCTGGCGCTGATGTGGTACTTCAGGGAATGGAATTACTTATTCCATCATCTGTGGTACCTATCGGAGGCACAAATCAGCCATGATTTGTTCACTCATGTAAAATTGCATTATGCTACAAGCATAAGTGCTACCAAGCCTGGGCTGACGCATCAACGTCCCGGGATGTAAACACCATTGCTCTTAAAAAGAAGTAAATTTTCGCATCCAGGTCCTTCAAAAGTGTCATTGCCAAAGCAATGTCAGAGCACATTGGCAGAATTAGCGAGAAACTAGTTCGCCTTCCTTCGGGAACACGTGCATTCTGATCTCTCGCCAAGGCTGTCCAAGGAAACTTCTGTCAGCCATCTCTGCCTTCTTTGCACAGGGTACACGACTCACTGGCCTATGACGGAAAAGAGAAAGTCGATCTGCTAGGCCTCTTTTTGCTTCCAACTTGATTCTAGATAACGGGGGAACACACCGCCGACCACCTCGCGTTGTGAGTGCTCCATGCGGGAAGTACTGTTTGTACAGCGCTAAAGTCTAAAGCCCTTCTCTCCCTGGATGTCAAAAAGTCGAGTAGGCCTGATGGAGTCCCACCTATTGTGCTGAAGACGTGTGCTCCGGAGTTGGCACCGGTTTTAACGTGGCTTTTTCGATATTCCTACTCCCTACGTGTAGTCCCGAACCAATGGAAGAGAGCTTTGCTGCACCGGATCCCCAAAAAGGTGACCGCACAGATCCAAAGTAATGGAAATCATTATTAACAGCAAGCTCATGCGGTACCTTGAGGATCGACAGCTGGTGATTTTTTGGTCTACCTGAATTATAGATGGACGAAGGCAGTAGAGTCCAAAGGGGAGGTATTGGCCATTAGTTTGGACACAGCGAAAGCCTTCGATCGGTTCTGGCACAAAGCGCTTCTTTAAAAGCTTCCTTCCTATGCGCTTCCCGAGAAATTGTGCAAATGGATCACCAGTTTCCTTGCTGACCGAAGCATCAAGATCGTAGTAGACGGTGCATGCTCTGATTTCAAGCCTATCTACGCTGGTGTGCCACAAGGCTACGTGCTATCACCAACGCTGTTTCTCCAGCATATCAATGGTATCTTGCAAATTGGTAACATTCATAGCTATGCAGACGACAGCACTGGTGACGCCTTATACACCGGCCGTGCCAATATTTCTCGCGAAAACGTCGCCGGGTAAACTTGTGTCTAAAGTCAAGACTTTGTTGAACAAAGTTTCAGAATTGGGGCGACTAAATCTAGTCCAGTTCAATCCCCAAAAGACACAAGTTTGCGCGTTTACCGCTAAAAAGAACCCCTTTGTTGTATCTCCTCAGTTTCAAGGCACTCCCCTTGTTGTCTTAGCCAGTATCGTAATCCTCGGTGTCGACATATCCAGTAACGTGCAGTTACGTGGTCACTTGTAATAGAAGGCCAAATTGGCCTCTAAAAAGCTTGGCGTGCTCAGCAGAGCGGGACAGTATGTAGTGCCGGCACACCGATTGCAATTTTACACGGCGCAGGTTCGGCCTCACATGGATGTTACCATCTCTGGGCTGGGGCTCCCCAGTGCCATCTCCTTCCACTTGACCGCCTCCAGCGCAGAGCGGTTCGCATCGTCGACGACCGAGTTCTTTCCGATTGGCTTGACTAACTGGCACTGCGTAGAGATGTTGCATCTTCTTGCGTTTTTTATCGCATCTATCACGGGGAGTGCTCTGAGGAATTGTTCGGACTAATTCCAGCCGCTCAATTTCACCATCCCTGTTTATGCCCAAAAATGGGCATTTTGAGACGGCATCCAATCACCTTCGACTTTGTAGAATCACCCGATGGTGGCGAGGTGAGGTAATGCCGACGGCAGGGGGAGGCGACTTTGTCTTCAGACTTTGTCTTCAAAATCGGTCGCGCGAAACTTCGGCAGCGGCAAGCGAGGTATGCTAATTAACTGTACCGCTGCCAGCGAGCTACTGCCAACTACTGTCTTCAGGTCGCGCATTGAGCGACTTCCCGCGGCACGCATTTTGGGGTTACGGTCTAGATTTTAGAATTTGTGCGTGTGACTTCGCTACGTAATTGTGATTTCGTGAAAACCGCCTCGGATGTTAGGTTGTCTAGGTTTTAAGTTCTTGACAAGAGGCTTGTATTGTGTTTAACTGATTAAACTAGGTTAATTTTGAATTGTTATTGCGGTGTGGTGTTTTATATCGAACGAAGGAACTTAGTTGTCTTTAATGCTGAACCGTGTGACTCAGGAAGAAATCGCGTTAGTTCCCTATTTGTAATTTTGGTGATAAATTAATCCGGGACTTTGAATGTTGAACTTTGAACTACTGTCCGTTACTGTGTCGGGTATCACGTGTTCGATTCTACGATGAATGTTGAATTAGTCGAGTTGGAGTTAGTTAAATGTACAATAAAGTTAATAGACTGAAATAGTGACCATGAAAAAAGAAACTGTCCATGGTGGACGCCTGCTGGAGTAATGCAGCATTGTGGGGCAGCATGGAAACCGCCGCGCTGCCAGGTTACCTCAGCTGGGCCAGGTCACCCTCATATACACACCACTATAAACCACTCTACATGCATATACTCTACCTACGGCCTGACCGAACCTTGGGGCGGTCTTAGATTCAGATGCAGGTACGTAGCATTTATCTTCCTAGCCTTCTCCTTGTTTTGTAGTATGATAGGTCATTTTTCATAAGGCCATTTGGGCCCGTACCCACGGCTGCCCGTCGAAGAGGCTACTATGGGCCCTAGCCAAGGCGACCTTTGCAGGGGCAGCTGTAGGCCGTAACAATCCCACATCGCGGCAAAACTCGCGACACTACCCATACCATCTGGATGATTGGCGGTCTACCACTGTGCGATTTAGAAGAAGTTTTCTCCCTCGCACAACTTCCTTGTGGAATCTATTACCACCAGCGATTTTTCCGGACCGAAACAACTTAGGGACCTTAAAGAAAAGAGCTTACTCCTTTTTAAAAAGCGGGCAACGCATCTGCTATTCCCCTGGCGTTGCAGTTGTTCATAGGCGGCGGTAGTCACCATCAGGTGAGCCGCATGCTCTTTTGCCCCCTCTCTTATAAAAAAACCTGCATTTTGGAATTCTATCAAGCCCCTATTAATATGAATTGGCCCTCGTTGAGAAATCCATTGGATAGATGATAAATTGAAATCGCCTACTATCAAAAAAGCGTCATTATTTTGTAACACGTTAACTTGTGAAACGCTCTGTACTACACTTTCTATGATCATCATTCGTCATTAGAGCCTATTAAAAGTCAAAGTTGCCACGCTTGGCGGGCGGGCTGGCAACCGCAAGTTATTATTATTTTGGAATGTTATCAGAATTATGCTTCTTCCCGTCTCATGTTTAATTTACAAATTATTAAAATATTCATTAAATATCATTATTCTTTAAAAAGTATTCATAATTCAGCAAGTCTCGTCTTTTAATTTGTAGTGTTTCAACTAACTGCTACAGTAGGATTATCCAGCAACGGATATAATCTCTAATTTCTTTGAAGCGGACCAGTCAACTCGACAATTTTGACTTAGGGTAAAAAAGAGAAAGACAAGAACTGTGTGCATTTTTAAAGCGCAATTTTCGTCATTAACTATTACAAAATGTATAGGACCTCCCTGCACATCTCTTGTGATTGATTTTTTCATTCATTTATTCATTAAAGTCCCACAAAACTACATCTGAATATAGGCCATCCCCATAGATGCCCTTGATAGAGGACATCTACCATAATCGCCATAGTTGCAGTGTTTTGCAATCGGTGTGGCAACGAAGCTTGTTGCTGCTGCTACTGCTGCCCTTCGCCTGTTCCGCTTTCCCTATGGCGACTCTCACAACAATCATGCCATGTTTGTAGTAGTCTACCCCAAAGTGGGTTTTTAATGTCACAACAATATGGCTGAATTTTTCTTCAAATTAACATACATATTCACATACTCACAGAATTTTTGCGTTTATTAACCCTACGATTAACGACACACTCGCGAAAGTTTTTCATCTGTCTTTTTCCAACCATTTTATTTATCGCGTCATCTACCCGAGCCAACTCAGAACGCGGCCATAGGACCTATATGGTACATGTTTGTTTCGGGTAAGCATTGCATATATGTAGAATTAGTGGAATCGTGAGTCAAAATGACTCCAGGTTAAGTGATTTGTAATATTTTGAACTTAACCAGCCGAATGTTTTTTCGATTGTTTTAGTTTGATAATATGTATTTGTTTTTGGTTTTATAGTTGATTATCCAAATAAACCTACTGCACGATGACTTCACCTCGGGCGTTGCAAGATTTTCAGATTGAAGAACTTTTGGAGGAAGAAATAGACACTGTCGATGCCTGTAGTGGAGAACTAGATAACTTGAGTGAAGATAACGTGCAAAGTGGCTACGAAGATGATTTATTTTAGATATGACATGTCATTAGATCTAGCCCTGAAGAACCAGTTATAATTGAATTCTACAATCAAAGAAAGGGAGGAGTTGATTCGTTCAACCAAATGTGCTCGCAGATGATATGCAGTTGGAAGACAAATAGATGGCCTATGGCGTTATTCTGCGACATGATGAATATGGCTTATGTCAACAGCTACGTTATTTATTGCCACAATATTATTTCCAAAAAGATAAAGACCCCTAAATAGACGGACATTTATAAAGCAGTTGAACACTGACTTAGCAAGCCAGGAATGGAAAAAGGACTTAAAATTCCTAATTTCACTCGCAAATTACTCGAAAACATACAAAGTATATTACCGAATTATCCTGCCACGAACTTACCACGTCACGATGAATCTGCTACAAAGAGAAGGAAATACTGCGCTTTCTATCCGTGGAAACTAAGAAGAAAATCGCAGGCAGAGTGCAAAAAATTTAAAAAAACCTGCCTGTGGAGAGTATAAACTTTCGACTTGTTTAGACTGTATGTAATTCCTATTTTGGGACTGATATATTAATATTTAGATTTTTTATGTTTTATTTTTATTCATGTTTATATTTTTTTTTATTTGTGCTAGTTTAGTTTTACTTTTACCCAAAGGAAAGGAGATACTCGTTTTAAGTTTCATTATTCCAAAGAACTCCAGCTTTTGGTTTGTTTTTATGTATAATGTAAATAATACAAATTAATAGTTATTTTTATTTCATTTCATAGACTGGTGTTGAAACATTATTCTATAGAATAAGTTACAATATCAAATAACAATAGCGCAATTGGATCGAAAACAGTTGTGAGGCATATCGACCTAACGTTATGCTGACTGGGGTATTAAAGAACGTTATGTATCTAGGGTTAAGCTACAAAGATGGATATCGATATGAGGAAGTCAATGAGCGTTATTTGATAACGGCCGAAACCTTCACTTAATTTATATGTTATATTCTATTTATATGTATCGTAAGAAGTAAGTATGTAAAATAACATAAAAAACGTATGACTTCTGATAGATACCTGAATCGCCATCTGTTGCAAATTTTAAATATCTAGACCGGTGTAAATCGGAAGAGACTTCATGTGCTTAGGGAAGAAAATCACTTGCCAAGTTATTTAAACAATCGTACTGTGTGTGTCGTCCCATGACGTCGTAAAAGGCAACGAAGAGGAACTAACCAGGATATGGACACCAGCGTCTTCCTAATAATAGCTATAAAATAAAATAAACTATGTATTTTATATAGGATAAGGGTGACAAACGAGCACACAGTCCACTTGATGGTAAGTGGTTGCTGTGACCCATAGACATCTACATCTATCTTCGATTACGAATCAAAATGCAGATGCGTTTTCACCTGTGAGGACTAAGATGGAATACCTCGTTTCCAAGGGTCTCCGGTTCTATACACTCACCATACGAAACACAGCAGCGTTAAGCTGCTATTTTACGCTGGTATTCTGTGAGAGCATGGTCCTTCCCCGGTCGAGCTGACCCCTTCGTGCTACAACCATAATATAGCTGCAGCATGGCTCTACCACGTATAAAATGTTTGCCAACCAGCATGTCAAGCATGACCACTATAGCAAATATTCCCTTAAAGGGAGGCCTATGTTCAGCAGTGGACTATGAACAGCTGTAATAAACGAATGAATGAATCATTAAACAAAAAAACAAATATCAAAATCATAATCGTTATCATCATTACAGGCCTTCACATGTCCACCGCTGAATATAGGCCTTCACCAAGGAATGCCACAAACACGGTCCTCAGCTACCGTCGACTTTTTGTATGTCATCATATATAATGTCGAAATAATAAAATTAAAATATATTTTGACAAAGATTTTCTCATATACGACTCCAATAGATTATTCTGTTGACTAGTAGTTAGGGCTTTGGTGTATGTCATGGAATTATCGCCGCTAATACCTTTTCCTCAAAGGATAATAGAATATAAGGTGTTTTCTGATTATGTATCGAATAAGTGTTTAGTACGAACCCACAATAATACTCGTAAATGTTGAAGTAATTGTGCGCAAATAGTTAGCTTTATTAAATACACAATTTCACAATTTCATTTTGATCTGCACCATCTTCAATTGTTAATTGCAATTTCAGTGCCGATTTACTACGCTCTCGGCGGTAAAAGAAAACATTGTGAGAAAACTTGCATGTGATATGTGAAATTAATTTAAAAAAAAACTATTTTGACATTTCACATGTATTTCTAGTCCGCAAAACGCATTGGGACCAAAAATCATCTCAGAAATGAGGGGAGACCTATGTCCGGCAGTAGAAAGTTAATAGGCTATTATTTTACTTTATTAAAAAGCTAAATTAAAAGTTAAAGGTAAATTATCCTATATACCGTCCTACTGAGTTTGAGGGAGCAATGAATCCTCCCCGCTGTCTTTGCGACTTTACTTATGTCATGAGAATTAAAATATTTTTAGGACAACCCCGATCATACAGGTTTCCTCACATATGTTTTCTTCACTGTAAAACAGCCAGCAGATTTATACGTGGTAAAGCCGCGCTGCAGCTATTGAGGGAGGAATAAATATATCGGCTTGACCGGGGAAGCACCACGCTCTTACAGAAAACCGCGAAATATTAACGTAAAATAGCTACCTAATGCATCTGTATTTTGTATGGTTAATGTAAAGAACCAAAGATTTTTTCGTCTCAGATTACTCAAGGGTGAGAACGCATCTGCTTTTTGATTCTGAATTGAAGATAAATGTAGGTGTCTACTATGGGTGTCATAGTATATGCATGTCATCAGGTGGAGTGTGTGCTCGTTCGTCACCATTGTACTATAAATAACTTAACTTTTTATAAGCGTTATCCTTATTTTATTTAGTAAACTCACACCTACCTTACCTTATCGTACCTACTTTATCATTTTTAAGGGGCACCATATTGGTTCACTTAGGAAATAAATTAAATTGGCGTAAACGTTACTTGAAAGCATACAATTAAATAATTTTGAAGAGTCATTGAGAAATACTTCGCCAGTGTCACCGGCGGGCGCACTAACAACGTATTTTAGAAATTGAAGATTAATTCCATTAAATCTTGTCCCTTTATTTGATGCAAAACTTTGAGAAAAATCGCGAACTACCAAGAAATTATATTTTACCCACACGATAGATAAAAAGACTCCTTTTCTGCCTGTCTGAGTTGGTAACACAATCTTACCTGTTTTTGTACTCCTGTGTTCCAGTTTGAATCATATACAGAACTAGTATTACTACAGGCTATGAGGTATTCTACCTTGGTCTTTGGACACACAGACTTTGTTGTTTGATGCTGATTGCAAGAAGTCCATATTATGCTGGAGTCGCCACATACAACAGGTTCAGAAGGATTGTAAACTCGTTCGTCATTTCAATTTATAACAAAGGAAAAAGTTGCCTTTCTAGCTTTATGTCGGACAGTGATACATGCATAGACTGATTACCACCCAATAAGAAATTGAACCGATAAGAATTTATTTATTGTTGTTTTTGTTTTGTTTTGCTTAAATAGTGTTTAGTTTTATTATTATAATTAGATTCTATATTATCCTAACCTTTGTTTTCAGAATATCAGCGCTAAGGTTATTATATAATATATTTTATAAATGATGTAATTATAAAATAAGCATAATTATATTTAAATATTTAATTAAAATAACAAGTTAAATAGTAGTCAACAATAAATGTTTTTCTTTCTTCTTCCTTTTTTCTTTATTTATGTATTGATGACTGGCCGTTCCTCTTGGGATATGTAATTAATTATTTTTACCACCTTTCAAGGCGTAACGTGTAGTTCCCACTGTGACGTTGTAGCGGACAACGAATATTCACTGTTCTATACCTTCCCGTGGAAGTCGTAAGAATCGACAGAGGGAAACAAAATTGGGCTTGTAACTTCGGACTCTTTGAGTTTTTCTGGAGAGGATTGTGACCACAAATTAATTTCTTTTTGAGCTTCGATCGCAAGAGTTCTTCATTATCTCACTTTTTTTAAGATAAATTTAGATAACACATAATTATTCTTATGACTCCAGTTTCCATCAATTCTTACTGTTTTAAGAGTAAGTTTTTTTTTTCATATAAAAGCGTCGTCATTTCCCACTTTGACGATGTAGTTGTTTTTCAAATATCAGTGAAATGCATTACGTTCAAGACGAGTAGAAAAACGTGTCGCTAACTACTCATATTCAATACTGCTAATTAAGTAGGTATGGCGACCGTTCTTACGTAATCGTTTAACCACTCACTTCACAAATTAGATCTCAAGAACAAATCTTCAGAGCAACAAAGGAGATTAAACATTTCAATCTTATACTTACAAAGTACTAAGGCCTGCCGACTTGCGGGGGATTTCGTCCCCTTTATAAGAAATTACGTTTGTAACAGACTTTCGTCTCCGCGAAAAAAACCACGAAGCCGGATTACATCGAGCGGAGCGAATATTAAAAAACTTTTTATTGTCAACTTGAAATAAATTTTTTTCGTCCAAGATTGTCTGCTTTTAGTGGACGAAATACTTCTAACTTTAACAGAACTTGTGTCTCTTGACGACTGGCCTAGCGATCTTAGGCCCGTATTAATAAACGTTAAAAAATAATAAACGTTAATAAACGTTCAACCACGAACTCAAGTGCGTCATCATTTGATACGCCCTCATTACGATATCAGCATCTCAAGATCGTTGCTAATTATTAAACACATAAAAACAGTATATCAAAACGCTGTACTTAGGAATACTGTTCTGTGACTTGCACTCAAGTACACACACTTGAGAGTCGAGTTTCGTTTATTAATCAGTGTGGCACTCAGCTGATTTCGTAAACATAAACCACATCTTGATATATGTTTATTAATAAGATCATAACCTCAATATTCGACTCAAGTGAGTGTACTTGAGCTGAGTAACGTTTATTAATACGGGCCTTAGTATCTTGATTCTATATCACGAATCCTGGATTCGAATTTTCCAATCCAAAAATTTAGCGAAACACAAATTATTGCTTTTATCGCTTGGTTGCATAGTTATTGTCAGATGTTTCCGACATTGAATCTGACAGACTTTTCGAAATAGCGTATATAATAGATTGACGGCTCCGTGGCGCAGTGGCTTAACAATGAATTGCGGTGCTAAGGTTTGAATCCCGCACGGAAGGAGTATTTGTATTTTCTATAATTAATTGTTCCGGGATGTTTGTGTCTTTGTCTATGTCAACTGCTTCCGCAATGTAGAAGACAATCCTAGTGTGAGATTTACTCATGTATCGCGCTCTTTTAACAAAATAAGAAAAAGATAAGATTTATTCTAAATATGTAAAATTCGTAACGTTAGTATTAATATCGTATTTTTTAAAATTAAGATGTCATTGATTATTAATTATTAAAAATGTATGCTTCATTAATTATTACAGAAATTATTCTTGCACGCTCTTCTGCACAATTATAGCTTCTGACATTATTAATAGTTGGTAGTCAAAATTGATCATGAGATCAGTCCATCTAATATTACGTGAATGTTGTGGCCAATAAACAACTAGTTTAACCACTATTAAGAATCAAAATGCAGATGTGGCGTCACCCCTGAGATCAAAGATGGAATGCTTCTTTACCAGAAAAAAGGGTCGCCGGTTCTCTTCAATTACCACACGAAATATAGGAGCATTATGCTTACGTTAGTATTCTGTGCAATTTGGTCATTTACCACTCGATGGGACTCATTCATGCTACAGCCATGATACGCTATAGTGTTGTTCAATTTTATACAAGTTTACAAAACCATATACAAACGAAAATGGCTACAGATGCGTTGTCATCGCTGAAGAAGAATGAAATGGAATGCCCACACCACACGCCTGTAATTATGATGGATCTCTATACCCTTTATACCGGAATACAGCAGTGTAGCCACTTTCGCTGTTGCTTGATAGTAGAAATAGATCATAGTGTAGTGGTTCCAACCCAAACGAACTCCTACTGCCTTGTATATAATGAAAATATTCTTTAGTATTTTTAATCAAATGAAACAACATATTACAAATGTTGTAGACATATATACATATAAATAGGTTTTAGGTAGGTACAGAAATTGCGTATCCAGCGGCTTGATTTTTAAAAATTAAAGGAAACAGTTAACCGAGCTCCGAGCTAACGAGGCATATTATGCTCGGTCATAAAAGAATGTTACGGTCGGCATGCCGTGTGTTTCATTAATGTCCTTTGACGAGAAGAAATATTGCCGACGAATGCCTTATGGGGCGTTGCACTGGGAAGTTATTACCAAGGCATAAAAAGTTTCTAATTTATTTTTATTTGATTACTTAGAACAAAAAATTAAAATGTTCTATTATTGTTATAGCTTAAATTGTGGATAATTTCTTTCGTTTGTTAAAATAACATAACAGTGTTGTAAAAATAACATTGACCGCACTATTTGTAGATATATTCTAATTGATGGTAATTCATTTATTTAAATTCAGATGCCTCGTTGTGACCGAAAGAAATTTTTTTATAGGATAAGGGTGACAAGGGAACACACAGTCTACCTAATGATAAGTAGTTGCTCATAGACATCTACATCTATCCTCGCTTGCGAATCAAAATGCAGATAGATGCGTTGTTAGCCGTGAGGACTAATATGCTATTATATACTAATACTCACTATACGGAACAGCAGCATTAAGCTGCTATTTTACGCTAGTAATCTGTTAGAGCGTGGTTCTTACCATCCCGGTCGGGCCGACCCATTCGTGCTACAACTGTACAATTAATATAGCTGCAGCGTGGCTATACCAAATCTAAAAGGGTCCCCGATTTTCGTCACTCAGCATACGAAATACAGTATCATTACGCTGCTATTTCACTGTAGTTTTGTGCGAACGTGCACCTAACTCTGTCAAGCCGACACGTTCGTGCATTTACTCAGAAAATCTCTTTTATGGCCTGCAATATAACTGAGGGAATCGTTAAATAAATTTTCGGTGTTAAAAATAGTGTATTATTAAGATAGATGAAGTAAATAGGGTCCGAGGTATCTGATTGACTACATTACATACTCTTAATTTGTGAGATGATCATCAGCGAGCTTTAAGATTTGATAATAATAATTGATAAGTTCTTAAAATAAATTTATGCTGGTATTCTGAGAGTATGGTGATGATCTATTATATCGCCGCAGCATAACTACCATTTATAACTTTTATGATTAATTAAGAATAAAAAAATTCGTACGAAAAAATACTTTCGAAATTTTATCGAAGACTTCCAAGATACGTCTCGAGCCCTGAGATTAAAGCAGTATGCAGTACTGTGTCGGTTGAAATTGCGTCCGCCATTATCACGAGGGCTAACCACTTAAACCGTACATTAAGACGATTATACGAAAAATGTGAGGAAAATTAGTGAACTGTTTTTGCCGTTGAGACAATTTATGAACGTGCTATCTTCCAAATGTGCACGCACAAAGCACGCCAGTAGTATATGCTAAGTAATTTGTTGTTTTGTTGTTTTTTTTTTGTTGAGAATAAATAAATTTTATAATACTGACTTCTCTTCAGTACTATTTACACTTAATTAACGACAATATGAAAAGATTGACGGCTCTGTGGCGCAGTGGCTTAACAAGGAGTTGCGGTGCTAAAGTTTGAATCACGCACGGAACGAGTATTTGTATTTTCTACAATTAATTGTTCCGCGATGTTTGTGTCTTTGTCTATGTCAACTGCTTCCGCAATGTAGAAGACAATCCTAGTGTGGGATTTACTCCTGTATCGCGCGGTTTTAACAAAATAAGAATGAGATATGATTTATTTCTAAATATGCAAAATTCATAACGTTAGTATTAATATCGTATTATTTAAAATTAAGATGTCATTGATTATTAATTATTAAAAATGTATGCTTCATTAATTATTACAGAAATTATTCTTGCCCACTATGTTCCTCTTCTTCTTCTTATCCACCAGCTCTCAAAGACCATTGTTGGTAATACTCTCCTTATGTAGGGGGGATTATCTAAATTGCTAAGTTAAGAAGGGTGGGATGATAATACATTACGCTAAGTCCCGAAGCTGTCGTAAAATGCGACTATGGCGTATGCCAAACGAGATCTTACTATTTCCAATAAATGAAGGTATAACCATTTTTTAACAGCAGATGTAATATATCCAGAACAGAGATAGTGAACTGCTTCAAAGAACAGAAGAAGTCTAGAACTGAAATCTCCAAAACGCTTTACACATATCAAAGGTTCTATTATAAAAAGTAAAGTAAAGTAAACTTACAGCCTATATCCATGCCAATGCTGGTCACAGCCCCCCCCCCCCCCCCTCATATATGAGAGGGTTTAAGGGCAAGGAAGTGTCCGCCGCGCAGCCTAAATGCGTGTTGTAGAACTTCACATGGATTCGAAATATTTTTTTTATTTCTCTGACATGCAGGCTTACTAACGATGTTTACCTTCACCGCCGAGCACATGGTAAATCAGCACATAAAATTTCAATGGTGCCGTGATTGAACCCGGGTTGCTCGCGTACTGTGAAATATACAGTGAGCGCTTACTCCCTGAGCCATGGAAGGCTCTCACGGAATGACATGGGATAGTGGATTCTCTTACTCAGAAAAACATGGTGCTTATAAAACAGTTTAATGATAAATACATTAAGATAACTTAAAAAAAGATTAATATATCTAAATAAGGTTGAAGTTACGCCACCCCCGCACCTCTTATACGTGGTAGAGCCATGCTGCGGCTATATTATGGTTGTAGCACGAATGGGTCGGCTCGACCGTGGAAGGATCACGCTCTCACAGAATACCAGCATAAAATAGCAGCTTAATGCTGCTGTGTTCGTATAGTGAGTGAAGAGAACCGGAGACCGTTTTTACCGGAAAGGAGGCATTCCATCTTAGTCCTCACGGGTGACAACGCATCTGCATTTTGATTCGTAATCGAAGATGGATGTAGATGTCTGTGGGCCACAGCAACCACTTAGCATCAGGTGAACTGTGTGTTCGTTTGTCACCCTTATCCTATAAAAAAACCTCAATTGGAGAAGCTAAAGTAAGAGCGCCTAAAATATATAAATAAAAATCACCTACTGAATAAATCTTGGCCAATGTGCAACTCTTTAAATATTTCCGTACTTAGCTTTAAACTTAATGTGAAATAGTTTTAAGCTTTTTTGTTGTTTACTTCTGTATTTAAAAATACACACTGCATTTCTATTGAATAGAAAATAAAATCAAATTCCTTATCAAGTGAAGAGCTTTATAAAACGCGAAAAAGAATTAAAAGTAAAAAAAAAACAATATCTAAAGCGCGCCACTTTTTACGATTTATCTAAAAGAAATGCTCTTGAAACATGCTATGAAAACAAAGTTTCGAGTAATGAAATAGGATAAATTCCTTCACATACATTTGAAAACGTAAGAGTTAAGTCCCTGACAATGTTTTTAAACTGAAAAAAATTATTGAAGTACTTGTAATTTAAGGTTATGACATACTTCGCTATAGAAGATCACTTTATGAATTAACATTATTGCAGAAGTTTTATGATAAAGAAATGTAACTCAACGAAAGATACTCGTATAATAAAAGGATCTAAACTTTGTTCTAGAACTTGTAGTTCTAACAAATTTTAGATCTGATGAGAACATTGAATACGACATTACATTTATGCTGAATTCAAAAAAGGACCGCCGCTCAGTGGCGGTCTAATAATATCCACTACCCCATATCATTCCGATGGTGTTGTAAGAGGCGATAGAGGGAAACAAATTTGGAGGAGGGCAGCAGTAACGACTAAAAATAAAAATAAAACTGCTGTTGCCAACCCGCTTGCTAAGCGTGGCAGTTATGGCAAAAATCCCCCATATGAGGGAGGGAGGCCTATGTTCAGCAATGGACTTTAATAAGCTGTAACGGTAACGGTTTAAATAAGGAGAAAGCTCTCAATTCGTCTGCATTTTGTACCTATGTATATTTACGGTGTTTTAACGTGCCTAGTGAGATGACATTCTAGTTATTAACTTGAAGTTGTTGTCTGAATATAACTATTAAGATGAGTTGTTACCTTGATGTTGAGATATTACTCAAGGGGACAAATAATATTATTTAAAATAAGAAAATTCGACTGGATAATTTATTTGTTTTTGGAATTCATGTCATTTCTTAATTTTTAAATCTCTGACTAAAGTTCTGGCTTTAGAAGCTTTTGAAGTATGTAGAAATTATTTCACTAAATATCTTTAGCTACCTTATGAATTTTTATGGTTATCGTTGTTTTTGCTGATTTCTAAAAATGAATTTTAGAAACCTAAATTTAAAAACATTTTGTAAGAAAATTCATAACCTGGCGTTCCCTAACCTAACCTAAACATATATGTGAACCTAAATGAACTAATAAAAACATAGGCAATATACAACCAGTGGTTGAAAAAGATTTAGATTGAAATATTAGTTTGGTTTGCATGAGCGTCTCAATCAATTATACGAATATCGCTGTGGTTAGATTATCAGATTCCTTAATTACAAATTAGTAGTAAAAATTTCATTAAAAAGATTTTGCCTTAAAACCCCACTACTTAATTAAAAAAATCCAATATTTTTATATTATGTTTTTCCATTCAATTCTCAAGCTACATTCATTTAAAGATAGCGTAATTTCACAAGAATTTTCACTCGATCATATTTATTTGACTTATATTCGTTATGCTTAGTGAATTTGCTCTGAGCTACACATTACAAAACAAAAATAAATTTTACTAAATTAAAAAGAAATGTCATAGTAACGTTTAATTTATTTGGGTAATGTGTGCCCCGACGCTCGAGTATTTCTCATGATCTTAATTTCTAACTTCTATTTAAGATTGTATCATATCTTACTATCAGTTCTGTCTGTAAACAATCATTGGTCGTGATATTTGGCGATTTTAATGCCCACTACGCCGTTGGCTCGGTTCACTTTTAACCGATCATGTTTATGACTTTGCCTTGGCATATTACACAGCTGGTTACTTTGTCTACGTTGATTCCAGATGTGGAGGAACACGCACCTTTTCCATTAAACTCTTATCCGGATGGATATCAGGTTTCCGTCGACGCCCCTCTCGTCGGACCATTGTCTTGTGTTGTGCCACTAACACTAACGTCGCGGTTGCATTCTGCAGGCTGCCGCCGTGTTTAGCACTATAGGTGTAAAATAGCATCACGCTATAAGCAGGAGTGCTACCGGGCCTGGGACGACGCATCAACGTCTCGGAATTTAAACACCAGTGCTCTTAAAAAGAAGTATAATTCTGCCTCCAGATCCTTCAAAAGAATAATTGCCAAGGCAAGGTCTGAGTACAACAGCAGAATTGGCGAGAAGCTAGTTCGCATTCCTTCGAGAACCCGTGCATCCTGGTCTCTTGCAAAGGTTGTCCATGGGAACTTCTGTCAGGAACATCTCTGCACAGGGATGACGACTCACTGGCCCATTCCACAAAGGAGAAATCTAATCTGTTAGGCTCTCTATTTGCATCCAACTCGACTCTCGATGACGCGGAGAACACACCGTCGACCATCCCACGGTATGAGTGATCTATGCCGGATGTGCGGTTTATACAGCGCTCGGTTCGCAAAGCACTCCCCACCCTAGACGTCAGCAAGTCGAGAAAGCCTGATGGAGTCTCGCCCATTGTGCTGGAGACATGTGTTTCGAAGTTGGCATCGCTTTTAACGCGTCTTTTCCGATACTCCTACCCCAAAAGTCCCGAATTCATGGAATACAGCTTTAGTGCACCCGATCGCTAAAAAGGTAATCGCTTTGATTTGTCCAGCTATAGGCCTATCGTCATCATCTCCTTGTTCTCCAAAATAATGGAGTCCATTATAAACTGCCAGTTCATGAGGTACCTTGAGTATCACCAGCTGATTAGTGACCGCCAATACGGGTTTCGTCGGGGTCGATCAGCTGGTGATTTTCTGGTCTACCTGACTCATAGATGGGCGGAGGCAGTCCAATGGGGTCTGGCACAAAGCGTTTCTTTCAAAGCTACCTTCTTTTAGGGTTCCCGAGAAATTGTGCAATTGGATCACCAGTTTCCTTTCTGATCGGAGCATCAAGGTCGTAGTACACGGTGCATGTTCTGATTATAACCCCATTAACGCTGGTGTTCAACAAGGCTGCGTGCGCTATTACCAACGCTGTTTCTTCTGCATATCAATGATATGTTGCAAACTGGTAGCATTCATTACTATGCAGACGATAGCACTTGTGATGCCTTATACACCGGCCGTGCCAATATTTATTTTCAAAAAGCCCAGTACTGGGACAAACTTGTGTTTGAAATCGAGTCTTTGTTGAACAAAGTCTCGGCTTGAGGACGACTAAATCTAGTCCAGTTCAATCCCCAGAAGACGCCAGTATTTGCGCGTTTACTGCTAAAAAGAACCCTTAAAGAAGGATTCCGATGCTAGCTGAGACATAAAGGGGAGTGCTTTAAAACTAAGAAGATACATCTATATCTTCTCAATTTTAAGGCACTCTCCCTTTATGTCTCAGCTAGCATCGGAATCCTTGGCGTCGACATATCGAATAGTGTACAGTTTCATGATTATTTGGAAGGGAAGGCCAAAGTGGCCTCTAAAACGCTTTGCGTGCTCAGCAGAGCGAGACAGTATTTCATGCCGGCCCATCGCTTGCAACTTTACAAAACTCAAGTTTGGCCGCACATGGAATACTGTTTACATCTCTGGACCGGAGCACCCCAGTGCCAGCTCCTTCCACTTGGCCCTATCCAGCGCAGAGCGGTTTGAATCATCAACGACGAAGTTTTTTCTGATCAGCTCAGGTCACTGGCGCTGCGTAGGTATGTTGCATCCCTTTGCATTATTCGGATTAATTCCAGCCGCCAAATTTCACGAATGCACATCGCGTCAAAATTCACGATAACATCCTCACCATCTGGGTGCTTTGCGATCCACTACTGTGCGTTTTACTAGGATTTTTCTTTCTCGTACAACTTCTCTGTGGAATTGTTTACTACCAGCTATTTTTCCGGACCGATACGACTTAGGGACCATCAAGAAAACAGCTTACTGCTTTCTAAAAAGTCGGCAACACACCTGCAATTTCCCTGGTATTGCGGGGTGGTAGTAGTCACTTACCATCAGATGAGCCGCATGCTCGTTTGCCTCCTCTTCTATAAAAAATAGGTTAATACTATCTATACTAATCTATACTTATAACATTAAGAAGAGAATGTGAGAATTTTTTGAGGTGTACCTAACATTTAAGATAGATTTGTTCAACCTGGTTGAAGCTGGGGCGGCCGCTAGTAAATAATCGAAAGCATTGACTTATACTATTATATAATGAGTTAAAGTTAAGTTAAAGTTACAGCCTATATACGTCCCACCGCTGAGCACAAGCCTCCCTTCATTTCTGAGAGGGTTTTTAGGACAAGGAAATGTCCGCCGCGCTGCCCCAATACCTGTTGGCGAACTTTACATGCCTTCGAATTTTTTTTCTTATTTCTCAGACATGCTGGTTTTCTTACAAAGTTTTCCTTCACCAAAGAGCACGCGGTGAATCAGCATTTAAAATTGCAATTAACAATTTCACAGGTGCCGACGGGGACCGAACCTGGGTTGCTCGCGTACTGTGAAATGTACAGTGAGCGCTAACCATCTGAGCTACCACGGCTCCATATAATGAGTAAGGACATGAAAAGTATGTTAAGACTGTAGTTTTTTTTTTCTATAAAAACAAAATTTTAGGAAATTTAAACATTAGCCGATGATTCATGTTCATAACAAATTTCTAAGATTATAATTGTAGGTCCGTTTACTAAATGTATTTTAAATTAGTTCGTTTTGCGATTTCATACTACAAATATAAACAAGTGGTAAAATTATTTTTTTTTAAAACCGACTTCAATATAATAAAATGAGAACATCATCTATGTTGTCGAAGTCAATTAAATACGCATTGCTAAGGATAACTCAAAAACTACTGGTCAGATCTTGATCAAATTTATATTGGACCAATTGAGAAGCACCGGTTTTTAAATAGAAAAAGAATCATCAAAATCGGTTCACCTATAAGAAAACGTTCTGGGGTAATACACATAAAAAAATACAATCGAATTGAGAACCTCCTACTTTTTAAGTCGGTTGAAAAAATAATTACAGGCTACGAAGCAGAATTAATTTTAGTCCTCAGAGGTAAAAACGTTTAAATAGACTTCTTTGTATGAAGTTGATTGAAAATGTTATAATGTAATGTCCAATGTATGACTGTAAGTTTGTTTGTCACTTTTGTTTCATAAAAAAATTGTAACGTAGGTATATCGTTACATATTAATCAATCGAATTATTTATTTATACTTACCGTAGCATATTTTTATATCTCTATAGAAGTAAAACTCCCGCTGCGAAGATAAAATTTTTACATACATTTGCAGCCAGTCACGTCTGGCCCCAGTCTCAATGGGACCAATTACAGAATTCAAATCCATGAAAAGGTGGAACTCGATGGACGAGAACTTTTATCCCTTTATACATATTTTTGTATGTGGAAAAGCAGTGCCAATCTGACCATATACGAGTATGTTGTGCATGCATAGTGAACCCATTTAGGTTGTGAATAGTATTTGATTTTGCCTTTAGCTTTTTTATTTTATAAAATGCAATAACTTTAGCTTACATTTTTAAATTTAATTCAGAATAACGATATAATTAATAACGTTTTTTTAAAATAGAAAAAAAGTTGATGAAAGAAAATTACTTATGAGATATAATTCATAATGATAGTTGGGAAAGAAAGTTCTATTAAAAATGCTTACTCTAAAATACTCGTACATCAATATATTTAGAATAATGAGGTGTGGAAATCACTATTTCTATGCACTTACAAGTCCCCTAATTACCTGCGCTGATTACTGATATATTATTGAAATTAACATTTAAATATATCATTATACATTTGACATACACAGGGTTATTTTTCAAAGAGTAGCCGAATTTTAAACTTAGGTTGGAATAGAAAAATAATAGGGACAGAAGTGGACTGTATGATTTTACTATTGCAAGCGGACTGTATTGACTAATTGACTGACTGATATTGAGGTATACTACACTAGGGACTGCTTAAAGAAAAGATGGTACTGTAGACTATACTGTATTAAACTATTTACAAATGCGGCTTTCACTAATTAACTATATACACAGAGGGGAGTCTTCAATGGAGTATTAATTCTTCTGTCTTGATTTCTCTTGAGGTTTCTTCTCTTGCTGTTGTCTTCGAGTGCCGCTTCCGAAATGAACAGCTCACAGACCAAAACTTCTTATATCTTCTTATATCTCGCAAGAGAGCGTCTCAGTATGTGAGTAGCGTAGTGAGGTGATGCCGCGCGCTGATTGGTCGGCGACATCGCGTGATCTGCTGGCGGTGTGCGGGGTGCGCGGGGCGCAACGGGGTATGTAAGGGGCCTCGGGGCGGCGGCTCCGCTCGCCGTCCGTAGCAATAATGATATACCGTTATTGCAGTTTTTGAAAATACGATTTTGAATAAGGCTTAAACTTTTATTTGAAATTATACCAAATTGAATTTGATTTGTAGGGTAACAACGTTTTTGCCTACCGATCGACTCTTACGAACTCTTACTCTTACTGTAAAAATCAGTTAAAATAATGCATTACCACTCATTTTGAATATAAAAGATAAAAAGGACAGAATACTTGAGATTCTTTTTTTCAATTTTTCTTCACCATTTACCTATAATAACACTTAATCTGAACCTTCCCTGCAAAATTGGTCGGTTATTGCAAAATAACCCTGTATAAATGAAGTTGTGTTATAGTATTTAAAAAAATAAATAAAAGATCCCAGACCTAGATTATTATATAATTTACATATTATATGTATCCCAGTTCTTTGCCGGGTCTTCGCTGAGAAGGTTTTGTTCCAAATTAGTGGTGATATTGACGGTCATTAGAGTTTTAAACAAGCCTAAATTGAATGGAAAGATTTAAAAAGGGCAGATCTAAGATATCCAGTGTCGGAAAGAATAGCTAAGATGCGACTCTTAGTGCTGGAACTATTCAACCACTTTTTAATAAAAAAAATTACGACAGTATTTCTATAATTGAAAATAAGAAGTTAGTTTGAATATTCTTTGATGATGGTATGGATGGTACAGATAAGTGGATGTTGTGGCCCATAGACACCTACTCTAATTTACCTTCCATTGAGAATTTAAAGGTGGGTGTTTTGTTACCATTAAGAACTAAGATGGAATGCATTATTGACAGTCATTAGAGTCTCCATTTCTCTACTCTCACCCTACGAAACACAGAAGCATTAAGCTGCTATTTTCCGCTGATATTCTGTGAGAGCATGGTCCTTCCCCGGTTGAGCCGACTCATACTTGCTACAACCATACTATGGTTGCAGTATGACTTTAACATGTATATTACTCTATTATATTACAGTGAAGAGAAATTCTGCTCACATGTCCAGCAGAGAACTGAAATGGGCTGATTAAGAAGTAAAAGGACAACCGACCCAAATTTAAACTATCGTTTAATTTTTATAATTTATTCTGTATGTAAAATTGTAGCTATAAATCAAAGAAAATATCGCCTATTCATTAACTGAGAGTTGAAAACTGTCACACACTGAGTGGCTTCGGATTTTCGTAACTAATTCAACGTTTTGCACGTGCCAAATAAATAACTTCAAGTGAAATGTGCGAGCATTCCAAAATCAGGAGGTGCTCAGGGCTGTCACGAGCTCATTAGTAAATTGGCTGAGCCCATTACAATAATTAAGTGTCGACTTACTTCTTAGTAAGAATTTACTTAGTTATATCAACCAAGCGTACTTATTACGCGGCGAAAATTTCATCTCTTTTCTTTAAAACACAGGTTGATTGGTAAGTGGGTTGTTATTTTTAATAGATTGTTTCATCGTTAATTTTGAACTGATTTAATAAAAGTTTTTTAACTATCAGAATTTAAATATTTTTGGCGTGTAGCGGCGGCGTAAAAAACCCACAACCCCATTGTCATCCAATAGATGTCAAAAGAGGCGATAGAGGAAAATAAAATAAGTGATGGGCGGCGGAACCTTCCTGATAACACTCAGAATAATAAAAAACTGAGGTTGCCAACCCACCTGCCAGCGTTACAACTATGAGCTATTCTATGGGGAAAGCCTGTGTTCAACCGTGGACTTTTAATAAGTTCTAATGGATGAAATAAAATAAAAACGTAGTTAAGCCATGCTGCAGCTATATTAGGAGTATAGTTGTAGCACGAATGGTTCGTATGGTGAGTGAAGAGAACCGGAGACTCTATTTACTGGATAAGAGGCATTCCATCTTAGTCCTCACAAGTGATAACGCATCTGCATTTTGATTCGCAAACGAGGATAGATGTAGATGTCTATGAGCCGCAGCAACCACTTACCATCAGGTGGACTGCGTGCTCGTTTGTCACCCTATTCTATAAAAAAAAAACAGGAGATAAGCAGCAAACATCTCAAGTTAAAAAACATAAAGTTAGCGCCTGCTTCTCACCATTGGGCATAGGCATTTTCTTATTTCTTAGATAGTTTCATAGGGCAAGGTACTTTTTATAGCGCTACCCATATTCGTATTGACGGACTTAAAATTTTCGAAATATATTTTTTTTAATTTCTTAGATTTACAGGTTTCCTTAAAATTTTTCCTTTAAAGTCTAGCACTCGGTTTGAATTTCCAATTAAAAATATCACTATCCATTGGTTCCAGCGGGGATTTAACACAGGTTGCGCACGTATTGTAAAATTGTTAGTGTGTATGACAGCGTACACGGACGAATGTTTACGAGAGTGTTCGTACGTAAGCGAAATTATACCGTCTTAGTCATCTAGAGAAAATGTCAGGATATCAATATAATTTTTTCTATTTAATAAAGAAGATAAATATTTGTTATTGAAAGTCGTTTTTTACTTATAATACGGATTCACTTATAATTTAACTGGAAATCGGCATAACTCAAAACATTTTAAAAATTCCAAATTTGAATATTTCGCAAAGTTATGTTATTTCGGAATATAGGTATCTGTATTTTTAATGTTTTGTAAAGTTAAGTTGATAGTATACAATAAAGGAACGACGGAGTTGACATGTCTAAATATACAGTAATTCTTTTTCAATGATGAATCAGTCAAGAATTATAAAATAATATTTTTTAGTGTAAATTATAAATTTTGTTATTTTAATAAATAATTTATGGGTAAGTTACATTATTTCCCTAAATTGGTATCTACAATATTGTGTTTAATTATGTTTTACTATTTAGAAAGAAAGAAAGAAAGAAAGAAAGAAAACATTTATTGCTCAAATACGCCACATGTACATTTATACCATAAATATAAAAAATACATAGATAGTAAAAAGAAAAAAAAAGAAAAAAAAAAGAAGAATACAACAAAAAAAAAAATAATTAAACACATCACACATTTTACGCACACAAGTGTGTGTGGCGTACACGGCAAACAGACCGCACTCAGCTTAATGCCGCAGTCGATACGAGACTACAGCGCTGGTTTTCAGTGGGCCTGTGAATTAAGTGACGCACGGACGTTCACACCGTCATTGATAGACTAATAATAATTAACATAGATTACATGAATGAACTAACTGGATCTAGTACAAAGAATGTCCGAATTTTTTTAAAAAAAAGTATTGTTATCACCATAAGAGTCATGTATCTATGAGGTATTAGTTGGGAATAATATGAAAGAAGAAACACTAAATGATGGCATCCCACAAAAATATTTTCTCACAGGTATGTAATCATAACCATAATCTTAAGCAACAATATTATCACTAGAAACAATATTTTAATAAAGTCACTAATGATTGCACGTTAAACATATACTTGTATCATAGTTATAATTAATAGCATGAAAAACGCTTTTATTTCAGCATTTAAGTATCAAAAAATAAAAAATAAAGTACTATGCACTCTTATGCTTTCCGTATGACCCCGCCGGACAGCGCTAAGTGTCTGTAATTATTTAGGTAGGTAAATATCAAGCCATAGCTTTTTGAACAATAATTAGGTGAGTTTTATATTTTATTTTAAATGTATTTAATGTTTTCAGACTACGAAGCGGTGGCGGCAGGTTATTCCAGCATTTAGAGGCAGAGTATTTGAAACTTCCACGAAAAGCGAAAATTTACTGTAGCACTTTTATTCATTGGATCAATAGTATGGAATGTAAGACTGGATCACAAAATGCAAGCCTGGCTTATGTAGTTTGGGAGCCAATGATTTTTTTTGTAACGTTTTTTTTTACTATTGTAATAATGTAATGATATTTTTTTAATTTAAAAACAGTTACCTCCACACTAAGATTTTCTCCTGTATCTTTAATAGTTTACATACAAACGTTTCACAAGGTCTAACGTCCAGACCCGGAAAAATTATTTGTTATACATACAAATACTTATTCCATGCAGAATTTGAAATCTTTGTAACTCACTGCTAAGTCAAGATTGTGTTATTTTTAAGATTGTTTCGAAGATAATTAATAAATACATAAATCAGCGACTAAATAGAAAGTTGATAGTAAGAGCAGACCAATTTTGACTGACATTAATTATTTTAATATGGAGTTAAAGTTATTCTAAATCAACCAAGATGGTTTATTTTCTCCCAAAATTATGCCTAAAATTTATAAATTACCTTTCTTATAAGTTTAAGCTACTCCTAAGTATATTCAGTGCAAATATATTATGTGCTTACTTACTATTTGTTCATAATTTCAATTACGGCGTAATTTTACCCACTTGAATAAACATCAGCATCTGACGAGGCATCAGAGTAGGCAAATATTTCCTCATAATATATTCATAATCTCAATATCACCCCTAAAAGGGTGAGGGAAACTCCGTATAATTCATATAAACCTATTTATCACTTTCAGATAAATGAAACTGAAATGCTACGAATTTCTCGATTCATTGGTTTTTTCTTAAATCTGAATAATTTATAATATAATAATAATATTCTGCTAATTGTATCATTTAATAATCTTTATACCTATATTATTAATAATATAATCACTAGCTGTTCTGTCGAATTTATTACGATTGGATTTTATGGGCTTTAGGTTTTTGCGCCTAACTCTATTAATATTGTTCTAAAAAAAATTCCCCAAGTTACTCCTTATAATATCAGTTCTCTGTTAGTGAAAGTCCCGTCAAAATTGATCCAGCCATTTCAAAGATAAGCCGGAATAAACAGAAAGCCAGACAAAAATTTTAAAAATTTTAATTTAAATTAAAATTTAATTTAAAAAAATACTTTTATATGCATTTAATAAAAGGCTGTTATTTTGACATAACAAAAATACACTTTAATTTTATCTATTTTCATAGATTAGGCGTTTGTTAGTAATTATGTAAATTTAGAACGACTTGACCGATTGAGGTCATATTGAGTCAATGTATTTGTTTTGCGAGACTATGGTTCATAGCTACGCTAGGATCCGATAGGTGTAGTGTAGTTAACTAATAAACATATTCTATACTAATAGAACGAAATGACTCATCAACGCCAGGTGTTTCAAAACCAGTTTTTTTACGTGGTAGAGCCATGCTGCAGCTATATTAGTAGTATAGTTGTAGCACGAATGGGTCACCTCGACTGGGTAAGGACCACGCTCTCATAAAATACCAGCGTAAAATGGCATCTTGACATTGCTGTGTTTCGTACGGTGTTCGTAGAGAACCGGAGACCCATTTTACTTGAAAAGAGGCATTCCATCTTAGTCCTCACGGGTGACGACGCATCTGCATTTTGATTCTTTATTGAGGATAAATGTACATGTCTATGGGTCACAGCAACCACTTACAATCAAGTAGACTGTGTGCTCGTTCGTCACCCTATCCTATAAAAAACACCAGAGCGGCAATGGAAGGCAGCTTTGAAGTGAGAGATGACTAGAAATAACATCGTCAAACCAACTTCTAAGCGAGGTGATTAAGGCACATTCTTCCTTCAACAGGAGGGAACCACGTCTGGCAGAGGATTTTACAGGTTAATAAAGAAGTATAGGCGCAAACTCTTAGCAAATAAAAACTAGTTTATTAGATGACGAGGATTGATTCTCTGTCTTTAATAGCAGTCTGTCTGGGTGAATCCCTACCATCTGAGCTACCATCAAGATTCTAAGCATTTTGTTGCTCGTATTGTAGATAATACAACTAATAAATGAAATTACATATATAAAATATATTAAAATCAGAAATTGTAACTTTCAACGTGGTAGTGCCACAGCTGTGTTATAACTACAACACTAACGGTTTGGCTCGACCAGGGAAGGACAACTCTCGCATAATCATAATCATCATCATCATCATTACAGCCCTTCACAAGTCCACTGCTGCACATAGGCCTCCCCCAAGGAATGCCACAAAGCACGGTCCTGAGCCACCTGCATCCATTCACCTAGTCCTTACTTTTTTCATGTGGAATTGACTACTTATACCCGCTCTGCGGTTACAAGAATATGTTATGACAGACTAACATTGAATAAAACCACATGGTGTTCCACCTTTTTTGCAAACGCTTACACATAAATGCAGGCCCCCTAGTGCCGGCTGCACTTTGCAGTCAATGTTGCCAGCCATCCTTGGGAGAGAACAAAACCTTCCCCTATTCTTCATTAGTTAAGGTGCTCCTTCCTCCACGGCTTTCAACTCCACCTGCGCAAGGATCCTCGAGGCATCCTCGAATACATTACCGGATGGCCGTAGGGTCCGCATATACGGTAGGGAAAGCGATGCATCATAACAAACAACAAATTTCATTTACTTGATAATATGCCCAAAACCCCGTGTAGTAGCGGTCAAGAATATCCACTACCCCATATCCTCCCGTGGGTGTCGTAAAAGGCGACAAAGGGAAACAGGCAGGAGATGGGCAGCAGCATCTTCCTGATAATAGCCAAAATAACAATAAAAAAACTGCGGTTGCCAACGCGCTCGCCAAGCGTGGCAACTATGGCAAATACCCCCCTATGAATGTAACAAAGAGACGGCCCCCAGTCCCCGGCGGCCCCGCTATTCCTGGCTACGGTGGCGACCATGGTAACGGCGGGGCAGGGGGGTGCTAAGAATCTCTGGTGGAGGTTCGGTTGCCACCTTAGACGACTCGACCTGGCAACGTACAACGCACGCACCCTGAGGACTGACGAGAAGATCGTGGAGCTGGAAGAAGAGATAGACAAGGTGGAGCAGAAGTGCGGTGGTCTTGTTCTTCAAGAAAGGCGACAACGCTCTCTTGAAGAACTACAGACCGATTTCCCTTCTGAGCCGCGTCTAAGTGCTGTTTTCGAGAGTCATTACGAATCGTCTCGCGCGCAGACTTGACGACTTCCAGCCTCCCGAACAAGCCGGTTTCCGAAAGAGCTTTAGCACAATAGACCACATACATACACTTCGGCAAATTGTACAGAAGTCCGAAGAGTACAATTTGCCACTATGTCTGGCGTATGTGGACTATGAGAAAGCCTTTGATTCCGTCGGAATTTGGGCGGTGCTGCAGTCCCTTCAGCGATGCCAAGTTGACTGGCGGTATATCGAAGTGTTGAAGTGCTTGTACAGTAGGGCTACGATGGCTATCCGAGTACAGAATCAGAGTACGAAACCTATCCAATTGCAGAGAGGTGTAAGACAGGGTGACGTCATATCCCCGAAATTCTTCACCGCTGCATTGGAAGACGTTTTCAAGCTTCTGGACTGGAAAGGATACGGTATCAACATCAATGGCGAGTACATCACTCACCTTCGATTTGCCGACGATATAGTCCTTATGGCAGAATCGCTGGAGGACCTAAGCACTATGCTCAATGACCTCGATAGTGTTTCCCGACGGATAGGTCTTAAGATGAACATGGACAAAACAAAGATCATGTTTAATGTCCAAGTCACACCTATGCCGGTAGTTGTTGGGAGCACTAAGCTCGAAGTTGTTGACGAGTATGTTTACCTGGGACAAATAGTCCGACTAGGTAAGTCCAACTTCGACCGAGAGGTCAGTCGACGGATTCAACTCGGCTGGGCAGCGTTCGAGAAGCTACGACACATCTTCTCGTCAGACATACCTCAAAACCTGAAAACGAAATTGTACAACCAGTGCGTGTTGCCAGTGATGACTTACGGAACTGAGACGTGGTCCTTCACTGCTGGCCGTATGAGGAAGCTCAAGGTCGCTCAGCGAGCTATGGAGAGGGCTATGCTCGGAGTTTCTCTGCGTGATAAACTTAGGAATGAGGATATCCGCAGTAGAACCAGAGTAACCGACATAGCCCAACGGATTAGTAAGCTGAAGTGGCAGTGGCAACCGATGAGGAAGAAAGGTTCTCGAGTGGCAGCCTCGTACCGGTAGGCGAAGTGTAGGGCGTCCCCCCACGAGATGGAGTGACGACCTGGTAAAACATGCAGGAAGTCGATGGATGCAGGTGGCTCAGGACCGTGCTTTGTGGCATTCTTTGGGGGAGGCCTATGTTCAGCAGTGGACTTGAGAAGGGCTGTAATGATGATGCCCAAAAAACATTATCTCCACTTTCCAATGTCTCTTGAATCGAATTCTATGGGATATTGGTTTTATAACAGTTTCTCTTTATATGAATATATACTTATGTACGCTCGTGATTAATTTACGCCTGACACAACTTGAGAACACAAATTGATTTCATTCAAATAACAATTTTGTAGTTAAAATATGATTAAGTTTTTATCAAAGTCGGTCCAGCAGTTCGGTTTAATTATGAATAAATTAACTAAAAACATGCCAAACTAACCGCCAATTATATTTTATAATCTGTATCTTTAACTAGTACTTACAACTTGTTTAATATTCTAATATAATTATGAAATATAATGAAATAATTTAAATTTATTATTAATAATATAATAAAATAATTTAAATGTGGTAATGTAATAAATATAATTGTAGCTATAATATTTGTACACCTACGGGTTGAATGCAGCGAACATCATATTTTTTAAAGATCTATTCTGTCTCATTACCTGTATTCACAAATAAATAAAATTTGAATTTTGAATTTGAACTTTTAAACACTACTGGTTGGCAGGGAAGTAGAAAGAGGAATTTTCTTAATAATCACGCGTGGCAGACGGACTTACAATCACAGTATCAGACGTCTCTCGCCTTTGATGCTGATGCTCCTTGTGGTTTTGGGTATCATATGCCTGGCGTAGAATACCAAGACCAGCGACGGCTTTATATCGGCTTATAAACGAAATGGTTATAACACTGTCTATCGTAAGGCATAATATTTTGTGGCATTTCCCAAAGCCATAGCTTACGATACCCACGGGACCGGGATGGATTCTCTTATGCCATCACCACACAGTGTAACCTGAAAAGGTTTTGGTGAAAAGTTGCAAATTAAAAATAAAGCTACATCACCAATTTTCAGTAATTTCAGTAATACGTCTTCGTCTTTTGTAATGCGTACAGCAAAGGAGTGGAATAATTTGCCGGCGTCTATCTTTCCGTCCGAATACAATTTGGGCGTCTTCAAGGCGAGAGTGAATAGGTTTTTGTTACGATAAGACAGTGCGATTTACCATCTAAGGCTGCATCACCACTTACCTCCAGGTGGGATTGTGATCAAGCACCGGCTTATAATAAGTAAAAAAAAATATTACCATTCATGTGGTACAACATTAGGTGCAAGTGTTAACTTATTTAATTATACAAAATTTAATGTTTGTTTATTCGTATTTTATGCTCTGCCATACCGTTCATCAGATTGCGCTAAGCCTTTGTCTACTTATAACTTTGACCAAATCTAACTCCTGCGCCGGTGACATGTAATTTTAGTGCGTAGTTTAATTATTCTATAAGCCCTTTTATGATTAAGGTAATTCTATAATTAAACTAGCTGGTCATCAGCGGCGTTGCTGCCGCATAAGAATAATTGTGGAAATATCTTTTTAAATTTGGAGGAGTTCTGTTGTTTAATTAGAAATGATAAAACATTCATTGAAACTGAATGATATATAACTTTCAAATAAATTTTTCGGTACGATACGCGTGCCAGCTATTACGTTTATTGTAAATTTATTAGTATTATAGTAATAAATACCCTAAAGTACCAACATTTTTAAGCGAAACTAAAACACGAACACAAGCAAATGAGCTGTATACAATCGTCTGTTCTTTCGTTTAGAAAAAAAATATTTTTTTCCAAACGAAAGAATCTAAAAGAAGCGCCTTCATTATCGTTCCATTTCACCTAAAACCTACACCTGAGATTTACCTTTCACACAATCTACGGGAAAATGAGCTGTGGGTTGAAAGCGAAAAAGACAGCGTACCTGACCTAATTTTCTTTCAGTCGACGTTTCACATTATGACGTCGTTGGATTTGCTTCAGAATTTTGTTTACTCTTAAAACACAAAGAGATATGGACGGTGTTCAGCGAAGTTTCAACCACAGTTTTGTGTAATATTCTTAAGTTATTCACTTTTATTTTAGTTATTTATTTATTAATTCGACACGCCGACAGCATTAATACATCCGTTATCGTTACAGCTTATTAAAGTCTACTGCCGAACATAGGCTTTCTCCATAGACTGTCTTATAGGGTCACTAAACTGTAAAATATATACATAGTATTACCATAAATAGTTTTTAATAATTCACTGAAAAACCTTTCATTGTTTACACATTTGTAATACCTCAATGCCTGACAGGACGAGCTTTATTAAATGCCTCCAACTACACACACCATTCTCCTAGAGTTCATCGATTTTATGTTTCATCGAAAAGAAAGCAGCGAGTTGAATGAACCCTTCTGTTTGCTTTAAAATAATATTTTAAATATATAATATGTATATTGAATTAGTTTTTCTCTTTGACAATATGCGTATTCATTCCATTTCCCACTTAGGTTACCTTACGCGTTTGGACTTGTAATAGAAGGCCAAATAAACCTCTTTACAATGATAAAGTAGAGAACGTTTATATTTGCAGTTTTTTTTAATTGTATTAATTTAAAAATTATTACGCTGAATGATTTTTTTTTAATTTCAACCAATATTTCGCTTTTAAGTAATAAGATTGAAGGATATTCCAAAATATGAATAATTTATAGGTAATTACAAATAAACTATGTTACCAAGGCATTATTTAACAAGTAATTACAGTCTCGGAAATTAGACATCAAATGAATTTGAATGAAGTAGGAAATATTCAAATTTTAAGAACCAACAAAAGCGCGTCAAGAGAAGGATGAACATTTCCATACAAAGCGACGGAGTTTTGTTCACTTTTCCACGGACATAAATCATGTTGGCTGACAGTCCTCCAGGTGCAGGCAGCCCCTTTTTCAACTCTGAATACAAATGATAATGAACACGACATGACGCTCGGATTACATTTGAATGTAGCACGCACTCACTACAGACGCGACGGTTGTGTACTCAACTTTAAGAACTTCGTCAGAGGTATTATGAGTTTAAATAATTTATTTACAAGCCTTTATGTATTTACATAAACCTTTTTAAAGTATTACTCTTTTTATATAAGAAGGAACAAACGGGCATACGGCTCACCTGATTACCACCGTGAGTACCGCCGTCCATGAACATCTGCCTGGTGACCTGCAGGTGCTTGCTTTTAAATGTTCATTTGCAAACGTATAAACATACTTTAGTAACATCTCCTTCTTATTATGTCCGTTAAAGCCTACTGCTGGATACGGGTATCTGCTATTGAAGGATTCGCCATAATCATCACGCTTGGCAAGTGGATTGACGATCGCAGCACCAGACTTCTCGTTCCTTTAACGCTGTTTCGGCTGCTGCCCGTCGTCTGTCTGGGTATTCTACAAGATGGTAACACATTTCCCATAGTCCCTAAAAACCATTTTACTGGAAACGAGGCATTCCATCTTAGTTCTCAGGGGTAATAACGCATATGCATTTTTATTCTTACTCGGGAATGGATATTGTCTCTGGGCAACAGCATCCACTTATCATTAGGTGAACTGTATGGTCGTTTGTCATTGTTGTTCTACAAAAAAGTCGCCTCGTACGACACCCACGAGACAAAATAGGGTGAGGGATTCACTTACACTGCCTCGACATGGATATTTCATAACATATATATATATATATATATATATATATATATATATATATATATATATATATACAATAATATTTTTGTAATAATATTTGAATTATCTGCAACTTTAATCAAATAAAAAATAAAGTTACAACGAATTTCCCATATTTAATGTATTTCTTTAGAGTTTCATTTTATTTTCAAATTCAAATTCAATTCGTTCATTGCGAATATAGGTTCATACAGTTGGTGTTTAAGTTGTTTATCACTTATGGAACAAACATTTTCTTTTTATTAGGTGTAATTAACTGAACAAAGAATTCAAAAATGGCTTTGGCTTAAATAGGACATCAAAATAATCTGGTATCCTTTTGGAACTACGTATACACAACTTAATTTTTTTTTAAATAATCCAAATAAACACCGCACGCGGTTATTAAAATTTGTCGTATTTAAAGTACCCCTTAAATTATGATTCGAGTATAATTTTACAAACTCAAGTAGCTTAATACAAACATTATTATTCGTATTACACATTCTCAGTACAGGACTATTCTTTGAAACTTTTAGCGATGTATACCTAAGTTTAATTTTAATTAGGCTTTTCCGCGACTTTTTGACCGTCGAATTTGTTTGAAGTAATTGGAAGTAAAGACTATAAATGAGTTCGGGGGTGACTCGAACTTTAGGCCTAGTCAGTTTGAATAGCCTATCATGTAGAGTGTGTCATGGGGGTCATGGTTGAATAGGGGCAAGAAGTTTTCATTCCACTCCTAGGGATTCAAAATGGCCAAAAACCAATAAATAGGGGGTGGGAGGGGGTGGCTCGAACTTTAAGCAGAGTCAGTTTGACTAGCCTATCATGTAGAAGATGTCATGGGGGTCATGGTTGAATAGGGGCAAAAAGTTCTCATTACACTCCTAAGGGGTCAAAATGCCCAAAAACCAAAAAAAATATATAAAATTCTTATTTTGGCTATAACTCCGCCTCCTTCGGAGGTTCTAACACAGATTTACTTCCCGCATCCCAATAGTTCAATTAATGTAAGTGAAAAAACCTGAAGTGTTCGTTTCCGAAAGTGTGACTAATAAAAATAAGTTAAGGTAAACTTGATTATAGCGATGCATACTCGTAGAATACTTTGTGAAAATAGTGGCAAGACTGAGTGATTATCTCGTCAAATTTACTCACTATTAAATACACGGTGGTAACTTCAAATTCGACACCAAAGTTAATGCATTAAATAGCTTTTTAATGATTTTTGGGTGGTTTTGTTTCTTATATTCTCTTTTACTGCTTAGTCTTCTCTGACAACTTATCGCGTAGGCACTCTTAGATTTATAGTTAAATATCTTTATATATAAAAATTACGTGTCACGTTATTTGTCCGCGATGGACTCCTAAACTACTGAACTGATTTCAATTAAATTTTGCACACTGTGTGCATTTTGGTCCGACTTGAAAGATAGAATAGCTTTTATCCCGATAAATGACCGTCAAAAATTTTTATAGCGAATTTAAGGATTTTTATAGGAAGGGTCGTTGGAAAGGGCAGAACAACGTCTGCCTGGCAAGCTAGTAACCACTTAAATATATAACATACAAAGTAGAGTACAGGGACTGTCTATACTAGCACATAGACTCGTTTTTTTATAGGTACAAGTAAAGGTAACAAACGAGCACTTCGTCTATTTAGTTGTTAGTCGATTTTTTTATATAATAAGAAGCAAACAAGCACACTGTCCACCTGATGACTTGACATCTACATCTATGCTTGCTTAAGAATCAAAATGCGAATGCATTAAGACTAAGATGGAATGCCTCGTTTCCATAGAAAAGGGTCTCCGGCTCTCTACACCCACCATACAAGCACAGTAAACTAATATTTGACGCTTATAATCTGTGAGAGCGTGGTCATTCCCTGAACGAGTAGCGCAGTGCGGTAATACCAGGTAGAAAGCAGACCTTTAGATCTTAGAAAATATGGAATTTTCAAGGTTTTTACTTTTGCCTGTATTTGGCTAATAATTGCATATTTTTTAATTACAACTACTTCTACGTCTCTGAGGATACAGGTACATGGACCGGCAGATATTGAGTTAATCCCGTAAGTATACTGTTTTGCTAAATATGGCACGTAATACTCAAAAAATCCGAAATAAACGATTGCGGAATAAATATCACCATCATTATCATTACAGCCTATCACAAGTTTACTGCTAAATGTAGTCCTCCCCCAAGGAACGCTATAAAGCACGGCGTCAATCATTCATCTAATAGAAGAATGTCACTGTACGAGGCTGCCACTCGAGATCTTTCTTCCCCATCATTTTTCGGTTCTTTGAAACAATAAATAAATAATATCGCTATGCTGCAGCTATATTAATAGTGAGTTGTAGTACGAATGGGTCGGCTCGATCGGGGAAGGACCACGCTATCACAGAATACCAGCGTAAAATAGCAGCTTAATGCTGCTGTGTTTTGTATGGTGAGTGTAGAGAACAGGAGACCCTTTTTACTGGAAAAGAGGCATTCTATCTTAGTCCTCACGGCTGACAACGAATCCGCATTTTAATTGGCAAACGAAGATAGATGTAGATGTCTATGGGCCACAGCAAACTCTTACCATCAGGTGGACTGTGTGCTCGTTTGTCACCTTTATTCTAGAAAAAAATTATTTAATTCCACGATGATTGTGTAATACACTATCCCATATTATAACGTGGATATCGTATGAGGCGAAAGAAGAAAATGAAACAGGTGATGGGCAGTAGCATCCTTGTGATAACAACTCGAAATAGTAAATAACTTCGGTTGATAACCGGCCTGTCAAGCGTGGCAACTATGGCAAATACGAGCCAATCTTTAAAATACATATTTGCGGCAATCTAGGGAGATGCCTCTGTTCAGTAGCTGTTCAGTAGCAGGCTTTTGAAAGGCTACGATGAATAAATAAACGAATGTAGGGATAGTTTTCTTTTTGAAATATATTTTAATATACAGTGAAACGTGCTTTTTTCAAAACAATATTCAAAAAGCTTACTTGAACGCTTGCACGGTATTTTAAATGTGCAAAGCAATTTATGTCTTAATACTCAATGTATAGAGGTGGAATTATTTTTTTCAGGTTTTTATCGAAAGCATAAGCTCCTGTTGATTTGTGAGCATGAACTAGGCGACATAGTTTACGGTTTCCTTTACAACATGAACGAACAATGTTTGTTCTTCATAAAATATGGGCGAGTCCAGAATGAAGCGCATTTTTAGAATGAATATAATTCAACCCTCGACCGTGTGGGTGCTAGCTTGAAGTTTTCTTTTCTTTAACGAGTTCGTTCTTTCTTGGTTCTTGTGTTTTAATGATTTGCTTTTTTTTTCTCAAACAGGTCAAACTTCATCCACAAGTCAACCTGATGGTAAATAACTTTGTATCCTACAAAGATGAGCTCTTGATAATAACAGAAATCTATACGCACAAGCCTCAAAGAGATCGACATTGCATTACGGTGAAGAGTTCTGCAGATTCCACAAGCTCGCATATCGTTTAGTGCATCCGATGTTTTTTTTAAAATATAATTTTCAAAATAAAAAGAATGAAAATATTTAAGTGACGTTGTGATGGCGATCATTAATAAATCTCTACTCTAATAATTACGTGCACGTGGCTGTATCATGTCCTGTCGGCTCGATCGCTGAAGGACCCTACTATCACAGGATGCCAGCGTAAAATATCAGCTTAATACTGCTGTGTTTCGTATGGTGTCACTGGAGATCCTTATAACTGGAAACGAGGATATCCACCTTAGTCCTCAGGGGTGGCAGCGCATCTGCTTTTTTAGTCTTAACCGAAGATAGATGTAGATGTCTATGAGTACAG
Organism: Parnassius mnemosyne; assembly: GCA_963668995.1. Lineage (NCBI taxonomy): Eukaryota > Metazoa > Arthropoda > Insecta > Lepidoptera > Papilionidae > Parnassius > Parnassius mnemosyne. The sequence continues at coordinate 34,791,658 of CAVLGL010000079.1, read as the reverse complement.
TAAGCACTTATTATCAGGTGGTCGGTGTGCTCATTTGTCATCCTTCTCTATTAGAAAAACATACTAATCCCAATGTTATATAAGTTAAATTCAACAAAAACTAAACATTTAAAGTTGAGATCTACTTCTTACGGCCAAGTGCTGTTCGTCGCAATAATTAAACAATTAAGGACTATAATTAAGAGAGACACGAACACTCATTGATGTTGCGTACATCTAGATCACTTAATTAATTTTTAATGAGGTTTCTCGGTTTGTCTCGTTTTTAAAAAGTTTGGAATATCTTACTAACTATTGTAGAATAAAATACGTTAAAGATATAATTGTATTCTCATTTATATTTCTTGATCTCTAAAATATTTACATATTTTTACAGCGCTCCCGCAACGTGTAGCGTTTCTCCAGACATGAAATTCTATTATTTAATATAGTAAATATATTTATGCATTTAACAAAATTATGATTATAATGTTAAATTATGATTTATAGGTGAATCGAATATTGTTAAAACCAATCGAAAGCAAGCAAAAAATACTCAGACTTTCGGTTTTCTACAAGATAAATTTTAGAGAGTGTGCGCAGGAATCTCTTAACGTAATTTCTCTCTCTCCCTTCCACGATCGGAAAACAAGATTCCAAGTCAGTCTTCGCCCTTTCGATTTACTACGCATTGGAACCAAACGGCTTGCTTCATGGTTCGTCATGCGTATAGCAGAGGAGTGAAATAAGTTACCAGCATTTGTCTTTCCAGCGTTTGGCTTTTGTTAAGCAAAGTCAATGCGCTTTAAAATCTTCGGTTACATCATCACTTACTATCACGTTAGATAGTAGTCAAGCAATAGCTTAGAATAGTTAAAAATATGACCATTAAACTATTAGGTGAAATTCACCTTTTAAACGAATTCATGCAATGGAATTTTACCTGTTGCAGAACTATTGTGTTGCAAGCAGAAAAAATATTTAGATATCTATTGGTCGCTCTCAGATGACCCCAGTAGCGTTTCTCAAATCATGAAACTATAATTTAACATTATTTACGTATCGAATTGAGAATATTAACAGTTTAGGATATTATGTTGTATAAACCTACACTTATTATAATATTATAAAGAGGAAAGATTTGTTTGTTTGAATTGAATAGGCTCCGAAACTACTGGACCGATTTGAAAAATTTTTTCACCGTTAGAATCCTACATTACCCCTGATGAACATAGGTTATAGAATTTTTTCAAAAAAGTTAGGGATCCGTATGAAAACTTCGTTAATGTAACCCAAGGTGTGAAAAAAGTACCAAAAAGAATCCTTATATCGCGTACGCTGCGGAAACTATTGATTATAGAGCAAAGTAATTTACTTCAGTTTTATAGAAGATATCAATATCTATAAAAAAGCCAGCGATACCATATGTTTAAGTATTACAGTTATGTCACAATAACTACTTTTTCATGTTAAAATATGGAATAGTAACGCCGGTACAAACTGGGCCACATTATTCGTATCAGTACCTGTACCATGCATAACCACCAATTACGTTAATCATGTAATTTTAGTAACATATTTCACTTTTTAAATCTTTGTTAATTGAGCAACCGTCCGTCGTGATGTCTCTCTCGAAGTTCGCATGTCGCAAAGCGTAGAAGCGTGATATACGCGGGTGAAACCGCGGGGCGCAGCTAGTATAATAGATTTTTTACGCGTGGCTTAAAATCGAAATGTTTAAGCTCGTAATCTGTTGGCGGCACCTTAATGCAACAATAAATTGTTAACGAAAAACCATAAAATTTTATAATAGTTGTGAGAAAATAACCATGTGGCCGTGTTTACATTGATGTTTTAAAATTATTAATTAGAAATAAACTATTTTCAATTGCAACATTTTTATTCTTCATGCCATTGTAAAAATCAATGCTGGACTCTAGTTTTATGAAGGATTAATCATGTGGTGGAAAATTATGATTGGTAGACAGATTGGTGATTACAGCACCACAAGTCTTGCATATTTGGTCTCCTAGTATGGGTATTTTATATTATGTGGTTAGCGATCCGCCCCGACTTCGCAAGGGTGATTTTTCGATCTCGACACTCGAACCGCGTTACCTACCGTCTCCAATTGTGAATGTAAACCATCAAGGGATTCATCCAAACACACACACAAAAAAATATCAAAATAGGTCCAGCCGTTTAGGAGGAGTTCAGTGACAAACACCTGTAAAGAAGAGTTATATATATAAAGAAAATGTATAATGCCATTAGACCTTTTTGTCATTTTCCATGGTCTCTTCTTACAGCACCCGCGTGACTAAATGGTGTGAATAATTCTTTTACGCCGTCTCCACAGGTGAAATTACAACATTTTTGTCTCTTTTTATTCTATATTTTAAACTATTCTATTCTATACTAATTTCTTATTTTATTCGAAAATTAAAGCGAAACTTAATTTTATTTAACCTAATGTAACCATCCCCTAAAATTGATACCTTCCTATACTATTATTGAATCACGTCCTACATTCCCCTCGAAATATGCGCTGTAATACAAGCCTGCCAATTTCCCCTTTCTATCAAATTTGCGATTTAACATTTTTATTCTCATGCCAACTTTAATATATATTTTTTGAGCAATTTATAAAGTCAGGTATTGTACAGAATGCCAACAACGTTTAAGTGTATAGGTATATATATATATATCATGAGTGCGTCGTCTGACTCTAGTGCACCTGGTGCGTTAATCGTGTAACTTCTAAAAGACTTCACAAATGAAGTCATATTCACACTATGTATTTGTATTGTCGAGACGACGGTTTATTGCAATGCTAGGATCCGATAAGCAACGCTGTAGTCAGCTAGTTATCAATAAATTCTATATTTATCCGAATATATAATGACTCATACTCATACTATATAATGATTCACAATATATTATGATGGTTAAGTGCCAAAAAAAAAGATATCTCAAAATCTGGACATAATAGGTGGCGCTGAGGTCAAGTTATCAATTATTTTATATTTACTTACTCTTATATAATCACTTCCTTCAAAAATTTTAGAATGTATTCAGAGTGAAACTCATCGTGCCACCCACAAGAAAGAGCTAAGCAACATCTGCTAGACTACCTTGATTTGTAACGGGAAACAAATTGGTTTCATAGTACCGTGCACGAAATATAAAAATTTGTTTTTTATATTCCATGGTACCGTGCTATAGTTATTAATACGGTATATCTCGGTATCTATCTGCCTATCTATCACAGACGTTTAATCTCAAGGATTAAAATTTTATTCTACGTCCATGATTAAAACTGGCATACAATATAATTATTATGTTTTTAGAAACGTCATAACAACTTTACTGTAACATTTAAAATATTATTTTGGCTGACTAAAGCGTTTTTATTCAGCTAAGTGTAACATTATTACGAAATTTCTCTACAGTGGAATTCTGTGTCACCCTTGGGCCTCCCCAAAGCAATATTTCAAATAGTATTTTATAAGAATAAGTGAGAAATAAATCACATCTAAAGCCGAACTGTTCTGAATATTTTGAAGTCCAAATCTTCATTGACTCTTTTTTTATTGTAAAATAGTGTGAAAATACAGCACACAGTCCACCTGATGGTTAGTGGATGATGTGATCCATAGCCATCTACATTTATCCTCAATTAAGAATCTAAATACAGATGAGTTATCACCCCTGAGGATAATGATGGAATGCTTCGTTACCAGTAAAAAGGGTCTCCGATTCTCTACACTAACCATACGAAACACAGCAGCATTAAACTGCTATTTTAAGTTGATATTCTGTGAGAGTGTGGTCATACCCCGGTCGAGCTGACGCAATCGTGCTACTACCATAATATAGCTGCAGCGTTGCTGGACCACTAAGGCGCTGAATTACTATGAATAATTTAATAATTTAGGCGGGAGGCTGATGGCTTATAATAATACTAAGCAAGTATGACTTTCTTTTATTTATTTATGTGTTATTTAACCTTATATAAAAAGCATATAAAGGTTCAAAATGCGGACTTAATGCTAAAAGTATTACCTGTCACCTTTTTTCCAAAAGCATACCTCTGTAGTTTTTTTTGTATAAATGTCAGGCGGTGCACCCTACCGCTTGACGAACGGGGCTCAAGCGATCCAATTTTGCCGGAAAGTCTATTCGAAAATGCTGAATCAAAATTTTTGCAGCCTAATGAATTTTAAAATTAAAGGGTAGCCTTGCTTTTCCAGGGTGCTATCGTGCTGGTTATCGTTCCCTAACTTAGCGTAATGACCATAGGAAAATCTTCTAATAAAAATTCACTAGCTGTCACAATCTTGTAGCAGTCTACTCATAACCCAGCTGTAAATATGTCGACAGGTGACGTGATGTGATTACCATCCATTACAGCCTATAAAAGTTCACTGCTGAGCATAGGCTTCTCACATAGATTCCCTCATCGGGAGGATTTTGACATAGTTACAACTGCAGTTTTTAATTATTTTGAGTTGTTTAATCAGAAAGATGCTGATGTCCATCCTCTGTTTTATTATTTCTTGTAGTTGCCTCTGACGGGACACCCATGACGATATGAGGTGCTGGATATTCTTACAACGCCACTACACGGTTTATGTAATCTGACCTGATCTAAAATAAAAATAAAAAAGGTCAATTTGATGGTATGATATTATCTGAGCATCTGTTATCATATCACAGCCTATCAAAAAGCCAGTGCCAAACATATGCCTAGGCTTTCCCCGTAGACTACCTCATAAGGTTAGAAATTTATCATAGTTGCCATGCTGCTCTCATTATATGCATATATTCATGCTGTTATCATTTTCCTGTTCATTTCCATCCATCACTTTTTATGGTACCTTCGAGATATTACTATACGGTGATATGAGTGATTACTAAAACAAAAAAAAAAACATTGCTCAGAACCGAAAATCAAGAAAAGTAAACGATGCAAAAGCCAGAACATACAATTACTTATGTTAACAATTGTATGTTGTGGATTTGGACATTGCTTTTGTCACGTGTTTTATTCTTGACTCTACGTTTTTTCTATTACTTACGCTTCTTTAAATAACTTGACGGATAATTACAACAGTGCCTAAGGGTTTGACTGCGGCGATCCCAGACTGCGCTCGAATCCCGCACCGAACAAGATGTTGACTGCTTCCTTGGTCTATTAGACGTAAACACGATTGTTTTACAATGATTTTTTAAGGGTTCTAGTTCAAATCCTTGGGTCAGTCAAAATCAGTCATTGGATCTTTTTTTTTTTTATCTTCACGCACAATCCCTGACGGGGTAGCCAGAAAGAACAGATCGTCAGGTGTCACGATCCTTACATACCTCTTTCGCTTCTTTCAGATTCATTATCTTCTTCATACATGCACGTCTAGGTATCCAAATACTCTTGACCCTACCCTCTTCGAGCAATTTGCTCACATGGTCTTCGAAAGTTAGTCTCGGTCTACCTCGACACCTTTTAATATTTACTTTCGCGCTATATATTTTCTTCACCATTCGGTCTTCACTCATTCGCTCAACGTGCCCAAACCACCGAAGCACGCCCTTATCAATTTTTGTGATAAGGTCATCTTTCAAACCTGCCATATTGCGAATCTCTTCGTTTCGCTTTCGGTCGGCCATGGTAACGCCGCACATTTTACGAAGATATCGCATCTCCACAGCATCCAACTGTCTTTTATGCTTCTTCTGGCATACCCAGGTTTCGCTGCCATATAACAAAGTCGGTACCAACACTGCGTTAAGTATTGCAACGCGTGCACTCTTCACTACGCCTTGCCTTTTGACTAACGCAGTCAGGGCACCATTGACTTTGTTCCCGGCAGCAACACGCCTGTCCACATCTAAATCACATCTTCCATCCCGGCTAAAAGCACTCCCCAAGTATACAATTTCATTTACTTGTTCTAGACATTCCTGATTTACCCATATTTCACACTTCGTTCTCTCTTCGTCCCTTTCAAATACCAGAACCTTAGTTTTATTAGCGTTCAAACGGAGACCTTTAATTTCACATTCCTCTTTCATACACGTGACTAATGCCTGCAGTTCTGCCTCTGATGGTGCAATAAGCACTGCATCATCAGCATACAGCAGACAATTTACTTTAATGTCACCCAATTTCACACCCAAACAGTTATCTTTCAGCTTTTGTAAACAGCTGTCGAGATACAGTATGAACAGCCAGGAAGACATGACACAACCCTGTTTTACGCCCGTTTGGACGCTAAACATGGGTGACAGGTCATGCCCTACCCGCACACAGGCTTTACAGTCACAGTAAAGAGACTGCACAGCCCTTAGCAATCGACCATCCACACCATACCCCGGCAACAGTTCCCACATTTCCTTCCTTACAACCTTATCAAATGCTTTCTCAAGATCCACAAAAGCACAGAAAATCTTCTGGTTAGCAGCCAGAAGCTTTTCCGTGATCATGCGGAGAGAAAACATTTGATCCGTGCATCCTCTTCCAGGTCTAAATCCGCATTGTCAGGATTTTTCATCTTTCTGTCAAGAAATCCTCAGAAGCATCCCAGAGTCACAAATTTGGCGATGTTTCACACCCGTGCCTCAGAAAGCTTGTAATGCCGTTAATCCTACGCCTGATCTCTCTCCGGTTGTTGTGAATAACCATATCATCAGATTATGAGAGTGAAGGAAAGTGCACCTGTACAAATTCGGTCTAGAGGACATTCTTACGCGCAACTTATGAATGCAAAACACTCTCAAAATACAGGATAAATAAATAGAGTACATCTAAAAATGTATATTTTTGTAAATAATTTTATTTGACGGTCAATATTTTGTCTTCTATCAATAAAGCGAGTACCATATTCACGGAGCTTGATCGATTTCACGTTGAACGCAATATAATAACTACCATAAAAATATTACAAGCTCTTTCTTCAACGTACCCTTGAGGTTCCACAGAAAATGATGAAGCAAATTACGTTCTCAACGCAAATTTCATCTCGTATAATGTTGGTTTTAACGAAATATCCCTAAGAAGATCAATCATCTCATTTTCCTTTAGATCCATATACCAAGAATGGAATACAAAATATTTTTAATCGCTTTTCTTTATTCCTAAATCATTCAAGTTACGAAAGTGGCAAATTCAATTTGAGAGTTTTTTATAACAAATTCCGGCAACTTAGAAAGAACGTCCTCTAAGAGAGACAAAAGCCGGTATTGTTTTATCTTTTTTTCTACAACAAAGGCTTCCTCCGTCTTTTCGCTAGAATCATGCAGTTTATAATTGACTCGTAAAACAAATAGAAATAACTTGGGCATTGATTCGATTTATATCTCTGTTCTTGTCACCAGTGTTTAAAGGTAATGAAACGGGACAAAAAGAGTACTTTGTGTACAATCTATACAAATAAATAAAATTGAAGTGTCTGTTTGTAATGTCAAAGTTACAGTTTTTTACTAAATGCATATGAAAATAAATACGAATAAAATACAATTTAAAAAATTACATTACTAAAATACAATTTTTAAAATTTTTGTCTGTCTGTCTGTCTGTCTGTTTGTTCCGGGTAATCTCCGAAACGGCTGGACCGATTTAGACGGTACCTTCACTGGCAGATAGCTGATTTCATAAGGAGTAACTTAGGCTACTTTTATTTTAGAAAAAGAATCAGGGTTCAGCGCAGAAACATAAAAACCCTAACATGCGAACGAAGTCGCGGGGAACAGCTAGTATTAATTAATTATTATGTAGTACAGCCGAAACAAAATTTCAAAGACTTGTAAAGTCCGCCAACTCGCATTGGGGTAGCGCGGCTGCTAATTTCTTGCCCTGAAATCCTCTCAGAAGTTAGAGAAGGCCTGTTCCCACCAGTGAGACGTATATAGGCTGTTACTCTACCTTACTTTTAAATTGTATGAAATACATAAAACATTTTTTATTTTTTTTTTATTTAAAAAAAAAGTTACCCCAACACTAGGATTTTTTCTGTGTCGTGGAAACAGCTTACACACATAAATTGCATGAGGACCAACATCCAGACCCGGAACAATTATTTGTAGGCCATACAAATACTTATTCCGTGCGGGATTCGAAGCCGCGGCCCCCAGCAACAACTCATTGCTAAGCAACTGCGCCACGGAGCCGTCAAATAATATATATGTAATATATAATATAATATTTCTAAATTGTCAAAAACTAAGAAAACACGCACAACAATAAATCTCTAAAAGTGTCTACGATTAAAAACTACAAACATAGAAATATAACTTAGGCATATTGTCATCTTGTTTGCAGAATAATCGTAAGATCCGTAAAATATGTAATTACAAGTAAAAACAAATTAGGTACCTAATCATTGTCTATCGCTTACTTAAATTAAGTATTATAATTACCTATGCACCCGTCTCTTTCTATTCTCATTTAGTAAAGAGAGCGCAACTATAATTATTTCTTAAATTGACGTGGATGTTTATGAAAATCCTAGTGTGGGGGTAACGTTTTTAAAAAAAAAAGAATAAGAAAGCCAATTTAATTACTGAATACAACGCACTCGTAGGTTGTTGAGAGTATCGTGGACTAAGCGCTCTCTGTGAATTTAAAAGTTCGCTAGCAGCCCGTGTGTTCGAACCCTGCAGCTAATTCTGAAATTGTTACTTGCAATTTTGAATGCTGATTTACCACGTGCTCGACGGTGAACAAAAACATCGTGAGGAAACCTTTGTCTGGGGAATAAAAACATTTCATAGACATATGATATTTGACGGCTCCGTGGCGCAGTGGCTTAGCAATGAGGTTATGTTGTAGTAAGTAGTTGTTGCATTGGGGGCCGCGGTTTCGAATCCCATACGGAACAAGTATTTGTATGGCCTACAAATAATTGTTCCGGGTCTGGATGTTTGTCCTCGTGCAATTTATGTTTATAAACTGCCTCCACGATACAGGAGAAAATCCTAGGTAACGTTTTTTAAATAATAATAATAATAATCTGCATCACTACTGGCTGAAGGGGTTCGTGGTGTGTCACGCTGTGCTCGCCCGACAATTTCAAGAGGCTCTCGACCAAAAGTCGCTCCCGAGCCTCTTCACTACTGGGATCACTCACTTGGTTCCTAAAGACCGGGATACCATAGACCCGAGCAAATACCGCCCCATCACGTGTCTACCCACGATATATAAGACACTAACATCCATTTTGAGCGCGAGAATCACTCGTCACCTGAACTCAAATCAGGTGATGTCGCGCGCTCAAAATGGATGTCGGGGCGGTGGTCGTGGAACCAAGGAACCACTCCTCATTGACGCGGTCATTGGCAAAGTGGTTAAACGCAACCGTCGGAACCTATCCGCCGCCTGGATAGACTACAAAAAGGCATTCGACTCGGTGCCTCATACATGGCTGAAGAGGGTCCTCGAGCTATACAAGGTAGACTGTACAGTTAGAGACTTCCTCGGGCAGTGTATGGGGCAGTGGAGTACGATCCTTTGTCATCTAGGCGAGCGGATGACGGCTGCGGAGAACCACATAAGGATAAGAAGGGGTATCTTCCAGGGCGATTGTCTGAGTCCAATCTGGTTCTGCCTCTCTCTGAACCCTCTCAGTACCTTACTGGAGGGCTCCGGGAGGGGATTTCAGCTTCGGAGAGGAGGTACAAAAGTGACCCACATTTTCTATATGGATGATCTCAAGTTATTCGCCTCCAGTCGCTCTCATCTTGTGGAATTGCTAAACATCACTTGTGATTTTAGCAATTCTATTAGAATGGAGCTGGGGACGGATAAGTGTGCGGTCCTCCATGTCGAAAGGGGTAGGGTTGCTAACTCTGAGGGCATAGATTTTTCTATGCCCATCAACATAAGGACCCTTTCCGATGCTGAAACATACCGATACCTGGGTATGTCACAGAACATCGGTGTAGATGAGGCGGGTATGAAACAGTCAGTTTGCGATGTGTTTTATGCACGCTTGACCAAAGTGCTTAACAGCCTTTTGTCCGGTGTGAATAAGACGCACGCATATAACGGTTGGGTCATGCCTGTTCTCATGTATACCTTTGGCATACTTAGGTGGACTCAGACCGAACTAAACGCTCTGGACAGAAAAGTCCGCACTATAATGACGTCCCACAGGATGCATCATCCGAGATCGTCAGTAATGAGGCTGTACTTGCCGCGGAAGCATGGTGGGCGCGGCTTTTTAAGCGCGCTTACCATGCATAATCGCGAAGTGTGCAGCCTCCGTAATTACTTTCTGACGAGAGCGGATGATCCCTACTATAGGGACGTTATTTCTTGTGATAAAGGACTGACTCCTCTATCCTTAGCCAACGAGCAATGGCAAGACCCAGCAGTACAGTGCATTTCCGACCGGGAGGCCGTATGGAAGGAGAAGGAGCTCCACGGGAGGTTCTACAAGGCTCTACATGAGCCTTTCGTAGACACAGTCGCCTCCCTTCACTGGCTACGTTTCGGTGACCTCTTTGGGGAAACCGAGGGTTTTGTCTGTGCAATACAGGATCAGGTTATTAAGACCAACAATTATCGGAGATACATCCTAAAGGATGGCGCCGTCGACATCTGTCGAGCTTGTCGCCATCCCGGTGAGTCACTTAGGCATGTCATCTCCGGTTGTTCGGCGCTTTCTAACTCTGAGTAATTTCACAGACACAATCTAGTAGCCAGGATTCTACACCAGGAGCTCGCTCTGAAATACGGCCTCGTGGATCGGAAACTGCCGTATTATAAGTACTTGCCGGAAGCCGTGCTCGAAAATGACCGCGCCAGGCTCTACTGGGACCGGGCCATCATCACAGATAGGACTATTCTTGCGAATAAGCCTGATATTGTGCTGATGGACCGGGCACAGTCAAGGATCTTTTTGGTCGACATTACCATTCCTTATGACGAGAACCTCGTGAAAGCCGAAACAGATAAGGTGACAAAATATGTGGACCTGGCTCACGAGGTTACCGGCATGTGGGGTGGTCTGCCGGCCGAAATTATTCCTGTGGTCGTTTCTGCGAACGGGTTAATCCCAGTCAGCCTCCCGGGTCATCTGAGGCGACTGGGACTCCGTGACGGACCGCTCCAGGCTCAAATGCAGAAGGCGGTGCTCCTCGATACCGCCCGCATCGTCCGCCGGTTTCTTTCCCTTTCCCCCTAACCCTCGGCCGTCTGGTCTCCCCTGCCGAGGGCTGCCATCTGGTTGGGTTTTTATATATTTATGTATTTTTTATGTATTTATTTTATTTTATTCATATTTATGTATGTTTACCATTTTCATTTACAATTATATATTTATACTGCCCAACCAGATGAGAAAACTTTATAGATACCCCAAAATAATAATAGTGTGAAGTCTGCATCACGCACTGGAGCATCGCAATTGACTAATTTCTCTATAACATCCTCAGAAATGAAGGAAGACCTGTGCCTGGTAGTGGGACTAGAAAGGCTGTAACTTAACTGTATGTATATATTTGATGTAACAGCCAGGTCCCAACGACTGCAAATTCATTCGTCTCAGCATCTATGTCTTAAAAAATATACACATAATATAAACAGACCATGAATTTATTTTCAAACAAAAATTTGAATATTGCTAACACATTACTGCTAAATGTACATACTTAAAATGAATGAGCACATTTTATTTCTAAATATATAGATCCTAAATAGACGTTATGAAAGCAAATATTTACGCTATGTAAATTGGGACAATATTTATATGCGAGAAAACAGAGATGGTCACCGTAAAGTCAACAAAGCGATTCCTCTGAAGTTTCGTCATGTATCTCGACGGCGGAAGTTTTCATTGGAACGCTCAGACTATGAATAATGTTGTTCGATCGACGTAGCGGAAGCTCCATCCGGCGCACGGTTCGACGGCCCAGCTCGTCTGCGCGCCCCCTTATCTTTTTGCTTTGCGCCCGCCGCGCAACTTTGATCGCTCAGGAATTTAAAACTTGTTTTATTTGAACGTTATCCGCTATAATATGTTAGAGCGTCTTTTAGACAGTTTGTTTTTTATTGATTTTGAAGTTGAACTTTAAACCGAAGAAAGGATGTGTGTTTTGTTTTTGATTTTGATATTCGTCGTGGAGAATCATGATATTTCGTAATTTTTTATTTACTTATTTAATATTCTTTATTGCACACCATACAAAACATATTAAAAACATTTATAAAAAAGAAGTAATGGCGTGAAGCAATTGACGGTCTTATTGCCGACATCAAATTCTTCCAGACAATCAATGATTGCCCAGAATTGCAGGAAGAAAGACAGGGGTAGGGCATAAAAAAGATTTAAAAAAGAATATATGTACATACACCTACATATAAAATATACATATATTACAATACATATATAATATGATATAGTAATATCAAGTCTATACCTTTGACGCTGATGCTAGTCGCCGGTCTAAGTATTTTGCGTCTGACTTGACGATTTAACGAGACATTTAAAAGTCTAATTTCTGAAAATTTGAAAGTAGAAGTTGAGTATAAAGAATTATAATGTGTTACGCGATGTCTTCGCAGATTGTGAACCAATTTTCATTATTAAATAGATTATACCTCAAGGGTGGTCCCACATAAGTTTGGAGAAAAAATTTCAATATCCCTAAGGGTTACAAATAAATAACTTCTTTTTAGCTATTCTATATATTATGAAGTCGGGTTTTACTTTTTGCTAAAAAATTATACCCTTTTACGAATACGTCAACAAATTTTGCGTAACGTAACCTAAAGTTGTCTACTGCTGATGATATCCTGTCACTGTCTTCCCTGGCGACAAGTTTCGAATAATTTCGGAAGTTATGAGTTGATAACTTCCGAAGTACGTAGTTACGTAGAATGTAAATGTCACAAGTGTAAATACAAACATACTCGATACACTCGAGTATGTTGGTATATCTAAATACGTGGGCAATCACAACACATTCAGAACCAACAAATATAAATTTTTAATTATTGCACATTTTTATTTTTATATAATTGAAGAGACAAACGAACTCATAGTCCACTTAATGGTAAGTGACACAGTGGACAGCAGTCCATAGACACCTGCAGCCACCTCTGAGGATCAGATGGAACGCCTCATACCTTTCAATTATGCTGATGGCTTTCTGAGGCACATATTTTGACTCCGCTGCGATTCTAACCCAGACCTTTTTTACATTTAAATTAATTCCGTGGCTACATTCGAAGTAAGTAGCTACATTTAAATACTTTGATGGGCGACTAGGGGATATGCCAGAGAGATCTGATGGCTTTCGGTGTTTGGCAATTTAAACATATCGTTTTTGGCAAATGTAAACCCAGATCGACGATGGGGAGAGGAACTGATTAATGAACTAAGATGAAATACCTCACAGCTTGTGAACACAGCAGTTAGTATTGTTGCAATACTGTGATAGCGTGGGCGAATGGGCGAATTATGTGTTAGAGTTGCTGTGTGGTTCTGTCAATTTTATTATTTTCACATAAATATTGCATTATTTTATTAGTAAATAAATCAAACAAATGGGAGTAGGATTCACGTGCTAAGAGTTTCGTATAAATTTAAAATTAATTTGACGGCACCGTGGCGCAGTGGCTTAGCAATAGGTTGTTGCACTTGGGGCCGCGGGTTCGAATCCCGCACGAAACATGTATTTGTATGGCTTACAAAATAATTGTTCCGGGTCTGGATGTTTGTTCTCGTGCAATTTATGCTGCCTAAACTGCCTCCACGACACAGGAGAAAATCCTAGTGTGGGGGTAACTTTTTTTAAAGATACAAATACAAAGATACAAATTATGCATATAGATAATTCAACCATCCCGGGAATTATATGTTAGGAAGCACATTGCTCTAACGAAAAGGTAGGTAAGTCGTATTCCAACTGCAAATATGTTACTTAGTAATTGTAAAAACCAAGTTTTTTTAGGTATTTTTAAGGATTTTTCTTTATTTTTACTATGAGAGTTTACCTGTTACCAAATTTAATAATTCTAGGTCAACGGGAAGCAACCTATAGGATTGATCAATGAGTCTGCGAGTATCAAAAATGTGACTATGCTTTTTATCCTTTTTAGAAAACACAAATAATACGACAGATCTTGCAAATCACATTCCAATAATGAAATTTTAATTCGCGATCTCGTCGGTGCACGACCTAAAAGAACGTTCACTAGATCCAATTATTTCTTATATATGAATTCAAATAACTTTCAGAATTATCACAATAATACTTCACCGAATTAAGCTTTAAGTTTTTGCACTAACAGTGAGAATAGCTTGGCGGGGAGTTTATTCGACTTTTGTCCTGCTTAATTCTATGCCAAGTCGCGCTCGTTACGTAGATAGAATCTTTAATTTCCTACTTTAACGTCAGTGTCACTTCTTTTACAAAAGATCTCTTTATTGGAATCTTCTGGAAATATTAATAGCGTTGTATAAAGAGTTAGTTACTTACTAACTAACTTAGTAACTTTATTTTAGTTTTCAACAAAAGTTAGGCTTTAAAGAAACAAGAAACAGGATTCAAAACGTTATTATATAAGTAATTATCAGTTTTTTTGTGGTTAACATAACATTAATTTTTATATCGTGGCGTCGAAAACGGCATAAGTTTTAATTGATTTTTTTTTCAGTATCACAATAAATCTATACTTTTATAAAAAAAAAAATCAGCAAAATTGGTGAACTTATTGAAAATACTGTAGAGGTAGTAGTTTAAATAGCCGATTTCCTCGTTGGTTAATTTGTCGTAAACACGACTGATAATCTCGCGTTTGAATTCCGGGTAGGGTCGAAATCACTTATTGAGGTTTTTTTAATAATAAATTATCAGTAACAGTGCACAGTCAGTAAGCTGATGATGTTACGCACCTGTGCCTCGGAAAGCACGTAATGTAGCCGTTGTTCCTTCGCCTGATCTCTCTCCAGATTCCGGGTAGGGTCAAAATCATTTATTGAGTTTTTTTAATAATAAATTATCAGTAACAGTGCACAGTCAGTAAGCTGATGATGTTACGCACCTGTGCCTCGGAAAGCACGTAATGTAGCCGTTGTTCCTTCGCCTGATCTCTCTCCAGTCGGATTACCGCCCAACCGGAATATGAAGTGCACCTGTGCTTGCGCATACACTCGTGCACTATAATCCCGTCCTGCAAAGATCTCAGATCTCTGAACTGAAATTCGGTCTGGAGTACATTACCTAAATAGCAAATAGAAAATATAGATGAAGTATTAGGTCAGGGAAAAAGCTTCTTCGTGTTTTATATGAATTTTTTTAAAAGTTTTATTACATAACATATATATGTGCAATATTTTTCGATAACTTGTTGCCATGTTGTAGGTAGTGATATAATCCCATTGCTGTAGAAATCTTGGGATTTTCGATCAAAAAATGCGACAAATAGTTTTAACAGTCCTCTCTCGATGTTAACCTAACACTTCCCAAAGAATTCTGAAGAGACCGAAACAGGTGAAAATCAGAGGGTGCAAGGTCAGAACTATATGGTGGATGCACTACATTTCCCAACCAAGCTCTCTCAATTTTCGCTGAGTGCCCAACGATGTGTGTAGTCCTGGTGTGTCATGAAAGACTACTCCTTTTCTTTTGCCCAATCAGGCCGTTTTTCCTTAATTTCTTGCTTCAGTTTCATTAGTTGTTGGCAGTACAGATCCGAGTCGATGGTTTTGCCTGGCGGTAAAAGGTGATAATAAGCGATGCCCTTCCAATCCCACCATACACACAGCATCACCTTATTGCGTGTTAATCCGGGTTTTGCTGCAGTCTGTGGAGCTTGACTACTCTTTGACCTTGATCTTTTTCACACATTCTTGTCGTAGGTGACCAACTTTTCATCACCAGTGACCAATCTTTTCAAAAATAGTTCGGTTTCATTAACATCCAAAAGAGGAATCGCAAATGAGTACACGATTCATTAGATTTCTTTAAGTGAGCTCGTGTGGTACCCAAATATCGAGCTTTTTTGTATAGCCAGACGTATTTTTTTTGATAAGGGTGACAAAAGAGCACACAGTCCACCTGATGGTAAGTGGTTGCTGCGGCCCATAGACATCTACATCTATCCTTTATTACAAATCAAAATATAGATGCGTTGTCACCCGTGAGGACTAAGATGGAATGCCTCATTTCCAGTAAAAAGGGCCTCCGGCCACCTGCACTCACCAAGCGAAACGCAGAGGTAAACCTCTACTTCACGCTGGTTTTCTGTGAGGTCAAGGTACCACCCCGGTTCGAGCCGGCCTATCCGTGCGACGGCAAAAGCTGCCGCATGGCTCTACCACTGTTAAAAAACGACGTTTTCAAATCTTAACAAAAATTCTGGCTAATTTCAAATCGCTCAAAAAGATTTTGTGGTCAATGTTCTATTCCTCGCCTACGTTTTAATTAGTAATATGCCGGTCTTACTCCACTTTTTCAAAAAAGGCATTATTATTCGTATGAGGGCGACCAGAGCGAGCTGCATCTTTGTTTTTTTACTTTTCTTTTCTTAATGTCCTAAGTATATGTATTGATATTAAGATGTAAAAAGTACAACCAAAGGGGGTTTTATTCAATTTTATACAAACAAAATACGAAGAAACTTTTCCCCCGACCAATTATTTTATTAATCGCTCGCCATATTGTAATGAAAATGCAAAAGTTCTAATTTTGAAGTATATTTTGTAAATATATTATTTATTATATTTTTAGTATATAACGTATAATTTTCATCTTTAATTAGGTTACTTTGGTGGCTTTATTTATAATTTGAGCAGTCTGAGGAAGCCTCATATTTAAATGAAATCTTATAGTTTGTTTAACTTTGTGACAAATTGTCGCTTGAGAAACTTGATTAAAATTGTGATTGAAAAGCCAAAATCATTTGTTAATTATTATATGATTAAAACCCTTGAATCAATTAGTGTCAGTCTAACTTTTTAAATTCTGTAGCAATATACTTCCGTATAGCTTCCTAACCACACAGTCGCTCTCATTTCCGTTTCATGAAAAAGTTCTCCCTGCGTCATCCGGTAACATCATTAAACGACCCAATTTAAAAGTACTGGGTCACGATGCTAAATAAAAAAGTAGGCCCCTGGAGATAGCATGTTCCAACTAACCTCAGTTTCAACAGAAAAACATTTTTTAACGAGGTTAAAGAGATTTTGCGAGGCACTGTGTACTGATTATGTGTCATATGGTAAAAAAGGAGTCAACAGTTCGTGACGCAACACGACAAGCTAATTTTTGTATTAAATGTCACCTTTAAAACTTGCACACGAATTTATGCACTAACTCTCAGGCCTTAGTGCTTAAAATTGTGCATGTGCGCCTACGTGAGCTCCGAGAGAAAACAAAAAATGTGAAACAAAATTTTATTCGCCAAAGAGGACAAGCTTAAAGTATTTTAGCTACTTCAAGCTAGCCCAGGTTAAGTGCATAAGGGATTTATATATATGAAGTATATTTTATACTGTTATGTTATTAAGATAATTTTAATGTATTCTTCTAACTAAAAGACACCTTCGCGGCCAATCGGGCCGACCTTTAATTTCACGGTACTCGTTCAACATTAGTTAGGTCCTCGGCGTCTTCGCAATAGAAACTATTTAAGAAATAGAATTGTAAATAGTAAAAAATAGTTTAAGATTTATAAATTAAATTTATTAATAATTTACAATTTTAAAATTTATACCATCGACTGTGTCGACGTGTCGCGTAACTTTTTCTATTATACTATATAGCTCTTTAACCTTTATTATGAAGACCATTATTTAAACTTTTGACTGCCTCATTATTCTAGTGATCGTAAACGTAACTGCTAATCATGAGGTCCCGGGTTCAAATCGCGGGTTGGGCCAAAATCAGTTATTGAGTTTTTCATTCAAGAAATTTTCAGTAAAAACCAAAGGTAAGGAAGTTGGCGGTGTTTCACCCCCGTGCCTCGGAAAGCGCATAAAGTCGTTGACCCTGAGCCTGGTCTCTCTCCGGTCGTGTTGGATTTTTGTCCGATTGAACTATGAGTGTGAGGAAATAGAGGGTACACTTACGTAAGCGCATACATTCGTGCACATATAATCCAATTATGCGCAGATGGCTTGTCTCCGATAAGAATGCCAGACGTGACCGAAATTCAGTCTGGAGAACATTATTATTCAATCCGTTATATGGACTTTATTCGGAAGTCCTAATTTATATAAATAAGGAGCATAAAATTATTTTTAATTAAAAAAACCTGACAGTTTTTATCCCTGTGTTTATTTTCTATTCAGGTAGAGAAATTTTAAATTAAAATCTGAACGGCAGAAGTCTAGAAATAAATGCACAGTGATATAACATCGACGCCGAAGGCCATTTATTATTCAGGTTATATGTAAATTATTTGTGCTGTGTTCTTTAGCATTTATTCTGCCTGCTATTCTAGTGACAAGTTCGAATTTCGTCTTTAACCAAGACTGGGAATATAACTTTTTATAATGTTTTATTATATTAAGCAGAGCAAATAATTGAATAACTCTACGTTGGTTTTTGAAAATCTATGTATGTAGTAAGTTAATTTGTTCATTAAGTTTAACACTTAGAATAAAAACGGTCCCAATCTTATTCGAAGTTTTAATACGTGGTAGAGCCATGCTGTAGCTGCTGAATTGGTGTAACTCCTTTTACTTGTAACAAAGCGTTAAATCTTAGACCTCAGGGGCGACAAGACATCTGCATTTTGATTCTTAATAGATATTCGTATCTATGGACCACAGAATTACATTCCAATTTATGCTATTTAACGTATAATTTTATAAAACTAAAATGACAAACGAACTTACAGTTACTTTAAATAAGAAGGGTCAGCCGATAATCGTATTTGAAACTTTTTTTATAATTGGTAAGAAAAGAGAAAAGAGCCTACTCCTTTTTAAAAGGCCGGCAACGCATCTGCAATTCCCCTGGTGTTGCGGTTGTTCATGGGCGGCGGTAGTCACTTACCATCAGGTGAGCCGCATGCTCGTTTGCCCCCTCTCCTATAAAAAAAAAATAATTACTGCAGTCTATGGAAACCTGCAGCCAGCATCTTAAAAAGAGGGCTGCAGATGCGTTGTCACTCTTAAAACTAAGATGTCGCGCAGCCTGTAATCATAGTGAATTCTTTCAGACCGGAGCACAACAATATTAATACTGATATTGGCGACAAAACTAGGTATGAGGGTAATAACGACTTAGAGAGGTTTAAATAAAAGTACGTTTTTACGTGGTAGAGCCATGCTGCAGCTATATTAGTAGTATAGTTGTAGCACGAACGGGTCGGCTCGACCAGGGAAGGACCACGCTCTCACAGAATACCAGCGTCAAATACCAGCTTCATGCTGCTGTGTTTCGTATGGTGTGTGTAGATAACCGGAAACCCTTTTTACTGGAAAAGAGGCATTCTATCTTAGTCATCACGGGTGACAACGCATCTATATTTTAATTCGCAAACGAGGATAAATGTAGATGTCTATGAGACATAGTAACCACTTACCATCAGGTGGACTATGTGCTCGTTTGTCACCTTATCCTATAAAAGAAAAGTAATCAAGTAACAGTTAATATACGCGATAAAATCCGTTAAATTAGTTTTATTTAAATGTGTAGTGTTCCGTAAATTTAAGAAATCATTATGTAGACCTAGAGAGGTATCGCACGCTCTCTTAACTAGACTGAGTAATTACGTCTAACGTAAACGGCACGACTGTATATTGTATTAGACTAAAGTAAGATGAATATGTCTTCATTTTCCCTGCTACCCCTCTCCTCTATTTCAATTTTCATCAGGGAGTTAGATGTTTCATATTTTATACAGACAAGGAAAAGTTATGAGCCGGGCATTGATTTTTATACGTGACAGAGCATTGCTGCATTGATTTTTACAATATACGTGGTAGAGCCATGCTACAGCTATATTAATAGTATAGTTGTAGTGCAAGAATGGATCGGCTTGAAAGAGGAAGAATCACGCTCTCACAGAATATCAACGTAAAATAACAGCTTAATGTTGCTATGTTTCGTATGCTGAGTGTAGAGAACCGGAGACCCTTTTGACTGGGAAAGAGGCATTCCATCTTAGTCCTCATGGCTGACAACGCATCTGCATTTTGATTCACAGACGAGGATAGATGTAGATGTCTATGGGCCACAGCAACCAGTTACCAACAAGTGGGCTGTATACCCGTTTCTTACCCTTATTCTATTTAAAAAAAATTGAATCTAAGGGTCATCATACTTATGTACGAGTAACTGACGTTCGCTGAAATCATTTCGATCAAGATTTTGCCCTGTTACTCATGTTTTAAATAATAAATTCATTTTAATAACCATGTTGTTTTATCTTCCTCAAAAGGATACTCATTGTAGTTATAGTGCCTTGGAACACAACAAAAGCCTTCCAAAAACTTTCCTTAAACTTTTCAGTTAAGTTTGCATTCGAATTCCGGCAGCCACAACCCGGCAACCACGACCGATTACTACCATCCTTAACCGCTACCCTGACGCGTGACAATAAACATTCGGATTGTAGCAGACCCGCGTAAGTCACTGTTAATAACATGTCGTGTGTTTAGGTATTTTGTTATCCAGAAACTGTAATGATATAAATTTATTAAATATTTGACATCTTGATCACAAAACGATGACATTGTGATTTTTTTTAAGTCAGACACTTCTCCATACAAAATCCCTATCCTTTAGAGAGGTGCGATCACCACCTGGTCGCGGTTCGCGGGTCGCAGCTGCCGGAATCCGAATGCTACATTTGCTATAACACTTCAATTGTCAGCTTTAAAAGCCTTTTTTCATTTCTTATTCTTTAAAATTCCTTTATTCATAATGAAAAAATCGACAAGAAGCTGAAATAACAGAAACTGACGAGTCTTCGATTATATCTTGCTTTATATGTTTTGCTGCTTCGTGTTCAGTTTGTTCCGTGCCTTTTAAAGTTTTCACATTAGTTAAATCATGTACTATTTTAGATTGTACTATTCTAATCTAGAATAAGAGTTCATTACAAACTTTTAAGTTTTGTTACTCATTATTGATTGTCATTTCAAGTGATGCCGAAACCATGATCAACTTATTGACATGGACTCATACACACATCGTTCTTTCTTTCTTTATCAGCCCTTTATGGGCGTTATTATGTTAATTGTGAGACACATATATATCATGCTCTTAAAGCATGTTGTTTGTTACAAATGATTTTGGATTGATTTTTGCGTCACTAGAAATAAATGCAGCGCTCAGTCTTTCCTTCTTTGTTGGTCTAAAATTTTACCGTAAAATATTATAGATTAATACGAGCTTGTGTTAATGAATCAGAAAAAAAGGAAGCATTTAATGACGTAGCTTAAGGAAAATAGACGATGTTGGAAGGCTTGATTTGGGCTAAAGAAATTCCTTTAAGGCTCAATTAGGGAAATGGTCTTTTCCTCCACTTCCCTTGTCGTACCAACTTACCATCATGTGGACTGTGTTTGTCACCTTGATGGTAAGTCGCCTGACTGACAGGTCAGTCAGTCAAACCAGTTTGTCACCATCAATCTATAAAAAATGTATAAGCTTTGTCAACACTTACATGTTTACTAGCTTATTTCCACTTTAAATTAGTTAAAACATTTTAAACATCTTGTACAATTGTCAAATTTTTCGTGATTTTTTTTACACAGAATAGGGTAAGAAATGAACACACAGTCCACCTGATGACCGGTGATACGGTGGCCCATAGATAGCTATAATCCTCGATTAATAATCAAAATGCAGATTCGTTGTTACCCCTGAGGACTAAGATAGAATGCCTCTTTTCCAGTAATAAGGGTCGTCGGTTCTCTACACTCACCTTACAAAACACAGTAGCATTAAGCTGCTGGTATACAGGTCTAACAGTTGTGTTATGAATGTGTCAGACATTCATGACACAACCGTGTGACGTGTAATAATGATATAATTAAAATTAAAGCAGCGTGTGTTTCCAGCATTTTATTCATCATCATAATCATTACAGCCCTTCACAAGTCCACTGCTGAACATAGGCCTCCCCCAAAGAATGCCACAGAGCACGGTCAGCATATATAGCATTTTATTATTTAAATCAAAATATTATACATTGTAAAAAATACACATACTCAATATCGTACTAAATTTAACATTTTTGGCTTTTTTTTTTTGGAATTAAATTGTTTTTCACTTAAAACCAGCCTACGATATATTATTGTGACACAAGTTGTAATCATTAGTTTTTATTCTTATTAAGTTAAACATGCACTCTTAACGTATTTAATTTATTTTCTACGAAAAGGCAATAGTTATAACATTTCTGAATTTTGGTTTTGCACAAATCATGCAATGAGCTGTGGCGAAGTTAATATATATTCAAATAAGAAATTTGCAATTAGTAAATAAAAAAGACATTACGAATGATTTTGTCAGTAAAGTGATATTAGCAATAAGTTTTTGTAGACTTTTTTACATTTCTGATTTATTATCTCTTTAGATATTACTAACTGAAATATATATATCGACTTGGCCACAATCTTACCTACTGGTAAGTGGTGATAAAGCCCTAGATGGTAAATCGCGCTATCTTACCGTTAGAAGAGCCTATATATTCTTGAAGTTGTCCACATCGACATCGTCATGAACATAGTACTTAAACCAACTATGGATGTTCATTTACATAAAAGCACTTTTCGAAGGATTTAATTAAGTTAAATATCTAATATTAATTTATTAGAACTTATTTAAACTATTTTTACACTTAACTGTATTAAAAATAAAAGCTGCATCTTTGGATTCACGTAACGTTTTCTAAACCAACACTACTATATTATTGAGTTACTGTCACAATGTTTAAGACTTAAGTAAGCGATATGTATGTTACTATTTTGAGATAATACACTAATAATTGACCAACCACACGCGGATAATCTATTTTAAAAAAAATGTATCTTCTTCTAATTAACTCATGTTAATCATACAAAAAAGTTTTCCATTTGTAATATGTCGAAACCACGCGTGGTTAGCATTCAAAAACCCTTTGCTAGCCTTAACACCTCCGCATAATAATCATTCTGATACCGAAGTGAAAATTTTAAAAAATTATTCGTCAAATAAATCGATTATTAACTTTATGGCATAAGACACGATATTTTTTGTACTAGAGCAGAAATATGTGTAAATAAACATCTAGGTTAATCTACATCTAAGCTCAAGGTCACTCAGCGAGCTATGGAGAGGGCTATGCTCGGAGTTTCTCTGCGTGATAAACTTAGGAATGAGGATATCCGCAGTAGAACTAGAGTGACCGACATAGCCCAACGGATTAGTAAGCTGAAGTGGCAGTGGGCCGGCCATATAGCTCGAAGAACCGACAACCGATGGGGAAGAAAGGTTCTCGAGTGGCAGCCTCGTACCGGTAGGCGAAGTGTAGGGCGTCCCCCCACGAGATGGAGTGACGACCTGGTAAGACATGCAGGAAGTCGATGGATGCAGGTGGCTCAGGACCGTGCTTTGTGGCATTCTTTGGGGGAGGCCTATGTTCAGCAGTGGACTTGTGAAGGGCTGTAATGATGATGATGAAACATCTAGCTTTGGAAAAATAACTTTTAGTATGGCTGCTAGCTATCTTAGGCAACTAATCTATAATTAACCTAATATTTTCTTTAAATTAGGTGGTTATAAAATCCGATATCATAGAGATGTTATAGGTAACACATCACTAAGGAAATTAAATATGCCTCATTGAAGTTATATGTGTAATGACCTTCTATCGATTATTGACACAAAATCGAAAGAAGCTCTAATAGGTACAGCTGCAAGTAATCAAATCTACTCTATAATTGTTTTACGGGACATCAACAGTCATCTCTTACAAAATTATTTTTACACAGAAATTTTATTAATTTTTTTACATGTCATTTTAGATTCAAAGTCAGTTGAATAAATAAACAAAAGAGAATAAAATGAAAATAATTTGGATGGACAGACAGACGCTAAGAAAGTTTTTAAAAGAGCTTTTACAAGATCTATCAAAAATTTTACTAAAATTATTTCAATTCAACACTCTAAAATCCATTCTTTCCTTTTCATTTTTTTCAGTCTAATCAATAGAAATTATATTAGTAAAATTTCCGAAATATTGTTTTCTGAAACAGCACTACCGAAACGGCGAAGATAAGAATAAAGTAAATAATATGACAAAATCCTCTAAGTCATGTTCAATTACGTTAGGTTGTTGTGCCAATCTTCCTGCAGTGTTGTAGTACAGTTAGTAGCACACCACCGTGACTGCGCTGTAGGAGGGCAAGGCGAGCCACCGGGTCGCTGCCTGCGTATGATGCGTCGAGTTCGTAATGCCGACCCTACACAACCGCCATCACTGCGACACGGACTCCATTCGCCCCAGTCTGATACGCGGCAGTCTAAAAGCCCTGAAAGAATATTTCTTTACTATGATTTGTTTTTATTTTATGTTTTACCAAAATAAATAATAGTATGGAAAATTGATACTGACATAGCTTTAAAATGAGGTCTAAAATACACGTGGTTACTCTGGAAAACCAAACCACACTCTTTTAAATTTCATACAATTAGTAAGCGGTCATACAAGATCGTCCCCGCCGACATCAATAAATTTTTAAGTACTAATCACAGATATTAAGAAAATAATATTTCAAGTACATGTGAATTCGACATCCATTAGGGCAGCACAGTTATGAGAGTTCTGTGTCTAGTGGGACAAATATAAGTTGTTATTTAACTTCATTTTTTGTGTCCATATGTACACATGATAACAGTAGTCCACTATAATTAGACTGACTAAACGTACATAACTACACCATGTATTAGCATGTAAGTTTGCCTTAGTGTAGAGAAATATACTGGATGGGAAATATATAGAGTACTCACTAGCTCTTTTCCGTTTTCTCCTCTCGGCTGGATCAGTGCTGTCCGCGCGCAATTTACGTCGTCGCCGGGCTCGGTAGCGGCGCGCAAGACTCCTCAGCGCAGATCGCTCGCTTGCAGTTGGACCAGATGTGGGTAGTTCATTAGCTGATCGAGGTTCTTCTGTTGTGATTACTGTTGTATTGCTTCTGTATAAAAATATTATTACAATAAATCGTAAAGTAAATTAAGCATATCTAAAACAACAATTATATTACTTTTGTAAAGGTACTCCGATAAGGGATTTTTCCCAAATGTCAGCACAGCTAATATTTATATTTTTTATTTTATTTATTTTTTATTTACATAGGCTCAGTTACAAGCTCTCACGAATAATCAATTACAAGAAAAAAATACATTTTAATTTTAATTAATGTCAACATTTAAATATATTATATTGCTGTGCGAATCCATGCAGTCAACAGTGCGAACGTGTCGCTGTGCGTTTTGAAATGTAGGTTTTTGCATAACAAAATAATCCATAAATAAACAGTTACTACTGCTAGTTTTGTGTGTAGCGTGATAAATATCTATTTAACCTAAAAGTGCAATTTCAAAGTCTACGTTAGCTGAGAAACACCCACTTCACCTCGGATAAAAGAGACGGGCTACGCACATAAAATATTTCATCCTTTTTCGACAATTCGATTTAGCGTGACGGCAGGTGAGTCCAGAATATACCCGTGAGTAATTATTATACCTTTGCCAATAGTTTTTTTTTATATTTTTTCAACTGACCCACAAAGTAGAATATCACAATCTTTGTCAATATGGTAAACTTTTTTTATAGTATATGGGTGACAAACGTGCACACAGTCCACCTGATGGTAAGTGGTTGCTGTGGCCCATAGACATCTACATTTAACTTCGATTACGATTTACTAAAAATAAAAATAAATAAAATAAAATAAAATGCAGATGCGTTGTCACCCGTGAGGACTAAGATGGAATGCCTCGTTTCAAAAAACACACCAGCATTAAGCTGCTATTTTACACTGGTATTCTGTGAGAGCGTAGTCCTTCCCCGGTCGAGGTCGACAACTATACCAGAAATATAGCTGCAGCATGGCTCTACCACGTATATATACTGCGCGACTTGTAACAAAACTTATGGGGAAACCAACTAATGATATGTACGAAGTGCGATTACAAATACTACCCCTTGTGAGTTAACATATCCGAGAATCGTAAGATTACAGAGATAACAAGATCAACACCGATATGCCTACAGTGCCGCTGTACGAAGCCTAAAACCGATAACATAAACAAACCCATACGCTCATCCGTCTGTAACAAAAATATCGACAGATGTAGTCCAGTTGTGGTTGAATTACCCTCTTTGGCAGCAAACTCATGTCATTTATCTCTGCTGGATTCAGAAATAAAATTACTTCGCGAAGATGTAGGAGAATTAAAAACCCACCTCAAGTCACTGACTGATCACTTGATGCAGTGCAATATACGACTAGATGACTGTGAAATCAAGTTATCGCGAACAGAGGATAAAATCCGCGCGCTTGAAAAAAGTGAATCGGAGGTCTTCAGGTTGAATATTACTATTGCTCAGCTTGACCAGGAAATTATACTCAAGCACAAATTCACCTAAAAAACGAAGTTGAAATCATGGGCATAACAGAAACCTCCAACGAAAATCCGGTGCACATTATTTTAACAACAGCCGCAAAAATTGGAATAAACCTCGACGCCAACGACTTAGACTACACAACACGAGTGGGCTCCCAAAAAAAGTCAGCGATACAACAAACAATGACAGTTAGTCACCGGCGGACTGGCAACCTCGTCCACTAGTCGCGAGATTTCTACGACGAAATAAGTGCGATGAGTTCCTACTCGCTGGAAAATCTAGACGCAATCAAAATAGTTGGGATCTAGACTTACCTAGTATTGCAAGGAACATTTACTTAAAAGAGCGGCTGACTAAAGAAAATCGACATTTATTTCGCATTTTAAGACAGAGAGCCAAAGAATGTGGCTTCAGATTTTGCTGGATCAATAATGGCGCTATCAATATTTGTGAACAGGAGGGAAGCCCTCCAATTACGATCCGGAACTCCTCTGACTTATTACGTCACTGCCCGCTTGTTGCACAACCATAAGCAGACGTCTAACAATTCACAAAACGTTGTTTACTTTACTATCACTACACCGACTATTATATTTTATAATAAATTTAGTTTTAAGTTACCAATTCATTCTTACATTCTAACAATTTTTGTCAATTTATTTACGCAAAGATAGTTCTAGGTCAATTTTCTATACACACAAACTTAACATACAACTCACTAAACTATTCACAAACACTCGCACAGAAATACACACCAACAAAGATTAAAAGTTATTTTCACGAATTAATAACAACATTTCCACTCTTGCAGCTGTAAGAAACTTCAGTAATTGAACAATATTATCTTTTATCTTAATATTTATATTAAATAAATATGGATTACTTAGCATTGCTAAAGATATAGGCGAATCACTGGCCATAGACTGTCGTAGTATAGACTATGGAAAACTACAAAAGTGTTCTTACAAATGATAAGTATAGTCTAAATATTTTGACATTCAATATACAAAGTTATAAACACAATTTTAACGATTTTGAACTAGCTCTCAAACGCTTGGGCATGGATATTGATATTATTATATTGACTGAATGTTGGCTGTTTGATGGTATTGTCATTGAATCATTGCAGGGTTACAAAATCTATCTATTCTTATCACAAGTAAACATAAGCGGTGGGATCGTCGCTTACATTAAAGCTCATGGAATAGTGAAATTTCACCTCAGATACATAAATTGGGTGAGGCTGATAGTCTCCTCATACATATAAATAAAGACCTTACAGTCCTAGGAATTTGTCGATTTCCTTCCTTTTAAAATACCGATCGATTTATTTCCTCTTCAGACACTGTACTCTCTAACATACAACACAAACGAACCCTAGTTATTGCAGGTGACATTAATATTAACATTAACGATCTAATGATTGCACAAGCAGTCAACTGTTTATGCTTGATGGCATTTTATGGTCTATATCCAGCGATATCAAAGTCAACTAGAAGAGCCTTGACCATATTTTCATAAAATCTGAGACAATATCCTTAGGCCTCCTCTACAAATCATCTATTACAGATCGACCACATCCAAATGGCTACAGATTCCTTGCTACAACAGGTCCCATCCGCAGAGATCGTGATCCTTGGCGATTTTAACGCCCACCACGCCGAATGGCTCGGTTCACGTTTAACCAATCATGCGGGGAGATCTGTATATGACTTTGCCTTGGCAAATGGTCTGACACAACTGGTTACTTCGCCTACGTGGATTCCAGATGTGGAGGATCATACACCTTCCCTGTTGGACCTTCTGCTGACGTCACATCCGGACGGATATCAGGTTTCTGTCGATGCCCTCTTCGGTCTAAAGAGCCGAGAGGGGCTCGGCTCTTTAGACCATTGTCTGATCCGGAGTGTGGTGCCACTCACGCTCCCATCGCGGTTGCGTTTTGCAGGTTGCCACCGTGTTTGGCATTACAGGTCGGCGGATTGGGATGGAATGCGGACTTTCTTTGCATTCTTACCCATGGGGGCGGGTTTGCTTCTTGCCGGATGAGTCCAGCGCTGTTGTTGACTCTGTCACTGATGTGATGCTACATGGAATGGAACTATTTATCCCATCATCTGTGGTACCCTTCGGAGGCAGATCTCAGCCTTGGTTTGGTCGCTCCTGTAAGACTGCATTACGCAGTAAGCAGGAGTGTTATCAAGCCTGGGCTGCGGCTTCAACGACTCGGGATGTAAACACCAGCATACTTAAAAAGAAGTATAACTTCGCTTCCAGGCCCTTCAAAAGAGTTATTGCCAAGACAAAGTCTGAGCACATAGGCAGAAATGGCGAGAAACTAGTTCGCCTTCCTTCGAGAACCCGTGCATTCTGGTTCAAGGCTGTCCAAGTTCAAGGCTGTCCAAGGGAATTTCTGTAAGCCATCACTACCATCTCTGCACAGGGACGACGACTCACTGGCCCACGCCACAAAAGAGAAAACCTACCTTTTAGGCTCCCTTTTTGATGGCAGGGGGAACACACCACCGACCATCCCGCGGTGTAAATGCTCCATGCCAGATGTGCGCTTTTCACAGCGATCGGTTCGCAAAGCACTCCTCTTCCTGGACATTCAAAGTCGAGTGAGTCGACGGAATCCCCCCAATTGTGCTGAGGACGTATACTTCGGAGTTGCGTCTTTTCCCCTACTCCCAAGGCGTAGTCCCGAATTCATGGAAGACTGCTTTTGTCTACTCGATCCCTAAAAAAGGCGACCTCTCAGACCCATCCAACTATAGGCCTATCGCGATCACCTCCTTGTTCTCCAAAATAATGGAATCCATTATTTATTGCCAGCTCATGCGGTACCTTGAGGATCACCAGCTGATTAGCTGATTAGTGACTGCCAATACGGTCTTCGTCGGGGTCGATCAGCTGGTGATCTTCTGGTCTACTAACTGCTAACTGGTAACATTCATTGCTATCAGTCACAACCTAAAAACGAGCAGTTCTCCAGGATTAGACCATGTCAATATTACACTGGTTGAAAATACCTGCAGTAATATTATAATGTCTTTCTTTCACATATTTAATTTAAGCCTAGAAAAGGGAGTTTTTCCAGAATTCTGACAACCTGCAGCAGTGTCACCTATTTTCAAAAATGGTTCTCCAACCTTGTCGGAAATCTACAGACCAATCTCTTTACTTAGCATCATATCAAAAATTCTAGATAAAATAGTGAACAGGAAACTTGTCCTTTTTCTACATAAAAATCGGATTATCTCGGATAAGCAATATAGTTTACGACAGGGAAAATCGACCGGGGACGCTATAGCAGCACTAGCTGATCAAATATCACAACACTTAGAGTGGGAAATGTTGTATAGGTATTTTTGTCGACCTCGCGAGCCTTTGATACTGTCTCTATTGGCCACCTCTCGAAGCCGCTGGAGTAAAGGGAAATACACTTCAATTGTTTGAAACTTACCTTAAAATGCGAAAACAGTGCGTAAAATTAGGAAAACACACTAGTGGGCAACTGCATGTTAATTTTGGCGTTCCGTAGGGCAGTGCCCTTGGACCTACTCTCTTCACTCTGTACTTGAATGATCACTCTGTACTTGAATGATATCCTCGAAGAAAATTGCCTAATTCAAATGTAATTGCTTACGCAGATGATACAACCATATTTTTTCACGAAACGACATGGAGTCGAGTATACAGTACCGCGGAAACAGGCCTATCTCGGATGGCCGTGTTCTTAAATGTAAATCTCCTTACACTAAATTAGAAAAAGACTACATACATTTGCTTTTCTAAATCTAGACGAACAAGTCTTCCGATTACTTTTCCCTTAACAATTCATTACTGCGGAAATTATTATACCTATATGCATGACTGCGCTGTGATGTGATTGCGCGCTCTAAAATGATCACATATCTTGGAGTTATCATAGATAATAACCTAATATTTGAAGTCCATATTTCTAATCTATCTTCCTGTGTGCGAAAGTTCATTTACATTATGAAAAAAACTGCGAGTTTGTACTTCTGTGGATATAATACCTCAGGTATACTTTGCACTACGCCAATCTATATTGCAGTATTGCATTTGTGTTTGGGGCCGCGCTAGGAGGAATGCGCTTATGACATTGAAAAGACCTCAACATGCACTAATTAAGGTAATATTGAACAAGCTATTCACATACCCCACCGACTTTCTATATGAAGAATTTTAAGTATTACGGGTGCGGCACCTGTTTATATTCAATGCCACACTCAAAATGCACTAAACTGTAAGATCTCGCCCGGATTACAATGATTTAAGAAGCAAACGAACTTTAAGAATTCCCGTTCTAATCGTAAAATCAGACCTAGCAAAACATTTTCCCACCCACACATTCACTCATCCCTTCATTTACAACAGAATATCAAAAATAATTGACCTTAGAGACCGCTCACTTTCCTCATGTAAAACCCTACTAAAGAACATGCTTTATACTCTAACTTATATTGACATTGAAGAGCTAATGAAATAGCACATATGAGAACACACACACACACACACACACACACACACACACACACACACACACACACACACACACACACACACACACACAAATGCGCGCGTGCACACATATGTACACACACTTATGTCCTGTGGCAAACCATATTGTAACATGCCAGGGTCCTGAGATACAAGCTGCGCTTAGGTTTGGACCCGAAGTTACCTGTATTTTATAATGTTACTTAAGTTACTTATTAGGATAAAGTAAATAAAATAAATGTAACATAAATAAAATAAAATAAAATAAGATCAAATAAAATAAATATTACTAATAATCACAAATATGTCGTAGCCCGCTAGCTTAATTAGCCTTTCAGTTAACGGCCTAACATTGTTACTAAACGGCGCTATTCAACTAGCGGTCTGAATGATATTCAGACGATGCGTTTAAAATAACATTGCACATATCTTGTATTATCAGCGACAGTAAGTTAGGAAGCGGCTGGTATGTCCCTTGAGCCACCCTAAAACCGCGGACGTTTATATAATATAGCACATAGCGCTAATTAGGCACAGACCGGCGACCGTCTCGTTGAATGAAATTAATAGGGTGGCCATACCATGTATTGTCTAGACTGTTGTGAAAGGTTAATTAAGCTAGTTGGCTGCTACAGTTAAATACTAAAACAACATTTGCTTAAAGTATTCTGTGTGGAAATTGTAGAGTTTTTACCATGCGTTTATATCATCAACGTAATTGTCAATTGTATTGTAAACGGATAGG
This sequence comes from Parnassius mnemosyne, assembly GCA_963668995.1. Taxonomy (NCBI): domain Eukaryota; kingdom Metazoa; phylum Arthropoda; class Insecta; order Lepidoptera; family Papilionidae; genus Parnassius; species Parnassius mnemosyne. Next base: position 34,759,835 of record CAVLGL010000079.1, on the reverse strand, counting down.
ATGGCATAAATTTTTAAGGTACTAGAATAAGGTATTTTTCTAGCATTCGTCTTAACCGCAGTGCTTGGTTGCGGGATTAGAGATTGCAGCACCAGACATCTCGCTCTTTCGACGCTGTTCGCCGTCGCTAGTCTGGGTATTTCGCATCTGGCGTAAGCAAATTGGTCATAAAGCATCTTTTGAAAGCAATGAATAGAATAGAATAGAATAGAATAGAATACAATAGAATAGAATAGAATAGAATAGAATACAATAGAATAGTATAGAATAGAATAGAATAGAATAGAATAGAATAGAATAGAATAGAATAGAATAGAATACAATACAATAGAATAGTATAGAATAGAATAGAATAGAATAGAATAGAATAGAATAGAATAGAACAGAAAAGAACAGAACAGAATAGAATAGAATAGAATAGAATGATTTTTATTAAATATTTATTCTTACATAATACTTATTGAAAGTATTTTTTTATTTACCACTGGTTCGGAAAATACCTCTGTCCTGGGAAGAACCAGCAAGAAACCCAGCGGGACTTTTTTATTTTCAAACACACTTACACTTAACAGTATTTATTTATACAATTTTTAAATGAATTTTCATAGAACCAGCATGGTGGCGATCACCTTATTCCCAGGGGTTATTTTCATTCATGTATTCCTTGATATTACAATAACCCTCTTTTTTGTGATATTTTGATTAAAAGATTATTTGATGAGATATTTTGTTTAAAAGAAATTTCCTATAGCCTCTTGTGACACCTACGAACGGGCTCTATTTGTCGTCGTGTCACACGGAATATATAAACATTAAATTGCACAAAATTACAAATGTAATAATATAATTACTCATATTAGAATAGATCTTATGAATAAGTAAACGAAAATTCCTCAACTAAGTGAACAGTCTTGCAACAACAATTAGTGTAAATCCATGTTAAAATATAACATTCCTGCTATCAGTCTTATTATATAAAAACGTCTGATGATTTACATATTTTTTACGGGAAAGACTATATTTAAAATAATTAAGTAAATTTCATATTATATACAAGAAGGAAAGAAAGAAACATAAATAACAATAGACATATACACAACATTAAGAAAGCATAAAAATTAGTAGCAGTGCGATGTCAAAAATCAGTATGTGGTAATCTACCTAAGATATTAAAGTAATGTTTTTTAGTTGTAAACTTCATGACATTCATACAAATTTAATTTTGTTGAGATTCAAAGGTACTTACAAAGAATAAAATGAGTAAGCCCCATCGGATGTAGTCATTGAGCCTTCTGAGTAAATTCTCGGCGCCTGTTCTTCTCTCTCAACTTCCTCAGCTATAGAAAGTGCCCTGTTTCCATCCAACACATCGATGTTATTATGGCTGAGCTTGTCTAATTGTAGAACATCGTATTTTCGGTCGTCATTCTCTCGGTGGAACACTTCTGAGAGTTCGTATTCTCGGAGCTGTTGAATAATTCATTTAAATATTGCTTGAGTCGTTAATATACTTAAAGATACTCAACAATGATGTTTGTTAACTGTTTTTTATGCAATAGTTCTGTATTCGTGTACCATATAATGCTTAGTGATAAATGATAATTTTACTCGGTTATTTTACAGAAAGATTCAGTGATTTTTCTCTCATAGTAACATCGTTTTTATTTTTTTATATTTTAGGAAAGACATATCTTTCCCATATATTATTACGGTCACTTAAAAATCATCTTGTCTTGATCGTTATTAAATTACATCGAATTGAACTGTTTAAATTATCAGTTATCAGTCAGGTATCACTTATCAGTTAATATATAAACTCTCAGTCGCACATGCCTTGTAGCCGAAAAAAATTGTGTAAACTACAGTTATCAAGTAATATGAAGAATCATGGATAGTAAACAACAATAATGTAAATACATACAATTACAAAGTTGATCTATAAATTAAATAGACTATCAAAAATGAAAACATTAAATGGCGCAAAATTATTTTCAACTCATTTTGAGTATCTTTAAAACAAGCTTTCCTAATATTGACGTAAACTACAGTTGCCAATAACAATATTAAGAATCAAGGAAAATAAACATCCATAATATACATACATATATACAACTATATTTACTTACCTTAATAAATTGAAACGTGGCTATAGGCGGCAGTCTCCTCAAATGGGGATAAAAGAACGACCCGGCGGGGTGGGAGGGGTACTTTGATGTTATACGGTACGTAACTCCTTGGGGTGCGGTCGGCCAGTTCGGCGCTGTGAATGTGAAGCCATTGTCCGTCCCCGCGTCTAGTGGGTCGACCTGAGTTATGGAATTGTGTTGCTTGATCAATAATTTAAATTTGTTGCTAAACTCACAATTGTCATAAATAAATGCGCACTTTATTTCTTAGGTTTATTAAATAGATTGTTAATAAATAAATGTAAAAAAAAAGTTTTAAACACAATAATAAAAAAATTGACGCGTAGATAAAATTTTGTGTTACTACTTATTTTAACAACTTTATAAATAAAATCAAACTTGTTACCTCAATTGTGATGCTATCAATCCAGTTCCCATCTACGCATAGATCAAAGCTGTCCACTCCTATAAACCAATCCGGAGACGGTACCATTTTTGCCATCACTGATACCTGTTAAACAATTATAAAGTCAACAAAATAATATTATAGGTTTATTAAAATAGCAGTAACAAAACAAAAAATATTATAGTATATAAAAACAACTCCGCATCTTTACATTTCTTTTTCATTGTTCTCTATAACATAAGAGAGAGCTTTTCTTATTGTAGGGAGGATTTCCGATATTTTGAAAAGCTCATATCCAGCTTGGACTTTTACCGGCTGATGAATAAGAAGAAGATAATATAAAATAAAGAATGTTTTTATCAAGCACTAGCTTGTAATACGTAAAAAACAACAATATTTAGACTAGAGATTGACAAACTCTAATAAAAAATTTAACATAGATTATTCAAGTCTTTCCTCGTTCATTTTCTACTTATCTGAACCCCCGAAGCATGCATTTGTTACCTCGTCAGAAAATCTTGCAGACCATAATTTTCTTTTATCAGACTCACACCTAACATACTTCTCGATGACTGCATTTTATAGCATACGTTAAAGTAAGGACAAACTAACACAACTGGTAAGAGATTCAGGAAGTTGATAAATGCAGGTGGCTCAGGGTCATGATTTGTATAATTTCTTAGTGGAGGCCTAGAAATCACAGTTCAGCAGTGGACTACGATGAGCAGTATTGATGATGATGATGATAATATAGCATTGTTAATTGCCATAGGGGCCTTATTACTGAGAAAATAGTGAGAAAGCAAATTTATGCTGCAACAGTGAGTGGCAGTTAGCAAGAGAGGCCCTAGAAGCAAGTTTATCAACCAAATTGATAAGATATTGCAGATGGGCCGAATTAAAAGCACCCAATATCGACAAGCATATATGTATATAGCGTAGTACGAGTATATATGAGTAGATGTAAAAGAGTTGAGAGAGTATGTCAGGATTGTTTTAGATGAAAGTTCGTAGCCTTTTCCTATAGGGGTGAAAGACATATCCAAAATATGTATTTTTCAACTTAAATATTTATACAGACTTAATACAGAGCAGTTGAGAAATATTTCGTTTATATAAACTTCCTTTGTGATTTAAACACATTGTTATATCCGACAAGAACTGAAAGTGCCAGGCTTATCTCCGTTTGCAGTTATAGCTCTCTCGCTTAAGACAACTTTGCCTCAAAACAAAAGCTTTGTAGGGTGTGCTTTATTTTGTAATTCAGTATCTTTTAACGTCGTTCGTCTGAATAACTCATTTATCTAAAAGCTTATCACCATTAGTAACCGATTGGTATTTTAAAATTATTTATTTTTACTATCCCCATGTGTGATAAAACAATATTTCCCTCGAAATGATATGGAAATTACATATTCACAAAGCAAATTATGTACACTTTACATTGGTTATAGAATAAACTCAAACAAATTTTAGTTTTTAAACTCAACTGCGCAGAATAACTAAATTTATATTCCACCCTCTATACAGCATATACAAAAGCAAATTGGTATATTTCTTTGAGATTTATAAGCTTCAGTACCATTTAACTGATCATCATAAAAATTGGTACATACATTTATGGATAACATTTTTATGCAATCCATTTAGTTTTATCTCATAACTAGATGGCGCTGCAGCACATAATCTTCTATGGCGATCAACTAATTGCTATGAAAATTGGTATACACATGTAGGATAACGTCTGCTGTATTTCGCTAGTTTAATAATAATAACATTTACTTTATTATTATTTTGGGGTATCTACAAAGTTTTCTCATCTGGTTGGGCCATATAAATATATAATTGTAAATGAAAATGGTAAACATACATAAATATCAATAAAATAAAAACATGAAAAATACATAAATATATAAAAACCCAACCAGATGGAAGCCCTCTGCAGGGGAGACCAAACAGCCGAGGGTAAAGGAAAGGTAGGGGAAAGGGAAAGAAACCAGCGGACGATGCGTGCGCTATCGAGGAGCCCCACCTTCTGCATTTAAACTTAAAGCGTTCCGTCACGGAGTTCTAGTCGAATCAGATAACCTGAGAGGCTGAATGGGATTAAACCGTTCGCAGAAACGACTACAGGTATAATTTCGGTCGGCAGTCCACCCCACATATCGGTCACCTTGTGAGCCAGGTCCAGATATTTTGTCAGCTTATCTGTTTCGGCTTTCACGAGGTTATCGTCATATGGAATGGTAATATCGACCAAAATATCCTTGATTATTATTATTTCACTAGCAATGATGTTCAGTTGGATTTAATACTTGTGTTGTATTGTACCTCGAACGTGTAGAAGGCTTTATTTCCAATGTTTTGATGCGCAAAGTGACAGATCTGACTTCTTTAAACTAAGCCTATCCTTTCCGATACAATTTGGAACTATTCAAGCCAAAATTATAAACATTTTTTTAGGTTACGTGTTATAACGTAATCAATATTGGCCTATTAAAACTAAGACAAAATAAAGGAATTGATGCTAATGCGAAAAAATGATATAAATATAAATTTACTATTTTGAACAACAAAAAAAGCATTTCCATAATATATATGGCAGTAATCAACAAATAATCGAAATTAATTAATTCTAACTGGCCATAAAACAACGACGATAGTAGGCACGATAAATTTCCTCTTTTATTACAACTCAATTTGTAACGACTTCGATGCTTTTTATCCGTCCAATAGCTTGACGGACCGTAATTGTTGTTTGCTCTCTGGGGCATTCATTTGTGTCAAAATACTGATATTTTCGACGAGGGTCGCGTAATACTAGTTTTATTACAGCTACGCAATTAAATTGTAAAATTATCGAGGCTTTGTCATTATTAAGTCTGTACATTGCAATCGAATTCATGGAATGTTGTTATCAAACAGTGAGCGTGTTGCTTATACGTATTACTATTCTTATTAATTCGTTTCCATATAAACTAAAATATTGATGCTATTATTTTTCAATAAAAATCTCATTGCTTGTATAAAAGTTATGTTAATAGCTATGTTAATTATTTACCATAAATATTTGGAAACAAATATAAATTTTGAAAATCTATCGTAAAATAAAACAGAAAGAAAGTTTATTTTTAAGTGAATTAATTTTCTTCCGTTTTTTTTTTTAACTTTGTAAACGTGTAAAAGCAACCCATGATAGTGAATTATCACATACATAATAGTAAGTTATTTATTATCAATTTAATAACTAGCCGTGGTAGCTCAAATAGTTATTGCTCGCTGTAAATTTCACTGTACGCGAGCAAACAGGGTTCAATCCCCACCGGCACCAATAAAATTGTTAATTGCAATTTTAAGTACTTAATATCACGTGCTCGGCGGTGAAGGAAAACATCGTGAGGAAACCTGCATGTCTCAATCGTAAATTCATAATTAAGAAAAAAATTCTAAGACATGTAAAGATCACCAACACGCATTGGGGCAGCGCGGCGGACACTTCCCTGCCCTAAAAACCCTCTCAGAAATGAGGGGAGGCCTGTGCCCAGTAGTGGGACGTATACAGGTTGTAACTTTACTTTTACTTTTTAACAACTCACTCTTGAGTGATTTCCATCAACAAAGAACTCTGCTTCCGTTCGGCCTGATCCCTGAGATATAGCCGCTGCACCAAATACATCAAAAGTTCCAGGACCAGAGCTGAGATTGTCTGGGCGTCCTGATTCAGCAAACTGTCGAACTGGCAATGAAACACGTCGGCCGAGGCGAAACAAAACGTATTGCCTGTTGTGGGATACACCTGTAACAGAAAAACTAATTAAGCATTGTGTTAAAATAAAAAAATAAAACACAACTAAATTAAGTACCTAATCATGTGTATGGTGTGTTTGCAATACATGTTTCATTATTTCTTTCAATTCATTTCATTTACATGATATTAGATGAACATCTAAAATGGGTTAACAATTAAGTTTTCTATCGTGTGGTGGCGACGTAAGACAATCCATTAACCCATTTTGTCCCGTGGGTGTTTTTTTAATAGGATAAGTGAACACAGAACACGAGAACACAGTCAACCTGATGGTAAGTGGTTGTTGTCACCTATCTACTTTCGATTACGAATCAAAATGCAGATGCGTTGTCACCCGTGAAGAAGATTAAGATGGAATGCCTCTTGTCCAGTAAAAACGGTCTCCGGTTCTCTACACTCACCATACGAAACACAGCAGTGTTAAGCTGCTATTTTACGCTGGTATTCTATGAGAGCGTGGTCCTTCCTCGGTTGAACCGACCCATTCGTGCAACAACTATACTACTAATATAGCTGCAGCATGGCTCTACCACGTATAAAGGTAACTTCAAGCAAAAACATACAGATATGGTAATTAAGGAGAGCGTCGTAAGAAAAAAAAATGTAACCAAATGGGCAGCAGCATCTGATTACAAATCAAAACAACAATAAAAAGAACTACGATTGCCAACCTTCCTAACAAACGTGGCAACAATGGCAAATATCCCAGCAGTAATGGATGAAATAATGACACAAATCTCACAGAATAGTGTCATTAATGAGCATTACCGGTACGAGTTTAACGGTACAATGCACACCAACACGCCCGCGGCTTTTTCACGTGCTTGTAAAGGTACCAAGCATCGAAATTTCAAAAGCTGCTAAGTATAAAATAGGATTTGAAACGTTATAAAAATCCTTAAAAAACACTTTAACACTTTAATAAATTGGAAGTACTGAATGAAAAATGAATTAACAGCACACATCAGTTTTCGAATTATTTTTACTACAATATTTTATAAACACTACTTGATCTATGATTATTACACTCTATACTCAATTAGTCTATGACACATCAACAACTGAAAAATTTAAAATGCGAATTTGATATTCGCACTTGATCAAAATGTTTGTCTTAAATAAACAAGTTTTGTAAATGGAGCCTTATAACACGGTTTCAAAAAAAAGAGACGAAAATTTACGCTCAACTGGTGTTTACCTAATGAAGTTATATTAAATCTCAGATGAACTGTGAAAGGCGCGAAAAAAGGGTAGTAAATTGCTTTGTAAACATAAGCTTTGAAAATATTACAGAATTTGTTACTTTAGAGATCTCCCTGTTGGCAAACTTTTTAATCTGAGAGTTTCAGCAATTTTATGTTCGCAACAGTCCCGGAGCTATTTGATATTTTTTTATTAAAATGCCGTCGTGAGTTATACTTAAAGTTTTTATTTTTTATTTTGCTTGTTTTTATTAATAAATATTAAGCTGAAATGTTCAAGAAATTCTTCTCGAATTTCGAGTCTTGAAAATGGTAAATATAATATTAAAAAAAATAACTTTTATGTATTCATGCAGCCATCTTGTAAGAAGTCCAAATTAAATAATCTATGCATATTTACAGACAAATTTTTGGCATTTTTTATGCACTTTCAGTAACCGTGTGTAAAAGCCAAAAAGAACAGTTGGAACACAAAACACTTTAATTTTAGCCCCTATTTGAAAACATGTTGTGCTTATCATTTGAACTGGTCCCAAGGTACGAAAAGGGTTTTCCGAGAAAAGCTCCAGTGGTGCCAGGAAGGGTTGCGGTTGTTTCGCCTATCCCGTTGATTAACAGTGTACGCCAGAGGTCGGTGAGTTTGAGTCCATTTTCGCCCGTCATATAAACACTTGAAGGCTTAAAGTTTTCTATCTATATTATGGATAAATTTAAATATAATAGAAGTTATTTTTTTCCCTAAACGTAATAAGATATGCTTGTTGCTTATATTACAGGTTAGGCTTAATAAAAAAAGTATATGTTTTTTATAAAGAGCGATATTTAGTATCAAGAAACATAGATAGTGTAATAACTTAAATTAAACATTTTAAAATCCCCAAAAAGCTGATGATCTTCAAACGGCTAAACAGCTTGAAACATAGCTAAAAACACTCTTCGTTAGACACCTTTCAAACGAAAAAAAAAACCTCATCAAAATCGGTTCATACACACTACGGACTTGTAACATCCTATACCTAATTATGTCCTACTCCTGTGCACAGGCCTCCTCTCATTTCTAGGAGTGTTTTAGGGCAAGGAAATGCTTGTTGAATTTCACATGCTCTGAAATATTTTTTTTAATTTCTCAGACAGGCAGGTTTTCTTATAATGCCTTCCTTCAACGCCGAATACATGGTAAATTAGCATTTAATACAGCAATTAACAATTTCATTGGTGCAGATCAGGATCGAACTCGGGTTACTCACGTATAGTGAAATTTGCAGCGAGCGCTCGTCCACTGAGTTACTTCGCTCTACGCAAGAGTCTAGATGCTCGCAATAAAATTATCCGTAAAGGAAAGCTGTAATCATCACGCATCACGTCAAATTGTTTTTCCCTCAATAAGCGTTGATTACCACTAGAAAAAAGTTCATGTAACGTGGAAACATATGACATTTAGGACACGTACCAAACACGTGCATACACATGGAGAAACATCTAGTAATTATTTCTTCATTGTCACACCTATGCCGGTAGATGTTGGGAGCACTAAGCTCAAAGTTGTTGACGACTGTGTTTACCTGGGACAAATAGTTAGACTAGGTAAGTCACACTTCGATCGAGAAGTTAACGGATTCAACTTGACTGGGCAGCGTTCGGGAGATTTCGAAACATCTTCTCGTCTGACATAACTCAAACTTCAAAACAAGATTGTAAACCAGTTTGTGTTGCCAGTGACCTATGGATATGATACATAGTCCTTCACTGCTGGTCGTATGAGGATGCTCAAGGTCGTTCAACGATCTATGGAGAGATAGCTCTCTCGGGGTTTTTCTGCGTGATAGACTTAACAACGAGGATATCCGCAGTAGAACCAAAGTAACCGACATAGCCTAACGGATTAGTAGTAAGCTGAAGTAGCAACGGGCTGAAGCTCAAAGAACTGACAACCGATGGGGAAGAAAGGTTCTCAAGTGGCAGTCTAGTACCGGTAGGTGAAGTTTGGGGTGACCCCCCACTAGATGGAGTGACGACCTGGTAAAACATGCAGGATGTCGATGCGTGCAGATAGCTCGGAACCGTGCTTTGTCACATTCCTTCCTATGTTCAGCAGCGGGATTGTGAAGGGCTGCATTGAATTAATGTATGAATGTTCATGAACAGGGCGTTTAAATTCGTTTGGCACTTCAGTTTTTTAAAAAAATGTTTGTACGTAGAAAAATCATCGAATCTGGCGCAATTTTTTTTTTTAATTTTATCAAAGAAATGTTAATCGTTATATTATATAAATTCAGGATCAGTGTGACATGCCAACCCACGTGCGGCCTAAATAAACAACGTTTAAGAAGAAAATGTTTTAGTGTTAAAAAAGTATTTATGAGCAGTACGCGTGCATCATTGCTGTCACTTAAAGTATAACGTATTTCAGGATTTCCAGTTGAGAGCTGATAAGCCAGAAAGTGGGTAAAGAATTGCTTTAAAAAATTGTTTAGTTTTTTATATTTATATGTGGTACCTTCTAACTGGCTCGGGGGACGCTTTTCTATTTTACAGGAGCGACCAAACCATGGCTGGGATCTGCCTCCGATGGGCACCACAGAGGATGGAATAAAAAGTTCCATTCCCTGAAGTACCACATCAGCAACAGAATCGGCAACAACGCTGGGATCTTCTGGCGAGGGGCAAACCCGCCCCTAAGGATAGGATGCAAAACAAGACAAGCTGCAGATCGCAACTGCGATGGGAGCGTGAGTGGTACCGTACTCCGGATCAGACAATGGTCTTAAGAACCCAGAGGGGCATCGACGGAGACCTGATTTCTGTCAGCAGAAGGTCCATCAGGGAAGGTACATGATCCTCCACGTCTGGGATCTGCGTAGGCGAAGTAACCAGTTGTGTTAGACCATATGCCAAGGCGAAGTCATAGCCAGATCTACCCGCATGATCGGTTAAACGGGAACCAAGCCATTTAGCGTGGTGGGCGTTAAAATCACCAAGTACCACGATTTCTGCGGATGGGACCTGTTGTAGCACTGGGTTGCTTTTTTTGTTCCACTGCATAGAGTCCTGTTTGGAATCAGGTTCATAATAGTGAACCCGATTTTCGTCACTAGTAACAATTCTCCATCTTTGTCTTCCATACGGAGGTCCAAAAATGCACAAGAACACTCCACCTTACCTTCTATAGCTGATATTACTAGATAGTATAATTTTGGCTTTCATAGTTTTAACGTAATATAGCGCCTTCTACTTTTAGCTAAATAAACTAATGATAAGTACCTGATATAATTAAATTTTAGAATGCTACTGAATACTTATTCAGCAGCATCAAAAATAGTCGCACTTGAAAATATCTAGACCGGTGGCCATTTTCGGAATGATTTACCACAGTTACCACGTTTGGCAAAATGGCTAACAACACTGCTATACACAACACGTGTGTCTTGTTTGCACAGTATCCAGTACTGTGTACACAAAACTGACATTAAGAGAGCTTTTTAGTTGAATATATTGGGTGTCTAGAACATATGTATGTTATCACGTTATCTGATGTAAATAATAGAAAATAAAGTGCACAGTGAGATTTTATCTCTATTTTATGGAATAGTTCGTGGCATCGTTGGGTTTCTAATTACTAAGTACAAATGCTCAACAATCGTGCATTAGCTTTGTTTATTTAAACAAATACGAGAGCCGTGTAGCTCACCGTGAGATTTCGTAATGGCACGGGAGCAAAACGTGTACGAATACATTGAACACAAATGAATGTGAAATTTTACGTGCTGACTTACCACGTATCCGGTGAAATGTTGAAAAATAACTTCGTGGGCAAACCTAAATGTCTGAGTAGTTAAAAAAAGTCGTGGAAATGTGAAAACCTCATGCGCCATACTCTTTTCTCCCCACATAACACTATAGGTAATGAGAAGAGAACACAGGTTCTGTGCTATGTGTGAGATGTATGTAAGCTGATACTTTATTTTTTATACCTTTAATGAGACTTATAAATCAGTTTGTCATTTAAGATTTTTATATTTTTGTGTTTACATATTATGAGACAAATCAAGATTGTTGTGACAGTCCTGGTTTCATAGCTCACATCACATATTATGTAAATGAACAGGCTGTTGCGAAAAAATACTTTAATTATCAATTTTACTTAAAAAGTTTTATTTAATTTTAATTGTCAAAGGCGGTAATCAAACTGATCCAAATGTAAATTTCATAGTACATAAGCATTATTATATATTTTTACATATGTTAATTGCATATTGTAGTGTCGATTTACCATGGTATTGGTGGTGAAAGAAAACCGGTTATTTATTAACCAGTTGAGGTGAACGCGCGTTGGGTTCAGCGCAATGGATACTTTTTTTGGCCAAAAGCTCTGTGGCCTGTGCCCAGTATTGACATGTATGTAGCCTGCTACTTTTTTAGTTTTAACTACAGTAAATTGCCGTAAATATTAACGGTAGCAAAGATTCGAAAGAATAGTACTCATCATCGTTATCATTATAACCTATTAAAAGTCCACTGAACTAAACATAGGCCTCCCCCATAAATTATCAAATAGGCTATATTTGCTATAGTTGCCACGCCTTACAGGCTGATTGGCAATCGCAGTCTTTATTTTGAATTATTGTCAGGAAGGTGATGTTGCTCATCTCCTGTTTGTTTTCCTCTGTCGCCTCTTAGAACACACCCGAAATGTTATGAGGTGGTGGAATCTCTTTCACCGCCACAACAAGGCGAATATTTTTCTGCTTCCGATCATGAGTGTAGTTGTACCCACGTTCACTATGAATAGAACTTCATTTGCAATAAAAGTACTCTTAAAGATTCTATCGTGTTTAATTGTAACTTCTTTAATTCCTGACGTTTCGAGCACTTTACAGAACCCATGGAGACGGGGGAGAGGAGGGGTGGGGAGGGGCGGGCTGAACTGAACCTATACTATGACATCAAGACGTCAAACAAGTCATTGTTTGACGTCTTGATGTCATAGGTTACAAGACTACCATCAACTTTTAACTAATAATGTTTGTTCTGATCTACGCAGGACGATCTTACAGTATCTTGAAGTCTTGCAGTAGAATGTTTTTGCTTGGATTTAATTTTAATAATTATAGGATCCGCAATATATGGTACTACCTAGCCATCTTCTCTATTCAAATTAGGATGTTTTTAATTTCAATAGTCTCTCGAATATTCCTTGGTAGAAATCGGTGTTCTATTGTGAGGATTTGTTGTCAATCAGATCTGATATAATGGTTGGGACGATACTCAACATGTTGACATACTTCAGACTTCCCGGAGCGTCGTGCTTCACATCAGCAATATGTTTTTTTACGCAAATATTTATGGAACTTTCTTCCAAATATGTGTATGAAAATTCGCGTAAATAAAAGTTAAAAATCCCTCCCATAGAAATCTTTCCGATTTCTCTTGCATCCTACGTGTCAAAACCTTCGAGTAAACTTTACTTGCTAAACTGGTCAAGCTGATCGCCCGATAGCACCCGCAGTCAAAATGTGAACCTTTACCTTTATATAAAGGCACAATGACTGTGGATCGCCAATCATCCGGGACATCCCCCGTCCGCCAGCACAAATTGCACAGCAGATGAAAGCTGTCCCAGACGCGAGGCCCACCATACTTGACCATTTCAGCAGTAACTCTGTCTAGTCCCGCAGCCTTACCACATTTCAAACTTCGAATCGCACGTTCAATCTCTTTCATCTTGATGACCTCAGTGTCATCGAGGTCCGTGTCTGGCGTACCAGTCACGGCGTCATCCCCGGATCCCTCACTAAGATCATCACACGCATACATTTCTCTATAAAATTCGCTCCATCGCCGCATGACGTCTGATTTTTCTGAGAGGACGTCATTAGTTCTCGAAAGCACTTTGTTCATTCTTAAGGCCGTCGCACCACTTCGGGTCCTTCCAACCTCTTTCCAGAAGAGTTTGGAGTTCTCCTTGAAGTTGTGCGACAACCTTTCGTCCGCTTCCATTCTACACCTTTCACGCACTTCCTCAATCAGTGCTTTCGTGTGAACTTTCTGCAGCCTATATCTTTCTTTCATCTTCTCTCTCATATCCTTATCATTACTAGAGGCCAAGTAGTCTAACCATGCTTTCTTCTTCTTCTTTACAGCTTCTTTCACTTCATCATTCCACCATGCATCTCTTCTTTTACTACTGCCTCTTTTTATTGTTCCACACACTTCTTCCGCTGCACTTACCATTCCATCCCTAAGGTTCTGCCAATTTCTTTCTACACATTCTTTTCTGCCATCGATGGTGTCAAGCTTTTCGGCTACCCTCGCATGATATTTGTCCCTAGTATCCGCTTCCTGAAGCTTCCAGCTTCGGATGCGACAGACCGACTGTGGTTCTGTTACTGCCGTCCGGTAGCGCCAACCCGCGAACAGACCCCTAAATCTAGTAATCACTAGATAGTGATCCGTTCCCAGGTCAGCACCTCTGAACACTCGCGTATCCATCACCTGTTTTCGCAGTCGGTCATCCACCAGGAACAAATCAATCATACTTCTCTCATTCTTTCGTTCTCTAGTATACATATGGATTTTCTTGTGATTAAACATAGTGTTTGTCACAAGAAGACCCTTTTCCTTGCACACCGCCAGTATAAGCTTACCAGCATCATTAACCCTTTTATCGCGAAACTTTCCAAGTACCGACTCGTACCCTGGTCGAGCGGTACCAAACCATCCATTCAAATCACCACATACAACAATTCTTTCGTTTCCCCTAGCCAAATCTAGAACTTCTCTTACATTCTCCCAAAACTTCTCCAGCTCAGCCTTGGACGACGAAGCTACCGGCGCATAAACAGCCAATAGGAATAACTTCGTCAGTCCCAATTTAAAGCGAACCCAGAGAAGTCTTGAGTTCACAACCTTATATTCAGTCATAACATCGACCAACCGAGAAGACAGCAGCACCCCCACTCCCTGGCAGGCGTTCTCGCTCTCCGGGACTCCTGACCATAGAGCTAACGCCCCGCCAGGGAGCTCTTCAGTACCACTGCCTTTCCGTTTGGTCTCCGACATACACACGACATCTAATTCTCTTTCTTTCATTATTTCGATCAACTCATTCGTCTTATCTCTCATGCCTCCTCTAACATTCCACGTGCCAACTCTGCACTCTGTCCTCCACCTTCCGCCGTGTCGGGCTGTGCGTGACGGGTGGCGGTCCCCATCGCCGCTTTGCACGCTGCATTCCACACCAACGGGGATGAGCTGGTGTGCGTCGCCTTGGGGGGACGCCCTAACCCTCGTTGGCATGGGTGCGCAGCTAGTAGAATTGCAGCCCTGAAAAGGGCTGGCAGGGGTCGCGACGAGCACGCTTCTACAATGACCCCCCAGAAAAGGGCTGGCAGGGGTCGCGACGAGCACGCAAAAAATCCATTTATATATAATAACAGAATCAGCATAGTAGCGATAAATTGATTGCTCTGGTTTATTTAAATTCATATATTTGTTAATGTTATATAATAATAGCCAGTTTTTGTTAATTGATTGCGTCTTAAATTAATTATGGAAAATGGGGAAATATTTACCTGCTAACATTCTTGGTACACTGTCGTAATAATAACGATTATTGACCCCATTAAGCGCTTATAAAAATAAGATGTGGATTTATTTATAATCATTCATTTATAAATAAATGTATTATTGCGAATATTTTTTTAAAACATCAACGCACATGGGGCAGTTTACGTTAAAACAATATGCCAAATCTTAGTAGGTTATAAAAATTGGCAATACAATATGTTTACCTACATACGTTCGTATTGTGCACAAACAAATGATAGCGATTAAGGCGAGGCGCACCTCAAACTAACGACCTTGTTGTTACCCCACACAAGGCTCCCCTAACTTCTTTTCTCAAAGAAAAATAGCAAAATCTATGTAACGACGACATTAATTTAGATCGTATCGTATATACATGGGAAATAACAATCGTCCTTTATAGATAAGGAAACTAACTTTTTGTTGCTTCTTGTCTTTGTGATTCGACCGTCAATAAATCGCTTAATTTTATCCTCAAAAAGTGTTACCTACTTTTTAAATAACATCTTTTGATGAGTAGTACATTTTTTTACAATTATGTGAAAAGGAAACGAAATACATGGTAGAGCCATACTGCAGCTATATTAGTAGTATGGTTGTAGCACGAATGGGTCGCCTCGACCAGGGAAGGACCACACTCTCACAGAATACCGGCGTAAAATAGCAGCTCAACGCTGCTGTGTTTCGTATGGTGAGTGTAGAGAACCGGAGATCCTTTTTACTGGAAAAGAGGCATTCCGTCTTAGTCCTCACTGGTGACAACACATCTCCATTTTGAGTCTTTATTGAGGATAGATGTAGATGTCTATGGGTCACAGTAACCACTTACCATCGAGTGGACTGTGTGCTCGTTTGTAACCCTATCCTATAAAAAAATAACAATGTAATAAAATTTCGAATGTTATCTTTATTTATGTTTTTTATCAGACATCTATGTACCGTAGACTTCGCATTTTGAAAATAATAATATATAACTATTTTTATAACTTATACATTGCAGTGCACTACATTTTATTATATTAGGTAATAAAATTATGTTTTAATATATATAGAAAAATTTAGAAAAAAAACTGCGTGATAAGTTCTAGTTCTTGGCCATTTACATCTTTATGTGAATGGGATGAGAAATAAAAATTTCTAATAAAAAGTAAAAGCCGACAATTTGAGAAAGTACTAAGAATAACTTAACTTTATATTCTTTATTCGGTGCAAAGACAACATAGTGCTTAGAAAAATTAAATCCCCGAATTTAGAATACGAAGCCATTTTGTTCTTTTTAACGTTTTATTGAAAGTTATTTTTTACCCTTTTAAGTGGATGAGGTAATGTCAAAATATCACAAGGTTGTCGAATTAGTTACATTAAAACTTCATGCTGTTTTTGATATTCTTATGGGTAGAGTTTCTTTTTTCAAATTTATATGGTACCATTCTTAAAGGATAAACTAGTTCATAAAGAAAAATTCCCACAATCAGTTCAAAGTTAACGAAGATATTGCGTAAAATACAGATAAATACATACAGTCGAATTATAAACCAACTCCTTTTTTGAGTCTGCTAAAAAAATAAATATGTGAAAAATTGAGTGTATAAATTTTAGATTTGAATGGTTTCTAAATTTAAAATATGCTCGTCAAAAATTGCACATACTTCTGCGGTATTTGCATATAATTTATCTATACTTTTAACGAACTAAATATATTAGTCATGCTCTAAAGATAGAATAGATCATCGTCTGTGGCAGAAACGGCTCGTAGGAAATTGAAGCGAAGCCAAGCCGAAGTGTGAGTAATCAATCGGACACTCCTGTGACACAGCAACTGTTGTTGTGATATAATGAAATAGATGTAGTTCATTTTATAGACTTTTATCTTTGTCCTACCATAGTTACTAGGCGTTTAATTCTTAAGGAGCGGTTTTATTTTAAAATTTTCTGTTTTAAAGGTGGGAAAATCGATCAAGTTTTTTAGTCATGTATTCTCAACAGTGTTGCTAGGTCTAATATAGTAATTAAAGCATTTCATAGACGTAGTATTACTATCTCAAATTCACGAGAACAAAACATGGTGATTTCTAACAACTCAGAAAAAGAAGTTTATAGATAGAAGGAAAGGAGATAATAGATAGAAAAGTCCGGTAACAGATCGATTTGATCAGATTACGAATACGTATGCACCATAATATTGGAATATCATTGATTACAATAAATTGATGTTATTTTGTAAATAACAAACGTTTTGGGGAAAATAGTCGCAATGTGAATGCTTCAAAAACAAAAATATTTTTGGAAATGCTAATATTTGAAAAACATGTGTCTAGTGTATGCTTAAGTTTTTTTGATAGCAAATAAGGACAGCAATATGACAATTTGGGATTTTGACATTTCTGCTGAAAAATGTTAGAAGCATTACTTAAAAATTAATTAATTCTGATGATTCTCCTTGAACAAATATTATTTGTTTCTTATTTAAAAGACGTTAACCTCACACTAGGATTTTCTTTTATATCATGGAGGCAATTTAAACACATTCTACAAGGACACCCATCTCTATCCGGATCTATTGTTTATAAGGCACAAAAATACTTATTGCGTGCTGGAATTAAAACTGCAGCCTTCCTTGCTGCAACATTACGCTATACCACTGCACCACAGAGCCATCGAAAAATCTTGTTACCTATATACATTTTTTTCCCAGATTTTTTAAGGTATAATTTGGGAGAAACGGAAAAATGTAAAATAGAATAACAATATTAGTGGATTAATTAGAATTGTCATGATGATTTGAACCCTCACCTTGTCTGCATACTAAAACTATCTTACTAACTTTCTATATCCCATTTAGTTTAAAATTCGTAGTTTTGATCTCATGTATGTATATTCTGTGGTCCTGTATTTTATAAATTTATTCCAAATATCAACCATATTCGCAAAATACAATCATAGAAAAAATGAGGAGATTCCATACTAAGCGATCTATGTTACTAGGCTTTTTTAAATCTAAATTGTGTATTTAAACACATTGTTATGTTTTATTCAATATTGCAATAATTAATTCTAATTGCTACAAGATATAAAATTCAATTTTAAGTATAATGAATAAGAGTTCTTCAAACTATTCCCGCTATGTGTGGTAAGAAGAAATATATCCTAAATATTATTTGTATCGCTGTATAGTGGCGGCGAAAGAATATCCACTGCAATAATCCCGTCGGCTTAGTTAAGTAAAGATATTAAAGACAACAGCGGGAAACTGAAATAGGAGATGGCAGAAACTTCTTGCTTATAAGAACTACAAAAAATTTAAAAAAATCTGCTCCTATCTGCCTACCAAGCGTGGCATTTATGGCAAAATCCCCCTATGAGGCAATCAGTGGCAATTAATGACTACGTGAATATTCTGTGAATTAAATATCGAACCGAAGAAGAGACACAAGGCAAAATCGTAATTGATTTGTCATTTACACAAGACGTTTTACCGGCGTGAGAAAATTCCTTAAAAACCAAAATAGTAACACTTAATGTTACATGAACGTATCGTATAACGCCAAAATTGTCTTGTTTAGGATTCCTTAATGCCTTCAATTTACAATTTTCGCTTTGATGTCGAGAGCGGATCGCCTGACGAATCCGACCCAATTCCATTCGGCGGCGTGGGCGTTGGAAAACAATGGATAATCTCTCAAGAAATCCCTTTGTGCGTAAATATAGATGTCAAATTATTTCATTTAAGCCATTTCCTTGCCAAAAATTTGACGCCTTTGGCTTTTATTTTCTAAAATAGAAAAGAGTTTTACGATTCGATGTTTGACCTTACTTGAAAGTTTTGGTAATTGGTTGAATTTTTGGAAATCCAAATTTTAACATTCCTCCACATTTTAAGATTCCACTATATTTTCAAAAGATGTTTCTTTTCGCAAGTAGGTCATAATGCACATTAAAATTAATTTTTAATGGATGTGTATGTTAAAGTATACATTAAATATAAAACTGTTTAGATTTTTGTAACTTTCTTTTCGTGATATGAAATAAGAATTGCTATATTAAAGGACTCACCATAAATCCGTGACCATTGGGCCGGAGGTCTCCAATCCGGGTAATGTTTCGGAAATTTCTCCCTCGTCCAATACGTGTGTAAGACCATTCGGTAAACAGTCATTTTGTCTGGATTGCATGCGTCCGTATCCCCGGGCGACAGGGCTGCGGCGGAAACCGCCGGTAATAGCAGTAATGCTAGTAAAGCCATTTTGTCTATCAACAACATGGCGGACGAGATACTAGATACCTTCGCCTAGCATTATCCAGAGGAATTGTAGATCATTTCAATCGTTCTCTGAGAATCTGTAACAAAAGAAAATTAAATTAGAATCATCAGTGTTAGAATCAACTGTGTCTGTAATATATGAAACGTGGCTTTATTTTTTAGCTTGAAATTACCATGATGGATTGTCTTATATTATTCATTAAATTTCATCTATATCGTCAAGATGTTTGGCGGTCTACTATAGTTTTTTTTGAACGAACGAAACGAACCATATTGTGAAATTTACTAATGCCAGAGCTTTCTCTAGACCGATACCACTTAGGTACCTTCAAAAAGTATACTCCTTTCTAAAATGCCGGCAACGCACCTGCGATTCCTCTAGTGGTGTAAATGTTCATGGGTGACGGTGATCAATTACTATCAAATAGCTCGTTTGCTCCTTCATTTATAACAAAACATTTTACTAAGAGTCAAAGCTTATATAGTAAAATTTATGATATAATTGTGTATAAGATTAATTTTAAATGAAAATATAAATGTCAAATAACTGGTAAAATACTGAACAGGCTTCTAGCTTCAATTCAGTAAAATATTAAGACAATTTTCCTTATGTCGTTAGAAATATTTTACGTTCCATTTTTTTGAATTTACTATTGCGTTTAGTAAACAAAAAAAATATATTTATGAATGGATGTTCTAGTTTAAAATACAACCTGACGTGAGAAGTCGAGTCAACGAACTCATCTATTTTGGTCACTTGGATATAAGATATCGGTTAAATTAACGCGACGAATTGTTGACGTATATGTCAGGCTAAACGTAGATTGAAGATCTGTTGTTCGGCAGTGATCCATCCATGACTGAGTACTGATGACGGCTCCACGACCATTTATGCCACCAAGGCGGCCTAATTAGAAATGAGGTATAATATTTTTGACAGATTTCATAGAGGGGAAGTTAGTTTGTAGTGAATTTTAAAGTTTCTTTCTCTACTCTTAGTTATATTTTATATTAATTGGATTAAAAACAAATAAACCAAACTACAATAAACTATAGTATAAAATAGAAATATTAAAAAAAGTGTTAAAAATGTGCAGAAAATTAAAAAGGTTTACAAACGAGAAAAATATCGGAAGCAACTCGGGTTCGATCCCCGCCGGCACCAATAAAATTGTTAGTTGGAATTTTAAATGCTGATTTACCAAGTGTTCGGCGGTGAAAGAAAACATCATGAGGAAACCTGCATGTCGGAGAAGTAAAAAAATTTTTTTTAAGACATGTGAAGTACGCCAACACGCATTGGGGTAGCGCGGTGAACATTTCCATGCCCTAAAACCATTTCAGAAATGGGGAGGCGTGTGCCCAGCAGTAGAACGTATATAGATCGTAACTTCTTAACTTCAACTTTTACAGCTCATCACAAGTCCACTGCTGAACATAGGGATGAGCACAAGGAATGCCACAAAGCACAATCCCGAGCCATGCCACCATCAAATTCCTGCGTCTCTTACAAGAATTATATTTTTTATAGAACAAGGGTGACGAACGAGCCAGTTACCTGATGGTAAGTGGATGCAGTAGCCCATAAACTTCTACATTTATCTTTGATTAAGAATCAAAATGCAGATGCGTAGTCACCGCTGAGATCTAAGATGGAATGCCTTCAGTAAAAAGGGTATCCGGTTCTCTACATTCACCATACGAAACGCAGCAGCAATAAGCTGCTATTTTACGCTGGTATTCTGTGATAGCATGATCCTTCCCTTGTCGTACAGACCCATTCGTGTTACAACTGTAGTGTAGAGAGTAATTTTAATTAACTTTTATCGTTATCTGATGCGTTTTATTTTGCAAGCGTGAATAGTTTCGTATTTCCGCACCGATAAACATTATTACGCTTACAGAGCACCATTATCTCTAAACTGTTAACTGAGCTCCTAATACCTTAACGTTGAAGCCCGTTAAACTTTTCAGCAGAATAGTGCAGGCGGGACTATTCCGAAGGCTATAGAGGAAATCGCCTCTCAATACGCTTTACAAGCGAACCATTCAATTACTTTGGGGATTTGAAGCGAGTGCGAGCGTTCGTGACCAGAATACGTTAGGATCAACCTTTCAAGGTTACAGTAGAAGTTTTCTCAAAGTGAAGATACTAAAGTCTAATGTATCTAAGTAAATTCAGTCAGTTCGTCGTCAAAGTCATGTAAGAAAGTAAAACGTACGCCGTTTCCGCTTCGCGTTTGAGGTTAAACTTTATTATCAACTTTGCAAGGACCCACTTACATTAAATCGGGTTTATTGTTTATATGTCGCACTAGTACGTGAAGAAAAGTACAGAGGAAACACTAATGAGTAAGACTGATACTTTTATTAGGTTTTGCATTACGTGTTATTATAGAAAATGTCCAATGAAAGGTATTTGTCGTCGCCGTCCGTTAATTTGTGGTAAAAATGTGTATGTTACCAAAACATCTCGAGGACGATCTTGACGAAATGACATATTTTTTTCGCTATGTTCAAAACCATGCATGTTTTTTTTTCACTATCTAAATCAAGTTGCGTTGGGTTTTTTCGACAATCCTTGCAAATGATCTATGAAAATGTAGATGGTGTAACACATCTGAGAAAAAATACTGGTAGAGCTATGTTGCAGCTATATTATGGTTGTAGCACAAATGGGTCGAGTCGACCGGGGTAGTACCACGATCTCACAGAATACCAACATGAAATAGCGCTTAATACTGTTGTCTTCCTTATGGTGAGTGTAGAGAACCGGAGACCCTTTTCACTGAAAAAGAGGTATTCCATTTTAGTCCTCAGGAGTGACAACACATCTGCATTTTGATTCTTAACCGAGGATAGATGTAGGTGTCTATGGGTAACAGTATCCACTTACCATCACATGGACTTTTCCGCCGTGTGTCCCCTTATTCTATAAAGAAAATATTATCAAATGCCTTGTTACTTGTAAAAAGAGATCTCCGTCTCGTCTCGTCATCATACGAAATAACCTCAATATTTTTGTTACAGCTGGTATTTTATGAGAGAGGAGACCCAGAGCAGCGATAGATTCATGCGTAAAAAAACTATAATTCTGTTTTAAGTTTGATAATTCAAATCAAGTTTAAATTGAACTCTACAAGAATGTCATTGCAAACTATATTAAATTATTTGCGTCCCCTATCTGCATCAAAAATTACTATTCACGTCCCGGCCAGCAGATTATAGTTATTAATAGATTTAACATGCCCGCTTTAATAATAATTTGGACTGCCGCCATACTATGACAAGAACAATAATTTGTGTCTCCAACGAGAACTTGTAACACATTTGTCCACGTTTTAGATGATTTGATATTTCGGAACTCCAGAAACGAAAATCTGTTAATCAGTTGTACGACGCAAAAATCTCAAAACTATGTCAAAAAACGTTGTTAAATCATTAATAGATTAACATTATTGGCTATTTGTTTAAGGCTGAACATGTTATAACCTTTACCTCTTCTCTTTCATTTCTTAAAATGTGACAATTTGATTTCGTAGCAATAATTCATTTTGAAGGCGTTAAATAATTTTATTAATTTTAATATTTTAATATTGAAATTAATAAAATTATTTAACGCCAACTCCCAACTCCACTACACTAGGAAAGACACACCACTGACTACAATACGACACGTGTTTCGCCTCTACACGAGGCATCTTCAGGTAATCTAGACTCTGCGGTGGCTGACCGCTTAGCGGGAGTAGTGGTGCTGGGGTTAGCAGTGACGGTGATAGTGCACGCAACTGGGAGAGGCCGGGAGGTGCTCTTCAAACTAAGTAAGACACATCATTTTATTTTATCGAGCGGATGTACGCGAAGTAATATTTTGCCAACTTTAATATAATGGACTTCCGCAAAGTAACGCCTGATTCTATTTGTTTTAATATAATTTTTCAAAGTAGTTTAAATCATAATGTCGTAAAATTTAAAGTTAAAAAAAAATGACCAATGGTGGTGGCGTAACAGAATGCATCATTTTTACACCGCGGATATCGTAAGCAAAAATGGGAAAGACCAGAAAGACCCAATGGTGTCCAAAAGATGACCATATATCATTTTGTATATGATCACCTGTCATAGCTAAATCGGTGATGGTGAGAAAATTTATAATTACGAGACATTTTTTGCGTGTTAAACCCATGCTGCAGCTATATTATTAGTATAGTTGTAGCACAAATGGGTAGGCTCGACCGGGGAAGGACCACGCTCTCACAGAATACCAGCGTAAAACAGCAGCTTGAAACTGCTCTGTTTCGTATGGTGAGCGTAGAGAACCCGAGACCCATTTTACTGGAAAAGAGGTATTCATCTTGGTCGTAGTAATAGAGGATAGATGTAGATATCTATGGGTTACAGCAACCACTTACCATCAGGTGGACTGTGTGCTTGTTTGTCACCCTATCCTATAATAAAAAATTTGGCACTGCGATCGTCAATCCACCTGCCAATGGTGTCCGTTATGAGAGTTAAGAAGGAAAAGAAAGAAAGTTAAAGAAAATAAAAAGTTTGGTGTAAAATAAATATTTTAGTTAAACACAAAGTACTCCTGTCATATAATCATCATAGCCATCATTACAGCCTGTCATCAGATTTATGTAGTAGAGACGTTAGTAAATACAGCTGCAGCTATATTACGGTTGTACGAGTAGCACGAATGTGTCGGCTCGATGGGGGTAGGCCAACACGTTCAGGGATTCCTTCTTGAGGATTACCTCAGGGGAGACAACGCATCTGCATTTTTCTATTGGCCACAGTATCCATCACGTAGACTGTGCGCTTGTACTATATACAAAACAAAAGTCTGCTGCTGAACATTGTTTTTTTTTAATTGCCATTATTGCCACGCTTGGCAGGCGGGTTGGTAACCGCAGTATTTTTATGACTGTTAAGCCGTTGCCAACAAAACTTGTTTCCATTTTCGGCGGCAACATAAAAAAAAATACGCTTGTTGCCGCTTGTTGCCAACATTTGTTCCCTCGGTGGAGACGCTTGTTGGAAACATAACTGTTATCAACATTTTTGGTGGATACGCGGCTTTAGCTATTATCAGGAAAATGCTACTACTCATCTCCATTATCATGTCCCTTTCTCCTCACCTTATACACATATAGGACTACATAGGCCAGTGAATTGCCTTACGGTACAATAACTACACGGGTAAATAAATAAAGCAATAATAAAACAAAAGAAGTAGCACTGTTGTCTAAACAGCGTAACAAAGTGGGACTGTTTTAAGAATAACACATTATTTAAAAAGCTTTCCATTGATGGTCGTTATTTTTCCACTTTATGTGAGCAAAGCGTTATTAACTTAATTACGGTCGCCTTAAAGGCTAAAACGGTGTGATAACTCACACAGTTTTAGCCTTATTTGGGTCCACTAATAAAACAGTGATTAATTTATAAAAATAGAACTTGGAAAACATTTAAAATGTTTCATTGTGATTTTACGACGCATACTTGAATCAGCTCAGCTGTTAATATATTTTAACATTAGCCTAATTTAAATGTTCGCTTTTTTGTGTTGCGTGAGAGAATTCAACATCATTCGCTCACTTTATATAAATCCGCTGAAGTTGACTAAGGATTTTGTTGCGGTTTGGTAGCGGCGTTAGAAAATCCATTAGGTATCCCATTACGTCTCGTTTGTGTCGTAAGAGGCAGCTGTAGGAAATACCAGAGAAATCTTATGGCTTTTTTATATGTGAAAGTATAACCCCCACAATTAGAGTCAACGGTGCAAGATGTCTGGTGCTGTGATCGTCCAATGATCTTTAAATCCATCCATCCACTGCTGAACATAGGCCTCTACCTTAGATTGCCTCATAGAAAGAATTTTTCCATACTTTCCACGCTTCGCAGGCGGGTTGGCAACCGCAGTTTTTTATTATTTAAAGTTGCTATCAGAAATATGCTGATGTCTGTCTTCCGTTTTATTTATTTGTTTATTCTTTACTGCATTCCTTAATCTAAAAGAATACAGAGGGCGGACTTAATGCCTTGAGGCATTCTCTACCAGTCAACCCATGGAGTGGTGAGAATTTTACGTTATAAATACATTTTACTAATACATAAATTAAATAAACTATAAAAATATATCCTATTTATACATGCATACAAATATATACATACATACATAAGCATACATATATACATATCAACATACATATACAAATAGTACATATAAATAACTTATCTTACGTTTTAATTTCCCTTGTCGCTTCTTAAGAAACTCACGGAACGATATGGAGTAGTGCATATTCTTACGCCGTCATTTCAAAGATCTTTAAATACTAATGCATATTCATGAAGTCCTAATGAGGTCGGAACTTCCCTCTCAAAATTCCAGATTGGCGACTAGCAGCCGGGTACTCGACTTCGTATTTACTACAAGCAAAGTAATTACACAGGAAGGTTTCTGAAGATATACAGAACATATTATTTATGTATAGAAAATTATATACATTAGATTTACCAAACTTTACCAAGAGAAATCCAAGATTTTGACGACTAATGTCGTGAACCACTCTTATAATTACTAGTATTATTTTATAAAACTGTTCTTCAGACCGAATTTCGGTCACGGCGACCACGGAGTCTCAACTTCTCAAAGGAGTGTATGCGCAAGCAAAGGTGCACTCTGTATTCCCTCTCTTTCATAGTACGATGTCGGTAATCCAACAAGAGCGGAGAGAGATCAGGCGCAGGACCAATGTCTTTACCTACTTTACGTTTTTTACGTGGTAGAGCCATGCTGCAGCTATATTACTGGTATAGTTGTAGCACGAATGGGTCGGCTCGACCGGGGAAGGACCACGCTCTCACAGAATACCAGCGTAAAATAGCAGCTTAATGCTGCTGTGTTTCGTATGGTGAGTGTAGAGAACCGGAGACCCTTTTTACTGGAAAAGAGGCATTCCATCTTAGTCCTCATGGGTGACAACGCATCTGCATTTTGATTCATAATCGAGGTGCAGATGCAGATGTCTATGGGCCACAGCAACCACTTACCATCAGGTGGACTGTGTGCTCGTTTCTCACCCTTATCCTATAAAAAAAAACGTGCTTTCCGAGGCAGAGGGCTGATTCACTACCAACTTCCTGACTCCAGGTGCCACTGAGAATTTACGTCCACTAGAAAATCTGGGCAGTGAATATAATTCGTCATTTTATATCTAAGATCTATTACAAAGGTTTTTTTTTTAAGGTATAGAATGTGTACGAGAAAGTCGGAAATTCCAGGATTTTGACGTCCAAATAGCGAATGGCTTATGCAAAACGAAGGAGTATTATATTTATATATTATATTGGGTCGTATTCAAACCATTTCATTCGTATATAAAGCATTTAAATAAAGTTTAACAAAAGAGTGGCTATCCCTTGAGCATTCAATGATTCCACGAAAAGGATAAAAAGTGTCTGGGTTTCAGTCGTATAATCTTATTGGCTGGGCCTTTGGTAGCTTTGATGACAAAATTTACACATAAATGATTTTCTTTACATTCACGCTGTCTAGTTTTTCGTATTAGCAGCGCATCGCAATATCCGGTGAAGATATAGTGTTGAAATATTTATGTTCTTTTTATAACTTTTTAGTATAACAAACCCAAAAATATTCTACCACTGAAGTTTGAAATTTTAACGACCATCTATTCTCACCTCCACCACAATTCCCGAGTCGACGATAAAACATCCGACCATTGACCGTATCCCTTGTAAACAACTCGGCGACGCGTTCCAATTCCCTTTCTTTTGTTTTTCGTCGCTATTCACTTCCGTTGGAGCTATAATTCGATTAGCTTATTATTTCGCTGTTGATATTATTTACAGCTATGAAATGAAACACATATATAATATAATATAATATACATGTAAATAAATTTGAAGTGTCTGTCTGTAATATCGAAATAACTGCCATATATTGAGTTAAAGCGGTTATTTGCATTCCATAAAGTCATGAGTAACCATTTTAAATTTTTGTCCGTCTGTTTATCCGGACTAAACTTCGGAATGGCTGTAATGAAACTTCATCAATAGATAAAAAGCTACGTCAGTACTGATATAGGATTCTAGGCTATATATGTAATATCCGAAAATTTTAGATAAAAAAAATCAATTATACATTGATGATGGTCTTTGATTATCTATTAAAGTAATAACGCCACATTTACAAATTCTACTCGTTCGAAGCTGGAGCCGGTTTGCTACTTATATAACATAAAAGTATTTCAAGTTTCCTTATAAGGTTAATCTATACAAATAAATAAAACTGAATTGTCCGTTTGTAATGTCAAAATAACAACTTTTTACTAATTGCATATGAAAGTATATACGGTACTTATAACATTAACACAATTTTTAACATTTTTGTCTGTGTCTTTGTCTGTCTGTTGGTTCCGGCTAATCTCCAAAACGACTGGATCGATTTTGACGGGACTGTCTCTGGTAGATAGCTCATGTTATAAGGAGTAATTAAGGCTACTTATATTTTAGAAACATTATTAGGGTTCCGCGCAACAAAATTGAAACATTAAATTACACGCGGGCGAAATCGCTGGGAACAGCTAGTTTTAAATATATGATATTTGAATCATATATCGGATCATTAGTATAGTAACGAATGTGGTTATAATTGAACTTTTAACTGAAATAATAGGAGATTTGTGACCATAACGTCACCCTTCAGACTTTGTGTATCGTTAAATTACTTAAATAGCTGACAGTAGCCCGAATAAATCGATAAATCGTATATGCTTTAACTGAAGAGCATGCCTATAGATTAAAATAATACGCTAATACTTTGAGTAGTAAAGTAACGAATGTGGTCAGTTATAATTGACCTTTTGAGCCAAAATAATACGAGGTTTGTGCACATAACGTAATGACCCTTTAAATTGTTGTTACTTGTTGTGTATCATTAACTTACTTAAATAGCTGACAGTTACCCGGATAAATCAATAAATCGTAGTAACTAACGAGACGTAAAAACCTTGTCATGTTCAATCCAAATATAGATTTGTTCAACTTGCTGTCAATAGTTCAATAGACAGAATCCAGCATGGTCACGCTCCATTTATCATTTTTATGGGATTTCCGCAAACTAATGAATACCTAGTTGTTACCGATGGCTCTATACTCAGCATGAGTTCATTCTATGAATATATTCCTAAATATTAAACATTTACGGTCTTATTTGAACACTTTTTTTTAGATAAGTAAGTTTTTTTTTACTTATTATAAATCATAGCTTGACCACAATCCCACCAAATGGTAAGTAGTGAATAAGCCCTAGATGGTAAATGACACTATCTTAGCGTAATAAAAGCCTATTCCCTCTTGCCTTGAAGACGATTAGATTGTATTCGAATGGAAAAACAGACACCGGCAAATTATCCCACTCCTTTGCAGTACGCATTACACAGCAAACCTTTTTGTTCTAATGCGTGGAATATCACCAACAAATGGGTGAAGGCCCACCGACCATCTGGTTGTCCGAGGGCGGAAATGTAAGGGAGAAATTAAAGCATGTAAATTAAAAAGTACACACTCTTCGAAATGCTTTTTATTGAATAAAATAAAATTGAAGTGACACACTAACAGTCCCCATGATGGTAAGCGGCTACTGCATCTTAGAAATATTTGTAGCTGTCATGATTTAAATTGGTTCAATCAACCATTTTTGATAATTCGGTGAACATACATAAAACATACGTATTAAATATAACAGAACCTCCGCTTTTATAGAGTCAGATAAAATATATAATTAACATTGTATTTGGTACATTATTTGACGTGATAGAGCCACGCTGCAGATATATTATTATGACTGCAGCAAGACTGGGTCGGCCCGACCAGGAAGGACCACGCTCTCACATAATACAAGCGTATAATTATAACTTTTTAATAAATAGTATAAACCGACTCCAAATTGCTAAACAAAAAGTTATTATTTACCCTTGAAGTATTACCTATTTAATAAAAAAAGAACAATTAAAATATGTTTTCAATTTGCGAAGATATCATATGAATTTCTTTCAATAATAGTCCAATATGAAATTTTTTCCCCTATTTTCCACCCTTGAGGGCGGAAGTTTTTCTTCAAAATTTAATGGGACCACCTTGAGGTAAAGCCTATTTAGAAAAAAAAAAGATTCATTAAAATCGGTTTGCAATCTACTGAGCGATTAATTCAAAGCAAACGTATCTTGCAACATACATACAAAAACAAGAAAAAAAGAACATACACTCGAATTGAGGACCTCCTCCTTTTTAAAGTAAGTTAAAAATAGCTGCTAATACTACTGTGTAATGAATAAAATTAAGTGTTACTTTGCGGCAATCGATAATATTAACGACTAGCTGTTCGCCGCGACTTCGCCCGCGCGTAATTTATAACGTTTGGATTTCATGGGTTTTAATTTTTTGCGCGGTACCCTAATTCTTTTTCTAAAATAAAAGTAGCCTAAGTTGCTTCTTATAACTTCAGCTTTCTGCCAGCAGATTAGCTGGAACAAACAAACAGACATACAGACAGACAGACAAATAAAATTTTTGTAATCGTGTTTTTTTATAAGTGCCGTATATACATACTTTCATATGAATTTAGTAAAAAGCTGTTGTGTAACTGTGTTCCATGTGGTGAGTGTTGAGAACCGGAGAGCCTACTAATTAGTAAGTACGCGTTCTATCTTAGTCCTCACGGGTGATTACGCTATCTGCATTTTGATCCTTAATCACAGTATCCACTTACCATCAGGTGGACTGCGTACTCGTTTGTCACCATCTTTGTATATAAAATTACGTGTCATATTGTTTGTCCGCGATGAACTAAACTGATTTCAATGAAATTTTGCAAACTGTATGCAGTTTAGTCCAACTTTAGAGATGGTTCTTATCGCGATAAGTGACCCTCAGTATTTTTATTGCAAATAAAAGGATTTTTTATTAGACAAACGGTCATCGGATAACCAAAACAACGTCTACCTACTCAGCTAGTTACTCTATAAGAAACGTTTTCTATGTAATTTTCGTTATTTAATAAATATTGATAAATAATGGTGGCCTATATATTATGGCGGGTAAATATTATTATAGAATTACATTGTGTTACATAACAGTAATACCCAAAACCAATATCCATCGTTAATACGCTATATTGTTAACCGAGAATGACTGTCATCTGCCAAATATATTACGGGGCGCCGTTCAACCGTTGACAACGTGCAATGACCTATTTCACGTCTATTTCTGCGTGGACGGGAATATCTTCGTCGATGTTAATGTTTATTTTATTTTAATGATAACGTGAAATAATAATAGCGATAGCTATTTTAATTATAAGGAAATTATCTAAAATAATTTGTTTCTTTTTTAAATATGAAACGTTCATAGCTCACTAGTGGCAGCATAAGAATAACCATCCACTAAGTACTCCATATCGTATCGCGACATCCATGATAAGAGTGACTCTTACGTGGCGTCGGAGGGAAACAAACCAGGAGATGTTCGACAATACTATAGCATATCTAGAAGACACACTAAAAGACACACTATATTTAAAAAAAAACATGCAGTTGCCAAATCGCCAGCCAAGTGTTGCCGCTATGGAAAATATACTCCCAATGTGGCAATATATTGGGAGGCCTATTTTCTGCCGACTTCCAAAAAGGAGACTCAATTCGACTGTATGTTTTTTTTTATGTGTGTTACCTCATAACCTTTTACTGGGAACCGATTTGGATGATTATTTTTTATTTGAAAGCTGGTACTTCTCGTGTGGTCCCATATGAATTCGATCAAGGTCAGACTAATAGTTTTTGAGTTATTCTTAATAACTCATATTAAAGTCGGCTGTACAACATTTTTAATTTTAAATTATTAACAGTGAACTTTTGATATACTGTAACAGTAACGGTACGCTCAGGCATAATTTAATATTATTCATTGTCAACAGCGATCTTAAATTTATTTAAAAAAGTAAAAATAAGGTTTCATCAAGAAATCTGATGCTGTGAGTTTTAAGAATACGTGCAAGTGCAGTGTCCGACAATTACGTCACAATTTTTTTGCTGTGGCAATAATCTAGGTGGCTTCACTTTTTTTGCGGTATTTAATACAAGGATGTGTCGTTTAACTTCTAACATATCTGCTAAATGAACTAATTATTTTTATTAATAATATATCGAAATATACTCAACTCAAACCTCGAAAGGTTTGAGTTTACTGAAATATCTTTAAAATTATCTCGTGTTTGTGTAGGTTTTCAGTTTTTAATTTGGGATCTAAAATAATTCTTTACTTTCTATAGAGAATCCGAATTTATTCCCACGAGCTGAGCGTGCCTGAGATGGGTCATCATCAGTATCATCATCATCATCATCATTACAGCCCTTCGAAATTTGGGGGGGGGGGGTATGTTCAGCAGTGGACGCTGAACATAGGCCTCCCTCAAGGAATGCCACAAAGCACGGTCCTAAGCCCCATTATTCCGCTACTTCCCTGTTTTCCCGTCTTACCAAGTCGCTACTCTACAGTTCGTCCGCCGGTACGCTACTCTACACTTCGTCCGCCGGTACGAGGCCGCCACTCGAGAAACTTTTTTCCCCATCGGTTGTCGGTTTTTTGAGCTATATGGCCAGCCCATTGCCACTTTAGCTTACTAATCCGTTGAGCTATGTCTATGTCACTCTGGTTCTACTGCAGATATCTTCATTTCTAAGTTTATTACGCAAATAAACCCCGAGCATAGCCCTTTCCATAACTCGCTGAGTGACCTTGAGCTTTCTCATACGGCCAGTAGTAAAGGACCAAGTCTCAGTTCTATAGGTCATCACAGGCAACACGCACTGGTTGTACAATTTCGTTTTCAGGTTTTGAGGTATACCTGACGAGAAGATGTGTCGTAATTTCCCGAACGCTGCCCAGCCGAGTTGAATCCGGCGAATAAATTCTCGGTCGAAGTTGGACTTACATAGTCAGACTATTTGTCCAAGGTAAACACACTCGTCAACAACTTCGAGCTTAGTGCTCCCAAGAACTACCGGCATAGGTGTGAGATGGACGTTATCCATGATCTTTGTTTTGTCCATGTTCATCTTAAGACCTATCCGTTGGGAGGCACTATTGTGGTTAATGAGCAAAGTGCTTAGGTCTTCCAGCGATTCTGCCATAAAGGCTATATCGTCGGCAAATCAAAGGTGAGTGATGTACTCGCCGTTGATGTTAATACCGTAGCCTTTCCAGTTCAGGAGCTTGAAAACGTCTTTCAGTTAAGCGATGAAGAGTTTCGGGGATGTAACGTCCCCCTGTCTTACACCTCTTTGCAGTTGGACAGGTTTCGTACTCTGGTCCTGTACTCGAATAGCCATCGAAGTCCGTCGGCACAAACACTTCGACACTCTCATCGACACACTTCCAATATTTACCACGTTGTTACCGAGAGACTTGTGGACGATAAATCCGACACCTCCTTGGGACAGATGGTCCCGGTTATACAACAAGTAGCCAGATTCGAGGATTACCGTGTCCTCCACCTCTCTTCGGATCTCGGATAATCCTATAATATGCCAGCGTAACTTGTCTATCTCTTCTTCCAGCTCCACGATCTTTTCGTCAGTCCTCAGGGTGCGTGCGTTGTACGTTGCCAGATAGAGTCGTCTTAGGTGGAAACCAAACCTCCACCGGAGATTCTTAGCACCCTTGCCCCGCCGTTACCATGGTCGCCACCGTAGCCAGGAATAACAGTACCGCCGAGGACTGGGGGCCGTCTCTTCGTAACTTTCATCGTGGGGGGATATTTGCCATAGTTGCCACGCATGGCGAGCGGGTTGCCAACCGCAGTTTTTTTATTGTAATTTGCTGTTATCAGAAAGATGCTGCTGCCCATCTTCTGCCTGAGTTTCCCTCTGTCGCCTCTTATGATATCCACGGGAATATATGGATGAATAACAACAAGAAAATAAACAAATCGGTTTCCAACCACATGCAAAGATGGGCAACTATGGAAGATATGCACCGTATGAGGCAATCTATGGGGAGATCTTTGTTGAACTTTGATAGGCTGCAATGATGGTTATACAAAAATACTTTACAGATAAACATCGCAGTGCGGACACACCTAGCTTAAGTTGGCTAAAAGAGTGCTTCAAGGACATGCTTCAGTTTCCGTAGCGTCTGTTAATGCTTTTCATTTTGTATAATTGTCCCATGCTATTATAACGTAAACTTTTAAAATAAAGGCAAATAAAGGGTTTGGTTTCTTCTCCGGTCAAAAGAACTTCGTTTGTAGATTTGAAATAACTTATATTTTGATAAAATAACATTTTTTTTCTAAAATAATTAATATATTTCATTTAATTTCAATGCAATTTAATGCCCTGATTGACCACGTACTCGGCGGCGAACGAAAACATCGTCAGGAAACCTGTACGTCTGATGAATTTAACTATTTATATGCCGCGAAACCGCCAACGACGCACAGAAGTAGCGGAGCGGACACATTGCTCAATAACCCTTAGAGAAATGAGAGGAGGTCGTTTCCAAGCAACTGTAGGTATAAAGGCTGTAATTTTCTACCGACTTCAAAAAGGAGGAGGTACTCAAATCGACTGTAGGTTTTTTTAGATGTGTTACCTCATAACTTATTTCTGGGTGGACCGATTTCAATGATTCTTTTTTATATTTGAAAGCTGGTGTTTCTTATGTGGTCCCATATAAATTTAATTAAGGTCTGACAAATAGAGTTATTCTTAATAATTTATATTTAAGTCGGTCGTACAAAATTTTTAATTTTAAATTATATTATTTGCTAATTATTTTTTAGTAAAGTATACATAATATATATAAAAATATTATCACATAGCAGCGTTATTCTGAAATTTCACATTGATATTCTGTGAGAGTTTGGTCCTTCTCCAGTGTGATCGACTTATTTTTGCTGCACCTATTTATAACTGCAGCGTAGCTCTTCCAGGTAATTGTAAGAATAAGCAAAGCAAAGTTAAATTAATATGCGTTAAGCGTATTTAAAAATATATCACAACTAACCACACTGTGGTTAATCACGCGGTAAGAAAGGGAGAGACAAAAATGGAGCCGGAAAAATTTATCCTTATAAGTCAAACTCAGGGTGGATGTAAATCAACGGAGCGTACCATCACCCGTTTCCGATTCACCTAACATTATTCACAGCACTTTGAGTACGGCTGTCTGCTCTCTCGCGATACGTCTCACTTACAGTTTATATAGTTATAGGTATTATTATCCTTCTCTTTTTTATAGTAATATTTGACTCCCACGCAATAATTATTGACAAGTGTCTCTGTTGTAGGAGGCAGCCGTAGACTTTCACGGGCTGATGAAGAACAAGAATATAATATATTCGTTCTTTAGTCAAAACGGGTTATAAATGCAATGTGATTTACAAAATTTTAACTTTATTACGGTACGGTACGTTAAAAACCAATAAAAAAACTATAAGGAACAAAATAATTTCTACTTAGTTTCTGTCGTCGGTCGGAAGTGTTCCTACCCTATCGAAAATTTAAAGCCCCGATTGTACTTTTTATTAAAACTTTTTTATAATCCTTTTTAAGTGGTCTAAGAAATATCAAAAGTTCAAAGTAACAACAGGAACTTCGTGTAAATAGTAACATTAAAATCTTAATTAAATATTTTTCCATCCTTTTCCTGAAGTTTTTATTTTTATTATTTAATTAACTTAATGCATTATTAAAACAAAAAGCCATCTTGTAATCGATCAAGCCATTTCCGAGAAATCGATGAACATACGAGAACATAAAAAAAGTATAAGCGTTTTATTATACAGAAGTTACCTTATCGTTTTTTGAACTAGCCAGTTCAATTCGAACTGAAACAAAGTAATTTTTGTACACTTCTCTATAACAACAGATTAACTGGCACTGTTACTTATACGAGTATACGGGTTCAGAGATACAACCCCATACGGTAAATGTTTTCTTTGTTTTAATTTAGGGAACTGTCATAATAAAGCTTTTTGGAACACTCGTATAAGATTTGGATATATTTGATTATTTATATACATTATTATACATAATATAAAGGGAAACAAAAATTATATGTAATTTAATTCCCTTTACATTTTTCCTCTTTAATTTTTTCTTCTCCTTGTTCTCTTTTTGTAAAATTTTAAAAGAGTTAATACAAGTATGGATTATGATCAACTGTTGTAGTATTTTGGTTATCCAAAATAATATTTTCTTAAATTGTAGTAAGTTTCAGCAATATTTGTCTGTAAGGTATATAAAGTTTATTAATAAAAGTAATAACATACGAATATTTCATAATGACTATGAATATTAAAAGAAAATTAAATTAAATTTATTTGAAATCCTTTCAAAACATGTTCCTTTGTACGGATAAGTAACTCCGCACGTATACTCTTTTTCTTCATTTTTCTAGTGTGTGTTATTTTTTTTTTATAGGATAAGGGTGAAAAACGAGCACACAGTCCACCTGATGGTAAGTGGTTGCTGCGGCCCATAGACATCTACATCTATCCTCGATTACGAATCAAAATGCAGATGCGATGTCGCCCGTGAGGACTAAGATGGAATGCCTCGTTTCCAGTAAAAAAGGGTCTCCAGTTCTCTACACTTACCACACGAAACACAGGAGCGTTATGCTACTATTTTACGCTGGTATTCTGTGAGAGCGTGGTACCACCCCGGTTCGAGCCCGCCCATCCATGCGACAGCAAAAGCTGCCGCGTGGCTCTACCACTGTTAAAATAATAAATAGCCATTTACTCAAATAAAATCAATATTTTTAATATCATTATCGAAATTGAGGTATTAGGGGACTTCAAGCAATTAGGTGGAATTAGGAAGGATGTTTTTTCCCTCTTCTTTGTGTTTGTTACGCGATATCTTTGTTAATTGTGCGGTTTACAATTTAACTGATTCTTTTTTTATTAAAAATATTGTATTTTAGGGGTGGTTTCATATAAATTTGAGATAAAATTCCATTTGTAAGGGTAGACATAGGAGATGACGTTAATGTAACCAATTAAATAACTTTATTTCTTAGGTCACGCAAAAAGGTCAAAAATATAACTTTTAATAAAAAGTGAAAGCCGATTTCATTGAACTCAAAAGAATAAAACAATTTCTTGGAGCCTAAATTATTCTTCTTTACAGCTTGCTTCAGACTTCAGAAGCTATTATGTGGGAAATATTTTATTCTTTTCAGTTCTTTAAAGTTAGCTTTTACTTTCTATTGAAGTGGCATTTTTTTTTGAATTTAGATGTATTTATTTATCTTTATGCTTAATACTTAATGCTAAAAGTATTATATTCCAGTCAACCTTATGACGCGACAATACATTTGTCGCGTCATAAGGTTTTGTGCCACATCTGTTTTGTTTGAATAATATGTTTTATTTAACAGTGCTATAAGCGATTACAGAAGAAATATAAAAGGTTCATGGCATTATAAGTGCTCGAATTTCGAAATTGATACTTTAGATGCGCTTTATCCGTTGCGCGCGTTTTACAGCTGAAGCCACTTTCAATTTTCAGCGGAAAGCGTTTTATGGCTTTCTGGAGCGTGACGGGTATAAAACTTGCGAAAGTGCTACCCGGCTTTATCTATAGTAAAGGCTTCCGAGTGTTTGAAATGAAAATTCAAATGCAGCATCCTTATTTAACATGAAGTATTTTTTTGTTTATTTAAAACAAATCACTTTATTTAAAACATTTCAAGCAATAAACTTTCATCATTTTAAAAAAATCTGTTTTCTTATACAGATTTCATTTTGTATGTATATATTGTACCTACAGAATGCTATTTCTTTTTTCTTTAAACTTTTTTTCTTTATTAGCCTATAAAATTCCACAACTAGGCAAACCTCCCCCAATGAAAGGAAGATCTGCCAACGGCGTCTTAGACAGGAAGAAGTACGACCACAAGGTAAATAAACTCTCATAATGTCATGGCATAAAGCAAATTGAGCTGAAAAAAAAACACCTACAGCAACTGGCGTTACTTTCAAATAACAAATTAGATAATGTTTTTATAAATAAGGTGACAAGCGAGCACATAACCTAACTGATGGTAAATGGATGCTGTGGCCCATAGACATCTACATTTATCCTCGATTAAGAATAAAATTGCAGATCATACGTGTTCGCGACGGTTTAAAGACTTAAAGCGAAAAGTGATGAAAGAATGTTAATTTGTTTAAAAAGTGAAATTAGCAACAAAATCGAACAAATTGTGTATTAATATAGGTTTACAATGTGTTTACAACTCTTAATATACTTGTATAGGATGTCGTTTTTAATAATAGCTGATATAAACAACTTTAATCATTTAATAAAAATTCGACCAATCACAGCACAGAATCTAGAAGTTAATTAACTGCGCAATAGTTTATATGAAAATAATAAGAATACTTTTGTGTTCTGAAAGAGTTGTAAATATGATATTTAGTTAGCATATGATGTATAGATTGCAATAATAAAGAAATAATTTGTGTAAATAGACGCATTTGATAAATATAGTAAAATTAAAGATTTAATGTGCACATTTGTAATGAAAATTTGGTACATTTTGTTTAATAACTTTTTTAAATGTAAATATATTGAGTAACCTTTATCACATATTGATAAAGAACCAAAATGCCTATTTAATAGTGTATAGCGTGTTAGTGTAAAAATTAGCATTGTATAAAAAATATTGCGATTTGTGCTAATTACATAATGAAAATGTTTAAAAATAAAGAGGCAAAACCGGAAAATGGCAAGCGGCTCTCTATACAGTATAGCCGAAGTCTACCTTATGGGGGCAAATCACAGTAACGTTGTAGTAGGAAGAACTACCAGTAACAAGCAGTAGTATCCGGTAGTAGCTGAAGTGACTAGTAGCAGAACACAGTGAAAAGTTATAGTGAAATAGAAAAAGTTTAGCTACCCGAAAAAGGTCGTAACTGAAAATTGCAGTTACACATAGTCGAAAAAAGTGGCAACTGAAAATTCTCAGTTGCATATAGTAAAATAGTGTTAGCTAGCTGAAAAGAGTGGTAACTGAAAATTCGCAGTTACATATAGTGAAAAAGTGTTAGCTAGCCGGAAAAAGTGGTAACGGAAATTTCGCCGTTACATATAGTGAAAAGTATTAGCTAGACGGAAAAAGTGGTAACTGATATTCGCAGTTACAAAAGTGTTAAATTCAACTAATTTTAGTTGATTAATAGCTGCTAGTCAGTAGTGTTAGAAAACCAGCTACTACCAATAGATATTTTTGATACTACCAATAGAAATTTGTTACTTCCAATAGATATTTGATATTACCAATAGATATTTTGAAAATTCGAATAGAAATTTTAATACCAATAGAAATTTTAATATTACCGCGTATTTTAATTAAATCTGTGTTTGAAATATATAGTGATCAACCAATAGTGAAAAACCATAGTTGAATAACAATGTTCAATAAATAATAGTTATAAAATTTCGCGACTAATTAATCAGTCGAACCGCTGGCCAGTCCCTTGCTATTTTAATTTGTAAATCGTGCATTCTTAATTCTGAACCTCAGTCCACAGTTCTCCAACAGCATACACAAAGGCGGTAGTGAAAGTATCCTCCGGAACCTATAGGAGTAGGACGTGAGCGGCTCGCGGAGTATCTTCGACAACATTTACTCTGGAGAGTTACGCCCGTCCGGCACATTCGCTGGTCCTTCGAGCCGGATCTCATCCGTTTGTATTTCGGAACCGGATACATAGACACTACCGTATTAAAGTTGCAGAATTTTCAGAATCAAGATGCCGATCACTCGTTCGCAAGGAAGGTGAACCATGGCGTGGACCGTCGGTCTGGAAGGAGGCCCGCCGGACAATACCGACGCCGTCCGCCACCAGATGCCACCACGCTCACCATCGACAACAGAGGGAGCTGAGGCGTCACCTTGCCCCCGCGATGGGAGGGGGGTACACCTGCCCGTGCCGGCCATTACAACCGGTACACCGAAGCAGATGAAACAAATAGAGACAACGATGACATTCGCTGTGCATCACCGCCAACAGTCCGGAAAGACTCCCGCACTGAGGAGCCACCAAGGGGCCACCGAGATAAAAGTACAAAGTCAAAGAGGACTATTCGGCCCAATAAAAAAGTTTTGAAGGCTCGTGAAGAAGTGTTGAGAATTAAACTGGAACTCGCACAAATTTCCTTACAAATGGCTGAGGAAGAAGATGTTTCGGACGACCATGATGAGGATGGTCACTCTAAAAGCGAGTACGTCCGATCTTGGCTCGAAAATTCCGTAGCCAAGCAAAAGCCAACTCAAAGCGTCGCCACCGGAGGGGAGGCCCCACTAAACAAAACCGTCACAAGGCCACCCCCGGAGGTTGTCGACCTCAGTGAGCCGCAAAAGAAGCTCACAAACCATGGTTCGAAGGTTGATGAAGACAGGGGGCTCCTACCGATCGTATCAGAGCCCACCTACCAGGATCACGATCCGGAAGAAGTACTCAAGAATCCTGTGCCACTAAAAATTAGCCAGGACTCGAAGGTTGATGAAGACAGGGAGCTCCTACCAGTTGTATCAGAGCTCACCTACCAGTATCCCTATCCAGCAGATGTACCGAAGAATCCCTTGCCAACGAAGCCTAACCAGGCATCTGTCATTAATGAAGACAGAGGACTCCGACTATTTATATCGGAGCTCACATCCGCTATACCCGCACTCGCTGACAAACCAAAACCAGAGAGTGCATCGTCGCATACTTTCGCAGCGTCGAAAGCTATAATGACACTGCCGAGCTTTAGCGGAGCACATACCGAATGGCTATCGTTCCGTGCCATTTACGAAACAACCCGAGGCTATTTCAATGATATCGAAAATACTGCAAGACTACGAAGAAGTCTACAAGGAAGAGCCTTGGAAACAGTTAGTTCAGAACTCATCGGATATGCTAAGCCGGATGAGATCATGCGAGAACTGGAGCTACAATTTGGGCGTCCAGACTCAATTGCACAAGCCGAAACCGAGAAATTACGAGGGTTACCACGCTGTACAGAAGCATCATCATCATCATCATCATCATCATTACAGCCCTTCACAAGTCCACTGCTGAACATAGGCCTCCCCCAAAGAATGCCACAAAGCACGGTCCTGAGCCACTTGCATCCATCGACTTCCTGCATGTCTTACCAGGTCGTCACTCCATCTCGTGGGGGGACGCCCTACACTTCGCCTACCGGTACGAGGCTGCCACTCGAGAACCTTTCTTCCCCATCGGTTGTCGGTTCTTCGAGCTATATGGCCGGCCCATTGCCATTTCAGCTTACTAATCCGTTGGGCTATGTCGGTTACTCTGGTTCTACTGCGGATATCCTCATTCCGAAGTTTATCACGCAGAGAAACTCCGAGCATAGCCCTCGCCATAGCTCACTGAGCGACCTTGAGCTTCCTCATCCGGCCAGCAGTGAAGGACCACGTCTCAGTTCCGTATGTCATCACTGGCAACACGCACTGGGTGTACAGTCTCGTTTTCAAGGTTTGAGGTATACCTGACGAGAAGATGTGCCGTAATTTCCCGGACGCTGCCCAACCGAGTTGAATCCGTCGATTGACCTCTCGTTCGAAGTTGGACTTACCTAGTCGGACTATTTGTCCCAGGTAAACATACTCGTCAACAACTTCGAGCTTAGTGTTCCCAACAACTACCGGCAGAGGTGTGATATGAACATTAAACATGATCTTAGTTTTGTCCATGTTCATCTTAAGACCTATCCGTTGGGAAACACTATTGAGGTCATTGAGCATAGTGTTTAGGTCCTCTAGCGATTCTGCCATAAGGACTATATCGTCGGCAAATCGAAGGTGAGTGATGTACTCGCCATTGATGTTGATACCGTATCCTTTCCAGTCCAGAAGCTTGAAAACGTCTTCCAATGCAGCGGTGAAGAGTTTCGGGGATATGACGTCAGCCTGTCTTACACCTCTCTGCAATTGGATAGGTTTCGTACTCTGGTTCTGTACTCGGATAGCCATCGTAGCCCTACTGTACAAGCACTTCAACACTTCGATACACCGACAGTCAACTTGGCACCGCTGAAGGGACTGCAGCACCGCCCAAATACGTCAACGCCGCTTTCTCATAGTCCACATACGCCAGACATAGTGGCAAATTGTACTCTTCGGACTTCTGTACAATTTGCCGAAGGGTATGTATGTGGTCTATGGTGCTAAAGCCCTTTCGGAAACCGGCTTGTTCGGGAGGCTGGAAGTCGTCAAGTCTGCGCGCGAGACGATTCGTAATGACTCTCGAAAACAGCACGTAGACGCGGCTCAGAAGGGAAATCGGTCTGTAGTTCTTCAAGAGGGCGTTGTCACCTTTCTTGAAGAACAAGACCACCGCACTTCTGCTCCACGCCTCCGGTGTAATGCCACCATGGAGGACGGAATTAAAGAGCTTCTGAAGGACTCCAAGTACCGGTTTTCCACCCGCTTTCAGAAGCTCCGCTGTAATTCCATCCTCGCCTGGGGCCTTACCGTTTTTAAGGTGCTGGAGAGCCATTCTAATCTCGCTCAGACTGACGTCCAGGATATCTTCGGAATAGTGTCGGATGAGACTCGCTCTTGGATCGTTACTCACACTTGCATGTGGCTCCAACGATGACGTGTACAACTGCCCATAGAACCTCTCAATCTCACTCAAAATCTCAGGTGCCCCGGAAACGATGCTGCCACATTCTGTCTTCAGCCTTGACAGTTGGCTCTTTCTGGCAGACAGATCTCTGGCAAAGAATTTGGAGCCTTGGTTCCGCTCGATCGCTTCTTCAATACGAGCTGTATTGAAGTTGCGTAAGTCCCGCCGCATGCATTTGGAGATCTGTATGTTCAGATGCCTGTATGCTGTCAAGTCTGTTGAAGAATGTAGCTTCATCTCCCGTCTAACAGCCATGAGATTAAGAGTGTGATCGGAGAGTTTTTGTGTTCTTCTGCGGCAGGTCTTGCAGAACTTAGCTCCGACCACATGGACAGTTTCCACGAGCTTGTCATACAAATCGTCCACTTCATTGCAGTCTTCTAGGCACTGAAAACGGTTTTGTAACTCGAGCTGAAAGGTTTCGGGACTTTGGATTAGAGCACGAGGGGGACGGAGCGTTGACTTCATTAGACGAGACCTCTCCAACTTAACGTTTAGGTTCAGTGTGCCTCTAATCATTCGGTGATCGCTACCAGTTTTCACCCTCGCGATCACGGAGACATCACTGAACAGTTGTCGTCTGGTCGTCATAATGAAGACATACAGAAGCGCCTAGAGATATCTGCACATTCGCAAGCAAAGTGAGGGGAAGCGTCGTCACTCTACGAGCACTCAAACGAGACCATTACCTCATCAACGCAGAGCTGCTACGACACCTCACAGACAAGTTGCCAAATTCTATACGTGCACAGTGGTATAAAGTTTACACCGAAAAATACGACTCTAGACCAGACCTCGGTTCCTTCAGCGAGTTTATCACCGAACAAGCTCGCTTCTGCAGTGCATTTGCGCCTCCCGAAATTATAAACGGAGCGCAGAACAATCGTTCAATACACAGAACGCACGCGGCTACC
This sequence comes from Parnassius mnemosyne, assembly GCA_963668995.1. NCBI lineage: Eukaryota > Metazoa > Arthropoda > Insecta > Lepidoptera > Papilionidae > Parnassius > Parnassius mnemosyne. The sequence continues at coordinate 34,716,790 of CAVLGL010000079.1, read as the reverse complement.
ACTAAGCCGTCTCCGAAATGCAGTGTCTGCCAAAAAGAAGGTCATTACGGATCCGACTGCAAAAAATTTAAAGAAGCAGATGTCGATAGAAAATGGGAAATTGCAAAACGAAGCAATTTATGTTTCCGCTATTTGCGCTATAGAAGTCAAACACACAAATGCAAAATCAATAAGTGTGGCATAAAAGGATGCACCGCGACACATAATAGACTTCTCCACCACAATAAAAAGGAGAAGACGGAGGTCACACAAAGAGAACCTCAGGAAACAGTAGCAAATTCATTCCCTGTGTCAAAACATCACGCCTACCTAAAAATAATACCAGTTCGAGTAATTGGACCGGCGGGAGCTGTAAACACAAACGCCCTGCTGGATGATGGGTCAACAGTCTCATTGATGGATGAGGAAATTGCCAAACAAATTGGAGCTACAGGGCGGTTAGACCCTTTTAAGATCACCGCCATCGGGAACAATACCCTCGATTCGCCGAACTCCCGAAGAGTCAAAGTTTCACTGAAGAGTCTCCAAAGGAATAGGGTGCCATTCAGAGCACGCACGGTCGCCAGCCTAAACTTGGGGCCACAGACTGTGTGTGCAACAGATATAGAAAATTGTAAACATTTAAAAGGCTTGAAGGAGCATTTATATATTTTTTATTTTTTTTTTTATTTTAAATGAATATATTAAAACATTAACACGATGGCATCACAAAATATATCTTGTATGTATGACTCCGGCAACCCAAGAATCCTAATAGGACAAGACAATTGGAGACTCCTGATAGCCACTCAAATCCGCAGAGGTCCACCGCACCAACCAATCGCCTCGCTCACAGAATTAGGATGGGTGCTACTCGGGGCACACACTAAAGCCCCGTATCAGCGCGTTCACGCGGCCAATGAGCTGCACACGAGCGAGGACAACATAAACGATCAACTCCGCGATTACTTCGCGCTGGAATCTCTCATAATTAATCCGAGAAGACCAGACTCCGATCCGGAGAAGAAAGCTGAAGACATATTAAATAGCAGCACCCGTCAGTTGAAAGACGGGCACATAGAAACAGCACTTCTCTGGAAAAAGAAAGATGTCGAAATGTCTGGTAATTATGAAACGGCACTAAAAAGGCTCGTTTCCATCGAAAGAAAACTAGATCGAAATGAAGATCTAAAACAAAAATATAATGAACACATGAATTCCCTAGTACAAAAGGGATATGCCGAAGTAGCACCGAAAACAAGCACACCGGGGAGGACATGGTACTTACCCCACTTCGATGTTCATAACCCGATGAAGCCAGAGAAGTTCCGAATAGTACACGATGCCGCAGCCAAAACAAAAGGGGTGGCATTGAACGACTCACGGGTCCAGACCTATTGCAATCACTACCAGGGGTTATGATGCGTTTTCGCCGCCATAATATCGCTGTCTCCGCAGACATAGCGGAGATGTTCATGCAAATAAAAGTCAGACCCGAAGACAGAGATGCCTTAAGATATCTCTGGAGAGGAGATCGACGCAATGAGGCTCCACAAGAATATAGAATGACGTCGATCATATTCGGTGCAGCTAGCTCACCCTGCACAGCCATATTCGCAAAGAACTGGAACGCCAAAAGGCACATAGATGAATATCCAGAAGCCATAGAAGCTATCATCCAAAATCACTATATGGATGACTATCTGGACAGTTTCTAGTCATTGGAAGAGGCAATGCGAATATCGAAGGAAGTACGCGACATACACAAAAACGCGCACTTCACATTAAGAAAATGGGTTTCCAACGCGCCAGAAATTATAAAAGAATTAGAACCTGACCAAGAAACCGCTGAGTCAGTCGACTTGGGCAACAAGGGAACCGAAGAGAAAATACTCGGATTAATCTGGAAACCGAGTACCGATCAGCTGAGCTTCAACTTAAAGCTCGCTCGACTTCCGATTGATTTGCTTCATAAAACACCAACCAAGAGGGAAGCACTCAAAATAGTAATGTCGCTGTATGACCCGCTCGGCCTCGCCTCCCCAGTTACGATACGAGCAAAACAAATACTGCAAGAAGCATGGAGACGAGGAACAGACTGGGACCAGGAGTTGGACGAAGACCTGACTAAACAGTGGTCCACATTGATCCAACACCTGGAACGACTCAAATCAGTAAGCATCCCAAGATGCTACCCGGGATTCAGCGACGCACGTTCACTCCAAGTACACGTGTTTACCGATGCCAGTGAGAGCGCCTACGCAACGGCAGTCTACTGGAGATCAACGACACCCGATTGGCAAATACACGTGAGCCTCGTCATGGCCAAGGTGAAGGTAGCTCCGCTCAAAGTAACATCTATACCTCGCCTCGAGGTACAAGCAGCCGTGATGGTAAGTCGCGTAGCTGCTGCCGTCATCCAGGAGCATGGCGTAAAGCCCGAAGCTGTCACATATTGGACTGACAACAAAACTGTCCTTACCTGGATAAAAAAGGGGTCCAGAAATTATAAACCTTTCGTTGCACACAGAATAGCAGCGATCGAGGACCATACTAAAGTGGATGACTGGCGCTGGGTACCTACCAAATTAAACAAATCTGACACCGCTACGAGGGACGTGCCACCAAACTTCGACTCCAATCACAAGTGGTACAACGGCCCATCGTTTCTTTACAAAGAACCGTTAGCATGGCCGACCGAAAAACCCACGTCATCCGAACCGACCGGTGAAGAAAGATCCTTCACCATTACAGAATCGCATAAAGTGAAAGTGCCGTTATTCAGAGAAGCCATTCCCGATCCAGTAAAGTTTTCGAAATGGGAACGTTTATTGCGAGCGACGGCCAGAGTGCTTCAGTTTATTACACTCTGCCGCAAAACAACACACAGGACCTTTTACAAAAGGACCAAAAGGAGTATAGAGAAAGATCCCGACTGGAGGAAATCGAAAACTAATCCGCGACACCTCGCGCAGCCTCCCAGTCGAGTGAAAAATAGAGATGCAAATAAATACATCACGCTCAAGGCCGAATTCATTAGAGAGGCCGAAAAGCTCCTAACACGTGTCATCCAAGAGGACTCCTTCAAACGAGAGAGCCGATCTACATAAAGACGTAAAGGTCACCCATGATAGCCGCCTACGACCGCTCCAAATAGAGTTGAAAGACGGGATCATCGCTCTACAAAGTCGCATAGCCGCCGTGAAGGGAGTCTCGGAAGACATGAAAGGGCCAGCTATATTGGATGGTGATCATTACATCACTCAATTGTACATAGACTGGACGCATCGTAGCCGCCCGCATCATTGTGGAACCAAACCCACCATCAACGAGGTTCGACAGCACTATTGGGTAATCCGACTTAGACCCACCACGAAAAGAATAGTGAGCCAATGTGTACAATGTCGCGTCAGAAAGGCGCAACCATCCGTGCCAGCCACCGGTGATCATCCCAGCACACGTCTCGCTCATCACCAGAGACCGTTTACTTTCACCGGTCTGGACTATTTTGGGCCACTCTCCGTCACAGTGGGACGTCAACACCAGAAGAGATACGTGGCTCTCTTCACCTGCCTCACATCCAGAGCTGTCCATTTAGAAGTTGTCGCAAATCTCAGCGCAGACTCTGCCATACTGGCACTGAGAAGATTTGCGGCACGCCGAGGGTGCCCTACAGAAATTTACTCTGACAATGGCACCAACATGCACAGCGCAGACAAGGAACTTCGAGAGGCTTTTCGAGAAGAAGCCAGCCGACGAGGCATAGTGTGGCGTTTTATAACCCTCTCCGCGCCCTTTATGGGAGGGGTATGGGAACGTCTGGTACGATGCGTGAAGACGGCGCTATACACCGTCCTTCATGAAAGACGTCCACATGAAGAAGTTTTAACCACGCTGCTCTGCAAGGTGGAGTACACAGTAAACAGCAGACCATTAACTCACATCTCTGTAGACAGCAACGACAACGAGTCCATCACTCCGAATCACTTCCACTTGGGAGGATCTGCGAGACTGCCGACGCCTGGAGTATTTAATGAAAAGGATATAGATAGCAAAAGACACTGGCGACGCTCCCAGATACTCGCTGGTATGTTCTGGCAGCGTTGGGTCAGAGAATATCTACCGGAACTTCAAAACCGGCGGGAGGCCCATGGTCGAGGCGATCCAGTCCTCATAGATGACGGCCAGTTACCTCGTAACACCTGGCCACGAGGAAGGATTGAAGCTGTATACCCCGGTGCGGACGGACAGATCCGCACTGTGAAGGTACGCACCGCAAACGGCCTAATCAAGAGGCCAACCAGGAAACTCGTGCCGCTGCCGAAATAGAAGCAACGTCGCTCACCGAAATGGATGCAGCGCCACTGCGATGAGATCTTCGCGACGCTGCACGGCGGGAGAGATGTTCGCGACGGCCTAAAGACTTTAAACAAAAAGTGATGAAAGAATATTATTTTGTATAAAAAGTGAAATTACTAACGAAATCGAGTAAATAGTTTATTAATATAGTTTTACAGTGTGTTTACAACTCTTAATATATTTGTATAGAATATCGTTTTAATAATAGTTGATATAAACAACTTTAAGCATTTAAGAAAAATTCGCGTCATATCGTAGAACTTTCTGGAAGTTTAATTAACTGCGCAATAGTTTGTACTGAAAATAATAAGAATATTTTTGTGTTCTAAAAGAGTTGTAAATATGATATTTAGTTAGCATATGGTATGTAGATTGCGATAGTGAAGAAATATTTTGTATAATTAAACGCATTTGGTAGTTATAAAAAAATTTAAGATTTAATGTACACATTTGTTATGAAAATTTGGTACATTTCGTTTTATAACTTTTTTAAATATTAATGTATTGAATAACCTTTATCACATACTGATAAAGGACCAAAATGCCTATTTAATGATGTATAGCGTGTTAATGTAAAAATTAGCCTTGTATAGAAAATATTGCGATTTGTGCTAATTACATAATGAAAATGTTTAAAAATAAAGAGGCAAAACGGAAAATGGCAAGCGGCTCTCTATACAGTATAGCCGAATATAAGGTAGACTTATGGGGGCAAATCCCAGTAAAGTTGTAGTAGGAAGAACTACCAGTGACAAGCAGTAGTATCCGGTAGTAGGTGAAGTGACTAGTAGCAGAACATAGTGAACAGTTATAGTGAATTAGAAAAAGTTTAGCTAGCCGAAAAAGGTCGTAACTGAAAATTGCAGTTACGCATAGCCGAAAAAAGTGGCAACTGAAAATTCGCAGTTGCATATAGTAAAATAGTGTTAGCTAGCCGAAAAAGGTGGTAACTGAAAATTAGCCGTTACATATAGTAAAAAGTGTTAGCTAGACGGAAAAGGTGGTAACTGATATTCGCAGTTACACAAGTGTTAAAATCAACTAGTTTTAGTTGATTAATAGCTGCTCGTCAGTAGTGTTAGAAAACCAGCTACTACCAATAGATATTTTGATACTACTAATAGATATTTACATACTACCAATAGATATTTTGATACTACCAATAGATATTTTCATACTACCAATGGATATTTTCATACTACCAATAGATATTTGATATTACCAATAGATATTTTAATACCAATAGAAATTTTAATATTACCGCGCAATATTAATTGAATCTTTTGAAATATATAGTGACCAACCGATAGTGAACAACCGTAGTTGAACAACCGTGTTCAACAACCGCGGTCAATAAATAAATATTTATAAAATTTCGCGACTAATTAATCAGTCGAACCGCTGCTACCCTACCCTTGCTATTTAATTTATAAATCGTGCATTTTAATTTTGAACCTCAGTCCACAGTTTTCCAGCAGCACACACAGAGACGGCAGTGAAAGTATCCTCCGGAACCTATAGGTGTAGGACGTGAGCGACTCGCGGAGTATCTTCGACAACATTTACTCCAGAGAGTTACGACCGTCCAGCACAAAAATATTAATAATTGTATAATATTTGAGAAATAGAAAGGTCGCAATCATATAATGTTAGGCCATGAAATATTTTAATACAATGTCAATAAAAGCTAATTACTATCCTATCCCTTTCCACACGAGTTAAACAGATCGTGAGTTTCGACTTTACAAAATTCTAAGGAAAAATATAAACAACTTAAGCGGACGCAACCGGCGTCGATCTATTGTGAGTCTACTTAAAAATGAGACAAAAAATAGTTTTAATCTCTGCTCGCGCGTTTCGTCCTGCCAGATCGTCGAAAACCGCATGAGGGATGGCTGCGTTTTTTAATCCCGGTGCCCCCGCACGTAAGTAGATCGACTTTTAGTCATTGTATTGGAATATTTCATATTATTTGAAGCTATTTGATTAGGTACGAGTGCTCGTAGGTTTACTTATCAAGATTTTGCAAATTGAAACACTACTTTCGTAATTATTTTCTGTCAGAATTGAACACGCACGATCATGCAACATCGGTCGTAGCACGTGATGTTAAATTTTGTTATTTTGATCCTATACAGTGTTTAAATAGCCTTTTCTTCTTTATTAGGGAATCCAATTACGGATGATGTAGTATTACACCAATTGATGAACGGAAATCTATCGGAGATTGAAGATTTTGATGATGACGACTTGGAATTTGAACCAAACACCCTATTTGATCAATTGGCTTGCGAAAATCTCTTCGATGGTGACAACCCTAATGAAGATGAAGAAACAAGACACCAAACATCACTATTGAAGTGTCCTCCGGTGGTGCAACCTCCATCTAGATTGACGCCGCAAAATCCTGCTTCATTAATGACGCAACATCCTCCTCCACCACAGACGCAGTCTCCATCAACCATGCAACCGTCTTGCCCATCATCCACGTCGCGTCGTTATCGAGAAAGGTCAGTTTATTTATCCTCTGAGCGATCGAGATAAATCCCCGACTGCCTATGTATTGGAGGGCTGGTACTAGCTTGGAAATTGTCAGCGGTTTAATTTCACGGGACAGGTTCTTTACCCTTCGCAATTCATTACACGTAGTTGACTCAGATTCTCCATCTGCATCCGAAATTGGTAATCCACTATGGAAGGTTCAACCTATGATCGACCAAATTAAAGGTGCCTGTAGTCAATTAGAAAGGGTGCCGGGATTTTACTCGATCGATGAGCAGATGCATTTACAGGCCGCTGTCAACTTCACCAGGTAGTGAAGAACAAACCTAGGCCTGTGGGGATTAAAAACTTCGTCCTCACAACTAGTGAAGGATTAATGTTAGATTTTGAAATACACAGGGGTGCAAGGACGATGTTTGGTGATACGAATCTTGGTCTGGGTCCTTCGGTAATCTTACATCTAGCTAAAAGTATTCCCCCAGGTAGCTGTGTAAATCTGCATTCGACTGGGACAATAATGTTAAATCGTATCGCTGACCGAGCTACAATAAAATTTAAAATGGATTCTCAAATGACTCGTGGTGAAAGCCAACATTTTGTTCGCCAACCTGTTACAATAGTAAAGTGGAACGATAATAAATCCGTATTACTTGCATCCAACTGTACTGGCCCTGCCGCGACAATTATCGTTAGAAGGTGCGATAAAACCATTAGACGGTATGTTGATGTGACTGCTCCAAAAATAGTAAAAAATTATAATCAACACATGGGAGGAGTTGATGTCCTGGATCAACAGATGGAGTGTTATAGAACTTTTATAAAAACAAAAAAATGGACCTTAAAATTGTTAACACACTTATGACCTCGCGCTCGTAAACTGTATAGAAACGACTGCAACAGAAATAATTATGCAAGGAAAGACACGATGCGTTTACTCGATTCCCGCTTGGATGTGGCAGATGCCTTATCTTGTACACCAAGTAGAACTCGAAGGGATCTCGCGTCGCGACTATAAATAAAATATACAGACCAGCAAATAGACCGTCAGCAGAAAAACGATATAATGGGTATGAACATTTCCCCACCAGCGACGACATAAAAGCGCCGGGGACTTATAGATTGGAAACCTGCAGCAGTCGTTCAAAAATTAGGTGTTATAAACGTAATGTGTATTTATGCTTACCCCGTGATAAAAACTACTTTAAGGCTTATCATATACAATAATAAGTCGATCTCATTGATTGTAATATGTTAAACCTAAGATCATGTTAATTGTTGAAGTAATTATAGTTTATTTTTGGTCGGATTATAGAAATTAAGAAGATCATTTGTAATATGTGATTTTATAAATAATTACAGTTTATTTTTATATACTTGTAATACAGACTGATTAAAGTAATAGGAAAACATAAATATTCATATTTTATTTTAATTGATGTTGATTATTTCATTTATTTGACCTAAATCATTCATTATTTACATACACTCACGATCGTGCGACTAGCAAATTATTCCTGAGCCTCACATATGTGAGGGTCTGATTGCTGAAGACCAGCTTCCTTGTGATTTTTTTCAGTAATTTTTCCATGACATCTGAACAGTTTCGAAACGTATTCTAAGTTCTTACTAATGTGTGCGAGTTTTTTAACTCCCGGTTGCAAAGGGCTATATAAGTTGTTGAATTATTAATTGTCATGTCATCGAAAAATATATAAAAAAGTATGTCAATTTCATCGTGCTGAGTGTGTACCTATATCCCTTATAAGTGATAATGCTCGATTTGTTGGTGCAGAGGCAGCACGTTTGGTGCGTATAACTGGTCTATCTTGGAGACGCATCCTACGGCGCGGAGCCACCGTTCCTCCATTATCTCTCTGCAGGTACCTGGGCACCAACAAACCGATTGTCTCCATAACCAACTGGCAGTCCAACTTGTGGTGAATTATAAAGAGATAGTAAATAATAGTTGGGCTGAGTGATGATTTTTCTGTATCAACGTCTGCATAAAAATGACAAAAAAATATCGATGACGGGAACAATGACAAAATCATCAATGATTTTTATTTCAGTATAAGATCACGGCACTTAAATTACGAGTAATGAGTAGATATTAAAATGATCGCGGAACGGTTTGATGGCTTAGTGACTTTATTGTTAGTCATTTAGTAGTACGCATGGGTAGACTTTGTGAGTTAGCCCGCGAAATTATATTTTTCTTATTTTGCGATATTGATGGCAGTGTATATAGGTATTGATTTATAATCATGGAAATCATCGAAATGTATCCATTAGTGATATTTGCTGCAAGATAATTATTATTATGAAGTATTTAATGGCAATCTGGCGTTCTTGCAAGTAAATGCATGGTGTAAATACTTGTGTGTAAAAACGTGGTGGTCTAATCCAAACAATGACTCACGAAATACTAAATAAATGCTAGCGCACTACTCTGAGTTCGCGCGCAAACGTAAATAACGAAGTGAAAGCATTGCTGCTATACAGTAATCTATGATTGCAGTCGCAACGTCGCAATTCAAACCGCAGCGCCCGTGCGAGATGGCCCGAGCGAGATGGCCCGTCCGATTCCGAATCACCGAAGTTCGCGTTCATTCATTCGATTCGAGTAATGGTTTAAAAGCATTGAAGATTTTGTCGTTGTCATTGCATGATGAAATTATTTTAAAATATCGATGATTTTAACATGTGACATAATATCCGACTCATCTCTAGTCTTGATGTCACCCTCCTACACATTAAGGTTTCGGAATCAACCATACCCAAGACGAATAAAGAATAGAACCCATGACTTCTTATAAAGCCTTCTTATAAATTTCAGCCCACAGCTGCATACACAACTTTACTTCGAATATACGCATTATACAAAGTTTTAGCCACCCTTATATCATAAAAGTCAGCCGCAATTCTTACCACAAAACCCAAAGTCTTATTAGCTAACTTGCAAATGGATGGCATATGATTGTGAAAATCTAATTTAGTATATAATATTAAACCTAAGTTATTATTTATTTTGTGTTCTTAGCAAAGGCGCGTCATATAAGTTATAATCAATAATGATAGGATTCTGTTTTAATGCAAAAGTGATAACCTTACATTTAGTCTTATTAAGAGAAAGATTGTTCACTTCACTTCATTCCGATACCACATCTATGTCCTGTTGAAGAGCCTGAGCATCAGCAGCACTGCCAATCTCCAAACTTTTAGATCATCTGTGAATAATAGACACTTCGAAAATTTTACTTTGGTACACAAGTCATTGATAAAAATTAAAAACAGAGTAGGGCCAAAGGTACTACCCTGACTCATACCAGATCTAGTAAAATAATCAGCGGATTCGAAACCACCCTCTCTAATAAATTGACGACGATTATCCAAATAGCTAGCAAAGACTTGAAGAAGCATTGGAATAAAACCCAATTTAGCTAGCTTCTGCAATAAATAGTAAGTTATTAATCACCAGGTTAAAAGTCTTCCTAAAATTGAAATATGGGGCATGCATTGTCGATGTGTACTATCAGGTTAGCGATGACCTGTCTTTTAGAATCCATCTCTGCACAGACATAGTCCACGTGTGCTATCAGGTTAGTATTCGTTGCACGATTTTTTCAAAACCCATGTTGACTGTCATGCAAAATGTTATCTAACTGTTTGCTAATGCGGAAGTTCAATATGGTATTTAAATATCTCCGCCAGAACCGAAAGTACCGCAATATGTCTAAAAGCAGAAACAGCCTTTCCAGGTTTCCTCTTTGGAACAGGTGTCACCCTAGATAGTTTTCAATGGTCTGGATATATAGAATGTCTAAAGGAAAGATTAAAAATGAAGAAGAGCGGTAATCCAAGAGCTGGCGCACAATCCTTGACAAGAAAAGCAGGAATGCGGTTAGGGTCACCAGCATGTCGTAGATTTAGGCATGTTATTATATCTAAAATCACTATCGTCTACTTGCCTGACTGAGATAGGCATCAGGTTTACTTGTGAATTAGCCACACTTTCGGTATCTACATATTTCAATAGGGGCTTTTCATTACGAAATACTCAACAAAAATATTTAGCAAAGGCATTAGCCGCATTTTAACCTGTTACCTTTTTACCCCTATAACTGTACGTTTTAGTATGTCGTCTATCATACTTTTTATCATTAACATATTTCTAAAAAATACCGCATCGTCAATTATCCTTTTCTGTATCAACTTAAGGTGCTGCTCATATGCGCTGTCAATTAAGATTTTAAACAGTTTTTTGTTCAATAATTTACCTTCTTACTTAAATCTCTTCAGATGAAAGTATTTTTTTATATTTTCTATGATCTCAGGGGCGAACCAAATGGGATGTTAATACTGGTGTTTATTTGGTATATATAAATTAATAATTCCTTTCAATTTGTTGTGAAAAAAATCTACGGCCGAATTTACGTCTGTAAAAGTCATTAAATCGGACCAATATAGACCTTAAACGTCAGCCTTACGCCAATTCCACTCAACATCTTACCATCAGATGGACTTTAAGTATCTAATTTTTCGTGTCAAATAACTTTACTCCTACACTAAGATTTTCTTCTATATCGTGGAGACAGTTTACAAACATAAATTGCACAAGGAAAAACATCCAGACCCGGAACAATTATTTGAAAGCTATTCAAATACTTGTTCCGTGCGGGATTCAAACTCCAAGCGTTGCAAACTCATTGCTAGATCACTGAGCCACGGCAGTGCCGGATTAACCACGTAGCAAGAGTAGCAATTGCTACGGGCCCCGTGCAAAAGGGCGACCCGCGTATCCAAACCTGAACATCACTGCCTAAGCGTAATTTTTTCAGTGAAATTTAATAAGACGTGGTATATTGAATTAACTTGATGTCACAAAAACGTGAAACGTTACACTATTCTCGACTAAGACAATCAGTAAACGATTATTTCATTGGCGAAAATAAAACACAAAATTTCATTCGGTAGATGCACAAGTTTCAACGCCCACCACGACGAATGGCTTGGTACTCGTACTACTGATCATGCGGGAAGATCTGCTTACGACTTTGCCTTGACATATGGTCTGACACAACTGGTCACTTCGCCCACGTGCATACAAGATGTGGAGGATCATCCGGACGGATATCGGGTCTCCGTCGATGCCCCTCTTGGCTCTTAGGATCACTGCCTGTTTTGGAGTACAGCGCCCATCACTTGCTCATTGCAGGCACGATCTGTAGGCTGCCGCCGTCTGTTGTTTAGCTCAGCGGATTGGGATTCGATGCGAGCTTTTTATGCATCCTACCCATTAGAGCGGATTTGCTACTCGCTGGATGATCCAATAAAAATCGTTGTTGAGTCTGTCGCCGATGTGGTGCTTGAGGAGATGGACTTTTTCATCCCATCATCTGTAGTGCCTATCGGCGGCAGATCCCAGCCTTGGTTTGGACACTCCTGCAAAATTTGCGTCGCAGAAAAAGCAAAAGCAGAGTGTTACAAGACGTGGGCTGAAGTATCGCCGTCCCGGTATGCAAACACTAGTGCACACAAAAATAAGTACAAATCTGCCTCTAGATCCTTCAAAAGAGTTATCACTAGGGCAAAGTCGGAGCACATTGGGAGAATTGGCGAAAATTTAGTTCGCCTTCCTTCAGGAACTCATGCGTTCTAATCCCGGAAGTTTTGTAAGCTATCGTTACCATCTTTAAGAGGGAGGATGATTCGCTGGCCCACGCCGCAAAAAAGAAGAAAGCAGATCTTTTAGGTTCTCTTTTTGCGTCCAACTCGACTCTTATCGATGCGGGAACATACCAATAATATACGTGTGAGTGCCTCGATGGCAACAAATCGAGAAGGCCTGATGGATTCCCCCAGATTGTGCTGAAGACGTGTGCTCAATAGTTGACACTAATTTTTACACATCTTTTCCTGTTCTCTTACTCTTTATACGTCGTTTCAGGCTCATAGAAGACAGCCTTAGTGCATCGGATACTTAAAAAAGGTGACCGCTCGAACCCGTCCAACTACAAGCCTTTGGCTATATTCTTTAAAATAATTCCGTCACGTCCTTGTTCTCCAAAATAATGGAATCTATTATTAACTGTCAGAGCAGAGATGCATCTGCATGAGCTGGCAGCATGCAAGATCATTAGCTGATAATTGATCGTCAATACGGTTTCCGGTGAGGTCGTTCAGCTGGTGGTCTTCTTGTCTGCCTGCCTTACCGATGGCCGAAGGCAGTCAAGATCAAGGGGGAGGCACAAGCGATTAGTTTGGACATGGCGAAGGCTTTCGATGGGATTTGGCACAAAGCGCTTTCGAAGCTTCCCTCTTATGGGCTTCTCGAGAAATTATGCAATTGGGTTACTAGTTTTCTTACAGATCGGATTATTAAAGGTAGAGTCTTTGTTGAACAAAGTCTCGGATTGGGGGCAACTAAATCTATTCCAGTTTACCCCCAATAGACACAGGTTTGCGTGTTTACCGCAAAAAAGAACCCCTTTGTCGTACCTCCTCAATCTCAGGGCACTCTCCTCGTTGCATCAGCCAGCATCGGAATCCTTGGGGTCGACATTTCGAGAGACACACAGTCCCCATTCACTTGAAGGGAAGGCTAAACTGACATCAAAAAAGCTTGGTGTGTTCAGTAAATCAAGACGGTATTTCATACCGGACCACCGCTTGCAGCTTTACCAAGAGCAGGGTTAGCCTCATATGGAATACTGTTTTTGTCTCTGGGCCGGGACACCCCAGTATCAGCTCCTTCCACTAGACCATATTCAATGAAGAGTGGCTCGAATCGTCGACGATCAAGTTAATTCCGATCGGCTTAATCCACTGACCTTGCCAAGAGATGTTACATCTCTATGCATCTTCTACCGCATATACCACGGGGATTGTTCAGAGTAATTATTCGGATTAATTCCAGCTGCTGAATTCCATCATCGTTCACTGCGACAGAACCCGAAATTCCATCCTCATCGTCTCGATGGCTGGCGGTCCACTACTGTGCGATTTACGCGGAATTTTCTGCTTCGCACGATGAAACTGTGGAATATACTGTCGCCAGCGGTTTTTCCGAATATACGACAAACTTATATCCATAAAGGAAAAGAACATACGTTATATTTATCTAAAACAACGTGCGAGGAGGTTATCAAATTAATAACATCAAGCAAACTATGCATCGTATGCATGAAATACACATTCTGTGAAAATTTCAACTGTCTACCTATTACGGATCATGAGATACAGCCCGCTGACAGACAGACGGACGGACAGCGGAGGCTTAGTAATAGGGTCCCGTTGGTTACCCTTTGGGTACGGAACTCTAAAAAGATTTACAATTAATTGTGTGGTATAGTCACTTAAATTTACAGCACAACCTAATTTCTGACATTTTGTATTTGTCAGAGTCTAACAGGGCCTGTAGTAATCTACTGAAACACCAACAAAATTGTAACTTAGAGATGGCAAATAAACACATTAATTATTAAATTGTTTTTTACCACTTTTTATTTAAGAATAGCAGCATAGCGGAACAAGGGCCCCTCGATAGAATTTGCTACGGGCCCCGCGCTTGTTAATCCGGCACTGGGCCACGGAGCCGTCAAAGGAGCGTTCGTTTGTCATATAATTAAAAAAAAACTCTTCGAATCTTCTCTATACACTCTTGTAGTCGTATTTGTAGTAGTCGTAGTTCATTTCTATCTCTTTAGGCATTCTTCTTTTTCTCGTGTGAAGTAATGTATAGTTATAATAACGGCTCCGTCAGATCAATAGTACAGTGACTGAGCAAGAAGTTGCTGCACTGAGGGCCTGTTTGGATCCCCACACAAGGAAAAGTGTTTGTATGGCCTACCAATAATTGTTTCAGGCCATGTGTAATTTCTGTATGTAAAACGCCTTCACGATACAGGAGAAGTTCTTATTGCGGGGGCAACTTTATAATAAATGTTTGTTTTAAAACCATATAGGATAACCTGCTCCATAAATAGTTAACGCAAAGATAAACAAAACCTTAACGTCCATGTTTTTGCTACCTATTATTTAATATGTTGATGTCAAGTACCTAATATTTTGCATAATTGCACTTAGGATAAGATGAACTTGTGAGACGCAAATTGCTGAATGATTTATGAAATAATTGAATAAACTTGTAATAGTCGCAGGCAGTCCGGATTAACTACGCCGTCAAGACGTCAAACCAATTCTCGTGATTAATTATTCAGTCCGAAGTCGTCCCGTAAATACAATAAAACATTCATTTATTTATTCATTCATTCATTTATCCATTATAGCCTATCAAAAGTCCACTGCTGAACATACGCCTCACTCATAGGGCCATATCTGCCATAGTTACGCTTGGCAGGCGTGTAAGTAAGCCCAGTTTTTTAATTATTTTGAGTATTTTCTAGGAAGAGGCTACTGGTTTTTCCCGTTTTATTTACCTCAGTCAACTTTTTAGACTCCCACGCGATGTTAAGAAATGGTGGATTTTTCTACGCCTAATGTTATAAATATAGAATTCTAAATTGCTAGAAAAATTGTAAGTAAAATAACACGCTAAAACGATCACACAGTTGGACCTAGAGTTGAGAGTATAATTATCATAATCATTACAGCTTTACAGGCCTTTAGGGCAGCCCCTCATTGGATGGAGATGGACCTGGTATTCTATGTAGGAAGTCGATGGATGCTGGTGGCTTAAGACCGAGATGGATATCCGTTTAAAATTACGTGGTAGAGCCATGCTGCAGCTATATTAGTAGTATAGTTGTGGCACGAATGGGTCGCCTCGACCGGGGAAGGACCACGCTCTCACAGAATACCAGCGTGAAATAGCAGCTTAATGCTGCTGTGTTTCGTATGGTGAGTGTAGAGAACCGGAGACCCTTTTTACTGGAAACAAGGCATTCAACTTAGCCCTCAGGGGTGACAACGCATCTGCATTTTAATTCTTTGTGAGCTACCAAAGGACAATGTTTTGCGTCCATACAATGTTCGCCTAAGAACCAACAGTGAAAAAAATACCTTTTTAAGTCCGAAATTACACATAATTGTATGTAAGAACAATAAGTCCTGACGGACACTTCTGAAAACTTAGATATTTGCAGTTATCATAGAGATTTTGAGGTTATGTTTTATGTTTATGAAACATCGTATCCGTTGTTCAAGCCGTTGTTCGTAATTTATATAAACTTATCGCATACAAAGCAACTACAGAGTGCACTTAGATTCCTAAAATATATACAGAAATGTATTTTTTCAAACGAAACCAAAACAATAGCACGTCTTACGTCTATCTATTTTGACTTGTTGTCAGCTGTCAACGTTTTTGACTTTTTTTTTTGCATGACACAATGCTGATTTGCCAATGAGATGACAAAAGTATTGTTATTTTTAATGAAAATAGATGATTTTACTGTACCCCAGTTGCTTGTGGATATATTAATCTGAGATATATTTTAAAATATAAACGTTTTCATAATATATTTGAGTTTATGACAACTTTTGAAATATGTGAATGAAGGTATTGTGGTGCGATTGGCCAAATCACAGGAGGCCATACATGAAGCACAATATTATAAAATCAGTATTAAAAAATAGGTACAAAGTTCAAAATCGAAAAAGTCCTTTTTATTTTGATTTCACAAGTCAGAAGTGTCTGTTACTATCTAATGAATATTAATGCATAATTAAGGATAAGAATTTTGGTAATAGTCAAATATATGTTGGTTCTTAGGCGAGTTTGGACATTGTCCTTTATAAACTTAACCTACCTACCAAATAAAAAAATTAACTCACACTCACAAATTTATAAACAAACTCGATACTGCTGTGTTTTATAAATTCTTTATGAAACACAGCAGTATCGAGCTGCTATTTTACGCCGGTATTTTGTAAGAGTGTGGTCCTACCCCGGTCGGGCCGGCTCATTTGTGCTACAACCAAAATATAGCTGCAGCGTGGATGAGTGGTTCACGGATGAATGAAAACTTGCATAAATTAAGTTGCAAAAACTCATAAGCTCTATAAAACACAGTTTTAATTGTTGCCAAATAATGTTGAATACATAAAAGTTATCTTTATGTGGAACTCGAGCGGGTACGGTTTTATTATCGCTTACATTCCGTTTATGGAGCCTCCGTAAAGCAATTAACAGTAACAAGTCTAAGCATGTATATTTACCTAGCCGTTTAGTTTTATTCTCGTATTATTAACAAATATTTTCTACTTCTCCATCAGCCTATAGAAGTCCACCGCTGGACATAGGTCTGTCCCGTTGCATTCATCATCACTCCACGTTTCGTATCGTTGACAAATTTGCCTTGCTAGTATCCTTTTTAATTGCAATAAAAATATTCACGACTTGTCGTCGCTGCTGGTGACAAGAGGGTTGATAATTTTATCGCCCAAAGGCTTAAGTATAGTCCTTACGCGGGGACAGCCAGCGTTCTTGGTTCTATCTATATCCGGATGTAGGACTGCATGGTAAATAAAGATAAATATTGTATATTTTTATGTAATGTTAATGAATGTATATAAAAAAATGGTTCATTCCGGTCTCACTAATGTTTTGCTCCCGTTACGATCCGACTATGGTTTGGGGATTCCCGACAATTTCAAAGTTCCGGGACACGGGACTGCTTATAATCAAAATCCCGGGAATTCCCGGGAATTCGAGACTTTTAAGAAAAAGTTTTTTGTTTTTTTTAAGATCGGTAAGCCTTTTTTGAAGAATTTTAACTGAGTTAATTTCTGGCGTAGCGTATTAAAAAGAGGCATTTTTTGTAAAAATGAACATTTATTAAACAATTAAACAAAAAATTAAATAACTTTAACGTTAATTTCAGTCTTAATAATTGCTTTGTTTATTTCTTTTAGTCACCCACAGATGCACTTGTAAACAGTTAAATCTTATAGATACGAAACGAACTTAGTTAATAATCATACACATTCTTAATAACTTTACTATTATCTAGTAATTCTAGTATCTAATCATAGTTCATAATTTCATTGTTAGTTCTCATAATGACATATTTGTTTCATTTATTGTGTTGCAAAGTTGAAAAGTCCTCATTAAGCCCACAATTACTGTGAATATCTGGGATAGTATTAAAAGCCGCATAGTAATTATTTCTACAACATGTGTGATATAAAGTAACCCCTCTCTTAATCTAAAGTCAGTTAGGCGAGACTTGATAGAAAAGCAGAAGTCCTAAACTCAATACAAATTGCGGCCCGCTAATTGCTTTTACAGATAGATTAAAAAAACACCGCGTCTGCTCACCCTCGCCTCGCGCTTGACAGCTGCTGCGAGCCTCGTACGCCAAAACCACAGAGTAAGGAGTAATAAATCATGTTACAAAACTCTGTGCCTGTGGCGAAAAGCGACACAGATTGCGATACTTAAGCAGCAGTCGCTATTTATCTTTATCTTAAAAAAAACATTACCTCTACACTAGGATTTTCTCCGGTATTGAGGGGGCAGTTTACATTTGTATCAGTGTTAGAGCCACGCGGCAGCTTTTGCTGTCGCACGGATGGGCCGGCTCGAACCGGAGTGGTACCACGACCTCACAGAAAACCAGTGTGAAGTAGAAGTTTACCTCTGCGTTTCGCTTGGTGAGTGCAGGTGGCCGGAGGCCCTTTTTACTGGAAATGAGGCATTCCATCTTAGTCCTCACGGGTGACAACGCATCTACATTTTGATTTGTAATGGAGGATAGATGTAGAAGTCTATGGGCCGCAGCAACCACTTACCATCAGGTGGACTGTGTGCTCGTTTGTCACCCTTATCCTATTAAAAAAAATACACAAATTTCACAAGGTCAAACATCCAGACCTGGAGCAATTATTTGCAGGCCATACAAATACTTGTTCCGTGCGGGATTCGAACCCGCGGCCCATAGCGCGGCAACCCATTGCTAATCCACTGCGCTACGGAGCCGTCAAGCGTCAGCGTTTTCATAATATTTATCAACTGTCACTGAATAGGCTTTAAGGTAAATAAGCGTTTAATACATTATTGATTACTTTGTATCCACAGAATTTCTAATTAGCCCTTGAGGACACTAAATTACCCAATTAGTGTATTTAGTTTAATAAACTCAATCAAGGTTCATCATCCAAAGTATTTATTTGAACTACAGAGTTCTCACATACGTACGAGTACGTTAATAATAATTATTTTGCATTAATTTTTGTTATAAAATTGAAGTGACAAAAAAACTCACACCTGTTGGTAAATGTGGTTACTGCACTGCAAACAACTTCAAGCAAAGAAGAAGAGAAGAGAAGAACTGAGATTAAATGCGTCGCAGCCAGTAATTACACTGGCTCTCTATATGCTTCCGAGCGGAACTCAGCGGTGCACGTCCTGCTGTTTGGAGACAAAAGTAGTTAAGAGGGTGGTACCTACCCAGACGGGGGCAGAAAAGAAGTTCTACTAGTAAAAGACAGAAAAAATTATAAACTAGATGTTTATAATAATTTTTTAAATTATTTTTACTAACATAAGTGTGAGGAACAAGTATCTATTTATTTAAAAAAATAAACTGCACTTATTAAGCTATAGATTCATTGTTTAATTTTAACCATAACATATATATGTATATATATATATATATATATATATATATATATATATATATATATATATATATACAAATATTTCAAATATGCATGTTCTTTGCGCCACTCTGTATGTTCCACAGCTGACCACAGTCTTCCTCCCGATTCTAAGAAGTTTAGGGCTCGCTGCGCTACTCCAGAACGTGTTAAACGATTTCACATATTTATTATATTACAAAATACTATGATTTCTTCTTGTATCGTGGAGGTAGTTTACAAACATAAATTTTACAAATACAAACAAATGCTTGTTCTGTGCGAGATACGAACCCGCAGCCCTCAGCGCTGCAAGTCATTGCTAAGTCCCTAAGCCACGGAACCGTAGTCAAATATGCAGGCTCACTCACGATGTTTTCGTTAACCACCGATCACGTGGTAAATGCGCAATTAAAGAGAGTGTCTGGAGCTGTAATAATGGCCATAACTTCATTTTGTGTTCGACGGGTTTATGTCGAAGAGTGATATTACGCGGAGGTTTTTTTTTTATAGGAGATGAGCATGCGGCTCACCTGATGGTAAGTGACTACCGCCGCCCATGAACAACCGCAACACCAGGGGAATTGCAGATGGCCTTTTAAAAAGGAGTAGGCTCTTTTCTTGAAGGTCCCTAAGTCGTATCGGTCCGGAAAAATCGCTGGTGGTAATAAACTATTCCACAAGGAAGTTGTGCGAGGAAGAAAACATCTTCTAAATCGCACAGTGGTGGACCGCCAATCATCCAGATGGTGTGGATGGTATCGGGAGTTCTGCCGCGATGTGCGTTCGTGTAATTTGGCGGCTGGGATTAATCCGAACAATTCCTCAGAGCACTCCCCGTGGTAAATGCGAAAGAAAATGCAAAGGGATGCAACATCTCTTCGCAGTGCCAATGAGTCGAGCCGATCAGATAGGACTCGGTCGTCGACGATTCGAGCCGCTCTGCGCTGGATGCGGTCAAGTGGAAGGAGCTGGCACTGGGGAGCCCCAACCCAGAGATGGGAACAGTATTCCATGTGAGGCCGAACCTGCGCCTTGTAAAGTTGCAGGCGTTGAGCCGGCATGAAATACTGTCCCGCTCTGCTGAGCACGCCAAGCTTTTTAGAGGCCAATTCGGCCTTCTCTTCCAAGTGACCACGAAACTGCACGTTACTCGATATGTCGACGCCGAGGATTCCGATACTGGCTGAGGCAACAAGGGGAGTACCTAGAAACTGAGGAGATACGACAAAGGGGTTCTTTTTAGCGGTAAACGCGCAAACATGTGTCTTCTGAGGATTAAACTGGACTAGATTTAGTCACCCCCAATCAGAGACTTTGTCCAGCAAAGACTCGACTTCAGACACAAGTGTGTTCCGGTACTCGGTGACGTTTTCCCGAGAAATATTGGCACGGCCGGTGTATAGAGCATCACCAGTGCTGTCATCCGCATAGCAATGAATGCTACCGGCTTGCAACATATCATTGATATTGTGACTGTGTGATTGTTCGTTACAATATGCAGAAGAAACAGCGTTGGTGATAGCACGCAGCCTTGTGGAACACCAGCGTTAATAGGCTTGTAGTCGGAGCATGCACCGTCTACAACGACCTTGATGCCCCGATCTGCAAGAAAGCTGGTGATCCAATTGCATAATTTCTCGGGAAGCCCATAGGAAGGGAGCTTCGAAAGAAGCGCTTTGTGCCAAACCCGGTCGAAGGCCTTCGTAATGTCCAAACTAACGGCCAATGCCTCCCCCTTGGACTCTACTGCCTCCGCCCATCTATGAGTTAAGTAGACCACAAGATCACCAGCTGATCGACCCCGACGAAAACCGTACTGGTGGTCACTAATCAGCTGGTGATCCTAAAGGTACCGCATGAGGTGGTAGTTTATAACGGATTTCATTATTTTGGAGAACAAGGGGGTGACGGCGATAGGCCTGTAGTTGGACGGGTCTGAGCGGTCGCCTTTTTTAGGGATCGGGTGGAGAAAAGCTGTCTTCCATGATTTCGGGACTACGCCTAGGGAGTAGGAGTACCGGAAGAAACGCGTTAGAACCGGTGCCAACTCCGGAGCACACGTCCTCAGCACAATTGGGGGGGTTCCGTCAGGCCCACTCGATTTGTGGATGTCAAGGGAGAGGAGTGCTCTGCGAACCGAGCGCTGTGAGAACCGCACATCCGGCATGGAGCACTCACACCGCGGGATTGTCGGCGGTGTGTTCCCCCCGTCATTAACAGTCGAGTTGGACGCAAAAAGGGAGCCTAAAAGGTCGGCCTTCTCTTTTGCGTCGTAGGCCAGTGAGTCGTCCTCCCTGTGCAGAGATGGTAGTGATGGCTTACAGAAATTCCCTTGGACAGCCTTGGCGAGAGACCAGAATGCATGGGTTCCCGAAGGAAGGCGAACTAGTTTCTCGCCAATTCTGCCTATGTGCTCTGACTTTGCCTTGGCAATAACTCTTTTGAAGGACCTGGAGGCGAAGTTATACTTCTTTTTAAGTATGCTGGTGTTTACATCTCGAGTCGCCGAAGCCGCAGCCCAGGTTTGATAACACTCCTGTTTACTGCGTAAAGCAGTCTTACAGGAGCGACCAAACCAAGGCTGAGATCTGCCTCCGATGGGTACCAAAGATGATGGAATAAATAGTTCCATTCCCTGTAGCACCACATCAGTGACAAAGTCAGCAACAGCGCTGGGATCATCCGGCGAGAAGCAAACCCGCCCCCATGGGTAGGAAGCAAAGAAAGACCACATTCCGTCCCAATCCGCCGACCTGTAATGCCAAACACGGCGGCAACCTGCAGAACGCAACCGCGAGGGGAGCGTGAGTGGCACCACACTCCGGATCAGAAAATGGTCCGAAGAGCCAAGAGGGGCATCGACGGAAACCTGATATCCGTCCGGATGAGAGGTCAGCAGAAGGTCCAACAGGGAAGGTGTATGATCCTCAACATCTGGAATCTGCGTAGGCGATGTAACCAGTTGTGTCAGACCATATGCCAAGGCAAAGTCATAAACAGATCTCCCCGCATGATCGGTTAAACGTGAACCGAGCCATTCGGCGTGGTGGGCGTTATAATCGCCAAGGATCACGATCTCTGCGGATGGGACCTGTTGTAGCAAGGAATCTGTAGCCATTTGGACGTGGTCAATGAGTCGGTCTGTTTCGGCATAACCGCTATGGGACCTATAGAGGCACACGTAGACGCGCGGATGGTCGTCGCTGTCTACGCATAGCCAAAGGATGGACAGGTCCGAACCTTCAAGACTGCCGAGGCGTCGAGAACAGATGTCCTCTCTGACATACACGCAAACTCCAGCCCGAGGCACAAAGGAGTGCTCCAATTTGTACCCCGGGTAGGAGAGATACGAAGTATCAGCCGGAGAGGACACCTGCGTCTCGGTCAAAAAGAGCAAGGCCGGCTTCGCCGTCTCAAGATGGTAGTGGACGGCGTTTAGGTTCGGTACTGGTACCCTCTTGGGGTAGTTTATGACGTAATTCCGCTACCATGTTGATGGGGGGGGAGGGGAATTGGGCCTCCGGTCACCTGCACTCACCAGACGAAACGTGGAAGCAGAGCTTCCACTTCACGCCGGTATTCTGTGAGGTCGTGGTACTAACCCGGCTCGAGCCGGCCCATACGTGCAACAGCAAAAGCTGCTGCGTGGCTCTACCACCTTCGAATATATATGTATATATATGTATAATAATAATAGCCGCAGAACCTCAGGAACTAAGCCCTCGCTCTAATTTTACGGTAAGAAACTAGTGTTCGATTCCCGCCAGCACCAATGAAATTGTGAAATGCAACTTTAAGTGCTGATTTACCACAAATTCTGCGTTAAGGACAAACATATTGAGGAAACCTACATGTCTGAGTATTAAAATGTATCTAAAACAATGTGGTATTTCATGTATAGGCTTAAGAATATACACTACCCTATATCATCCTGTGGGTGTAGTAAGAGGCGACACAAGGAAACTGAAACAGGAGATGGGCAGCAGCATCTTCCTGATAACACCGGAAAATATTAAAAAAACTGCATTGGCCAACCCGCCTGCAAAATGGGATTTTGCCATAGGCCTCACACTATGTCAAAATCCCTTCTTTGAGGGATTCCAATCTATGGGGCAGGTCTATGTTCATCAGTAGACTTTTAATAGGCTGCAATAAACGCATGTGAAGATCGTAGCGGACCGTAGCAGCATAGTTGACCGTAGCAGCGTAGCGAACCATAGTAGCGTAGCGGACCGTAGCAGCGTAGTGGATCGTAGTAGCGTAGCGGACTAACTGCTACATAAAACTCAGAAATGAGAGGAGGCCTATGCCAGACAGTAGAAACTATAATATTGGCTGCAAATTTACATTTTTAATAAATAACGGATATGTTTCGAGTTGGATTGATTATATAATTATTAATTAGAATAAAGATTAATCTACAGCTTAGGCATATGTTCGTCAGCGAATTTTTGATAGGCTGTGATATCAGATGCTCAGATTATTTTATACCATCGAATTGACCATCAAAAAGTTTTTATTTTAGATCAAATTAGATCACAAAAACCGTATAATGGCAGTGTAAAAATATCCACTACATCATATCTTCCCTTGGGTGTCGTAAGAGGCAACAGCAGGAAATTAAAACAGAACATGGACAGCAGCATCTTTCTGAGGATAATAACTCAATATTATAATAGTTGCCACACTTGGCAGGCCAACCCGCCTGCCAAGCGTGGCAACTATGGCAAAATTTTCCCGATGAGGCAATCTATGGGAGAGGCCTATGCTCAGCAATGGGCTTTTATAGGCTGTAATGGATGACGATCACATCACATCACCTTACACATATCAACAGCTGAGATATGAGTAAATATGTAAATTTTTTAGGGTTCCGTACCTCAAAAGGAAAAACGGAACCCTTACAGGATCACTTTGTTGTCCGTCTGTCTGTCTGTTTGTCTGTCTGTCTGTCTGTCAAAACCCATTTTCTCAGGAAGGCGTGGAGGTATCAAGCTGAAATTCATATCAAATACTCAAGTCTACTGTCCCTTAAAACTGTAAAAAAATCAAACTTCTAAGCTAACGCAATCAAAAGATACAGCCGTTTATGCCGTAAATTTTCGACATTCGCTAGGGAATCAAAACCTACAAGGTACTTCCCGTAAACTTAGAATCTTGAAATTTGGTACGAAGCAACGTTTTATAGCACAGATAAAAGAAAAATTGCGAAAAACATAAACTTTTAGTTACATCATAAAATAAAATATTTTTAATAATTTTAAACTTATATACCTACAGATTTGTTCGGAACCCTCGGTGCGCGGGTCCGAATCGCACTTTGCCGGTTTTTTTATTAGATTGCGCCAGCTAGTAAATGTTTATTAGAACATTTACCTATGGTCACTGAGGTAGGGGATATACAGCGCGACAGCGGCCTGACAAAGCAAGGGTACCCATTTACCATTAACAGTACCATTTTCCCCGGTCAAGCCGGCCCACTTGTGTTACTACCAAAATATAGCTGCAGCGTGGCTCTACCACGTTTACGTAGATACTAACAAGTAAAGGCACGGGTTCACGGACGAAAGAAACTTGCACAAATTAAGTTGTAAATCCCATAAGCTCCATAAAACACAGTTTTCATTGTTGCCAAATAATGTTAAAAGCATAAAATGTATCTTTATGCGTAACTCGAGCGGGTATGGTTTTATGTTCGCTTACATTCTTTTTATGGAGCCTCCATAAAGCAACTAAAAGTAACAAGTCTACGCAATACTATATTTACTTAGCCGTTAGTTTTATTCTCATATTATTGACAAATCTTCTACTTCTTCATCAGAACATAGAAGTCCACCGATGGACACCGTTGCCTTAATCTTCATCTCACGTTTTGTACCTTTGACAAATTTGCCTTGCTAGTATTCTTTTTAAATAAAATAAAATTATCCACGAGTTGGCTTTGCTACTGGTGACAAGAGTTTTTTCACTCAAATACTGAGTATGGTATAATTATTCCGCGAGGACACTCATCCAGCGTTCTTGGCTCTATCTATGTCGGGGTGTAGGACTGTATGTTAAATAGAGATAAATATTGTATATTTTGATGTTATGTTATTGAATTAGTTCATTCAGGACTCATATACTCAATGAATGACTTATTCCCGTTACGATCTGACTTACACCCGAAATCGTTTTCAAATTTGATCGGCTTACAATTCAAACTGACGGTGTTACGAATCTGATTTTAGAAGCTATTTTTAAACAATTTGAATCGGAAAAATACGATAGAACTACGATCAAACGTTATCCGCGTCGTTAGGCATTCCTAGGTAATTTTTATACAGCGATCAATTTTAATAAATTAAAAGTTCACTTGTAGAATATTTTTTATTATTTTTATACCTTTTTAATATATATGTCGGAGCGTCTATAAAATACCTGGTTGGATCGAGGTAGAAGGGAGGGTATATCGAGAAACCCCCTCTTGTGTAAGTAGTATAAAGTTCACTATGGGTGCCGTGCGCGGGAGATTCCGCTGAAGTCATTCAACGAGTGTGGCCATTCTACTAGTGCTAAAATGGCGTCTGTTCGTTGTAGTAATTCTTCTAGTGCAGGCAAGGAGGAATGGTGTTGCTGAGAGGCTGCCCTGTGTTACATTGAGATAAGTAGTGTTGCTGTTGGTTTACATATTTTGGTGTTATCATGTAATTACGTACCTCACGTTACACTGGTGTGTGATTGTGGCTGAGACGTGTTACGGTGTGGTCGAACTGTAATTTCACTATACTGAATGTATAGTGCGTTACGTTGTCTTATTACTGATAATGATTAAACTGCGTAAGCAAGAGAGCAAGTTGAACATCCGCTCTCACACTTTTATTATTTTTAACAGTTAACGCTATCCTGATTTTTTCGTTTTTTTCGTTTTTCGATCCGTATTTCAGAGATCAAAATTGCGATCCTCTGTTGAAATTCTCCGACATCAGAAGTGGGATCTCCTGTTGTCATTTCCGATATATATATTTTTAATCTACAATTTTTCAAATTCGATTAATTCAGCGAATAATCGCACGCAAAACGTCGGAACGTACGTAAAACCATTTTTAGCCGATTTAAAAAAAGGAGGAGGTACTCATTTCGACTGTATGTCTTTTTAAAGTGTCAGAACTTTATCTAGGTGAACCCATTTTAATTACTCTTTTCTTAGCTGAAAGCTGGTGATTCTCATGTGGTTCCATGTAAATTTGTTCTTGATCTAACCAGTAGTTTTTGAGTTATACGTAATAATGCGTATTGAATTGACTTCGACTATATACTTTGATGATGTTCTCATTTTATTTACGAGTATATTGAAGTCAGTAGTACAAAAATTTTTAATTTACCACATGTAACAAAAATATTCGTTAAGATAAGTTATAATAAAATAACTATGTCGTCGCAAGTTGTCTTTGAGTATTTTTCGAGAATGTTATATATAATCTTTTTTCTGAATATATTAAAAGCCGCATAGTAATTATTTCTACAACATGTTTTTTTATTTTTAAAGAAGAGGGGGCAAACGAGTATGCGGTTTACTTAATGGTGAGTGACTACCGCTGTCCATGAACAACCGCAACACTAGGGGAATCGCAGATGCGTTGCCGGCCTTTTATAAAGGTGTAAGATTTTTCTTGAAAGTTCCTAAGTCGTATCGGTCCGGAAAAATCGCTGGTGTTAAGCGATTCCACAAGGAAGTTGTGCGAGGGAAAACCTTCTTCTAAATCGCAGAGTGGTGGACCGCCAATCACCCAGATGGTATGGATGGTATCGCGAGTTTTGTCGCGATGTGCGATAGTGAAATTGAGCGGCTGGAATTAATCCGAACAATTCTTCAGAGGACCTGCCCGTGATAGATGCGATAAAATACGCAAAGAGATGCAGCATCTCTACGCAGTGCCAGTGTATCGAGCCGATCAGAAAGAACTCGGTTGTCGACGATTTCGAATATAAAATTCGAAATCGTCGACAACCGAGTTCGTTTTGTAAACCCCTCTGAATCTAAAGTCTGTTAGGCGAGAGTTGACAAAAAAGCAGAGGTCCTAAACTCACCCTCGCCTCGCGCTTGACAGCTGCTGCGAGCTTCGTACCACAAAACCACAGAGTAATGAGTAATTACTGATGTTACAAAACTCTGTGCCCGTGGCGATAAGCGAAGTACGTCACACAGATTGCGATACTTAAGCAGCAGTCGCTATTTATCTTTATCTTAGAAAAACATTATCTCTACACTAGGATTTTCTCCGGTATCGAGGGGGCAGTTTACATACACAAATTTCACAAAGTCAAACGTCTAGACCCGGAACAATTATTTCCAGGGCATACAAATACTTGTTCCGTGCGAGATTCGAACCCGCGGCCCTTAGCGCGGCAACCCATTACTATGATACTGCGCTACGGAGCCGTCTAGCATCAGCGTTTTCATAAAATTTATCAACTGTCACTGAATAGGCTTTAAGGTAAATAAGCGTTTAATACATTATTAATTTCTTTGTATCCATAGAATTTATAATAAGCTCTTGAAGGCACTTAGTTATCCAATTAGTGTAGTTCGTTTAATAAACTTAATCAAGGTTCATCATCCAAAGTATTTATTTGAACTACAGAGTTCGCACATACGTACGGGTACGTTTATAATATCTTTATATATAAAAATTACGTGTCACATTGTTTGTCCGCGATGAACTCCTAAACTATTGATCTGATTTCAATGAAATTTGGCACACTGTGTTCAGTTTTGTCCAACATGAGAGATAGGATACTTTTTATCCCGATAAGTGACCTTGAATATTTTTAAATTGCGAATGTAAGGATTTTTTTATTGGAAGGGTCGTCGGAAAGGGCAGAACAACGTCTGCCAGGCCAGCTAGTAGCTCATATATGTTGGAGTCTAGTTTTGTTATAAAATTGAAGTGACAAAAGTACTCACACCTGTTGGTAAATGGTTACTGCACTGCAAATAACTTCAAACAAAAAGGGCTTATGATCGTTGTCATTTCTGAGAACTGAGATTAAATGCGTCGCAGCCAGTATTTACACTGGCTCTCTATATGCTTCAGAGCGGAACTCAGCGGTGCACGTCCTGCTGTTTGGAGACAAAAATAGTTAAGAGGGTGGTACCTACCCAGACGGAGGCAGAAAAGAAGTTCTACTAGTAAAAGACAGAAAAAATTATATAACTAGACAAATTCGGAATATAAGTCTGGCTAGGTGTTTGCTAATTTGCATCTTTCAACTTTGCAATGTAAAATGATGACCATAAACCTCGATTTGTTTTGTGTCTTGACCATTATAAGCTCATGGTACCATTTGTTGCTTAGGGGTCCACTACTGTGTTTACTAGGAGTTTTCTCGTTTATCATTGGCGATTTTTCCGGACCAATTCGTCTTAGGCACCTTCAAGAGACGAGATTTCTTCGGCAAAGCGACCTTTAAAAAGAAGAAATCTCGTTTGAAACCTGCAATTCCCCTGGTGTTGTAGTTGTTCATAGGCGGCGGTCGACACTTACCATCAGGTGAACTGCGAGAACGTTGTACTTTAGTACTTCGTAACGTGGTAATTAGTGCAACATCAGTAATAAAGTTGCAACGTATTTCTATTACGCAAAAACAAAAATATCAGAACATTATAGCAAATAGCCTACCAGTAAAGTATAAATATTTAACTGCGCGGAGAAGCAATATCTCTCTACTAATCGTTTGCGTAGATTAAACTCTGAACTAATTTATTACTAGACTCATCAATTTCTCAGTTGTCTCAATTACTTTAAATCTTAGGAAAAAAAAACTAAAACTAGAAACTTACTTATCATATAGTCTTACTCCCCGCGGTATCCTGCCAAGAACGCTCGCTGCATTTCGCCGCTGAATGGCTATACTTAGGCTTTGAGCAAGAAAAGAACCAGCCCTCTTATCACCAGCAGCAACGACCAGCCGTGGTTGGAGTTCCTTTAAGAACTTCACCGCACATGGACCCCACGGACCGATAGTCTCTACAGCAAATGGCACAAATATGTAGCCATCTCTCAGAGACTCATACTTGCGCCACTTACTCAGTTCAGCTGCCTCAGATGCCGCCCCGGCTCTAAACGACGACAATATTTTAAAATAGTAAGAGCTATGTGAGGGTTTAATTTATACAATTTATCAACGTGGTTTAAAAACTGATCAAATTTTGTTTTTAAAACAGGTTTAATACTATCGAAAAACAACGAGGTACCTAGCAGGTATAGTGATTCCGTACTGACAGTTTTTATTCCTGGAGAAACATGATTGAAATTTTGAATTAAACTGTCTCTATGAGAAGTAGATAAATTATTGGAAAAAATATTTCACATTTATTGCTATTTGGTTCAAGACCAGTATTTTTAAAATTTCGAAAAATATGAGTAAGATCACTAAAAACGTCATGTGCTCTACCTCCCAGTGTACCGTCATCCAGGTACCAGACATTCAGCATGGATTTCAAATTTGAAATAATGGGTTGAATTCCCAAACTGAAAAGTGCTGGACCTAGTGGGTCACCCTGCTGAACACCGACAGCAGAATCGATAACATGATTTTCGTGAAACAAGTTAGTATTTTGACTATAACATTGCCAAACGTAATGATAAATTTCGGGGATATTGTTAGCCACTTCTTTCATCAAGGTTACCCTATCAATAGAGTTAAAAGCATTCCTTAGGTCAACCTTCACAAGAACATCTGCATCAGAGTTTGTTAAAAATGTACGCACTGAATGTACCGCCGCCTCACAGCCACCTCTAATGCCAAAGCCTAGTTGAGTAGGTTGAAATTTGGTCTTATGTGCCTGCAAGCTAATTTTGAAGTTAAGCGTCGAAATGTAGAACCAACGGCAATAGGACGAATACCGTTATCCTTTTTTTGAAGGAACATAATCTTGCCCCATATAAGAATGGAATGAAATTTGGATTAACATTACCAGAAAGCATAAAGTTACATAATTTTGTAATGTCTTTAAGAAGTACTCCGCCGGCATCATCGGCAGAAGCGCTTACAAGATCCTTAAGATGTTGAGGCGTAATTCCGTCAATGCCGCCAGCAGAGCCATTCGAAAATGACATAATTGCTTCTAAAGTGTCTTTTTCAGACAGAAGGTTGGCCAAATCGTACCAGACGATGAAACGATGGCGTCACTATATGAAATATATATGAAAAATATCCTTATTTTTTAAGGTCTTAATAAACACAAAATTTACCTCTCTAAGTAGCCACAAAAAAGTTATCCTTTTATTTTTGTGTTTGTAACTGTTGTGATACGTACTGTACTATTTTAGATTTCCTTCTGTTGTTTTGACCTCGGCATTGTTTTACGGACTGATAACTACCACTTGTAACGATTATTCTGTGCTTTTGATTTCTGGACACCGATTTTGCATCTTGCATATTTGTGAGAGACATCATGCAGACTACAGCTACACTACAACGACAACTAGCCCTGCGTTTGCTATGTATTAATTGTAACATATGCATTGATACACCTCGCCGCCATCTCGTTTTTGAGCTTGATACCAGAGTAATTTCTAAGATCCGCGAGTGGAATTCTTCAATAATAGTACATATTTACATACCTACTTATTTTATTACACTAACATAAACCATCAAACACAATCGTACATATAATACAAATCTAATTATTATTTTAGATCACTGAAGAAGATTACATAAATATGTGATGCTAACCTCAAAAGTATTGTTGACGTTTAGATATTGCGGCTATTTAGATATGATTTCCAAAGGGGGTGGTGTTTACAACATAAAAACAAACCAATCTAGCTATAGTTTGTTTTGAGACATGAAAAATAAAAGACAAGTCCAGCTCCTATAGAAATTTGGCCATTGTTCTTTGTAAAGGTTGCATAGAAGTCTTGGGAGGCAGCGGTAAACCCTGAGAAGGTTTGACCGAGGGATGCTTCTGACGAAGGCTTTCAAGAGTTTCGACATTACGAGGAGCCAGGATGTCGTCTAAAAATAAAATACGGGATGCATTTTTTAAGTCGCCATCCATTACTTTCGACTCAACTACTTTTTATAAATCAAATTTAGGCCTTGGTCGAGATAAATGAGTATTAATTGGGTAATCTAAATTTTGAAAAGATGTCTCTTTTAGTTGAGACGTAATTGATTTATTTATTGTTTTATCAAAATGAAAATGGGAATATGCGAAAGTAAATAATTTTTGTCAACTATTTTCACTATTAGTGAAACAATTTTGAATAGTGCATGACAATGCTTTAGCAAGCTGCATCCTCGCACCTCTAGGAATTCTTTTAACCACTGGACATTACGATGATAATTGTAAATATGCTCCGCAAAAAGGGAAGAATTTGTGTCGTTACTTGAATTGCTAATAGAGTTATGAATTTCTACGGTAGACTGTGAAACCGAAATACTTTTACTATGGCATCGTTTAATATGTATATTTAAACCCCTTTTACCTTTAAACAGCCTACCGTCGGCACAAGTTTGACACTGTAGGAAATCCGGCTGTGAATATAGCGGAGCAGAGATATTCATTAAAAAAACTAAACAAATCTCTACAGCACTCAAAATTCTTTATATTACATAACTTCATATTTAATTGCTGCTGTATCCTGCATCTTTCCCTGAAACAATCATTTACGGCCTAAATAAAAGCACTTTACTCTATCAATAAAATATTATCACATTCCTTACCTGGATTTATTCCATATTGATAATTTTTTTTTTATTTTGTCTATATGGCCCTTGGTATTGTGGTTATGTCACAATATTTCTGCCAATGTCCAGTCTTTGGTCTGTCGCACCTTGTCTTGAGGCTTTTCGGTGGAAAAGGAGTTAGCGGTTATTAGGTGAAAATATGGATAAAAACAAAGCAACTAAATACATAAATTATGGACCACACAATATAGAGCAAACATCTAGTTATAGGAGAGAATTAGCCTGGGCAGGGAATAGAGAATTAGGTTAAGCTAAATATAGTACACGATAATTAGAGTTTAATATTATACATATATATTTTGAGATCATATTGACATATATGGAATTGGGGATAGTTAAGAGGGAATTGATATTCACTGGTCGAGGGATTGTGTTGGGAAGAATGTCATATAAAGAAATTGGGTGATTTTGGCAATTAAAGATAATGTGGTCTGGGGTACCTTCATCCAGACCACATTAACAGAGGGAATGATCATTGATTCTAATTTTAGCTAGAAATACAGGAGTGCAGGCATGCCCAAGCCTTAAACGGCAGATTGTAGAAGTGATTTGTTTGTTCAAAAAGCTAAATTTAAAAAAACCAAGGTTTTGGAGGAATTTGGGGTTAAATTTTACCAAAGTAGCAACCTTTAATATGTTTGGATGTGCTCCATTCTCTGTTCCAAGAGTTCTTTAATTCAATTTGAGCTAATGACATTAGATCATGAGAGTTATTCATTAAATGAGAAGGACAGCCAGTATCAACAGCTCCTTTGGCCCAGGACTCAGCCTGTTCATTTCCTTCTATGCCACAATGACTAGGAATCCACACAATCTCCACATCAAGCCCGCTCTTATTACAATTTAGTATGAGTTCCTTAATTTTCAGTATTAATGGGGAGATGGAATTCATTTTAAATATATTGCTCTGCAATGACATTAGGCAGCTTTTTGAATCAGTAAATATAACTGACTTAGGAATTTTATGGAAAAGAATATAGGATATAGCCTCATATATGGCTACGGCTTCCCCAGTAAAAACAGAAGCTTGAGGAGGACATCTATAATTAAGGACAATTTTGTATTTGGGGATCCAGACTGCGGAACCGACACATTTGAATAAAGACAATTTGGAAGCATCAGTAAAAATATATAGCCAATCAGACCATTTTTTGCCACAAGATTGTAGAAAGTTCTGTTTGCAGTTGGGGAATTTATATTAATGTTTAAATTCAGAGTGATTTTAGGGCTTAGTAATATAGCTTCATAGCTGGTTTCAAAATAGGGTAGAATTAGGGATGTTACAAAAGGGTAACCAATATTTTTTAATCTATTTAGAGATTTTAGAATAGGGGGCCAGCTTTTATTAGACCAGTAGGAGTTGTTTACAGCTAATAGTAGCAAGGATTCTAGTTTACGATGTAAGGGGTGAGATGATAGTTGTAGTGTTTTTGAGAGAAATCTATCAGCTAGAAACTGTCTTCGTAAAGAGAGAGGGGGATCAGCATATTCTACTTGTAAAGCATTTTTAGGAGTTGATTTCATTGCGCCTGTGATAATACGTAAACATCTTGTTTAGGTAACATCAAGCCTATTAAGGGCCGATTTGTTGCAGGGCTCCAGAAGAAAAGAGTCGAAGTGACTGCGGATGATGGCATTGTATAGGATTTTTTGACACATGGGGTGAGAACCCCACCATACGCCTGAAAGAGATCTAAGAATGTTAACACCTTTCTCACATTTGTCACTGATGTAATTAAAGTGAGCAGTACCAGTCATATGACAATCTAAGTAAATACCTAAAAATTTTACTTTGTTAACAACTGGAATAGATTCACCATTATATGAGATATCAATAGTAGGGATAACACGTTTTCTACTAAAGGTTATTATTTTGCTTTTAGAAGCTGAAAGAGTGAGGCCATGGACAGTAAGCCATTGATTAAGATTATATAAGCCTCTGTTAAGATGATGGCAGGCAGTTAGGATATCAGGAGCTGTTACATAGATAGCAAGATCATCTGCATATTGTAATATGTCACAGAAAGATGAAATCGAATGTTCAAGGTCATATGTGTAGATATTGTAAAGAATAGGGCTTAAGACCGAGCCCTGTGGTAGACCCTTACAAATTGTTCTGGGCGAGGTTAACATTCCTTTATTGCGAATTTTGATAGATCTTCCCATGAACAGATTGTAAATGAAGTGTACAGTCTTCGCAGGGATGTTCAGATGAAGCATTTTCTGCCTGAGCACTGGAAGAAGAACATTGTCATAGGCAGATGATATCCAGGAAACAACCCACCAAGTATTCATTTTTAGAAAAGGCCAACCTAATATCTGTAGTTAGGATGCTCAAACTATCTAATGTGCCTTTACGAAAACCAAATTGACTTTTTGCAAGGATGTTATTATGTTCCAGAAACCATTCAAGTCTGTTTTTAATTAAATGTTCTAAAATTTTGCAAAAAGTAGATGAAAGTGCAATTGGGCGGTATGAAGAAGCTTCTTTGGGATCTTTTCCGGGTTTAAGGATAGGTATAACAATTTGGTTTGACCAAGACAGAGGAATATTAGATGATATGTAGATATTGTTCAGAATTTGGAGAAGAATTAATTTACCCTTAAGGCTTAATTTACATAAACATGCATAGGGTATGCCATCTTCTCCTGGAGAAGAGGATTTTAAGCCAGATAACACAGACTGTAATTCGGACAATGAGAAGATTATCTCATTATTGTTGATGTAAGACGGGACTGGAATGGGTGGGCATATTGCATATTCATTAGGGACAAAAGGAGGAGCTAACATATCAGAGAAGACTTTTAACCATGGTAAAGAGTTATCAGAAATGTTGGTATCAGAAAGAAGGGAGCCACGAAATTTTTTTATATTTTTCCAAACTATTGTTACTGGTGAATTAGGGGACAAGGATTCACAAATTTTTTCCATCCATTTTTTTTCCTTTTGGAAAGAAGTCTCCTTGTTTGAGCAGAGGTTTTTTGAAATTGTATAAAATTTTCGGTCGTCATACAGTGATTATAAAGCTTTTCTGCAGTTTTTCTCCTTTTAATCATAGTGGAGCACTCAGCATCCCACCATGGAGGGGAGGATAGGTTCTTGCTGTAGGGTTTTTTGGTTGGGATAAATAAGTCAGCTGCTTCAGTTATATATTGTACCAATAGAGAGTACGAAGTTATTGGGTTGTTTGAGAAGTCAACCTACATTTGCGCAAATTTAGTATCTAAAAATTTAGTGAAATTAGTCCAATCTGCGTCTTGGAGCTTATATTTAAGGAGGGGCATAGTAGAGGGTAAAGGAATAACCACATTGGGTTTGGTAATAAGAACGGGAAAGTGATCACTTCCATATGTTTGATTGAGAGTTTTCCAAGAAAGCTGAGGGGCTAGACTAGAAGAACAAGCTGTTAGGTCGACAGCAGACCTAGGGTCTAGTCCTGGGTATACTCTATGAGTGGGGGAACCATTGTTGATAATGCAAGCATTAATGTCTTCAAAAATTTGTATAAGTTCTGAAGAGTATATGTCACAAAAATGTGACCCCTAAGATACATGATGTGAATTAAAATCACCGGTAATAATAAAAGGGGGAGGTAACAAAGAAAAGAGAGAGGATAGTTCTTGAATTAAGTGGGTATTTGGATGAGGGATATATATTGAAATAATGTTGATTCCTGCAATTTTTGCAGCTACGGCATTAATGTGTTGGCTATGAGGAGGGAGTGTAATTTGAGAAAAGGGTAGCGATTTTTTTATGAGTAAGCAACAACCACCATAACCATCATTTCTATCTTCACGGAGGCAAGTAAAGCCTTCAAAGCGAAATTTGGAGTTAGGTAGGAACTATGTTTCTGATATTGAAGCAACAGAAATTGAATGTTTATTTATTAGGAAGATGAGTTCAGATTTTTTAGGTAGCAAGCTTCTACAATTCCACTGAAGAAGATGGAGGTCTTTTGTTTGAGTCATTTATATTATCTATTAAACTAGCTAAATTAAAGATTTTTTCTGCAACGTTGTTGGGTAGTGAGTCTGACATTTTCAAAATTAAATTATTGAGGAGAGAAATTAGTCATTCAACAAGATTTTCATTTGGAGATATTTGGTTGTGCTTATTGGATAATGCGCATCCATTTGGAGTAGAGGATGGGCAGTCTGCAACTATTCTTTGATGAGCTTGTTGGTCATACCCCATGGGAATTCTAGGTATGGGACGGGGAGGTTTGAAGATGGTTTTTCTATATGCCTGTGACATGGTGGGGAGGTTGAAGGAGGTAGTAGGAGTAGGTGAAAGCTGAGTAGAGGCCACTTCGGAATACAGTTTTTGAGGATTATTCAAACGATATATATACGATATAACGATAGATGGGATTTTGGCTGAAGCTTCTATATAGGATACATTTTGTTCTGACATCATAGCTTTGATAGATATCTGTCTTTGGTGTTCCGGACAATTTTTGTTATTAGCAAAATGATTTTTGGAGCATAACAGACAAGTGGCTTCACTTTCAGGAACAGAACAACTTGCTCCAGTATGCTCTTGGGCACAACGGAAGCAGCGTGGTTTAGAATGGCATTGATCTGCTATGTGGCCAAATCGACAACAGTGTTTGCACTGGATGGTGGGGAGTTGATAAGTTTCAACAGCAAGGGATGTGAAAAATGCATATATATATATATATATTTGGGGAGTAACTGACCTTCAAATGTCAGAACAATAGATTGAGTAGGAACCCATATTGGGGATGATGACCCTTCAGCAAAAGTCTTTCTCTGAAGACGTCGAGCTTTTAGGATTTTACCACAACCGGGAGGAAGCTCAACAGCTTCTGCTAGTTTTTCCATTGACCAATCCACAGGGATACCGCGGATGACACCCATTCGAGAAACAGTATAGGATGGAATAGTTGCAATAAATTTTTCTTTTGCAAGCATTGGATTATTAAGAAATTTGTTAGCCTCATCTGCTGAGCAGAATTCAATACAGATGCGATTTCTGCCAACGCTTTTGACTCCCCTTCTTTTGATGTTTTCTATTTTATTTTTAGACAAGCATAAACCTATTTTAATTGGTCGAAGTGATAGCCCTATTCTAGGATCTGACGTAGCCCGGGAGATGTGGACAATAAAAGGGCCTTGGTCGTTTGGTCCATACATTCTAAGATTTTGTTCTAGACAGGGATGTTTATATATTGTGTTTATTGACGCTGTTAAATCAATTACAGAATTCTTTTTATATATTACTGGATCAAATGATCGAGTCTCAGCGTGTCTTTTTTTACCACGGACACAATCATTATTGTCA
Organism: Parnassius mnemosyne; assembly: GCA_963668995.1. Lineage (NCBI taxonomy): Eukaryota > Metazoa > Arthropoda > Insecta > Lepidoptera > Papilionidae > Parnassius > Parnassius mnemosyne. Next base: position 34,679,304 of record CAVLGL010000079.1, on the reverse strand, counting down.
CTTACTCCAAAGCACATGTCTTCATCGGGAGGGTCAGGGGGTTTCTCACGAGGAGACCCCGTTTCGTCACCCATAATTGGGTTTAGTGTTCGAAATAACTATAACTTATAAACGTAGTCTTACAGCAGAGGAATCCACCACCACAAAATAAGGAAATTAAGGAGAATTAACCAAATACCGAAAAGCACTCACAAGTACGTGTTAACCATTCGACCGTTGGCCATAGACCCGATAAAAAATTGTTTGTAATCATTATGCTTTGACAGTTGACAACGACGCAGCAGAAATATGTTCCTTTATAAATGAGTATTGTGTCTGAAATCAAAAATAATAATTATAATAACAGCCAGAATTGGCCTCTAAATAACAAAATAAAATAAGTTAAATATACGTATCTTTTGACAGTGAAATATTTTGACGTATATCAAGTCCTAAGTTATTTTATATATTTATTTAGTCTTGATATATTTATTATATCAAGACCTAAGTTTAAACAAAAAATATCTTAGGTCGTAAATCTAGCAATTCAGCAAATAGCTGTGCGCCTAACATTGAATTTTATGAGAAATTCTTAATGTGGAGATTAATTTAAATGTAAGGACCTAACTTTTATAACTAATTAGCCTATTAAACATCGGCCTGAGTATTCAAAGAATTATAAAAAGTTTTGTAATTGTTGCTGTTAGATACAAATTTACGTAATAATTTATTCGCATACTGTACTTTAATAATAAAACTTTATTAACAGCACGCGGTATACTTCCTCATACACCTAAAATAGTACAAAATACAATAGTGAATGAAGAAAATATGCAAATTTATCTGTCTCTATGGGAAAGCTTTCGTTAAAGGCAAAATGAAAAACGAGTAACGTAGGATATTTTATGAGCATTTAAATGTGTTTATCAAAGCAGAACGAATTATAGTATTTACAATTGTTTATAACCTGGTTTCTTATGTTTCTGTAATAGAATCAGGGTGACAAACGAGCACAGAGTCCACCCGACAGAGTGAGGAGCATTTCATGGAGCATCATCAGTGGAAAAAGTATTATTCCTTTGTCTCTTTTCTATAAAAAGAGCTACATCTTTTCTTTTTGCATGATCGCGTTCAAAATACTGGCAGCTTTTGTTTTCATTGTAAAGAAGCAAGGGAAAGGTACACACAATGTAACCTCAGTTTAATTGTTATCGAATCGTATTAAATAGCGAAGATCACAGATACATTGTCATGCTTGAGGAGAAGATGACATATATGTATATTCATTTTCATAATTGTATCTACTTTGACGAACGACTAAATCGTTCTCGTAATGGTAAGTAGCTGCAGCCAATGAGCAACTGCAGACAACTTCAGATGTCAGAGCGTTATAGATGCTTTTTCAATCCTGAGGATTAAGGTTCCCCTTATAGGATTAAGGATTTATATAGGATTATCCGAATTCCGAAGAGAGGGGGAGGACACGGTAATCCTCGAAACCGGCAACTTGCTCTATCACCGGGAGGGCGACCATCTGTCCCAAGGAGGTGTCGGATTTATCGTCCACAAGTCTCTCGTTAACAACGTTGTAAAATTGAGAGTGTGTCGACGAGGGTTCAAAACTAGGCACAAGAGAGAACGGTGAGCTGAAAGTAGGGAAATTTGGAATATTGCAACGAAACCCAAGGAGCCAGCAGCTGGCCGACTTCATGGGGAAAGAAGGACTCTTTATGATCAACTCTTTCTTCCAGAAGCGGCCCCACAGAAGTGGATCTGGTCGAGTCCCGACAGTTCCACAAAAAATGACATTGACTTCATTATGACGACCAGACGACAACTGTTCAGTGATGTCTCCATGATCGCGAGGGCAAAAATTGGTAGCGATCACCGAATGGTTAGAGGGACACTGAACCTAAACGTTAAGTTGGAAAGGTCTCGTCTAATGAAGTCAATGCTCCGTCCTCCTCGTGCTTTGTTCCAAAGTTCCGCAACCTTTCAGCTCGAGTCACAAAACCGTTTTCAGTGCCTAGAAGACTGCAATGAAGTGGGCGATATGAATGACAAGCTCGTAGAAACTGTCTATGCGGTTGGAGCTATGTTCTGCTAGACCCGCCGCAGAAGAATACAAAAACTCTCCGATCACACTCTCAATCTCATGGCTATTAGACGGGAGATGAAGCTACATTCTTCAACCGATTTGACAGCATACAGGCAACTGAACAGACAGATCTCCAAATAAATGTGGCGGGACTTACGTAACTTCAATACAGCTTGTATTAAAGAAGCGATCGAGCGGAACCAAGGCTCCAAAGTCTTTGGCAGAGATCTGTCTGCCAGAAAGAGCCAACTGTCAAAGCTGAAGACAGAATGTGGCAGCATCGTTTCCGGGACACCTGAGATTTTGAGTGAGATTGAGAGGTTCTATGGGCAGCTGTACACGTCATCGTTGGAGCCACACGCAAATGTGAGTAACGATCCAAGAGCGAGTCTCATCCGACACTATTCCGAAGATATCCCGGACGTCAGTCTGAGCGAGATTAGAATGGCTCTCCAGCACCTTAAAAACGGTAAGGCCCCAGGCGAGGATGGAATTACAGCGGAGCTTCTGTAAGCGGGTGGAAGAAGGGTACTTGAAGTCCTTCAGAAGCACTTTAATTCCGTCCTCCATGGTGGCATTACACCGGAGGCGTGGAGCAGAAGTGCGGTGATCTTGTTCTTCAAGAAAGGTGACAACAATCTCTTGAAGAACTACAGCCCAATTTCCCTTCTGAGCCGCGTCTACGTGCTGTTTTCGATAGTCATTACGAATCGTCTCGCGCGCAGGCTTGACGACTTCCAGCCTCTCGAATAAGCCGGTTTCTGAAAGGGCTTTAGCACCATAGACCACATACATACCCTTCGGCAAGTTGTACAGAAGTCCGAGGAGTACAATTTGCCACTATGTCTGGCGTATGAGGACTATGAGAAAGCCTTTGATTCCGTTGAAATTTGGGCGGTGCTGCAGTCTCTTCAGCGGTGCCAAGTTGACTGTCGGTATATCGAAGTGCTGAAGTGCTTGTACAGTGGGGCTACGATGGAGTATCAGAGTACAGAACCAGAACACGAAACCTATCCAATTGCAGAGAGGTGTAAGACAGGGTGATGTTATATCCCCAAAACTCTTTACCGCTGCATTTGAAGACGTTTTCAAGCTTCTGGACTGGAAAGGATACGGTATTAACATCAATGGCGAGTACATCACTCACCTTCGATTTGCTGACGATATAGTCCTTATGGCAGAATCGCTGGATGAACTGAGCACCATGCTCAATAACCTCAATAGTGTCTCCCAACGGATAGGTCTTAGGATAAACATGGACAAAACAAAGATCATGTTTAATGTCCATGTCACACCTATGCCAGTAGTTGTTGGGAGCACTAAGCTCGAAGTTGTTGACGAGTATGTTTATCTGAGACAAATAATCCGACTAGGTAAGTCCAACTTCGGCCGAGAGGTCAATCGACGGATTCAACTCGGCTGGGCAGCGTTCGGGAAACTACGACACATCTTCTCGTCAGACATACCTCAAAACCTTAAAACGAAATTGTACAACCAGTGCGTGTTGCCAGTGATGACTTACGGATCTGAGACGTGGTCCTACACTGCTGGCTATGTGAGGAAGCTCAAGGTCACTCAGCGAGCTATGAAGAGGGCTATGCTCGGGGTTTTCTGAGTGATAAACTTAGAAATGAGTATATCCGCAGTAGAACCAGAGTAACCGACATAGCCCAACGGATTAGTAAGCTGAATTGGCAGTGGGCCGGCCATATAGCTCGAAGAACCGACAACCGATGGGGAAGAAAGGTTCCGAAAAACGATAGGCTGTAATATCAGATGCTCAGATTATTATTATCGCATTGACCATCAAAACTTTTTTATTTTAGATCAAATTAGATTACATAAACCGTATAATGGCAGTGTAAAAATATCCACTACCTTATATCTTCCCGTGGGTGTCGTAAGCGGCGACAGCAGGAAATTAAAACAGAAGATGGGCAGCAACATCTTTCTGAGGCTAATAACTCAATATTATAATAGTTGCCACACTTGGCAGGCCAACCCGCCTGCCGAGCGTGGACACTATGGCAAAATCGTCCCGATGAGGCACTCTATGAGAAAGGCCTACGCTCAGCAGTAGGTTTTAATAGGCTGTGATGGATAGCGATCACATCACATCACCTTACACGTACCTACAGCTGCGATATCAGTAAGCATGTACATTTTATTTCATTAGATTACGCCAGCTAGTAAATGTTTATTAGAAGATTTACCTACGGTCACTGATGCAGGAGATATATAGCACGATAGCGGCCTGACAAAGCAAGGGTACCCATTTACCATTACCAATACCATTTTCCCCGGTCGAGCTGGCCCATTAGTGTTACAACCAAAATATAGCTGTAGCGTGGCTCTACCACGTTTAGTAGATAATAATAATAATAATAATTTATTATTGTTTAGTAGATACTAACGAGTAAAGGCGCGGGTTTAAGAACGAATGAAAACTGGCACAAATTAAGTTGTAAAACCCATAAGCTCTATAAAACACAGTTTTCATTGTTACCAAATAATGTTAAAAGCATAAAATATATCTTTATGCGTAACTCGAGCGGGTATGGTTTTATGTTCGCTTACATCTGTTTATGGAGCCTCCGTAAAGCAACTAAAAGTAACTAGTCTACGCAATACTATATTTACCTAGCCGTTAGTTATTAACCTAGTAGTATTATTAACAAATATCTTCTACTTCTTTACCAACCTATAGAAGTCCACCGCTGGACATAGGTCTGTCCCGTTGCCTTAACCTTCGCCCCACGTTTCGTTGCTTTGATACATTTGCCTTGCTAGTATTATTTTTAAATAAAGTAAAATAATTCACGACTTGTCTTCGCTGCTGGTGACAAGCGGGTTGGTTAATTCTTCGCTCAAAGGCTAAGTATAGTGTAATCATTCCGCGAGAACACGCATCTAGCGTTCTTGGCTCTATCTATGTCAGGGTGTAGGACTGCATGTTAAATAAAGATATATATTGTATATTTTGATGTTATGTTAATGAATTGGTTAGGTTCATTCCGGACTCATATCCTCAATGAATGTTTTATTTGCGTTACGATCTGACCTAACCCGAAATCGTTTTCAAATATGATTCAACTTACAATTCAAACTGACGTTGTTGCGAATCTGATTTTATAAGCTATTTGTAAACTATTCGAATCGGGAAATACGATAGAATTACGATCAAGCGTTATCCGCGCCGTTAGGTAACTGGGTATTTTTTAACCAGCGATTAAATTTTAATAAATTTTAAATTCACATGTAGAATATTTTTGTTCTTCTTATACCTCTTAATATATATATTTTATAATATATAATTTTTAAAATTACATTAATTCAGCCCACATTTGCACGCAAAACGTCGGAGTGCACGTAAAACCATTTTAAACAGTTTCAAAAAAGGAGGAGGTACTCAATTCGACTGTATGTTTTTTTAACGTGTCAGAACTTTTTTCTAGGTTAACCGATTTTAATGACTCTTTTTTAATTAGGTAAAGCTGGTGATTCTCATGTGGTTCCATGTAAATTTGATCATTATCTAACCAGCAGTTTTTGAGTTATCTCTAATAATACGTATTTAATTGACTTCGACTACATTGATAATCTTCTCGTTTTATTTATATTGAAGTCGGTAGTACAAAATTTTAAAAATATTCGTTAAGATAAGTTATACTAAAATAACTATGTCGTCGCAAGTTGTTGTTTCAGTATTTTGCTTATAAATCTTTTTTCATGCAGTTTCACATTGCAGAATGGGTCGTAACGGAAAACGAAACATATTTAAATGTAACAACCAGGCATAAGCAGTTAAATTTATTATATATGAGTAAGCAATTCATTTGATCTACCTAAAACAGTCACACCCAAAATAAGCCAGAGATTACTAATATTGCCTATTTGTTCAAGATCTGTAACTTTTAGAGAATTAGCCACGGAAAATGGTACTAAGGAGTTTTTAAAACATATTTATTAACTATATTTAGAATAAATCAGACGTCACATACTATTTTCACGGGAGAACCTTAGTAAACAAAAACTTTTAACAAGATAAGTTGCGTCCTACGTTATTAAGGTTTATTGCTAAAAAAATATATTTTTATACATAACGGTGCACTTAAATAATAAATTTTTTATTTAGAAAATATGTAGAATGTGAATATATTATAGTATTAAAAAAACGTAAGTTATTAGCCTATCTATTAAGAGAAACTTTAGAGTAAGCAAGCTAGCTAGCTTACTTATGAATACTCTGAGAGGGAAGCAGACCAACAAAGGAAGAAAATCGCAGCGCTGTTAACATTTTAAATGACGCAAAACACCAGACAAAACCATGTTCAACCTATTGAAAGAACACTCACTTACTCTGGAAGTACAATTTGGTTTTAGGTGCATATATGAGTCCAGCAGTCAAATTTTACGGGCTGTTAAAAAATGAAAAAAAAAATGTGTGCGTGAATGCGTGTCAAGAAGTTGTTCATCGTTTCGGCATCACTTCAAATATACGCAGCGCTCCGTCTATCTTTCATTGTTAATCTGAGAGGGAAAATGAAATTTATATTTTTTTACCATAAAAAAACATAAGAATATTTTTTTTAAAAGAGACACTGAAACTAAATTTATAAAAGTGATATTTATCATCTTCTCCAAACGCCAACCTCAATTGGATACAAGACCCGATTCGATGAGGTCGCATTATCCTGCTGACTGTTGAACGAAATTGGAAATAAGAATTAAATGTGTACCATACCTAGTAATGGTTTAAAAGCATAAAAATATTCAAATACGTATTTAAATATTCAAGAACTTAGTACTATGTAGTGGTTGGTGTTAGACACAAGCCTATATCCTACAGTGAGTTTCATGAGAGGTAACAGGGGGAAAAAACCAAGAGACGGGCAGCACGGCCTTCCAAATAACTACCAAAAATAAGAAACTGTGGTTACCAAACCACATTCCATGCGTTGCAACTATGGCAAATATCCCCCTTATGAGTCAATCTATGGGGAAGGCCTGTATCGATGATGACAATGACGAAAAATTAAAAAAAAATTTTTTTTTGTAATTCTTTCTCGAGTTATTTATTGCATGTGCCTTTATCTTTGAACTTCCATCTTTTCCCTCCCTGAATTAAAATTCTGTATCCCCCTTGTTTGGACACGATATATTCGATTCGATATACAAGATATTTTTGCCGTGTAGTGGCGGTTAAGAATATTTACTATCCCATATCTTCCCGTGGGTGTCGTAAAAGGCGACAAAGGGAAACAGGCAGGAGATGGGCAGCAGCATCTTCCTGATAACAGCAAAAATACATTAAAAAAACTGCGGTTCCCAACCCGCTCGCCAAGCGTGGCAACTATGGCAAATACCCCCGCTATGAATGTAACAAAGAGACGGCCCCCAGTCCCCGTTGGCCCCGCTATTCCTGGCTACGGTGGCGACCATGGTAACGGCGGGGCAGGGGGTGCTAAGAATCTCCGGTGGAGGTTCGGTTGCCACCTAAGACGACTCGACCTGGCAACATACAACGCACGCACCCTGAGGACTGACGAGAAGATTGTGGAGCTGGAAGAAGAGATAGACAAGTTACGCTGGCATATTATAGGATTATCCGAAGTCCGAAGAGAGGGGGAGGACACGGTAATCCTCGAATCCGGCAACTTGCTCTATCACCGGGAGGGCAACCATCTGTCCCAAGGAGGTGTCCGATTTATCGTCCACAAGTCTCTCGTTAACAACGTTATAAAAATTGAGTGTGTCGACGAGGGTTGCGTCCTTATACCCAGAATCACCAAACGGTATTCGTTGAAGGTCATACAGGTTTACGCAGCAACCTCGGCACACGCCGATGAGGAGGTTTTTTTTTTGTTTTATAAAAAAAGTTACTCCCACACTTGGATTTACTCCTGTATCGTGGACAAACCCGGAACAATTGTTTGTAGGCCATACAAATACTTGTTCCGTGCGGGATTCGAACCCGTGCCCCCCAGCGCAGCAAATCATTGCTAAACCACTGCACCACGGAGCCGTCATGGAGGTGAAGGAAATGTATGAGGATATCTCTAGAGCCATGCGTTCCTCCAAAACCCAACATACGGTGTTAATGGGAGATTTCAATGCAAAACTAGGCACAAGAGAGAACGGTGAGCTGAAAGTAGGGAAATTTGGAATATTGCAACGGAACCCAAGGGGCCAGCAGCTGGCCGACTTCATGGAGAAAGAAGGACTATTTATGATGAACTCTTTCTTCCAGAAGCGGCCCCACAGGAAGTGGACCTGGTCGAGCCCCGACGGTTCGACAAAAAATGAGATTGACTTCATAATGACGACCAGACGACAACTGTTCAGTGATGTCTCCGTGATCGCGAGGGTGAAAACTGGTAGCGATCACCGAATGGTCAGAGGCACACTGAACCTAAACGTTAAGTTGGAGAGCTCTCGTCTAATGAAGTCAACGCTCCGTCTCCCTCGTGCTCTGTTCCAAAGACCCGAAACCTTTCAGCACGAGTTAAAAAAACCGTTTTCAGTGCCCAGAAGACTGTAATGAAGTGGACGATATGAATGACAAGCTTGTGGAAACTGTTCATGCGGTCGGAGCTAAGTTCTGCAAGACCCGCCGCAGAAGAACACAAAAACTCTCCGATCATACCCTTAATCTCATGGCTGTTAGACGGGAGATGAAGCTACATTCTTCAACAGATTTGACAGCATACAGGCATCTGAACAGACAGATCTCCAAATGCATGCGGCGGGACTTACGCAACTTCAATACAGCTCGTATTGAAGAAGCGATCGAGCGGAACCAAGGCTCCAAAGTCTTTGCCAGTGATCTGTCTGCCAGAAAGAGCCAACTGTCAAAGCTGAAGACCAAGTGTGGCAGCATCGTTTCCGGGGCACCTGAGATTTTGTGTGAGATTGAGAGGTTCTATGGGCAGCTGTACACGTCATCGTTGGAGCCACACGCATGTGTGAGTAAAGATCCAAGAGCGAGTCTTATCCGACACTATTCCGATGATATCCCTGACGTCAGTCTGAGCGAGATTAAAATAGCTCTCCAGCACCTTAAAAACGGCAAGGCCCCAGGCGAGGATGGAATTACTGCGGAGCTTCTGAAAGCGGGTGGAAAACCGGTACTTGAAGTCCTTCATAAGCTCTTTAATTTCGTGATCCAGACATTTGTAGCTTCTAGGACCCAATCCTGTGAACTCCCGGCAAGCAAGACCATCGTTAACAGTATGGGGAGCAAGTGCATGCCCTGAAATAGAAACCATTGACTTATTGTACTGCGATTTTAGAGCTGATATAGCCGTGGTAACTCAAGGACTACGCCCTCACTGTAAATTTCACAGTACACAAGCAACTAGTGTTCGATCTCCACCAGCAAGAACGAAATTGTTTCAATTTTATACATATATTTTAATTATCATTGTTGTAAGTAATAAGTCCACTGACTTTGTATATTGATAGACTTTGCTAATGTTAAATGAAAACTAACAACCTAACACAAAACTCCATGGTGGCATTACACCGGAGGCGTGGAGCAGAAGTGCGGTGAACTTGTTCCTCAAGAAAGGTGACAATGCTTTCTTGAAGAACTACAGACCGATTTCCCTCCTAAGCCGCGTCTACGTGCTATTTTGGAGAGTCATTACGAATCGTCTCACGAGCAGACTTGACGACTTCCAGCCTCCCCAACAAGCCGGTTTTCGAAAGGGCTTTAGCACCATAGACCACATATCTTCCCTTCGGGAAGTTGTACAAAAGTTTGAGGAGTACAATTTGCCACTATGTCTGGCGTATGTGGACTATGAGAAAGCCTTTGATTCCGTTGAAACCTCAATAGTGTCTCCCAACGAATAGGTCTTAACATGTACATGGACAAAACAAAAATCATGTTTAACGTCCATGTCACACCTATGCCGTTAGTTGTTGGGAGCACTAAGCTCAAAGTTGTTGACGAGTATGTTTACCTGGGACAAATAGTCCGACTAGGTAAATCCAACTTCAACCGAGAGGTCAATCGACGGATTCAACTCGGCTGGGCAGCGTTCGGGAAACTACGACACATCTTCTCGTCAGACATACCTCAAAACCTTAAAACGAAATTGTACAACCAGTGCGTGTTGCCAGTAATGACTTACGGATCTGAGACGTGGTCCTTCACTGCTGGCCGTATGAGGAAGCTCAAGGTCGCTCAGCGAGCTATGGAGGGGGCTATGCTCGGGGTTTCTCTGCGTGATAAAATTAGAAATGAGGATATTCGCAGTAGAACTGGAGTAACCGACATAGCCCAACGGATTAGTAAGCTGAAGTGGCAGTGGGCCGGCCATATAGCTCGAAAAACCGACAACCGATGGGGAAGAAGGGTTCTAGAGGGGCAACCTCATACCGGTAGGCGAAGTGTAGGGCGACCCCCCACGAGATGGAGTGACGACCTGTTAAGACATGCAGGAAGTCGATGGATGCAGGTGGCTCAGAACCGTGCTTTGTGGCATTCTTTGGGGGAGGCCTATGTTCAGCAGTGGACTTATGAAAGGCTGTAATGATGATACACGATACTATCGATGCTCTAGCCACTATATATATTCGAAAATATGTATTAAGTTTTAAGTCCACAAACTGGTGATGGGAAACAGCATTACTGGTACCAACATGGTGAGTATGAGCACAGTTTAAAGAGAGTTAAACTGTGATATGGTCAAACGTTTGAAGCAATACTTGCCAGCTAGTGCATTCTTGAAAAGGCGTAGAAGTTATACTTACAAAGGTTAGTGATAATGTGTGTCTTAGTAATATTTTAGCGTGAAAGACGAAATATCTGGAGGGTACTTAAAGTTGTGAATTAATTATTCAAGTAATGCCCGACAAATTGCAGATGTGGAAGTTTAAAACAAATTTCATATTTGCTTTTTCATATACAAGCCAGTTCTCGACTACAATTCTATCTGGTTTAGTTAACTGGTATGTGGTTGTAGTGTGTGCTTATATATATGTAGGATAGAATAAGAGAGAGTTAGTATTAAACCTACCGTCTAGACTATTGGACGTTTTATTTATTCCCCGAACCACCCAACACTACATGGCGACCCTGCCAGTTCATCGGCGGTCTGCCTGGGTTCGGTCGCGGGCCGCGGTTTAAAAAAAAAAAAAATTTTTTGTAAATGATTTTTTTTTTCTTTTTGCCGATGGGCGTGTAGTGTGTGCTTATATATATGTAGGATAGAATAAGAGAGAGTTAGTATTAAACCTACCGTCTAGACTATTGGACGTTTTATTTATTCCCCGAACCACCCAACACTACATGGTGATGTAACCCTAGTTGGTAAACGCACGGTATTTCGGATCTATTTAATTGGATAGTTTTATCTAATAAACGACGATAAAACGAATATTAAACTATGTGAATGTGACTTCAAGTGGACAAGTCGTTCAAAAGTTACACGATAACTAACCGATGCACCGACAATTATATAATATTATTAAAAAACGATTATTCTACTACTTTTTAGATTTTGTTTTTAATATTAGGTTCTTAGTATATACACAGATAAAGTTTAAAATATGTAAAATTTACTAATAAGCATGCTTAAAAAGGAGAAAATTAGTAACAAATTATGGAAAATTAATTTTAGTATATTTATTATTAATTGAAAAATATAGGTATAAAACCTATTATCAGGGTAAAAATGACAAAAAACTAACTTTAACAAAACCAACAACAAAATAAATTTTTAATATCCTACTATAGTGGCTGAAGTTATAATATGTGGCTGAGGTACATAGTAGCTGGCTACAACGCTATGCTATAGGTCCTAGTTCAAATAAATGCAATTTGATCGTTTTGGAATCCAAATGTGTTATGATTGTCTCTAAAGTTGCATCTGAGCCGTCCTCCGAGAGTAATTACCACACTGTGTTTGCGTTTAATTATGCAACGTGACATTTTAATATATCCAGCGCATCCTTATAAAAAAAGAATATGTATCTATATTCTTTATTTTATAAGGATTATTATCACCTTTGAGGTTTAATGTAGAATTTTTCACAGGTTGTAATAACTATACTGGATCTCTATACCGTTTAGACCTGAGATGAGATTGACGGCAGAAATAGGAGGACGAGGGTGGCACCTACCCGGACGGGCTCTTAGGAAAAGCAGTTTTATCGTTTAGTAAAAATTATATACAGAAAATAATTTATTTTGTAGCATTATTTATTAAAATATCTTTAAAACATATAAAAAATATTTTAATTTTCTTTAAAAAATATTTTACCGCGGATCAAATTTCGGGTTACTGCTAAGTATTTCCAAAATTGAAAATATCTTCACGAAGGAGGTACATGTTGAATTATTTTCATTAATTAAAGTTGAACGTATATTAGAAAATTCCGACCAAAGGTCCGTTTTTGTTTATGGATACTCTCAAGACTTGGTAATAATTCGAAAATATCGGAAAATTATTGCAGTCTATAAATAATACATGATTGTAAATTAATTGTGAAAAGCCCTCTTCAATCCTACTTCGGAAATATTTTTTATTCAAGATCGAAGATTAAAAAGTAAATTTTTGTAATTATACAAAGTTATACATAAGAGATTAATTACGAAAAATTAAGTGTAATTTCAGATCGGATCATATGAAGAAAATGATGTCTCTTATTGAGTTATAAAATATCTATAGTCTAACATTCAGCACCAGTTCCGGGATCTTTCATTCAGACCTTAGGGTGCGTGCATTAAATGGTGTCAGGTCGTGTCGTTAAAAGTGATAACCGGACCTGCACCGGATTTATTACGTGGTAGAGCCATGCTGCAGCTATATTAATAGTATAGTTGTAGCACAAATGGGTCGGCTCGACCGGGAAGGACCAAGCTCTCACAGAATATCAGCGTAAAATAGCAGCTTAATGCTGCTATGTTTCGTATGGTGAGTGTAGAGAACCGGAGACCCATTTTACTGGAAAAGAGGCTGAGGCTGATAACGCATCTGCATTTTAATTCGCAAACGAAGATAGATGTAAATGTCTATGAGCCACTGCAACCGCTTACCATTAGGTGGACTGTGTGCTCATTGTCACCCTTAATCTATAAAAAAAAACTTAAAATCTACTGCCCCGCCGCGCCGTTTTCATGTTCGCTTTAAAAGCTAGAAAATGCGGAGGTGCCGGGGAATGGGGTTGATTAGCCGTAGTTTTCTGATTATTAAATTGTTATTAGGAGGATACTGATGTCCATCTTCTGACGTTGTCTCACTCTGTTATCTCTTACGAGAGCAAAGGGATGATATGACGAGGTGGATAACCTTATGCCGCGACTATACGGTAAATATACTCTTATGCGAATCACATTTATCGTCAAGTATTATAAATGCAATAAGTTAAATATTCAATTTTTTTTAGTATAATGAAGTGCAATGGCAGCCCAAGGACTAAGTTTTTACCGAAAATTTAACCCGTAAAAAAAAAAAAAAGGGTCAAACCCAGGTTGTGGGTTTGACCCCTGCCGTCACCAACGAAACTATTAATTACAATTTGAGTGGTGATTTACTAGAAGTTTAGCGGTGAAGACGGTGAGGAATCTGAATGTCATAGTAATAAGAATATTTTGAAAACGTTGATCTTTAACACTGTTAGAAATAATCGTGCTCTGTGTCCTGTGTCCAGCAGTGTGCTATGTATACGCTATAAATTTACTTTAAAAAGATTACACTCTAACTCATTTGGAGGTAAAGCCACGCTTCAGCTATATTATGGTTGTAGCATGAATGGGTCGGTTCAACCGGGGTAGGACCACGATCTCAAAGAATACCGGCATAGAATCCTGCAGTGTTTCTGGAGTGAGTGTGGAGAACAGGAGATCTTTTTTACTAGAAACGACGCATTACATCTTAGGCCTCAGGGGTGACAACGCATCTGAATTTGATTTTTAATCAAAGATAAATGTAGATGACTATTGGCTACAGTAGGCACATCAGGTGGACTGTGTGCTCGTTTGTCACACATATTCTTTAAAAAGCCCCCCGCTTCTTGGAAACGTTAGGTACATAAATTGCAAATAGACCAACATTCAGAACCGGAAACACAATTATTTGTTGGTCATATAAATTGCTTTATTAATCTATCATAATTCAAATTTTAATCAATTGTGCAACCGACTGCAATATAAATTATTAAGAATAACTCAAAACTCTTAAACAGACCTTGATAAAATTTATATGGGACCACAAGAGAAGTACCAGCTTTTAAATAAAAAAAGTATCAATGAAATTGGTTCACCAAGAAAAAAGTTATGAGGTAACACAGATAAAAAGAACACACAGTCAAATTGAGTACCTCCTCCTTTTTGAAATAGGTAGAAAATAATTAAAATTAAAAACTTTGTACAACCGACTTTAAAACTATTGGTTTTATAGTCTTGATTAAACTTATATAGGACCACATGTGAAGCACCAGCTTTCAAATTACAAAAGAATCATCGAAATCGGTTCACTCACAAAAAAAATGTGACGTAACACCCATAAAAATACAGTCGAATTGAGTGCCTCCTCCTGTTTGCAGTCGGTAGAAAAGAAAATATTTCCTCTACACAAGGATCTTCTCCTGTATCGAGGAAACAGTTTACATACAACATCACAAAAAACATCCAGACCCGGAGCAGTTATTTGTTAGGTAAAAATAAAAATATTATCATCATCATCATCATCATCATTACAGCCCTTCACAAGTCCACTGCTGAACATAGGCCTCCCCCAAAGAATGCCACAAAGCACGGTCCTGAGCCACCTGCATCCATCGACTTCCTGCATGTCTTACCAGGTCGTCACTTCATCTCGTGGGGGGACGCCCTACACTTCGCCTACCGGTACGAGGCTGCCACTCGAGTACCTTTCTTCCCCATCGGTTGTCGGTTCTTCGAGCTATATGGCCGGCCCACTGCCACTTCAGCTTACTAATCCGTTGGGCTATGTCGGTTACTCTGATTCTACTGCGGATATCCTCATTCCTAAGTTTATCACGCAGAGAAACTCCGAGCATAGCCCTCTCCATAGCTCGCTGAGCGACCTTGAGCTTCCTCATACAGCCAGCAGTGAAGGACCACGTCTCAGTTCCGTAAGTCATCACTGGCAACACGCACTGGTTGTACAATTTCGTTTTCAGGTTTTGAGGTATGTCTGACGAGAAGATGTGTCGTAGCTTCTCGAACGCTGCCCAGCCGAGTTGAATCCGTCGACTGACCTCTCGGTCGAAGTTGGACTTACCTAGTCGGACTATTTGTCCCAGGTAAACATACTCGTCAACAACTTCGAGCTTAGTGCTCCCAACAACTACCGGCATAGGTGTGACTTGGACATTAAACATGATCTTTGTTTTGTCCATGTTCATCTTAAGACCTATCCATTGGGAGACATTATTAAGGTCATTGAGCATAGTGCTTAGGTCCTCCAGCGATTCTGCCAAAAGGACTATATCGTCGGCAAATCGAAGGTGAGTGATGTACTCGCCATTGATGTTGACACAGTATCCTTTCCAGTCCAGAAGCTTGAAAACGTCTTCCAATGCAGCGGTGAAGAGTTTCGGGGATATGACGTCACCCTGTCTTACACCTCTCTGCAATTGGATAGGTTTCGTACTCTGATTCTGTACTCGGATAGCCATCGTAGCCCTCGTGTACAAGCACTTCAACACTTCGATATACCGACAGTCAACTTGGCACCGCTGAAGGGACTGCAGCACCGCCCAAATTTCGACGGAATCAAAGGCTTTCTCATAGTCCACATACGCCAGACATAGTGACAAATTGTACTCTTCGGACTTCTGTACAATTTGCCGAAGGGTATGTATGTGGTCTATTGTGCTAAAGCCCTTTCGGAAACAAGCTTGTTCGGGAGGCTGGAAGTCGTCAAGTCTGCGCGCGAGACGATTCGTAATGACTCTCGAAAACAGCACGTAGACGCGGCTCAGAAGGGAAATCGGTCTGTAGTTCTTCAAGAGAGCGTTGTCACCTTTCTTGAAGAACAAGACCACCGCACTTCTGCTCCACGCCTCCGGTGTAATGCCACCATGGAGGACGGAATTAAAGAGCTTCTGAAGGACTTCAAGTACCGGTCTTCCACCCGCTTTCAGAAGCTCCGCTGTTATCCATCCTCGCATGGGGCCTTACCGTTTTTAAGGTGCTGGAGAGCCATTCTAATCTCGCTCAGACTGACGTCCGGGATATCTTCGGAATAGTGTCGGATGAGACTCGCTCTTGGATCGTTACTCACACTTGCGTGTGGCTCCAACGATGACGTGTACAGCTGCCCATAGAACCTCTCAATCTCACTCAAAATCTCAGGTGCCCCGGAAACGATGCTGCCACATTCTGTCTTCAGCCTTGACAGTTGGCTCTTTCTGGCAGACAGATCTCTGGCAAAGACTTTGGAGCCTTGGTTCCGCTCGATCGCTTCTTCAATACGAGCTGTATTGAAGTTGCGTAAGTCCCGCCGCATGCATTTGGAGATCTGTCTGTTCAGATGCCTGTATGCTGTCAAGTCTGTTGAAGAATGTAGCTTCATCTCCCGTCTAACAGCCATGAGATTAAGAGTGTGATCGGAGAGTTTTTGTGTTCTTCTGCGGCGGGTCTTGCAGAACTTAGCTCCGACCGCATGGACAGTTTCCACGAGATTATCATTCATATCGTCCACTTCATTGCAGTCTTCTAGACACTGAAAACGGTTTTGTAACTCGAGCTGAAAGGTTTCGGGACTTTGGAACAGTGCACGAGGTGGACGGAGCGTTGACTTCATTAGAAGAGACCTTTCCAACTTAACGTTTAGGTTCAGTGTGCCTCTAACCATTCGGTGATCGCTACCAGTTTTCACCCTCAATCACGGAGACATCACTGAACAGTTGTCGTCTGGTCGTCATAATGAAGTCAATCTCATTTTTTCTCGAACCGTTGGGGCTCGACCAGGTCCACTTCCTGTGGGGCCGCTTCTGGAAGAAAGAGTTCATCATAAAGAGTCCCTCTTTCTCCATGAAGTCGGCCGGCTGCTGGCCCCTTGGGTTCCGTTGCCCTATTCCAAATTTCCCTACTTTCAGCTCACCGTTCTCTCTTGTGCCTAGTTTTGCATTGAAGTCTCCCATTAACACCGTATATTGGGTTTTGGAGGAATGCATGTCTTTAGAGATATCCTCATACATTTCCTCCACCTCCTCATCGGGGTGTGCCGAGGTTGGTGCGTAAACCTGTATGACCTTTAGCGAATACCGTTTGGTGATTCTGAGTATAAGGTACGCAACCCTCGTCGACACACTCCTGATCTTTGCAACGTTGTTAACGAGAGACTTGTGGACGATAAATCCGACACCTCCTTGGGACAGATGGTCGCCCTCCCGGTGATAGAGCAAGTTGCCGGATTCGAGGATTACCGTGTCCTCCCCCTCACTTCGGACTTCGGATAATCCTATAATATGCCAGCGCAACTTGTCTATCTCTTCTTCCAGCTCCACGATCTTCTCGTCAGTCCTCAGGGTGCGTGCGTTGTACGTTGCCAGGTCGAGTCGTCTAAGGTGGCAACCGAACCTCCACCGGAGATTCTTAGCACCCCCTGCCCCGCCGTTACCATGGTCGCCACCGTAGCCAGGAATAGCGGGGCCGCCGGGGACTCTTTGTTACATTCATAGGGGGGTATTTGCCATAGTTGCCACGCTTGGCGAGCGGGTTGGCAACCGCAGTTTTTTTATTGTAATTTTGGCTATTATCAGGAAGATGCTGCAGCCCATCTCCTGCCTGTTTCCCTTTGTCGCCTTTTACGACACCCACGGGAGAATATGGGGTAGTGGATATTCTTGACCGCCACTACACGGCAAATATTATCACATTATAGCAAATACATTAGTAGTCAAGTATCAAATATTTAACTGCATGGAGAAGTAATATCTCTCTACTAATCGTTTGCGTAGATTAAACTCCGAACTAATTTATTACTATACTCATCAATTTATTACTAGACTCATCAATTTCTCAGTTGTCTCAATTACTTTAAATCTTAGGTCGTAAATCTAGCAATTCAGCAAATGGCTATGTGCTTAACATTTTTTTTTATATGATAGGGTGACAAACGAGCACACAGTCCACCCGATGATAAGAGGTTGCTGTCGCCCATAGACATCTACATCCATCCCCGATTAAGAATCAAAATGCAGATGCGTTGTCACCCGTGAGGACTAAGATGGAATGCCTCGTTTCCAGTAAAAAGGGTCTCCGGTTCTCTACACTCACCATACGAAACACACCAGTGTTTTGCTTCTATTTTACGCTGGTATTCTGTGAGAGCGCGGTCCCTCCCCGATCGAGCCGACCCATTCGTGCTACAACTACACTATTAATATAGCTGCAGCACGGCTCTACCGCGTATATTATATAGGACCACATGTGAAGCACCAGCTTTCAAATTAAAAAAGAATAATCGAAATCAGTTCACCCAAAAAAAAGTTGTGAGGTAACACCCACAAAAAATACAGTCGAATTGAGTGCCTCCTCCTGTTTGAAGTCAGTAGAAAAGAAAATATTTCCTCTACACAAGGATTTTCTCCTGTATCGAGGAAGCAGTTTACATACAACATCACAAAAAACATCCAGACCCGGAGCAGTAATTTGTTAGGTAAAAATAAAAATATCATCACATTATAGCAAATACATTATTAGTCCAGTATCAAATATTTAACTGCATGGAGAAGCAATATCTCTCTACTAATCGTTTGCGTAGATTAATCTCCGAACTAATTTATTACTAGACTCATCAATTTCTCAGTTGTCTCAATTACTTTAAATCTTAGGTCGTAAATCTAGTAATTCAGCAAATGGCTATGTGCTTAACATTGAATTTTATGATAAATTCTTAATATCAAAACTTAAATGTGGAGATTAATTTAAAGTACCTAACTTTTACAGCTAATTAGGCGATAACACATCGGCCTGAGTTTTCAAAGAATTCCAAAAAGTTTTGGTCTTATTAAAAGATTAGAAAAAGAATACCTACCTACCTGTTTGGAAAATAAAGCTTACATTTTAACTTGGGAAATTACAACTTTAAAATCACCGATTTCGAACCAACGAACGTTTTGCGAGTTTACTATGTAGTGGCGATGTAAGAATAGAGGTGACAGGGAAATTGAAACAGAAGGTCTGCCCAACTTCCATTAGAATCTTCCTGATAACAAAATAAAATAACAAGAAACAGAGGTTGCAAATCCGTCTACCAAGCGTGGGAACTATGGCAGAATTCTCACTATAAAGCAACCTATTTGGGAGGAGTATCTTCAACAGTGAACTTTTGGTAATGAACGAATAACTGAATGAATGTATCAATAAATAATCGTTTCATTATAGTTTTAGATTAATGTGGAGTGATCACGATATAAATATATAGTATAAAAGGTTATCACCCTCGACGCATCTTATTAAAACTTTGGGTTTTGTTGTACATTAGTGACTTTTATTAGGGTAAACATCAAATATTTCACCGGTTCCAAGTCTTTCTTCTGGAATTTTTCAACGTAGTAGAGCCTCGCTGCACCTGTATTAATTGAATATTTGTAGCACAAATGGGTTGGCTCGACTAGGGAAGGACCACGTTCTCCCAGAATACCAGCGTAAAATAGCAGCTTAATGCTGTGTTTCGTATGGTGAGTGTAAAGAACCAGAGGTCCTTTTTACTGGAAAAGAGGCATTCCATCTTAGTCCTCACGGCTGACAACGCTTCTGCATTTTGATTCGCAAACTAGGATAAATGTAGATGTCTATGGGCCACAGCACCCACTTACAATCAGGTGGACTGTGTGCTCGCTTATCACCCTTATCTTATAAAAACAAAAATCAAACCAGAAGAAAAACGTTAAAATGTAACAAAAGCAAGATTAATTAAAGTTTGATTGAGTATTTAGATCATGGTACCATTTGTGAGAAAGTTATTTCCCGCCCCACCGGTTTTTTTTATAGGTGAGGGGGCAATCGGGCATGCGGCTCACCTGGTAAGTGACTACCGCCGCCCATGAACAACTGCAACACTAGGAGGATTCCAGATGCGTTTTTCGCTGTCACGCTTGAGATAGCATATTGTAATTTATATATATGTATTAGTTCCGTTGAATTATAATTAATTTCACAACATATTCTATTAAAGATTCATCAACATGTAAGTGAAATTTTGAAAGTTCAGCTTGTACTTTCAAGTCGATGTCAATGAAACAAAAACTACATGTTACTCTAAGCACAGATATATGATTTTCTAAATCTCCATCTCGATGAATTAGTAGTTTTAAGGTGATTGTGACTGCAAATAGACAAACATGATTTTTTTTAAAAATACATGCTACCTATTAACTTTTAGCTCAGTGTAAGTATTGGGACGCAAAGTAAACAGTTTTTTGATATGTGTATATTTCAGCACCATGATCAAAATTCAAAGCGATGTTCATTTCCTGCTTAAATGTTTTGATATAGAAACAAAATAAATAACCAGTTGTAAACAGCTTACGAATAATTTTACTGGCGGTTTGTTTGACGGTACATGTACTCCAGTTGATTTGATTAAAAATACACGACCGTAATGTCACTTGTTTCCATTAAAGTTAATTTTGATCAAAAACATGAAACATTCAAATATGCTGTATATTTATCAGTTATGGTTCATCTACTATTATTTATTATGTGGTTATGATTAATTTTTTTGTTATCACAATATGTTCCGTTCTGTTTTAGGTAATCAAATTATTTTTATAATAAATACAAAGAGGCAAAGAAGGGATGTATTTGTAAGATTTGGCAACGATAAACATTTAAAACATTTAGGGCTGACTCTTCAATTATGAAATAAGAGTTATTCATAGAATAAAATAAAGAAATTTAAAAATAAGGTTATATGAGTTAAGTACTTTGATTGTTTCTTTTTATATTTAGTAAGCTTATAAATTATTTGATAGACAGTTTTTATCTGACATTTGAAAATCCGTCAGTAGTTGCATTTTAAGGGTTGATGCAATGGTTTACGCACTGCGCAATCGTGAACATTTTTGTTCACGTTTGCGCAGTGCGTAACACACCATACACGGCATACCATCACAGGAAACCACAGTTGCTGAGTCCGGTAGTGGCAATCGGACACAGTCGCCGGTTGCTACTTCTGGACACTGGTAACAATTCGTTGCTTGTTTTCCGTCAGTTTCACCTTGGATGTCGATGGAGGTACATTACCGTTGCTTGTTGTGTTGATTACACGTTCACGTAGACGTCATCGCCGTCAATATTTACAGGCAAATCAACCACGTCAATGTCAGCGCCGTACTATTGTAAGGAAATTTGCTTTGTGTTGCTTGTGTCTTCAACTGACAACTTAAGCTTCGTTCAGATCTATAGACACTGAGCGTGCCAGACACGTGGCGTGGCAGATAAAATAATATTCTTTTATACACTATACATAGATATATTCACATCTAGCGCATGCAAGCGGAGCGTGTCCGCGCACACACGGGCCGGCACTGGCCAGTATTCTCAACAAGAATGTTTTGTCTGTGCTGATGCGTGTATGCGGGTATCTAATATACATTTTGGTATGATATGTGTGATCGCAAGTACAGTGACAACCAAAAAAAAAGATTACGCATGGAAAGAATAGCAGAAAACCTTCAAGTTTCATATAATAAGGATTTTATTTATGAAAAATCTTTTAAGCACGTGTACTTTATAGTTTACCTCATGACGTCTGTTCATGCTGGGTGCGTGAGATGTGAAAACTGTTGTCTGTGCGGTGTCTGCCACGTTACTAGCTAAGCACGCTACGTGCTAGTAGATCTGAACGAAGTTTTAAATTTTCCAGTGTCTCAAAAATTAGGGGAGGATTTATAAGGAGGAAAAGGGTGAGATGAAGTAGAAGAAGAAGGAGTTAAAGAAGAAGGATGATATAAAGATGAAGAAGGAGGATAAGATGGTAAGGAAGGCAAAGAAAATGGAGCAGGAGCATGAGATAGAAAGGAAGAAGAAAAAAGAAAAGAACTTTTCGTACTCTTATACAATATTCATTATTATTATAGTTATTGCGGTGTATTTTAATTAATTTCATAAGTTTTAAAACTACGCCCGGGGCTGACCGAGGATAAATATCAAAAGATCACTTGGAACTCTTTTAATAAAGCTATAAAAAGCAAATTTTTTTTAAAACCTACATCGTATGTAAAAGATATAATCGAAAAAAGATTAATTGAAACTTTTGAGAAACTCTATTAAAAAGAAGTATGTAAAGCAAAGGAAAAGCTAAACAAGGAAAAAATGATAAGAAAAAAGCGTCTTAAAAAGGGTCTGTCACAATAAAAAACTAATTATGACTTTCCTTAGTCCTTCCTACATTTGTGTACCTATTTGTTTGTCGTAGCGATAGACACAGCAATAATATTAAATATATGTACTACACATATTCACCGACCTAGTAAGTAATATAATTAAAAATCCAAGTAAATCCAATAACTGCATCTAAATCAGTCAAGCCGTCTGGGGGAAAGTTACTACAACTCATTTTAAAAAGCGAAATTGTTTATTAGCAAGTTAACATCATAAGACCTATCTAAGAACCGTTGCCGATGAGTCACAAATCCTATACTGAAAATCGTATCTAAATCGGTTGAACCATTTTGGAGGTAAATGAGAACATTCGTTTGCACAAACAAACAAACAGATAAAACAACCTCTCACCCTAAACGCATACACCTTCTCCGTTCTGTCTTGGATAAAAATACATAAAATGTAACAAGGTAGTGTAATATTATTAAAAAAATTAAAATTTAAGAAATTAATCATTTTGTACTATTGTGAGTAAAAAAAGTTTAAAAGAAACATAAATAACTCGATCTTGATTTGTGGAAAATGTTTTCAGTTTCTTTTAAAATGTTATACGACAAAAAAATACATTGTATTCTTTACAAGACTCTTCCAAACCTCTTCGTAAAGTTTTTTCAAATAACAACAAGTACCAGTTTTGTAAAGTTTCGAAATAACCGAGTTTTTCCGAAAGGGAGTCAAAATATTAGTATTATTTATTTATTTCAAAATAGTAGTATTTATTCTACTATATAATGAAATTTTATATTATTATTTACTTAAATACATTACTACATACTAAAATTAAAAATTATTACAGATAAAAGATTTTTAGAGACTCTTTTTGTTTATCATTTCTTAATAAACCATGTTTTATTTCCGAGGGGGTACGCAGTCTAAAGAATGGTGAGCTATTGGGACCACGTTAACCCAAAACATATTGGTTTAGATGGAAAATTATAAAAGAAGTGATAAGTGCCTAGCCTATCGCTTACACCATCGCAAACTAAGATTTCATTAGTTGCCTTTTACGACATTCTAGGCAAGTGACACAGTTGGCACATTCTTTTTTGCTATAAGTTACACATAAAATGGGATGGAAGCTATATAAGTTCTGACATGGGACTATAATGGGAATATACCAACTTTATATCCAAGTGCCAATGTCTGATGGTAGAAAATCCCAGATGCGTAGCATAAGCTTCAGCCGTCCAGAGCCACTGAGCATAAAATGCCAACCACTCTACGTCTCATTTTTGGAGGTATCTTAAAATATAAAATTGGTAAGTCTTCATGTCTTTGTATTTATTTGAAAAATTAATAATACGTAAAATATACTGCATACATCTTATCCTTGGCAAGTATATTATCTCTATTTTCAGAAATTTCGATGCTAAAATTATAAAGTTAAGACGAAGAATTGACTTTTGCATGACAATGTCCTCTCCGGCCACCCTTGCTATGCCACTGGAAAATGTCCTCAAATATGACTAAAGTCCCACAGACTAGCGATGTGGAAGAGCATTGCGAGGGTACGCAGTATCGCCACCAACTTGTCATACCGGCTTGGTCACTTTTAGTACTCCATAATTTAAAAAAATTAAATGGGCTTTTACAGGATCACTTTGCTGTTAGTCCGCCAGTCCGTCTGTCAAGACCTATTTTCTCAAGTATCTGTAGAGTTTGAAAGTAATATCAAATATTACAGTTTTTTGGAGTAGTACTTCGAAACTTTGATAGCGCGATTTAGGCTTCGGTTCGGTTCGCTTGTGGTGCAACGACAGTGCTGCTACACTACCCACGGGATGAAATGCCATCCCGTATATGCGAGATAAGAAGTAACTAAACACTCAAGGAAGCAGTATAAAAGTGCGATACGTCTAGCACGTGTTGGTCACGCCAGCCTGTCTCACTAACGTGGTAAATATGAAAAATCGTCACTATGGAGACCCTTTTCCTATAGAGAACAGAAAGGTTTAATTAATCAAAAAGATAAAGGTGCATACATGAAAATATAAAAAATTGGGATTTCCCAAACAAAACTTTAATTATTTCCTATTATTAAATGCAAAATATAAACTCTATCGCTGCATGTAGTACAACAGAAACGCGAGGAGTGTTTAATAACTGTCACTATGAATAACGCTCCACCGCAGTTCCAACGCAATTGCGCGGTAACCCACTTAATAGATCCAGATCTGAGCATGAAATATAAGAAATAATAATTATTTTATAAGCATGTTTTAACAGTAGTGAAGTATTAAGAATCTAAGCAAGGAGAATATTTATTTTATCCTTAATGGTAACATTAAGAAGACTCTACGAGATGATTATTTTAGGAGTTAGAAATTCGAAACTACTAGAATTGTTGAAGGAGTAATCGAAAATATGAAATAAAAAAAAGAAGAAAATGCGAAATAAAAATCCTCTGGGAAATACAGAACGCAATTCCAGACATATTTCCTGGTTACTTGTCAAATCTCTATATAAAGTCAAAAAGTTAAAGTTACAGCCTATACACGTCCCACTGCTGGGCACAGACCTCCCCTCATTTCAGAGGGGGTCTCTATATATAAAAATCAATTAGTGTGCGTGATTGCTTTGAGACATTTTTGTGTGTATTTAAACGAGTCCTAGGATGGTTTAGATTCACAATTGGACCCGGTAGGTGGCGCTGTTGTTGAGATCCAGAAATGACCCGTACGAAGCCGGGGCGGATTGCTAGTTAGTTATAACTTATAATTATCTTATGGTAATAAAACGAAACATCGAGATAAAACCGAAAAACTGTGCAAAATTATATAAGTCATAAAAGTTCTTAAAATAATTTCCTAAAAAGTTTCAGGAATATATCCAATTTTTGTAATAGATTGCATATAACTTACAAAAGTAAGGGGGAACACAAGGAGAGTGTCAAACCAACTCTTTATTAATTTGTTTGACACTGGGATTTACATCATCGTGATGGCTGAATATTTACTGACAAATTTGAAAATAGAACACTTAATATTTCAATTGTATTTGTGTTTGGAAAATGCTTCTGCCCTGCCACGCCGTGTGGGTCTGCCTGAACCCTTGACTTTTTTTAAATCAAAAAACATCATCTTTGTTTCAAAGAGAGCGAGAGAGAGAGAGAGAGAGAGAGAGAGAGAGAGAGAGAGAGAGAGAGAGAGTACTACCCTATGTCAGAGGAGTCACAGACAAGGTTGGCTACATCTTGAAACGAGCTTCTATTAAAACATTCTGCAAGCCGCCGAAAAAGATTAGTCAATTTTCACCATCCGTCAAGTGTCATATCCCTCTACAAGATGTAGGAGTGTACAAGCTGGATTGTAAATGTGGTCTCTCTTACATAGGATAAACAAAAAGATATATAAAAACTTGCTTAAAAGAACATATAGCTGACTTGAAGCACCGAAGTTCCGGGAAGTCTGCAGTGTGTGAACATGTTTAAGATCCTCGCAAAAGAACACCGATTCCTACCAAGGATGATTTGAGAGGCTATTGAAATTTAAAAAAAACACCCTAATTTAAATACAGTTGATGGATTGGTGCTGCCATCTGCTTGGGATCCTATAATTAATAAAATTAAATTCAAACTCAAGCATACCACTGTAAGACCTCAAGATACTATAAGCTCATTCTGCGTAGATCGGACCACAAATTGATATTCAAAAACTGAAGGTAGCCGGGCTAACTATGACATCGGGACGTCAAACACCTCAGTCTCCCTGTGACCGCGCTGTAAAGCACCCGAAACGACGGGAATTAAAAAATGAAATTAAACACGATAGAATCCGTAAAAATTAGTTTCATCAAAAATATATCTATTCTATTTGATCCACCATATAGTGTTGACCTTGTGATACCTGTTTCAAGAGGTTTGAAAACAAATAAGACACTTATAACTTCACGATCTTGAAGATGTCTAAACAAGAGTTGTCAGGGATATTTTTCAAGTAGGTTAAGCGTTTTGAACCGAAGTTGGCAGATAGGGAAAAAGAAAAAAAATTGAAAAAGTGCAAGATTTTTCCATTACCACCCTTTGTATAATGCGAGCGAGGTGCACTTTTTCTTATCTTGCCATGAAAAAAATATTATTTTATTTTAAATTATGCTTCATTTTAATAGACCCTAGTAATTCATTTATTTGTATTTGTTAAGCAATAATATAATACGTTTATCAATAATAATATACTAAGAAAGTTCCTTCCTTTCGTTCCAACCGAGTGTTCCACGACATTCACGCATTTTTTAAATATAGAATAAGGCTAACAAACGAGCACACAGTCTACTTGATGGCAAATAATAATGAAAAAACTGTAGTTGTTAACCCGTCTGCAAAGCGTGGCAACTATGGCAAATATTCCAATATATGAGGGAGGCACATATGTTCAGCAATGTATTTTGATAGATTGTATTGATTGGTTGATACTGACTAATTTATTTACTTACAAGAAAGTAATATAAATTGATTTGGAAATGAATCGTTATTTGTGATAGATTTGTAAACTCATTACGCACTCAATATTTGCCCTTCATTAACTTTTTGCTGCTGATAATGGCGCTCCGTCCCACGTGATTGCTACAATCGCCATATTTAGCAAGTGAAATGCTTACTGAGTGGTTTGATTTGGTTTACATCAATGGTCGATACCTATCCCAACAAATAAGTACACTAGTATCCAATATTTATTTTCTCAGTTATTACACTTGTGTATGAGATTTTGATGCATTTGCTGACACTTTTAAACTATATTACAATTTTAATATGTTTCTTTGATATCACAACTCCAACTCTGCGCTCGTCTACCGTTGAATCTAGTTAGTACATATAAATAAGATTGAAGTGTCTGCATGTATTATTGAAATAACTACCTTCTGTTAAGCTCAGGGGATTATTTGCCTGCTATTGAGATACGTATAACTCATTTTTAAATTTTTGTCTGTCCGTCCGTCCGGGCTAATCGTATGGCTGAACTGATTGTGATTAAGCTTTACAAATAAATAGAAAGCAATACCAGGAGCAATCTAGGTTATATTTTATCCTAAAAACGTGGAGGATTTTTCTTGTGAAATACAAAAACTAAAAAAAAGTTTTTTTGATAATTATCTAAAAAGCGATAAAAATAGTTTCGAATAATTTTTTGAAAATACTTTAAGTTTCTCTCTCTATCTTTTATATCTTAAAGTTTTAGAGTAAGATCGATTTTTAACATTTTTTAAGATCAACACCATTTTACAACAACACTATGAGTGTTAAAAGGTAGGCTAAAGTTATATGAAATTTTTGAAGTAAAATTAATAGATATTCAATTAGATGTTGTAGAATATATTAAAAAGTTGCAATAAAAGTAAGTAAGGGCACGGAACATGCATTGGTATGGTTTTAAACTATTGTTAATTATAAATTAATTAATAGTAGAAAACGTTTTTAAGCCATGCTTTTATTTAAATGCTCTAAAAAGCTCGCGACAACAATATAAATTGTGTAATGTAATAAATTGATGGGTTTGATTTAAAATTATTTTTTTCTTTTAGATCATTAAAATAAATACTTTAAAAAAAATGTTTTCTTACTATTAATTAATTTTTTATTTTTAGTAATGACTTGACATTTTTCTAAGTCTGTTCATGTCATTAAATGCGTTATTGTTAGTTTTTGATCGCCATGTTAGATCTGACACCTTGAAAATTTTTATCGCCAGCAGTACACCATTATCGGTCCTGCATCATTTGTTCGAGTACCACTAAACTAGGTACCCCTAACAGACAAGTTGAGCTGGATTATTATAGGACTATCCGAGGTCCGAAGAGAGGGGGAGGACATGGTAATCCTCGAATCCGGCAACTTGCTCTATCACCGGGAGGGCGACCATCTATCTCAAGGAGGTGTCGGATTTATCGTCCACAAGTCTCTCGTTAACAACGTTGTAAAGATTGGGAGTGTGTAGACGAGGGTCGCGTACCTTATACTCAGAATCACCAAACGGTATTTTCGCTGAAGGTCATACAGGTTTACTACCGCACCAACCTTGGCACACCCCGAAGAGGTGGAGGAAATGTATGAGAATATCTTTAGAGCCATGCATTCCTCTAAAACCCAATATACGGTGTAAATGGGAGACTTCAACGCAAAACTAGGCACAAGAGAGTACGGTGAGCTAAAAGTAGCGAAATTTGGAATAGGGCAACGGAACGGGACTTCATAGAGAAAGAGGGACTCTTTATGATGAACTCTTTCTTCCAGAAGCGGTCCCACAGGAAGTGGATTTGGTCGAGCCCCTACGGTGCGACAAAAATGAGATTAACTTCATTATGACGACCAGACGACAACTGTTCAGTGATATCTCAGTGATTGCGAGGGCGAAAACTGGTAGCGATCACTGAATGGTTAGAGGCACACTGAACCTAAATGTTAAGTTGGAGAGGTCTCGTCTAATAAAGTCAACGCTCCGTCCCCCTCGAGCTCTAGTCCAAAGTCTCGAAACCTTTCAGGTCGAGTTACAATGACGTGGACGATATGAATGATAAGCTCGTGGAAACTGTCCATGCGGTCGGAGCAAAGTTCTGCAAGATCCGCCGCAGTAGAACACAAAAACTCTCCGATCACACTCTCACTCTAATGGCTGTTAGATGGGAAATGAAACTGCAGTCTTCAACAGATTTGACAGCATACAGGCAGCTGAACAGACAGATCTCCAAATGCATGCGGCGGGACTTACGCAATTTTAATACAGCTTGTATTGAAGAAGCGATCAAGCGGAACGAAGGCTCCAAAGTCTTTGCCAGAAATCTGTTTCCTAGAATGAGCCAGCTGTCAAAGCTAAAGACCGAGTGTAGCAGCATCGTTTCTGGGACACCTGAGAGTGATTGAGAGGTTCTATGGTCAGCTGTAAATGTCGTTGTTGGAGCCACACGCAAGTGTGCGTAACGATCCAAGAGCGAGTCTTATACGACACTATTCCGAAGAGATCCCGGACGTCAGTCTGAGCGAGATTAGAATGGCTCTCCAGCACCTTAAAAACGGCAAGGCCCCAGGTGAGGATAGAATTACAGCGGAGCTTCTGTAAGCGGGTGGAAAACCGGTACTTGAATTCCTTCAGAAGCTCTTTAATTCCGTCCTCCATGATGGCACTACTCCGGTGGCGAAAAACAGAAGTGCGGTCGTCTTGTTCTTCAAGAAAGCGGCAACGCTCTTTTGAAGAACAAGACGACCGCAACTACAGACCGATTTCTCTTCTGAGCCGCGTCTATGTGCTGTTTTCGAGAGTCGTTACGAATCGTCTCGCACGCAGACTAGACGACTCCTATCCGTACGAACAAGTCAGTTTCCGAAAGGGCTTTAGTACCATGGACCACATACACACCCTTTGGAAAATTTTATAGAAGACAAAAGAGTATAATCTGCCACTTTGCCTTGCGTACGTGGACTATGAGAAAGCCCTTGATTCCGTCGAAATTTGGGAGATGCTACAGTCCCTTCAGCGGTGCCAAGTTCACTGTTGGTATATCGAAGTCCTAAGGTGTTTGTACAGTAGGGCTACGATGGCTATCTGAGTACAGAATCAGAGTACAAAACCTATCCAATTGCAGAGAGGTGTAAGACAGGGTGACGTTATATCCTTGAAACTCTTCATCGCTGCATTGGAAGATGTTTTCAAGCTACTGGAGTGGAATGGATACGGTATTAATATCAATGGCAAGTACATCAGTCACCTTCGACTTGCCGAAGATATAGACCTTATGGCAGAATCGCTGGAGGACCTAAGCATGCTATGCTCAATGACCTTAATAATGTCTCCCAATGGATAGGTCTTAAGATGAACATGGACAAAACAAAGATCATGTTTAATGTCCATGTCACACCTATGCCGGTAGTTGTTGGGAGCACTAAGCTTGAAGTTATTGACGAGTATGTTTACCTGGGAGAAGTAGCCCGACTAGGTAAGTTCAACTTCGATCGAGTGGTCAATCGACGGATTCAACTCCGCTGGGCAGCGTTCGGACAACTACGACACATCTTCAAGTCAGGTATACCTCAAAATCTGAAGACGAGATTGTTTAACCAGTGCGTGTCGCCCGTGATGACTTATGGATCTGAGATGTGGTCCTTCACTGCTGGGCGTATGAGGACACTCAAGGTCGCTCCGTAAGCTATCGGGAGAGCTATGCTCTGGATTTGTCTGCGTGATAAACTTAGAAATGAGGATATCCGCAGTAGAACCAGAGTAACCGACATATCCCAACGGATTAGTAAGCTGAAGTGGCAATGGACCGGCCCTATAGCTCGAAGAACCAACAACCGATGGGGAAGAAAGGTTTTCGAGTGGCAGCCTCGTACTGGTAGGCGAAATGTAGGGCGACCTAGATGGAGTAACGACCTGGTAACACATGCAGGAATTCGATGGATGTAGGTGGCTCAGGACAGTGCGTCAGGGCATTCCTTGGGGGAGGCCTATGTTCAGCAGTGGACTTATGAAGGGCTGTAATGATGATGAAGATGATGAAAAACACGTCACATTTTCATGCAACGCCTTCTTGTAACATTTCACCGCCGGGGCTGCATTTAGAGAGACTATTAAAGATAAATGATATGTCGTAAAGAAGTTTCACTTCGTACGTGTGAAACTTCTTTATAATCACAATTTTTTTATAAAAAAGGCTGAGTGACAAGAGACACACAGTCCACCTGATAGTAAGTGCATATTGTGGTTCATAGACATACATTCTACCTTCGATGGGATTAAAAATACATATGCGTTGTGTAAGGATTAATGGAATGCCTAGTTTCCAGTTAAAAGGGCTCCGGCTCTCTAAGATTTACCCGCTATACTCTACACCATATAAAATACAGCAGTATTAAGCTGATATTTTACGATGGTATTTTGTTAGTCATGGTCCTTCACCGATCGAGCTGACACACTCGTGCAAAAACTTTAATATAGCTGCAGTATTTTATACCACGTACCATATAATTGTTAGTGAAAGAGGGATTTATTAATGATCGCTATCGCAATTTCATTTAAATATGTTTGTTCATTTTGATAATTATATAAAAAAAAATTGGATGCAATGAACGACTTGCAAGCTTGCGGAATCTGCAGAACTCCTAACTGTTTTACCTACTATACTCGTAATACTCGTGTAACGTCGATCTCTTAGACGCTTGCGCGAACAAATTTTCTTATTCTAAAGAGTTCATTTTATTAGACTACAAAGTTATTTACCATCAAGTTGATTTATTGATAAAGGTAGCCCTATTTTAGAACAAAACAACCAATTCATTAAAACACACAAATACCTAAAAAAACGAAGTCTTAACGAAAAGAATACTTCAAGTTTACACCAACACGGTCGAAGGCTGAATTATATTTATTCAAAAATTAGCTTCATTCTGGACTCGCCCATATTTTGTGACGAAAAAATATTGTTCTTTTATGTTGTAAAGGAAACCGTAAACTATGTTGCCTAGTTCATGTTCACAAATCAACAGGCGCTTATGCTTTCGATAAAAAAATGAAAAGATACTTTGTATTTTGTGTTTTATGCTTTGAACTTTAAGACTTAAAATTGCTTTGCACATATGAAATTCCGTGCCAGCGTTTAAGTGAGCTGTTTGAATGTTGTTTCGAAGAAAGCACGTTTCGTTGTATATTAAATTATATTTAAAAAGAAAGCTGTCCTCCATGCATTTATTTATTCATTACAGCCTTTCAAAAGACTGCTATTGAACTGAGGCATCCCCTTAGATTGCCGCAAACACGTATTTTAAAGATTGGCTCGTATTTGCCATAGTTGCCACGCTTGACAGGCCGGTTATCAACCGAAGTTATTTACTATTTCGAGTTGTGATCACGAAGATGCTATTGACCATCACCTGTTTCATTTTCTTCTTTCGCCTCATACGATATCCACGTTATAATATGGGGTAGTGCACTACGCAAATATCGTGCAATTAAATTATTTATCAGATCGAAGAACCGACAAATGATGCAGAAAAAAGATCTCGAGTAGCAGCCTCGTACAGTGGCATCCTTTCACTAGATGGAGGGCTATAACGGCCTGATGAGAGATACAGGAAAACGATGGATGCAGACGCCATAAAGCACAACGCCGTGCTTTATGGCGTCCCTTGGGGGAGACCTATATGCAGCAGTAGACTTGTGATAGGCTGTAATGATGATGATGGTGATATTCATTCCACAATTGCTTTTTTTAGATTTTTTGAGTATTACGAGCCATAATTAGCAAAACAGGATACTTATGGGATTTACTCAATGTCTGCCAATCTGCCACGCTATCCGTGAATTTCACTTGATTTTAAACGCCGTCCACTACCATCTCGAGACGGCGAAGCCGGCCTTGCTCTTTCTGACCGAGAAGCAGGTAATTTTTTTTTTAGGATAGGGGGCAAACGAGCATGCGGCTCACCTGATGGTAAGTGACTACCGCCGCCCATGATCAACCGCAACACCAGGGGGATTGCAGATGCGTTGCCGGCCTTTTAGAAAGGTGTGAGCTCTTTTCTTGAAGGTTCCTAAGTCGTATCGGTCCGGAAAATTCGCTGGTGGTAATTGATTCCACAAGGAAGTTGTTCGAGGGAGAAAACTTCTTCTAAAT
Organism: Parnassius mnemosyne; assembly: GCA_963668995.1. Lineage (NCBI taxonomy): Eukaryota > Metazoa > Arthropoda > Insecta > Lepidoptera > Papilionidae > Parnassius > Parnassius mnemosyne. The sequence continues at coordinate 34,646,254 of CAVLGL010000079.1, read as the reverse complement.
CGCACAGTGGTGGACCGCCAATCATCCAGATGGTATGGATGGTAACGCGAGTTTTGTCGCGATGTGCGATGGTGAAATTGAGCGGCTGGAATTTGTCGGAACATTTCCTCAGAGCACTCCCCGTGATAGATGCGATAAAATACGTAAAGAGATGCAACATCTCTACGCAGTGCCAGTGTATCGAGCCGATCAGAAAGAACTCGGTCGTCGACGATTCGAATCGCGCTGCGCTGGATGCGTTCAAGTGGAAGGAGCTAGCACTGGGGTGCCCCGGCCCAGAGATGAGAACAGTATTCCATGTGAGGCCGAACTTGCGCTTTGTAGAGTTGCAAGCGATGTGCCGGCATGAAATACCGTCTCGCTCTGCTGAGCACGCCAAGCTTTTTAGAGGCCAATTTGGCCTTCCCTTCCAAGTGACCACGAAACTGCACAATATTCGATATGTCGACGCCAAGGATTCCGATACTGGCTGAGGCAGCAAGGGGAGTGCCTTGAAACTGAAGAGATACGACAAAGGGGTTCTTTTTAGCGGTAAACGCGCAAACTTGTGTCTCTGGGGATTGAACTGGACTAGATTTAGTCGGCCCCAATCCGAGGATTTGTTAAGTAAAGACTCGACTTCAGACACAAGTTTGTCCCGGTACTCGGCGACGTTTTCCTGAGAAATATTGGCACGGCCGGTATATAAGGCATCACAAGTGCTGTCGTCCGCATAGCAATGAATGCTACCAGTTAGCAACATATCATTGATATGCAGGAGAAACAGCGTTGGTGATAGCACGCAGCCTTGTGGAATACCAGGGTTGATAGGCTTGAAATCAGAGCATGCACCGTCTACTACGACCTTGATGCTCCGATCAGCAAGGAAACTCGTGATCCCTTTGCACAATTTCTCGGGAAGCCCATAGGAAGGAAGCTTCGAAAGAAGCGCTTTGTGCCAGACCCGATCGAAGGCCTTCGCTATGTCCAAACTAACGGCCAATGCCTCCCCCTTTGACTCTACTGACTCCGCCCATCTATGAGTTAAGTAGACTAGAAGATCACCAGCTGATCGACCCCGATGAAAACCGTACTGGTGGTCACTAATCAGCTGGTGATCCTCAAGGTACCTCATGAGCTGGCATTTGAATAATGGATTCCATTATTTTGGAGAACAAGGAGGTGATGGCGATAGGCCTGTAGTTGTACGGGTCTGAGCGGTCCCCTTTTTTAGGGATCGGGTGGACCAAAGCTGTCTTCCGTGAATTCGGGACTACGCCTTGAGAGTAGGAGTACCGGAAAAGACGCGTTAAAACCGGTGCCAACTCCGGAGCACACGTCTTCAGCAAAATGGGAGGGACTCCATCGGGCCCACTCGACTTGCTGACGTCCAGGGAGAAGAGTGCTTTGCGAACCGAGCGCTGTGTAAATCGCACATCCGGCATGGAGCACTCACATCGCGGGATGGTCGGCGGTGTGTTCCCCCCGTCATCTAGAGTCGAGTTGGACGCCAAATGAGAGCTCAACAGATCGGCTCTCTCCTTTGCGGCATGGGCCAGTGAGTCGTCCTCTCTGTGCAGAGATGGAAGAGATGGTTGAAAGAAGTTCCCTTGGACAGCCTTGGCGAGAGACCAGAATGCACGGGTTCCCGAAGGAAAGCGAACTAGCTTCTCGCCAATTCTGCCGATGTGCTCAGACCTTGCCTTGGCAATGACGCTTTTGAAGGACCTGGAGGCGGAATTATACTTCTTTTTAAGTGCGCTGGTGTTTACATCCCGAGACGTTGATGCGTCAGCCCAGGCCCGGTAGCCAAACCCGGACCAGCCCGAGCGACCAAACCATGGCTGGGATCTGCCTCCGATGGGCACCACAGAGGATGGAATAAAAAGTTCCATATCCTGAAGTACCACATCGGCAACAGAATCGGCAATATCGCTGGGATCTTCCGGCGAGAAGCAAACCCCGCCCCCAAGGGTTAGATGCAAAAAAGACCGCATCCCGTCCCAATCAGTTGAGCTATAGTGCCAAACACGGCGGCAAGTTGCAGATCGGAACTGCGATTGGAGCGTGAGTACTCCGGATCAGACAATGGTCCGAGGAGCTCAGAGGGGCATCGATGGAGACCTGATATCCGTCTGGATGAGAGTTCAGCAGAAGGTCCAACAGGGAAGGTACATGGTCTTCCACACCTGGGGTCCGCGTAGGCGAAGTAACCAGTTGTGTTAGACCATATGCCAAGGCAAAGTCATATACAGATGTACTCGCATGATCGGTTAAACAAGAACCAAGCCATTCAGCGTGGTGGGCATTGAAATCACCGAGTATCACGATCTCTGCGGATAGGACCTGTTGTAGCACGGAGTCTACAGCTATTTGGACGTGGTCGATGAGTCGGTCTGTGTCGGCATTACCGCTATGGGACCTATAGAGGCACCCGTAGACGCGGTGATGGTCGTTGCTGTCTACGCGCAGCCATAGGATGGACAGGTCCTTCAAGACTGCCGAGGTGTCGAATACAGATGTCCTCTCTGACGTATACGCAAACTCCAGTCCGGAGCACAAAGGAGTTTTCCAATTTGAACCCCGGGTAGGAGAGATATGAAGTATCAGCCGGAGAGGACACCTGAGTCTCGGTTAAAAAGAGCAAGGCCGGCTTCGCCGTCTCTAGATGGTAATGGACAGCGTTAAGTTTGGATGCCCTGATGTTGCAAAAATTTACGGATAGTGTGACAGTGGTCGCTTTGGTTGTATTGCTCCGCTTGCCCCGAGCAGCATTAGTCGCGAGCGGAATTTTGCCCCCCCCCCCCCCCCCCCCAGAATACGCGGGGCAGCCTGAGCACCAACGCTCAGGAGTCAAGTAGTTTGGTCGTGGATGCTCAGCGAGGGATTCTCCAGGGGTGCTGGTACCCTCTTGGGGTAGTCTTTTATTTAATTCCACTACCATGTTGAAGGGGAGGGGGGGGGGGAATTGGGCAACCAGCCACCTGCACTCACCAAGCGCAACGCAGAGGTAAACCTCTACTTCACGCTGGTATTCTGTGAGGCCCATTCGTGCGACAGCAAAAGTCCTCCTCCATCTGTCCATCCTTTGGCTACGCGTAGATAGCGACGACCATCCGCGCGTCTACGGGTGCCTCTATAGGTCCCATAGCGGTAATGCCGAAACAGACCGACTCATCCACCACGTCCAAATGGCTACAGATTCCTTGCTACAGCAGGTCCCATACGCAGAGATCGTGATCCTTGGCGATTTTAACGCCCACCACGCCGAATGGCTCGGTTCACGTTTAACCAATCATGCGGTGAGAGCTGTTTATGACTTTGCCTTGGCATATGGACTGACACAACTGGTTACTTCGACTATGCGGATTCCAGATGTGGAGGATCATACACCTTCCCTGTTGGATCTTCTGCTGACCTCTCATCTGGACGGATATCAGGTTTCCGTCGATGCCCCTCTCGGCTCTTCGGACCATTATCTGATCTGGAGTGTGGTGCCATTCACGCTCACCTCGCGGTTGCATTCTGCAGGTTGCCGCCGTGTATGGCATTACAGATCGGCGGATTGGGACGGAATGCGGTCTTTCTTTGCATCCTACCCATTGGGGCTGGTTTCTTGCTGGATGATCCCAGCGCTGTTGCTTACTCTGTCACTGATGTGGTGCTACAGGGAATGGAACTATTTATTCCATCATCTGTGGTACTCATCGGAGGCAGATCACAGTCTTGGTTTGGTCGCTCCTGTAAGACTGCATCACGCAGTAAGCAGGAGTGTTATCAAGCCTGGGCTGCGGCTTCGGCGACTCAGTATGTAAACACCAGCACACTTAAAAAGAAGTATAACTTCGCCTCCAGGTCCTTCAAAAGAGTTATTGCCAAGGCAAAGTCAGAGTACGTAGGCAGAATTGGCGAGAAACTAGTTCGCCTTCCTTCGGGAACCCGTGCATTCTGGTCTCTCGTCAAGGCTGTCCAAGGTAATTTCTGTAAGCCATCACTAACATCTCTGCACAAGAAGGATGACTCACTGGCCCAAGGCGCGAAAGACAAAGCCAACCTTTCAGGCTCCCTTTTTGCATCCAACTCGACTTGATGACGGGGGGAAAACACCGCCGCCCATCCCGCGGTGTGAGTGCTCTATGCCGGATGTGAGGTTCTCACAGCGCTCGGTTCGTAAAACACTCCTCTCCCTGGACATCCAGAAGTTGAGTGGGCCTGACGGAATCTCCCCAATTGTGCTGAGGACGTGTGCTTCGGAGTTGCCACCGGTCCTAACGCGTCTTTTCCGGTACTCCTACTCCCAAGGCGTAGTCCCAAATTCATGGAAGACAGCTTTTGTCCACCCAATCCCTCAAAAAGGGGACCACTCAGACACGTCAAACTACAGGCCTTTCGCCATCACCTCCTTGTTATCCAAAATAATGGAATCCATTATTAATTGCCAGCTCATGCGGTACCTTGAGTATCACCAGTTGATTAGTGACCGCCAATACGGTTTTCGTCGGGGTCGATCAGCTGGTGATCTTCTGGTCTACCTGACCCATAGATGGGCGGAGGCAGTAGAGTCCAAGGGGGAGGCGTTGGCCATTGGTTTGGACATTGCGAAGGCCATCGATCGGGTTTGGCACAAAGCGCTTCTTTCGAAGCTCCTTTCCTATGGGCTTTCCGAGAAATTGTGCAATTGGATCAAGGTCGTTGTAGACTGTGCATGCTCCGACTACAAGCCTATTAACGCTGATGTTCCACAAGGCTGTGTGCTATCGCCAACGCTGTTTCTTCTGCATATCTATGATATGTTGCTAACTGGTTACATTCATTGCTATGCGGATGACAGCACTGGTGATGCTCTATACACCGGCCGTGCCAATATTTCTCGGGAAAACGTCGCCGAGTACCGGAACAAATTTGTGTCTGAAGTCGAGTCTGTGCTGAACAAAGTCTCGGATTGGGGGCGACTTAACCTAGCCCAGTTTAATCCTCAGAAGACACAAGTTTGCGCGTTTACCGCTAAAAAGAACCCCTTTGTCCTATCTCCTCAGTTTCAAGGCACTCCCCTTGTTGCCTCAGCTAGTATCGGAATCCTCGGAGTCGACATATCGAGTGACGTGCAGTTTCGTGGTCACTTGGAAGAGAAGGCCAAATTGGCCTCTAAAAAGCTTGGCGTGCTCAACAGAGCGGGAAAGTATTTCATGCCGGCACATCGCCTGCAATTTTACAAGGCGTAGGTTCAGCCTTACATGGAATACTGTTCCCATCTCTGGGCAGGGGCTCCCCAGTGCCAGCTCCTTCCACTTGACCGTATCCAGCGCAGAGCGGCTCGAATCATCGACGACCGAGTCCTTTCCGATCGGCTCGATTCATTGGCACTGCGAAGAGATATTGCATCCCTTTGCATTTTCTTTCGCATTTACCACGGGGAGTGCTCTGAGGAATTGTTCGGATTAATCCCAGCCGCCAAATTTCACGAACGCACATCGCGGTAGAACTCCCGATACCATCCACACCATCTGGATGATTAGCGGTCCGCCACTGTGCGATTTAGAAGATGATTTCTTCCTCGCTCGACTTCCTTGTGGAATCGATTACCATCAGCGATTTTACCGGACCGATACGACTTATGGACCTTCAAGAAAAGAGCCTACTCCTTTTTAAAAGGCCAGCAACGCATCTGCAATTCCACTGGTGTTGCAGTTGTTCATGGGCGGTGGTAGTCACTTACCATCAGGTTAGCCGCATGCTCGTTTGCCCGCTGTCCTATAAAAAAATATATATATCGGCTCGACCGAACAAGCACTACGTACTCACAGCATAGGAGCGTAAAATAGTCACTTAGTGCTGCTGTGCTTGTATGGTGAGTGTAGGTAGCCGGAGACCCTTTTCTATGGAAACGAGACATTCCATCTTAGTCTTTTGGAGTGACAATGCATCTGCATTTAGATTCTTAAGCAAGGATAGATGTAGATGTCAAGTCATCAGGTGGACCGTGTGCTTGTTTGCTTTCCTTATTCTATAAAAAATCCACTTATAATCAAATAGACGAAGAAAAGACGAAGAAGTCGTTTGTTACCTTTACTTGTATAAAAAAAAAGTGTATATGCTAGTACAGACAGTCCCAGTACTCTACTAAATATAACCATAAATCTAAGGTAGTGCCTACGCGATGAGTTGTCAGAGGAGACTATGCGGTAAAAGAGAATATAAGGATCAAAAATACCTAAAAACTATTTATTTATTTATTTTATTATGCATTGACTTCGGTATCGAACTTGAAGCTACGACCGTGTATTTAATAGTGAGTTAATCTGACCAATTAATCATTGTGTTTTCACTATTTTCACACAGTATGCTTCGAGTATACAACGCTATAATCAAGTTTACCTTTACTTATTTTTATTAGTCTCACGGTCGGAAAAGAACAGTTTGCTTTTTTACACCTCCCTTACCTGAACGAATTCCACGCAAGCGAAAAGTCGCGGAAAAGACTAATAAAAATTTTAAATTATACAGCATATTATAAACTTTTATTTCAAAGAATAGTCCTGTACTGAGAATGTGTAATACGAACAATAATATCTGTATTAAACTACTTGAGCTTGTAAAAATATATTATAATTTAAGAGGTACTTTGTATAGCAATAATCACACGCCTCACAACGTGAGGGAGTGCTCTACTCTTGATATGTGGCCATACCTCAATTTCACTACATAAAATCGTTCTTTACTTTTAGCTAGACATCAAATCCATATTATTATTAACGTTACAATAACTACATAAATTGAATTATAAGATTAGTTTATTTTCTAATTGATTCACTTTAGATTACATAACAAAAATGTAATGGAAAAAATATATGGATTACCGTCCGTTGGTCTGTGCCTCAGTGAGTCTTCTCGCTTAATAGCTGTGTAAGTAGTAAATTGAGATATTTAGTATTAAATAAGATTCGATATATTCTAAGAAGGATACCTATTGATTTTTGTTATTGAACTCAACACCGTTTAAAAGTTATTAATGAAAGTCGATCAGATTCTCTGTTTATTTTTCTTGTAAAAATTATCGTCACTATTTTTTTTTCATCAAATTTAAATGAAACGTTCGTGAGCTGTTCACTTTTGGGTTTCCTTTTGTTTTTTTTTTTTATGGAATAAGGGTGACAAACGAGCACACAGTCCATCAGATGGTAAGTGGTATGCTGTGGCCCATAGACATCTACATGTATATTCGTTTGCGAATTAAAATGCAGATGCGTTGTCAGCCGTGAGGACTAAGATGGAATGCCTCTTTTCCAGTAAAATGGGTCTCCGGTTCTCTACACTCACCATACGAAATACTGCAGCATTTAGCTGCTATTTTATGCTGGTATTCTGTGAGAGCGTGGTCCTTCCCCGGTCGAGCCGACCCATTCGTGCTACAACTATACTATTAATATAGCTGCAACATGGCTCTACCACGTTGTGTATAGTTGTGTATAGTTCCAAAAAGATACCACATTGATTTGTTTTGATACACTATTTAAGCTAAAGCCATTTTTGTATTCTTTGTTTTGTTAATCTATACTAATATAATAAGGCGGAACAGTTTTAGTTTTTTTGTTTGTTTAAACACGCTAATCTCTGGAACTACCAATCCGGTTTGAAAAACTCTTTTTTATATTATAGTCAAATTCATGAAGGATAGTATAGGCCACTTAGAATTAGGCTACGCCTCTCAACTGGCCTTAAATATTTTTTATCAAGCAAGTCAGAAGAAAAAGCGCTACCGAAATGATTTATCCGCGTGCGCTGGCGTAATGGTTAGTGATACGTACAATGTTCATAAAAGCTTTAGAGAAATTTTTGCTTCGCAAATATCCGCGTTATACAATAAAATGATGACCTAGTATGAAGAGCACCTCCCGCCCTCACTCAATTGCGTGCACTATCCCCGTCACCACTAATCCCAGCACCGCTACTCCCAACACCACTACACTAGGCAAGCCACAGCACTGACGACAACACGACACGTGTTTCGCCTCTACACGAGGCATCCTCAGGTGATATAGAGTCTATATCACCTGAGGATGCCTTGTGTAGAGGCTTTTATTTTATAACGCAGATATTTGCGAAGTAAATTTTTCTAAAGCTTTTATATAACGGATTTCCGCAAAGCCTGATTCTATTAATTATAATACAATGTTCTACAAAAATATAGATTTTTACTCCATCTAAGTAAATGTCCATGATATTATATGGAAATTTCTTATACAAAAGCCACAATAAGGTATTTTATGAAAAAAATTATTGAAAATTAAAAAGTACGAAAGTTACTTCATCATCAAGAACCTTTATAAAGATAAACTTTGTAGCATGTTATTTGAAAGCAAAGTTTAAGGGATAATGAAAAATTAAAATAATTCAACACTCGGCTAGGCGCGCGAGCAACGCCAGCCGAGTGTTGAAGCATTAGCGGCCTAATGAGAACCGAGAGAAACCAGCAGTAAACGCTTCTATGAGCGAGGAGTCATGCCATTTTATGTCGCTCGCAGTGTTGCCAACAACTAAACTACCTCTCCACCAGATTCAACTTCTACCCTACCCTCGTAATCCTAAAATTTTTCTGCCGACTTCAAAAAGGAGACAGTACTCAATTCGACTATATATTTTTTATGTGTGTTACCTAGTAACTTTTTACTGGGTGAGCCGATTTCGATGATTCTTTTTTGATTTGAAAGCTGGTACTTCATATGTGGTCACATATGAATTTGATTAAGGTTTGACGAATAGTTTTGAGTTATTATTAATAATTTATATTGAAGTCGGTTGTACAAAATTTTACATTATGTACTAAACAAATTTTTGTTTACTACGAAAGAAAAAACATAGGTATATTAGTAATAATATAGTTTACCTTAATTGTTACATACTGTGTAACAAAACATTAGCCACTGTAGCTCAAGGGCTAAGCACTCACTGTAAATTTCACACTATGCAAGCAACGCGGGTTCGATCGCAATCGGCACCAATGAAATTGTTAATTGCAATTTTAAATGCTGATTTACCACGTGCTCGGTGTGAAGGAAAACATCGTGAGGAAACCAGCATGTATGTGAAATAAGAAAAACATTTTCGAAGATATGTGAAGTTTGCCAACACGCATTGGGGCAGCGCAGCGTATATTTCCTTGCCCTTAAAACCCTCTCAGAAATAAGAGGAGGCCTATGCCCAGTAGGAAAACGTATATAGGTTGTAACTTTAACTTTTAACAAAATGTTAAACTACTATGTATATAATAAATAAATCAATATACAATTAGTAAATCAACTAGTCAACATCAAGATTATATTATTTAATTAATTGCTATTTTTAACGAAGTGGGATTGAATAGAACACAGTGTAAAAGAAAAAGAATATGAGTATTCCTGCAAAGGCGGATCGGAAGCCACTTGAGTTTTTTTGCGAAATTCGGAAACATGGTCGTATTTTCGAAGTTCATATATGAACCGTATACAAAGGCTCTGAATGCGCTCAAGTTTATTAAGCAACTCCTCATTTAAATTGAGATAACACGTATCAGCATAAGCAAGAATCGATAAAAGGAGTGATTGTGCAAGCACAATATTGATTGGTATACGAGTAGTAGGAAATTCCTTAATCTACGGAGAGAACCGACCGTCGCAAACTCGCTACTCACCTCGCTTACCTGTGGAGCCCAAGATAAAAATTTGTCAAAAGTAACGCCTAGATTTTTAACGGTGTCACTATATTGCAAGAAAGTCCCATCAAAAACAATACCAGGTAGAGTGGGAAAATCTACAAGAGTAACCAAGTTTTGACTGCATATTATTATTGCTTTTGTGTTTGATAGACTTACTTTCAGACCATATGACTTACTCCATCTACAATCCTCAAATCATCTTTCCAATAATTGAAACTGAATTCTACTGAACCACTAGAATATACCACCCGCTACTAAAAGAAATATTCGTCCACAAGAAGAGGGGGGGGGGTATGCTAAAAACGAGTTTTAGTGGAAAAATTACTTCAAGCTTGCAACACTGGTCGCGCGGCTCGGACGTGTTATATACGCTGGTGAAACCGGGGGCACACATAGTTACTCCTAATAAAATAAAATAAAAACCTAAATAATAATGATTTCTTATATTTACGCGAACACGTCGGGAATATAAAATAAGTTAATATACCCTACACAGATAATATAAGCTTGTAAATAAATAATTAAATTTCATAATACCTCTGACGAAGTTCTTGTACGTGAGTACACAACAATCGCGTCTGTAGTGAGTGCGTGCTACATTTAAATGTAATCCGAGCGTCATGTCGTGTTCATTATCATTTGTATTCAGAGTTGAAAGAGGGGCTGCCTGCACCTGGAGGACTGAGAACCAACATGATTTATGTCCGTGGAAAAGTGAACAAAATTTCGTCCCTTTATATGAAAATGATCATCCTTCTCGACGCGCTTTTGTTGGTTCTTAAAATTTTAATATTTCATTAATTTGATGTCTAATTTCCGAGACTGTAATTACTTGTTGAATTACACCTCGGAAAAACTGTTTATTTTGAAATTACCTGTACAGTATTTATATTTTTGGAAGATTCATGAATATTGAAAATATAAACCGTGCTCGCCTTTTATGGTTAAGACACTAGAATGGTACCTAAATTTGTTATATATATTTATAAAAAGTATAGTGTACTTTCCGATGGTCATCCCAAGTTAAAATAATATGCCATCAAAAACATAACCTGTAAAAAAAAGTCTAGCAACTCAGTTCTTCTACCGTAAAAAGTTGCGAGATCCATGTAATACCAAGACAGTTAATTTATTCAGTCCCTCCTTAAGGGACCTTCTGTCTCAAGTTATTACGTAATTAGCTAGCCCAACAACATTTTATAGTGACCATATCAATGTTAAAAATCTTTTATGTCTACACTACTATTATAAAGAAGAAAAATTTGTTTGTTTGTTTGAATTGAATAGGCTCCGAAACTACTGGACCGATTTGAAGAATTCTTTCACCATTAGAATCCTACATTATCGCTAATGAACATAGGCTATGTAATATTTTCAAAAAAGTTAGGGATCCGTATGAAAACTTCGTTAATGTAACCCAAGGTGTGAAAAAAATACCAAAACGAATCCTTATATCGCGTACGCTTCGGAAACTATTGATAATAGAGCAAAGTAATGTACTTCACTTTTATAGAGGATATTAATCTCTACAAAAAAGTCTGCGACATCATATGTTTAACTCTTACAGTTATGTCACAATAACTACTTTTTCATGTTAAAATGTGAAATAGTAACGCCGGTACAAATACTACTAATACGAGTACGTACTGATACGAATAATGTGGCCTAGACATTATTCGTTTTAGTACCTGTATCATGCATAACCACCAATTACGTTAATTATGTAATTTTAGTAACATATTTCACTTTTTAAATCTTTGTTAATTCAGCAACCGTCCGTCGTGATGTCTCACTCGAAGTTCGCATGTCGCAAGGCGCAGATGCGTGATATACGCGGGTGAAACCGCGGGGCACAGCTAGTTTTAAATAAATAGATTGACTTGGCCATTTCATCATATTCGTCAGAGGTTGCTTTCGTATTTTGATTCTTAATCGAACCTTTTAAACAAGGTGGTTATTTCTTATTTCTTATTTCAAAGTTCTTAAACACTTTACAACTTTACTTCCTTAAAAAGGAAATATCGGTTAATTTGAAATTAATTAAAAAAAGTATGTAGATTCACCGTAATTTTTTTATTTTACCGCTTTTTTATATCTCATTTACTAAATAACACAATTCAAGAAAAATAAAAAATAAACTGCCAATATATACGTTAGCTTAGTTTATCATTTTAAAAAGGTTTATTTGGCCTTCCTTTGAAAGCCCAAGCACGTAAGGTAGCCGAGGTGGGAAATGGAATGAATACATTATTGTCAAAAAGTAAAACTTATTAAATATACATATTATATATTTCACATACTATTTTAACGTAAACAGAAGGGTTCAATCAACTCGCTGCTTTCTTTCCGACAACACACACAGTCGATGGAATTCTAGGAGAATGGTGTGTGGGATTAGGGGCATTTAATAAAGCTCTTCCTGTCAGGTGTTGAGGTATTACGAATGTATAAACAATGAAACGTTGTTTTAGTGAATAATTAAAACCTATTAATGATAATATATATGCATATTTTTTACCGTGTAGTGGCGGTGTAAGAATGTCCACTGCCGCATATCATCCCGTAGTTGAGGGAAAATGAAACAGTAAATGGAGCGGCAATTTCCTGATAACTACTCAGAATAATAAAAAAAACTGCGGTTACCAATCCCCCGGCCAAGCGTAGTCAGTAGGCACTATGGCAAAATCCTCTATCTTTATCTTCGGCTGTGGACTTTAATAGGCTGTAATGCAGTGGTAATGGTAATATTGTAAATGGGTTTTGAAAATATAGTTTTTTAATAAAATAAGATGGAAAATCGAGCATACAATCCACATGATGGTAAGTAGGTGCTGTGGTTCAAAGACATTTACATTTATCTTGGAGTAAGAATCAAATTGCAGATGTGTTTTAACTCCTTAGGACTACGATGGAATGCCTTATTTCCAGTAAAAAGTTTCTCCGGGTCTTTATCATAATCATAATTAAGTTCCTATTTTACGCTAGTATTCTGTGTTCCTTCTCCAATTGTGACCTGTTCATCCTACAACCATAAAAGCAGCATTTATGTACCACGTAAAAATTAATTTTATATTTGAAAAATGTTATCTACCTGAACTGGATAAAAGACGAAAGTAGCGTTAAAGGCTCGGGAAGATGACTAAATTGTGTAAGAGACTATCTGCCCTTAGGGTCCACGCGCAGTTAAGGTTCTATACAGGCGTTGTAACTGAAGACAAGAGAGCTGGTTCTTTTCTCGCTCAAAGTATAACTATTGCGCGGGGAAACGTAGCCCGCGTTTTAGGCACTACACCGTGGGGTGTAGAACTATGTGATAATTATAGTTTTTAGTTTGTATAGTAAGTTGACAGTAATTTTGTCTAAATTAGACCACGCCCCAATGAAATAAATTTATTAGTATTATAGTAATAAATACTCTAAAGTACCAAAACTTTTAATTGAAAATAAAACATGAAATCAAGCAAATGAGCTGTAGTATTTAGTCGTCAATATTTTTTCCAAACGAAAGAATCTAAAAGAAGTGCGTTCGCTATTGTTCCTTTTCACCTAGAACCTATACCTGAGATTTACCTTTCACACAATTTACGGGAAAATAAGCTGTGTCGGGGACAGTGCACGCAATTGAGGGAGGGCGGGAGGTGCTCTTCATACTAGGTAAGACACATTTTATTTTATAAAGCAGATTTTTGCGAAGTAATAAGCTGTGTGTTAAAAACGATAAACAGCGTACCTGACCTAATTTTTTTAGTCAATATTTCACATTATGATGTTGAGGGATTCGCTTTAGTATTTTGTTTACTCTTAAAACACAACGAGATATGGAAGTTTCAACCAAAATCCTATATAAAACATTGTCATGCACTATTCATAATTGTTTCACTAATAGTGAAAAGAGTTGGCAAAAATTATTTACTTTCGCGTATTTTCATTTTCATTTTGATAAAACAAAAACTAAATCAAGTACGTGTCAACAATAAGAGACATCTTTTCAAAATTGAGATAACCCAATTAATCAAATTTATCTCGATCACGTCCTAAATTTGATTTAAAAAAAGTAGTTGAGTCGAAATAATAGATGGCAACTTAAAAAATGCATCCCGTATGTTATTCACAGATGACATCCTGGCTCCTAGTAATGTCGAAACTCTTGAAAGCCTTCGTCAGAAGCATCCTTCGGTCAAAACATCTCAGGGTTTACCGCTGCCTCCCAAAACTTCCATGTAACCTTTACCAATTTCTGAAAGACACTTATGTCATTTTCGAATGGCTCTACTGGCGGCATTTACGGAATTACGCCTCAACATCTTAAAGATCTTGTAAGCGCTTCTGTGGGTGACGCTGGCGGAGTACTTCTTAATGACATTACAAAATTATGTAACTTTATGCTTTCTGGTAATGTAAATCTAACGGTGGATTTCGAAATCCAGTTTGATGATAACATCGAATAAACGCTCTCTATATGTATTTTTTTTGTGAATTGAAGCCTTATTATGATAACATAAATACATAGTTTCATTCATATCGGTAAATCCCTGAGTTGTGGTTTTTTTTGTATATAAGAAGCCTATAAATTAGTAAATGTTAAAAAGAACCACATGCACGTTTTCTTAACTATCTAGAAAGTTTTAGACTATTTGGAGCAAATTTATATACACATACTTAAATAAGTAATTTATCAACAAATTCGAATTAAACGAATAGAAATTTTACTTCATCTAACAGAGCTGCACATGTTTTTGTAAATCCTTTGATATCTCAAAAGTACGTGTTTGCTGGGTGGTTCCCTTTTGCATAAATACGGACATATTTTTCTAGCCTTCTCCCTACAGTTTAGTATGATAGGACATTTTTCCATATGGCCATTAGGGCTCGAACCCGCGGCTGCCCGTTGAATCTTCCGCTCATGGGCCCCGGGATATTCGATCTTTGCAGGGGCAGCTGTGGGCCGTAACAGTATATATTAAATTAAAATCACACAATCTTGACAGCTCCATAGCGCAGTGGCTTAGCAATGAGTTGCGGTACCGAGGGTCGCGGGTGCGAATTCCGCAAGGAACAAGTATTTGTATGGCCTACAAATAATTTTTCCAGGTCTGGATATTTGTCCTTGTGATGTAAACCCTCGACCCTCGAATTTTTGTATGTAAACCCTCGACGCAGTAGATAATCCTAGTGTGGAGTTAACTTTTTTTAAATTAATAAAATGGGATCACAATAACTAAATCATTGGCTCCCAAATTACATAAACCAGGCGTGTATTTTGTGAATCAGAGTTGTGTCATTACATTTTATACTATTGATCCAATGAATAAAAGTGCTACAGTACAAAAAGTAAAATATATTAATTAAGTACAATATTGTAATACCTTGGGGAAATAATATAACTAACCTATGAAAGATTTATTAAAATAACAAATTTTATAATTTTGCAGTAAAAATATAATTTTATCATTTTTTGTAAAGCTAAACTTAACTTGATTCATCGCGTATAAGTTTCAAAACTCTGCATATTTTACTGATTATAAATCTAGACTTTCTCATCTTGGAATGAATTCATTGTCTGACCGACGAAAACTTTTAGACCTAATGTCGCTACATAAATTTTTACACGGTAAGTTAATTTTGCCAAGTTTATTGCAGCAAGTGCCATAAATCCCATATCATAATGCGAACTTACAACAGTTTAAACAAACATGACATCGACATCATTAGCGACCCCGAACGTGTATTCGAAAGAAAAATGTAAAGACTTACTATTATTCTTAAACTTGATTATATTATACCTACCTTGCCCGATTAATGATTTTAAACTATTTTTGTACGTAGTAGAGCCATGCTGCAGCTATATTAGTAGTATAGTTGTAGCACGAATGGGTCGGCTCGACCGGGGAAGGACCATGTTCTCACAGAAAACCAGCGTAAAATAGCAGCTTAACGCTGCTGTGTTTCGTATGGTGAGTGTAGAGAACCGGAGACCGTTTTTACTGGCAAAGAGGCATTCCATCTTAGTCCTCACGGGTGACAACGCATCTGCATCTTGAGTCTTTATTGAGGATAGATGTAGACATCTATGGGTCACAGTAACCACTTACCATCAGGTGTGTGCTCATTGTCACCCTATCCTTTAAAAAACAATATCATTTATTAATGTAAGTGAGTAAATCAGTTATCATAGTCTGCAATTATATCAACATTGCATTGATTTTTGATTCTTCAGAATTCTTACGTAGTAGTGCCACGCTGCAGCTATATTATGGCTGCAGCACGAATGAGTCGGCTTGACTAGGATAGGATCGTTAATCACAGAATAACGGCAGTATAATGCTGTTTTATATGGTGAGTATAGAGAACCAGAGACCCTGTTTACTGGAAACGAGACATTCCATCTTAGTCTTCACGGGTGACAACGCATCTGCATTTTGATTAGTTATAGAGGATAAAGGAGCCATGCTGCAGTTATATTAATAGTAAAGTTGTAGCACGAATGGGTCGGCTCGACCCGGGAAGGGCCACGCTCTCACAGAATACCAGCGTAAAATAGCAGCTTTGATGTCTATAGGCCACAGCAAGTGGACTGTCCCATAAATTTATTTTTATAGAATATGGGTGACAAACGAGCACATAGCCCACCTGATGGTAAATGGTTGCTGTGGCCCATAGACATCTACATCTCTGTTGCGGCTATAATATGATCAGCTCAACTGGGGAAGGATCACGATTCCACAAAATACCAGCGGAAAACAGCAGTTCAATGCCACTGTGTTTCGTATGGTACGTGTAGAGAACTGGAGACCCTAACGACTGTCAATGAGGTATTCCATCGTAGTTCTCAAGGGTGACAAAACATCTGTATTTTAATACTTAATGGAAGATAGATATAGGTGATTGTGGTGTCATCCATTTATCCTTAAGCGCACATGCAGTACAAAATCTAATAATATAATAATGATTATATAAAAATATAAGTTAGTTAACTTCTTATTTTCAATTTCAGAAATAGTGTCATGATTATGTTTTTTTATTATAAAACAACAGTAAAGTTATTATCGTTACTAATATTCTTGCACCGAGTAAGTTTATGTTAGGCGTGGTTCACGACAGTAGCTAATGGTTAAAGGATACTAACCGCGAATTTGAAAGTCGTGTGTTCGAATCCGCCATACGATTACTGTAGTGAACCACGCCTCACACAAGCATTTTAAACTAACTTGGATATATATGGACGACAACGGAAATATGACAAATCTATTAACGGGGGTATAGCCACGCGGCAGCTTTTGCTGTTGCACGTATGGGCCGGCTCGAGCCAGGTTGGTCCCAAAGCCTTACAGAATACCAGCGTGAAGTGGAAAATCTGCTTTGTATATATTAATTATCTATGAAACAATTATTAAAATCACACAATCTTGACAGCTACATAGCGCAGTGGCTTAGCAATGAGTTGCGGTACCGAGGGTCGCGGGTGCGAATTCCGCATGGAACAAGTATTTGTATGGCCTACAAATAATTTTTCCGGGTCTGGATATTTGTCCTTGTGAAATTTTTGTATGTAAATCCTCGACGCAGTAGAAAATCCTAGTGTGGAGTTAACTTTTTTTAAATAAAAAAAATGGGATCACAATAACTGAATCATTGGCTCTGTAACTGTAACTTTTAATTTTTCAATTTTTTTATTTCATTCATTACAGCCTATTAAAAAGTCCACTGCTGAACATAGGCCTTCTCCATAGTTTACTTCATAGGGGAATACTTGCCATAATTTTTTAACTGGGTAGGCGGGTTATTAACCGTAGTTTTTTATTATTCTGAGTGTTATCAGAAAAGTTTTGCCGTCCATCACTTAATTTATTTCCCCCTGTCGCCTCTTAAGAAATCCACGGGATGATAGTGGGGTTGTGGATTTTCTTACGCTACTACTACACGTCGAATAAATAATTAAAATCCTTACAGTTAAAACAATTTTCATCAAAATTTAGTTCTAAATTAAAGATTAATTGATCTATTAAAAATAACAATCCACTTACCAATTAACTTATTGTAATTTTCTCTGGGTAATACTCATGGTCGTTATAACTAAGTAAATTCTTACTAAGAAGTAAGTCGACACTTAATTATTGTAATGGGCTCAGCCAATTTACTAATGAGCTCGTGACAGCCCTGAGCACCTCCTGATTTTAGAATGCTCGCACATTTCAGGTGAAGTTATTTATTTGGCACGTGCAAAACGTTGAATTAGTTACGAAAATCGGAAACCAATTATTTTGTGACGGTTTTCAACTCTCAGGTAATGAATAGACGATATTTTCTTTGATTTGTAGCTACAATTTCACATACTGAATAAATTATAAAATTTAAACGATAATTTAAATTTGGGTCGGTTGTCCTTTTCCTCCTTAATTAGCTCATGTCAGTACTCTGCTGGACATATGAGAAGAATTTCTCTTTACTGTAATATAATAGAGTAATATACATGTTAGAGCCATGTTGCAGCTATATTATGATCAGCTCAACTGAGAAAGGAAGAAGGATCACGCTTCAACAGAATACCAGCGGAAAACAACAGTTCAATGCCACTATGTTTTGTATGGTAAGTGTAGAGAACTGGAGACCCTAACGACTGTCAATGAGGTATTCCATCGTAGTTCTCAAGGGTGACAAAACATCTTTATTTTAATTCTTAATGGAAGGTAGATATTGGTGATTGTGGTGTCATCCATTTATCCTTAAGCGGACATGCAGCACAAAATCTAATAATATAATAATGATTATATAAAAATATAAGTTAGTTAACTTCTTATTTTCATTTTCAGAAATACTGTTATGATTATGTTTTTTTTATTATAAAACAACAATAAAGATATTATCGTTACTAATATTCTTGCACCGAGTAAGTTTATGTTAGGCGTGGTTCACAACAGTAGCTAATGGTTAAAGGATACTAACCGTGAATTTGAAAGTCGTGTGTTCGAATCCGCCATACGATTACTGTAGTGAACCACGCCTCACACAAGCATTTTAAACTAACTTGGATATATATGGACGACAACGGAAATATGACAAATCTATTAACGGTGGTACAGCCACGCGGCTGCTTTTGCTGTTGCACGTATGGGCTGGCTCGAGCCAGGTTGGTACCAAGACCTTACAGAATACCAGCGTGAAGTGGAAAATCTGCTTCTGCGTTTCATCTGGTGAGTACAGATGGCCAAAGGCCCAATTCCCCCCATATACATGGTAGCGGATTTAAATGAAAGACTACCCTAGGAGGGTACCAGCACCCCTGGAGAAACCCTCGCTGAGCATATACGACCAAGCTACTCCACTCCTGAGCATGGCTGCTCAGGCTGCCCCACGTATTCTGAGGGGGGGGGGGCAGAATTCCGCTCAAAACAATAACTGCTTGAGGCAAACTGAGCAACAAGGCCAAGGCGACTCTTGCCACGCTATCCGTCAATTTCTGCATCATCAGGGGACTTCACTCAAACTTAAACGCCGTCCACTACCATCTCGAAACGGCGAAGCTGGCCTTGCTCTTTCTGACCAAGACGCAGGTGTCCTCTCCGGCTGATACTTAGTATTTTATATTTTTATATATATCTTTTTTTATTATATGCTAGCCTCTTTCTTTGCGTCCAATTCGACTCTCTATGACGGAGGAAACACACTGCCGACCATCTCACTGTGTGAGTGCTCTATGCTGGATGTGCGGTTCACACAGCGTTTGGTTCGCAAAGCACTCCTCTCCCTGGACATCCACAAGTGGAGTGGGCCTGACGGAATCCACCCAATTGTGCTGAGGACGTGTGATCCGGAGTCGGCATCGGTTCTTACACGTCTTTTCCGGTACTCCTACTCCCTAGGCGTAGTCTCGATCTCATGGAAGACAGCTTTGGTGCACCCGCTCCCCAAAAAAGGCGACCGCTCAGATCCGTCCTACTACAGGCCTATCGCTATCACCTTATTGCTCTCTAAAGCAATGGAAACTATTATTAACCGCCATCTCATGCGGTACCTTGAGGATCACCAGATGATTACTGACCGCCCGTACGGTTTTCATCAGGGTCGATCAGCTGGTGATCTTCTGGTCTACCTGACTCATAGATGGACGGGGGCAACTAATTCTTCAAAGGCCTTTTTGTACTGCATCTCGGATATTGAATTTTTTTTCCACTTATAAGTTATCCAAATTCCGGTAAAAGTAAAAGCCTGTAGGTGCAAGATTTGGTGAGTATAGTGCATGACGGAGAGCTTCCAGCCCTAGCTCTATTCACTTGGAGACCATCTGATCGGGCGTTGTCGTGCAGGAGTAGTGGGGACGAGCGATTGACCAAAGCTGGTTGGAGACGTGCGAGCTTCTCCATCATTGTGCTTAGTTCTTCATAGTACACATCTACAGTAATGCTTATCCCATTTGGTAAGAAGCTGTGATGAATCACACGGGCGCTAGTCCACCAAAGAGTGACCATCACTTTTCTACGGGTAATTTTTCGTTCAGGGCATTGTTTAGGTGCTATACCAAGATCAAACCAACTTGCTGATTGCGATTGTCAAACTGAATTGATTCTTCGTCGCAGGCAACAATGCGGTTTAAAATTCCTTCGTTTGTGTGCCTGTTGAGCAGTGCAAGGCACGTCTCGACGCGTACTTCGCGCTGACGATCATTGAGTTCGTGGGGCACCCATTTGTCAATTGTTTTTATTTAATCATTTTGTCCACCGTATTTTAGCTATACTGTCTGAAACTGAGGAAATTATTTTAGATCTGCCCTTTTTAAACATTTTAATTCAATTTTGGCTTGTTTAAAAATCTAATGAACGTCAAAATCAACACTAGTTTGGAATAAGACCTACTCAGCAAAGTACCAGCCAAAAACTGGGGTCTCTCTAATATGTATATATAATATAATAATCTAGTCTGTGGTGTTTTATTAAAAAAAACTATTTATTTATGTAAGTCAAATGTATAATGATATATTTAAATGTCAATTTCAATAATATATCAGTAATCAGTGCAGGTAATTAGTCGACTTGTAAGTGGACATCAAAAGTTACTCAATATATTAATGTATTTTAGAGTAAGCCTTTTTAAAATTACTCTCATTCCCAACTATCATTATGAATTATATTTTATAAGTTATCTTATTTTATTAATTATATCGTTATTCTAAATTAAGTTTAAAGTTTAAAGTTATTGCACTGTATTAAATATAACAAGGTAAAGGCAAAAGCAACTTAAATGGTTCCCTATGCATGCACAACATATTCGTATATGGTCTGATTGGCACTGCTTTTCCACATACAAAAAAAATGTATAAAAGGATAAAATTTCCCGTCCATCGAGTTCCACCTTTTCATGGATTTGAATTCTGTAATTCGTCCCATTGAGACTGGGGGCCAGACGTGACTGGCTTTAAATGTATGTAAAAATTTTATCTTCGTGGCGGATTTTTATGAAAATATAAATGTATATTATGGTAAATATAAATAAATAATTCGATTGATGAATATGTTACGATATACGTTATACTTTTTTATGAAACAGAAGTAACATACGAACTTATATATTAGACATTTTAGACATTACATTAGAACATTTGCAATCAACTTAAAACAAAGAAGGCTATGTTTTTTATATTTGGGGTATCGAATCGAAAAACGAAGTGATTTAAAATATATTTAAAAAACGGTTAATTTGTGGTGACCTACAGGTATAATCTTAGAAATATGTATATTATGAAAATGTTTCAGAATCATCGGCCAACACTTAAATTTTTAAAAACTTGTTTTTATAGCAAAACACTACAGCCCCAAAATATTTTTCATGTCCTTAATTATTATATTATAGTATATTTCAATGCTCTTTATTATTTCGGCGAGCGAAAATTCTTGGGTACTTTTCCAATCCGACGTCGCCAAACTAATGGCGCTTCAAAACTGAAAATATTTTATTTAAATAATGTAGTAGGATTTTTACAAAATATCCATTTAAATATAATGCAATTTTTGTCTTTAATTTGTAGCTAAGGAATCTGATACTCTAACTAACCACTGCGCAATTTGTATAATTGATTGAGATGCTTGTGCAAACGAAACTAATATTTGATACTAAATCCTTCTCTACCACTGATCTTATACTTATTTTTTTTAGTTTTTAAATAATATTATACATTTGATGCGGATATATGTAGGTACAAAAACATACTTACTATGTAGGTACAAAAATATAATCGAATTGAGAGCTTCTTCATTAGAGTATTTATAAGCATAGCTTTATTATAAATAGCTTCATACTTTTTTGAATACTTACCGTTACAGCTTATTAAAGTCCACTGCTGAACATTCATGTGGGGAATATTTGCCATAGCTGTCATGCTTGTCAAGCGGGTTGGCAACCGCAGTTATTTATTCATAGTCGTTATTACGAAGACAGATTTTTAGATATTATTGCACCATCACTACACGGTGGTCCTTTTTTTGAAGTCGGCATAAAATGTACTGTCGTATTCAATGTTGTCGTCACATCTAAAGTCTGTTATAGGCTGTAACACATGTTGCCTAGTACTTTTCGAGAATATATTAGTTATTAAGAATGTAGAAAAAAGTTTAGATCCTCTTATTATATTTATCTTTCAAACAGTTATATTTTTTCTATTGTATAATTTCTATTACGTTAATTTGAAAATGGAACTTCTTTAGCAAAATATATCATTATCTTGAACTACAAGTAGGTACTTCAATAATTTTTCCAATTCAAAAACATTGTCTTAGACTTAACTTTTACGTTTTCAAATATATGTGAAGGAATTTATCCCATTACTCGGAATATTTTAAGAGAATTTCTTTTATATAAATCGTAAAAAGTGGCGCGCTTTAGATGCATTTGTTACTTCTAATTCTTTTTCGCATTTTATACAGCTCTTCGCTTGAAAGGAATTTGATTTTATTCTCTGTTCAGAAGAAATGCAGTGTTTATTTTTAAATACAGAAGTAGACAACAAAAAAGCTTGAAACTGTTTTAAATTAAGTTTAAAAGTAAGTAGGGAAATATTTAAAGAGTTGCACATTGGCCAAGATTTATTCAGTAGGTGTTTCTTTTCATATATTTTGGCGCTCTTCCGTTAGCTTCTTCAATTGAGGTTCGGGGGTGTAGTAACTTAGATCTTATTTAGATATATTATTCTTTTTTTTAATTTATCTTAATGTATTTGTTGTTTTATTAGCACCATGTTGTGACTGAGTAAGAGAATTTAACTATCCCATGTCATTCCGTGAGAGCCGTGGTAGCTCAGGGATAAAGCGCTCACAGTAAATTTCACAGTACGCGAGCAACCCAGGTTCAATCCCCACCGGCACCATTGAAATTGTTAATTGCAATTTTAAGTGCTGATTTACCACGTGCTCGGCGGTGAATGTAAACATCGCTAGTAAACCTGCGTGTCTGAGAAATAAGAAAAAATATTTCAAAGACATGTGAATTTCGCCAACACGCATTAGGGCAGCGCGCCGGGCACTTTCTTGCTCTTAAACCCTATCATAAAAGAGGGGTAGCCTATGCTCAGCATTGGGTCGTATGTAAGCTGTAACTTCATTTAACTTTACTTTTTTATAATAAAAATCATTGATGCGATAAAGCGTTTTCTAGGTTACAGATCCAGATGTCTCGCGTTTTTGAAGCGGTTCACCGTCGCTGTTGTGGGCATTTTACGTCTGGTGTTGACGAAATGGTTATACCGCCATCTAGTGGACACAGTGAGATCTTTTTCGTATATGCCATAGTCTCATCATGTAACAACTTCGGGACATAGGGTTATGTATTTTCACGCTCTCTCCATACATCACCGCCTTCTCAACTTAACAATTTAGACCCCCTTTACAACAGGAGAGTATTTCCAGAAATGAACTTTACGAGCTGGTGGAGAAGAAAAAGAAAAGGAACACAATTCATAAACAATCCGATATTACTACTAACGTCACGGATTTCGCATATTTAGAACATTTCTTTTGTTATTCTTATTTGTTAAAAGCCCGTGATACAGGAGTACGTGGCCTCAGCACCGCAACTCATTGTTAAGTAACTGCGCGACAGAGCCGTTAATCCTTTCGTGTCGTCGCCTATTAAGTGTAAGTAGTACTGAAGAGAAGGTAGTACTATAACATTGGTTTCCTATCAACAAATTATTTAGCATAATATACATAGATACTACTGGCCTACTGTGTGCGTGCACATATCTTCCAAATGTTCATAAATCGTCTCAACGGCAAAAACAGTTCACTAATTTTCCTCACATTTTTCGTATAATCGTCGTAATGTACGTTTCAAGCAGTGAGCCCGCGTGATGATCGCGGACGCAATTTCAACCGACACAGTACTGCATACTGCTTTAATATCAGGGCTCGAGACGTATCTTGCAAGTCTTCGAGAAAATTACGAAAGTATTTTTATGTACGAAGTTTTTTTATTCACATTTAATCATAATAACTTATATGTGGCAAAACCATGCTGCAGCTAAAATATGGTCGCAGCATGCGTGGGTCGCTTGTTGCCATTGTTTTGAATACCAGCGTAAAATTATTTTAAAAACTAATCAAGAGCCCGCTGATGGTCATCTCACAAGTTAAGAGGGTGTAATGTAGTCACTCATACATTGAGCCTTATTTACTCCATCTATTATAAGAGATCTATTCTAATTCTATCTATTAGAACATTTTTTAACACCACGAAATTTATCTAGCGTTTCCCGTGGTCATATTGCAGGCCATAAAAGAGATTTTATGAATGAATGCACGAATGTGTCGGCTTGCCTGAGTTAGGTCCACATCGCACGAAAACTATAGTGAAAAAGTAGCACAATCATACTGTGTTTCGTAAGGTAAGTGATCATAACGAGGCATCTGAAGTTTAATCAATTAATTACCATCAGTTAGATTATATCTACAAAAAGTGTGGTCAATGTTTTTTAGGACGTTACAACGTGTCAACAAATGTACACGAAGAAAGGAAAGAAATTATCCACAATTTAAGCCATAACAATAATCGATAATTAATTTTTTTTTCTAAGTAATCAAATTAAAATATATAAGAAACATTTTATGCCTTGGTAATAACTTCCCAGTGCAACGCCCCTTAAGGCATACGTCGGCAATACTTCTTCTCGTCAAAGGACATTAATGAAATACATAGCATGCCCACCGTACCATTCTTTTATGACCGAGCATAATATGCCTCGTTAGCTCGGAGCTCTGTTAACTGCTTCCTTTCATTTTTTTAAATCAAGCAGTAGTGAGTACACTGCTGTATTCCAGTATAAAGGGTATAGAGAACCAGTATATAGGATGTAGGGCAATTCATTTCATTCTTTAGAGATGACAACGCATCTGTATCTTCTTCTTTTGTATATGTCTTCGTAATGTTGTATGTCATTAAGCCATACTATAGCGTATCATGACTGTAGCTTGAATGAGTCAGTTCGAGCAGTGAAGGACCAACTTGCACAGAATACCAGCGTCAACAGCAGCATAATGCTCCTATATATCGTATGGTAATTGACAAGAACCGGCGACCCTTTTATCTGGTAACGAAGCGTTCCATCTTCGTCCTCAGGGGTGACGAGACATCTGCATTTTGATTCTTAATAGTGGTTAAATTAGCTGCTTATTGGCCAAAGCATTCACATAATATTAGGTGGACTGTCTTGCTGATCAATTTTGAGTACAGCGATGTCTATGAATAATGTCAGAAGAAGAGTATACGCTATTTCAAAAAGTCAGGTCGGACACAATTTCGGCTAAAAATGACAATTACTATGCAACCAAGCGATAAAACCAATAATTAGTGTTTTGCAAAAGTTATGGATTGGATAATACGAATCCAGGATTTGTAACTTAGTTAATCTAGATACTACGATCGCTAGGCCAGTCATCAAGAGACACAAGTTCTGTCAAAGTTAGAATATCGTCCATTAAAAGCAGATTATCTTTGACGGAAGCAATATATTTAAATAAAACTAATTTTAAGGATTTTATCGCCCATATTCCAGCACCCGTGGTCACGGGGGACTTAGGTGTTTGACGTCCTGATGTAACTATGGTTAGCCCGGCTACCTTTTAGTTAGTAGCCCGGCTAGTTTTTTAATATTACCCCCCGTGACCACGGGTGCTGGAAAGCACCCGAAACGTCGGGAATATAAAATAAGTTAATATACGCGATAAAATCCGTAAATGTAGTTTTATTTTAATGTGTAGTGTTCGCGTAAATATAAGAAATCATTATGAAAAAAAAAATATTTTAAGTTGACAATAAAAACTTTTCTAATATTCGCAATGCTCGATGTAAGCAGGGTTCGTGGTTTTTTTTCACAGAGACGAAAGTCTGTTGCAAACGTAATTTCTTAAAAGGGGGACAAAATTCCTTGCAAGTCGACAGGTCTTAGTACTTTGTAAGTACAAGATTGAAATGTTTAATCTCCTTTGTTACACTGAAGATTTGTTCTTGAGACGTAAGTGGTTACACGATTACGTAACAACCAGTAAAAAAGGACTCCGGTTCTCTACACTCACCATACGAAACACAGTAGCGTTAAGCTGCTATTTTATGTTGGTATTCTGTGAGAACGTGGTACTTCCCCAGTCGAGCCGACCCATTCGTGCAACAACTATGACAGTAATATAGCTGCAACATGGCTCTACTACGTCAAAACAACACAGATACATTAATTTAAAGTTAATTTTACGCGGTTTTCTGTAAGAGCGTGGTGCTTCCCCGGTCAACCCAACCAATTTCTAAAGCAACTAAAAAAGAAATACAGCTGCCACATGGCTTTACCACATATAATAGCGAAGAAAACATATGTGAGGAAACCTGCATGTTCGGAGTTATCCTCAAAATATTTTAATTTTCATCACATAAGTAAAGTAGGAAAAACTTCCTTAACAATCAGTAGGACGATATACGGTACTTTATCTTTAACTTTTAATAAAGATTTGTAATAACGTAAAGTATTTTACCTATTAAATTCCCACTGCTGGGCACAGGTCTCCTCTCATTCTGAGAGGCTTAGGGCAAGGAAATGTCCGCCGCCCTGCCCCAATGCGTCTTGGCGAACTACACATGTAGTCGAAATATTTTTTAAATTAATTTCTCACATCACATGCAAGTTTTCTCACGATGTTTTCTTTCACCGCCGAGAGCGTGGTAAATCAGCACTTAAAATGCAATTTACAATTGAAGATGATGAAGATGAAAATGAAATTGTGAAATTGTATAAGCAATAAAGCTATATATTTACGCACAATTACTTCCGAATTTATTATTGTGGGTTCGTACTAAGCTCTTTTCCGATACGGAATCAGAAAACAACTTTTATTCTATTATCCGTTAAGGAGAAGGTATTAGCGGCGATAATTCCACGAAATACACCAAAGTCCCTAAGTAGACAAAAGAGTAATCTTTTGTTGTCGTATATAAGAAAGTCTTTGCCAAAATATATTTTAACTTTATGATTTTGATATTATATTACCATGACATGCAGGAAGTCGATGGATACAGGTGGCTCAGGACCGTGCTTTGTGGCATTAATTGGGAGAGGTCTATGTTAAGCAGTGGACTTGTGAAGGCCTGTAATGATGATGACGATGATGATGATTTTCATATTTGTTTTTTTATTAAATAAGGGTGACAAACAAGCACACAGTCCACCTGATGGTAAGTGGTTGCTGTGGTCCATAGATATCTAAATCTATCATCGTTTGCGAATTAAAATGCAGATGCGTTGTCAGCCGTAAGGACTAAGATAGAATGCCTCTGTTCCAGTAAAAAGGGTCTCCGTTTCTCTACACTCACCATACGAAACACAGCAGCATTAAGCTGCTATTTAACGCTGGTATTTTGTGAGAGCATGGTCCTTCCCCGATCGAGCCGACCCATTCGTGCTACAACTATACTATTAATATAACTGCAGCATGGCTCTACCACGTCAGAATTGTTGTTTTATTATTCATATATTCGTTTATTACAGCTATTCATAGTCCACTGTTAAACATAAGTCTATAGATAAGGGGGATATTTGCTATAGTTGCCATGCTTGGCAGGCTGACTGGTAGATGTAATTTATTTTATTTTCTAGTTATTATTGGGAAGACGCTGCTGTCCATATCCTGAGTTGTTCCTCTTCGTCGCTTTTTACGACGTCATGGGACGACACACAGTACGATTGTTTAAATAACTTGGCAAGTGCCTCTCTTCCCTAATCACATGAAGTCTCTTCCAAGCTACCTCGGGCTAGTTATTTAACATTTGGCAATAGGTGGTGATTCAGGTAACTGTCAGAAGCTATACGTTTTTTTATGTTATTCTCCATACTTGCTTCTTACGATACCTATGGGACGAAATAGATTTATGATCATAATATTATTATATGTATAAAGAGAATATAGTACGAGTATATAAATTCAGTCAAGATCAATATTTGTTAAACGTTATTTGTTCGTGGCTAAATAAACGCAAAAATCCTGTGAGTATGTAACTGTGTAATAATTTGAAGAAAAATTCTGCAGTGTTGTTGCGACGTAAAGAGACCCATTATCCCATATCATGGCAGGGTTTTTGTGAGAGTCGATAGAGAGAAAACGGAACAGGAGATGGGCAGCAGCACCTTTCTGATAGAAACTCAATAATCAATCATAAGAGATGCGCAATGAGATCATATTTGTTTTGTAATAATTAACGAAGATAATTGCGCTTTAAGATCTGAGCGGTCACCTTTTTTATGGGTCGGATGCACCAAAGCTGCCTTTCATGAGCTCGGGACTAGGCCTAGGGAGTAGAAGTACCGAAAATGATGCGTTAAAACCGGTGCCAACTCCGGAGCACACGTCTTCAGTACAACAGGTGGACTCCATCAGGCCCACTCTACTTGTTGACGTCCAGGGAGAGGAGTGCTTTACGCACCAAGCGCTGTGTAAACAGCACTTCCCGCATAGAGCACTCACACTGCGGGATGGTCGGCGGGGTGTTCCCCCCGTCATCTAGAGTCGAGTTGGAAGCAAAAAGAGAGTCTAACAGATCGGCTTTCTCCTTCGCGTCATGGGCCAGTGAGTCGTCCACCCTGTGCAGAAATGGCAGGGATGGCTGACAGAAGTTCCCTTGGACAGCCTTGGCGAGAAACCAGAATGCACATGTTCCCGAAGGGAGGCGAACCAGTTTCTCCCCAATTCTGCCGATGTGCTCTGAATTTGCCTTGGCAATGACACTTTTGAAGGAACTGGAATGATCCGAAGAGCCCAGAAGGGAATCAAGGGAGACCTGAAATCAGTCCGGATGAGAGGTCAGCAGAAGGTCCAACAGGGAAGGTACATGATCCTCTAAATTTGGGATCCGCGTAGGCGAAGTAACCAGTTTTGTTAGACCATATGCTAAGGCAAAGTCATACACAGATCTACCCACATGATCGGTTAAACGGGAACCAAGCCATTCAGCGTAGTGGGCGTTGAAATCATCGAGTATCACGATCTCTGCGGATGGGACCTGTTGTAGCACGGAGTCTGCAGCCATTTGGACGTGGTCGATGAGTCGGTCTATGTTGGCATTACCGCTATGGGACCTATAGAGGCACCCGTAGACGCGGGGATGGTCGTTGCTATCTACGCGCAGCCATAGGATGGACATGTCCGTACCTTCAAGACTGCCGAGGCGTCGAAAACCGATGTCCTCTCTGACGTATACGCAAACTCCAACCCGGGGCACAAAGTAGTGTTCAAATTTGTACCCCGGGTAGGAGAGATATGAAGTATCAACCGCAGAGGACACCTGAGTCTTGGTTTCGCCACCATGTTGATGGGGGGGGGGGTATTAGGCCTCCGGCCACCTGCACTCACCAAGCGGAACGCAGAGGTAAACCTCTACTTCACGCTGGTTTTCTGTGAGATCGTGGTACTATCCCGGTTCGAGACGGCCCATCCGTGCTACAGCAATAGCTGCCGCTTGGCTCTGCCACTGTTAAAATTATTCTTGTTATTAATAGTTCCGATTTAAATTTCTGTTAAATATTCCATTAGACCATCACAAGTCCACTGGTTTACAAAGGCCTCTCCCGAGGAATGCCACATATCACTGTCCAGTACCGCCTGCATCAATTGACTTCCTTCCTAAGCAGGTCGCCCCTTCATCTCATGGGGAGCCATCCTACATTTCGCTCACCGGTATGAGGCTTTATCCTCCATTTTTACTCGAGAACCTCGAGAAACTTTATCCCCCGGTTTTACTTCCCAGATCTTTACACCCATTTAACTTTCGAAATAATATAAATATGTATGTAACATACCTATTACAATGATACATACCTAAATACATATTTTATTGGTTATGTTAAACCAGTGCTTGATACAATTCCACCTGGTGGTATGTGGTGAGGAAGTTCTAATTGTACAATAAATATCGGGTAAAAATAATTTTTTTTTGTCGTGGGACTTCTTTTCTCCCAGGAAACGTCCTTTACGTCTACGAAGGTATGCTTTACCTATTTCTGCCGACAGAAAGCAGTACCTTTACTGATGTGTTCAGTTCTAAATGGTTACAGTATAACTCTAGGCTGTGAGGTATTCCATCTTAGTCTTCAGAGGTGACAATGCATCTGAAGCCTTGTTGAAGTTGGTTGCAGGTGTCCAAGAGCTGTAATAGCCGTTTACTGTCAGACTCTAAGTTCATTTGTCACTTTTATTATATAAAAAGCAAATATTGGAAGGAATAGAAATTAGTATCTTGCAAATTTTTTCCCCTACTTTCATTTTAAGCAGTCAAGAAGTATAACATTTAACAAGCCATTTTATCACACTATTTTGTCGAGACACTTTACAAATGCCTGAAACCTTTTAAAAGTTTTCGTTGAAAAATTGTCTTGTGGTACCGTAATATTCTGACACCGTGGTATAATTTACGAGTTAGTATCTCTAGAGGTTATACCCTTCTGTTTGTTTCTTTATACTAATTTAAATTTAAATATTTTCGGTTTCAAAGTAAAGTATAATATATGCAGTTTGAAATTACAGAGTATAATATTTGTTTGCGTATTAATAAATAAACTCTAGCGCAATTGCTTTAAAACAAAATCGTATATAGGTTTTTGTATTGGTAGAGCAGTGATTTAAACCTAAGCTGCGACGCTACAGGTTCGACCCCTCTAAGCAACTATTAATATAACATAATAGTAATGGTACCGATATTGATTTCTTATATTTACGCGAACACTACACATTTTTAAATAAAACTAATTTTACGGATTTTATCGCGTATATTAACTTATTTTTATATTCCCGACGTTTCGGGTGCTTTCCAGCACCCGTGGTCACGGGGACTGAGTTGTTTGACGTCCTGCTGTCATAGTTAGCCCGGCTACCTTCAGTTTTTTAATATTAATTTTTGGTTCGATTTACGCAGAATGAGCTTACAGTATCTTGAAGTCTAGCAGTGGTATACTTGTATATCCTATAGTAAGCCAGATCGATTCACCAACTTATAAGTTGGCTCAACACTTGGCAAAAATACTGTCACCATTAAGAGGACATACCAGAGCACACATAAAGGATTCATACCAATTTAATAGTGAGATTAAAGACCTACATCTCGCTGACAATGAAACTATGGTCAGTTTTGATGTTCAGTCACTATTCACATGCCTACCTATTGAAGACTGCATCTCAATTATTACTAGAAAGCTAGAAGATAACAACATGCCTACAGAATATGCAGTATTACTCAAACACTGCCTCACATCTGGCTATTTATTGTGGAAAGAAGAGTTCTACATGCAAGTAGACGGAGTGGCAATGGGCTCACCTGTATCTCCCGTAGTCGCCGACATATTCATGGAGGACTTTGAGGAGAAAGCCCTTCTTACTGCTCCTGTAAATCCAAGATTCTACAAGCGGTACGTAGACAATACTCTCACAATTTTACCATCTGACAAAGTAACTGCATTTTTAAACCACCTTAATTCCATAAACCCTAAAATACAATTCACAATGGAGTTAGAGGCAAACAATACTTTAGCTTTTATAGATGTTTTAGTAATTCGAAATGCTGATAACACTATTGGTCATACTGTGTACAGAAAAAATACCCATACCAACCGATATTTAAATGGTGAATCTCACCATCATCCTTCACAGTTAGCTACCGTGGGAAAATCTTTGTTTCAGAGAGCACGAGGGATCTGTGACAGAAAACATCTGGCCGCCGAGCTTCAGCACGTCGAGTAAGTACTGCAAGACAACAAGCTTCGGGTCCCGCGCCTACGTCACAGTGACCGAGTGAAGCCAGCCACAGTCGAGCGTGTGCCTGCTGTACTACCCTATGTCAGAGGAGTCACAGACAAGGTTGGCTACATCTTGAAGCGAGCTTCCATTAAAACGTACTTCAAGCCGCTGAAGAAGATTGGTCAATTTTTACCATCCGTCAAGTGTCTTATCCCTCTACAAGATGCAGGAGTGTACAAGCTGGATTGTGAATGTGGTCTCTCGTACATAGGACAAACAAAAAGATCTATTAAAACCCGCGTTAAAGAACATATAGCTGACGTGAAGCACCGACGTATCGGGAAGTCTGCAGTTTGTGAACATGTTCAGGATCGTCCCCGTCATTACATTAGATTTTATAGACCACAAATCCTCGCAAAAGAACACCGATTCCTCCCAAGGATGATTCGCGAGGCTATTGAAATTAAAAAACATCCTAATTTCAATAGAGAAGATGGATGGGTGCTGCCATCTGCTTGGGATCCCATAATTAATAAAATCAAATCCAAACCCAAGTATATCACTGCTAGACTTCAAGATACTGTAAGCTCATTCTGCGTAAATCGAACCAAAAATTAATATTAAAAAACTGAAGGTAGCCGGGCTAACTATGACAGCAGGACGTCAAACAACTCAGTCCCCCGTGACCACGGGTGCTGGAAAGCACCCGAAACATCGGGAATATAAAAATAACTTAATATACGCGATAAAATCCGTAAAATTAGTTTTATTTAAAAATGTGTAGTGTTCGCGTAAATATAAGAAATCATTATGTAAACCAGTACGGACTGTTAATTGCAAATAAAATTCGCCGATTAGAAGATCTAATGACCAAGCGCGCAAGATATGTAACATCATTGAATTTTCTGAAAAGGTGCCGCGACCACCAGCTCATTCCTACGTGCGTCAAAATATCTACTAAAAAGGACATTCGAGGAAGCGCTAAGATCTTAAATCAGGCAAGTAAAAAGTTGTTACGAACGGTGATTCAGCAAAAACGGTTCGATTTACAAATCATAAATAATACCATAGACAATTTGTCCAGTGAGTTAAAGACAGTTTTAACGACATTTGATTTTAATAATTGCATTGAAACTTTAAACAAACGCGAAATATCGAAATATAATGAATGCAAAGACAAACAAATAGAAAAATACCAAAAATTAACTATCAAATCAAATGCCAAACATCCATGTCAACGTAGAAACGAAACGCAACAACCGTTGACCACAGACGCAACCAATAAACAACGCACGGTCTATAATTTGTCAAAAGAAACACTGGACGAACCTACAATAAAAGTATTTTCGAAAGGCTTAAATTTTGCTATAACGCCGCAAAAAATCCCGTACGAGGAAATTATCTGTAGTGTTGAGGATTGTCTGTTTAAGAATAATATCGGTAAAGAGGATTTAGAGGCTATACGTCAAGACATTTCGTCCTTGTTACGTCGAAGTTCAGCGCCGAAACTAAATCTTCCCAAAGACGAATTTAAAGCGTTGTACAACTTACGCAACAGACCCGAGCTCACGATTCTCCGCGCGAATAAAGGAAATGCTACGGCAATAATGGACACGTCAGAGTATAATTTCAAAATACAACAACTTTTATCGGACGTAAGTACATACAAAAAGGTCAAAATAGACCCTACAACTAACACACTCAAAACAACTACTGATTTAATAAAGAAATACTCCGAAAAATTAGATCTTGACGTGAATTCGACAATACCATCATGTGCCAATCCACCGAGGTTGTATGGGTTACCGAAAATACACAAACCAAACGCTCCACTACGTCCTATAGTAAGCCAGATCGATTCACCAACTTATAAGTTGGCTCAACACTTGGCAAAAATACTGTCATCACTAAGAGGACATACCAGAGCACACACAAAGGATTCATATCAATTTGTTAGTGAGATTAAAGACCTACATGTCGCTGACAATAAAACTATGGTCAGTTTTGATGTTCAGTCACTATTCACATGCCTACCAATTGAAGACTGCATCTCAATTATTACTAGAAAGCTAGAAGATAACAACATGCCTACAGAATATGCAGTATTACTCAAACACTGCCTCACATCTGGCTAATTATTGTGGAAAGAAGAGTTCTACATGCAAGTAGACGGAGTGGCAATGGGCTCACCTGTATCTCCCGTAGTCGCCGACATATTCATGGAGGACTTTGAGGAGAAAGCCCTTCTTACTGCTCCTGTAAATCCAAGATTCTACAAGCGGTATGTAGACGATACTTTCACAATTTTACCATCTGACAAAGAAACTGCATTTTTAAACCACCTTAATTCCATAAACCCTAAAATACAATTCACAATGGAGTTAGAGGCAAACAATACTTTAGCTTTTCTAGATGTTTTAGTCATCCGAAATCCTGATAACACTATTGGTCATACTGTGTACAGAAAAAATACCCATACCAACCGATATTTAAATGGTGAATCTCACCATAATCCTTCACAGTTAGCTACCGTGGGAAAATCTTTGTTTCAGAGAGCACGAGGGATCTGTGACAGAAAACATCTGGCCGCCGAGCTTCAGCACGTCGAGCAAGTACTGCAAGACAACAAGCTTCGGCTCCCGCGCCTACGTCACAGTGACCGAGTGAAGCCAGCCACAGTCGAGCGTGTGCCTGCTGTACTACCCTATATTAGAGGAGTCACAGACAAGGTTGGCTACATCTTGAAGCGAGCTTCCATTAAAACATACTTCAAGCCGCTGAAGAAGATTGGTCAATTTTTACCATCCGTCAAGTGTCTTATCCCTCTACAAGATGCAGGAGTGTACAAGCTGGATTGTGAATGTGGTCTCTCGTACATAGGACAAACAAAAAGATCTATTAAAACCCGCGTTAAAGAACATATAGCTGACGTGAAGCACCGACGTATCGGGAAGTCTGCAGTTTGTGAACATGTTCAGGATCGTCCCCGTCATTACATTAGATTTGATAGACCACAAATCCTCGCAAAAGAACACCGATTCCTCCCAAGGATGATTCGCGAGGCTATTGAAATTAAAAAAACATCCTAATTTCAATAGAGAAGATGGATGGGTGCTGCCATCTGCTTGGGATCCCATAATTAATAAAATCAAATCCAAACCCAAGTATACCACTGCTAGACTTCAAGATACTGTAAGCTCATTCTGCGTAAATCGAACCAAAAATTAATATTAAAAAACTGAAGGTAGCCGGGCTAACAGCAGGACGTCAAACAACTCAGTCCCCCCGTCGGGAATATAAAAATAAGTTAATATACGCGATAAAATCCGTAAAATTAGTTTTATTTAAAAATAGGTACCGATATTGGTCAGTAGTTGGTCAGTAGCAAAACAAAACAGTTTACAGATGCATAACCTGTGTGAATTTAAATCGAATTCGATCTGTATATTTGTAAGATGTTTGATCATTTACAATAATTGCTTGGTGTTAAGCATAGACATAAAGAGATGGACTGAGCGATAGCCTCACAAAAGTGACCATTCTCTAGAAAGAGACAAAATAACTGTGCGGCCAATACCTGTCTCTTTCCTGCAAGTCCTGCGAGTCAGTAACGTGGACCAACCAGATTTCTAGAAACAGACAATTCGCCTATGTCTATGTGTTAAGCATCTACGTGCTTGCTCCATGTTATGTTTTCTTGAGGTGACGTTTTGACAGAGTTCGCAAACGGCATTGCTTCAGTCGTGCTTCCGACAAAATGCCTTGAGCTTGCCTAGCTAAAAGAAAAAAATATTGGTAAATCCAATTGAGCATGCCTTTGCATTAAAACAATTACGTATAGCATGATTATACAGAATTTTTTTAAAGTAGTTTATTTAAACACTTCGACAGCACTATCGGCTTCAACACCCTCGAAAACCATGAAAATGACACCCATGATGAAAAAATTTATACCTACTTCAGCTGCCATCTTGGATTTACATTTCGACTATCGGCTTCAGCACCCTCGAAAACCATAAAATTGACACCCATGATGAAAAAGTTGGTACCTAATTTAGCCGCCATCTTGGATTTACATTTCGACAGCACAATCGGCTTCAACACCCTCGAAAACCATGAAAATGACACCCAAGATAAAAAAATTGATATCTATTGCAGCCGCCATCTTGAATTTACTTATCGACAGCACTATCGGCTTTAACACCCTCGAAAACCATGAAAATGACACCCATGATGAAAAAATTGATACCTAATTCAGCCGCCATCCTGGATTTACATTTCGACAGCACTACCGGCTTCAGCACTCTCGAAAACCATGTAAATGATACCTATGATGAAAAAATTTGTACCTAATTCAGCCGCCATCTTGGATTTACATTTCGACAGCACTATCTTGGATTTATATTTCGACAGCACTATCGGCTTCAGCACCCTCGAAAACCATGAAAATGACACACATGATGAAAAAATTAATACTTATTGCTGCCGCCATCTTGGATTTACATTTCGACAACCCTTTCGGTTTCAACAGCCTTGAAAAACATGAAAATGTCACCCATGACAAAAAAATTTATACTACCTTACTTTTAGTACTCGTTGGTACTACTATTATTTATTTTATGCTTTTAAAATATTGTAATAAATAAAATCTCTTATTATTATTATAATCAAGTATTTAAGAAATTTGGTTATTCGAATATTGTGTATTTGTATAGCGATCTTTATGAGCCGCTGCAAACAACCGAAACAATGTCCACTCACGACGGCGACTGAGGCCACAGAGTACATTTTATAAACTGGAAACTGAGGCTGAACTGAGTTAGTGAGTAAACTACTCTGTGGCTGTAGCTCCCTCCCCATTTACAGAAATAATTTACATACAAGGCTACCAAATCAACGAAAATTTTGCCATTTTGGAGCCGAAAAAAATTAATTATAGCTAAACAAAACAAAATTACACTGCCATTTACAGAGAAGCCACACGGTGCGGTGCGGCGTCGCACCGCAAACATTTTGCCGCATCACTGTACACATGTGGTATGCGGCGCCGCGATACGGCACCGTTGCGGCGCCGTAGTGTGCGGAGCGGGGACCTAGCCAGTCCCAGTGCAAAATGGAAATGGATCGGAATAGACGTCGCGACGCCGGAGCAGCACTTCCTCCCCTCCCCCCCCTCTCGCGTCTCGCTCAATCGAAGTGCGGTGTGCCTGCGGTGCGGCGCCGGAACGCACCGTCTGGCATATCATTGATTTTTATATACAGGATGCCGCAGCGACATCGCTCCGGCGCCGCGCCGCGACCACACCGCACCGTGTGGCTTCTCTCTTACATTCAGTGGCTTCCCACATGATAGATGAAGAGATTAAAAAATAGATTGAGTTAAACAATTGATATTTTCGAAAGTTAACGTGTTTACAAGCCTTGGGGACATGATAAATCCACACCATAAGCCACTTTTTTTATTTAAAAATAGCAATTAATCGATTTAAAAAAAAAATTAAAAAGTTCAACAATCATTTATCTTTTTAACAAAATAAAGAAGGCTGCAGATGCATTGTCATTTCTGGGAATTAAGATGGAATAATTTACAGCCTATAATTAGACTGTTTCTCTATTTCCTTCAAATAGAAACACAGTAGTGCATAAACTGTTGTATGGCGGCAGAAATAGATTAAAGGATGATCTACTCAAATGGACTCAAAGAGTAAAAAGCAGTTATACCACCCCGAAATTGTCTCACTCAGCCCAAATATCGTGAAAAGTAATATTTAATGGATTCTATTGCAGCGTCACCACGCTGTGGATAAGCCATTCTTGGTAAACCTGTTATATTTTGAGTAAAATATTATCCTAGTATTCTAATATGATGCAATTATGGTCATCTTATAAAGAATTTTTACGTGGTAGAGCCATGCTGCAACTGCTCTCATATTATGGTTGTGGCACGAATGGGTCGGCTCCACCGGGATAGGATTACGGTCTCACTGAATAGTAGAGTAAAATAGCATCTTAATGCTGTGTTTCGTATCGTGAGTGTAGAGTAGACAACACATCTACATTTTGATTCTTAATCGAGGATAAATGTAGATGTCTATGGGCCACAGTATCCATTTATCATGGACAGTATGCTCGTTTAGTACCCTTATTCAATAAAAGAAAAAAAGGTATATTGATAGTAAATATTTTCTACAGTACTTGCCTGTGTGTATTGAATAATTTATTAAAGCATTCGCTAAGGACCCTCCATGTAATAATCTCTTCATATCTCAGTCCTTTTAGAAAGGTCGTCATAAAGAGCGTCCATCTTGGCAAAAGTAGAGCTTTATTATAATAGCATTTACTTAAGGCTTCGAATCTTCTTTCATGACACAAAGTTATAATTTTTCTCATTAAGAAGGCCTAACTCGCAAAGTTTAGGAGTTGTTTCCAAGCAGGGCGCGTTTTCCGACAGACACAACAAGTTGACGTGGGTGAAGGTGTAGGCTACGTTTAAATACTTTATAAGAGTTTCGCAATTTTTCGGATTTAATGTATTATAATTTTTTATAATTTACGATGTTTTGTGCCATATATTTTTAAGTAATTAAATAAAAAAATGGTCATGTGATTTTTATCATTGGCAAACGTTACCCCTACTTTTATATTGATTAATAATAGTACATGATAAATATCAAAACCCAGATAAATTTGTGGCCGACACAGATAATTTTCCTGTACAAAATCGAACTCTGAGAGGCATAATGGTTGCAGTTTATCAGAGTCTATCATCCTGTTTCGTCCCGTGAATGTCATAAGTACCCGTTTAAATAGTATGCAAAATACTTACATGAACGACAATAAGATTGGAGGTATATTGATATATAATTAAAAAAAAATAGTTAGCTACATAATATACAGCTCTTTCCGATTTGAAAAAACGTTGGCATCGTGTGGAATTCGTAATCATAATTTTTGCTGCGCTGCTGTCGTGCTGAAATAGAATTAATGTACTCAATAATAACCGAACCCTACACTACCAAAGCTTACAAACAATATACAGAACACATGCAGCGAATGTGGTGATACAAGTCAGCAGATTGGGATGAGATACGGTATTGCGTTGCATATAATCCTTGGCGACAAGTCTGCTTCGCGTCTGAAGATTCGTTGAGCTGTGCGGATGCCATTACCGATGTGATACGTCAAACGATGGAGTATTTCATTCCCTTTGCTAACGTGCCCATTGGTAGTAAAGTTCACCCATGGTTTAACGCCTAGTGCGCTCATGCTGAAAAGTACAAGCATATGGCGTACTTATCCTGGGTCGATGCTCGAGACCGCAAAGCTTCGGATGTTAGCCTTAAGAAGAGAGACTTTAACCAAGTCGCCAAGTCCTGCAAAAAGGTATTACGGCAAGCCAGTTTCAACCGCATTAAACACATCGGTACAAATCTCTTGGTCAAACCATCTGGTAGTAGAGCTTTTTGGTCTTTCGCCAAAGCGGTCGGGACAAACTTCTGTCGGTCAGAATCCGCTAGTAAAACCAGGTGGCTCACTGGCGCATGTGCCTAAGGAGAAAGCGAAGCTTATTTGCTTCTCATTTCGCTTGCAATTCGCGTCTGTACCGTAGTAATAGCGTACCATCTCAATGGCCTCACTGAAAGTACCTCTATGTCAGGGGTGCGTATTATCAAAAAAGAGATTCTTAAAACCTTGTGAAATGTAGATGCGAATAAAGCTAGTGAACCTGATGGTATACTAGCTAGCTATACTTCTAAAGATCTGTGCACCCGAGTTGTCTCCTGTGTTGACGCGCTTGTTCTGCCTCTCATTCAGGACTGGAATAGTTCCCAAATCTTGGTAACTGGCGAATGTGCAGCTTGTGGCTAAAAAGGGCAGCCGTGGCGACCTTGGCAACTATCGGACAATTGCAATTACCTCCACACGTAGAGCAAATATTGAACGCCCACCTCATGGTATACAAGCATGGCATTTTAAACGTGGTAGAACCATGCTGCAGCTATATTAATTGTATAGTTGTAGCACGAATGGGTTGGCTCGACCGGTGAAAGACCACGCTCTCACAGAATACCAGCGTAAAATAGCAACTTAATGCTGCTGTGTTTAGTATGGTGAGTATAGAGATCCGAAGACCCTTTTTACTGCAAAAGAGGCATTCCATCTTAGTCCTGAAGGCTGACAACGCATCTGCATTTTGATTCTTAATCGAGGATAAATGAAGATATCTATGGACCATATCAATCACTTACCATCAGGTGGACTGTGTATTCGCTTGAATAGAATAGAATAGTAATGCATTGAAGCACACTGTCAAATATTACACTGACAGAAAAACACCCGTGTATGCTTGTTTCCTGGACCATTCAAAAGCCTTTGACCTGGTTTCCTACAATGTTCTGTGGGAAAAGCTTTGGGAGGCGGGAGTTCCTGCTTCATTAGTGTCTACTTTATCTATGTGGTATGACAAGCAAAGAAACTTTGTAAGGTGGTCCAATGCATTGTCTGACCCTTATAAACTTGAGTGCGGTGTGAGGCAGGGAGGTCTTACCTCTCTAAGGCTTTTTAATATTTATATTAATAAGCTGATTGACGAGCTTAGCAGCACACGTGTTGGTTGCCATATAGACGGAGTAAGTCTAAACAACTTGAGCTACGCAGACGATATGGTGCTGCTGAGCCCGTCAATATGTGGAATGCGAAAGTTGCTTGCCATTTGTGAGAATTATGCTGATCAACATGGATTGAAATATAATGCTGATAAAAGTAAACTGTTCGTTTTCAGAGGTAGAAATAAAAGTCCAACATATGTACTTCCAGTAAAGCTTAACGGTTCACATTTACAGAGAGTAACCCAATTTAAATATCTGCGTCATATTGTGACAGAAGACTTAAAGGATGACCTAGATATCGAAAGGGAACGCAGGGCGCTAGCTGTGAGAGGTAACATGGTGGCTCGAAGGTTTGCTGCTTGCACTGTACCAGTTAAAATTACACTGTTCAAGGCTTTCTGCCAATCAATTTACACCAGCAGCCTTTGGGCCAATCATACCCAAAGCGCAGGAAATACCAATATAATAATGCCTTCAGGTTGCTGTTGGGGCTTCCACCTTATTGTAGTGCATGAGGCATGTTCGCCGATGCCCATACTGATGATTACTTTGCGATCATGCAAAAAAAAAAGCGGGATCATTGATGCACAGAGTGGGGAGAAGCTCGAATAGTGTCTTGAGGGTCTTTGCGGAACGGCTAGATGGCCCGATACTGGGTAGGTTTGTTAAGCTACATTTAATAAATGGAGCTTGATAAAACCCCCAAATTTTTCATATATTTCTGTCTTGTTTTATTTACTAACATTTGTTCTTAAGTTTTATTTTCTATTACTAACACGTTATGGGCCTACGATGCCTGAAAAATAAAACATTTTTTATTTTTTATTTTTATTTTTTTATTATTTATAGAATAGAATAGAACATTTATTTGCTTAAAACATGGTACATAAGATGGTCAATGATGTAGAACTGACATGTTTTGCCATAATTGGCATGCAAAAATTAATGAAATACAACTAGTTGCACTAAGCCAATCTTACATTTTAAAATTACTTCATCATTACTTAAAAATTATAAACAAACATTCTTGTTGAATTCAAATACTATGTAAAATTAAATGCCTATACAGACCCGTTCAAATATAAAGGATTCTTGAATTCTTATACAATAAATTTTTCATAAATTATTAATTGAGTTATTTTTACATGATTAATGTTAAACATTATATAAGGTTAGTTAAGCTATTATTATTTTAATTATTACTGTTCGCGCCAAACGCTAATTTCAGGAACTAACGCGAGAGGGCGCGCGGCTCGGTGCCATACCGGTTTTGACGTCGGCCGAGCGGTGGGTTGAGAACGCGAAAAGGCGAAAGAGTCGTCTGCCAGCTGTACTAACGCTAGCACACTGTCATTTTTGTTCGGGAACCGCGGAATAGTTTAGACGTCTAGTAAACATCCTGTCTAGGATTTATAACGCGAATTCCTTGTTGGATAGCCTTTCCCGGGACTTATTGGGTCCGACTCAGAATCTGTATAAGTGCATTCGACAATATTAGCTAGTGCGGCCTTTGATATTCTAGAAATAACTGTTGCTACGCGAAACGGTAGTGACCTTTGATCCGGACACTCCCTGTTCATTTTGTGTGTTAGGCTTTATAACAAACGAGAGTTAGTGGCTTCTGTAAGTTAGTTAATAGTACGATAGAGTTAATGGACTGTCATCGTGACGAACGAAGAAGTGGTCCGGCGCCGAAGCAGTCTGAAGCGGTGCAGCATTTTGGAGCAGCCTGGAACTCGGCCGCTGCTGGTCGCCTATGCTTCCCAAGGCCCCACACCTTCACACCTCACTGTACACTACTCGCCATCCACTATTACACACACTCACGGCCTGCCCAAGCCTTGGTGCGAAGTTAGCTTCGGATAATGGTAAGTACTACGTGTTTCTAGCTTTCTCCCTTATTGTTTATTGTAATTAGGAAATTCCACGTGGCCATATTCTGGCCTCGTCCCTCTGCTGCTTGTCGATCGGATTACTCATGGGTCCTAATCCCGTCATTCTTGGTTGGGGCAGCTAAGGGCGTGTATAATTACATTACAGTATAAATTAATTCATTATTTTAATTACAATAAATTATTCCATTTAATTTAATACATTATTTTACATTTTAATAAGTAAATAATCAATGTGAATTAATTATTGTTTTTAGAAATAAAATGTCTATATTCATTAATTTCATTAAACTAAATTTTATATTAGTATAATAAATATGACAAACTTATAATTAGTTATATACACTCTATTCTGTTATCTCAAAATATTCTGTTACACTATATAAACATTTATCAATCAGCCATGATTTAAGCGCCTTTATAAAGAGAGGGACCAGATACCAGTATAAATATAATCAAGAAAGAAAAACATATAGGAAAGTGATAGGGAAAGTAATTACTCTCTCACGGAACGGTTTGAAGATAATTGCTGTTTTATTCCCAAAGGATCCTTCAACTTTAAATATTAATACAGTCCACCTTGTGCCGCTAACGTGGCACATATTGAAGAATTAAGGCGCTGGGACCGGGACGATCTCGGAAGACCCGTAATCCCCGTCTGAACCTTTTATAAGAAAAGGAGCGGCAGCAGACATTCTCTTGTGATACTCCTTCACGGGGTTCACACACGCCTGGTTGACCTCCCGAACCCAATGTAGGTGTCATAGGAAGTTCAGGACAAAGACCAGCCGAAGGAAGACCTCTGTTGGCCCTTGTCTGAACCGATGACGTTCTATTTCAAGTGGTCATCCTTGTCATCCTTATCCTATATTAAAAAAAACCTAGAGCAGAATGATCTCCTCAGCGATTTAGATATTTCATTGGTTCAATATTGGCCGACGGTTAA
The DNA here is from genome assembly GCA_963668995.1 of Parnassius mnemosyne. Lineage (NCBI taxonomy): Eukaryota > Metazoa > Arthropoda > Insecta > Lepidoptera > Papilionidae > Parnassius > Parnassius mnemosyne. The sequence continues at coordinate 34,602,890 of CAVLGL010000079.1, read as the reverse complement.
TCCACTTAATAGACTTATTACAATAAAATTGAAGACTTTTATACCCATGGGTTAGTTAAGACGTGGGCTTTATAATAATCAAATAAGACAGGGCAGAATTACAGCCCATATACAGACCACAGTTGTGTATAACTTACTACAAGCTTAATCTCATTCCTGGGAGTGTTTTAAGGGCAAGAGAGTGTCCGCCACGCTGACCCAATGCGTATTAGCGGACTTAACATGTCTTAGAAATAATATATAAAAATATCTGAAATATGAATAATTAGTTTATATAATATGTACACATATTCATTATACCTGCCTAAACTGAGTAATAGGAAACAGTATATAAATAAACAGTAGCTGTTCGCGCAAAACACTTTCAAGGATTGACGCGAGAGGGCGCTCGGCGCGGTGCATTCATACCGGTTTGAAATTAGGCCGAGCGTGGCAAGTGGCGCGCGGGTCGCAAGCGCGTCAGTCGTCCATAAGCGGTGCTAACGATTGGCACGCTGTATTCTGTTAGGGAACTCGGAATAATTCGGCGCGGCCATTAAATATACGGTCTATCATTGTGACGCGCATTCCTACTGGAGAGCTTCCCGGGACTTATTGTGTCTGACTCAGAACCTGCATAAGTGCATTCGGCAATATTAGATAGTGCGGCCTCTGATATTCTAGAATTAACTATTGCTACGCGAAACGGTAGTGACCTTTGACCCTTTAAAATCCGTGTGCGTTTGTATGGTAACCATTATACCCAGCGATAGTTAATGGCTTCTGTAAGTTAGTAAATCGTACGATAGAGTTAATTGACTGTCAACGTGACGAAAGAAGAAAGTGACTGTGGACAACCTCGAAAGGCGCCCTCAAGTTGGAGCGGTGTCGACGCTCGGGCTGCTGCCGACGGCCAAGGTCTAGGTTCAATCACCATCAGTCACACCCAGATACACACCACATCACCATTCTTTCCCTTGCACTACACAACCACATGCGACCTGACCGACTCCGGAGGGACCAGTCGCCTTGGATAGGTAAGTAAGCTTCATCCAAATTCCTTCCGGTCGACTGGCCGTAGTATAACGCTCCCCCATATATTTTAATGTAATTAGGAATTTCCACGTGGCCACATTGGGGCCCGACCTACGTCTGTTCGGGAAATCTTCAGCTCATGGGCCCCTGAGGATTGGATCCTTTAAGGGAGCAGACGTAGGCCGTAACAGTAGCAATAAACAACATTTGTACTTAAAACTATTAGTAAGAAGTCAAATCTTTAAGGTAGGAAGCGTGATCACCCTTTTACAATAACCATGTCATTATATTAAATTTGACAAAACATTACTTTGCCTAAATCCGCTAGATAAAATAAAATGATGTGTCTTACCTAGTTTGTAGAGCACCTCCCGCCCTCTCTCAATTGCGTGCACTATCCCCGTCAACACTAATCCCAGCATCACTACTCCCAACACCACTACACTAGGAAAGACACATCACTGACGACAATACGACACGTATTTCGCTTCTACACGAGGCATCCTCAGGTAATATAGACTCTACAGTGGCTAACCGCTAAGTAAATCCCATCCAAAATATCAAATTCAATATTATGTAATTTATATGAAAGTTCAGAGTATAATACTTTAAGGTTGATTTTTAAATTATCTCTATTGAAAAACCAACGACAACACTCCTCATTAAGCCAAATATTCTGAGCTTTAGAAATAGCAATACTGGCCGCTCGACTATTTGTGCCGGAACGTATTTGAATATAATTGGGAATAACATGATGTTGCTTGCACCGCTGATTAAACCAAACATTTTGGGCAGCAATACGATGGAGTTTTGTTAGTTTGACATAGAGTCTTGCCTGGTCGGCCGTGCTAGACTTTTTAAGATAATTAATAGAATCAGGCGTTACTTTGCTGAAGTCCATTATACTAAATTTGAGAAAAAATTACTTTGCATAAATCCGCTAGATAAAATAAAATGATGTGTCTTACCTAGTTTGAAGAGGACCTTCCGCCCTCAATTGCGTGCACTATCCCCGTCACCACTAATTCCAGCACCACTAATCCCAACACCACTACACTAGGAAAGACACACCAGGTAATATAGAGTCTACGGTGGCTAACCATTAATATAGTGGTTAGCCAACTTAGAGTCTATATTACCTGAGGATGCCTCGTGTAGAGGCGAAATACGTATCGTATTGTCGTCAGTGGTGTGTCTTTCCTAGTGTAGTGGTGTTGGGAGTAGTGATGCTGGGATTAGTGGTGACAGGGATAGTTCACGCAATTGAGGGAGGGCGGGAGGTGCTCTTCAAACTAGGTAAGACACATCATTTTATTTTATCTAGCGGATTTATGAAAAGTAATTTTTTGTCAAATTTAATATAATGGACTTCCGCAAAGTAACGCCTGATTCTATTAATTAACCATGTAATTATTCTGTTATGTATGGCTTTGGCTTGTGCTGCACGTATATTTGAATATGATACGGTGGTTTGAATTTCAGAGAGCGTCAGAGAGCGGTTAGATAATTTACGATAATTTTTCGAAGGAGCCCATGTCCAGAAGCTATAAGCAGCTGATAAAGCAGAAAGTAAAGTAAATAATTTAAAATTAAAATTTTTGTACAAGCGACTTCAATATAAGTTATTAAGAATAAATTGAAAACTATTGGTGTGACCTTGATTATATGGGACCACAGGAGAAGTACCAGCTTTCAAATAAAAAAAGAATCATTGAAATAGGTTCATCCAGTAAAAAGTTATGAAGTAACACACATATTAAAAAACATACAGTCGAATGGAGTACTGTCTCCTTTTTAGAAGTCGGCAGAAAAGTATTAGTAAAGTATAATGGTAGAGCCACACTGTAGCGTATTAGGACTGCATAACGAATTAGTCGGCTGGACATACGAAAGAACACGCTCGCACTGAATACTAGTGCAAAATAAAATACAGTAGCATAATGCTGCTTTATCTCGTATATTGAGTGGCTAAAACGGTTGACTCTTTTTAATGGTACTGGGGCATTCTATCTTGCTCCTGATGGGCGATAACGCGTCTGCATTTTGATTTAATTGAAAATAGGAATAATGTAGAATACATCCACTTAAGATCAGGCGGACTGTGTTTTCATTAATCGCACTTATTTCCACAGAAACTAAGCGCCCCCCTAATAAAGTTATAGTACAAACTTTTATATATAAAATCAATCAATATAACATGTAAGAAATACGTAATTTTATACAAAAACGTGTGGAGAGCATAATTCTACAGAAGTTAAAGAAAGACATTGTTTTAAAATTAAGTTGGAAATCGTAAATGAGCAACATTCTAGAAATTCAAGAATTTAATTAAATACATAGGCAAGTCATAAAACTATAATATAATAAACTTCAAGCGTGTAACAAGATTCATCACGCCTTTGATTACGCAGTGATTAAACGTAACAAATTTATGTCGCAATTTCCCACCGCAACTCATTTATTAACTGTCTCGATCAATTGTACAATTAGCTTTTGACGTAATTGACAATAAACTTTAATCACAGTCTGAAATTAATATAGAACGTTAGAAACGTGTAGTGGCAGTGTAAGAATATCCACTATCCCATATCGTCCCGTGGGTGTCGTGGAGGCCACAGAAGGAAACTGAAACAGAAACAATAAAAAATATCACGAGGCTATCTATGGTAAATCATTATATATAACGTTATATCGATACAGAGCGTTAGATTTAGCTTCCAAACCTTCGGATGGATCCTTTTTTAATCTTTTCACCCAGTAAACTCAAGTGCTAAACTTTAGCCACTGACTTAGTATAAGAGTTGACTTCATTATGCAATATTAAGCAGGTGAAGATCGACAGTGTTGTTCGCAACTTGTCTTGCTTTTATGACGCTACTTCAAGCCACAGTTTTACTGCTGTCGAAGATGTCCTCTTCCAAGCATTATCTTCCGATTGCAAATTGTAATGTTACCAATTATTTATGTCCTGATTCTGTGGCGTACCCAGCCCAGGAAATATTTTTGTCTTTCTCTTTTCTTTCTTTCACTGGTGTTACACATCATAGTCGGTAGAATTTCAGTTCGCTATTAGAATGGATATTCTGTCACTTGTCGGTGTACAGAGCCTCACATGATGCACCGTGTGCTAGTGAATTTGCAAATTAAGTTGTCACATGGTGACGACGCATTATTAATAATATGTGTAATTAAAATAATTAAAGTCTGTATAAAGACGACCAAAATACCTATAAACTAATATTTTAAGCAGTTAAAATGTATAAATAATCATTAATTTAAACAAATGCTTTTAAAATATTTATATAATAATTATAATAGAGTCAAGGCTTAATGTTGGCCTAAAATATATATTAACTAGCTCGCCAGGCAGACGTTGTTCTGCCCTTTCCGACGACCTTTCCTATGAAAAAAATCCTTCAATTCGCAATAAAAAATATTAAAGGTCACTTATCGGGATAAAAACTATCCTATCTCTCAAGTTGGACCAAAATGCACACAGTGTACAAAATTTCATTGAAATCAGTTCAGTAGTTTAGGAGTCCATCGCGGACAAACAACGTGACACGTAATTTTTATATATAAAGATTTACCAAAAACTTGCTAAAATATACAAAAAAAAAACTATTTAATAATGATTTTTTTATATATTTACACCAATACTAACAATTGAATAAAACTAATTTTATTGCTTTACTTTAACTTATTTCACCTCTTTGTAAATTTTTGACTGTAAAGCATTCTTTAATAAAAGTACAAGACGATTATATTACAATTTGTTGCAGTGACTAAAATATATTTTAAATAAAAGGCCGTCAATAGAAGATTTATAAAGTAGGTGATATGCCTACAAGTTTTGTTTTCTATGAACTGCAGGAGAGACAATTTAATTTCTTTTACCTGTTTTGTGCTCTCTATGCGTTTCTTTTCTTTTTTTTATAGTACGTAAATTTTTTCGAGAGTTATCGTGAACATATAAAATATCAACATCCGGACGTCCACATAAAATTTTTTTCAAACCGTTTTTTCATAGTAGCAATATAAAATGATTTAAAAAATATAATATGGATTAATTAGTGTTTTCTTGATATTCGGCTACTCATATTATCGTATAAGTGCAATAAGGTTTGATAGAGACATTTTAAGAACACAAAATTGCTTAAAATTCATGTATCGAGAGTAAAGCACTACCTAATAACGTTTCGCACTTTGGGGCGTGCAAAAGGGGTACAAAGTTTTATCTTAACGTATTAATATAATAAAGATATTTAGTATTTTTAATACAGCAGCCTTTGTCAGAATTTAATTCTTATAGCTTTATTAAAAAAGGAAACAGTATCCTCAAGAAAAACTATTATTTACTTAAGTTTAATAAAAGGATAAAACTTTTCCTACCAAAACATAAATGCGAAAAAGCGTCCGAGTTCGATCGATACAAACGACGTTCAGGGTGTCGAGTTCCATAGCAAATTTTTAGCACATAGATTCAAATTCAAATTCATATTTGTGAATACAGCTAATGAGACAGAATAGATCTTTGAAAAAATGACGTTTGCTGTATACAACCCTTAGGTATACAAATCGCCTTTTGTTCTCCAACGACGTGCTATCACCAGATACCCCTGACACCCTTCAGGCCTTACGGACAAAACATCCTACAGCTCCAGTAAATCCATATTTTCTCGACGGACCAACAGCAGGACAAACATGCCTTCAAATTCAAAACAAAGATGTTACGGATACCATTTTATCTTTTAAACCAGGTTCGGCTGCAGGTTTGGATGGAATCTCACCCCAACATTTGAAAGACTTAACATCGCATTCTGTGGGTGATGCAGGCAAGCAACTTGTAAATTCGATCACTAAATTAATCAACTTTATGTATTCCGGTAATGTCAATCCAGAAATTGTTCCCATTCTTTTCGGCGCGAACCTCATTGCCCTCACTAAAAAGGACGGAGGGGTGAGACCAATTGCTGTTGGATCAACACTACGACGTCTAGCCTCCAAAATTGCTGTTCGACATATTTTACAAAAATTAAATTCGGAATTTGAACCCGTACAGTTAGGATTCGGTGTAAAAGGAGGGTGTGAGGCAGCTGTCCATGCCCTACGCTCTTTCCTAACTTACGGACAGCCTGACGTGTTGCTCAAAATTGATGTCAAAAATGCTTTCAATTCGGTAAATAGGGATACCCTGCTAACGGAAATAAAACAACATATACCGGAAATATACAATTACCTTCTTCTCAGTTACGCTGACCCAACAAAACTGTTATATCGCTCTAATGAACTGTCCTCGGAAGTAGGTTGTCAACAGGGTGATCCCCTTGGGCCTGCAATTTTTAGTTTAGCTATAAATCCGATAATCAAAATTTTAAATTCTAAATTCAACGTTTGGTATTTGGACGACGGAACCCTAGGAGGTGATTTGGATACTGTGTTTTCGGATCTTTTATTAATCAAAAATAAATTTGAAGCCATTGGTTTGGAGCTTAATTTTAGCAAATGCGAACTTTTTATAAATAACCGCGACTTAAATTTAAATGACATAAAACAAAAATTTAATATTTTGGCTCCAAATATTAAAATAGTTAACAGAAATTCCCTTTACCTTTTAGGGTCTCCAATTTTTGATGAATCTATTAGGGAATATATTAATAATTCAACGACTAAATTTCAAAATTTTGCTGACCGTCTCCTTGAAATTAGTCCACATTATGCACTTTGCATCTTAAAATTCTGTCTTTTCGTCCCAAAATTTACGTATGTGCTCCGTAGCTGTTCCTTTTGGAATCACCCACTTCTTTTGACACAAGTAGACAACTTAATCAAAATCAGCATAGAATCGATTCTAAATATTCAGTTGAACGAGCAATCTTGGACCCAGGCATCCCTACCCATCCGTTATGGTGGTTTAGGGATTCGCAAAGTTTCGAGTGTCTCTTTACCAGCCTTCCTATCTTCTGTCCATAGTTCAGCAAATCTCATAAGTAAGATCTTAATCCCATTCAAACTTTGAGATTGTTGGCTTGGAAGAAGCTAGAAACGCTTTCTTATTTGCATGCCCAGGTCAAAATTTTCCAGTTACTCCAAATTCACAGAGGAGCTGGGACGACATATACTGTAAATTAACATACGACAGTCTTTTGAGCTGTAGTACAGGTTCGGCGCGTGCTAGGCTTTTGGCCGTGGGTACGCATGAGGCTGGCTACTGGCTTCACGCGTACCCTTCTTCAAATACAGGAACATTTCTTGAGCCTGACACGCTCCGGATCGCAACCTGTCTACGGCTTGGGGTTCCGGTCTGCGCTCCTCATAAATGTCCCTGTGGCAGTGATGTCGATAAGCTAGGACATCACGGACTGTCATGCCAAAAATGTGCAGGCCGCTTCTCGAGACATGCCGCACTTAACGATATCATACGCCGGTCCCTTGCCACCGTCAACGTGCCAAGCCTACTTGAGCCGTCTGGTATTGCAAGAGACGATGGCAAGAGACCGGACGGTATGAGTTTGATTCCATGGAAGATGGGCCGGGTGCTGGTATGGGATGCAACCTGATCAGACACGCTGGCCCCTTCCCATCTACATGGAACCAACAACAGAGCTGGTGCGGCTTGTGAAGCGGCTGAAAAAGCTAAAGCATTTAAATATAGGGGTCTAGGCTCCGAATATGATTTTGTCCCATTCGGTGTCGAGACCCTTGGTCCGTGGGGTCCTAGCGCTATAAGGCTTTTCAAGGAAATAGCAAAAAGGTTAGTCGACATCACAGGAGACCGAAGAGCTGGCAGCTACCTCGGACAAAGAATTAGTCTAGCTATTCAAAGGGGGAACGCTGCCAGCATTTTCGGAACCTTGCCTAAAGGGACTCCTTTTTAATAATAAATTTTAGTTATTATATTATATTTTTAAGGTTTTTAGTTTTAGATTCATTGTTCTAGTATATATTTTATTTCAATCATAATATTTATTCTAACTTATATATCAATTAATAAAATAACAATGTCCTACCTTAAAAAAATACAATGACAAAATAAATTACTCCATATTTTAAATTAAATTGGAATGTAGAAATATCTAGTTGTACAAGATATACATATAAGAATGTACAACGTTCTTCAATTTATTTATAATAAAATTTAATACGTTCTTTGATTATGAATAATTGGTAAGTTTTATCCAACTACGCTATTCACCAACGAGGTCGTGGTGTGTTTGTAGACTCACTTCATGTTGTCGATATAAATCAACAATTTGTGCTAGTAAAGAGTGCTAGTGCTAGTTAAATCTTTAACTTGGGTTGCTTGTGTATAATAATGATTATTACTTTATAATATTCTATTATTATCTTTATAATGTTATAAATGTGGCAAACGTACACATAGAACTCCTGATGGTTAGTGTTGTGGATTATAGACACCTATATCTACCATATATTAAGAATCTGATATAAGAAGAATCTGATATTAAGATCTGCATCTGACAAAATTAAAATGACCTGGAGAATAATAAATAGTGAAACGGGCAAGGTCAAACCGCGCAACTCGGATTTTCAATTGAATATTAACAATAATTTAACGCGATCTGATCAAGAAGTTGCTATGGCTTTTGAGAAACATTTTACTGATGTTCCTTGTTTGACAACAAAATCATTAAATTCTTCTCCTACTGTCGCCGAATCATTGCTCAAACAAAATGTAAAGGCTTGTTCAAATACTTTTAAATTCCATAGGGTACTGCCAAAAGATATCGTTAAATATTTTAAAACTATTGATGTTAAGAAAACGGCAGACTTATGGGGGATTTCCGTTAAAGTTATTTTATCTATAATAGATACATTAGCACCTTATCTAGCCACTATATTTAATATAAGCGTCGAATCTGGTGTGTTTCCTGATTTAATGAAACATAGTAAAGTCATACCTATATTTAAATCTGGTAGTACATTAGACCCCGCCAATTTTAGACCAATTTCTGTACTACCAACATTAAGTAAAATTTTTGAAAAAATTATTTTAGATCAGATGTTAAGTTTCTTTAATATTAATAAATTGCTACATAATAATCAATTCGGTTTTACAAGGGGTCGCTCGACAACTGACGCTGGAGTTGAGCTTATTAAACATATTTTTTGTGCATGGGAGAATTCAGAGGATGCTTTGGGTATATTTTGTGACCTTTCCAAGGCCTTCGACTGTGTTCACCATGAGACATTAATCAGGAAGCTACAGTACTATGGTGTCAAGAACACAGCGCTTAAACTTATTATTTCATATTTAAGTAATAGAAAACAAAATGTTAATATCAATGGTAAAAGTTCTTCCGGGTCACCTGTACTAATGGGTGTACCTCAGGGCTCGATTCTCGGCCCATTCCTGTTTCTGGTGTATATTAATGACTTACCTCACCTTGTAGGGGATAGTCATGATATAGTATTATTTGCTGATGATACTTCCTTGATTTTTAAACTTAAACGTCAATCATTTAAATGTGACGAAGTGAATAATGCTATATCAAAATTAGTGCATTGGTTTAACGTTAATAATCTGCATTTGAACGGAAATAAAACTAATTGTGTTAAATTTACAACAACGAATGTTCAAAATCTGAATACCATTGTGTTTTTAAATGGGGAGGAATTGAGCCCTGTTGTATCCACTGTTTTTCTTGGCATCACTCTTGACGCAAAGCTCCAGTGGGGCCCCCATATATCCAAATTAGCAAGCAGACTAAGTTCTGCAGCCTATGCTGTAAAAAAGATTAGAGGTCTCACTAGTGTCGAGACAGCTAGATTAGTTTATTTTAGTTATTTTCATAGCATAATGTCTTATGGGATTTTGCTATGGGGAAATGCGGCTGATTCAGAAACTATTTTTGTTTTACAGAAGAGGGCCATTAGAGCTATTTACAATCTAAAACCGAGAGAGTCTCTTAGAGATAAATTTAAAGAAATTAATATATTAACTTTGGCCTCTCGGTATATTTACGAAAATTTAATGTATGTTCACAAAAACAAAGATAGTTTTAGTAAAAGAAGTGATATACATTCTGTAAACACTAGGAACAAACACAAGCTAGTGATACCAGTTTCTCGACTCCACAGAGTCAGTAATTCATTCTTGGGGCAATGTATACGCTATTACAACAAGGTCCCGGAAAGTGTACAGGTTCTCTCTATTACCAAGTTTAAATGTTTTATTAAGCTGAAATTGTATAAAAAGGGTTATTATAGTATAAATGAATACATGGTTGATAATAACCCCTGGGAATGAGGTGATCGCTTCCAAGCAGTTTCTAAAATAAATTTTGTAAATAGTTTGTAATCATTTATATTGTAAAATTTATTTTTAAAAAAAAGTCCCGCTGGGTTTCTTGCTGGTTCTTCCCAGGACAGAGGGTTTTTTTCGAACCAGTGGTAAAGTTAAAAATGACTTTCAATAAGAATTACACATGTAATGTATATTGAATAAAAAATTTTCTATTCTATTCTAATCAAAATGGAAATACGTTGTCACCCCTGATGACTTTGAAGGAATGACTCGTTACTAGTAAAAAGGGTCTCCGGTTCTCTACACGCACTATACGAGACACAGCAGCATTAAGCTGTTATTTTAAGGTGTTATTCTCTGAGAGCATGCTCCTTCCCCGTTCGAGCTGACCCATTCGCGCTACAATCATAGTATAGCTGCAGCGTAGCACTACCACGTATAAAGTTGTATGTCGCATGTTACACCGCTACGCCGTGCGTTACACAGAATAAGCTCTCAACTCAATCCTGCCCTGATCCCCTCCGAGCTTTAATGTTTGCGCTCAAAATTAACGGCAAAGTTAACGCTTAAAATTTTATCCAATATTAGAGATTGAAGTATTTTTTAATTTCACTAACATTGAATGACTTAAATATTTATAAATTTTTAAGTAATTGAATTTTACAATTAACGGTAGCAGACCCGACACTGAAGCTTTCTAAACCTAATTAACGCTAAAACCACTCTAGGAGCGAATATAATTACAAAGTCCCCCTTGAAAGAACCCGGCTAACTTAACCCCAGATTCAAGCGTACTTAGACACCAAACGTGTTCTCACAATTTGCACGTCAGAGCTTCGGGGGTGCTTAGAAGTTCTTGCATGAACCCTACATACTCGATTAAAAGCAATGGAGCATCTTTTATGTCGAAAGGAGTGGAAGTTTGTATTGCAAAATTAAATTGAGGCTGGAATATGTAATTACTTGTTGAAGGGAAACATGCTAAAGTGTTATCGATAAGTAATTACATCTTTTTACAAGTACATTTCCAAGTATCAAAAATAGCAATAAGAAACGAATATTTAAATGTATATTATATGATATACTAATACGAGGGTGACACTGAAAGTTTTTAGAACTGGCCACTTGTAAACAATATAATAAAAAAATAAGTTCAAATTTTTAAAATGGAACTCTTTGCCAATATTATTGTCTATGTATTTTATTAATTTGTCATTTGTTTATGATGATTTGGCGGCAAATTGAACATTGTTTGTGTCACGTCAGCATGAGTTGAATGCGAAAAAATTTTCGTACAATGATTTTTTATCAAATTTGATGTCATTTAAGTCAACAAGAAAGTTATGATAGACTTCGATTGACCTTTCAAAATGAAGCCCCATCTCGTGCCACTGTTTACAACTGGTTTAATGACTTTAAACGTCGTCGCACTAATCTCAACGATGGTCTGCGTGAGGGACGGCCTTCTACGGCGACGATTGAAGATAACATCAGTGTTGTGCGGCGTATGATAGAGACTGACAAAAGAGTGACTTATCAGCAGATTCGGACAAGCTAAGGCAGTCAGCGTTAGTCAAGTGCACAAAATCATCCGTGAACATTTAGCGGTCAGGAAGTCTTGTGCCCGGTGGATATCTCATAATTTGACAGCGGCCCAAAAACTCCGTCGTCATGATTGGTGTCGTGAAATGGTTCAAAGATTTAACGGAGGTGACTGAAATTCTGTGTTCTACATAATTAAGGGTTACAAAAACTGGATTTATTGTAAACTAAGAGACAGTCGGCTGTCTGGGTGTCTCCTTCCGAGGAGTTGCCAACTAAAGTCAACCGCCCCGACCTTGCGATTTTTATTTTTTTCCGAAAATAAAAGAAAAACTTCGAGGAAAACGTTTTATGGACGTCGAGGTAGCAGTGGCTGTGTTTTAAAATGCCGTTGATGAGACCCCTAAGGACGATCAGGCCAAGTGCTTTTCTCAGTAGTTCCATCGGATGCAGCGATGTATTGATATAAATGGACACTATTTTGAAAAGATATAAAACTAATAATTTGCTAGTTTGTTCAGTTTTTGATTTTCTATGAACTTTCAATGTCACCCTCGTACGTAAGCTCTCCCGCTTGCCACACAGAGGGATTGGCAAAGGTTACGGACTTCTATTTGGAACGATATTGATACCTCTCTCTCAATGCATTTGCATCCATATATCTAGGCATATATGCGCGTTGGATTAGAGTACTATTAATTTGGCCCATTTTCAATATGCCAATTTAGTCGATGAAATTCCGTGGGTGTCTTATGACGACTCAATCCCTCACTTCTGCAGCATAAATTTGCTTTTTAATTCTCCTCCTCCATTCTATCTACCAGACCACCTAAGCATTCTTTTCATAATCCTGGTGAAATCACCGTTTGCAATTCATGCTTCTCTTATCGCATAATTTTTACCCTATAATTTAGGATCACAACTAACATTTCTTCTTTGTTTTAAATATGTGGAACTGTCACAAACACTAAAGTAGTAATTCATCATCATCAGTCCATTATAGGGGAAACCGGATTTAAAAAAATCCGTATAATCATGTTATACGTATTTTTTAATGCGCTTAGGGCATGCCCAATTGGATTTACCAATTATTTATTTATATCATTTATATGTATAATATGATTGCTAGATACGATTTCATGCGATAAAACGTTGGAATCTTAATGTTTAGGCGATAGTAGAACATACCTTGCGCTTTCGCTTAAGGCATGCAATAACTAGGGCTAAGAATAGACTGTAATTTTAGTTGGAAACTGCATATTAATATTGTCTGAGATTGATTAAGATCCATATTATCTAGGCTTAATAATTTAAAACATATAGTTAGCAGTTCAATCTTAAAAATGCTTTATTATGCACTAGCCGATTCAGCCCTGAGTTACGGACTAATGTCTAATAAATAAAACTAAATGCATACGGACGTACTTTTCAAACATCTACAGATAAAATTCTTAAGTTACGAAATTGTTTATTGATAAAAATAAAGGAAAAATATAACAAAGACGGGAACAATAATAATTTATTTAAAAATTTTAGAATATTACCTATACGTGTAAAAATTAAGTACTTAATTGCAATAAATTAATTTAAATATCTGTAGTTTAAAACAGTTCGAACATTTAGCAAAAATATTAGAATTACTTCTCGACAGAAATACGTTGAGCATTTGAGGGTTAACAATTATTACGGCAAGAGAACGAGAAAATATCTAGTAGTGTAAGAAATAACCGACTGTATTTTGGTGTAAAAAGCCATGATTTCCTACAAAACCTAATACACGGTATTAATGGGAGACTTCAACGCAAAAATAGGTACAAGAGAGAACGGTGAACTGAAGGTAGGGAAATATGATATAGGGTAACGCAACTCAAGGGGCCACCAGCTTGCCAACTTGATGGAGAAAGAGGGAATCTTTATGATGAACTCTTTCTTCCAGAAGCGCCCCCACAGGAAGTGGACCTGGTCGAGCCCCGACGGTTCGTCAAAAATGAGATTGAAGTCATTATGATGCCCAAAAGATAACTGTCCAGTGATGTCTCAGTGATCACGAGGCTGAAAACTGGTAGCCACCACCGAATGGTTAGAGGCACACTGAACCTAAACGTTAAGTTGGAGAGGTCGTCTAATGAAGTCAACGCTCCGTCCCCTCGTGCTATAATCCATAGTACCGAAACCTTTTAGCTCGAGCTACAAAACCGTTTTCAGTACCTAGAAGATTGCAATGCAGTGGGTGATATGATTGACAATCTCGTGGAATCTGTCCTTACGGTCGGAGCTATGTTCTGTGAGACCCGCCGCAGTAGAACACAAAAAATCTCCGATCACACTCTTAATCTCATGGCTGTTAGACAGGAAATGAAGCTGCAGTCTTCAGCAGATTTGACCACGTACAGGCAAATGAACAGACAGATATCCAAATGCATACGGCGGGACTTACGTAACTTCAATGAAGCACGTATTGAAGAAGAGATCGAACGGAAACAGGGCTCCAAATTGTTTGCTAGAGATCTATCTGCCAGACAGAGCCAACTGTTGTTGCTGAAGACCGAGTGTGGCAGCGTCGTTTCCGAGACAACTAAGATTTTGAGTGAGATTGAGAGGTTCTACGGGCAGCTTTACACATCATAGTTGGAGCCACATGCAAGTGTGAGTAACGATCTATGAGCAAGTCTTATCCGAAACTATTCCGATGATATTCCGGAGTCAGTCTGAGTGAGATTAGAATGACCTTAAAAATGGCAAGGCCCCAGGCGAGGATGAAATTAGAGCGGAGCCTTTGGTAGCAGGTGGAAAACTGGTGGCATTGCACCGGAGGCGTGGAGCAGAAGTGCGGTGGTCTTGTTCTTCAAGAAAGGCGACAACGCTCTCTTGAAGTACTACAGACCGATTTCCCTTCTGAGCCGCGTGTACGTGCTGTTTTCGAGAGTCATTACAAATCGTCTCGCACGCAGACTCCACGACTTCCAGCCTCCCGAACAAGCCGGTTACCGAAAAGACTTTAGGAACATACATACCCTTTGGCAAATTGTCCCGAAGTCAGAGGAGTACATTTGTCACTGTCTGGCGTATGTGGACTATGAGAAAGCCTTTGATTCCAACGAAATTTTAGCGGTGCTGCAGTCCCTTCAGCGGTGCCAAGTTGACTGTCGGTATATCGAAGTGCTGATGTGTTTGTACAGTGGAGCTACAATGGCTATCCGAGTACAGAACCGGAGTACGTAACCTATCCAACTGCAGAGAGGTGGCGTGGCGAGGGTGACGTCATATCCCCGAAACTCTTCACCGCTGAATGGGAAGATGTTTTCAAGCTTCTGGACTGGAAAGGATATGGTATTAACATCAACGGCGAGTACATCGCTCACCTTCGATTTGCCAACGATATAGTCCTTATGGCAGAATCGCTGGAGGACCTCAGCACTGTGCTCAATGACCTTAATAGTGCCTCCCGACGGATAGGTCTTAAGATGAATATGGACAAAACAAAGATCATGTATAATGTCCATGTCACACCTATGCCGGTAGTTGGGAGCACTAAGAGACTAAAGACTAAGGGTAGGAACAAATAGCCTGACTAGGTAAGTCCAACTTCGACCAAAAGCTTAATCGACGGAATGAACTTGGCTGGGCAGCGTTCGGGAAATTACGACACATCTTCTCGTCAGGTATACCTCAAAATCTGAAATCAAAATTTTACAACCAGTGCATATGGTCCTTCACTGCTGGCCAGACGAGGAAGCGCAAGATCGCTCAGCGAGCTATTGAAAGGGCTATGCTCCGAATTTCTCTGCGTGCTAAACTTAGAAATGAGGATATCCGCAGTAGAACCAGTAAGCTTCAGCTTAGTAAGCTGAAGTGGCAATGGGCCCGCCATATTGCTCGAAGAACCGACAACCGATGGGGAAAAAGGGTTCTCGAGTGGCGGCCCCGTACCGGCGGACGAAGTGTAGGACGTCCCCCCACTAGATTGAGTGACAACCTGGTAAGACATGCAGGAAGTCGATGGATACAGGTAGCTGAGTACCGTGCTTTGTGGTATTCCTTGGGGGAGGTCTATGTTCAACAGTGGACTTCTGAAGGGCTGTAATAATGATGATGATAAACCATATTAGAATTAAAATTATGAAATAAAGCTTAGATAATGTACTAAATAAAATTTTTATGATAATCTCGCATATGTATTTAATGGAATGATGATTGAAATCAAGATCAAAATGTTTTTTTATTCAGTGAGTGATTAAAACAGTGGTGAGCTTTCCAGGCCTACAAAAAAAAAGATATGTCAGATTTAATAAAATAAGAGAATTGACTTATTGTGAATGCCATATCGCTTTCATTGACTTGCAATTGACTGTGACGAGTTCTTAATGTGGAGGAAGAACATATATTTTTATTTAAAGGAAAACACTGTGGCTCCGTTTACTGCCGTCGTTTTATTTTAAAATACAATACATATAAGTAATTCTCGCGTAGATAAATCGCTAACTTTCTAGGTTCTACGTGACGGTACTTTCCCAATTTCAAGCAATTTATTGGAAAAAGCTGGTATAAAATATAGATGTGATATAAAATACCTGTTGCCTGTGTGCACGCAGATTACTTGCAGTGTGATTTATATGATGATAAAGAAGACGATACTATGTGTTCTTCTAAGTTCAATCCACATTTAAGAGAGGTGACGCGGCGTTGGCGTGACTCTTCCTCAATGCTGTGGCCCATAAACATCTGCATGTATGCTTAATTAAGAAACCCAAATACAGATGCGTTGTTACCCCTAAATACTAAGATAGAATGCTTCATTTCCACTAACAGTCTCTGATTCTCTGTACTCACCACACGAAACATCATACATAATGCTGACAAATTAAGCTGCTATTTAATACTGTTATTCTCTGCGAGCGTGCTCCTTCCCCGATTCAGCTGACTCATTTGGGCTGCAGCCATAATATAGTTACAGAGTGGTTTTAATACGTTTAGAGATAATAAATGACAAGATTTTGAGATGGATGAGAGAAAGTATCGCGTTGTCTTTATTGCGCAAAGAGGCAGATGGACTTGAAAGAAATAAAAAGCATTTTATCTGGGACAAAGATTTTCGAAATCTAGACATGTACTTACTATTTATATTTCATGTAACTAATATTTACGTTCCATTGCTTTCATTATAATACAAATTACAAGTTAGAGCTCATTCTCTAATCATAATATATAGACATGTCTGCATCCTTTGGCTAATAATTATTTTATAATTACAGGAGTTTAGTTCGTGCAAAGGGGGCTATCTATACATGTAATAAATCCGTAGAAAAATTGTGTTCACGATTCACGCAAAAGTTACCGAACGAATTTATATGAAATTTTTTATGTAGTCAGTAAATGACCGTGTGTAACATATACGCAAGTTTTTGTCCGCTTACGGAAGAGTACAAAACGGTTATATTTTTTTCTTTTTTTTAACCTTATTGTCATTATGGCTGCTGATGGTTCTATTAATCCTAAAAAGAATTTAGCTATACGTATAATAAATCTATAGAAAACTCAACGAGCCACCGATAAGTATGAGCAGAATAACGTCTGCCGGGCCATCTAGTTAATAATAAAAAATATAATAGCGTTATGAAACAGCTTACATTTATATTTGATGTTTATTGTCATTAATAGATGATAACAGACTGTATGCACACGATAGAGTAAATTTAAGATTTTCGGTTAAGGTGGATTTACGTAAATTTAAAGAATGTATTTGTGTAAATTATAAAAAGTAAAGTAACCACTCATATAAAGCCCAATACTGGATGCTGCCCGCGTTAGCTCCAATGCTTGTTGGAAGACTTCAACGACCTTACTTATAATCGTTGATTATCGCTAACTTAAGTATTAATTATCTCTATACCTGTCTCTTTTTATTAACATTTAATGAAATGAACTAACGTTTAGTGGCGGTGTAGGAATATCCACTACCCCATTATATCATCCCGTGGGTGACGTAAGAGGCGACAGAGGGAAACAAATTAGGAGATGAGCAGCAGCGTTTTCCTAATAATGACTAAAAATAAAAAACCTGCGGTTGCCAACCCCTTGCCAAGCGTGTGAACTATGTGAAATATCCCCCCTATGAAGCATTTTATGGGGGAGGTCTATGTTCAGCAGTGGCTTTTGATAGGCTGTAACAGTTGAAAAGAGAGAAAGAGACAGAGACAGAGAGAGAGATAGTGAGCAATTTTAAGCGTTTCTTAAATTTATGTCAATTTTTACGAGTAGGTAAGGGCTTGGGCTATGACTTCGAAATATTTTTATAATAATATGATGATACCTAGGTCACGAATACTACTAATACTACTGAATAATATTTGACTCGCAGGTGGTCAACATTTATTTACAAAACTTATAAATTAATTTAGCTGTAACACTCGACTAAACTCCAGTTTGAAGAGTATGGAGGGAAGCAAGAACTTTTATACGCTATGAGTCATTCGATATTAGTCACCAGATGTGATAACGAATCTGTAGGTTGCTTTGTCTTAGCCGTAGCATTTCTATAAATTGTAGCGGTCATTGCCCATTAAACTAACAGCGAGGTCGTCTATCCATGTACTGCCATAAAAATATGAGTTTATTCGTCGCAAAAATGAGCCCAATAACATCACCCACGGGATGATATAATGGGGTAGTGGATATTCCTATACCGCCACTAAAAGGTAGTTCATTTCACTAAATGTTAATAAAAAGAGACAGGTATAGAGATAATTAATACTTAAGTGAGCGATAATCAACGATTATAAGTAAGGTCGTTGAAGTCTTCCAACAAGCATTGGAACTAACGCGGGCAGCATCCAGTATTGGGCCTTATATGAGTTGTTACTTTACTTTTTATAATTTACACAAATACATTCTTTAAATTTACGTAAATCCACCTTAACCGAAAATCTTAAATTTACTCTATCATATGCATACAGTCTGTTATCATCTATTAATGACGATGAACATCAAATATAAATCTAAGCTGTTTTCTAACGCCATTATATTTATTATTACACCAACAAAACTCTGCAATTATAAAATAATTATTAGCTAAAGGATGCAGACACGCCTGTATATTATGATTAGAGGATGAGCTCTAACTTGTAATTTGTTTTATAATGAAAGCAAAGTATTCATACAAACATATAGACTCATACAGTTTCATTTGTCACACTTTTGGATTACGCGGATGATGATGATTAGAGCAGTGGTGGTTTACGTGAAGGTTTGTTACGGTCACATATATGTATATCTTAGGTTTGCACTGCCGGGAAGATACAGATAGATATTCAAATACGATCATCTTTGTACTTACTTGGCATGTGAACGGTTTGATGAAAATTGTATTTTTTTAATATAGAATAAGGATGACAAACGAGCACACAGTCCACCTGATGATAAGTGGTTGCTGCGGCCCATAGACATCGACATCTATTCAATTAAAATGCAGATGCGTTGTCAGCCGTGAGGGCTAAGATGGAATGCCTCTTTTCCAGTAAAAAGGGTCTCTGAAAGTGACGGGCAACTACGGAACCCTATCTCTACATGGCCAGCTTTTTAATTTACCGTGTAGCCGCGGTGAAAAAATATCCACTTTCCCATATGGTCCCGTGGGTGTCGTAAGAGGTGACAGAGGGAAACAAATGACATGGACAGCAGAGTGTTCCTAATAACGACTAAAAATAAAAACTGAAATTGCGGTTCCACTTAAGTTCTACCCCGAAATAACGTTTGCTAATTTTCAAGGAGCAATTTAAAGTGGTTTCGTTGGCCCTGTTTGTACACAATATGTTGCATCATGCAGTTCTAGTGAACAATTCTCGAGAGTAACGACTCTCAATTTGCAGTAAATTGGTCTTAACCTCTGACACAATGTAAATTAATTACACTGAATTGCTACTGTGCTCTGTTAATTTTCGCATAAGATTTTAAGTAAGCAAACTATAAATTAGGTTCTTTATGGGTGCAACTAAGTGATCATTAGAATACGTTTGCAAATTAGTCGAAGATGGCAAAGCGAACTGACATAGCCTAACAAGCCTATTAATCTTGCCTTAAAGACGCGACGTTGTAATCGGATAGAAATACAACTAGCAAAATGTGTAAAAAAGGCGTGGTATACATTTGATGAGACAAATCGCAAACAAGCATGCGCCATCTTACTAAGGTTCACATATAGTATTAGGTAAAGTTAGATGACTTTTATCAGAATTCATAAACCAGTAGTAGTAGGCTATACATGGTAGAGCCATGCTGCAGCTATATTACTAGTATAGTTGAATGACGAATGGGTCGGCTCTACCGGGGAAGGACCACGCCCTCACAGAATACCAGCGTAAAAAAGCAGCTTAACACTGTTATGTTTCGTATGGTGAGTGTAGAGAACGCATCTGCATTTTGATTCGCAAACGATGAAGGACTAATAAAGGCCAGCGATAAGACTTCTTAAAAAGTGCAAATTTTTATTTTGTTTACTTAAATTCGAGACTAAAATAAATGTTAAGGGTCCTTTATCTTCAATAATAATTTTCATAAAAATTAGCATAGACTTATAAAATTCATACACAGGGTCAAACATACTGAAGACGAGTAATTGTATTATAAAATATTTAATAGACTATTTCCAGTATAATGATCCAAATATCATCATCAATATATGACTGGCACACTTAAAATTTTTCAGATCAGATCGCTTTTTCTATAAAAAAAACTGCAATTTAGAATTTTATGCAGATGATTATTAAGATGATAATTAAAGTAAATAGGTGTAACATAGTAGATATTATATTCATCAGTAGCGGCCATTCATATTTGGGATAGTTTTCTGCAGCACTACGCCTACGAATTATTCCAAATAAGAAATACTAAAGCTAGCATCATTTTTAACACCCTATTATTAGCTTGATATGTATCTATGTAACGGAATTTTCGAATGTCATTTTCATCCCCTTCAAAACGTCACATTGATTTGAAACTTCGGACACTTATCAACGACCGATGACAATGCAATAATTTAAATAGTATGTCCCATTATTCTTGCCAGGATCCTCAGGATTTGCGAATAATTCATAAAACAACTACGATTTCTGCCAGTTCAATCTAAATAAGCCGCGTAAAAGAACATCGGTCCAAAAAAAACACGCTTTTGTAGTTTTCCGCACTAAAAACAGAAAATAAATAATAGTTTAAATACTAAATAAACACTCTTTTGTAGATAACCGAACTAAAAAGTAGAAAATAATTTTCAAAAACTTTAAAACAAGGAAATAGTGATTAACATTAAAAAAAAATATTGTAAAAAAGCGTGGGGCGCTTGATGTCGTTTGTAGTAAATATTTTTGTGGATATTTGTTAAATTAGTGTCATCATAAAAAAATCTGAAAAGCACCCCACGGGGTTATCTACTAACGCGTGTTTTTTAGTTTTTTTTTAACCTATGATTTTCTGTAGAGTAAAATGTTGCTCAAGGCGCTATGAATAAACCATCTGATAAAAATGTTATATTCATAACTGTTAACAAAAATTATAATTGATAGAATCAGGCGTTACTTTGCGGAAATCCATTATAATGGGGTTGTTATAAACTAATTTGCTTAATTCCGCGTAAAGAAAAAAAAATGATGTGTCCTGCCCAGTCTTAAGGGAACTTCCCTCCCTCCCTCAATCGCGCGCACTATACTCGTCGCCGTTAATCCCAGCACTACCACCCCCAGCACCACCACACTAGGCACGACACACCACTCTCGAAAATACGACACGTGTTTCGCCTCTACACGAGGCATCCTCAGGTGAAGTAGACTCTGCGGAGGCTGGACGCTAAGTGAGCGGCGAGCCGAAACTACTGCTATTTATACTACTTGCTGACACAACCGCGCTCCAATTACGTAGCGAGCGACTACGTCATGAGATCAATCACCGCCTGACGTACGCCGATATTTGCTGTGAAATTAACAACAAACTACTGCTAAACGTCCGCCTACCCTACAACCACGCAACCAAACGCTGACCACTGCACCGTGAGGGTGACAAACGACCATGTTGCGAGGCTATATATCATCAAGGAGCAGGCTTAAACATGTTTAAGAGAGGCGAGTTGGAAACATTTGTTTTTTCATTCCGCAGTGCAACATTACCGTTATTAATTTTTAATATCTCTAACTGTTCCAGCACACACAGTCTTTAAAGGAGTGATCATTGGCTAGGCTGTGTCCAGTGTCTAAGAGATGTTTAGCAAAATGTGATTAAGCAAATTAGTTTATAACAACCCCATAACAAAAATTGTTATTGTAAATGGTCTGTGTCAGGTGCAGGAGCTATTGTTAGAAGGAGAAGAAGTAAATTTATGTTTTAGAGATTGTTTTTCTGCAATTGTGCATAAAATAAATAAATAACTTCGGTCAAAGAGCACAACTGGCATTATGCTCACCAAAAAAGAATTGATTTTACCAGGTTTCAAAAAATTATTCGAAATTGCGCGAAAAAACCCAATACCTTCTTTTTAAAAAGGGTTCGTTTTATAATAAATATATTGAAAGTCTGAATATGGTACAAAAGAAATTTTTACGTACAACGCACTACAGATGTTTTCACAACCGTTTGCCCTATATACAACTATTAAATAAATTATAAAAAAATAAAATAAAATAAACCTTTATTATTTTCTCCCACAAATTGTACAAGGAATATTTTATCTTTTAAAAACATATATATTTTTTTATAAACAAAACAAAGAGTGCATAAATTTGTGGGAGACGGGAGTCCAAACTAGGATACCCTGTGCTATGGATCTCCCAGCTCCCCATTAAGGATGATCAACTAGATTTTTTTAAGCGGTTTAATCTTATTGTTTGTGTGTGTGTGTGTGTGTGTATGTGTATGTGTATATGTGTGTGTGTGTGTGTGTGTGTGTGTGTGTGTGTGTGTGTATGTGCGTGCGTGCGTGCGTGCGTGCATGCGTGCGTACGTGCGTGCGTGCGTGCGTGCTTGCGTGCGTGCGTGCGTGCGTGCGTGCGTGCGTGCATGCGTGCGAGCGTGCGTACGTGCGTGCGTGCGTGCGAGCGTGTGTTGCGTGCGTGCGTGCGTGCGTGCGTGCGTGCGTGTGTGCGTGCGTGCGTGCGTGAGTGCGTGCGTCCGTGCGTGCGTGCGTGCGTGCGTGCGTGCGTACGTGCGTGCGTGCATGCGTGCGTGCGTGCGTGCGTGCGTGCGTGCGTGCGTGCGTACGTGCGTGCGTGCGTGCGTGCGTGCGTGTGTGTGTGTATTATATTACTAGTATAGTTGTGTGTCGAATGGGTCGGCTCGACCGGGGAAGGACCACGTTCTCACAGAATACCAGCATAAAATAGCAGTTTAACACTGCTGTGTTTCGTATGGTGAGTGTAGAGAATCAGAGACCCTTTTTACTGGAAAATAGGCATTCCAACTTAGTCTTCACGGATGACAACGCATCTGAATTTTGATTCGCAAACGAGGATAAATGTAGATGTCTATGGGTCGTAGCAACCACTTACCATCAGGTGGACTGTTTGCTCGTTTGTCACCCTATTCCTATAAAAAAAAACTATTAAACTTGAGACAGACGTAAGCAACTCGTGGCAATGATTTTATACGACATATGCCACAACCGATACGATTTCAGCCCCATTGTGAACACATTGTGTTACAGTGTTCCTACCAGAACTCATAACCGAAATGTTTGCCGATTATTTTCCACTTCTCGATGTCGTACAAACGCGGATAAACGGTCGCCGATGCATCTTCTAGTATACTCATATAATACATACTTAAACAAAATTGACATTTTGGCGACGACGCCTTATAACTATAAGAATATTGTTGGAAACATTGCGGAATAATTATTCTTAGTTTTAGGGTGCGTATAGATTCAGTAACATGTTATGTAACTTGTGTTTTATAACACGTCCACATTATGTCACATTGTTTTTCAACATTATAACGTATAACAATACTGCACACATTAGCATAACAATACAATATTACAATATTATATGACTTTGTCGTTTGTCGTTATGCAGTGTTATTCACAATGTTTGCAGTTTATTCACAAATTATGCTTTTAATAATAAAAATATCACAAAAACAAGTTCTTTTACCCCTGGAGTACCCGCTTCTTTTGTAGAGTGAACCTTATTTTTATCCTTTAAAAGGTACATATTTATGCATTAGTTATATAACATTTGTGTCACGTTAAACAACACGTTTTATAACATTCAGTCTCCACGTTACTGAAACATGTTATATAATATGTTATGTTATATAATAAACGCACCTTTAGTTATGTTTTATTTAATCATTGAAGTAGTTTTCAAGAGTCCATGATTTTTGTTTCTAATTTTTTTTACATGTTAAACTATAGGTAGTCTTTTAACTACCAGTACACTATCGTAATTTTTTTTCGAATGTATTTTCATTTAAGAGGCTGGTCCTTAAGAAACGCGCAAATAGGCAGTTACGGTTTTAAAAATATTAAAGAACGGACTTCATTAAATGACATCACAAAAAATCTCAATGAGTTAATAGATGGGTCTACACTTTCACCGTGTGATATTTATAAAAAACATCTTGATTTTCGAGAAAAAAAATCTTCAACAATTGTAAAAAAACTTAAAACGGCCTTTTCTATTTTAAATCTCTTGGCCATTTCGTTATTATTTTAGAAAATCTTTTTGGTTAAAACATGAGATAAAAGTATAGACAACACATTAACCATTCATTATTTTTACTAATTTAAACCAAAAAGCAACAATCTAAACCTAAATGTCATTCATTTTTTAACAGAAATCGCCCATACATTTTAGTATGTAACGGTTGTTTCCGTAATTAGCTTTATATTAGAACACGCGTGGAAAAAATTCAATTCAAACACCGCAATTTTCGAGGCGAGTGCACGTCCGTTTGTAGCCCAATTTGACAAGTCTAGTCGATACATCTATTGTTTGACATAGCATAAGGGTGGGTCGCGAGTGTCGGACAACATTATTTGTATTCTTCGAGTAATTAGACTAACTAGGTATGTGAATTTTATTATGTAATTGTAATTATCAGAAATTAATGTACTTAAGAAAATGGTAATTTACTTTAATATCTATTTCAGGTAGATAATATGGGAAAACGCAAAGAAAGTTATTAGAATAAAAAAATCTAATTAATAATGTAAGCATATGAAGTGAACCACTCGGAAACTCGCTAAGCAAGCAGTCTTTTTTAGGACTTGACTCAACCACCGGTGCAGTGAGGATCCATGATCTGGACCTTCAGTGAATTGTTGATCAATGGGTTACCCTCTGTGGAGTCCACCCATTGTGATATCATTTCAGACTTTCTGGAATAGTCCTGTCCTGATTGAATCGTCCGGTTCTTTGTTGAGGTTACCATCCGATTACGATGACGTTTAGGTTATTTTAGTAATATCTTATGCTGAGGTTATTATTACGGTAGTTAAATTTAGATTGATAACTAATATTTATAATGTAGAAGTTATCTACGTGGTGTTTTCGAGGGTCATTACGAATCGTCTTGCGCGCAGGCTTGACGACTTCCAGCCTCCCGAACAAGCCGGTTTCTGAAAAGGTTTTAGCACCATAGACCACATACATACCCTTCGGCAAATTGTGCAGAAGTCCGAGGAGTACAATTTGACACTATGTCTGGCGTATGTGGACTATGAGAAAGCCTTTGATTCCGTCGAAATTTGGGCGGTGTTGCAGTCCCTTCAGCGGTGCCAAGTTGACTGTCGGTTTATCGAAGTGTTGAAGTGCTTGTACAGTAGGGCTACGATGGCTATCCGAGTACAGACCCAGAGTACAAAACCTAGCCAATTTCAGAGAGGTGTAAGACAGGGTGATCCCCGAAACTCTTCACCGCTGCATTGAAAGACGTTTTCAAGCTTCTAGACTGGAAAGGATATGGTATCAACATCAATGGCGAGTACATCATTCACCTTCGATTTGCCGAAGATATAGTCCTTATGGCAGAATCGCTGTCGGACCTAAGCACTATGCTCAATGACCTCAATAGAGTTTCCCAACGGATAGATCATAAGATGAACATAGACAAAACAAAGATCATGTGTAATGTCCATGTCACACCTATGCCGGTAGTTGTTAGCAGCACTAAGCTCGAAGTTGTTGACGAGTATGTTTACCTGCGACAAATAGTCCGACTAGGTAAGTCCAACTTCGACCGAGAGGTCAATCGACAGATTCAACTCGGTTGGTCAGCGTTCAGGAAATTACGGCACATCATCACGTCAGGTATACCTTAAACCTTGAAAACGAGACTGTACAACCAGTGCGTGTTGCCAGTGATAACCTATGGAACTGAGACGTGGTCCTACACTGCTGGCCGGATTAGGAAACTCAAGGTCACTCAGCGAGCTATGGACAGGGCTATGCTCGGAGTTTCTCTGTGTGAAAAACTTAGAAATGAGGATATCCGCAGTAGAACCAGAGTGACCGACATAGCCCAACGGATTAATAAGCTGAAGTGGCAATGGGTCGGTCATATAGCTCGAAGAACCGAAAACCGATGGGGAAAGAAGGTTCTCGAATGGGAGCCTCGTACTGGCAGGCGAAGTGTAGGGTGTCCCCTCACTAGATGGAGTGAAGACCTGGTAAGATATGCAGGAAGTCAGTGGATGTAGGTGGCTTAGGACCGTGGATTTTCATTAGTGCTGACAAAATACAATACGTAACAATAACTCTGTGGTTCCCTTTAAGTGAGTTGTTAAAATCAGTATTCAAACGTATATAAATAATTTTACTTCAGAAAAATCAACATGAAATAATCAAATTAAATTTAAATAAAATAATACTTGTAAATTATATGTGTATTGATTACATCTTATAAAACACAAAACCTTAATTAACATAGGTATATTTTATGGGTCGTTGATAAATAACCTTTATTTTTAAATCTTCTAATGACAATTGAATTGTGACAAAATTTTATGTTTATTAAACTTTTCATGTTTTTAAATATGTAACTAATGAAAAAATACGAGCTCAAAATAAGTCAGTTGGCGTATACTAGACGACACTTTTGCGATCATTTGAAGTGCGTGTAAATTTTGGGGATTTTCCTATACTAAAGTTCAACGATGACGAGCGGGTAGCGGGTTTGAGTTTGAGGAACGCGTGAAACGTCGCTTATTTTATAGTAATTTTATTTTGTTTATTACATTGTTATAATGTGGATCTATTTAAAAATAAGTTCTGTTACATATTCTTTATCGAATAAAGTTTCACATGTAAGATGCATAATACATTTGTTAGCATATTTTAATAATATATATTGTTATAACTAGTATTGTGGGTAATTAATTATTTTCTTACAATAAGTAGTTTCTTATAATAGCGGGTACATTAATATTTTAGATTTAGTTGAGCTATTTATTTTCGCTCATATTTATAACTGTGATGTAACATTGTTAAGATAATTAAAATAAATATAAATCATGTTTTGTAATGTAAAAACACATTTAATAATATCCTATTTTATTGGAAACTTGTAACGGAAACCAAACAAGCGGCGCCATCTGTAGTTTAACAATGGTAAATTACAAGCCTATAAAATACAGATGTCGGCGGCTTGTGGGGAGTCTTTTGGAAGAACTGTTGAGTAGAGAGAACGTACACGGAAGATAAATTGTGAGTATTAATAGGAATTGTTATACTTATTTTGTTATTCTGTGTGTCTAATGTACATTGATGTTATTGTGGATATCTATAACCTTGTTTAGATTTAGTGATATTTTGTACAATTAAGAAAATATATGATATTAGTGATGCATTGAGTGACTTTATTTAACAAATCAGAAGTGGGATATGAACTTTCATGTATGTAAAAGTAGGCTTTTTGCGGTCAAAATTTAACATTTTTTTTTCTTTCCTTTCTCCTTTCTCGGAGATAAAAAAATTATTATACTACCCGAAACTCGGGCTAGCTTGCTTGTTCGGCGTTATTAGTAATCCTATTAATAATTGAAGGGTAAGCTAAAATATTATCATCCGTTACCTTCGGGTTATTGCAGTAGGTACTGATTAACTTATTAACACGATCTCTTTATTACGTTTAGAATAGAAATAATATTTAATTGTTAATGTTAGCCTTGTTGTTGGTGTAATTTATACAAATACTATATCAAACCCACGATGATAATTTTAAAACTCCGTTGCTGTAGTTTTGTTGAGACCTACTAAGTATTTGTAACTAGATTTGGAAAATCTAGACATGCAAGTATTATGTTCGTGTATTTTTACGTATAATATGCATTGATGCTTATAAATACTAGTGTAGAAGTTTCAAGTCTGTATACTCTGCAAGCTGTGTTTCGTTTCCCATTGCACATTAATTTTTACACAGATATTTAAGGTACACAATATAAATTTTTTTTTTGCTTATATTAATGCGTATACGTTAATGTATATTAATACATTTCTTCTTGGTATTACCTTAATCTATGCTGAATCTCATACATGCGCAAAATATGACTAAAATAGTGTGCAAGGTTCTCTCTTCACATATAAATAAATAAATGCTGTTCTATTGAGATAACTTTTATAATTTATTTTTATTTTATGCATTGTTTCTGTGTATTTGTGTTCTTTTTGTCCTTATTTCTACCTATATATTCATGAAAATACATTATTTTTTCTTTTCTGACGTTCGAATTACGCGTTATGTGTAAGCTACTTGGTGTTATTGCCCAAGTACATAGTAGTTTATCCATCTCGAATATAACAGATCACCATCTCTCGTGAGTTATTATTTCTGTTTCAGTCTGAGATGGAAGAACACCATAGTAAGGGAGAGATAAACTCTCCTATATTACAACGAAATGAAGATCTACGAGCACGTACGAGGTCGACCGTCATTGCGAAAGCGTGTTCGCAACCGTCGATCGCCAGTCCCGAACACGTTTAAGAACACCTGAATCTTTGGTATGTGACCGGGGTAGTCACGACCGAAGCCAAAGCCGCGTCCGCAGTTGTGACCTTAGTCACAGACGCGGCCTTAGCACCAGACCTGACTCCAATATATCCAACTCGCGACTGCCATCCTGCAGCCAGTCGCGACACCCGTCACCGCAGCCGTCAGCCCAGCGATCACCACAGGCGTGGTAATCGCTCATCCATCCGACATCGCGAGTTGGATCTCCGCGCAGCACGTCTCATGATCTCTGGAGTAGTCACTTCAGCCGTTCTCCTGACGGCCCTCGACAACGTGAGGCGCCTCGCAATAGCTGCACCAGAACCGGAATGCAAGGTAACTTCAGTGTTCATGAGCCCGTAATGTCTAATTCTGACAATAGTCTTTAGCTTTCAATGCACGCATTGAAATCTTTAACGCCCTCAGATTCAGATAGGATAAGTTCACTTAATAATGCCATACTGGAATATGACCCAGCTAGAAACCAGCTAGAATAAGGTTCACAAGTGAGCAACCGTTTATATTTGGAGCAAACTGCAAACAATACACTTCGCTCTCCCGATGTTAAAAGGCATCACACATGGTGGTACGAAGGATTGCCATCTGTACTCTTTTCCTGGTCGGAGTGGCGATCTAAATTATTGTTCGCATTTCCATCTGGGGAAAACTATAGTCAAATGCTTAGTGATATGTTAGCTAGACGTGCTAGGTTTGGAGACTCGTTATAGGATTATTTTTACGTTTAGATTGCGTTAGTTAATCGATGCAGTATAACGGCGATAAGCGCGGTAGAATGCGTAGTGCAAGGCATAGATGATCGATCAGTCTGGTTAGGAGTGGGAGCGGTACAGTAATGAACACTTGGATAAACTTTTGACCTATTTAAAAATTCTAGAAACATCCAACACGATGATTGGATGTTAGGTAGGGTTCAGAATTTTAGATCACGCATCACTGGTAATACGACCCTAGGCTATAATTATAAACAGGAAGGCCATATTATAAATAAATACCGAATTACAAAACAACCGATTAAAACCCGTAGTCGATATTTTAAAGTAGGTCATCTGACAGAAAACTGTTTTCCAAGCTATTACCATCTTAAAGGGCCGTCAATTTTGTGAATAATAACAATATAATTAATAAATATAACAAAACTGCCATCGTGAATTCCATACCAATTGAATCGTTTGTTGATCTTGGTAGCGAGTGCTCTATGCTCAAGCAATCAGAATTATCGTAACTAGGAATAAAAAAACGTTCAAACTTATAACCTACCCTCCCTCAGAGGTTTTGGTAACGCCAATGTAAGATCTTTGGGTAAAGTTATTGTTAAAATCGTAGTAGTTGATGTTGAGGCCAATGTTGAACTGCTGATTGTCCCCGATGACGTGCGTTTGTGGTATTTCGCTTATTGAAGTTTATACCAAGCCAAAGTTTGTCGAAATCTTGTTTATTGAGACTAATTGTATGAGACTAAAACCTTTTTTTCGAATATAGCGTGTTAACTGGGGTCTATAAATTTGATAGTGATGCGGCGGTAAAATAGTAGTTAACTCGTTAGATCCAGAACCAATTAATTTAGTAGAATCGCTCTGGAGGAAGCTGAAAATAGAGTTATGCAAGTTTCGTCATTCAACACTTGTCCTGCACCGAAGTCTATACAACTTTCTGATCTAAAGCTTGGTGATAGTTTAAATCTATCGGAAGTTGACCGTTTGGTAATTCTTCTTCACAAATTTCGTAAGTGTTTCGCATTCGGACCTTCCGAATTAGGAAGTTGCAATGTAGCCTAGATGTCCATTCGTTTGGACGAAGACATGCCTGTTGTTTACAGACCGTATAGATTGGCGAAAAAAAAAAGAGGAAATACCCAATGAAGAAGCATTAGCATATCTTGACGACACCATTATTCCTTCTTAGACCATCGATCAAGGGATAATAAAGCTACATTCTATTCTTAAATCACTAGATAATGCGGGGCTTACGCACGCTTAAACTATCAAAGTGTGTTCTTTGGCCTTTCCGCTGATTATTTAGGATTCGAAGTCTCGAGTGAGGGAATATGTCCTGGGGCAAGAAAAATTAAAGCAGTAGAGCTTTTTCGGGTATCAACTAATCAACACAATGTTATGCAGTTCTTAGTATTAGCTAGCTTTTTCCGAAGATTTGTACAAGGTTTTTCGGTAATATCAAAACCATTGACAAAATTATTAAAGAAGGAGGCGACCTGGAAATGGGGACAGGAGCAGCAGAATGCTTTCAACACCTTGAAAGGGGCGTTGGTGAAAAAAAAACCTATTCTGACTCTTTATAATCCATTGAATGAAACATAACTTGACACAGATGATTGTTAGCTGGGTGTTTCAGGTATTCTGCTGCAAAGATTCGATAAAAATGGACTACGACCTGTCGCTTATTACAGCAAACAAACTACTCCAGAAGAGCAAAACTATTCCTCTTACGAACTAGAAACACTAGCTGAAGTAGCTTCTCTACAAAACTTTCGCGTATAGCTTCTCTACAAAATTTCGCGTATAGCTTCTCTACAAAAATTTCGCTTATATTTGGTAGGAATTCGTTTCAAAATTATTGCCGATCAGTAACTCTTTACGAGCCACATTTTTAAAACGGGATATGCTGCCACGTATTGCTCGTTGGTGGACTCAAATGCAAGAGTTCGATTTTTCTATTGAATACATGCCTGGCACATCAATGGCCCATGTGGATGCTCTTAGCCGTAATCCAGCATTACCTGACGAAGATTTTAAGTTTAAGGATATTTTTCATGTTAAGAAAATTGAATGGCTGGTTACTGTACAAAACCCGGATACCGACTTACAGCGAATAATTGGTATTCTAAATAGTCCTAATTTAAACGTGCTTGATATTAAAAACAATTACAAATTGAAAAATGGCAAAGGTTGATAAGTGGGTTGTGCCTAAGGGCGTTAGATGGCAAATTATAAAGCAAAATCATGATGAAATTAATCACTTTGGTCATACACATTACACAAATATGTAACCTCTGGCCTTGAGTGTACATATTCTAAATCGTTCGTTTTTTAAATTAAAAAAAAATAGCAATTACCTTTGATACAATTCACATTGATCATGTTGGACAGTTCGTAAGAATTAGTACAGGTTTTACGCATATTTTAGTTCTGATAGATGCATTTACTCATACTTAAAACTAGTTAGAAATACCAAGTCTAGTACAAGCATTAAAGTTATTCGCGAGTATATTAGTAAATTGGGTGCTCCAAGACTTGATATTTCCGACCGTGAGACTGATTTTACCAGTAATACCTTTAAAGCATTTGTTCATGAAAAGGGTATAAAGCACATTCAGAATGCTGTGTCTACCCCAAGATCCAACGGACAGGTAGAACGTTATAACAAAATTATAATAGACTCTTTGACAGCAAAGTGTATCGGTACAGCAGATGACAAATGGGACTCCCACCTTCCAGATATACAATGGTGTATGAATAATAATTTTAATAAAGGTATTAACACTACACCATCTGAAGCACTCTTTGATTTTAATCTTAGGATTTCAAGCGATAATAAAATAATAACAGCTCTTCAAGACATTGATAATTTAGAGTGTAATTGCCGTAATGTTGACACCATTCGAAAGGAAATAAGCTCCCATATTAGTTCTTGCTAGTTAGCACAAAATCTCTTCGATAAATCTCGTTGTAAACTCATTAAATACAAAGTTGGCGATCTTATAAGAATAGAGACAAATTTCAGCTACTGGTTATAGCAAAAAACTTATAAGTTTCAAGGTTCTTATAGAATCGTTAAGTTGTCGAAGATACCCCATTAACGCGAAGAAATAATAAACATTATTCTTCTGTGGTAGCTGTTGATAAAATAAAACGTGGCTAAATTTTCAGAGACCACATGATACGATGTTAAGTGATGGAAAAAGTGAATCCGAATCTGAATCTGAAATTGCGTCATAAATCTTAAAGGGCTAAATTGTTTTATAAGTGTATTCTAGACATAAAGTTCTTTTAAGTGTTATGTTTAGTGTGTGTGTTTGGTGTTCAGGACAAGAGGGGCCTGCACTAAAGTTATAAAAGTTCTAATGGTGTTCAGGACAAGAGGGGCCTGCACTAAAGTGATAAAGGTTCTAATGATGTTCAGGACAAGAGGGGCCTGCACTAAAGTTATAAAAGTTCTAATGGTGTTCAGGACAAGAGGGGCCTGCACTAAAGTTATAAAAGTTCTAATGGTGTTCAGGACAAGAGGGGCCTGCACTAAAGTTATAAAAGTTCTAATGGTGTTCAGGACAAGAGGGGCCTGCACTAAAGTTATAAAAGTTCTAATGGTGTTCAGGACAAGAGGGGCCTGCACTAAAGTTATAAAAGTTCTAATGGTGTTCAGGACAAGAGGGGCCTGCACTAAAGTTATAAAAGTTCTAATGGTGTTCAGGACAAGAGGGGCCTGCACTAAAGTTATAAATGTTCTAATGGTGTTCATAAATTTGTAATCAGGGCGGAAAGAGCCTGTAGAATATTTATAGGAGTGTTCAAAAATTGTTGTCTAATTGTGCGAGGACACACAATCTGTCAGATGGCCGAATCTGTTTGCATATTTTAATAATATATATTGTTATAACTAGTATTGTGGGTAATTAATTATTTTCTTACAATAAGTAGTTTCTTATAATAGCGGGTACATTAATATTTTAGATTTAGTTGAGCTATTTATTTTCGCTCATATTTATAACTGTGATGTAACATTGTTAAGATAATTAAAATAAATATAAATCATGTTTTGTAATGTAAAAACACATTTAATAATATCCTATTTTATTGGAAACTTGTAACGGAAACCAAACAAGCGGCGCCATCTGTAGTTTAACAATGGTAAATTACAAGCCTATAAAATACAGATGTCGGCGGCTTGTGGGGAGTCTTTTGGAAGAACTGTTGAGTAGAGAGAACGTACACGGAAGATAAATTGTGAGTATTAATAGGAATTGTTATACTTATTTTGTTATTCTGTGTGTCTAATGTACATTGATGTTATTGTGGATATCTATAACCTTGTTTAGATTTAGTGATATTTTGTACAATTAAGAAAATATATGATATTAGTGATGCATTGAGTGACTTTATTTAACACATTTCTCTTATAAATAGTTGCAAGCTTGAAATTAATCACAACATTTTATACTTAAAACAACCTTTTTTTAAAATATTTTTCCCAAATCTCTAATTAGTAATAATGTGGTTTACAACATAAGTATACAATAAAAATGTGTTTTGACGGTAAAAGAATATTCACTACTCAAAATAATCTCGTGGGTGTGGTAAAAGGCAGATGGAAATCAGGAGATGGGTAACGGCATTTTAAATTTGTTCGTAAATAAAAATAATAGTTAAAATAATACCTAGAAAGCGTACACTCTGACCCCACCCTTTGCCGTCAGCTATTAATTACGGGCTCGCGGACTTCGCAATGTGACAAATAAATGACATAAAAGAAATTGCAAATGGCTACATACAATGCGTGTTTTTTGAGACATTCATGAACATCCTACGAAGACGAACGCGTGATGAAGATGTAACTTGTGCAAAACACCAAAAGTAATTTATTCATGTCCAAGGTGCGTATATTAACACTGTGAGATGCGTCTGTGTGGCTAGAAAATATCAATGTAGGTGTTCTATTAGAAGTTCGCACGCTCAAGGACTACAGTCTTAATAGTTTTCGTAAAATATATTTAAATATATTTTTGATATACGAGTAGTCTCAATGTTATGTGTTAAGCACGTTTATATACTCAGTTTGTTTTGCAGTAATTAATATCCCTCTCAACGTCTTATACTTAGTCAGGTCATAAGTATTGTCACACAGTAAAAACTTTTCTTTTAGAATGCTGGCCACAAAAAAGTTTATTGAATTCGAATTTCGAATTGTTCATGAAAATAAAACTGTATACTTTTTAGAATTTTACTCATTTTTAAATATGGAGTGGACGCTTAAAGAAGACCATGTTGCAGTTATTGCGTTGCATCGTTGCGGTTACGAGCCAATTCAAATTTTTGACATACTGAAAAATTTTAATATAACCAAAAGATTCGTTTATCGTACCATCAAACGATACAATGAAGACTCTAGTGTAGATGACAGGTCAAAAAGTGGTCGCCCTCGGTCTGTTAGGACTCCAGCAGTGATAAAAGCTGTGAAGGCGCGAATTCAAAGAAATCCCAAACGTAAGCAGAAACTGTTGGCCCTTCAGATGGGGTTAAGCAGAACCACGGAGAAAAGGGTGTTAAATGAAGACTTAGGGCTTCGGGCATATCGAAGAAAAACAGGACATCGTTTGAATGCTCGTCTAATGGACCTGAGACTGAAGAGATGCCGCGATTTGTTGAAGCGGTACGCGGGAAAAAAATATCGGGAAATTCTTTTTTCGGATGAAAAAATTTTTACTGTAGAAGAGAGCTACAACAACAAAATGATAAGGTGTACGCACACAGTAGTGAAGAAGCGAGCAGCCGTATTCCGCGTGTCCAACGAGGTCATTTTCCATCCTCGCTCATGATATGGTTGGGAGTTTCTTATTGGGGCTTAACTGAGGTACTTTTTTGTGAGAAAGGTGTAAAAACGAATGCAGTTGTGTATCAAAATACAGTCGTGACGAACCTTGTAGAACCTGTTTCTCATACCATGTTCAATAACAGGCACTGGGTATTCCAACAAGTTTCGGCGCCAGCTCATAGAGCGAAGAGCACACAAGACTGGCTGGCAGCGCGTGAAATCGACTTCATCTGGCACGAAGGCTGGCCCTCCTCCAGTCCAGATTTGAATCCGTTAGATTACAAGATATGGCAAAACTTGGAGGAAAAGGCGTGCTCAAAGTCTTATCCCAATTTGGAGTCACTCAAGACATCCTTGATTAAGGCAGCCGCCGATATTGACATGGACCTCGTTCGTGCTGCGATAGACGACTGGCCGCGCAGATTGAAGGCCTGTATTCAAAATCACGGAGGTCATTTTGAATAAACTTTAGTGTCATAAGAATCTATGTTTTGTGAAGTTCATTTTGGTCTATAAATGGTTACATAATGAATAAACTTGTTTCAATTATTTTATATTAAACATGTGACAGAATTTATGACCTGACTAGGTATATTAATTTAACTTGTGGTAAATGATGCTGGTTTTGTGATTAATACTACTTATTATCTAACATTCTAAGCAACATTGTATTCAACATTGTTTTTTTACCCAAATAAGGTAACAAAAAATGCTTAACTTTTTATTTTAGATGTTGTGAATCTATACATATAAATAAAATTAAAGTGTCCGTCATTTATATTGAAATCACTGGCTTCTATTAAGCCCAGGGCGTTATTTGCATGATATAAAGACATAAAAAAAACATTTTTCATAAACAAACCCATCGGAGGCAGATCTCAGCCGTGGTTTGGTCGCTCATGTAAAACTGCATTACGAAGTAAGCAGGAGTGTTATCAAGCCTTGGCTGCGGCTTTGGCGACTCGGGATGTAAACACCAGCACACTTAAAAAGAAGTGGTAGAACTTCTCAACAGTGGTAGAGCCACGCGTCAGCTTTTGCTGTCGCACGGATGGGCCGACTCGAACCGGGGTGGTACCACGACCTCACAGAAAACCAGCGTGAAGTAGCCGTTTACCTCTGCGTTTCGCTTGGTGAGTGCAGGTGGCCGGAGGCCCTTTTTACTGGAAATGAGGCATTCCATCTTAGTCCTCACGGGTGACAACGCATCTACATATTGATTTGTAATAGAGGGTAGATGTAGATGTCTATGGGCCACAGCAACCACTTACCATCAGGTGGACTGTGTGCTCGTTTGTAACCCTTATCCTATAAAAAAAAAACAATAAAATTATAATTTACAAATATCAGGCTATTATGCAAATATTATTCCCTTTAATTTAATACATTATTTTATATTTTAATAAATAAATAATCAATATGAATTAATTATTGTTTTTAGAAATAAAATGTCTATATTCATTAATTTCATTAAACTAAATTTTATATTAGTATAATAAATATGACAAACTTATAATTAATTATACACATAGGTATTATGTTATCTCAAAATATTCTGTTACACTATATAAACATTTATCAATCAGCCATGATTTAAGCGCCTTTATAAAGAGAGGGACCAGCTACCAGTATAAATATAATCAAGAAAGAAAAACATATAGGGAAGTGATAGGGAAAGTAATTACTCTCTCACGGAACGGTTTGAAGATAATTGCTGTTTTATTCCCAAAGGATCCTTCACCTTTAAATATTAATACAGTACACTTTGTGCCGCTAACGTGGCACATATTGAAAAATTAAGGCGCTGGGTCCGGGACGATCTCGAAAGACCCGTAATCCCCGTCTGAACCTTTTATAAGAAAAGGAGCTCTCCTATAAAAAAAAATTATAATCTTTGTCTGTCTTTCTGTTTGTCTATCCGGGCTAATCTCCGGAATAGCTGATTCGATTATGATGCATCTTTAAGAAAAGTTAGAAAGCAATACTAGGATAATATTTAATCTAAAAAAATGAAGTTTTTTTTTAAATAAATAAAAACGAATAATTGATTAAATAAAATTGGTCTTAGATTACCTTAAATCTAAATAACGCCACATTAATATACTCAATCCAAGTGAAGCCGGGGCGGGGTACTAGTATACAATTTAACGCATAAAAACGACATTTCACGAGCTTTTCATTTATGCGAACTGAGCTGATATGAAAAGGTGAGCCTCTTGAATAAACAAAAATTGTCATTATACAGAACACCGGGTATCATTATAAATTCCATTTCAGTGGACTGCTTGCGGCGTACGAAGCCACTTTGAATGCAGCATGACACAAAGTCTGACAAAAGCCTGCTTAATTACTATTTACCCGGCAGTCGCAGGCAGAGGCCTATTTCCTCACTCACAATTTATCATTTAGCGTTAATTGAATTAAAAATGTGTTTGGTAAACCAAGTTATTTAAAATAGCTGCTTTTGGTTCGGCTATACAAATAACAATGTATTTATTTCAACCTGATATTTAGTAATGTGAATAATTATGCTTTCTGTTTTATTAACACGTTAAGTACATAGAAAAGAAAGGTTTTAAGTGCTGCCCTCCATTAGATCACTATAAGAAAGTCTTTTGGCATTTTCTCGCGTAGATATTGTATGAGACGTACTGTGGGAAATTCCAGAAAGATCTCATGGCCTCCGATAGTTGACGAGCGTGGCGATTATTACAAATCTTCCCTGCAATAGAAGATTATTAAAATAACATATTTCTAACAACTAGCTATATCTTAATTGCTATTTCGTCAACAGAATAAAAATCGATTTATTTTTAAAAAGATATTATATACGAGATATATGCATAGATTTTAGGTCATCATCGATTGTTCAAAGATATTGTGTTGTAAGTGTTGAGCCAATCTGTAAGTTGATGAATCGATTTGGCTCACAATACGACGTAGTGGAGCATTTGGCTT
The DNA here is from genome assembly GCA_963668995.1 of Parnassius mnemosyne. Classification (NCBI taxonomy): domain Eukaryota; kingdom Metazoa; phylum Arthropoda; class Insecta; order Lepidoptera; family Papilionidae; genus Parnassius; species Parnassius mnemosyne. The sequence continues at coordinate 34,564,579 of CAVLGL010000079.1, read as the reverse complement.
GTGTATTTTTGGTAACCCATACAACTCCCGTATTTATCCACACGTAGGTATTATCTATTTTAAGTCGAGATTCAATTTTTCGGAGTGCTTATTTATGAGGTCACTAGTTGTTTTAAGTGTGTTATTTGTTGGGCCGTTTTTAACCTTTTTATAAGTGCTTATATTTGAAAAAAGTATTAAATTTTAGATTTATAATCTGAAATATCAATAACTACCGTAACATTTACCCTATCTGCGCGGAGAATCTTAAGTTATTATTGCTTAAGTTATTCAACGCTATAAATTCGTCTTTGGGCAGATTCGGTTTTGTCACTGAACTTCAACGTAACATAGACGAAATATCCCGACGTACCTATCGCCTTCCAATCTTCTATCCGCATATTGTTTTTAAATAAAAAGTCATCGACACTACAGATAATTTTTACGGTACGGTCTCGTGGTGTTATTGCGAAATTCATTTCTTTCGATAATATTGATTGTAATACTAGATTATAGACCGCGTCTATGATTCGTGTTTGTAGTCAACGGGTGCGTTCCGTTCTGACGTTTTTTTTATCTTTGACTAATCGATGTTATGATATTTTTAATATTTTAAATATTTTCATAACATTGAAATATTACTCCCAATCTATAGTAAAATTGTCTTAGATTTTTTTTAGATTTAGCATAACGTGATAGGGTTGATATGTTTAATTCGCTTTCCCCTTCATGTCAAGTATGAATCTATAAGATATTATAATTGAAATAAAATATTCCATTAATTAGGTAATATTAACTTTTCAATTTCACATCTGCAGAAAATTATTAGAGATTTTGATAGTTTCCACAACTAACTGCCGATTCATTCCATACTTTTTTTATTTTCAGACATGATTTCATTTACATTTTGTTAAAAATAGGCAATTAACTAAAAGGTAGTACCAACATTTCTTCCGCAATATCACCCTACCTTAAGCTTATGAACCGCACCACATAAATTCCCACTCGCTGATAATAACTCATGTCAGCAGCCGCTGATTTATTTACTTCTATCCAACCATGCAGTCTAATACATATTTGACGTGTTTGTTTCCTTGTTTTAACGATGTTGGTAGTTTTAATTGGTTAGACTTAACGACTTTAAAATAACTTTCACATAACTGATTAGTTTAACTCTATGGACTTGGTTTCCACAAGATAAATTTTTGACCGTTTTGAGCGGATTAAACAATAATCACAACCTCAAGATAACAACTAAAATCTTTTCTGAATAGTTACATTAATATTTCATCCTCTACCTTTCCCAATACTTAAAAGTGATTTTTTTTAATTTGAATATATTTTATTTTATTTTATAGAATAAGGGTGACCAACGAGCACCCAGTCTACCTGATGGTAAATAGATGCTAAAATAAGAATAATAAAGTTTATTCTTTTCTCTTACAAATTTAGCTATGGCGCTTAGACATCTACATATAACCTCAATACAAAATCAAAATTCAATCGCGTTGTCACCCCTGAGGACAAAGACGAAATGTCTCGTTTCAAGTGAAAAGGTTCTACAGTTCTCAACAATCTCAATACGAAACGCAGCAACATTATGCTGCTGTTTCACGTTAGTATTGGTCACGTTTGGTCCTCCTTCGGTCAAGCCATCGAATTCGTGCTACAACCATAATATAACTGCAGCGTGACTCTACTACGTATAAAACTTCTACCATAAATTCGTCACCAGAACCTCGTTAGTTCATCAGCAGGTTACACCATTTACTTTAAAATAATTACATTTTATTCAATATCATCATTACAGACCCTCGCAAGTCCACTGCTTAACATATTTCTCTCCAGTAGATTGAGCAGTAAGCTGAAGTCAGATAGTCACTTCATTCATCAATATAGCCATTCACAAGTCCACTACTGAACATAAGTTTCTCCAAAGAATGCCCCAAAACATGTCTCTGAGTCACCTGCATCAATAGACATCCTGAAAGTCTTACTAGGTCATCCATCTGGTAGAGGATCGCCCTACACTTCCCTTACCGATTCGAGGCTACCAAAACGAGCACCTTTCTCCCCCATAGCCAGTTCACTTCAGCTTGCTGATTATTGACAATTAAATCTTTATTTTTAATTTTTAAGCCAGTATCGGCAGAATATGTATACAAATAAACTTAATTACAATCTTGTAATAATATCATAACTAACATTTCGAGTAAAAAGGAAATTGAATTTGATGGCAAATGTCAATTGTACTCATTTAAACAGTTTCGCCCTCACTAGAATTTTTATTTTGTTTTGGTAAAGGTATGTATGAATGTTTTTATATTTTCTACAAATAAATAAAGAAATTCCACAAAGAAACAAGAATCGCTAAACTACAAATAAATTTATTCTATTCAATGAGAATATAAGATATCATCGAAAGATATTCTACAAAATAAAAGTATCGAAAGAAAAGATGAAAAGGATATTCACGCCGTCTCGACATTCGATCAATGTCCAATCTTAATTGGATCAATTAAGAATCGCTGTCGGAACGGGAATACAATTCATCCCTGCCTAGTTAAATTGATTACGTAGCACAATTATCAAAAATGCTGTGGGATAAAAATGTTAAGTTGAAATCGTTCTGCTTTAGGAATTTATTTTTTTGGGTAAAATATTTATTCAACGCGTTAATTTTTTCTTTCTTTCGTTTTTCAGATGCAATAGTAAGGCGATAACTGTGAGCCATATGTAGTTGATGTCAAAGGATAGGGCGTGTGTTATTTGAAGTTATTAAATAGAAATTCGTAGTACTACTAAGTATTTTCGAGGGTTGCATTTTTTTACTTATGACTATAATCCCATTTGTGGAAAGTGGTGATTAAAGCCTAGATGCTAAATCGCATTGTCTTATCCTAATACATTGGGGACTAACTATTTTTCTTAATCATTCTTTGTTATATATTATATGTAGATATTTGGATCCGGAAAGCACTCATGGTTTCTAGTCCTATTTCAGCCACGGCGAATTCCGAATAATGTTGCACATTGTCACAACTACGCATGAGATACGTAATGGAGCCAGTTTCTTATGGCTGCAGCTCGAATAGGTCAACTTTACAGGGGACGGACAAGGGTTACACAGAATACCAGCGTAAAATAGCAGGATAATACTACGGTATTTTAATGTGTGACCACAATCGGAGACCGTTTTACTGGTAACGAGGCATTTATGACTCTGCAGCAAATTCTACATAATATAGAAAAATATTAAAATATTTTTTTATATTATTTAGAATTTGTTGCACAGAAAGTACAAATACGGACTAAACGCCTAAGAAGTCTCTATCAGTTAACCTATATGCATTCCATTTCAGTTCTCAGGAGTGACGACGCATTTGCAGTTTGATTTTAAATCGATGATAAATATATCTGGCCTACTGGAGGACTGTGTGCTCGTTTGGTTTTGCTCGCATTTCTATTAAATGAAAATATTATAATTACATCGTATACAATATAACTACTGAACAAGCTACACAAACTCTCTTAGATGTAGTGACAGAAATACGATTTTTTTTATAGAATAAGGCTGACAAACGAGCTCACAGTCCAACTGATTGTAAGTAGTTGCTGTGACCCATATACATCTACTTTTATCCTCAATAAAGATTCAAAATGCAGATGCGTTGTCACGCGTGAGGACTAAGATGGAATGCCTCTTTTACAGTAAAATGGGTCTCCGGTTCTCTACACTCACCATACGAAACACAGCCGTGTCAAACTGCCATTTTACGCTGGTATTCAAAATATGAATAATGTTGGCTTTGGCTTGCACTAGGATTCAAATCTAGGCCTATACTAGCGTACGAGAAGTTATAATAAATAGTTATAAAAGTTGGCAGAACATTGACTCTATGCATAGAAGAATGTACAGATAATTGTGAGAATTGAATGACGGCTCTATATAATTTCCGTTTAAGGAAACATACCTTTTATTTTGTAGTGTTCCGTGCAAAATTCAGAAGAATGGAAAACTTATGGAATTACTTCGGAATCTGTTTGTCGCTCTGTCTATTACAGTTCTAAGTATCACAAATTGTTACCCCAAAATAGTATGGCGGTTATAAAATAGAATTTTCGTGAAGAGTTTCCGTGTACAATCTGTTACAGTAAACAGTGTTTCTCATACAACCACGTAATACTATTTCATAATATACTAGCAATCTGACTTTGATTTGCGGTGTTTGCATAAATAGGATTGTTGATTGCAAATAGAAATTCTAAAGTACTTTGTAAATTAGAAATCTAGCCTTCATGGACACCGTATTTTTCGAAGTACCAAAAGCCTTTGAAAAATTCTAGCATATAATTAATAAAATCAGGCTTTACTTTGCGGAAATCCATTACATAAAAGGTTTTAGACAATACGACACGTGTTTCGCCACGTGGATGCCTCGTGTAGAGGCGAAACACGTGTCGTATTGTCGTCAGTAGTGTGTCTTGCATAGTGTAGTGGTGTTGGGAGTAGTGGTGCTGGGATTAGTGGTGACGGCGATAGTGCACGCAATTGAGGGAGGGCAGGAGGTGCTCTTCATACTAGGTAAGACACATCATTTTATTTTATAACGCGGATATTTGCGAAGTAAATTTTTCTAAAACCTTTTTTAAATTCTAGCATGACTGCTAATTCAGAATTCAAAATAAAAAAACCATCATGAGTAAACAATCCTTTTCGCTAACATAATCGTCATGAACAGCGCACAAATTAGTACAATAATCTGCTTCAAGAATCCACTTACTGCCATGCGCAGTGACAGCATGTTGCTTCTTTTTCGTCATCAACCAAACCACACCAAACAAACAAAAGCCCACATCTGAGTATGGGCTTCCCCTGTTGTAGGGCTTGGACTGACTTATCTTACTTGTTGGCAAGCAAATTGATGATCACAGTACCAGTCGTCTCTCACCTTTAATGCTTCTGTCTTTCACCTATCGCGGTATTTTGCTTTTCACGAAAACTCTAAATATGACTATATCGGGATACTTCTGGAATTTTTATAATCTTTTCTTACGAAACTTATAGGGTAAAATAGGTGGTAGATTCTCTTATGCCGTGATCCCACTGAAGCCCGACGATATCTGCGAATTTCCGACCTTCACAGGGATTGCGAACGCCCGACAATCTCAGAATACTTCAAGGAAACGTCTCAACGTTACTCGAGGGCGCGGAGACACATTCCAACCCGCCAGTGATAAAAGCAGCCACCTACGCTCCGATCGTTTTAATTGAGCCCCCGGTTCCGATAGGCATGTTCTTAACACCCAGCACCTCGAAAGACACGAGTTAGCAGTCAGAGCCTGTTCGGTGGTTAAAAAACTCATCTGTATATTAAAAACTTTTATATGTGAACATCGTTACGAAAGTAACGTTGGAAATTATAAGGTATCCCCCCTCTTTTTATAGCTCGCTAACTTGCTAATAAAAGTTTTCCAGATAAGGTGGATTTAATTATACACTAGATGCCATTGCATGTTATGCACGACAGAAAGTGACAAATAGCGTTAGCTAAGGGCCTAAACTTTTTTTTAAATTCAATGATAATTTTTTTAATTTGTTACTTTTTATTTATTTATATTTATCTTATTACTAGAATTTCTTAGATTAGATTATAAAATAATTGTATAAGTCGTAACTCACACAATTCTGGACGTGTCGTCTGAAGTAAAGATAATAATGATTATTATTATAAATATGTCTTATTATATGTACGAGTATCACTAGAAATACCATTTCCTTTTTCAAAATATGTTTTCAACAAGAGGAGCTTTCACAGTTTCTTAAGTAATAGGAGTTTCTTTACAAATAAAAGATCAAGTAAGGAATTGCTTAATTTCCATAGAATTATACCTCATAAGTGAGTTAATAGTAGAGTAAGTTTTCCCTATAACAGCTTTTCACAAAGGACAGCGACTTTAAGTATTTTACTGATCAATTACAAACACTGTTTACTGTAACAGATTGTATGCGGAAACTCAAGGTAGAGTTTCGTAACTATCCAGTTTTAAGTGCAATGAAAACAAATTTAAACACCCAAGTATAAGGTTAACATCGCCTAACGATGTTTAAATTACTTTTGTTTTCTTAGTTTTGTAAGCTAACCTTCAATAAATAAGCCTAGTCACGTAATTAAGTTTATATGAAATTTTTGTTTTAAATGCGGGTGATGAGTCGCTCGCGTCCGTAGGCTTTGACCATCTAACACTAGGCCCACCCTACACGCGTCCCCCGGGTGGTGCTAAACGAGCGGTAAAGCCGAAAGGATAGACTCGGCTCCTCCCCGTATGGTAGCGGCGTAAAATCTACCACCCCTTAGTTCGCACAATAAGCTAAGAAATAAAAGTAATGGCCCCGAGTTCCCGACGCCCCTTTAATGGGGCAGTGGTGCGAAGAATCTCCGGGAGAAAAACCGGCGATGAGGTTCGCCACCCGTGACGTCCTGTCTCCCGGAGGGGCGAAAAGTAGATTGCGGAGGCCCGTCTGAGTGGAGCAATTAATGATATAATGGATGAAGTATGCGAAATGATGAATGATAGAGGAATAGATGTGTTATGTGTAAATGAGACGAAACGAAAGGGAAGAGATGTCACTGCACGTGGCATGTATACCGCTTACTGGTCTGGTGTAGACGAGACCGAGCGGGCATGCCAGGGAGTCGGTGTCATCCTTTCAAAAAGAGTCAATGTGTGAAAGAGTATGAATGTGTAAGCCCAAGGCTGCTGTGGATACAAATGAAAGTGAGTTTAAAGAAGTTGTTTGTGCTAGGGATGTACGCCCCAGATATGTCTAAGCCCACATATATCTGAGAGCAGTTTTGGGACATGGTAAGGATGGTGTTGATGAAATGTAGGGAAAATGAAAATATTTTTATGTTAGGGGATTTTAATGGAAGGGTTGGGTGAAGAGGTCTGGTTATGAAAGGATATTAGAAATGTTTGGCGATGAAAGTATAAATGAGAATGGTGAAGACCTCCTCACCGTTTGTGAGGAAAAGAATCTTTTTGTGACGAAATCTTTCTTTCGCCATAAGAGGATTCACATGTATACTTGGGAAAGAGGGGATGATAGAAGCATGATAGATTTAATAATTGTGGATGAAAAAATGAGGAGCGCAGTGGTAGATACAAGGGTTTACCGGGGATCCAACGTAGGGACGGATAATTACTTGGTGTTATGCCGAATTAATGGTCTATTCAGGCGTTGGCGGCATCGGACCCCTGTGTCTACTACTGAGTTACAGCGTATAAGAATAGAGAGGTTACAAGATGATGGTGTGAAAGAGAAGTATAAATGTGGACTGAGGGAAAATATAAGTGGTTTGAATGAATTATGTATGAATGATTTAGACTTAAAGACTGAATGGATTAATGTTAAGAAAGTTTTGGTGGATGCAACCACCGAAGTATGTGGTGTAAGTAAGGAATGAAAGGAAAAGTAATAAGTTGTGGTGGGATGATGAGGTACGGATGAAAGTTAAAGCAAAGAAGAGAGCATGGCTAGATTTACTAGCAGCCAAAGCTGGTAATTCTGGCGGGATGAATGATGAGATTGAAAGAAAAAAGGCAGAATTTAGACAAATAAGAGAGTAAAAGAAGTTTTTGAAAGGAAAAAGCAAGAAAGGGCGGATAAAAATGAGAGAATGATTTCTCATAACTTCTATGCAAATATTAAAATGTTCTAGACACTCATAAAAACTGCCAGGGGAAATTAAAAACAGCCTAGAATGAATGCTATACGAGACGAGAATGGCTGCATGCTGAATGATGAAGTTTCGAATTGAAATAGATGGAAGGAATATTTTGAAAGCGTGTTTAAAAGTGAAGAGTCGTCTAAATGAAGTGAAATCGAAATTCCGAAAAAAGTGAAGAGAGGTAGGGAGATAAGTGTAGATGAAATAAAGAAAGCAATGAAAAGCATGAAAGCAGGTAGGGCAGCCGGATATGATAGAGTATCACTCGAAATGCTAAGGGCTGGAGAGGGTGTGGTTGCAGGCCTGCTGTGCACCTTGTTTAATTTATTTTGGGAACTGAAGCGAGTACCGGAAAACTGGTGCAAAGCCGTTATAGTCCCAATATATAAGGAAAAGAGGTCATAGTAGGACTAGGACTAGGACTAGGAAAAAAGTAGGACTTTAAAACTACCGGTGGTATCAGCTTGCTTAGCATTGTGGGTAAAATGTATGCTAAGGTGTTAATTCAAAGAGTTATGGATGAAACTGATGGAAAAATTTGGAATGTGCAAGATGAGTTTAGAAAGGGGATGCTGGCTGATCTGTACTGATCTGTACTGATGAGGCTGATGTGTACAGATCAAGCCTTTTCCATGCGCATAATTGCGGAGAAGTTTTTGGCCAAAAACCAGAAAGTTTTTTGTGCGTTCATCGATTTGGAAAAGGCTTATGACAAAGTAGACAGGAACGTGTTATGACAAACACTGACCTCATTTGGGTTGAGCGCTGGTCTGATACAGGCATTAAGGTCTCTTTATAGGGACTCTAGTGCTTGTGTCAGGATCAACGGGGTCTACTCGGACTGATTTGGCATTCAAAAAGATGTCAGGCAGGGCTGTGTAGCTTCCCGTGGTTGTTTAACCTATTTATGGACAGTTGTTTACAAACTTTGAAAGTTGAAGAATGTGGGTTGAGAATGTGTGAGTTAACCGTCAAATGCCTTTTGTACGCCGATGACCAAGTCATATTTGCATCGTCAGCGGCCGAGTTGCAAATGATGGTTACTTTAATGAACTAGTCATTAAAAGAAAGTGGTATGAAAGTCAACGCAAGTGAGACGAAAGTGATGGTTTTTGAAAGAGAAGAAAGTAAACCGTTATGTGAAATAAAAATAGAAGGGGAGTTGATTGAGCAAGTGGATGAGTTTGTATATTTGGGATGTTTATTTAGCAAGGATGGTGGACATGATAAGGGTGGGTCTGGTTGAAAAAGCATGAGAGTAGAATAAATGCTGTAGAAATGCGGTCATTAAGGAGTATCTAAGCGTTTAATCCGAATGACAGGGTGAGAAATAGTGTAATAAGAGAAAAGTGTGGTTTGCAAGATGACGTAGTGACCAGGATTAAGATAGAAATGCTTCGGTGGTGTGGTCATGTAGAAATAATGAACGAGGAAAGAGTGACAAAGTAAATTTATGTTGCAGAAGTGAACGGCAGAGTCGGGAAGGGACGCTTTAGGCGAAGGTTTATCGACCAAATCGGATATACATTGTAAATGGGCCAGATTAGGAGTACTCTTAACCGACGAGCGTGTATGCGTAGATATATGGATGTAAAGGAGGCGAGAGAGGTGTGTCAGGATCGTGCCAAATGGAAGTCCGTAGTCTCTGCCTACCCCTCTGGGTAACAGGCGTGAGTTTTTGTCTGTTGTATTTTTTTTAAACTCATAATTTTCATTAACAGGCTAGATTCGAAAGACAGTACTGGCAATTAACACGCGCCCTCAACTCCACTCATAAAAATATAATTAGTACGTTGAATGATTAAAGAAACCCCAATGAAAACGTTTGTTGAGAGCCCTTTGATAAACATCTGCAGGATGAATGGAAGATAGGTGCAAAGCTGTAAGGGAAGGTAGTCTAGACCTAGATAATTTGTGACATATCCACTTATATGATACCTCAAATGAAAGAGTGATAACCAAGCATGTTTTAAAAGGTTTTGAAAAAATAAACACTATCCTTCTTTTCTAAATCCTTTTCTGTTGAAGCTGTTAGGCTCTGGAGCTCCCTACCACTGCACATTAGAAGTGCGCAGTCTATTGATAAGTTTCAAAACTTATAAAAGCGCACTTCTTTCCTCCTTAAATAGTCAATCCTCTAAAAATTACTACCTACTCATTTTTCCTTACGCTTTGACTTCACTTACTTGTTTAATCCTATCTGCTCATGTATATGTATATATATATTGTTGTATTTAAAATGTATTTATTTATTATAGTATGTATGTATTTATATATTATAGTATGTATGTATTTATTGATTATATAATTATATGTATGTTGTGTGTATTTTCCAACAACCTACGTACACCTTTACCCTTTCTCACAGGTCGCTCCTAAGCGACAAGGCCGCCAATTGTACCTTTCAATAAATTATGATTTTTTTTCTCTCATATGTATTTTTTGGTGTACAAAAAATTTTATTTTCATTTTATCCGTTTTTTCAATTTAGCCTCAAAAACTGCTTACAAAACCTTTACAACCATCTCATTTCCGGGGATTATTATCAACCATGTACTCATTTATATTTTATTAATCCTTCATACTTCTTTCAATCTTTATAAATTTTTTCGTACAAAAAATGTCTGATGACACAGTTTCTTAGATCATGCTTTGTTATACTGCATACACATTACTTTAATTTAAAAAAAATATCAATAAAACTGGCTATTATTAGCAATTAACTGTAAAATTTTGGGTTTTATCACCAAAACCAAAAAAGGCTCCTTAAAAAAATAGTCGGACTTTGTCTATCATAACTATGGCCTAAATGGTTCTAAATGATCTAGACTACTTTCCCCTTATAATATAGTATAATAGTTTCTTGTTTAACTATATCTTCCAATATAATTCACATACAAAAAGGCACTTTTTGTCTGTGAATGTTTAAACATACGAGTATATTAAAAGTGCAATAAAAATTAAAAGTATTTCTTTAAAGATAGGGTGACAAACGTGCACACAGTCCACCTGATGGTAAGTGGTTGCTGTGACCCATAGACATCTACATCTATCCTCAATAAAGAATCGAAATGCAGATGCAATTTCACCCGTGAGGAGTAAGATGGAATGCCTCTTTCCCAGTGAAAAGGGCCTCCGGTTCTCTACAGTCACCATACGAAACACAGCAGTGTTAAGCTGCTATTATGCGCTGATATTCTGTGAGAGCGTGGTCCTTCCCCGATCGAGCCAATCCATTCGTGCTACTACTATACTACTAATAGAGCTGCAGCATGGCTCTACGTATAGAAGACATAGACATATACAGACATATGCATAATAGACGTTAACTAGTACGTGATCTTTAATAGAAAATAAGCTGCTCACGAGAAAGATTCATGTGCCAGGTTACCTAACTGAGCCCATGAACATATAATATTGTTTAGGCCAATATTAAGCATTTTCAGAATTGTGTTATAATCGCTCGTTAATAGCTTCGCACAGTAGCGAGGTCACATTCCCCCCGCGCCGACATTATAAGCCGGGCAGATCCTGGTGAACAGTCTCCGCTCCCGAAGCAGGTAAGTGCCTTCCCGTTAACTGGCCTTCCCCCTTGATTGTGATAGGATATTTCCCAGTGGCCTTTAGAGGCCGGACCTGCGTCTGCCCGTAGAATTCCTGCTTGGGCCCTGGGATAGCCTACCTTTGCAGGGGTAGCCGTAGGCCGTATCAAATATATTTTATTAAACGCTGTTAGATGTGTAAATAGAAGTAAATATAAATATCCTATCAAAAGATGTAGTATCAGAAGTCCACTGCTAAAGAAAGCCCTCCTCCATAGATTGCATCATATGGATAATTTTTGCTATTATTGCCACGCTCGGCTTTTTATTGCCGGCTTGGTAACTGCAGTTTTTTTATTATTTTCAGTTTCTTTTTATAAATAAGCCGTTGCCCATCTCCTGTTTTAATTCCATGTATGTTGTCTTATGCCGCCACTGCACTACTTATATTTAAAGTTACATTAGTCGCTAAGCTTTCGGCTAAGGCTTCATGATACTCTCGGACTCGGTTATGATGTTCCGGTGCTTACGCATCATTTCACCAAGGCAGTTAGCACTTTCCTTAGACGCTTAAAGAAGGTTTATGAAGTATATGTATACGGGATGACTCGGAATGATAAGGTAGGAATGGTGAGAAATTGTGTGAAAAAAGGAATGCTTCGGTGATTTGGATACGTAAAATAATGTATTATGAAAGGGTTAAAAAGCAAAATTATGCTGCTGAGGGAAGTGAAGGAGTCGGCAAGAGTCACCCTAGATGCAAGCTTATCGACCCAATTGGCGTGACATTGAAGATAAGCAAAATAAAGAGTAACTTTAGCGGAAGAACGTGTATGTAAAGAAATAAATGTGAAAGAAGCGAGAAAAGTGTGTCGGGATCGTGTCAAATGGAAGTCAGTAGTCTCTGCCTACTCCTTTAGGTGTTGGGCGTGAGAGATAGTAAACTTGTCAAGTACGTAGGCCAAAAAATCACTCGCTATTTATTTTGTATTTTAAATACAATATTTCAACATCGACTTCAATAGTCAGTGAAATATAAATGGAACAACTAAGTAAAGTTTATTAATTCGTAACAATCATTATATTTTAATAAAAAAGTATGCTATCACAACATTATAATACGGTCCCATATTAAGTTTCAATTAGAAAAAATGATAACTGGGGTCGGTTTTTTTTTAATTATCCAAAGATACTCATTGAAATGAAATCATAAAATATGTGTTTATTGCTAATATAAAACTCGTTTTAGTATTTTAATTAAGGTTCATTTAAACGGATAATGGCTACAAATTCGACCTTATCAGGGGTTTACTTAAATTAAATAATAAATTTTAAGTCTTTACAGCCATAAGATTTTATTTCTGCAAAATTGAGAATATACTCGTATCATAATTTATTTATACTAGATCATAATATTTTCACAAATATTTATTTTTATTGCAAGAAATTTCTGAATTTAAACTCTATTTAATGATTTCTAACAATTTCAAAAAAAAAAAACGAGGTTCTCAATTTAGTTTTTAGAGTTATATTGATTTTATAGGTATGAAAACTCTATGTACTTACTATATTATATAATCAAAATTATCTCCAACTTCAAGTGATTAAATAATATATATACGAGATCGACGATATACGAGATCTAGTATAACCCAATTACAAACCATTATTGGTTTATATTTTATTAAGTATGCAAATAATTTACGTGTATTGGCAGGTAAGAATACCCACTACCCCATATCTTCCCGTGGGTGTCGAAAGACGCGACAGAGGGAAACTGAGCCAGAAGATGGGCAGCAGCATCTTTCTGATAACAGCAAAACAATAAAAAAACTGTGGTTGCCAACTCGCTCGCCAACTATGGCAATATACCCCCCATGAATAAAGTTACGAAGAGACGGCCCCTTGTCCCCGGCGGCCCTATTCCTGGCTACGGTGGCGACCATGGTTACGACGGGGCTAGGGGTGCTAAGAATCTCCGGTGAAGGTTCGGTTGCCACTTAAGACGACTAGACCTGGCAACATATAACGCACGCACCCTGAGGACTGACGAGATCCTGGAGCTGGAAGAAGAGATAGACAAGTTACGCTGGAATATTATAGAACTATCCGAGGTCCGAATAGAGGGGGAGAACACGGTAATACTCGAGTCCGGCAACTTGTTCTATCACCGGAAGGGTGACCATCTGTCCCAAGGAGGTGACGGTTTATCGCTCACAAGTCTCTCGTTAACAACATTGTAAAGATTGTTCAATCACAATCTTTACAAAATTGTTAAAGAGAGACTCAATCACTACGAGAGTTGCGTATCTTATACTCAGTATCATCAAACGGCATTCATTAAAGGTTTACGCACCAACCTCGGCACATCCCGAAGAGGGACTGAATGAACATATATCTAGAGCCATGCAATCCTACAAAACCCACTATATGGTGTTGAGGGCAACGGAACCCAAGGGGCCAGGAGCTGCCCGACTTCATGGGGAAAGAGGTACTCGTCATGATAAACGTTTTTTTCCAGAAGCGGCCCCACAGGAAGTGGACCTAGTCGACCCTCGACGATTGGATAAAAATGTGATTGACTTCATTATGATGACTGGTGGTGGTGACTGTTCAGTGATGTTTCAGTAATAGCGAGGGTGAAAACCGGCAGCGATCACCGAATAGTGAGAGGCACACTGAGCCTAAACGTTAAGTTGGAGAGGTCACGTCTAATGAAAACACTCTGTCCTTTTCGCGCTCTAATCCGAAGTCACGAAAATTTTAGCTTGAGTTACAAAATTGTTTTCAGTGCCTGGATATAGCAATGCAGTGGAAGATATGAATGACAAGCTCGTAAATAGTGTCCATGCGGTCGGAGCTAAGTTTTGCAAGACCCGACGCAGAACAACACAAAAGGTCTCCGATCACACTCTTAATCTAATGGCAGCCTCGTACCGGTAGGCGAAATGTAGGGCGACCCCCACTAGATGGAGTGACGACAACTAGGTGCTTTCAATTTTAGGGATAGTACTCGAATATAAATCTATTGACATATTAGTAATTACTTTATCGACTATAATTTTTATTAATAATTGAATATTTTTGTAAGAACGCTGATACTTTAGTTTGCATTATTTACTGATGTTTTTTTTTTGATAATTTATGCGTGTAATTTTACACAAATAAAATCATAAGATCATCAGAAGATTATAGATAAAGAATTATTATATTACAATTAGAATACAAGGACTCAATACAAATAAAAATGTGCGATAGACAATTATTAACATCACTATTGTAAAAAAATGTGTCATTTGCTATAGAAACTAACGGAGTTCACACGCATAAAGTTTCTGCAAATGATGTCCTTGTAAATATTGTTTGTTTATCTTCATAAGTTAACTATAAATTTAAGGAGGATCGTTTTAGGGCCCATGGCACTACAAAACAAGGAGAAAGATTATATAATAATTTTGATTTTTAGTTGTTGCTTCTTACGTTATGTGTGACAGGCACTCATCTATCGCTTTATTTAAAATTATTGCTACAATAATACAATCAAGTAAACAAGCGCTGTACATTAAAACTGTTAATGGAGCCATTCTTAAAATATTAATTTCATCCAAAATTAAACTTTACAGTAAATTTCCAGTACAAATTAAATTTAAATCATTCGCCTTCTTCAAAGCTCATTTGATTTAATAAGATTTTCTTCAAAGTATAGGTCTAGTTAATTTTGTTTCATTCTGTTACTGAAGTGGAAAATAAGTGTTTGTTACAATGAATTCTTATGAATAAATCATACAGAACAAATTTTATTTAATAGATTTGTTGCCTTAAAGTATAGGATTTATATTTGATATGGGTTAGTGCAATAAATATTAATTACCTGTATTTAATGTATTAAATTTTGTTTTTTAATTAAAGCTATTTGTTTACATAATAGAATACACTATATTCGAAGTCAAAGTCAAAACTTTTTACTTACAATCAAACTCTTTATTTAGGGTTATTTACAAGTCTTATCGAACAGCAAAATCTACACCGGTTCGTCATAACAAAAATCTCTCAGAGAAAAGCAGTCAAGAAACGTAGATTTTTAAGAGATCTATTACGATTTTAATTTTAATAACGACCTACTTATGAAAGAAAAGTCAGTTTTAACAAAATAATATCATAGTTTACCCGAGGGGTTAAAGAATTGGATTGAAAACTGTCGCCGCCTATTACGCTGCGAGCTATTTGATTTCTGAGCTATGGACACGTTATGTGAGTTTTTTGATTATTGTTGTTGATTATGTTAACATTTTTGTGCAAAATATTTTCATGCTATTGAGACATGAGCACCTAATCATTTTTAAAATTTTAACCTGTCTGCCTGTCAGAAAATCTGATTGGCTCAACCAATTGTAATAAATCTTTACGAAAAAATAGAGAGATTAAATTTTATCCAAACAATTTAGACTATTAAAATTGAGAAGAATGGTTTTTAATGATTATCTCAAGTCTTAATAAGGCCATATTAATAAACCAGGCGAAGTCAGAGCGGATGGCCAGTTATAAATGTTATTTTAAAATTAATTTCATGATCATCGTCATGAGCATACTCATCGTAATCATTATCGTTATCATCATTGTCATCGTCATCGTTATGATTATCGTGATGGTTATCATCATGGTCATAGTCAACGTCTACGTCATCGTCATGATTATCGAAATAGTCATGATAGTAATCATTATTATCGTCTTCGTCATCATCATCGTTATCAGCTTCGTCTTCGTCTTAGTCTTAGTCATCGTCATCGTCATAGTCATCATCATCGTAGTCATCATGATCATCGTCATCGTCATCAAAATGGTCATCTTCATGGTCATCGGCATGGTCATTGTCATGTTCATCTTGATGGTCATCGTCATGGTCATCGACATGTACACTGACTGCATTCAGTTGTTAGGGATTCAATTTTCTCCGAACCTCAACTATGGGCGGTTCATTGAGTCCAGAGCCAAAGCAGCCGCAAGAAAACTTGGTGTCCTTGCAAGGTTGCGGCGGTATTTCACGCCGGGGCAGCTTCTTACCTTATTTACAGTGCAAGTCCGGTCGTGCATGGAGTACTGCTGTCACATAATATGGGTTGGTGCTGCAAAATGCCACCAGGCAGCATTGCACTCAGTGGAGAGACGTGCTAAGAAGCTGGTGACCTTGATTTGGTTGAAACAAATCTTGTCAGCCTCGAGCACAGGCGCAGAGTAGCCAGCCATATTATTGCATAATATAATTGTTAAAAATACACAAAAAAAGTCTTAAAATCTATGTTATTAAAAGTACGTAATAAATTATGTAAATTAACATTAGTGCATGTTATGCTTAACGTGGTAGAGCTATACTGCAGTTATGTTAGTAGTATAGTTGTAGCACGAATTGGTCGGCTCGATCGTGGAAGGACCACGCTCTTACAGATTACCAGCGTAAAATACCAGTTTAACACTGCTGTGTTTCGTATGGAGAGAGTAGAGAACCGGAGACACCTCTTACTGCAAAACAGGCACTCCATCTTAGTCCTCATTCTTTATTGAGGATAGATGTAGATGTCTATGGGTCACAGCAACCACTTACTATCAGGTGGACTGTGCGCTTGTTTGTCACCCTATCCTATAAAAAATATGCCTGGGGTGCCTGTCGAAGGCACTGGGTACATGGACATGAATATGCACCCAATGCCTCAAAAATGCCCACTCAGGTTCCTCACTAATTACGTTAAGAAAACTGTTGGTGCTCCTACGAACCCTGTGCATCAGTGACGCAGTTATTTTGCGCATACGTGTTGAAAAAAAGCGGCCAAGTGCGAGTCGGACTCGCCCATGTACCCTACATGGGCGAGTCCGACTCGCACTTGGCCGATCCGTAGCAGCAAGTAACATAATTAACGATTTACGACGTATTAAAAAACTACTTACTAGATCTCGTCCAAACCAATTTTCGGTGGAAGTTTACATGGTAATGTACATCATATATCTTTTAGTTTTATTATTTTCTTGTTTTAGAAGTTACAGGGGGGGGGACATACATTTTACCACTTTGGCAGTGTCTCTCGCGTAAACTATTCAGTTTAGAAAAAAATTATTTAAGAAACCTCAATATCATTTTTGAAGACCTATCTATAGATACCCCACAGGTATGAGTTTGATGAAAAAAAATTTTTTGTGTTTCAGTTCTAAGTATGGGGAACCGACAAAATTTACTGCTTTTTTTTTCTATTTTTGTGTGAAAATCTTAATGCGGTTCTCAGAATACATTTACTCACCAAGTTTCAACAGCATAGTTCTTATAGTTTCGGAAAAAAGTGTCTGTGATATACGGACTGACAGACAGACAGAAAGACATGACGAATCAATAAGGGTTCCGTTTTTTGCCATTTGGCTACGAAACCCTATAAATTGTCTAAAAGAAATATATTCTTTCAATCGGTTTCATAACAGTTTACTGTCGAAATGGACCTTTTCCATAGTAGAGAGCATTATCCTATAACACGCAAATTACTGATCGAAGTACTAGAAGTTTCGCACCATGGATGCTGCTTTCCTAATATACCATTGCGTTATTCTTCGATTCAGTTCGTAAAAGTCCACTGCTGCAGTTTGGTCTTCTCCCGTTGTCACGACATTCGCCACTGCATACACGTATTGAATTTAAACATATTTATTTTTCGTCCCGCATACATCAATAAAAATAACATAAAATTTCATCGATATACTCCAATTCCTTAAAACTTTGAAAATTACGTAGACGATGCGAAATTTGTGATTTTCTATGAAACTGTGAAATAAAACTGCGGTATAATGTGCACTTTGCTAACATGTTCCAAACTTATTAATTTATATATTATTATCGACCAAAAGTAAAATTCAAATAAAAAATTACACTCAAAACAAAACTCCTATTATAAACGTCTTATAACATTTTAAAATATCAATTATTAATTAGCAAGTTAAGCGAATATGTAATTCCTAGTACGTCCGCTCTCTCCGACTGCTCGAGCCAAAGTGCGATGCAACGCAACCATAAGCCACGCCCTCTGTTTAGTCATCACCGTGTAACAATATATTTTTACTTATATTGAGATATGATAGCTCAGAAGATAATAAAGCATTCACTTCTTACAATATTTAAAGCCGCGTCTCCACTAAAGTTTTGTTACCAACTGTTGTGTTGCCAACACGTGTTGATAACAAATGTTTCTGTAATTTCCTAGTGTTGGCAACAAAACTTGAAACAATGTCAGGAACCGTGTTTCCATTTTTGACGGCCATATCACAGGAATACGTTTCTTCAAAAACATTTGTTCCTTCTGTGAAGACGCTTGTTGGAAAAATTTGTCGGCAACATATCTGTCACGTGGACAAACGAGTTAATCGACTCATTAATTAATTTATACCGTTCACAAAATATATTATGGGATGTGTGTAATCAAAATTATATTATTATTTATAAGTAGATCTAAATAATTAGGTACTCAGTTGGTGACGCCATAGTTACAGATTTATTATTTGATTTTTCAATTTTTTCACATATAATGCCTATGGCCCTAAAATTTTCAGTGTAAGTAGACCTCCCAGTACTAGTGACTGCCCACTAATGCAAGATCAGCTTACACTGGTTATTTGTTTAATACTTCTACTTGCCACTCTTTCATTAATAATGAAGCCGCCTATCGTATGTTTGTAAATAACAAAAAATGTGAAACAGACAAGTGACGTCTCCGTGGAGCCGTGGTTTAGTAATGAGTTGCAGCGCTAAGGGCCGCGGGTTCGAATCCCGGACGGAACAAGTATTTGTATGGTCCTAGGTCTGTTCTATGTATGTAAACTGACCCTGCGATACAGGAGAAAATCCTAATGTGGAGGTAACATTTTTTAAAAAGAGAGGAAGAGAGACAACTAATGAAATTAAAAAAATTGCCTATAACCAACTTCAATATTGTTACGAGCTTTGGGTTCGAGACAATAAAAACTGCCGATTGAATTACCAAAATTGACACTTAATTCATATTTCAATTACACAACACTAATTACAATCTAAAACCACACTAATAATAAAACACGTGCAGCATCATCATCAGAGCACCTTAGTCAGGTGCTGCAGATGCAGGAGCTGCTGACGGGCCGGCCTCCGTGGTCGACAGCTGGCCCGCCGACGTCTGTGACGTTGCTCCACCAAATCGTCTCTGGTTCGTCTCCTGTTGGCGTTGACTTCGGGTACGGATACCCTCCGTGTCGTCTTTAGGTAAAATCGGCATATTTGATCCCACTTCTGACACCAATTGTTACGAGCTTGGGGTTCGAGATAATTAAAAACTGCCGGTTGAATTACCAAAATTGACACTTTAATTACACAACACTAATAACAATCTAAAACCAATAAAATAATAAAACGCAATTGTACTACTGATCACTTAAGTTCGCCGTTATTTCGCTTCGAAGTATTCTCTTATATCACCAATTCAATACTGCCTTGGTCGTGGTCTATACCGGCCTATAGGGCCTCAGATAGTTTACAGAACCTTCTACTGTAGCGACATCTAGAATGTTCGAATACATATCGGTCCCGAAGTTTCTAGCAGGATCTTGACTCTCCTAGTTCTGCTACTTGACACTAGAGGGCGCTAGTGTTACTAGTGTTGCCATGTACAAGACATTAATAGTGGCGCGCAACAATATTAATACGCATTATTAAGGATAACTCCAAAACTACTATTGTTGTTTTTTTGCATAAAATTATAAATACTGTGACTGCCTGCATAATATCGTCACTGGAAGACATATTGTTACCGACAAAACTTTGGTGGAGACAGCAAGTTGTCAACAAAAATGTTTCAAAATGTTGGCGACATGTTTCAATTCAGTTCGGCAACATCGGTAACAAATGTTGGTAATTTTCGTTGAGTTGTAAACAGTTGGAAATATAAATGTTTTCAACATTTTTGGTGAATACAAGGCTTTAGAAACACCGACCTGGTTCTCCGCTGTTACTAATAATATTGTTAATTGTGTATTTTAAGTGCTAATTTACCGCGCGCGTGGCTATGAAGGAAAACATCGTGAGGAAACTAGAATGTGTCAGAAATTTTTAATATTTTAAGGAAATTAAAATTTCGCCAACTTGCATTTGAGCAGCAGCGGCTGACCATTTCTTGCTCTAAAACCCTCTCAGAAATGAGAGGAGCCCTGCGCGCAGCAGTTGGACGTGTAACTTTATTTGGGCGTAAACCATAATTTTACTTTACCTAAAATAATACATGATATTTTGAGATTTTTAGCAATAAAATCCTCCTTAGCGATACTCACTCTACAGCAGTTGACAGCAAAGCTTGCAACCATTATTCAAAATATGTTAAAAAAAATATAATTAACTACACACTTTTGAAATTCTCCTATGAAGAATGCCTATCTTAATATTTTTTTAGCTTCTCATTTTACCGCCCTTTTTAGGGTTCGGTACCCAAAGGGTAATCAACGGGACCCTATTACTCCCGTCCCGTCCATCTGTCTGTCAGCGGGCTGTATCTCAGGATCCGTAGTAGGTACACAGTTAAAAAATACATAAGTTAATTAATAATTTATGGGTCAAAAGCAAGTGAGTGAAATAAACCTGCCAAAATAAATGAGATATCAGAATGCCGTTGCGACGTCATTTATTATGGAATAGATGAGGCTCACTCGTACATTATTTGAATATTAAATGAGTCACATTGATTGGTTTTCGTTTAGCTGGGTCTATTGATGAGAAGGCGCCCTCAGCGTTTTTAAATAAATATGTACATATTATAAAAGCGTTTAAGGTATTTGAAAAAATATTTAATTTATTAAAAAATTATGAATGTTAATTAAATTATGTAGCGGCCACTGGTGTGCCTATGAGAAAAGCTTCATAAAGAAAAGACTGACACACGGTACTATAAACACTATATTAACAACATTAGGTTTTTACACAAATTACCGAGCTTAAACTATTAGCTGCCCACGTTACGAAGAGAATGGGTTACCAGTTTGAGAGGTGGGTAACGACTGACTGTACTCGAGCGCAACACGATATAGGAGAGCCGGAGTTATATGTTCTTACCAACGCGTGACGCGACGTGGCAAAGGAGCCACGCGGTGGCAGCGCGTGTGCGTTCTATAATTAAACTACATAAATCCATTATGCTTTGATGGGATGTAAGAGATGGCGGTAACAGCGCTATCATTGCGCCGCAAAAGCGCAAATGCGATCAGCAGTGGAAGCCTAAATCACGCTATTGAAGTTTAGATCGCGGCGTGAATCCGATGAAGTTGTAAAAGATATAGAGTAATTTATACCTGGAAGTAAAAGATAACTGGCTAACAGCCCTAACATCACAAAAATAGTGCTGTCGAAGTTTTTTTGTATATAACTCCGTAAACAATGGTAAAATATATCGAACACAAGCCTGGCCGACATGTTACTGGGAATAGCAATACTAATAATAGGGTATTGGCTCTGCGCTTGCTAAAGCGCCTGCCCAATGTAAGTACGTAAGTACGGAAGATAGGACATTTTTTTTTAAAACAGCGTGCCAAGTGACACTTATTAAGAAAGCTGTTGTCCCGAAGTGAAGTTAAAAGGGCGGTGCTGTGAAGTTGGAGATTAAAATTATGAAACTTGACTTATTGTAATAATGGGCTCATTCCAACATAGAAAATATTTAATAATACTAAATTTTAAAGATTTTACCTTCGTGACCCTGGAAGAAGCACCAGAAACATCAAAAATTTATTACAATCTATAAAATAAGCGATGCAATCCAATTCCATTCACAGAAATAAAAGAAATTATTATGAATATCTTTCTTCCAGGGAACACACTCATTAAGAGTGTATGCTTATATTGACGATATATTTAAAGAAATAATCTTATGACAACAAATATGACATGATTTGAAATTGTTATATATATATATATATATATATATATATATATATATATATATAGCACAAATGGGTTGGATCGATACAGAAGAACAGCACTCTCATAGAATATCAGCGTAAAATATCACTTTAATGCTGCTGTTTTGTATAGTGAGTAAATTTTAATGCCAGGAAGAATTCACAAGATGCCTTAGGTATTTTCTGTGATCTTTCCAAGGCTTTCGATTGTGTTCATCATGAGACATTAATCAGGAAACTACAACATTACGGTGTAAAAAATTTTGCGCTTAGACTTATAACTTCATATTTAACACGTAACAGAACTCAAAAAGTCGTGATCAATGGTAAAGGTTCCTCCGGATCAGTAGTATCAATGGGCGGTCCTTAGGGCTCGATTCTTGGCCCATTCCTATTTTTAATCTATATTAATGACTTACCTTATCTTGTAGGGGATAATCACGATATAGTATTATTTGCTGACGATACCTCTTTAATTTTCAAACTCAAACGGCAGTAAATTAATTATGCCGATGTAAATAATGCTCTATCGAAATTGGTACATTGGTTTAACGCCAACAATATGCTCTTAAACGGCAATAAGACAAAGTATATTAAATTCACAATACCTAATGTAAAACATTCGAATACCAATGCGCTGCTAAATGGGGAGGAGTTGAGTCTTGTGGATACCACTGTTTTTCTTGGTATTACTATTGACGCGAAACTTCAATGGGACCCCCATATATCTAAATTAGCAAGCAGACTTAGTTCTGCAACATATGCTGTAAGAAATATTAGAAGTCTCACAGATGTTGAGACAGCTAGATTAGTGTATTTTAGTTACTTTTATAGCGTAATGTCTTATGGAATTTTGCTATGGGGTAATGCGACTGATATTGAAGCTATATTTGTTTTTCAAAAGAGAGCCTTACGGGCGATTTATAACCTAAACTGTAAAAAGTCCCTCGGAGAAAAATTTAAAGAAATAAACATATTAACTTTGGCATTGCAATATATTTATGAGAATATAATGTATGTGCATAAAACATAAATAGCTTTAATAAGAATAAGGATGTGCATACTTTAAACACTAGGAATAAACATAAGCTTTTAATACCAGTTACTAGACTCCACAGAATCAGTAATTCATTTATCCCAAATCCCAGAACATATTCAAAGTTTGTCAATAAACAAGTTCAAAAGTTTTATTAAAGAAAAACTGTACAAAAAGGGTTATTATAATATCAAGGAATACATGAATGAAAATAACCCCTGGGAATAAGGTGATTGCCACCATGCTGGTTCTATGTAAAATCCATTTAAAATTGTGTAAACAAAATTATTGTTAAGTGAAATTATGTTTAAAAAAAAAGTCCCGCTGGGTTTCTTGCTAGTTCTTCCCACGACAGAGGTATTTTCCGAACCAGTGGTAAATAAAAAATGACTTTCAATAAGTATTATGTAATAATCAATATTGAATAAAAAATATTCTATTTTATTCTATTCTATATATTAAATGGTCATGTCCTAAAGCTCCGCGGAAATGAAAATGCTGCGCTCGATTTGCGACGTTACCAGGCGAGACTTCATACGTAACGAGTACCTCCGGGGCATTCTTGAAGTAAACTTAGATCATTTTTTTTCTTAATTCATTTTTTTTAACGTTACTCCCACAGTAGGATTTTTTCCTGTATCATGGAGACAGTTTACATACATAAATTGCGTAAGGATAAACATCCAGACCCGGAACAATTACTTGTCGATCATACAAATATTTGTTCCGAACGGGATTCGAACCTGCGGCCCTCAGCGCCGTAGCTAATCGCTAAGTCACTGCGCCGTAGAATGTCTAGACTAGACGTAACATGTCGGATTAACTTCAGGAAAGTCGAATAAGGTGATACGGACACGTTCGATGTACTGTTATGGCAGGAGCAAGATAATGAAGTAAACTCATAAAGTGCTGGTTCGACATCATAGGGTTAGCAACCGCAGTTATCTTTTATTTCTAGTCGTTTACCGACTTCAAATAGCTAAAAAAGAAGTTATATATTTGCTACACTTAGGGGTGGATTTTTCTCCAAATTTATATGAGACCACCCTTGAAGTACATATCTAACATATTTAATTTAAAAACATCCTTAAAATTGGTTCACAATCTGCGAAGATATAGCGTAACATACCTATACATACAAAGAGTTTTGACAGAAACTTGACCGGCACGGCGGCTGCTCCTGTAGGGGAAGCCGGGGCTACAATTAACAGAGGTAAGTATTAACAAGCGATTTTCCCTAAAACTATACATACTAAACCTTCAGCGTGTGTTTTAAAACGCCGAATAGATCACGCCGCATGACTCGGGATCGGTCAATTGTGCTCCGCGCATCGTGCGACTGATTTGCGTACCAGACGTTTTTTATGCAAGTAACGAACATTTTTAACTTCGCAATTTTTTGATTTATGCTCAAAATAAACTTTGTTATGATTATCTTTTTTGTTTCCTCAGATGCACATTTTACACTTAATAACGCTTCATTGTTAATTTGACTAACTTATTAACCAATATTTGGTTATATTATTTAAACTCAGTCAATGAAGTGGACGATATGAATGACAAGCTCGTGGAAACTGTCCATGCGGTCGGAGCTAAGTTCTGCAAGACCCAACACAAAAACTCTCCGATCACACTCTCAATGTCATGGCTGTTAGACGGGAGATGAAGCTACATTCTTCAACAGATTAGGCAGTATACAGGCAACTGAACAGACAGATCTCCAAATGCATGCGGCGGGACTTACGCAACTTCAATACAGCTTGTATTGAAGAAGCGATCGAGCGGAACCAAGGCTCCAAAGTCTTTTCCAGAGATCTGTCTGCCAGAAAGAGCCAACTGTCAAAGCTGAGAAACGAGTGTGGCAGCATCGTTTCCGGGGCACCTGAGATTTTGAGTGAGATAGAGAAGTTCTATGGGCAGCTATACACGTCATCGTTGGAGCCACACGCAAGTGTGAGTAACGATCCAAGAGCGAGTCTTATCCGATACTATTCCGAAGATATCCTGGACGTCAGTCTGAGCGAGATTAGAATGGCTCTCCAGTATCTTAAAAACGGCAAGGCACCAGGCGAAGATGGAATTACAGCGAAGCTTCTGAAAGCGGCTGGAAAACCGGTACTTGAAGCCCTTCAGAAGCTCTTCAATTCTGTCCTCCATGGTGGCATTACACCGGAGGCGTGGAGCAGAAGTGCGGTGGATTTGTTCTTTAAGAAAGGTGATACGCTCTCTTGAAGAACTACAGACCGATTTCCCTTCTGAGCCGCGTCTACGTGCTGTTTTCGAGAGTCATTACGAATCGTCTCGCGCGCAGACTTGACGACTTCCAGTCTCCCGAACAAGCCGGTTTCGAAAAGGGCCTTAGCACCATAGACCACATACATACCCTTGGGAAAATTTTACAGAAGGCCGAAGAGTACAATTTGCTACTATGTCTGGCGTATGTGGACTATGAGAAAGCCTTTGATTCCGTCGAAATTTGGGCGGTGCTGCAGTCCCTTCAGCGGTGCCAAGTTGACTGTCGGTATATCGAAGTGCTGAAGTGTTTGTACAGTAGAGCTACGATGGCTATCCGAGTACAGAATCAGAGTACGAAACCTATCCAACTGCAGAGAGGTTTAAGACAGGGTGATGTTATATCCCCGAAGCTCTTCACCGCTGCATTGGAAGACGTTTTCAAGCTACTGGACTGGAAAGGATGTGGTATTAACATCGATGGCGAGTACATCACTCACCTTCGATTTGCCGACGATATAGTCCTTATGGCAGAATCGCTGGAGGACCTAAGCACCATGCTCAATGACCTCAATAGTGTCTCCCGACGAATAAGTCTTAGGATAAACATGGACAAAACAAAGATCATGTTCAATGTCCATGTCACACCTATGTCGGTAGTTGTTGGGAACACTAAGCTCGAAGTTGTTGACAAGTATGTTTACCTGGGACAAATAGTCAGACTAGATAAGTCCAACTTCGACCGAGAGGTCAATCGACGGATTCAACTCGGCTGGGCAGCGTTTGGGAAACTACGACACATCTTCTCGTCAGACATACCTCAAAACCTTAAAACGAAATTGAACAACCAGTGCGTGTTGCCAGTAATGACTTACGGATCTGAGACGTGATCCTTCACTGCTGGCCGTATGAGGAAGCTCAAGGTCGCTCAGCGAGCTATGGAGAGGGCTATGCTCGGCGTTTCTCTGCGTGATAAACTTTAAAATGATTATATCCGCAGTAGAACCAGAGTAACCGACATAGCCCAACGGATTAGTAAGCTGAAGTGGCAGTGGGCCGGCCATATAGCTCGAAGAACCGACAACCGATGGGAAAGAAAGGTTCTTGAGTGGCACCATCGTACCAGTAGGCGAAGTGTAGGGTGACCCCCCACGAGATGGAGTGACGACCTGGTAAGACATGCAGGAAGTCGATGGATGCAGGTGGCTCAAGACCGTGCTTTGTGGCATTCCTTGGGGGAGGCCTATGTTCAGCAGTGGACTTATGAAAGGCTGTAATGATGGTGATGATGATTTATAATAAAAAATGTGGCTTTGGGGCTATAATTAACAAATCGGCGGGGTTAGTTTTAACGTGTTAATACCAACCCCGGATGCGAGGTCTAGTGTAAACAGACATTGATCGAATATTGCCAGTAGGCATATAGTACCATATATTACTATTTGTAATAGTGACTACTATTTTGTCAAAATAAATGTTTATTAAAAGTAATGGCAAGCTGCTGGTGTATTATTCTAGCTACTTGGTTATGTCTGTGCAAATACTCGCCGTTTGATAGTTGTGAACAATTATTATTATTATGTGGTATCTATAGAGTTTTCTCATCTGTTTGGGAAGTGTAAATATATAATTGTAAATAATCATGGTAAACGTACATAAATATCAATAAAATAAAATAAATACATAAAAAATACATAAATATATAAAAACCCAACCAGATGGAAGCCCTCGGCAGAGGGGACCAAACGGCCGCGGGTTAGCGGGCGGGAAAGGGAAAGAAACCGGCGGACGATGCGGGCGGTATCGAGGAGCACCGCCTTCTGCATTTGAGCTTGGAGCGGTCCGTCACGGAGTCCCAGTCACCTTAGATGACCCGAGAGGCTGACTGGAATTAACCCATTCGCAGAGACGACTACAGGTATAATTTTGGCCGGCAGTCCACCCCAAATGTCGGTCACCTATTGAGCCAGGTCCAGATGTCAGCTTATCTGTTTCAGCTTTCACGAGGTTCTCGTCATATCCTTGACTGTGCCCGGTCCATCAGCACAATATCAGGCTTATTCGCAAGAATAGTCCTGTCTGTGATGATGGCCCGGTTCCAGTAGAGCCTGGCGCGGTCATTTTCGAGTACGGCTTCCGGCAAGTACTTATAATACGGCAGTTTCCGATCCACGAGACCGTATTTCAGAGCGAGCTCCTGGTGTAGAATCCTGGCTTCTAGGTTGTGTCTGTGCAAATACTCAGAGTTAGAAAGCGCCGAACAACCGGAGATGACATGCCTAAGTGACTCACCGGGATGGCGACAAGCTCGACAGACGTCGACGGTGCCATCCTTTAGGATGTATTTCCGATAATTGTTGGTCTTAATAACCTGATCCTGTATTGCACACACAAAACCCTCAGTTTCCCCAAAGAGGTCACTGAAACGTAGCCAGTGGAGGGAGGCGACTGTATCTACGAAAGGCTCATGAAGGGCTTTGTAGAACCTCCTGTGGAGCTCCTTCTCCTTCCATACGGTCTCCCGGTCGCAAATGCTCTGTACTGCTGGGTCTTTCCATTGCTCGTTGGCTAACGATAGAGGGGTAATTCCTTTATCACAAGAAATAACGTCCCTATAGTATGGATCATCCGCTCTCGTCAGAAAGTAATTACGGAGGCTATACACTTCGAGTGTATGCATGGTAAGCGCCCTTAAAAAGCCGCGCCCACCATGCTTTCGCAGCAAGTACAGCCTCATTACTGACGATCTCGGATGATGCATCCTTTGAGACGTCATTATAGTAACTAACCTAACCTAACCTAACCTTTTTTTTTTTTTTTTCGTAAGGAAATCCTCATGGATACCTCCGGCTGCGGAGGCAACCGGAAGGTTATGCCGGACTCCTACCGGCTAAAACCCCACGGTGCCTCCTCGCACGTGCGCGCGGGGCCGCGGGAATCCAAATTCTTCCGCAGCCCCACACTAGTGCTGGCCCGGTCTGTTCGGGCCTCGTCTCCTGCACGGGGTAGCGAGGTGTTCAGCTACCCCCCTCCACAGCCTCCAACTACACCTGCGTATCGGACCCCCCCGAGTCCGATACGCGGAGACCATGGGGCCCGGAAAATCGAGCGCTTAATAGCGCCCGCTTTCCCGACCCCAGCGGTGGATCTGGTCTCGGGCTCCGCCGCCAACCAAGTTTCGGCCGCGGAGGGTAGGGAGAGCGGCGCCTCGCAATACTGACACTCCTCTCCCCCCGCGGCCCCAGCACCACCGCATCAACGGTGCGGCCCCGTTTGAGTCGCGGAGGATAGGGCGAGTGGCGCATCGTCATACCAACACACCTCTTCCTCCGCGACTCCACCTCGGCTGCAGCGGTAGAGGGAGCGGACACCCCTCTCACCGCAGCCCACCAACACACATCCATAGTGGGCTTCCCAAGCCCACTCGGAGTGGCCACCTCGGGCCGGCCCTACACCTCGGGCCAGCCAAGGGGTTCCTCTTCGTTCACCGCGGTTGACCAAGCCACGGCTACTAAGCCCCCCCGCCACGACAAGGCGGGAACCCGTTCGGGGGGGAACCTAACCTAACCTAACCTAACCTGATCCTGTATCGCACAGACAAAACCCTCGGTTTCCCCAAATAGGTCACCGAAACGTAGCCAGTGGAGTGAGGTGACTGTGTCTACAAAGGCTCGTGTAGAGCCTTGTAGAACCTTCCGTAGAGCTCCTTCTCCTTCCATACGGTCTTCCGGTCGAAAATGCTCTGTACTGCCGGGTCCTGCCACTGCTCGTTGGCTAAGGATAGAGGGGTAAGTCCTTTATCACAAGAAATAACGTCCCTATAGTATGGATCATCCGCTCTCGTCAGAAAGTAATTACGGAGGCTGCACACTTCGCGATTATGCATGGTAAGCGCGCTTAAAAAGTCGCGCCCACCATGCTTCCGCGGCAAGTACAGCCTCATTATTGACGATCTCGGATGATGCATCCTGTGGGACGTTATTATAGTGCGGATTTTTCTGTCCAGAGCGTTTAGTTCGGTCTGAGTCCACCTTATATGCGTGCGTCTTATTCACACCGGACAAAAGGCTGTTAAGCACTTTGGTCAAGCGTGCATAAAACACATCGCAAACTGACTGTTTCATACCTCATCTACACCGATGTTCTGTGACATACCCAGGTATTGGTATGTTTCAGCCTCGGAACAGCCCTTCCCCTTTCAACATGGAGGACCGCACACTTATCCGTCACCAGCTCCATTCTAATAGAATTGCTAAAATCACAAGTGATATTTCGCAAATCCATAAGATGAGAGCGACTGGAGGTGAATTACTTGAGATCATCCACATAGAAAAGGTGGGTCACTTTTGTACTTCCCTTCCGAAGCTGAAGTCCCTGAGTCCCGGAGCCCTCCAGTAAGGTACTGAGAGGGTTCAGAGAGAGGCAGAACCAGATTGGACTCAAACAATCGCCCTGGAAGATACCCCTTCTTATCTTTATGTGGTTCTCCGCAGCCGTCATCCGCTCGCCTAGATGACAAAGGATCGTACTCCACTGCCCCATACACTGCCCGAGGAAGTCTCTAACTGTACAGTCAATCTTGTACAGCTCGAGGAGCCTCTTAAGCCATGCATGAGGCACCGAGTCGAGTGCCTTTTTGTAGTCTATCCAGGCGGCGGAGAGGTTCCGACGGTTGCGTTTAACCACCTTGCCAATGACCGCGTCAATGAGGAGTGGTTCCTTGGTTCCACGATCACCGCCCCTACATCCATTCTGAGCGTGCGACATCACCTGATTTGAGTTCAGGTGACGACTGATTCTCGCGCTCAAAATGGATGTTAGTGTCTTGTATATCGTGGGTAGACACGTGATGGTGCGGTATTTGCTCGGGTCTGTGGTATCCTGATCTTTAGGAACCAAATGAGTGATCCCAGTAGTGATGAGGCTCGGGAGCGACTTCTGGTCGAGAGCCTCTCTGAGAGAAACTGTCGGGCGAGCACAGCGTGACACACCACGAACCCCTTGAGATAGAAGCGATGCAGCCCGTCGAGCCCCGGACTTTTCCAGTTCGGGGCCCTACGGACCGCCTCAACTACGTCATCCGGCGTTATGATGATGGGGTCCATGGGCGTAATATTCGCACACTGACTCGCCACAACTTCCGTCCAAGGGCCCTCGCTGTGGTTTACGGGCTCTGACCACAGGCCGCGCCAGAATGTGATAGTGTCGACCTGATTCGGTGCTGGGCCCGTTCCACGTACCATTGGCCGCTCCATTGACTCATAGAGCCTCTTCTGATCACTCTGAAAGGGACGATTCTGGTTGAACCGTGTTGACCTCTCGGTATATCGCCAAATCCGCTTCCCCCAAGCAGACAGTAAAATTTTTTGTCCAACGCATACGGCGTACTCCACCAGCGGTGGGTGCCGCTTGCCGAGTCCGAGAGGACCCCGCCGACACCAAGCCGTCTGGTGGGGATGATGGACGCGAGGGGCTGCTAGGTGGTCGTGTAACACCTCGCGCTCGGCTGGCGGCTCACATGCTGTCGCGTCCAGCGCCAGCTCCAGACGCGCCCCGGCGACCCCCAGGCAGCGGCCCTATGCGCGTTCTATTGTTATCCATCATCCATTAAGTTGGGCGTCAATTAACGGGAGACGCCCAGACCCGGCGCCGTTTATTAGTGTGGCCGTAAGCACAAACGGGTCTTTGCACCCTCAATACTGCCGAGGCACGGCGCTCACACCTCTTGGCAAGGCGCTGACTGACTGCGCTGACGAAGCAGTTTTTCACTTAACTGTTACGTCAGCGGGCGATGGGGTCGTCACTTCCCTACTCCTTATTATTATTAATATTATTATATATTCTTACACCGCCACCAACGGTCAGAATAATTAAATTAAATTTTAGGTAATTATTTAATTGTTTTAAATGTTCTTAGTGTTTTTACAGGTTCGAGATAATAACACGTAAATAATTTTGTGAATACAAATGGCAGTACAGTTGTTTAAATGTCGTGGACCATTGTGTGGTTAGTAGGATATTATTCAAAATGGCCGAAATGTATATACCTAGTGAGGTCATAAATTCTGTCATATGTTTAATATAAAATAATTGAAACAACTTTATTCATTATGTAACCATTTATATACCAAAATGAACTTAACAAAACATAGATTCTTATGACACTAAAGTTTATTCAAAATGACCTCCGTAATTTTGAATACAGGTTTTCAATCTGCGCGGCCAGTTGTCTATCGCAGCACGAACGAGGTCCATGTCAATATCGGCGGCTACCTTAATCAAGGATGTCTTGAGTGACTCCAAATTGGGATGAGGCTTTGAGCACGCCTTTTCCTCCAAGTGTTGCTATATCTTGTAATCTAACGGATTCAAATCTGTACTGGAGGAGGGCCAGTCTTCGTGCCGGATGAAGTCGATTTCACGCGCCGCCATCCAGTCTTGTGTGCTCTTCGCTCTATGACCTGGCGCCGAATCTTGTTGGATTACCCAGTGCCTGTTATTGAACATGGTATAAGCAACAGGTTCCACAAGGTTCGTCAGGACTGTATTTTGATACACAACTGCATTCGTTTTTACACCTTTCTCACAAAAATGTACCTCTGTTATGCCGCAATAAGAAACTCCCAACCATACCATGAGCGAGGATGGAAAATGACCTCGTTGGACACGCGGAATACGGTTGCTCGCTTCTTCACTACTGTGTGCGTACACCTTATCATTTTGTCTGTTGTAGCTCTCTTCTACGTTAAAAATTTTTTCATCCGAAAAAAGAATTTCCCGATATTTTTTTCCGCGTACCGTTTCAACAAAGCGCGGCATCTCTTCAGTCTCAGGTCCATTAGACGAGCATTCAAACGATGTCCTGTTTTTTTCCGATATGCCCGAAGCCCTAAGTCTTCATTTAACACCCTTTTCACCGTGGTTCTGCTTAATCCCATCTGAAGGGCCAACAGTTTCTGCTTACGTTTGGAATTTCTTTGAATTCGCGCCTTCACAGCTTTTATCACTGCTGGAGTCCTAGGAGATCGAGGGCGACCACTTCTTGACCTGTCATCGACACTAGAGTCTTCATTGTATCGTTTGATGGTACGATAAACGGATCTTTTGATTATATTCAAATTTTTTAGTATGTCAAAAATTTGAATTGGCGCGTAACCGCAACGATGCAACGCAATAACTGCAACACGGTCTTTAAGCGTCCACTCCATATTTAAAAATGAGTAAAATTCTAAAAAGTATACAGTTTTATTTTTATGAACAATTCGAAATTCGAATTCAATAAACTTTTTTGTGGCCAGCATTCTAAAAGAAAAGTTTTTACTGTGTGACAATACTTATGACCTGACTAGGTATATGGAAATAACAAATAAAAATATTAAATTAACCAGGGTTTATATGTCGCTAAGAATATAGTTATTCTAAGGTCCTGTGCTTTTTGACGAAAGGGATATTAGACGGTAAAAAATTCTTACCATTTAGTAAATTGTTTCTACTGAAAAACTTAAAATATGTATTAATTACCTACTAGCTGAAACAAACATACTTAATTAGTTCTATGAAAATATATCGGCTAGTGTGACCACACGATAATCTCGAGCAATTTTTTTTATTTTTCACCTTAATAAACAGGCTTATTAGTAAATATGTTATTAAACTTCCCAAGATACATGCATGGTAGAGACACACCGCAGTCATATTATGGTTGCAGCACGAATGGGTCAGCTCGATCGGGCTAGGAATTTGCTCTCATAGAATTCCAGCTTAAAATAGCAGCTTAATGCTGCTGTGCTTCGTATGGTGACCGTAGAGAATCGGAGACCCTTTTTTTACTGGAAATGACGCATTCCATCTTAGTTCTCACGAGTAACAACGCATCTGTATTTTGATTCTTAATCAAGGATAAATGTAGATATCTATGGGCCAAGGCATCCATTTACCATCATGTGGATTGTGTGCTCGTTTATCACCCTTATGCTTTAAAAAAATACAGTTTTCATTACATGCGTGAAAAGCACGCATGGGAACTTAAAAGTAAAACGATTTCAAAAATTACCAGAGTGGTCCCTCATTGCCTACGTACATAAACTGGTGGCAAACTGTTTTGATCGCAAACTGAAAGTAACAATGTATTAGCTCCGTTCTAATTTATTTTCAACTAGCAGTCAACCGCGACTTCGCTCGCGTAGATTTTAATACAATTTCATGTTTTTATTTTTTATTTTTGCGTGGAACACTAATTCCTTTTCTTAAATAAGAGTATCCTATGTTACTCCTTATGACATCATCTATCTGCCAGTGAAAGTCGCGTCAAAACCAGTCCAGCCGTTTTTGTTTGAAGATTTGAATGAGCTTAATAATCTCGCTATTATTCACAGCATGAAAAAAATATATACATCAGATGTATACAATGAACAATGCCCGTAATTATTTCCAAGTGTATTATTTTATTATTTTTATTTCTAGTGTTTACTTGTACGCGCATTAAAGTTATTTTCATATGTTATTAGTAATTTTCCGAATAAAATTACTGATTTGATTTTTAATATATTACTAGTGATCCGCTCCGGATTCGCAAAGCTGATTTCGAACAGCGCCACTACCGGGTCCAAATTTGAATCTAAGCCATCTAGGGACTCATTCATACACACACCCACACATACACACACACACACACACACACACACACACACACACACAATTTATTTTTATTAAAATCGGTCGCGCTGTTTTTGAATTACTTTGTCTTAAAAAAGTATGGATGACCTTTATCCAATGCGGGAATGTAGTGCAGTTTATACCGTAAGAGTGGTTTTGACGGCTCCGTGGCGCAGTGGCCTAGCAATCGAGTTGCAGCGCTAAGGACCGCGGGTTCGATTCCCGCGCGGAACAAGTATTTGTATGGCCTACAAATAATTTCTGCGGGTCGGGATGTTTGTCCTTGTACAATTCATTTTTGTAAACTGCTCTCACGATATAGGAGAAAATCCTGGTATGGAGGTTAAGTTATAAAAAATATATTATAATATTAATAATGGACTAAAATAGAATACGTCGTTATCTGTAAAAAGGATCTCCGGTTCGCTACACTCACCATACGAAATACAGCATTATTGTGCTGTTTTACGCTGGTATTCTGTGAGATTTATGCTAAATGTAAAAATTATGTGTCGAAACTTTCCTCCGAAATCCAACAGCTGCTTCTAAAATATGCATATATTGTTCACAAATAAAAATGTTGGCAACATTCAGAAACTAACTTTGATTTTAAAAAGCTATTTATGAAGTTACCACTAAGAAGATTTTCTAGAATATGCATCAAATTTACATATTTAATGAAAATTTCGTATGGCTTAGTCAATGTTTTGGGCAAATGCAATTATGATCCATAAAAGCAGCGCAAACTCGTCCAGTTTTGATGAATGTATTTAAATGCGCATATTATACTGCGTTATTCACTTCCCATTTTGCTCCTAACCAAAGCTTTGCCGCAGAGACACATTCGTTTGCATATTTTGTACGTTCTGCTATTATTTTGTTTGCGTTAATAAGTAAAATATATGAAGCTATTAAAATAGTTTTATATATTTAGCATATAAACACTCACACACGTTACCCAGAGGGGTAGGAAGATACTACGGAGAGAACATCTCTCTCGCTTCTTTCCCGTCCATATATCTACGCAATCAGGCTCGTAGAAAGTGCTCTTAATTTAGTTCATCTTTAATATATTGCTGATTTGGTCGATAAACTTCAGTAAATCGCGAACGGAAATTTGCTTTGTCACTCTTTGTTCAATCATTTATTCAACGTGTCGAAACCATCGAATCATACCTTTTTAATCTTTTTATATATTTTTTGCTTATTATGAGCCAGTACTATACCGCTATCTCACTTGATGTTAGTGCTACGAGGTAGACAAAACCTTTACCATAAAGCAGTACGTCTTGCCTTAAAGAAAGCAAATTCTTCATCGTTATAAGATGACGATTCGAGCATAAAGATCTTACTAAAAGAATTGTAGTTATATATCTATATAGCGGGCTTTAAAATTGCATTATAACCCTATAAGAAAAATAATAAGAAGTGTCAATCATTCATGGAGCAATGCACACACAATGCAATATAAAAGGTCGAGGAAAAAGTTTCTTCGTTCTTTTATATACAAAAACAAGACATTTTTTTTAAAGCTTGATTACATTTAATTATAATATATATGTGCCATACTGTTTAATAACTTGTTGCCATCTTTTAGGTAGTGACATAATCCCGTTGCTGTAGAAATCTTGGGATTTTTGATCATAAAATGCGACAAGTAGTTTTGATAGTCCTTAATATTAACGTAACACTACCTAAAGAGTTCTGAAGAGACCGAAAGAGGTTAAAATCTGAGGGTACATGTTCTGGACTATATGGTGGATGCATTAACACTTCCCAACCAAGCTCTTTCAATTTTTGCTGAGGGGACAAACTGTGTGTGGTCTGGCGTTATCATGATAAAAGACCACTCCTTTTATGTTGATCAATGCCGGCCGTTTTTGTTTTTAATTTTATGCATGAGTCTCATTAGTTGTTGGCAGTAGAGATCAGCATCAATGGTTTTGCACGGCGGTAAAAGCTCATAATAAACGATGCCCTTCCAAACACCACAAAAAAGTTAGCTTGGTAGTATAACCGCTCAGATTAATGAATAAGTGCTTTAAATTACTCACAAAATGCTTAATTCAAATCCGCAATTGCTCACACTATTAAGTAATTATTTAATTAGTTATTAACAATTAAAAGTGCAAACTTGTTTTTGCCTATTACTCGTAAACCAATAAACTTTGCTTAAAATGAATAAGTGCCAGTAATTTTTTACAAAATGGTCAATTCAAATGCACAATTGCTCACACTATTAACTAATTATTTAATCAGTTATTAATAATTAAAAGTACAAATTTATTGTTGCCTATTATATGTAATACAATTATTTTTATATTAGTATTTATACGTGGTAGAGCCATGCTGCAGCTATATTGGTAGTACAGTTGTAGCACGAATGGGTCGGCTCGACCGGGGAAGGACCACGATCTCACAGAATACTAGCGAAAAATAGCAGCTTAACACTTCTGTGTTTGGTACGGTGCGTATAGAGAACCGGACACCCTTTTTTACTGGAAAAGAGGCATTCCAACTTAGTCCTCACGGGTGACAACGCATCTGCATTTTGAGTCTTTATTGACAATTTACTTTTCTTAAAATGAATAAGTGCTCTTAAGTGATTAATAATTAGAAGTACGAAATTGTTTTCGCCTAAACCGCTCAAATTAATGAATAAATGCTTTAAATTACTCACAATATACACAAAAATAATTTTGTTCTTTTATTAATTAATAACTGCTTAAATAATTAATAAATAGTATGAGCAATTGCGGATTTGAATTGAGCATTTTGTGAGCATTTAAGAGCACTTATTCATTTTAAGGAAAGTTCATTAGTTTAAAGTGGAATATGCAGAAACCATTTCGTACTTTTTATTATTATTAACTGATTAAATAATTACTTAATGGTGTGAGAAATTGCGGATTTGAATTGACCATTTTGTGAGAAATTAACAGCACATATTCATTTTAAGAAAACTATATTTGTTTACGTATAATAGGCAAAAACAATTTTGTAATTTATTTATTAATAAGTGATTAAATAATTAATAAATAGTGTGAACAATTGTGCACTTGAATTGAACATTTTGCAATAAAATAACTAGCACTTATTCATTTAATCATTCATATTGGTTTACGTTTAATATACAAAAACAATTCTTTACTTTTAATTGTTAATAACTGATTTAATAAGTAATTAATAGTGTGAGCTAATGCGGATTTAAATTAAACATTTTGTGAGAAATTATAAGCACTTATTCATTTAAAAATAGATTATTGGTTTTAAGTATAATAGGCAAAAACAATTTTGTACATTTAATTATTAATAACTAATTAAATAATTAATTAATAATGTGAGTAATTGCGGGTTTGAATTATGGATATTGTGAGCAATTAAGAGCACTTATTCATTAATAGGAGCAGTTATATTTCCAAGCCAACTTTTTTGTGGTTTTCCAATCCCACCATCATCACAGCATCACCTTATTGTGTATTTATTCAGGTTTTGATACAGTCTGTGGAGCTTGACTACGCTTTGACCATGATGTTTTTCGCGCTTTCTTGTTGTAGGTGATCCACATCTCATCACCAGTGATCAATATTTTCAAAAATGGTTCGGTTTTATTACGTTTCAATAGAGCATCGAAAATGAGTACAAGATTCATTAGATTTCTTATAGTGACCTCATGTGGTACCCAAATACCGAGCTTTTTTGTATAGCCAGACTTTTTCAAAAGGGGTCAACACTATTTTGTGGTCAATCCTCAATTCCTAGGCTATATCGTAACTACTAAATTGCCGATCTTGCTCCACTTTTCAAAAATGGCATCGACTTTATCCGTATGAGGGCGACCAGAGCGAGCTGCATCTTCGACATCAAAATTCCCGGACTGAAAACGCTTTAACCGACTTTGTGCTACTCTTACATAGCATTAGGTCCATAAGCGTCACAAATTTTTTCCCGGCTTAGTTCTCATTTTTTTCCTTTTTTGTAATAAAACTTCAAAATATATCGAATTTCTTCCTTAGATTCACTCATTTTGGCGGACAGAAAAAATATTAGAAAATGTGAAAGTGTTTTCTTACTTTTTATTTTTTCTTTATGTTATTTTAAGTGTACATGAAAATCACATTATAAAGTGTCCTAGCTCCAACATAGTTCTTAAAGTGATCATTGTGATTGATCTCATGAGAAATTACAAGTATTTAGTAGACTGCTTTAATTTTGTGTTTTTCGGAGATACATCTTAGTAATGACGGACTTGGGTATGTTATGCTCGCTTAAGTAAGGACTCCGCTTGGGGCGGCGTCGTGTGATGGTCGTATATAAGGGGTAGACCTAGGCGGATGTTTCTAGACCAAATCAGGGACGTCTTGTAAAAAGGCGAAGTCAAGAGTACACTAAACCGTAGAGCATGTATGAAGGAAATAATGAAAGTGGACGAAGCAAAACAAGTATGTAAGGATCGTAGCAAGTGGAAAGAAGTGGTCTCTGTCTACCCCTACGGGAAAGAGGCGTGATTATATGTATGTATGTATGTATGTTAATTAACATTAAAATTAAAAGTTACTAAACCAATGTAATTTGAGCTCTGGAATAGGTTGGGGAGGGGGAGGTTAGGTAAGCTTCTACGACTACACTACTACACGGTATGACGTATGAGTCACTTCATCTCACATGGGTCACTTCGTTCTCCAAGTGAATGACGTCACACGTCCGCTCACATAACACCTACTCAATACACACCTACACACCTACCTAACCAAAACCGGGACAGTGAAACTTTCAACACATTGCATATTAAGCAAAGTGAAAGGCCTAAAGCGTTTATTACATTGTTCAATTTTTAGAAAATCTAATTATGAAGTTGGAAAATGTAATCGTAGTTAGAACAGATAGGATCCGATTTAGTTAAAGTTGGAGGTCCCGACCGCTCTACTTTATAAATTGTCTACAATTTAGGACAGTGTAATCGCAACGTTACGATTTAGAACGACCAGTCGGCGCCCGCACTTTGATCTAAGCGGATGTCTTGACTGCGCGTGCGACATTTGTTTGCGATGGCGAGTGAAGCGAAAGAATTGAGCAGTGGTTCGTGTGGCAGCATGTCTACAGAAAAAGAGGTGTTATTACAAATTATAGACCTGTATAAGGAAATGCCCTATTCGTATAATAAAAATGATAAAAACGATTTAAACAAAGCAACGCGTGAAGAGGTTTTCAAGGTGTTGTTAAATATTTACAAATACAATGACAAGTATTCTTTAACCCAGCATTTTCTCTTTTTTTCTTTTTTTAATAGCCATTGTTCCCACCACGGCTTAGGTAAGTCCTATTTTCTGCTGTTTTGATCAATACGGCGCCATCGATCAAACGTGCAACCCCGTCGATACTCCTTTTACGAATGTGCTTCGTCACAATTTAGAATTCAATTAAGTGTAATGTGATCACTAGCTTCCAACTTAGGTTCTTAATTAGATTTTCTAAAAATTGAATAATGTAATAAACGCTTATTGAATACACACCTACACACCTACCTAACCAAAACCGGGCCAGCGAAAACTTTCCACTCGAACACATTGCATATTCAGCAAAGTGAAAGGCAAGCTTACGACGCACAAAAAAGAAGTATAAAAAAGCGTGTTATATTTTACGGAGCATCAGTATGTACGCAGCTTACCATATAATAACGAATATCGACGTAGAGGAATATTTAATTGGTGACAATGAGCGACAACAAACAACCTCAACACGACACTCAGTATATCGGATCGGACGACGAGATGGACCATACCATAACGGCGGAAGACGACAAGAATTGGGACGGGGACAAGGAGAACCGCAAGCCGGACCAAGCATGGGAAGAAAATTTGACACACCTGAAACCAATTCCAATCTTCGGAGGAAACTAACGACAGATACAACAAGTATACATCACCAGTCCCCCAAAATAATGAAAACAGCGACGACAATACAAGAAGTGACAAAGTCAGCTCAACGACCGACGACGACAATAGCAACTCACTGGCTTGCTCACTGGGAGCGAGAAAATATAATAACAACAGAAATATACTCGGTCCTTGGAAAGTCATCGCTGACCATAAGGGAACCAAGCGCCACTATTACCATATCATTTACATCAGCACCGCAAAAACCGGGGAGTTTAATAGCAACTTTGGCAAATCTATTCAAGCAAATGAATACAAATGTTCCGCAACTGCATGCATTCAGTGGCTTTTGGAGTACATTACTTTCAGCCCTGATCGTCATACATTTAAACAGACTCTCACTAGAAGTGATCTCGAATTTACAAAATTTGCAACTCATCAACTTGGTTTTAGACCTAATAAAAGACAAGAAAATCACAATGAGCGGCCCCAAAGGAGAGATAGTGAACTTCCAGCATAAGGTCCATCAAGACATTTCCATGACAGTTGAATGGGTGAAAGCACTACTAGAACCGATGAAAACTCATTATTCTGTCCTGAATATGAACTATATAATATCCACAACGACGAGTACAATGAATCTAGAGATGAATCGTATCCCTTTCCAAATTGATCCAGACGAGGTGCACAAAAGCATAATCAACTTACACAACAGAATCAAAAACTTGTACTTTTCCTATGTAAAAACCACGCTTTTTATGGAGAGGCTCAGAAATTATTATGCTGAACGCCTGAAGGGATTGCCATACAATTTGCTAGTTGAAGACAGACTTAAGAAAAGGTTTTGGTATTTCAAGATTCAACAGAACAAACAATGCAACGAGCGAAAACACGATGTTTAACATTAGACCCAACCGCAAACACACAAACAGCAAACGATTCGAGCACAATATACGAAGGTGTAAGTTGATTATGCTTTCATGTACCGGAGTCTGGATCGATTTGGAAAAGGATACGTTTCATCTCTAGATTCATCGTACTCTTCATTGTGAATATTACATAGTTCATATTCGGGACGGAATAATAAGTTTTCATCGGTTCTAGTAGTGCTTTCAACCATTCGACTGTCATGGATATGTCGTGTTGCGCCTTGTGCTGGAAGTTTACTATCTCTCTTTGGGCCGCTCAATGCAATGCAAGTTCGAGATCACTTCTAGTTAGAGTATGTTTAAATGTATGACGATCGGGGCCGGAAGTAATGTACTTCAAAAGCCACTGAATGCATGCAATTGCAGAACATTTGTATTCTTTTGCTCGGATAGATTTGCCAAAGTTGCTATTAAGCCCTTAGGTTTTTGCGGTGCTGATGTAAATTATATGTTAATGGTGTCGCTTGGTCTCTTATGGTCAGCGATGACTTTCCAAGGACCGAGTATAGTTCTGTTGTTATTATATTTTCTCACTCCCATTGAGCAATCCAGTGAGTTGCTATTGTCACCGTCGGTTGTTGAGCTAGCATCGTCACTTCTTGTGTACTTGTTGTATCTGTCGTTAGTTTCCTCCGAAGATTGGAATTGGATTTCAGGTGTGTCAAATTTTCTTCCTATGCTTGGTCTGGCTTGCGTTTCTCCGTGTCCCCGTCCCGTCACTATTGTTGTTATCCTCCGCCGTTATGATATGGTCCATCTCGTCGTCCGATCCGATATACTGAGTGTCGTGTTGAGGTTATTCGTTGTCGCTCATTGTCATCGATTAAATATTCATCTACGTCGATACTCGTTATTATATGGTAAGCTGCGCACATAATGATGCCCTCTTTCTCATAACACGCCTTTTTATATTACTTTTTTGTGCGTGTGTGCGTTGTAAGCTTGCCATTCACTTTGTTAAATATGCAATGTGTTCGAGTGGAAAGTTTTCGCTGTCCCGGTTTTGGTTAGGTAGGTGTGTAGGTGTGTATTGAGTAGGTGTTATGTGAGTGGACGTGTAACGTCATTTACTTGGAGAACGAAGTGACGCATGTGAGGTGAAGTGACTCATACCTCTTACCGTGTTGTAGTGTAGTAGTAGTACCTAACCTAACCTCCCCCCCACCTATTCCAGAGCTCAAGTTACATTGGTTTATTAACTTTTAATTTTAATGTCAATTAACCCTTTTATTATTAAATTTTTGGGTAACCTGATGGGAAATTCATCAATGATCGCGCCCCGGGTGGAGTAGCCGGCACACCAGGGCCATGGGCCCTCTTTTTATTACTACAATTATTCACTTTTTAATTTTTATATTACTTTACCTACACCTTAGGTCTACACAATAGGTCTTAGGGTGAACATGGACAAAACAAAGATCATGTTGTAAACGTGGTAGAGCCATGTTGTAGCTATATTAGTAGTATAGTTGTAGTACGAATGGGTTGGCTCGACCGGGGAAGGACCACGGTCTCACAGAATACCAGCGTCAGTTCGTATGGTGAATGTAGAGAATCCGAGACCCTTTTTACTGGAATAGAGGCATTCCATCTTAGTCCTCACGGGTGACAACGCATCTGCATTTTGATTCGCAAACGAGGATAAATGTAGATGTCTATGAGCCACAGCAACTACTTACCATCAGGTGGACTGTGTGCGCGTTTGTCACCCCATCCTATAAAAAAAAATGTTGAATGTCCATGTCACACATATGCCGGTAATTGTTGGGAGTACTAAGCTCGAAGTTGTTGACGAGTATGTTTACCTGGGACAAATAGTCCGACTAGGTAAGTCCAACTTCGACCGAGAGGTCAATCGACGGATTCAACTCGGCTGGCAGCATTCGGGAAACTACGACACATCTTCTCGTCAGACATACCGCAAAACCTGAAAACGAAATTGTACAACCAGTGCGTGTTTCCAGTGATGACTTACGGATCTGAGACGTGGTCCTTCACTGCTGGCCGTATGAGGAAGCTCAAGGTCGCTTAGCGAGCTATGGAGAGGACTATGCTCGGGGTTTCTCTGCGTGATAAACTTAAAAATGAGTATATCCGCAGTAGAACCAGAGTAACCGTAGTACATAGACCAACGGATTAGTAAGCTGAAGTGGCAGTGGGCCGGCCATATAGCTCGAAGAACTGACAACCGATGGGGAAGAAAGTTCTTGAGTGGCAGCCTAGTACCGTAGGTGAAGTGTAGGGTGACCCCTCACGAGATGGAGTGACGACCTGGTAAGACATGCAGGAAGTCGATGGATGCAGGTGGCTTAGGACCGTGCTTTGTGGCATTCCTTGGGGGAGCAGCAGTGGACTTATAAAAGGCTGTAATGATGATGATCATGATTATCTACACCTATACCTTACCTAACCGAACCATTATATATATATATATATATATATATATATATATATATATATATATATATTATGTTGTGAACATTTGAATTAAACGTTAAAGTTTACTAATAATAATAATAATAATAAATAATAGTAATCATTTATTTCAATCTATCTGATCACAGTTACAGTATTACATTTGAAAAGGAAATTAAATTTTGAATTACATATGAATTAAATTAAAATAAAATTGAATTATATTAAAATAAAACTATTAACCAGACTTAAAACCACTAATATAGAACATATTGAATGGTTATTTTTCAGTACAATATAGATGGCATCATCAATTAGTGTAAAGAAGGAAAACTTGTGTAAAATATTATCAGTTTTACAACAAATCAATAGAAACAAAGCATTTATTAAAAAGTACTTTCAACAACAAATTTAAATGTCTGAGTGCAGTAGAGGGCGTAAAATTATTCGTCAATTTGACGAAGGCTTGGCAGCAGGTTCATTACAATAATAGAATTGTTTTGTCACCAGTTTTATTGTATCTCATCGTACTTGTCCGGGAAGCAGGTGGCCCTTAATTTAAATCTCAGGTGAAATAAAATAATATTTGTATAAACATGTAGTAATGTTACAGCCAACCTACTACCTAGTGTTAAACAAAATATCTCTGCTCATATACTAAATCAAATTATTTATAAAATGATTTGGATATCCTTTAAGTTAGGAAATCCAAAATTCATAATTCTCTTTTAACCAAACCTATAAAAAATATAAAAAATGCGTTATAATATTACTGAACTACCAGAAGAGGGTACCACATGAGCTCACTAAAAGAAAACGAATGAATTTTGTACTCATTTTCGACTCTCTATTGAAACGTAATGAAACGGAACCATTTTTGAAAATATTGATCACTGGTGATGAAAAGTGGATAACCTACGACAAGAACATGCGAAATAGATCATGGTCAACAGGTAGTCTAGCTCCACAGACTATAGAAACACGAATAAATACGCAATAATATGATGCTGTGTGTATGTATGGTGGGATTAAAGGGCATCGTTTATTATGAGCTTTTACCGCCATGCAAAACCACTGATTCGGATCTTTCCTGCCAACAACTAATGAGGCTTGATCAACATAAAAGGAGTGGTCTTTTATCA
Organism: Parnassius mnemosyne; assembly: GCA_963668995.1. Taxonomy (NCBI): domain Eukaryota; kingdom Metazoa; phylum Arthropoda; class Insecta; order Lepidoptera; family Papilionidae; genus Parnassius; species Parnassius mnemosyne. Next base: position 34,520,096 of record CAVLGL010000079.1, on the reverse strand, counting down.
TGATAACGCCAGACCACACACATCTTTGGCCACTCAGCAAAAGTTGATAGAGCTTGGTTGGGAAGTATTGATGCATCCACCATATAGTCCAGAACTTGCACCCTCAGATTTTATCTAATTTGGTCTCTTCAGAATTCTTTGGGTTAGGTTAACATCCCATAGTAAAAATCCCAAGATTTCTACAGCAACGGGATCATGTCCCTACCTACAAGGTGGCAACAAGTTATTAAACAAAACGGCACATATATATCATAATTAAATGTAATCAAACTTTAAAAAATAATGTCTTGTTTTTGTATATAAAAGAACGAAGAATCATTTTCCCCGACCTTTTATATTGCATTGCGTGTGCCATTGCCATTCCATGAATGACTGACATTTCTTAGGGGGTTATAATGCAATTTTAAGCCCGCTATATAAATAATTACTTTTTTTTAGTAGTTTTAAGATATTTAAGCTCAAATCCTCATCTTATAACGATGACGAATTTGATTTTGTTAAGCCAAGACGTACTGCTTTATGGTAAAGGTTTTGTTTACCTCAAACTACTACCATCAAGTGAGATAGTTGTATAGTACTGGCTTGTAATGAGTAAAAAATATATAAAAAGATTAAAAAGGTATGATTCGATGGTTTCGACACGTAGAAAGAATCAGTGAACAAAGAGCGACAAAGCAAATTTCGGTTCACGATTTACCGAAGTTTATCGACCAAATCGGCAATATATTTTTAAATTAAGAACACTTTCTACGAGCATGTATGCGTAGATATATGGACGTTGTAGAACTTATATAGTAGAATATTCACAATACGTATCACTGGCTCACTATCACACCAAGTCTCCCTAGGTACACGTCCTACCTCGGTGCGCTCCACAACGCAACTCCCCGCCGCAACTCCGTGCAACCACCGAGTAACGTGCTACCCCCACTACTTGTGTATATGAGACAGTGTATTGAATCTATTAAATAGATACAAACACTACATCCCTTCCTTACGAATGAATTTTAATCAAATGAAATACAGTTTTAAACCGAGGTAATTTTTTAAATTTATTAACTTATTTTTCGAATCAATACAAAATCAATAAGTAATTAAACTTAATTTGCCTCGTTATAATCTTTACTTTCGAGACCTCCCGAAGATGATGTGGTCTCGTCCCGGATAGAGTTCCAGCTTCCCTCTATTTTCTTTAAATGTATAACGTTTCTCCGTAATCTTTGTCCTGTCTCTTCATTTCTCACAGTGATATCACCACCTACCGATTTCTCCACAACGTGCGGGATAGGGCTAAAATTTGCAGTTAATTTGTTTGTTCTTTCCATGTTTTTTAAATAAACCTTATCTCCTTCTATAAATTCTGAATCTTTTGCTCTTCTCTTCCGGTCTCCATATTCTTTACCCTTTTCTTTTTGTAGTTTATCCCGATCCCTAATTTCTGAATAGTCTTCTTTACTATTCATATTTTTTAACATAGGTATTTTATCTCTATTTTGACGATTAAAGAAAAGTTCCGATGGTGATTTCCCTGTTACTGAATGTGGAGTAGAGTTATACATCATCAGATATTCATACAGAGTCTCCTTCAAGTCTTTTTTTTCAAGTTGATTGATTCTAAGTCGTTTTAATATGTCACGATTTTGGCGCTCTACTTCTCCATTCATCTGGGGCCAATACGGTATTGAATTTAACAGTTTAATATTACACTCAGCACAGAAGTTTTTAAATTCTTCACTTATAAATTGCCGCCCATTATCCGCACTAATCGAAACTGGGTAACCAAGGCGACTAAATATCTCTTTTAGATATTTTATAATTTGTGCACTGTTGATGGTTTTAGTTATCTTGATTTCTTTGTAACGGCTGTAATAGTCAATTACTACCAAAAGATAATCGTTAGTTGGTAGTGATCCCAATAAATCCATCGCGATATCAACCCACGGTTCTGCTGGAAGTTCCCGCCGTTTCATGGGTACAGGTAGATTTGGCAGTCCCACAAGAGTGCACCCTTTGCAACTCTTGACCAGCATTTCGACATCTTTATCAATCTTTGGCCACCAGACTTTAGCTCTTAAACGTTCCTTCATGGACACGATTCCAGGGTGACCTTCGTGGGCTGCTACTAATACTTGTTTTCTTAATTTATTTGGAATTACAATTTTATTTCCTCTCAAGAGGATGTTGTCATAAAAACAAAGTTCATCTTCAAAAATTTTAAAGGTTTTGACTGACTCGTCCCACTGATTTTTATAGAGACCATTTTTTACGTTTGTTATTTCTAAGTCACTTCCAGATTGTAAAATTATATCTCGCATAGAAATAGCATGCGGTTTTGCTAATTGTACTATTTGACATATATGGTCGTCCCGTATAGGTTGTACATTTGTTTCTTTGCATAGTCGTGATAGTGGATCTGCAATGTTTGTATTTCCTGGCTTATATTTTATCTTATATCTATAGGCCTGTAATTTCAAAACCCATCTTTCAACGCGAGCACACGGCTTTGACTTGGGACTAAATACGAATTCCAATGGCTTATGGTCAGTAATTAAATCGAATTCTTTCCCAAAAAGAAACGTGTTAAAATGCTCGACAGCCCAAACAAGAGCAAGGGCTTCCTTCTCTGTTTGGCTGTATTTCCGTTCACAATCTGTTAATGTCCGATTTCTATAGCCAATGATTCTGGGGCCCCTTTCATCAATTTGTACCAAAACAGCTCCTAATCCCACAGGGCTTGCATCCGCTATAACTTGGGTCTTGTCTTTGACGTCATAATATCCTAATGTTTCTATTTTTGTTAATTTCTCTTTGAGACACTTAAACGCATGATCCTGTTTCTTTGTCCAGTATTTTTCTATGTTAGCCTTCCTAATTTTATCCTAAGTAATTCTCTTAACGGTTCATTAATTGTAGCTAGTTTAGGAATCCATTTATTTATGTAATTTACTAATCCCAGAAAACTTTGCAACTCTTCAATTGTGTTTGGTACTCTAAATTCTTGTATGCTTTTGATATATTTAGGTAGAGGTGTTACCCCTTCTGGTGTTAATTCGTGTCCTAGAAATTTGACCTTTTGCACTTTATATAAGCATTTATCTTTATTGAGCAGGACATTATTTTCATTTAAAACATCCAATACTTGTGATAGTCGCAAATCATGTTCTTCTCCACTGCTGCCCCATATTAAAATATCGTCAATGAAATTGATTACCCCTTCACATTTGATTATCATTTTTTCCAAGATTTTTTGGAACAGCTCTGGTGCACATGAAACTCCAAACATAAGTCTTTTATATCTGTAAAGTCCACTAGAAGTTACAAAAGTTGTTAAATATCTGGAGTTAGGATGCAGCTCAACTTGATGGAAAGCATTTTTTATATCTAGTTTGGAAAAATACTTTGCTTTTCTTATTTTCGGCAGCAAGTGGTCCATACTAGGCAATGGGTGATTTTCTCTGAGAATTGCTGTATTAGCTCGCCTCATATCGGCACAGAGACGTATATCTCCATTATCTTTTAATATTGGTACAATAGGCGATACCCATAAAGATGGTTCATCTACTTCTTCAATAATATCGGCATCTAATAACTCCTTTATCTTCCTTTTTATATTTTTCTCGATAGGAATAGGTATTCTACGATAGGGCTGTATTACCGGTTTTATGAATTTATTTATCGGAATCTCCACTAAAATACCTTTAAACTTTGGAAACTGCTTGCTTAGTTCCTGATCAACGTGGTTAATACTAACGCCTACTTTTAAAACTCCTAATCGTATCGCTGAATCCTTTCCTAACAAATTCCTGGATCAGTTTTTTATGACATAAATAGAGCAGGGGTCAGTTTTTCCATTCGTTTTAATTTCGGTTTCGAACGAACCTTTTACATCTAAAGGTATACTACTGCCATAGGCTAGTAATATTTTATTTGGTTTCTTAGTTTGATTTTTACAACTAACTTTATGTATTTTCAAATATTCCCATGCTTTATCCGTTATTAAATTTGATTTAAACCCTGAGTCGATCAGCATATGAAGCTCGACGCCACCTACATCACACTTTATGGTTGCATCGTCATTTACATTAAAGATATACTGAGAATCATCGTCTTCTAAAGTATTGACTGAAGAGTCCTTACGGGGCCTTTTATTTCTATTATTTCTTATGTCTTCTTCTTGCTCGTGTTCTATTTTCCTTTTAAATCTATTTAACTTTGTTTTACAGCATCTTTGATAGTGTCCCACTTTTCCACACCCGTGACATTTTCTTTCTTTGGCTGGACATTTTGGGTCCTGAATATTGTGCGTTGCTTTTCCGCATCTTCCACACTTAAAATTTCCTGACCTCATTTCAGTTTTTCCCCATTTCGAAGTATCCTTGCTCTTACTCGTGACTGAATTTATCTCGCTGGTCTTTTCTTTCCGTTCATAGCTTTCTAGTTGATGATTTACTGCCTCTAATGTTTTTGCTTCTATAATTACCTTGTCTAATGTCACATCATCCCCCATCGTTAAAATCTTTTTCCTGAGCTCTACCGATGCACATCTTTCTATTATTTGATCGATAATGTAGTCATCAGGCTTATCAAATTTGCATTTTTTAGCTTGATCTCTCAATTTTAAAAGAAACTTTTCAAAATTTTCACAGTCTTCTTGTTTAATCGAACGAAAAATATGTCTCTCATAAGTTTTATTTTGTTTAGGGAGGAAATAGTTATCGAGCTGTTTTAGGGCTAATTCAAAATTATCTACTCCCTCCTGCACTGCACTGGTATCTGGCAAGTTGTAAAATATATCCTGAAGCCCGGTTCCGCCTAACAATAACAAAGTTGCTCTCTTTTTTATTGGGCATTGTATATCGGCTGCTTCGAGATAAATCTTTAAAGACCTTTTCCATTTCTCCCATCGCAAGCCTACTGACGTGCTGTCTCCCTCGAGTTCTAATTTTTCCGGTGACGGTAATAAATTTGACATTTCGAATCCTTGGCAACCTGAAAATAAATGCAGTTTAAAGCATCCTATCTCCAATTTAATGGAAACCAATATCTCCAATTTAATGGAAACCAATATCTCCAATTTAATGGAAACCAATATTTCCAATTTAATGGAAACCAGTATCTCCAATTTAATGGAACCCAGTATCTCCAATTTAATGGAACCCAATATCTCCAATTTAATGGAAACCAATATCTCCAATTTAATGGAACCCAATATCTCCAATTTAATGGAAACCAATATCTCCAATTTAATGGAAACCAATATCTCTAATTTAATGGAAACATATATATCCAATTTAATGGAAACCAATATTTCCAATTTAATGGAAACTTTTTTTCTATGATCTAAGTACCCTATTATTTTAATTCACAGACTCAAAATATGGTTTATAATTCGGCACAAATTAAATAGTATTATTTTGCAAGTTCATATATAATAAATCTTTCCATTTTAGTCCTTAATAAGCAAAATTACATAGCTCAGCTTTAATTTATGCTTAAATGAATATATGATTCAAAAGTTGTAAAAGCCAGAAGAAATTTTTAGTCATATTGAATATTTTATTCGTTCACTCTTTTTTGGTAGAAAATATTAAAAATATTCTTTAGTTCTACATAACTGTTTAGTTATACTTTATATTTATATATGAAATATTTACCATTGACTGTACACTATGTATTTAGCTCATTTTAAGTAACAACTCAATGTTGGTTTTTAGAAAACAAGGGGTTATTATTTTTTACTTACCGTTTTTCTCCTCGTCGCCACTTGTAGAACTTATATAGTATAATATTCACAATACGTATCACTGGCTCACTATCACACCAAGTCTCCCTAGGTACACGTCCTACCTCGGTGCGCTCCACAACGCAACTCCCCGCCGCAACTCCGTGCAACCACCGAGTAACGTGCTACCCCCACTACTTGTGTATATGAGACAGTGTATTGAATCTATTAAATAGATACAAACACTACAGACGTGAAAGAAGCGAGAGCGTTGTTCTCTTCGTAGTCTCTGCCTACCATTCGGGGTAATGTGTGTGAGAGTTTATATGCTAAATAAATAAAATAATTCAATAGCTTCCTATATTTCTACTCATTAACGAAAACAAAGTAATAGTAGAACGTACAAAATTTGCAAACGAATGTGTCTCTGCGCCAAAGTTTTGGTTAGAAGCAAAATGGGAAGCGAATAACGTAGGTGTAATATGCGCATTTATATACATTCATCAAAACTGGGCGAGTTCGTGCTGCTCTTATGGATCATAATTTCATTTGCCGGAAAACATTAGCTTAGCCATACGAAATTTTTATTAAACATGTAAATTTGATGCATATTCTAGAACATCTTCTTAGAAGTAACGTCATAAATAGCTTTTTTAAAATCAAAGTATCTAAGTTTTGCCAACATTTTTATTTGTGAACAATATATGCATATTTTTTTTACAGAATAAGGGTGATAAACGAGCACACAACCCACCTGATGGTAAGTGGTTTGTAGTGTGGTATAGCCCCCACGATTATATATATATTAGAGTTAAGTTAAGAATAGAGAACAGTATAATTAAAGTTATAGAAGCATCAACACGTCTCTATTTCATTGACACATTACCTATATCACATGGCGACCCTGCCAGGCGGTGCGCTGCTACACCTACATAGCACGCGCACCGCCGGGCCTACATAAAGAGAAAAAAAAAAACAAAAAAAAGTGGAAATCATCATAGATTGACCATTTTAAAAAGAAAATTATATTACAACAGAATGAACGCTATACCGGATGTGACGAAAAATAAATGTACATGAATACAAGAAGAGGCCACAATAATAATTTTACAGAAGCTGACTGAAATATAAAAAGTATAATGAACATGAAGTAATATAATTTAAATGTATAATAGTACCTACTATGAAAGCAACTAAGAAAGAATGAGGAAAATAAAAAGTGATTTTTTTTTAAATATAATTAACAAAGAACAAAATTCAAGAAACGGCAGGTTTATTTGAAAAGGAAAGCAGCGGTTGTACTCTTGCAAGCTTCGTCCAGAAGAACAAAGAAGAAAATTAAGAGGTAACTTCGCACCTGTGTGATTTTAATTCCATTTAAAACTTTATTTATCAATTTGAGATTGTTTTTATATTTTGTTTTGCTATAATATTTGTTTAAGTTAAGTATTAAATATTCTATATTTAATACACCTATGTTTAAATTGAACTTATTTATCAGATAACTCACGATACAATTGATTTTTCAATATTTTTATCACTATTTATATATAAAAAAAATGTAATCATAATACAATATCAAAAAAGCACGTTACATTTTAGGCACTTATGGCATTTGTATTAAGGCACAAGACAATTTTATATTAAATTTTATTTAGTTATTGTTTATTGTTTCATATTATTTTTATAACTGTGCAGGATACAATACAAAAACGAATGAAATAATATAGTAGATTACATTTTTACATACTTATACTTACCATAGTTTACCATAAATTAATTTTTCGTATAATTAAAATAATACTGATATGTTGTTAAATATGATATATTTCCTTGTTTTTTTTTCTAAAGTAAATTTTATTTAAATGTAAGATTCAATTTGAAAAGGGTTAAAACAATTCGGTATTATTAATAAGTTTTAGGTTTTCTTTTCTTTTATAAAGGCAGTGACTACTTAAAAATAAATGTTTTCTTTTGAATGTCAAAAATTAAATAAGTAATTATTGTTTTGTTGTGTAAAGTTGATATTTGTTACAGTAATTATTAGATTATTTTCTGTAAACGATATAGTAAATACCATACTTCTAGCAATGTTTTTCGATCTAAGCAACAGTAATGTGTCTAAAATTCTGTGTAAATAAGGAATTCAAAACTATAATTTTACTTGTATCCACATATTATGTATGTAATAATAACATTGTATAAGTTATATTAGAATTAGGTGATCATATGTTATCGCAGACGTTTCCATATACGTACTTTGTTAATTAAAACAAAGGTGTCTCAAATCGCTTGCGCTGCTAAGAGTGGGATTACAATTTGTATTTTGATCTGTCTGTCGTTATGCGATCATGTTATTGTTATTGAAAACTACGTTGCTTTGACTTCTTTGTTCTATATCTTAATATGAAATGCAATAATTTTTTTTTATTTAATATTGATTAAACTTTCATATCATAAAGTTTTAACTATTATAATTCATTATTTTTGGGATAATAGATTGACTATCTAACCTATTTGTGTGGATTATGAAAATAATTACTTCGTTTAATTCAATTTTGAAACTCTTTATATTATGTATATAATTAATTAATTTAAATTTTATTGTACCCATATTGTGAGCTTCAATCCCTGACCGACAACGATGTAACTAAATATTATACGAGACTATTTTATGATATACTTAAATTTGTAAAAGACGTGAGTAAATGTTTGGCTAAGTTACGGAATACGTAATTGTAAATGAAAAATATTAATAGTGTGTAAGTGTGGCATAGGTAAAGAAAAATTATCGGAGGTTAGCATATCCACATATAATCGGCCCGATCAGCTGAGAGTTTGGAAAACCTAATAACCGATTAATTTTTAAAATCTGTTCGGATTAGATAAAAACCGGAATGAGTTCTAACTATTGTTATTGAGTGAAATGAGGATGTATCAAGAATTGTATAGGAATATTGTCCATTATCTTGATCATGTATGTACGCCAAGCCGTGTACGTGAAAGTATTGGTGCAATTAATAAATTATATGAGTTGATGCTATATATGTAAAGAAGTGAATAAAATAATATTAGTCATTGTTTTGATCATGTATGTACGCGAGCCGTGTACGTGAAAGAAATGACGCAAATATTGAATGAATATGTAGCAAAAATGCTGAGAAGTAAAATGAAAAATAAATAATTGTTAAACAAGAATGAAGTAAATATATGAAGTAAAAAAGAGAACAAAGAGAAGTATTGAAGTGTGAAAAGAGATACGAAAATGAAATGAGTAGCATGTATTATTAAATGTCCTAACTAGATGACTTGTATTGATGATTAAGGATACGAATAAAAATAACATAAATGTTTGCGAAAATCAAAACATAATAATATTACGAGTATATTCTATTATGTTATGCATAATTATGCCTGACTATGTCATATATGTGAATACGCGATTTTTACTAGCGAGAGAGCGTTGCCAAAACGCCCTGTTCAATCTCGGTATACATTAGATTGTAGTTTTTATAACACTTAGACTTAATTTCCATTAAATTTTAATTATGTTTAGAATAGTTTTGAGGTTGGATAAAAAATAGATAACTTTATTTTTTATTTTTTTGTCGGTGGGAGGTGTAGTGTGGTATAGCCCCCACGATTATATATATATATTAGAGTTAAGTTAAGAATAGAGAACAGTATAATTAAAGTTATAGAAGCATCAACACGTCTCTATTTCATTGACACATTACCTATATCACAGGTTGCTGTGGCCCATAGAGATCTACATCTATTTTCGTTTACAAATTAAAATTCAGATGCATTGTCACCCGTGAGTACCAAGATAGAATGCCTCTTGTCCAGTAAAAAGGGTCTCCGGTTCTCTACTTTCACCATACGAAACACAGCAGCATTAAGCTGCTATTTTACCTTCACGCTGGCATTCTGTGAGAGCGTGGTCCTTCCCCGGTCGAACCGACCCATTCGTGCTACAACTATACTATAAATATAGCTTCAGCATGGCTCTACCACGTAAATTTTAGAAGCAGCTGTCGGATTTTGGAGGAAAGTTTCGACGCATAATTTTTATCTTTAGCATAAATCTCACAGTTTCGTTTGGTGAGTGTAGAGAACCGGAGATCCTTTTTACTGATAATGAAGTATTCTATTTAGTCCATTTTTAATGGATGATATACCATCAGGTGGACTGTACGCTCGTTTTATTTTAAACTCAACCTCCATACTAGGATTTTCTCCTGTATCGTGAGGGCAGTTTACAAACATGAATTGCACAAGGACAAACATTCCGATCCACAGAAAATATTTGTAGGCCATGCAAATACTTGATCCGTGCGGGATTCCAACCTGTCCTTAGCGCTGCAACTCGATTGCTAAGCCACTGCGCCACGGGGCCGTCAAAACCATTCTTATGCTATAAACTTGTACGTGGTAGAGCCATGCTGTAGCTATTTTAGTAGTATAGTTGTAGTACGAATGGGTTGGCTCGACCGGGGAAGGACCACGCTCTCACAGAATACCAGCGTCAAATAGCAGCTTAACACTGCTGTGTTTCGTATGGTGAGTGTAGAGAACCGGAGACCCTTTTTACCGGAAAAGAGGCATTCCAACTTAGTCCTCACGGGTGACAACGCATCTGCATTTTGATTCGCAATCGAGGTTAAATGTAGATGTCTATGGGCCACAGCAGCCACTTACCATCAGGTGGACTGTGTGCTCGTTTGTCACCCTGTTCTATATTAAAAAAAACTGCATTCTGCAGGATTTACGATGAAACTCATCGTTAATCCAATATATAGTTCAGCGAGTTCTCCCTTATATTATAAATAGCCGGTTTATAAAATAACAAACCTCGCTGATTTTTTTTTTTCAGGACTGTTGATTCTTGTTTCAAAAATGTTTTTATCTATTTCTCATATATTTGCTCTTTTCAATTGATTGTTAAGTGTCCTAAAGAAGTATGTTATATGATTAATATCAGTTTCACATTGCTTATCATCAGATTTATATTATCTTTAAACTGGATTTTAAACAACGTTAATAGCCTCATTTTCATTCCATTTCAACTGTTATAATATGATGTGTGTAACTTGAAACGGCCTAATACTTTAAAAATCTAATTACTTTGATAGTAGATAAGCACTGGAACATTATAAATCTTATTTGGTGTACAATTAAGAATTCTTATACAGTTGAACTTACTTTTTTTACTTTTTTAAAATCCACACAAGCTTTCACAATGGCGGCGGGGCTTTAACGACTATGCCGAGTTTTTCTTCTTCCTTTAAAAAAACATAATACTTCTGATACATATTTGAAAACGATTTTATCTAGCAGTTGACTAGTAAAAAAGGCTGACATTGACGATAATTGGGCGGCGTAAGAGAATAACTAAGGGTACGCGTACATCTAATGCGTCAACGGCCGAAGATTGCTCGGGCGATGACGGACGAACTCGGACGATCGAATCAAATACTTGTAAAAGAAAGAGAGTGCGTATATAAACACGACCGTCATCGTCCGATGACGCACGAAATCGGCCGATCAACCTTTGAGTCCGAACTTGTTGGGATTTCTCGCCAGATTGCCGGCGTCTACAGTGCAAATTGAGTGTATTTATAGTTTAATTTAATCATTTTGTCTTTATTCTGTTCTTTTTGTCAGTGTTGTTATCTACCTAAACGACTATGGATATTGAAAAATTAATTAGTTGTGAATATAATAGAAAATTATAATAATCGAGAGGTTCCGAAACGGTTATGGGCTGAAGTTGGATCGGAAATGGATATGGCGGTTCCAGATATATAAAAAAATGCGTCTTCACTCTGTTAAGCACCACAGTCAACTACAGAATACCGGCAACGTTCAATGTCGGCACACGTGGTACACTGTTGTAGTGTAAGCACATACACGTCCGAGTTACACGTCCGGGTAGTTCTGTCCGTCATCGGACGACAAAATCTTTTTTTGGTTTTGGTGTACACGTACCGTAAGAGTTTGATGAGTACATTGAATAATCGATCAAATTAAATATGGATTTTTTTATAGGAGAGGGGGCAAACTAGCATGCGGCTCCCCTGATGGTAAGTGACTACCGCCGCCCATGAACAACCGCAACACCAGGGGAACCAGGGGGCCTTTTAAAAAGGAATAGGCTCTTTTCTTGAAGGTCCCTAAGTCATATCGGTCCAAAAAAATCGCTGGTGGTAATCCATTCCACAAGGAATTTGTGCGAGGAAGAAAACATCTTCTAAATCGCACAGTGGTGGACCGCCAATCATCCAGGTGGTATGGATGGTATCGCAATTTTTGTCGCGATGTGAGATGGTGTAATTGAGCGGCTGGAATTAGTCCGAACAATTCCTCAGACCACTCCCCGTGGTAAATGCGATAAAATACGCAAAGAGATGCGATATCTCTACGCAGTGCCAGTTACAGGCCTATCGCCATAACCTCATTGTTCTCAAAAATAATGGAATCCATTATAACTTGCCAACTCTGCCAATGAGGTACCTTGAAGATCACCAGCTGATTAGTGACTGCCAGTACATTTTTCGTCGGGGTCAATCAGCTAGTGATATTTGGTCTACCTGAATCATAGATGGGCGGAGGCAGTAGAGACCAAGAGGCATTGGACGTTAGTTTGGTCATAGCGAAGGCCTTCGATCATGGCTGGCACAAAGAGCTTCTTTCGAAGCTTCCTTCCTATGGGCTTCCCGAGAAATTGTGCAAATGGATCACCAGTTTCCTTCCTGATCGGAGCATCAAGGTCGTAGTAGACGGTGCATGCTCTGATTTCAAGCCTATCGACGCTGGTGTTCCACTAGGTTGCGTGCTATCACCAACACTGTTTCTCCTGCAAAGGTATGTTGCAAACTAGTAACATTCATTGCTATGCAGACGACAGCACTGGTAATGCCTTATATACCGGCCGTGCCAATATTTCTCGGAAAACCGTCGCCGAGTACCGGGACAAAGTTGTGTCTGAATTCGAGTCTTTGCTGAACAAAGTCTCGGATTGACTCGAGGCGACTAAATAGTAGTCCAGTTCAATTCCCAGAAGACACAAGTTTACGCGTTTACCGCTAAAAAGAACCCTTTTGTCGTATCTCCTCAGTTTCAAGGTACTCCCCTTGCTGCCTCAGCTAGCATCGGAATCCTTGGCGTCGACATATCGAATAGTGTGCAGTTTCGTGGTCACTTGGAAGGGAAGGCCAAACTGGCCTCTAAAAAGCTTGGTGTGCGCAGCAGAGTAAGACAGTATTTCATGCCGGCACATCGCTTGCAACTTTACAAAGCACAAATCCGGCCTCACATAGAATACTTTTCTAATTTCTGGGCCGGGGCATTGTGCCCCGGTGCCAGAGAGCCAGTGCCAGCTCCTTCCATTTGACCGCATCCAGCGCAGAGCGGTTCGAATCGTCGACGACCGAGTTCTTTCGGATCGGCTCGATACACTGGCACTGCGTATATTTTATCGCATTTACCACGGGGAGTGGTCTGAGGAATTGTTCGGACTAATTCCAGCCGCTCAATTACACCATCTCACATCGCGACAAAAATTGCGATACCATCCATACCACCTGGATGATTGGCGGTCCACCACTGTGCGATTTAGAAGATGTTTTCTTCCTCGCACAAATTCCTTGTGGAATCGATTACCACCAGCGATTTCTTTGGACCGATACGACTTAGGGACCTTCAAGAAAAGAGCCTATTCCTTTTTAAAAGGCCCCCTGGTTCCCCTGGTGTTGCGGTTGTTCATGGGCGGCGGTAGTCACTTACCATCAGGGAAGCCGCATGCTAGTTTGCCCCCTCTCCTATAAAAAAATCCATATTTAATTTGATCGATTATTCAATGTACTCATCAAACTCTTACGGTACGTGTACACCAAAACCAAAAAAAGATTTTGTCGTCCGATGACGGACAGAACTACCTGGACGTGTAACTCGGACGTGTATGTGCTTACACTACAACAGTGTACCACGTGTGCCGACATTGAACGTTGCCGGTATTCTGTAGTTGACTGTGTTGCTTAACAGAGTGAAGACGCATTTTTTTATATATCTGGAACCGCCATATCCATTTCTGATCCAACTTCAGCCCATAACCGTTTCGGAACCTCTCGATTATTATAATTTTCTATTATATTCACAACTAATTAATTTTTCAATATCCATAGTCGTTTAGGTAGATAACAACACTGACAAAAAGAACAGAATAAAGACAAAATGATTAAATTAAACTATAAATACACTCAATTTGCACTGTAGACGCCGGCAATCTGGCGAGAAATCCCAACAAGTTCGGACTCAAAGGTTGATCGGCCGATTTCGTGCGTCATCGGACGATGACGGTCGTGTTTATATACGCACTCTCTTTCTTTTACAAGTATTTGATTCGATCGTCCGAGTTCGTCCGTCATCGCCCGAGCAATCTTCGGCCGTTGACGCATTAGATGTACGCGTACCCTTAGTTATTCTCTTACGCCGCCCAATTATCGTCAATGTCAGCCTTTTTTACTAGTCAACTGCTAGATAAAATCGTTTTCAAATATGTATCAGAAGTATTATGTTTTTTTAAAGGAAGAAGAAAAACTCGGCATAGTCGTTAAAGCCCCGCCGCCATTGTGAAAGCTTGTGTGGATTTTAAAAAAGTAAAAAAAGTAAGTTCAACTGTATAAGAATTCTTAATTGTACACCAAATAAGATTTATAATGTTCCAGTGCTTATCTACTATCAAAGTAATTAGATTTTTAAAGTATTAGGCCGTTTCAAGTTACACACATCATATTATAACAGTTGAAATGGAATGAAAATGAGGCTATTAACGTTGTTTAAAATCCAGTTTAAAGATAATATAAATCTGATGATAAGCAATGTGAAACTGATATTAATCATATAACATACTTCTTTAGGACACTTAACAATCAATTGAAAAGAGCAAATATATGAGAAATAGATAAAAACATTTTTGAAACAAGAATCAACAGTCCTGAAAAAAAAATAAAAAAAAATCAGCGAGGTTTGTTATTTTATAAACCGGCTATTTATAATATAAGGGAGAACTCGCTCAACTATATATTGGATTAACGATGAGTTTCATCGTAAATCCTGCAGAATACAGTTTTTTTTAATATAGAATAGGGTGACAAACGAGCACACAGTCCACCTGATGGTAAGTGACTGCTGTGGTCCATAGACATCTACATTTAACCTCGATTGCGAATCAAAATGCAGATGCGTTGTCACCCGTGAGGACTAAGTTGGAATGCCTCTTTTCCGGTAAAAAGGGTCTCCGGTTCTCTACACTCACCATACGAAACACAGCAGTGTTAAGCTGCTATTTGACGCTGGTATTCTGTGAGAGCGTGGTCCTTCCCCGGTCGAGCCAACCCATTCGTACTACAACTATACTACTAAAATAGCTACAGCATGTCTCTACCACGTACAAGTTTATAGCATAAGAATGGTTTTGACGGCCCCGTGGCGCAGTGGCTTAGCAATCGAGTTGCAGCGCTAAGGACAGGTTGGAATCCCGCACGGATCAAGTATTTGCATGGCCTACAAATATTTTCTGTAGATCGGAATGTTTGTCCTTGTGCAATTCATGTTTGTAAACTGCCCTCACGATACAGGAGAAAATCCTAGTATGGAGGTTGAGTTTAAAAAAAAACGAGCATACAGTCCACCTGATGGTATATCATCCATTAAAAATGGACTAAATAGAATACTTCATTATCAGTAAAAAGGATCTCCGGTTCTCTACACTCACCAAACGAAACTGTGAGATTTATGCTAAAGGTAAAAATTATGCGTCGAAACTTTCCTCCAAAATCCGACAGCTGCTTCTAAAATTTACGTGGTAGAGCCATGCTGAAGCTATATTTATAGTATAGTTGTAGCACGAATGGGTCGGTTCGACCGGGGAAGGACCACGCTCTCACAGAATGCCAGCGTGAAGGTAAAATAGCAGCTTAATGCTGCTGTGTTTCGTATGGTGAAAGTAGAGAACCGGAGACCCTTTTTACTGGACACGAGGCATTCTATCTTGGTACTCACGGGTGACAATGCATCTGAATTTTAATTTGTAAACGAAAATAGATGTAGATGTCTATGGGCCACAGCAACCACTTACCATCAGGTGGGTTGTGTGCTCGTTTGTCACCCTTATTCTGTAAAAAAAAAATATGCATATATTGTTCACAAATAAAAATGTTGGCAAAACTTAGATACTTTGATTTTAAAAAAGCTATTTATGACGTTACTTCTAAGAAGATGTTCTAGAATATGCATCAAATTTACATGTTTAATAAAAATTTCGTATGGCTAAGCTAATGTTTTCCGGCAAATGAAATTATGATCCATAAGAGCAGCACGAACTCGCCCAGTTTTGATGAATGTATATAAATGCGCATATTACACCTACGTTATTCGCTTCCCATTTTGCTTCTAACCAAAACTTTGGCGCAGAGACACATTCGTTTGCAAATTTTGTACGTTCTACTATTACTTTGTTTTCGTTAATGAGTAGAAATATAGGAAGCTATTGAATTATTTTATTTATTTAGCATATAAACTCTCACATACATTACCCCGAAGGGTAGGCAGAGACTACGAAGAGAACAACGCTCTCGCTTCTTTCACGTCCATATATCTACGCATACATGCTCGTAGAATGTATTCTTAATTTAAAAATATATTGCCGATTTGGTCGATAAACTTCGGTAAATCGTGAACCGAAATTTGCTTTGTCGCTCTTTGTTCACTGATTCTTTCTACGTGTCGAAACCATCGAATCATACCTTTTTAATCTTTTTATATATTTTTTACTCATTATAAGCCAGTACTACAACTATCTCACTTGATGGTAGTGGTTTGAGGTAAACAAAACCTTTACCATAAAGCAGTACGTCTTGGCTTAACAAAAGCAAAAATTATATCGTTATAAGATGAGGATTTGAGCTTAAAGATCTTAAAACTACTAAAAAATTGTAATTATTTATATAGCGGGCTTAAAATAGCATTATAACCCCCTAAGAAATGTCAGACATTCATGGAGCAATGCACACGCAATGCAATATAAAAGGTCGGGGAAAATGTTTCTTCGTTCTTTTATATACAAAAACAAGTCATCACTTTTTAAAGTTTGATTACATTTAATTATGATATATATGTGCCGTTTTGTTTAATAACTTATTGCCACCTTGTAGGTAGGGACATGATCCCGTTGCTGTAGAAATCTTGGGATTTTTACTATGGGATGTTAACCTAACCCAAAGAATTCTGAAGAGACCGAAACAGGTAAAATCTGAGGGTGCAAGTTCTGGACTATATGGTGGATGCATCAATACTTCCCAACCAAGCTCTATCAACTTTTGCTGAGTGGCCAAAGATGTGTGTGGTCTGGCGTTATCATGATAAAAGACCACTCCTTTTATGTTGATCAAGCCTCATTAGTTGTTGGCAGGAAAGATCCGAATCATGGTTTTGCTTGGCGGTAAAAGCTCATAATAAACGATGCCCTTTAATCGCACCATACATACACACAGCATCATATTATTGCGTATTTATTCGTGTTTCTATAGTCTGTGGAGCTAGACTACCTGTTGACCATGATCTATTTCGCATGTTCTTGTCGTAGGTTATCCACTTTTCATCACCAGTGAACAATATTTTCAAAAATGGTTCCGTTTCATTACGTTTCAATAGAGAGTCGAAAATGAGTACAAAACTCATTAGTTTTCTTTTAGTGAGATCATGTGGTACCCAAATATCTCTTCTGGTAGTTCAGTAATATTATAACGCATTTTTATATATTTTTTATGGGTTTGGTTAAAAGAGAAATAAAAATTTTGGAGATCCTAACTTAAAGAATATCCAAATCATTTTATAAATAATTTGATTTATTATATAAGCAGAGATATTTTGTTTAACACTAGGTAGTATGTTGGCTGTAACTTTACTACATGTTTATACAAACATTATTTTATTTCACCTGAGATTTGAATTAAGGACCACCTGCTTCCCGGACAAGTACGATGAGATACAATAAAACTGGTGACAAAACAATTCTATTATTGTAATGAACCTGCTGCCAAGCCTTCGTCAAATTGACGAATAATTTTACGCCCTCTACTGCACTCAGACATTTAAATTTGTTGTTGAAAGTACTTTTTAATAAATGCTTTGTTTCTATTGATTTGTTGTAAAACTGATAATATTTTACACAAGATTTCTTTCTTTACACTAATTGATGATGCCATCTATATTGTACTGAAAAGTAACCATTCAATATGTTCTATTCGCGTAGGCGAAGTAACCAGTTGTGTTAGACCATATGCCAAGGCAAAGTCATAGACAGATTTACCTGCATGATCGGATAAACGGGAACCAAGCCATTCAGCGTGGTGGGCGTTAAAATCACCGAGTATCACGATATCTGCGGATGTGACCTGTTGTAGCACGGAGTCTGCAGCAATTTGGACGTAGTCAGTCTGTATCGGCATTACCGCTATAAGGTCGTCGCTGTCTACGCGCAGCCATAGGTTAGACAGGTCCGTACTTTCAAGACTGCTGAGGCGTCGAAAACAGATGTCCTCTCTGACATGTACGCAAACCCCAGCCCGAGGCACAAAGGAGTGTTCTAATTTGTACCCCGGGTAGGAGAGATATGAAGTATCAGCCGGAGAGGACACCTGTCTCGGTTAAAAAGAGCAAGGCCGGCTTCGCCGTCTCTAGATGGTAATGGACAGCGTTAAGGTGGGAATGAAGTCCCCCGACGTTGCAAAAATTCACGGATAGCGTGACAGGGGTCGCCTTGATTGTATTGGTCCGCTTGACCCGAGCAGCATTAGTCGCGACCGGAATCCCCCCCCCAGAATACGCGGTGCAGCCTGAGCACCTACGCTCAGGAGTGGAGTAGTTTGGTCGCGGATGCTCAGCGAGGGATTCTTTAGGGGTGCTGGTACCCTCCTGGGGTAGTCTTTTCATTAATTCCGCACCATGTTGGTTGGAGAGCCACCTGCACTCAACAAGCACAACGCAGAGGTAAACCTATACTTCACGGTGGTATTCTGTGGGTCGTGGTACCACCCCGGTTCGAGCCGGCCCATCCGTGCGTAAGGCCGGCAACGCATCTGCAATTCCCCTGGTGTTGCGGTTGTTCATGGGCGGCGGTAGTCACTTACCATCAGGTGAGCCGCATGCTCGTTTGCCCCCTCTCCTATAAAAAAAAAAAAAAGCAAAAGCTGCCACGTGGCTATTCCTCTGTTAAAAGTATGGTATTGGATTTAAATCAACAAAATAGCGGCGGCAGTCACTTCCCTTCAGGCAAGTCACATGTTCGTTTGCCTCCTTGTATATAAAAAAATAAGTATGGAGCTCAGAATAATAAATTCAAAAGCAAAATAAAAATAACTGCTATTGAGGAAAAAATGATTTAAGAATTACTGTTATTTTACTTTTCCTTCACAACTCTTAAAGTTATTGCTTTTGTTGTTCTGACTTCATGGCTTGTTTATTATATTTAAAAGTTCTTGAGATATTTATAAAATAATACGAAATGATCATGTTTGCAGTTAAGTGGTATTATAAATGTGTAGGTTGTGGGCGATAAGTTGAAAACATTGAAATATTGTTTGGTGAAAAGTTCAGAATACGATAATAAAGTGTATTTGTGTTGTATACTTTCGACCGTGTTAAAAATTGGATTCAGGCGAACTTATCGTGGAACTTGTTTCTCATTTTGCTGTAACATAAAACTTTGCGCAACTAGATGAATTCATTTATCCCATTCTAGAAATTTCTCAAGTTTTTCGGGTAGCCGGGTTTTTTTAAGATACACAAAAATAAAATTATTCATATTATTTTGATACAATACAAATACTTCATAACAATCTTTTCAAAAAGGAGCAATTTCTAAATTCGAGAGGTATGTTTTTCTGTACTCGTGTGTTCACCTATTTCTCGAAAACGGTTGAATCGAGTTGAATAATTGCTTAAAACTGTTCAACCAGTTGTTTAAATAGGCTATACCTTATATGTGACCCATCTACCCTGAGTAAGACATCTAACTTTAAAGAAAAAATCCACTCCTAACTGTAAAAATATAGGAGATGAAGATTTTGTAAGTATTTGGACGTCATTCTAGTTGCTAAATCGAGCTTGTGATATTCCTTAGTCCACATAAAGGGCTAGAAGTTAAAATTTTTATTAAAATTAAAAATTTACTTAAAAAACTAAAAGCTTATAATTATTTTCACATACATTTGCTTGGCTCCGACTTCAGTTAATTCTTAAATACACTATGTCTTAGCACCCACTTCAAAACTATTATGCACTAATATGTATGTATACAATATGTAACAAAAACCCTGTGGTTCCGGTTAAGTGCATTATCTGAATTAGTATTAAAACTTCAAAAAACACGGCCATAAAAAAATAAAATTAAAAGTAATTAACTTTTTTTTGCAAATTGCATGTTTCGTTACCTCTGCATTGGCCGGGGAGTAAGAGTATTGTCAAAAAAAAAACCCCGCTTAAACGAAGCGCGTGTCAGTTAGAGATAATACATTATTAGCAGTAAAAATTTCATTTAATTAAAAAAAAATATGATCGAGTTTTCTGAAGTAAAGTTATTTCTATACGCTTGAATAGTGATTATGATAACGCACTTAACGGGATCCACATGGCTTTTGTTACATGTTGTAAATAAATTTATTAAAAGTCGGTTTTTAGTTCTTATTAGGACTTTTCTGAAGTACTAGAATTAAACTTGTGGCACGCTGTAATGCAATCAAACGTTTAACCACTGCGTTAAGTCTAATAAATAGCTTTTCTTTCGATCATCATCATCATCATCATCATCATCATTACAGCCCTTTAATAGTCTACTGCTGAATATGCCTCCCCCAAGGAACGCAACAAAGCGCGGTCCCGAACCAAATGCATCCATCAACTTCCTGCATGTCTCACCAGGTGGTCACTCTGTCAGGGCTACCCTACAATTTGCCGACCGGTCCGAGGCTGCCACTCGAGAACCTTTCTTCTCTGTCGTTTGTCGCTTCCTAGAGCTATATGGCCGGCCCATTGCCACTTCAGCTTACTAATCCGTTGGGCTATGTCGATTACTCTGGTTCTATTACGGATATCTTCATTTCTAAGTTTATCACGCTGAGAAACCCCGAGTATAGCACTCACCATAGCTCGCTAAACGGCTTTAAGCTTTACAATTTCGAAATTTTTCGATACCAATAACTTATTCATTCTCTCAAATTTTGTTCATTCATCAAACAAGCTATTACTATTGATGACATAAAATAATCTACTACCCTGTATCTTCCCGTGGGTCTCGTAAATGGCAACAAGGGAAACAGAAATAAGATACGGGAAGCAGCATCTTCTCTGATAATTAATTAAGAAATTGAAATGTAGATGAAATATTATTTCTGAGAAGTAAAATGAAATGCCTCCTTACTAACAAAAACGGAACAGACCTTGTTAAACATAATACGAAATACAGCAGAATAAATTGCTATTTTAGGCTTATATTCAGAAGGAGCGTGGTCCGTCGCCGTTCAAACCAACCCACTCGTACTGCAGTCGCTAGCTGTAGCGCTGCAGCGTGACTCTACCTCGTATAGTAGTATAGTTATTTTTATGTTCATTTTATAATACGATATTATTTCAACCTATTCATACATTTGTTTCATCACATCGCAGTTAACTGACAATATTACATCCCAAAAATGATAGTCGTAAAGCAGTCACAAATTGCTTGTAATCAAGTGAGTTGAACTATAATAACAGAGATTACTGTGCGTTCGTCGAATTTCGTGCAAATTTCGTAAAAACTATTATTTCATTATCATCCAAATATATATATATATATATATATATATATATATATATATATATATCATTATCCAAATAATTGTTTTGTGTAGAGACCCATCCACATGTTTGTCCTTGTGAGTTTTTATGTATATATATCGCCTCCAAAATACAAGTCTTATGATTTTTATGATTTTCTTTCTTAAGACATGACATTAATTTTTTACTTCAAAATGTCTCTTTTATTATCTTATAAAAGAAATATTTTAAGATTGAATTAATTTAAAAGCGTTTACGTTCAAATTACATGCTCTGAAGCTCTTTTAACTTGTACCGCTTGTAAGAAACAGTGACCTTAAAAATATTATGCAATAAATTGCGACGATAAACAGCCGTCCTCGGAAGACTTCAAAATCTCTTTGTTTAAGAATGTTGAATTCAGAACATGAGAAATTTCATAAAGCCTTTAAACTTTCGAAGTTACTCTCTTTGTTATTTAATTAGCCGCGCAAAATGTTAGCCTTCATAAGGAAATCCAAAAGAAAATAATTCAAGAGAAATTCTACTTTTATTGCTTTCTTCTCTTTGAGGTAGGTATATTTCGCCGTGGCTAAGGGATTTCTTTCGTAAGAAACACTTTGTTATCTTGAACCTTCAGCCTGAAACTACTATCAGTTGAAACCATCATCACAAACAACTAATATAATAATAATAATAATTTATTAGGATAATATGCGCGCAATTAGTGGTGTGTGCTAGTTAGGTAACTCTGTTACAAACTGCAGTGGACTTTCATTTTATGCATTTCATATCATTCATAAACCGTGGCCAGGAAGTAAAATAATCATAATGGTGCTTGCTGATTCTTTCATGCTTGACAAACACTATATAATATATTTGTAAATATATGTCAAAATAGCGTAGAAATATGTTTGCAGAAGTTACATGAAACGACAAACGTCACGCCCGTTTTGCCAAATGATAAAAGTTATTGTCCCATCATGTTAATAGTTTAAAACAGCGGATTCGGTCTGACAAAATTACAAAGCCCATTTTTCAAAAACATACGCTTTAACTATATTAAACGGCATAGATGATTTGAACCGTTGACAAATAGAATATAATGTACTAATAAAACTTTTTTTAAACGTGGATAACGAATAGAAAAATGGCTTCTTATCTGTGTAATATGACGTGTATTACGAGTTCTATTTGTAGAAATGAATAATCTTTCTTTCCAGTTAATGTCGAAAGTGTCGAAACGTTTTGTTAATGTTTTCAAATAATATTTTTACGCTGGTTCTTGTACTGAAAATTTGTGCCGTAGCCCCCTTCTGCGGTTATTTATATCATAAGCTAGCTAAGTATTTGGTGTGGTCTCGTCTTGATGTTTGGCATTTCGCATGTTTATGATTATGTAAACCGCTCTCAAAAACTACAACAACATCATTCCAGGCTCATTTGTCATCACAAAGGAACATGGAATTCCACTACAACACTAAGCTATGTATGTTTGTTTTATATAACTATGGTAGCATGCTTGTTATTACCAGATTATAGCTATGTGTTTGTATATAAACTAGGCGGTTGAATTTTTTTTAATGGTTATACTATAATAAGTACTTTGATATTGCAACATTTACTTTCAAAAATCACAACAAAAAGAGCGGGTGGACTGTCTTTCGCAGTTTGTTATCTGATCAGCCATAAGCCAAAGTGAGCTGGCTCCTTTTTGCGGTAAAGAGATACGCTTGTGTTTTGCAGGTGTCAGATAATTATATATATATATATAGACCTTTATACCAATATATCAATTGGCAAGTCATCCGAGAAGTCAAGTTTTAAGAGTCTCACTTCAAAGACGTGTATGTATCCAAATTTTATCTTATATTCTTATTCCTTTCTTGAACCTTTCTCAAATACTTATTTGAACAAGTATTCAAACGGGAAGTTAAGTATAATGCAAGCACATTCATTCTGTTCTCACCAAGATTTTCAATTTATTATAGGAAGTAAAATGTATTATCCTATCAGGCTTAAAAATTAATAATGCATGGACAAACTGCTGTATATGATATAAGCAACAATCAGAAAGCTGAAGTAACAATGTTCCGTCCATATAGCTCGTTGATCCGTCCATATAGTCGATGGGGAAATGTGGTTTTCCAGTGACAGCCTCGAACAGTAAAGATAATAGTAGGGCGCCCCCTACTAAATTGAAGACCTGGTAAGACATGCAAAAATTCTACTTTGTGGCATTCAGACCTGTCTCACTTTCGACGCTGCTACCCGTCATCGGTCTGGGCATTTTAAGTCTGCCGTAAACGAGCTGGTTATACCGTCATCTGTCGTAAGCGATAAGATTTTTTTTCAGCATTTCAGCATTTTCCATAAAGGCCTCTTATTACATCCATAGGACAAAATGAGGTGATAAAACCTCTTGCACCACCACCATTGCAAATTTTGTTTAATTGTCACTCAGTCAATAACTTATTACAAAATATTTGACCGCCAAGTATTAAAGAAAAATACTCGCTGAACTTCATTTAAGTAGATATTAAACACAATTTAATTTTCTAGTTAAATGTGCTTGAGGCCAGCGGTGAAATATCTGGTATGTATTTAAAACTTGAATTCATTTTAGTTCACAGAATGCTCAGCAAATACTCGTAGTACATGCAAAAGTTATAAACCCTTTTTCATATGTGCAACTGGTTCTACTTATTTTTAATTCCATTGTGGATTTAAATTTTATCGAATAGTTTTAGAAGGACGAGATTTTTTTTGATTTTTGGTGACAAACGTGAATCAAAACATCTCTATCAATCCTTGATGAAGAATCAAAATGCAGATGCGTTGTCACCCCTAGGACTAAGATAGAGTGCCCGTGTCTAGTCAAAAGTGTCTCCGATTGTCTGCACCTACCTTCACGTTGGTATTCTGTGAGAGCGTTATCCTTCCCCGGCCGAGCCAACCCATTCGTGCTACAAACATGATACAGTAGCAGCATGGCTATAGTTATTTTTATTCGTATGCATAATGATATTGTATAAGCACTCGCGTAATATATCGCATTAAACCAATGGACTCCTTTCCCATGTGGAAATGGCGTAATGAAACACATGAACCCATTTCGACAGTTCTAAGAGGCGTCTATGGAAAATACCAGAGAAAAATATGTATACAGAGAGTAACAGCGGCGACGAGCTTGCGTGCTGCAGATTTCTATATCCATTAGTGGATTTCTACGAGCTGAAGGTGAAGAATAATATACACCTATATCCATTCTCCATGAAAATTAGGAAGCACAATCATTTCAGTCGATTATTAACACTTTTGGGACCCAAAACATGATATTATTAACGTAAACGAAATATCGGTGTACATTTGGAAAACTAGGAAACACAATAATTCCATTGGATTTAAGGCACTTTCGGCGTCAAATACATGATACCATTAACTTGAAAGAAATATCGGTGTTAAGTTGAAGTTATATTTTCAACCAGAAACAAAATCACGTCGTAAATACGAATAAAGCGCTGGTGAATAAATACAGATACGAAGAAAATATTAATTCGAACAGCTAAACATGCAAGCTGAACTGTATTCAGCAACATCTACAAAGTTTTCACGTTAAAATTTACGTTGGGAAGAATGTAACTTCTAAATAAAACAATAAAACGATACAGCGCAAAATATAAAAAAAATATAAAATACAATAGAAAAGTTTCATATAGGATACTAGCGACTCGCCCTGGTTTCTTCTAGATAGGATCTATTAATCTGCCGTTATTTAGATTTAAAATAATCAAAGACCATTTAATAAGTCAATATTCTTTAAAAATATTAATTTTTTGGATAAAATATAGCCTTGATCCTTCTTGGCATTGCTCTGTTCCTAAAGTTTCATCACAATCGGTTCAGCCATTTCAGCGTTTAGCCCGGACAAATAAATATTTTAAACATGGTTACTTATGTCTTAATAACATCATATTGCCTCGTACGCTTAATAAATCCCTGTTATTTCGACGATACATATAGACACTTAAATTTTATTAATATATAAAGATAAGAAATTCTCTGCGTGACAGACTTCGTAATGAGGATATTTGGTGGTTCCGGAGGTTCTCCAGTAGCAGCTGCGTAGCAAAGTGTAGGGGCACCTACCACTAGATGGATTGACGACCTGGTTAAGATATATAGGAATTCGTTGGAAGCAGGTAGCTCAGAATTTGGCCTTATTCATTTATGGCCTATGTACAACCGTGGAATTGTTATGGACTGTAATGATGATGATAATTATGTTGATGATAAACAAAGACGTATTAAAAAAAATAGACAGGTTACATACTAACATTATTGTGTTTTAAAGTGGCGCAGGTAGTACTATATCTACGTACAGTTATTTATTATGACACGTTGCGCCAATGAAAAGAGACAAATGATACGGCATAACTATCGTTAGAAAAAAATGAATATACATCATTAGTTGCGTATTGATTGCTGCTGAGCGCTCATTGGCGCGAGCGCGTGACATACCGATATGGAAATGAACACACTAGCTAGCGTCAAAGTTTACACTAGCGGTTAGTGTTGAAATAATAATGAATTATGAACAAAACATCTATATTCAAAATATTCATCATCATCATCATCATCATCATCATTACAGCCCTTCACAAGTCCACTGCTGAACATAGGCCTCCCCTAAGGAATGCCACAAAGCACGGTCCTGAGCTACCTGCATCCATGGTCTTCCTGCATATCTTACCAGGTCGTCACTCCATCTAGTGGAGGGACGCCCAAAACTTCGTCTGCCGGTACGAGGCTGCCACTCGAGAATCTTTTTCACCATCGGTTGTCGGTTCTTCGAGCTATATCGCCGGCCCATTGCCACTTCAGCTTACTAATCCGTTGGGCTATGTCGGTCACTCTGTTTCTACTGCGGATATCCTCATTTTTGAGTTTATCACGCAGAGATACTCCGAGCATAGTCCTCTCCATAGCTCGCTGAGCGACCTTGAGCTTCCTCATCCGGCCAGCAGTGAAGGACCACGTCTCAGTTCCGTATGTTATCACTGGCAACACGCACTGGTTGTACAGTCTCGTTTTCAAGTTTTGAGGTATGTATACCTGACGAGAAGATGTGCCGTAATTTCCCGAACGCTGCCCAACCGACTTGAATCCGTCGATTGACTTCTCGGTCGAAATTGGACTTACCTAGACGGACTATTTGTCCCAGGTAAACACACTCGTCAACAACTTCTAGCTTAGTGCTCCCAACAACTACCGGTATAGGTGTGACATGGACATTAAACATGATCTTTGTTTTGTCCATGTTCATCTTAAGACCTATCCGTTATGAAGCACTATTGAGGTCATTGAGCATAGTGCTTAGATCCTCCAGCGATTCTGCCATAAGGACTATATTGTCGGCAAATCGAAGGTGAGTGATGTACTCGCCATTGATGTTGATACCGTATCCTTTCCAGTCCAGAAGCTTGAAAACGTCTTCCAATGCAGCGGTGAAGAGTTTCAGGGATAAGACGTCACCCTGTCTTACACCTCTCTGCAATTGCATAGGTTTCGTACTCTGGTTCTGTACTCGGATAGCCATCGTAGCCCTACTGTACAAGCACTTCAGTACTTCGATATACCGACAGTCCACTTGGCATTGCTGAAGGGACTGCAGTACCGCCCAAATTTCGAAGGAATCAAAGGCTTTCTCACAGTCCACATACGCCAGGCATAGTGGCAAATTGTACTCCTCTGACTTTTGTACAATTTACCGAAGGGTATGTATGTTGTCTATGGTGCTAAAGCCTTTTCGGAAACTGGCTTGTTCGGGAGGCTGGAAGTCGTCAAGTCTGCGCGCGAGACGATTCGTAATGACTCTCGAAAACAGCACGTAGACGCGGCTCAGAAGGGAAATCGGTCTGAAGTTTTTCAAGCGAGCGTTGTCACCTTTCTTGAAGAACAAGACCACTGCACTTTTGCTCTACGCCTTCGGTGTAATGCCACCATGGAGGACGGAATTAAAGAGCTTCTGAAGGACTTCAAGTACTGGTTTTCCACCCGCTTTCAGAAGCTCCGCTGTAATTCCATCCTCGCCTGGGGCCTTACCGTTTTTAAGGTGCTGGAGAGCCATTCTAATCTCCGGGACGTCCGGGATATCATCGGAATAATGTCGGATAAAACCCGCTCTTGGATCGTTACTCACACTTGCGTGTGGCTCCAACGATGACGTGTACAGCTGTCCATAGAACCTCTCAATCTCACTCAAAATCTCAAGTGCCCCGGAAATGATGCTGCCACATTCTGTCTTCAGCTTTTACAGTTAGCTCTTTCTGGCAGACAGATCTCTAGCAAAGACTTTGGAGCCTTGGTGCCGCTCGATCGCATCTTCAATACGAGCTGTATTGAAGATGCGAACCTCCACCGTTACCATGGTCGCCACCGTAGCCAGGAACAGTGGGGCCGCCGGGGACTGGGGGCCGTCTCTTAGTAACTTTATCCATTTGGGGGGTATTTGCCATAGTTGCCACGCTTGGCGAGCGGTTTGGCAACCGCAGTTTTTTTATTGTATTTTGCTGTTATCAGGAAGATACTGCTGCCCGTCTCCTGCCTGTTTCCCTTTGTCGCCTTTTACGACACCCACGGGAATATATGGGGTAGTGGATATTTTAACCGCCACTACACGGCAAATTCAAAATATTAATGGGACGTTTTCCTTGTCTCTAACAGTTGCCGTGTAATTTGTGCACCACCTAAAAACACAGGAAGGCATTTTTACCACGAATAACTAGAAGGTTTACGCGCTGTAGTGAAGATATAGGCGACAGCGTGCCCGAATAAATACGAGTTGGGCAATTACCTGACTTTAGTATTGCCATTTTAGATCGAGTATGACGTATCTATACTTTAAAAACATCTTAGATGATAAACGTGTTTTAACAACATTACAACTATAAAACTATAAGAATACGATGTACGGGCAAATGTAAATAAGTTCCTGAAATAGTTGCCACGAACTATAAAATTATACAAATTTTCCATTTCGATACCAATATTCATATATACCCTAATCCATTTTTCCCCTAATCAATATTCATATATACGAAATCCAAAAGAAAATAATTCACGAGAAATTCTACTTTTATTGCTTTCTTCTCTTTGAGGTAGGTATATTTCGCCGTGGCTAAGGGATTTCTTTCGTAAGAAACACTTTGTTATCTTGAACCTTCAGCCTGAAACTACTATCAGTTGAAACCATCATCACAAACAACTAATATAATAATAATAATTTATTAGGATAATATGCGCGCAATTAGTGGTGTGTGCTAGTTAGGTAACTCTGTTACAAACAGCAGTGGACTTTCATTTTATGCATTTCATATCATTCATAAGTCGTGGCCAGGAAATGAACTAATCATAATGGTGCTTGCTGATGCTTTCATGCTTGACAAACACTATATAATATATTTGTAAATATATGTATTACAATGTTGTATGTGAGAATAAGATACCTGAAGAAAGAAATCATTTTATACGCCAAAATAGCGTAGAAATATATTTGCAGAAGTTACATGAAACGACAAATGTCACGCCCGTTTTGCCAAACGATAAAAGTTATTGTCCCATCATCCCTACTAACATAGTTTAAAACAGCGGATTCGGCCCATTTCTCAAAAACATACGCTTTAAATATATTAAACGGCATAGATGATTTGAACCGTTGACAAATAGAATATAATGTACTAATAAAACTTTTTTTTTAAATGTGGATAACGAATAGAAAAATGGCTTCTTATCTGTGTAATATGACGTGTATTACGAGTTCTATTTGTAGAAATGAATAATCTTTCTTTCCAGTTAATGTCGAAAAGTGTCGAAAAGTTTTGTTAATGTTTTCAAATAATATTTTTACGCTGGTTTTTGTACTGAAAATTTGAGCCGTAGTCTCTGCCCCCTTCTGCGGTTATTTATATCATAAGCTAGCTAAGTATTTGTTGTGGTCTCGTGTTGATGTTTGACATTTCGCATGTTTATGATTATGTAAACCGCTCCCAAAAACTACAACAACATCATTCTAGACTCATTTCTCATCACAAAGGAACATGGAATTCCACTACAACACTAAGCTATGTATGTTTGTTTATATAACTATGGTAGCATGCTTGTTATTACCAGATTATAGATATGTATTTGTATATAAATTAGGTGGTAGAATTTTTCTCTTAATGGTTATACTATAATAAGTACTTTGATATTGCAATATTTACTTTCAAAAATCACAACAAAAAGAGCGGGTGGACTGTTTTTCGCCGTTTGTTATCTGATCAGCCATAAGCCAAAGTGAGCTGGCTCCGTTTTACGGTAAAGAGATACGCTTGTGTTTTGCAGGTGTCAGATAATTATATATATATATATATATATATATATATATATATATATATATATATATATATATATATATATATATATATATATATATACATGTATAATATAGACCTTTATACCAATATATCAATTGGCAAGTCATCCGAGAAGTTAAGTTTTAAGAGTCTCACTTCACAGACTTACTAGATGGAGTGGCGACCTGGTAAGACATGCAGAAATTCGATGGGTGTAGGTGGCTCAGGATTATACTTTGTGGCATTCCTTAAGGGAGGCCTATATACAGCAGTGGTTATTAGAAGAAAATGATTATAATGAAGACAATAATATAAAATGTCAGTTCTAAACTAATTAAAGACAATATACGACGATGGCGATACAAATGAAGTAGATGTATAAAATAAATAAGGAAAATTGCACAATATATGACATAAAAAAGGAAGAGAAAAAGGATATGTAAAGTCCACCCGTATGCTTTAAAGCAGCGCAGCGAACTCATTGCTCTACAACTTTCTCAGTAATGAGTGGAGACATGTGATCAGCAGTGAGAAATACTTAGTCTGTCACTTTTAGTTGTTACTAGCTGTTCCTCGCGACTTCGCCCGCGTGTTAATTGGGGTTTTAATTTTATTGCGCGGATAATTATTTTTCTATAATAAAAGTAGCCTAAGTTACTTCTTATGACATCAGCTATCTGCCAGTGAAAGTCCCGTCGAAATCGGTCCAGCCATTTCAGAGATTAGCCGGAACAAACAGACAGATAGAAAGACAGACAAACATTTTATAAATCGTGTTTTTGTTATAAGTATATTATATAATTTCATATGCATATAGTAAAAAACTGTTATTTCGACATTACAAACAGACACTTCGATTTTATTTATTTGTATAGATGTATAGATTTCATTTTTACTGTCATCCTTAAGGTCATTCTCAACAAGAGTATCCTTTGATTGCTCACTTGGAAGTCTCAGCAATATGTTGTAAACAAGATTACCAAATTAAACACATTATTTATTTGTTAATTAATTATATAATATATAATATTTACGGTTTGCTTTGCTGTTGCCTTTGAACACCCACATAGAAAACTGTTGCTTTCTTACGGAATGCAACACTATAACGTATCCATGCTTTATCTTCTGTCATAATGACATACACAGCATTTGAATATCCATGATTAGACTTGTACAAAAAAAAATACAGCAGTTAACTAGAGCCTGATGTTTTTGAGATGAGTTCATGAGGAATATGGCGACACTAAAGTGTCCTAACTTTTAAATGTTGATGTAATGTTTTTTTAAAGACGAGCCTTTTGAAGATGGGCAGTGTAATCTTGACTTGCACTGAGGACTATGATGGAATGTCTCGTTTCCAGTAAAAAGTGTCTCCGGTACTTCGTATGGTGAGTACTATACGAAACACACCATCACCACACACCAGCTAATATTTTATGCTGGTATTCTGTAAGAGCGTCGTCTATCAACGGTCTAGCTGACATATTCGTGCTATAACTGTAATATAGCGGCAGCAAGGCTCTACCACGTAAATTGAATTAAGAATTTAGCTCCGACATACGTCGCACAATAATGTAAGAATGACTATTTTCATAAAACGCTCGAACAGCGAACGCGCGATGCTCTCCCGTGAACTGACTCATGTCGAGAGACACGCGTGATCCGATCAAACCCCGCGCACCCTGCCAACCCCTGCGGTCAACGATATATTTGCCAAGGAAAAGTGAAGTTTATTCGAGCCTACCCGGTAGTACATTTACGCATTAGGAATAAGTGGTCAAGAATTTCCATATTTAACGACTAGTAAACACACCTTTTAGTGGTTGTAGATGTATACGAGCAGCAGCGTCTTCCTCTAAAATTAAAAAGCTGCGGTTGCAAGGGAAAAAAAATATATATATAAGGGAATTTTTTTCCCTTATGAGACAAATATAGACATCCCCTTATGTTCACCAGTGGACTTCAATGGGCTGTAACGGTAACCACTAATAAAGAAGTTTAGAAAAATCTATATATACTTGTGGAGATAGAGCGGGGGAGATAAGTTCAAGAGAGGCAATATCTTCGGTTATATATAAGTTCGGAAACTGCAGTAAGTGTAAATAGGTCAAAAATAACATTCAATACAAGGTTGAAGTCATTTCGGAGCTAGATTATTCCAACTTTTCGAATCGAAACCAAAACCAAACAAAATACTTAAGCGAAATCATGGGGCACGGCTTACATTTTTGAATATTTTGAGTTTTTCTATTCTCTTATTTCGAGTACTTATATTCCTTACAAAGAACATTCTATTTATAATTTTAATTTTTCAATATTTTGGCAATTGAATTTTATACTAGTGGCAAATATTTTTTTTTATAAATTACAGATTACTGTTTCCATTTCATTGAAATTATGAGGTTTAGCAAAATAAAATTAAATACTAAAGATATACTAATTGTAACCATTTTTTTTATTCCTGATTTATGTTATATCACAAACTTACTGTTCCAATTTGGCATATTATTTAATGGCATATAATTTAATAGCAATATTAATTAAAGAATCCCACAGACCCTTTGATTAGTTATCAAGCATCAACTCGTAACAATTCCCTCGTCTGCGCTAGTCTGGTTACAGCCCTTGCTCAAGTTGGGAGGACTTACTTTCATCTTCATTCAGTATTTTTATCGCAATCGTAAAGGTGACATAATAGAATTCACTACCCCTATCTTATCATCCTGTGAGTGTCGTAAGAGGCGCCAAAGAAAAATGGACTTTATACGTTGAAGAACAACCGTGCAATTATGTTGTGATCGTAGCAAGAATGGTTCAGTCGTGTGTTTTCACTGAACAAAACAGCAGAATAGTGCGTTTTCACAGAACAAAACAGCAGAATAGTGCTAGACTGTTTCGAATGGTAAGTGTAGAGAACCGTAGACCCCTTTCACTGTTACCTAACGAGGCATTCTAACTTTGCTCTCGGCAGTGACAAAGCATCTGCATTTTGATTTTTAATCGATGATAGGCGTCCATGGGCTGAGCTTCTTGGTCAACCTTATTCTATAAGAAATCAAAAAGTCAAAATCACACCAACGCCACCCAAACGCGGTAACTAATAGTCTTTTTTACTGGTGATGACTATGTGTATCAGTGGGATTTGGGTAGACTTGCAAACTATGAATGAATGAAAGTGGGGTACCAAATATGCACACATTCCACCTGATGGTAAAGAAGGCCTATATAATCAAAATGTAGATGCGTTGTCACTCCTGAAGATCAAAATCAAATTACAAAGGTCTCCGTTTCTCGTCACTCACCATACGAAACACAGAAGCATTATACTGCGATTTAAAGTTGTTATTGCGTGCGATACTACTACGTTAAGTAGTTATTTAAGAGTTATTTTTAATAATAACTTACGCTTATTAGCTGGATGAGCAATCGCAGATCTTGATGAAACTATCTTAACATCCTTTAGGACCCTTAGGTTGGCGGCTTGATGATCACAGTACCAGACCTGTCTCACTTTCGACGCTGCTACCCGTCATCGGTCTGGGCATTTTAAGTCTGCCGTAAACGAACTGGTTATACCTTCATCTATCGTAAGCGATAAGATTTCTTTTTCAGCATTTCAGCATTTTCCATAAAGGCCTCTTATTACATCCATAGGACAAAATGAGGTGATAAAGCCTCTTGCACCACCACCAGATTGCAAATTTTGTTTTAATTTGTCACTCAGTCAATAACTTATTACAAAATATTTGACCGCCAAGTATTAAAGTAAAATACTCTCTGAACTTTAATTAAGTAGATGTTAAACACAATTTAATTTTCTAGTTAAATGTGCTTGAGGCCAGCGGTGAAATATCTGGTATGTATTTAAAACTTGAATTCATTTTAGTTCACAGAATGCTCAGCAAATAGTACATGCAAAAGTTATAAACCCTTTTTCGTATGTGGAACTGGTTCTACTTATTTTTAATTCCATTGTGGATTTAAATTTTATCGAAAAGTTTTAGAAGGACGAGATTTTTTTTTGATTATGGGTGACAAACGTGAATCGAAACATCTCTATCAATCCTCGATGAAGAATCAAAATGCAGATGCGTTGTCACCCCTAGGACTAAGATAGAGTGCCCGTGTCTAGTCAAAAGTGTCTCCGATTGTCTACACCTACCTTCACGCTGGTATTCTGTGAGAGCGTTATCCTTCCCCGGCCGAGCCAACCCATTCGTGCTACAAACATAATACTATAGTACATAAGGCTTTAGTTATTTTTATACGTATGCATAATGATATTGTATAAGCACTCGCGTAATATATCGCAATAGACCAATGGACTCCTTTCCCATGCGGAAATGGCGCAATGAAACTCATGAACCCATTTCGACAGTTCTAAGAGGCGTCTATGGAAAATACCAGAGAAAAATATGTATACAGAGAGTAACAGCGGCGACGAGCAGCTGCGTTAAAGTTATGATACTTCCCGTGACGAACTTGGCGATTTAGCCAAATCCTAGAAGATATCTATATCCATTAGTGGATTTCTACGAGCTCCATTCTATCCATTCTCCATGAAAATCAGGAAACACAATAATTTCATTCGATTATTACCACTTTTGGGACCCAAACCATGATATTATTAACGTAAATGAAATATCGGTGTACATTTGGAAAACTAGGAAACACAATAATTCCAATGGATTTAAGGCACTTTTGGCTTCAAATACATGATACCATTAACTTGAAAGAAATATCGGTGTAAAGTTGAAGTTATATTTTCAATCAGAAACAAAATCACGTCGTAAATACGAATAAAGCGCTGGTGAATAAATACAGATACGAAGAAAAGATTTATTCGAACAGCTAAACAAGCAAGCTGAGTTCTAGTCAGCAACATCTACAAAGTTTTCACGTTAAAATTTACGTTGGGAAGAATGTAACTATCTTCTAAATAAAACAATAAAACGATACAGCGCAAAATATAAAAAAAATATAAAATACAATAGAAAAGTTTCATATAGGATACTAGCGACTCGCCCTGGTTTCTTCTGGATAGGATCTATTAATCTGCCGTTATTAAGATTTAAAATAATCAAAGATCATTTAATAAGTCAATATTCTTTAAAAATATTAATTTTTGGATAAAATATAGCCTTGATCCTTCTTGGCATTGCTCTGTTCGTAAAGTTTCATCACAATCGGTCCAGCCATTCCGGAGTTTAGCCCGGACAAATAAATATTTTAAACATGGTTATTTATGTCTTAATAACACGCATATTGCTCCATACGCTTAATAAATCCCTGTTATTTCAACGATACATACAGACACTTCAATTTTATTAATATATAAAGATAAGAAATTTTCTGCGTGATAGACTTCGTAATGAGGATATTTGGTGGTTCCGGAGGTTCTCCAGTGCTACTGGCAAAGTAGCAAAGTGTAGGGCCACCTACCACTAGATGGATTGACGACCTGGTTAAGATACGAGTATATAGGAAGTCGTTAGAAGAAGGTAGCTCAGAATTTGGCCTTATTCAATTATGGCCTATGTATAACCGTGGAATTGTTATGGACTGTAATGATGATGATAATTATGTTGATGATAAACAAAGACGTATTAAAAAAGATAGACAGGTTACACACTAACATTATTGTATTTTAAAGTGGCGCAGGTAGTACTATATCCAAAGAGACTATATCTACGTACAGTTATATATTATGACACGTTGCGCCAACGAAAAGAGACAAATGATACGCCATACCTATTGTTCGAAAAAGATGAATATACATAATTAGTTGCGTATTGATTGCTGCTGAGCGCTCATTGGCGCGAGCGCGTGACATACTGCTATGGAAATGAACACAGTAGCTAGCGTCAAAGTTTACACTAGCGGTTAGTGTTGAAATAATAACCAATTATGAAGAAAACATCTATATTCGAAACATTCATCATCATCATCATCATCATTACAGCCCTTCACAAGTTCACTGCTGAACATAGGCCTCCCCCAAGGAATGCCACAAAGCACGCTCCTGAGCTACCTGCATCCATGGATTTCCTGCATATCTTACCAGGTCGTCAC
Source organism: Parnassius mnemosyne (assembly GCA_963668995.1). NCBI lineage: Eukaryota > Metazoa > Arthropoda > Insecta > Lepidoptera > Papilionidae > Parnassius > Parnassius mnemosyne. The sequence continues at coordinate 34,484,051 of CAVLGL010000079.1, read as the reverse complement.
TCCATCTAGTGGAGGGACGCCCAACACTTCGCCTGCCGGTATCAGGCTGCCACTCGAGAACCTTTCTTCCCCATCGGTTGTCGGTTCTTCGAGCTATATGGCCGGCCCATTGCCACTTCAGCTTACTAATCCGTTGGGCTATGTCGGTCACTCTGGTTCTACTGCGGATATCCTCATTTCTGAGTTTATCACGCAGAGATACTCCGAGCATAGCCCTCTCCATAGCTCGCTGAGCGACCTTGAGCTTCTTCATCCGGCCAGCAGTGAAGGACCACGTCTCAGTTCCATATGTCATCACTGGCAACACGCACTGGTTGTACAGTCTCGTTTTCAAGTTTTGAGGTATACTTGACGAGAAGATGTGCCGTAATTTCCCGAACGCTGCTCAACCGAGTTGAATAATGTTTAGTGATTCTGAGTATAAGGTATGCAACCCTCGTCGACACACTCCCAATCTTTACAAAGTTGTTAACGAGAGACTTGTGGACGATAAATCCGACACCTCCTTGGGACAGATGGTCGCCCTCCGCCTGATGGTAATAGAACAAGTTGCCGGATTTGAGGATTACCGTTTCCTCCCCCTCTCTTCGGACTTCGGATAATCCTATAATATGCTAGCGTAACTTGTCTATCTCTTCTTCCAGCTCCATAATCTTCTCGTCAGTCCTCAGGGTGCGTGAGTTTTATGTTGCCAGGTCGAGTCGTCGTAGATGGCAACCGAACCTCCACCGGAGATTCTTAGCACCCCCTGCCCCGCCGTTACCATGGTCGCCACCGTAGCCAGAAATAGCGAGGCCGCCGGGGACTGGGGGCCGTCTCTTAGTAACTTTATTCATTAGGGGGGTATTTGCCATAGTTGCCACGCTTGGCGAGCGGGTTGGCAACCGCAGTTTTTTTATTGTATTTTTGCTGTTATCAGGAAGATGCTGCTGCCCGTCTCCTGCCTGTTTCCCTTTGTCGCTTTTTACGACACCCACGGCAAATTCAAAATACTAATGGGACGTTTTCCTTGTCTCTAACAGTTGCCGTGTAATTTGTGCACCACCTAAAAACACAGGAAGGCATTTTTACCACGAATAACTAGAAGGTTTACGCGCTTTAGCGAAAGTATAGCCGCGACGCGACAGCTTGCCCGACTAAATGCGAGTCGGGCAATTACCTGACTTTAGTATTGCCATTTTAGAGCGAGTATGATGTATCTATACTTTAAAAACATCTTAGATGATAAACTGTTTTAACAACATTACAACTATAAAACTATAAAAATACGACGTACGGGCACATGTAAATAAGTTCCTGGAATAATTACCACGAACTATAAAATTATACAAATTTTCCATTTCGATACCAATATCGATATATACCCTAATCCATTTTTCAGATCGGTAATTAATATATTTTATTTAATGCTCTAAATTTTTTTACTATCTCCTCAAAATAGGAAGAAAATGCGCTTTCAACCTCGTCGTCACTCGCGTTTTTATCCCAAAGTTATATAATAAGATAATAATATTAGTTTAATCTGGGCATTAGGGCACAGATTAACTAATAGTAACTGGTAAGTATGTTAGGCTGAGTTTTCCGAAATTGCAATGCTTATTTTTATTACAACAGCCATCACAACATGCGCCATGGCATAGAATGTTGAGTTCCTCAAAATCATAATAATGAACCCAATTTTCATCTCCAGTAACGATTCAAAATTTTTTCGATTTTCGCTACAGACGTGCAAAAACTCGCGGCATATGTTACGTCGCTCATTATGTGTGCTGTGAGCATACTTGGCCATCCATCTTGCCCGCACCTTTGGTATGCGAAGACTAACAATTTATTTTTTATTTTTTACACATGTATCTTTCATTGCAAATTATTTACATTTTTCCATATTTTCCGCAGGGATTGCGCCGACAGGTCGACTTACCTTGAGGTCGTCTTCAAGAAAACCTTGCTTAAAGAAGTTGTGCCACTTGTAAATCATAGTGAAATCATACCAGAGTAAACTTCCCAAGATGCAGAGGCATGACAGACGTTGGATACATGAATGTAAACATCGCAATGAACACTTGTACATAACCTATGTCCGACAGTGAATTGCCGTCGATAGACGATGTGTGACAGAAGCTCACACTAAAAAAAATTAATTTGAATCATTAGTAATAAAAAAAGTTTCAGCTATTCCGGTTACAGCTTGATAGTGATGCCTTTTCTCATTCCAGTATTAAATCTATAGTGTTAAGATATGAAAAACTAGCTTCTTACCCGCGGCTTTGCTCACGTGGGATTCAATTTAGAAACATCGTTAATACGGCTCCGTGCCAAAATTAACAAAATTGTAGTTATCTTGGTGTCTGTGTCTGATTATTAGGTTTGTATATTTTTTTAAGGATTTTTTAAAATACTGCTGTTAAATATAAGCAATAAAAATAATAAATTCATTTACAAAAAAATCGTTTGTTTTCTTTTAAAAAATATATTGTTTTTATAACCTTATTTTTATTTCACGAACGCACATCGCGGCAGAACTGCCGATACCATCCACACCATCTGGATGATTGGCGGTCCACCACTGTGCGATTTAGAAGATGTTTTCTTCCTCGCACGACCTCCTTGTGGAATCGATTACCATCAGCGATTTTTCCGGACCGATACGACTTAGGGACCTTCAAGAAAAGAGCGTACTCCTTTTTAAAAGGCCGGCAACGCATCTACGATTCCCCTGGTGTTGCAGTTGTTCATGGGCGGCGGTAGTCACTTACCATCAGGTGAGCCGCATGCTCGTTTGCCTCTTCTCCTATAAAAAAAAAAACATGAAGCGATCAATAAAGGAGGTATTTTAAAGTGATTAAAATTAGCTTTAAAATGTATTGAAGCTTTTTACTTCCCTTAATAAAGCTAACCTTGAAAAAAGGACGTTAATCCAACAAACAATGAACCCAGAATTAACGAGGCTCCTTCATAATTTATTAGACCAGCGCTGTGTAATTTATTACAAAGGTAATTTTGCTGAAGTAAAAAGGAATGCCCTATAACATACATACATACATCATATTCAATAAATAAATGTCATTTACGTGTTTGTTTTTAAACAATATAAGGAACGCTATTTATTACGATGTAATAGAGATATGCAAAGTTTTAAATTAAAAATAATGAGTGAAATAGACAATAGGAAACCTTAAAATTCAATTTTATCTGCACGATTAGTGAGAAACGGGACTCTGTCGATCGATTCATGGCGTAAACTAACCTCTTTAACAATTTTTCTCATCAGCTGTACTTGATAAGTGCAAAGCCGATATCTTCAAACGAGTAAGGTTGACACTAGTACCAAGATTTTGGCTAGTATTTTCAAGTAGAACCATCCATTAGCCATCCATATTGTTATCATTTTTCTTCAAAGCCTCATTGGTCAATTTTTTCACTCGCATTGTATCACTATAATGGTAGCAAGGTTCGGACTGAGCTTTGCTCGCCGTTAGAAAAAAAAGTAGTTTCCTCAGGAATGATACCTATCTCGATGTACTTGTAAAGTAAAACATTAATGCCATTAAAAACATATCATGTAAAAAAAACCAAGTCTCGCAACTCAGTTGTTCTACTGTAAAAAGTTTTGAGATCCATGTTAATTTTTTGGTTAATTTATTCAGTCCTTACTTAAGGGTCCTTCTGTCTTAAGTTATTACGTAATTAGCTGACCTAACAACATCTTATAGTGACCACATCAATACTAAAAATCTTTTATATTTTAAATAAATAGATTGACTTGGCCATCGCATGAAAACAGAATGTATCTGTCAAGTATATTAAATTATATTAAATTAGATTGTTTAGTTTAGATGGCCAAGTCAATCTATTTATTTAAAATATAAAAGATTTTTAGTATTGATGTGGTCACTATAAGAAGTTGTTAGGTTAGCTAATTACATAATAACTTAAAACAGAAGGACCTTTAAGTAGGGGCTGAATAAATTAACCGACTTGATATTACATGGATCTCAAAACTTTTTACGGTAGAAGAACTGAGTTGCGAGACTTGGTTTTTTTACAAGTTATGTTTTTAATGGCATCTCATTTCTTTTTGTAGATAGTTATATCTAGGTACCTATCCACACCTATTATTCCATTATATTATACAAATATAGGTACAATCATTCATTTAGTGCAATTGTTACTTGTAAATATACTATATAAATATATAGGATTACAAAGTTATTTATGCAGTTGGTGTATCTCGAAAACTAGACCGAAATTGCTAAATATTTTAATTTTTCCTTGAATATATACTAAACAATAATTGTATTCCAAATTTGAAGCTTCCATGTCTGCTAGAAATGCCTTAGAGTTTTGATGATCGGTCAGTCAGTGAGTGACAAAATTAAGAAACTTTGACTAGTTATAATTCCTAAACTACTGGTTCAAATTTAATGAAATTTAAAATATATTGAGTTTATACAATGCCTACTTAATTACTGAAAATTCAGGCTTCTAATTTTATCCAAAACGAAGTTATAGGCTTTCGTAAATGGCCTGAACTGCTTCGAGAAAAGGATGGTACGGCCGTGCCGCTTTTTTGCTCGACTTGGCGGGGGCACTGCCGTGCCCCCAGATATTACGTATTTTATCGTGTTTAATTTTAACTTTTTAATCTGTTTAATATTTAGAAGTTGAAGAAAGCCTTCGTTAAATATAACATCAGGAGGTCAAACACCTCTGACCATTCTCCCGCACCGTCAGGAATTAAAAAAGTTAAAATTAAATGCGATAAAATCCCTAAAATAACTTTTATACAATGTTTTCACTTATGTTACACTATTTAATGTTTTGATTTATGTACTAAGCAGTTAATAACTTGATTAATATATAGGAAATCAACGACAATCGATTTCTCAGAGATAATCAGTGCTACACAAATATTATGCAGTAGCGGCGTAGAAGAATTGACTACCCCTTATCATTCCGTGGGTGTCGTAATGTCGACAGATTGAAACAGAAACAGAGAATGGGCAGATCCATCTACTTATTAAAAACCCCGCCTCCCAAACCAGGCCACTATGGCAAAAGGCGATTTATGTTGATGGGCTATAATATAAACATAGTTATGTCTTATATATCATTCTATGTACCGTGAAAATTCGCGCCAAATGAAAAATAACATAATTGTTTTAATATTATATTTTAAATTTAGAACACGAAACTACTACGAGATTACGACTGAGATTACGCACGCAAGCACAAGCCTGATATTGGACTCGTATAAAAATAAGTTTTAAAAATTGGAAAGTGTCTAATAAGCAGTTTTATAAAGTTATGTGTTTAGAACTAGTGTGTATCAGTATAAAAACATTAATTTACCAGTGAAAACACTTAAAATAGTGTGAAAAATCAACTTTAAAATCATAAACCGTTATTTATAAAATTTAAATTTAATAATACAAAATTCATTAAATTACTGGATATAAAACCAAATGTGAGATAATCTATACATACTATTGTCAATAGGAAGTGTCTTAAAAATCTAAATTTATATGAATAAACTTCCACTTTATTTAATAACCTAAATCTTATGAACTAACGTTGTAATGTTTTCATAACAAAAGAAGTGATAAAGTGAACCAAAATTGTTTTTATCAAAGAAGTGTTGTTGTAAAATAACCATGAATTGAGTATGTTATTCCAAATATTTCCGCTTAATGAATAAATATTGGCGAATGTTGAAGAATGAAGTGTATCCTCCTCAATAATTAAACATTTATTTTGTATAAACTGCATTATTATAGTTTATTGTTTATTGCAGTATTTATTGCAGGTTTATTGCAGTATTAACTAGTTGTGAGGGACGCCGACGACCGGGCAAAGTGGAGGAGGAAGTGTTGGAAAGCGGACCCTGGGTTCTCCCGCGCTGGGCGGGATGAGCAACCGGGATAAACGCTAGGTAGAAGAAGAAGAAGAAGAAACTGCATTATTGCCTACAAAAGTTATATATTGAACAGTATATTTGTGATATGTACGATATAATGTGATTATTCTGACTGTAGCTATAAAATGTATTCATAAAATTTGTGGAAGAAATATTAGTATAATAAGTATAATTGACAATTTCAACGGCTACCCACTATTGAAAAATATGAAAATTTGTAATAATATTGATAATTTCAATCCATGACTTATAGTAGTATAGTAGAAGATTGGTCTAATCAGCTTAACTTAGTGTGTTATTCACTTATTACAATTAGGTGTGGGATCGAGTCCAACCCACGAGTTTGAAAACATCTTTTATTTTATATTCGTATATATTTTTATTTCTTGTTATCGCTTATATAACGAAGGGCGTATTTTAAGATTATATTTAAAAATTTATTTTAATAAGCAGGCCAAATTAAAAAATGGAATTTGGAAATATAACGTATAGAAAACCAAAACGCTCTAGTTCGTTACAAGATATGTCAGATCTCAATTCCTCTTCTACACTGTTTGACGCAACCGTGGCAAGCTAACCGAATACATCTCTATATGAAAGTCAAAATAATATTGATTTAAATGAAAAAATAAATAAGCTGTCGAGTGACTTATTATTTGCTCATCAAGAAATAGATAATCTCAATAGTGAAAATACTAGTTTAAAGTTAGAAATTGAAAAATACCAAAAAATTATAAAAACATTAAAAAAAATTACTACATATTCCTCATGTAATACGACTCCTGCATCAGTGAACAAGAGACGACAAACTTTGCAGATACCAGAACAAAATTTACTGTGTACACCTATAAACAGAATAGAAATATCACAGTGTAGTATTAACGAAATCAAAGACATTGAACAAGAATTAGTCAATAACATAGAAAAAAAAGATAGCTCAAATCATCTGCCTAACACATCATGTCACAGTCATCTAGAGAAAGAAGATATTCACAAAGAACACACGGAAGTAATTGCAACAGACACAAATATCAATACATCTCTTAATACTCCAAAAACTCAACTAGGAAATACATATTATATAAGAGAAAAAAATGAAAGAAATATTTGCAAAACTCTTCAAAAATTAATTGGCGATAATTTTCTTGTAACTTGTTATTGGAAACCAGGAGCCAAAATACAGGAAGTCTTACAAACAGAAAAGAACGAAATATGTAAACTTACAAAAAATGATTATGTTGTTGTTCTTGGCGGCGTGAATGAGAATAATCCATATGAATTTGAATTTTGTATCAGGAGCTGGCTTTATAGTATAACAAATACTAATGTAATATTTACAGAAATACCATATAATAGAAATTTAAACATCGGCAAACTTAACTATGTATTAAGATTTATATGTACAAATTTTACTAATGTTTCGTTCATAAATACAAATGGTTCGAAGCCTTTCTTTCGTCAATATACATTTACTCCATATATACCATGCCGTTTTCTGCTACGTGAAATTCTACGTCTTGACTACAAATTAAAATTTGAGCGTTACCAAAATATAGTAATTTCCTCAAAATTTACTTCACTTCAGACTACTAGTACACAAACTGACAATATTGAAATGGTAGACACATGTACACAGAGTGACGATATATTGAAAGACAATAGCATAGAGGAAATCACTCCCAGGCATGATAATATAACACATTCTGGTAAAAATCTTTTTCGTATATAAAAAACTATATATATTACATCAAAATATTAATGGATTAATTGCTAAATCTGACCTCCTAACTGTTAATTTAAATAACCTCGAATTAGATGGGCACTCAGCTGATGTTCTATGCATAACTGAACATATTATGACTTACAATGATACGAATTTATTCAAATTAGATTATTATACTCTTGCATCGTACCATGCTCGAGAAAATCGTCATGGAGGCTCCTGCATACTAGTTAAGAAATGTCATAAATATAAACCTCTTCCTGAAATAGCACAACTTAGTAAAACGAACATAATCGAGTGTTGTGCAGTTGAACTTATAGAGCATAAACTTAAAATAATATGTACCTATAGACCTCCAAAAAATAGAAATGAAGATTTCAATAATTTTTTGTATAATTTTGACTTAATATTAAAAAATACTGTAATAATAATAAAAATAAAATTATAATTTGTGGAGATTTTAATATAAATATAATAGATGCAACCAAAATTTCTAAAAATTTTATACAACTAATAACAAGCTATAATCTAAAAACAGCTATAAAAGTACCTACACGACTAATTAGTGGTACATGTATCGACAATATTTTTCACAATATTCAAGGGTGTAAGAGCAATACTTATGACTTAGCTTTGCCAGACCATACGGCACAACTGTTGACATGCCCAGTCAAGCAAAGCTACTATCTTAATTACTGGCATATAAGAAGACGCGATTATAATGTAGAAAATCTTCACAAATTTAACAATTATTTGGGCTCTCTCACTTTCAACGAGGTTTATAAGGAAAAAAATCCTAATCTTGCTTTTGACCAATTTCATGACTTGTTTATCCTCCTCTATCGCCTATGCTTTCCTGACATTAAAATTAAAGTCTATTCACGTAAACAAACAAAATGGTTATCTAATGGGATAAAAAAATGTACTAAGCATAAACGACAGTTATTATGGCAAAACAGAAAAAAACGCAGCGTAGAAAATAAAACTATATTAAAAGAATATTCCCAACGTCTAAACAAAATTATCAAACTTACCCAAAAGTCCCAAAATAATTACTATATTAACACAGCACAAAATAAATCTAAAGCTACCTGGCAAGTGATAAATAAATACAAAAATAGCACAAATGAAGAAGCAATTAGTAAAATTATTGTTGATGGTGATATAATTGAGGATCCGCTAGCTATAGCTAGGGCATTTAATAATTTCTATACCATCAAAATTAATAAAGACCGTCCAAATAGTGATAAACCATATAAGTTAACTTTCAACAATCCCAATTCAATATTTATACCACCCACAACATCATTTGATATAGATAAAGCTATAAAATCTCTTAAAAATACAAACAGTACTGGTTGTGATGAAATTTGTACAAGAGTTTTAAAATACGTATCCGGTGTAATTGCTCCGGTACTTAGTTATATTTTCAATGTATGTATTTGTAATGGTATATTTCCAGAAAGACTAAAGTCTACCACTGTTCAAAAAAAATGATCGGGAGAATATGTCTAACTATAGGCCTATTGCACTTATACCTTTGCTCTCAAAAGTATTTGAGAAAATAATTTATAACTCTTTATATAACTACCTTGAAACGTACAATATTCTTAGAGAAGAACAAATAGGATTTAGAAAAAATAAGACTATAAATATGGCTCTATACAATTTTTTTAATACCGTTATGTCTAGCCTAAATAATAAAATAAATGTGCACTTTACATGGATCTTACTAAAGCATTTGATTATGTTGATCATAAAATATTACTCAAAAAGCTTGAAGCCTACGGTATTCGAGGTAATGCACTAGATCTACTAACATCATATTTAGTTAACAGAAAACAAAGTACACACATTACAAAAATTTGTGTAAAATCAAGAAAAGAAATAACCTATGTTTCTGAATACAGAGTCGTACAAACTGGAGTACCGCAAGGAAGTGTTTTAGGACCATTGTTATTTCTTATTTATATCAACGACCTTCCCAACGTCATTAATCACAAAATAGTATTATTTGCTGACGACAGCACAGTTAGTTTCACTAGCAAAAACAAAATAGATTTAGAAAGTAACATACACTTTGCTTTAGAGAAAATCATGAATTGGCTAAACATAAATAATTTAAATGTAAATTTAGAAAAAAAAAACTTATGACATTCTATCAAAAACGCAATAAAATAAATAATTTAAATATCAATTATCTAGGACAAAAAATGAATACCATAGACAATATAAAATTTTTGGGTATAAATGTAGATTGCAATTTGAACTGGCAGTCTCATGTGAGCAGTGTGTGTATGAAATTAAATCGTTTTTCGTATGCTTTATATATGCTTGGAAAAGTTGTAGACACATCCGCCGTAATGGCATCATATCATGCTTATGTTATGTCTACACTAAGATATGGTATTATGTTCTGGGGTAATTGTACGGACAAAGAAACAGTATTTAAAGCTCAAAAAAGATGCTTACGAGCCCTTTGTAAAATTAACCAAAGTGAGAGCTGTAAGCCATACTTCATTAATTTAAAATTATTAACAATGCCATGTCTATATATATATGAGGTAGTATTATTTATACGTCAAAACTTAAGTTTTTACGAAAAACTAAATGTCCAGCGTCATAAAGATAAATTGAGCCATCCCAATAGTAAGACTGTTTTGTTTCAGAAAAGCGTGTTCTGTATGGGTTCTCGTCTGTATAACCATTTACCTAAATATATAACAGATTCTAAGAGCCTTCACATTTTTAAGAAACAACTAAACACATTTTTAACCAAAAAAGCGTATTATAATATTGACGATTATTTATATGACAATTTTTAAATTTTATCTATCAAATTTATTGAACGAAACGTTATTAATTTTGAAACAATAATTTATACTCGTTTTGTATTTTATCATTATTTTGTGAATTATTATTATGTTAGTAGTGCAAATATACAAATAGGGTTATATTATGTTAATGTAATTATCGGAATTTTCCATTTAGTTTTAATTATAAATCAAATCTTATATTTAAGTAGTTTGCACACCGGAAGGTAGAATATGGCTGTATTTTGTTAAATTATTAAGACCAATTGTAACCCATATATCGCAAATGAATAAAATGAATTGAATTGAATTGAATACGTTCCACTGCTGGGCATAGGCCTCTCCTCATTTCTGAGAGGGTTTTAAGCCAAAGAAGTGTCCGCCGCGCTGCCCCAATGCGTGTTGGCGAACTTCACATGTCTTCGAAATATTTTTTTTTCTTATTATTCAGACATGCAGGTTTCCTCAGGATGTTTTCCTTCACCACCTAGCACATGGTAAATCAGCACTTAAAATTGCAATTAACAATTTCATTGGTGCCGGCGAGGATCGAACACGGTTTGCTCGCGTACTGTGAAATTTATAGCGAGCGCTAACCATCTGAGCTACCACGGCCCTTAATATCTCTTAATATAGAATTAGACTTATTACTTCATATTTAAGTAACAGAACTCAAAAAGTCGTGATCAATGGTAAAGGTTTCTCCGGATCGGTAGTATCAATGGGCGTTCCTCAGGGCTCGATTCTTGGCCCATTCCTGTTTTTAATCTATATTAATGACTTACCTTAACTTGTAGGGGACAATCACGATATAGTATTATTTGTTGACGATACCTCTTTAATTTTCAAACTCAAACGGCAGTTAATTAATTATGACGATGTAAATAATGCTCTATCAAAATTTGTACATTGGTTTAACGCCAACAATATACTCTTAAACGGCAATAAGACAAAGTGTATTAAATTTACAATACCTAATGTAATACCAATGTGCTAGTAATTCGAATACCAATGTGCTAGTAAATGGAGAGGAGTTGAGTCTTGTGGATACCACTGTTTTTCTCGGTATTACTATTGACGCGAAACTTCAATGTATCTAAATTAGCAAGCAGACTTAGTTCTGCAGCATATGCTGTAAGAAAGATTAGAAGTCTCACAGATGTTGAGACAGCTAGATTAGTGTATTTTAGTTACTTTCATAGCGTAATTTCTTATGAAATTTTGCTATGGGGTAATGCGACTGATATTGAAGCTATATGTGTTTTGCAAAAGAGAGCCGTACGGGCGATTTATAACCTAAATTGTAAAGCGTCCCTCAGACAAAAATTTAAAGAAATAAACATATTAACTTTGGCATCGCAATATATTTATAAAAATGTAATGTATGTACATAAAACATAAATAGCTTTAATAAGAATAAGGATGTGCATACTTTAAATACTAGGAACAAACATAAGCTTGTAATACCAGTTACTAGACTCCACAGAATCAGTAATTCATTTATGGGGCAATGTATACGCTTTTACAACAAAATCCCAGAACATATTCAAAGTTTGTCAATAAACAAGTTTAAAAGTTTTATTAAAGAAAAACTGTACAAAAAGTTTTAAAATTATAATATCAAGGAATACATGAATGAAAATAACCCCTGGAAATAAGGTGATCGCCACCATGCTGGGTCTATGAAAAATTGTTTAAATATTGTATAAACGAAATTATGTTTGAAAAAAAAAATGTCCCGCTGGGTTTCTTGCTGGTTCTTCCCAGGACAGAGGTATTTTCCGAACCAGTGGTAGATAAAAAATGACTTTCAATAAGAATTATGTAATAATCGATATTGAATAAAAATTATTTTATTCTATAAACATAGAACATATAAATACGTACATTAACATACTATATTATTCAGTACTTAATCTCACATCATGATGCTTTAATGTACACATTTGTAAACAGATGTGTAGATGCAAATTAATATTACGTTAACACTACTCACGACAGACATGAATCATTAATGTGTCATTTGCCTTGTGGGTCTAGTAGACGTAAATGCAACTGCTGATTATAAGGCTGGGTTTGAATCCCAGATCGAGCTAAAAAAATCAGTTATTGTGTTTTTCTATCAAAAAAACTCGGTAGCTGCCCGAAGTTAAGAAGTTGGCGGTATATGATTGTAACAAAATATCTCGATAACATTACATCAGAAACCTCTATTCCTGTATAAGAAATTGGCTAATGACGTTAATATATGAGGAAACTGAAGATCTAGTCAAAGGCCACTAGAAGTGCACACACAAACGCAAACAAACACACACAAACACTCATTCAAGTCAATTTATACTACACTATTATGTTATATTACACTGGGAAAGTATGTTATTCTTTTTCGTTAGACTGTGTACAAAACTTTAGATAAATTGTGCTCCCGGACCCCAAGATACGGGATTATCGTAGTTTGGGGTCCAACGTAAAATATTTGTTTATCTTATCTTGAACATTGTTTAGATGTCTAACTCCACTCCACCAGCTGAGCGACCCCGACGGAAACCGTACTGGCGGTCACTAATCAGCTAGTGCTTCTCAAGGTATCTCGTGAGCTGGCAGCTTATAATAGATTTCATTATTTTCGAGAAAAAGGAGGTGATGGCGATAGGCCTGTATTTGGGCGGATCAGAGCGGTTACCTTTTTCAGGGATCGGGTGCACGAAAGCTGTCTTGCATCAATTCGGGACAACGCCTAGGGAGTAGGAGTACAGCCACCTCCGGAGCACACGTGATCAGCACAACTGGGGGGATTCCGTCCGTCAGGCTCCCTTGACTTGCCCAGGGAGAGAAATGCTTTGCGTACTGAGCACTGTGTGAATCGCACATCAGACATAGAGCACTCACACTGCGGGATTGTCGGCGGTGTGTTCCCACCCTTCATCAAGAGTCTAGTTGGATGCAAAAAGGGACCCTAAAAGTTCGGCTTTCTCTTTTGCAGCGTGGGCCAGTAAGTCCTCCTCCCGGTGCAGATATGGTAGAGATGGCTTACAGAAATTCCCTTAAACAGCCTTGGCGAGAGACCAGAATACACGGGTTCCCGAAGGAATGCGAACTAATTTCTTGCCAATTCTGCCAATGTGCTCATACTTTGACTTGGCATAACTTCTTTGAAGGACGTGGAGGCGAAGTTATACTTCTTTATAAGCATGCTGGTGTTTACATCCCGAGCCGCTGAAGTCTCAGGCCGGGCCTGATAACACTCTTGCTTACTGCGTATTGCAGTCTTAGAGAAGCAACCAAACCAAAGCTGACATCTGCCTCCGATGGGTACCACAGATGATGGAATAAATAGTTCCATTCCCTGTAGCACCACATCAGTGACAGATTCAGTAATAGCGCTGGGATTATCCGGAAAAAAAGCAATCTCGCCCTCATGAGAAAGATGCAAAGAAAGACCGCATTCCGTCCCAATACACCAAACTGTAAAGCCAAACACGGCGGCAGCCCGCAGAACACAATCATGAGGGGAGAGTGAATGGCATCACACTCCGGATCAGACAATGGTCCGAAGAACCGAGAGGGGCATCCATGGAAACTTGATATCCGTCCGGATGAGAGGTCAGCAGAAGGTCCAACAGGGAAGGTGTATGATCCTCCACATCTGGAATCCGCGTAGGCAAAGTAACCAGTTGCGTCAGACCATATGCCAAGGCAAAGTTATAACAGATCTCCCCGGATGAAGGTTAAACGTGAACCGAGCCTTTCGGCGTCATCATCATTATCATTACAGCCCTTCACAAGTCCACTGCTGAACATAGGCCTCCCCCAAGGAATGCCACAAAACACGGTCCTGAGCCACCTGCATCCATTGACTTCCTGCATGTCTTACCAGGTCGTCACTCCATCTAGTAGGGGGACGCCCTACACTTCGCCTACCAGTACGAGGCTGCCACTCGAGAACCTTTTTTGCCTATCGGTTGTCGGTTCTTCGAGCTATATGGCCGGCCCATTGCCACTTCAGCTTACTAATCCGTTGGGCTATGTCGGTCACTCTGGTTCTACTGCGGATATCCTTATTTCTAACTTTATCAAGCAGAGAAACTCCGAACATAGCCCTCTACATAGCTCGCTAAGTGACCTTGAGCTTCCTCATCCGGCGAGCAGTGAAGGACCAGGTCTCAGTTCCATAAGTCATCACTGGCAACGCGCACTGGTTGTACAGTCTCGTTTTTAGGTTTTGAGGTATACCTGACGAGAATATGTGCCGTAATTTCCCGAAAGCTGCCCATCCGAGTTGAATCCGTCGATTAACCTCTCGGTCGAAGTTGGACTTTCCTAGTCGGACTATCTGTAAACAGGTAAACATACTCGTCAACAACTTCGGGCTTAGTGTTCCAAACAACTACCGGCATAGGTGTGACATGGACATTAAACATGATCTTTGTTTTGTCCATGTTCATCTTAAGACCTATCCGTTGGGAGACACTATTGAGGTCATTGAGCATAGTACTGAAGTCCTCCAGTGATTCTACCGTAAGGTTACATATCGTCGGCAAATCGAAGGTGAGTGATGTACTCGCCATTGATGTTAATACCGTATCTTTTCTAGTCCAGTAGCTTGATAACGTCTTTCAATGCAGCGGTGAAGAGTTTCGGGAATATAACGTCACCCTTTCTTACACCTCTCTGCAATTGGATAGGTTTCGTACTCTGGTTCTATACTCGGATAGATATCGTAGCCCTACTGTACAAGCACTTCAGCATCCAACTTTCGGCGTGGTGGGCATTAAATCGCCAAGTATCACGATCTCTACGGATGGGATCTGTTGTAGCAAGAAATCTGTAGCCATTTGGACGTGGTCTATGAGTCGATCTGTGTCGGTATTACCGCTGTGGGACCTATAGATGCACCCGTAGACACGGGGATGGTCGTTGCTGTCTACGTGCAGCCAAAGGATGGACAGATCCGTACCTTCAAGACTGTCGAGGCATCGAGAACAAGAGAGTAGATGGACAGTGGATGCTCAATGAGGGATTCTCCATTACCAGGGGTGCTGCAGCACCCCAGGAGGGTAGTTTTTTCTTTTTGAATTTCACTACCATGTTATGTAGGGTTTAGGCCTCCGACCACCAGCATTAACTAAGCGAAACGCTGAAGCAAATCTTCTACCTAACGTTGGTATCTGTGAGGTCGTAGTGCTGTCCCAGTTCAAGCCGGCCCACCCATGCAACAGCAGAAGCCGCAGCGTGGCCCTACCACTATTCTGGTAAATGTCGACTCGTCCATCCAGATGACGTGCTCAATTACATCAGGCACACTTTGTTTCTGGTCTAATAACCAACGGCAGAAAACTCGCCAGCGGTCGTGATCGCCGGGGACTAAAGCTTGCACATTGTGCACTTTGGCGCATTCGGTTACGCTTTAAAACCTTGTGAACTGTCCAGTATGATAAATTTGTTCCATCCCGACGCCTTAACAATTTAGCGATACTTTGTGTACTTAGGTTCGGATTCCAGCGAACGACATCTAAAATGCGCTCCTCGGAGTGAACAGCCACTTAGCCACTTGACTCCACCTCCTGCCACTACAGGAACAATGGGCAGATTTTTCAATACTCGCTGAAATGCTGCTGTTATAAGACGTGAGTCAGCTGGGTGTCGAGCGGTCGGGAATTTCTGTTGGTAAATTCGTAATGCACGCGAAGCATTCCCGCGAGCTTTTCCAAGCCACATTAATATGTTGCTGCATGTAGTACTATAAACGTACGCATTAGGCCATTATTGAAACAAAAAAGGAAAAACAAAACGTAACCACAAGAATAATAACAACAGGTAATAACAACTCATAACAAATACAAAAATAAAAATAAATTATAACAAGAATTTAATAAACAAATCGATTGAAAAGTCGCTCACGAATTGAGAAGTTATAGTTGTCATTTTTTAATACAATTAGACAATCAATCGTTACTACGAAAAATTCCGTTTTAAGCCGTCCAATACTTTGAATTTAAAAAAAGATACGACAAAACTTATGAAAAAATTACTTGCAAGTTTTTAATGTGATTGCCGCCTCTAATTCTTATGTCGCCTGCAAACATACCTTAGTAGGTAAACTTCGGTTCAACATGGCAGCATTGCCAACACCAATTTGTGGATTTTTCCGAAAATCCATTTCAAATTCCCCAATTAAAGGGCAAATCTTCAACAGATTCCCCACAAATTCCCCTCAATTTAATTTTAAGAAATGAAACAATTTTCAACTAATTTTGTAACATTTATTTTTTAATTAACATTATTTACCGACTTTTTTCACACTCCATATTTTTGTAACAAGTATTTTACTCCATGAAGTATTTTTAATTACTTCCCTTGTTGCCATTAAAAAGTACCACAGTATCTGCATTAACATGCATGCGGTTCTATGCTTTAAAATTAAAAAATAAAGAAATGAAAAGCATTAAATAATACACAAAACTTGCCGAAAAACATTCGAAAATTAAATGTGGTGCAATGAAGACAGTTAAGAATATAATTATAACAAAAATTTTAAGGATAGTATTTAGATTTCTTGAAAAAAAAAAAAAGGTTCTGACTTGGCCCGGGCTATCGATTTTCAAAATCCCCGCATTTTCCCCACATAAGAACAATCCCCATAAAATCCCCAACCAACTTTAAATTCACCGCAATTTGGGAAATTCCACTGCAAATGGGAAACGAGTCGGCCGGGCGCCGGCAGCGCGTGAGTGAAAAGGAAGGATAGAGTGAGTAGTAATACCTAATGCATTGTTTCGTACCCAGCAAGATAAAAAGTTCGGCGTCCTCGAGAATATTGACCCCAGTCAGGTGATTTCAGGATATATTAATTTTAAATTCTACTGCTGGCTTTATGTTTAAGTATTTTCATGATTTGTTTAATGAAATTATCGTTTTATTAACTGTACCAACATGATGGAGCGTGAATAAAGCTGATAAAACGTTGCGAAAAGATAGTTTTTTTCCTCGCGATCGATTTTATTTCTAACACGTCATCAAAGGTATCGTTAGTACTGTCGTCTATCTTCAGTATTGGGAGCGTTTCGCAAACACCCGGTATGTTTAGATATTAGATTTTTAAAATTCATCACTTTATATATACCTTATTGATATAATAAATAAATGTTCGCTTCTTTCGCTGATATTACTAGATAGTATAAGTAGTTTTGGCTTTCATTATTTCACCTAATAATAGCGCTATCTACATACTTCTGACTAAACTAAAATGGTAAATCACTGATAAAATTAAACATAATATAATGCTACTGAATTTACGATGTAAATAATTGAAAATTCGTTCGTGGCATCGTTGTATTTGTAATTTCTAAGTAGACGTGATCAATAATCATGAAAAAGTTTAGTTTCAGTTTCTACCAACTTCAAAAAAAAGGAGGTATTCAATTCGACTGTATGTTTTTTTTATGTGTGTTACCTCATAACTTTTTTCTGGGTGAACCGATTTCGATGATTCTTTTTTTATTTGAAAGGTAGTGCTTTGATCAAGGTCTGACAAATAGTTTTTGAGTTATTCTTAACTATTTATATTGAAGTCGGTTGCACAAAATTTTTAATTTTAAATAATTATGAATTGTATTTAAATAAATACGAAGGCCGTGTAGCTTGCCGTTAGATTTCATCATCACACGGGAGCAAAACATGTACGATTTCCTCGAAGATGAATCTGTTATAGAAAATTTTACGTGCTGACCTAACTTGTGTCCGTTAAAGTGGTAAAGAATAACTTCTTGGGGAAACCTAGATGTCTGAATAATTAAAATAGTCGTGGAGATGTTAAAACCGTTATTATCCATTGAAAAATTGCAGCATACTCTATTTTTCTGTCCACAAAACACTATAGGTAATGAAGAGCCCTGTGCGCAGTAGTGAGACGTATATAAGCTGCTACTTTACTTTTTTACCTTTAACGAGACTTATAAATCAGTTTGTAATTTAAGATAGCTTTCATATTTTCAGACATATTAAGATATTTGTGACAGTCCTGGTTTCAGTAATTTGTAGTGAGTATAATGAGTATATGTTAATGACCAGGCTCTTGCAGAAAAATACTTTAATTAAAGAAAGCAGAGTTGATTTAAACAAAAGTCCATTTGATTTTACTTGTAGTCAAACTGATTAAAACTTAAATTTCATGGTACGTAAGCGTTATAATATATTTTAGCATATATTTTAACTGCAACATAAAGTGTCTATTTACCACTTTCTCAGTGGTGAAGGAAAACCTGCATATCTGTGAAGTTTCCCAGTTAAGGTAATCCCACGTTTGAATCAACGCAGCGAACACATTTTTTGGCATAACACTCTCTGTGGCCTGTGCCCACTGGTAACATGTATGTAAGCTGCTACTTTTTACCTTTTCCTGGGGCAATATATGCAGTTTTTATTTCATTCATATTTTCGGGTATGTTGCTTTATTGTTTTCACTCTACCGTAAATATTAAGGGTTGCAAAAATGAGTATAACTTATTATCGTCAGCCTATCAAAAGTCCCCTGAAATGAACATAGGCCTCCCCCATAAATTGTCAAGTAGCTGGATATTCGCTATAGTTGCCACGCTTGGTAGGCGTGTTTGCAACCGCAGCTATCACTATTTTGATCTGTTGTCAGGAAGATGATGCTGCCTATCTCTTGTTTGTTTTACTATGTCGCCTCTTACGACGGAACGATATGAGGTGGCGGATTCTCTTTCACCGCCATGACAAAGCGATCATTTTTCTACTCCCGTTCATGAGGGTAGTGCTTTTTACGTTCACCGTGACTAAAATTTATAAGGAATAAAACTTATTTTAAGGATTTTATCTCATTTGATTTTAACTTTTTTAATTCCTGATGTTTTAGGCACTTAACAGCACCCGTGGTCACAGGAAGACTGAGTTGTTTGACAACCTGATGTCATAGTTAAAATAGAATGGAATAAGAATAAAATGGAATAGAATAAATTCAGTAGTATGCTTGGCTTTGAATTTAATTTTGTTAATAATGGTGTCCTTAGCAGATGATAGATAGATAGAACTCGGCCATCTTCCCTATTAAAATTAGGATGTTTTTAATTAAAATAGCCTCGCGAATCATCATTGATAAGAATCGGTGTTCTATTGCAAGGATTTGTTGTCTATCAGAACCGATATAATATTTGAGACGATACTCGTACTAAACTTGTTGACATACTTTATACTTCCCGGGGTGTCAGTGCTTCACATCAATTATATGTTCTTTTACGCTGGTTTTTATGGAACTTTCATCCAAAGATGCGTGGAAAACCCGCACGTAAAAATTAATGAGAGTTAAAATTAAATGTGATATAATCCGTTACATCAGTTTCATCCCATGTGTAGCATATATCATTATAGAATTGCCGTTATGAAATTTTGAAGTCTACTCGAACGTAAAAGAAATATCTACATATATTTTATGGTGCCATAAAATATATGTAGATACATAGAACATATATAAAATATCTCAAATAAACATTATACCGTAAATTGATAGAAAACCATGAAATTCATAATTATTTTGTTAAAACTAAATTAATTTTAATTATGAATGAATATAAAGAATAAAATGTGAACAATATTCCAAGACAATTTACATTTCTGATGGATACATCGGAAGACACGCATGATATAAAAAATAGTAGGTGTTTCTAGACATATATATTCACGTGTTCCTGTAACATACGAGTATTACATCTATGCCAAATACTAATCATATACGTGTAATAGTCTTTTAGAATAAAAAATGTTGACAGACATAGAGACACAGTCATCAAGTCTAAAAGTGATCGAATTTTGATAAATTTGGCACGGAACAGCATTTATTGATGTTCCTAAATTAAAAGGCTTAGATGAGTTTTAGTTTTGCATTCAGTGAAAATTTAACCTTTTCAGGTTTTGTTATAATTGATAGTTCATGCGAAATATGATTTATATGGTTTACAATTTAACGTTGGAAATCTTTAAGCGATGTACCAAAATAAAGGGTTAACTTTAACGTGCTATGAAATAAAAAAAATAAGTACACTTTTTATATTCTAATGTGTTGAAAAGTGTTGCAGTTTACACCAAATAGCAGACGGCTAATTGGACATGCGAACCTTGGTGGGATTGAGGCTACGTCGCTTCAGTCAGCGACTTCTCGGTGGATCTAATGGCAGGACGGCTCAAGCGGCCGCCGAGCACATGGTGCTTTGACGCGGCCAATGGACGTCTGATGCTTGCTCAGCTTTCATGGCGAGTGGTGAGCTATGTTACGCGGATATCTATCTGACCGCGACGTCTTAATGACAATTGCAATTTGTGTGATGTCGTTTGGAGTGTGTGATATTTTTCACAGTTGCGTTTTTTATTTTTGCAATGTGTGATATTTTCAAACAGTTGCATTTTATACAATTTTTTTGTATTTGCAATGTATGTGATCCTACGCATCTGCAGCAGTTGCCTTTTTAATGCGTATATCTTGCGCAATTGCCTCCTTCCCTTTGAAATAAGTGGTGGCATCAGTCTCTCCACTTGGTTGGCATTTTTGTAGCTTGTGCAATGATTTGTGAGTGCCATTTCCCATAGTTGCCGTTTCATAAGAGAATGCGTGGTGAGCTTTGGAAGCCCCCAATTCTATGGTTCGCAATAAAATATCTTCATTTCTTTTAATTTTTAGTTATGCAAAGCAGACTATTTATTTGTTGCATGCACCTGAAACGTTTTACATCTGTTTCAATCTTAAATTACATTGGATACCTATTTTGCGAGACCTGTGTTGGATGTACTTAAGATGCACGCTTGTGTATTTGACGTAGTTGTTTCCATGTCATTTGCTTTTCACATTAAAAATTCAATATGAAAAAGTTTTCAGGTACTAATTAACGCTAACTTTGTGCCTATGTCAACAGCCACTGGAGGGTATGCAAATTTGGTGCCTATGCCTACAGTGTTGAAGTCTGGAGAGCTCGCTGGCGCTGGTGCGGCGCTGCGGCTTACTGGCGCTGGTGTGGTACAGCGGCTTGCTGGTGCGATTGTAGCGCGGCGACTCGCTGGCACTGGTGCGGCGCAGCGGCTCGCTGGTGCAGTGAGACTGCTTGCTGGCGCGAACGCAGCGGAACCGCCCGCTGGAACGCGTTGAGCTGGTTGGCCTGTATCTTCAGTGTATAGTACGATCTGTGCCGTGTGCGCAGTGTTCCTCAGAAAAAATTGTTTTATCTAAGACGTGCGTTAAACTCTAGTAGGAAGCGTTGCATACTAAAATCTGATTTGGATGAAGTTTTCAATTCTGTAAAAGTTTAGTTAGTATGAAATTTAATCAAGTTCTCACACACATTGTGTGCTGTTTTGAATAACAATTGGTAAAGATTTGAAAACAAGGGTTTATCGTTTCATGGCCAGAAAGGGTCGAGACTGGATAGTTGCATTAAGCCAGTAATATTACTTTAGCCACCACTCCTCAAAATAAGCATATTTTGAGGCTGAGTAGTAATACATTTGTCAGAAATAGCTAACGTAGTGCTTCCTTTCTGAAAGAGTAATGTTGAAATACGTTAACGTTGTGCCTCTTTCTCAAAAGTACTCGTAGAAGTTGGACAAGCTAACGTCGTGCCTATGACTTAGTAGATGTTAAGTTATGCTAACGTAGTGCCTATGACTTGATCAGTTATTTTAACCCACTTCAAAAAGGAGGTTCTCAATTCGACTACGTTTTTGTGTGTATTCCTTAGAACTTTTTTCTAGGTGACCGATATTGATACTTACTTACTTACTTATCTTCACGTACAATCCCTGACGGGGTAGCCAGAGAGAACAGATCGCCAAGTGTCACGATCCTTACAAACCTCTTTCGCTTCTTTCAGATTCATTATCTTCTTCATGCATGCACGTCTAGGTATCCGAGTACTCTTGACCCTACCCTCTTCGAGCAATTTGCTCACATGGTCTTCAAAAGTTAGTCTCGGTCTACCTCGACACCTTTTAATATTAACTTTCGCGCTATATATTTTCTTCACCATTCGGTCTTCACTCATTCGCTCAACGTGCCCAAACCACCGAAGCACGCCCTTATCAATTTTTGTGATAAGGTCATCTTTCAAACCTGCCATATTGCGAATCTCTTCGTTTCGCTTTCGGTCGGCCAAGGTAACGCCGCACATTTTACGAAGAGATCGCATCTCCACTGCATTCAACTTACTTTTATGCTTCTCCTGGCATACCCAGGTTTCGCTGCCATATAACAAAGTCGGTACCAACACTGCGTTATGTATTGCAAGGCGTGTACTCTTCGCTACGCCTTGCCTTTTGACTAACGCAGTCAGGGCACCATTGACTTTGTTCCCGGCAGCGACACGCCTGTCCACATCTAAATCACATCTTCCATCCCGGCTAAAAGCACTCCCCAAGTATACAATTTCATTTACCTGTTCTAGACATTCCTGATTTACCTATATTTCACACTGCGTTCTCTTTTCGTCCCTTTTAAATACCAGAACCTTAGTTTTATTAGCATTCAAACGGAGACCTTTAATTTCACATTCCTCTTTCATACACGTGACTAATGCCTGCAGTTCTGCCTCTGATGGTGCAATAAGCACTGCATCATCAGCATACAGCAGACAATTTACTTTTATGTCACCCAATTTCACACCCAAACAGCTATCTTTCAGCTTCTGTAAACAGCTGTCGAGATACAGTATGAACAGCCAGGAAGACATGACACAACCCTGCTTTACGCCCGTTTGGACGTTAAACATGGGTGACAGGTCATGCCCTACCCGCACACAGGCTTTACAGTCACAGTAAAGAGACTGCACAGCCCTTAGCAATCGACCGTCCACACCACACCCCGGCAACAGTTCCCAAAATTTCTTCCTTACAACCTTATCAAATGCTTTCTCAAGATCCACAAAAGCACAAAAAATCTTCTGGTTAGCAGCCAGAAGCTTTTCCGTGATCATGCGGAGAGAAAACATTTGATCCGTGCATCCTCTTCCAGGTCTAAATCCGCATTGTGCCTCCCATAGAAATCTTTCCGATTTCTCTTGCATCCTACGTGTCAAAACCATCGAGTAAACTTTACTTGCTAAACTGGTCAAGCTGATCGCCCGATAGCACCCGCAGTCAAAATGTGAACCTTTACCTTTATATAAAGGCACAATGACTGCGGATCGCCAATCATCCGGGACATCCCCCGTCCGCCAGCACAAATTGGACAGCAGATGAAAGCTGTCCCAGGCGCGAGGCCCACCATACTTGACCATTTCAGCAGTAACTCTGTCTAGTGACGCAGCCTTACCACATTTCAAACTTCGAATCGCACGTTCAATCTCTTTCATACTGATGACCTCAGTGTCATCGAGGTCCGGGTCTGGCGTACCAGTCACGGAGTCATCCCCGGATCCCTCACTAAGATCATCACACGCATACATTTCTCTATAAAATTCGCTCCATCGCTGCATGACGTCCGATTTTTCTGAGAGGACGTTATTAGTTCTCGAAAGCACTTTGTTCATTCTTAAGGCCGTCGCACCACTTCGGGCCCTTCCAACCTCTTTCCAGAAGAATTTGGAGTTCTCCTTAAAGTTGTGCGACAACTTTTCGTCCGCTTGCATTCTACACCTTTCACGCACTTCCTCAATCAGTGCTTTCGTGTGAACTTTCTGCAGCCGATATCTTTCTTTCATCTTCTCTCTCATATCCTTATCATTACTAGAGGCCAAGTAGTCTAACCATGCTTTCTTCTTCTTCTTTACAGCTTCTTTCACTTCATCATTCCACCATGCATCTCTTCTTTTACTACTGCCTCTTTTTATTGTTCCACACACTTCTTCCGCTGCACTTACCATTCCATCCCTAAGGTTCTGCCAAGTTCTTTCTACACATTATTTTCTGCCATCGATGGTGTCAAGCTTTTCGGCTACCCTCGCATGATATTTGTCCCTAGTATCCGCTTCCTGAAGCTTCCAGCTTCGGATGCGACAGACCGACTGTGGTTCTTTTACTGCCGTCCGGTAGCGCCAACCCGCGAACAGACCCCTAAGTCTAGTAATCACTAGATAGTGATCCGTTCCCAGGTCAGCACCCCTGTACACTCGCGTATCCATCACCTGTTTTCGCAGTCGATCATCCACCAGGAACAAATCGATCATACTTCTCTCATTCTTTCGTTCTCTATTATACATATGAATTTTCTTGTGATTAAACATAGTGTTTGTCACAAGAAGACACTTTTCCTTGCACACCGCTAGTATAAGCTTGCCAGCATCATTAACCCTTTTATCGCCAAACTTTCCAAGTACCGACTCGAACCCTGGTCGAGCGGTACCAACCCATCCATTCAAATCACCACATACAACAATTCTTTCGTTTCCCCTAGCCAAATCTAGAACTTCTCTTACATTCTCCCAAAACTCCTCCAGCTCAGCCCTGGACGACGAAGCTACCGGCGCATAAACAGCCAAAAGGAATAACTTCGTCAGTCCCAATTTAAAGCGAACCCAGAGAAGTCTTGAGTTCACAACCTTATATTCAGTCATAACATCGACCAACCGAGAAGACAGCAGCACCCCCACTCCCTGGCAGGCGTTTTCGCTCTCCGGAACTCCGGACCATAGAGCTAACGCCCCGCCAGGGAGCTCTTCAGTACCACTGCCTTTCCGCTTGGTCTCCGACATACACACAACATCTAATTCTCTTTTTTTCATTATTTCGATCAACTCATTCATCTTATCTCTCATGCCTCCTCTAACATTCCACGTGCCAACTCTGCACTCTGTCCTCCACCTTCCGCCGTGTCGGGCTGTGCGTGACGGGTGGCGGTCCCCATCGCCGCTTTGCGCGCTGCATTCCACACCAACGGGGACGAGCTGGTGTGCGTCGCCTTGGGGGGACGCCCTAACCCTCGTTGGCATGGGTGCGCAGTTGAGTAGAATTGCAGCCCTGGGCTGGCAGGGGTCGCGACGAGCACGCTTCTACAAACCGATATTGATGGTTCAATTTTTCTTTGAAAGTTGGTGCTTATCATGTGGACCAGTAGTTTGACTTATTCTTAATAATGAGTATTTATTAATAATTGAATTTTAACAAAATTATTAATTTTACCACTTCTGTTAAGTTATGCGAACGTAGTGCCTATGACATACGCTGACAATACGTTGTAATAGCGTAATATTGCCAAGCGCGTCCTCTGTGCCCTACGGGGTGCCTGCATCCCCCATGCCGTTGATGAAGTCTAATATTTAAAGCTAAAGGGAGTCCGAGGATGTACTCCTGTCAGGAGAGGCCATTTTTACCTTAATTACTATTAAGGTAAAAAAATAAAAGGAAATACAAACAAATGAACAAAGAATGGTAATCTCCCACTTGTTTTAACAATCGAATAATTTTACTTTACAGCTAAGAATAAACTGTTTAAGGTAGTGTGCGCAGTAGTAAACACTATTTGGACTATTTTAATATTGTCGCTGAAACTGAATGACTCGAGAGTGAAAATATCTTGAGAGCACTTAAAACTAGAATTCATTTTAATTCATGAAATGCTTTGCAAACTACAAATGCAAAAGTATTATGTAATTTATTTATTTGCTATTTGCTTTCTTTTTAAATCTAGTTACAGAAAGATGTTTCATATTTTCATATTTTTAGATGTATTGATTATATGTAACATTTCTGTATTTTTTTATATTGTATCTTTTTCAGCTTGTATACGTCCGCTAGACCCGGAACTCTTCCGTTATGGAAAATTTGCCTTAGAGATCATAGCTCGCTGAGCGACCTTGAGCTTCCTCATACGGCCAGCAGTGAAGGACCACGTCTCAGTTCCATAGATCATCACTGGCAACACGCACTGGTTGTACTGAACATAACCCCGCTGCTGTAGAAATCATGGCATTTTTGATCAAGAAAATGCGACAAGTAGTTTTGACAGTCCTCTCTTAATGTTGAAATAACACTAACCGTGGTAGCTTTTAACAGTGGTAGAATCTGTTGTAACCGTGGTAGCTTTTAACAGTGGTGGAGCCACGCGGCAGCTTTTGCTGTCGCACGGATGGGCTGGCTCGAACCGGGGTGGTACCATGACCTCACAGAATACCAGCGTGAAGTAGAGGTTTACCTCTGCGTTGCGCTTGGTGAGTGCAGGTGGCCGGAAGCCCTTTTTACTGGAAATGAGCCTAGATTAGACTACCCCAGGAAGGTACCAGTAACCCTTGAGAATCCCTCGCTGAGCATCCACGACCATACTACTCCACTCCTGACCGTGGGTGCTCAGGCTGCCCGCGTATTCTGGAGGGTGCAAAATTGCGCTCGTGACTAAAACTGCTCAGGGTAAGTGGAGGAATAAGACCAAGGTGACCACTGTCACGCTATCCGTGAGTTTTTGCAACATCAGGGGACTTAATTCCAACCTTAACGCTATCCATTACCATCTAGAGACGGCGAAGCCGGCCTTGCTCTTTTTAACCGAGACTCAGTTGTCCTCTCCGGCTGATACTTCATGTCTCTTCTATCCGGAGTACAAATTAGAACACTCGTTTGTGCCTCGGGCTGGGGTTTGCGTATACGTCAGTCGACATCTGTCGACGCCTCGGCAGTCTTGAAGATGCGGACCTGTCCATCCTATGGCAGCGCGTAGACAGCGACGACCATCCCCGCGTCTACGGGTGCCTCTATAGGTCCCATAGCGGTAATGCCGACACAGACCGACTCATCGACCACGTCCAAATGCTGCAGACTCCGTGCTACAACAGGTCCCATCCGCAGAGGTTGGGATACTCGGTGATTTTAACGCCCCCCACACTAAATGGCTTGACTTTGCCTTGGCATATGGTCTAATACAACTGGTTACTTCGCAGATGTGGAGGATCATATACCTTCCCTGTTGGACCTTCTGCTGACCTCTCATACGGACGGATATCAGGTCTCCGTCGATGCCTCTCTGGGCTCTTCGGACCATTGTCTGATCCGGAGTACGGTGCCACTCACTCTCAAATGGCAGTTGCGATCTGCAGTTTGCCACCGTGTTTGGCACTATAGGTCGGCCGATTGGGACGGAAAGGGGGCTTTTTTTTTGCATCCTACCCTTGGGGGCGGGTTTGCTTCTCGCCGGAAGATCCCAGCGTTGTTGCCGATTCTGTTGTTGATGTGGTACTTCAAAGTATGGAACTTTTTATTCCAACCTCTGTGGTGCCCATCGGAGGCAGGTCCCAGCCATGGTTTGGTCACTCCTGTAAAATAGCATCATGCTATAAGCAGAAGTGCTACCGGGCCTGGGCTGACGCATCAACGTCTCGGGATGTAAACACCAGCGCACTTAAAAAGAAGTATAATTCCGCCTCCAGGTCCTTCAAAAGCGTCATTGCCAAGGCTAGGTCTGAGCACATCGGCAAAATTGGCGAGAACCTAGTTCGCCTTCCTTTGGGAACCCGTGTATGTTAATGATAAAAGAATAACAGTATTAGACGAGGGAACAAATAATAATTTAGGTACTATTTTAATTACAATTTACTGATCACTTTCAGCTGGAGTGAATAGAAACTTGTTAATTTTATTTTTGAATCCACTTTTAGTACTATTACAAGGATCAATTGAGCTAAATTTTCTGTCATAAGTTGCTACCAAACGCGTTAGAACACCGTTTTTCCCATAATTGGTCGAGTGAAAGGGGATGTAAAACAAAGAGTTTCTGGTATGTCTGGTACGTTTCATTGGGACGTTAAATTTGATGTAGGCCAATAAATCAGGGCAGTCAATTCCTCCGTGTAATATATCAAATAAAAGTCCCATATCCAGCAGAGTACGTCTTTCTTCAAGCATTAACAGGCCGTAAAATCTGCAATCGTCTTGATATGAAGAGCCAGAACGTCTAAATTTGTAATTTAAATGGGAAATGAACATATTTTGAATCTTTTCGATAGTATGAACATATTTAGCATAAAATGGTGACCATATCTGACAGGCATACTCTAATATAGATCTAACATATGTGAAATATACTACTTTTAGGCTCCGCAAATTAGAGAAAGGAAGACAAGTTCTAGTTACAAATCCCAAATTACGAAAAGCTTTACTGCAAATAGCATCAATATGCTCGTTCATTGTCATGCGGGAGTCAAAATATACGCCTAGATCGCGTACCACCGTAGCCCTCTCGATTACAACACCATTGAAATTGTATTGAAAAACTATGGGTTTAGTTTTCCGCGTAAATGAAATACTCTTACACTTAACAACATTTACCGTGATCTTATTAGCGGCATAGTAATAGTATAATGTATTTAAGTCTTTTTGAATAAGTTCACAGTCCTTGATAGTGCGTACACGCAGATATATTTTTTTATCATCAGCATAAAGTAAATGTTGAGAATTTTTTATATATTGACATATATCGTAAATAAAGGCGTTGTAAAAGAGAGGACCAAGGTGGGAGCCGTGAGGAACGCCAGAGGGAACCGTTACGAAATCTGACCTATAACCGCCTAGAACCACAGTCTGAGAACGGTTAGTCAAATAAGATCTAATCCATCTCAGTAAGTCCCCATGAATGCCGAGAGACTGCAGCTTCTGAAGATTATCATTCATATCGTCCACTTCATTGCAATCTTCAAGGCACTGAAAACGGGTTTGAAACTCGAGCAGAAAGGTTTTGGAACTTTGGACTAGAGCACGAGGGGAACGGAGGGTTGATTTCATTAGACGCGAACCTACCAACTTAACGTTTAGGTTCAGTATGCCTCTAACCATTCGGTGATTGCTACCAGTTTTCACCCTCGCGATCACTGAGACATCACTGAACAGTTGTCGTCTGGTCGTCATAATGAAGTCAATCTCATTTTTTGTCAACCCGTCGGGGCTCGACCAGATCCACTTCATGTAGGGCTGCTTCTGGAAGAAAGAGTTCATTATTAAGAGTCCCTCTTTCTCCATGAAGTCGGCCTGCTGCTGGCCCCTTGGATTCCGTTGCCCAATTTTGAATATCACAACTTTCACCTCACCGTTCTCTCTTGTGCCTAGTTTTGCGTTGAAGTTTCCTTATTAACACCGTATAGTGGGTTTTGGTGGAATGCATGCCTCTAGAGATATCCTTATACATTTCCTCCAACTCCTCATCGGGTTGTGCCGAGATTGGTGCGTAAACCTGTATGAACTTCAGCAAATACCGTTTGGTGATTCTGAGTATAAGGTACGCTACCCTCGTCAACACACTCTCAATCTTTACAACGTTGTTAACGAGATACTTGTGGACGATGAATCAGACACCTCCTTGGGACAGATGGTCGCCCTCCCGGTGATAGAACAAGTTGCCGGATTCGAGGATTACCGTGTCCTCCCCCTCTATTCGGACCTCGGATAATCCTATAACATTCCAGTGCAACTTGTCTATCTCTTCTTCCAGCTCCAGGATTTTCTCGTCAGGCCCCAGGGTGCATGCGTTACATGTTGCCAGGTCGAGTCACCTTAGGTGGCATTCGAACCTCCACCAGAGATTCTTAGCACCCCTTGCCCCGCCGTTACCATGGTCACCACCCTAGCTAGGCATAGCGGGGCCACCGGGGACTGGGGGCCGTCTCTTCGTAACTTCACTCATTGGGGGGTAAATTGCCATAGTTGCCACCCTTGGCGAGTGGGTTGGCAACCACAGTTTTTATTGTGATATAGCTGTTATCAGAAAGAAGCTGCTGCCCTTCTCCTGCCTGTTTCCCATTGCCGCCTCTTACGACACCCACGGGAATACATGGGGTAGTGGATATTCTTAACCGCCACTAAACGGCTACCAAGTCGTTACTCCATCGCGGGGCTGCCCTAAAATCCGCTTACTAGTACGAAAATGTCGTTCGAGAAATTTTCTTCTATACATAATAATAATAATAATACGAAGTCGCTCTCGAGCCTCTTCACTACTGGGATCACTCATTTGGTTCTTAAAGATCAGGATACCACAAACCCGAGCAAATACCGCCCCATCACGTGTCTACCCACAATATATAATACACTAACATCTATTTTGAGCGCGAGAATCACTCGTCATCTGAACTCAAATCAGGTAATGTCGCGCGCTCAGAATGGATGTAGGGGTGGTAGTCGTGGAACCAGGGAACCACTCCTCATTGACGCGGTCATTGGCAAGGTGGTTAAACGCAACCGTCGGAACTCTGCGCCCCCTGAATAGACTACAAAAAGGCATTCGACTCGGTGCCTCATACATGGCTTAAGAGGGTACAAGGTTAACTGTACAGTTCGAGACTTCCTCGAGCAGTGTATGAGGCAGTGGAGTATGACTCTTTATCATCTAGGCGAGCGGATGACGGCTGCGGAGAACCACATAAGGATAAGAAGGGGTATCTTCCAGGGCGATTTTTAGAGTCCAATCTGGTTCTGCCTCTCTCTGAACCCTCTCAGTACCTTACTGGAGGTTTCCGGGAGGGGATTTCAGCTTTGGAGAGGAGGTACAAAAGCGATTCACCTTTTCTATATGGGTGATCTCAAATCATTCGCCTCCAGTCACTCTCATCTTATAGAATTGCTAAACATCACTTGTGATTTTACCAATTCTATTCGAATGGACCTGGGGACGGATAAGTGTGCGGTCCTCCATGTCGAAAAGGGGAAAGGTTGCTAAATCTGAGGGCATAGACTTGTCTATGCCCATCAACATAAAGACCCTATCCGAGGCTGAAACATACCGATACCTGGTGTCACAGAACATGAGTATCGATGAGGCGGACATGAGGCAGTCAGTTTGCGATGTATTTTATGCACGCTTGACAAAAGTGCTTAACAGTCTTTTGTCGGGCGTTAATAAGACACACGCATATAAAGGTTGGATCATGCCTGTTCTCATGTATACATTTGGTATACTCAGGTGGACTCAGACCGAATTGAACACTCTGGATAGAAAAGTCCGCAATATTATGACGTCCCACAGGATGTATCATCCGAGATCATCAGTAATGAGGCTGTACTTGCCGTGAAAACATGGTGGGTGCGGCTTTTTAAGCGCGCTTACCATGCATAATTGCGAAGTGTGCAGCCTCCGTAATTACTTTCTGTCGAGCGATGATCCATTCTATAGGAAGTTATTATTTGTGACAAAGGACTTACCCCTCTATCCTTAGCCAACGATCAATGGCAAGACCCGGCAGTACAGAGCATTTCCGACCGGGAGACCGTGTGGAAGGAGAAGGAGCTCCACGGAAGGTTCTACAAGGCTCTACATGAGCCTTTCGTAGATACAGTTGCCTCCTTCCACTGGCTAAGTTTTGGTGACCTCTTCGGGGAAACCGAGGGTTTTGTCTGTGCAATACAGGATCAGGTTATTAAGATACATCCTAAGGCATGGCACTGTCGACATTTGTCGAGCATGTCGCCATCCCGGTGAATCACTTAGGCATGTCATCTCCGGTTGTTCGGCGCTTTCTAAATCTGAGTACTTGCATAGGCACAACCTAGTAGCCAGGATTCTACACCAGGAACTTGCTCTGAAACATGGTCTCGTGGATCGTGATATTGTGCTGATAGACCAGGCAGAGTCAAGGATATTTTTGGTCGTCATTACCATTCTGTATGACGAGAACCTCGTGAAAGCCGATACAGATAAGCGTACAAAATATCTGGACCTGGCTCACGAGGTGACCGACATCTGGGGTGGTCTGCCGGCCGAAATTATACCTGTAGTCGTTTCTGCGAACGGGTTAACCCCAGTCAGCCTCTCGGGTCATCTGAGGCGACTGGGACTCCGCGACGGATCGCTCCAAGCTCAAATGCAGAAGGCGGTGCTCCTCGATACCGCCCGCATCGTCCGCCGGTTTCTTTCCCTTTCCCCCTAACTCTCGGCTGTTTGGTCTCCCCTGCCGAGGGCTTCCATCTGGTTGGGTTTTTATTTATTTATGAATTTTTATGTATTTATTTTATTTTGTTGATATTTATGTATGTTTATAATTTTTATTTACAATTATATAATTATACAGCCCAACCAGATGAGAAAACTTTATAAATAACCCAGATAATAATAATACCTTTTTATTTCCGAATTCATTTCGTATCGTAATAGTAATCAAATATATAATCTTAAATCTACGGTCTCTCCATTGTTTTTCATATGTAAATACTGTATAAGCAATTTACAACAGTTTCCAGGTTTTACAGTCCTTAATCATAGAACAGCGATAATAGAACAATACATAACTGGAGCATGCCCCATAAAAATATGTGAGGGATAAATAAAATGAAAACATAATTATTTGCCCAATGTATTTTTATACTTATATTTATGGTATGAATTTATAAATGACCCTTTTTCCTCATGGTTTTGCATCAACCTTCCGAACAGCTTGTAGAATTAACAATTAATTGAAAGAATGGAAAAGGAAATCGTTTTATAGAATGGGTTTTCGTGAACTTCTTATCTTGTAAAGCGGCCGTTAAACAAAACGGTGACATTTTTAAATAACACGGCATTAGTCTATTACAGAAATAACATGTAATTAATAGAAAAAAAAGCAAAAAGAAAATATTGATCCTAAAAGTTCTAAAGTTTGTCTAAAGAATAAAAAAATATATAAAGCGATTATCTTGTCCGACCTGTTTTCTACGATCCGCTACGAAATTAGGTAACATTAAATACAAAACTTCATCACAGGAAAGCTTGTTTAAAACTTTAAACATTTCAGTCGGGTTGATACTGGCAAGACTGTACCGAGGTGGGTATATTTTAAAATATTTTCCTTGTAATTGTCGTCAAACTTTAAGAAATCCGTTGTATTATTTTTTTCTTTAATTTTTGTTATAAGTAGATGGTTTTAAACTGATTTCGAGTTTTTATCAGGATTATGGTGCTACTCATCTCCTGTTTAATTGTCCTGTGTCTCCTCCCACGACACTCACGGGATGATATGGAGTAGGGGATTTATTACACCTATACCATAGTTGTAGTAAGAATGGCTCAGCTCGACCGGGGAGGACCACGCTCTCACAGAATAACAGCGTTAAATAGCAGCTTAATGCTGCCGTGTTTCGTATGGTGAGTGTAAAAACAGAAACAGAAGCAGAAACTTTTTATTCAATATAGATTATAAATAATACTTATTGTAAATCACTCTTTTGTTTAATTACCACTGGTTCGAAAAAAAACTTCTGTCCTGGGAAGAACCAGCAAGAAACCCAGCGGCAGTTTTTTTTAAAATAATAGCTTACAATCATGTATGTTACATAAATTAACAATACAACAAATTAGAAATAGCTAGAGAACCAAAGACCCTTTTTACTGAAAATGAGGCATTCCAACTTAGTCCTCACGGGTGACAACGAATCTGAATTTTGATTCGTAGTCGAGGATAGATGAAGATGTCTATGGGCCACAGCAACCACTTACCATCAGATGGACTGTGTGCTCGTTTGTCACACTTTCCTATAATAAATAAAGGAGATTACTTCTTCGTCTCATTCTGCTTTGTCCAGCTCCACTCATAAACAACTGATAACTGTTCAAACATGTTTCGAAAAACGATCGCAGGACAAGGCAGGATGGAAGGCTGGTAGGAGGGCCCGTAGGCGTCAATGTGTCGTCAGCCCCCGAAGGGGGAGAATGACTTTAAACTGGGACAAGGAATAGATTAAATATTTGTAGGGAGTCAAGAAAGTGTGCGTAGGAAAGAGCCACGTGCAAGTACCGCGCGCATCTCCCGAGATTCGGCCCGTATGACCTGAGGGTCGGTGGGGCCATGGGAGGTGGTGGGTTGTTCAAACATGTTTGCCAAATTTTTCAAACATGTTCACACACATCATATACATAGTAAACTTAGTACATTGAAAGGAGCTTGAAAAACACCAACTTTTGTTTTGATTCGGTTTTTGTTGCGAACGCATTGGCCATGAAAAATAACAATGAAGCATTTTTAGTATATGACTTCAGTCAATACAAAGGTACAAAACCTTATCACTGATAGAATTTACGTCTACCATTATTTTGCAGTCTAGACAAAAGGTGCATTTTATTCAAAAATGACGGTACACATTCATACGTACTTAAAAAGTAATTGTTTCTTTTTACGTATTTTGTTTGTTATACATAACTGCAGACTATCAAATTATTTCATAAACACGAAAAAATTGTTAAATTATTTGAACGTTTACCAGTCACTTAATTATAACAGCATTTCGTTAAATGGCTATGTATTTATATTTATTATTATTTTAAACGAAATATTTGAATGATTTCTAATATTTACGTGAAGACTACACATTAAATAAAACAAATTTTTTACGAATTTTAGAGCGTTTAATGTAACTCTCTCTCTCTCTTTACATAAGTTTTGATAGACCACAAATCCTTGCAAAAGAACACCGATTTCTACCAAGGATGATTCGCGAGGCTATTGAAATTTAAAAAAAACATCCTATTTCAATAGAGCAGATGGATGGGTGCTGCCATCTGCTTGGGATTCTATAATCAAAAAAATTAAACCCAAACCCAAGCATACCAATACAATACTTCAAGATACTGTTAGTTCATTCTGCGTAGATCGGACCAAAAATTAATATTCAAAAACTGAAGGTAGCCGGGCTAACTATTACTTCGGGATATCAATTGAGTTGTATCATGGAGGTTTTTATATACATAAATTGATAATGGACAAACCTTCAGATCCAGAGCAAATTTGTAGGCTATACAAACACTTGTTTCAAGCGGGATTCAAACCCGCCTCCTATCAGCCTATCCTTTAACCAATTCGCACTAAATCCCTTAAACAAGCGAGCAGTAAATTCCGGTACACAAAGGCACTGTTTGCTTGAACTAGGAAACTGGAGTGCAATTATATGAAAATTGCTGCAAAGCGATTAAAATTTATCTACCTAGGTGAAATATGTCGTATGCTGGTTTTCATTTGGTAGTGTACCAATCGTTATTTAATAATATCCCAATTATTATTGATTAGCACTGACTATAATACAGTATCATGACTCAATACACGTGTACAAAATGTGCTTTATTGTGATTGCATGTGGTCGGGGAAAAGTTTCTTCGAATTTTTTTTCTCAAAGAAATTTAGCCTTGCCTGGGGCCTTGCCGTTTTTAAGGTGCTGGAGAGCCATTCTAATCTCGCTCAGACTGACGTTCGAAATATCATCAGAATAGTATCGGATAAGACTTGCACTTTGATCGTTACTCACACTAGCATGTGGCTCCAACGATGATGTGTACAGCTGCCCATAGAACTTCTCGATTTCACTCAAAATCTTAGGTGTCCCGAAAACATGGCTGCCAAACTCGGTTTTCAGCTTTGACAGTTGGCTCTTTCTGGCAGACAGTTCTCGAGCAATGTCTTTGGAGACCTTGTAGTGTTATGCTACTTACTTATCATTTTACATTATTTTAAATTCATTTTTCCATTCTGTTTCGATTTTCTGCATTCACCTCAAAACTCGATATTTTACATCACCTTTATTTCCATAGGATCCTGTTACGATTTTAAACCATAAGAACACAATAAAAAATCATTTCTACTTCGTATTTTCACATTATCAGCACTTTTAAATTGGTGTCAATGGAGTCTACCTTTTTTCGATCTTTTAGTTAGTTTTCCGTAACTCTACAATCTCGGGCTTTGTGTGGGCAGTTGCGCTACCTTTTTTCCTATATCAATAATATCTCATTTTCCACTTAAATCTTGCCGTTTTCTTATTACAAGCCTAAAACCAAAATTTAACATGTTTTGACATTGTTGTTTATTTGGTCTCCATAGCAATTATATTCAAATTTACTACCGGTCTGTTGTTTCTATTTCGATAATTCTACATAAATACTCTTTTCTCTTGACCATTTACAAAAAATTTGCGTTTAATTTAAATAATTTTTCCGTTCTCTCTAGAAAGGTATAAAAGCCGAACAATCGGTGAAGAAAGGCAGTCTCGCTTCAGTTCTAGAATTGGAAGCATCTCCTAAAGGCCTTATCCCGGGGCCGCACTGCCCCGGGATCCTGCAAGCCCACGCCCACGCCTACTCATCTACGCCGTGCGTGCTCGTTCCAGGCACTGAGAGCACACCTTGGATCTTCAGACTCAGCTTCGGCACTAATCTTTTTTTTTTATTACTTTTTTTAAATAATCTGTAAATCGCATCATCCATCCTCATATTCATTCTCCATTTTTGTATAAAATTGTAAATATCTTTAAATCTTAAATATATTTTTGTTTTTGTTGTATTTTTGTTGTTTTGTTGTTCTTAGGTTAGATTCTTTTTGTTCTTTATTGTCGCTTCACGACATTTGGCGCCCAACGTAAAAGTTCTCTTTCTCTTCTCTTCACCTTTACTGCGCCTTGTCCATTCCTTTTGATTTAATTGCTTCCTCTTTCGTTCTTAACTCTTTATTTATTCATCCTTTTCATACCTTCCAAATTCTTAAACAACACTTCATCTAGTGTTTCAACTTATCTGGATTATATTTAGACCTACATTTCACACAACACATACATTCATCACTTTAATATTTTTATTGTAGATAACTTTCCAAATTCTAAAACAACACTTCATCTAGTGTTTCAACTTATCTAGATTATATTTAGACCTACATTCAACACTTCACTTGCATTCATCACTTTAATATTTTTATTCTAGATAACCTTCCAAATTCTAAAACAACACTTCATCTAGTGTTTCAACTTATCTGGATTATATTTAGACCTACATTTAACACTTCACTTACATTCATCACTTTAATATTTTTATTCTAGGTAACTTAAAGAGGTATAATTTTTAATTAAATTTTTATTTCTTAAACTTAACTTTACACATAATTATAACAATGAAAAGGGTTATTAAGTACGAATTCCTTAACAAGGCCGAACTGGAATACGAAGTCAATATTAGATATGAGGAACCAGCTAATACGGTTTTACTTCTAAAAAAACAGATTTTGCGTTTAGTTGCGAATTCTCACCCTGAAGATATTCTGACTTCTCCAATTCCGATTGAGGATGACTTGTCTCAAATTGATTCTACTTTGACCTACTTGGACTGTAAAATTAAAAAATTTTTACAAGGTGAAACCAAATACTTGCGACTAATAGAAACTTTTATTAATCATGTCTTTTACAGATTGGAACGAATAGATACTGACTTATATCCAGACATTAAAGCTATTTTCGATACTTTGAAGATGAAATATGACGATATAACTAAACAATTTGAATCCTTGACTCCAGCTCCAACTGAAAATGGCCCTCCATCACTTGACCCTCCTGTTGACCCGACTGTCACGGAACTCCCTCTTGTTTCTCAAACTTCTATTCAGGTCCATACCCCGTATCCTCCAACACCACCTCAATCTTTTTCTCCAACTAACGTCTTCAAAGATCTGAAAAGACACACCTTCAATGGTAAAAGCTGTCCAAGATCCTTTCTTCAAAAACTTGAAGAATACTGTATAGCTCGTGGCTTGTTCAAAGACTTGTTGATTTCACAAGCGTTCGAAATTTTCACTGACAACGCTCTTCATTGGTTCAGATTTAAATATAATCAGAATCCAAACTTAACTTGGAACGAACTTTCTTCCTTATTAATCAAAGACTTTGGTGCTTTTGATTATGATTATAAACTTCTAGAAGCGATTAGGAATCGAACTCAAGGTCGTGACGAACCTATCGTCATCTATATTTCCATCATGTCTGGAATGTTTTCTCGTCTTTCGAACAAACTTTCTGAAACAGAACAATTGGAGATTATTTTGAGGAATATTCGCCCATGTTATTCAGTCTTCGTAGCTCTAAAAGACATTGACTCTATCGACTTTATTCTGGCTACTTGCCAAAACTATGAAAAATTCCTAGAGAGAGACAAACAATTTAAAGAACCAAATGTACAACAAAGTTCTCTTATTTCTGAATTCAACTACAAGCATTCCACTTCAAGTTCAGTTGACTCTCCAAATTCTTCTAATAACTCACGACCTTCTCCTCCCCTCATGAATAAATTCACTTCATCCTACAAATACCCTTCTAGACAAGTTAATAGTCTCTCTCAAACTAAAGCTCCTCAACAAAGCTCTTTTTGTGTTTGCTGTCGTAAACAAGGTCATTCTTTGAACACTTGTACTCAACCACGATTCGTGATTTGTTTCAAATGTGGTCTTAAGGGTTTTAAAACTGCAGATTGCCCTACTTGTTCTCCCAAACCTAATACTAGTTCAAAAAAACTAACTGCTGACTTGAAAAGTAACTTAAACTTTGATTATGACGATTGGACTAATTGGATTAAAACAATTCAAAATTTCTTTTCTTGTTACAAAATCTCTTCTACACTCTACTCCAAGGAACAAGATCTTAATCGTCCATTCGTTAATGTCAAAATTTATAACTTAACTTTATCTGGTTTACTAGATTCTGGCAGTTCAGTAACTATTCTGGGTAATAATTCTCATTTGGAAATTCTTAAACTGGGCTGCAAACTTTTCAAGTCAGATCTTATTACTGTCTCTACTGCTAATAATCAAAAAGTTAATTCCTTGGGTTATTTTGACTTACCTGTTCATTTCAATAATCAAACTCATTTAATTAAAGCTTACGTTTTCCCTGAAATATTTCCTTCGCTAATACTAGGTATTGACTTTTGGAAAAAATTTAATCTTTTACCTAGTGTTTTATCTTCTCTTAACTTTACAGAATCTAAAAGTTCTACTATCGAAACTAAAGATACTAAAGTTTTACCTTATGAGCATTTAACTCCTAATCAAAATAACATCGCTAATGACATCATCCAACGCTTCAAGACAATTTCTTTTGAGGAAAAAGGTATCCTGGGAAGCACACACTTAATCACCCACAAGATTGACACTGGTGATTCTCTTCCAATCAAACAAAGATGTTACAGACTGTCTCCTGAAAAACAAAAGGCGTTAATTAATGAAGTTGACAAGATGCTGCGATGGAACGTCATTGAACAATGCGAAAGTCCTTGGTTATCTCCAGTTCTCATCACTCCGAAGAAGAATGGTGAATGGCGTTTCTGCGTAGACAGCAGGAAGCTTAACTCAGTTACACGTCGTGATGCTTATAGTCTGCCACTAATAAGCGAAATTTTGGACAACTTGAGGAATGCCAAACACTTATCAAGCATCGACATTGCGAAAGCATTTTGGGAGATTCCCTTGAATCCTGCTGATAAGGATAAAACTGCATTTTATGTACCTGGAAGAGGTATGTTTAGATTCAAGGTAATGCCTTTTGGTCTTTCTAACTCACCTGCAACTCTACAAAGATTAATGGATATGCTTTTTACTTCTGAATTTGAGAACAAGGTATTTTGCTATCTGGACGACATCGTTATCATTAGCGAGACTTTTGATGAACACATATCACTCCTTATGAAAGTTCATGAAAAACTTTCATATGCTAATCCGACTATTAACTTTGAGAAGAGTCAATTCTTCAGGAAAGAACTGAAATACCTTGGTTTTCTAGTGGACGAGTACGGTCTACGTGCTGATCCAGATAAAATAAAAGCTATATTAGAATATCCTGTACCTACTTGTAGAAAAGAAGTGCGAAGATTCATAGGCACCTGCAGCTGGTTCAGAAGATTCATTCCAAACTTTAGCACTATTGCCTCTCCACTCAATCAACTAACCTGTTCCGGGAAGAACGCTCCTAAATTTCTTTGGAATTCACAAGCTGCAGCTGCTTTCCAGAAACTTAAAGAAGCTTTGGTAACTGCTCCTGTCCTTGCTTGTCCTAACTTCGAACTACCCTTCTCTGTACATTGTGATGCATCAAACTATGGCATAGGAGCAATGCTTACTCAACAT
This sequence comes from Parnassius mnemosyne, assembly GCA_963668995.1. Lineage (NCBI taxonomy): Eukaryota > Metazoa > Arthropoda > Insecta > Lepidoptera > Papilionidae > Parnassius > Parnassius mnemosyne. Next base: position 34,443,788 of record CAVLGL010000079.1, on the reverse strand, counting down.
CAAGATGACAAAGAAGTCGTGATTGCTTACATGAGTAAAGCACTAAACAAAAATCAACAGAACTACTCAACTACTGAAAGAGAAACATTGGCTGTAATAACTGCGTTAGAACATTGGCGATGTTACCTAGACAATGGTAAAGAATTTACAATATATACTGACCATGCTGCACTTAAATGGTTTCAGAACTTATCGAATCCATCAGGAAGACTTGCTCGCTGGACTTTACGCTTATCTTGCTTTAACTTTGTCCTGAAACATAAAAAAGGAAAGGATAACGTTGTTCCAGATTTATTATCAAGACATAAGAATCAAGAACGTCCTGATACACGAGAAATTTCACCTCAAGGCGTACATCCTATTACGATTGAAGAACCACCTGATCGTAAACTTGAGCACTACAACAAGATTTTTCTCGGATGCTCCAACAACCCAGACTCATATCCCAACTACACTATCAGGGATAACAAACTTTACCGCTGCATCCATTCTCCCGATCGTCTAAACGATGACTATGTTTGGAAAGAAGTTCCACTACCTCAAGATAGACATGCAATTATTGAAGTTAACCATGGTTCCCCTTCAGAACTCCATCTTGGTATCTTCAAGACATTCTAGAAAATATCTTTAAAATACTATTGGCCTGGTATGTTTAAGGATATTGCCAATTTAATCTCAACTTGTGAAACCTGCTTAACCTACAAACACCCTAATCATTCTCCCTATGGTCTTATGGGTAAAACTAAACTTTGCTCCAGACCTTTTCAAATTATATCCTTAGATCTTATGGGTCCATTGCCTATGACACGAAGACGAAATCAGTATATTCTAGTAATTAACTGCAACTTTACTAAATATACTATGATTTTTCCCCTTAAACGTGCTACTTCAGCTAATATTATTAATGTTTTGGAAAATTCAGTTTTTCTAGTTCATGGCATTCCCCAAACTATTATAATGGACAATGCTGTTCAATTTCAGTCGCGAGAATTCCACTCATTCTTAAATTCTTATAACGTTCCTTTTATTTTTCACACAGCTTTATATTGTCCTCAGGTTAATCCTACGGAGAAGTTTAATAGTACAATTATTACAGCTCTAGCATCTCTAGTAGGAGACGATCATAGATCATGGGACAACCATCTTACTAAAATTCAGTACGCAATGAACAGCGCTACAAATGTAGCTACTGGCTTTACTCCAAACTTTTTAGTCTTTGGTAGGGAAACAATACCTTGTGGTTCCTTCTATACTCCAACTCAGAACCTCGAGGAATTAATATTTATGCCTCGTGATATTTACGCGTCTAATGCTGGTCTCCTCTCATCTATCTTTCACAAAGTTCAAACTAAACTTCACATAGCGCACGCTAAAAATAGCGCTCGCTATGATCTTCGCCGGGCTTTTAAAGAATTTAATGTGGGAGATACTGTTTGGCGTAAAAACCATGTTTTAAGCAATGCCGGCGCATACTTTAATGCTAAACTTGCCCCTAAGTTCATCAAGTGCAAAGTGATAGCTAAACTGTCACCACTAGTCTATGTGCTTGAAGACCCTAATGGAGTTAGAGGCAAGTGGCACATCAAAGATGTAAAATCATAAATTTTCTTAACTTTTATTAACTGTTAATTTGTATATATGTATAAATATCACCATCATTCTCACCTTATTATTTTTATTTCTTTTAATTTGTTTGTTTGTTTGATGATCCAGTGTTCTTCAACACATCTTGCTTTAGGACCTCGAACTTTCGTTGGTTAATCGTCACTTTTTATTTTTATTTCAGACACATCTCGTTGGTGATGTTGCTGATCTCTGGCTTTGAGCCCTACCGCTCTGGCCGTTCTTAATCTTTACTTAAGTCATAGCGACTAAAGCTTACTTGAGGTATTTCTTTATCTTTATCTTCACTTGGGAGCGGTTGACTACTCCCTTAATATTTTTTTTCCACGCAGGAGCGGATGACAAATCGTTAAATAAGCCTGAATGTCCTTTCGAAAACACACTTTTAGAGTGGTAGTCATTGAATGTGAACTCCACCCTTACCTGAATGGCAGATGATGAATGTAAGAGATAGTATATCTGATTTTGCCTGGTGATGTCTGTTTCTGCAAAGCTGTGTTTTTATGGTTTATTTTAGAATGAATATATCAAAATTTTTGCTGAGTCAAAAATTTTCCAGGGTCGGGGGGAAAATGTAGTGTTATGCTACTTACTTATCATTTTACATTATTTTAAATTCATTTTTCCATTCTGTTTCGATTTTCTGCATTCACCTCAAAACTCGATATTTTACATCACCTTTATTTCCATAGGATCCTGTAACGTTTTTAAACCATAAGAACACAATAACAAATCATTTCTACTTCGTATTTTCACATTATCAGTACTTTTAAATTGGTGTCAATGGAGTCTACCTTTTTTCGATCTTTTAGTTAGTTTTCCGTAACTCTACAATCTCGGGCTTTGTGTGGGCAGTTGCGCTACCTTTTTTTCTATATCAATAATATCTCATCTTCCACTTAAATCTTGCCGTTTTCTTATTACAAGCCTAAAACCAAAATTTAACATGTTTTGACATTGTTGTTTATTTGGTCTCCATAGCAATTATATTCAAATTTACTACCGGTCTGTTGTTTCTATTTCGATAATTCCACATAAATACTCTTTTCTCTTGACCATTTACAAAAAATTTGCGTTTAATTTAAATAATTTTTCCGTTCTCTCTAGAAAGGTATAAAAGCCGAACAATCGGTGAAGAAAGGCAGTCTCGCTTCAGTTCTCGAATTGGAAGCATCTCCTAAAGGCCTTATCCCGGGGCCGCACTGCCCCGGGATCCTGCAAGCCTCTGTCCTGCCGGAAGCCACTGGACTCTACGAACCTCTGCTCTACCTGAAGTCGCTGGACTCTACAAACCGTTGCTCTGCCTGAAGTAGCCGGGATCCTACAAGTCTCGCTCTACCTGGAGTCGCCGGAACCTGCAAACCTCTGTTCCGCCTGAAGTCACCGGAACCTGCAAACCTCTGTCCCGCCTGCAGTCACCGGATCCTGCAGGCCTCTGTACTGTCTGAAGTCGCTGAGGATCCTGCAAGCCCCTGTCTGGCCTGAAATCCGGATCCTGCAATCACCGCATTCACCTGAGGTCGTCGCCTAGAGACGCCCACGCCTTCTCACCTACGCCGTGCGTGCTCGTTCCAGGCGCTGAGAGCACACCTTGGATCTTCAGACCCAGCTTCGGCACTAATCTTTTTTTTTAATTACTTTTTTTAAATAATCTGTAAATCGCATCATCCATCCTCATATTCATTCTCCATTTTTGTATAAAATTGTAAATATCTTTGAATCTTAAATATATTTTTGTTTTTGTTGTATTTTTGTTGTTTTGTTGTTCTTAGGTTAGATTCTTTTTGTTCTTTATTGTCGCTTCACGACAACCTGGTTCCGCTCGATCGCTTCTTCAAAAGGAGCAGTGTTAAAGTTGCGTAAGTCCCACCGCATGCATTTGGAGATCTGTCTGTTCAGTTGTCTGTATGCTGTCAAATATACTGAAGACTGCAGCTTCATTTCCCGGCTAACAGCCTTGAGATTAAGAGTGTGATCGGAAAGTTTTTATGTTCTTCTGCGGTGGTTCTTGCAAAACTTAGCTCCGACCGCATGGACAGTTTTCACGAGCTTATCATTCATATCGTCCACTGTACACTTCTAGGTTTTGATAACAGTTTTGTAGCTTGAGCTGAAAGGATTCGGGACTTTGGATTATAGCACGAAGGGGACGGAGTGTTGATTTCATTAGACGTGACCTCTCCAACTTAACGTTTAGGTTCAGTGTGTCTCTCACCATTCGGTGATCACTGCCGGTTTTCACCCTCGCAATCACTGAGACACCACTGAACGGTTGTCGTCTGGTCATCACAATGAATCCAATCTCATTTTTGACGAACCGTCAGGGCTCAACCAGGTCCACATCCTGTAGGGCCGCTTTTGGAAGAAGAAGTTCTGCATAAAATGTCCCTCTTTCTTCATGAAGTCGACCACCTGCTGGTCCCTTGGGTTCCGTTGCCCTATTCTAAATTTCCCTACCCCCAGCTCACCGTTTTCTCTTGTGCCTAGTTTTGCGTTGAAATCTCCCATCAACATTGTATATTGAGTTTTGAGAAATGCATGGCTAGATATATCCTCATACATTTCCTCCACCTCCTTATCGGGAAGTGCGTTATTGGTGCGTAACCTATATGATCTTCAGCGAAAATCGTTTGGTAATTCTGAGTATAAGGTACGCAACCTTCGTCGACACACTCTCAATCTATCTTTACAACGCTGTTAACGAGAGACTTGTGGACGACAAATCCGACACCTCTTTGGGACAGATGGTCACCCTCCCAGTGATAGAACAAGTTTACGAATTCATGTATTACCGTGTACTCCCCCTCTCTTCGGACTGCGGATAATCCTATAATATTCCAGCGCAACTTGTCTATCTCTTCTTACAGCTCCAAGATCTTTTCGTCAGTCCTCGGGGTGTGTGCGTTATCAGGTCGATTCTTCTTAGGTGGCAACCGAACCTCCACCGGAGATTTCCCGTAACCCCTTGCCCTGCCGTTACCATGTTCACCACCACAGCCAGGAATAGCGGGCTCACCGGGGACTGGGGGCCGTCTCTTCGCAAATTCATGGGGCGTATACGCTTAGCAAGCGGGTTGGCAACCGCATTTTTTATTTGCTGTTTTGCTGTTATCTGAAAGATGTTGCTGCCCATCTTCTGCCTCAGTTTGTCACACACAGAGGTGTCACCTCTTACGACATTCACGGGAATATATGAGGTAGTGGGTGTTATTACTCGCCACACGGGGACTACTAATACACATTAAACGAAAGTACTTTTTACGGATTTTATCGCGTTTAGTTTAACTTTTAAAGAAAGGTCAAAATAGACCCCACAACTTATACACTGTGTATAGGAAAAAGACCCATACCAACCGGTATTTAAATGGTGAATCGCACCATCATCCATCACAGTTAGCTATCGTGAGAAAATCTTTGCTTGTCTTTTTATCTTTACAACGGATGTGTGGCAGAAACATCTGGCCGCCAATCACGCCGTTTAGCACGCCGAGAAAGTATTGCAAAACAACAAGCTTCGGGTCCCGCGCCTACGTCACAGTGAACGAGTGAAGCCGGCCACAGTCGAGAGTGTGCCTGCTGTACTACCCTATGTAAGAGGAGTCACAGACAAGGTTGGCTACATTTTTTTAATAGGATAAGGGTGACAAACGAGCACACAATCCACCTGATGGTAAGTGGTTGCTGCGGCCCATAGACATCCACATCTATCCTTTATTAAAAATAACAATGCAGATGCGGTGTCTCCCGTGAGGACCAAGATGGAATGCCTCATTTCCAGTAAAAAGGGTCTCCGGTTCTCTACACTCACCATACGAAACACAGCAGAGTTAAGCTGATATTTTACGTTGGTATTCTGTGAGAGTGTGGTCCTTCCCCGGTCGAGCCGACCCATTCGTGCTACAACTATGCTACTAATATAGCTTCAGCATGGCTCTACCACATTATAGATCTTGAAGCCAGCTTCCATTAAAACATACTTCAAGCCGCCGAAGAAGATTAGCCAATTTTTACCATCCGTCAAGTGTCATATCCCTCTACAAGATGCAAGAATGTACAACGAGGATTGTGAATGTGGTCTCACTTACATAGGACAAACAAAAAGACACATAAAAACCCGCGTGACCGAATATATAGCTGACTAGAAGCACCGACGTTTCGGGAAGTCTGCAGTGTGTGAACATGTTCAAGATCGTCCCTGCCATAATTTCAATAGAGAAGATGGATTGGTGCTGCCATCTGCTTGGGATCCCATAATTAATAAGATTAAATTCAAACCCAAGCATACCACTGCAAGACTTTAAGATACTGTAAGCTTTTTCTGCGTAGATCGGACCAAATATTTATATTTTAAAACTGAAGGTAGCCGGGCTAACTATGACATCGGGACGTCATACACCTCAGTCCCCCAGTGACCATGAGTGCTGTATAGCACCCGAAACGTCGGGAATGAAAAAAGTTAAATTAAACGCGATAAAATTCGTAAAAATTAGTTTCGTTTAATGTGTAGTCTTTGCCACAGACTAACTAGTAGATTCTTCTTCGCGTAGATATAAGAAATAATTATGTTGACAGCAAATTAATGTCAAATTTTGCGAAGACTGTGACACCGCAACAAATGGACTAGGGTCTTAATTTCTTCTTAAACCACAGATTAAACCCGAGACTGAGAGTCAGAGGTAGAGAGAGTTTATTGATGAATAAACCACGTTTGGTTTATGATTATAACTAGCGTAAAACAGCAGTTTAATGCTGCTTTTTCTCGTTTAGTGAATGTAAAGAACCGGATAACCTTTTCACTGGAAACGTTTATCCATATTAGTCTTCAGGGGTGACAACGCATCTGCACTTTTATTCTTAATAGACGATAAATATAGATGTCTATGGATCACAGAATCCACTTACCATCAGGTGGACGGTGTGCACGTCTGTCACCCTTATTCTATAAAAGAAATTATAATCAACAAAGATTTAGTAATAGAAGGAATTTCGATGAAGCTTGATAATATTATATTCATTCATACAAACTACAATGAGAAAGGCTATATTTATTGTAAAAAGTCCAGTCTATCCCAAATTACAGTTTTTTAACCTGCGGTGTTAAAATTTATCCACGTAAGCAGTCCGGGACGCTAAGCGAACTATTGGTATATGATTTGTTTGTAACATTATCCAACCATATACATTCCACAAAATTTCAAGTGATTTATTCTCCTAATTTCTCTGAAACCAATTAAGTGCAAATTACGTCGTTAGCCTTGTGAATTGTGCACCATCTGCAACATGTTACATGATATCTGCAAATGAGGCTGGCTAAATTCTAGACAAATTTATAATTAAAAGTTTACATCTACAAGGCTTACTAATATATTTTAAAAACATAGTTTCTATTAAATATTAGTAAATTAAAGAATAAAGCCGTCTAGAGGTGGTGTGAGAATGTCCACTGCCTCCATATCATCCCGTGGGTATCGTAAGAGGCTACAGAGGGAAACAAATCAGGAGATGGGCAGCAGCGTCTTATTAGTAACGACTAAAAATAAAAAAAAACCGTAGTTTTCAACCCACTTGCCAAGTGTGGAAACTATGGCAAATATCTTCCCTATGAGGCAATATATAGGGTAGGCCTGTGTTCAGCAGTTGACTTAAATTGGCTGTAACGAAACGGTAACGGTAAGAATAAAGTACGTACGCGCACAGCAGAGCACCACCTCTTCGCTTTTCTGAGAGAGTTTTGGGGGTAGAAAGAATCAGCGGCGCTATTTCAGTGAAGACGGACTTGCCATATCATGTCTTCCATTTATAACACGTGGTGAACTAGCACGCAAAATTTAAAATAAAAATTGTTGGCAGCAAGGGTAAAGTTCGTTTTGCCATCGTGTTAATTAAGGTTATAATAAGATTGCAAGTAAGTTTAAAAAAAGTACTATTGGAAAAGATTGGTTTGCAATCAAGAGGCTGCCACTTAACACAATAGTGAAATTTTTTCTCCATCGGTAGCTATTTAGCCGGATCATTGCTCTTTCAGCTTAATGATCGGGTCATATATTCATATAGTCTATGCCAGTTGCTCTTGTTCTGCTGCCGGTATCTTTTTCCCTTTGCCTTTACTTTCACACTAAGATTTTCTCATAAATCGTGGAGGCAGTTTACATATACACATTAGACAATAAACACATTTAGACCCAGAACCATTATTTGCAGATAATACAAACAGTTATTCCGTGCGGAAGTCAAACCCGCGGACCTTGGCCCTGACTCAATGCTAAGCCACTGCGCCACGAAGCCTTCATAAATTATATACTATTTAAAACTTACAGTATCTTTTTGCTCTCATCGAAGAAAGGGTCATTGTAGAAGCGTGCTCGTCGCGACCCCTGCCAGCCCTTTTCAGGGCTGCAATTCTACTTAGCTGCGCACCCATGCCAACGAGGGTTAGGGCGTCCCCCCAAGGCGACGCACACCAACTCGTCCCCGTTGGTGTGGAATGCAGCGCGCAAAGCGGCGATGGGGACCGCCACCCGTCACGCACAGCCCGACACGGCGGAAGGTGGAGGACAGAGTGCAGAGTTGGCACGTGGAATGTTAGAGGAGGCATGCGAGATAAGACGAATAATGAATTGATCGAAATAATGAAAGAAAGAGAATTAGATGTCGTGTGTATGTCGGAGACCAAACGGAAGGGCAGTGGTACTGAAGAGCTCACTGGCGGGGCATTAGCTCTATGGTCCGGAGTCCCGGAGAGTGAGAACGCCTGCCAGGGAGTGGGGGTGCTGCTGTCTACTCGGTTGGTCGATGTTATGACTGAATATAAGGTTGTGAACTCAAGACTTCTCTGGGTTCGCTTTAAATTGGGACTAACGAAGTTATTCCTTTTGGCTGTTTATGCACCGGTAGCTTCGTCATCCAGGGCTGAGCTGGAGGAGTTTTGGGAGAATGTAAGAGAAGTTCTAGATTTGGCTAGAGGAAACGAAAGAATTGTTGTATGTGGTGATTTGAATGGATGGGTTGGTACCGCTCGACCAGGGTACGAGTCGGTACTTGGAAAGTTTGGAGATAAAAGGGTTAATGATTCTGACAAGCTTATACTGGCGGTGTGCAAGGAAAAGGGTCTTGTTGTGACAAACACTATGTTTAATCACAAGAAAATCCATATGTATACTAGAGAACGAAAGAATGAGAGAAGTATGATCGATTTGTTCCTGGTGGATGACCGACTGCGAAAACAGGTGATGGATACGCGAGTGTTCAGGGGTGCTGACCTGGGAACGGATCACTATCTAGTGATTACTAGATTTAGGGATCTATTCGCGGGTTGGCGATACCGGACGGCAGTAACAGAACCACAGTCGGTCTGTCGCATCCGAAGCTGGAAGCTTCAGGAAGCGGATACTAGGGACAAATATCATGCGAGGGTAGCCGAAAAGCTTGACACCATCGATGGCAGAAACGAATGTGTAGAAAGAACATGGCAGAACCTTAGGGATAGAATGGTAAGTGCAGCGGAAGAAGTGTGTGGAACAATAAAAAGAGGCAGTAGTAAAAGAAGAGATGCATGGTGGAATGATGAAGTGAAAGAAGCTGTAAAGAAGAAGAAGAAAGCATGGTTAGACTACTTGGCCTCTAGTAATGATAAGGATATGAGAGAGAAGATGAAAGAAAGATATAGGCTGCAGAAAGTTCACACGAAAGCACTGATTGAGGAAGTGCGTGAAAGGTGTAGAATGGAAGCAGACGAAAGGTTGTCGCACAACTTTAAGGAGAACTCCAAACTCTTCTGGAAAGAGGTTGGAAGGACCCGAAGTGGTACGACGGCCTTGAGAATGAACAAAGTGCTTTCGAGAACTAATGACGTCCTCTCAGAGAAATCGGACGTCATGCAGCGATGGAGCGAATTTTATAGAGAAATGTATGCGTGTGATGATCTTAGTGAGGGATCCGGGGATGACTCCGTGACTGGTACGCCAGACCCGGACCTCGATGACACTGAGGTCATCAGTATGAAAGAGATTGAACGTGCGATTCGACGTTTGAAATGTGGTAAGGCTGCGTCACTAGACAGAGTTACTGCTGAAATGGTCAAGTATGGTGGGCCTCGTGTCTGGGACAGCTTTCATCTGCTGTGCAATTTGTGCTGGCGGACGGGGGATGTCCCGGATGATTGGCGATCCGCAGTCATTGTGCCTTTATATAAAGGTAAAGGTTCACATTTTGACTGCGGGTCCTATCGGGCGATCAGCTTGACCAGTTTAGCAAGTAAAGTTTACTCGAAGATTTTGACACGTAGGATGCAAGAGAAATCGGAAAGATTTCTATGGGAGGCACAATGCGGATTTAGACCTGGAAGAGGATGCACGGATCAAATTTTTTTTCTCCGCATGATCACGGAAAAGCTTCTGGCTGTTAACCAGAAGATTTTTTGTGCTTTTGTGGATCTTGAGAAAGCATTTGATAATGTTGTAAGGAAGAAAATGTGGGAACTGTTGCCGGGGTATGGTGTGGATGGTCGATTGCTAAGGGCTGTACAGTCTCTTTACTGTGACTGTAAAGCCTGTGTGCGGGTAGGGCATGACCTGTCACCCATGTTTAACGTCCAAACGGGCGTAAAGCAGGGTTGTGTCATGTCTTCCTGGCTGTTCATATTGTATCTCGACAGCTGTTTACAGAAGCTGAAAGATAGCTGTTTAGGTGTGAAATTGGGTGACATAAAAGTAAATTGTCTGTTGTATGCTGATGATGCAGTGCTTATTGCACCATCAGAGGCAGACCTGCAGGCATTAGTCACGTGTATGAAAGAGGAATGTGAAATTAAAGGTCTCCGTTTGAATGCTAATAAAACTAAGGTTCTGGTATTTGAAAGGGACGAAGAGAGAACGAAGTGTGAAATATGGGTAAATCAGGAATGTCTAGATTAGGTAAATGAAATTGTATACTTGGGGAGTGCTTTTAGCCGGGATGGAAGATGTGATTTAGATGTGGACAGGCGTGTCGCTGCCGGGAACAAAGTCAATGGTGCCCTGACTGCGTTAGTCAAAAGGCAAGGCGTAGCGAAGAGTGCACGCCTTGCAATACATAACGCAGTGTTGGTACCGACTTTGTTATATGGCAGCGAAACCTGGGTATGCCAGAAGAAGCATAAAAGTAAGTTGAATGCAGTGGAGATGCGATCTCTTCGTAAAATGTGCGGCGTTACCATGGCCGACCGAAAGCGAAACGAAGAGATTCGCAATATGGCAGGTTTGAAAGATGACCTTATCACAAAAATTGATAAGGGCGTGCTTCGGTGGTTTGGGCACGTTGAGCGAATGAGTGAAGACCGAATGGTGAAGAAAATATATAGCGCGAAAGTTAATATTAAAAGGTGTCGAGGTAGACCGAGACTAACTTTCGAAGACCATGTGAGCAAATTGCTCGAAGAGGGTAGGGTCAAGAGTACTCGGATACCTAGACGTGCATGCATGAAGAAGATAATGAATCTGAAAGAAGCGAAAGAGGTTTGTAAGGATCGTGACACTTGGCGATCTGTTCTCTCTGGCTACCCCGTCAGGGATTGTGCGTGAAGATAAATAAAATAAATAAATAAATAAATAAATCGAAGAAAGGGTAAGGTAAATGGTATTTGTATTCTCATATTTATGTATCACAGCAATGCGAAAATTATTTTAAAGTATGTGTAAAAATTATTATTAAAAAAAATCTTTACAACGGCTTTGTTACGTTTTATTAACTCGCATTTTTCTCTGTAATTCAGAATCATTTATTTTTACACAGTATTAAAATATATACAATATTAAAAAATTATTATGAAAAAACCAACAACTTAAATTATTTCTCCCGTGGTATCGTGTCAAGAACACTGGCTACGTATGTCTGTCTGGTATAAAATTTATTTATTTATTCTTTATTGCACTAAATATTTGTACAAAAGGCGAGCTTAATGCTATGTGGCATTCTCTACCAGATAAACTTGAGTAGAAAATTAAATTAAAATTAATTAAAAAATAAATTTCCAATCGATTACAAACTAACTACACGATATGCGGTGAGTTAGAGCCTTGAAACTTTATATAGCTCAGAACTAGATGTCACTGCTATAGGGTTATTTTGCAATAACCGGCCAAATTCATACGTGGTAGAGCCATGCTGCAGCTATATTAGTAGTATAGTTGTAGCACGAATGGGTCGGCTCCACCGGGGAAGGACCACGCTCTCACAGAATAACAGCGTCAAATAACAGCTTAACACTGCTGTGTTTCGTATGGTGAGTGTGTAACCGGAGACCCTTTTTACTGGAAACGAGGTATTCCATCTTAGTCCTAACGGGTGGCAACGCATCTGCATTTTGATTCGCAAACGAGGATAAATGTAGATGTTTATGGGCCACAGCAGCCACTTACCATCAGGTGGACTGTGTGCTCGTTTGTTACCCTATATTATAAAAAAAAATTGCTGATAAGATTCAGAATAAGTAATATAGGCAAGGTGATGAAAAAAAAATAATTTAGAAAATCAAAAACCCGATTGCAAAAAAGACAATTTAAAAGTAATGCACTAACAAGACCGAAACAAGATTGAGAATAGAAAATAAAATTGAAATAAAGTATTAACAAAACAAACTCTACTTCGGTTTTATAGACTATAATTTTATGAGCTGAAAGACTAAGCGTTAAAGGAGAACGGCAGGCTTGTATAGGAATTTCGTACAGCTACAAAAATTTCGTGTTTTGGGATATTTTTTGTTTTAATTGGCAGTTAGTAGACAAGACAGACAGTTAGACAAGCCCTATTAAAATTCTTAGATTTTTAAAACTTGGGACGTAAAAGTTATAATCAGTTTTATTTTTTAAGGTTATGTACTAGTATACCAATGTAGATTGTTACATATATGCACATAAACATAGTTTTGTTCTAGATTGCTTGCCGCTATCTTTGTAGTGATTACTTACCATTAAGTAGGTAGAATGAGATGAGGATCATACCTACTCAGCGGCATGCATTAGGAGATACTTACATATATCTAACAGCGGACTGCAACAGTTTATTTATTTATTTATTTATTTATTCTTTATTGCATTCCTTAAAACAAAAGAATACAAAGGGCGGACTTAATGCCTTGAGGCATTCTCTACCAGTCAACCCATGGAGTGGTGAGAATTTGACGTAGGTGCGACAATATAGAATAAAATAACAGTACACAAAATAATAATTAACTACATAATACATACAATTTACTAATAAATAAACTATACATATATGACGTATACAAACATATATACAAATATATACATACAAATTTACATACAAATATACATATTTAAATATATATTTAAATACATAATATATAATTAGTACATACAAATACCTATGAATATATGCGTCTGTTTAGCAATATATATCAAATGGATGAATCAAGTAAAATGCTTTGTCTTCAATAGATGGTTACGGACCAATTTTTTAAAAACATACTTGTTGGATGTTTTTCTGATGTCATCGGGCAAGGAGTTCCAGAGAGAAAGAGTTGCCATAGAACTCGGTGAAGTGAACAGGAATACAGATTTTGTTGTTAGAAGAAGAACGTAGGACCCTATCATGAGATGAGGAGAGATAGTGAAATTTACTCTTAAGATAAGAAGGCGAAGATGGGTCATTTAAAATGGAAAAAAGAACAAGCAATATTCTGGAATTGCGCCTCTGACGGATTGTAAGCCAATTTAGCTTAGATCTATATTGCGAAATATGGTCATACTTACGAAGCCCGAAAATAAATCGTATACAGTTGTTAAGAAGGCGTTCCAGTTTGTTCAGAAGATCTTGGGACAGATCTGGGTAACACACAGATTTCTGGGTAACAACAGTTTCATTATGATGAAGTTCTGATGGGGTTTTGAGTGTAAGTAAATAAAACAATACTTTGTGTTTGTAAGTACATTTATATTATTGTACTTATAATTATTCAATTCTTAATATTACTTCATCTAGCAGGTCTGTAATACCTTCATGGCAAGCATAGCTTAGGTACCAAATAATGTTCATCACATGAGAGCAGAATCCCACTGTTTTTAAACCTACAATGCAGTTACAGCAATAACTTCTGATTGATTCCCGACCATTCATGTTTGTTTCTGCAACAATAATTACAAAACAAGTTTTAGCAGAAGAATGGCAGGACTTTATTTTAGCACGAAGCAACATTGGGTTTATTCCCTCTAAATCATGTATTCTCTCTCGGGATACCTCTAATGTATATATTCCATGAAAGTTGAAATGCTTACCCACAAATGAAAGGGCATGGCGAAGTTGATATACACAACATGCAAATTGTATTAATGCCTCCATTGATAGCCACGGAAAAGATAGGGTTGTCACATCTATGGGTACAAACCAGGAACTAACTAACTTGGCTATAGTGTTGGTTAAAAACAGGCGCTCACATATAATTTAAACAAATTGCTTGCATGTATATTTTCTGTGAATGGCTGAGTAAACGCATTCAGCAGAGCACCTGCTATTTTAAAATCTGTTATAAGATTGCGACAACCATGGTTAAAATAATCATGGCGGAATAATTTTAAGTTTCTCTTAAAACGGCCATTCACAGTTTCTACTACCCACCTGTTTATAGTGACTTCAAGAGCTAGAGGATAGCTGTGAATGACAGTTTTCTTTAGTTTCGGGCATATGACCTATGTATCCTTTTGTCATGTAGACTATCCATGCAGTCACAAAAACCTCTATCTAGAATAAAAACATCATTTCCTCTATAAAAATCATTGAATTCTGTTTCGTATAATAAGTCATTAATTATGGTCGCATCATTTGTAGTGGCACTATATGGTCCGTGTCCTTTCGCGAAAGTACTATCAAGAGATAGAGAACGGAGGAGCAGATGCTCAACTCAACGTAAAAACGGCCAGATAATTCGCTAAATTGCTCAAATGCAGTCACAAATTCCAATCCAAAACAACAGCAAAGAACTGAAAACTGAACGGAACTAAAAGACAGATTATCTTTACCTGTCAATAAATAATTGCCATATGAACAAAAAAATATTGATGACGAACATCATTCCTATCATTAAATCGTAAACCATTATGATTTTATGAAACAATTAGGCATTCTTAGGTATAATATACAGGGTGTTTTTGGAACGCTCCCGAAAACTAAGACAGGCGACAACACCAAGTATACCTTTGATCATGGGTCACAAATAAATTCGATCCTGATGAAAAAAAATCATCTTTTTACAAGGTTTTATTAGCTTTATTCACGCGCCATCATGTTAGTACAGCTAAATGAAACGATAATTTCATAAAAAATATCATGAAAATACTGAAACATAAAACCAGCAGTGGAATGACTGAATTGATATAACCTGACCTGAGCTAGATAAAGGTCAATGTACGCGCGAACACAAATTCGCGCGGCCCGCAACTAGCGGGCCATCCCACAATATAATAATTTACAACACGTGTCTAAATACCTAACTTATCTACTTAACCTACTATTTTGCCACTGTGCTTATCTCCACGTAGCCACTTTAATCCGAATTTACAGGTTAAATAACCCAAATAACTGGTTCGATTCCCCGCTAATGAAGAAATACTTAAATGAAATGTAACCAAGGTTGGAGTCATGCGTTTTTATTCATCGTGTAGGTATGTTTATTATTCTCATGTATTCAGTTATGTACCTATTCAGATTAGTCTAGTACTAAGTTATTTAAAAAAAATAGTTATGAAACAGCTTACTGCTCTAAATCCTCCGTGGTCTTATGAGATGCGGCTCAAATTGTGCTCCATTCATTTCAAGGCAGATTTGGGTGCAGGCGGGGCATCATCGTGTGGTCTTCGACACAGTCCGTACGTAGTTTCTCGAAAGCATCCACGATCCTTTGGCGCATTTCTTCAGCACTATCACATTCACGATTAAAAACCCTTTCTTTCACATACATTTAGGTATCGCTGTCCGTTCAGTCGCTCTGGCAGAAACACTGGTCCCAGTATGCGATCCTTAAATAAACCTGCCCATACGTTAACCGACCATCGGGTTTGGTGCCCGGTTTGTCGAACAGCGTGCGGGTTAACCTCTGAATACACGTGTGTATTTCTTCGGTTCCACAGGCCGTTTCTGGTAAATGTCGACTCATCCGTCCAGATAATGTGCTCAATGGAACCAGGCACACGTTGTTGCTGGTATAATAACCAACGGCAGAAAACTTGTCGGCGGTCGTGATCGCCGGGAACTAAAGCTTGCACTTTGTGCAATTTGTATGGGCGCATTGGTTACGCTTCAACACTTTGTGCACTGCACAGTATGACACACTTGTACCATCCCGACGTCTTAACAATTTATTTAGCGATACTTCGTGTACCTAGGTTCGGATACCTAACATGTTGACCACTATAAACGTACGCGTTAGGCATTATTAAAACAAAAAAGAATCCAAAAACGTAACAAAAACTTTAATATCAACACGTAATCACAAGTAAATTTATTAAACAAAACGATTGAACTGTCGCTCGCGCACGCGTGTACAAAATCAACACGGAACTGTCTCAAAAACTAAAACGAACGAACCCCGTCAAGGTAGAAACCTACTGCGTCACAAGCGTGTGGCGACAGGGTTAGGCATTCTGCCGTCATAATAAAAAAGGAAGTAACTAACAAAAACGTAAAATGGAAATAAAAAATAAGTTGATGAATTTTTCTTTCAGACCCCGTGTCTAAAGTATATTAAAAGGTATCTATATTGAAATATATACGTAGAGACATGAAGATTTTAAGGACGAACTTATTTTTTTTTAATTTGTTTATTTATTTAAATAAAACGAATTTTCCTTTTCATCTTAGATTAAAAAAGTACACCTGGCAACACAAAAACATCGAAGGAAAGACGCTTATAACTATTTGGGTCTTCCCAACCTAATAAATAAAACAAAACTACCATTCATTTAACATTTTTACATATTTTGGAAAGGTCATTTGAAGTTGAAAGGACGTTAATAGTAATTTACTACTTTTTTCTTAGTAAATATTAGAAAAGCATTGGTAGTGAGACACAAAAAATAACAACCCGCAACTCTTGAGTAATGATTTAAAAGGGGATATCATACAAGACTTACTACGATAATAATTAAAAATTAAAACATTTGTACAACCGACTTTAATATAAATAATTAAGGATAACTCAAAAACTATTGGTCTGACCTCGATCAAATTTATATGGGACCACATGTGAAACACCAGCTCTTAATAATAAGATATGAGCTCTTAATAATAAGATATAAAATAATAAGACAAGAATAATTTAAATTTAAGTAATCGATGCAAATATTGTTAAAGATGACGTAGCAACTGGTTAAATAAGTATTTTCTTTTATGTTGAATTTGTATAAGTCTTTTCTACTAATAAAATGTCATCTGTGATCAACAGCTACGTCTAAAATTCTGACGATAATTTCTAAAATATTGATATTAGTGAATATTAAAAAAATTTAGTAGATGCGTCTTCTTATCATGAGTCGAATGGTAATTTATTCGAAAATTGTTAGATGCGCCTTTTTTTCTTATGACCGCAGCATTGTTTCATACCGAGCTAGATACAGGTCGACAGCGGAGTGAGTGTGGGTACAGTCGCGTTCTAAAGTACTACATGGTATTGGGCTATTGTTTTATAATATTATAGTAATTAATTGTTTTATTGTAGAATCATAATAGGTGTTTTACTAGCTACTTAGAACTTTGGAAGAGGTGGGAATTAAAAATAGATAATGTTTACTTGAGCATTGTTTTTTATTTCTATCGTAAAATATAAAGTAGTTTGTAACAAAAAAACTTAAGCTAAGGGTGACACGCCGTCCATTATGACGTCTTGGGTCACATGGAAGCCAGATGTTGATGGTGTGTTGCTGTTACTGGATGCTACTTCATCATCACTTTCATCTTCGCTTGAGCTTCCGTCATCAGGTCGATCACATGGTAATTTTTTCGGTATTCTTCCTCAACAATTTTAACTTTACTGCACAATTTTCCCCATTCACCTTCTCCTATCATATTTACCTTTTCGTTCACTAGTTTAGTCATAAAACAATAGATAAAAATAATTTTTTTTCCTTCCTTTTTAAAACATCGTCGCGAGTCGCAAAGTAAGCTGTGTATGCGACTGTATTTTTGGAGCGAACAAAGCGCGGGAACCAACAGCATGCAGGCACAGTAATACTGGCCAATATGTGATAAATCGCTCAGTGCTCAAGTTCAAGGCCAGCGTTCTTTTTTCACCGTTCGCGCGTACATTAACTTCCATTAGTCAGGTATATCAATTCAGTTTTCACTGCTGGTTTTATGTTTCAGTATTTTCATGATTTTTTTTATGAAATTATCGTTTCATTTAGCTGTACTAACATGATGGCGCGTGAATAAAGCTAATAAAACGTTGTAAAAATATGTTTTTTTTTTCATCAGGATCAAATTTATTTATGACCCATGATCAAAGGTATACTTGGTGCTGTCGCCTGTCTTAGTTTTCGGGAGCGTTCCAAAAATACCCTGTATAAGTGTTTAATTATATATAGTTATTTCTATTTCTAAATAAATAATTATCGTTTCGATATTTGTGTTATTTTCATATGGCAACTTCTAAAAACATAAATGCGTTTAGTTTATGCTTATATTACGTTTATTTATTAAAATCTTTTTTTGATATTATTAATTAATCCGGAGTTCTAAAAGTGGAACACTAACATAAAAATAATTGGCTTAGTTGCCTAAATATGTGGTACAAATTCTATAACAAAACAACAAAAAAAGTATGCAGTATTAAATCTGCTGTTCTCCTTTAGTAACAAGTGGAAACCATTAATTTTCTTTCGGTTTATAATTAGCACTTGGGTCCCGTCTCGTGAATTTTTCGTCACAATCCCGGATATGACGAAAAACTGACTAAAATTAAGAAAAATATAATAAATAAAAAAAAATGAGAAGAAGCCACAAAATTAAAAGGAAAAATTAAAATGTACGTATAATATATACTAAACTATGAAGACAACTAACAAAGGGCCAAGATAAAATTATTTCATCCGTTTACTAATAAAAGAAGAAATTGTCAATTTCCTTTAATAGTTTTTTTTATAAAGTTTTAACAATTAAATTTAAAAATAGTAATAATGCATGAACCGTATCGGGTATAATATACTACTATTGTGAAAAGTCAGAATGTGTCCAAAAAGGCACGTATGACAATTCACAATGCTGTGTTAGTATCTACTTTAATGTATGGTAGTGAAAGTTGGGTGTGGCAGAAGAAGCACGAGAGTAGAATAAATGCTGTAGAAATGCAGTCATTAAGGAGTATGTTAGGGATGAATCTGAATGACAGAGTGAGAAATTGTTTAATAAGAGAAGAGTGTGGTTTGCAAGATGATGTTGTGACCAGGATTAAGAAAGGAACGCTTCGGTGGTTTGGCCATGTAGAAAGAATGAATGAGGAAAGAGTGAGAAAGCAAATTTATGTTGCAGAGGTGAACGGCATAGTCGGGAAGGGTCGCCCTAGGCGAAAGTTTATTGACCAAATTGGCGATATATTAAAAATGGGCCAAATCAAGAGTACCTTTAACCGACGAGCGTGTATGCGTAGGTATATGGATGTGGAGGAAGCGAGAGAGGTGTGTCAGGATCGTGTCAAATGGAAGTCCATAATCTCTGCCTACCCCTCTGGGTGACAGGCGTGAGTGTTTATGTATGTATGTATGTATAAATAAAGTTGCGTAAGCACTTCTGTGGCATGTTTGTATTACAACATGATTTTATATTTTTACTTTTAGTCAGTTACTATTTATTGTTTTATAATTATTATTTTATTACTGTATCCTGCAAAAAGTAAGAAATATAATAATTTAGAGAGGTTTTAATAGATTTTTTACTGAACAAATATTCGATTGTATTTAGGGGAATACGATTTTGGCTTAGAATACGTCCCAGGTCGAAATACATCTGCAGGTACATTAAGTCGTATCTCGGTGACGTCACAAGATTTAAAAAATATGCATGAAAAAGTTGTGTCTGTTTTAACTAGATAAATCTTTAGTCGGTATTTCAACAATCTGCAGGTCTGATCAACCCGCGGCTGTGGAAATACTCAAAAAACCAAATGACATCACTGAGTTACGTTTTTCTGAAAACTAGAACACAAAATATAAAAATGATAAGGATATTCAAATGTCGGTCGCTCGTTTCTGCACATACATACATACGTACTGTCGCAATCAGCGATCTTTCTTTATTCTCGATTGTTATCAGCCCAGAGGAGTTAGCGAGAGATTTAGAAAGCATGTTCTCAAAGCTAAAAATAAATCAATTAATTCATCATAAAAATAAGAGTAATGTTAGACGCATTAAATGTTTGCTACATAGCATAAAAAGTGTCAAGTAGCGTCACCTCCTTTTTTAATTACTAGAGGCGCAACATGGGTCAGTGATAAGGAAGAAATAAAAACAATTTTAAATGACTTCCACCTGTTGCTCTAGAGTTACCACGCAGGCACGAATCGTATGCTAATCTAGCTGTTCCCCGCGACTGCGCTCGCTTGTTAGGGTTTTTATGTTTTTGCGCGGAACCCTAATTCTTTTTCTAAAATAAAAGTAGCCTAAGTTGCTCCTTATGAAATCAGCTATCTGCCAGTGAATAACCCGTCATAATCGGTCCAGCTAAAGACAGACAGACAGACAAAAATTTTAAACATTGTATTTTAGTTAGAAGTATCGTATTTACTTTCATATGCATTTAATTAAAAAAAATTGTAATTTTGACATAACAAACAGACACTTCAATTTTATTTATTTGTATAGATACATAACATTAATAATTACTATTTCTGGCCAAGCATGTCAAATGAAGTCATGAATTATGTCAAAAATTGTAGTTGTCAAATACAAAAGTTCTCAAATAGGAATACAGGAGAATCCTTAACAATTACGTCTATTAAATACGTAAATCATTGCATTGTTAAATTAAATACTAAAACTTTTTATTAAAAACCATGTATTAAATAGAAAGAAATACATTTAAGTAAATTACATTGAAACTTTAAATAGTATTATTTTTAAACTAGCTGTTCCCCGCGACTTCGCCTGCGTGTTATTTGAATTTTTCATTTTTTGTGCGGGACCCTAATTCTTTTCTTAATAAAAGTAGCCTAAGTTACTACTTGTGACATCAGCAATCTGCCAGTGAAAATCCCATCAAAATCGGCCCAGCCGTTTCGGAGATTAGCCGGAACAAACAGACAGACATACCGACAGACGGACAGACAGAGAGACAAAAACTAAAAATTGTATATTTGTTATTAGTACCGTATATACTTTTATATGCATTTAGTAAAAAGCTGTAATTTTAATATTACAAACAGACACTTCAATTTTTTTTATTTGTATAGATAATTATATTAGTGTAATGTTGGTAAAAAAAAGTTTTTAAGTTTTTAATTAATGTTTGTAATGTTAGTATTAGAAATTGGATTATGATTGTACTTAGTTTAAAAAAAAATTCTTTTATGAAACGGGGTGTTTCGGGAGAGTTGTAATGTGATCAAAATGATTTAAGCAAGAAAATGATCCCACGGATGTGTAAAGGTGAACTCGCTCCCACGGAGGTGTAAAAATAAGCTTACGTGGCACTACCCTCTCCGCGTGTGAACTGTATGTATGTGTGAACATTATACTTTCCCTCTTTTCTGACTATACACCTTCGACCGTCTTACGTGAAACATGTATTTCGTTGTAAACGCCTAAAAGACTCATTATAAGACTACATCTAGTGCTGCCACTCGAACACCTTTCTTTCACATCTGTTGGCGGTTCTTTGAGCTATTTAGACGGCCCATTGCTACAGCTTACTGATACGTTGGGCTATATCAGTTACATTAGTTCTACTGCAGATATACTAATTTAGAATTCAATCACGCCGATAAACTTCAAGCAAAGCTATTTACATTAATCGTCGGGCGACCTTGAGTTTACACGGCGAGGGTAAAGGACCACGTCTCAGATTTATTGCAGTTTTGGTCCACTAGGCTTGCCTGTAGTCATTATTGACATTCAGTGTCACTAATACGGCCGTCCCTGTAGTAATTATGGTTACTACAGTACTCGTAGATATTACATTTTATTCATATCATTCACAACCCTATGTCATACCTCGGGTGTCGTTAGAAGCGACAAAAGGAAACTAAACCAAGAGTAAGCAGCAGTATCTTTCATAAAATAGTCAAATAATAAAAAATACTGCAACTATACGAAACTATACTAAACTTTTATCACATTTTAATCAGCCATTTTTATATAAGAGCTAGCTGGCCAGGCAGACGTTGTTCTGCCCTTTACGACGTCCATTTCCTTTCCTAAAAAAAAATTGAGGGTCACTTATTGGGATAAAAACTATCCTATCTCTCAAGTTTGATCAACCTGCACACAGTATGTAAATTTTAATTGAAATCAGTTCAGTATATAGTTTAGGAGTTCATCGCAGACAAACAATGTGACACGTAATTTTTATATATAAAGATAAAGATTACCAATCTCTTTTAATATAGTGAATTAAAATTCCATCCATGCGTCCATCCATTACATCCTATAAAAAATCCATTGTAGAATATGCTCTCCCACAGATTGCCTCATAGGGAGGATTTTGCAATAGTTGGTAAGCTTGGCTGGCGGGTTGGTATCCGAAGTTTTTTATTATTTTGATTACTTATCAGGAAGATGCAGATGCCCATGTTTTGATTTAGCTTCTATCTGTCGCCTCTTATGACACCCCCGCGACTATATGTGGTAGTTGATATTCTTATACCGCCACTTCACGGTTAATATAAATATACTTATATGAAATCAAATAAAAAAACTAAAACTAGTAACTTAATTATCATAAAGTCCTACTCTCCGTGGTATCGTGCCAAGAACGCTGGCTGCGTTTCCCCGTTGAATGGCTATACTTAGCCTTTGAGCGAGAACAGAACCAGCCCTCTTATCACCAGTAGCAACGACCAGCCGCGGATGGAGTTCCTTTAGGAAATTTATGAATAATTTATATAGTATACATCTACATCTACACTATATTATTATTTTATTTTTTATTTACTATTATAAAGAGGAAAGATTTTTTTGTTTGTTTGTTTGTTTGAATTGAATAGGCTCCGAAATTAATGGACCGATTTGAAAAATACTTTCACCATTAGAATCCTACACTATCCCTGATGAACATAGGCTATATAATATTTTCAAAAATGTTAGAGAACCGTATGAAAACTTAGTTAATGTAACCCAAGGTGTGAAAAAAATACCAAAAAGAATCCTTATATCGCGTACGCTGCGGAAACTATTGATAATAGAGCAAAGTAATGTCCTTCAGTTTTATAGAAGATATCAATATCTACAAAAAAGTCTGCAATACCATATGTTTAACTATTACAGTTATGTCACAATAACTACTTTTTCATGTTAAAATGTGAAATAGTAACGCCGGTACAAACTAGGCCACATTATTCGTATCAGTAACTGTATCATGCATATCCACCAATTACGTTAACCGTGTAATTTTAGTAACATATTTCACTTTTTAAATCTTTGTTAATTTAGAAACCGTCCGTCGTGATGTCTCTCTCGAAGTTCGCATGTCGCAAGGCGCAGACGCCTGATATACGCGGGTAAAACCGCGGGGCACAGCTAGTATTAAAAAAGTAATATTAATATACTATCTAAAATATGAGTACAATGGAGTATTGTAGAGTGTAAATACTGTTTATTAGGTACTCATAAATATTGAAGGATAGCGAAACATTCTTACATGCGTTTAGAGTATACAAATTCTTCTCTTTTCCATTTAATAATAAAACAAAATATAAGATAAGTTCAATTCGAAAACTATTATGTGCGAAATTATTTGAATTGAGGCTATATTAAGCTGCCAGCATTATCAGCGAAAGCATTTAAATTTCCGTTATTATCTCACTTCCCGAATAGACAAACTTTGTATGTTTTCAGTAAAGTTTGCAAGTAAGAAACTTATAATTATTTGCTAAAACTTTTGTTTGGAACGTATCGCGTTACAAAAGCTGATATTAAATTCCTAATATACTGCTATAAGGTAGAATTGTATAATCTTTTTAATAACAAAAATAAGAGAAGAATCTATACAAATAAATGAAATTGAAGTGTCTTTTTGTAATGTCAAAATTACAGCTGTTTACTAAATGCATATGAAAGTACATACGGTAATTATAACAAAAACACAATTTTTAAAATTTTTGTCTGTCTTTCTGTCTGTCTGTCTGTTTATTCCGGCTAATCTCCGAAACGGCTTGACCGATTTATAAGACATATATTATAAGGAGTAACTTAGGCTACTTTTATTTTGGAAAAATTATTAGGGTACCGCACAAAAAAAAACTAAAACCCATTAAAACCAATCATTATAAATTACACGCGGGCGAAGTTGCGGGGAACAGCTAGTTTTAAATAATAGACTAGCTGTCCGTCGCGACTTCGTCCGCGTGGAATTTACTGCGATCTCAAGGGTTTAAATTTTTTTTAACGGAACCCTGATTCTTTTTCTGAAATAAAAATATCCTACTTATCTTAATATCTATATGTATATACATTATCTTACTCCTTATAACGTCAGCTATCTGCCAGTCAAAGTCCCGTCATAAGCGGTCGAGCCGTTTCAGAAATTAGCCGGAACAAACAGACGAAAATGTTAAAAGTTGAACAGACAAAATTAAAACCGAAACAGACAAAAATGTTAAAAATTGTTTTTTTGTTATTAGTACCGTTTATACTTTCATGTGCCTTTAGTAAAAAGCTGTTATTTTAAAATTACAAACAGACGCTTCAATTTTATTTATTTGTAGTATGCAGTATTAGGATAGATAAACATTTGTTCGTTGCTGCATGGTTTTACTCTTTTCTTTTTTACTACGTTGAGGCGCAGGTTGAGCAAAAGGTCGCGCTAGTCGTTATTTGTGCGGTTTTAGGAGCTATCTACTTTTTATTTAAAAGATATATCAACAAATAAAAAACACATTATATTTCTACATAATCTTGATTCCATAAAAGCTATATCCAATTTTTTTAAAGGAATAAATATTAATATAATCTCCTTACAACGAAACCACATAAATGTGAAATTATTATCAATTGATAACATGCTTCTCCCCGTAAAGTAAGTATTATTTTATTTTGCGATTTAAACCAATGGATAGGCAATTTATTAATGAACATTTCTATAATAATTTTTTTTTCAAAAGACCAAAATTTGATTTTATTAAGAAATTATTTTAAAATCTGGGAATATTCATTGCTCACGGGCTTGCTGAAGTCAGTGACCGCTGAGCTCTTCGACGTGAAGCCCGTGTCGTTAGAGCGTCGATCAGCGCATACTCTCACGTCATATCAGTCGATAATATTATTACTTATTAGGTTATTTATAGGTAGTATTATTTGTTTGTTTTGGGTATAATTTTTCGTATTAGTTATACATATATTTGTTGTGTTTTTTACTGCGCGATGAAGCTTTTTGTGTGTATTTTATTTGAAGTAAATGCAAATAAAAAAATGAAGCACCATTAGCATGTAAGGTTCGAATCCATAATTAAAATTTCGACAAATATTATAATTTACATTATACAAGGCTAATTCAATATTAATTAAATAAATTATAACCCAACCACAATATCTTATTAGGTATAGAACTGCCTCGTTGGTGTAGTGGTTGTAGTAGTGCGACTGCTGATCATGAAGTCCCGGGTTCGAATCCTGGGTCGGGCCAAAAAGTCAGTTATGAGTTTTTCATTTATGCTCTAAGTTATAATTACTCGTAGTATTACTAAGTTATAGTTTTTTGCTAAACTATAGATTATTATTTATTGCTTGTTTTTTCTTCTTTTTAAAAAAATTATTGAGTACATAAGGTATTCTATACTTATAATTCGGTAAAAAGTATCTAAGTAGGTACTAATATATCTACTTTTTACTATAAACTAAAAATTTTTAAAACTAAATTTAACTAAAAAGACTAAACTGACCATTTATTTTTTAACTCAAAACAGGACATGGGTTTATTTATACTCTAAAAACTATAACTTTATACAATTAGTGTTCACTATAAAATTATATTCGGTATAGACGGTAATTATTAAATGCAACATATTTTTTTAAATTATTAATTACATTTGTCAGTGGATTAAATTTGCTTTAATAAAGTTGGTGATGATTTTAAATAAGAATAAAATTCTGCTCAAGTTTTTTTATCGTTATCTTTGTTAACAACATCGCCTTTAGAACTCTGGAACCGTAAGTGTTTCTTTCAGACGTCCACAATTTATTTAAAATAAAAAAATACTCTTTCTACCGGAGCATTCGTACCAGGTAGACATAAAATATATTCGATTAAAAAAAATTATGTTGAAGGTTGTTGACTTTGAATACTTCCATCCAACGAGTTACGGGACTATTTTGTGTCCCGGAGCTTTGTTTGGGGACAATGGGACAGGTGACCGAGAAAAGGGACAGGTGACTGAGAAATGGGACAGTCTCGTTCAAAACGGGACGTATGGTCACTTTAGCTATAACCCGGCGACGGCTCCGTGGCGCAGTGGCTTAGCAATCAGTTGTTGCGCTGGGGGCCGCGGGTTCGAATCTCGCACGGAACAAGTATTTGTATGGCCTACAAATAATTGTTCCGGGTCTGGATGTTTGTCCTTGTGCAATTTATGTTTGTAAACTACCTCCACGACACAGGAGAAAATCCTAGTGTGGGGGTAACGTTTTTTTACAATTGAAATTGAAAAACTGAACCCTTATACTTCTTGTTGATTTTTGTATTACCTTTATTAAAGTTACCCTTATGTATAAATAAATATAATTACGTAGGTAGAAATAAAATTGATTTTCATCCTCATCAATCATTGGGGCGAGGATAATGTCTGCCAGCATAAGTAATAAGCAGTCTAAGTTACAAGGTGCTCAGTTCAAAAATTTGTAGGTAGGTATGTTACTTTTCAATACGTGACACGTAAAAATTAACAATAATCAAAAACACATCTACGAAACATCCTATTTATTTATTTATTCTTTACTGCGCCAAATATTTGTACAAAAGGCGAGCTATCTATTTATTTACCTCTAGTGAATAGGTATTTTTTAAACTCACAATTTTCAATGCTTCATTTTTAATATATAATTAATTATAAAATTTCATAATTAGATAGTATATGAAAATACATAATTCTAATATAATGCAACTAATATACGGAATAAAAAAATTAAAATACATTTATCGTTGTACGCTGTGTGTATTTCCATAAATTAGTTTACTGATGTTGAAAAAATAATACTACGTTCTTACCTACAATAGGGCAATATATTAAAGCAGGCGGCGCGCCGCCGGCAAAATGTTCAAGGTCGTTCGCATGGAGTAGCCCTATAACTCGCTTCGCTTCGTTCGTTATAAAATTGATAATTGATTTTAAACTAACTTTCCAATAAGCAAGCGACTTTTAACATTAAATATAGCTCAGTCTGTTTGTTTGACTGTTCGGTACAAATTTATTAATGGATTTTAAGCTAACTTCGTAAAACGTGGTAAAAGTGGTTGCCATTTTGAATTATAATTATAAATTTATTTTCAAATTTAAATTAAAGTTTCTATTTATCTGATTTAAGTCAATTGATAATTTAATCTACCAACTTGAAGCAAATGTTAAAAAATATTAAAAAAAAATCTTTAATAAATAATGTACTTAAGATATACGAGGTTGTTAATTTTAAATCGTGTTTTAATAGAAGTAAGAGCCACACACAAGTACACAGTCCGCCTGATAGTAAGTAGATATATGTACTGTGAATGTAGAAAAACAAATCTATCATAGATTAAGAATCAAAATGTAGATGCGTCATCTCTGATTATTTAGATCAAATACCACGTTATCATTAAAATCTATCTTTAGTTCTCTGCACTCACACAAGTTGTAGCTATATTATAGTTGAAGCAAGAATGTGTCGGCTCAATTGGAATAGAACACTAATAAAGAATACCAACGTAAAATAGTAGTTTACTGCTGCAGAGCTTCGAATGGTATGTATAAAAATCGAAGACCCTTTTTACTTGTAACGAGGTGGTCTATCTTAGTCTTTGTGAGAACGCATTAATATTTATATTCTTAATCGAGGTTTACTTTCCACAGATGGATTCTGTGCTGGTATGAAGAAATATCATTCTTTACATCATCAAAAAGCCAAATAGTCCAATTGCGTAATTTAGTAATAACTATTTGTTACATTTTATAAACTAACGAATAAGTTACCTTACTCTGTTCAATTTACATAATTATGTTTAATAAAAAAAATATATATCTATGATTTTATCCGAAAACTATGATAAGGTAACACACATTATTTCAACAGAAAAGCTTAAGAAATAAAAGGAATTTTTTTTACGAGTAAAATGACGCTTAAATTTTTTGGTTTGGAAATCATTATCAGTGTTTATATTTATTGGAAAAAACGGATAAAATGAGACGTGTATAAAGTGTATATATATATTGTTATATAAGCATTTACGAGCAGCAAAGTGAAAAGTGATGTTCTTCTGAACATGGGGTGAGCGCGAAACGGGTATAAAGTATTATATTCGTGTCCCTATGGATTTTATAACTTTACTGAGTTTTGGTTTTACCTTATTATGACACATCTATAGGGTCTTATCATTTTTTTTTGCATTATGCGGTAGCTCGCTGCAACTGTGTAGTTGTGGCGAAGAATATTCACTGCCACGTATCGTCACGTGGGTGTCGCGTAATAGGTGACAGAAGGAAACAAACCAGGAGATATGTAGCGTCTTCTTCTTAATAACAGATAAAAATAAGAAACTGTGGTTACCAACCTGCCTGCCAAGCTATGGCTAATATCTCGCTTATGAGACAACCTATGGAAGAGGCCTATGTTTTACAGTGGACTTTGATAGGCTATAATTATGATGTAAGATGATGATACTTACAGTAATTATTGTGCCAGAGTTTAAAAAAAACTGTTCGTATTGTAGTCAGATCCAAATACTTTTGATTTAATTAACCTTTGGTATATTTTTTATAATTTTAAAAAATAAATAAAAAAACTCGCTGAACATACATAAAACCATACATATTGAATATAGAACCTTCTCGTTTTTTGAACTTAGTTAAAAGTGAACGAACAAAAGTAAGTAAAGAACAGACTTGTTACGCAAAATAATTCGGTTTAACATTCGCAGTAGGGCTTTGTGTCTAAACTCAAATATATTACTGTTTACCAATATTTAACGTAATTAACGCCTTTATTTAAATACTCCTTAAATTAAAAGACATATTTTATTAGACATTAGCTAACGTACGATTAAAGTTTGTACTTTAATTAGCTAACATCATAAAAGAAAAATTTCATCAATTCAACTAAAAATATTATTTACATTTTTATTTATATGTATGTTACGCGATGTTTTAGTAAATAGTGAACCGATTTTGATGATTTTTTTTATTAAATAGGTTATTCTTCAGCAGACATGACATTTAGATCCTTTTAATATTCATTTATTTACTCTGAAGAGTTAAAAACTAACTTTTAATAAAAAATAAAGCCGACTGAAGTCGGGATTTTAATTCTTCTATAGATTTTTTTTTAGTTGTTTGTAGTCAGCTTAGTTGGCTTTTTCTTTTTAGTGTAATTATTTTTTAAACTGACAACGACATTGCTGTCCAAAATTCTGGTCAACCACGGCGATAGGGTGTAAGTATATAACTAATGGTAGGGCTCTTTATCATTAGGCACGGACTCAAGTCTATCTGGGTAAGCAGACATAGTACAGCCACAGAAACGCACTAATGTGTTTCAGTTTAATGTGTATGGAGTGTCAGTAAAGCAGGATATTATAAAATCTCTCGTAATTCTCAGCTCGGACAACGCACCTGTAGCTTTCATTTGTTTAAACATTGTTGCGTCTACAGGCTGCAGTAACCACTATAAGATGGCTGTTAGCTCGTTTGTCAATGTTGTTATCAGGGAGATGCTGTTTTCCGTCTCCTGATTCAGTTTCCATCTATCTTTTTGTACTAATTTTAAGTTATTTCATAGTCGTCGCGTTTTGAGTAGTATATTATATTGTATATTAACTCGGACTATCTGGGTGCTAGGTCGCGGGTCTTTGGTTTGAAACCCAGTTAAATACAAATTTGAAAATACCATTCTATTTAAATTTGGTTTTGTTTTATATATATACATAACATTCAAATAAAACAATATTACATAAACTTAAATTGAAAACTTAAATTATCATATATATCATAATGAAATAGGAGTTAGCAAAATAAATTAAATCGACTTATTTAAATCATTCATTAATCAATTTAAGGGAAGTACATAAATTAATTTTTATTATATTATGTTTTAAGCACTCGAAGTATTTTTCGTCCACTAAATCCATCATCCATCCTTATTTAAAGTTGTGAAGGACGATTTTCTTTGAATATATAGCGCGAACTGGGAGAGTGAAGTAAGTGGTCTGACGAATAATAGTAAATAGTTGTACTAATATATTAAATATTTTACATAATAAAAATTAAAATAAATCACCTAGTTAGAAATGCACTTCAAACTATATAACACACACCATTTGTTTTAAACGTGGATCATAGTGTAAATAATGTTAACATTTTTAATAAAAAAAAACACTTTTCATATAACTACATAAGCCATTAACAATATTTTTAGGTCCACTGCTGCATTTAGGGAAATACTTGCTTTAAATCGCCACGATATCTAAAGATTGGTGATGGTGAGCGCAAACAACTTCTCATCTTCGATGGACTGACTATAAAATCATTATGGCGGAATCGCTAGAGGACCTCAACCCTAGTAACGTCCACGTCATGCCTTTGCCGATGTGTTGGGTGTTTGCGGTATGTGTTGGGAGCACTACGAAGTTGTTGGCGGCTATGCCATAGTTGACAGATTATGGAATACGGATTATGCCATAGTTGACAGGCCTGTCAAGCGGGTTGTTAACCGCAGTTTTTTATTACTTTGAGTTGTTATAAGGAAGACGCTGCTGTCCGTCACCTTTTTCAATTTCCCTCTGTCGCCTCTTACGACACCCACGGGACGATATGGGGTAGTAGATATTCTTACACTTACACCCATTGACTTATATATTTTGCTTACACCTCAATACTAGAAAATAAGAGTGAACAACCAGTGCGTGTTGCCTGTGATGACTAATAGATCTGAGACGTGGTCCTTCATTGCTGTTCGTATGAGGAAGCTTAAGGTCGCTCACAGAGCATTCTTTTTAGTATATAAAAATATATAGTTATTAGTATTCAATAGTTAAGAACGCTACGTTAACGTTATTATTTAGAGTGTAGGTAAATTCGCTCAACAATATTGTATATTGCTGTAGACAAAACATGCTATCCGACTTATACGACCTACGCAATAACCATGAATTAATACTGTCTGAGCGGAGTTAACCGACTATTGATCGAAGTGCTGTGCTTTCTGAATGGCTATATTTACACTTCACGTAAATCAACGAAATATAAATAAATATCAGGATGCATTGCAAGTAAACCAACTTAAAAACTCTACTGATAATTTATTTGAAAAAAATCACACTTAAAGAAATAAAATTTAAAGCTTTAAACTGTTACATAGTTAGCGACATATTTCTTTTATTTCTTCTTCATCAGCTCGTAGCACGGGTCGTTCACATTGTGGGTAGGATTTCCCATAATCCACACGGTTGTCAAGCATATTACCGGTCACAGGACCTTGCCGCTGATTTTAGGGTACCTGCTGGTTAAGGTATTTTACATTTTGTATAAACGAAGAAAAAGATACCTCTGGCACCTCTGTTGTTCACATTCTGTAAATTTCACAGTACGCTAGCGACCCGGGTTGTAGTCCTCAACAGCACCAATATTAATTGCGATTTAAGTGCTGATTTACCTCATGCTCACCGGTGTAGAAAATCTTCATATTTGTGCCTCCGTATTAGTTTTTAATTCAAAATTACAAGAGAGCAGTGGCTTTTTGGTATGAAACGCTATTCCGATGTATAGTAAATCAGGATAAAGTTTTAGGTTAAAAATTGTTCAATTGACACAAAAAACACAAAAAAATTGGTAAATCCAATTGGGCATACCTTAAGCGCATTAAAAAAATTACGTATAACATGATTATACGGAATTTTTAAAGTAGTTTAAATACATTTCGACAGCACTATCGGCTTCAACACCCTCGAAACCCATGACAATGACACCCATGATGGAAACATTGAGACCTATTGCAGCCGCCATCTTGGATTTAAATTTCGAGAGCACTATCGGCTTCAGCACCCTCGAAAACCATGAAAATGACACCCAAGATGAAAAAATTGGTACCTACTTCAGCCGCCATCTTGGATTTACATTTCGACAGCACTATCGGCTTCAACACCCTCGAAAACCATGTAAATTACACCCAAGATGAAAAAATTGGTACCTACTTCAGACGCCATCTTGGATTTACATTTCGACAGCACTATCGGATTCAACACCCTCGAAAACCATGAAAATGACACCCAATATGAGAAACTTTATATCTATTGCAGCCGCCACCTTGGATTTACATTTCGACAGCACTATCGGCTTCAGCACCCTCGAAACCCATGACAATGACACCCATGATGGAAAAATTGAGACCTATTGCAGCCGCCATCTTGGATTTAAATTTTGAGAGCACTATCGGCTTCAGCGCCCTCGAAAACCATGAAAATGACACCCAAGATGAAAAAATTGGTACCTACTTCAGCCGCCATCTTGGATTTACATTTCGACAGCACTATCGGCTTCAACACCCTCGAAAACCATGTAAATTACACCTAAGATGAAAAAATTGGTACCTACTTCAGCCGCCATCTTGGATTTACATTTCGACAGCACTATCGGATTCAACACCCTCGAAAACCATGAAAATGACACCCAATATGAGAAACTTTATATCTATTGCAGCCGCCACCTTGGATTTACATTTCGACAGCACTATCGGCTTCAGCACCCTCGAAACCCATGACAATGACACCCATGATGGAAAAATTGAGACCTATTGCAGCCGCCATCTTGGATTTAAATTTTGAGAGCACTATCGGCTTCAGCGCCCTCGAAAACCATGAAAATGATACCCATGATGGAAAAATTGATATCTATTGCAGCCGCCATCTTGGATTTACATTTCGACAGCACTATCGGATTCAACACCCTCGAAAACCATGAAAATGACACCCAATATGAGAAACTTTATATCTATTGCAGCCGCCACCTTGGATTTACATTTCGACAGCACTATCTATACTACTTACTTTTAGTACGTACTACTATTATTTATTCTGACAACATGACCGAACAAAGATCAGACGCAGTAGCAACGGCTCAGGACTCCGGGCCGCTACTGAAAATTACTTCACAGAAAAACGCAGTACTAATCAGTACCTAACTGATTTTGGTCCGACTCGAAATTAGAAACCAGGACCATATGACCCGCAGTCGCATTTACATCTAGACCAACGAAGCACAACATTGAATACACATCCCTATACACATGATTATATAGTGTATGTGAAATCTATTACGACAAAATTGCTTTGTGAGAAGTTTCAAATAAAAGAACAGAAAATTCTGAGAAAGTGAACTGATAATTCAATACATATTGAACTGTTGAATTAATTAATGATTCTGCCACAACTTCTTGTAACTCGTTACGTGGAGCTATTAATAACGTGGCGAATGCTTTTTGCAACTTTCTTCTTCCCTAAACTTTTATTCATTTCACTGAAGTTTTGCTTTCAAGATTTTCAAGGATTTTTTTTTTCAGAAATTTTAAGCATTTATTAAAGCTTTTAAAAAGTTACTTCGCAAACATCTGCTCTATAAAATAAAATGATATGTCTTACCTAGTATGAAGAGCACCTCCCGCTCTCCCTCAATTGCGTGCACTATCCCCGTCACCACTAATCCTAGCACCAATACTCCCAACACCACTACACTAGGAAAGACATACCACTGACGACAATACGACATGTGTTTCGCCTCTACACGAGGCATCCTCAGGTGATGTAGACTCTGCGGTGGCTGACTGTTATGTGTGCGGTGAGTCATAATTTTTGCCTATGTGTACACCTATACGTCCATGAAACGACCAACGGGGTTTTTGTTCTATACTGTATATTATCATGGGTACGATCAATCTTACGCATAGACGAGACTTCTAGTGATGCAAAATTAAAGTATTGTTGATTGTCTGGATGCTATATACGATAAAATAGTCTTTATTATTGAGTTTTGTTGTAATGTCCGATGATAGCGAGTTGCTTTCTTCAATTATATAGGGACTATTGCCACTTTCAGCATAAACGAATTCATCATCAGTATCAGAAGAGTCGCAATTAAATGTTATATTCTTCTTACTTCTCTTTGATGGTTTATTCTCTTTTTGTTTTGTCACCTTTTTATATCTATCAAACGTCGATTTTTGTTTCTGAATATTCTAAACAATAGATGCTCTCTTTTCCTCCATTCTAACACTTTTTTTCTATCGTAATCTTCTTTCTACTTTTTAAAACTCTTTGGCGTTGTAATACTTATTTTTCTTTCAACACTTACTTGTATCTCAATATTTTCCTTCTTAAACAGTCTATGAATTGTAGCGTTGAAACAAGAACAATTGCCTGTATCATCAGCAAAAAACAGCACACCTGCCTATGTTTTATTATTCCAGGCTCATTGGTGGTTATAATTTGATGTACGGCCATAGTTCCAACTAAAGGCCACAAATTAGGTATGGGATATGTTTCCCTTATAATTTTAATATATATATCTGATACATAATAAAATGTTATGTTCGTCTCCTGTTTCAACAGGTTAAAAGCCTCAAGGGCATTTGGAGCATCTTGTCCGTAGGCTTCGTGTATATCTAGCGTGCTCTCTAGTACTCCACCTATACCATTTGTCGCATTTTTGCCATGAGAATCCCCAAAATAAGACGAAGTGGCATGTTTAAATCCTGTTTGGTAAACTTATCAAAAAGAGCGAAGTTTGTCTGTCTGCAGATACTGTGTTGTTGGGCCGTCAGAATGTATATGTAAGGAATATATTCCAGGGGAGCCCAGATGGTTAATGTGATTAAGTGCTAAACTAAAAGATCATGCTGGTGAAGTACCCGGGCTTTTCACGGATACGAAAAAATATAAATAAGACGAAGCCATCAATCAGGTAATTTATTATTTATTGTGCACTAATACACATTAAAATAAAAACAAACAAAATGAAAAAAATGAACATTTTTGCAATAAAAGATGGGCAACAGCATCTTAATCTTAATCTTAACTATAAATAGTAGAATAGAATAGAATTTTATTTACCACGTGTTCAGAAAATTAATAACTCTGTACTAGAAGAACGGGGGGACGAGAAGTGTCCCCCCGAGGAGAGGCCGCCATGGGGCAGCCGGCATAGCTGGGGCCGTGGATGTGTGCGTAATCGTTTTCGTGGCCCTGGCAATATGCGCTGTAGATGGAACACCATGAGGCTTTAGTCGGTACGAGTTTGACATAACCCATCCTTGCCACGCGAGGCGGGTATGCGTAAGCATTTCTCCATGTAGAAATGAGATAGCGAAAGTATAACATAGCGGAAATACCTCATTTCCACCTTCACCACTCCTCAGGTTGTGTCAGTAGATGCAACTATATTTTATCTTAAGGAAGACACAAAACACACGTCTCTTGAACAACCTAGCCGCGATCGTGTCGTGATTGTTATTCCTATGTACGGTACACCTTCTGATCTATTGATTAGTTTATGAAATATGCATAAGTTACGGCCATAGCCGGCATCATACATCAAAATATTACACATGTTTTTACTAACAAAATAAAATTAATTTTAATTGGACTCTAATTTCATGCATTAATAACAGAGCATTTTAAGATAATATTTCAATCTCTGAGATTATAAAATGAAATGAAATGAAATGAAATGAAGATTTATTTGCTTTGAAAAAGGGGTACATTTAGGTGGTTATTATATAGTGTAGATCAGCTTTTTCAGCCATCTATAATAGCATGCAAATACATTTTTATAGTTAAATTTATCATATTACATTAATTGAAAAAGTTTTAAGAAAACATTTATGTAATTTATATAGTTAGTTCCTGTGTTACATATTTTCATTATTATCAAGCGACAAACGTTTTACGCATTACAAGAAAACATTTATTTTGTCTACAATAACAATAAATTTAAACTATATCATCCTTAAAATCTTAACACTAGAAAATGTTTTTCGTGCGACGAACTGGAAAAATTTCATGGTTGAGTATTTCATTCTTCGTAACGTGGGATAACTCTTCGTTATCGTTACGATTATCTTTTAAATGTTTCTAATATTTTATCAGCTTTTGTAATATACGATTCATATTAACGCTTAGAATCATCTCATCTTGTACACTAAAGAAATAAAATGTTTAATTTAATATTATATTTTATTTAATAGATCAAGGATAAATAAAGTAAAGTCAGGCCTCTATTCATTTCTCACAATGATTAAAATCAGGTATTGTAACTCCTTCATCAGACCACGCCTTAAGTACGCTGTGCCTGATTGGTACGCACTGTGCAATGCCACCAAGAAAAAGAAACTTCAAATACATGAAAAGCTACCGTTGCGAACCTAGAAAGTATATAAGAGCAGTAGGCACTCCGCGATACATCTGAAAGAAGAAAACGAGATTTTTTACTTCTGAAAATCTCGATATATTTGTGCAACGCCTCGGGACCAAATGTTACCGTGCACCGATACATCCAAATACAGAAATCTCGTCGACATCGCTCCACTCAATGTAAGGTTGCCTTACGAAAGAGCGCTCCCTCGAGAGCTGTTCAAAAGTAGTTATTATCACCTCAATTTGAAACTCAAGAAAAAATGGAAGAAAAAGGGAATATAGGGTATAAAAGTGATAATAACGGAGGGCGACCCCAATCTACTGTAGGACACAAAGCTCCGGAACAGTTTCCAAGCATTTAGGCCACCGCACTGCTCAAATGCTCACATGAAAATATTTTATTACTTATACATGCAGATTTCCTCACTATCTTTTCCTTCACCGCCAAGCAAGTGATAGCATTTAAAATTAAAATTAAAAATTTCATCACCCGGCGGTGATCGAATTCGGGTTGGTCGCAAAGGTACTGTGAAATTTGCTGATTATTGTGAAATTGCCGAAGAGATACCATATCTTTAATCCATATGTAGTCGAACACATAACAAAAACCATGCAAAAGAAGTTGTGTTTCTTGACTTTGAAAATGAAAGATTTTTAATTAAGATTGTTTAGTTTAATCTGGGCTGCTAGAAAAATAAAAATTGTTTAAACTATATGAAAAAGGCATATGCGGCAGTGTAAGAGTAGGTGCGGTAAGAGGCGACTATAGAACATAGCTGAAAGATCTTATAGCGTAATACTCGTATATATAGCGGTATAATAATTTTTATCTAGTAGTAAAATAATAGGACCTAAAGTATTAAATATGAAGTTGCTTTTAAAATTCACCCGCTGCATATTCAAACATTAAGTTAAAAACTATAATGTTCTACTCAAAAAATTATGACTGAATAGTATGACTTGCAGCTGCTCAAAAATATAAAAAAAATCGAATACGAGATTCGACGTGGTTAAAACGCAGTAGAGATAGCTCGCAGTAACAATGTTACATTTGGAGAGGGTACAACTAATTTACTCAGGACAAATGTCCAAAATATTTCTCTGGAAGCAGTACCGAATGTGTTCTTAGACTTAGATATCAGATCCTTAGACTTCTATCAGTGCTGTAAAAATACATTTAGTTTTATTTCCATTTAAATATATATTATTAACGTTAAACCAATGCACTATGCCTGTTTCACTATTAAATATTCTCCACGTTATTTTAATTTTATTGGATGCAGTTTTAATTTTGTTGCTTAAATGTATGGCTTTAGCTATGAAGCTTACTTATTAAAATACTAGCTGTACCCCGCGGTTTCACCCGCGTCATCACGTGTCCGAGGTGCGCGACATGACCTAGTTCAAGCATTTTATAACGGCTAGGGTTTAAGCGTCGTTCGCGCGCCCAGCCAAGTATTGAATTATTTTAATTTTACATTATCTCTTAAAATATGCGTCCAAATTACATGGTATAAAGAACAAAGTTTATCTTCATAAAATTGTCTTGATGATGAAGTAACTTTCGTTCGTAAGGATAAATAGGCCATGCCTAATAATAACGCACATAAATCACTTTTAAATTTTCAATATTTTTTTTGTCACAAAATACCAAATTATGGCTTATGTATAAGAAATAGACATATGGTATTGCGGACTTTTTTTAGACAGAGTAAAGGTCTATATTTTTCTAGAACATTGTATTTACGTATCCCTAACGATAACAGCAGCGTACTCGGATAAATCATTTCAGGAGTGCTTTTTCTTCTGACTTGCTTAACAAATATTCATATTTAAGGCTAGCTGAGTAATATAGCTTATTGCTAGATAGCCTATACTATTCCACATGAATCTGGCTATAATATACAAAAATAATTTTTCAAATCGAACTGGTAGTTCCAGAGATTAGCGCGTTTAAACAAACAAAAAAACAAAAAACTCTTCCGCTTTATTATATTAGTATAGATTATAGAATACATTTTTACATACGTACTAAATATAACACTACGATTACATGATCGTTCATTATAAAGCTCGTTTAACATTCGCCTACTGTCGTAGAAATTCCTACTGTCGCCCATTCAATAAATGATTTGCGATAGTTAAAAGAGAAAGTTTTAAAAGTAAATATTCTACTAAATTTAATTTTAATAAATAATTAAATAATAAAATATATTTAATAAATAATAAAAACTTTTAATTTTAAATAACGCACCATACGAAAATCAGCACTATTTTAAATAAAAGTGATGGAAGTCTTTTTTATAGGATAGGTGACAAACGAGCACACAATCGACGTGCTGGTAAATGGTTTCATACCCATAGACATCTACATCTATCCTCGTTTGCGAATCAAAATGCACATGCGTGTTCACCCGTGTGGACCTCGGTGGAATGTCTCTTTTCCAGTAAAAAGGGTCTCTGGTTCTCTACACTCACCATACGAAACATAGCAGTGTTAAGCTGCTATTTTAAGTTGGTGCCAAGCCACGCTTTCACAGAAGTGAAAGCGTGGCTTTTCCTCGGTCGAGCATATCCATTCGTGCTATAACTATACTACTCGTATAGCTGCAGCATGGCTCTACCACGTGATAATTTTTTTTATTATGTTACATCAAAAACTCTCCATGCGATTTTCATTTATTTGAATAAACACTACTTTCTTATATATCTGTTTTTTTTTGTGTATATAAGGCAATAATACCAACTGGCTGCCTTGCGTATGTGACATATAAAAAAGCCTTTGATTCCGAATAAATTTGGGCGGTGCTGCTGTACCTTCAGCGGTGCCAAGTAGACTATCGGTATATCGAAGTGCTGAAGTGTTTGTACAGTAGGGCTACGATGGCTATCCGAGTACAGAACCAAAGTACGAAATATATCCAACTGCAGAGGTGTAAGACAGGGTGACGTTATATCCTCGAAACTCTTCACCGCTGCATTGGGAGACGTTTTCAAGCTACTGGACTGGAAAAGATACGGTATTAATATCAATGGCGAATACATCACTTACCTTCGATTTCCCGATAACCTAGTTCTTATGGCAAAATCACTGAAGGAGCACTATGCTCAATGACCTTAATAGTGTCTCCCAACGGATAGGTCTTAAGATGAACATGGACTAAACAATGATCATGTATAACGTCCATGTCACATCTATGTTGGTAGTAGTTGGGAGCACTAAGCTCAAAGTTGTTGACGAGTATGTTTACTTGGGATAAATAGTCCGACTAGGTAAGTCCAACTTCGACCAAAGAGGTCAATCGACGGATTTAACTTGTCTGGGCAGCTTTCGGGATATTACGACACATCTTCTCGTCAGTTATACCTCAAAACTTGAAAACGAGAGTGAAGAAGCAGTGCGTGTTGCTAGTGATGACTTATGGATCTGAGATGTGTTTTTCACTGCTGGCCGTATGAAAAAGCTCAAGGTTGCTCAGCGAGCTATGGAGAGGGCTATGCTCGGGAATTCGCTGCATAAAAAACTTAGAAATGAAGATATTCGCAGTAAAACCGGAGGTTCTGCCATAGTCCAACGGATTAATAGCTGAAGTGGCAATGGGCCGGCCATGTTGTTCGAAGAGCCGACAACCGATGGAGAAAAAAGGTTCTAGAGTGGCAGCCTCGTATCAGTAGGCAAACTGTGGGGCGACCCCTCACTAGATGGAGTGACGACCTGATAAGACATGCAGGAAGTTAATTAATGCAAGTGACTCAGACTATGCTTTGTTGCATTTCTTGGGGAAGCCTATGTTTAGCAGTGGACTTGTGAAAGGCTGTAATAATGAAACAATGATGATGATGATTCTATAGCGTTATATTACCTGCTATTGGAATTATCAGTATATATATTTTATGTGCTTATTAAGTGTTACGACTGAAGAACACTACTACAAACAAAATGATAAAGAGTATATTCACAGCAGCAGCAATTATGATCACATACCAAGGTGTCACTAAGCTTAATTTTTTGAGAAAAGGGGAAAACCTGTGCCTAAAGACAATTCAGTTATTATCTTGGATCTTGGTTTTATTTACTATATGAAATTATCTACCGTTTATTTAGTATGAAATAGTCGTAGAAAATACCCAAAGTAATATTCCGCCTTCGCATCATTATCTGGAACGCCTATACACCTCCATGAATGCCTTTCAATCGATTAAACTGTAATGGATTTGCGTCGTACTACTGAGGGACCGTTCGTACTGCAGGGTTAAATGGTATATTGTTTAAAGAAGATTTGTGTCTACATTTACAAACATGTGTACATGTAGAGAGCCATGCTGTAGCTATGTTAGTAGTATAGTTGTAGCAAGAATGGGTCGGCTTGACCGGGGAAGGACTACGCTCTCACAGAATACCAGCGTAAAACAGCAGCTTAACACTTCTGTGTTTCGTATGGTGAGTTTAGAGAACTGGAGACCCTTTTTACTGGAAAAGAGACATTCCATCTTAATCCTCACGGCTTACAACGCATCTACATTTTGATTCGCAAACGAGGGTGGATGTAGATGTCTATGGGCCACAGCAACCACTTACCATCAGGTGGACTGTGTGCTCGTTTGTCACCCTATCCTATATAAAAAAAAAAATCTTTTTAAATCATTGGTAGGCAAATGTCGTTAACTGATACATCTGAAAAAGCTGACAAAATAAATAATACATTAAAAATTAGGGCACAAAAGACACATATTTATAAAGGTACTAGTTTTTGCTCGCGGCTTTACTCATGTGGAGTTCTAAAAACGACATCATTTCGAAAAATCATGGTCAATGTGTTGTTGAGAAGACATAAAAAGATAACTAGAGAAGTAGGCTCTGGATAAAAAGTAGCCTATGTCTAGGTAACAAATCATATCGATCTTGACTCGTTACTGCATGAAAGTAAGTCAAGTCTACAAACATACTTTGGCATTTATAATATGAAGTAGAAATATAATTACAATAATAATAAATTTTTAAATATCTACGTCAAGCATTTTAGACACGTTTTTATGTATGTACCGTCGAGACTGGCTAACTGAAATTCACAAAAAATTACCGCCGTGTTTGGCATTATAGGTGAGCCGATTGGGATAGGATGCGGTCTTTTTTGCATCCTACCCTTGGGGCGGGTTTGCTTTTTGCCGGATGTCCCAACCTTGTTGCTAATTTTGTCACTGATGTGCTGCTTCAGGGAATGAATTTTTTTATTCCATCACTTGTGATCCCTGTCAGAGGTAAAACTCAGCCATGGTTTGTTGGCTCTCGCAAAATTGCTTCACGCCATAAGCAGGAGTGCTACCGGACCTGGGCTGAAGCATCGACGTCTCGGGATGCAAATACTTCTCTAGGTCCTTCAAAATTGTCATTGCCAAGATAAAGTCAGAACTGAACGGCAGAATTGACGAGAAGCTATTTTGACTTCCTTCAAGAACTCGTGTATTCCTGTCTCTCGCCAAGGCTGTTCAAGGGCACTTCTATCAGTCATCTCTCTCATCTCTGCACAATGAAGACGACTCAAAGACCTATGCGACAAAGGAGAAATTCGATCTGCTAGGCGCTCTCTTTGCATCCAACTCTACTCCTGATGAACACCGCCGACTATCCCGTGGTATGACTTCTCCATGTAGGATGTGCTGTTTACCTAGCGCTTGGTATATAAAGCAATCCTCTTCCTTGACGTCAACAAGTTGATTCGGTTTGATGGAGTCCCTCCAATTGTGCTGAAGACGTGTACTCCGGAGTTGGCACCGGTTTTAACGCATATTTTTCGGTACTCCTACTCCATAGGCGTAGTAACAAACTCAAGATAGATAGCTTTGGTGCACCCGATTCCAAAAAAAGTTAACCACTCAGATCCGTCTAACTATAGGCCTAGCGTTATTACCTCCTTGTTCTCCAAAATAATCGAAACCATCATAAACTGCCAGATCAGGAGGTAACTTGAGGATTGCTAGCTGATTAGTGACCGCCAGTATAACCTCTGATCTTCTGGATTACCTAACACATAGATGGGTGGAGGCATTAGAGTTCAAGGGAGAGGTTCTGGCCATTAGTTTAGACATTGCGAAGGCCTTCGGTCGGGTTTGACACAAAGCGCTTCTTTCGAACCTCCCTTCCTATGGGGTTCC
Source organism: Parnassius mnemosyne (assembly GCA_963668995.1). Lineage (NCBI taxonomy): Eukaryota > Metazoa > Arthropoda > Insecta > Lepidoptera > Papilionidae > Parnassius > Parnassius mnemosyne. Next base: position 34,401,238 of record CAVLGL010000079.1, on the reverse strand, counting down.
CGAGAAATTTTGCAAATATATCACCAGCTTTCTTGCAGATCTTTTTGAGATTGAGGAGCATCAAGGTCATAGTAGACGTTGTATGCTCCGATTACAAGCCTATTAACGCTGGTCTTTCAAAAGACTCTGTGTTATCACCCATGCTGTTTCTTCTGCATATCAATGATATGTTGCAAACCGGTAACATTCATTGCTGTGCAAACGACAGCACTGGTGATGCTTTATTTACCAGCCTTACCCAATTTCACGGGAAAACGTTGCCGAGTACCGAAACAACTTGTTTCTGAAGTCCAGACTTTGTCGAGTAAAGTATGGGATTGGGGGCGACTAAATCTAGTTCAGTTCAGTCCCCATAAGACACAAGTTTGCGAGTTTGTAGTTTCGTAGTCACTTGGAAGAGAAGGCCAAATCGGTCTCTAAAAAGCTGCGCGTGCTCAGCAAAACGGGACAGTATTTCATGCCAGCACACCACTTGCGATTTTAAAAAACTCAAGTTTGCCCCCACATGGAATACTGTTCCCAACTCTGGGTGTAGGCTCCCCAGTACCAACTCCTTTCCCTTGTCTGCATCCAGCGCAGAGGAGCTTGAATCGTCAACGACCAAGTTCTTTCCGATCGGCTCAACTCGCTGGCGCTGCGAAGAGATTATGCATCCCTTTGCATTTTCTATTGTATTTACCACGGAGAGTGCTGTGAGGAATTGTTCTGATTAATTTCAGCTGCTAAATTTCATCATCGAATATTGCGACAAAACCTACGTTACTATCCACATCATCTGAAAGCTTAGCGCTCCACTACTGTTCGATTTACTGGGAGATTTCTTCCTCGCGCGACTACTTTGTGGAATCGTTTACCATTACCACCGGCGATTTTTCCGAACCGATACGACTTAGGGACCTTCAATAAAAGAGCCTAATCTTTTTTGAACGACCAACAATGCATCTGCAATTCCCCTGGTGTTACAGTTGTTTATGGGCGGCGGTAGTCACTTACTATCATGTGAGCCGCATGCTCGTTTGAAGCCTCTGCTATCAAGAAAAAAAACCTTCAGTAACATGTAGGGTTTGAAGTTAAAGGTCGGCAGCACACATTTGTATTGTATTAGTTAAACCACAACAATTAATAAAAAACATAGTATCATAATAATATATTATTATCTTTAACATTTTTGATGAGTGTACTTCAACAGTGCAAGTTCTTCCGTATATCACTTTATATTTACTCCTGCAGGGAAGATG